>BSQW01000005.1:52376273-54899451 GCA_030161315.1 Eutrema japonicum | reverse complement strand
GTTTGTATAACTCATGTTCTTCAGGATCAAAACTAGACCTTTTCAAATGCATCTCCAGCTTTAGCTTTCTTGCCTTATGGTTTTCTGAATCCTTCTTGGCGTGAAGGATTTCCCCGTCACCTGTTGAATTGGCTCCTATCGAGATGTTATCATTAAGAACAACATCTCTGTCAGAGAAAGAATCTTTGGAAGCTGAGAGAAAATTGATATGGCCCTTGCAGACCTTTATAGACACATCAGGAATTTTCCCCACTTTACTCATCGCACTTAACAACATCTCAGAAATAGTTTCAGGTGATAATCTGTTTTCTTCTGCATTATTTATCTCCCCTTTCTCAGATTTCTGGTTGCGTCTAAATGCAGCTGCTATTGGAAATGCAATGTTACTGGTATATAAGAGTTGTTCAGCAAGTTTCTTCCTTGTAGCACAAACAACCTTCTTCACCGAAGCTTTGGGTATCTGCACATTAGAAGGGAATTCCCCACTCTGTATGCATCTTTGCACAGCTTGATCAATTTTTTTAGACAAATCATCCAAAATCGGTTCAACTTTATTCTTTTAGTCACTTGTAGCAGTTCCAAGTGTTTTTCTCCCTGAATCTGAAACTCCACCAGAGGAAGAAGCACTTGAATGTTCTGTTCGTTCCGTGGGCTGCACATCTAGTTTGCCATCCAAAAACCTTTAACAAAACATTGTGAGGAACAGTTAAGAAAAGTCAGGAAGCTCTTCAATAAGCGAGTGCTTTGAAGAAGTTTGATGATCTTGAAGACGAAATACACATAAATAGAGTAGGCATCCGAATCATATGCACTAAGATGTTTCAAAGGCGAAACTTAACGACTCACAGCCAATAACGTGTACATTTAACACTTGTAATTCATCTATTGATCCAAAGAAATAGAAAGGAGAAGAGTGAACACCTTTCTAGTCTCCTAGACACTCGCTGCTGCTCTTTCGAATGAACAAAATCACTTGATTTCAAACGGATCGTATAAGGAGGGCAGCAAGTTTGATCCATCTCATGTTTGTAGAGATAAGAACCAGATCGTCTCCAGCCTCGGTCAATAAGAGCTGCAGAAAGAGACAGACTGTCAAGAGATAAGCTTTCACTTTCCATCATATAAAATAGCTTCAAGTACTATACACTAATCTGTCTACAAAATGTGTTCATCACATAGTCCAAGAACAGCAACAGACCTTGGTAGTCAGTAACGGTAAGAGTCTCTGCTGATAAACCTGCATTGCCAATGCAGACATTCATTTATGCTTTGACTTTTTTTTGGTTTTCAGCTTCATGAAACCCACATTTTCCTCAATCATAGACACCAAAACTTCATAAATCAAGATTCTATTCAAATCGAACAACAAAAACTGGAAAATAATTAAACGAACCGTGAGAGATACTGGAGCGCGCTGGGGATTTACAGTAGCCGCAAGTGCTTCTGCGGCGGCCATGATCAGCGATGACGCTTTCTCCGCCGCTTCCGCCGCCGTGGCTGCTACTCGCGTCGTTTGTCGATTTCACTTTCTTCGACGACATAATCGGCGAGAAATTCCTAAACTCCTCCCGATTGGAGAAGAAGAAATGATATCATCAACGCGAAGAAATGAGAAGTGCATCCATTTTTTTTGACTTTTTGTTTTGGTTTTCCTTTGAAAGGAAGGAGTAAATTAAATATTCAGTATATTTAGAGGATAATTCTTTTTCCGAGTTTTACCTGCGAATTATAACGCAATCAAATCATTTCACTAGACATCTAAACAATACTCCACATTATTTATTAATCTTTTAGTATTAAGTTATATACATTAACATCTTTGTTTGGTCAACAACAAGACTATTTTGCTCAACAAAAAAAATGGTCCAAAAAGGCTGTTTTAGGAAATTAAAACGTTACAGCTTCAAAATTGGCAAAATGAAGTCAAAGGAAGGGGTGTTTTTGTAATTATACTGAAATAAGGAAAGAAATGCAAAATCAAAACATTTTCGGGCAAGATAATTGAAAATCCAACACGAAAGAATCGAAGAAGAGATTTTCCGCAATCGCTGAATTGGTGGAAATCAGACCAAAACCCTAATTCTCCAATTTTAGCGGATATGGCCAGCCTGTGGCGAGCTGTAACCGGCGGCCAGACCAGCAATTCCGATGACTACGGAGGCGTCGAGTTCTGGTCTAACCCGGAACGAACCGAGTGGCTCACGAAACAGGGAGAGTACATCAAGACTTGGAGACGCCGGTGGTTCGTGCTGAAACAAGGGAAACTCTTCTGGTTCAAGGACTCCGACGTCACGCGCGTGTCACGCCCTCGCGGGCAGAGGATATCCTCAACAAGCAGAACGCCTTCGAGATTTCGTTGAGAGCTGAGACGATGTACTTCATTGCCGACTCTGACAAGGAGAAAGAGGACTGGATCAACTCCATCGGACGGTGCATCGTGCAGCACTCCAGATCCGTCACCGATTCCGAGATCGTCGATTACGATCACAAACGCTAGTTTCTACGCGCTTGCCATAATCTGTAATTTTGCTTCAAGCGAATTTTATTATGTGAATTCTATCGTCTTTGTGTCTCCATTTTCTTTTGGGTTTAAAATTCAGAGCTTCAGTAATGGAATCTAAATGCAAAACCCACCAAATCTAGAGAAGAAAGCTTGTTCTGCTACTTTTATACACATGATTCCATACTCGGAAAAAAGCCTCTATTCTTGGGCACAACTACACTCATTTCTTGACGAATGCGGATTCAGCCAAGTCGATGGCTCGAGCAAGACCAGCAGCTTTGTTCTGACACTCATGGTGCTCGTCTTCCGGGTCACTATCAGCTACAACACCAGCTCCAGCTTGAAGATAAGCCACCCATTCACGGCGTTTGTTTGCATCCTTGTAAGAGTACATTGTATTGTACTGACTTGCTGTCGGGAAAACAATTGTCCTAAGGGATAAAGCAATGTCCATGTCACCAGTGAACGAGACTCCACCAAAACCGCCACTGTATGGTCCACGCCGTGTAGGCTCAAGCTCGTCGATTAGTTCCATGGCTTTTACCTTTGGCGCACCACTAACGGTTCCCACTGGTAAAGCAGCCCGTAGCGTGTCCCAGCAAGTTAAATCATCTTGTAACTCTCCTGTTACCTGCATTATAATTTAGATGATTAGGAACACTAAGCGAGACACTTCATAATATGAGATCCGATGGTTATTTAATTTAACAGCTACCGTGGAGCTTATATGCATAACATGAGAATAACGTTCGATGTTCATAAGCTTCTCCACTTTTACAGAACCGTATTTTGCAACCTTTCCGACATCATTACGACCGAGATCGACCAACATTATGTGCTCAGCACATTGCTTTTCATTCTCTAGCAGCTCCTTCTCTAATCTCTTATCCTCAACTTCAGTCTTCCCTCTCTTGCTGGTTCCTGCTAATGGACGATTCACTATCTTGTTCTGCTTAAACGACGATAGAAAGTTAGCTTCACCACAATAGCACATCGATTTCTACTAGTATTACTGTCACTTGAGATGGAGAATTTTTACCTGCTTTACTTTGGTGAGAATTTCTGGACTTGATGCTACCATAATACATCCTCTAGCCTGATGAAGAGGACAAACATCATCAGTAGTTTATTCACATGAAGAAACTCAAGTGAGTAATGATGCAAAGTGGCTGACGAAAAGTTCTCTCCATTACCAACCTGCAAATAACCCATATACGGACTTGGATTCACAACTCTTAGAGCTCTATAAACTTCAAACGGGTCTGCAAATGTTCTCCTTTCAAAACGCTGACTCAACACGATCTGGAATATATCTCCTGCAAGTATATGTTCTTTAGCCTTGAGCACAGCCTCCTTGTACTCTTCGCATGTCACGTTTGAGTTTTCCAAAGCTGGCCCAAATTGTCGCGTCTGAAGATTCACGTTACCTGCAGCCAGTTTTGGCCTGTAGAGATTCACAGGGGAAAAAACAACTTTTAAGGTTAGTAACCAAAAGAAGCTCAGTAGCTCACGAACTAAATCAAGTCAGAGAGATACTTACGGCTCAATATCGTGTAACTTAGCCACCAAGTTCTCCAAATGTTGCATTCCATTACTGTATGCCTTCTCATAGGGAATGCTCCCATCTAGTCTAATCCAGTGGATAACATATGCTTTCTGTAAAATTTATGGAACCTCTGGTTACCAAATATGGAGATTTCACCGTTTCAACAAACAACATGGATGGTAACAAAAGTTTACCTTCTCCACGTGATCAAATACAATTACATCGTCATAGAGACCAAGATGCATGTCTGGCAAGTTCCTATCATCCTCAGGAGCCTTTGAAAATGGAAGTTTCCTTTTTTCGACGTAGCGAACTGTGTCGTATGAGAAAAAACCAACCCACCCACCTATCATGATAGAGAAATCTTATTAAGAAACACTACTTCAGGAAAAAAGATAAAGCATAAAAAGAAATCTTATTAAGAAACACCACTTCATGAGGGATATTCAAGAGCTTAAAGGCGCGAATTGGGCACTACTGTTTTAGGGACAAAAGGGAAGATAGGCAAACTAAATCACATCAGGGGAATAATGTTCAGATAAAGATCAATACAAAAAAAGGGAAATAGAAAGCTCTCTACTTTATTTGCTGCTCTTCAGAAACAACATGTACGTGTCTACTATTACGAATCTGACGTCGAAAAACGTAAAAGACCTAATATGGTATGGTATATCAGGAACATGGGAACCCTGCATTAGTTGCCCAATAGTTTTGAGATGTAAACCCATGCAACTTGACATCTACAAAGATAATCCAAAAGCGGGAATTTCTCTCGAAAACATCCATACTATTATCACATTTCCAAAGTCCATAAAACCAGTGGCTTCATTCCTTTAGGGTTACCTATTCTAGAAAGTGAATCGTTATAAACAATCAAGATGGATTCCTTACCACAAAAAGCATTGGGAAGATCCTGAACTAGTTGAGGATCAGGGTTCCATGACTCAGAGATTTTTCTTGGGATCTCCATTGGATCTTCAACGTATTCCTCAGTCATGCTTTCATTTTTGTGATCCATTACAATAACTGTATTCTCCTTTGCCACAATCTCCATCGCAGGTTGAGCCCCGACAACGCTATAACGACCCTATATAGATCAATCACATCAAAGGAGCAATTAGGAACTGAGAAATATTAACAGATATAAAGGATGCAAAGATCTGTACAAAGAAGATTCTCTTACAACACTTGACATCTGAGAGCCTGGCTCAACGGACTCAAAAAGAAAGCTTGGAGCCTCACGGTCATCTTCTTTGACCAGACAACGGTAAGCAAGAACAGGAGTGAGCTGATCGGAGAATATGCAGCGGTAAATTGGTATAAGGTTTGTGCTCTTGGAAGCATCTGCCAACTTTTTTGTATCGCTCACTGCAAAAAAAAAAAAAAAAAAAATCAAGAACATATATCAGAATTGTTTTCACACTATTTCTAGAGCTCAATCGCCGTAATTTGATTCCGAATCAGATTGAGACTATGTATCAAAAAGAAGATTTATATTCACAATCAAACCTATAAAAAAAAACTGACGATTCGAAATGTCCTGAAGAATATAATCGTCGGAGTCCGTAGGTATAGAGAAACTAGACAGAGAATCGAAATTTTCATTTGAATACTGTTGAAGTTCCACTTGATTTAAGCAAAACCATTTTCCCGCATTTTATCCGTAATCAAACAATCCAGACCTAAAAATGGAAGAAGAACAAAATCCAAGAGCATTGGTTCACCTATTGAAGCTTCCGGCGAGACAGAGGCGCATTTAATCGGACGAAAAGAAGGCGCGTAGGCCGAGCTTCTGCCGGAATATCCAGCAACGGTCACAGAGGAAGAGAGTCCGCGAGAAGCAACAGAAGGGACGAGGCGGCGAGAGAAGCTCAGGGGTTGCAACGTCGCGACATTCATCGAGGAAGACATCGCAACGGGTCAGCGAAATCGGTGGTGGTGGGATCGGGCGGCCGGAATGTGGAAAAGATGGAAGAAGCTTCAGAGGCCGACGGCTATAAAAGTAATTTACTTGTCAATATTCTATTCCAATGGCGAATGAGTTTTTACTCAGCAGATGTCATTTTTATAAAGATGCGACCATGTGACCTTTTGTGATTTTACGGTAATACCCCTCACCTGTATTTTCTTAAAACTTTTCACCACCAAGTCACATCACATGCATGTATTCTCTCTCTCTCTCTCTAAGCTACTGTACAAGTAGATGGCTGGGTAAGCTAACCGTTTTTGGATTTTTTTTGTTTTTGGAGAAAATAAGGAAAAAGACATATCTTACCTAAAAATATGCTTTTAAAATCCTAAATAGTACTACTAGATCTCGTATATATCTTAAAATCTTTACACCATTTTCCCTTTTTAAAATCCTAAATATTTTTAAAAAATATTGGCAAAAGTAACACTTTATTTACTAGCATTAACTTTTTAGTTTTAACACGTACCATTATGAAACATGAGTAAATTCGTTTTTTTATGCAAAACAAAAAAAACAAAAAAATAAAAGTGACAAAATATTAAAGGTTTCAAGATTAAGTGTCATCTCAGGCAAATAAGTCTATTTGAGCTATTTGCATCAATTGTCACTTTATCAAAACATATTTTGTGTTCTAACATTTTTTAAAATCTGTAAAAATAAGTAACAGTTTATCGGTTGAAAATATGATTTTACTCATATTTGATATTGATATGTGTACTGTATATCATTGATGCGTACAATATTGTACATGGATACGATTGAAAAGTCAACGCATGTATAATATATAAAGTGTTACTTATTTATATATATATATATTTTTTTTTTTTGAAC
The DNA here is from genome assembly GCA_030161315.1 of Eutrema japonicum. Lineage (NCBI taxonomy): Eukaryota > Viridiplantae > Streptophyta > Magnoliopsida > Brassicales > Brassicaceae > Eutrema > Eutrema japonicum. The sequence continues at coordinate 54,892,599 of BSQW01000005.1, read as the reverse complement.
ATGTGAAAATATTTGCGAAAATAGTAATGGAAGGAAACGTATTGGCAAGAGGTAACATTTCTTCAAAATGGAGGAAGATCCCTCCAGAGTCCGGACGCATCTTCTAAGCTTAGAGTGTCACATTGCCATGATTGATATCATCTATTACATAAATTTTACTTCTTCTTTTTTTTGGAATCCACATTCATTTCATCAAAAACGAACTGGTTGGACAGAAATAAATAAAGAGTTCAAGAACCACGCTGTATGATTCCCTAATCTCGGTTACAATCCACTAAAAAACAACCTCACGATCAGTTACAAGTAGCTCTCCCATAGAGCTTTATATATACACGTACATGTAGGTAGCTCTGTTAAGCCTATCATTAATTCTTTGCAGCTTCTTAACCGATTGGTTCTCATTCCCAAACCAATAATAACCTAACATACATATATTTTATTCTTTGGGTCAATTCATTAGTAATATTAATATTTACTATAATAATATACTCATAAATCATTACTACTTCTTTACCAGAAAAAGTGATATTTCAATGTTAAGAGTCAATTGTACGTATAATATTATGAATGTTGGGAATTTTGACCTTTTCTCGAATTAACAATCATAGTCTACTACATATATTGGGAGATGCTACCAACCAAAATCAAACCAATTCACATGAAAAGCATGTGCTTTTTGTTCGGAGTATTATTTACCTTCTACTGCTATAATATTATTTCGCTTCTATTACTCCTAATCACTTGTATATTAAATAATTGCATTAATTGTATATTAAAATAAGAGAATTTTCAGACATTACTCTATGTATAAATTAATACATTTTCTATGTTTTCGTTTTATAAGATGTTCTAGATGAATACGTGGAGATTAATACAACTATAAACAGATTATCGGATTCGAAAAACAATGGATACTCTTGAGCATCATCATGCTCATATAAGACGGATAAACAAGCAGCACTGTCCAGCACGCCGATGGCGGCATCTGACCTATACAAATTTGTAAGGAAAACTATTTTGCATAAACTAGTCTTGTTCCATTTTGTTTTTGAGACTTTTGCATCAGGTGTCACTTTATTTAACTTTTATTTATATTTTAGCACTTTTAAAAATATTTCAAAATCTAATATTTATTTTATTGTTCAACCCAATTATATCTCTATACAATACTGTGTGTACGACCGTGTACGGTACACGATGTAGCAATGACAACTATTTTTAACACTTTAAAAATGCTAAAATGCAAATAATATTTAAATAAAATGATATCTTGTGCAAATATCTCTTTGTTTTTTCAACCATTCAAAGTCTCTTTTCAATTTTTTTTTTATTGGCGGTACATATAGATGTTATATACTTATTTATGTTCCACACGCAACAAAAAAATAGTTTAGAACATTTGAGATTTTTTTGTTTTTTTTGTCTTTCTGAAACTCATAAAGCCTCCACGAGAGTAAGAAATAGAACAGCAAAATATATAACCCCCAAGTTTAAAAGTAGAACGTAACTTAGAGACCAAAACTAAAAGTTTTAGCTATTTCTTTTGATTCTTGTTGAGCTGTGTAATGATGAGCCTGTTCACAAGCCAATCATCATGGCTTCTTCACCGTTGAAAGCAAATGGGTAAGGCAAACACACAAGCAATGAGAGGAACAGGACCAGGATTCCTAGAGACACATACTTATCATCAGGCTCCGTGATTTCTTCAGCCAGCGGCGCAATCGGTCCACGCTGCAGGAAGAATATCAGAACCACCCAGTAGAATGCCACGTCACTGAACAACGCAGATAGCCCCAGAAGCGCTATCGAGAGACCTGTGAGCCGTGTCGAGGCCTGAAACCATTTGTAATGTAGAGTTCAAGGATTTTCTTTTAAAATGGGAGTGTTCAAGTTGGGCTGTAGAGTTACCTTTCTACCCCAAATGGCGAAAGCGATTTTACCGCCATCAAGCTCTCCGGCAGGGATGCTGTTAATTCCATTGATGAGAAGTCCAGCCCAGGCCCAGATCACAAGTGGGTTCAAAGATATCGAAGTTCCCTCCTTGAGTACATCACCGAGTAAGAGCTTTGCTATAAAAGGATAAAAGGAAAATGCTTCAACATTAACACTCCAGATTCAGCCTTTAACATTCATCATAATTAAACTAAAAGCTAAAGCTTACCAATACCACCAGCCAGGAAGGATTCGTGAAACACTGATGCGTCAACTACAACGCCAATGCCGTCACTAGGAGGCAAGATTAATCCTACAAGAAACAGAACCAAGCCCAGAGAAAAGCCGGCCAAAGGTCCTGCAGCTGCAACCTTCAAAAAATCTTCTCGCTTGGGTACGATATTTTTTATTCTCGTTATAGCACCGAAAGAGCCTATCTGCCATCTAAAACATGTTCATCAAATGTCTAAAAACCAAATTCCAGCTGAAAGGAGGTTCCTTTCTTTTTAAAGTGAACATTGCATCTTCACCTGCCAACTTGGAACAAAGAATGGAACACCAAGCTTTATCCCTAGGTTATTTGCAACTAAAATGTGTCCCAATTCATGTACTCCAAGGACAAGAGCGGTGACAAGAGCTCCCGGTAAGCCATCTTTCAACAGCTCAAGGTTGTCAAATGCCGATCTGCAATAAAATTCATGGGTGGGTTTATTCAGTTTGATGATTTGGAAGCATAAGATGTCCGGAGAAAACATGGTTTAAGATGTTCTTACAGTAAGTCGGACTGCAAGGCGGGCACATTACGGAGAAACAATGTAAACAATGCCACCAATCCAAAAGAGCCAGCAGCAAACCATTCAGGAACAGCTGCAATTGTATGTAGTATCCAGCTAAAACTTCAATAATCTGAGAGAGATCCTTATAAAATATAAATAAGAAACCATATAGTAAGATTACCTGTTGTCTTGGGTTCCAAGGACCTTCGAGGAACAACAACTGCCACAGGTTTATCATCCTCTGGATTGGAAAGGAGGAAAAGCTTGTACTGATCTCCAAATTTATTCTGCAGGTTGATGAGCAGTATACTATTAACTTGTGCATTGTCAACGATCTTACTTAAGCAGGAAACCCAAAAAGCAGAATTGCTACCTCCAATCTTGTCTTTATCTTCTCGTAGCTTTTAGCAGGCTGCCCTCTTAGATTTCCTTTGAACAACACCCCACCCTACCAACATTGTCCCAAAAACGTCAAGAGATCCAGAATAAGAGAAGACTTGTCATAACCTCGTCTTTATCTTTCATTTCACGTTTGAAAGCAAAGTTGATAACAACCTTAGGAAATAACTGATGAGTTTCTCACTGACTCACCTCATATGGTTCTTGGCTTGTAACGAAGAAGGTGTCAAACCCAAATACTTGTCCCATGAGAATATCAATGGTTTCTTTGGGGAGTCTCATGGAATCATCCAATTGTAACGGCTGTTCACAACAACTTTTTATGAAAGATAATAAACAGAAAGCATTAAGCTGCTGTTTTTGTAAATACCATTGTTGATAATACTTACATTCACACCAGGAAGAGGAGAACCGGTGCTAACTTCTAATTTATCACCGTCCTATTCCAAAATGCAGTAGATTACAATACATTCAGAAACAAAACTATATGGATGATGGTAGCTAGCTGAATCAAATATTACAGGAATTAAGGTATTTTGGATACATAATTCAGCATCGGATGTCATAATATCGTACGAGGAGAAGTAGAATTCAAAGGGTTCACGTAATAGGCCACATCGAGTAATCTGAAGTTAAGCAACGCATTCAAATAAAAATCAACTATTCAATTGCTTTGAAGCTACTAGTCAGGAAACAACACTTCTTAAACGAAAGGTAAAACTTATACAACTGAGCTACAATTATACCATTGATGCATAATTTCCAAGTAAAAGACAATACCTGAGAGCTGAACTGAACTTTGTTTTCCTCTTCATTTCCCGGCGCTTCATTCGCAACTGTTGACTGTGAAATCAACTCAGTAGGAATTTGTGAAGGAGGATCATCTGCTATAGCCTCTTTGTCTTCTTCACCATCTTCCTGCAAAGAAAAATCCCAATTACCTAAATACATCTACTAAATCAAGGAAAATATTCACAACACGGGAAATCATAAACAGAATCCATAATCTCTAGAAGAAGCCGCATAGATGCCAAAGATAATACCTCATCGTTATTGCCATCTGGTTCCGTTTGCGTACCCGTCACTCTACAAAAAGTCTCTCTCTTTCTGCACACTCCAAGTTCAACAATAAAATCCAGCATATAAATAGAGAAGTAGCAGAAACAAATAAAAAAGAAGATGAAACCTTTGAACTCGGAACAGCTTCAGATCCTTCTTCCTTCGAGGGGTCTCTCTCTGCCCAAACTCGAGACTCGAAGTAGCTACAAAGGGCTGAAACTGAAGACTGCAACAAGAGCTGCATTGCGACAAGACGCCGAAATTGCCGCGAAAGCTAGCCGCGAGATTCATGTCCTAAGAAGGCGACCAACAAACTCCGAAAAGTCGAAACCTTTAGGTTCTCCGATCAAAACCCTGACGCCATTGCAGACTTTAGAATGTAAAGATTTTATATTTTTTGTTTGTCTTCCAACAATTCTACGATTTCAGTGACTCTGACTCCTCGTGGTTCTTATCGCTGGAGGACAGAGGATCTTTCATTTATCCGTTGGAGGCTCTTTCCAAGAATAACGCCCTGTAGTTTTTCACCAATTTGACCGACATGAAGTCCCCTTCTTAATATCTCAAACGACACGCGTGCTTCTCCGGCCTACGGTTCAAATGAGAGCGCATGTCGTTTTCCCAATTCTGGCCGACAGAAATTCCCATTCTTAAAATCGAAAACGTCATGCGTGTTTTTTTAGCCTATGCTACCATGGAAACATAAACGCCTTGTGGTTTTACTAAATTGACCGACACGATGTTCGTATAAACAACGACACGCATGTTCTGTTCTCGAGCAATCCAAACTCTCTTCTTTCGAAGGCTTTGAAAGCTCTGTGGAAGAAGAGAGAGCCAGCAGCGATAATTTCCAATCGTCGTCTCTCGATCGGAAAATCCTCACATCTCAGATGAACTCCGATCGGTGCGAGAAACCCTAATTCCTTAGGAGTTTCATCTCCCGATTAATCTCATCGGGAAATTTTGTTACTTGTTGAAAATGGATGGTAACAAAGATGACGCGTTGAAATGCCTGAAAATCGGCAAGGATGCGATGGAAGCAGGGGATCGATCTCGCGCTCTGAAATTTCTGGAGAAAGCTCGTCGTCTTGATCCGAGTCTCCCGATCGATGATCTCGTTTCGGATCTGAAGAAGAAGTCGGATGAACCAGCGGCGGAGGATTCGTCTGGATCTGCTGCCAACGAGTCGCCTAAGCCGCCGGATCGGCCTTCTCTTCGTCAACGTGGATCTTCGTCGGCTAGCGCGGGATCGTCATCGTCTATGTCGTTCACGGAAGAACAACGAACGATCGTGAGGGAGATAAAATCGAAGAAGGATTACTATGAGATTCTTGGATTGGGAAATAGCTGTTCAGTCGAGGATTTGAGGAAGGCATATCGGAAACTCTCGTTGAAGGTTCATCCCGATAAGAACAAGGCTCCTGGCTCAGAAGAAGCTTTCAAATCCGTCTCTAAGGCGTTTCAGTGCCTAAGCAACGAAGAAACTAGGAGAAAGTACGACGTCAGTGGTTCCGATGAGCCTGCTTATCAACCACGCCGATCCGCCAAGGGCTTCTACGACAATGAATTTGACGCTGATGAGATTTTCAGAAGCTTTTTCGGCGGAGGAATGGCTCCTGCTACCACTCAATTCCGATCATTCAGTTTCGGCGCAGGAAATAGAACAGCTAATCAAGCCTCTGATACAGGATTCAATCCTCGTGTGCTCCTCCAACTGCTTCCTGTTGTCTTCATACTACTCCTCAACTTCCTGCCTTCTCCTCAACCAATTTACTCACTATCTGCATCGTACCAGTACGATCACAAATTCACCACGCATAGGGGCGTCAATTACTTTGTCAGATCAGCCAAGTTCGAGGAGGAATACCCAATAGATAGCCCCGAGAGACAGAGTGTTGAAGCGCAAGTTGACAGAGATTACTTGTCTGTACTGGGCCAGAATTGTCGGTATGAGCTTCAGAGACAACAATGGGGGTATGTCCGCGAAACTCCACACTGTGACATGATGCGGAGGTTTGATTCAGCTGCTGCATAAACCATTCAAGTGAGAGAGACTGAAGCACCAAGTTAGTATATTTAACTCCCAAGAAACTTGATTGGATCATTCTGAGGCATATAGATGGTACTTACTAACTTCTGAGAGTATTTTGTTGATGCCCTCAGTGAGTTTGATTCCCAAGTCCCGACCTCATATACGTTGTTGATTACTGTTCTCTGTATGATGTTTAGTATGAAACATTATTATGTGTGATTATTTCTATTCCGAATAAGACTTGGTTTTCCAGGTGTAAGGTATCAGAAACTAAATTTGTATATCATCAAAAGTTTCCTGGTAAAATCCAATTGAATCTTGCAGAAAAATTGAAACTTTACACACAAAAAATAAAGAAGCGCTAAAAGCTTAAAATGTGTAAAGTTGAAGTTTTAGCACTGGATTTGATACACCAGGATCAAGAGATATAACCTTTTTCGTTTCAACTTTCAAGCCACAAAGAACAGGAAAACAATGAAGTGAGAAAAGATCATTTCTCTGTATGATGTTTAGTATGAAACATTATTATGTGTGATTACTGTATTTTCTATTCGGATTAAGACTTGGTTTTGCTCTGCTCTGCATTTTCCAGGTGCGCATCATCATAGTATAGTAAACAATGAAGTGAGATAATATATTTTAGACAGTGAATAAAAATACTGATTTGAATTGCTTCACCCTGAAAAGCAAACAATAAATAGAAGCTTCAGTGTTGGGAAATCTCTGCAATTGTAAGCAAGAATAAGAACGCATAAGTTGAAGATTAGGTACGCATTAGCATGCACTAAGGGGGTCTTCAAACAAAAGCGTTTGGTGCATACATGTCAAAATCGTTGGCTTTTGCGCAATCCCTGTACCAAGGAGGAAGCCTGCTTACCCAAGGGCGGCTCCAAGGTTTCCATTGTTAGCATCTGTTTTGTTTATTTTTGGATTTCTTACACCTTTTGTTATTAGATTTTCAGGATCGCGTAGAATGCAATGTGCAATATTTCGACGAAGATATGTATTGTGTATGAAAAAAACTCATGAATCTTGAGCAGTTTATTACGAACAAGGAAACAAATAAAACGACCGAATGATATAATTGGTATCACTGCGAAGAATAATCTTATAACTCTTTTACAATATTTCTTATTTTTTTACAAGACATGGTATCAAAGATTTCTTATTTTTTTCTTCGCTAAGATTGAAAGCATCGGCATTGAAAGAGAGTTGCTACGTGAAAGTTGAGACTCAAAACAGACGCTGCAGTTTCAAGTCTTAAAAATATATAATTAGGTATATTTCTCAACGACTTGGTAACCAAACATATAATGAGTCTGCGTGAATATTTGAACGTTGGTTTGACATTGTGAAGGGGAAGGATATGGCGGCTCCACTGATTCAGCCGTGGTGCACTCAGCTTTCAGATGAGTCGTGAGAAATCATGTTGTATTGGTTCAAATTCTCTCTAATATTGGAGTAGTTCCTCTAGGAATTGTTCATGTTCACCAGATGGTGCTTATTACGGAATTTGACAGGCAAAACGGGAATATTTTTAATCGATGCATATGATTCTCTGGATATTTTTATTTTGTTGTAGAGTTTTCTTCCAATCTCAATTTGTGTTTTTTATACCTTTTTTTCTTTTGTTAATCAATTTAGTTTGTGTAAAATCCCATATATATACTAGTATTTTTGCCCCATTAAAATCTATTCTAAAATCAACATTCCATGGTTCTAATCTATTATAAAACTTCTATGTTAAATACTATAAAACTTCTATGTTAAAATACTAATCTCAAGCCTTTTTTTTTCCGTTTTCAACAGTCTCATGTTCTCTCTTTGGTTCAACAATAAGGATTTGTAATTAGTTACAATTTCATGATCATTATGATAATTTAAATATAAATTATTATATCAAAATAACCCACGGGTAGAGTTTTTCAAACAATGTGTATCCAACAATACGATGGAAAGCTCAGTCTTTCAAAGTTTTTACGTTGTTTTCTTAAATTAAAAATCTCCACCAAGCTTATTTAGCTAGGGAAATTTGACACAATATATTTCTCTTCCTTGTGGTTGTTAAGATGATTCAAAGTAAAAACATGTCTCAACATAATCATATTGCACATTTAGCAAGTAAGGTAGTATCATTTACCTTGTCATATTTTTTTGAACATGTGTAAACTAACATGAATGGTTTATTTTTTTTAAAAAAATAGGCAACTCAGTTTCACAAATAATATATAACTATGATCTCTTTATGTTTTTTTACCCACATGTGTACCATAGACAATGTATTATGTCGTGGCTCTTTCTCCAGCCTAAACCGTATGTGATACACATATGGGCAAAAAAACCTAAGGATATCAAATAGACTATATCACCCGAATCGTTGGCGAAACCGTAGCCAGGTTGACATAATCTACAAGTGTTATCATCAGGCAAGCTAATAGCGGCCGGTAGTACTTGGCCCGGTGCAAGCTCATCTATGATGGTAAGCATGCTGAAGGCTTTTGTCCCATCAACACTAATACTTTTGTCATCTTGTAAGTCATAAATATCATACCCCCGACATATTGTCTGACAGCAAGAGCAACATTGACCCAGCTTCAGTGATCGTCGTCCAATCTTACCGGCGGCATTCTGCCATCATCCAGCGTCGGTGGGTTGCTTTGAATGGTTTCGAAGAGATATTCCATAAAGTGTTCATGTACATTAAATTCATGTATATCATATGGAGTTATAAACGCATGACTATGCACATATGTTGGCACCAGCTGTACAAATTGGGTAATCAATACGTCCAACTCCCCACCCCGACGGAAGACGGTTCAAAATAACAAATGGCCTCGAATCGTAACATGGGAGTGCCTTTCCTCATCCAGCTTAATCATCTCGAACCGATTCGTATAAATCTCTGCGATGTCCCTTTTGGTCTGTGGATGAAAAAAAAAAACAGATTGAAATTAGGCATAAACATCAAGCCAATTGATGAGGTTGGTGATTATCACAACATATATGAATCTATCAAACATGAGAAAAAACTATTGTCCAATGTAAAAGTCCAAAGCATGTATCAATATTTTGTTTGTAGTATTAACTTGTAGTTAATATTCATGACGAGAAATTGTTTGTCATTGAGATTTTTTTGGTTTGTGTAAGTAGTTATTAATTATGAGAGTTTTGGAGTTTCTAACTTGGGTAGTAAAATGAAGAAATGTAAATCACATGCTTGAAATTGATTTTGAAATAAAAATATGTCTAAAACGCTATGCTCAAAACTTGCACGAATGAATAGTGATACTAAAAACGTATACGAATACGATCCGCGCATAATCATTAATGTTTAAAAATTTGTTATATTTTTAAGTTTTTAACAAGCAAATGATAGAGTTTGGAGGCATAAAAGTATGTGCCAATAAACTTAGTATTCATCAGTGTCTCCGATGCTTTGTTCAGCCATATGCGACGACGATCTCTAAATTCGGTAATCTGTCCAACGGCATCACCCGCAAACATCTCGAGGATGCATCAACATTTGTATATCTCGCCGACCGCATTTTTCACTTTCTAGATGTTAAGTTTTATCTTAACATAAAGATACTAATTTATTACTTCTATATACCTTATTGGATAATATACGTGAGCATTACAACAAATAATTTTATTATGAATTTTGGTCTCTTAGATGCTCTAATATCTCTAAATTGTGTAGGATCAATATGGACTGGACACAGCATCAAAAAGACAGATATCCCACTTTTGCTTGGATCGTTTAAAAAAGTTGCGGTAGATCCTCCCAAGCTCATTCATATTTTAGACTCACATGAATAGCTGACTAACAATTTCGGAAAAAGAATCACGAATATGAAATTAGACACCATCGATTAGTTTTTCTCACTCTCTAAACAAATTCATCGACGCATAGAAGATTGCATTCTTAATTTAGAAGTATTGAAGAAATGTTTTAGCGTTGTCCATTTGGTAAGTTTATCGTGAATTGTAATTATTATATATTCTAATTATCATTATTTTTTTTATTTTTTTTTGAAGGATCAAATTATAGACAAAATGAATGAAGAGAAGGAAGTCTCTAACAAAAAAAAGCAAAAGACAAGCAGAAGCCCTGAAAAAATTTACTCATGAAGATTGGATGCACTCATCTGGTTCAAAATAATCTGAGACATAAATAAGAACATTTTGATTGTGTGGTGTTTGTTTGTGTTACATCCCATTTAAAAATTCAGACATTTTCCGGTAAAATCAACAGAGACATTTTCTAAAAGTCGTAACCTTTCTTTGTCCATCTTGATCTGGTCAAGAACCAAACATCCGAAAATCCGAGATTTTTTTTGTTACAAATTTCTCTCGCATGCATTTTCCCAGGAAAATAAGAAACAGTTGTCTCCATGAAAAAAAAAAAGTAAACCTGATCGGCAATCGGAGGATTGAGGTCAGTGGAAAACAGGAAATAGTTGAAACCCTCAAGAGTGAGGTTTCGTCTCGTGAACTTTGCAATGTGGTGTTTCCGGTGGATCACCTCGTCAACGATCCTCTCCGCCTCCTCGAGACTCGATCCTCCTTCTCCTTCCTCCGCCATGAGCTTCTGTAGCTGCTCCGGAGACATGTGAGCCTCGCCGTCGGTGTATCTCTCGAAAACATCTCTGACGTCAACAACGGACCAGGCTCCGTCACCCCGAACTTCCTCGTGAAGATCAGACACATCTTGTAACCACCCATCTCTCGCTCTCTCTGTCTGTATAGGTGTATTTATATGTGTGTGTATATACATTTTTATATCATCAAAAGTTTACTGGTAAAATCCAATTGAATCTTGCAGAAAAATTGAAAACTTTACACACACAAAATAAAGGAGCCCTAAAAGCTTAAAATGTGTATAGTTGAAGTTTTAGCTCTGGATTTGATACACCAGGTTCAAGAGATATAACCTCTTTCGTTTCAACTTTCAAGCGACAAAGAACAGGAAAACAATGAGGAACAAGATGATAACAGCGAAGATCTTGATCATGAGCCATCTATTTGATGATATTCGAGTGAGATATTGCAGAAGAGCGCTGCGTGCTCCCTCTACATTAACTAACGATTCATCCATATTGTCATCGATTCTGTTCCACAAAACCACAGGTGTTAACTAAGTGTTCCCTGAAACTCGGAGTATAACAGGTTTTGGGTAAGAACGTTAAGGAACCTGATAGCTAGCTCTCCCTGTTGAGTGACCATCGTAGCTAGATGCGTGAATATTCCACTGAGCTCTGTTATTGTAGATTCGACACTGTGAAGCGCAACAGCTCGGCTTTGGCTATAATTCTCCTGCCTTGGGACTGTTTGCTGTAACATGGACATCTCCATTTGCTGCGAAGGAGCATTCTCGATTGCAGATCTGCGTCTGTTTTGGCATGGCACGAGACAAAACATCATATGTTTATACGTGATTTGACCTCAAAACATAACGGAAAACGAACACAGTCAGATATAGACATTAGGAAATACCTGAGTTGGCTACCTGAAGGAGCTCCACTATTTAATGGCGGCAATCTGGTCGGTTACGGAAGACAAAACCTAATTAGATGAGAGTAACTATAAAAAAAACTATTACTCTAGGAAATAGTTTTAGAACAAAACTCACAGTGGTTGTTGTAAATTCACGGTGGGATTTGATGAATTTGACCAAGGAGGAGGCTCAGGTACAACAGATTTTGCATTATTCTGAGGCGGACTATCTACTACTGCATTTTTTGTGGAAAAGAGTTGTTTCCGGTTCTCATGAGCCTTCATGTTCTGCAGGAAGACAAGACATTTATCAATAGATACTCTCTAGTGTCGGATAATAGGCAGATACAAATCAATAGGAAGTTGACAAATCAAGAAATCAAACCTCTGATCTCGTAGTTAGAACATCTTGAAGTTGCTTTGTAGCTCCCATAAGTCTGGTTTTCAAGTCATCACAAACAGCTGTGTAGTGACCAACTTTGTCCTGAGAATAATTCCCATCAGCGATCTCCAGGTTCTGAAGGGTTTGCAGATCCGAGAGAGCCATATTCAGCCCCGTGATATCGTTCCTGATCAACACAGTTAACTCCTGTATTTCCACAGTCCGGTCATTGAAAATCGACGATTGTTTTGCTACTGCGACAGTTGCAGGAAAACACAAACTATCCATGTTAGAAGAATTAAGGCTGTCTTCAATTGAAATCAGTATCGCAACAATGTCTCTAGAGTCGTTTCAAAATAAAACAAAAATGACTTCCACAGCAAGTAACATAGAATTTTCCATCTTCTGAGCATCATTTCTTGCTGCAAGCTAAATGCCTAAAAGCAGAGAGTTACGTTACGCCTTTTCTACAAGACATGATGATATATCAGAAAATTATGTCTTAATCTCGTTAGGATCCCAATATCCTAAAGCCTACATTTCTCGCGTAATTGTTTCTCAACTGTTAAAACCAAACCCAGAACGAAATCATGATTCCAACGAAAAATAGATACGAAGACGGCGACGATAGATCTCATTCCGAACCGTACATTTAGCGAGCCTCGCGATCTTCTGAGACGTTTCGTGGATACGTAGACCGATCTGGGAAGCCTTCTTATTGAATTCGGATCTTGAAGATCCCGACGGTGACCGTTTGGAGGTTGCCGGATCATCTTCAGCTTGATGGACGGACGGGATCGATCCAATCTTCTTCAACGTTTGGGACAGTGAATGAAACTCAGCCGTCCGATCCCTGAACGTCGATCCCATCGTAGGGTCAGAATTGGATCAAGATCACAGGCAAAGCTTTGATGAATTTCCTCAGCTTCCATTCCAGAGTAACGTGAGATTTATCTATCAATCGGAGAATGGGACAGAGAAACAGAAAAGGAAATTGAAGAAAACGGCGTGTCATTATGACGTTTTGACTTGAAACATCATGTTCTTGTTGAACAGTGTCCCGTTTTTATATTTGGCAATCGAAAGGTGTGGTGTTTAGATAACTCAGTCTAACTTGGGCCCAAAACCCAAGATTATGATAGCACGATTAATGGAGATAATATTGGGTCTCTTACATTATTTGGTAATATATTTAATGAACAGAGATAGAGGAAAATAGAGAAACGTCTCTTATTTTGGCAACGGAATCAATGTTTCTTACAAACTAGTTGGTGGATTAATATTAAACAATTCAATAAGAGATCCATTGGGGTCTCTCCGTTAATCATGGTCTCTCAGCAACAAACAAACAGTCATTGTCTTGAACAAAAACAAGAAAAAAGAAAACAGTCATTTTATTTTATTTTAAAAAAAAGAAAGAAAACAGTCATTTTATAAATCCACAAAATTTAAGCCTTGTACGAAAATAACTTTATTCTCACCAATTATATTTTTATTTTCCTCCACCATTTTTAGTAACATATTATTACGTTACTACACTCTACAACAACGTTAAATACATGCGAAATCAACTTTGCGTATATTCTTCTTTCTTTTCATTGTCATGAAACTGACAGTCTCCGGTTCTGTGTATTGGATACACTAAAAAGGTCTTATTTGGGGAATAAGTTTTAGAAAGTGTTGGATGGATCAGCGACAAACGTGGAAGCAGGAAGATCAAAAAAGGAAGGAAGCTTCCTAAGGCGTAGGGGTCTCTGTCTACATTTCAAACATGTTTCCTGAGTTTTTTTTTTTTTTTTTTAACTAATATTTTACTTATAGTGCAAATGTTAATTAGTATGTAAGTTTTTATCATTGAATTCATTAGGGGATAGCACAAACTTGAAATAGAGAATAATTATTAGATTTCACTTTTGTCACTTGCATTTAGATATGAAAATACATGCTAGCTATTCTAGAAAAACATTTCTCAATATTCAATCATAAAATTATAACAGTACGTATTTTCTCACAAGTATCTTAAGCCTTAAATTCTTTTCTTCCCCATGCCATGACTCATCGTAAGTTTTTATTTTTGGTTTCAAACTGTTTATTGATCAAAGGAAAGTTAGATAAACGACATTGACCTAGGAGTTAGAGCTAAAAACTGTTTTCCCGCGAGTTTTTTCACCAAAAAAACGTAATTTCGTATTTTGCCGCCAAATAAATGTTTTCACGAATTCATTAACAATTTACAATAATTAAAGAAAATTTGTCAATTCATAATATAAATATATTCTAATATTATTTACTATTTTTAATTTTCTTATTTTTAAAAATTATTAATAATATTTATTTAATTAAATTTTTATTTTTCATGGATCACTCATTTGATCCATGACCCATGACCCATCACTAATAGGTGATCTATTTACATATAATCCATTAGAATCATGGATCATGGATCATAAGTCACCAATTTGATCTATTTTAACACCCTTATAAAAACACCTTGCCAAGAACTAGTAGCCAAATTTATGTCGCATGAAGCTTTACTTTTTTTTAAAAAACGAGCTTTACTTTTCATAAATCCTATATAATGTTAATAAAAGTTTACAAATATTTGCTTACTACTAATTGATTAAGCTGTATATTAAATTAGTGGTGCATGAAACATCATTGGGAATCGCACGGAAGTGGGCATTACAATGTGAGACCACCTTCCACTTTTTTGACTATCTAGGATAAGAACACACACTCTTCCTCTCGGACTACTACACATACCATATCATACTTATATAAATTATATATACCGCTAATTAATTTCATAAATAAATATATATATAAATTATATATACCGCTAATTAATTTCATAAATAAATATATATATATATATATATATTCACGTATCTTAAAAACGATATATGTATATATATATAGGTTTTAGAAATGGTAAAATATTATGTAAGTTAAATATAAAACTGATATCTAATAGTTAATTTATTATATATGGATGAGTCCAAGTAACAAACGCCAACGTAAACTTTGACTTTGAGGCCGAATCGATCTTCTTTCTTTTGTTTTTTTGAAAGTTTGCAATTGAATTTGTAAAGTGTGAAATAAATATATGACGTTTGTACCTATTTGTGTGTTGTGTAGCAGACAGACTCTTGTTTATAAAAACAATGTTTGGTTTATTCGGATTGTCATTTCATTCTTTGGAACTTTTGTCTTCCCTTAGCATGTCTTCCTCAAAATCATCACCACTGTTATTTATACCTCACGTAGTACATACACAATATTAATTCACAACTATATATACCAATTACACACATCTTAAATCATTTTTTGTTTGTAGTCACTACAAGTCTACAACAGTCATTTTGATTTGATTTTAGATTATAAAAATAATTAAGACGAATTCGATGCATACGTTACGTAGAGCATTATACTATCGTGAATGACTAGCAGACTAGCTAGCAGTAGACAGCTTACCGTAAGAAAAAAAAAACTTTTGATCAGTGGCATATTTCTAACTTTGAATCTCGTATTAAAATATATATATACAGATTCAATATCAAATACTAAAAAGAACAACGCCTAATCTGAATGTTCTTTATATAAAAAAGCCTAATCTGAATGTATTATTATATATATATAAGGGTATTGTTTTATGAGAAATACCCTCAAATAGCATAAAAAATATTTTTTGTTCCAAAACTAGCACCATAAATTTAAAATACCAAAAATAGCACAACTAATTATTTTAAAATATTTATTTACCAAAAATAAATTTAAAATAAAATTAAACATTATGTTTGGGTTCACTATTTCTAATTTAGGGTTTAGTTTTTTTCCATTAGAAAATGATTATAAGTCATTTTTATATTAAATTTGTACTAATATTGTTAAAATTGGTGCTATATTTGTGATTTTCACTCTTGAATGCTAAATTTAGGAACATTTAGTTTTTTTTGTGCTATTTTGTAGAATTGATCTTGTTTTATAGACAAGTTAAGTTATTGATTTTAGTTTATACATTTTTAAACAGGGTTCCACTCAATTTTTTAATCACCATATGCCGCGACCAACTACTTTATCAAGTCACAGCTTTTGTGGAAAATTTTCCGTTAATTCATCAGCCTTTCACACAAGTACTGTAATTATTAACTTAATATTTGCGGCTAATTTTAGAATTATAGTAGGATAACTGATCACGCGCTAATTAATTAATATGTTCTCTAGCTAGCTTAATTTTGCAACATGTATAAGAAATCAAACTTTACTAAACCCCGGCACACATAACTGATAAAATTACTGTTGGAACTAATTTTTTGTCAAAGCCTGAGGGTTTGATAAAATTATGTTAGTGTGAAAAGAAATGAGTTAAGCTCTTTCTAATGAAATGTTTTCATTAACCGAGAAATGTTTTCTCGTGTATATATGTTGGAATGGTTGTGTCTTAAATGAACAACATGAGAGAAGAAAAGCCATACGTGCGACGTTCGCATCTTGGGCCTTGATTGGGCCCGTGGACTTTTTGAGGTATCGATCGATACCCTTTGGTATCGATCGATACCCAGCGGGCCGACTTAAAAAAGCGCAGCCGCCTAGGTTATTCTAGAAATATTCCTTTTCTGTCATGGAAAAACCCTAGCCTCTCTCCTATATATACAACACGATTTTCACCTAAAAAATCATCCTCTGACACACAATAAACACTTTCTAAAAGTTCTAGCAATCGTTTCTTCAATTCCCTACTGCTTAGAGTAAGTTTTTAATTTCGAGAGTATCGTAGAATAATGGTCGATAGATATGAATCATGGTGTTGATGATTCAGTTAAACTTTGGTTGTATCCTGGGACTCATGGATCTATAAAACCCCGTCACACTACGGGAGATTCTTAGAGTTAAGGAAAGAGATTTATCTCGCCTCCTCAGATCTTGTATTGCTTTATCGTATATAAATCGTCTGTTCCTTAAACTGTTTATTTACATATTACTGTGATTAAATCTTTCCTGTCTGTAGTGTAAATTTTGGTCCTACAATCTTAACTCTAAGAAGATCCAATTTTTGTTATTACTTCAATTGGATCTTTAATCACGAGTAAATAAACGTTTTCAAACGGTTTTTAAACGATTCTTCTATTGCTGATGATACTCAAACGTTGTCAAAAAGCTTTTAGCAAATTGAAACGTGTAGTAGAGGCAATCTTCATCTCTCTCTATTTTTTAAGAAGATGTTCTTCTGCTAGTGATACTCAAACGTTAATCAAACAGCTGTTTAGCAACTTGAAACGTGTAGTAGAAGCAGATCTGCTTAAACATCTTCTAAAAAACCGTCTTTAATTGCGATTAAAGAACGGTATAATCAACGAACACACATCTGTTCTTGATAGGTTCGATTCAGATCGAGGCCTTGTGAGTATCGATCGACACCCTATGGTATCGGTCGATATTGGAATAAATTGTATCGGTCGACACTTAAGTGTATCGATCGATACCATGCAAACAGTGTGTCGGTCAGTACCTCAGTGTATCGATCGATACTTTGCATCGACCAAGTTGGTCTATGTCGATCGATACTGTGTATAAGACACAGGTATCGATCGACACTGGTGCTATGATCGATCCTGTGAAATTCACTTGTATCGATCGACACCCAGGGTATATCAATCGACACTAAGCGTGTATCAATCGATACCAGGTTGCTTCGAATGACACAGTATGTGCATCGAGCTTCAATCGGAACCCAGGGTGTATCGATCGACACTCAATGTGTATCGATCGACACCAAGATGCTTCGATTAACACAGTATGTGCATCGAGCATCGATCGACACCTACGGTGCATCGATCGACACCATACGGGTGCATCAATAGACATTGAATGTGTATCGATCGATACCAAGGAGTATCGATCGACACCAATGCGATTTAGTTCGATATTAGAATTGCGATTCTTAAAGTTTATATATCGATACTAATTAAAAGTTGTTTCTTTTGTCTTAACAGAATGACAATTGATGTGGAAAACAACTCTGGATTGGTGGAGAAAACCAGTGAGAAGGTTGAATCGACTGCAAGTCAGATCGAGACGGTCAAAGTTCCATCTGGGAATCACGTCGCTCCTCCAACCAAATTTGATGGGACAGCATTCAAGATGTGGAAAAGGAAGATGTTTTTCTATCTGACAACATTGAATCTGCAGAAATACACCAGTGAGGTGAAACCTGTTCTCCCAGAAGATAACACTGATCCACGTGCGCTTGCGAGTGTCCACGCCTGGGAACATGCTGACTTCTTGTGCAAAGGCTATATTCAGAATAGCCTTTCGGACTCTCTGTTTGGGGTGTACGAAAATGCTGAGACATCTAAGGTTCTGTGGGATTCCTTAGACAAGAAGTACCGCATTGAAGATTCTGGTACTCAGAAATTCACTGTGGCGAAGTTCGAGCAGTACAAGATGGTGGATTCAAGACCACTAATGGAACAAGTCGATGAGGTGCAGAGGCTCCTACACGATATCTTTGCTGAGGGAATGCGGTTGTGTGAAACCTATCAAGGTTGCTGCATCATTGAGAAGCTACCTCCTGGTTGGACGGACTTCAAGAACTACCTCAGGCTGAAGAAAAAGAAGATGAGCCTTGAAGATCTGATTGTTAAGCTCCGCGTAGAGTCTACGAATCGGGAACAACAGATCAATGTAGGTGTGAAAATTCGCGAACACAATGCGAACATGGTTGAACACCAAAACCCCAATCAAGGCAAGTGGCAGAACAAAGGTCGCCTTAACAAAGGCAAAGGGAAGATGCCACCAAAGAACTTCCAAAAGTTCAAGAACAAGAGTGGTCAGAATGGCCAGACTTCTCAAAGGTTCTTAGGATTGTGTAACTTCTGTGGGAAGCAAGGACACAAATCCGTCGATTGTCGTAGCAAGAAGGCTCAAGCCAACTTGACAGAAGCTGACATGTGTGCTGTGGTCACTGAGGCCAATGTTGCTGAAAGCCATCCAAAGACTTGGTGGTTCGATACTGGTGCAACCAGACACATCTGTATGGATCGAGAGATGTTCTCCACATACACAAAGACCAAGAATGGTGAAAAACTCTTAATGGGTAATTCAGCCTCGTCGACAATTGATGGTCACGGGAAGGTTGTTCTGAAGCTCACCTCTGGACAGGAACTAGTTCTCACGAACGTCGTACATGTACCAGATATGCGCAAGAATCTGATCTCTGGATCGCTCATAAGTAAGCATGGATTCTCTGTGAAGCTGGAAGGTGATAAGCTGATCCTAACGAAGAATGGGATGTATTTGGGTAAGGGTTTTGTTTGGGATAATCTGTTTAAGATGTCTGTTGAGGCAGTAATCCGAAAGGATAATGTAACCGAGGCTTCCACCTCAAAGAACCCTAAGATTAATGATAAGAAACCAATTGCTTATCTCGCTGAGTCTTTTAATATTTGGCATGAACGATTAGGACATGTTAATTTCAAGTCTATGAGTAGATTAATGAACATGAACATGATTCCTAAATGCAAATTAAGCAAAGACAAATGTGAGGTTTGTGTCCAAGCCAAACTCACTAAAACGCCATCACCCAGCGTTCAAAGAACAACAGAACCTCTAGGTTTAATTCACACAGATTTATGTGATTTGAAATATATTCAAACCAGAGGAGGCAAGAAATATTTCGTGACTTTCATAGATGATTGCACGAGATATTGTTACATCTTTCTACTGCGAAGTAAAGATGAAGCCTTGGACAAATTTAAAGAATACAAGCTGGAAGTTGAAAACCAACTCGGCAAGACCATAAAAAAGGTCAGAAGTGATAGGGGTGGTGAATATAGTGAACCATTTGATGCATTCTGTAGAGCACATGGCATTATTCATCAAACAACTGCTCCCTACTCACCGGAATCCAATGGAGTTGCTGAAAGAAAAAAACAGAACTCTCAAGGAAATGATGAATGCAATGTTGCAGGAATCTGGGTTAGCCCAGAACATGTGGGGGGAAGCTCTGCTTACCTCTAATTATATCCTGAACAAAATTCCACACAAAGTCACAGGAAAAACTCCTTATGAACTTTGGAAAGGTAATGTACCTTCGTATGTATACCTGAAAGTGTGGGGGTGCCTGGCAAAAGTTGCAGTACCACTTCCGAAAAAGGTCACCATCGGACCTAAAACGGTAGATTGCATTTTCATCGGATACGCGCACAATAGTAGTGCCTATCGATTTCTGGTACATAAATCAGATATACCAGACATTCATGTAAACACAATAATGGAGTCCAGGAATGCATACTTCTTCGAAAATGTGTTTCCATGTAAGGATAGAGGAAACCTAAACGAACTCGTGACGAACGAGATGCTAGCAATGAGGCAAGCACTTCAGGCACTTCTACAGAAGTAGAAGAAGCTGAACCGAGACGAAGCAAGAGAGCTCGTAAGGAGAAGACATTTGGCTCTGAGTTCATAATGGCATTCCTAGCGGAAAGTGGTCCAAGAACTTTCATGGAAGCAATGTCTACACCTGATGCACCTTTCTGGAGGGAGGCATCTAACAGTGAAATCAACTCAATTATGCAAAATCATACTTATGAGTTGGTAGACCTACCTCAAGGTTGTAAACCTCTGGGTTGTAAATGGGTCTTCACCACTAAGCTAAAAATCGATGGCTCTATAGACAAATATAAGGCCAGGCTTGTGGTACAAGGATTTCGTCAAAAGGAAGGATTAGACTTCTTTGACACTTATTCTCCAGTGACGAGAATTACTTCGATTCGCATGTTGATTGGAATCGCAGCTTTAAGAAACCTTGAAATACATCAGATGGATGTTAAAACTGCTTTTCTAAACGGAGATTTAGAGGAAGAGATCTATATGAATCAACCTGAGGGTTATGTTGCTCCCGGACAAGAGAAGAAAGTCTGTAGACTTGTCAAATCGCTATATGGACTCAAGCAAGCTCCGAAACAATGGCATGAAAAATTCGACAGTGTAATGATGTCAAATGGCTTTCACATCAATGAATGTGATAAGTGCATCTATATCAAAAGTACTTCACAAGGTTATGTGTTGTTGTGTTTGTACGTAGATGACATGCTAATCATGGGAAGCAACAAAGATATAATCATTCAAACAAAGAACATGCTAAGTGGAAAGTTTGATATGAAAGACATGGGATTAGCTGATGTAATTCTAGGGATTAAGATTATTCGAAATTCAAAAGGAATAATTATGTCTCAAGATCATTACGCTACAAAAATCCTAGAGAGGTTTAAGACCTACTCCAATGGGACTGCAAAAACTCCACTTGATCCTCATCTTCACTTGACAAAGAATTCAGGTGAAGCAGAGTTACAAGTGGAGTATGCAAGGGTCATCGGGAGTCTAATGTACTTAACGAATTGTACTAGACCCGATTTAGCACACTCGGTAAACGTACTAAGTCGTTACACGAGCAATCCAGGTCATACCCATTGGAGAGCCATAACTAGGGTATTAAATTATCTAAGATACACCAAAAGTTATGGGCTGCACTTTGGTAAAGAACCAGCAGTGCTGGAAGGGTACAGTGATGCCAATTGGATTTCAGATTCAAGAAACTCCAAATCCACGAGTGGATATGTCTTTACTCTTGCTGGTGCAGCAATATCCTGGAAATCTTCCAAACAAACACTCCTGGCCAGATCAACCATGGAGTCAGAGTTTGTAGCTTTAGACAAAGCTGCTGAGGAAGCAGAATGGCTTCGAAACTTTTTGGAAGATATCCCAATGTGGGAGAAACCAGTGCAACCATTACGTGTACACTGTGATAGTCAGTCGGCTATCTCTCGGGCACTGAGTAATCTATATAATGGCAAGTCCCGTCATATAAGAAGACGACATAAGACCATTAGACAATTGATCTCAACTGGTGTAATAACGATAGATTACATCAAGTCGGCTGATAACCTAGCGGATCCGTTTACCAAAGGTTTGCCGCGAGATCAAATTGTAAAATCATCAAAAGGAATGGGTTTAAAGCCTATAGAAAAAGATGATGTTTGACAGATACCCCACCTATGTGACTGGAGATCCCAAGATCTAGGTTCAAAGGGAAACAAAATTAAACTGATTCGAATTGAGCACTGTGAGACTATGTCTCTGCCCAGTTCCTAGGATGATATAACAGTGCTACCTGTGGATAGTAAGGATAAGCGTTGGCTTTTAATGATTGCATAGCTATGTAGATAGTGGAGTGTGACAGGACACTTCTGAAAAAACAAGCTAATAAAAGATCACCTAGTGAAGTGTGAAATGGGGCCGTTTCTAGGAGAATGAAAGAGAAGGCTATATTCTCCAAATTCACTCACGAATACCAGGAATGTTCAAGGCCAAAATGAACACAATAGAGAACAAAGTTCTACGAGAAGATGTCTCTGTGCGATACCTGTTGTCTAAGTTTACATAAAAATCCGGGCGGTTCAAGACATCATGTTCACCTCCTGGCCGAGTAAACTCGACAGATATTAAAAATGTTTGGTTCAAAGCTGGAAAATGCTACCTCTCAGATACAGTTACATTTTCGTATACTCTCGAAAGTCTGTCTACGTCTAGATGAGTCTAGTCAAGTATGTCTAGTAAAGTCTAGTCTGTACAATTTTCATATGTTCTAGAGTCATTTCTATTCATGTGGGGGATTGTTGGAACTAATTTTTTGTCAAAGCCTGAGGGTTTGATAAAATTATGTTAGTGTGAAAAGAAATGAGTTAAGCTCTTTCTAATGAAATGTTTTCATTAACCGAGAAATGTTTTCTCGTGTATATATGTTGGAATGGTTGTGTCTTAAATGAACAACATGAGAGAAGAAAAGCCATACGTGCGACGTTCGCATCTTGGGCCTTGATTGGGCCCGTGGACTTTTTGAGGTATCGATCGATACCCTTTGGTATCGATCGATACCCAGCGGGCCGACTTAAAAAAGCGCAGCCGCCTAGGTTATTCTAGAAATATTCCTTTTCTGTCATGGAAAAACCCTAGCCTCTCTCCTATATATACAACACGATTTTCACCTAAAAAATCATCCTCTGACACACAATAAACACTTTCTAAAAGTTCTAGCAATCGTTTCTTCAATTCCCTACTGCTTAGAGTAAGTTTTTAATTTCGAGAGTATCGTAGAATAATGGTCGATAGATATGAATCATGGTGTTGATGATTCAGTTAAACTTTGGTTGTATCCTGGGACTCATGGATCTATAAAACCCCGTCACACTACGGGAGATTCTTAGAGTTAAGGAAAGAGATTTATCTCGTCTCCTCAGATCTTGTATTGCTTTATCGTATATAAATCGTCTGTTCCTTAAACTGTTTATTTACATATTACTGTGATTAAATCTTTCCTATCTGTAGTGTAAATTTTGGTCCTACAATTACGTTTATGTATATGTATATGCATACATAGCACAGAACCCTAGTTAGGTTGAATAAAGAAAACGATCAAATCTCAGAAAAAATCAGTCTCTCCAAATCCCAAAAAACAAAAGCATGCATTTCGTAATAAACAACGCACTGATTCTGTTTGATTTCTTCTACCTTTAAGGTAGATAACACTAATTAAACGACACAAAACTCAAACATATTATTTATTTAATTATTCTCCTTAATATTTGTGGTTATTAAAATAACAAAACATTTTATATATACAAATATATTCAGAAAACAAAACACCATATCACTTTCTATATATTCAAACCCTCGCCCATTCACATCACTAAGTCCACCTAATCTCATATATATATATACACATATTCATAACCAAACATTAAGAACTTTGTTCTTGAAATTACTAGAGCATATATACAAATTCAAAATGTCAATGGGAGGATTCTCCATTAAAGCTAGAGGCTTAGTTAATAACAATAACGGAGGAGGAACGGGGACGAAGTGCGGACGGTGGAATCCGACGGTGGAGCAAGTGAAGCTTCTGACGGATCTGTTCAAGGCGGGGCTACGAACACCAAGCACCGATCAGATTCAGAAGATCTCTACGGAGCTGAGTTTATATGGTAAGATCGAGAGCAAGAACGTGTTCTATTGGTTCCAAAACCACAAAGCTAGGGAGAGACAAAAGCGCCGAAAAATCTCCACCGTTGATTTTGATCATCGTCAAGACACAGATCTCTGTCGTCCCCCTCGAGACTACCCACATCGTCATCAACCACCACCAAAAGGTTAGTTTTTCTTTTTCTTTTCCCGACGCATATTCCCTGAGTTATGACACATCTCTGACTTGAATATGTTACGGTAGTGAAACCAGTATATTAGATGTTGATTAGGATCTCTTTCTACATTGGTCTTATCACAAGCTAGCAGTATAGGTTATATATCTAACTATGTTGTAGACATACATAGTTGGGGTTACTGATATATTTGTTTTTGTAGATATATTTGACGTTTGTGAAGAAGAGAAGGTGATAGAGACATTGCAACTCTTTCCATTATCGAAGGTTGAGAGAGTGAAAGCAAATGTTGTTACTGCTGCGAGTCGCAACGAATACATACGAGAGCAAGCTAATACGACAGCGTTTTCCACATACTCATCATGTGGGGCTAGCTGGGATGGAACATCCGCCGTTGGATCTCCGATTAAGCTTTCTATGAATGGGTTTAATTATTAGCGACCTTAATTAGCGGATGCCAACAAAAAAGTTGAAGACATGAGATCACATGTATCTAGGAACTAGCTAAATTTTGGTCTATGCATGAGACACAATATTCAGAGTTATATGTTAAAGTTTGGTTGTATTAACACCAGTGTCATTAGAGTATTAACAGGAAAAATATCAAAATTATCGGGAAAGTAATGGAATAATTAGGTTGGTGTAGGACTTTTAAGAGTTGTGGTGAGATTCTGATTTATGAGTCGTATCAATATGTATCATGCGATTGAAATGAGGAAACAAATTGTATTTGTAACAACATTATAACCATAATTACTAGTCGTAGCTTGATTTTTCTTCATCTTCTAGTTTTTACTCATCATTGCTTGTGTTCCGTGGCCTTCCCTTGATGAGTCTTTAACGTTGGCCAAGATTGTACGGCTTCTTCGTAACCGATTATTATCGGTTCGGTTTTGTTTTTTTTATCTCACCCTTCCCGCGAAAAATGGTTCAAGAAATGGCGTTAGCAGGCCCTTAAAATTGGGCTTAGCAAAATAAAAGCCCATTATTGTTATACAAGTCCAAGCCGAAAAAAAACAAAAAAGACTAAAAAGTAAATTTGTGCAGAGGGGTCCCTTTTCCTGGAGAAGAGGCAAACTTGAAGCTCCGTCGGGGAAAACGAGATCACACTATTTTTAAAATCTTCGCCGGAGAAATCGGATTACTTTTAGGGCGAGGTTGCTTCTCCGAACATGGATGTGATAAAGACGCAACAGATATCAGCAAGGACGATCGAGAAGGTTATCGTTCATCCACTCGTCTTGCTCAGTATCGTCGACCATTACAACCGCGTCGCTAAGGACTCGCGCAAGCGCGTCGTCGGCGTCTTACTCGGGAGCTGCTCTCGTGGTTCCGTTGACGTCACCAACAGCTACGCAGGTGCGCCTTAATTTGTTCCTTTCCTTCTCCCTGTCTTTCGATCTGACGGGTTGGTCTTCTCAGATCTCAGATTCTGTTAAACTGGGACTCGGTGCTTCTGGGTCTTCTTACATGGATTTCTTTTCGCTTTTGTTCGTTTTCGAGATGTACATATAGCAGCAATTTAGGGTTGTTGTAGCTGTTTTGTAAAGTTCTGTTTTGTTATACTGGCTGACATTTACTTCAGTTAACTCACTTTCTCGTTAGGGTTTTGGTTTCAGCCGAGCTCGGTTCTACTCCTTTTTTGGAATTCACAATACTACTTGGATTATTGGGGAAAAAAATGATAATTTTAGGTTGATTTGTTGGAGGTTTAGTTGTATTTTTAGTTTGCATAGGTGCTTATCTCTCCTCTTCAATAAATAGCTGTTGCTAACATATGACTAGTTTGACCTCTGGCATCTTGATTTGTAGTGCCATTTGAGGAGGATGACAAAGACCCAAGTATCTGGTTTCTTGATCACAACTACCATGAGTCAATGTTCCACATGTTCAAGAGAATTAATGGTATTTCTCGGGAAGCTGATGCCTAGACCGTATATGAAAATGTAGAAACCTTGTTTTTAACAAAAACTATCTACTTTTCAGCCAAGGAGCATGTTGTAGGTTGGTACAGCACAGGCCCTAAACTTCGAGAGAATGATTTGGACGTTCACGCGTTGTTCAATGGGTTAGTTTCCAACTTAATCGTTTAGATATCAGTTTATTGGCCTTCTATCTTATGTTCTGTTGACATAGATTGAGGATATACTGGTCCGTGTTAAGTTATAATAAAACATTTTGTTGGCAGAAAGCCGTTTTTCCCCCCTCCTCACATTTTCTTCTAGTTTCTGTTTCATTTACAATGAAGCTTTGTTTTGCTTTTGGTGCTGCAGCTATGTTCCAAATCCAGTGTTGGTCATTATTGATGTCCAGCCTAAGGAACTTGGAATCCCCACAAAAGCTTACTATGCAGTGGAGGAGGTCAAGGAGGTACAATACATTCCCTTCCGAATCTTGTCCATTTTTTACAGTTGTATCCTTATATTTAATCAGCGCTGATTAATTACGTCTTTGTCTCTTCAGAATGCTACTCAGAAAAGCCAGAAAGTCTTTGTCCATGTGTCTACAGAAATTGCTGCTCATGAAGTCGAGGAAATTGGTATGTCCAAAACGGGAAAACAAGCCTTTCAATGATTTGATCATCTCAGTTTGGTGTTTTAAAAAAAATGTATTTCGTGGTTGCTTCTGAGGAGTGTCAGAAGACACTTATCTGCTTCATTCTCTTCTTGTACAGGCGTGGAACATTTGCTCAGGGATGTGAAAGACACAACAATCAGTACCCTGGCGACTGAGGTTCTTATCTTTACAATACTTGAGCCTTGCACTACCATTCCTTGACATGTTTGCTGAAATCATGATGCTCTTGGAGGATATGTGTTGTTGACGTTCTTGCAAGGTTATCTTATGAACATACTAGTTTCTGCTTGAGGACTGATATCATGTGTGTTCACCAGGTCACTGCCAAACTTACTGCTTTGAAGGGGCTAGATGCACGTCTTCGGGAAATCCGGAGTTACCTTGACCTTGTAATCGAAGGAAAGCTCCCTCTAAACCACGAGATTTTATACCATCTGCAGGTTAGAACTCCCATGTTTTGATTTAGCGTTCTGGTTATCAAGTATGGTTATAAACTTCTAGACATTGTCCAAATTAGAATTCTCTAGCAACTGTCTCTGCTATTGTGGATTATCTAATGAAATATTCCTCTTAAAACCCATAGGACGTTTTCAACTTGCTTCCTAACCTGAATGTGAACGAGTTGGTCAAGGCCTTCTCGGGTGAGTTTCTGCCGTCGATTTTGTTATTATTGGGCTGCTTTCTGATTTCGTGAAGCATTTGCTTCATTAGTCTTACGGCACTTATGATGTGCAGTGAAAACAAATGACATGATGCTCGTTATCTATCTATCATCTCTCATTCGGAGTGTAATTGCGCTCCACAACTTGATCAACAACAAGGTCAGATCTTATACCTCTCTCACTCTCTTATGTTCTTAGCACGGCAGACAATAATGTGAAGTACCAGGATAGGAAACCTATTACCATTGGTTTAGATGGGAGGCTCGGTATATCTGAAATGTTCTGGCCTTTACTTCACTGTTGAGATCAATTTGTCATAACATGATGCTGACTTTTGATTGAGGTTGGTCTGTTTGTGAACGTATTCTTTGGGGTGATATGTTTCAGTTGCTAAACAAGGAACATGAAAAAGCAGAAGACTCAAAGCCCGTGGCCATACCCGCCACCAGCTAAATCGCTGATCAGATGTGATTTACTTAGTCATCATTGCCCCCACAATGAAGGCGGCTGTTGTGTGTTGTGTCTCCCAAAAGCAAGTGACAAATCAGTAGGGTTTGGAGTTTGGACGAACGAGTTTAGTTGATTATCTCAATTGTTCTGATTCAGAATGTGTCAAAAGAGTCTTTTAATTTTATCTTGGCTTGGGCCTTTTTTCGAGGGGTGGGTTTAAAGATCATACAAAGTTTCACGTTAATGTGTCGAAATCTCCACAAAGGGTCAGCTTGTGTTTTTATATACCTACTCTTTCTTCTGGTCACCAGAGTTTACAGGCCCATTTGCAATTTGCACATCTGGTGCAACCGACCCTGATCGTATGCGTTGGGTATCTTCTAACTCAGTCAAAATATCTATTATCCGATTTTTTTTGGTTAGTCCGAGCCCAATTTTTTTGGGCTTATATTTTTAGGTTGGAGCCCAATAATATTTAGGTTTGAGCTGGGCTGGGCTCCGGGTTTTAGTCGTAATTGACATTCCTAATCTTATTTTGTGAAGATAATAATAATAAAAGAAATAGTGGTTGTTTTGTCTAATTAGTTTGTTGGATATATGATGTAAATGATGAATCTGAGGAGTTAGTATAAGAAACGAAAAGGAAAACATTTACTGTAAGAAGGTTATTGAGTTTGATGATTGATAGTTTCCATGTAATAGTGAAATGCCTCATCAAATTTAAGTCGGTTTGGAACTTTGGGAGTATGTTTTTTTTTTCTTTTTTTCTGGTGTGTCAACTCGATGATCGGAAAATTTAACCCATCACAGAGAAGGAAACTGATAATGGAGTGAATTTTTTCCTGTTGGTTGTTTGGAAGAAACCCAGTAAATTTCATTATTTCGGTAGATTTAGAAATTTCAAGCACATCTTGAATATATATTATATACTATTCATTATTACTCAATAAAATAAATATATCGACATGGCTTAATATTACGCTCTGTTTGTGATAAAAAAAAAAAAGAAAAGGGAGAGACATTCTTGGCCATGGTCGGAAAGTTAAATACCTCAGAATATGTTTTCTTTTATTCTCAAATGTTTTGATTGGAAAGTTAAAAGTTTCATATTTATTCTCATTATTTCACAAAATAAACATTCTATATATTATCAACCATATTTGTCTTCTAATCTTTCATATATTTTAGATCTTTATTTAAATACCTTTAGAACCCGGAGCTTATACAAATGTTCCACTTGTAATAACTAAACTGCTATTATGTGTCTAAGGGCACCCTTAATATTTATAATCTTAACAATTTTTGAGGGAGCAAAGGGTTGGTGTAGTGTAATAGGTGAAAAAAGAATGTGATACTTTGAACCGAAAGTGGAATGCAGACTCAGCTTCTAATTATATACCCTTAACGACTTGGTGGTCTGCTTAGCCACACATACAATATATATCCAACCCTCACTTTTTTGATGATTAAAAAGTTATGGCTTGAGGCTCTTACATCTCCGGTCCAAAACCAGAATATGTTATATGGTAACCAACTAATTTCGGGTGAATCTCATATCTTTACATTTCGACATTTGATATAACTTTACCCGTGTATAAGGAATGTCTTCTGTTTTACAGCTCTCTTGAATACGACAGTGGTCAAAACTCAAAAGAGTTCAAATAAGAACCGATTCTAGTTTTTTTTTTTTTTTTTTTTGTAAAAGGACATAGAACCGATTATAGTTAAAGAGGCTTAATGTATATATTCTCTTCATGTAGAGGTTATATTAGGGACCTAGGGTACTAGAGAAAAACAAAATAGCATATACAAATTTTGCGGTGTACAAGAAAAGCAAAGAAGTAATCACCATGTTTGATTTTACTTTGAAACAAAAAAAATATATATATATATATATATATATATATATATATATATATATATATATATTTGTGTATATGTATACTAATGTCCTGAAAACGGAAAAATGACAAAATCATGTTATCAAAACGTGAATAAGTGATATACCAATTCATGACCAAGTTGTTAAAAATAAATCAAATGTTTTGGGTTAGAGACAAATTTTTCTAAGAAAATGACTGACCGTTAAAGTTGCAAGTTAAGCCGTAAAACCCACCAATTGGTCCTTTTCACCATTATCGTTTTGGCAAAAAGACATGGACATATATACTAGCTAATCTATGTTTATTCCATAACACAAAACGTACATATTCACAGTCAAATTCATATAATCATGTAACATAACCTTTTAAGTTTAACCATTATACATAACTCTGGGGATTTTTGTTAATTAAATGCAACAACTACAATTTCAAAATTCAACCTTTTTGAACGCTGAGTTTCAGGATCTAGTGATACAGTAAGCTCCGTCCCCATAAACATTATCACCAGCGAACTTAACGGCAGGATCGTAGGGAGACCAGACAGAAGAAAGATTCTGACCAAGAAACATCACTCCCTCCTCTGCATTATCCCTGTCGGTGAGCCCTAGTTTCGCCTCGGGTGGTTGTTGGAGGAAGCAGTCATGATCAG
The DNA here is from genome assembly GCA_030161315.1 of Eutrema japonicum. Taxonomy (NCBI): domain Eukaryota; kingdom Viridiplantae; phylum Streptophyta; class Magnoliopsida; order Brassicales; family Brassicaceae; genus Eutrema; species Eutrema japonicum. Next base: position 54,862,087 of record BSQW01000005.1, on the reverse strand, counting down.
ACGATGGAAGGCTAAGATTGTTGTTGAGAAGATTGACGGTGGTGATGTCGTGAATGCTAGGCCGGCGTTTGTCTTTAGCGCCAGAGAGCTGTCTTTGATAGTATTTCTGGGCATGGCTTGCAACCTGAGTCGGTGTTTTCGTTCCCACAAAGTTCCTCGATATGTTTCTCCAGTCTCCTTTTCCGTACTTGAGAAGGCCCAACAAGAATCGTCTGCAGAGAACAATGAAAAAAAAAAGGAAAACGTTAAACGCATCGGCAAACCAAGAAAACAGAGGAGTCACTTGCAACTCAAGTAGCTAAAAAGTGTTACTTTTGTAGCAAGGAATTAGTATATGATGTAAGAGATTCTTCACCTGTGTTCTTCCTCCGTCCATGGAACTCCTTTCCTCCGCTCTTGATCGAATCCTCTGGCTCCATTAGGCCGTTTATGATACAAATCAAAGTCACGGGGACTCACGAGCTGATCGAATCCACATGGAGTAGCTGAAGGGTAACCAGGGATCGGGACAAGTCCTGCTTCGATATCAAAGAGGTCTTCTTCAAGCTTAGAGTATTGCCTCATGACATCTGAGATGGTTTTGCCCGGGATCATAGCAGCAACTTTGAACCAGCGGTCAGGCGTGTCATCAGCGTAGACAGCAAGGGCTCGCTCGAACTTCTTGTTCTCTTCTTTAGTCCAGCTCGAGCTTTGCAAGCTCATCATCTCTTGAACTACGAACCGATGGTCAGAAGTGGGCACGCGAGAGAGTAGTGGATGCAAAGTCTCCATCGTTTAAAGGCTACGAGAGAAAAGTTTCACCTTCTAAAGTACTAATCATGTTTTCTCTAATTTTTTGGAAGCTTGAAGCTTGATTTGTGGGTTTAGTGAAAGACTGAAGCTTTTTTTTATAGGAATCTAATGATAAATAGGAATCAAAAGGAGTAAAAAGAGGGGAAATAACGAATAGTATAGTGGTGGAATCAAAGAACCTGATTTGGTGAGAGATTTAAGAATCTGAAAAAAAGATTACAACTTTGAAGAATCCTTGGGAATCTGCAAAAGTGGGTCGTCAGAGGAAGACAAAGCATGCAAAATCCAGATGCTAGAGATAGAAACAGTAGGAAATAGTGCAGAAACTGGAGAGAGAGAGAGAGAGATGTGTGGGAGAGAAAGAGATGGTGAAAGCAAAGGGCAAGATGAAGATAGGTTTTAGTGGTTAGTAGTATATAGAGATAGAGAAAGAGAGAGAGAGTGTGTGTAAAGTTTTAGCCAATAGAACCACTCCACTCTCCTACTTGGCTTCATTTTATTCTAAGGACCTATAAATTGACTCAAACAAATAAATTTAACAATAAATCTAACTAAATAACTCCTTACTAGGCCAACTCTTCCAAAATTTTGATGACCACTAGAATTCAACTTTTTTTTTTTGTGTTAGGTATTTTTTTCTCTAATATTATTTAAAAATAAGTTGACAACACATAAAGTTATTCGTATTTAATGATAGTTTGCATGTTAAACGTCGGCTTTGTCACTCTATTGCTAGTACATAAGTCTGATACCCAAAAACTTAATGATTCACGCGAAAAATTTGCAAACGGTAGAATCGATTTTGAAATTGTAGCAAAAAAAATAAAATAAAAGAATGTAGCAAATTAATGTTTTTGGCCCGAAAGTTGAGCTACCAAGGTTGTCTAAACTCTAATTTGTAATTTTAACATATTTCACACCTATTAATAAAACTACTAAAAAAATTATATTATTTTTTATTAATACATTAAACGATTTTTTTCTTTTTAATTAATACACTAAAACAATAAAGTCATGTTGACACATTTCACATAAATTAAGAAAACTAATAAAAATTCTATTTTACCCTTCATTAATACACTAAACAAAATTTCTCTTTTCTAATTAATACATTAAAACACTAGGGTTAAAACTGAATTTTTAATAAAAGTTTTATATTGAAAATACAAAGTGACACTATTTATGAAACAAAAATAAAATGTTAAAATGACAGTATTTATGAAACAGAGAAATTATTATTTTTGAAACAAAAATAAAATTTTAAAACGACACTCCGTTTGTATAACAAAAGTTTAAATAAAAGTATTTAAAAAAACAACGTGATTGCTAATAACTTTATTCTTTGTGTTACGTACAATTTTTAAACGGAGACGCACAATTTTTAAACGGGGAAATTAATTTTTATAAGAAATGTTTATTAAAAACATTAGCCGCCGACGGCTATAGAAACAATAGTCTGATAAGTAATATAATAAAATAAGAGAAATATTGTAAAATAGCATAAAACTTATTTTATTGGTTTACGAAAAGTGAGGGACGAAGATGACTAAGAGAGTATCAAGATTTACTTTATTGTTAAGTTTAATATGTTATAACATTATTAACAAAAGCGCCTGTAGCTCAGTGGATAGAGCGTCTGTTTCCTAAGCAGAAGGTCGTAGGTTCGACCCCTACCTGGCGCGTTGCAATTCAAGTCAGTATTACGTCGATGGTTATTTTTTTTTGAAATTTGTTCGACAAAACAAAAAAAGAAAAGAGTGGGTCTGCCCCTAAACGTAAAAAGGGGTTATATTAATTATTGGGATGTGACTAATCTTTTTTTTTCCCACTTTGGTATAGTTTTTGTCGTGACTCGCTTTATTTTGTTTACTTTTAATTCAAAAGATACTAATCAACTCTAAAAAAGCTCCTTTCAACTTCAACAATGCATTGTCGGTACCGGATCTTAGAAAACGAATCATTTCACTGCCAAACTTGTTCTGCTTTGCTCTCTCCTAAGGTCTCAGAAATTTTCAAGAACTATATTGAAACTTGTTGTTTTTTAAAGGCAGAATTTGGAAGTTTATCAAAAGTGTTGTGTTTTATTAACGAGAAAGCAAATATAATTCCTCCTCTTGCTTTGTTTATCGACTCAAAGATTGCAAGATTACCTCACTTCAGATTACACAAAAATTCACTGTTTCAAACGCTTGTCATTTTTTGGGGCTAAATTAATAAAAGCACAACCCAATATAGAATAATACAAAAAATTAAAATATCTTCTCTGAATGAGTGAAAAGTAAATTATAGGTTTTAGATATCTTGTAAGAAGTGGGGTTTGACTAAATTAGTTTTAATAATTAACAAAAAATAGCACGTAAACTATATATGTACTGGAATATTATATTAGCCATGCATGGACCATGGTTAAAGTTTTTTTTTTTGGCTATATAACCTACAAATGTTATATTTCACACAACCCAAAAATTTGAAAAAAGATGGCATATAACCAATTTGAATTTTCCAAAGGGTCTCGTCCACTTGTGTATTTTCTCCATAGATTCATTCAACCAAACTAACAAATAAAACGATTCTTTTGGGTATAATAAACCAGAGAGGACAGAAACAGAGGTTTGAAATAGTAAAAGACCTATGTTGTAGAAATAGAAAGCGCAGCAGATTGAAGCCTCTGCAACCATGCGATTTTCAAACTGGGTTTCTTCAGTTCTAAAAAGATCTCTCTGTACTCTCTCTTCAGAAACTGATCCAACGCAAACAAGTAGAGATCACTCCCTCCTTCCACCTCTTTCATCGCGTCCAGGCTTTCGATGCATTCTCCAATACAGTACTTTCGCTTCGCCGATTCTATCTCAACGCACACCGGACTTTCCTGCAACATACCATCAGTCATTAACTTGGCAACATCCAGCGGTTGTGCGGTTTTGTTGTCTATCCAATTTTCTTCGTATTCTTGCAATTGCGGCGACTCAGAACGATGGCGTAGGAGTTTCTTGCGCAAAGGAGGAGTGTATGTCTCCCCGGGTTCTATAACTCCACTGAAAATGATGGAGAGTTTATCAGCATGCGGAACTTCCTTGTGGCGGAATTGTCCTGCTCTTGGGTTTTCCTGTGATAAACCAAAGAGAAAACATCTCTTCTTTAATATATTTGTTTTCTCTCAAAATGCAAATCCAATAAAACTAGCATTGGCATATACCTGAATATAGATTCGCCATTCCTCTTCAGTAGCACCGAAACTACCAATTTCCGGATCCCATTTCATGCTATTTGCTCCGACGAGTTGACACCAGACCTTCCAAGCTTTCCTAATGCAATCCCAATGGTTTTTCAGCTGCGCTCTTGTATAACCAAGGCCGGTTTTTTCATTGATCGTCTCAAGAATCGTCTTCCACCCTTCCTTGTTAAAATGTGTGTCGGGTCTGTTTCCTTTATAAGTCTCTTGGACCAACAAATCAAGAAACAGCTCATGGGTAGACGGAGACCAATATCCTTTTGTTTGAGGATTAGACGAACTACACATGCTTCGGTTATCTTCCTCTTCATCTTCTTCCTGACAACTTCTTCGCCTCTTCCTTACACCCGAAAATTCATCATCTTTGACCTCTACATCACAACCCGCAAAGATAATCTCTAGTTTCTCAAGATCTTGTGGAACACTGAACCGATACTGCCCTGAATCAGGATTCTCCTGCGACGAAAGCAATCACCTTTTAGCCTTGAAAAACACCAACAAGTATTCTCACAAAAAAAAACAAATTTAACAAAGGGTTTGATTGGGGTAACCTGTAAATAGTTTGCCCATTCTTCGTCACTCGCACCAAAGGTGTTGGTCTCAGGATCCCAATTCATATAACCACATTGAACAAGTCTACACCATATTTTCCACTGCCTGCTCATTGTATCCCAATGGTTTTTAAGCTGCATCCTATCGTACCTGGCGCCTGTCTGCTCCTGAAACGATTTCAATATATTCCTCCAACCTTCTTTCGAAAAATGTGTCCCGGGTTTGTTCCCTAGCAACGTTTGCTCCACGCATAGATCAAGAAATACTCTGTGGTAATCAGCCTCCCACACTGCTTTTGGCCTCATTTTTCAACTTCCTCTCGCTAACTCCTAACAATAAAACAAAAACTATTACATTACAAGACTGTACATGTCTGATGTCTTTAACCATTATAATTGTGAACTCTTGTTAATGCTTTTCAACAAAAAGAAGAGAGAAACAGTGACATTGAGAAAATTCATATTATAAACAGTCACACATTTGCATAAGCCTTAACTGAACAATTCTAGAAATATAAACAATATTGAAGTGTAAAAAACAGAAACCGATTAGATCATTAATTCTAGAGCTCTCAAGATGCAACAAAATCTATGGATGGTCCCGAAGAGATGTCGAGCCAGAGAACGCAGACGCAATTAAATGAAACGCGATTAGGAAGAAAAAAACACGATTTTGCGACCCAACACTTCCCCCGCTTCATATATAACCGAATGCGAAATGGGGAATGAGCACGAAACCCTAATTCGAGTAATCGGAAGATTGACATATGACGGTAATGGAAAGGACCTCACCGACGGTAAATGGGACGCGGCATAAACAAAACGGAAAACGTTACCGGGATTCCGATGGAAACGCGACAGCGATTGAGTGGAAACACTGAGTCGGGTGGGGCTGAAGAAGCCGATCGCGATTTTTCCTCGCTTTCTCTGGTTTTTTGCGTTTGCGCCGCACTATACGGAGTTGCGAGGTTTTTGAAGATTGTCGTGGGCTGGGCCGAATTATTGGTCATGACTCATGGGACCAATCAATTAAACCGGTTCTTGCCTGATCAGTCGGTTCAGGCAAGTCTTGATGGATTTGCTTCTATATGGGCTGAGCTGGGGTCCAGTACTGATTTTTTCTAGAGACAACTCTACTCGTTCATCTATAAACAAATAGTACATTTTATAAATTAATATATTTACGAAGAGCAGTCTTAAAAACTTATATATCTAAATCAATGAGCTGACTATGTAAACGAGAATTCTTAGTACTATAAACCAAAAAGAACATGAAGTGATTATTGTTCCAATCAAATATGTAAGTGGCTGATATATATATTTTTTTTCGGTGGGGGGGATAGTGACCACGATTAGCCAAATTAATACTACTAGCAATAAGATTTGCTTTAAATGGTGCCGGCTAAATAATAAATAATATTTGCTTTAAATGGGCCGTAACGTCTAAAATCAAGATACAAATAATAGAATTTGGTCCAAAAGATGACATAAAAATTTCGAAATAGTAATGGTGCAGCAAAGCAATAGCTAGCTCCAGCTCCCAAAGTACTCTTACCAGCTCCTCGTCGTCACTTAGGGAACAAGCTGCGCCTTCTGTTGAGAATTTATTGGCTTCATATGACGTAAACCGGTAAACGCTCGAAATAAATAAGAACCTAAATACCTAATTGGCTCGCTTAGAGATTTTTGGCCTTCTAAAAGCTTAAAGCGAAGAAGAAACAAAATGATCTACTTTTGAAGAATTTAAAACCTCATATGAAAAATAAATTAAAAAACAAGAAAAGAGACGCATGAGAATGTTGAGAATTATGACAAATCGCAACTAGAAGAAAATCGTCAAATATCCGCTTATGATTTCTTCATTAATGTGTTAATAGTTAATTACAAATCCTAAGACCTAATCCCAAAACCTAATTCTTATTCCCACTTATTAAAATAAACTTTTTCTAAACCCAATAAAAATCTTTAACCTGTTATATTCTTCTACTCGCTCAAGCATAATCCATATCATACTTATTAGTATTATTTTGTCACTTAGAAACAACAAAGAATATATAAAGAATAAAGCTAAATGCATAAAAAAAATCGTTGATTAATTCAATTGTATATGTCTAATTAAGTCTCTTCCAAATATGGTTACGTTAAGCAAAACCTATATGGTTTTAGAATGAATTTTGACAAATCATTATGTTAATGTTTTTTCTTGTTGCCTACACGGACGTAGTCTAGTGGTCGGTCGAAGACTGTAGGAACGTCCTGTAACCCGTGTTCGAAACTGGTATGGCCATTTGGGGAAAAGAATTATTGGCGATGGCATTAGGGGAACGACGTGTGGGAAGTCGTGCTTGGGTCCTAAAACTTCACGGGCCTTGGCCCAAGCATTTAACCTGCTTGTCCGGTAGCAGCGAACCGTGGCGACCCAGAGAAATAGTCATGAGGCCTAGACAGTCGATGGGAACCCCTTAGTTTAAAAAAAAAAAAGTTTCTTCTTGTTCATGACAAAATCTTTGACGAATGTCATGTAATCATCTTGTTCATGTTTCTTCCATTGCATTTTTGATCAATTTGTAGATCTTGAGAGATGGTAAACATCCCTTACGCACTCTACAGAAATGTTTTATATTATGCATTTGAAATTAGAATTGGGACAGTTTGGAAACAGTCTCAATAATTTGTGTATGCAAGAAACCATTGTGATAGAAGTAAATAGAAAAGTCGACCAAATCAGAAAACCAAAATGCTTGCTGGATAATTAAGAATAGGAAAAGTACATCTGCTAAGGAATAGCATCTTAAGAAACACTATTTAGAATAGAAGGATAATTAAGAATAGGACTAGAGAACATTGGGAATATAGCCGATGCAAATGTACTCGTGGATACATATGTTGATGTAATGATAAATAACAATTATGTAACCGAACAAGAAGATAATTTACGTCACAAGTTTGTTTCCCAGCTGGTGGGTACACATAAATCTGGAAATCTTACCTTCAAAAGGTTGTTATTAGGTTGTATTCTATCAAGGCATAAATAATACATGACTGTAACAAAATAAATTAAGGAAGATATATGGCTTGAAAGTGTGACAGAAAAGTTGAGATTCTACAAATAACAAATGGAGGTTTTGTATGAACGGTTAAAATGTGATTGCACTTTCTAAACATTTAGTGCTATCTTGAGAAAACAAAACACACATGACTATGATATTAACATTTCATCTCATATATAAGAGGCATAATAATAATTTTAAAAGTTCATCAGTTAAAGCTAAGAAGATATCAACTAAGATCAAGTGACGTTGGGACGAGACCATATAAAATGTTCTAGTTCCACATTTGAAAGGATGTACGAGTCTTTACCCAAAATTTCACAATAATAATAATAAAAAAAAAGATATCAACACTTCTCGACCATGTTGAATAATATTGACTAATTAATATATTACAAGTGAGTGAGCTTCATAAGCTTAAGTTTCACATTATTACAAAGATTTGAAACTATGTCCAAAAATGGAAATCAAAAGCATTAATTATTGGAGAGAATAACCCAATCCAAAGTAGAGTTTGCTATGATTCGGTGGCTTAGAAAGTAGTCTATAGTTTAGACTTTAAAGCGAAGGACTAAGAGACATGCATTGATTGTAATAGAGGCAATCATCGGCGTGGTGCTAGCCATTGGATTTGTTTTGAATCAGAAAAAGGGATCTATAATTTGTGTGTGATAATTCCAAAACATTGCAGTATTCAATAAAATTATACATTTGAAACTGTTCAACTTTCTATTACCTATAAAATTTGTAACTTTATTAGAAGTAGATATAGTTAAACACATGCAGTCACTGCAATTGCACTGCATGAAATCAACCCTCGTTAGTAACTAGCCTTTATTGAATTAATTGAATACCATCATTGTCCCTATTAAATTCCATCATAAACACAGAGTTAAAAAAAAAGAAGTATATATATATATATATATATTGGTTAGTCCTAAAATCAATTAAGGCGTGAAAGATGAATGAAAGGAGTCATGTTTTTAATGCATCTTTTTTGTCCTTATTCACTTTGTTTTTTTTCCCCTTTTAAAATCTTTCTCTCTAATCTATCTCACACTCAGAAAAGTGTCTCTCTTATTTTCAGGCACTTGAAGAATAATAAAATAATAAAAGCATTTTTAAGTCGAAAGACCTTCTATTCCAACCAGAAGCCTTTAGCCATGTTTCTTCTTCCTTGCCAGTTCTCTTCTCTCTTCTCTCTTCTCTCTCTCTTTCTCTTCCTCAATGTCTCACTCGCAGACACTGATCGTTACAATACTACGGCGGTTGTTATAATGAACCCAATCACCCCGCCGCCTCTTCCGCCGCCTTCTCCACCGCAGAGGAATAACATCACTTCCTCTTTCATGCCCGGAATCGCCGTCGTCATCGCCGTCCTCACCGCCGTTTTCTCCCTCACTTTCTTGCTCCTCCTCTACGTCAAACACTGCAAACGACGAAACGGCAGCGTTTACGTCAATCACCCGCAGCGTTTCGCAATCTCTAGATACGGAGGAGGAGGAGGAGGGAGGAAAAACTCCGGTATAGACCGGTCCGTGATCGAATCTTTACCGGTTTTCCGGTTCGGTGCTCTGAGCGGTCAGAAGGAAGGGCTCGAGTGCGTCGTGTGCTTGGCTCGGTTCGAACCGACGGAAGTCTTAAGGTTATTGCCGAAATGCAAACACGCCTTCCACGTGGAGTGTGTTGACACGTGGCTCGATGCTCACTCCACCTGCCCGCTTTGCCGTTACCGGGTCGACCCTGAAGATATCCTCTTGATCGGTGATTGTAACTCCTGGTTCGAGCTCCGTTTCTCTAACCGCCAAGAAGAATCAAACTGTAACAGCAACACCTGTTCGACCCGGTTCGAGTCGGTGAGTCGGATCTCGGGTCGGCATTCATCGGCTGGTGAGCGAGCGAGTCGACTCAACGAGGTTAGAACGTCTTCGTCTTCTAAATCGAATCCGATTTCGTTTAGGAGATCGCTCGATAGCTCTTTGACAGTCAACGACGGAGAGGAGAAAACGGAGTCTGTTACGGTTGGATGCTTAGATCGTCCTCAGAGGAAAGACGGATTGTTATTAATCCCGAATCGGGAAAGCTTCGAAGGGAGATTCGAGCACCGGATAATAATCTCCGGCGGGAATCGAGACCAGAGGTGGAGCGAGGTGAGGCCGTCGGATCTTCTCTACCTACGATCGGAGATGATACTCAGTGATTGCCGGAAACTAGCTGCGGCGGAGGATGGAGAAGTGATAAACGGGAGAAGCGTGTCGGAGTTAACGAGCATTGAGAGACGGAGGAGATGGGGAGGAGAGCCGAGACAACGACAAGCCACGGCGGTGATTTCGAGATGGCTCGCTTGGTCCCACCGTGCCTCCGCTTCCAGCATTGTTTAAAAATATGTTTTTTTAGGTCCTTTTAGTTTTTATTTATAACATTTTTGGCCTGTTTAGTTTTGTTGTATAACATTTTGGCCAAACATTAATTTACTCTTAGTCATAGAAAAGAGAGGAGGCAAGGCACTTTCAAGATGCCTTGGTGGTGAAATGGTAGACACGCGAGACTCAAAATCTCGTGCTAAAAAGCGTGGAGGTTATGCGTTCTACGTACAACAATAGTTCAACAAGTCGACGCGTAAGATATCCAGCATCTGACGTGCGTACTGCAGTATCTACAACTCCTTTACGGGCTCCAACAATGGCAGGTAGGACGAAAATTATAAAAAAAAAAAAATCCTGATTTTTGGAGATAAGTATTATAAGATGCACGAGTGCGAGCAAGCACAAATCTTTTCTTTTTGTATTTTAATCTGGTTGAAATTATAAGGAAAGGGAAAGGTTGAGTTTTTAAATTAATGTCTTGGTGTAATAAAGGGCGAGTATTGGGGATCTGATAACTGAGTTTATTTAATTTGCATAAGATATGGCTCTTCTTGTCTTTTTGTACTTTGAAACTCATAACACTGAAACATTATGTGCTTGCAAACATTTTAATGATGAGTTTATTACTGTTCAGATTTAAGACAGAATAATCAATGATAGTGATTTTAGCTTTTTGCGGTTTTTTTTAAATATAATAATGGTATATGGACTCTACTCTTAAAAACTTTATAGCATCAAAAATATTCAGAAGCCTTTTTTATTTTTAGTTTTGGGTCCTCAAAAGAAGGTTCCAAATCAAATTTGACATAAGACAATGCTCTGACACAACTCATGATCCATCCACATACCTATATGATTGATAATTTAATCCCGTGAAAACCTTATATATACACAATTTGATTATCTCGATTTGTTCCATACTTTCGAAAACTTTCCAAGTGAAAACACTAGTCGTGTCTTTATGTAAAAACCAAGAAATGTCCAATTCAAAATTTAACTGATGATTTTTGCAGAGAGAGAGAGAGAGAGCACATCTCTTTCTAGGAGAATTTCAATTACTTTTACATTTGTTTTTACCTTTTCTATTATATATGGAGTATTGTCTTTTTGTTGTTATGAAAGCAAAAGACGTAATAACCTGCAAGTAGAGAACTCGTTTTCTAAATTGAAGTCTGTTGCAGATCATTTACTTCCAAAGTCATTTTGGATTGATACTGTAAGGAAATTTCTTTGGAACGATTGCTTGTAGGAAACGACACGATGTTTGATAACCGAATTCCCGGCCTTTAACTGGTACGTCTCGGGGGAGATCTCTTGCTCCCAAGCTTCACTATGTGAAAGAGGTTACACACACCACTAAATCGTGGTGTTGTCTTTTAGTGTTACAGGTAATCTCAAGAAGAAACAAAGATCAAAAACCCTCAAGAAAGATAAAGAGAACTTGCTGGAAAAACTCTATGTGTTTTTCTTTTTCTCTCTCAAACTTCTTTCTTCTAGTCTTTTCTCACCCACCACCTTATCCTTGATGCAAATGACCATAAATATATAGGTGATAACACTTTGGCCAACAAGCTTTGTTCTTCTTCCTTTCTTGTCAATTTCGTCAGCCCATTTAAAGCCCACTTGTATGTTTTTGCCAAACCAGCAACAGCCCAATAACAATCTCCACCTTTTGGCAAAATACACCTGCATCGACAAAGATCAATACCTGAGACAAGCCATGCCTCTTCCTTTTCCCGTGAAGCCACCACCACCGCTAAACCCGCGGCCTCCACCTCCGCGTTCCCCAGATGAACCGCCACCGCTATTTTCCTGAACGAGAGCGCCGTCGGGTCCAGATACTTCGACAGCCTTGGGACGTCAGGTGTTGTCGACCTCAACTTCGAACTCGACGGATTCATAGGCGGCAAAGCTACTGAATCCCTCAGATCTGATGGAGGACTGACGAACGAAGAGATCGTCATCACCGTTGATTCCGTCGCCTCCAACGCATCAGGTACCTCTAATCTCTCTTTTATTCCTCGTGACTGTCACGATTTTAGATTAGGAATATATGATTTTTTTTTTAAAAAAATCGAAATCCGATTCCTGTTTCGATGTGTTTCAGGTGATTAGCTTCATCACCCTCCGGTGACTTCCTCTGAATCTCCGGTGAGCTTCGGCCTACTCAGACAATTTCGACGATCTCAACATCCGGTGAGCTTCATCCTGCTCTGTCATCCTCCAAAAAAAAGACCTCATGTGATTCGTCGTTTTGCCGATTCGTTTTGCCTTTGCTAAAACTGATTTCTGATTTTTTTGGTTTGCTTTAGAATCTGAACCTGAATCCCAATTCAATTTTCAGATTATCGATGTCGAACACTTTCTGAAACGTATCAGCCTGTTCTTCGACAAGTACTCCACCTGAATCCACAATCTCTTGCAACCTGACTGCAGAGATATTCAGGTAACAAATCACCCTTTTTCTTGACATATTTCTTCAATCTTAAGACATGGTATGATTTCCTAACCACATTTCTCTCTTGAAAACTCTTTTGTCAGATACTCCAACTGGAACATGTGACTCTTTCTGCACAGTTCCATAGTTTCTACAGGTAACTCCATTTCAAATTAAGAACCTTACTCAATTCTGACACATGAGCAAACACCTCACAGAAAACTAACTCATATTAATTTTCATGATCTGCGAGGCCATTGGAGTTACCTGGAGCCGCTGCTCTACTTCAGTGGATGTTGAGAAGCTCACAGCAAAGCTGGAACTTCTGACCAGGTACCGTCTTAGTTAGGAAATCTGCAGGATTTACAGTTGTGTGGATTTTGTGTAGAACCACATCACCTTGAGACATTATATCCCTGATGAAGTGAAATTTAGTGTCTATATGCTTTGTTCTTTCATGGTGAACTGAATTCTTTGCTAGGGCCAGAGTACTTTGTGAATCACAGTTAACCACAACCATATCTTTCTTAAAACCCAATTCTGCACTCAAACCCTTCAACCAAATGGCTTATTTCACTGCTTCAATAAGAGCCATGTACTATGCTTCAATGGTTGAAAGAGCCACAACAGACTGTAAACCTGACTTCCATGAAATTGTGTTTCCACCAACTTTAAACACAAAACCTGTAACTGATCTTCTTCTGTCTAAGTCAGTTGCATAATCTGAATCTGAAAACCCTTCAACGCATAATTTAGAATCCTTCTTAAAAGTTAAGTTCTGAGTGTAGGAACCCTTTAAATACCTTAACACCCATTTCACTGCAGACCAATGATCTCTCCCTGGATTTGTCATAAACCTGCTGATAAAACCCACTGAAAAAGCTAAATCTGGCCTTGAGCCAACCATTGCATACATTAAACTCCCCACAGCACTCGCATATGGAATTATCTCCATATGTACAGCTTCTGATTTCTTTTCCTCCTCTGATAAACTTCTGAGTTTGATGTGAGAGGCAGTTGGTGTAACCACTGGCCTTGCTTCAAACATTTCAAATGTTTTCATAACCTTTTCTAGGTAAACTCCTTGAGAAAGAATCAACTCTCCTTTGTTTCTATCTCTTATGATATCCATACCCAGAATCCTTGAAGCCTTTCCCAAGTCTTGCATTTCAAACTCACTACTTAGCTTGTCTTTAAGATTCTGAATAACACTCATATTTCCTGAAGCTATCAACATATCATCAACGTAGAGCAGCAAGTAGATGGCATGCGCAGTCTGAGTGTCTTTCATGTAGACACACATATCATAATTGCTTCTTTCAATCTTCTGATCCTTCATGAACCCATCAAACCTTTGATTCCATAGCCTAGGAGATTGTTTTAGGCCGTACAAGGACTTCTTCAACAAACACACTTTGTTTTCATTTTCCTTTTCTATGAATCCTTCTGGTTGAGTCATTAGGATCCTCTCTTCTAGATTCCCATGTAGAAAAGCTGTTTTTACATCCATCTACTCTAACTCATAATCCATTTTGACCACAAGAGATAATATTAATCTGATGGAGACATGCTTAACCACTCGAGAAAACACTTCATTATAATCTATGCCTTCTTGCTGCAAGTAACCCTTTGCAACTAGCCTGGCTTTTTATCTCTGTTTCTCCACTCCTGGTATTCCCGGTTTCAGCTTAAAGATCCATTTGCATCCAACCAGCTTCTGTTTTTCTGGTTTCTCAATTAGATCCCAAGTCTGACTTTTCTTATGAGAATCCATCTCTTCCTGCATTTCATTTTCCCAATACTTTCTCTTTGTGCATTTCATGGCTTCTTCATAAGACTTAGGTTAATATGTTTCTAAGTCTTCAGCTGTTGACAATGCATAGGCTACAAAGTATGCATCTTAAAATCTGGATGGGGGTCGAATGTTACTCCTCCTTCTTCTGTCTCTGGCCAGCACATAATCATCTAGAGACTGTTGATTTTCTGACACAACAACTCCTTCATCAGTTTCAGATTCTTCTGAGCTTTCTGAACTTTCTGATAATGAGCTATCTCCACCTTGAGAAGATGCGTCTTCCACATCAGAATAACCAGTATAAGGTCCTCTGATAAGATCATGTCTGAAAGACACCCTTTTTCCAACTTTCTTTTTCAGCCCTTTTGCTTCTTTATCAGCTTCTTCTACTCTTCCATTTGCATTACTTAGTGTGTTCTTGTACACTTCATTTTCATTGAACACCACATTTCTGCTTGTAGTGCATTTTCCTTCCTCTGGTAACCAGATCCTGTATCCTTTGATACCAAACGGATATCCCATGAACACACCTTTAACTGCTCTTGGACTTATCTTGTCTTGAGTGACATGAACAAAAGCTGAGCACCCAAATCTCCCTAGATGACTCAATTCAGGTTTTGAACCAGTCCAGATTTCTTCAGGCAGCTTGAACCCAATAGAAGAATTTGGAGTTCTGTTGATTAATTAGACTGCTGTAGAAGTAGCTTCAGCCCAAAACTCTTGTCCCAATCCTGTTTCAGCAAGCATACTTCTAACCATATCCATAATGGTCATATTCATCCTTTCCGATACACCATTTTGTTGTGGTGTATAGGTGCACGTTCTGTGCCTTTGAATTCCTGCATCCGTGCACAAGTTGTCAAATTGTGTATTACAGAATTCAAGACCATTATCAGTCCTCATATACTTAATCTTCTTCCCTGTCTGATTTTCAGCTGCTTGTTTCCATTCCTTGAACTTGTGAACTACTTCATCCTTAGTCTTCAGGAAATAAACTCATACCTTCTTTGAGAAATCATCAATGAACCTTACAAAGTATCGACATCCACCAAGACTTTCTGGGGTAGATGGAGATCCCCAGAGGTCAGAATGTATATAATCCAATATACCTTTGGTGGTGTGTTGGCTTGTTGGAAAACTCTGCTTGTGAGATTTCCCAAGTACACAACTCTCACATAATTCCAACTTATCTACCTCCTTTGCTGGCACGTAACCTTCTTTAACCAGAACATTCAGGTTTTTCAAACTAATATGTCACAGTCTAGAGTGCCAAATAGTAGTCATATCAGCTTCAGGTCTGGCCACAGCAACTTATCCTTTCACTACCTTCCCTTGTAAGTTGTACAGTCCATCTTGCTATCTGCCAGAAATGACCCTCTGTTCATCCTTGTAGAAGGTAACTACAAAATCTTTTCCTTCATATTTGCAGCCACTCTTCTCTAGCTGACCATATGAAATGAGGTTTCTTCCCATTGTAGGTATGTACCTGACATTTGTTAGAATAACCACCGAATCATCTGGATTTAGGATTTTGATCTTACCAATCCCTTTGACTTCACTGTGAGTCATGTTACCCATCAAGACCTTGCCACCATCGAATTCTTGTAGGTCAAACAATGACTCCTTGTCTGGTGTAATGTGAAAACTACAACCAGAATCCATAACCCATTCTTCTTTTGTGTCTTGAGTGCTTACTGTTAGTACTAGTGGCTGTCTTGGTTCTGTTGCTATATTTGCTGAGCTTGATGGTTTGTTTGAGGACTTTTCAGGACATTCTCTTTTCCAATGCCCTTTTTACCACATATAAAGCAACCTTTGTTGTTCTTATTGTATTTAGGCCTAGTTCTTATTGTATTTAGGCCTTGATTTTGATCTGCCTTTGCTTTTTTATCGTCCTCTCCATGGTTTTCCATGTCCTTTGTCTGATCTTTTATCTGACCTGCCTCTTGTTTGCACATACAGCCCTTCACTCTGTGATTTGGAGAGCTTTCCACTTTCCCCAGCTCTCTCTCCTTGGACTTGGCAGCCCCTATGACCTCATTCAGCTTCAAGGTATCTCTCCCATACTTGAGCGTTTGCTTTAGCTGTTCATACTTGTCAGATAATGAGCTCAGCAACAGTATATCTTGAACCTCCTCTGTAATCTCCACTCCTATGTTGTTTAGATCTGTCACCAGTTTGAGAAAATCATCTACATTTCCATTTATACTCTTCGAATATGTCATCTTGAAAGTATAGAACTTAAGCTGTAGGTAGATCCTGTTTGGCAAAGATGTCTCCATGTATAGTCTGTTTAGAGTAGACCACATGGCTGCTGCTATCTCACAGTGTGTGATCTTCCTTAGTACTTGATTCCCCACATTTAGTACTATCATGTCCTTTGCCTTCTCTGATTTTTCAAACTTTGCAGGATCAACCATTTGAGGCAGTATCACAACTTCTGCTGTCCCTGTCTGCTGGTCCTTGCCTTCTGTAGTTACTACTTCTGCAGTAGCTGGTGGATCCTTCAACAGCTGCTCATCGTTCAAGATGCTCTTCAGCCCTAGCACCCCAAAGTGAGCCATCATCTTTACTTTCCATAAAGAAAAGTCACCAGTTCTGTCAAACCTGTCCACCTCAACCCGGTTAGTGCTCATTCTGACTGTCTTCTTGAAACCCTTGACCTGAACCTCTTCTTCAATCTTACACCACACCTGGTGCTCTGATACCACTTGTAGGGAAATTTCTTTGGAACGATTGTTTGTAGGAAACGACACGACGTTTGATAACCGAGTTCCCGGCCTCTAACCGGTACATCTCGGGGGAGATCTCTTGCTCCCAAGCTTCACTATGTGAAAGAGATTACACACACCACTAAACCGTGGTGATGTCTTTTAGTGTTACATGTAATCTCAAGAAGAAACAAAGATCAAAGACCCTCAAGAAAGATAAAGAGAACTTGCTGGAAAAACTCTCTGTGTTTTTCTTTTTCTCTCTCAAACTTCTTTCTTCTAGTCTTTTCTCACCCACCACCTTATCCTTGATGCAAATGACCATAGATATATAGGTGATAATACTTGAGCCAACAAGCTTTGTTCTTCTTCCTTTCTTATTAATTTCGTCAGCCCATTTAAGATCTACTTATATAT
This sequence comes from Eutrema japonicum, assembly GCA_030161315.1. NCBI lineage: Eukaryota > Viridiplantae > Streptophyta > Magnoliopsida > Brassicales > Brassicaceae > Eutrema > Eutrema japonicum. The sequence goes on along the minus strand of BSQW01000005.1, from coordinate 54,844,736 downwards.
TTTTGCCAAATCAGTAACAGCCCAATAACAGATACAACCAATTAGGTAGACAATTATAAGATTTCATTGACTACATTCATATGTTTGAATTAATTATATATATTGCCATGACTTTACAACTCAGCATTTCCAAAGTTCCAACATTCTCAAATTTTTATTTATTTATTTTGTGTTTTTTCGACAGCTGATCTTGTTCCTTGTTCGTAACAACCACTTGTGTTGCCCACTCGGCCACTCCCATATTAACTAGATGTTGAAAGAAAGAAGAAAAAAAAACGATTTTAGTACAGGGAAAAAATAAAGTAGAACAAGTTATGTTTAGACATTTAGAGTCATCGGTGTACTTTGGATGATTGATGAATGAAAATCATAAGAAAGTAAGCAAATTATTGCGTTCTACTAGTTTTGTTGTATTGACATATACTATCAACATATTTATTCATTGGATTTTACATGACAATTGTAGATCCTATACGTTGTTTTTGAAAGAAAGTCAGATAAAATGAATAAATAAATGTGGTTTAGAAAATGTCAGCTCATATCATAAGATAAACTAAGTTGTTGGTGGTCGGATGGTTCCCTTCCTACGGTGAATGTCAGCTCTACTAGTCTAGACCATGGATCGATTATCCGCGGAAGTGAAATTACCAGAACAAGTACTTGGCTAAATAGGACATTATAAATAAACTGTATCACTCCCACCCAAAAAATTAATCTACACTTTTAGGCTTGAGATTCATTTCCCGTCTCATGGAAAACCCTTTTCGCTCCGCTTAGCCGAGAACATTCAATTAAAACACTTTATACAAAATATTGAATGAAATCCACGAAAGAGGAAAATCACCATATAGAGGCAAACGCATATGTGACACATGAGACTCTTACTTAAATATTATCCTAAACAGTACATTTGCATCACGAGCGACGCGTAAATAATAGTATATTTGTTATTTACATTTTTATATTGTTTTGTTTGGACTTACTATCAGAGAAAATGAAATGGTTGAATAAGTTGCCCGTTTGGTAATTACATGTCGAAAGAAGTTGTTAATAGATGGATAAAATAATTAAAATCTCACCAGCAAGGGACACATAAAGGAGAACATTCCATGTGGCCTTTGCCTGTGTATACTCCATCTTATTACTAACCATAGAAAATGACATTTTCAAAGAATAAAACGTATTTATTTTGTCTACTAGCCCTTGCCATGATTTCATTCTGCACAACGTTACTATTCTCCTCTGAATTATTGTATGCTTTTATATGTTTAAATAACACTAACATTTTTTATTTTTGGTTTTACTTAAATAACATTAACATGATGACATTATAAAAACCAAGAGTTCGTGGGCCAGTGGTAGCAGCAAATTCGCTCGTGTGGATATGTGTCTCGATCCTGGTTTCGAATTCCCTTGGTCACCCATCTATGTTTAAATCAGCGCATTGCTGTCGTGAACCCTAGTGTTGAGCCGCCGAAAATTAATCTGGACCTATAAAGCCTAGGATCACTCTAGTTTATTAAAAAAAATGATAACATTATAAATATATAGTAGTAAAAGTTCAGTGGTATAAAACATTAAGAGCATCCACATTGGTGAGATACCCTTAAGAATGTTTCATCCCATACCATATTAATTTTTTTTAATTAAATAATTGAATTAAATTAAAAAAACTGTGACCAATCACAATGTGACATTGACATGTCATTTTGGGTGTCTCAAATTTTTTTTGTTGGGTGTCTTATTTGAGACATCCATGTCTCTCTTTCTCTTATAGCAATCTTCTCTCTTCTTTTGGTATTTTTTTGTTTGTTTAATGAGACACTCTATTATTTTAATATATACAAAAGAGTGAAAATTAGAGACAAAATTTTTCCCTTTTTTTTACCGTTATCCGTTTATAGGAGAAGTGAAGAATGGAGTTCCATAAGAATATGGGGCATACAAACTCTTGGGAAAGAAATAATAAAATCAATTTTCAAAACAGACTATAAAATCCAAAATTGCTGACAAATCAATACCCAAGAAAATGTGGCCCCACAATAGAATCTTTGAAATTAGCAGAGTTAGAGCTGCAGAGTCACTAGGTATGTCAAGATAGCATAATTCATTTAGATCAAAATCAACTATTTGATATAAAATTATAGTATTTGGATCAAAATCAATTTTTTTAAAATATATACATATATTGGAAAGTCTCAAAGTGAGTCCATTGGTTAATAGAATGAATGTCCTTAGGCCATGATCAATGCAGAGCTGCTCGGGTCTTAACAAAGGTTTTAAAGATTTTAAAATAATAAAAACAAGAATAAAAGGTTCTTACGTTTAGAAAAGTGTCTTAAATAAGATCTTTTTTTAGTTATAAGAACAGACAGGTGGCATAATATTACTGATCCGGAAAAATAAAAACGGGAAAAAGAAAAAAAAATTGTTTGAGTTCGTCTCCCTTCCTTTCTCTCTTTCTTCGGTTTCTCCGGAGGTGATTTACAAGAAGAATCGATATCATCTATCGTTCTCATATTTACAAGATCTCCATATGTTACAGAATCAGCAAGATTTCAGATTTCTCGGTGGTTTCCCTTTTAATCCCAACGACAATCTTCTGCTTCACCAGTCGATTGATTCGTCTTCGTCTTGTTCTCCCTCTCAAGCTTTTAGCCTCGACCCTTCCCAGCCTTCGTTTTTAGCCGCCAACAACAAATCTTGTCTCCTCAATGTTCCTTCCTCCACAAACCCTTTCGACAATGCATTCGAATTCGGCTCTGATTCTGGTTTCCTCGGCCAAATCCAAGCCCCGATTTCGATGGGTTTCGGTTCGTTGACACAATTGGGAAACAGGGATTTGAGCTCTGTCCCTGATTTCCTATATGCTCGGTCGCTTCTCCCGCTGGAAAACAACAACTCCACGCCGTTATGCGGCGGCGGAGGCGGATTCACTCCTTTGGAGTTAGAAGGTTTTGGGAGTCCTGCGAATGGCGGTTTTGTCAGGAACAGAGCGAAAGTTCTGAAACCTTTAGAGGTCTTAGCATCGTCTGGTGCACAGCCTACTCTGTTCCAGAAACGTGCAGCTATGCGTCAGAGCTCTGGAAGCAAGATTGGGAACTCGGAGAGCTCGGGAATGAGGAAGCTGAGCGATGATGGAGAGATGGATGAGACTGGGATTGAGGTTTCTGGGTTGGATTATGAGTCTGATGAGCTGAACGAGAGCGGTAAAGCGGCTGAGAGTGTTCAGAATGGAGGAGGTAAAGGTAAGAAGAAAGGAATGCCTGCTAAGAATCTGATGGCTGAGAGGAGGAGGAGGAAGAAGCTTAATGATAGGCTTTATATGCTAAGATCAGTTGTGCCCAAGATCAGCAAAGTAAACAATTACTTCTCTTTTATCTCCTTAAGGGCTTTGTCTTCATCATTTACTTATCGCCGTTAGTTGGAGAGACTTGTGTAGCTTTTGTAGGGTTTGAGTTCAGAAATTTTAGCATTTCTATGTTGTTGTTTTGAAAGGTTGAGTGTAGTTTGCTTTTACTCTTTTTCGGAAAAGGGTTGTGAGAAGGTTTTGGTTTTATGGATTGGATGAATTTGCAGATGGATAGAGCATCAATACTTGGAGATGCAATTGATTATCTCAAGGAACTGTTACAAAGGATCATCTGTAAATGGGCTGCTTCCACTCAAAGGTGGCAAGAGATTTTCGAGGACACGAAGACCCTGTAAAGCTTGCCTCCGAGACATCCTGTAAGTTACTTTCGCAATATATTCTAGAGAATCATCAGCTTGATTATATTTCATCCTTCTTCTCTGCTCATTGATCTAGTTTACATTCGGGTATTGGTTTGATTAACTCTCTAATTGAAATTAGGTTTTAATTGAAATTGAGATTTGATTGAATTTATATAACTTCTGATTTCATAAAAATTTTGTTTTCATCTCATTGTTTTCACTATGTTTAGCGGTTTACTCTCGTTCCTTAGCAATGTTTGGATAATTAAAGGTTTCTTGACTGAGAGTTTTGCTGTTAATAGGTAGATAGGTGTAATTCATTGCTTAATTGGTAATAAATTCAGTAGATATGTGTCTACATCAAAGTTAATCTGTGTATTTGTGATAATGGTTTCAACCGAAACCTGAAACCACTTCTTATCTTCAACCTCTTCCTATATAATAACCTATACACCGAAACCTGAAACCACATCTTATCTTTCTTAATCTTTCAAAACCTTTCTTCAACCTCTTCCACTTTTGTTCTTCAGTTTCCTCTTCTCTTTCTTAAGTCTCTTAAACTAGGTTATGGATTCTCCTAATCCATATATTCAAAGGTCCAACTTTCAGTACCTTTTAAGTAGTCAACATGAAAGCCAATACCCTCAACACATTCCCTATGGTAGTTTTCCCCAAACTATGCCAATTGGTTCATCTGAAATACCAGTATTTAGTACTCAGTGGTCTGATGATGAAGACACTTCTGTGGAACGTAAACAGAGAAAGAGATGGAAACCCTCCGAGGATCTTGTGCTCATCAGCAATTGGCTAAACACCAGCAAAGATTCGGTGGTGGCAAATGAGCAGAAATCTTCAACATTTTGGAACCGCATAGCAACATTATATGGTGAGAGTTCTAACATTGCAGCTGGTGCGGAGAGACCGGCTAATCAGTGTAAGCAGAGGTGGAGGAAGATTACTGACCAGGTCAGCAAGTTTTGTGGAGCCTATAAGGCTGCAGAAAACCAGAAGAAAAGTGGCCATGCTCCCAAAGATTATCTGAAGCTGGCACATGAAATATTCTTCAATGACTACAAGGCTAAATTCACCCTTGAGCACGCATGGAATGAGCTTAAGACTGAGCAGAAATGGTGTAGTCTCTCGTCTACTGGCCATGAAGGTAAAGGTCCTGCACAGTCTGCCAGCTCTCAGTCAGTTAACAATGAAGAGGATGAAACCATGGTAAGACCTCCTGGTATTAAAGCTTCAAAGGCGATGCTTAAAAGGCCAATGACCAAGACATCAATTGAGGAAGAAGAGAATAAGTTGTTGAAGTACCAGAGGATGTGGGAGATAAAGGAGAAGGATTATGATAGGAAGGAGAAGCTGGCAGATAAAGAAGGTAAGCTGTCAGATAAAAAGATGCTGGAGAATCTCCTTGCCAAAACTGAGCCATTATCTGATATAGAAATCCTTCTAAAGAACAAGCTGATTAATGACATGTTGTCCTGAACAATCCATTATCTTCCAAATCCAAATCCTTTATGTATTTGTAGTTTATGTGTTTCCATAATCCTTTCTAATTCCAGTTTATGTAATGATTAGTTTCCACTTTGATGTATTAATGTTTCAAGTTTATGAACTTCTTCACATTGTAGTTTATGAACTTCTTCACATTTTGCTTTAATTTGTGTTGCATCTGAATAAGTGTTACATATTGCTGTTCAAATAAGTGTTACATATTGCTGTTCAAATAAGTGTTACATATTGCTGTTCAGATTTTACACCAACTGTGGGCAATAGGCCACCATCAAAGGGAAAGAACAGGACTGGTACTATTGTGGTTCATTTTCAAGAACTGGGTTTTTTTTTTTGTTGCAGAGATACTTAGTATGGACGTAAAGCCTTACACTTTTACTTACTCTGAACTTAAAAGTGCAACTCAAGATTTCGATCCCTCGAACAAGCTTGGAGAGGGAGGATTTGGGCCTGTTTATAAGGTAAGTCCTATGCCAAAATGGATGAAATATGTTAATTTTTTACTTCATTCGGTCTAGTAATCATCATCTCATGAAACCAAATGCCAGGCCTGACCAATCATTTTGTCTAGTAATTTTTTATCATTCGGTCATTATGATTATGATATTTGGGCATTGTTGTGTGACAAATATGCTTCTTATTGTCAGATACTTAAACATTTTAAACACTTTACGCTATGGAATCGAAATGTTAGTACATTGTTTGTCTTCCCGTTTGGATTTATACTAGGTATTTTAGGTCTGCGTTATCATGATCCTTGGTCCTCTTGCTGCAGTTTTGCTAGGAAGTGAAATGTGTCTCTCGGATACACTGGATTTCATGAGCTCCAAAGGAGGCGACATTAGGCGTTGTACCGATCAACATATTCCATCAAAGTGTAATGCTTTTGAGTGATGTATGTGATATTTGGTTTCATGAGATGATTATGATAATGTTATGAGATGATTGATCATTATGATTATGATATTTGGGCCTGCAGATGTTAATTTTTTACTTCATTCGGTCTAGTAATTCGATTCTCCCACACAGATCCTCGACCTTGCCAATGCCAGGCCTGACCAATCATTTTGTCTTTAATTTGTAACCAATCATTTTGCTTTTGTTGCTTTTTAAGTTTTGCATACACCACACATTTTTATTCTGTATTGCATATAAACACCAACTTGGCATAAAAACTAATACAACAATAACTCATAATCTCTTCAACTTCAATTACAAACCTTCTTCTCTTTCTTCGTTGGCTTATTTATTCTCAATCTCCGCTCCTTCGCTTCTTGCCGTGTGATACTATAGTCTCTTCTCTTCTATAACAAAAGTATAATCTATTTCTCCTCTCCTTCTCTTCTATTACATACCTTTGTGTCCTTCAATTATATGGCATCTTCTTCTCATAATCATTTCCAAGGATCAATTGATCAAGAGTTTGAACAATTCAATCAAGAATTCGATGAAGAATTTAATCAAGAATTCAATAAAGAATTCGATGATATGTTTAGTAATTTTGATGATCACGAAGAAGCAACCAAGCCAAAAGCAAAACGAGTCTATATCAACAGAGATCGCGAAGACGGAGACATGCAGTTATGGAACGATTATTTTAGTGATCAACCAACTTACCCGCCTCATTTATTCCGACGTCGTTTTCGAATGACCAAACACTTGTTCCTGCGTATCGTTGACCGACTCTCAAATGAATATCCTTTCTTTCGACAAAAGAAAGATGCTACTGGAAGGCTTGGTCTCTCTCCCCTTCAAAAGTGTACAGCGGCAATTCGTCTCCTAGCATATGGTGTTGCGGCTGACCAAGTCGACGAATACCTCCGCCTCGGTGGAAGTACTGCTCTTTCATGCTTATCAAAATTTGTGGAAGGAATAATATATTTGTTCGGAGATGAGTACCTAAGAAGACCCACGCCAGAGGATCTTCAACGGTTACTTTATGTCGGAGAGGAACGGGAATTTCCCGGGATGATAGGAAGCATCGATTGTATGCATTGGGAGTGGAAGAATTGCCCCACCGCTTGGAAAGGGCAATATTCACGTGGATCTAGAAAACCCACCATTGTTTTAGAGGCTGTAGCTTCATATGATCTCTGGATATGGCACGCATTTTTTGGCGGGCCAGGTACCTTAAACGATTTAAATATTCTTGGCCGATCACCGGTTTTTGATGATATACTCCAAGGTAAAGCTCCAAAAGTGCGTTTCTCTGTCAACAGAAGGGAGTATAAATTGGCTTACTACCTCGCAGATGGTATTTATCCCAAATGGCCAACTTTTATCCAATCAATTTCACTTCCACAGGATCCAAAAGCATGTTTATTTGCTGAACGTCAAGAATCTGTCCGAAAGGATGTCGAGCGTGCTTTTGGAGTCTTGCAAGCTCGGTTTGCCATTGTTAAAAACCCAGCTCTTTTTTGGGGTAAGGGAAAAGTCGGAAAGATTATGAGAGCATGTATCATACTCCACAATATGATAGTAGAAGACGAACGAGCTGGGTACACTCAGTATGATGTATCATAGTTCGAACACAGAGAAGGAAGTTCACATGTGGATTTGACGTTTTCTACAGATATGCCTACAAATGTCTCCCAAATGCTGGGCATTCGAACTCGACTCCGTGATAGAAACAAGCATCAACAATTGAAAGATGATTTGGTTGAACATGTATGGCAATGGCGACAACGTCAACATTAAAACTCACCGTTCTTTTTCCGTTTATGATTTAGAACATTATGTTTTCAATTTTTTTATTCTCATGTATATTTAAATTTTTATTTAAAAGTTTTTTTAAATGTTTTTATAAATTAAAATGAATGAATTTTTTTTTTTTTTAAGACACTCAAATTAAGTGTCTCCATTGAAAGTCTTCTTAACCAAAAGTGTCTTAAACAAAATAAATTAATTAAATTTAATTCCCAAATAACTTAAGACACCCATTATGGTGTCTCCATTGATCATGGCCTTAGGATAAAAGCGTAGATACATCCTCGTCCTCATCATCATCCTTTTTCAATCTCCTCCATGGAAAAGCCACTCGAGTACTTGAAAGAGTTTATAGACTCAACTGTCACAATCTCCAAGCTTCGACCTTTTTTTCCTTCTTTCTCTTCAGCCTTTTTTTTTTGTTTGTCTGACTTGTAATTGTAAGTATTAATAAACCAATTCACTCCAACATCTCTCCCCTTTTCTCGCTCCTCTACATTCATCTCTCTCCAACCCTATTTGCCATTTGGCATTTTCCTCTCTCTCTTGAATTTTATAGTTATTGTCACATTACAAGTTTTGGTACGGTGGCCAATACTACGTGGAGTCTTCTCCATCACATGCATGTTTCAATTGGGACTTTGGGGAAGAGTAATCCACTTTAAAAGAACACAGGGTGCCAAGTTCGAACCTTACTCAATGTGCTAAGTTCCGCCAGGAGATTAAAAGTCATAGAGAGAGAGAGAGAGGGCTTTACACATGTTGGTCGTCAATGATCCAGAATTTTTTTTAAATATCATATTTGGGTTGGCCTACTTAGTAATGTGTGGATCGGATCATGAAAATGAGATATGCTGCACTGAAATTGGATCTACAGCTTGATATGATAATGGCTACCGTTTCCAGAAAAAGAAATGAAGCGAGTGATTTGACAATACAAAGACAAAGACAAAGACAAGACTCTTCTCTTCTCTTATAACTAAGTAAGAAAATAACTCTCTCTTGTCTCCTTCTCTCTTTTAGCTCTTTCTCTGCAACTGTTATCACTTCCAATTCTGATTCTCTGCCACTTCACAGCTCTGTGTTCTGAACAACCCAGGGAACCTGTCACCTTGAGATAGCATCGTAATATATTGGATTCTCCAAGAATAACATTAAGAAAATGGGGGGATTTTTCTTTTTCTTTTTCTTTTTATAATAGAAAAATGGGAGGGAACTCTCTCTTTCAATTAATTTATCTGTGTTGTTGTAAATGTTGAATCAAAGAAACAAAAGCTAATTCAACGTTACTCTTAGAACAAAACAACCTACGACGAAAAAAGAAAGGGTTACTTATTAATAGGAAGTCTTCTTCTAAATTCTTGCCTTTGGTACTCATCTTTGTGTTGCTTTTGCTTCTCGTGTTTCTGCTAAAAAATCCCATGCTTTTGGACCAGCTTTTCATTAAGACAAAGAGTCAGAGATGTATGCTGTGTAAGATTTTGGTAACAGCAAAAGAGACTACTTGCCTGTGTTTCCATAGGGGAGAAAATATAAAACATATATATATATATATAAGGAGGAACAATGAAGAAGATGAATCTTAGTGTGTTTGGTGTTCTCATTTGCTCCGTTTTTTGGCTTCGCTGTAGAGGATAACTCCACAGACAGTGAGGGAGTAACCGAGCATTCCAGTCACTGAAACCGGATTCTTGAATATTAGAATAGAGACCACCACTGCTACTGCTCCTTTGGCGTTTCCTAGCACCTGTCATGTCCCAGAGCAAGCCAAAAGGGGATTCATGAGTCTATTTGCATCGCATCTCAAAAATCATGTGGAAATGTAGGAAACATCGAGCATTATCATACACTCAACATCCAAGACGATAACACAAGAACATGACAGGAATTCACTAACAGGAGAATCAAGCAGATAGTCGTTTCTTACTAGTTATACGCTTACATGGACTGACTTTGTTCCAACCAAAACCCATACCATCTTTTCCATCATAAACGAGAATGCCCATTAAGAATGTAATGAAGTGTATATTACCTGCAGAGTCAGGGCGCTAGTGTGTTTCGTGACTAAGAAATTTGTCAAGTTCACGAAATAGGCGAGCGCTGAATTGAATAGCAGATACCAAACGATTCTGAAATCATCTCTTGCAAGTGCAATTGTAATGCCAACAACATTTTTCTCCATGATAAGAGTAGCGGGCAGAAGGAACACAACAGCTATTGGAGCCATGTAAAGGAGGAGATTCATAGAGTTCAGCTTTTCCCTTCAATAAAATTTTAAAACCTTTTCAGCAACACTCTTTTAACATATTACAACTTTGGTAATATAGAACTTTAACAAGGCCACCGCGACAATGCAGCCATTTCTTACCCTTCAGAAGAAAGCAAAATTCCTTGAAGCACTGATTTAAGTGCTCTTGCAGCTGTGGCTCCAATGCACATAAGGAATCCAAACAGATGAAAGCTTGGCTCACCCTGAGGACACACAGAAATTAAGACATATCAAACAGAGAATCAAACAGAGATATAAACGAAAACGAGGCCCTCAATGAAGTAAAGAAGATCCCAGAGGAAGCAAAGACATCACACAGAGAAAAAGGACTATATCTCCGCTAGTTGAACTTTTCATATGGTGAAGAGAGGATGAGAGAAACACAGAATTCAGCGAGCACAAAACAATGCCAAAACTTAGTAATGTGAAATGTAAATTTAGCAATGTCTGAGCTTGTTCCTTAGATAATAGCTGCTATTACTGGCGTGATATGAATTGAATCAACCATATTCAGCTCATAATATATACTTGCTTGTTCCAAAACTATACCTATTTATGGCAAGATATGAATTGAATGAACCATACTTAGCTAGTAGACCTCTAAATCACAAAACAATTCAAACTGTAAAATTCCCTTTAATTCATTCTCCTGCTTCACATTCATATCAATCCCTCTAAAGCATCAGAATTCATCTAATTGCATACAAAAGGATTGGATTTTAGAGTTGAGGAAGTGAGATTACCCCACTGGCAATAACAACGCCAGTGACGACGGGGACGAGAGTGAAGTAAGTCAACCAAGCCTCCCTCTTGAGCGTCATTAGGTAAGCGAACACGGCGGTGAAAAACGGCGTCGTGGCACCAATCGCTTGGTTGAAGGAAACGGGGAGAAAGCGGAGGGAGATGTTTCCGAAGACCACCGACACACAGAAGACGAGGCTTAGAGCTGAGATCTTAAAGAACTGGACTCGGGATCGGATCGTCTGCATCGGAACCATCTTCAACCAAGCAATGGCGACGTAGCTGAGAAGCGAACAAGCCGTCATGTGGCACATCGTGAGGAAGATCGGGTACTTGAAGCCGTAATTGCTGAGCAAGTACTTGTTCAGCAACAAAACTCCGATGTTCGATGAGTACCAAGATGCGACGAGCCCGATTGTGAAAAACCGGCCATTCGTCGCCATCTTCATCGCCTCTTCTTCCTGGGCCGATCTGATCGAAACAATTTGGGATTAATCTAAAACCCTACCGAATCTTCACGAAATTGGGGGGAGTTTTTGAATTGGTGGAAATCGATCTGGACAGGGGATCTCTCGGACACAGATTTTGACGCGTGATGAACTGATGATGCTATAGCTATTCCATCGATCGCTAAGAGGGATTAGGTCACGATGAGAACAACACGAGAAAATGCTGGAAACGAAGAAATCCAGGAAAGAGAAAGAAGTTGGATTTGGAGAAAGATAATGAGAAGCTGCAAAAAGGAGAGATCTTGGCTAAAGCTGCAAATGTTCATGATTTTTGTGCGTTATGTATTTTTTTTTTGATATAAGCACTCAAAATTTCAGTTTTTTTCTTTCTTTCTTTCTATACTATTATTATTTTCTTATTGACAACACTTTCAGTTTCTATTTTCTTGACTTTATGGGTTCCTTGAAAAATCAAAAGTGTGGAGATGTGTATGAATGAAGGAAAGGAGCCTTTGACTTTGCTCAATTGTTTAACGCTTGATTGACTGATTAAAAAACGGGAAAACAAAGTTTGCAAGATTACATGATACCAATAGGAGGCACCTTGAGGAAATGGCTCACAAAGAGACAAAAATAAAAACATGAAATTCTCTAAACTTGAAGAAAAAGAGCAAAGACTTGAAACCAGAGAGATTCCCATTGAATCAAGCTTACTTATGGACCAAAACGATGCATGTTCAATCTTAGCCACCGGATGTTTCAGAGAGGAGTAGGTTATGAAGCCAGCATGGACCTTCTCCAGCGATATACAATTCGTAACGATGATCTCAAGTGATGCTCCAATACTCAGAAGACTTCAGAAGAATGTTGATGTATGAAGTTAATGAACGGAACCCAAGGAAATTTTGCGGGTTAAGGATTTGAGGAGGATTCATATATAATTTTCTTTTGATGCATATTGCTTCAGCATTCTACTGGCCAGTAAAAAAAACACCAAGCAACTCCGATTCAAGGCATGATGTTATCATAGAATTAATATATGATCTTCTATTGTGGAACAGAGTAAATCCTTTGTGATCACGTAACAACCAAGAGACCCCATATAGTTTTACCGTGGATTGATCTATACTAATATTTGTATTACTATATATTCATATTCGGTAACACTTTTTGTTCTCTTTCTTTTTTATTATAAACTGATTTCTAGCTTGAAGATCAACCAGTTCATCTCTTGTTTGATGGATAGACGGCAGAGACCAAGAAAACTTGGAGAAGTTTTATGCAGGAAAGATGCTTTGTGGGGCGATGTGATATTCAAGCTGCATGTCTGGGTTGGGTATTTGATTATGAAGGAGTAAGTTCAAAACAGTTCCAAGCAGTTTCTTTTGTAAGTTCCTCTCTTGTAACGGAAGAATTAACTTTGAGAAAAGCCATACATCAAGCGGTTGATCTCTATGGCATTTTATCTGATATCGGGTATGTTCGTTTGCGGCTTCGACTGCACGTTACGATATGCGTTCGAAATTTCTAGACGTTGAATATTTTCAGCGTTGCCATCAGTCGCAGCGATCATCTGCGTATGATTGCAGCCGCCTGTGACTGACAAACAAACAGACCCATCGTAGCGAATTCACCTCTTTTTAAAGTTATCCCTTGTGGGGAAAATATAGAAGCATATTTGCTAGCAAAACAATTGAATTTGAAAATGTCTAATTTTTTTTTTTTTAAATGCTGATTTTGTTTCCCATTAAAATTGAATTCAACTTAATTATCAACATAAATTTGATCCCTTAATTTTTGGTAAAAAAAAAATCATTAACCAATTTGTTAAATCTTTTTTTTTGTTTGCACATTGCACAGTGGAAAGTTAGGCCTATACGACTTCGTCGACATAAAAATAGATGATTTCTTTCGATGTGGACTGCATTTTAAATCATATGTTTGAACATGGCCAACTAGTTGCTAAAACGTCTTCCTTCTAAATGCTTGTTTGGCACCTATCCATAAAAATAATATCATCCAAATTGCCTCCTCTAAATAAAATATTTCTGATTTTTTGGCAAATATATACCAAAATGATGGTTATCCGCAAAACAAAATTTGTGATTTTAATACAAATCAATCTAAATACTAGATTGAATACATCGCCTTAAATTGCAAAGTGGTTTTTCCAAGCGCTTAAACAACTAAAAAATCTAATTTAAAACACAAACGAGTATATAAAATAAAACTTATCAGTTAAAAAAATATAAGTGTTTAAGACATATTTTATTTATATTTTAATAAATTGCATTACATATTTCTTTTTAAGTAACTTATTTTCATACTATTTTAACCATTTATAAAACATAGAAGACGGCTGTGGATTCTCGCTTTATCCATAAATACCATCTATTTCTGCTTTCCATGTACATTTTTTACATCTTTTATAATCTCGAAGCGCATCGTATATATCGAACACGCCTTTATTTACTTTTCCCTGGTAAAATCCACAGAAATATAGTGTAGTATAAAAAAAATTAACGTGAAATTGCCAGCCATAAAATTCACCTTTTTTAAGATTACGTAAACCTATATCTTTATCTCCTGATTTACAATAGACTCCAAGAACATAATCATTGTTATTTTGGATCGTGACTCTCATGAGTGTTATAGGGGGGATTAGCACCCCCTGGTTTAACTCGGTTCGAACCGAGATCGGTTCAATCAAGACCGGTTTACGATGGTTCGGATCGAGGATAAGTCGGCCCGAAAACATTGGGCCGAGCTCGGAATCTCGTTGAAAGCCCACCTCGGCTACCGATCTAGGCCCATCACAAGTCCGGTCCGTTACAACAGATGAAACCGGAATATTTCCCTTTTCCCACCGATCTCGGAAAAGGAAATATTCCCTTGGGTCGACTCGTCGAGATATCAGGAATTTATCCTTATCTCGGCGAGAAAACCGGAAGATTTCCTCTTCCTAATCGAACTCGGAAAAGGAGAAATCTTCCTTTCGACCGCCTCAAAGACACTATAAATAAGGAGGCCATCGCCTCATTCAAATCCATCCACAACTTCCGCAGAGACAGAGAATACAAGAGAGCTCATTACCGATCTCAAGTCTTTTATCTTTGCCTTCTTACTTAAACTCTGTTGTAACCGCCGACTTAGATCAATAAACGAGATTCCGATTAAAAGTACTGTTTTACCCTTTTTGTGTGATTTACGGATCAACAATTGGCGCCGACTGTGGGGATAATAGAACAGTACTTTCGGATATCGTTTGATTGAAGTTCGGCAATGGTTCTTCCAATCGATACCACCGCAGCCCTCGTCGACAGCTCGGACAACAACGGTCAAAACCCGCGCGCTGACGAACCCAATCCAGTCAATACCGAGCTACCAACAAACGGAGGAGGGCTTCCTCCGAACTCACTTATTGAAGGGGATAATCAAACCAACCCCCCGACAACTCTTCCGCCGCCTCCGGCTGCTTCGATATTCACGGATCCGACCGTCTTTATGGAGGCCATGGCGGCACAGTTCGCCGAGATCAACAAAAGGAACGAAGAGCGGATCACTTCACTGATAGCATCCCACTTCGAACACCGAAACCAGACCGGTATCCTCGAACCAAACCCGATCACCCCCGCCAACGAAAACACGTTACGCCGAAATCTCTTGTCCGACTTAACCGACGCTCAACCCCCAGGCACGATCGACATGCCGACAAGAAGATCCGCGTCCGGTTCGGAAATTAACATCGCAGACCAAGCTGCCATAAATTTGGAATTCGCCAAGGTACAGGCCCAACTGCAAGAGATGCGGACCAAAGTCCACCAGGCTGCAAGTTCGGCACCGGAAATCGACCGGGTAATTCAGGAGTCACAGAGGACACCGTTTACCGACACGATCATCAACACTCCCGTCCGGCGATTGGAAAGAGTCAAGATCACACCATACGACGGGTTTACCGATCCTAAAAACTTCTTGACTTCGTTTGTCATCACAATGAACCGATTTCGTTTCAGCTCGGAAACCGAGAAGGACGCGGCCATGTGCCAACTATTCGTGGAGAACTTATCCGGAACCGCGCTCGATTGGTTTTCAACGCTCGAGCCAAGTTCGGTAAACAGCTATAACGAGCTCACTACCAAATTCCTCAAACGCTTCACCATGTTTATCAAGCAGAAAACAAAGAACGCCGAACTCTGGGCCCTCGAGCAGAAGCAGGACGAGCCCCTACGCAACTTCATGGAACGTTTCAAAACGGTTGTATCCCATTGCACGATCGACGACGAAGCCGCAATCGAGGCTCTTTACAAAGCCACCTGGTACGAATCGGACTTTCACAGGGAGATCAAACGCAATAATCCAAAGACATTGGAGGACATCCTGCACAGGGCGCATATCTTCATCATGGAGGAGGAAGAAAGATCCGAGAAAGACAAACTATACGTTCCCCCGAAACAACCCGTCAATGCGGTCCAAACCCAGCAATCCTGGTCAAACACTTGGGTTCGGTCGGATGAGCCAACAGAGCCCGACAACACTGAATCCGCACCGTACTGCAATTTCCATAACCGGTATGGAAATCATTCAACCGAAGAGTGCCGACATCTACAGGAGTTCCTGATGATGAAGTACAAAAAGGGGGAAGTTCCAGTCGAAGGAGCCTTCCAACCCTCGAACATACCGCGCCATTAAAAAAAAAAAAAAAAAAAAAAAAAAAAAAAAAAAAAAGCCGAGCTCCAAACGCTCGCACTATAAGAACCGAGCTCCAAACGCTCCCGAGCTCCAAACGCTCGCAAAAAAAAAAAGAGATCACCGAGCTACTACACATACGCTCGATTCTAATACCATCTGAACTACGAATGGCTTGATCCTTCTTTCGAAGGTACGTAGGCAGCCCTCACAAGGCGCAGCTATAACATTAATAAAATTTTACCAAGGCATTCTACCGAACTCGTACAGTTCGTACCTTCAAAGCCAAACTTTATGTTTGCCGAACTCCAACAGTTCGTATTTCTAAAGCCAAACTTTATGTTTGCCGAACTCCAACAGTTCGTATTTTAAGCCAAACTTTATGTTTGCCGAACTCCAAACAGTTCGCATTTTGGACCACCAACGGTTCCCATATCAACGTCCTGGCCAGGCGATCTGATAAAGCCGAGCTTAGCTCGCACGCATCCTCATGGTGCAATGGATAATACACTTTCCACATTCAAAGCCGAGATCAGTCTCGCACCAACTTCTCAGATTATCCGAGCCAAATAAGCCGAGCCCGTCTTGCACACTCGGATTCAATGTGGGAAAACCTAGAGCATATTAAGATGAGCTGTTCACGTACTCTTAAACTAAACTCTAGGGTCAAGCCGAACGTCCTTCCTCGCAAATCTAAGCCGACTTCTCAACAGTCGCAAAAACTAATAAGCCGATTTCTCAACAGTCGCAAAAACCAGTAAGCCGGTTTCTCAACAACCGCAAAATCGATAAGCCGATCTACAATATGGATTGCCGACCTTGAGCAGGTTCAGTCGAACTTGTCCTCTTCACCCGGCTAAGACCGTACTATTTACGGCACCACTGTGTACGACAAGTTTGAGAAGTCGTATAAAGTACGACTTCAAATATATCAGAGCTCGATACCAAAAACTCACCGAATTCGAAAATTTGTAAAATCGATTCAACCGTAAGAACCCCAATCTAAAGAGGATCCGTCCTTTCAAGCCGAACTTAAGCAGTTCGCCGAACTTGAACAGTTCGTATCATCAAGCCGAACCCAGTCAGTTCGCCGAACTCGTACAGTTCGTATCATCAAGCCGAACTTAAGCAGTTCGCCGAACTTGAACAGTTCGTATCATCAAGCCGAACTTGTCAGTTCGCCGAACTCGTACAGTTCGTATCATCAAGCCGAACTTAAACAGTTCGCCGAACTCGTACGGTTCGTATCATCAAGCCGAACTCAAGCAGTTCGCCGAACTCGTACAGTTCGTATCATCAAGCCGAACTCAGCCAGTTCGCCGAACTCGTACAGTTCGTATCATCAAGCCGAACTTAAACAGTTCGCCGAACTCGTACGGTTCGTATCATCAAGCCGAACTTAAACAGTTCGCCGAACTCGTACGGTTCGTATCATCAAGCCGAACTCAAGCAGTTCGCCGAACTCGTACAGTTCGTATCATCAAGCCGAACTCAGCCAGTTCGCCGAACTCGTACAGTTCGTATCATCAAGCCGAACTCAGTCAGTTCGCCGAACTCGTACAGTTCGAATCATCAAGGCGAACTCGAAATAGAATCTGATCAGATCATACCGATCTCAGTTTTAACCGAGCTAAAGAATACTCCCCAAAAATTCGCCGAACTCATAAACTCCCTCGCCGAACTGAGGGGGGGACCAATTGTTATAGGGGGGATTAGCACCCCCTGGTTTAACTCGGTTCGAACCGAGATCGGTTCAATCAAGACCGGTTTACGATGGTTCGGATCGAGGATAAGTCGGCCCGAAAACATTGGGCCGAGCTCGGAATCTCGTTGAAAGCCCACCTCGGCTACCGATCTAGGCCCATCACAAGTCCGGTCCGTTACAACAGATGAAACCGGAATATTTCCCTTTTCCCACCGATCTCGGAAAAGGAAATATTCCCTTGGGTCGACTCGTCGAGATATCAGGAATTTATCCTTATCTCGGCGAGAAAACCGGAAGATTTCCTCTTCCTAATCGAACTCGGAAAAGGAGAAATCTTCCTTTCGACCGCCTCAAAGACACTATAAATAAGGAGGCCATCGCCTCATTCAAATCCATCCACAACTTCCGCAGAGACAGAGAATACAAGAGAGCTCATTACCGATCTCAAGTCTTTTATCTTTGCCTTCTTACTTAAACTCTGTTGTAACCGCCGACTTAGATCAATAAACGAGATTCCGATTAAAAGTACTGTTTTACCCTTTTTGTGTGATTTACGGATCAACAATGAGTGGTCCCGTAAATGAAATCAGTTCTCTATTTTGTTGCAGAGCTTCAGAACTTATCAATGATATCAGTATATCACCAATATAAATATAGTAAACATTGCGCTGAAAATAGATATTAATTTTTTTTAGATGAGTTTATCATGACGATTTGCTAGTGATGTTGTTGCTTTGTTCAATGATTCATAATTTATATATAGCAAAATAAGAAATTCTAAAAAATATCATTTATACTAATTTATTGTAAATAACCTAAATTAGTCAAAAGCCATTAGAGATATTTGAGTAATTCTAATAAAAGAAAAGTTGCTCATTTAACCTAAAATAGTGTAGAAATAACCAAAATAATTTCCTAAGATAACTTTCTTCCAATTGAAAAGATAACTTTCTCCCAAATACATACTATAAATACCAATACTACTAAGAAGGAGCATATGGACCAGTGGTTATCACAACTCTGTTGTCATCTTACCGGTATCGAGTTCGACTCTATCTGCCCTTCATGGATGGGATATTTGGCTATTAAACCGGCATGTTGTGACCTAAAATGATGAAAAAAAAATCAGTATTACTTTTCTTAGATCTATACTATTAAAACATAATCGCTTTTTGTGGCTAAACAAATCTCATTAAAGGTATTTCTGTAATTTATTTATGCAATCAAACAAATTGCAAAACACATCAATCAAGAACAATTAAGTAATAAAAAAATACTTTATAAAATATTATTTCGCGTGGGCACACGGATTATAATCTAGTTACTAATTACAAGTTTGTCTTCACTATTTAACTATATTATAATAATATTTAATTATTTATAGTCTTACCGTAAAAGTAAATATTAAAAATAATTATTACGAAAATACCATCCAAAAGTTATACAAACCTCAATATTTAATTACAAAACACCGTCTAAACATATTTATTTCAATAAAAAGACACATAATAGACATTAAATGTAGCACACTTTAAACATACGTGTGACACATTTAACTAATCACATTTGGCAATTACGATGAACTCATTTAAATTTAGCAAACATTTGACAAATTCTTAGGAGACTTGGCCGGTCTTATAATTGTATTAGAATTTAACCCACGCTAATTATAATGCGAAGTAATTTTTTTTAAAAAAATTGTTTTGAAATTTAAGAAAATTGATTTTTTTGAATTTTTATAGATAAAATTATCAATTTATAATAATTTGTTTATTTAACCCGTTTTGTAGTTAACTCAAATATATATATATACGACTTCATGGACATGTTACAGATGATTCTTTTCCATGAAAGCGGATTACAACTTTGATTTGTAATTTGTGGAATGATGAAAGTGCGTTAGAAAATACATTTCCGCAATATTTTACAAAAACAATATATATATATATATATATATATATATATATATATATATATATGTGGAATGTTAAACAAAACGCAAAAACGTGAGTTTTCCGTTTTAACTTTTAAAAATACAAGTAAAAAAATTATTAAGAAAATATAAGTATATGTGAATCCTATGTTTCAACCACAACAGATTTAGTTTCGGAGTGTTTTTTAAACTGAAAAATCTAATGTTTAAAACATAAATGAGTGAATAAAATAAAATTTACCAGTTTAAAAATGGATAAGTTTCTGGGACATACTTTTACTTTATATTTTAATTAATTGCATTACATTTTTCTTTTTGAATAACTTTCATACTACTTTAACCATTTATAAAATAGGGTAGATATATGTGAATCCTTGGCATATCCATAAATACCATTTGTCTCTGCTTTCCATGTGCAATTATTACATCTCTCGATATCTCTAATCGATTCATAGATGGTGAACACGCCTTTATTTACTTTTCCCTGGCTAAATCCACAAAAAAAGAGTGTAGTATTCATAAGATTAACTCGAAAATGCCATTCATATAGTCCACCCATTTTAAGACTGCGGAAGCCTATATCTTTATCTCCAGATTTACAATGGACTCCAAGAATATAATTATTATTATTCTGAATCGTAACATTCACATGAGGCCTGCTGAAGAATCCATCTTGTTGCAAAGCTTCAGAACTGATCAAAGGCACCACCACTATAGAGATAGTAAACATTGAGCATACAATAGATATGAGATTTCTTTTAAATGAGTTCATCATGACGATTTATTAGTGATAATATTGTCTTTTCCAAATTCATAATTTATATGTAATAAAATACTAAATTTCAGAAAATATAATTTACATAAATTTATTTCGAATAACTTAAATTAGTCAAAAGCCACTAGAGATATATTTGAGTAATTATAGAAGAAAAAATTTAGTGATGATATTGTCTTTTCAAGAATTCATAAATTTTATTTAAGTAAGATACTAAATTTTAGAAAATATAATTTATATTAGTTTATTTTGAATAGCTTAAATTAGTCAAATGCCAATAGAGAGTTGTGATATTTGAGTAAGTATAGGAAGGAAATCGAATAAGCCAAAGTATAATAAAAATAGTCAAAAACTTTTTGTAAGATAATTTTCTCTGAGTTAAAGCTTATATTTTTAGGTATGAGCCCAATAATTTTTAGGGTTGGGCCGGACCGGGCTCCGGGCTTTAACCCTAATTGACATCTCTATTACTAATCACAAGTTTGCCATCGCTTCTTAAATATTTTTAATAATATTTGTATATCTCTATAATATTATTTAAGAAGACGTTTTTAAAAATGAATTTTGTTTTTTTTTAACTTATTACATGAAATATCATTATAAATAACAAAGAATAATTGAAATAGAAAAATATATAATAGTCTTTTAATATTATTGATTAGAATATAAAAAGTATATATAATAGTCTTTTAACATTAACTCAATATGGAAAGTATATACAAGTTAAAGCATAATTTGTAGTAAATAAGAACGAGCCATATAAAGGTGCGTAGGCTTGGAATACATTAAAAAAATATTCTGTTTGAGCTTACTACTAACCAAAACATCATTAAATTACCTTGGAATTGATACAGAAACATGCTAATATCAAAGTAAAAAGAAACAAGTACAGAGTTGCACTGAAAGGTTAGGCATCAACACTCCACCGAGAGAATCATATGTTCGAACCAAACACAAACCCAACAAACCGCCTGTAAAAAAAAAACCCACAAAGAAACCGAATTGGATTTCAGATCAAAAGATTATATGGAAGTTATTCAGAATACAAAATCATTAAGCGACTCCGAAGAAAAGAAACAGAGTACATGAGGCAATATGGTAATCCCCAAATGTAAACACTTTTGGTCTGTTTAGCAATTCTCCTCTAATCAAGAAACTCTCTCTGAAATATGATTATGATTGACGATGGCTTTAGAAAATACACCGTGTTACTATTTTTATTTTATGATCTGCTATTTTGTATAATATGGCATTTTTTGTTCTTTCAAAATCTGATTTCTCATTAAATATAACAAATTAGAGTTAAATCAGTAACAAACATTGACTAAAGAGTGACGGTAATGACGAAATTTTATAATTTAGAGGTGGGGTCTGTCTCGTGTCCCGATTTGCATAATTTATATCACAGGACACAGGTGAAGTCAGACAGAGGATTTAAGTTTAAGTTTTTTTTTTTTCAAGCCAGACAAGAATCTGACGAGATTGACGAATCTTCTCACTAAACTCCAAAATCTAAGTGGCAAACATGTAATTTTACAGTACGTTTCAACAAGAAATCTCTCTCTCTCTCTCTTCTTTCGTTTTTAATTTCAAGCAGCTGAGGAAATCATCGATGATCTTCTCATCTCAAGTCTCGTCATTTACATGAGGATTCGTCATCTGGGTCTCTACCAAAATGGAATCCGTACAGCCACATCTCGACACCCTTGTCTCTGTTAAAGCAATCCATGGCTCAAGTGGCTGTAACGGCGATGAAGACGGAGTAAAAGAGATCATTACCGACAACGGAGAGCCTCGTCGAAGCTCCGGTGGAGAGGAGGAAGAGATAGTCAAGGATGAGGAGAGGAGATCCAATGCGTCCTTGTGCTCGGTGGAAGTAGATCTGGAGCTCGGGCTGCCTGAGAAAGCCGTACATTTGTCGCAATCGGACAAGGATTGCAGGATTTGTCACATGAGCTTGGATGCAGCGAATCTGGAATCTGGTGTTCCGATTGAGCTTGGCTGTTCTTGCAAAGATGATCTCGCTGCTGCTCACAAGCACTGTGCTGA
Source organism: Eutrema japonicum (assembly GCA_030161315.1). Taxonomy (NCBI): domain Eukaryota; kingdom Viridiplantae; phylum Streptophyta; class Magnoliopsida; order Brassicales; family Brassicaceae; genus Eutrema; species Eutrema japonicum. The sequence goes on along the minus strand of BSQW01000005.1, from coordinate 54,822,191 downwards.
GACTTGGTTCAAGATCAAAGGAAACAAGTAAGAAAATCCCCCATATTCTATTAACTAATCTTGTCTGAAAATTTCTAAATTTAGACAGCTTTCTCTTGAGAACGATGGTTTGTGACTTCCACTAGGGGGGGGGGGGGGGGGGGGGGGGGAATATCTGAGCTTTAAGATAGTGTGGCTATATTTCCATTAATTTAGGAAAGTGTACTTTCTTTAGGGTTTTTCTGGTTTGGCCACTTTTGATTCACATCGTTTTTGAGTGAATGTTGGATAAGTGTCAGTCTCGTGGCCATTTGTTTTCAGATAAGAGACAAAGGTTTAACTTTTTTCATTGTGATGTGATTCAATGGTTTGGTTGCTGCAGAATCTGTGAAGTATGTGGGTCGATTGCGGGTAATGTTGTTGGAACATTTGTCTCTATTTCTGAGGAAAGTCAGAATGAAGCAAATGGTACAGTGAATCAAGCTCTGAGAACATCTGGTCCACGATTGGCGGAAGCTAGAAGCTTCTGGCAAGGTCACCGGTTCTTGAATTTCCTTTTAGCATGTATGGTCTTTGCCTTTGTGATCTCATGGCTCTTCCATTTCAATGTTCCCTCCACATAGCAAAACAGAGTTCACCATAAGAGGAAGAGATTTAGAAGGTAAAAAAATGAAGAAAAGGGTTAAAGCCATTAGAGATCTCTCGCAAAGGTACTTGCCTCTTGTGCCAATGCCTTTTTCCACTTTTTAAGTTTAATGAAGTTTAGAGAGGAAGACCAAGACCTAGAAGAGCACATTATTCGATTTGCCGGTTTTATTTCTGTCTTGTAAATGTAAATTTGTTTCGTGGTTGCGGATAATGTATATAGCTCTAGTCACTCTAAAGCTTAATGCAAATTGAGTGTTGTGAAGTCTCTTCTCTCATCTCATTGCATTATGAGAAATCTGATCGCTTGACATTGCATTTGCATCCCAAGAGTTCATTGATTTACAGAGGAACCCAGAAACCAATAATAGAAAAACTCATCTGTTCGGTGTTGCAATAGATTAAATTATGTACAAAAACCGAAACTTCGGGCCACACTTTTACGTCTCCTGCAGCTCTTCAGTTACCTCTGATTCATCATCCTCTTCTTCGACAATGGCTAGGATCTTAGAGGAACTAATCCTCAAAGAAGCGCTCCGGATCTTCATAGGCAGCTTCTCATTATTCGCAGCTAATCCACATTCGACTTCTTCTTCTTCATCATCATCCTTCTTGAGATCAGAAGGCGGTAAGAAACAATCCATAGACAAACCTTTGATGTTAAAATCCATTTCCTCAATCTCCCAAGTCTCTTCCATCCGAGTCCTCGAGTGATTATCCGAGTTCTCACCAAACCGAAACAGAGACACCGAGCTTTTACCAGCGTGTGCGACCTGGACCCCATCGATGGTCCTGTAATCTTGGATGAGAGACTCCATAGTTGTCTCCCAGAATATACTGTTATCGTCTTGAGCTTTGATTCTTAGAAGGTGAGAGTCTTCGAGTTGAATTAGAAGACCTGTTCTCTGGCTGAAACATCCCCACACAGTGTGCCGTATGATCTCTACATTGCTGCTGCTTCTTGCCTTAAGCGTCGATGGCTCGGCTTCGAGTTTGAGTATGAAACAGTCTTCGTCGTTTATCTTCTTCTCTCCCATGCATACAGATCTTGCGAATAGATTAGCCGTTGATTTTGGATCAAGACCCTGTTTTTTGTTTCAGAGATTTATGTCAGATACTTTTGTTATGATCCCATCTCTTTTCTAAAGTAGTAAAAACAAAAAAGACTTTAAAACAAGTCAACAATAAGTAAAATTAATTCACTGTTTGGTGACGATACAAGAATATCTTGGGTTGTAAATAGATACTATTTGATATTGGGAAAAAGTCTACTTTTGTTAATAAAAAAAATATGTTTATTATATTATTTTGGTTGTTGTTGTTAGTGGTGGTGGACCATAGATGGTTCTAACTTTCAAGTTCCAACAACACTTGGTAAGCATTTTCTCCACATTGAAATGAGAAAGTAAGAGCAATTCAATGGGACACATCACACTTTAGTTATGGCCACATCAAATCTCAGAAGTCATAAGTTTACATTGTAAAAAATCAATTCACTTTTAATGTAAATCGTAAATTATATAGGCCTCAAAGTTTTCCAAATCAAAATTCAAACTACTATGACCAAAAAAAAAGAGAGATGACAAATTCTCTATCATTTGACAAAGTTGAAGGTAGGTTAGTTAGAGAAATATTTATTTTAGAAATAAATGTGGAAAAGAAGAGATGAAGAACTAATAAAACCAAGAGGAAGTTTGATGATTGAAAGATCTTTTTGCCAACAATCAAGGAAAAGAAAACTTTAACAACTAGGAATCATAAAAATCAGGATATGGAATATAAGAAGAATGTATCATTGAACTCCAAGTGGAAAAACTCAATCATTCAAGGTCATAATGATCAGTGGATGCATATGCATTATGAGACATAAAGGATCTTTGTCTTCTCATGAATCAAATAGAAACTAGAATTGTAGTATAACCACAAGAAAAATATCCACATTAATTAATTTTCCAAATAATATTATTTCCAAACATTTCACTAAAAGCCTATAATTAATTTCTTTGTATAAAAAATACCTATATTGCCGTAAACACTTGTAATAAAAACGGAAAGAATTGTAAATATATAGAAAAGTATCACCGATTGGAAAAAGCAAAAAAAAAAAAGAAGGATAACCTGGAGGAAACGGCGCAAAGGTCTAGGAGGACCACGAGAGGCATGAGAAGGATGCCATGGAGTTTGTCTCCAAGCGACTTTGGCGTCACTACCGGCACTGATTTTGCAGCCGGAGACGACGAGCTCAAGACACCATAGCTCTATCCCCTTTTGCCACAGCACAAAGCCTCCCACTTCTCCTCCTCCACTCTTGATACTCCTTGCCTTAACCATTTTTCTGTTCAAGCTTCCTTCTCCTGTGCAGAACTCCGATGCAGTCATCCTCACTTTCCCCATCGCGTACATGCTCTCTACCGCGTTTAACGCCCTTTCTCCTCCTGCCGCAGCTATGTACTGTTTCACTATGTACTGCGCCATCGACATCTCCTGCATATTGGAAGAGCTTTTGAGATGAAACTTTGGACAAATACGAAAATTTTATAATACAGAGAAGGAAGATGTAATTTACGAGAGGTTTGTCTTTGATGTCTTTGTGGATAGGATTCTCGTAATCGTTGTGATGGTCAGGCTGAACAGGAAGAGGGATCAATGGAGCTCCAACGACTCCAAGAAGGAGCTGGATCTCGGCGTTACGACCACCAAAGAGTCTCGTCATGTTTGTGGCGGTTGCGGTTGCAGTCGCGGTTGGTTTTGACCAGTAAGACTTCATTTGGTTCCATCCCGGTTTTGTTTTGGACGCAGAAAACAACTCCTCAGGCATGGGAACCTCGAGGACGGTCTCTAACCCGTCTTCGAGGTTGTAGTTCGGACAAAGTTTCCTCATTTTGGGGGAAAACAAACAAATAGATTTTGAAAAGAAGAGCGAGAGATTAAGTTGAGTGAAGAGAAGGAGTCTATATATCTGTGGAACTATTTGGAATGATGAAAACTTAAAAGAGATTGAAAATCAGAGAAGCGGAAACATTAGTCGTTGTCACCAACCGACCGGAACGTGGGGAGGCCTTTTGTGCTTGTCGTGTCTGCACGCTCTCTCACTCTGCTTACGTCTATTTATATATACACAAGACATGGGATGAAGATTATGAAACCAATAAATGTGAATCGAACAAATACATTGGCTTTGGTAGTTTCGTGACATCCGTTTCCTACAATCGTAATCAAATAAAATATATCGAAATTTACGATTCCATCTATAGTATTAATAATATAGTTTTGATTAAAAATACTATTAATAAAAGTTATATTAAATATGCTCATAGCACGGGTGCATCAAGCTGTATGTCTTGACTCTTGATAACTCTGTTTTTGATGGAAGAAGCTATTTGTAAATTATTTATGCAAACACCGCTAACTATAAACCTTATAAAAAAAATTGATGAAATGGACCTTTATTGACTAGTTGTGAATCGTGATGTATCAATTAGTGGCATGCAGAACGGAAGTCATTATATGTGAACCGAAATTATTAACGACTAAGGATTAACACTTTGGTGTAGAACGTAGATGTACCTCCCACTTTAATGGAAAAATCTTTTCATCTAAATTTTATTTTAATTGTAAGACTATCGTTTTCCACTAAACGAAAATCACGACCAATATCGATGACAAATATATCATAAAGTAGAAAACGCTTGGATATACTTATAGCCTTCTCTCGATAACTATAACAATGTGTCCACCTAGTATTTAGATATTTTATAGTTTTGTCACACAAGTGAAAAAAAATTATAACTATAAAAAACATTTTCAAAACTAAGTTCATATATAACCCATGATTTTGGATTTTGGAATTAGCATTAAAAAAATTGGCGCAATCTTCAACAGCTTTACAATTTTAATTTTTTTTTCACTGGTTTTTGGGGCAGTGTTCTCTCTCTTTTTTCCGTTTATATGGTCAGGATGGTGGAATAGTTTTCTCTTGTTTTAAGAATCTTCTAAAATCATTGACAATTAGTTTTTGTCGAAAAAACTCCTATAGAAGATAGAGAGAAATTCAATTTTGGTTATATTGTAGATGGTTTAAAAAAACTTTGTATATGAACTTAAAAAATAAAAAAATTGTATGGACTTTCTTGGGTTAATGGAAATTATATATCTTATATATAAGGCGAATTTTGTTTGTTAGACTATGTGTATTGCACGTTCATCTATATTTTTTTTGTTTCCAGGAATATCAAATCAAATATCCTTGTCGTTGTCTACAATATGCATCTTTGCATCGGATATAATATCTATTTACTAGATGTGTCACGCCGGTATACGATTTACCAATGCACGTTTCATGCGAGACGATAGTCGCAACGGTCCCAAAAACTCGCACCTTCCGAGAGGCCCTCTAACATCGGTCTGGTGGATAACCCGAACCAAAAATAGAATTATACATTAGCCGTCATTCGGTTTACTTATCTATATTGTGCAAACCCAAACGACGACGTAGTGATGTGACGCTGGGCTAACCCTTTGAGTGTAAGCCCATTTTTACATCCCTAAGTATGTCACATCAAACGAGTCACAAGCAATTTAGTAGAAAGGTTCTCACGGGAAATATTCCTTGGCTGGAAAGAAGATGGAATAATAATGTTTCGGAGAGGAAAACGCAGAGAATCACTTACTTCATAAGTTTTATTCCATTATTTATCTTCAAAATCTAGAGGAATTTGCTAACCATGGTTCCGTTTTAAACTCTGAATACAAGGAAAAAGCATGGGTAAGAATATTTCGTCCTAAAAAATGAAAGAAACTAAGACATAGTAGGATTTAACTCGCGCTAATTATAGCGCAGAGTAATTTTTTTTTAAAGAAATTGTTTTAAAATTTAAGAAAAAATATTTTATCTGAATTTTACAACATAGCTAACTAATGATTATAGATAAAGCTGTCAATTTGTAATAATTTATCTATTTAACCTATTTTGCAGTGAACTAAAATATTATTCAGGCTAACCCGCAAAAACTTTTAATCTTGAAAACTCTAACATGCACCGGTAAACGACTATAGTTCGACCCCAAAAGAAAATGACTCTAGTTTTTGTGGTTAATCTATGAACTCTTAAAAAAATAGTTTTCTTATGTCTAACTTTTTATAAAATTAGTAAAATATTTTTTTTTTTAACTTTTGTTTGGATATATATTCAAATAAAATATAATAAATTATAGTGAAAAATATAGAAAATTTTTGAATAATTTTGTTTTATTTGAATATATAAATTGATTATTATTTTAAAATATATAATATTAAAAATAATTAAAAAATTAAATAATAAATAACCTCTTTAATGCAAAATATATACTTTCCATATTCTAATCAATAGTTTTAAAAGACTATTATATATTTTTCTATTTCAATTATTATTTGTTATTTGTAATGGCATTTCATGTAATAATTTAAAAAACAAAGTTTATTTTTAAAATGTCTTCTTAAATAATATTATAGAGATAGTACATGTTGCCTTAATTGATTTTGAAACTAAAATAATCCTCATATTCTCTGGATTAATATGTTTCATACTGCTTTGGGGTTCCATGTGAGATTCAAAAATTCACTAGCAATGACATGTCTTATCGGATAATCAAGCATGTTGCCTGCACAAAAATAGTCTCAATTAGGTCAATATAAAAACAGATTGATTATTTGCAATTACCATAAAACAAACAGATTAATGAAAATCAAAAACAATAAGTACAAACGTGATATAAATTTAGCAAAACTATGAGGATTTGTGCTCATGTCATCAATGTCAAGACTATCAAACTCATTCCTCTTAATCTGAACATATTCATACATTACCCACCGTGGTAGGTGTGTATCTCTCAGTAATTGGAAATACTGATAGATATAACTAACACGTTCATATTTCGGTCAAATAAGAGATGTCGTTAGTTTATGAATATATATGTATATAGATAAGGCATAAGAGTTCGCTTAAGTTACCTTTTCCAAACCAGAGGTAGTGAGACACATAGAAATGTCAAGTGAACGACCCAACGATGTGAAATTATGTATGTCTCCACCAGCATTGACATCCAAAGAAGTTATCCACCAATTATCTTTGAAAAATTCATATAAAGATCATTTACACTCTGAAAAAAACATTAATATAGAATATTGTAAAAAAATGAAGGATTAAAACAAGACAACAGACTTACCATGACCTAGTAGTTCAACTAGATAAATTTCTAGCTTTTCCGTAATGAATTTTTTACATTTATGCGGAATCATCCATGAAACCTCTAAGATGTGTGTATCTTCAACATCTTTTAACATATATAACGTATGTGGATTCCAGATGGGAGTGATTGAGTTGAGTTTGATGAGATAATGAAAAATTACATTTTTTTGCGTGAAAGCATGAAATCAGAGTTATTGAATATATTTCATCAATTCATCATTTGGGTTTTTTTTTTGTTTGAGGAATTTCGAAATTGAATAAGAATTTGCATAAATCTAAATCACATGTTTGAAATTGATCTTGTAAGAAAAATATGTTAAAAATATTATGTTCAAATCTTGCACGAATGAATATTGAATGAAAATAATACTAAAACCATATATGAATATGACTCGCGGCCGCATGTAATCAGCTAGTATTATTAATATGAGCAAATGTAATCACAATATAAGACATTTGCTAATACAAGAGGTACTAAAGAATGATATAAATATGAGAAAATTTGAAATTCATTCGACTATGGTATCCAACAATACTTTTTTGTTTCATTGGGTTTAAATCATATTTTCTTCTTCTTTTTTCTAAAATATCACCAAAACATATCCCTCCGATATATATATGCAACGTAAGTCAATAAAATTTTAACCACTACTACTGTAAAATAAATCATGAGGCCTCATTGAATTATCTCAATTACCTCAGATTGCGCAAATCAGGAATGAAGCTTTTGAAATCATCAAAAGAAATTGATTTCAATACATTCAAGATCTTCTTATTTGTGCCATAAGAGCTTTTAGATAACACATCAAGTAAGTTTCCTTAGTGATTTTACCCTTTTATCTACAATGTCGTTAAACATGATCCATCTTTAGTTGATGAGTTTTTTTTTTATAGAATTTGTGTCATTTTAGTATGTATGTGTTGTTTTTTTTCATTGAAAAAAAACAAAACCCTATGTTTTGATTTAAGTAAAGCCGTCTAGGTTTTAACGACACGGTAGAAGCAGAGGTTAAATAATTAAAGAAGTTTATTTGAGAGATTTCTACATTACAAACATAGTTAAAGAATTTCTATGCGATCCATCTTTAGAACATCTCCAGCCCATTACTCCATTTTTCACTTTATAATAGAGTAACTCCGTAATAGCCTTGATTTCTTCTCCAATCCCCTCCATAAAAAAAATATTCTATTTTTACTTTATTATAGATTATTTGTAGTTATGCACATCTATTTGTCAAAATTATGGATTTAACCCACTAACTTTAGTTTGTTAATTGTATTCAATATAATTATAATATAATTTTAATTAAAGTTTTTAGATAAATAAAATTACATTACATAACATAACTAAGAAATTATAATAATAATTAAAAAGAAAATAGTAAATTTAAGTTTAATTTCATTAGTGTATTTTTCCTAAAAATAATCAATTAACGCATTTTTGAAGTGAAAAATAATATTTTTAATATATATCATTGTTATAGTTTTAAGTTTTTACTAATCTAAATAAATAATTTTACAATTTACATAAAATATATGAATAAAAGAATAACAAAGTTTTTGTTGAAGTATAAAATAATAGCATATAACAATTGAATGATTAAATTAGAAATAAAAAAAAGTTTCACTCCAAAATAGATGAGTGAACAATGTCACGCCAAATATAGAGTAATAGTGTTCATAACTCGATTTTGGAGTGGAAAATGGAGTAAAGTTGGAGATGATTTTACTCTGTAATAGCGTTTGGAGTAGAAAATAGAATAGGGTTGGAGATATCTTAGTTGAAGAGCTTTTGCACCCAAAAAAACCAATAAATGAAATGTTATGAGAAAGATACCAATAATTTTTTTAAAAGAAACCAGAAACAAATAAAGATCAACATCTATATACCTAAACAGAGCAGCAGCGGAAGGAAAACTCAAAACTGAAGGATGATTTCTTTGGATATTGTTTCTTCAGACATCATCAGAAAAATGGTAAATGAAGCTAAGATTCATTTCATAGCTGCTGGTCAAGGAAAGGATCTCTTGGTGAATTTGACCCAAGATACTCCGAGACCTCGGTCACATATGTTTTCAGCTTCGAGGTGGTTCGAGTGAGCCAATCGGTGTTTGTCTGATCCATCTCATCCTTCATGTTCGCCATCTTCTCTTCCTCTTCTAACATAGTGATCCACCTCTTACCCATATACATTTTAACCGCATCCACGCCTTGTTTCACGACTTCCTCGGGAGGGACCACAAGCGGGTTCTGATCCAAATTCAGTTTGGAAAGGTTCACGAGCGTGCCAAAAGCGTCTGGGAGAGAATGGATCTGGTTGTTGCTCAAGTCGAGTTCTTGGAGGCTTATGAGATCGCCGAATGAAGCAGGGAGATCTTGGAGATCGCTGAAGTTACTGCTCAGGTTAAGGTACTCGAGGTTTGTGAGCATCCCAAAAGAATTTGGGAGACCGTTGAGTTCGTTGAAGTGTGCGTCGAGGTAGCGTAAGGATCTCATTTCGCCAATGGAAGTTGGTAAGGATCTGATTTTGTTAAGATGGATCAAGAGCTTCTCTAGATTCACTAGCTCGAATCCTATGTTGGTTGGTAAGTAGGTGAGATTGTTGTAGCTCGCGTCCAAGACAACCAATGATCTGGAAATTAAAAAAAAAAGTAAGAAAGAAACAGAGAGCTTAAAGAAACAAACTTTGAAGAATACACTTACCCACAATGGCAGATGGAATCTGGTAAAGTTGTGAGTTTGTTACAAGAGACATTCAAAATCTTTAGTTTGGACAATAGACCCATCGAATCCGGTAATGTCTCCAGAAAATTCGTGGACAAATCAAGTTCAAGAAGGCTGTGCAATCCAGCAATCGAATCAGGAATGGCCTGTTACCAACATAACCTTTAATCAAGACAAGTATACACACTTCTGAATCTATATCAATCTAGACATCATCACAAGAATCAAATTCAATTTCAATGCCTAATCTAATACAATGCACTAAAGACTCAACATTTCGGAGGAAAGTTTACGTGGGGGTTATTGGTTATTGTATTTTAATGGATTTCTCGGATTTAAAAATCCTAATGAATCTATTGATTTTAAAATAAGAGAAATGGATTTCAAAGTTAAATAATTGGATTTCAAAATCAAATAAATGGATTATTGTAAATCAACCAAATAGATTTACAAGAATTTTAGTATTATAAGACAATAAAAAAAAACAAACCAAAAAAATTTTCGTTTTTTTTCTTTCACTAATCATCGAGTATTCTCCTAAAGTATAGAATATGTCCACATATTTGTTGCAATTATTGCTCTCAATTGATTGACATGTTCTCTTTCTTGATCATGGGTTCCAATAATTTCTTCATCATTGTTATTAACTTTTTCAAGAAACTAGCATTGTAACATGTACTAGATTAATGTTACATGTAGTTATTTCATGTCACTTGTTCTACACATTAATTGATAAGTGTATTTCTATTTTTAATTATACGTAGTAGTTTCATCTTGGAAAAAAAAAACTTGTAAATCCAAATCCAATCAAATAACAATCAAATAACAAGGTTTCAGTCGATATTTGCCCATTTGTATTTTGCTCTTAAATCCATTCAAATCCAAATCAAAGTCAAATCCAAATTAAAATCAAATCCTTATGAAAATCTATACTATTGAATAACACTTGATTTTAACATGGATTTTAAAATCATAGAACCAATAACACAAGATTGGAATATGGATTTCAAAATTATAGAACCAATAACACGTGATTTAGTTTGGATTTACAAATTTGTTAAAATGCAAGTACATCTTTTGACACATACCATATCAGAATCCTAATAGATTTTATTTGATCAGAGATTTGAATTAAAAAAAACTGACCTCAAGCTGATTGTTGTAGAGGTTAAGGACAAGGAGACCTTGAATCCGACCAAATGCTTCAGGGAGAATTTTCAGTTTCCTACCAGACAAATCAACACGATCCAATGGATTCGCCGAAGCTTGCTGCAATATACTCACAACCTCTTCACTGACTTCAACTTCCTTAGCTTCATCCTCCGCCACAGCCGCCGCGTTCTTCTCGGCGGACTCGTAGATCCTCACAAGCCTCTCCTCCGCTTCTTTCAAAAGCTTCTCGTACGATTCGTGAAGCTCGTTAAGCTTAAGGATCGAGTTATACCAAGTCTTCTCTTGATCCACAGCTTCTCTCCTCTTCTGCTCTTTCTCCGCCACATCGCTGTCGTTCGGAGAGAGAGCGATCTCCTCGAACGATCCCGATAACGACGCGTCGATCTCCACGAGTCTGGAACGGGCTTTGTCAACGGTCTCGTGATCGGGTCTGGGTCCTAGCGTTCGAAGAACGGATCGGGTCTGTGCGACGTCGGCGATTGCGTTTGTCATGGAGGCGAGGACATCAGGATGAGCCAAGTGAGGCATCTGCGTCACGATCTCGATCGAGTGGTTTGACGATGAAGAGGGATCGGATTTGGAGGAGGAAGCTGACGGTGGTCGTTCGCCATCGGAAGAGGAGGTGGGTTTGGAAGAGGATATAGCGGTGAAGGAAGGAAGACGACCCAAGACGTAAGAAAGAACAGGGAAATTCGTAGGGTTGAGCTCCGTCGCCATTGTTGGGAGCTTGAGAGAATTTGGGAAATTGGGGAAGAGGAAGAAGTGATTATTGCATTGGTGGGCATGAAAGTAGCGAAATGAGGAAGTTTGTCTCTCCTTTCCTTCCGTACTATTTGCATCTCCATTGCCAAAGTCAAAGATCCATAATACTACGTGGATATGTACTAGGGCATCATTATTGCACGTTTCTTATCGAGTTCTTAGAATTAAAAGTGATTTAATTAAATGAAAAAAAAATACTTAACTTAAGAACCGTTGCTTATTTTTATCATTCTAAGCGACGGTGTTTATGGAACATGTGTCTAAAGGTGAAGGAGTTTGTCTCTGTGACTTTCTTTTGTTTATTTCTTGTTCTCATCGGCGACGAGAGAAGAGAATTCAATCGGCCAGAAAATCTCTTGTATTGCCCAAAAAACAAGACTTTGGTCCCAATCCTTTTTTTTTCTCTCCTCTCCTCTCCTCTCCCCGACAATCTCTTGTGATGGCGATATTCAGACGAGAAGCCGGCGATTGTGATTGTAGGAAATATTGTAATTATAGTATAGAATCCCTTTGATTATGTTACTATAGAATAAAATGTCTTTGATTATGCTACAATAGAATAGAATCCCTTTGAAGTTCCTAAGCACCCTATTGAAGTTTTAGTAATGGAGGAGAAAAAAGAACAAGTTGCTTAATAGATTGTTTAGCAAAGTTTTAATTATTAAAATATTGTTTAAGCACCCCCATTGAGTTGCTTAGGGATAATGATGCTCTTATTAATACATGACAAGTGTCAAATGTTTTGTTTCATAAACGAGAAAAAAATTGCAAAGAAGGATAAATCAATTGTTCAAATGCAAATAATCAAATTATGAAGAAGGAAAATAATCAATGTATAGCACTTTTTATACTAATAATGCAAAGTAAATCCACCGAAACATTAACCACAACCCATAATCATTTTAACACTTATTTTTTAAAGAATTGATGATGGTTTAGGAAGCTTCAGCCTTCATGGCCGACATTGAAAAACTTCTGAAATCCTACCTCACACTCTTTTCTTTTCTTTGAAAATTAATTTTTTTAAAACAGTCGTTTAACTAAGACCATGAATGTTTGTAAATTTTAAAATGGTTTTAGATTTGGTTTTTAGTTTTTGCTGTACAAATAAAATAGTTTTTGTTTGTTTGGAGGGAACTAACATAGATGAAAAAAAGAAGAGATTCCTTATTTTATAGGAGAACATTTTTAATTTTAGATGTTAAAATATGTATTTTAATATATAATATAAATTATATAAAAATTGATATAAATGATACAATTAACTATTTTTTTCTTGCGAAATTGTTTTGGGTTTCAAGTCTTGAGACTAAATGTTAAAATCTCTCTGATAGCGACCACACAGGAGTATCATAATCCACAAGGTCAACAAAACGGGTGGAAAGTTGAATGGGTCTAAACCAAACACACACATAACCATAAAAGGTTTTGTCTCCATTATAGATTCTCCATATCTGAATAAACAACGATTGGATAAAAAGTACATAGACATTCGGTCTTTTCAGAAAACCCAAAAGGAAAAAAAGAGCTTTCTTCCTACAAAAAAAAAAGAAGCTTCTCCGATTTCAATGGAGAAGAGAAATGGTCTGCGAGTGATTCTCTTCCCTTTGCCATTACAAGGCTGCATCAAACCCATGATTCAGCTCGCCAACATCCTTCACTCGAGAGGTTTCTCCATCACTGTGATTCACACGCGCTTCAACGCACCAAGATCTTCGAGCCACCCTCTCTTCACCTTCTTACAGATTCCGGACGGCTTGTCTGAAACCCAGATCAACGACGAGCCTACGTCTAACGTTATGTCTCTGCTCGCGCAAATCAACCGCAACGCCGAGTCCCCGTTTCGTGATTGCTTGCAAAACCTGTTGCTGCAATCGCAAGAATCAGAGAGGATTAGCTGCTTGATCGATGATTGTGGATGGCTCTTCACACAATCTGTCGCAGAGAGTTTAAATCTTCCGAGGATTGTTCTCTGTACCTATAAAGCCACTTTCTTGAATGCTTATCCAATTCTTCCTCTTCTCCGAACCAAAGGATATCTTCCAGATTCTGGTAATCCTCTGTAAAAACCGTTTCTTTTCTTTTTGGATTTAGGACCCGATATCTGGGTTTTGCTGAATACAAGTCTTTTGGTAAAGAGTTTTACAAAAAAAGTTTTGAGATGTTTTTGAACCTTTGTGTCTTAGATTCGGAAACAGAGGACTCTGTTTCTGAGTTCCCGCCGCTTCAAAAGAGAGATCTTTCAAGAGTTTTCGGGGAAGAAGGAGAGAAACTCGATCCATTCTTACATGCTACAGTAGAAACGACAATGAGATCTTCAGGGCTAATATTCATGTCCTGCGAAGAGCTGGAGAAAGATTCGTTGACTCTTGCTAACGAAATTTTCAAGGTTCCGATCTTTGCGATTGGTCCGTTTCATAGCTACTTCTCTGTTTCGTCTAGCAGCTTATTCACACAAGACGAGACTTGCATTCCTTGGCTAGATAATCAAGAAGACAAATCCGTTATCTACGTGAGCCTAGGAAGCGTTGTGAACATAACGGAATCAGAGTTCTTGGAGATTGCTTGTGGTTTAAGCAATAGCAAACAGCCTTTCTTGTGGGTGATACGACCCGGTTTGGTCCTAGGCGCACAGTGGATCTAACCGCTCTCTGAAGGCCTCGTGAGAAGCCTCGAAGAGAAAGGAAAGATAGTGAAATGGGCCCCACAACAGGAGGTTCTTGCGCATCGAGCCATTGGAGGGTTTTTGACACACAATGGTTGGAACTCGACGCTAGAGAGTATATGCGAAGGGGTTCCTATGATCTGTTTACCTGGAGGTTGGGATCAGATGCTGAATTCAAGATTTGTGAGCGATGTTTGGAGGGTCGGAATTCACTTGGAGGGTCGGATCGAGAGAAAGGAGATCGAGAAAGCTGTGAGTATGTTAATGGTGGAAAGCCAAGGAGAAAGGATTCGTGAGAGGATGAAGGTTTTGAAAGAAGAGGTTGGGAGATCGGTTAAACATGGAGGCTCGTCTTTTCAATCTATAGAAACTCTAGCTAATCATATACTATCGTTGTAACATTGGGAAATATATTTGATTATTAGATTTCGTCGAAAATAAACCTAAAATACAAAACATCCTCAACATTGTTTTAAGGAAAATTGATTCCTAGCTACACGAAGTATACTATAATGCATGGCTACACATCAGAAGTAAAACAATGTTCTAAAAACTACACGAAGTAACGATAATGCATGACTACACATCCAAAGTAATGATAATGCATGGCTACACATCCAAAGTAAAACAATGTTTTTTTTATGTTGTGTTTTCAGTTATATTTTGCTGGTTTAAAATAGTCAAATCAATTTAACTAAATTTGATTTAATAAATCAAGGAGTTTCAATTAATATTTTTCAATTTTAAAAATTGTATATATATATATATATATATAGATATTGTGTCCGTCTGTAGCACGAGTGGTAACATTCGGGTCGGATTAAGTCAAGTCGGGTTAATTTTGGGTGGGTTTTATTGTTTAAAATTCGAGTCAACGCCAGAGCTCGATGAATAGTTTACTGAAAATATATGGATATGGTGTTACACGTATGACTCATATTTGTTCGGATGGCTTTCGTGTAGCTGGTTATGCTATATCAATTGTTGATGTAGTTTTTAGAACATATTTTTACTTTGGATGTGTAGCCATGCATTATCGTTACTTCGTGTAGCTGGCTATGCTATATCAATTGTTGATGTAGTTTTTAGAACATTGTTATAGTTCGGATGTGTAGCTATGTATTATGGTATACTTCGTGTAGCTGAGAATCAATTTTCCTTCTTTTAATATCCTATTCATGTTAAAAACATTTTCTTTACACTAATAAAAGCTATATAAAGTATTCTTAGTGATGTAAACAAAATTTTTTTTTTTTTAATATTTGTTTCATCCGGTGGTAATAAGATTGGATTTTGCCCTACAAGAAAAAAGATAGGGTTTAATTTGAGATACGCCAAACGTGTGGTATAAGTTTGTTAATCAAATGTTTGTTTTTTGTTTTTTGTTTTGTACAACTTTCATATGTCAAAATGGGTTGAAGTTGACGAGTAAACCTAACCCAATCCAAACCAATGAGTTGAAAATTTGGGGATTAATGGATTTAATGAGTTTTATTACGGGCTTTTGTTATCTTACTCCAGAAACAGGGGATGGGTGCCTGTCTTTGTTTATCACAAACTGAACAAAACTGAGAGGAAAAGAGATGTCTAATATCTATAGCTTCTCTTTTCCCCAAATAAAGTAACAATTGGATTACATATCTTATAGATTACGTTATTCATATCCTGAAGCCTGACTTTGCAGTATTCTTCTTTCTATCTGTTAGTTTCTTAGATGCAATCAACTGGAACGGATTCGGCCCTCCATACCACTCCTCTTTCATTCTTTTCTTCTTTTTCTTCCCTCTATCATATTCTTCATCCCTGCCACAATCCAATACCATTTCTGTGTAAACCAACTGCCCAATAATATAATCAAATAACCCAAAAAATCTCAAGCTCACCACTCATCTGCTACATAACCGATTCTCGTGCCTTCACTCTTTCCCATCTTCTTAGTAGCTGAAGCTTCCTCATCCCATTTGGCAACTGCAATAGTTATAAGACTTAAGCCCATCAAACACAATCACATAGAGTAAGCTCTTGCTCTACGGTTAGGTATTGATACAGAGGAAACGTTACAAAGGATATACGTTATCAATAACTTATAACGTATCAATCACAATAACACACAAAAAAAAAAACAGAGTTGGAGGATGAAAATGTTATCTCCTAACTGGATGAAGTTCATTATCATTAGCAATTAACAGTCAGGGTGACCAAAGTTCTAAAAGTGCTGAGTTGAGTAAACGGAAAACTTACCCACTGTCTCTGGCAAACCCCGCGTGAGAATGGTCACATGTTCTTTCTGTAAGATTTGTTCTTCTTTTGAAGACTCTCTCTTTCTTTTGGCGTTTTGGCTTGCTTCAGACGAGTCAGAACTCCTCAATTGGTCTGACGCAAGAACGGCACCATTTTGATTCCTTCTCTCCTTGAGCTCTCCGCCAAGCAACATATTCCCATTACTACTTATCCTTTTATTATGGACACTGACACTGTTATCCTTCACGTGCAAGCAAGTAGAGACAGAAGCAACTTCGCCAGTTATCTGTGAAGTGTAATTCGCTTGATCTGTACCTCTTTTCTTGGATAGGAGCTTCTCAGAGATAATGTTAACAGCTAAGGTACTTGATATTCCCTTTTTCTGTTTTTTTTTTTTGCGTACGCCCAGGGACAGCTTAAAATATTTTAATCTCACCTGCAGGGTTTTCATGTTACGCTTGCGAGTCTTTCTTGGTGTGGTGAGATTCTCCTCATCAGAAGTTGCCTTTATTGACTCAATCAAAGTGGTCAACTCTTCCGAGTGATGTCCTAAAGTTTGATTAACAAGAACAGCTTCTTCAATAGGTGAATTACCAATCGATACATTCTTAACCTGGGGAGCAGAAGCGAAATGCAAATTAGAAATAGTCAATCCCATTAATAAAAAGGTGGCCATAAGAAACAAGATGCTGACTCGTGAAGCTATAATTAGACACTTACCTCCAATGAATTGGCAGGCTCATCCAAATTAGTACCAGATTTCTTCTTGTCAACGCTATTTTCAGATTTAGCTCCAGAAGTAGGCAAGGTCACAAGAATTTGAGTGTTTGTGCTTCCATCCAGGAGAGGAGACGCCTTCCTTGGTAATATTGCGCATGCAGCCTCTGAGTCCTCCTTTACCAAAGATCCTTCCCCATTAGCCTGCAGAAGTGGCACTTCTTTCTGAAGGGTCTCTTTGGTATTTAAATCTTTCTCAGTTAAGCCGGCAGGAGCACCTAGAACACATGATCTCAAGGGCGCTGTACCATTTTCCCTCTTAAGGATCTCTTTAGCCTCCACACTGCTTGGAGGATCTTTCTGGGTCTCTTTGGCATTTAAATCTTTTTGGGTTAAGACAGCAGGAGCATTTTGATCACAAGATCTCAAGAGTGGTGTACCATTGGCAACAAGAGCGTCTAAACTACATGCTTTGATGACTGCTGAACCATTCACTTGATCATTTCTTTTAGAAGATACAATCAAAGAAGCTCTGTTTGTTGCAAGGCTCTCTCTAGAAGTCTCTTTCTTAACGACAGCAACTGCATTCTTTGGGGCTATATTTTGTCTATCACGAACATAGAATAGCATATACGCCTGCTCATTTAACACAGCCTTCTCACTAACTAGGCGAACCTACAACAACAATGTAAAGAGGAACTTACTACTAGCCACGTCAACAGGAAACTACTAACTGCAGGTACAGTATCAAACCAAAATTTTGCAACCCAGAAAAAAGAGCACTGCTGCTTACGCGAATGTCGTCAAGGGAATACCACAGTCCACTTGAATTGCGAACAGAGCAGGTGTAGTGACCAAAACGGTTGGTTTCACCTTTATGAACTAGCACACCATATAGAGTGTACTTCAAATTACCTTCCTGTTCAGCACAAGTACTGTATTGTTATAAAGGAACAAGATTATTTAAACAACTGTAAGAACATGCAAATTCATAGAATATAGAGCATAAGACGAAGTCTACTTACATAGGGACCACTGACAAAAGGTTTCATGTCAATTGCAGGGGAAAAATCGACTTTCTTGTCGATTTTTTCGGAACTATGAGCTTTAAACCGCTTGAGATGTACTGTCAGAACATAGGGAGCTTTAGAAACAGTTAGCTGCTTTTTAGCCTTAACTTTCTGCTTGCATCTTTCACAATGGTAAACCTTTGCACCACCATCTAAGAGCTCAACAGCAGTGAAACGTAAAAGTGCTCTCTGCAATGAATCTGCCTTGGAAATGTCTAGACTTAGGTCAAGAAATGGATCAAACTTGTCGGAGCAATAGGAACATTGCTCGCATTTCACCTGAAAAATAAAATATTAGAGAAGGCTGAGGCCATTAAATCATGTCATAGGGGAAAAAAAGAAGCAAATTTACCTGACTACGGAGGCTACCACCAAAAATTTTGTGTACCAAGCTGCTCCTGTAAGCATCAGAGGATTGACTTGGTACACCAGAAGGGAGACAGCACTTGTGCATGCATTCCAGCAAATTGATCATGTACTCATGTGCATCTTCCTGCCGATAATTTCTGAAGGTTCGTGATACGCCTAACCAAGCAGTTGAGAATCCTCATTAGTCTGATTAGTAAAGGCGAAATTGGTGCAAGCAAACAAGGTCTGAGAAGCATACATCGCAAGTTTGAGACAAAAACTGTTGGTGTTAATATTGTGCGAGTAGCTTGACGGGCAGTCCTGACATGCTTCTGCATTGCACATAAAGCACAAAACCCAGCCACGTGGCCTACACAAACGATTTGATATGAACACTGCATCAGAGTCTGAATAAAGACTACTACTACACCCAGAAAGAAAATTAGCATTACGAGCATCTAAAGCAACTTACAGCTTTTCTCATGCGCAACTTTTTGCAGGTAAGCAGCTAAGGGCTCGGTGTATGTCAAACATTGTAATACCGAATTAATAAAACATGTTTTTCCGAGATTCTCCAAACCCGCAGGCTACAAATCACCGACACCGTCCACATATCAACAAAAACGAAAAGGAAATATCTTTCCGCCAATCAGTTGATCAAATTACACAAAACCGAAAGAAGCACTCACTTTTTTCCGGAAGGTTATGCTAAAAGTAAGCTCCGGATCTAACCCATGCTCCCACAAATCGGAGCCGTCGGGCTTCTTAACGGACGGTGCGGAGAACGCTAGCTTGCTATCGGAGCTGGGATTTAAAGTCTCCATCTTAAAATCGGAACGCCCATTAGAGAAGCCGTTGAAGGGTTCCCTAGCGGGTTGAAAAATGATTCTTCTGAAGCCGGCGGAAGCAGAAGAGGAAGAAACGGCGCAAGATCCGTTATTTGGCGGATCCCGATCTGTCTGGATCCTGATTTCGGCGCTGTACACCATTCACAAATCAAAAGGAATCAACAATACGCGGTTTGTGATTGTCGGGAACAAAAATTGTGTGACGAAGGAAGATGAAGGAGAAGAAGAGAGCTCTTACGGCTATCTTCGAAAGAAGAAAAAGAGCTGCAACGCACTATTAAACCCTAACAAAGACCCATCCCGACATTACTCGGCCACATATTTTTTCCTCGTGTATTTTACAATTACAAAAACAAAAGCTCCTCTTTCGGTTACGGTGGTCTATACCGCGCCGGATTATTACCCGGGAAACGAACAGATTTATAGCGTGACCTAAATTAGGTTGTGTTCACTAAATTATATGACATTTGGGATTTGCTTTGAAATTGTGGAACTATAAAGAGAAATTAATTGGGCTTTTTATGAGTAAACACAATACCTTTTTAAAAAAAAAATAAACCCAATACTTTTGCAACTATAAATATATAACACAAGTTGAACATTTGGAAAATACTTATTTACTTCCTCCAACTATTTGTAATCGGCACATTAAATCCTCAACTATCACATATGCAAAATAATTTCTCAACTCGTAATTGACTTTCCAAAATCTTGATAAAAATAGTCAACTGTTGACTTTAAAACGACAAAACATTAAACATTAAATCTATTTCTCACACAAATTTTTATTTAATCCTCCAACTATTTGCAATCGTTTAAATTTTGTATTTACAGTTACAATTAACTTGTAATTTTATTATCATAAATAATTTGTAACTATTAGAAAAATACTTTTTGATCAATTTAATATATTTGAACGTGATAATTATTTTCTCTATTTCTTAAAAAGTAATTGTTGCTCCATTAACTCTATGTTAGTATATAATTATATAATTTTATATTATTCCAATCTCTATTCAAAAAAAAATTTGTGTTGTATTTTTCTCGTATTTCTTTTTTATGTTTTTTTTTATTAAAAAATAATTATTATAAAAAGTGTGTGAATTAATTGAGTCATTAGCTTTAGATGGAGAGAGTCCTAGATGGGGAGAAAAAAGTGTGGACACCCTAGATGGAGAGAGAACTCATATAAGATTTTGCATCTCTATAATATTATTTAAGAGGATATTTTTTAAAAATAAACTTTGTTTTGTAAATTATTACATGTTATGCAATTACAAATAAGAAAAGATAATTGAAATAATAAAGGATATAATTGTCTTTTAAAATTATTGATGAGAATATGAAAAATATTTATTTATCATTAAAGAGGTTATTTACTATTTAGTTTCTTAATTCTTTTTAATATTATATATTTTAAAATAATAATCAATTCATATATATTCAAAAAGAAATATTCGAAATCTTACTATATTTTCACTATAATTTATTATATTTTATTAGGAAAATTGGAAAAAAGGACAAAAAAACTCACATATTGTCCTAATAAGACTTTCTTAACTTGTCCCACTTTTTGACTAAACTACCCATAAATTAAATGTAATAAATTATTTTAATTTTTTTTAAACATTTTAAACATTTTCGAAAAATACAGATAAATACAGACAATGAAAGAATTATATTTTGAAAAATCGTTTTTATAAAATTCAAGTTAAAAATATATTTTTATACTTGTTCTACGAAATCCAGAATACATATTCTAGATCCACGATTTTGGTAGATGATGTGTTCTGATATTTTTTCTATAATCTACCAAACCTAGAATATACATTCTACCATTTGCTCTATATCTACCAAACCTAGAATATACATTTTACCATTTGCTCTATGTCTACCAAACCTAGAATATATATTCTACCATTTGCTCTATGTTCTACCAAACATAGAATATATATTCTACCATTTTCTTTATGTTCTACATAGTGTTAGAATACATATTCTACCTCTTTCTCTATATTCTACATTCCGTAGAATATAAATTCCACAGTTCTTTTATTGTTCTACTGACGGTAGAATTTGTATTCTACCAAAGTAGTTAAGAATATATTTGAAAAAATCTAGGAAAATCTAGTTTAATTATCTGTTTTCACGTTTTTCACTTTTCTTCACGTTTTTATATGTAACCACGATATTCCTCTCTGCTTCCACGGTTTATCTTGCTCTTCTTCTACGTTTCTTAAAATTTTCATACTTTAATCAGTTTTTCTTTTCTTCTTCTTCTTCGTTAATATGTTGCATATCTATGTAATATGTGGTGTATGGAGATCGGGTGCCAATAAGGAGTGGATATTTATTGTTGATGAAGAAAAACGAGGTAGATTACTTACTTTGGAATCAAGTACTACTCTTGAGGAGTTAAAATTGATGGTTTTATAGGACTACGAAATCGATCAGAGCATTGTTCATGTCGAGTTTAGTTATTTATCTAGCAGTTTGATCAACATCTTAGGATCTCCACCGATTAGTATCACAAATGATCGTCAAGTGAAAAAAAATTGTTGGGTATCCAAAGAAGAATGGGTCGATACAGTTGTACGTGACATTTAGAACTATATTTGACAATCAAAAGACATTCTTTTTCCATCAGATTTGCGTTACTTGACTATTTAAAGAACTTTAGTCTATATTCCAGCTTAAGCTTCAACTGCTGTTTTTTACAGATTTGTTCAAAACGAATGAAGTACCAAGTTACAAAACAAAAGCACTTTTTTCTGACAAAACCTCTCGACCGTATGGATTGACTATTAATCTTTATATGTTCCAATATCTTGCTATGGAATTAGATTATTATTGTTGCTTTATCATCACCCTAATTCATTCAATTTGAACGGATTGTTTGAGCTAATTCATTTCGACAAATACTGTGAAAACGACATTTTCTGATAAAATATCTTGACAGTTTGTACAGAATTTAATATGAATTAGCTCAGTCCTGCTTCAAGGCTTCTGTAATGAACGATTTGGCAGCCAAAATCGCGATGTAAGCCAGCGTTGTGACTGCATTGTCGTATGCTGAGTGCTGGATGGTGTACACATGCACCCTTATAGTGTTCCAGTTGCTCTCCGTCCAGACCGGATCAACCATCCCCATAGAATCTGATGTGTTTTGTGGCAGAATCGTCCAAGCTCCATCGCCATACTTCAATCGGGTTGAATATGCTGGAACTTATTCACAAACTTGGTATCAAAGTCTTCAAGAACAACATATGAAGTATGAGGATTCTGCAACAATAAAATATGATGTTATACATTTTTCACTCTAGGCCATCTGATTCAGAAACACATAACATTAAGCAATAAGTATACTTTTTCCAGTCATATCATATTCATGAGTTTTGCAACAAATTTAAATGAGATCAATATATCGATGCTCATATATCAACTGAAAGTGAATTATATTTGAGGTTACTTCCTCTTTCAAACTCCGAATACAAATATGAATTGTCTTTCCATATATATACCTTTTTCATGAATGCCATCAAGGATGAAGGAGCTGAAAGAATCTTGATGTTCTTTGATGCAAGTGAATCATGAGCTATCGTTAAAGCATTTCGTGTCATGTTTGTAACAGAAGAAACCTAAAGCAGAACACCAAAAAGTGGAAGTTAAGTCGCCTA
Organism: Eutrema japonicum; assembly: GCA_030161315.1. Taxonomy (NCBI): domain Eukaryota; kingdom Viridiplantae; phylum Streptophyta; class Magnoliopsida; order Brassicales; family Brassicaceae; genus Eutrema; species Eutrema japonicum. The sequence goes on along the minus strand of BSQW01000005.1, from coordinate 54,799,116 downwards.
CAGCAGATTCACATGATCTAGTGAATTACGTAAGAGTTTTAGAGTATCAGGAATTTCTCACCCTAGTTTTATGAACAAAGAAGGTATTCATCTCTCCACTCAAACCTTTTCCAACAGATCCTATTTCAAGCACCTGTTAGATAAAGATATCATGTTCTTTCTCATATCAAAACAAAACAGAAACTTAACCATATCAAAGTATAAAAAAAACGAAAACAAAGGCACAATCATGATTCACGAAAAAACAAAGTGAAACCCAAATCAAAGACGCAAGACTATTTGAGAACAATTGCATTAGCTATACACAACATCAAACATCAGACGTTTCTGTTTCTTACCAAAATTTCTCTCTAAAGCTAACTTAATAGTGTCAACACAGCTTTGTTCAATCAAACCAATCAAGCACACACCCGTGTATGCTCAGGTATACATGCGCAAGGATACAACAACATTAGGCAAAATTATATAAAAAAAATTGAACTCTTTGTTGCTGCTTTAATTTACACAGTTCTCCTAATTCTTCTAACTTTTTATTGCACGTTTATAAGCTAGTGACTCTATCACCGACTTTACCTACAATAACATTCCATATTTCCTCAAACTGTGAATATTTATCAAGTGTTTCAGGTAATACTTCCGAAACTGTAGAGAGATTCTCTATGAGCGCAGAGGAAAAAGCGATAGAAGCCGAAGGTCTTAGGCGTAACAAGAATTTCCAATGCGATTTTGAACAAGCCAAGACATCAGAAATCCAAAAACCCAGATTAAGAAGCGTTGTCCCTCAAGTCAAAATTGACTAAGATTCCCTAGATCGATAAATCTGATTCCTTAAGAGACCATAAACCCTAATTAAAGGAGCAATGCTAAGACGGCGGGGAAAGAGAAAAAGGACTTACGATTTTGAGGCGGAGACGGTTGAGAAAAGTCAGAGGAGGAGGAAAGCCGGAGATGACGAGGAGAGGACGATAACGGCGGAGATGACGAGGAGTTTTTTTTTTTTTTTGCTCGTGAATGTTGTGATTTACCTGCCTTTTTTTTACATCATATTTACCAGTTTTTTTGTAAGTTTTATCGTTTCTTTTCTTTTATTATGTAAGGGTAATTTAGGATTTTAATTAATATAAATCTTAATAGGACAATGTTTAATGAGAAAGTCTTATTATGATAATGGGTGAGTTTTTTTGAATAATATATCAAAATAAAATTAAAAATATATATTTTAATAATTTTATAAAAAATTAAACACAAAAATTGATTTTTTTAAAGAGTTCGTGAACTAACCACAAAACTAGAGTCATTAAACGATGCATATATTAGCGTGTTGTTTTCAAGATTATAGTCTTTTCGGGTTATCTCGAATAATATTTTAGTTCACTACAAAACGGATTAAATAGATAAATTATTCTGTTTGACAATTCTATCGTTTGACAATTATATATATAATCATGAGTTAGACATATTATAAAATTCAAATAAAATTAATTTTCTTAAATTTTAAAACAATTTCTTTAAAAAAATTACCCCGTACTAATTATAGCGCGGATTAAGTCCTAATTATTAATTATTTAAATTATCACAATATTATTTATGGATCAACTCATTAAAACCATTAACCCATTAATGTAATTAAGTTATGGATTAACTCAATCTATTTAGATATGGGTTGGTTTGAGTTGGTTTACCCAACTTGACACCCCACTTATTTTTATTTTAAGTAAATGTTGGAGGTGGGTCTCGCAACCCCCCCACTTTTTTTAAAGGCCCACGATCAAATCAAGATCGGTCCATCTGAGTAATTGGTCCAATAAGCAGCCGACCCATCGAAAGAACAGAGCCCACCCAGGTCGGCCGTACAAGGAGGATTAGGTGGATTGCCACCGAGACCGGTCAGTACACTCTACCCAACCAAGCGTTCTGTCCTGCCCCACCATCGATCTGTCTTGCCCGACCAACGAGTTATCCTGACCAACCATACCAATTAGGATTTCAAAGATCCCTAAACCACCGCCTTAAGCTTGGTATAAATAGGAGAGTGCCCTCATTTGTAGAAGAGGCCGGATTTTTGGAGAGTAATAAGCTCTGAAAAACTGAAACGACTTTGTAATTTTCAAAGAAAAAGAACCGATCTATCATCTACATAAAGGAAACAATCCCCTAAAGTCATGATTTAACCGACCTCACTTGATCTTAATATTCGCCGACTTAAGACTTTGATTCGAACGAAATTCTCCGAGTCTCTTTCATAGAGTAGAGATACAAGTTAATCGGTGCCGATAACCGATACAACAGTAAATATTGATTTGTATACTTAAAAATAATACTATTGGTTCGGCATTTTAAACGTGTGTATTTGCAACAAAAATGTGTGTATTTGTAATTCTTAAGTTTTAAACACTTTTTTAAAAAAGATTTATCACTGAATCAACTCAACTGTCCTTTTTTACCCCAAAAAAGCAACATCCGTGTCATAATCACGTACACTTGTACTTATCGTGTATGTCTTTGGCCGTAGGCCAGTGGCTAAACTACTTTTCTTGTCTCCATTCTCCAGAATCGTTGCAAAATATTTTTGCAAAAAAAGTCAATTGCAAAGAGAGGAAGTAGGAAGAACCTTGAATGGAGAAGAGAAATGGCCTCCGAGTGATTCTCTTTCCTCTACCATTACAGGGCTGCATAAACCCTATGCTTCAGCTTGCAAAGATCCTATTCTCAAGAGGCTTCTCAATCACCATCATCCACACGCGCTTCAACGCGCCAAGATCTTCGAGCCACCCTCTCTTCACCTTCTTACAGATCCCCGACGGTTTGTCCGAAACCCAGATACAGTCTCGGGATGTTTTGCTTCAACTCACGCTTCTCAACAACAATTGCGAGAACCCATTACGGGAGTGTCTGGCTAAACTCATCAAACCTGTATCAGATTCAGGAACAGAGGAAGCGAAGATTAGCTGTTTAATCGATGATTCTGGGTGGGTTTTCACACAATCCGTGGCGGAGAGTTTTAGTCTTCCGAGATTTGTCCTCTGTGCATATAAATTTACATTCTTTCTCGGACATTTGCTTGTTCCTCAGCTTCGCCGTGAAGGGTTTCTTCAATTTCCAGGTACGAACGCTTCGACTCATATTAGATCATTATTCATATTGGAATCTGAGACAATCAACGAAACAACTAAAACAGAGTTGAGCTATCACAGAGTCAAATTCTACTCAATTTAAGATTTGAGCCAATCATTGAACAAACCCTAGAAACTCTGGAAAGAGGAAAATTCGAGTAAAAGTCACAAATCACAATAAGCTCGCGTTCGAAATTACGATTTTACCTTCGATTCTAGAGTCAGTCAAAATAAATCAAAGGAAAAAGAACTTGTCCGTACTTCTTGAACTTTATTCATCTTTTCGTAGGTTTGTTTCAGATTCCGAAACAGAGGATATAGTTCCGGTCTTTCCGCCGCTTCGAAAGAAAGATATTTCGCGAATTATGGGAAACAGCAGTAGGAGCGAGCTACTCGATCCTTACTTGCATAAGATACTCGAAACGACGAAGCCAGCTTCAGGGATCATTGTCATGTCCTGCGAAGAGCTTGACCGAGATTCACTTGCAGAGTCCCACAAAGTCTTCACCTTTCCGATATTCCCCATAGGCCCGTCTCAAATCCATGACGTGCCAGCCTCGTCTAGCAGCTTGTTCGAACAGGACCAGAGTTGCATTCCATGGTTAGATAATCGCGGAACTAGATCAGTAATCTACGTGAGCTTAGGAGCATTGTGACCATCAGCGAGTCTGAATTCTTGGAGATTGCTTATGGACTAAGCAACACCAACCTATCCTTTCTTTGGGTTGTCCGGCCTGGTTCGGTCCACGGTAGGGATTGGATCGAATCGTTACCTCAAGGGTTCATGGAAAGTGTGAAGATGTGAACATAATGAGCAAGGTTGAATTAAGCATGGGGGATCACAAGAAGAAGAAGCATTTGCATTTGATGGGCTTTTGTCTTCTTGTGATTTCAAAGGCCTTAGGTTTGAGGTGTCTCCTCATATATAACTTAGAGTTAGACATGAGAGAGAGGAAGAAGGTTGGTGAGCAATGTAGCCACACAAAGTAGTTAGAAGGATGAGAGAAACCTAGTGAAAGTATAAGCTTTAGGTGGGTTTTCTCATGTGTTACAGCAAGTGACACAGGAAGTACTACAGAGTGAGTTCTTGAGTGTGAATCACTTGTAATGTGTTTTCCTTCTAGTGGATTCCGAGCAACAGTCTCGGGGAGATGTAGCGACCCTTGTTAATGGGCGTGAACTCCTTAAATTGTGTGTGTGCTCCCTTCTCCCTTCTCTTTCTCTCTATACTCTGTTCTGTACTACTTTCTGTACTAGCCTCTGTAGTATGTCAGCAACTGCTTCAGGTCTTGGTTTGTTGGGGTCTAAGCTCTGTAAAGGTGACGCCTTTGAGCCTCTGGATTCTCAACAGAGTGGTATCAGAGCCAAGGTTCTGTGTTTCGTGGTTCTCTCAAGCCAAGAATCATGCTTTGACAAGAAGTGAAGCGGAAGAGTGTGTTCGTCATAGAGGCTGTGTTTTACGGAAGCAGGAACTCGTGGCTTAGGTGGAGATTCTAGGCATGAGTGAAACTTTGAGGATGACTGAGATTTCAGTAAGGAAAGTCTCAGATCTAGAAGAAGCAAAACCAGAAAGAGAGAAAGAAGATCCAGATCTGTAGAGAAAAGGATCTAGAGAAAGAAGGAAAGTGAAGAAAAGGAGGAAAGGTTGGATCTTTGGAAGGCTGGAGCAGTAGGGCTCCTTTGCCTTAAGCATCCACGTTCTTTTCTTTGGTAGAGCTTGGTTGTGGAAGACAAGACATGTTTCAGGTGAAGCAACAAAATCAGGAGCTCTTGGTAAATGGTGCAGAGGAGATGAAGTTGCTGTAAGGTTCTTCATTGGTGAGCATCATTTGTGTTTTCTCAGGTGTTGAGAAAGGGAGACTTGAGTGTCTCAGGCTGAAAGCCAAGCTATATCTCTTGGTGAACAGCACGAATCTGAGGGGAAGGAGTTGTAAGACTCATTCTGGTGAAGCAAGAAAAATCTCATTCGAAGCATGTCATGCATCAAGAAGGTTTGAGCAATTGCAGGTTTTCTGTTGAAACTGCAGGGTTTCTGATGCAGTTGCTGGTGCAGTCTTCTGATGCAGTTGCAGAGTTACAGTTACAGCTACAGGGTTTCGGGTTTGATTGCAGGGTCTTCTGGTTCAGTTGCTGGGTTTTCTGGTGCAGCTACAGGTGTTCTGGTTCAGCTACAGGTTTTCTGTCATAGTTGCAGGGTTACTGTTGTAGCTACAGGGTCATCTGATGCAGTTGCAGGTTTACTGGTTCAGCTACAGGTTTTCTGTTCCAGTTACAGAGTTAGTAACAAGGAGCAACAGAAGAAGCAAAAGAGAAGCTTTGGTTATGGTGTGTAACTGCGTGTAGAATTGAGATGTGGTATTGCAGGTACTACAAGGAGTGATTCAGAACAGAAGTTTGAATCGGATGAGGTGATTTCAAGGTTATAAAATCAGGTTGCCTTTAAGCTCTTCAAGGTACAAGTTATGCAACACAGTGAGAAGAATTTCAGATTACTCACAAGTTTAAGTGTTGCAAGCACAAGGGAAATTCATGAGATAGAAGCAGGTTGCATATGATCGAAGATGGATGTTCTTGATCATTGCTGAAGAAGCCGGTTAAAGGTTGGTGTAAGCTGAAGGTTTTTTACAAGAATCAGCTGGAATTTGATTGTGTAACACATGAGTTCAAGTTGTGTGACTCAAAGTGTGTACATCAGGATCAAAACATCAACTTCAATACTCAAGTTTGGGACTAATTAAGTCTGATTCCGCTGCGATCACAAGGTATTTTGTGATGCTCTGTATTGAAGTTTCAGGTTGCTTTAGTTCTGCATTTCTTTGGAATCAAAAGCTTGTTGCAACACAAAGGGGTTTGTACTGGTTTTGCTATGGATTGGACAAGATTCAGTGATGGGTTTCATTCTGTTTTTGGGGGGTTAATTCAGTGCGGCAAAGACAGGTTCAGGCTGTGAGATTGTGTTCAAGCTTTGGTGTCTATGGCTGTTTGAGTATCGGTAAAGGTATTCTGGATTCAGTCTAAAGGGTGTTGCAGGATGGTTATGAAGCAATTGAAGTGTTCTGTTTTTTGTTAAAGACAGAAACGGTTCTGAAGACTTCAGTGGCTTTTGGGTTGAGTTTGAAAGGGTTTTTCTGCTGCAGGTTCTGTCTCAGGTTTTGTCTCAGTGGGTAGCTATCTGTTCAGTGAATATGAGAGTCTACGGTTGGTGGATTTTTCAGAGAACGTGAAGCTACAAGGTTGTTGTTTCAGAGGGAATGCAGTGAGGTTGTATGACTTTGTTGTAGTCTGAAATGTTCTGTGGAGACAGAAGGAGTAACACTCAGCTAGTGTGAGCTGGAGTGTAAGGCCGAGAGGTGGTTGAGCTGTTGTTTCAGGAGTGTATGCTCTTGACATGGAGTCAGTAGCATAGATTCATGTTTGTGCAGATTTGTGTTGTGTATAACACATGGAAAGTCTGTTGGAGTGAATCTGAGAGAACAAGGTGTTCTTGTCTCAGGTGGAGCAATGTTTCACAGGAAATTCTCAGAGAATATCTTGCATTTGGTTCAGATCTTCAAGCATTGAAGAATCTGATGGTCTTAAAGCCTAAGACATTGGAGATGTCATGTGTCATGAGGAGTGTCTCTCAATGTTTGTTGTGCAACAGGATATACTACAATCGTGTATCGAAAGTCTTCCTAGCTAAGGGAGTTAGGCGGCGTGTTCTGTTTATTTCAGCGGTACAAGATCAGTATGTGTTGTGTTTTGGCTGCAAGAGAATGCTAAGTTATGGTTTGTGGTTTCTGTGATGGAAGCGTGGTTTGATGGTGTATCGGCATAAGTTGTTGCATTGTTATATCATGGTGAATGCTCTAAGTAAGGAGAGACAGTGTTGCTGAAGCTCAGTAAGGTTCTTTGGTGGGTCTTCGGGTACAGGAATCAGTTTGGAGTGGCTGCAAGAAGAAAGGGGTTGTGTCACAAGTTTTGACGCACATTCTGAAGCAAGGTGCCAGGGTAATTCATCTGATACATCAGAACGTGTGAGTGGATCAAAGAGACAGTGAAGAGTGCTTTGAATCGGATTGGTGAAGATGAGCTTTCAAAGACAGAGTAACATCCAAATGATTATGGTTCCTGGTGGAGCAGTTTATTCTTGGAGGTTATCTCGGGTGTCTAGCTCAAACTGATCTGAGTATGGTTAGCTCAAAATAGAAGAGTTAACAGGATGCACAACTCGTTGTTTAACATGATTCATGGAAGTTCAGTGTGCAAGGAAGACAAGGAAGCCAAGAACAAGTTCTTATCGACGGGTATTCAGCTGATACAGGGTGTAATCTGAAGGTTCAAGGCAGTTTACAGGTTTTGGTTTTGAAGCTGATTGTTGGTAAGGGATCTCAGAAATGACTGCATGTTTTATAACAGAGTTGCAGGTTTTCTGGATTGAAGGAGTTGCAGGTTTCTGAAAATTCATAGAAGATACTACAGTGTGAGTTGAGATGAGGTTATTGAAGTGGTTCAGTGGGTCTTCATAAGAAGTTGCTGAATGAGACAAGTGCTGGTACAGGAAAATCTGTATCAGGGTTATTCACTTCAAGACAGTCACAAATTGCTATGCTCAAAGCATGACAAGAAGGGTCATCTCAAGACTGAAGTATGCAACTTAAAGGAGTCCTAAAGGGATGCAAGTGCAGAGAAGCAAGCTGCATTTGGAAGACAACAACTAAGTAGTTTCTAGTTGTTTGTCGTACCATGAGGAGTTTATGTAAGTATCTTCTCAGGGACAAGTGCTTGCATGTCATTCAGTGAAGTTTCTTCAAGTATCTGGCGATGATAGGGATGAAGAAGGCTTTGGTTTAAGTCTGGAAATTGAATGAAGCAAGGTTCAAGTCGTCTGGTGGAGTCTGCATGTGTAGCAGGCTGCAGTTACATCAGGAAGTGCATCAGGTATTCTAGAATTGATGTGTAAAGGCTGTACATGATTGTCTCAGGTATAGCACAAGGCTTTGTTGCTATGAGACATGTTTAAGGGTAATCTCAGGTTATGCAGTGGTTCTTAAGAAGCTGCAGAGATTGTCTACAAGGATTAATCAAAAGGGTTTCAGGTTCTGAAACAAAGGTGGTTCAGTTTTCTGCATTTGATTCAAGTAAATTCAAAGGGTTTTGGTTTCAATGCGCATGAGGAAATCCTAGAAGCTAGCAAGGGAATCAAGGTTCTGCAGATGGATAACTGTTTGTTCAGTCACTGCAACAGGTCTATGGTTTGGACAGAAGCTGTAGAAGATATTGTGTGATTGAAGGAGTCACAAGTGGTGAAGCTTGTGGGGTTTTCTGTTGAGTTAACAGGTTAGAGGGGTTTCTGAACTTGTTAATGGAGTTTGCTGAGCGGTTGTATCGGGTATTCAAGTGTTGAATGCGTCAGGAAGTGTCACAGAAGAGTTGAGCTAAATACAAGATTGTATTGAAGCTGGTTTTCACAACTCTAAGTGAGCTGAAGATGTGCTGATGGCTCAGGTTCAGCATTGTGAGTAGTCACTGCTGAAGTGCATTGAACGGGATGTTAAATGCAACAAGGATCAAGCTGGTTTATGGTGTTTAAACGGCTAAGGATCAAGGCTGAGTAAGTATACTCAGGAACCGAGACTGGAATCCAGGGAACTAGAAGTGTGTACTCTCTCTCTCAAGCAAGTGCAGGTTGTTTGTGTGATCATCAGGTTCACAGGTGGAGATTTGTGAAGATGTGAACATAATGAGCAATGTTGAATTAAGCATGGGGGACCACAAGAAGAAGAAGCATTTGCATTTGATGGGCTTTTGTCTTCTTGTGATTTCAAAGGCCTTAGGTTTGAGGTGTCTCCTCATATATAACTTAGAGGTAGACATGAGAGAGAGGCAGAAGGTTGGTGAGCAATGTAGCCACACAAAGTAGTTAGAAGGATGAGAGAAACCTAGTGAAAGTATAAGCTTTAGGTGGGTTTTCTCATGTGTTACAGCAAGTGACACAGGAAGTACTACAGAGTGAGTTCTTGAGTGTGAATCACTTGTAATGTGTTTTCCTTCTAGTGGATTCCGAGCAACAGTCTCGGGGAGATGTAGCGACCCTTGTTAATGGGCGTGAACTCCTTAAATTGTGTGTGTGCTCCCTTCTCCCTTCTCTTTCTCTCTATACTCTGTTCTGTACTACTTTCTGTACTAGCCTCTGTAGTATGTCAGCAACTGCTTCAGGTCTTGGTTTGTTGGGGTCTAAGCTCTGTAAAAGTGACGCCTTTGAGCCTCTGGATTCTCAACAGAAAGTCTTGAAGGAAAGGGAAAGATAGTGAAATGGGCCCCGCAGCTAGATGTTCTCGCGCATAGAGCTTCAGCCACGGGAGGATTTTTGACTCATAATGGATGGAACTCGTATTTTATCATTCTAGCTTTGTAGTTTGAATCAATGATACCCGTTTTATGTATATTGTGAACCTTCTTAAAAAACACATTGCTCTGTTTTTGTAGCTTCTGCTTGTTTATCCTTCTTTATCATGTGGTTGAATATCCACATTCGCTAGGAAAGGGAATAACTAGTGTATAGGTGAATCTTTGGGCTTGTTGAATCTGTCATACGGTTTAAGCTTCTTCTATTTCTGGATTATCGTGTAATCTCGGAAAACTACAAACAAGTTTAGAAACCAAAAATCACGTGAGTGATTGATAATCTTCCATAAAATAAGAAAAATATTGTACATCAAATGAACAACCGGCAGGTCACTATCAAATGTATATTATAAAACCAGATAAACTAAAATTGATAAAATTAATACCACTATTAGTTTTTTTTCGTCTTTCTTTTCCCGATCTGCTCTTTCTTTATTAGTACATCGAGAAGAGCAGAGTTTTGTCTCCACTCTCCACGAAACAAAAAATATATTTCTCATGTCAAGTAGACAACTTATCTCAAATGTAGCATTCACTGAAATATCAGGAAGATTTGCATTTGGATTGAAAACAGAAGGAGAAAGCTTCAATGGCGAAGAGTAACGGCCGGAGAGTGATTCTGTTTCCACTTCCATTACAAGGCTGCATCAACCCCATGATTCAGCTCGCCAAGATCCTCCACTCGAGAGGTTTCTCCATCACCGTGATCCACACGCGCTTCAACGCGCCAAAAGCTTCAAGCCATCCTCTCTTCACCTTCTTGCAGATCCCAGATGGCTTGTCTGAAACAGAGACAAGAACTCGCGATGTCACACTTCTCCTAACGCTTCTCAACCGAAGCTGTGAGTCTCCGTTTCGTGACTGCTTGACTAAACTGTTGCAATCTGCAGATTCAGAAACAGAGGACGAGAAACAGAGGATTAGTTGTTTGATCCAAGATTCTGGATGGATCTTCACACAACCCTTCTCCCAGAGTTTAAATCTCCCGATATTGGTCCTTAGTACATATAAAGTGTCCTTCTTTCGGGGCCATTTTGTTCTTCCTCAGCTTCGGCGTGAAATGAATCTTCCATTACAAGGTATTTACCAAAAGCTGTCTTATGTGATTTTGAATATGTTACTATATTGTAGTTAACTTTAAGTTTCTTATGAAAACATTTATTTATCGTAACTAACATTTTTTTCACATATCAATTAACATCAATATTCTAGGTTCTATCACATATCCAGAACAAGATGATCCAGTAGAGGAGTTTCCGCCGCTTCGAAAGAAAGATCTTATACGGATTTCGATGAAGAAACAGAGGCACTAGACTCGTACTCGGGTATGATTTTGGAAACGACGAAAGCGTCTTCAGGTCTTATATTCGTGTCGTCATGTGAAGAGTTGGACCAAGAGTCACTGAGTCAAGCACGTCAAGACTTTCAAGTCCCGATCTTTGCGATAGGACCTTCTCATAGCTACTTCCCGGGCTCGTTCACACCGGACGAGACTTGCATTCCATGGTTGGACAAGCAAGAAGACAAATCCGTGATTTACGTGAGTTTCGGGAGCATCGTAACCATCAGCAAAAGAGATTTACTGGAGATTGCTTGGGGTCTAAGAAACAGCGAGCAACCATTCTTGTGGGTCGTACGGGTTGGTTCGGTCCAAGGCACAAAATGGCTCGAGGCAATCCCGGAAGAGATCATCGAAAGGTTTAACGAGAAGGGAAAGATAGTGAAATGGGCCCCACAGCAAGACGTTCTAAAGCATCGAGCCATTAGAGTATTCTTGACACACAATGGTTGGAACTCGACGGTTGAGAGTGTTTGTGAAGGCGTCCCTATGATCTGTTTGCCATTTTTCTGGGACCAAATGCTAAATGCAATATTCGTTAGTGAGATATGGATGGTTGGGATTCATCTAGAGAATCGGATTGAGAGAAATGAGATCGAGAGAGCGATAAGGAGATTATTGTTGGAAACTGAAGGAGAAGCAATCCGAGAGAGGATAGAGCTTCTCAAGGAGAAAGTAGGAAGATCGGTTAAAGAACACGGTTCGGCATATCGATCTTTAGATCATTTGGTTGATCATATATCATCTTTCTAGCTATATATATATATCTGCAGTTTGGTTTCTTTGTGTTTTTAAAAATTTCAACGGATGAATTGTTAAGTGTATTCTAGATATTCTTCCTTTGTGTTTCGCATTGTTGGAATAAAATTTCTTCTCCCTAAAATGCAGTCGAAAAGGCAAATTTACTATACAACAAAACATACATATATAGGATTTGTCCTATATATATATATATATATTTGGGTTAATTTGAAATTATATTCCTCTGTAAAAATTGTGTTATTTCCTTTGCTTTACGGAGACAATTTGAACACTTAAGAGACAGAGCAGAGCACAAGAAAGAGCAGAGCACAAGAAAGAGCAGTTTGATAACAGAGTAGAATTGTCCTGTTTATAATTATACATATAGATAGATGATAGATCACAGCTAAAACCGAGCACTTGTCTTCCTAAGGTATACACGTGATTGCCTCACAATCATCTTCACCGCCAAGTTGCACATGCTCGCAATTATCTTCCTAAGATATACACGTGGTTACCTCACAATCATCTTCACCGCCAAGTTGCACATGCTCACAATTGTCTTCCTAAGGTATACACGTGGTTGCCTCACAATAATTTTCACCGCCAAGTTGCACATGCTCACAATTGTCTTCCTAAGGTATACACGTGCTTGCCTCACAATCATCTTCATCGCCAAGTTGCATGATAAACTGTGTTTTTACCGGTTTTTAACATTTGTTTTTGTGTCTTTTGTTGAGTCAAAGTGTATTTTCAGAGTTTTTTAGTCCTTTATCGAGTATTTTCAGGTTTTAGGTGACTTTGTGAGAAAATGAGCCGTTTTGGGTGAAAATGAGCATATGAAGATGCAGAATCATGCAGAGACGTCAGAAGTTTGGCATTCGTTGAAGGAATTACCACCGATGGATCGAGCTCAAATTTTGATACAAGATATAGTAATGGATTAGCTTTCATTTAGAAGTAGTTTGAGGTCATTCCAACGGTGCGATCAAAAGTTATGCCATTTTTCGTGAAGACGGTCCAACATAAACCGACAGGTTTAGTGACGCGAAAAATTAAAAAAAAATTTGGTTTTCACTTATTTTGACCCGGTTTTACCTAGGGATTCGTGGAGAACGACTCTAGACATGTTTATACTTATTTTTCATCCATTTTTTAGGCTAGGCTTTATTTTTTGTACAGACTTTTACATCTCTTTTTCTGGGGAGACGAATCTCTGACTCTACAGGCTTTTGAGAAGATTTACGAACCCTAATTTATTATTTATATTGAATTATGATTTCTTCTTCATCTCTTTGTGGTTTCTCTGATTCTATGTATGAGTAATCTCATAGTTAGGTTTTAGGGTTTCAAGGGAACTTCATGAATCATTGAATCAGATTGGTTAGAATAGGGATCTATCTTCTAGTTCTTCATCTATTGTTGTTCTTAGTGCTGAAACTTGATTAGCTACCTAGTTTCTGATCTTAGGTTGTTTAACGCATCAAAATTGTTTGTTTAAAAGCCTGAAAGAACATAGGTGAGCAAAGCGTCCTTAACCAACGAAAGCTGATGTTAAGGCGTTTTGTGAACATATCAAACTAGATCTTAAAGCATGTTTAGTTTTCTGAATTCAAACGACAGTTTAGAATCTTAGGTTATTAGGCATAGTAATTAACACTACGACAGTAGGTTGATTATAAAACAGTGATTTGAGTTCTAGAAAGTACTTAATGATTTCCCTGTTTAATTCTCTGATTTGTGATTCTTGATTTCCTGCGAATTACCCGAAGACCTAGCGTTTCCCTCCATCAAATTTACATCGTTTTATTTGCATTCTTAGTTTTAGTTCGTTCATAAAACCACAAACATCATTCGTCTTAGATTTACTTTCCTCCTGCATTCTCGTAGTGTTTCACTTGATCTCTGTGGATTCGATCCTAAAGTTCTACATCGATATACCGTTACGATTGCGGTAGTGTGCACTTTAGTTATTAATTGACTTGGTGAAAACACTTAAAATCATTGCACATACTCACAATTGTCTTCCTAAAATATACACGTAGTTGCCTCACAATCATCTTCACCGCTAAGTTGCACATGTGCACAATTGTCTTCCTAAGATATACACGTGGTTGCCTGACAATCATCTTCACCTCCAAGTTGCGCATGCTCACAATTGTCTTCCTAAGGTATACACGTGGTTGCCTCACAATCATCTTCACCGCCAAGTTGCACATGCGCACAATTGTCTTCCTAAGGTATACACGTGGTTGCCTGACAATCATCTTCACCGCCAAGTTGCACATGCTCACAATTGTCTTCCTAAGGTATACATGTGGTTGCCTCACAATCATTTTCACCGCCAAGTTGCACCTGCTCAGGGTGTCAATCCATTGCCAAGCTCCAACTGCTTAGGATATATGATATCTTCTCTCAAAAGGAAAATATTAAGTAGTAGCATTCGCCGAAAAGAGAGAAACTTCAATGGAGAAGAGTAATGGCAGACGAGTGATTCTGTTTCCACTACCATTACAAGGTTGCATTAACCCCATGATTCAGCTCGCAAAGATTCTCCACTCAAGAGGTTTCTCCATCACCGTGATCCACACGCGCTTCAACGCGCCAAAAGCTTCAAGCCACCCTCTCTTCACCTTCTTACAGATTCCAGATGGCTTGTCAGAAGCAGAGACAAGAACTCAAGATATCACTCTGCTGCTCACTCTTCTCAACCAAAGATGTGAGTCTCCGTTCCGTGACTGTTTTACTAAACTGTTTGCAGATTCAGAAACAGAGGCAGAAAAACAGAGGATAAGCTGTTTGATCGATGATTCTAATTGGTTCTTCACACAATCCATAGCCAAGAGTTTGAATCTCCCAAGATTGGTCCTTAGTACGACTAAAGTCTCCTTCTTTCGGAACCATTTTGTTCTACCTCAGCTCCGGCGATATCTTCCGTTACAAGGTATTATTTACTTCACACTTTACCAACAACTGTCTTATATGATTGATTACCAGCATTGTTGACTTTCGTGGTCCCACCTTTTCTAGATACATCTTAAAATTAACAGTTTTGGTAAGTATTATTACAACGGTCATTTGAAAACATTATCTATCAAAACTAGTACTTATTCACGTATGAGTTCTACCAATATCCTCGGTTCTATATCTCAGTTCACGCGTTTTAGTTTAACTTGCAACATTTTTTTTTGCAGAGATATGGATATTCGAGTCACAAAACTATCAATATTGATAAATTTAATTTCGTGGTGCTAATTCCGTCAATTTCTTTTTAATAAATTATATTCTTATTTTCTTATAGATTCAAAACGAGATGATCCAGTTCAGGAGTTTCCGCCGCTTCGTAAGAAAGAAATTTTCCGGATTCTTGAAGAAGAAACGGAGCTACTAGATGTGTACTTGAGTAGGATTTACGAAAAGGTAAAGGCGTCGTCAGGTCTCATATTCATGTCCTGCGAAGAGTTGGACCAAGACTCACTCACTCAGACGCGCGCGTCAAGATTTTCAAGTCCCAATCTTTGCGATAGGACCTTCTCATGCCCACTTCCCGGCTTCGTCTAGTAGCTTACTTAAACCGGACGAGACTTGCGTTCCATGGTTAGACAAACAAGAAGACAGATCCGTCATTTATGTGAGTTTTGGGAGCGTTGCAACCATTATCGAAACAGAGTTATTGGAGATTTCTTGGGGCCTAAGAAACAGCGAGCAACCATTCTTGTGGGTCATACGGCTTGGTTCGGTCAGTGGCACAAAATGGATAGAGGCAATTCCGGAATAAATCATGAGAAGGCTTAACGAGAAGGAAAAGATTGTGAAATGGGCCCCGCAACAAGACGTTCTAAAGCATCGAGCCATCGGAGGATACTTGACACACAGTGGTTGGAACTCGACGGTTGAGAGTATTTGTGAAGGCGTCCCTATGATCTGTTCGCCTTTTATATGGGACCAAATGCTAAATGCAAGATATGTTAGTGAGGTGTGGATGGTCGGGCTGCATCTAGAGGGTCGGATTGAGAGAAATGAGATCGAGAGAGCGATAAAAAGATTGTTGTTGGAAACTGAAGGAGAAGCAATCCTAGAGAGGATGGAACTTCTTCAGGAGAAAGTAAGAAAATCAGTTAAAGAAAACGGTTCGGCATATCGATCTTTAGAAAATTTGATTGCTCACATTAACATATCATCTTTCTAGTAATTATATATGTCTAATTTTTTTTGCGTGCGTACATAACATGTTGTTCTCCTAATTAACAACTATACACATGTTATTTGTACATTACTGTCACACAACACCAATGTTATCCCATGCATAGTGTAGTTAATTATGTAATTATGTAGTAATTAAATATGTCACTTCTATTACATGGCTGTCACACCACCAATGTTATCCCATGCATAGTGTAGTTAATTATGTAATTATGTAGTAATTAAATATGTCACTTCTATTACATGGCTGTCACACCACCAATGTTTAATGTCACACCCAAGACTTGCAAGGCTTTTGGGCAAACATATATTTTTTTTTTGGCTCTTAATCAAAATATAAACATAGATTTAAGAAAAACAGAGGATAAGCTGTTTGATCGATGACCACAGGCCTACAGTCATGCATCCACGCCGCATCGAGTGTGCAACATTGGAGACAATCGGAAGCCGAGAAGCCAGAGCCATGGCTAGGCCTAGGCAAATTACCAACCGAGAAAACCGAACCAAATAATTATTATTATCCTAATTGAAGGAACCAGAATTCGCACACATCGTAGATTGGCGAATTCAGTTTAGAGTTTAGGAGAATTATTTTTATTAGATTTATAGCTGTGCCGTTGAAGGCTGCCTACGTACCCTTCAAATAGGGATCAAGCCAAAACGTAGTTCTTGTTACAAAGGATGTGATGGGATTTTTAGATGATCTTAGAGGGATTGCCCGATGATTCAGAATGAGGCGATGGCCTCCTTATTTATAAGTCTTGAAGTCCTTAGCTCTTCCTTTTCCTTCTTGACTTTGTATTGGCAATTATCCTTTTTCCTTGAAGCTGATAAGGATAATCTCCTTTCTTTCCGGGATTTGCCTTTATCCAAATAAAGGAAATCTTCTCTTTATTAATTAAAGGAAATTTCCCTTTAATTACGTAGATCGGTTTCGATGGGCCTTGAAGTTGATTGTTGGGCTGATTTCTATTCAAACCGGGTTAAACCGGGGGGGTGCTAATCCCCCCTCTAACAATTAGTCCCCCCCTCAGTTCGGCGAAGGAGTGTTCGAGTTCGGCGGATTTCTTTAGCCCGATTGGAGTTGAAATCAGCATCTGGTCGAATTTTCTTTTAGACGTTGTTCGTCTTTGTTCCTGCAAAAATTACTAAAGACGAGAGATTGAGCTCGAGACTGAGCTCGGCGTTTGTTAGTTAGGTGCGAGGTCGGTCTCGGCTTTTCCAAGTTCGGTTTCGATAGTTCGTGCGGGACTGTGAGGTCGGCGAGCTGTGATTGCGAGCTGCCCAATTGTTTAGATCGGTGAATTACGATTACGAGTTGCCATACTGCGGGGTCAGCGAGCTGTGCGGTCGGAGAACTGCGATCGTGAGTTTGGCGAGCAGGGGGTTGGCGAGCTGTGGCCGTGAGTTAGGTGGGGCTGCGAGATCGGCGAACTGTGACTGTATGATGAGTAAGTTGCGACTGAGCTACCTAACTGTTAGACCGACGAGCTGCGACCGCTAGCTACCTTACTGTCGGATCGTCGAGCTACGACCACGAGCTGCTTTACTGCGAAGTAGGCGATATGTTCGATTGGGAGTTCGGCGAACTGCTTAAGTTCGACTTGATGATACGAACTGTACGAGTTCGGCGAACTGCTTAAGTTCGGCTTGATGATACGAACTGTACGAGTTCGGCAAACTGCTTAAGTTCGGCTTGATGATACGAACTGTACGAGTTCGGCGAACTGCTTAAGTTCGGCTTGATGATACGAACTGTACGAGTTCGGCGAACTGCTTAAGTTCGGCTTGAAGGAACGGATCCTGTGATATAATCTGAAAAGAAAATATCTTAGAATAACAAGTAAAAAATTTGATAAAAAATACCTGAATTTTTATAACTCGGTTGACGAGCTGTGATCGGTAAGTTTTTTTTTATTTTCGGGTCTCGGACTTGATTTGATCGGAGCTTGCATCGTCCGGTCATTGCCCCAGGTGGAAATTGTGAGGAGCTTGGTTGATGTATGGTGGGCCAGAATCTGGGCCTGCTCGGCGTGTTCTTACGAGTTCGGCGTGTTCTTACGAGTTCGGTGAGTGATCTCATGTTCGGCACGTCTCCAAGCTCGGTAGTTCGGCACGTCTCCAAGCTCGGCAGTTTGGCACGTCTCCATGCTCGGTACGTCCTTTGCTGTGATCGTGTGGTTCGTCTCGGTGAGCTCGTGATCTCCTCTGATTCACTGCCGAGGGATGGTCGTGAGGAAGGAGGAGATTGCAGTTCGGTGATTGGGCTTAATATCGTATCAGCATATGGGCCAAAAATCGATGCAAGCCCAATACAAAGAAAATCTGATTTTCTTCTCGCGTGGGCTTGGATCGTTGCAGGTCGGCGTCGGATATGCGTGAATCCAGTGATGGCGGCGATGGCCGAGCTCCGGAGAGCTTGAGCGATGGCGGATTGCGATGGAGTTCGGCGTTGGATACGCGCGATGGATCGAGACGGAGTTCGGCGTTGGGTATGCACGAATCCGGAGGCGGCGGCGATGGCGGAGCTCCGGGAGGCTCGACGTGGTGCCAGATTGCTGACGGAGTTCGTGGTTTTTCAGGTCGGAGAAGATGAGCGGTTTTCGCAACAGAGATAGCTTCTCGGGAAAACGGAGATGGCGTTCGAGCTTCTTTTTTTTTTTTTTTTTTTTTTTTTTTTTTTTTTTTTTTTGATCGACGAACCGAGATGATTAGGGGTTTTCGAAAAAATAATTCTCCATAAACACCAGATTTCTCTTGGCCCCTCCTTCTAGCGCCAATTGAAGGAACCAGAATTCGCACACATCGTAGATTGGCGAATTCAGTTTAGAGTTTAGGAGAATTATTTTTATTAGATTTATAGCTGTGCCGTTGAAGGCTGCCTACGTACCCTTCAAATAGGGATCAAGCCAAAACGTAGTTCTTGTTACAAAGGATGTGATGGGATTTTTAGATGATCTTAGAGGGATTGCCCGATGATTCAGAATGAGGCGATGGCCTCCTTATTTATAAGTCTTGAAGTCCTTAGCTCTTCCTTTTCCTTCTTGACTTTGTATTGGCAATTATCCTTTTTCCTTGAAGCTGATAAGGATAATCTCCTTTCTTTCCGGGATTTGCCTTTATCCAAATAAAGGAAATCTTCTCTTTATTAATTAAAGGAAATTTCCCTTTAATTACGTAGATCGGTTTCGATGGGCCTTGAAGTTGATTGTTGGGCTGATTTCTATTCAAACCGGGTTAAACCGGGGGGGTGCTAATCCCCCCTCTAACACTAATGGTTTTTTTTTTCAAAAAAAAATTGGGTATCCGACACAAAACCAAAATCTGAATAGGTACTCGAAATAGCTGAAATACAATTCCAAACTTAATATGTATATTCAGATTTGAAATAAAAGAAATACCCAAAATTACAATTTTAAATCCAAAGATATTAGTTATGTAATTTAGACCAAAATACTTAAAATAACTAAAATATTTGAATGTCCTTAAATATATTTATTAAAATTAAACATTTTTTGGTTGCAAAATTGAACCATATTTCCTTAAAATGGAACCAACATTTTAGTTTTTTTTTTCCGGATAGTTTGGATAATTCGGGTAAAACTATCAGATAGTTCGGGTACAAATATATGATCTGAACAGAATCCGAATATATTTCGGATCTAAAACTTCAGTATATTATTCGAACCAATCAGAACCAGAACCAACCCGGTTTTTTCGGTCTAATATAGTTTTTAAACCCCTATATCTGAACTATCCAAAACCCGAAAGAATGGAACTGAACAGAATACCCAAACTCCGGGTGAAGCAGAGCTTGTTTTGCTAGGTATGGCGAGATTCCATGCACGAGTTTCATTGGCTACTTTAGTAACAATGTCTATCTCAGAAAAAAAAGTTTATTCTAGACTTGCGATTGGTTATGAAAAGATCATTAGATTCCAACAATGGCTTGGAAACAAGGAGGCCATAGGTAAATTATATTAATATATTAAAAGTAAACTAAGTCATTGAGTTTTTAAATGATCAGTTTTGAGTAGAATGAGAAGATAAGTTTAAAAAGGTTAACTTATTTGACCGGTTGTTTAGGTGGTTAATTGTTTAATTAGTGATTACTATCTCTAAATCAAATGATATATCTTTAAAGTATGTAATCAGTCAATACTGACTAGTAAAACCGATTAACCTAAAATAAAGTTCCATATAAACTGATTAACGACGTTCCACCTAAATATTTTAATAGAGGGTCAAATTGTGACCAAACGCCAAACTAAAAAGAAAATTGGATATTATATCAGTTATCTTGTTCAACCCCATTACTGCTACGCATTATTTTTCATAAATCGATCGTGTTCACAGTCGCCTCAAGGCTCACGAGTCACGACTAGAGACAAAGTCACAGCCTGGAATTTCAGTCAATCATGTGTTTAATTGGTGGTATTCTGGTTCTGCCAATATATATGGACACGCATTCACACCTCTAATATAATATCAATCTAATTCGAAAAATTCAAAATCAAGATAACCCTAAGTTTATATAGAAACAAAAATACTCAAAGCCAATAACCTTTATTGTGGATAATCAAAATACTAAAATGGAAATTTTGAATCTATTAAAACATTTAAAATTAAGAAGCACAAAAGGAAATATGAATTTGAAATGAATAATTTTAAGGATTTTTATAGTTCTAAAAAGTAAACCCTATTTTTCAGTCGAAATTTTTAATAGAGATCTAGACACTAAATATTCGGCTAGTTAGCTCTGGTATATTTACGATTCGCTAAAACGAATCTGATCACAAATATCACTAAAACATGATCTCAAATTATATTCAAGACATAAATATTTCATCAAATACTTAAGGAAGACTTACTGTTTTGCTCTCAAAAATTCCAGAGATTTTAGGTCATTTTCAAATCATATGGTTTTTGTTAGAAAATAGAATGTGTCCACCAACAATTAAATACGCTCATCTTTTAAAATTGTACGCCAATACATTTTAAGCAATCTATTGTAAATCTTTATAATAAACTAGTGTGTACGCGCGGACGTAAACACAATTTTGTTTTTAAAATTTTTGGTATAATATTATTTTAGTTTTATTAGTATGATTGTTAATGGATTTGTCTCTATTAGCTTAAAATATGGATTGTTTATTCTTAAGTTTTTTTGTCATTTCTTAATTTTATGTTTATTTATGTATTTGTTTAGTGAGTGATCCACAATTTGATTTTTTTTTGTTGACTATTTATTCAATTAGTTGATTTTTAAAAATTAAATTTTTGTCATTTTAAAGTTTAGGGAATTGTATATTTTTTAATCCAACTGAATACTAATAAAATAAATACTTTGAAATAGGGTTAGTTTTGTATAGTCCGAAAGTTACTTCGAATACTAATAAAAAGAAAGTTAGTTTTGTGAATTTAGAATTCTCCGAACTTAAAAAATAAAAATACGTCGAAATAAGTTACTGTATTTTTATCTATTTTTACCTAAAACCGAATACTAATAAAATGTTCAGAATTTACTATTCTTCATATTCGATGATCCAGTGTTGGTGACTACAGAATGAATTTAATTTTATTTGAAAAATGATTTAATTTATATCACTAATTTAATGTCAAAATCATCGTAGATGCATAGGTTAATGGGAACATTTGAGATAATATGGGCCGATTTAGAAAAATATAAGAAATATGGGGTCGAGCATCGTTTTAAACATTTAGAGAGAGAGAGTTCTTGTGAATATGATTATCATGTAAAAAAATATTACCCACTGCTCGAAAACCCTCGCCTCCTCCGATATCGTCCCCATCGCCGGTGAGATTTCACTTTCAATTTCAATCACAAAGGGTGTGATCCGCGCGGACGTGGTAAACAATTTTTTTAATCTAATGGTATTTTATTTTATTTGGTCTCGTAGTTAATTTAATTATCTCTATCAACTTAAGATATGTGTATTTGTTTTTGTTTTTTTAATTTATTATCATCTATGTGTTTATTTATTGGATGCTACACATTTTTACCTCTCTTTTTTTGGTGATCAATTTTATGCAATTAGTTGAGTTTTTTAAAAGGAAGATATTTACATTTTAAAGGGAAGATATTTACATTTTAAAGTTGGTTAATAATTTTTTTTAATTTTGTTTCATGTGAAGTTATTATTTTGGAGTGTTTCATGTATGATTTTAACCCTATTTATGTTTGTGATTCCTAAATTTATTTTTCTTTTATTTTTGTTGAAAAAGATTTCCATATATAATTGATTGTTTGAATTCACAACATTTATTTGATTTTATTTAGAATAAATCTAATCCATAATTTATAAACATTAAATTATATAGTTTTTCTAAACTATATAAATAAACTGATAAAATTAAACTATTAAATTGAAATTTTCTTAGATTAATTCAATATAATATATCTTCTATTAAGTAAATGTATTTTCAAATTCTAGGAAAAACTATTATATTAATGGATGGTAATTATTATGAGAATTGAAATATATTTACATGACATGATATATATTTTGCATATACAAAACTTTTATTTTCTTCTCTTGTTGTAGTTACATTTATTATTTATTTTTTTGTTAAAAATAATATCACAAAACACAACGATCTTAAATTTTCAAACTTAATTTATGTTTTCTTGTAAATACTTTTAATATGTTTCTTAATTTTTTTGGCTCTTATTCTCTTTTTTCATAGTTATGTATAATTACAATTATTATGTTAAATATACCTTAATTTTATTTATTTTTCTCTTAATTAGATGTAAAACTTTCCAACTTATATTTTGCTTTATGAATTTAGTTACATATTTAACTTATTTGTTTAATTGTTAGGACTTGTTTGATGTTTTAGTTTTTTTTAATAATATTTGCGATACAACTTAATCTAATTAAATATTTATAAAAGTTGAAGTGATAACCAAATTTATTAAACATGTTATTATTTGAAAGAACTATATTCATATAAGTTTATTATTTTCTGGTTTAATTTAGAATATGAATAATGCTTTTTCAAATTCTTTTCATGCTAGAACCAAATTTATAATTAATATATATATATAATATGTGTATTAATTTTATAGGATGTTGATGTGGCAATACGAGAAGAGAGAAAAGCTTACTTTATATATATATATATATATTAGTTGGAGTAAGATAGATTGTACAATTTTAGGCTAAAAATCCTTCTCGGGTCTATAGGCTAAAGAATAGAAAAGTTAAAAATCAATGTTGACAAAATTAGAGACTATATTGGAAGAAAATCCAAATAACACATTATAGAAATAAAATATTTAAAAATGTATGCTCGCGCTGTTAATTTAAAGGAAAAAAAAGAGCCATACTGAAATTTCGATGAAACTTCCCACTGAGAGAAAAAGAATTATCGGCACTATATAAACTGTTCGGGGTGGGTCAAGTACTTTGTATTAAATAGAGATATTTATATAAGAGGTCAATTATTTCAATTTTTATTAGTAAGTATTAAAAATAATTGTCATTTTTGTGTGAAAAAGACGATTTTATTCTTGTTATTGATACATTGTGTATCGTACATCTATATTGCTGCAAAATTAGGTTGAACAGTAAAATAAGTGCTATATTTTACTAAAATTTTAAAAAGTGTTAACTTGTTAATGAAAGTTGAAATAAGTGACATCATATGCAAAAAACCCTATTAAATATAAGAATATTGTATAGTGTTATATTATATAAAGAATTACATAGATATATATATAGTAGAGCTATAGAATCATATACTCCCTCTGTTCGGTAATAAATGATGTTTTAGAAGTTTTTTTTTGTTTTCAAATAAGTGATGTTCTCACAAATCAATGCAAAATTAAATAATTTTTTAATATTTTTGACCTTTTGCAGATTGTTTTCTTATTGGTTGAATTGTGTTTAAATGTACAATAAATGATGTTTTTAGTATAGAAAAATTAAAAATTAAATGAATCTTTAATATGTGTGCAAAAATCTTAAATATCACTTATATAAGAACAAATAGAATAATAAATAAAAGAATGGTTGACTGTCTAACTCCCCCTCACTCATTGAACCTTAACTATTCTTCCCCCCCCCTCCAACAATTTACCTCTTTATTAATTCAGTCAAACTTATAATTTTTTAACTCTAAACCACATAATCTATTTTATTCTGCTTAATTCCACTTCTCTAATCGAAATCATAAAATCGAGTTTAAATAAATAAAAACGCGTTTAATAAACAGTAATTGCCCATAATAAAAAAAAACTCAATCTAATTTGAAAAAGTCTGAACCGTTTTTGAAAGAAAAAAATATGTGTTTGTGAATAATGTGTTTTGTGAAACCTATGTAAGCTCTTGGTGAGGAGAATAATGTGTTTGTGAAAGAAAAAACAAATGACCGGTCCACTGTAGAACCCAATTGTGCTATCCCCATCACTTCCAAAAAATAAAATAAAAAATGTGCTATCCCCACTACGAGGAAGATGGGAATCGAACTTTTTTTATGACTGAGATTGATTTTTTACTTGGAATCTAACTGGTTATAAGTTTAAGTAATGAAGAATTATTGATTTTAAAACGTGCGGATTAAAATCATGTCATTGGATTGCCACGCTTTGGAACTATTTGGCAAGCCACTGTGCCTGACCCCATTGACAAAGACTTTTCACTTCCCCTTGTAGTTCTTAGTTTTTTTTTTTTCTAATATATGGTAAAATAATGGTATAAACTCACCAATTATTTGGCTTTAAGCTCACTCTCGACTGGTCAGATATGTTAAATCATTTGAGTTTAATCATCATTTAGAGCTCCTTAAAAAAACTGCCATGGATCGATATGACCACTTAGTTCGTACCATTGTCAAAGTGATCCGCCAGCGCATCTTTTCACTTCGTGAGAGGCACTATATAACTCCCATTTACCTATTTTGATATATATTACTCTGTAATGATTTTAGTCTTCTAAAAGTTTGTACATAATTTTATATTTTATCATTATTTTTCACATTATAAAATGCCCTCTTTTGTGATTTATTTGGGAAAAAAATGTTTAGGTGATAAAAATGTTAAAAGTCATCTAAATGGCCTTCCAATCACGTCAAATGTTTAAGCCACAACATAATTAAAAACGTGTAATATAAGTTTTACCCATTAATATGAAAAACAAATTCACCTTTTTATAGGTTTTAAAAAAAAAAATACCACCGTTACTATTTATTTACCACCATATTTATTTATTTTGGACGTACCAGCATAATATTGTCATGATGTGATCTACCAATTTCTCTATTGACCTATCGTTTTCTATCCTCCTAGTTAGGACACTTTGACGGTAGTTTACAAATTTATGGTCTTACGGGAGGAAAAGTCATTTAATCCTCAACTTTTTGTCAATTGGAAGAAAAAACAAACATTAATTTTCCCATTAGCATAAATCCTAGAGTTTCCATTGACTTTGACCAAATTTAACTTTTAACATGACATTAAAACTCCATCAACTTTCTGTTAATAAGTTAAAACAATGGATTCTTTTTAAGTTAAAAAGTGGATTATTGGTATGATTTTAGCATATTTTAACACAGCTTTTTCTATGCTTTTCATTTTAAACTCAATTATTATATGAAGAAATAGTGCAAAGAATCATACCAATACTTCTTGGTCGTTTAAAATGAAGATAAGAAAAATGATTGCCGGAGTAATTTGGTCGTTTCAACAAACGAAATTACTTCTTGTCTGCGCTATGCGATGTAACTTTTGGTCTACTGTAATTGTATAACACTATATTCGTGGTCTTGGATTTTTGTTTTGTATATTGCTGAGATATTTATTAAGGAGCTTGCCTATTTTTTCTATGCTTTTAACATTTTTTTTATAAAATGTTAAATTTTATACCATTTTTTGTTTTTCACCAAATATTATTTTTTCTATGCTTTTAAACAACTGTTGCTTTTCCCTCGAAACTCATTTTGTAGAAAGAAATGGTGTGAAAATTAATATGTTAAGATAAAAGATAAAAGAATGACAGTGACAGTGACAGTGACAGAACAAACGAAATTACCCTCTATGCGCTCTGCAACGTTCTTGGTCTCGGATTTTGTTTGCTTCATGTATATTGACTAGATATTTGTCAAGCTTGCACATTTTGACTGTACAACTCTCTACAGAGTAATTAAACCAATAACCCTTTAAGTCTTTAACTGCTATAAATACAAGGCTTGGATCAAAGCAAGTGAACACAAAACATAAAAAGAGAATTAATAACCATGGAGCAAATCATCTTTAGCTCAAAGCCTTTCCTTCTAAGTCTTTTTGCATTGTTCCCACTTTTCATCTTCGCACTTATCAAGAAAAATGTCAAATCAAGAAAGCTAAACCTTCCTCCATCCCCTCCAAAGCTTCCATTCATCGGAAACCTCCACCAGATCGGTAACTTACCCCACAAGTCACTCTACACTCTCTCCCTCAAGCACGGACCTTTCATGTTCGTAAACTTTGGAGCAACTCGATACCTCGTGGTCTCGTCCGCTGATGCTCTTGAAGAGATCACAAAGAATCACGATATTGCGTTCTCAAACCGGCCCGCGATCTCTAGCCTTCATCCTCTAAAGGGGAATGGCCAAGACATGGTCTATCATCCCTATGGAGATCATTGGAAGCAGTTGAGAAAGATCGGCGCTCTTCATCTCTTGAACAAAAACGCCGTGAACCGGTTCCAGACGATGAGAGATGAAGAGATCTCAAGTATGTTGAAGACCATTAACGTTTCAAACGTAAAAGGCGAAGATATCGATATAACGGATATGTTCAACACCGTGGTGAGCAATGTCTTTCATAGGTCGTACACGGGTAGCTACCAAAGGGAAGAGAGTACTACGAAGAACTTTTTGGATTGGGATGTCAAGTTCAAGAAGCTCATGGGATCTTTCTGTGTTGCGGATTTGTTCTCGAGTCTCGCTTGGATCGATAGACTCACGGGATTTACAACTCTTTTAAAAAGCACCTACTCGGAGTTGGACGGTATTATGGAGAAACTCATCAATGAAAGAGAGAAGGAGAGCTATGTGGACGTTCTTCTTCGTCTACGAGACAACGATAAACTTGACTACGACGTCAAAGCTATCATGGAGGTTTATGTAACATATATAATTGAGTTGATTCATAACTATATATAGATACTATTCATGCATACATATATAGAGGTCAGCTGTTGAATTGTTCTTGGTTCAATTGTAGGGCACGTTTGTCGCGGCTGTAGAATCCGTAGCATTGGAGCTTGAGTGGCTATTTTCGGAACTCATCAAGCATCCTGAAGTTCTAAAGAAAGCACAAGAAGAAGTACAACGCGTAGTTGGGGCCAAATCTAAGATAACCAATAACGAAATAGATAAGATGCAATATTTGAGATGTATCATCAAGGAGACGTTGAGGCTGCATCCTCCGGGGATAGTTCCACGAGAGACATCATCCAAGTGGATAAAATTAGGCGGCTACGATATCCCTCCCAATACCAAAGTGTTGGTGAATCTCTTTGCGGTGCAACGTGATCCTAAGGATTGGGAGAAACCGGACGAGTTTATCCCTGAGAGATTCATGGAAAAGAACATTGATTTCATGGGAAACCAAGGGTACGCTCCATTTGGGTTTGGTCGTAGGAACTGCCCCGGTATGGCTTATGGTATCGCGTTGCTCGAGGAGATTATCGCTAATCTCTTGTATCGTTTTGATTGGAAGATGCATGATGGTTCTAAACCGGAAGAGCTTAACATGGAGGAGATTTCTCAATTTGTTGTCACACGAAAATTTCCTCTCCGGCTTGTACCAGTTCTCAAGGTCTAGTGTGCAACGAGATAGAGTTTGATTTGGTCAGTTGGGTTATCAGACGTAAAATAATTATGGGAGTATAAGTTATAAGTTTTCTTTTTATTAATAATGTTGAACAAGATAAAAAAAAAGTAATGATGAATAAAACTTTTCTTTTACTAATTATGAAATGTTAAAAAAAAAAACTTGGAACTTAATGAATACAACTTTGATAATGTTTGACATTTGAGACGAACATATGTTCATGATCATCCAGAAAATATACGATATTGGTCAGCTCTGGACACCACGTGAAACATGTTCACGAGGCCCACGACGATTTGTCTTGGTGAACTATTTATTTTACCAAGACAAATAAAGGTGAATTCGAAACTTTTTCTTTCTTGAATGAAGGTGAAGTATTTATTTTATTGTTTTGTAATCATTAGTTTTTTTTGTAACGTTACCACTTGACCACCGCCGCAGACCACGTATACAAAATTTCAGATACCACGTATTTTTGTTTGAAAATAATAAAAATATATATACCACATACTGTATTTACGGTTGATAAATATTAAATTTTGTTATTTCTTACGTCTTCGAAAAGTTATTTTATTATATGATGCATGTGTTATATAATTATAATTTTTTCCAGACGTTTTGGTTTAAGTGTAATCCTATTCATTGACACCTCACTTAACAGTTAACACGCTCAAATATCAAATGGATGTGTTGAATACTTATCAAAAAGCCTTCCTATTTGGTTGCAATTTAGTTTCCTACTTTCTTGCTAATGAGATCTTGCAAGTTGCAACACACAAACCCTAGCCTAATAATTAACTATCTTGCATTTTGACTATACACACAAACGCATGCGTTCTCTTCCGCCGTCACCATCTCCGGCATACACTGAAAACAATACGCATCATCACCAAGAAGACTTCACTCTTTTGGTCATCCTCTTCGTTTTGTATGTCATTGTTGCCATACGGTATGCAACCATTAAAGATGAATCTCGTGGAACTAATCTTAGATTCCGTAGACCGCAACCACTTCCGCCGCTGCCACCACCGCAACCGCCAATAATGCAGATTGATGAGGCGATCATGATTAAAGAACTAGTTGTGGAGGTAGAATTGTGTTGTCCAATATGTCTTGAGGATTTGAACAAGGTTGATGATGATAAAGTAGTGATTTGTTTATCCAAATGCAATCATAATTTCCACATGATCGAGTTGCATTTTGTCTTGGCTTAGACAAAGTCAGGATTGTCCCATTTGTCGTAGCCCTGTTTATTGTGGTGAAGTGACATATTTGATCAAATAATAATGACGCAGGAGATGATATACATAAGGGATTTCTTTTATTATCTTGACTAGTAACAAAAAAAGTCACTTTCTTTAAATGTTTCCTGTTAATCCATCTATGGCTTTGATTGGGAGAACGATAGAAGGGTGAAAATGAAAAATGATGTTCGTCTTAGGTGGATATTTTTGGTTCGTTACAAACTACATGGCAATGTATGTTATAAACCGAAAACCAAGACATCTTTATCGGAAATATACTCCCGAACTAGTTGGGGTATTTAGCGAATATTATTACTAAACTTAGCCCTGGGCATCAATACTCGTTACCCGCCCGACCCGCTTGACCCGTCCCGTACTCGGCCCGTAAAATCGGGTACCCGACTCGTTCAAGCCAAGTATCAAGCCGAGTTAACCAACTACTTGCAAGTAACGGGACAAGTCCAAGGCGAAAAATTTTTTTGACTACTTGTCCCGTTACCCGGCTTGTTCCCGTTACCCGGCTTGTTCCCCGTTACCCGGTTTGCTACTTGTACCCAAGACAAGACAAATAATAGAAAAAACAAGGCAAGTAATGGAAAACAAGACAAGTAATGGAAAAAACAAGGCAAGTAATGGAAAAAACAAGACAAGTAATGGAAAAAACAAGACAAGTAATGGAAAACAAGGCAAGTAATGGAAAAAACAAGGCAAGTAATGTAATTACTTGTTGAGCGGGGACCCGTACTTGCAAGTACGGGTACGGGTCAAGGTACCCGCAAGTATCAAAAATCTGGGCGGGTACCTTGATTCAGCGGGTACCCGTTTTAGCGGGTCCAAGTACGGGTCAATATTTTCATTACCTGTACGGGGCGGGTCAAGTAGCAAGTCGGCCAAAATAAGCGGGTACCCGCCCCGTGCCCAGGCCTAACTAAACTAACCCCAGAAATAGTTATATTTACGACTCTACCCCCAGGTCGCGGAGAAGTAGAAAAAAAAAACAAAAAATATCAAACCAGATAGATACAAACGTAAACAAACAATGGGAGGCTTGATTCATGTAAGCTCTGTTCCATCCCGATTAATCTTGGTTGATTTTAAAAGATTCCAAGAAATCATCTTTATGAGTTTCCTATAAATCACAATGAATGAAGTTTGATGCTTGATGGGTTTAGTTTGTATAGAGAGATCATCATCAATGATTCAATTCATCGTCTGCCGATTTGGTATGTTAATCTATCTGTTCTCCAAGGTTGGATATCGAGTTTACAGACAGATCCGTGGTGGTGACTGGTGAGTTGTCTCTTCCTTTTTCCAGTAAATCAGAGGAAACTACAAGGGTGATTCCTCGCACGATCACTGATTGATCATTGAGAACGGAAAGCTTTTCATTTCAAAAGCGTGCGAGGAATCACCCTTGTAGTCTCCTCTGATTTCACACTTCTTGTTTTTCGAGCTGAAGGGCTTATTTTAACATGTGAATGATGAGACATTGCAGGACAACCGATGAGGAGAATGACATGCTGGATTCACACTTCTTTGCTTGTCTTCTCCTCTGATTTCTACTATCTAAAAAACAAGTATTCTTCTTTTTACTAGTATAATTTTCTCCCAGGTCGCGTTTAGGGTGTCAAGTGATTGCCAAGCCTGAGCTTGATGGCGTGCGATTACTTCTGCAACCAGACATTTGCTGTTGATGGTTTTGTTCCAAGGCCTCATTAGATGTTTTCATATATATGTTGCAAGAACTCGCTATTCAGCGAAACATGAAACACAAAAGATGCCAAGCTGAGCCAATTTCTGCACCAATGGTCATGTCTTTTGTTTGTGAAAACCCCAAGTTTCGATTTTGGGCATCAACATATCACCGAACCACAGTCATTAGTGTTGATACCGAATATTGTCTAAAGGCGAAGGATCATTGACCACAAGACTCGTGTATTTTAATCAAATACAATCTGAATCATTAAAAGTTGAGAATAACTAGGCAACAGTCTTAGGCTCACAGGTTTGTTCTCTCTTCGAGGCAAATGTTTCCGCAACCAACAAAGGGAAGGCTATGGTAGCATCACAGTATACCTGCAAGAATGATCCATCATCAGATGTGTTCAAAACCACTGAGTGAGAAACTAGCAAGGATGTGAAGAAACTAGCGAAGGTTTGAATCAGACCTTAACGGTTTTAGCGGATCCCTTTATTTTACCCCAGGACACTGCTTCATCAGGGCGTGCACCCGAGTCGCTCCCATCAAATTCTTGCCCAGTATTTATGAATACAGCGTAATCCGCACCGTTACGCATCATATTGGCATTACATATGTGGTGCTTCGGCAAGCCCCCTCCAAGGATTATCATCCCTGTCTTTCTTGGAGTTGCATGGACAGCTTCACTGTTCATAGTTCTGATATCTGGTCATAAAGCATTAACTGGTTCAAGGACCACATCTTATAATCCAGCATTAAACAGGACACATTGTTGTAAGATTCGTATTGGTTAACGCGACCCAATGCCCACAACCAAAACCATAATGCCCCATAATGCTAACCTCTCCTAGCTGCACTAGATTTAGCAAGAAAAATTCATAACATTGACTCACTGAGTGAAGTAAGTACCTTGCACTACATCAATGATGAGGCCAGAGGTACGGAAGGAGTGAAAGTACAACATATCGCCGAGAGAACCATCTGTTAACCCCGGGCAGAATACTGGAATATTCATCTACAAACACCACAAGAGACGGAAAAAATCATTGCTGGAGTTCCAAACAATATGCCAAAAAAATACTAGAAAGAGTAAATTTTGGTTACCTTGTATGCCCAATAAAGGTATGAGCCCTCGTTGTTTATTTCTTTTCCCAACCGCGCTAACAGTTTAGAAGGTGTCCACAACACATTCTACAAATTCAACAAAGAAAAATCAGATGAAGAAGGATTCATCAACAAAGTTATGATGCAAGATGAGGAAACAAAATCCATCTCTACTAGTTAAAAGTGTGTAACTCGCAAACAGAATCATTTTGAATAACTATTACAATACAAGGCTTAATTCACTAAACCCGGAAAAACCATTCAAATCCCATGAAAGAAAAAAATTGGGCAATACCTCTTCTTTCTGTTCCTTGAACATCTCGTCAAAGATGGGAATGATCCAATCCTCAAACTTGCAGTAGTTATCATTTGGAACCAGCAAGTTCCCGATTCGGTTCAATCCCTTTGACCGCAGATAAGCTCCGGGCAGAGAGAAATCACCTTTAAATGTGGGTGCAAGGCATTTTATGAGATCTTCCTCTACGCCACCTGTTGTAGTGACTATAACATCAACCTGCAGAAGCATTAGAATCAAAGAGGTTCCAAGTAAAGATAGGCTAAGTTACTCAAACTAAAGCTCGATAATTAACATCCATAAACAGGGTGATTACTCAAATATCACTAACCATATGATGCTGAACAAGATATCGAATTGTATCTCTAACACCAGATGAAACAAGATTCGAAGTGAAACCCAGAAAGATTTTACACCTCACAGTGTCCCTGTACGATGGATCCTTCTCCTCTTCACTACAGTCTTCAGCTACTATAGTTTCATCAGTCAGTCTCCAGTCTAGCTTCAATACAATTCAAACCCATGTTACTGATTCAGCCAAAACGAAAAAAGGAACTATAATTTCTCGAAGAGGAATAAAACCATTTGATTGACGATATCAATAGCTTCGCCGAGATTTGAGGCTTGAAATCCGGTGGTGAGCATGGATCGGAGAAGCTTAGGGTAATTTACTCCCTGGTTGAAGTCGTAACCTTCGATTTTATCACACTTCCCTTCCAATGATTCGGATTCCTTGAAAACCGTGGAGTGAACCGAAGAGAAAACACGATCCTCCATTTTGCTCGAAGAACGAATAATGGAAGCAGATATTCGTCCGTGGCCGATATCGCTTTCCCGAGTTTTGAGTTTTGAGTTGTAGCCTGTATGGTTCTAGGCTGCGTGACCTGACGGAGAGAGACGATCTTCAAACGAACCTTCGGGATGGGTTCGGTCCGGTCTGAATCTAAAGTCCGTTTAAGAAAATTCGAATCCAATTCCACGGTATGGTGCGGTTGGATCCGGTATTGGTATGGTTCGGTTCGATCAGGTACGTTCGTTTTTACTGGTATTATATATTTTAGCTGGAGATGATTTCTTTTACAATTTCAATTTCATGACCTAAGCTTTTGCCAAACCTTCAACATTTGAATCAATCAAATCTTATACATTCGAATCCTAACGGGATTTACAAATTATGACCTCACGAGAAACCAATTTTTACAGGAAGATTATAACTGCTTAGAAACATAAACTTCTGATCAATGTCAAGCCTATACTAAGTTCACTGATGATCCATGTACATATATGCATTTCTTTTTCTTTCTTTTTTTGTGGCAACATCCCGAATGTTTTTGATGATAATTAGAACTATTCTAATATTCTTTCTGGTTCTTGATATTCTCCAAGTTTATCTGCATAAATCCATTAAGACAATACATGAACACACGGCCATTACAAAAGCCAAAACCAACACAATTCATGTTTCTTAGATTACCAAGAGAAGATCTTCGTCTGTACCAAACGATTTCCGTGCATTCTCCAGGCATTTTGTCGAGATCCTCTCGTGTATCCTGCCAAAAAAAAAAATCTGCAAATACTTATTTGTATCCAGTAATGGCACTGGGACGTACCAGGCAAGATGACGCAAAAGTGTTCGTTCATTCTTGCTACTGAGATTTATATGACGAATGTTTCTTCCTACCAATCTAAAATGGTAATAAAACTTGCATCTAAAAAGACTATATGCAATGTCTGATGGAATATCTAGAGTATAAACCAATACACGAACACCATGGATCATATTTCTCAATTTTGTTTAGAAATTAAAAATCAACTCATTTCTAAAACAATTTCAACGTTCTATGCTAGTAGATGAATGTGGCAGCCAGGTATAACATCTCAGGGAAATTTGCTGGAGGGCACTGTTCTCTCTAATTATTGAAGCAATGAGAGACAACAAGAAATTACTTGGAACTGGCAGGATCTCTGATCTCGAATTCATCCCTGACAGCATCGTAGCCACATATCACGATATAGTGACCTATTGGAAATATGAAAGAAACATATAGATGAAAGAAAAATGAGCAAATGTAGTCTTTGCTGACAGGCAGGGAAATCCAGTGAGTGCCCCCCGCGCCCCAAATAAGAAGAAGGTCAATAGGTGATGCTTGATAACGTTTTTCCTTTTTTGAGATTCTAGTTTTAAACTCGAGTTAAATAAAAGAAGGAGCACTTCGTCTGGTCTTGGTTTCATAAATTTCAGGAGTTCAAAATATTATAAGAGATTATCAACAAAACAAAATCAAGGATGAGGAAACTGGGATTGCTGTTTTGGAAGAGAAGAAACGGGGTCTAAGGCAGGGTGCTATTTCTCACCAGTGTAGCTGGAATTACTGTTGTGAAGACCAGCGATAATCACTTCCTCCAACCAAGACTTGCTGCAAAAAAAGTAAAAAACGAGCATTAACACTACAACTTCTTTATCATACTTCTAGCACAACCATTTGAAATAAGAAAGACACACAAACTTTGCCGAGGAAGAATGATATT
The DNA here is from genome assembly GCA_030161315.1 of Eutrema japonicum. NCBI lineage: Eukaryota > Viridiplantae > Streptophyta > Magnoliopsida > Brassicales > Brassicaceae > Eutrema > Eutrema japonicum. The sequence continues at coordinate 54,764,620 of BSQW01000005.1, read as the reverse complement.
ATGGGAAAGGGACACAAAATATGTCATTGCGCAAGTTTTGAGAACATGAAAGACGTTGCACACATACGAAGTTTGTTAATGAAAGGGTCTGACTATATGGCATACATGAGAAAAAAAGAGAACCAACCTTAGCTTGTCTTGGTCGACTAATGCAATGGCAATATAGTTACCCGACAATAGCAAACAAGAAATCTCATGGATACTAACTGATCTGCACTGCAAAAACGAAGAGGTTGATTGAATTTGATTTCCAAATAATAAACAGATTACACAATGGAAGGTTTGATGACACGTGACTTTCCGCAGAAATGCTAAAACAATGTACTGATTTAACTGAGAAGTGTCTATACCAAAAAACTCAAGTCGTAGTAACATCTTTGGGTAGAAAAATTAGCCACATATTTCAAGCAACACTAGTGGAACAAAAAAATAGCCAGAAATTTTCTTCAACAAAGGAGCAAGTAGAAACGTTTGGCCAAACGGGTTTACCTGTATAATAATGCCAGATTCATGTGCTTTTCTAAAGAGCAAATCCACACGCACCAGATCTTCAGGGAGCTGCTCCTGCATCATGTTTTCCAAAAGGAACATAACTTCAGGAAAGAATCAACATTTCATTAACATACTTGATGAAGCACACAGCATCACATGGTGCATGAGAAACTATCAAACAAGAATTCAGAGTCTTTGGCATCTGTAGTGTAGATACCTTGTAAAATTCCTCTATGGAGTAGTTTGGATTTGCTCCGAATGTTATTGTGAAATAGGAAAAGTCCACGCAGAACTTTTGCAATAAATATGCGAGATCTACAGTCCAAATGCTGCAGAAGTGTCAAGAAAGTTGATGATAAGTATCTTAGTGAGATAGCATTCCCCTACCAAACGTTTTTCAACTCTATGAAGCAGACAGGGAGTCAGAGTATGTAGTGGGGTTACAGTGGTGATGACAGTTTCTTAAGGTATAAAGCAGACCTATTGGTGGAGCATATCTCAGCCAAATCCTCAATAGTGCAGCTTGTGATGCCACTTGCTCTGAGAACCATGAGAACACAAGCGAGACCGCAATCCCATGAAGCTAACTGATGTACATGAGGGACCTAAGGACAATTTAAAGGACCAGCCACCAGCCATGTGGCAAAGAGGAAGATAAGTTGCAGCAAACAAACCAATTTCTATGCTCACTAGATCGAGACCAAACATAGAGAGACAAAGACAAAAAAAAAGAATTTCTGTATGGGAAGGGAAAAAGTCGGTCTCACTTCCGTCTGGGACGAGGATGGCAACGCGGCATCTTTGTACATTCCATTAGTCACCACCACCAAGGGGTATTTAGCAGAAGTGGAATCTGCATGTCCTTGTGATATAACCTGATTCCTCTCTTCAACTTTCAAAAGCTTGTTAAGCAGAAAACAAAGAGGCCACATCAATTTATCAAGCGCGTCTGTTCCACACACACTAGAAGCAGTAATAGCGTTGTCTAATGAGTAATGATCCCAAAATTGCTTGGAAAATACACCTGAATCTACAACACAATGGAGGAAGAATCAATCATCAAATACAAGGAAGAATAAACTCACACGAAATACTCAAAACACCTTTTCTTCGAAACTTGAAGCTACGTCAAATTCAAACCAAACCCCCCCTGAAACCGAAACTCTGCTTATAATGGGTTCAACAAAACTACCCACAAAGAATCGGAAATCAGTTTCGTTTACCAAATTATGTATAATCTCCAATGAGACGAGATGCGTATCTAAGGAATCGAGTCAGAACCGATCGAAATCGTAAATTCTGCGATCGGGTTCCTCGAATCTATATCAAGGGAGGAAGAGAGAAGGGGAATTCACCTTTGCTTACGATGCAAGAGAGCGAGGAGTGGGGAGAGAATAATTGACGCTTGTAGTTGTAGGGAGATGATAGGAAACGAGGAACAAGAAGAACATTCTCAGGGTCACTTTTTTCCTTGGGAAAGCGACGATTGCTCTAATTAAATCCTCTTCTTTTTTTTTTTTTTGGGTCTCTCTTCTTCTTATTCGTCCTTCAATCCATCTAATAAAAAAATTAATGTTCAAGTCATCAAAACAAATATTATTTATAAATACTCTAAAGTGTTCAAAATTACTCATAATATTTTATTTTAAATTATAGTCCAAGAAAATTGCATAAAATCAAATGCGATTATGAAAACAGAAAATGTGAACATTCCAACGAAAAAAATCAGAAAAAATAATTGTTAACACCTATTTTTGTTGTTTTATTGTTTTGTATATTTATTTTTATATATGTTTGTTCTTAATGTAATTTGATTTTTATATTAATAAAAATAAATATTAAAAAAAAAATGGATAATGACATTAGGTATCCAAATTATTTGAATCTAATATGTCATCTAAATGTCTCGTCGCATCACTCAATGTGTATATCTCAGGTAATAACTTTTAATACATGAAATAGTCGTACCTGATCTTTATCCACTATTACTGTTCTAATTCTTTAATATTGACCGTTTACCAACATTTTTTTTTTGTCAAATATTTAGTTTATTAAATCAAGGATATAAACACGCAGACTTTTATTTTATTAATATATTTTTGTCAAATAATTATTTTTAAAAAACTTGTATTTGAGCTCTTTTTACAACAAAGTCGGTACGCACATTCGATACTCGTGAAATAAAATATAAACTGAAGTCAATAAATGACGCTTTGATGACATGAAAAGAATCTAATACTGATATAAACGTCGGTCAGTCTATCGAATTTTCGATCATTTTCACAAAATCTGAACAATTCATCTCAAAATACATCGATAATATATACTCTTTCTGTTTCTTTTTATAAATAGTTTTAGATAAAAAAACGCAGATTAAGATAAATATTGCTTTTACATTTTCTAAAAAAAATTATTTTGTCTGAAAACTCAATTAAAAAATAAAAAATATATTATTACTTTTTTAACTTTTAATTAAATATTATTACTTTTTTACTTTAAACTTTAAAAACAACTTAGATTCTGAAATAAATAAAAAATATCTAAAACTATTTATAAAAAAAAGGAGAGAGTATATATATATTTTTTAGACATAACATATCCGACCAACAATTATTTATGACTAGTAAAACGTTATGATCGATTGGAAGATTGACGTAAAGTTTGCGTCATATTCAATTTTAGTAAATGGAACTCCGTGTGAAATATAAGGAAATTATGATGTATATATTTTTTTTAAAAAAAATTCCAATTTGAGTAAAAATATCTGTTGGTTTCTGTATTAACAAATGACTATGTGATAACTGATAAATAGTGCCCACCAACATTTCAAACCGTCCCAAAAATGACAACTTCGGGGTATTTTATTACAAGATTACGAAAACTATCTATATTTACCACAAAGAAAAAGTAATTTCAATCATGAAGGCTACAAAAGGTGTACAAAAAAGCAACTAGTAGAGTATGAAGACAGTATATATACCAACGAAAAAGTACGAAGACAAGGATTTGAATTGAAACCCAGGTCGAATGTAGAAGGCGGGACGTGGAACACATACATTTGGGAAAATCGATATATACGTTAAAATTAAAGAATACAAACATTTGGGAAAAGAATAGTTTACGAGAGTGCTGTGTGCAAAAAAGTCAAAACTTTTGTATGAACTTTAACAAAAGTAGTGTAACTATATCTCGCACAAGTCATTTAAATTTCTGTATAGAAAAAAACAGTCGTTTATGATGTTAACAATTCGAATTTTAAACGGTCTATACTTGCATAATACCTTTTACTTTATTTTAATAGTAATGAATAGAGAATAGAGAATAGTATCGCGAAGTTCAAATTTTGGAATTGTTAGATGTGATGTGATGGATATGACAGAACAAATTATGGAAAAACTTGATCAACGTTTGTGAACGTTTTGGATCAAACAACGGGAATGTATGTTTTGATTTCGTTCATTATTTATTTTAAACGGATGATCAATCATACTTTAAATATTAACTACATTTCTGTCTAATTTTGTACTAATGGTCTAAGAATATTGAGTCCCTGAAAACAGTTGTTTTCTTTTATTTATATTTAGTTAAGAATTTATATTCTTGCAAAAAAGGTGATATTTAATACTACTATTTATATATTATGAAAATAATAGTTTTAATCAGATAAATTACGGATTTTACTATTTAAAATGAAAAAAATGTTCACTTGGTCAAAGTGATAAGTCATTAAGCCTTAAAACGGCTACGAACGTAAACGAATATCGATGGGACCACACCATATGCGTTTGAATCAAATCCCCTCAGTTTACGAAATTGCCACTCGCTAACCTTTTGACAAGAAAGAAAAAGAACGCTGCATTAAATCACTTAATCCTTTTCAACTCTTAAATCTTCAATATTGACATTAAATTTTCAGAAGAATGTCTCCACAATTTTTATTTTTTTTTGGTTGTATTACATTTCTTTTTCTTTCTATTCGTCATTTAGTAATATTCATATATAGTGGTTTTGTAACTGTCAGTTTTCATTTTTGGTTGATTTGATAAATCTTAAATTGAATATCGAAACTGATCTAGGACCCCTGAACAACCATAATTTGTTAACACTTCATTTACATTGTCAAACATAAAAACACACTAGACTAGATGACATGACACTATCAATTATATTAACTGAATCATTCTGAAAATTAATCATTTTCTCATTATGAAAATGAATAATTTTCTTTATTTTTCTGATATCCTGTATCATCCTTGCTATCACCATATCAAGTTTTTTTTTTGTTTTTGATATCATTATATCATCCTTGCTATATTACCATATCAAATTAGTTATTCTATTTACTGAATCTTTATTTATGATTCGTATTTTACAATTTCACATGTTTAAAGGCCATAATTTTAAAAACGAGATAAGATTTTAGTTACTTTGTCAATTTCACATGTCTCATTAATATAACTAATTACTGCCTCATAATTAATAAGTAGTTAACTCTACTAAACTACACCAATTGTTAATTGTAGTAAACTAGTCTAAATTCTTGATTAACACAATGGGGGCATAACCGTAACATCTCACCATACGAGAGATTTATCCGCCAAAAAGATCATTTAATGTTTGAAAAAAAGTCTAATATATTATTACCACTCTCTCTTTCTCTCTCTCTCTCTACTCGTGACAGAGGAAGCGAAACAGAGAACATAACTTTTATCGGCTGAATTTGTGATATTCTTTTGGGTCTCACGAAAGACAAGTTCTTACCTTTATAGCCGTCTGATCACATTCTTTTGGGTCTTGCAAAGATCTAAGTTGGAATTACAGTTTAAAGATGGAGAATTTGGTGAAGAGCTGCACAGGAATTGAGAAGAAAAGAAGTGGTTTGATTCAATCGGTAGACGAATCGAAGGAGAGAAGCAGCACGAGCGGATCGAGCTACGAGAGTTCTTCAGACGCCGCTTCGTCTTCTCCGTCGATTCTGGGCTGGCCGATAAGGAAAGCCTCATTTCGTAAGAATTCGAAAGAAAATGTCAAATCAGACCATAAGAAATCTGCCCTTCTCACTGATTCTGCTGGGTTTCAAGGAAAGGACGTGAATATTGCAGGTTAGTGATCTGTTTTCGTTTCCCAAGAACACCAACAAAAAAAAAATGACGCTTTTTTTTTTTTTTTCTCGTCCCTTTTACTTTGATTTAGTTGTTTTGACTTTTGTAGGACCGAATTTCAAATTTCGAAGTCGAAAAAGTTATCTAAGATCTCATGTGTTTTTTTTATTTTGAAATAGATGTGGACATGATGAAGGAGCGATTTGCGAAGTTATTACTTGGTGAAGATATGTCAGGTTCTGGTAAAGGCGTGTGCACGGCTTTAGCCATCTCCAACGCCATCACCAATCTATGTGGTAAATTAAAACAAAAAGGACCATCTTTGTGTTTGTCTAAATATCTCACAAACTCTTTCTTGAAAGTGTTAAAATGTTTCCTTCTTTTAGCTACGATATTTGGGCAACTATGGAGATTAGAGCCGCTTTCAAGCGAAAAGACGAAGATGTGGAGAAGGGAAATGGAGTGGCTTCTTAGTGTTAGTGATCACATCGTTGAGTTAACACCTTCGACGCAAACTTACCCAGACGGCAAAAAGTTTGACGTAAGTCCTTGATTTTTAAAACTGTTGAGTTTAATCCGCAATGAATCAATTTGTGGATCTTCAGGTCATGACTTGCCGACCAAGATTTGATCTTTTCATCAACCTCCCAGCTCTCCGTAAACTAGACAATATGCTTCTTGTGAGTCTCACTCAGCTTTTTTACACAATGATCCTCTCAACTGAAACCTCTTGATCTAAGATTTAATTTCCTTTTTAAATAGGATATACCGGCGAGTTTCAAGAAAACCGAGTTCTGGTATGTTGATCAAGGGATTGTAGCTTCGGAAAACGATGGCTCAGCTTCTTTCCGCAGAAAGATTCAGCGCCAAGAGGAGAAATGGTGGTTGCCTGTTCCTCGTTTAGCACCTAATGGCCTAACTGAAGAAGCAAGAACAGAGTTGAATCACAAGAGGGAATGTGCGACGCAGATACTTAAAGCTGCAATGGCCATTAACAGCGTTTCTCTAACCGAAATGGATGTTCCCGAATCATACCTTGAAACCCTTCCAAAGGTTTATATCTTGATATTCAGAACATCCCCTATAAAACCATTCTGAGAATTTTTTTTGTTGTTCTGATGACATTAAAACTCTTGGCGCAGAACGGTAGATCCTGCCTTGGGGATGTTATCTACAGGTACATAACATCTGAGAAATTCTCTGCAGAGTGTCTTCTCGATTGCCTTGATCTGTCCTCTGAGCATTTTGCTCTTGATATTGCAAACCGTGTGGAAGCTTCGATATATGTCTGGCGCAGAAGAGTTCACACAAAACTTGGAGTCAACAATAATAGTACTTCAAGCTCTACTCCAAAGTTATCATGGGAAATGGTCAAAGATCTAATGGCTGCTGGTGACAAAAGGGGTTTACTTGTGGAGAGATCCGAAACTCTCTTACGTTGCTTGAAGCAGCGGTTTCCATCTCTAACTCAGACTTCTCTAGACATTAGCAAGATTCAATGGAACAAGGTTCAAAATCCATTTTCTCTGAATACATTACATTACAAGGTTGGCTTTGCTTGTTCTTACATCAAAATGTTTCAGGATATCGGGAAATCAATCCTAGAGAGCTACTCGAGGGCACTAGAGAGCTTGGCATCAAACATCGTGGCACGAATCGATGATTTACTCTATGTGGACGACTTAACAAAATAGTCTGATGATAACAATCTGTTGTCAATTCCAACGGTCAGAATTAAAGCTCACAAGAAGGTAGTACCGATCCCTTATCTAATATCTGCATCAGGAACTCCTTACAGAGCAAGCTTCTCGACGACACCGGGTTTCTCTCCTTTGGCTGCTCCAATGATTAGCCCCAGAAAAGGAGAGAGAACACCTTCTTATTCCAGCAAGAACACCATCAAAGTCAATGAGAAAGGTATTCCTTCTCGAGGATTTGGAGTGAGAAGGGTGTTGAACAATTATCTTGGCATGGAATCGAAACTGAAAGCAAGCGTGAATCCGTCAGAGAATACAGATGCTGCAGTGATAAACCAGATTGGCAAAGAAGGTGAAGAAGAGAAGAAAAGAGATTCAACATCAGTCCATCAAAAGGGTCCTCCAACGTACACAGTCTCTTAAGAGCTAATAGAAATTCGATAGAATGTATAATTTATATGCAGACATGGATTGATTTGTTTGATTTACTTGTGGTTTTTGTCTTATCCTATCTTCTCGAATGGTAAAGTGTCTACATTTGCAAACCAAAACCAAAATCAAAATAGGCAAAAGTGGGAGTAGTCGTAACAAACATTCTCATCAAATTTGTTATGGTTGGTTTACCGGTTTATTTATTGGTAAACATCACCAACGAAGTCATTAATAACGTGTAAAAGATTTATCCTTTATTAATATATTTTTAGTTTCCGAAACAATCAACAACAAAGTCGTTGTAGTATAGTGGTAAGTATTCCCGCCTGTCACGCGGGTGACCCGGGTTCGATCCCCGGCAACGGCGTATATTTTTTTTCTTCGAAAATCCCTTTTTTTTTCTTCTTTATTTCTGGACGAATCTGTGAGTCGCCGAATCGAATCCGCCGGAGAAAATGACGACAAGTATTCACATCACAGCTCTCGACGGAATCGTAAACGTGAACTCTCTCTTCACCCTCGCCGTTTTCATCGGATTAGCTTGGAACCCTACCGACCCGTCCAACAGCCTCGTAACCGATCCGAATTGCAACCCTACAGCTCGTATGGCGGAGAATCTCGTCGCCTTCCATGTCTACTCCTTCGCTTCCTTCCTATTTTCAAGCCTCATCGCTCTAGGTCTCAAGCAAGCCATGAGGCTCAACATAGCCGCTTCGTTTCACTTCTCCACTCGGATCGATCCGGTGGTGTACTACGTCAACAAGACGGCTCTCAGATTCGGGATGGTGATCTCCGGTTTGGGTTCGGTTTGCGGATGTGGGTTCCTTATGTTGGCTTTGATCAACGTTGTTCAGATCAAGCTCGGGACTTTTGGTTGTGGTGCGAGTGGCCACACCTATGCAGCCGTTGTGCCGCTCCTGATTCTGGTCCCTTGTGCACTTTTCATCTATGTTTCTCTTATGCTCTATGCTTTTACTCGCTAGAACATGGTATTGGTATAGTTCCGTGATTGATGCAAATAGGAACATGTTTTGTATACTAAACGATGTCCATGATATGATTGAGAATGATTCCTATGCTGATTCCGAGATATGGTTCTTGTCAAATCTTTGATATCTTCAGCTGTCTACATCATATCCTCGACTAGATGGGGATTAGGCCCCCCATTGTGTTATCTCGAATAATCAACTGGTGGATTCAAACATATTCGATCCGAGGATATGGGTATTAGATTATGCTTTTCTGATGCTGGATTGTTATCATCTATTGGATTTAGATAAAGCAGAGTACAAAGAAGGGTTTTTTTTAACCCTACTTGGAATCAAACATCAAAAGAGAGAACTTTTCTATGTCCCTCATTTGGATTAGAGCTTTTTCAGTTGCTTCTATCTCACATATCTCTGGAGCTGGTTCAGCTGAGTTCGATGCATCAATAGCTTTGAGGATTGAAGGAAAATAACCTAACATATCTAGATCTCATGAATGCAAAGAGATGTATTTTGATCTCAAGGACACATTGATCTGTATACTTTTGAAGTTTTTGATATTGGTTTGTCATGTAAAAACACCTCTTTGCTTCCTCAAAGTGTTTCAAATGATTAAGCTAGAGACTAAGGGCAGCCTGACCTTACTTTAGATTAAAATAACTACGCACTTTGAGGCCCTTAATGCGACTGATTAGGTGAAGTAATTACTATGTCCTTTTAGTGCTTCTTCCACTACTTCTATGTGGACTTTTCTTTGATCCTGCCAAATCCTCCGGCCATTTCAATTGCTATAAATCTCAGGTTCCACAAGTAGTATATGCATATCAAGTCTGCTTCAAGAATGGGAACCCGCGTTTTATCTCGCATTTTCTTCCTACTTCTCTGCATCTACAGCCTTAAAACCACGGTCGATGGAGCTGGAGAATGCGGGAGAAATCCCCCGGATAGAGAAGCCATAAAGCTGGCTCCTTGTGCAATGGCTGCACAAGACAAATCTGCTAAAGTGTCTGCAACTTGCTGTGTTCGAGTGAAACAAATGGGTAAGAACCCGAAATGCCTATGCGCTGTCATGCTTTCTTCGACAGCTAGGAGCTCTGGAGCAAAGCCAGAGATCTCAATGACCATTCCTAAACGCTGCAACATCGCTGATCGTCCTATCGGTTACAAATGTGGAGGTAATAATAATATAATCTGCTTATTAACTAGTCGTTTCCTTACAGATGCAACTAGTCTTCTTATCCAGTGTTTTTACTTGTTTTCTCGCAGCTTATACTCTGCCTTGAAGCAGCAGACAGATGCGTTCTTCAAAACCAGTCTAAATTGTCACATGTTCACAGGTGTATGCATGGATTGGTTTAAATAAATAGTTGGATCAATAACGATGATTGATCATGAAAATATATGACTTGTTACTAAGATTGTAAGTGTTTAGTTACTCGGTGTGTGCGATACATCAGTCGTAGATGCAGTACATTAACCGCACTCTTTTAACTATATAAGGATTACAACAAAAAAAGATGAAGAACATATAAACAAAACCCCAAAGATCACACTGCAAAGTTACGGATATGAATGCGGTCGATACATATGGCCTTTGCGGAAATCAAGTGGACTAGTTAGGTTGATCTTAGTAATACAAAGAACCTGCAATATATAATGAAACAAAGTATTGATGAATTGAGAGTGATTAAGTAAAAGAGATTAGTAAGCAATTAATTAAGGTATAATTAAAGTACCTTTCCACCAATTTCCTCGGGAAGCAGAGGCGGTTGTGTCAGTGCGATCATCGGTTTCTTTGGGGTGGTGAGATGGAGAAGTGGAGGAGCCATCGGTTCGTGGAGGTGAATAGTGTTGCTGGCCTCCGTAGTAAATGGAGGAGCTGAAATAGGAATCTTCTCTCTTTTCATGGCTGCTTCTCACATCTTTCGAAACACACCCACCAAAAAATCATCAATACATTCGTTATGAAGAAAAGATAGATAAAAAGGGGTATATAATTTTTTCAGAAATACTTATTGCAACTGATATATACTTTTGTAAAACAAGTAGTTGAAAACTAACAAATTTAGTGATTTTTAACTCAAGTAGCTTTTTTTTTTTTTTTAATTAGATCAAAGACCCTCATAAAAATGATATCAGATAGTAGAGTGAAATCTCGATAATTAAGATATTTCTCTAAATAAAAATGAATTTTGAAGTTCATCAAATTGTTTAATGTTTTAAACACTTCAGAATAAAATAAACACACTGGACATATGGTCTGAGATTGATCTCTTATAACATGATTATGGGTGGGTAATATGTTGGGATAATATATGAATTTTATAATATTTATTGTATTTTAGAACCCCAATTTATTTTATTGATATTTTATGTGATTATAGGTAGTAAATATAGAGGAGTTTTTTAAATATAGAGGAGTTTTTTGTTGACTCTATTTTTTCCTTTTATTTATTTATTTTGACCAATCAAGAGCAAGCAAAATCAGTATATTTACTGATAATATATAGTCCAATTTTAGATATGGTAATATGGTTTTAAATCCATTTTTATTTATTTAAATAGATTTAATCTATAATAACTCAGTATTTTTACTCATAATAACCACTGATAATCATGCTCTTATTTGGGATTTCCAACAATCGTTTGATAAGCTTAACCCCAGTGTCTTGCTTCTATTTAAACTTAAACGGAAAGTTAGAAATATTATTCTCTTTCAGGACTAATTTAATTTAACTTTTGCAAAGAAAAAAATAAGAACAATATAACTAAATTGCTATAGAAGTTTGCTAATTTATCCCTAATGTTCTAATATTTTTGGAAAATGAAATTTATTTTTACAATATATATATTAATTACCAGTAGTTTGGGAGATGCTGCTTTGAACTTCAGGAGCAGTGTGATTTCCCTTCTTCCTTGCTACCTACATTAATTATTAAATGGCTTCAAAATAATTAACAATAAACTTAATAAAAAATGAAAAACTAACAGACCACACACACACACACATACATGTGATATATATATGCACTCCATGCATGAATGTGATAGTTTCTATGCTTACTTGTCGTGTAGCTAGTAAGGAAAATTCTAGATGACTTTGTATGAAAAGCCTTATCTATTACAAAAGCCTATCTACTTCCACACAAAAAAAAAAAAAAAAATCAACACAAAGTATGCATCAAAAATGAATTTTATTCGAGTTGTTTTTGATATGTAAAATCTACAATTTTCAAATAAAATTCGACTAAATTTGCTACACAACCGCTATTATATATGAAAGATCATCGAAATATACATGTTATATATGCACATAATAGCACTCAACATACACACACATATGTAAAGTATATATAGATTACTACTGGAGGAGGGAAAATGGAGTCGAGAATAGTTGAATAAGAAGAAGCAGAAGAAGCAGAAGAGGCAGAGGCTGATCCTTTCGGACCAAAAAGATGATCAAATGAAGAAGACGAGGAAGCAGCTTTGGTTTTCTTGATGTCCATTGATGATCGATATATGAAGTTATTAAATTAAAAAAAAATATATATTACAATGAGTTTTCGAGAGAGAGTAGAGTACAAGGAAGAGAGAAAAGGATGTTGTTGATTTGGTGAGTGAGAGAACAAGGAAGAGAAATGGATAATGATAGTTATTTGATGATGATGACTTTGGTTTTTTTGGTTTTGCCCTAACGCCCCAACGGTCCGTTATATAACCAACTTCTGATGAGAAGGAGATGGCTTCACGTGATCCCCACGTGGCTCTACCGCCGTCTTCAGCTCTCGTCGTCTGCCACGTGTCTTTCCCCTTTAGATGCCGTGGATAAACTTTGCTTTTTCTACTTTTGTACTCTTCTCTACAGTTAATTCACTCTCTCTCTGTTTTGTCATCTGGATAAGTTCTTTACCTGCGTCTTTTCTTCACTTTAAACAATGCAAAAACAAAAAAAATATCTCGTGGCTATTATTGATCTTTGGCATATACATACGTACTACAATCGCTATCTCCTTCATTTTCTTAAAATTAAATAATAATTCGATCATGCATGTGACTCAAATCGACTTTTTCTTCAAGGTGTAGCTTTTTCTCTTCTAATATCTTTTAGTTTGAATTTGAAGTATATATGGACTAAAGGGTTATTCATGGACATCCTCAAATCTCGAATATTATTAAACTTTGATTTTTAAAAAATTCATTTCAAACTATGTAGGAGATGGGTTTGTTGTTCGGCTTTTTGGTTAAAAAATAAGAAATTGAATAACTATTATATGGATAATGTTGGATACGGAGACAAATGTTATGCTGTTAATGTGGTTTACAAACAAAGTAGAAATAAAACACAAAAATTGTCAATATAAATTCCCAATAGATAAATCAAATCACATTTGAGAATAGAAAGATCAATTAGGATATAAAATGGCTAATGAAGGCTTTTTCATTGAGGGATGCCAGATTAATTAAAGAGTTCACCTTTGTGGGGATTGATTTTACATGCAGAAGATTAATAAATGATCTCATATTATAAGATATGGAATCTATTTCCCATTTATTCTTCGTCGACATATTTATGAATGATATACCACATTTCATTTCTTTGTAATATAATAGATATATATCAGATACCGATATTTTGGTATCTCCTTTTTATTGACATTTGGTCTCTATTAACATGTAAAGGATTGTATATTTGATCTTTTTACCGGCAATTCCAATCTCAGCCAAGTATATCTCTGCAGATTTTGACGGTCAAGTGAAGCTATAATCATATCAAAATAGATCTGTTAAATTGATTTATTCCAAAAAAAAAGAGTGGTTGCAAAGCAAGCTGAAACAGTGTGGCATATTATCTTCTCTTTAATTTTGTTTGCGTTTTATCTTCTCCAAATCTAGCTAGTAAGATTCGCCATATAATATTCTTTTTGGATATATTAATAATATATAAGAATCAAAATCACTTGCAAATTTTTTTTGGCGGATAAATTTGATATTATATTCCACCCACAGAGATACAAACACATATATACCGACATCAAATGAACAGAAATGGCTTTCACATGTTGACAAAAAAAAAAAAAAAAAAAAACAGAAATAGATATGACTATTCTTATCCAATTGTTGGTCTAAAAAGATTAACATCTTATATGTTTTGTGTACATATTGTTTAACTTTCATCTTATGCAAAAATGATACTATAACTTATAACGTATCGAAGGTTCCTATGCAAAAATGATATCATCTGTAAGCGGAGAGATCATAGAAGTCTTTGATTGTGAATCCGATCATTTTTGGTTTTCTGTCGATAGAATCAGTATTTGTTTTTAATCGGAGATAACTTCGTGTCTAAACTCTGGTTAACATGCCCCCGAAGGTTTAATTAGAACCTAGGAAAAATAAATAAACATAGGCGAACCTACAACTGGCTCCTAGGTATTGGGGTCGAATGACTTAAAGGCTAAAGAATCATAAAAGTAAAAGTTCTACAAGGCCGGCTTTGGGCCACGCGTGATGAAACATTCGTCTCTGGTCCCTATTTTTGTTTTTTCATTTTTTAGATCCAATTTTTTTTTGTTTTTCATTTTTTGGTCCCTTAATATATTTTTTTAAAAAATTTTAACTTTAAAATTAGTTTTGAACGATTAAAATTTCAGAATTGACCCTTCCAAACATCAAAATGATGGGTTAGGAATAAAAAGAATATAACACCAAAGGATTAAATGCAATATATATATATATATATGATAATCTTGATTGGATAGAACTCAATCTTAAAGTTTAAACCCTTAAGAATTCGAGGAATCTAATACTGATGAAGAAAAATCTATAAGATTTATACAATTAATGAAAGGGATATCATGTTTTTTTAATGAGTTGCACTATGTTTAAACATAAAATATGCTTTTAAATCTCATAAAGGTTTCGAGTTTCATAGTCCGATTTTCAAGCCTAATCGTGCTTCAAATTACTATTCAAACCTCAAGTGTAACTTTCTCCCATTTATTTAAATTCATAAAAAATCATCTTCAAACCTATATCCGTTCAGGAGGCAATACTCATTGAAAATGTATTTTTATCTATTGTAGCGGTTTGTAATTGTGAGTCTGTGACGATCATACAATTGAGCCTGTCAGGATCATATTATATTTTGTTTTTCACATTTAAGGTTTATGCATTTGTTGATTTTATAATGATTATTACCATATACAGAGGCTCAAAAGAGTGAAACTTTACTTTTATAATAATAATATTCAAAGGAGGGCCATAATCAATTGCACAAGCGCTCGATAATTTAATTTTAATTTGTATCTCTCTCCTCGGCTCCTCGCGTAGGGTTCAAAATTTTGTTCACCGAGAAAAGAAAACAAAAAAGTAGAGTTCCCGCATTGTCCAGATTCTGAAATATTCATCGACTAATTTGAGTTTCCTCGGGAAAATTTGCGACTGTGAGTCTAGGTGAGCCAGTGATGGTGTCGAACTTGGTGGAGCCTTCGTGGCGCCTTCTGGCGACGAGCGGCGGAGATACGGTTAAGCTATTCGACGTCTCCGCCGATTCCGGTGATCCCTGCGTTTTGAGTTATACTCCGACGCCTGGCTGTGCTGTCAACTCCGTCAAGTGGAATCATACGAGTAAGTAATCTCCAATTAGTCGCATTTGTTTTGGCTTCTCCTCTATGTTGTTCTCCCTGGTTTGCTTGGTTGGCGAGAGATTAGGAAGGTGAGGTGATTTACCATTTCCACTTTTATCTTCTATGATCTGCTGTTCAAGTTGAGCTCAGTGTTGATTTGGTGTGCACTTTAGGGATCGTATTTTTGGGAGTTTTTATTAGTCAATATCTGCTGGAAGAAATCAACAGGTTGCTTGGTAAATCGTTGTGTATGAAGTTCCGTTAATGTTTCTGTGATTTGTTTTTTGTGGAAGGAGACTATTTCTTCTCTTTCTTCTTCTTCCATGTGTGTTGAGAGGTTATGTTTTATGGGATGCAGATTTAGTTGTGGCGAGTACGGGAGATGATAAGAAGATATCACTCTGGCGGCAAAATGGGAATAGTTTAGGAACAGTTCCCGTTACTGGGAAGGACGGTGGTGATAGTGCTGAGGTTAATTCCTTTCTAGCTGAGTTTTTTTCACTCCAGTGTCTCTGATTTCAATGTCTTTCTCCTGCATATCTTATTCATTAATAACAGCCGCGTCCTTTTTTATTATTCCTTTCGAAAATGTGAACTGTTGTATCTAGAAAGCATGAACCACAAACTATTGCGGAGCCTAAGAACCAATGAGGATGAAAAAAATTGTGTGCTCAATCATAACTCACATCTGAGTCCATTGTCCTCATTATGATGCAATTCAAGATTTATCGCAGAATATGCTTCCCCTCTATTGAAATTCAGGCTCCTCCATAAGCCGGAAAAAGAGAGTATAAAATGCATCATTCTTTTGGTCATCTTCCAGAGTCTTTGCATTTTCTCTAGAATAACTGCCTGTGAATGATATTAGTTTATGCGTATTTGCGTGTGTCATAATGAATTCAGGATTGCTTGTCGGCTATTAGCTTCAGCAAAAAAGGGTCCAGGTACATATGTTCTGGAGGAACTGGTCAAATTGTAAAGATATGGGATCTGCAAAGAAAGCTTTGTATTAAGAAGTTGAGGGGTCATACAAGTACAATAACGGGCGTGATGTACAATTGCAAAGATGAGCATTTGGCTTCTGTCAGTGCTGGTGGGGATCTGATAGTCCACAACCTTCAATCTGGAGCAAGGGCCAGCGAACTCAAAGATCCAAATGGGCAGGTTGTTCACTTTGTACATCTATACTTCCATCCATTGCTCAGAGCCTCGGTCATCAAACTAATTGGCCTTCTAATCGATTCAAGACCAGGTATTGAGGGTGCTTGATTATTCACGGTCCAGTCGACACCTTCTACTTACTGCAGGCGATGATGGCACTGTGCATCTGTGGGACACAACTGGTCGGAACCCAAAGGTCTGCTTTTTTCACTTATTGCGATTCATGTGGAAAATGTTTTCCACTGTTTATTCTATCAAGTTAAAAAGATTTCATGAACTACCATTTTGATGAGGTTATAAGCTCCATTGGGGAGTTGGGGAAGCCAAGATAAATTTTTGTCTGCATTGCGTTCGCAGATATTAGAACTATAAAAACATAAGTTAGACGAGGGGTTTTATTTTTGCTGAAGACTGGCTAAATCATAAGTTAAACGATTTCTGAAGACTCAGCTAAATAATGTGTTTATACTAACCATTTAATTTCTCGTATCTGTGAGGATTTGCTTTCATTTCCACAGATTTCCTGGTTGAAGCAGCATTCTGCACCAACTGCTGGTGTTTGCTTCTCTCCATCAAACGAAAAGGTAACTGAATTCTTATCAATGATTCTTGCTGCACATAACGCAAAGAAGTCAGATGAATGTGATTTCAAATCCTGACCCGTATATGCGAATGTGCACCCTCAACTTTGATAGGCCTGTCTTATGCTCTTTGAGATAGAGTTTATAAACACAGTCTCTAAGTAATCTACAATCTAGATTATCTACTGTTAACAGATAATTGCTAGTGTGGGGATGGACAAAAAGCTTTACACTTATGACTCTGGATCCAGAAGATCTTCGTCCTGCATTTCTTATGAGGCACCTTTCTCATCTTTGGCGTTTGGGGATAATGGTTACATTCTGGCAGCTGGAACCGGTAATGGTAGAGTAGTATTTTACGACGTTCGTGGAAAACCGCAGCCTGTCACTGTCCTGCACGCTTACAGTAGTTCTGAGGTGATACATTTCTAACTTAGTGCAATCTCTTTAGCCTGTCATATCTAATGACTCTAGTTTCATGGATTGAACATTTTGGACTTAGCACTGTTAGTTGTTTATTTGTTGTCCTATCCTGGTTTGCCATCCGTTTCATGAGTTTGAAATCTCCAACAGTAGCAGCGAAAAAACTTTCTTTTGGTGACGTGATGTATATATTGCTGGGGTCAATGTACTCTCTTGCTGGGATATAATTTTCCTAAAAACTTTGGATTACAAAAGCTAACTAACCTTTTGCTTTTATTGATCAGGCTGTAACAAGTTTATCATGGCAAACCTCAAAACCAGTTATTGTGAATGAGAAAAACTACACTGCTGAGATGGCTCTTCTTGGTGGTACTGTGGACGATTCAGTTGTCATTCCTGATCCACTTCCCTCAACGACATCCTCAGATTCACAGTCCGCTTTGGTACCAGGTTCTCGTGGAGCTGTCACGAGTACGGTGAATGTCTCATTTGCAGAACAAACACCAAATAGAACTCATCTATGGCCTGGTGGGCCACTGGGCAGACTACATGCACTTCGTGCCAGTGACAGTTTCAATGATGATATGGGTGTATTTTCCCCTATCATTGACGTATCATCTGTTGAGAAGTGGGCTGATAGTGAAGGATTCAACAATAAGGATCATTTAGTTGTTGACAAAATGCCTTCCTCTTTGCTATTTCCTTCATCCAGCAAGGGATTTCCATTCGGAGATGATGGAAACAAGGAACATACGATATTTGACTGGAAATCAAGTTCTACTTCGAAACAGGTTTGTGTTTCTTCATCAAGAAAGTGCTATTATTATTTTTATAAGTCATGTTCATAACTTCATTATGTCTCCAAAGTCCCTGTTTATTTGTGGTTATACAAAATACATTGGCTGGACCTAATTTAATTTGCTCTCTACTATATTATTCTCTCCCATATGTGTTTCCATTATTTGCGCAGGACGACACGAGGGCTGCTTTTTCGTCATATGGAACTACTACGCCAACAGCATCATCCAAAAGTGAACACTCTGCCTTGACGCCTCCAGAAGCATGGGGTGGTGATAAATTATCTGAAAAGTTTAACCAATTGGCCAATGAGAAGTATTCTGATAAGTTTAGCCATCTGCATGCACCTTCACGTCTCGGGATTTCAAGCACAAGTGCTAGTACATCTGGATCGATGTTCTCTAGCTCTCGAGATTTCCCCTTGTCACTTGGTCAGACAAACCTCGCAAACGTTGGCTCAGAGTTCCCACGGATTAGAGACTTCTCTTCAAACTTTGAGACATCCTCGACGCTGACAGACAACAACTTGCCTTCAAGCCCGTTGTTAACAAAAGGCATCACAGCTCCGGGTAACATGGATTCATTGAGGCTATCACCAAGTTTTACTCGTAGGTTCTCTACATATGCTGAGAGAATCAGCACCACTTCTTCCTTCAGTGACGGGACCTCTCTCTCTATGGGTTCACCCAAGATAAAGAAAACAGGAGCAGAAACGAGAGAGGAAAATTTAAACAATATGTTGCCAAGACCTGAGACAGTGGCTCCAACAGAAGCTCTTCCGGTTATGAATGTATGTAAAAAGTTTCACAAAACCATTTTTTTATTCCTGATAATCTCATTTGGATATCTGTCTGTAACTTGGGCAAATCTGTTGCAGGGAGGAAACATGGTAGGGTCGAAGCAATCTCAAACGGATCAACAGCAAGTGGTTGGTAGTAGCAATTTTACACTTCAACTATTTCAAAGAACACTCGAAGGAACTCTGGATTCTTTTCAAAACTCCATTCACGACGACATGAGGAACCTGCACATTGAGATCCTCAGACAGTTCCACATGCATGAGGTAATGTTTGCTCTTGTTCTAACTTCATCCTTGTCTTCTACAAATGACTTATCTGTTTTTTGTTTTTGACAGATGGAGATGTCGAAGGTTTTAAGTTCGATTCTGGAGAACCAAGCAGAGCAAATGAAAGAGTTGAAATCGTTGCGGAAAGAGAACCAACAGCTCCGGCAAAGGCTTTAGAGGAGACCGTTATGAGTCTTGAGGCTTTGTGTGTTCAATTGCCGTGTGAATTTCATTCCCTTTAGTACTCTTTCTTTTTTGCCATCGAATCGATTTTTTGTTGTTTTCATATTATGATTGATTCGTTTAGATTCCATTTATTGTGTGATGTATCATCTGATTATTTAATTTGTTTTCAGTTTTGGTTTTGGGATGAATACTGAAACCTCGTTAACAATTGAAACATTGAGCTTCTTCTATTGATTCTTAAGTAAATCAAGCTAGTAGTGTAGCATTTGTGAATCTGTTCCTATGAGAGAAAATATTGCTTTTTTGGTCAAAAAAAAAAAACATTTTGCTTTTGATAAAAGGAAAAAGAAAATCTGTGGAAAGTGAAATCGAAATAATACAAATAAGATTTGATAATAAAGGCCATCCTCTTCCACCGCAGGTACAGTGATTTAGTGTGGTGTATTGAGAAATTTGGATAATGGTGACGTGTGTTTGTTTCTCTTCATTTTCTGACTAATCTCAGTACATCGCCCACAAGATGTAACGAACCAGCTACAAGAACCTGCACACACACACATACAGTCCTTAAGCCACTTGAATATTATGAGACATCGATAAAATGGGTTTGTGTTATACCTGGAAACGTGTGGCTGAGCTACTCTCATGTATACTATCCCTTAGCCATTTTATTGCCATCGGTAGTGAAGTAAACACCTCACTGTTCCCTCTTCTTTCACGATCTTTTCCTTTATCTTCTTCTCCTTCTGCGTTCCCAATAACCACACAATATTAAGTTGAGATATGGATTTCAAGGTGACGTGTGTCTATTTTGTTCCATGATCAGAAAGATTTATTTTACTACCTCTTTCATTGTTGACAAGGCTTTCCCACACTTTCTGGAGTGTGAACTCCCATGACAAGTCAACCTGTTGATCATTCTCTGGCAAATCGGCCGCCGTACCAACCTTGTGATACACAGACATGTTTGGTACAAACAATGCCTTCTTGAAATGGACACCTACATCAACCATTATTCAGCTTTCTCTTATTACCCGTTTTAACTCAGATAACTTTCTGTCTTTTGAAGAATTCTCCATTTCACAAAGCTTATTTCCTCAAGGACAATGTGCTACACACCAAGACACAAGGCTCAAGAACTTACCGTAGTTTGCGCATGTATTCCTTAGATGTGGAAGCAGTAGATTTGGGTCCCGAACTGACATGCAATTGAAGAGCAATATCTGCAAAGCAGCCAGATGCTCAAAGCTTGGAGAACCGCAGAGAAAAATAGGTATAGGCAGAAGAAGATACTCTAACCCAATCCTTTTACTGTAAATTCATTGAATCTCTTATATGATTTATAAATCCAAGACAGAACAAGTAACTCGTCGTCCCCTTACCTGTTGGCAGTTTTCTTCTCCTAAAGATTGATCATGAGAGGATCCTGTGGAGCCATTAACCAAATGTTCTGAACTCTCTGACTGGTTGTCCCCCTTAACCGCAAACGAAAACCATTTGGCGCATACTTCCATGCTTTCTGGACTGTGAGCTCCATCCAGATAAAATACTAGATCCCCTGGAGTCCGAGATTCAATAAATTGATCAGGGACAACCTGTGCTCGTCCTTGTAAACTCGCTGTAGCTAACCCTTTGATGAATTGCTCAGGCAGAATACTCTAATCCAAAGAAGAATGTGGAAAAAGGATGAAATGCACAAATGAGAGAAGGGCCTAGATACAAGCTGAGAAGTAAACAAAGACAGGAAAGAGCAGTTTACCATCTGAGTCAGACTGGGAACTTCAAGTTTACCCATTTGCTGAAGCCAGGTAGAGGCAAGCGAAACTGCTAGACGAGCATTGAGATATTGGTGCTCCCCATCAAGCCCAAGTTTCTGACCACTTAACTGCCTTGCAGTTAGTGGTTGCACCACTTCTAGATTCACCTGTCAATACAATGTTAAAAGCTACTATTAATTTCACAACCTTTCAATAGAATGCTGCAGCTTACCCGCAAGAGCACCTACACTTACTTTCACAGATCAACAAAACTAGAATGGGACTATAGCTAATGCACCTATTTGTGGACGCATTGATTTTTCAATTTTCACCATAAAGAATGGTACATCTAAAATACTACAATCAACCAAGCAGCACATAAACATTGTCTGCCAATTTTTAATGATCATAGGGTTCAATAATTTAAATTGGGCGTACATCTAATTCAGAAGCTTTCTCTTCAAGGACACGCATGGCTTCATCAGGTTGGGGCACTGTGAAAGCTGGAACTCCAAGCTAAAATATGAACAAGGAAGATGAGGAACCTATGGAGAGTATTACTCAGTTACGAAAAGGAATGATCCATTTTAAATTTAGATATACAAGACTCATAGCCACCTTGAAAATTCCAGCCTTCTCACCAGCAATTTTGCCAAGTGTATCACCTGTGATGCATCCCACAGAGAAGAAAGAAACCATAATACAATATTAAACAAAAGGAATTTCAAAACTATGCTGGCTCATTTAATGAAAGCATAGATCTCATGATTTAAAATTTAGAGCCGAAAAAACTAGAGATATGGACAATGATAACATTTTCATAGTAGCATTGGTATGGCATGCATGAGAGGATTCCAGTTACAAACCTAGAATTTCCATGTGGTCAAATCCAAGTGAAGAAATACCACATACCACAGGTTTCTGAACCTGTAACATGCCAGCAATGAATCCCCATGATAACTTATTTAGTCACAAGAAAAGACTACTTACAGCCTTCCTGAAAGTAATGCATATTTTAGTAATTGGAGTCTTTTGAGGATATTATTATAGAGTTTAGTGTTTGATTAAATAAGGATTTGGGTTTTCATATAACTGTTTCCCCTGAGCCAATAGAAGAAAGGGGAGTTCATCAGAAACTTGGTCAGATTTCAGGTTTCTTGTCTTAATGAACCCACAAGCTTGGATGTTAGTTGAAGGGATACATTCTATTTGGAGAAAATAGCATTTGAGCTGAGAAAGAGGTCAAACGTACCGCATTGGTGGCATCAAACTTCCCACCTAAACCTACCTCCAATATAGCAGCATCTACCTGCATAAAGAAGCAAAGAGCGGTACCATTAAAGAGAAAAAGATGTTTTCACATCTATCATGTCACTGGATAGGAAAAATGGTTAATAAAGGTAAAGATTGGCATCAAACCTCTTCTGCAGCAAATATTTTAAAAGCTAGCAACGCAAGGAACCGGAAATATGTAGGCATTGGTATCTCCTCGTTAGTTCTCTCCTGCAAATCAAATAGTCAGTAACCTTGTATTTTGAGTCAAAAACTAAAGTTAGTTCCATCTTCATTTGCAACTATGCACACTATTATAAGTTCTTATCATGATATTCTCAGACGGCAACACCAAAGGTGATTCCAACAAGATATAGGAAGGGACACTATAAATGTGCTCTTCAACATCACTACCCCTCAAAGAAAATAGTTCCAATGAAAATCTACGTTGATGATAACTACTTACTACTAGACAATAGAGAAAACCCAAAATACAGAGAATGAGTTCAAAACAGCAGATTCTGAATCTTCTTTTTGTTGCAAACATACCTTAAGCCTGTTATAGCACCACCAGAAATAACCCAAAAATTTCTCCTCACTTATGTCCACACTGCAGCAATAGAACAAATCAGCTAAAGCGAAGGTGCGCAATTTTCAGTAAAGAAGAAAGTAAACTAGATAATCACTGCCTCGTTTGCTACTTTTGGATCTCTGGTTGTTAGATCGAGAATAAAAAGGGAGTACGTAACACGTATGCCCAAACCAATATTTTTGAAATAAAAAAAATAAAATAGGCTCTGGAAAATGGAAAAACATTGGTCATCAAAAATATTATGCTAAGGAGGTAGTGTTTCTAATCAGGTTCCTGCTTCTATGAGCACAGATATTTATTTTTCTCAAAATTTCCAACAAACCTAGAAAAACTTACCCGTCTAAGCGAAATCTTTCCCGGACATCAATGAGGTGAGGTGAAGTGAAGAGTCCAGTTCGGAAGCCATAGTTTCGTAAAATAGACTCAGTAAAGGCACATGTGGATCCCTTCAGGCCACATAAACAGAAAGAGAATAATGTTAGCTGTTGGATCAGATAGTAATCAACTGTGCAGACAGTTCATCAAACAAGTTCACTGAATTTTTTACTCAAATTGGAAAAAAAGCTTAAAGATGACTCAGTCCAGTAACGTATCTCAATTCTCCACAGAGCAAAACCTTAGACTTCTGGCAAAGCAAACCTTAAAGATTACTTTCTCTCTCTATCCTAATGTATATCTTGACACACACATAAAAGAAATGACTTCGTATTATTTATTCAGCCTCTCCAGAAATTAAATACCTTGCCTTTGGTTCCAGCGACATGGATAACTTTCATCTTTAAAATGTCTTCTTCCAGGTCAAGTAGCTGCAAATGGATTACGAAAATCATAATATTTAGCAGAAAAATAATAATAGCAATTCTAAGAAGAATCCAGTTGAAAGAGAAACCTTAAGATAATCAAAAACTAGCTCGAACCGATCCCCTTTGTTGCTCTTATCAGCACGACTTCGCTTGGTGATCAAAGAAGACAACGCAGCCAACGCTTCCTCATACGAATCTCCTCCTGCTTTTTGCTTCACCACTCCATAATCGCCTGTAACCAAAACAAGCGAACTTGATCCATAAATATCGGTTTCCTCGTATCAAGTTAGGACCAAACTAGAGAAGAAACAAACCTCGAGCTGCCATCTCGATCTGCTTCCTTAACGAGCGAATCTGAAACGAGAAATATGAGAATATCAAAGATGCCGAAAACAAAATTCCTCCGAGATTCTCGGAAAGAGAAGGAGGAACCTGAAAAGAGAGAGACGTAAGGTGCGGCTGCTGGTAGTGATGGTGGAGCCGAAGTACGGCAAGAATCGAGAGGTGGCAGAGAAACGCAGAGCTCAAACGGCACGATGTGGTACGAGGTACAAACGAAACAGCAAACATTCTCTTGTGCCTACATTGCACTACTGTTCGTTGCCTTGTTTAGTCATTTTCAGCAATTGGACGGAGAAAGAACATGATTTCGTATTGGTTATTAAAAAAACAAAACAAATATGTTTTAGACAAATCGTCTGGGTGGTGTAGTCGGTTATCACGCTAGTCTCACACACTAGAGGTCCCCGGTTCGAACCCGGGCTCAGACATTTTTTGTAATTTTTTCCCCACAGTATGCCACGTCATTAGAGAGATACGCGTAGGTGGGCACGCTGTTTTCGATTGACCCTTAGGCCAAAAACAAAACCTGAGAAGTGAGAGAACCTGAACATTCACGAATCCAAATCAGAAAAAACTCATCGGAGCTTCTTCTTCTTCAATTTTGGAGCGAATAGTCGATTCATCTTGTGTCTCTATTTCTGAGAAAGGTGAAGAGACGAAGGGAGAGATATGGATTGGGACACCGTAGCTGCTGAGGATGTGATCGAGGCGCTGAGAGAAGTTGAATGGTCGACGCCTCCTCGTTCGTTCGGCGAGTTCTTCTCTAGATTCGCATTCCCTCGCTCTTTCTCTAAATGGAAGAGCCGCCTCAAATGCAATCTCTACTAGTATTACTTTCTCTCTCTATCCCCTCGATTATTGTCTGCATCTCTCTTCCCTTTCAGGGTGTTTATTTATGATTTTGATCTCATGTTTCCTTTTACTTGTTTTATCTTCGCTGCAGCTATAGGACGAATTACTTCATCCTGCTGATTTTCGTTCTGGGTAACTGAAAAGAAATTTCTTGATTTTAGCTGTATTTTGGGAATTTATGGGTTTTAATTAAGAAGATCTTGTGCAGTTTCTTAACAGATGTCTTTGTTGACTCAGGTCTCGCGCTTATTACAAGACCATTGGCTATTGTGGGTGCTGCTTTTACAGCCTTGAGCATCGCTTTCCTTAACGACAGGTATTATCTCCGGTGACTTCTTTTAGTTTTCGCTTTTGTATCTTTCTGCTCTGCAATACGATTGGGGCTTCATGATGGCATGAATTTGGAAGATGTTAGGCTTCTTTTAGTTCATTTGTATTCGCATAAGATTGGAAGATATTAGGCTCCTTTGTCTTCAATGGTTGCTCTTGAACTGGACTTTCACTATTGGAGTCGATTGGTTAAATTGTTTTGGTTCTTGAAATCTGAGTGTTTCAAGGTGGCCTGTTCCATTCCCGCTGTGGCGGTTTGATGCTCATATTGGTATCCGGCATCGATGTTAGTTTCTTTTTTCCTAGCATTTATCCGCAAGTATTGTAGTTTGTGGTTGTGTGTGCCGCAGAATCTATTGGGTGTTCAAACTTAAGGGAGATAATTTTCGTTTTTTCCAGTTTTGCAGCTACTTTTAATGAGAAGTTTATAAGGACTATTAGGCATTTCTCCCCTCATTTAGCTGCAAAAATGAGGCCTCCCCACATGTGAGTTGCTGTTTAAGTTATTTTACATGGAAGATATAATAAAGAGGGTTCTAGGTAACATTATATATTATGTGTTCACTTGCAGGCCTGTCATCCGTGGTAGATCAGCAGCAAGAAAGACAGTATACGTCTGTGGGAAACCACGTTGGGTATTCGTTGTTATTTTCCTAACAGGTTCTTGAATACTCACTACCCCCTTTGTTATGTAATTAATGAAAAATTGGTGTCAAAACTGATCAATGTGTTGATTTCCTTATGCTATATAGCCAGTCTTATCATGTGGTTTTCTTCCTGCGGTTTGTTGTGGGTCCTCTATGCACTTCTCACTTCTCTCGTCCGTAAGTCATTGCACTTGTCATCGTAGATGTCCTTTATTGGAGTTTTTGTTTTTGACATGAAGTTTTCTCTCCATAGTGATTGCTCTTCATGCAAGCGTGAGAACTCCAAACCTCAAGGCACGCTTGAACACATTCCGTGAAGAATTTCGGGCTGTCTGGCGTAACTACAGCGAACTTTAAGTCACAGGTAGCTACACAATCCAGAAGCAAACCAAGCAGCCATCATGTTGTCAAGTAAGGGCATACTTTCCCTCAACCATGGTCTCAGTTTGTTTTTTTCTTGTAGTAATATTGTAGCCTTCTAGGCCGTTAGTCTGAAGTGAGCCTCCCTTTGTTTTGTCAGATTCTGGCAGATGAGGCTCTCAGTTTCATGGTTAAGACTTACGATGGTTATAGGCTGTTCAATCGCAGACAGAATAGATTCACTTGAAACACTGGACATACTTGACCAAGTTACTTCTAATTGGTGTAGAGATGTTCATCCTTTTCATACCGTGTTAGTGATTTGACTTCACAATACTCTCTTTTTATATATAAATAGATCCAAACAGAACTGTATTGTGTTTCAAGTACAAAAATTGAAAGACAGAGAGTATCTAAAAAAAAAGGTATTCTTTTTCTCAAGACTTGATAAAGTTCTTGAGCGTGTTCAACCACAGTAAGTGCACTTTACTATCTTTGTTGATCATATACTCGTGCAAGAAGTTGATCATGCTCGGCTTTATCCCTCTAATCTCGATGTACCTATGGAAAGGCTTCCTTAGCTTTTCATCCAAAACCCTGCAGAAAGAAACCATCAAAGATCATGACTTTGGTCCTTGTAAACATAAAAAGATAAACATAAAAAGATCAAAACTTTTTCGGGTTGTTACCGGAAGGAAGGGCCTTCATAGGCAAGCTCATCCTTGGAAGGATTGTCAGGAAATGTGACCCACATGTCCTTGATTGCAATCTTGTCAGGAAAAGCAGTACATCTGAATTCCAAACTTGGTCCTGTCTTCTTGGAAAGAGTTACTAAGAGAGGCACATTGGATTGCTTCGGCTTCTCTGGCTTATACTCATGTTCATCTTCTTCATTTTATTCCTCATAGTCATCTTCATCGTCTTCTTTATCGCCTGTCACAAGATTAGTCATGTGTACTTCAACCATAACACTCTCTCCTTCGTATTCTCTAGTCAATGTCACGGTCTTTGATCCAGGTTTGTCTTCCATTCTAAAAGGGAAACCACTTGGAGTTTCTTCAACCTTTATTCAGGCACAAAAGCAACAATGAGATTATTTGCCATTGGCCTCTCACGTGACCTTATAGAACAAATTGACATTAGAAACAGAGAGCTTCACGAAACACTTAGATATGGAAGAATGAGATATTAATAGGAAACAAAAATCACATGAAAAAATGGGTACAGAGGAGGAAGTTAGGGTTTACTCGATCGTAATCATCAGCTTGCTCGGCGATACCAATCTCGGTTTCGATCACTCGGAGAAGCGGATCGTTTGAGGAAGCGCTCTTTTTGGCAGATGTGGTAAAGGGATTATTAAGAGAAATGGACGGCGTCAGATGTCGCAGGCGGCCTTGAGCGGCCCACGACTGATCCATGACTGTGTAAAAGGAAGAGCGATTTCTGCTGCAGTTTCCGACAAGCCACGATGCTGCGCGACGTACCAAAGTCGCCATTTTTGAGCTGGAGAGAGAGAACACTACCTCCGAGGGTTTTGATTTTCTTTAGGGTTTAGTGGGTTTTTTTTTTTTTTACTTTAGGGGAACTTCTTAAAATTAGAGTAATTTGATTTCTCGAACAAAAAAAAAGAAGAGTAATTTTATTTCGTTTTCAAAATTCAGGTCGGAGATGATTCGATTTGCGATAATGGAGATTCAAGGAAAACCAGGGTTCCTATAATTAAACCGGATTTAAATCATTAAAACCAGAGTTGACGACGAAAAAGAAAATCAGAACCGCTAAAAATATGGGCCGACTCGGACCGGTTGGCCCATTACGACATCTCTGATATAAAAAATTAGGAGACCGTTTCCATAATCTGAAACCCTAGTTTTCTTCTTCTTCAGTTGTAGCCTTTTTAAGTTACAGTCGAAGACATTAATCGGCATAATCTGAAATCCGAAACCAGAAGAAGATGGCGATGGATTCGATGGAGAGAATTAACAATTTCCGATGGGGGGATATAGGCGAGGATGGCGACCTTGATTTCCTGCTTCCTCCTACGCAGGTGGTAGGGCCGGATCAGAACGGTATAAAGAAGGTGATTGAGTACAAGTTCAACGACGTGGGAAAAAGGGTCAAAATCACGACTACTTACCGTGTCCAGAAGCGAGCACTCAACAGACGAGCTGCTGAGCGACGGAGCTGGCTCAGGTTCGGAGACGCCGCCCGTGAGGACGCCGGTAGCCACCTTACCATGCGTTCGACCGAGGATATCCATTTGGAACGAATTAGTGCTCCTGGTATATCTTCACTCTCTGATGGATACTTTGCCTTTTGGTGTTATAGGATTCGTTGTTCTTATGCACCGTCTTTCTTTGTGAGCAATCAATCTTACTCTATTATGTGTTATAAACGAGTTAGAGATTTTCAAACTAGAATCTTATTGATACTAGCTAAAAAGATTTTGCTTTTTTAAGCTTCAGTTTCTTGTTTATGTTTCGTATTTTTGGGTGGCTAATTAGCCAATCACATGTTTGCCTTACGGCAGCTGTTTGTGTGAATGGTCAGTAAGCTCACCTAGAGCAATGTCGTTGGTGATTCATTTCAACACTAAAGCAGGATTAAACCCAGTTTTGGTTTTGGATCATTAACATATATGTTCTGTACTAGTTTCTTGTAACTTATCTTAAATTACTTAATCTACCATAGGTGACCAATTAGCCGATCACATATTAGCCATATGGCTGCTTCTTTCTGTGATTGGTCAGTATGTCACCAATAGCAGTCTCTTGTTGGTAGCCTTTATGAGTGTGAGCTAAAATTGTGTTCTCCTATCTTGGCTGTCGACTGTACACATAAAGTTTTCATTTTAACTCTCATTCTGAAACCACTTTCTCTTCAGCTCGTGAGTCTTAAGAATTTGTTAATGTTGCCTGATTACTTTCTGCTTTAGAAGTCAATTGTGTAGATCTCTCCACGGGTGGGCACGTTAGCCAGCCACATTCTTCTATATGAGGGTGGCCGTATTGCCCACACAGATGTTTTGTTGGTGGCTTCTTGCACGAAAGTAGATTTCTGCTTTCACTTCCTAGCTGCCAACTACACTTGTGAGGCTAAAGTTTTTCTATGGAGAGAAAGATCTTGCTTTTACCATTTTAAGTAAACTCCTTTTTTGAAACTTGGAGATCTTTGTTCTTTCGATATTTTAGGTAGCAATGCGGAAGTTGCAAAGGCATCAGGAGAGACCATGTCTCAGTTGGGCCAACCGGGTGCGGTCCTCATGGTCTGTAGGCTATGCCACAAGAGAGGTGACCACTGGACATCAAGATGCCCTCAGAAGGATCTCTTATCCTTGATGGAAACGCCTTAACAGCAGAAGCTTGTACATCGACTGGAAGTGGTACTGGCAAGGCCGCTTATGTGCCGCCAATCATGAGAGCAGGTCGAGAGAGAAGTGTTGCTGGTTCAGACATGAGAAGGAGGAACGATGAGAACTCTGTCCGTGTGACTAACTTGTCTGAAGACACCCGTGGACCGGATTTGATGGAGTTGTTCTGTCCGTTTGGTGCAACCCGTGCCTATGTGGCCATTGACCAGAAGACGAGCATGAGCAGAGGATTTGGTTTTGTCAATTTTGTAAGTAGTGAAGATGCACAGCGTGCAATCAACAGATTGAACGGATATGGTTATGATAACCTCATCCTTAGGGTTGAATGGGCACCTCCTAGACACAGTTAGATCCATTATTATTCTCTCTGGTTAGAATTTTTTTGGTGATGATGCTTAATGCGTAGGAGAGATTCTATATACTCATGTTTATACCCATTTTGTTATTTTATATTGCAAAAATATATGAACTTTGAAACTGACATTGTTTAATCAAAGTTTTTCACGTGTAATCTTGTCGTCAGCGTAATTTAAGCGTATGATTTACTTCTGTAGTAATCTGTAAGAATAAAGATTTTATTTTTTAATTTACACAATTGCCCTCAAAATAAAAGTTTCGTCACTGACAGATATCCCACATTCGCAGTCGAGAATTCCCGGGAAAACCAAAATGAAGCTCTTCGTCGGAAGCCATCTGCTCAGAAATTCTACTTTCTTCAAGATCTCCGCCTTTGTTTTGATCTCCGTTGCTTGCTTCTTCCTCGGTAAACATTGGTCCGATGATGGCTTCCGCCGCCTCATATTCTTCTCGGCCGGCCCTTCTCGATCCCCCATTGTTGCTCTCTCCCCTGGTTTCGGAAAGACCTATAACATCTCTGACTTGATCTACCAGAGTCACCCGATTCCGCCGATTTTGCCTCCGCCTCTGACGCCACCGCCCCCGCCAAATACGGTTGAGCTGAAGGTGTTTGGGATCGTCAATGAGAACGGAACAATGTCCGATCAGTTTCAGATTGGTGATTACGACGCCGAGTCGGCCGCGGATACGTTGGGGGATCAGACGGAATCCGAGAGTAGCGACGGTGACACCGAATCTACCACGGCCAGAGTTAGTGTGACGAAATTCGATATGTGTCCGGAGAATATGACGGATTACATTCCTTGTTTGGATAACGTAGAAGCCATCAAAAGGCTCAATTCGACGGCGCGTGGGGAGCGATTCCAGCGGAATTGCCCCAAAGAAGGGATGGGATTGAATTGCACCGTCCCGGTTCCCAACGGATACCGTCCTCCGATCCCGTGGCCGAGAAGCCGTGATGAGGTATCGTGACGCTCTCTGTTCATTTTTTGACATCTGGGAACAAAACCAGAGATGCAATTGAGAATGTTTTCCGTGACTTCTTTCTGATTTTGTTTATAGGTGTGGTTTAACAATGTTCCACATACTCGACTTGTTGAAGACAAAGGTGGTCAAAACTGGATTTCCAAAGAGAATGACAAATTCAAGTTTCCTGGTGGTGGTACTCAGTTTATACATGGTGCTGATCAGTACTTGGATCAGATCTCCCAGGTTAACTGGTTTTTGTGATTCATTGTGAAATTATTTTGTTACCTGTGTTCCCTTGAATCTGAAGTTACTACAAATTTGTCGTATATGTAGATGATTCCTGATATCGGCTTTGGTAACCATACACGAATTGTTCTTGACATTGGATGCGGTGTGGCAAGTTTTGGTGCTTACTTAATGTCACGACATGTCTTGACTATGTCTATAGCTCCAAAAGATGTTCATGAGAACCAGATACAGTTTGCTCTTGAGCGTGGTGTTCCTGCAATGGTGGCAGCATTCACAACACGGCGATTGTTGTACCCAAGCCAAGCTTTTGATTTGGTTCATTGTTCAAGATGTAGAATCAACTGGACTCGTGATGGTATGCGATTCTTTTATGCCACCTTTTTACTTATTACAAAGTTACAGAAATAAATCTTATTCCACTCTAGTTTCCCAAACTGGTGGTTGTTCGGTTCCTTCCACCATGTCTAGTTCTTTTTGCGTTTTTGGATCTTACACATAAGAAGCATTCTGTGGGAAACAAATATTTCGCTCTGTGTGCCCTTTGGCTAAGATTGTTCTCTGCTGGCTGTTTTGTCATTTAATATTTGACTTTTAAGTAAAAGGTCTAACTTAGCACCAAGTGTTTCTGAGTTTCTACTGACAGATTCTCCTGTATTGTCATTTTCTTTTATATGAAGATGGAATCCTGCTCCTTGAAGTCAATAGGATGCTTCGTGCCGGAGGATATTTTGTTTGGGCAGCACAACCTGTATATAAGCATGAAAAGGCCTTGGAAGAACAGTGGGAAGGTATCATCCATGCAGCTTAATATTCCATTTCTATATTTCCACCAAGTGTCTGTTTTGGTTATAAAGGCATCCCAGCCGAAGCTATTTTGGCTGACAAACTCTTGAATGATCTTGGGAAGAAACTCTAAGAACCTTACACTGGCGAATTAATTTATCATGCTCATGGTCTTCAGTTTGCTACAATTCTGATAAATAAAAGTTGGTTCCTATCAAAAGGCATTTGGAGCCAGTTTCTTTTCGTCTGCAGGGATATATACATAGTGTCTTTTTTAAGACCATGTTTGTATGTGATTTAGTATGATGTATTTTGTTTTTTCAGAGATGCTAAACCTTACCACTAGGCTGTGTTGGGTTCT
This sequence comes from Eutrema japonicum, assembly GCA_030161315.1. Classification (NCBI taxonomy): domain Eukaryota; kingdom Viridiplantae; phylum Streptophyta; class Magnoliopsida; order Brassicales; family Brassicaceae; genus Eutrema; species Eutrema japonicum. The sequence goes on along the minus strand of BSQW01000005.1, from coordinate 54,732,026 downwards.
TGTGAAGAAGGAAGGATATATAGCTATTTGGCAGAAGCCCACAAATAACACTTGTTATCTAAGTCGTGATGCTGGAATCATGCCTCCTTTGTGCAATTCTGAGGATGACCCAGATAGTGTTTGGTATGTTTGGCATATTTTATTTTTTTCCGGTTCTTTTTGCTGCCAAATGAATGATTAAAATCAAAAAACCGCTTTAGTTCCCAATCTTTGACATTGAGCATTCAACTTTACTTGGTGGACCTTGCTTCTGTTCCTTGGGCCAAAATTTGTTCGATTCAGCAACTTTTTCTTTCCTAAGGAGATGTCACCTTCACTAATTATAGGATCTCCTTTGTGATTATGTTAGGTACGTAGATCTAAAGGCATGTATCACTAGGATTGAAGATCATGGATATGGAGCAAATCTTTCTCCTTGGCCATCCCGGTTACAGACCCCACCTGATAGGCTGCAGACAATACAAATAGATTCGTACATAGCTCGAAAAGAGCTCTTCGTAGCTGAATCAAAGTACTGGAAAGAAATAATATCAAACTATGTAAATGCCTTACATTGGAAGCAGATAGGACTCAGAAATGTCTTGGACATGAGAGCTGGATTTGGCGGGTACTATTTCTGCCTGTAATGCTCTATCTTTAGATAAAACCAAAATGGCTGCTTCATAAATTCCTGTGTTTTTTGTTTTCTTGGCAGATTTGCGGCTGCTTTAGCTGAGCTAATGGTTGATTGCTGGGTTCTCAATGTTGTTCCAGTCAGTGGGCCAAATACACTGCCTGTTATATATGACCGTGGACTACTAGGAGTAATGCACGATTGGTACAAAGACTCCTTACTCCAAATGTCTAACTATATTAAACTTATAGGATCGTTACCCCATGCCATAATCTTTGATTGTTGTCACGTTTTTCCTTGGTTTAAATCCTTTTGAGACCCTAGATCACACAATAGCATTGTATCTGATAATGTATTGTTCAATTGAACTGTCTAAGATAAAATGCAAGATGTTTGTCTTTTCAGGTGTGAACCGTTTGATACCTACCCAAGAACCTATGATTTGCTTCATGCCGCGGGTGTGTTTGCCATCGAGAGGAAAAGGTAACAACGACCAGCTTTGCTTGGCCAGTTCAAATAAAAATGCGTCATCTTCAAGGCCCTTTCCGATTTTGGTGTATTATTTGTTCGTGGTGGTCTTGTTCAGGTGCAACGTGTCAACGATGATGCTAGAGATGGACCGGATTTTGAGACCCGGAGGACATGTATACATAAGGGATACGATCAATGTGATGAGTGAGCTTCAAGAGATTGGAAACGCGATGGGGTGGCACACGACCTTACGTGAAACCGCTGAAGGACCTCACGCAAGTTACAGGGTCCTCTTATGCGAAAAGCAATTTGAATCGTTTGATAATAAGCATCGTACGAAAAAGAAAAGGAAGAGTAGAGGCAAAAAAGCTTGACAATTTCATAAATATAAGGGTTGGGCTACAATTTTCTGGTTTCTTTGATCAATCGTTATTTTAGTTTAGGAGGCTTTTGGATTTTTAGGAAAAGTTAGGGACTCTTAAACAAACTCTGAACTGTTTGTGAGGTTTACGGCGTTAAGCCCTCTCTAACGTTGACGAAAACCGGCTTAAGCTCACTTAATCTTGTGTTGTTGACTTGTTTATACAACTACGAAGAGTCGACAAGACAACACTGTTTGGTATATCCTTGATTTAAATTTGGAATGTTTGTCGATGAAAAATACTCCTCCGATCCATATATCTAAATTATTCACAAATGGTGTTATTAATCTATAATAAACTGGTGCATAACTGTGCCTTTGAATTATTTAATTGATCATTTCTAAAATACAAATGTGAGACATTATTACAGGTTTCTTAACAAAACTAAACTAAGGAAACAAAGACAAACAAGACCAACGGGCAAAAACCTCACTAACGGATTCTTGCTTTATTAGTAAAGTTGCATCGAGAGGTTGGCTACTTAACGTAGTTGAAACCGTTGACGGTGAATCCTCCGTCAACGGAAATGACCTGTCCGGTGATGTAAGAGGCTGCCGGAAGGCAGAGAAAAGCAACCAGCGACGCGACTTCCTCTGGTTCTCCAACACGCCCAAGTGGGGTCCGCGAAACTACCGCCTCCATAAAATCTTTCTTCTCAAGTAGCTGCATAAGAACATAATAACAATGTGATACATTTTGATGCGGTCTCAGTTTCTTCTTTTTTGGCAACTTGGTCTCGGTTTAAACATTCCAGTTTGAATTCAGTTTATATGCCAACCCCTACTCTTTTTCTCCCACAACTCTATCAATCTTAAGTGAAACAATGCTTCATATGCATTATTTTAGGGCATAGTTAGAGTATAGGAAAAGATACCGATTCCACAAGTGAGGTCTTGATGTACCACGGCGCAACGCAATTGGTCCTGATGTTGTCGCCTGCCCATTCGCAAGCTAGATTTCTTGTAAGCTGATTAAGTGCTCCTGAGAAAAGAACCCTAATTTTATTTCCGTTGTTTTTGGGTTTATCTAAACAATGAAGAAAAAAGGACTCAACCTTTAGTTGCACCATAGATAGATCCACTACAAAGATGCACCAGGCCAGCTACAGAGGAGATGAACACAATGCTTCCCACCCCAGATGCTTTTAGGAGAGGATGTGCAATTTGGGATATATGAAAAGCGGATTCTAAGTTGGTCGACATGATTTTTGCATATTCCTCACTCGAATACTCCACTGTTGGTTTCCTTGTATTAGTTCCAACATTGTTTATCTGAATACATATAAAATTGAGAAATTTTCAGAAGGGCGAAGAGAATGATTCAAACCCTTAACTTGTGCCAGTATTGCTCACCACGTTATATAACAGATCTTGCGTAACAGATGGAAACTTACATGAGATCTATCATGAAAAGCTCATTTGAGGTAAAACCATCACAAGTCTCAACCATTTCAAGGCTAAGACCAACCTAACTGATAAAAGTGTTGAGCTTTAACAAGAAATTAGCAGGAGAAGGGAACTTACAAGGATGTTGAGCTTGCCGCCGAAGGCTGAGGACACTTCCTGAATCAATTTCTCCCTCTGATCTTTAACTGAAGCATCACAAACCGAACCAGATACCACTAAACCATTGGATTTCCAAACATCCAAGCATGCATTTAGCTCTTCCTGGTTCCTTGAACAAGTATGAACTGTTGCACCGAATCTTGCTAGTTCCTCCACTATTGCCCGCCTGTCCCCGGATCAAAACAGAGATTATGAATTATATATACTCATGCAATCAAAAAAAAATTATTCTTTTGCCCTAAATTCGACTTAAAATCATTCATCGAAATTTGAGAATCGGAAATAGATTTGTGCTTCCTTTATCCCACAAAAAAAAAACGAGAAATTCGTTGCAGAACACAGATGCCTTAGCCGAAAAATCTTGACGGTGACGAGAAGAGAAGAAGGCGAAGAGTTTTGTATATCGCGAGAAAATGGAAGCGAATTGAAAAGAGAAGAGAGCCAAACCCGATTCCACGAGTACCGCCGGTTACCAGAGCAGTTTTCCCGGCGAGGGACCATCTTTTGTCAGTCTCCATTGGCGCGCACTCTCCTCCACGAATATCACTCTGTGCGTTTGTGAGTGAAGTGGTTGGCTCAACTCTAATGGATGTTACTATTGGGCCTCAACTCACGATGGGCCCGTTTATGTACTCACGGCCCATTGAGTCATAATGGGAAAAGGAAGTTAGTACAAACAAAAATTGGTGATTCTCCCATTTGACTTTGGATGCACACGGTTTGAAAAGCTGTATGTAAAGCAGAACATAGAGCCAAAAAAGGAAAGTACATTGAAACAAGAGGAAGAGAAAAAGGTTACTAAATTAGTAAACTCTAATGGACAAATCATAGAAAGAGCTAACCAGAGAAATGAATTTTGATGAATAATGAGAGTGCAAGCATGAGCATGTGCATTCTGAGCTCTCCTTTAAAACCTATCTCTCGTATCTTCTTTTACACTAAATAAGACCTCTTAACAATAGATGTGTATTGATGGTACAACTTCAAGTTGAGTTTCTTGAAAGGGAAAGCAAGACAACAGAGAGAATATAGCGTTTTCAGTTTACTTGTTTGTGTATATAGGTGTTATATCAGCATAACCTAAAATAACTTTGTCTTCAAATATAAATTCTAAGATTAAGATATAACATGCTTGTTATTATTCAGACTACAATATATTAATAAATTTTTTAATAAATCTTCATATATTATAGTTTTTGTATAACCAATACATTCAGGATTCTTGATTCACAGTCACTTTAATTATATCATATACTGTAGATAAAACTTGTACCGGTTGTACAAGACCTAAATCATCCATCCTCAACAGCCTAACATGATTTGAATTCGAGTTTAAAATTAAACATTTTGACTAAAATTAACTCTCTAATGTCTCTTATAATTCACGCATTTGAATATCTCTCTTAATTTTATTCTTAACATCTTCAGCTAAATTTAAGCAAAAAAAAAAACATCTTCAGCTAAATCTTAATATTATGTCTAAAACTTTATAACATTAGTTTACAATCATGATTACAACCAAATAATTAACAAAAACAAATGTTTGATGCGGGAAGCTGAGTAAATAAATTACCATACTAACATAAATCTCTTACGAACTGGAATTCTTCACCAATGCATCAAAACATTAAAAATAACCCTATAAAAAAAAAAAAAAAAAAAGAGAACCCCAAATTTATCCTCAAACTTTAGAAAAATAAGTGAGAGAAAACGAAAACAAACAAAATAAATGAAGCAAAGAAAGGGGGATTGAGAATGAGAAGAGCACATTGAATATTCAGAAGCAGAATTTCCGAAAGAGGAAATGATGTAACAGCTGCCATAAAAAAATTCTCTGTTTCTTTTAGTTAAGTTTTTGTTTCGATGCTTTGTAATATTAAAAGCCATATTTCACGAGGTTGCCTCTTTTAGACAACGTTGAAATTTGTTGCCTCTCCCATTTAAATCTATTTTTCCTTTATAACCATCGGTTTCATTCTTTCTTTCTCCTTTTCTTTTATTTCTTCTCTTTCTCTCTCTCTATAATCTATAGACTCTATACATTTATAGTTGAGTTTATCCTTTTTCTGTTTTTATTTATTTATACCTAAGAAGGTTCTCTTAGAGTGAGATTAACTATTGTTGAGATGAACTATTTATGTGAGATTTTTGAGTTTAAATATTTAGGTTATAGTTACCCAAAATAGTTTAATTTATGTTGAGCCAAACAGAAAAAAACACTGTAATTACTTTATAAAAAGTAGAGTACATATAAATGATTTAACGGTAGGCGTAATTAATTTTAGTTAGCAATAACTCAAATTAATTTCATTGAGTGCAATGTATTAAAATCTTTTATTAGTTAAAATTATATTTTTTAAACTAACATTTTCCAAGCTTCGTTTCTTTAAATTTGATAATATTTGTGACAAATCTACAATACGTGATTATTCCTCTCGACGCGTTTCAATAAACTCGTATTCGGATCTATTAACAGTAAAAATTATCAAATTAAACACCTTCCTTGTATTGTTACATTTTTATTTATTTGAAGAAATACAAAGTCATTTAGTTGTCTAACAAGATTAACAAATATAACGTAAAGTAGAGATTATTATATATATAATGGTAGATGAAAACAGACGTAAGAGCATCATTATTGGAGGCTCTTAAGGAGGTTCTTAACCCAAAAAAAAAAAAAAAAAAATTAATTAATAAAATTATGAACAGTGTAAGAACCGGTTTTTAAATAAGAGTTTTAAGAACCGGTTCTTAAGGGGGTTCTTACACTATTCTTAGCCACGTGTCAACTCTTAATTCGTCGATTTTTTTTTTTGCCAAAATTTTTTTTTTAACTTTTTTTTAACTTTAACTTAAAAAAAAATTCTTACCTTTTTTTTTTTAAACTTTTTCTTAACTTCAACTTTAAAATTCTAAACTTTTTTTTACATAATAAATTAGAATATTTACATAATGAATTTGAATATTTACATATTAAACTTTTTTTTACATATTAATGAATTGGAATCATTCGGTGGGTGAACATGAAGCGATTCATAGACAATATCAGAAAAAAAACCAAATTGAGCGTTCTTTTGCATTTTTTTTCAAAATCTATGTTTAAAATGTTATGTTTTTACGTCAATTATGTTAAATTACAAAATAAACTCTATTTAAAATAAAACAAAATTATTTTTTTTTTTAAGAACCCCTAATAAGGTTCTACCAATAAAACAGCAAAAACAGAAGTTTTTTAACGGAGTTTCTAAACTTCAAATTTATAATTAAATATTAGTTAAGAAACCCATTTGGTTTCTCCCAATAATGATGCTCTAAGAAAAAAAGAAAAAAAAACAAAGGTCATCTTTTGTTTTTTTTTTGTCAACAAACAAAGGTAATCTATAAGTACAATGTACAAACGTTAGCATATGTTTATATTAGGAGCTATAAATTGTGAAAAGACCACTTTACTTGGATGAATTAGATTTTACCCTTCTCCTCGTAGTCGGTAGTCACACAGTCAGAATATATGTTCATATCTGCAAACGTTGGTGTGAACCAAATAATAATCATCTGTTCCCCCACATGCTCTTTGCATTTCATTTTAATTCGATCATTAATACTGTGATAGTGCATTTTCCTGTTACCACGATAAATAATGAAAAATATATATATATATATATATATCAGTATTTGTCTGCTAGTGCAGTTTTATTCATCTATATAATTTTTTTTTTTTTTTTGATATCTTTCGGTCCCCGGGAGTAATCCTAAGCCCAAAGGCCCAGATTCATCTCTCGGGTGGGAGTGACACAGCCCACTTATAATGCCCCACTTAGCCAAGTGCTTGTCCTGGTAATTTCGCTCCCGCGGGAAATCGATCCATGACCTAGACCAACAGAGCCTACACTCACCGCAAGAAGAAAACCACCCGACCACCAACAACTTGGTTCATCTATATAATTTCTTACGGCATTATTCATCTATAACTACAAAGCCAACTAGTTAAAAAAGGTACTTTTCCAAGTTCCTACTATTTGCAAACATATAAGAGTAATACACAAATTATCCTATTTTTTCATGTGCCAACCACTGATATGTAGAAAACATTATTAAAAAATCGAATTATTAAGGTTTCTCTTATTAGTTGGTGGTTTATCACATTAAAAATATGTTTGATCTATTTAGTGTGCTAATACATTAAAAATATGAAAAACATATTGAAAACACATAAAATAGTTCCAAAATATTTTTAACGTTTTTACCTTTATTTTTACTAATGTTATAAAAATATTTTTAAACAAACTTTTAATAGCTGTGATTTTGAGCTGAAAACTCTGAAATTGAATAGCGTAGCACGAGATATTGCACGAAGCGTCACGAGGGATGGACAGTTTCAATTATATCTTTCAATAGGCGGACCAACATGGCCACATGATCGTATATATTCGACAAGACGCGAAGAAGAGCATATAATTTTTCATCATTGGTGGTTGGAAGCGATGTCTCCATGGATGAGATTCTGGATTAATGTGTTATCGTATCTTTAAGTCTTTATTGTTAGGCCTTGATACTAGGGGTGGGCAGAAAAACTGTAACCGAAAAACCAAACCGAACCAAACCGAAATAAATTATATGGTTTGGTTATGGTGTAACCTAAAAACTCATTTGGTTATCATTTTTGTTAAGAGTTCGGTTTCGGTTTGGTTTGGTTTAAAACCGTAAAACCGAATGATTTTTTCGGTTTTTACATTTTAGATTAATTTTATATAGTTTTATATTTTTTTGGTTTGGTTTAAATTTATCATTTATCCATTCTTGTTTTTTGGTTTAGTTTAGATTTATTAATTTTATATAGCTTTCTTGTTTTTCTTTATTTGTTGTTAATTTTGTTGATCAGAGATTCATAAGCAACACGAGGAGACGAACAATCGTTGCTAATGACGATTATAAGAATCTGAATTTTCTTCTTTTCATCTATTTTCTAGGTTTTTTTAGTCTTGATTTTTATTGATGATTTGGATTTACGAACAATTTGATTTGGATTCTAGTCTTTGAATTCTATTTGTTTTTGCACTTATTAGTATGCCTACTTATTAGATTAATGTATTATTCATACATTCATTTTATTTTTGTTTATTATATGAGTCTTATCAAAAATTATGAACCAAACTAAAAACCGTAACCGAACCAACCCGAACCGAGCCAAAATTGTATATGGTTTTTAAATGGTTTTATTTTTTATAAAACCGATAAACCAAAAACCGTTAAACCGAAAACCGTTAAAAACCGAACTATACCAAATCGAAATATATATGATTTTTATAAAACCGAAAAAACCGAACCGAAACCAAACCACAAACCGAACTGCCCACCCCTACTTGATACGATTTATCAATCTGTTGTTTTATGTTTTTCGAACACTTGTCTTGCTCTGTTTCAGAGCTTTTTTGAAATAATGATGATTCATATGATTAAAAAAAAAACTATTTAATGTAATAATGTTTGGAAAGATATTGGAAACACATTAAATAGTTCAAAAACAATTTCGAATAAAGTAGTTATTAAGGTTTCTGGCCTTTTATCTTTGAATCGAATTATTATAATTTGAAACACATTAAATAGTTTGCAAGACATATATACTAAAACGCTCATTTAGATCTAAATGAGCGTTTTAGTCTATCCATTTAAGCTAAATACACTTTGATCGTGTCAGTTTGTCAACACCAACAATTTCCAATGAACAATCTTTTGCAGAAGATTGTACTAAACTTGAAAACCAAAAAACGTTAGAATATTACTCTACTCGTTTAAAAATATATATATATATGTAAATTATTATCGAGGAAAGACTAGACGTGTTGACTTTCCATAAAATAAAATATTACTATATCAAAGCCAACACTACAGAACCTACTCTTTTTCACTCTTGAGATTAAAGACAATTTAACGTCTTCTTTTTGGCGATCACATAAACTATTATTACCTTTATTACTACTTAATTAGTCTAGTTAACCTTTGGCGGATCAGCTCCTAGCCTTAGCTCAAGATCCAACTCCTCGTGATGACCGTTGATCTTGGAGACTCCAATTACCAACTCTAGCATCATTGGCAATCTTGTAACATCCGTCTTTGCCTTCTTTGACGACGAAAATCCGTTGATTAATTGGTTCTTCTGAGGATCAAACTCAGAACTCAATAGACCGACAGATAACTCAGTCTTGACTTCATCATTGTCATGCTCAAATCTTTTCATAGAACTTTCTAAAAAATTGTTGTTACGAACATCACTTATCTCCCTCTTGTTTCCAGTGTGCTTTCTTGACTCCTCTTGGACAAGAACCTTCGTTCCGACATCAAGAACTTCGTGTTGCTGTTGATGTTCATAATTAAGAGGCGTGGCTTGATCAGTTGACGAAGATGATAATGATTGTTGTTTGAGATGAGCTCGGTCTCTTCGATGAACGTTCATGTGACCGCCTAGTGCTTGCGCCGACTTGAATTCTCTCCCGCAGAAACTGCACGAATAAGACCTCGGCGGCCACATGCAACCGCCTCCACCGCCATACTCTTCAACCGCCACAAACGCTCTCTCTTCCCCAAACGGCAAGAACAAAGCCGCGTCAGAATATTGCCTCGTCACCACCGGTCTAAGCTTCATCGACATCAAGCATTTTCCTCTCTCCATCACACACACATACGGACGCATATACAAATAGAGAAAGGATGTATAGGATTCGTATATAAGTAGAAGAAATTAACAGAGTTTTTTTTGTTTTTTTAATCGTGTGTGAGAAGTATGTAGATATACACGCACGTACACATATATAAAGGAATAAAGAGAGACGCCTCTACATATGTGTGTATGTGAGTATATGGTTAAAGCATTGAATGTGAGAAAGCTACGTTGAGAACCATGAGTAAAGAGGGAGAGACTTTGATGGGGAAATTTCTCTTTTACTTTAGTTACTCTTATGTCTTCACTCTATATTTTTTTATGTCTTCACTCTGTATATCTATATATGTTAGATATTTAGATATTAATAATGCCAGCTTTTGATTCGATGGTAGCTAAAATTAATGCCAAGCGCAACCTAAGTTTTCCACGAGTCTACAAAATTAATAAGTTGTTAGAGTTGATGTTTTTCAATAACACCTAATTATATAACAGAAATTATGGCTTAATTGTAAATATTTATATTAGACTACTATATGTTATTTATAGAGGCTAAACACATACACCATCTTCGGATATATGTGGGTGGCGCTAGAGGTGATGTGATCTAACAAATTAATTTATGATTAATTAATAGTTATGTGATCTAACAAATACGACACGGGATACGTGGCATATTCTGCCATTAAAAATGTTATCGTCTGATTATTTTACGAGTATTATACGGATGGAAAAGTGGAGATTTTTGCTTGATATTTTAATTATTTTCATGAATTCAACCTACTATTTGTCTCCATATTACGGTTTTCAGACTGTGCGAGAGAAAAAAACAAAACAAGATTTTGAGTACAAAGTATCCAAACTGAATTTAAATTTTTAAAATTTGGAGTACAAAGTATCCAAACTTACAAAGCAAAAAATATAAGTTTATTTTTTTTAAAAAAACATATCAGATTATTTTAAAATTTTGTGATATAACGCCAAAATATGAATTTCATTTTTGTATTGTATATTTTTTGTGAAGTTAAGTGATTTTGTTGGGTGTGTTGCATCAAACCCTTTTTTTTTTTTGGTATCGTAACAAGCCGTATTTAATAAGTGAATACATTTTCTCGAATAGTAAAAAAAAAAACAAGAAAAATTCAGATAATTTCTATGAATATTTATTATTTATAGTTACCTTTCATTATTGCACTCACCCTGTATTTTTTTCTTCTCAGACACTGTTTTTGGAAGCGACATAACGTTGCAATGTGCTAAAGGTGGTTCGGACTTTAAATGAGCCATTGGGCTCGTAGAAATGTTGAACATTGATATTATTTAATATTTATGGACCCAAATAGATAATTCAGGCCCAGTAATCAAGAAAGTCTAGAGCATTCCCATGCCCCATGGCTAATAATAATAATAATAATAATAATAATAATAAAATAAATTATTATTATTATAATTTGTTCCCATCTCTATACTATTATTTAAGAAAATATTGTTGAAAATTATATTTTATGTCATTACAAATAAAATAAAATAATTAAAATAGAAAATAATATAATTATTTTTTTAAATTATTGATGAGAATATAAAAAGTATTTATTTCTCATTATAATGTTATTTACTATTTATTTTATTAATTATTATAATATTATTAAATAATAATCATTCAATACATATTCAAAAAAAAAATATTAAAGATATTGTAATATTTTTCACTATGATTATTATATTTTATTTTAATATATATCAAAACAAAAATTTGAAAAATATTTTACTAATTTTATAAAGTGTTATACACAAGAAAATTGATTTTTTAAGAGTTTGTGAACTAACCACAAAATCAATATTCATTAAACGGTGCATATTAGAGTTACGTTTTCAAGATTATAAGTTTTTTCAGGTTAATCCGAATAATACTTTAGTTTATTGTAAAACAGGTTAAGTAAACAGGTTAGTACGGGCTGACAAATCTATTTATAATAATTAGTTAAACATATTATAAAATTCAGATAAATATATTTTTTCTTAAATTTCAAAACAATTTTTGTTTTGCCACTTTTTTTATTTTTTTCACAAATACAACACGATAAACGGTAAAAAACACCCAATATTTATAAGTGATATATCACATTAATTAGAACTTACTCGACGAATGATACACAAACATTTTACATATAGAGAGACCCACATGAAACCACTAACTAGTTTCGTACAACTGACTTAAAGAGTGGCATTGCCTAAATGCATATTCTTTACTAATCATAATTTTAATTAACTGGAGTCTAACGACAACTTAACCCTTAACAAATCGCTTACAATTAATAACACGATCTAAATATAAAGACCATGGCAAAAAACCATGGTCCGCATCTGTAAAAACAGAGCATGATCGATCATTTTTATTTCACGTCTAATAATGCTGCGGTGCATAGTGATAGTAATCCATATTATGAAACCATGAATGATTCACGAGCACTTCCTCCGGATTCGTGAAGAACGCTTCGAGGCAGTTTCTTCCATCGTCGTTGTTCAAAAGACTCTCGTTGACGAAACCGGTCGTGTCCATTCTCATGTGATTCAGAAGCTCCGGCATGTTGTTAAGTTGAGATCTGCTTTGACTAGAGTAGGAGAAATTCGCCATCTGCGTCCCGAGAAACTCGATCTCCTCTTGCAAAGTCACGACCTTAAAAAAACAAAAGCCCACGAAGCAACATGATCAAATTGTTTCCTAAAACTATAAGATTCAAAGTGAACATGTAACTTAACTAGGCTACCTAATAGGACATTCGGACATGGCCCTCCTAATTTTTTTTTTGTTTTTAAGGGCTTAATCCTAATTCTTAAGTTGTATTTAATAAAGTTTTTTCGGGGTCCCTATAGTTTTTTTTTTTTTTTTAAAGGTATTTTTATAACACCAAGTATACATTTGATATAAAAATTTCACAGGATCTCCAGGTAGTTTGAGACTGTCTTAACAAGAGCCAAACAAAAATCGTGTCCAAAATTTTGAGAGACCTGTTGCTGAAGAGCAAAGACGTGAGCGACGCAGCCATAAACAGGATCACACATTCGAGAGAGAGCCTCATAGGAGATGGTGATTGCAGCCGCGCTTCTTTGATGTAGAGGCAAATGAAGCAAATGCTTCGAGACATTGCTTGCGCCGAAGATTTTGTGGACCGCAGCAAAATGGGAAGAGGCTTGCTCGTAGCTGAAGTAAGGCGAGAAGACGCAATCGCTATTGCATTTCCTCCTTAGGAACTTGCATGCTCCACAAGATGATCCCTGACCTGCCATTTTTTTTTCTTCTTTTCTTTTGCTTTTCCTCTGTTTTGTTTATGTTTTTATCTTTTGTTATGACAAATTGCGTTGGTTTTTATAAGCCCCACCACTAAAAGTTCTTGAAAGGATAACAAAAGAGTTTTTGAGACAACCATCAATCACTTTTGTGCCTTTATTATTTTTTACTTACAATTGAATTATCAATCTCATAAAATAGTTGAAAGGTAAAAACTTCATAAACGCTATATTTAATCATATATTCGCAGAATAATTATATATATATGCTTTGGTATGGATATATAATTATATATATATAATCATAACTTCATAAACGCTATAGGTAAAAACTAAAAGATATATGCTTTGGTATGGATCGATACTGATAGATACCCGCGGTATATGTATATATATATATATATATATATATTCAATCGTTTATTAATTATTTTTATTTAAATTAATATTATATATGTAATATAGATTTAGACCTTTTTCATAATACCGTGCGGAAACCTCTAAAATTTAATGCGTTTTGTTTGAAATTTAGTATGTTTATAAATAAATGAATCGTAATTTATATTTTAATTAATACTTTTAATTAATTAATATTTTTTTATAAAAAAAAAACAGGTTGGGTACGGAGACTCATGGGGTTACCTTGTAATCCAAGGTTTGGATTTTCTTACGGGTAAGTGGTAACAAGATCTACTACATTCGAGTATAGATTGAGTAAGCCCTTAATTATCCGATAGGTGATCACTCTTAATTTAAAAGGGGTTATCATTTTCTGGGGACTGCCTCGTGGACTATATTTTTCATGCTAATTTTGGGTAAGCCCTTAATTATACTCTTAATTTAATGGCCTAAAGTGCCTTTTAGGTTTTCTTTAAAATTCATTGTAAATATGTTTTGGAACTCATCATGTTTCTTTATTCCTCAACTGTTACGTAGTTTTTAGGCTTTACGGAAATGATAAATTATTGGTTGAGATGCAAATGCATCCATTTTGCATGGTGACACAAACAAAAGGTACTGTATATTTTAGAAAAGGTCACTCTCCCATCAACTTGTTGTACATTTAATTTATTGAAGCCAATCCGGATTTTTCTTACCTTAATAAAACCGAGAGCCACTATCATCAAATTCAAAACACTATTTGAAACTAATACAAATTTTACACAAAAATAAACAAACAAGTCTACTTAAAAAAAAAATTGAGAGAACTCTAATGTTATAACATCCATCTTAGTTATTACCAAACATTCCGCACATAGAGTTAATTCTGGTGTTGTTCAGCAGAAGACTTCAAGAAATATATATATTTTTATACAGATTTCCTTTCTCTTTTGTATATAGTGTTTTTTTTGTTAAAGGTATTTTGTATATAGTGTTCCAGGAGTTTATTCTCCTTCCTCTCTTTCAACCACACGAGATCTAACTCTCTATGCTCAGTATATTACTAATTATTAAAGATCTCATAATATCAGAGCCTTTGTCATGAAGAACAACTATAACTATTATATTTAATTTATTTGAGTTGTATTGGAATCAAACTCTATTAATTTGGAGTCGAAACTAATCAAGCTCACATCTAGATGCCAGCATTAGGGCGCTTAATGTTGAAAACTATATTTTAAAATTATTAGTTTCGCCAAATTGGTGTTAGGATTAGGTATAGAGGTCATGAATTATCCTCCCCCTAGCTATATATCTACATTTGTCTTGATAGATCTATAATAACTATTACTAACCTAAGTTCAGTATCCATTAATATTTTGTTTCATATCAATCCATAGTTGCGATTATTAAAATTATAATTGTCCCTTTCTTTGCTTGCCACTTACGAACTGGAGCGCAATATAGGAAACTAAAACACCAACAACAAAAAAAAAAAAACCGCGACTACGACCGAAATGCCAAATAACACGAATATACTGTTGTAACTTGTAAGTGCTCCAAAAACTTCAATTAGTTTTTATCGATATGATGTGATTTTTAATGGAAATTCGGTAAATAACCAAACTTAGATGTGTAACAACTTATAATAAATATGGAATTTAGAATCTTATCAAATTTTCATAATGTAAATTTTTGTTATAACTTCAATTCATTCTGAAAAAACTACACTTTATTATTTATTTCCAACTATTAAATCAGCTGTAGAAATATAGAACTACTATATTATAAGACCATCTCCAATGGTAAGAACCCCTCATGGGTTCTTACCAATTTTTTATTTATAATTTTTATGTAAGAACTCCACAACTTCATTAATTTGTTTTTTCTCCTCAAATGGTAGAACCTCTGATAAAGTTCTTAATAAAATTTTTTTATAAAAACTATTTTATTTTAAAAAGAGTTTATTTTCTTGAATAAAACATAAAATATATTGCATTGAATGAAATTTGAAACATACATGAAAAATTTGAAACAACTTCTTTAAAGTTGAAGTTAAGAAGAAGTTTTTTTTAAAAAAAAATAATTTTTTTTAAGTTAAAGTTAAAAAAAGTAAAAAAAAAAATCCGGCGAATTATACATCGACACGTGGCTAAAAACTCCACCTAAGAATCAGTTCTTATAGTTTTTATTTAAGAACTGGTTCTTAACTTTTCTATTTAATTTTTTTTTTTTTGCATTAAGAACCCCACCTAAGAACCCTCTAAGAATCCTCTAAAAACCCCTATTGGAGATGCTCTAAGAATACCATTAGTGGGGGTTTCTCCCCAAGTCTCTAACATTAAAATATTATAAAAGTAATAAAAAATAGTTATCATAAATCAAAGTATGAGAATCGATTCTCATATGAGAGACTCTTGAGAAACTCTCTTATGTGACACATGTCTTGTTTTAAATGGTTTACATTTTGTGTAGTAAAACTAAATACACCATAGTTTATAATACTAATTAAATAAGTTGTATATTGTTTTTTTTCTATAAATCATGAAATAAAATTTTCTTTCTATCAAGTTCCATTATGCATAAATATAAATTATATATATATTATTTTATCATCAATATTAGTTAAAATTAATATAATAAAGTTAAAATTGTATTGTTTTTAGTTAAAAATTATAGAAATTTTTTATAAAAAAATCTGAGATTTTAAAGATTAAAATTTATATTTTTTCTGAGATTTTAAAAAAAAATATGTATAATTTTTTTCTATATAAAAACTTCATATCTTCATGTTATCATTCACAACAATCTTTCTTATTTCCTTTCTTTCACCAACCATCTTTCTTATTTCTTTTCTTTCACCACTAAATTATGGATTCTTTTCTTTTTGTTTCAAACTCTAGCCAAATGAATTTTCAAGAAATTCCACAATATAGTACCCAATATAGTCTTACTTGCAAGTTCAAAACACAACCAATCGTAGAGAAACAAGACACAAATGGAATCCAGCTGAAGATGTTGTTCTTATTAGTGCATGGTTAAATACTAGCAATGATCCAATTGTGGGTAATGAACAAAAAGCCGATGCTTTTTGGAAAAGAATTGCTGGGTATTATTCAAGAAGCTCTGCAGTTGCAAACATGTCAAAGCGAGAATGGAATAATTGCAAGCAAAGATGGCAAAATATAAATGATAATGTCTGCAAATTTGTTGGATGCTATGATCATGCTTTGAGTCAACGAAGTAGTGGCATTTTAAAGCGAAAATAAGTTTTTTAATTAAACCATTTTAAAAATATTAAGTTATTATGAAAATATTAATATTATATTAGTGAAAAACTTAAGTAGATATCTTACCAATGGAGATGAAAATTTAGGGAGAGTTTCTCAAATTAAACAATATTAAAATTATTAATATTATATTCTTGAGAAACACATAGAGTCTCTCACCACTAATGATGCTCTAACATGCATTATGTGCGGGCCCAATATTGTTTTAATTGAATTTAGTAATATCTAATTTTTAAAAAGAGTAATTTGTTATAAATGGTAATATATGGCGAATATTTATAAAATAATATATTGAGTTGATTGATTGATTCATTATCAATAATATGTTTTCACAGAACCTCAATGAATAGGATAAAATATTAGAGCATCTCCATCAGTTATGTCTCAATGGATGTTTTAGCTTTAAAAAAATAAAAAAAATTGAAAAAGTAAAAACTTAGACAAAACCATGTCTTCCGTGAGACACAAACTGAGACACTCTACGCTAGGTGTCACGCTCTCATTTGTCCTTTTTTTAATTATATTATTTAATTAAAAATATTTTTTTATTAGTTAAGACACATGTTTCCATTGTGGATGGTATTAGACCATAAGCATCCGAGACTTGTGTCTCGCCGAAGACATATGTCTTCCAAAAAATTGATGACGTGTCGCGACGTGATTCGGCGCGACATAAAAAAAATCAATTTAAAAAAAAAAAAAAAAAAAAAAACCGAAGACACCCAAGTTGGGTCTCCAATGTGGGTGCTCTTAGAAATAACAAATGATATCGAAATTAAAATTATATATTATTTTAATGATAAAAAAGTAAAATTATATATTAGTTTTTCATGGATTCTTGATGAATCTTTTATTTACTGATAACACAACACTAGAAATAACAAACGATATTAAAAACACTATAAATATTTGGTTTTCCAGTCGAACCAAATAAAAATACTAGAAAACCTACGTAAATATTTTCGAAATATTATGAAAAGTTTTTGACGATGAAATCCCTGTGCCTACACTTGCTGTATACTAACGTTAATGCTGAAACTGTTGAGATTATAAACCTTCCAATCTCAACTTTTATTGAAACTCAAACAAGCAACTATAAAAATAGTCTTACCCAAGACTGCCGCTACAGAGCAACTTCTACGTACCGCTACTGCTTTAAGCAATTTTGCTCCCAGTATCATATAGTCTTCATTGTTTTTGATACTCTTCCTAATACGGTAACTTTCTCAACTCATTCCCTTACAGATTAATTGGAAAATGAAACTATGCAAGGAAATGTTTTTGGTAGCATTCAACGGCTAATCAAGTTTACGCAGTCTAAAAAATGGAATGGATGACTATAAGTGGACATGGTAAACACTAAACACAGATGGATGTGGTACACAGAGCCGTGGTCATGGTGGCCGCGGAGCACCACACTAAAATCTCTATATATATAGATCTAATTCTTATCTTGACTCTAGCTAGCTCATCTTTTATCTCTTTCGCTTATACTATTGCGTATGTTCACTAGCTACTACTTTTTAGCAACTTTCTCAAATTATATGACATTAAACTTATATCTTTGTATTTTTTGTTCTCTGCATTTTTATTGAAAAAATTTTAGTAAAAAAAACTTGAAAAAAATATTTAGATTAAAGGGTTGCAAAGGTGGGGAAGAAGAAGAACGAGAGACACAAAAGGGGAAAGTTGAGGAATTGGGATTAACGAGTCGGTCTCCTTTACGGATGGTAACTTCGACTTTCGAGCTTTATAAAAAAAAACGTTTGTCTTAATCATGCATGCAATCATATAAGTGTGGCATTGTTTTTTAATACTAAAACTATAACTTTTATTCTTCATTTGTATGTAATGTTATATGTGAACCCTACGAGCCCTCTCTACCTGTCGGTGTCATTAGTCTCGCTCATATATAGGGATGTTAAATTATGGTAATTACCCAATACTCTACCCTATTTTTATAAAAAGATAAGGGTTCAAAACAGGCGGATACCCTTTACATATGGGCTCATATGGGATTACTCTATCGGGTTTACGGTACCCGTAGGATTATTTTTTATTTTTTAATTAAATCAATTAATTCTCAAAATTAATTTATAACAAAATGTTTATTAAATTTTGATTTAAATTTTTTTAACAATTATCAAATTAACTTCAACTTTTTTTAACTTCGAAAATAATTAATATTGGTTAGATTTCTTGTTTTCCCGCAAAAAACGTAAAATCCCGTTTCCCGCGAAAAAACGTAAAATTATGTTTTCCATCCAAAACGTAAAATCCTGTTTTCCCGCAAAAAAACTTTAAATTTTCACGAAAACATATAATCTAATTTTTCCGCGGAAAAAAAATTCAAATCTATTTTTTCACGAAAACATTAAATTATATTTTTTCACTAAAAACGTAAAATTCTGTTTTCCCGCTAAAAATAGAAATCTGTGTTTTCCCACCAACAACATAAAATTACGTTTTCCTACCAAAAACGTAAACTCAGAATGGATTGGTCAATAACACTTTGCTTTATGTTGGCAAATTACTAAACTCAAAATGAATGATTTCTTATTTTAAAATTATGATTAAATCATGACTCTTTTTAATTAAAAACATTAAAAAAAAGTTTGGGTCCCCACGGGTAAATCCTAAACCCGCAGTTTTTTTTTCGGGTTACACTGTAAGGTAATTTTACTCAATACAACATCCCTATTCATATATAAATTATTTTTTTGGTAAAATGTTAAATGTTATATCATTTTAGTTTTCTACAAAAATTATAAAAATATAATTAAAGAGAAGCAGATCAACCAAAAATAAACTAAAAAATAAAAAATAAAACAACGACAAATGATACAACAGCACGATACGACAAGAGAAAATTCTCCTTTTGTTATCTTTTGGTTTTGGTGAGTCTTAGCTCATCGCCCAACCGGTGTCCTCCGCCTGTGTTTTATGGACTCAATTATAAAAACATTTTTATATTTCTACCTTATAGTTTAGTAGATATATAAACACTACCCAAAAAAAAAAAAACCTCGACCAGTGGCGGACAAAGAGCGAAATATCGCTATATAGAAATTGAGGTCCACCCGTTAGAATTTAGAAAGTTCACAAAAAAATGACAAAAAGCCCAAATGAAACCACATTTTTGGTAAACTTAATTGAATCACGCTGGCAAAAACATCATGATAATTTGACGGGATGTTAAATTTGTTAAAACCTGTTAAAATATGACCGGGTCAAAATCATTCAAAAAAGTGTGATGATTTGATGGGATGTGAAATCTGTCAGATCAGGTTTCAACTTCCGTAAACTATTAAAAGACATGCCAAAAAAAAAGAACATATTACATAAATTCCATATGTATAGGCGCATACAAAGCCATGCAATTTAAAATATACCCTTCGAATTATATATGGTATACCGTATACCTACATAAAGGTCATTGACCTATTATCATCTTTATAATATTATTTAAGAATATATTTTTAAAAATGAATTTTGATTTATAAATTATTTTATTAAATGTCATTACAAATAACAAAAAAATAACTGAAATAGGAAATTAAAATATAAAAGTATATATTTTGCATTAAATAGATTATTTATTATTTAATTTTTTAATTATTTTAAATACTATATATTTTAAAATAATAATCAATTCATATATATTCAAAAAAATAAAAATTTATTCAAAATATTATTATATTATTCACTATAATTTATTGTATTTTATTTGAATATATATCAAAACAAAATTAAAAAAATATTTTAGTAATTTTATAAAAAGTTAGACACAAGAAAACTATTTTTTTTAAAGTTCTTATACTAACCACAAAAACTAGATTCATTTAACGGTGCATATTATAGTTATGTTTTCAAGATTATAAGTTTTTACGGGTTAGCCCGAATAATATTTTAGTTCACTGCAAAACAAGTTAAATAGATAAATTATTACAAATTGACAGCTTTATCTATAATTATTAGTTAATTATATTGTAAAATTCAAATAAAAACAATTTTTTTAAATTTCAAAACAATTTTTTTTTTTAAATTACTCCGCGCTAAGGGTTAAATCCTAGTCTTTGTATATTTTAGGTGCACACGTGACCTAATATTGGTGCAGCCCGACCAAAATTCGGAAGTAAGTTGGTGAAAGTTAAGCCATCAAATTATTCCGCTTTGTTGATTGTAAATCTTACGTGGCATTACACTAAAACAGGGAACACAAAGCACGTGACGTTCAGTATTTTATCTTATTTGCTCGTATTCTACGTACAGAAATACATATTGACTTCAGGAATGTTAGAGCATCATTATTGGGGTTTCTTAGCTCAGGTTCTTAGCATTTTTTGTTCCAAAATTAAATCAAAACAAATAAAATATCTAAGAACCGTTTCTTAATTAGGAACTTTAAGAAACGACTCTTAGGTAACACGTGTTGAGCAAAAAAAAAACTTTCTCATTCCTTTCTCTCTCTCTACGCTTCTCTTCCCTCTCTCCATCGCCAACCTCCACATTCTGATTCATGTTTCTCAGCTCAATCAACTCTGATTCACTCTTCCCGGCGAACCAGCCATGAGGATTTAGACTCGTAGCTTCGTTTTTTTCCTCTGCTTTTAATTCGTCGTTGTGTTGCGAATTTTCTACAGTCGAGAGAGTTAGAATCTCTGTTTCTTTGCTCCTTCGATTTGATAGGCTTCTGGGTTGATCGGATCAAGGTAGGGTTTTTGGAATTCATTGATAGTTTCACTGAATTTAGGGTTCAAGGTTTCAGATTGATCGTCGTCGATAAACCTTTCCAGTGTGCTTATTTGGAGTCTTTGATTGATATATGGAAGCTCTGTCTTCTCTCACATTCAAGGGTTGTGTTACAGAAGCTATATTTGAAGCCAAAGGGCTGAAGAAGCTTTTCGTTGTCTACATCTCTGGTAAATTTTGGATTTTCCTCTTTTCTTTATTGGTAATTCTTGTTGAAATTCGATTATTAGTTGTCTCATTTGAAATACGAGTTCTGATTATCGAAAAAAAAGTTGCTTCATTTAAGATGTCAACTGTGATATCGATCTCAAAACTTGATCTTTAATACTGAAACGGATTTGCTTACAACTTATAGGAGAGGATGAAGAGTCTGAGAAGTTGAATAAATTGACATGGGCTGAGTCATCGGTACGTATCTTTTATTTATACTTTGCATTCTCAGTTTCTAGACCCATATTCATCTGTTCCTTGTGTAGAAAAATGATTTGTCTTCTGCTATTCATTAGAGTATGTTTCATGATAGCTGCTGATTTTTTTCCATGTCTCATGTCTCTTTGTCTCACGCTGCCACGCAAAAGTGCTGATTTTGTCTCTTTATCTCACGATTGCTATTGTTCTGTCTCATGTCTTATGTCTCATTGTCTAACAATTGCTGATGATTTTGATTAGAGATATGTTTCTGATTTTGTAGTTGGGTGGTTCTTGATTTTTGATCTCATTTGTTTTGATTCAGGTTGCTGCAACATTGTCAGAATTCTCAGCTTGTACGACGACCCAAGCAATCGGAGATGTTTTCACTGATGTCGTCTCCATTTTCTGCTCCATTCACGTTTCATCACTCTTTGATTCTTCCTTCTCATTTTCATATACCTTTTCACTATCATTTTCAATGTTATCATTACTTTTATTTCGATAGATGCATTGCTTCTCATAATGTTTGTGATGATCAAGGTTTATTTTTTTTGTCATGATCAAGGTTTCATGCATATACCTTTGATTCTTCCTTCTCATTTTTTTTTTGTCAAAAACCCTTAATGGGTTCTCCCAATAAACATGTTATTTGTTAAGTTTCTTAAATAAAGTTCTTAACTTAATTTTATTAATAAAAAAATCATTAAGAACCCTTAATGGATTTCTTGCAATAATGATGCTCTTATAATTTATTCAATGTTAACGGGTAACATCAGGAATACTATTCAACGTCAAATAAATTAATAACAAAGAAAGTGGTTGCGAAACTGATAAACTGCCGTGTTAATGCATTAGAGACAACTCAGACAAGTCATCCAAACCTTATAAAAGCTAACTATATGATTATATTTTTCATATTCAGACAAATCAAAAACTCAAGAAACAACACACACACAAAAATACAAGTAAGTGGTGATGGAGTCATCAACTACAACATCGTACTCGGTCGTGTCTGAGCTCGAAGGAACACTATTAAAAAACCCAAAACCTTTCGCTTACTTCATGCTCGTGGCTTTCGAGGCATCAGGTCTAATCCGTTTCGCGATCCTGCTGTTTCTCTGGCCTATCATAGCACTCCTTGACGTTTTGAGCTACAGAAACGGTAGCCTCAAGTTGATGATCTTCGTTGCAACGGCCGGTTTGCGCGAATCAGAGATCGAATCAGTGGCTCGAGCTGTTCTTCCTAAATTCTACATGGATGATGTCAGCATGGACGCTTGGAGAGCGTTTGGTTCGTGTGAGGAGAGAGTCGTTGCGACAAGAATGCCACGAGTTATGGTCGAGAGATTCGCTAAAGACCATCTTAGAGCCGATGAGGTCATCGGTACGGAGATAATCGTTAACCGTTTCGGTTATGCCACCGGTTTGATTCAGGAAACCGATGTCGATCGATCAGTTTTCAACAGTGTGGCTAACTTGTTTGTTGATCGGAGACCTCAACTAGGTATCGGACGACCGGCGATCTTGGGTTCTCCAACTTTCTTGTCGTTTTGTGAGGTTAGTACTGAGAAAATAAAAACGTATATATATATAGATATTGAGTTTGTGATATAGTCTAAGAAAACGTTACGATCATTCTTTTAAGTTGGAACATTTCTTTTGGTCCCCAATTTTTTTGGGGCCATTTATAAATGATTTAAAAAAAAATTATATATTTAAATTAATGAGAATATATTCGAAAATAAATTAAATGATTAAATTATAGAAATTATAGAAAAAATCAAATACTGTTTTTTTTCAAATTTGATTTTCTTTTCTATTTTTTATTAAAAATATAGTTATATGTATTATAAAAAATAGATAACCAATTTATTTTTGTGCGGACCTCAAATATTTTAAACCGAACTAACTGAAAAATTTCATACCGAAACTCATACTAATATGAATATATTAATGATTGTATATATAGGAGCAAATACATGCACCAGTTCCGTCAAACTACAACGTTGAGAACCGGCAACTGCATGTACAGCCACTACCGGTTATCTTTCACGATGGACGTCTGGTGAAGCTACCGACACCAGCCACCGCGCTGCTCATCCTTGTTTGGATCCCTTTCGGAATAATCCTAGCCGTGATTCGACTCTTCATCGGGTTCATGCTCCCATTATGGGCCATACCTTACATTTCACGGATATTCAACATTCGATTCATCGTAAAAGGAAAGCCTCCGGCACAAGCATCCGCCGGAAACCTAGGTGTACTATTCGTATGCACTCATAGAACCGTAATGGATCCGGTCATATTATCCTATGTGCTCGGCCGTAGCATTCCAGCCGTTACCTACTCTGTTTCTCGATTATCCGAAATTCTATCTCCGATTCCAACCTTCCGGCTAACTCGAGTTCGACATGTAGACGCCGAGATTATCAAGAAAGAGTTATCTAACGGGGACTTAGTGGTATATCCTGAGGGAACCACTTGTCGCGAGCCGTTTCTGCTGAGATTTAGCGCGCTTTTCGCGGAATTAACGGACAAGATCGTTCCTGTGGCAATGAACTATAGAGTTGGATTCTTTCATGCGACTACCGCCAGAGGCTGGAAGGGTTTTGATCCGATCTTCTTTTTCATGAACCCGAGACCGGTTTACGAGGTGACGTTCTTGAACCAGCTCGAAGTGGAGGCCACATGTTCGTCAGGGAAGAGTCCATATGACGTGGCCAACTACGTACAGAGAATCTTGGCGGCTACGTTAGGGTTTGAGTGTACTAACTTCACGAGGAAGGATAAATACAGAGTTCTCGCAGGGAACGATGGAACGGTGTCGTTTTTGTCGTTTCTCGACCAATTCAAGGAGGTGGTCACAACTTTCAAACCTTTTTTCCAATAGTTTCAAGTTATTTTTATAAGCATTGATTGCAAACATGTTTTCAAGTTTTCCTTTTTAGTTCTAAAGTAGATGATTACGAGTTTGTATTTTTTTCTTAATTTATCTTTTGTCGAGTGTACGTAATTGTCATTAATTATATAAACTTTTTTTGTTAAAAGTTATATACATGTTACAGCGCTTCAAGAGAAACTCAATAAAATAATTAAACCATTGTCGTATAATCGGACCATTATATTTATATATCAACCTTATGTATACAGTATATAGATGGTAATGACCACCGTTTGATTACGTACTGATCACAGACGTCTATTTTTAGGTTGTCAATGTGGATATACTATTATTAAGCGCTATTTCTAAAAAAAAAAAGCAATACGAAAAATATGGTGATGGATTCAAACCTACTTAAGATATGATATGAGAAGCTCACACGCCATTAGTAGGCATAGAAATTTCAGAAAAATCTGAAAGTCAACGATAAAATTTTCAAAGATTTTAAGACATAATACAAGAAGACGCCATTATCAGACAAAAATCGTTAAGAACTATTAGATATACAGCCATATACACTCTCTAAAATTGTAATTGAAATAGTGTCTACAATAACCCCAATGAAGATATTTATTCTACAAAAAAGTTTCCTCGTAACATTTTCGTAAAAAGTTACCACGTAAAATTTTTGTATAATGAAAATGCGTTGATCCAAATTAAAACTGTCCAAGAATTTAAATGTTTAACCACTCATAAGTCATAACTGAATTTGCTTAGGTAGACATCACATCTTTTAAAATGTATATATTCGTTTTTAATCATATTTACGGTGAGAGTAATACAATTCAAAAAATAAGGTGAGAGTAATAGTATTGTTTGATAATGCTCAGACGATTTGTAGTTTGGTGGGGGTAGATGAGAAGTTGATTAAAGAAAATTGAGCACCCTAATCGGTAGTGTTTTGAGGGTGTCTCAAGAATAAAAATAAAATAAAAATAGAAAAAGTAAGATAGAGGGAGAGAAAAATGAGACATGGTGTCTGATTTGAGATACTCCAAAAAAAAACTGAGACATCCTCACGCTGATGTGGCGCGAGGGTAGTGGTCCAATTTTTTTTTTTTCCGTCATTACTTAATTTAAAAAAAAAAAAAAAAATTTGAGACACCCATTTGGGTGTATACCACTGCAGATGTTCTTAGAGCATTATTATTGGTAGAAACCCAAATAGTTTTTTTAAATACTATTTTAATATAAATTTGAAGTTAAGAAATTGTGTTACAAAACTTTTGTTTTTACTGCTTTATTGGTAGAACCCCTAATTAAAATTATTTTTTTTTTAAAAAAATAGAATTTATTTTATTAATTAAACATAACTACATAAAAATATTACATTTTAAACATAGATTTTGAAAAAAAAAAACAAAACAACATTCAATAATTAAGAATTTTTTGTTTTTAAGTTAAAATTAAGAAAAAGTAAAAAAAAGATTCGGCGAATTAGGAGTTGATACGTGGCTAAAAACAGTATAAAAACTGTTCATAATTTTTTTTTTTTTATTTTTGAATTAAGAACCTCCGAATAATGATGCTTTTATATGATCTCAACTTTTTTGATCATATATATATATATATATTAATTAATTGTTTTATTTGGTTTGTTGACAAACTCTTTGACCGCTAGATTTTTAGCTGCCGCCTTCGCGTTAGAGTTGGCCAGTTTGAGATTTGCCACGCCAACAAAATAATTTTATTATAGCTTCAGACCAATTAAAGTATGAAAATTATCTAGGTTATATTAGGTGGATATGAACGTTTTTTTTTTTTTTAAGTAACAAGGGGTTGGATCCTGTACGTACGTAACTAACAGAAGCGGACAACAAATGGATGTGAAACGAATTAATGATGGTCACTTCATTAACGATGGTTTTTAATGACGTAGAAAAAATATAAGGGGAATTGGTTTTATAATAGTGATTGGTTTTAACATTGTCCTTTTACTATTTTCTTGTCTAATATTATCTCCTTAATACTTATATTAATGTTAAACCTCTTTTACCCCTTAAAATATAATTATTGAATATTGATATATGATTTACAAAAAAGAATATTGATATATTGAATATTATGTAATGCCACACGTTACACACAAAAAAAAAACCAATTCCCTACCCATAAACTAATAATACACTAGCCAAAAATAAAAAATTAGAACCTAGCAAAGAAAAAAAAAATCCCTCGACACGGAGAGGAAAACTTAGAGAAAATTGTTTTGATTCAAAAAATAGAAGAAATAAGACTCAAAAACGTGTTTTGATTCAAAAACGTGAAAGAAATAAAAAAATTTAAAAGATTTTCGAAAATATTCAGTTTTGGAAGTTACCACTTCTCCTACATTTTCTCTGATTTTGTTAAAAATTTATAGAATACATATTCTACATATCGTAGAACAAAGACCAAACGTTATAACTTATCTTCTGTGTAAAAGTAGAATATCGTGTAAGCACTAGAAGTTGTATTCTGGGTAAAAGTAGAATATCGTGTAAGCACTAGAAGTTGTATTCTGCAAAAATGTAGAATATAGTGTAACATATAGAATATGTATTCACCTTCTCGGTAGAATATAGTGTAATTTCTAAAAAACGTATTTTACAGGTTGTTAGATTAATGAGGGAATACAGGAAAACGCATTCTAACTAGACGTATAATGTAGAATACGCATTCTGCATTGCGTAGAACCAGTTAAAAAATATTCTTTAAATATTCAAATTTCCTTAAATAATTTTGCCAAATATTTGTATTTCCTAAAATAATTTTGGAATATATTTTTATTTCCTATTTTGGTTTTTTCAGAATTTTAAAAAAAGTTTTCGATTTTAATTATATTTAAAATTGCCTTAAATAATTAAAATGTCATTTGGGTCAAAAAGTGACAAATTTCAAGAAAATAGTAAATGGACAAGGTTAAAACCAATCACCATTATAAAACCAATTCCCCCAAAAATATAAGCAGAAATTTTGCATGAAATATTTTTCGAAATTTTAAACCAATCATGGGAGATGAAGAAGACTTGTGACAATGAATGAGGGGATGTGTAACATATTTTATTAAAAATAAGGGAAATTACCATAAAAATCCCTCAAATGAATGACCAAACTTCACTAAATATGCTAGTTTGGAATACCGTTTAATTGTCAAAATCGAGACATGATTTTGTTAATCCACGTTATTTTAATCAACCAAAAGATAGATACGTATTCAACATCCAAGTTTAAACCTAGCTAAAAAATAATAATAATATATATACTTATGGGTCTGGCATGTTAGTACTGTATATGAATACTAGAATAAAATGTTTTTTTTTTTTAAAATATATTTTTTAATTATATTAATTTCGTCCCAAACCGAAAATTATAATTAATTTACAAATGAGATAACCGATGTAAAATTGAACCGGATACATCAAACCCTAATGAAAGTAATCGCGTACAATTTGAGTTCAACAATCACCGGCGGTTACAAGGAGTGGCTTTGCGGCTCACTCTGGTTCCGTCAGTGAGAATAAAATGTTTATTGTTTTGGACAAAATATTGATTCAAATGCTTGGGCCGCTAGCTACAACATGTTTAAAGTGGTCCAACCTTTTATATTGGCAGGCTTTGAATATGTAAATACTTACAACAGATTATTTTTTTGTGAAATTGGTGATGGTAAAAGCTGCTTTTTTGTTGGTACTAATTTTTATTTTATGATTTAGTAGTGTACAAACGTGATAAAATATAATTATTCCAAAAAAAAATTGCTAATTTTTTTAATTATAAAAACAATATATTATATCATTTGTAAAAAGATATATTAGATATTCAAAATATTTAGTGCATGTACTCTTACACGTATCCATTATGTGTCTATAAATACATGAATCCGTAACCAAACCTCCAACTATCCTCAATTCGAGATGAGTATTATCATATCGAATCGGATATTACGAATAGTTTGTCCATCCATAAACAAAAGCTGTGTCCCTTATTCCCTAGCTAACTAATAGTTCGTTAGTCGATTTTTTTTTTATTTTTAAAAACTAATAGTTCGTTAGTTGAAGAATAAAAACGGTTAATGTAAAATTAATAACAAGGAGAAGATATGGATAATTCTGTAGATAAAAGTTTGATCTCTAATTCTAAGGCATGCAGAGATTGACTCATCATCTATATACTATATATCATCCTCCTTTTTATCTTTTATTTTTTTGTTTTTCTTCTTGTCTTTATCAAGCTTTCGTAAGCCAAGTGTTGTCTTCATACGAGAATTAGAATGTATAATATCAAATGAGGTAAGACAGTGAACAGGTTGTGTTGCGCAAGCAAAACTGATAACTCAGCCCACAAAAAGCCTGCAAAAGCGAGGAAAAAGGGGACTTATTAATTTATAGTATTACGCTTTCCTCTGTTTCTTTCTTACAAGTTACAAACCCCTTTCACATCAATTATTCAATAGTATGTCACTTTCCGTGTTCCCCCTTTATTTTTTTACCTTTTTCTTTACTATGTGCGTGCCATTTCGGTTATTTCCTAATCCAAGTTTACCAAAATATGTTTTTTGGTCGGTTTGATATCCTACTACAGTAGTATTGTCTACTAAATTAATCACATTTCTTATAAAGGTGATATGGTTAAAGAGGCCCGTGAGAATTATATTTTTGAACCACATGATTTTCTTTGAATAACGAAGAATATTCAATTTTGATGATCTAAATTGATAGAAGAGAATCATTCTCATCATTTATTTGTTTCCTTTGACTATTTGTCTAGTCTCCTTAACACTAAAATGTCATTTTGCATTGGTAAAATACTACTAGCCGTTAAGGAATTAGATGTATGCGATTCCAAAGCAATCATGCAAGTATATATCTTAACCCCATTAAGACAAAATAATAATAATAATAATCACATTGGCATTATTAATGAAGTAATAAATTATACTTATTGTTCATATTCAATAGATTGTTTTGCCTGATAATTTCATATTTTTGTTATATGTCAATTAAAATCACACTATAGTGGAAACCAGGTTTAAATTGCTAATACTAACAGTTTAAAACACAATCCAAAAGCTCTGTTTATTTTGGTAATTACAATCTTTGTACAATATATTTAATCGGTATCAAATAAAAAAAACGTTAAATTTCATATATATATATATAATTTCCTGGAAAAAAGGTAAATAGAAAGTAGAAAAGAGTAAAAAGGAAGAGAAAGAGCTTTGCTTCTTCCTCCTTCCATTTCCACTGGATGTTCAGCAGCCCAAGCTAGGATCTCAATCAAGCTTTGGTAATTTCTTCTTTCTATCTTCTTCGTAACTCGCAGATTCCCTGAGAAATTCGTAGGAGCTTCTCCATGTAATTTGTTTTTTCTAGATGATCCTTCCGTTCTATCTCGATTTGTTTTTTCATGGATCTATGATGAGTCTTTAGGATCATTGATGTGCTTGAATTTGGCTAGATTTTTTACAAGGTATATCAAGGTTTTGTGAGCGTTTCAAATCCATAATCGGGGAGTATTTTCTTTGTGCGTTCCGATCTCTCTCAGCTGATCTCTTGCTGCGATTTTGCATCAAATTTGACGTAGATATTCTTCGAGATAGATTAATCATTCTTGTTCTGTTTGTCTTCAGGTATCCAGCTTCAGAGTCTGACAGTTTTTTATTCACTTTTTCCTCATTTAGGGTTTGTTTCAGGTGCCTTTTTCGTCTCTTCTAATTCCTTGTGATTATGGATTTTCTATTTCGATTTGAAACTTGGATCCGTAATTGCTAACGCGATTTGCTATATCATCCTTTCCAAGTTCACTGAAGTGAAATATCAGAGCGTTTGCAGCTTATCTGTTGATTAATTTTTGTTGGTTAAACCATGTTTAGGTGGGAGTTTGATGTCTAAATGGTTGCTGAAGTGCTGCGGATTGATTTGCTTTAATTAGAAAGAGATGAGTTACACGAGCACTGAGAGTGACCATAATGAGTCGCCATTTACTGATAATGGAAGTGACTGCAGAAGTAGATGGGAAGGAAATGCTATGAAGAAAGGGCCATGGAGTTCAGCTGAAGACGACATTCTTGTTGACTATGTGAAGAAGCATGGCGAGGGTAACTGGAATGCTGTGCAGAAACACACCGGCCTGTTCCGTTGTGGTAAAAGCTGCCGCCTAAGGTGGGCTAATCATCTGAGGCCAAACTTGAAGAAAGGAGCATTTAGCCTGGAAGAAGAACAGCTCATTGTTGAACTACATGCCAAGATGGGCAATAGATGGGCGCGCATGGCTTCCCATGTAAGTGTGTTTTTGTAAGGAAATGGTTCCTTTTGTAAATTGTTTCCATCTTTTTAATGTGTGCTCGAAGACTAATTTTTGAGGTTTTTTTTTTCTTCGCCCAGTTGCCTGGCCGAACAGATAATGAGATAAAAAATTATTGGAACACTCGCATCAAGAGGCGACAACGAGCTGGTTTACCACTTTATCCTCCTGAAATGCATGTTCAAGTACTGGAGTGGAGTCAAGAGTATACCAAGAGTAGAATTTTAGGAGGAGATAGAAGACATCAAGATTACTTGCAGCTCGGGAGTTGTGAATCTAATGTCTTCTTTGACAGTCTTAATTTTGTCACCGAGATGATACCTGGTGCTTCTAACCTAGCAGATATGGCTGCCTGCAAAATTCTGGGTAATGGTGCAAGTTCTCCTCGGTATGAAAACTTCATGCCACTATTAATGCCCTCCTCGAAGCGACTTCGGGGATATGAATCGTTGTATCCTGGGTGCAGCAGTACCATAAAGGAAGAATTCCCCGCGCCTGAACATTTCCAGAACACAGCTCCACAAAAGATTTCCAAAACTTCCAGTTTCTCAGTTCCTTGTGATGTTGATCATCTTCCTTATGGAAACCAACATTCACCTGTTATGATTCCAGATAGCCATACCCTTACGGATGGCCTTGTTCCTACTTCGAACCCCTCATTTGGGGCAGTGAAGCTGGAGCTCCCTTCATTCCAATATTCAGAAGCAACATTTGATCAGTGGAAGAAATCGGCATCTCCTCCACACTCAGATATCCTTGATCCCTTTGATGCTTACATTCAGTCTCCACCACCATTGAGGAGAGAAGAGTCGGATTGTTTTTCAAATTGCGATACCGGTCTGCTTGATATGTTGCTTCTGGAGGCCAAGATCAGAAATAATAGTGCAAAGAACAGTTTGTACAAGAGTTGCGTTTCAACTACTCCATCAGATGTAGGCGAGGTTAGTGTATCCCAAATAAATTCAAAGGAGTTTGACGATTCCCTTAAGAGATTGGTCCATTCAGAGATTTCAATTTGCACACAACACAATGCAGATGGAATTCCACTAAGTGAGTCACTGTCCACCTTTGCGATTTTACCCTCACTTGAAGTAGTTTGTTGATTAGATTTCATCTTCTTCCTAAGAATTCTATTCGGTAACCTGTCTTTACATCTTGAGGAATTCGATTGGTTTCTTATAGCTGAGATTATGAGCCTGATCAAGAAACTCACCTAGTAGTATATAATTATGCAGGGCAGAGAGAAAAGGAGCGGCAACCCGTCTTGGATATAACACGGCCTGATGTTTGGCTTGCATCAAGCTGCCTTGACCATGGTTTAGGGATTGTTAAAGAGACGAGTAGCATGAGCGACGCATTCGCGGTTCTCCTCGGTGATGACGTAGGAAATAACTATATGCAGATGAGTGTTGGGGCATCCTCAGGAGTTGGGTCTTGCGCTTGGAGCAACATGCCTCCTGTCTGTCAAATGACGGAACTACCCTAACGAGCCCGAGAAATTCTCCAATTCATTGGTCGCGGATCAGATAACCGTCTTTGGGGTTTGACCAGAGTTGTTCAAAATCTGTCAATTCTCGTGGACTATAGCACCTGCCAATGTAAGAACAATATCTTTTCTTTAATGAGTTTTTTTATTTTATCACAGCTGACACTTTTGTTGGCCTTTGTACCAATAACCATATCACGATTCGTCAGAAGGATGAAATGGTTGATTTTGTAGAACTGGCTTCTTTAACGACTATGATACAAACATATATACAATTGATTTGATGAAATGTGAGTTTCTTTAACTTTGATTTCTTCAGTTTGGTTTATCTACGACTCGTGTTTGGTTTCGATTCATTAGTTTACGGAATAGAAAAGAAAAACCAGATTGATACCATAAAATTAGATCAAGACACAGGGGGAATATAAATAAAATTAGAACAAAATAGATTCGGTTGTCAAAACACTCTTATGTAAGGAGGACATCAAATGTAGGATAGTAGCATGATGTATATGATGAATATGAATCGTAACAAAAATTGAGTCTAGGCTCTTCTCTGTCAAAACAAAATTTTCAGACCATGCAGCTCGAGGGCTCGGAAAAATTAGGCTGTGGGTTTCTTGCTTCTGATGATGTCCCTTAGGTCAGCAAACTTCTTCTTGCATTGGTTCATCGTTTTCCCTGGAACAGCTGTTGCTACTCTCTCCCATCTTTGGTTTGTCTCCTTTGGGAACGTCTTCAAAGCCTGAACCAGAGCTCGCTCTTGCACAGCAGACCAACCGTCTGGGTCTGAACCAGCAGCAGCAACTGGTTCAGAGTTGTCGTTGTTTTTGTTGTTGTTCTCTTCGCTCTTACCAGATGACTCTTCTTTGGTTGGTTTGGTCGGTATAATAGGTTCTCCAAGTTCCTCTCGTGTAGAGAGAGGAGATGCGATTGAAGCAGCAGGTTTCCTCTTTTCCAGAAAAGAATCAAATGCTTTAGCTGAGTCAGGTTTCTGGAGAAGTACAGTTTTAGTTGCCTTGAGAATCTCCTCCACATATCTTCCTGTACCAATGTACTCTGATATGACTTCCCATCTTCGTGATGTTCCTTTTGGGAACTTAGTCATTCCTTTTCTCAGCATGTCAGCCTCTTCCTTGCTCCATGGTTTGTCTTTCTTCTGAGTAGCAGTATCTACCATAGAAAATCCATTGGCTTCTACATGACCATTCTGCTTAGCAGGTACTTGAACAACTTCTTCTTTACTCTCTGTTTCATCATCTATACTCTCTGCTTCATCATCGTTACTGCTGTTTCCATTCTTGAGCACCTTTGCCAATTTCAGTCCTTCCTTGATTTCCATCTTGTCGCATAGATTCCGCAACTGATCGGTGTTAAGTGACATGCATAGATCTTCCACATGATCAACAGAGATGCCAAGCAGACGCTGGGACAGAACAGGCGCAGAGAGAGTTCTGAGCCGACTTCGTTCTTTGCGCAGAAGCTTCTTTTCTTTTTCTTTGGCTCTCTTTTGCTGCTGAGCAGCCTCTGCAGCAAGTTTTGCTTCTTCTTCTTTTCGCCTTTTCTCTTCTTCAATAGCCGCAGCAGCTTCTTCTTCTAGCTTCTTCTTGGCCAGAACTTTAGCGTCTTTCTTCTGCTGCTTCTTTGCCTTCTCATCCTCTTTTCTTTTCAATATTCTTGGGTCTTTTTTATATGCATTGTCAACAAGAGTCCTGATCCGAGCATATTCCTCCTTTCTAGCCTTTTGAGTTGTTTTAGCATTCTCTCTCTCCATCCACCTCTTTTCATCACGCGATTCTGCTTGCTCAAGATCATGCTCTTCTTCTTCAGGAAACTCTCTCCAGCTTTTGAAAGCGTACCAAAAATTGTAGTAGCTATCAACATCTCTAACTGGTGTATTTTCATCTCCCAAATCTGGTACACGTGGATTAACTGACCACCTTGCGTTTCTCTTAAATGCTGGACCAAAAACCTTGAAGAAGTCTTGCGGTGCACAATCAGTTGGGACTTCGTCATCAAACTCATCTGTAGAGTCAAATATTCTTCTTTTTGTTGGGTCCATCAAAACCTCATATGATTCTTGAATCAACTTGAAGTGAGTTTCTATCGCATCTTTTTTTGCTTGTTTCGCTTCTTCCGTCTCCTCAGCGAGAAGGAGACTAGCAAGTTTATCAGGGTGATGCTTCAAAGCAGCTTCGCGATAGCTTTTTCTAATCTGATCCTCTGTTGCAAGATATCTTAAATTGCCCAAACCCAACAACGCATAGTGATCATGCTGTTGCTTCCCCGACTTCTTCTTTCCTTTGTTGTTATTGTTGTACGAGTCAAAGGAAGGAATATATTCCTTATTCTTATCGTTTGCGACTTTCTTATCGGAGGTATCTTCTTTGTTGTCTGTGGCTTCCTTTACACAGCCATGCAGTTTGAGAGCCGCAGAATGGAAGGCATGACCAGCAGGTTCACGGTTTAAAGCCTTCACAGGAAGACAATTGGAAGAAGCAAAGAGCAGTTCTCCACCCAAAAGCTCATCAGAATATGTAAGTAGCTTAATAGCAGAGTTAATTCCCCAACTCTGCATGATGAAAAATGTTCCGGAGCTCCAAATCAACCTTACTCCAAAAGTGAGCACAAACGTTTATTCCTGTCACAAAGATTAAAGTAATGTCGCAAACTTCTTAGCCAGCAATATACAAAGGTACAGATATCCAGAAGCAGGCATAGACAAAGCTAAAATTTCCATATCAGTAAAAGCTTTGACTAGAAAATAGATACAAAAGCGACACATCAACTTATACATCTATGAAGATATAAACTTTTTTACTTAAGATCCACTCTCTTGTAACATCTTTGGTCCATGAAGGGCCTCTTGATTAGAATAAGGGTCAAAGAGTAGCTAGATGTAAAATAGAACCAAGCAATCAAAACACAAAGAGCAGCGTCACAAATTCAAATAATTCACAAGACCAAAGGTACTCACGAAACCATTTTTAAATAAACAAATAAACCATAATCAGCTGATACAACATCTATGAGCTTCATACGGAAAAGAAACGAAGAATAACGAAATCTACGCCTGAAGAAATACGTATCACAAAAATCGTCTAAAATTCGTAAACGGCAGTCGAAACAGAAGCAAGTAGATAAACAAGTATTGACCCAAGATATACCTCCTAAGCTTAGTTATAGTTTAACCTAGTTGACATCATACATAAACAAGAGACCCAGAAAAAAAAACCCTAGATTTCGTCTTTTCAGTTTATATCTTCAAGCAAAAATACAGTGTAAGATATTTTTAAGCGATCTCAAAAACCCAATCGACCCATCTGGTTGTTCACATAACTCAAAAATAAAAACAACCAGCTTTCTTACCAAAAATTGAGCTCGCCGTCGCCTAGGTTAACCTGCCAGAAGTTTCTCCCCCGAAGTTATCGCAGTCCGAAAGAGACGACGAAGACGAGAGAAGTTCAATTAGCTCGGGAGGAAACGGCGGCGGCAGCTCAAAGAAGAGGGAAGAGAAGCAGAGAGAGAGTTTGCTTAAAAAGTGGGAAGTCGACTAAACCTGTTGGGTTACATCTTTTTGTATTTATATCTTACACTCAACACCAAGTTTTGGATCCAGCCCTTATTTGTTTAAAGCCCGATAAATATATGGGCCTAGGCCCATTAATGAGTCTGATTTTGCCCATATTGAAACACTAGAGCGAGATAGAGGTGAGAGCATCTATAAACGAAAAGGAAGTTATTCAATCGGCAAATGCTCTTCGGCATAAACGCTGTCATCGCCTGATCAGACTGCACGTATCTTCTTCTTCGTTGTTACCATCGACGTTTCGCTGATCGAGATTTCAGTTCGCCGGAAAAACATACCGAACAACAAATCGGAGTGGCTACCAGCTCAATCTCTGGTAAGGCAAAGAAGGTTTTCTCACATCGTTGTTTTCCGAGTTTTCTTTGCTTGATGGTTTATTGTCCTCAATCTTGTGATTCGTGAAGTGGTGAAGACCGATGATAAATCCTCTTCCTGTGTGTTTTCGTAAAATGGTTAGGATATGATGGAAAATACGAAATCTAGGTTTTCTATGGGCTCATTTCCATACTGTAGCCGTTTTCTGAGTTCGAGTGGATATGTTTGTCCTCCTTGCACAGTATCGAATGTCTAAGATGATTTAGCGCACCATTAGATATGTCGACATAGGTCTTTTATTGTTTCATCAACACATTTTCCCGTGCGGTTTCATGATAGGTTGTAGCTGTCGGGGAATGATACTGTAAAGTCTGCGGCTAATATCTTCCAAGTGTTTTGTTTCGTGTTATTTGTGCTGGAATTAGATTATATTGTCTGGCGTACCAAACTTATAGCGGCATTTGATAATGTCTGGCTTTTGTCTCATATAGAATTGTAGCTTTCACCCTTATGTAACTCCGGCGTTTTGTATGACTAGTGTGAGTATTTACATGGCTGCTCTGGCAACTGAAGTTTGATTTTTGATCTTTTAAACAGAAATCAACCCGACTACTGAGCTGGAGTAAGGTGATACACAGCTTCAATACATTTTCCATCATGCAGAGTTAGGAACTTAACTTAGCCATTAGGCTATTACTTATTTTGTCTATTACTTATTTTGTCTATTACTACTTGTGTACTCCCCCTCTTTCCCTCTCTGTTGTATGAGGTCTAAGAGATATTTACTGGTAGCTCACTTAATTTGTACGTCGTCAATGGATACTGAACTTTTGTCATTGTTAATCTTGTTCCGTCTCTTATTGGATTATGTTGTTTCATTTTTCTTAAGAATTGTGGGTTGGGCTTATTGTGGTAATGTGTCATTTGATTTTTCTCCTGCAGCTATTTTGATTCATTGTGATGTTAAATTTCAATCCAGTTCTAGAAAATTTGATTGGAAAATAACAAAGGCTCTCTGGAAAATTGTTATTGTAATGATTTATTCCCTTCTTTTGTTGCCTCTGAACAGTTCATAAATCAGGATACTCTGTGATAAAATCTTGTCGAAATATTCTTGTTAAAACGGTAGTGGTATCTCTTGTTTTCTATCTTTTTGGTCAGATTCTGCTTCGTTACCGATGGAGAGCTTGGCGCAACTTGAGGCATTGTGCGAAAGATTATACAATTCACAGGATTCATCTGAGAGGGCTCATGCTGAAAATAGTCTGAGATGCTTTTCCGTGAATACAGATTATATATCGCAATGTCAATACATTCTCGACAATTCATCAAAACCTTATTCCTTAATGCTCGCTAGCTCGAGTTTGTTGAAGCAAGTGACAGATCATACCCTACCGCTGAATCTTCGACTTGATATCAGTAAACTTCTTTTGCAGTCCTCCTAACCAAATGACTAGATATATCTCTTACTGGCCTTTAATATCTTATTTGTTTCTGGTGTTCTGTTGGTTGCGTTTTTAGGGGCTTATATTGTGAACTATCTGGCTACAAGAGGACCGAAGATGCAATCATTTGTTATTGCTTCTCTCATTCATCTGCTTTGCCGGCTCACAAAGTTTGGATGGTTAGATGATGATAGATTCAGGGATGTGGTTAATGAATCAACAAACTTCTTGGAACAGGTGATGCATCTTCTTGGGGGTATAGTTACTGTGTTTCCATGGTTTCTTACTGCTTTGTGGATATTTTTATTGCAGAAACTCATGTCGATGATACTTTTGTAGAAGTTTCAGATTTTTTTAATAAGAGCTTACTGAATAAGTTTCTTTCGTAAATTTTGTTTGAATAGGGTTCCTCGGATCACTATGCTATTGGCTTAAGAATTTTGGATCAACTTGTCCAGGAGATGAATCAGGTTAGTGACGTATTGTGGTCGAATTTTCAGGACATCTAAACATCTCTTAAAAGGCTGGAATAATTCACTGTTAAGTTTGGATTTCTTGGCATGGGTTGCTCATTGCTTCAGACTCATATTAGCTTTGAGTTGCCTCATCTTTTTGTTTCTTTTTGATCTAGAGTATCAGTCTGTTACAGATTCAATAAATGCTGTGTTGTAGATAACTATATTGTCTGTTTCCACCACTCTCTTATTTATTCATTAAAAGCACTTCTTAAAGATTTAAGATGGTGGTTGTTGCTAGACTTGGCAGAATTAAATAAGTTTACCGTGTGCATTATTTTAGACATTTACTTCTTGCCCATTTTTGTTTTTTTTGGTGAATTGCTTATTGACATTTCTTCATCTATCTTTTGCTCAATTCTTAGCCTAATCCAGGACTGCCTTCTACACATCATCGGAGGGTTGCATGCAACTTTAGGGATCAATCCTTATTTCAAATATTCCGAATAGCTTTGACTTCATTAAGCTATGTGAAAAATGATGGTAATATTATGAACTTAATCTTGTAATGCATTGATGCCATCAACCTGTTTGGTTGGTTGCGCATGTGTGCACTTTTCTGGCTGTAAATGAATGGATACCACTTTAGAAAATTCTAACTGTTGAATGAGTCATCTTTTTCAGTTTTTCCATTATATTCCTTCAATAGTAATGAGTCAGACATTGTCTTTTTACCAGCCACCGGTCGTTTACAAGAATTGGCACTTTCCCTTGCACTGAGGTGTGTATCATTTGATTTTGTTGGAACTTCAATTGATGAAAGCGCAGAAGAGTTCGGTACAGTTCAGGTAGAACATTAATAATGTTATCTCATCCTGTTTTTCAACGCTTAATGCCTATGTATTTGTGGTGCTCGTTTTTCATGGGTGTTATAATATCTTGCATTATGTGTTACCGATAATTTTTAGATTCCAACTGCCTGGAGATCAGTATTGGAGGATTCCACCACGCTGCAGATATTTTTCGATTATTATGGTAGTACAGAGTCACCTCTTTCGAAAGAGGTATGTCGATAATGTTTTATTTTTCTTGCGTCGAAGATAGAATGTGATTATTTTCCCCCGTTCATTTTATCCACCCTTATTGTGAGGACAGGTGTTTCAGTTGCAGTAATGTCATTTATTTATGTACAGATTGGACACCATAGACGACTTAGAATTTGCTATTTGTTAATGCTCCTCTGTCTTAACTTGTAGGCACTTGAGTGCTTGGTGCGATTGGCTTCTGTAAGGCGCTCTCTGTTCACAAATGATGCTACCCGCTCTGAGTTTTTAGCTCATTTGATGACTGGAACCAGAGAAATTCTTCAAACAGGAAAAGGTATTGTATTATACGGTGGGATTTTTCTATGCCTGGCTGTAAAAACTGATCCTAAGGTGCTGCATTGTATGCAACTGTGTCATTACAGTTTTTTTTAACTCATTATGACTGAAATTCCAGCCTCTCACTTATGTAGTCTGTTAACATGTTACGTACAGTACGTGTTGATCTTGTATATATTGCATACTTAACACCTCACTGATCTTACTTTAACCTATAATATCTCACTGACTGGCCCCTTATCTTTGTCAACACAAATTGCTTTTGTTGAATCAGGTCTTGCTGATCATGATAATTACCATGTATTCTGCCGTCTACTTGGGCGTTTTAGGTTGAACTATCAGGTAAACGTCTCAATTAGATTCCTTTCTAATTCACACATTACTGTTTGTATGATTTTAATTGTGTCATAGCTGAAATTTTATATTACGATGCCATGTACTTGGGTAAATGTACACTTGTTCCTTTTTCTGTATGTGACAGTTGAACAGTCTTCATTATTCGTAAATATTGATATGCTATATGTACTTTAGAACTCAGTAATAGCTCAGAAACAGTTTGGACTGAAGTTCCAGTCTCTTTAACCATGTTCTACCTTGCCTAAATATTGATATGCTATATGTACTTATCTATCTTGCCTAAATGTTAGTTGACAATCATGGCTTGGAGCACTTGGTTTTAATTTTCCGGTGCTTTGTATTGCTTTGATTTCTCTCTGGACGTTCCTTAGTAACAGTATAATTACAAGATGTTAATGCCAGCATATAATTTTTTTTTCCCCTGCGGAGTCAATTGTAATTTTTTTGGAGGATATCATATGGACATGGTTTATTGGTTTACATGGCTGATAAATTCAGATCTTATGTAATAGCATGTATAAATTCATCTGCAGCTTTCGGAGCTTGTGAAGATGGACGGTTACGGTGACTGGATACAGTTGGTGGCAGAGTTTACACTAAAATCTCTCCAGTCATGGCAGGTAAATTTTCGCAAGTTTATGTTAGTGAATGCCTTAGCAAATCTGGTCGTCCTCCGACATGATCGATTTTAGTATAGCTTAAATGTTTAGCTGAGATGGTATCTAGTGTGCAATCCGTATAAGTTATTTTTTGTTTTTTTACAGTGGGCCAGCAGCAGCGTGTATTACCTTCTTGGAATGTGGTCCAGATTAGTAGCATCTGTTCCATACTTGAAGGGTGATTCTCCAAGTCTACTCGATGAATTTGTACCTAAAATTACAGAGGGTTTTATCATCTCCAGATTCAATTCTGTGCAGGTATATACCACCACATATTCTGGAAGGGTCCTGGTTCCTAATTGTAGTTTATTTAATAAGTTCCTATTTCCTCTTTCCAGGCTAGTGTCCCCGATGATCCGACTGATCATCCTTTGGATAAAGTTGAAGTCCTGCAGGATGAGCTGGATTGCTTTCCTTACTTATGCAGATTTCAGGTTATCCTTTTTCTTGATCTGCGTGTCATGCGGTACCCTTGTTTTGCTCACATGTTTCGTTGGATAATGTTGTATCTTAATACAATTGAACTGCATATGTTTTTCTTATCATGCAGTATGAAAGAACTGGCATGTATATAATAAACACGATGGAGCCTCTTCTGCAGTCATATACGGTAAAGCCAACTGATCTTATGTGTTGAGCTTATTGCTGTTCTGTCGATGCTTTTTGTGTCTTAATCATGTGAGCTGAGTGATTGTGTAACAGGAAAGAGGGCAACTACAGTTTGCTGACAATTCTGAACTGGCACTTATTGAAGCAAAATTGTCATGGGTTGTTCATATTGTTGCCGCTATTGTTAAAATCAAGCAGTGCAGCGGTTGTAGGTAAGTTGCTATCCAATGTTGGTTTTTTTTTGCGTTTAGGTCTGTTTGAGGAACAAAACAATATATGAACATTGGAAACTAAACGTTTGGTGCAGTGTGGAGACGCAAGAGGTGCTTGATGCCGAACTTTCTGCTCGTGTTTTGCGGCTAGTAAATGTTATGGACAGTGGACTGCATAGACAGGTGTGACAAGCAATTAATATAAATCAACATAAAGTATTAGTAGATAATCTCTTTGGATTCAGTAGTTCAATTATTTGGTAAAAAGTTGGATTTAGCCAATGAAGATGGGAATTACCTAACGTTGTCCTGCAACTTGATGTATGAACTATTTGTGTTTACCTGCATTTCTTCCGAAAAATCGTCATGAATACAGCTGGAAGATTTAGCTTAATATATAACCACATATATTAATATAGAGTGATCTCATTGTTTTCGAATTTAATGTTATCCGTGAACTGTATAGGATATTGTGATAACTTTTCAACAACCGTGTGCTCCACGTGCTGGGTTTCCTTTTCTCCCAGATGAAATCACTACTTTTATCTCATCTGTAAAGTAATCAAATGACACATTCTTTCTGCAGAGATATGGTAAAATAAGTAAACAAAGGCTTGATCGTGCCATTCTTACATTCTTCCAGAATTTCCGAAAGTCTTACGTTGGTGATCAGGCCATGCATTCATCTAAAGTAAATGCAAACTGTTTCTTTTTTATATACTTTTTTTGTCTATGTATAATCCTGATACTACCATTCTGTTGCAGCAGTTGTATGCCAGATTGAAAGATCTCCTTGGACTCCATGATCATCTAGTGCTGTTGAACGTTATTGTTGGCAAGATTGCTACAAACTTAAAATGTTATACAGAGGTAATCTTGTGTTCGTTACCTTTTCTAACATGCCGCTCTAAACATCAAAGTTACATATTGTCCAAACAATCTCTCTGTTGTTTCTCCAGAGTGAAGAAGTCATTGGTCACACGCTAAGTTTGTTTCTGGAGTTGGCATCTGGGTAATTCCGTTATAACCTGATTAACCTGATGTTATATTAGCTCAGTGTACTTCCGTATTGATTTTTTTTTTTTTTTTGGTATTCTCGTGCAGATATATGACCTTTTTTTGGTATTCTCGTGCAGATATATGACCGGGAAGCTGCTTTTAAAGTTGGACACTGTGACCTTTATCATTTCTAATCACACTGTAATTCTTCTCCAATTACTCTCTTTTGTGGACATCATTGTGCATTGTAATTTATTACTGGCAATAATCTAAGTATGCTAATTGTCTAATTTCAGAGGGAGCAGTTTCCATTCTTAGAAGAGTACAGATGCTCTCGCAGCAGAACAACGTTTTACTACACTATTGGTTGGCTGATTTTCATGGAGGATAGCTCAATAAAGTTCAAGACTTCTATGGAACCACTTCTGCAGGTTATACACCATTTTCTTTCCGCATCTTATTGTTGCAGCTTTCATTTAGCATACTGATTCTGTCTGTATCTGCACTGCATACTGTTCTCTGATTATGATGATAGGGTTGCATGTTTTGTATGGAAGAAGAGATGAAAAAGTTGTCTTTCTTCTTACGTATTAACCCAGGGGAAGCATAACGAAGACATGTCCATGGTCAAATTTGCATTGAAAAATGCAAAATCGTCACCCTATTTACAGTTCTAGGCATAGTTTGATATCCTATATACAGGGTTGACACAGATTGTACCATATCCTAATATCTTACGATATCTTGTAGGCATATTCACTTAGTGGTTGTGTATCTTCTGTCGTATGCGATTTTTCGTAACCTAATTATCATGGCGTATTGGAATCTAAAGTTTTGTAAATGCTCTACTCTTCAATTTTCCGATACAATGATTGGTTTTAGCCTGTAAACCACTTTTTAATTCAATCATGCTAGGTTTTCCACACCCTGGAATCAACACCAGATTCGATGTTTCGCACTGATGCTGTGAAGTTTGCTGTGATCGGATTGATGAGGGATTTAAGAGGAATTTCAATGGCTACTAGCAGGTCTTGACTTCAGCTAGTTACTTTGACATCCATAGACATTTTACAATCTTATGATGTGTTTAAGGTTTTTTATTTTGATTTCAGCCGGAGAAGTTATGGTCTTTTGTTTGATTGGCTGTATCCCGCACACATGCCACTTCTTTTGAGAGGGATCTCACATTGGTTCGACACACCAGAGGTATTTAGTTATGCATTCTTCTCCATTGGATTGTATAAAAGGTCGTTGACCTAGTAATAATGTGAGTCCACTCATAGACGAAAGATCTGACCTTTGTATATAAATTTTTTACCTGGATAACTTGGCATTGATTGATAATACTTTCCATAAGTGGTTTCCACTGTCGGTGGATTTACGCTTTCTGCCATTTTTGTGTGAATAGTGGTGCCTTCTTTGTCTCATTTTCTCTTCTTGGCTTGTTGATGTAGGTTACGACCCCGTTGTTGAAGTTCATTGCTGAGTTTGTGCATAACAAAACCCAGCGCCTTATTTTTGATTCTTCTTCTCCAAATGGCATCCTGCTTTTCCGGGAAGTCAGTAAATTGATTGTGGCTTATGGTTCAAGGATTTTAGCCCTTCCAAATGTTGCGGATATATATGCCCTCAAATACAAGGGGATCTGGGTTTCACTGACAATTCTGTCAAGAGGTTTGAACATGATTTTGACATTCTAGAACCAATGACAGTTAATCAGTAGTTGTTTGTTGTTTAGTTGAGTATTATGTTATGAGACTTAATAATCATCTAATGGGCAGCGCTTTCGGGAAATTATTGCAACTTCGGTGTGTTTGAACTCTATGGCGATCAGGCTCTTGCGGATGCACTTGATATCGCGTTGAAGATGACCCTAGCAATACCCTTGGCAGATATATTAGCGTATCGCAAGGTATATGTGGCACCGCGTTTTTGTCTTCAATAACTTCATTTAGTGATTCAATCGACCGGTCTTTGATTTATAATAATGTTTTGGCTTTCACTCTTTTGATATTGTTTGCATTACCTCAAGTAACAGATGTGCACTCTTAATCTCAAATCTTTATTTTCTTCCTTTCAGCTTACAAAGGCATACTTTGGATTCGTTGAGGTTTTGTGTGGCAGTCATATTACCTTCATATTGAAACTGGATACTGCCACTTTTATGCATCTCGTAGGTTCCCTT
This sequence comes from Eutrema japonicum, assembly GCA_030161315.1. Classification (NCBI taxonomy): domain Eukaryota; kingdom Viridiplantae; phylum Streptophyta; class Magnoliopsida; order Brassicales; family Brassicaceae; genus Eutrema; species Eutrema japonicum. Next base: position 54,687,259 of record BSQW01000005.1, on the reverse strand, counting down.
GAATCTGGACTCAAGGGGTTGGATACAAGTATTTCATCACAGGTGAGAGTTGTGTCAAAGATGTTTAGACCCATATATATCCAGATATTTTTCAAGTCGTAAGCTGCAAAGTATCTTCCTCGGGATACCACTTTCTTAAGCACTGATGTATATATTATCGTTTCAGTGTGCAATAGCTGTAGACAATCTTGCTTCATATTATTTCAATAACATCACAATGGGGGAGGCACCTACTTCTCCCGCTGCAATTCGTTTTGCACAGCACATTGCAGACTGCCCTAGTTTGTTCCCCGAGGTAACTCATTACGCTCCTTGATGTCCCTTTGGCGGAAGCAACACAAAAAAAAAAACGATTTAATACCCTTTTTTTTTAACGGATTTGCTCCTACAAGCAGATATTGAAGACGCTGTTTGAAATAGTTTTGTTCGAGGATTGTGGCAATCAATGGAGTCTCAGCAGGCCGATGCTAAGCTTGATTCTTATAAGTGAGCAGGTATGTGTAATATATATGCAGTTTTCTTATCTTTCTTTTTTCGAAATGGGCTTTTGTTCATTCCTCTTAACTTATTCCAACTGCTTTCACCAGATTTTCTCTGATCTGAAAGCTAAGATCCTCTCTTCACAGGTGATGATCCAATCTTTTCTGTTCTTTACCATTATACCTGAGTGTTGCTTTTAAGTGTATGCGCTGAAAATCTTGAGCCTTAATTTAATGGTGCAGCCAGTGGATCAGCACCAGCGACTCTCTGCCTGCTTTGACAGTCTGATGACGGACATATCGCGGGGTTTAGATTCAAAGAACAGAGACAAGTTCACTCAGAACTTGACCCTTTTCAGACACGAGTTCCGCGTTAAATAGAATCGCCATACACAGCCCCTAAGCCCACGGTCTACTACATTAGGGTCTCATCAGAAAGACCCACGTGACATATTGAATCAGAAGTTCACACTTACGTTAAAAAATCTTTCAGGAGTTAAAAAAAAATGGAAAACAAAAAGTACTCTCTAGATTGTGCCATTGTGGTACTGTACAGTTTTATTTTTTTCTCTCATATGCTTATAATATTTGGTCGTTTGTTGCATTTGTGGCTTCTTCGATGTTGGGATTTATTTTGTCTCCTACCCAAAATGTTGGCGCTCTCTCTCTCTCTCCGCTCTAGAACGAAGTTAATTAATGTAAAGCATTGAAATTTAGGGTTTCCTTTTGGCAAATGTTGGGAGAAATTAGGCCACATATTCTTTGTATTTTGTTTGTGGATGAATGGTAAACAAATCTGAAAGAAAATGCAATATTTGTTTTGATGTGCTTCGTTGGTTTTTTTTTCGTCAGTTTTTTTTTTTTTTGGTTATATAGTTTTGGTGGTCTGGATTTGCGTATATTTTCCAACCCCCACCCAAAAAAAAAATCACTATTGGCAAGCGGCATGTATGTAACTACTAACTCCCCCCATTTAGAGAGAGAACCAGGTTTCGAACCTGGAATCTATTTGTCACTAAAACTCGAATTGTTTCTTTATTGATTGAGAATTACATATTCAACTTAACTATCTGAATTAGGTTGCTTATTTAACAACAAACATTTAATAAAGCTATTAAAATGCTCAACAACTAAGTGAATTAAGCAAACAAGTTGCGAAGTGTCCATTTATCTGTCTTTCCTGTCAATCATCAGGCATATATTGTTCGTCGATTACTGCATAATTGAAAAACACTTTACAGGGCCACGGCTATCCACGAGTTTAAGACAACTTCTTGAGATTTGGTAGGTGAAAAGATCAACTCATGTTTCCAAATATAGACAAGTGAAATGGGGTGTTCCGAGAATCGAACTCGACCTCTCGCACCCGAAGCGAGAATCATACCACTAGACCAAACACCCGAATGGTATACTTGACTATATACTTCATTAAAATCAAGCTTATTATTCAAACCCAATGATGGGTACATTTTACTTGATAATGTTGTTATACAGCAAACATTCTATACAGCAAGATTAGCTTAAATGAAAAGAAAACTATTATTTTACTATTACCGATTGTTATAGACGGATTTCAGGCACTTTCTATAATAATTGATAAAAAGTAATGTCATATAAAACAAAAAAGTAATATGTTTCAATTGTAACCACATTTAATCAACTAATCGACCACGAAACAAATTAATGTACTAAGCGGTTGATTAATCCGTTAGATTTTCAGTTCTAGTAATAATCGGTCAAAATGGTCCGATTTAATTAATTAGGCAATCGATTACGGCCATAAACGGACAACTCACGTTTACTATATACTACGATTTAACACACGCTAATTATAGCGCGGTGTAATTTTTTTAAAAGAAATTGTTTTGAAAAAAAAAATTATTTTTATCTGAATTTTACAATATAGCTAACTAATGATTATAGATAAAGATGTAAATTTGTAATAATTTATCTATTTAACATGTTTTGTAGTGAACTAAAATATTATTTGGGTTAACCCGTAAAAACTTATAATCTTGAAAACATAACTCTAATATGCACCGTTAAATGACTCTAGTTTTTGTGGTTAGTCTACGAACTCTTAAAAAAAAATAGTTTTCTTGTGTCTAACTTTTTATAAAATTAGTAAAATATTTTTCAACTTTTGTTTTGATATATATTCAAATAAAATATAATAAATTATAGTGAAAAATATAGCAAGATTTTGAATAGATTTTTGATCTTTAAATATATATGAATTGATTATTATTTTTAAATATATAATATTAAAATAATAAAGAAATTAAATAATAAATAACATTTTAATGCAAAATATATACTTTCCATACTCTAATAAATAATTTTAAAAGACGATTATATCATTTCTTATTTCAATTCTTTATTATTTGTAATGATATTTCATGTAATAACTTACAAAACAAATTTCATTTTTAAAAATATCTTCTTAAATAATATTATAAAGATTCGTGTTCAAAATGGTCCGGTCAACTCAAACGTGGTGGTTTTATTTGGTCAATGACAAACTTGGGGTTTTATTAACCAAGTTGTTGGTGGTCGGGTGGTTCCCTTCCTGCGGTGAGTGTCGGCCCTGTTGGTCTAGATCAGAGATCGATTCCCCGTGGGAGCATAATTATTAGGACAAGCACTTGGCTAAGTGGGGCATTATAAGTGGGCTGTATCACTCCCACCCGGGAGATTAGTCTGGGCTTTTGGGCTTGGGATTACTCCCGGGAGCCGAAAGGCATCAAAAAAAAAAACTTGGGTTTTATTTGAGCAATTTGACAAAATTAGAGCATATGCAATGGTTAGACACCCATAAATGGTGTCTCAACCAAATAATTTTATTATTTTAATATAATTTGGTTTTATAATTAAATTTTAAATTAAAAAACAGAATTGAACCAATCAGAGAGTAACACGTGTAAAGAGAGGTTGAGACACCAATAGGACAGTGTCTCATTTGAGACATTCTTTCTTCTCTCATTTGAGACATTCTTTCTTCTCTTTTTATTTATTTTTTTATTTTTTTAACTGTGGGTGTCTCAAGAAAATATGTATGCAATCTCTTCCTCTGATTGAACTTCGCTAGATCTTGGGAAAACTTGGCTAGATCCTGAGGAAACTTGGCAGCGTTTCAAAGTTTTGATAGTCTTACCCGTCTTCAGGGATTCAGTTATCGGTGACCATTACTCGTAAAAAATTGTTGGTTTATGCACCGAAATCTAGGGTTTCACATTTGAAATTTAACAATGAATCTCTAATGCTGAAGCTTCTATTTGAATCATAGAAAACCAAAAAAAAGCAGAAGAGACATCAAGTAAACCGCCATTTACAGTGCTGATGATTTAGAGAAAACCAAGCATATCAAAGACACAAAGAGTGTTCAAGTTGACATTTTTTTGGAGAACTTTATTTTTTTTTGTCCAAAACAAATTACCCAAGTTTATGTGAAGTCAAAGGAATTCTTCTTGTTTCACTTGACGTGAGAAGTTTATCAAACACTATAGCTTGCTTCATAGGAACCCGTTATACTTAATTAAACTCCTTCCCTGTTATTGTATTATTGTTGATTTTAATGTGTACTATAAAAGCTGAAACCGCAACAGAAAATAAAAGTCGAGTCAACTAAGAAAAGAAGAGAACAGAAATAAAGAAAAACGTTTTTAAAGACGTTCACTATCAATCCAGATCTATCCATTTCTTCCTTCATAAAAACTGAAATGCTAAAGTCTTAAACGCAATTGCAACAAGATTTGGCGAGTTTAGAAGAAGCACCAAACGGAATGAGACCGGGCGACATGTGAGAAAAATCACAGACGTCTTCCCCTTCTACCACTCTTTCTACGGGTACTATCAGTTGGAATGGGAGTCACATCCTCTGCAATACATTGGACAAGTTTTATTAATGGTCATGAAAACAGAACTTGTCTGGCAGGTCAAATCCAAATTCCAGAGGCTATATTTAAATGGATTCAACAAGAGATAGAAGTTACCTATGCGACCAATCTTCATGCCTGAACGAGCAAGCGCTCGGAGGGCTGACTGAGCACCAGGGCCTGGGGTCTTGGTCTTGTTTCCTCCAGTGGCACGGAGCTTCACATGCATGGCTGTGATACCAAGCTCCTGATATACAGTATATATATATATATATATATAAGTAATTGCAATTGAAACCAGATGGTTGAAAAGCCAGCAAAACAAATGTCTAAAGTACAGCTCAAAGTATAATATAAACCTTGCATCTTTGAGCAACATCCTGAGCTGCAAGCATAGCAGCATAAGGAGAGGACTCATCACGATCAGCCTTTACCTTCATTCCACCTACAATTTTACACATCAAGGATTCAAACCACGGAAAATACAACTTCAACCTACATCATCATCTAATGACAAGTCCATCTCGTGAATTGTAAGAGATTGGGGTTTGCAAAATATAAGACTGTTGGCTAAAAAAACCCACCTTTAACATAGTAAAGGATAGGTAAATGCCAAAAACAGACAAGGATCGAGACCTTACCAGTGATACGAACGAGAGTTTCCCTTCCAGACAGATCAGTCACATGCTGCAAAATTCAAAAGGAGTAAGGTAAATACAAGAATATATTATATGGAGCTCGCCAACAACAAAAAATGACGAAAAAACTTACAATGAATGTGTCATTAAAGGATGCAAAGATATGAACAACTCCAAAAACTTGCTCACCATCACGGACGGCGGGTCCCAGAGTGACATTTTCCTCCTTGGGTTCTCTGGTCTTTCTCCTCGACTATATGAACACACAGAGAGAGGGAAAGAGAGAGAGCAAAACAAATTACTCTCTACAAGCAAACGAATGAATAAAGAGAAATCTCTTAAGGCTATCGACTGATAATTTCCACAATGCTTGAAAATAATTAATTTCAGCAAGTTAATTTCGGACAACACACAATTGTCGGAGTGTCGGAATCTAGCTACAATCCGAAATTAAGATCTAAGAAGTTTCATGGAGTAGAAAATAAATGGAGAAGAAGTGGTTACCATAGCTACGACGGATGAGAAGGAGACGGTACGGTTTTGGGATCTTCTTCTTCGCTGAGGGCTGACAGAGGAAACGAAAGAGGATATTTCAGGCGACGAACTTCTTTATAAAATTAGGGTTTTGATGGGGAAGGCTTTAGTAATTGACGTAAAGACCCCGGATAACATATTTTTAATTTTTTTTAAAAAATATACATATTACAAAGAAAAAAATTTGACAGCTGTGGGATTTGAACCCACGCCCTTTCGGACCAGAGCCTAAATCTGGCGCCTTAGACCACTCGGCCAAACTGTCTTGTTGGGATTAATGCGCCTATATCACATTATATATAAACCGTTAAGAAGCAGGACATCACGTTTACATCAATCTTGTGACTGAGAAGGTTTATTTTCTTCCTGATGGCTATGAGATCAACGATAACACTTGTTTAGATGATATCAAACATTTTTTGAATCCAATTTGTACTAGTGTACAATTGGAAGAGCTTGACAGGAACAAGAATTGGTCTAAAGGTCTTGATGGCTCTTTTTACATTCCGGGAATGGTTGGGTTGAACAACTTACAAAAGACTGAGTTTGTCAGCATTGCAAGTCTTTGAGGAGATTTGCAATGCTGACAATTAAAGGACATGGAAGATTATCAGCATTGCAAGTCTCCTCTTGTTCACCGCTTTGGGGAACTCACTAGGAAGATTTGGCAACTTTAAAGGACATGTGAGTGAGTCCACATGAGTTTATGCAAGCTGTCATGGAAACTAGCAAGAAATGGATCTTAGAACTTCAAAGAACGGTAGCTGTATCATTCACGAGTGCTTTGATTGAAGGTCAGTTGGAGGTTGAGAAGGAGACTGTAAACTCTAAAACCTCCTTTGGTAAATGTTTGATTCTGGTTCGCAAGGCTGATAATACTGGATGATTTGGTAAATGTTTGATTTTGTGAATTTGGGTCCTTGGAGTTACGGAAACACTGAACTCTGAGGACGCTGAGATTGTGGTCTTAGCTTCAGATACACTGACCCTAGTCTCAATATTCTTCTTCATCTTCCTTTACTTACTGAAGATAAGTTTTTATTTCTTTACTCTATTTTGTTGTTTTGATGTATTATTCTTTTTGTGCCATCTTTCTTTCTTGCATTTTACTCGGAGAAGAAGATAACTCAGACGTTTGAAACCCTGAAGAGGTGTAGTTTGAACCAGAACGAGGTCCTTTCAGTGTTGAAAAGATTGCAACGTAATCAGAGCTCTCATGTCGAAAAGATTGCTCGTGAGTGAATTCTCTTCAATGTCGTCTCATTTGACTGAGTACCGATCCTCAAGTGCCATTCTCAGTACATAATCGATATTTTCTGAAGTTTACTATTTATTATGCTTTACCCAAAATTTATAAATTCTATTTTTTTTTTTACTATGTAAACATTTATATGACGAGGTTGGATCTCACCAGTTCAGAGTCTTGGCACAGCCTTATGAAGGACAAATGTACATAGAAAAACCCTAAATTTCAAAGAAGAGATCGGTTTTCTAGTCGAAAGGGTCAAATCGTGGGTCGTGCTCACTAGCAGTGATCATCCCAGTACAGAGACATGTCGGACACATCACCTGATTCATACAAAAATGCACAATTTGGCATCACAAGAACAAGACTGGAGCATAAGCACTCAGATCGGATTGTATGAAAATGTTGTTCAGACATCTTTACCTTTCCTGCGCCGGAACAATTTAGACACCTTATTGTTGTTGGGGATTGCAGAAGCCGGTTTGAAGCTCTAGGTCGTTTTATGGGATCAATGCTTAAGCACACACCACTTGCTGAACATCGAGCGCATGGCAAGTATCCTGTAGGAAGGGATCAAGCAAACACAGACCATTTACGAAGTTGTTTAAAGAAAGAAAATCAAGAATTTCCGTTATAATCCATGAGAATGATAAATAAATTACCAGTCCCAAGGCAGTATTTGCACCTCTTCTTCTCTTGTTGTTTAACATTGTTGACTTCGATTAGCATCAAGGTCGAAATGACACCCACAGCTCCGCCAGAAAAAGATGCCACAATGGGATCTACTTGGCTGGATTACAACAGGAAAAATCAAGGAACTATTTCTAGTTTTAGATTCAGGACCACAAAAGTTGACTACTTTGGTTATATTTTCAATCATACTGGTTTGATGCGGACTGATCCACTATCAGTTTAACAAGTAGCAGTACCTTAATTGCAGGGGTAGGTGCAAGCTCCTTATAAAATCTTCATACGAGGTTCCTCCTAGTCCTACCTTGAGCTCCAGCTTCCATTTAAAATCATCAATTTTCATTCAAGAATACTAAAAAGCAAGACGCACGAATAACTAATAACTGGCGTTCAGGAAGGCATGGTTCTATAGTATTTGCATGTTTAAGCGTAGCTCTAGTTTTTCTGTGAGAGTTACAGAATGAAATCTCGATAGAAAGCCAGAGTACATTACTAATCTCCGAAAATCTGTATTGCTATCAACAAAAGCATGTATTTTCATATGGATGTGCCAGTGGTTCCTTCACTAACTACCGCATTGATCCATGCATAAATGTGAGATTATGAGATTAGTAATGTACTCTGGCTGAAAATAGCAATGTGAGATTATGAGATGGCAATGTGAAAAGTGGACTCTATGATTGAACTAACCTTAGGTGCAATCAGACCACCAAAGAAAATGATTCCCGATATCAATGCAACGCTGGTCAAGTAGAGTTGTTTCAAAGTCTTTGGTGTCTATTTTAAGAGACAAAGAGTTAGAAAAATAGGAAATTTGAGGGCTGAACAAGAGAAGAAGGATGTGTCTTGTCAAAGAAACTGACCACGTTAGGGAGAAAAGGAATGGAAGATGTGATCTCGGGCATCTCGGCCGCCTCGAGGTCAATGTGCTCATTGGTGGCTTTAACACTCTTGATCCGTTGCTGAACTCGTAACCTCCTCACTTCCTCCATGAGGAGAAAGATCTTATTGCGTCTACTCCTTATGTTATCTTGGATTTCCTGAAGCTGCATCTGCACGAAATCTTGGACTGTCTCTGATCCCTCAATGATACAGAAGTTACTGAAGCAGAATCACCCAAAAGGAAAATGATTATACATAACTTTAAGATAGAATATCTAAATCCCTAGTAGAGGAATGAGAGGGAACTTGCTTCGGAACAGCGTCACCGGCGGGAGGAGGTCCGTTGTTGCTGCCGGCTGAACAGGAGAGGATAGAGCGAGACGAGCCATGTAAGAGAAGATAAGGGGTAGGTTTGAGATAGGATGAGGGAAATCCGAGTAGGGATTTGGAAGTCGAGGGAGGAAGAAGAAGAAGACGATGATGAGGAGAGGAGCACGTCATCTTCATCTTCATCTTCTCGGCTACGCTTTCGTTTCTCAATCGTCGTCTTCGGATAATCCAGGTAGAAAATATTAATTTTCCTATTTTAGTTCGGGTTCAGATTGATTTTAACCCTTTTTCCCGTGTTTTTGCGTCCAAGATGTTTCTTTTCCTTGGTAAGCAGATTTTAATTCCCTGCACAGTTCATCAACAACAACACTTCAACTATATGTCAATCGTAAAATGACTTGATTGAGATATATAGTTTCAACATACGAAATAAGACGTTATTTGGGAAAATTATAATCTAAAATTTAAAAAAAAGTTATATGGAAAAATGCATTTATATCTTTACAAGTGGAAGGAAACGAGCCAAGTTAACTAAAGTTGAAGTTGACAAAAACACCAGATATTGTTAGAAACAAGTTGTGATTTAAACAGAAGAAGAAGAAGCTTCAAGTTTGGGAAGAAGAGCTCTCCAGGCCTCAGCAATACCGTTTGCTAAGCGAGCTTGTCCTTTGGCAAACTGATGGAACGCGACTCCCATCTCTTCCGTCTTCTGTTCTTGGAACCTCACTATCTCCTCCTCCATTCTCTTCACTATCCTCCCAAATCTTTCCGTAGCTTCTTCACTCTCTGCTTTTATCTGCATTATTGTCGAGTTAAAGCACCAACAACAAGCTATGCTCAAGACTGATCATTACTACAAGATTAAGTTGGCCTTGTTGTTACCTCTCTGTATTCGATCTCAGCTTCTCCTACTTTGTCTGAACGTGTGAGCATGAGTTTGTCACTGCAATAACAGATGGGAATTTATTGAATGTTCCAAGGTAATCTTATTGACAGAGAGAAGCCATCATACAGGTTTATTTCCTTTAACTTTGTTGTTTCTGCCAATTCACAATGTTGCCTGAACGCAGTGCCTCGTTCTGCTATTGTCGCCTGGATAAACACAAAATGGAAACAAGAAGGTAGAGTCTAATGTCCAGCCATGTGGTGCGTAAAATGCAGCGGGGCAAGAGAATCCAATCCCAAAAGCAAAGGCTAGAGGACTCACCTTAATCGATTGCACGTAACGAACATAGTCCTTCAAGGGTTCCTCGAAGTTCATCAGGACTTGTTGAGCCTACAAATAGTGTAGGGTAGATTAATAAAAGCATCTAACAGTAGTAGAATAATAACATATATGCAAATGTGGCAATGTACATACATCATCTTACTATAGTGGAAAAAGATTAAAGAATATGCTATATGCCTAGCAGAGAGTTTAGTCTTACAAAATAAGTACCTCTTTCTGGAGCTTAATTGATAACAGTTCGGATTTACTTCCAAGATCAGAAAATGCTTTCCCTGTAGGTTCACCCTCACAAGCCCCGAGAAGTTTTACAGCCTTGCCAAAATCCAACAGTGACTGACCCAATTCTGCCACCAGGTTAAAAAACATCAAATTTGATGATCCATCCATGAAATTAGGATAGGAAAAATGGAATATGTGAGAGTTCTTATAGATTAAATCCTGACTTATGATATACTGTTATTACCTCTATGCCTCTTGACGAGGCGATATGCATGCTTCTGAGCCTCAGCTAAGTGGTTCTCGAGCTCGAAAACATAGTGTTTAAGCTTCTCATATTCAGGAGTAGTTTCTTCGACAGGTTTTTCTTTTCCAAGGACAGCATCACTAACTTTTGATTGCACATCCTGTAAATTGTGCAAATATGGCGGTAAGATAATGGAGCTACCCCACAGTTAATAAAGAGAATGGAGCAAAGGAAGGAAGGAAATCAATAATAAATTCCATATTTAAGAAGTCTCAATTTTGCGTTATTGATTTCCAACCATGGTATAGACAAAGTAACCATAATGGCAGCTTTCACCTCTTGTAGTTGTTACTTAAAACAATGTGCAGAATTATTGGCAAGAAATGCCAAGTTACACCTTGTTAGGATTTTTCAAACCATTAATCACTGCCAGAGAATAATAATGCTCTATTATGTCCAGCAGTGGCTCCACAAGCTGAAATTCATAATGAACTCCAAGTGGCATTCCAATGTTGAAGATATTTTGTGCATGGTGAGGAGAAATCATGCTTACCCAAAACATTTGCATTAGATCTGCAGGCTTCTTCTTGAATATACCAGTTTCCTGAAACCTGAATCTTTCCATTGTCTGAAGAGAAAAGCAAACTGTGAATCAAAGACGAACCTCCTACAATGCAAAGTGCAGTCCCTGAGAAATGTAAAGTATCCTACCTCTTCATCTGCTTGCAAAAAGGTCCTAAGATCCTCACTCTGCTGAAGCTCAGGGTGTAATGCTATCCGATTAACAAATACATCCAATGCTGCTCGCCTCATTTCAATAAATTCGACACTAAACCGGAATTTTTCTGCCAGAAAAGAGAATTAATAATAAACATATACCACTGTAGTGAAGATCTAACAGTGAAAACTTGAGTGGCAATAGAAAAACCTACATTCATGATGCTAATTGAACAAGGATACCCAGATAACAACTTTGACATGCAATAATGTCTGAAATCCATCACTCAACGAAGCATATTTTCGAGTTCAATTAGATATGGAGCAAAAGAAAGGTAGCTAATTTACCAACAGCACTCTTCTCTGGGAGAGGAGGAATGAAAATGCCCTTGTATTTCTCAAAAAGCCGATCCCGCAACCAGACGAAATCACTGTATCGTCTGATAACAATCTTCTCCGGCCCTTGATAATCCGGGAAGTTGGTCTGCCGGAAAAAGCAATATAATTCGTCAGAAATTAGAGAGCTTGCCCGATTGGGAGATAGAAACCCTAGCTAGGAATCAGGGGATCAACCTTGGTGATGACTCTGTAAGAGATGTAAGATTGAACGCCATTGCCTAATTTGACAGGATCGGAGACGGAGACTGACAAAAAAGGCTGCGAAGACGGAGATCTAGGGCTCTGCATCGATCCCGAAATGCTCCTCGGCTGCTCCATCAAACAGATCGATAACCGGTTTACTCCAAATTTCTCCTAGTCGACTCGCAGGTTTAGTAAGTAATTCACGTGTTTGTTTGCTCGACTTTCGGTGCACAAGCAAGAAAGTCACATTCTATTGCTTTAAACCGAATTTTACTCCACAAATCAGATTTGATGAAACTAAAATTGGTTACAGCTCTTATTAAATGAGATCTTGTCAGATTGTTGACAAAAAATGAGATCATATGGGACAAATTAACATATATTTTGTAATAAATTTTTTTTTTTTAAAAGGTTATGTTTTAGAATAGTTTGCATTAAAACTTTAGGATGTGTTGTATATAGAGAATATATTATTTATATATTTGATTTAGATTTATTTTGGATTTAAATGACGACAATATTTTAAAATTTATTTTATTATTTTTCAATTTACTAACAACATTTGCAATTGAAATTATGCAAGCAATCAGAAAGTTTATCTAATTTAGTCATGGAAAAGTAGAAACCAATACAGAAAGTTTCCAAAGACGATTAGAAACAACACTGATAAGAAGAATTCATTAATACTTTTGAACTCATAACAAAGAGTTTTTATAACAAGTCGATCGAATCAGAGAGAGAACTGATGAAAAAACATAACTTCTTGTTCCAAGAAAAAGAAAAAAAGGCACTAAGCAGAAAGAGGCTTCTTCAAATCAGCAGAACTCAGGAGAGACTTCGCTGGTGACACCAAAGCTACACTTCCTTTCTCCACCTTAGAGTACTTCTTGTACGCAGCACGCAATCTGCTCTCTCCGCATCTCGAGTGATGAAAAGCTAGAAGCTTTGAGCAATCCCTATAACACAACACAGAAAAAAACATATAAGTAACTCTTTTCTCTACCAATGAAGAGACAAAGTCTTTTCTCTTCTTACATTATCTCAGACTCTGCGTAGCCAGTGTGGAACGCCAAGGTATCAGTCCAAGCAGGGGACTTGTTCAGTGAGCATCTCGCTGTGTAAACAGCTGAAGCAGCAAGCATGGAGGGACAGAACTTCAAGGTGTCATAGTGCATAATCCCCAACTCAGCAAGAAAGTGAACCATATTCTCCATCTAGAGACAGCAAAAACAAAAACAAAATCAGTCTCTTTCCAATCTAAATTGTAAGACAAATCACAACTTTTAAGCAAAAATGGACTCACTTCTGGGTCAGACATGGAAGCTTTGATGAAGCGGACAAGGAAGACGTATTGAGTTGGGACTGTCAAATACCATTCGAGGTTCCCAAGGATGGTTTTCTCCATCACTAGAATCTGTTTGCTGTTGTAAGCATTGTCCGTGACATACACCAAATCATTAACCTACACATAATTATCATCATCATAATCAGATCACAGTAACATACAAACACAGTCAAATTTTGTTAAAAATAATGTACCTGAGGTGGCCAGATTTCTTCATATTTGGAAGCAATGAGCAAGGCACTGATTCCCACTAGCTGTAATTCTCTTTTGGGGACAGCTCTCACAGAAAGGAATCGATCAATGATGTTGACAGTGAGGTAGAGAGTTTCAAGGTTAAGCTCAAACTTGATGTGAACTTCCAGTAACCAATCTATCAAGATCGCTCTCATCTTCTCATTCATATCGGTCTGAATGTGCATATACATCTGAGGCTGGCTCTCCTTCTCGACTTCTTTATAGAAAGAGTACATATCATCAACATACTCCACTGCAGCCAGATGGTTATCTTTGTCAGATTCATCAATATCGAGAATCTTTGGCTTGTTGGTTACACCACACGCAGCTTTGCTCCGAGCACTGAGAACTGATGAGTAAGTCACGCTCTTGTTCTTAGGTGACACTGCTGCTACGTCCTTTCGCTTCACCTCCTTCTTCGGCTCAATCACTTCTTCAGGTTTAGCCTGTTGCTTAATCACTAGGTTCTTCTTCGGGATCTCCCTTTGAGCTTCCTGGTTTCTCGGAGCAAGAGGTTGTCGTTTCTTTGGGGCAAGAACTGGAGCCTTGTTGTCACCATTGATTGGCTTTCTCTCAATTTGGGCATTCGCTAATAGCTGAGCACGGAAGCTTCGGGTTATGGGTCGATTAATCGGAGGTTGGGGCTTTCCTCCTTGAACTACGGGAACAGAAACAAGATTTCCGATGTCGCCGAGCGCACGACGATTCTTCACGGCACCATTTTTGTTCTGAATCTTTATACCATCCGCGACGGGAACACCTGTTTCAAAAGAAACCCATCAAGATCTGATCTTCAATTGGTTCCACGATCCCATCGACACAAAATTCGCTTTAATTCTCTTCACAATTCAATTTCCAAAATCGACACCCAGATAATAAATTCAGATAAAGACGAACTTCATCTCAAACCGGATCTGTATCGCCGACGAGTTGTCAAAAGAATAATCAAATCGGGACCGAGTTAAAGCAGACGAATTAATATAAAACGAATCAAATCAAACCAAACCCAGATTTGAAATCGACTATTAACGAAAAAGCGAAGATCTCACACGCAAATCGTATCAGATCAAACAACATCCAGTAAAAATCAAATCGAAGAACATAGATACCTCTGACTTGTTCAGGCATGTTAGCTCTCGTCGCCATTATCGCTCTCCTACTGATTCTTCCTCTTCTTGTTTCTTCGTCTTGCTCTTTTCTCTTCGTAAAGAGTCTGTGAGAAATGAGATTATGATGAAGACTGAAGAGGGCAAAGAGAGCGCTTCTTATGAAGAGGAGACAACGGTTCAATTCCAACGGTCATATTTTTGGGGATTCCATTTGTAGCCGTTAGATGATTAGGTTTTAGATCTAACGGTGGATAGAGAGTCTACGAAGTTGGAATGCGCTGGCACCGGGGAATTACTATATCGATCGTCTCTCCAAAAATGGGCGTTAGTCTGTGCAAAAAAGGTAGGCCCATTTCCAATTTCTTAAACAAAACAAAAACAAATGTATATACTTAGCCATAATTATTGCTTTAAGGAAGGTATATATTTCAATTTTTCTTTCCAAAATGAGATTTGTATGTTCAGGTTGTTTTTTTCTAAATTGTATGTTCTTCGTGTACACAACTATTCAAAAGAAAGCTTTGTTTTGACGAGTCGTATGAGATTGTATCTGTTTTGACTACACATTTTGCGAGTACGGTCCATTATACAACTACAAGAACAGTCGTATGAGATTGTATCTTTTTTGTTCTCGAAGTGGTATGCCCAATTTCGTTATTGCCCTTGTCCTAACGAAAACAGTTTGATACATCCACGATTCTAATACGTAATTAGAAACATAACACCAAATTCGAGGTTATCTAAATATCCGCGCTGTTTAAAGGGAAAAAAATTGAAAACCAAACAATACTTAACAAAAAGATGACGAATGGTTTGATTTTACAAAGTAGAAAGGTATTTGTTTTAAAGTGATATAGTAGTAAGGAGAGAATATTTCATCAAGGAGAGAGCCCCTCTAAAACCCCTGTTGAATGTGATCAATCAGATGAGACCTTGACGCTGAAGATCAGTGTAAGTCTTCTTGTTGTATATGTTACCTTCACGATCTTCATATTCTTCTTCAAGTTCTGGCCTCCACTTGTTCACTCCTTGCCTCTCCTGTATCCTCTTCCACAATTCTTTCGCTTCCTGAAACAAATCACAGATCAATCAAATGCCCCAAATTATTGCTTTAAGCTACAACAGAGTCCTTTGATATATACCTCAATCGAAGTGATTTCGTTGAAGTTCTTTGTGTTTGGGATTCCTAGGCAACGCATTCCGTGTTGGTGTCGAAATTCTTTAAAATGTCTCTCAAAAGCCCTTCTTCCCCAATAGCTATAGTTCCCACATATATCGCATTTAAACTCCTGCAAGACAACAAGAAATTTTAATTTTAATCTGTTCCTTTAACTACAATGGTCTGATGACTAACTACATACCTGGCCAAGTCCATGAAGTTTGTACAGCCAGTATGGTATAGGCTTCCCGTCCCAACCCATTGGCAGCTTCAGCGGATTGTAAATCTGACCGTCCTCGTCATCACTTTCTGATTCTGCACGAGCTTCCTCACCCTCGCGCTCTTCCTCCATCTCTTCATAGGTCAAGGCCTGCTTCTTTACAACGTTTTGTTTTGTCCTTTCGATTGTCTATTAAAAGGCAACAGCAAGAAAGTTAAAAGCAAAACTAGATATATGGGGAGAAAAGAAAAATGTAAACTTCAATCAACTAACCTCATCAAGTAAATTGCAGAGTTTTTTCACTTTAGCCTCTGTTAGTGCAATTTCTTTAGCACTTTCAGACTCCTGCGTTTCTTTGGCATCTCCGTTTTGTTTCCCGTTGTGCGGAGGTTTGGCAAAATGTTTCTTATCCAGCTTTTCCAAAGCCGTATGCTGAACAGAAATTGAAACAATTAAGAGCATAAGATAACCTCAAGGTAATAACACAAGCTTCAAACAGAATTCTATCCCTATTGACAAGGCAAAAACAACAGCACTTTGTGATTAAAGTAGAAAATACACACTATTATAAGACAAACTGAAAAAAATGTGTTTCTATGAGAGATGAGTAAGTGTAAGAACCTTTGTCAGGAAAAGTCTCTCGGCGCGCTGCTGCAGAGTACCACCAACTTTCAGTCCTAAAGCCCCCAGCGCCTGAATGACATAAAAGACATAAAATTAGTGGAATAATGTTTCATGGATCATATAAACATGAAGCATGGTCATTACCTCCTTTAGCTTTTCAGGTCCCACATCTATGAGTTCCTCAACTGTGGTGTAGTAATCAAGATCTATGACAGTATGCTGAGATGGTTCATTTTTCTGGCCACGGTTCTCCCAGCCTTCTACTTTTCCATCAGCATATTGCTCTTCAAAATCAGTCTCAACCTGCAAGAAACCAACATTATTAATTACGCGAGATCAAAATATATGCACAGCATTGAGAAACTAGAACTACCAGAATGTCAAACTATAATATGGTTCAAAACCTACCCAGGGTATAAAATCTCTAGTTATGGTCATTTATGTTCCAATACAAGCATCATCTAGTTTTGGCCATTTACTTTCCAAAACATGTAATTATTCAGGGCGATGGAACACCCATAAAAGCAACAAGTTGCTAGAGCTAAGAAAATCCTAACTTCTACGTAAGTACTTGGGAAACTAATAGAGACCTCTTGGACACGTATAACATACCAGTTATGAAATAAAGCATTAGTTCAAAGGTTCCATAAGACAAAAAGTTGAACACAATAAAAATATAAAGAGAGGAGGTTAAACCGTAGAAAGTATTTTGACAAGATCTCGCAAAGGCTCGGTTCGCTGGAAAAAGTTGACCAAGTACTCTAGCAGAGCCTCCATGTACTTCCTGTATTGCCTAAAAGGACAGATAGCAAGAGACAAAAAGAAAAGGCATTTAGCTGCAAGTAGAAACAAAGATGGAGGCTTTCTAAGTATAAGAAAATTCTATGAAAAGTTTACCTTGATAACTTTAGTTTATGCGGTATTTTCTCTGGTTGAGAAAAAACATCAAGGTAAGTAGAATATTCAACCCTTTGCCCGAATTTAGAGTTGATGTACTGGTTATACATATCATGCAAGTCCAAGTACCGACCAACACCTTCCTGCACAACACACAAGAAGATTTAACAATTGTAGAAACTCTATATACTACCATGAAGCCAGTAATGTTGAACAAACAAACTAATGAAACTCTGTTTTAATGTGTCAACAAAATGTTCTTAAATATGAAAATTTTAGTCCGGCAACAATAAAAAGTCAAACAGAAACTTACCTCTCCACTGAACGCAATAACTGGTTCCTCCTTCAGAAGTGCTTCATAGTCCTCGCTAGCATCAACAAGACGTCCAGAAGGATGCTTTCTATGATAATCACGTATCTATATGTTTATAAAAGAAGTTAATTAGTTGCATATCTGATCATTTCATCAGTGGTAGAATAAAGACAACAAATTCAGTTAATAAACATTCCATTCATGACGACTCCCACAAAACATCAAAACTAGCAATTATGAATCTCGTTCAGAGAACGAAATCTACTTAGATATAAATCTTTATCTACCTGTGAAAATTTCACCGTTTGATACTGTTATGCACAGTAAAGTTTATACAATACAGCTAACCAAAATTATTAATGGAACAAAACTAACACACCCTTCACTGAGTTTTTGTTCAAGACAATCAATGAAATTATAAAACAGAGATCAACAGTTAGCTAAATATCTCACTCTCGGTTAAGATCTTATTTTCTATGAAAAAAACCAATTTATTGGTACAGAGAAGCACTGTTAAGTTTTGAGGGGAAAAAAAAAAACCAAGGAAGATGAAAAAGGATAGCGAGCAAACCTCTTTCAAATGATCATAAAATGCACTGTATACATTTGTTCCTGTCGCAGTTTGGCCACCAAGCGCTGCTATCTCATCTTCCCGCGCCCCATCCTTATCCTCATAGGTTTCAATCTTACAGCCAACAAGAATCAAGGTTAGCATTAATCCCAAGGCATCTACTGATTAGAACAAATGTTATTTACAGTTAATGCTAAAGTGGCATCTAGGATATTCATACATCTTGTACATTTATCAACACAATCTTCTCAAACTTATGAAACATTAATAGAAAACAAGCGTCCCTCCAGCATGCAAGGGGTGAAAAATCCGTTTTTCTACTGAAGCATGCTTAGCTCAAAACTTAGGATCCCTACATACACACTTAAGACCACAGTTATAAACTTATAATCTAGATTCAACACCAACCTCTGAAGTTTATTCTCCATTTTAACACACATTCAGAGAGATTCAAAACCTGTTGAACAAAAAAAAGAGGCATTCAAAAGCTAACCTAAAATTTCAACATGATAGCCAAAAGAGCTTAGGCAATATTACGCTTACAGAAGAGAGAGAGAGACATAACACAGATGCATCTTTTCTGATCCAATAAAACGGTATAACCTAAGCAAATAAACTGAGGAGAAGAAGAAGAAAGAAAACGTACAAGTTTCTCAGTGTTAAGCATGATAGACTCAATCATGTGGCGGACACGGTGGCCTTGTACCAATCTGTCCCTGCTCGACGGCGGCTGGGTCTGTAGATCTTGCACAACCAATCGCTCCAATCTTTCAATCTCCTCGTGATTGGAGCGAGTTTGCTCGAGGAGAGTCGATGACATCTTCTCTCTCTGTCTTCTACGATCCCTCCTTAGAATAAACCGAAACCCTAAATCCTAAATCCAATCTGTACCTCTATCCTTTTTTCTGAATCCGAATCTCGCCGGCAAATATTAATACGTCAAACCACAATCCTGTAAAGAGAAAACCGGGTTTGTGTCTTGGGCTTTTCTAGTAGATGATTTATGTTTGGGCTTCGGTTCACTATTTATTATTATTTGTTTTTAAAAATGAATTTTTGATAAAATGGGCCTAGTGGTCCTTTTTAACCACTATGGGTTCACTAAGATAGATACGTTGCTGTAATATATATATATATATATATTTTAAATGAAACCTTGATCTGGCAAGCTCGAGATTGGAATAGGTTTATCATTGATCAAATTTAGCCGATGATCAATCCAAAAGTAATTAGATGACCTTAATAAACCCATAATGGGAATTTGATCACAAATAAATGGACGTAATCGTCGAGACTACATGATGGTAGGTTGGTCGAATTTGAATGGGATATTTGATAGATTAATTCTCATTCATATATTGCCCAATTTGGCATTTAAATTGTGATTTTCTCTACTTTTTTGTTCAATTTCTAGAAATCTATATGAAGAGTTTTCCATCTCCTTTATTATTAGGACTTGAACGAAAGGAGTCAGTTTTAGTTTTGTGTTCATCAGTTCATGTCTACCACACTGAGGCCGTTTTTGTTCGTTCTATAAGTCGACGAAGCACATGCTTGTCAAGTCAAAAGAACACTAGAAAACTTTTGACAAGGCAGAGGACATCCATCTTACTCTGTGATTAAAGTTTGGAAACTCTTAACTTCATCAACAAGATGGAATAAATACCAATCAAAGGAATTGATTTGAGTTAGACAAACTAATCGAAGAATCAATCATCAAACAGATCGATTAGATACATTTTTGATTAGATACAATATACTGGAAAGATTTACATAAAAAAGCTTGAATTGGTAAATGGAAAAGCTAAAAAAGGGTGGTACGTTATACGATATCATTCTTTTACAAAAAAGTTCATGAGGACATCTAAAATGACGAGCAGTACAGTTCCACGGTCTCACTTCTTGTAACGCAATCTAACCTCAGAGACAGATATCCACAAATTTATGATGAGGTTTTCAATATTGATGTTTTATAGGCAATTATTCTTACAGTTAGCTAGCTTAGAAGTATTTAAACAGGATCAAATGTTCATGTCGGTCAAAGAAAACCAAACAACAACAAAATGGTATTTCAATGGTGGAATCAGAATATCAATAAGCAAAATTTGTGGCTCATGGTTTCAGAACACTACGTCCTGTCACACTTTATTTGTTCCTCATTTTACACCAATGTAACAAACAAAACACAATAAAATTCTGAAAAAACGGCGATGTCAGATATATGAATATGCCTCAAAAGGTTTTAAACTCATTATAAGGAAATTACCCCAAATTCGCACATCTAATTGAATCATCATTCTCGCCGTTTTTTTTTTTTTAAAACAGATCCATAAACAATTCAACAAGACAAACTATGTATCCGACCAGATTTTGAAGCACGAGATCATAAGGGCTCGAATTAGAAACTGAAAATTCAGATTCTAATGCCGAAAACGACTCGGGCTGAGAAAAATCAGGAAGGAAAATGACGGGATTGATCATAGGAGAACCCTAATGAAAAACCCCTATAAATTATTCGATTTGGCGCGGCTATGACTCGACACGCTTCCATTGAGCATTTGTGGAAGGCGATCTTAAGGGCTGCGCGAAATAGAAACGAAATGAGAAGAATTTGATTGAACCCTAATTTGCTGCCAATACTCATCATAATTGGGAAGAGAAGCGAGAATATATATTGGGAGACTTGTTTTACCCTAATCCAATATCCTTCACGTCTTTTGACTATTGATCTTAAAGCCCATTGTCTGTTAGGCCCATATAACACGATCCCATCGGCCTCGGAAATATCATATGAAACAATCAATTACAGTATATCTTGCAGAACCAAAAAAAATGGAAATTTGTCATATGATATAAGTGAAGTCTGTTACGTGTCGAAAATAGGTTAAATTGATTTTGGTTAATACCCTATATATTACGTTTGACTTGCCATTACTGAAACAATCTAATAAGGATATATGCGTAGTGTGCAAGATTTACTTTTCCAGAACCATAAGCTATACAAATTCAAACGAATATTTAGTTATAAATATCTTCCAAAAAGATAAATCTCGGGCAGTTTTAAAGCAAACACCTCATTCATCGCCAATCGATACGAGTGCCCTCCAAGCAGAAACAGATATAATAACAGAATTTTGTCATATAAATGGATTTCGATAGAAATGGATTAAACTGATTTTGGTTAATGCAGTTCTTTACCGATATTACGTTTGACTTGCCATTATTAAAACAAATCGACTAACGATATATGCGTTACAGCATGGATATATATACTTTCCAAAACAGCTATGACGCAAATTCAAACAAATATTCAGTTATAGAAAACATTCCAAAATTATAATCCCCGACAGTTTTCAAATAAACATCTCATGCCTATTCACTCACCTTGCTTATATATACACAACCCTATTCTCTCATCTCCTCCATCACCAACACAGCAAAACACACACAAACAAAAACATTATCTGAATCGATATGGGTGCCCTCCAAGTAGAATCAGCCGACAAAGATTCGGCGGTTCTAGAGACACTGTCGTCGTCGTCGTCGGCCGTTACCGATGAGCCATCGCCACTGAGAAAAATGATATCGGTGGCTTCAATTGCCGCCGGTGTACAGTTCGGGTGGGCCCTACAGCTCTCTCTTCTGACTCCTTACGTGCAGCTCCTCGGAATCCCACACAAGTGGTCATCTCTCATCTGGCTCTGTGGTCCCATCTCCGGCATGCTTGTCCAGCCAACCGTCGGTTACTACAGCGACCGATGCACCTCAAGATTCGGTCGCCGCCGTCCTTTCATCGCCTCCGGCGCCGCCCTCGTCGCCGTCGCTGGTATTCTGATCGGATACGCCGCTGATCTCGGCCAGTTAGCGGGAGACAAACTCGAGCAGACTCCGAAGACACGTGCCATCTGGTTCTTCGCTCTCGGCTTCTGGATCCTTGACGTAGCCAACAACACCCTGCAAGGACCTTGCCGCGCTTTCTTGGCCGATTTAGCAGCCGGAGACGCCAAGAAAACGCGGACCGCAAACGCGTTTTTCTCTTTCTTCATGGCGGTCGGAAACGTTTTGGGATACGCGGCGGGATCCTACACTAACCTCCACAAGATGTTTCCTTTCACAATGACTAACGCTTGCGACATCTATTGCGCGAACCTCAAGAGTTGTTTCTTCCTCTCCATCTTTCTCCTCCTCGTCCTCACCGTAGCATCACTCTGGTACGTCAAAGACAAACAATGGTCGCCGGAGAAAGGAGACTCCCACGTGAAAACCCCGTTCTTCGGCGAGATCTTTGGAGCTTTCAAGGTGATGGAACGTCCGATGTGGATGTTAATAATCGTCACGGCCTTAAACTGGATCGCTTGGTTCCCTTTTCTTTTATTCGACACCGATTGGATGGGTCGTGAGGTTTACGGTGGAGACTCGGCAGGAGACGACAAATTGAAGAGCCTTTACAACAAAGGAGTACACGTTGGTGCATTGGGATTGATGATAAATGCAATCGTTCTTGGATTCATGTCGCTTGGTGTTGAATGGATTGGTCGGAAAATGGGAGGAGCTAAACGGCTCTGGGGAGTTGTGAATTTCATCCTCGCCGTGTGTTTGGCCATGACGGTTTTGGTTACAAAGATGGCGGAGGCTCACCGGAAAACCGCCGGTGCGTATGCCGGTCCGACCGAAGGCATTAGAGCTGGAGCATTGACTCTCTTTGCTATTCTTGGAATTCCTCTTGCTGTAAAGTCCATCTCATCTTTTCCAATTATGGCGTTTATTATTTTATCAGTCAAATTAATCCCCCTTTTTGGTATTATTACAGGTTACATTCAGTATTCCGTTCGCATTAGCTTCCATAATCTCAAGCAACTCCGGAGCCGGCCAAGGTGGTTTAACTATAAAAAAAATTCAAACCTATGTTCTGACAATAAATATACTATTAAAACATGTAACTAAAACGAGTGTCCCTTTTTTGTCTAATGTACAGGACTTTCTCTAGGAGTTCTGAATTTGGCAATCGTGATACCACAAATGTTGGTGTCACTTGGAGGTGGACCGTTCGATTCCTTGTTCGGAGGTGGAAACCTACCAGGATTTGTGGTTGGAGCAATCGCAGCGGCAATCAGTGGCGTTGTGGCATTAACCGTTCTACCTTAGTTTTATCTCTTTGTTTTTCTCAAGGCCAGCTCTAATATTTTAAAACCCCTAGAGCAAGAAAAGCATTTGGGCACAATTCAAATTCAAAATCTGTTTTTGGCTTTGTTCGATCCTTAGGTCTTTTCGGTCGCCACATCTATTATGTTATCTCTGTCCAAAGCACTCTATTCTTTCATAATTTCGGATTGAAGTTTCTCTGTATCCATTTTTATAATGTTTCTGAGTTTGTTTTTACATTTTCTGATTGATGCCCGAACCTTTGACCTCATAGACTTAATTCATTGCGGTAACGGTTCAAAATCTCAACGATTTATTGCCTTGCTTCAATCCGAAACAGATTTCGAAAGAGAGAGATTAGGTTTTAAATACACCTAGAAAAGGAAAAAAACAAATAAAACGCTTACTCGTACTCACTCGCTCGTTTCAGCAAACCAGAATGGTTTTCGGTTTACTCCGATTTCAATTTGTTTCACATTCTATTTCGGTTCGGTCTAGTTGGCTGGACAATCTCGGTCCACTACTTGTCGACTGAGAGTTTTCCCAGAGAAGAATCTCTGAATCCTCGTCACTCAACCTTCTGTAATGCTGCGACCAACACAGCCACCGGAATTTTCCATCTCCGGTTTATCGGATAATAACCAGGGAGGTGTTTTCCGCGCGGTGAAACGAGCTATTGTGATCGGAAACGGTTGCGCCGGCGCGGAGAATCAGTGCATCGGCCTTGTTCGCTCCTTAGGCCTCGTCGATCGCCACCTCTATTATGTAATCTCCGTCTAAAACACTATTCGTTTTTTGTTGTTTCTTTCATCGGAGAAGTGAAGTGTCTCTGTATCCATTTTTTTTTATTATTGTTTCCGAGTTTGTTTTTCCTGTCGCTAGGCCAAGACGAGGAATCAATAGATGGCTTCAATGGCTTCCTATCTCTCTCTTCAAAAGACTAGACCATTTCATCAGTAGTATCTGTGCCGGATTCTCCATTAAAGCAAAGATGTCCGTTTTCTCTATTGGCGGAAGATCTGGTACAACTTCAATTTTTATTGAATGCTACTGCGATTCACACTTTGGAAAATTGTTTGCAAGCTGTTTGATGCAGTAATTTGTTTCCTGAAAATGGTTGTAGGAATGGCGGATGTGTTTGAGGTAGCTGATGCGAAGCAGATTGCTGCTCTGGCTCGTAGTACGTTTGCCAAGTATTGTTTTGTCTTATAACATTTTCAGCTCATACATTTTAAGCTTCTTTTGCCTGCACGAAAACAAGTTTATTGAGGTGATCTTGAATCGGCTCAGTGGTTTGTTTTGAACATTGACGATCGCAATTTTGGAGATTTGTTTTATTTAGAATTTTGAGATGCTATGTTTCTTCTGTCGTCTGGCTTATGTTAGGAATGGCCCATTTTTAGTGGTGGCATCTGGCCGTGATACTATTTCCGTCGCAAGCTCCATAAGACGATTAGCTATGGAAAATGTCTTTGTTGTTCAGGTTAAGTCTCTTCCTTGGAAAAACCAATTTATATTGCTTTTTGTTTTGTATGATGGTTTTAGCAGATATTTCCATGTGACTGATAGCTGCAAATGCCAAATCTTGGCCTCATAGTCTTTGCTTTCTCGTTGTTTTAGCTTGATATTTTTTTGTGGTTGCATTACCAGCGTTTGTTAGTTGTCCGTTTTTTTTTCCAGGTGCAACATCCAAGGTCACGTCTCGAGAGATTTGATATAGTGATCACTCCTCGTCATGATTACTATTCTTTAACACCTGACGGGAAGAAGCAAATTCCTTTCTTTCTCAGGCCGTGGGTAACTCTACGTGAACCTCCAGGTAGAAATGTGGTATGTGTCTTTTGAAATGTTCATTAAAATGATTTTATGGCAAGGAGTTGTCATTTTGTTGCTGGTAACAAACTTGAATTCTGAAATCCAGTTTCTCACTACTGGAGCGCTTCATAACGTGGATGCTTCTACTCTGAGAATTGCTACTTTGGAGTGGACGGACGAGTTTGCTTTGTTGTCAAAACCTTTGGTTGTAGTTAATATTGGAGGACCTACAAGTAAACACATTGTGCCTCTTTGTCTATTGAGTTGTCTTTATAACTGCGATTAAACTTGCTACGCTTTTTTTTTGTTAATTTTTTGTAGGGAACTGTTTGTATGGTGTCGATCTTGCTAAGAAATTGTGTGGTATGCTTCAGAGTATCCTCTGGAGCTGTGGAAGCCTAAGAATATCTTTCTCAAGAAGAACACCAAAGAAGGTATGTAAAAGTCTTGTTAGAAAATCACATTCGTGCGGAGCAGATGGTCATCATATTTTCTCAATCTTTCTTCAGGTCGCAGAAATCATAACTAGAGAATTGAGCTCTAACCCTAAGGTCTACATTTGGGATGGAAAAGGTAAACGATTTTTGTTATTCCCAACTTATCCATGTCAATGGTTGATGCTTTCTCTTCTTCCATTTCGCAGACCCTAATCCGCATTTGGGGCATCTAGCTTTAGCCGATGCTTTTATCATAACTGCTGACTCTGTAAGTATGTTGAGCGAGGCATGTACTACCGGGTATGTTTAAGAGAGCATCAACCTTTTACTTTTCTCACTCTTTAGATGATATTGAAGTCTCATTCTCGACACAGGAAACCAGTGTATGTTGTGGGTGCTGAACGGTGTACATGGAAATTCTCTGACTTCCAGAAGACCCTCCATGAAAGAGGAGCTGTTCGACCTTTAACCGGAAAAGAAAATGTAATTCTAATAACTCTATTCCAGATTATGGTTTCTTCTACATGATATCTATAATCTACGACACCCTTCTCTCTCTCTTTTTGTGTGTAAATCCTGACGTTAACTTCTACTTGGATTTTCATATATCTCAAGATGTTTGAGAAGTGGAGTTACTCTCCTCTTAACGATAATGCAGAAGCTGCGAAGCGTGTGATTCAAGATTTGGCTGCCCGTGGATGGAAAATTGAGGCATGAACAAGCTTTCCAGAGTAACAGTCTTTTCTCTTATCAATATAGACTAAAATTATTATTTTTGGGCTGGGAAGTAGAGCGATCTTTTTGAAAATTGAATAACTCAAGGTCATATACTTGGCTTATTGCTTGAACTAGTAGCGATTGTTTTTTTTAGTTCTTTGGTTTTTCCTATTTGGATATATTGATCTGATTAGTTGGAACAAAGTTTTTGAACTTTTTTTTGGGTAAGATAATAATAATAAAAAGTTCTAAATACCCGATGAGATGGAGGCACCACCAAATAATCAGAGTATTGAATTTGGGATAAATGGTGTGATGATCCAATTATTATTATTTTAATTACTTGTTGACTTGTATAAATTTGTTGCCAACTCCACATCTTGGGGAAAATAAAAACAACAACTACCCTTTCTCTACTCCATTGTTACTATTATCAAAGTCCACCACCAAAACCTAAACCTTATAAAAACCCCAACACCCTAATTCTATCACATTCACATAAAAACCAACACCATTCCCCAAACAAATCCTTCAACAAGATTTCTCAAAAGTCAAAAAAAGAGAAAAGATGAAGAGTGACTCCATCGCTGTTGATGTCCCTGCAGAGTCCAGCTCAGCCATCAAAGGCAAAGCTCCTCTCCTAGGTTTAGCCAGAGACCACACTGGCTCAGGAGGTTACAAGAGAGGCCTCTCCATTTTCGATTTCCTGCTCCGTTTAGCAGCCATTGTTGCTGCCTTAGCTGCTGCAGCTACAATGGGGACTAGTGACGAGACTCTCCCTTTCTTCACTCAGTTTTTACAGTTCGAAGCTAGCTACGATGATCTTCCAAATTTTCAGTATGATACATACGGCTTGCTTTCTTCTTCTTTCGTCTTGTGTTCCTTGTGTACTAAGTTGTCTAATTTTCTATTATTTCTCTTTCAGGTTCTTTGTGATTGCCATTGCAATGGTCGCAGGTTACCTTGTCCTGTCTCTTCCCTTCTCAGTCGTCACTATTGTTCGTCCTCTAGCCGTAGCTCCGAGACTCCTCTTACTTATTCTTGACACTGTACTCATCTTCCTCAGTTCTTGGATCTTTTGATGCTATACTTATAACGTAAATGTATCAATCATGTATGGTTGCATCCGTAATAACAGAGCACTATGTTTTCTTGTTGATGTGTACAGGCGGCTCTGGTTCTGAGCACTGCGGCTGCTTCTGCGGCGGCAGCTATAGTGTATTTGGCACACAATAGGAATCAGAACACAAACTGGCTTGCGATCTGCCAACAGTTTGGAGATTTCTGTCAGAAAACGAGCGGAGCTGTTGTCTCAGCATTTGCCTCTGTCACCTTTATTGCCATTCTTGTCGTCATCTCCGGCATCTCTCTCAAACGGCCCTAATTCAACAACACACTCTTTGAGTAGTATTTGTGTGTAATGTTTATATGCAACAGAATTATATTGTATTTGTGTGCTCCTGGTGACTCTGTGTTGTGTTTCACTGTTTTGTATTAATCT
The DNA here is from genome assembly GCA_030161315.1 of Eutrema japonicum. Lineage (NCBI taxonomy): Eukaryota > Viridiplantae > Streptophyta > Magnoliopsida > Brassicales > Brassicaceae > Eutrema > Eutrema japonicum. The sequence goes on along the minus strand of BSQW01000005.1, from coordinate 54,659,511 downwards.
CGTTTAGATATTATAAGCTTTGAAATTTTATTAGTTACTTAAGGTGTACGAACTCTTCTTTCTAGACACTGAACCTAGCTTGGTTTAAAGGTATAATTCCCAAAATATTCAGGTTGAAGTGGGCCTGAATTCAAAATAAGCGGCATTTGTGGACTTCGGATTGGGCCAGGCTCGGGTTGCTCGATTCACGTGCTTATTCCGTAGTCTCTCAATCATTGCACTTAGTCCTTCCTCTCGCGACATCACTTCAATGGCGGCGCTCGCAAGGATCGGTGCCCGGCACCTGAAAACCACCGGCCTGATAAACTCATCCGCCTCATGTTTCTTCACTCAACGCCGTGGCGTTGCCTCCAAACTCTTTGTTGGCGGTACTCTCTATTTCTTTGCCGGTTTGATCAATACAATCCAATATCTGCAGAAATGATTTTTGTAGGTTTATTGAATGATTTTCGTGGCTAGAAATTGGAAATTTTAGTATTACTGGCATCTTCGCTAGGGTTCTTGACTAAGATTCAATAAAATGCAAATTGTTACACTTTTTTGGTTTTAAGCCTCAGGGGATTTGTAGCAAATCGATAACTGGACCTGATGTTTTCTACTTACTGAACATTTGTAATGTCTGTTTCTTTATTGTTATCTGGGTATTCCAAGAGAAACAATCTGTGTGTGTGTGTGGTGACTGTGAATTTACAATCTCCAATAATCCTGTTTTGTCCCCCTCAGGATTATCGTTTTACACTACCGAGCAAGGATTGTCTGAGGCATTTTCCCAATGTGGCCAAGTTGTTGAAGGTATAATATTCAATATACATCATCTTTGTTCGCATCAAAGGATTATCGATTCTACATTTTACCCGCTTTTTGTATCTGAGAATGTTATTTTGACTCTCTCAGCTCAAATAGTTATGGATAGAGTCTCTGATAGATCCAAAGGTTTCGGTTTTGTGACATTTGCTTCTGATGATGAAGCTCAGAAGGCTTTGATGGAGTTGAACGGACAGGTATGATGTGTTGTCTTAATCGTTTTTAACTTGTTAAAAACTATTTCTCTTGGTAACACAACAAATTCTTTTCAGCAATTAAACGGCCGTGTAATATTTGTGGACTACGCTAAGGCGAAGCAAAGTTTTGGTGGTTTTGGTGGCTTACCAATAGCTAGAGGACCACCTGAACCAGTAGTGGTAGTAGCTGCGACGACATCTGAAACATTGGAAACGAAAATAGCCAAAATGGAGGAACCTGATAAGCTTCATCAAAGTAAGAAAGTTGATGTGGAGGCGGAGGTGGCCAAATAGAAGAGAATGTGAAGACTTGGAATGGAAGAGAGGGTTTGCTGTTGAATAATTGAAGAAGTATAAAGCGTTGAGTATGTTCTTAGTTTCAGATTATGATTATTGTGATTCAGGCGCTATGAGCTTGGAGAGAAGATGATCGACATGAGATCATCTCTACGATCGCTATGAGATGGTATTCCTTATCTTTGTAATTCCATTTCTATATCAATAAAGAGAGTATCGTTTGCCTTATCCCAACAGAACCTGCTACTTGCTATATCTAAGAGTATCATTATTGGGAAAAACCCAAATGGTTTCTTAACTAATATTTAATTATAAATTTGAAGTTAAGAAACTCCGTTTAGAAACTTCTGTTTTTGCTGTTTTATTGGTAGAATCCTATTAGGGGTTCTTAACAAAAAAAATTAATAATTTTGTTTTATTTTAAATAGAGTTTATTTTTTAATTAAACATAATTGACATAAAAACATAACATTTTAAACATAGATTTAAAAAAAAAAATGCAAAAGAACGCTCAATTTGGTTTTTTTCTGATCTTGTCTATGAATCGCTTCATGTTCACCCACCGAATGATTCCAATTCATTAATATGTAAAAAAAAGTTTAATATGTAAAGATTCAAATTCATTATGTAAAGATTCTAATTCATTAATATGTAAAAAAAAGTTTAGAATTTTAAAGTTGAAGTTAAGAAAAAGTTAAAAAAAAAAAGGTAAGAATTTTTTTTCAAGTTAAAGTTAAGAAAAAGTAAAAAAAAAAAAATTTGGCAAAAAAAAAAATCGGCAAATTATGAATTGACACGTGGCTAAAAACAGTGTAAGAATCCCATTAAGAACCGGTTCTTAAAACTCTTATTTAAGAATCGGTTCTTACACTGTTCATAATTTTATTTATTTATTTATTTATTTATTTTTTGGGTTAAGAACCCCCTTAAGAGCCCCTAATAATGATGCTCTTCGAGAAAGCTCCGGTAGATTTTTCTTGGTATTTTTGAAGCTTCTCTTTGTTTATGTGTAGAGACTAGAGACATGAGCGAGCTTCAGTATTAGCTTTCTACTTACTTCTTTATCATCTCCGGAGCTTTCATTAGATTGCGTGGAATTGAAGCAGATGTTAGAGCATCATTATTGGAAGAAACCCATTTGAGTTTCTTAAATAATATTTAATTATAAATTTGAAGTTAAGAAACTATTTTAAAAAACTTATGTTTTTGCTGTTTTATTGGTAGAACCCTATTAAAGGTTTTTTTAAAAATAATAATAATTTTGTTTTATTTTAAATAGAGTTAAATTTTTTAATTAAACATAGCTGACATAAAAACATAACATTTTAAACATAGATTTTGAAATGAGATCCACATGTGCATTTTCGTTTCCAAAATTATAAACATATTACATTTTATAAAACCAAAATTATATTGCATTTCATGAATTTTAAAACATACAAAATATTGCCGAAGCTTCAGGAAGAAGAAGTTTATAATCTTTAAAAAAAAAATTAATATGTAAAGATTCCAATTCATTAATATGTAAAAAAAAGTTTAGAATTTTAAAGTTAAAGTTAAGAAAAAGTAAAAAAAAAAAAATTTGGCAAAAAAAAAAAATCCAGCGAATTAGGAGTTGACACGTGGCTAAAAACAATATAAGAACCCTTTTAAAAACTGGTTCTTAAAACTCTTATTTAAGAATCGGTTTTTACACTGTTCATAATTTTTTTTTTTTTTTTTGATTAAAAACCCCATCAAAAACCCCCAATAATGATGGTGTAACTATCACAACAAAACCTTTTTTTAAACTCTTGTTGATTAATGGGTTCGAAGCCGAATCAAGATAAACCGAAGCTGAAATAACCGAACCAAATTCCATACGTGGTATGATGTAACTCGAAATCAATTGCAGTTCCGTTTGAGTGAATTTTCGGACCTCCACGTCTCCGGATAAAAATCCTCGTCGTGCCACGTCATCATCTCTTTCTCCCTCCCCCACCAAACTTGAGCATCGATTTTTCGTTTTTCTCCTCTTAATAATCAATCTTCTTCTCCAATTCGTCACCAAACAAAATCCTCAGAAGATATTTCCCGCTGGTTTTTGTAAGCTTTCATGTAGATGGAAGTTAAGTTACAACGGCCGGGTCTCGTATCGTCAAGGTAACCCAAGCTTTTCATTCATCTCCTTCTATTTCTCTCGGAATATTCGATTTTATGGTGGATTTCTTCCCGGCGATGTTCCTATCCATGAGCTTGCGTGTATTTAGTGTAATTGACTTTCCTTCTTGGTTGAAATTTGCAATTTAGACGAAAATTGAGAATATTAAAATTAATTTAGAATTTAGTGCGGCTTGAAGAAGTGCACGAAGGAGCTGAAAATGACCAGGAACTTTTTTTAGGTGACTTATCCTTGAGAGTGTAGCTCAGTTCTCGTTGCGTTTCCTCTGAGAAATTTAGTAGTTGTGTGTGGTGGTTATTATATTAATGGGTAGAGAAATGGTCGCTTCTTGGTATAAACAACAAAGTGGATATGTTAGCTTTTGATTTATTGCCTTCTTATTCATTTAATCTTGCCTTTGTAGCTCGCGGATGTCCATTGGAACCTTTATTTCCTGCACAAGGGTGGTAAAATTGGATTGTTTATCAAACTGCTGGGGAAATTCAAGGAGCCGATTGTATGATGTTCTGGAAAGTAAGAACTACTTTCTTCATAGTAATTTCTTTGGAAACAAGAAGATAAGCTGGTATCAATCGCGGAGGACAATGCAGCCTTTTCTCCTTGCATCTTCTGAAGACGGAGTGGCTGTTAATGGCAGTCCCCTGTCAAAAGCTAACGAGGATGTTGAGGAGATGAGGGCCAAACTCACTGAATCCCTACAAGACGAATACAACTGTGATGAACTCATTCAATCTTTGCATGATGCTGCCAGAACTTTTACACTGGCACTTAAAAAGAAGATTTCCTCTTCCAAATTACCATGGTTTTCAGCAGCCTGGCTGGGAGTCGATAGAAATGCATGGGTTAAGACTTTTTCTTATCAGGTATGTACCATTTTAGTTCCACCAGCAATGCCTTTTCTTATAGGGCAGTATGCAACTGGATTTGAAAATTATTTACTAGTTATTTATCAGGGCCAGATATATATTTGGTGAAGAAAAAAAAATTCTCTCCCCATTGCGCAATTAGCTTGCACCAAGTATCTCTTGTCATATTTATTTGCTATAACTGCTAAATGCATCTTCTGTTCATCATCCTCAGGCTTCTGTGTATTCCTTACTACAAGCTGCAAATGAGGTTTCATCTAGAGGAAACAACAGAGACAAGGATCTTAATGTCTTTGTGCAAAGGAGGTACTGCATGACTTACTTTATCCCTACGAACTATGGCATTCAGCCTTACTGGAAATTATCAACAGTTTCTTGCGTTCGTGTTTATTTATTGCACAGCTTTATCAAGAAAAATATACTTCTTTTAGCTTTAAAGGAGAATGCAACAAAGTATATTTCTTATGAGAAACAGTTAAATTAGTATATTTTTTCGTTCTTGCCTTTAAAAGAGAATGTAACAAAGTATTAGTTTGAGATTTATGTGGTGTTGGTTTGATATTTATTTCCCACATAGTCTTTGAAAGAGTTTCCTTTCACCAACGTTGAAATCTTTCCAAAACTAGCAGTTTCTGTGGTTGAGCCTCCTTATGATGTTTAAATAATCTCATCATGCAGTTTATCACGCCAAGCGGCTCCCCTTGATAGTATGATGCGGGATAAACTATCTTCCAGTCACCCTGAAGCTAATGAATGGTTTTGGTCTGACCAAGTTCCTTCTGCGGTGACATCTTTTGTGAATTGTTTTGAGGGGGACCAACGATTTGTTGCTGCTACTTCTGCGTATGTGATTTCTTTCGACTCTCTTAATATTAGTAAGTTCTGTGAAACACTCGTTTGACTGTTAGGTTTTTTGAAAGTGACGATGCTTTATGGTTCATTCCAGCTATGCCAAAGGCAAGTCTTCAGCTGCAAGCAATGAGATTGAGGTGTCACTTCTCATGCTTGTGCTGAATTGCGTCGCAGCAGTCACAAAACTTGGCCCCACCAAACTTTCGTTCCCGCCCTTCTTTTCCATGATTCCAGATACAACAGGAAGATTGATGGACAAATTTGTTGACTTTGTTCCACTCCCTCAGGCCTATCATTCAATGAAAAGCCTCGGTCTACGCAGAGAATTTCTTGTTCATTTTGGACCCAGGGCAGCGGCGTGCAGAGTAAAAAATGACTGCACTACAGATGAGGTTGTCTTCTGGGTCGATCTTATACAAAACCAACTGCTGCGGGCTATTGATCGGGAGAAAATATGGTCAAGATTAACAACGTCTGAAAGTATCGAGGTAATGAATACATAAGACATATCTGAGCAGCCTTTAGAACCTCTGTGCAGTATGCATGCAAGTATAGGGACCGTAATTACTTGTCTGGATTCATTTGGGACAGCCAATTCCATGCTGAATTGGTTGGATATACCATTTGCTGTGTCTTCTTTTGAAAGTGCTGTTCAGAAATAGTTCGCAAGTTTAAGTAATACTATCTGGGATCTCCATAAAATGGCACTTATTGAAACATAAATCCGATTTTTTTTTGTAGTTTATAATGACTCATACTGTGTTTAGACTGTTAAGGTTTGCAGTAAAAACATATGGTTGAATACTTGAATGTAAATATCTGGGGAGTTTTTTTACGACCCGTTGCTGATGCCTTGCAGGTTTTGGAAAGAGATTTAGCTATTTTTGGATTCTTCATAGCCTTAGGCAGGAGCACCCAGTCTTTTTTAGCTGCAAATGGTTTTGACTCGCTGGAGAATCCTGTGGAAGACCTTGTCAGGTGACTCATTGTTCTTCTTCTGTTTGCTTGCCATACTCTTGGATCCACCCTACCACTTAAACTCGCTATCTTCTTTATTCAGGCACTTCATTGGGGGCAGTCTCCTGCAATATCCTCAACTCTCTGCCATCAGCTCATACCAGTTGTATGTAGAGGTAGGCATAAATCATACCATCATTGGTGGAATTGTCCTTAAACCATTTTGAAATCTTATCATGGAAAATCATAGTGTAGGTTGTCTGTGAAGAACTAGAGTGGCTTCCTTTTTATCCAAAGAAAAAGGACTCCCAGCCAGCCGAACAAGCACATGGGCACAGAAGCAGATCAGAAGGGCCACCTAATTATGATGCTCTTCCTCAAATATTGAATGTTTGCTCTTATTGGCTACAGAGTTTTATCAAGTACAGCAAATGGCCAGAGAATCCTTCTAATGTCAAGGCAGCAAAATTCTTATCCAAGGGGTATCTTACTTGTTGTTTATCATAATTTGGATAGTAAACAAATTATTACTTGGCGATCATATTGATTTTCATTCTCGGTTTTCAGGCACAACAAGTTAAGTCAGTGCAAGGAAGAACTGGGGATATCAAGGTAAGCTAATGAAGAGCGATAAATTGTGTAGAAAGACATATTGTGTATCCATCTTGGGAACGCTTCACATATCCAACTCTGTGCACTTTGCATTTTTCTCATCCGTGTTATGTAGCATACCTTTATAATTAACTATCAAGTAATTTGGCGGTGTGCTATTGGGTTTTGTGTGATGCAGTTTGGCAGTAATAGAAGCAGGGTTTATTAACATGAATGCATTGTCAACTGATAGAGAGTCGAACTCATTTGACAAGGTTGGTATTCTATGTATTAGTCATGAAAAATCACTTTGCTTTTCCGTACACTATTTGAATCCAGTTTTTTGTTTAGAACTCTGGTGACTATCAAATGTAATATAGATATTAACAGCACTTATTTCTCAGGCTCTAGAGAGTGTAGATGAAGCTCTCGTGAGACTGGAAAGCTTGTTACAGCAGTTGAATGCATCAAGCTCATCCTCTGGAAAGGAACAAATAAAAGCCGCTTGCTCTGACCTAGAGAAAATAAGGAAGCTTAAGGAAGAGGCTGAATTTTTAGAAGTGTCTTTCAGAGCCAAAGCAGCTTCCCTGCAAGAGGTGTTTAGTTGTTATTACAAACCTTTCCTTTGATGCAGTTATGATTGATATTTAAGTGCTGGCGTTTGAGTTTGCTAGACTGACCAAATCTTGGCCCTTTTTAGAAGTGTGGCATCAGTCTCAGTTGGTGCTTATAATATGAAAACAAAGAACAGAAGACTGCATTTGGTTTTCTTAAACGTCTGTGGAAGACTAAACTCTCATGTTGTTTACTCAGGGAGGTGGTGACAGTGACTCTCAGGAGTCCTCGGAGGAACAAAAGCAGAATCTAAAAGTAAAAGACACAAAGAATCCAATTAATTTTGTAGATCAAGGCACAAGGTATGTTGCATGTTCGGTTAGTTAATAATAATTTATTATGTGTTTTGAGTTATAAAATGTAGGTTCCCCTATGTTCTTTTCTGGTTGCAGAAACTTATTTATTGTTTTGCATTTACATTAGTAGGAATCGTGGATTCTGGGGTTTCTTTGAGCGCCCTCCAAGGAGGAAACCTGCCCCCAAGTTATTGGTATTCTTCAATTTCTTATCTTATGTTGAATCGTGAAGCATATCTTAGACTTAATATTTTTGGCACTTATTCAGTCAATTACTTGGTATTTCTAATTTTGTTTTCACCCAGTGAGAAGATGTTGTGTTAAAAGGTTTCAGGATATTTTTTACAATATGCAGGCAGATGAATATATTGAGATATCCAGTGAAAACGTAGATAGCATAGATTCCGAACCCAATGAGATCTATCGGTTCGAACTTCTAAGGAATGAACTGATAGAGCTGGAGAAGCGGGTCCAAGGAAGTACAGATGAGTCGGTAAATGAAGAGGTTAGTAAGTGGTATCCAGACTTCGATGCAAAATGTTTGATTTGTTTCTCGTTTAGTAAATATTCAAAAGCTTTAGTATTAGTAATGCATGTATTTACTCGATTTTGAACAAGTACATATAACCAAAAGGAAAAAGAGAGCGACGCGTTTACGGTTCATGTGGATTTAAGTTAGATGAGGTACCTATGGGAACCTTTCCCGTGCAAACTTATATGGATGAAGTTAACCCATGGTTTGAGAAAAGTTTAAGCCGATTTTTCTAATATCAATTCATTTCCAAGCCAAAACCTGTATGGTAGGTCTACACCACATACTACCTTACTTATAAATGGTGGTTGTTAATGATCTTCTGAGATCTCAATTGATCCTACATTTGTAGTGGTGGTTTTGCTCTACTTCCTTTTTCCTATCTCAGTCATAGTGGCAACAAGTTCACGGAAAAATGTAGTGCAAAGATTATTATGCTCTGTTTTTCCTTCATGGTTAAAGTTTTTAACATGGTAGCAGATGATCAACTCCCTCTAAGTTAGTTAAAGTATTGTTATTTGTGTCTGTCTCACGAGTACAAGCTCTCATCTCATTGTTCCTTGACAATCAATTTGGCACATTCTGCAGGGAAGAACCTCTGAGGGTCCTCCTAAATCAAGCAGTAGTATGAAAGGTGTGCAGTTGGTTCAAAGCTCAAAGAAAGAAAACGTCATTGAGAAAACTCTTGACCAAATTAAAGGAACAACCACGGTATGAATGTCATTCCAAGCATCATGGCACCTGCAGCTTCGTTTTCATTGAACAAATCAGCTTTTTCTGATCAGCTTCGTTCCTTTGCTATTTGTCTACTCCATGACTTAGTTACTAACATTTCACTTTACTGTGGTGTTTTGATAGGACGTGTGGCAAGGTACTCAGCTTCTTGCGTTTGATTCAGCTGCTGCTATGGAGCTGCTTCGGAGGTCTCTAATAGGAGATGAATTAACGGAGAAAGAAAAGAAAGCTCTACGCAGAACCATGACTGACTTAGCATCAGTTGTTCCCATTGGTGTTCTTATGCTTCTTCCTGTGAGTAAATACTAACCGTATCAAATTTTCAAATATCATATTTCTATCTGCATTGGTTGTTCATCCTCATAAAGAGGTCTCTGTTTCACAACTTGTATACATTATTAATGGTTACTTTGTACAAAATCGTGTTACACCAATCACTGCATCGTTACATTTACCATTATCATTGGCAGTATGTCTGAGTTAATGAACTAATCTAATGGGTACGCTTATGTCAAACAGGTCACAGCAGTTGGTCATGCGGCTATGCTTGCTGCAATTCAAAGATATGTACCAGGCTTGGTAATGCTTTCTTTTGTACTTGCTTTGCTCTCCTGTATTTTTTTGTTTCCATCTCTTCAATAAATTTGACAAACATCCGTCTTTGTTCAGATACCTTCGACCTACGGACCCGAGAGGTTGAACCTATTAAGACAGCTCGAGAAGGTCAAGCAAATGCAAAATGAAACAGAGCCTGAGGAAGGCATCGATGAAACAGAATCATGACTAGATGAAGATGCGAAATCAGTTTATACCTCAAGAATTCACTTTGTTCTATAATTCATTGACAAGAGTTGCGCATAGAGAATCTCATTCCAAGTGTCAGGTACGCCGGGTAGGCACCAGTGGCTGCAGTCTTGAGGAGCATCAACAGGAGTACCCGGCTCTCGATACCGAGAAGGATGACCATCTTTCCTAAACTCTGTCAGATATGTAATGTTCAGAAACTTAACCTTACGATGTTGATATCTCATTTCTTCAGTTACTTCATAGATATATCTATTGTGACTCGCATCAGGTTCCATCTTCCTTTTATCAGTCTCAGGCTCCATCTCTGCATCACATAGACCACCCAGATTCCATGTCCCATTTCTGCAATAACCAAGGATTCTTTACTTTTAAAACGCTGGTCTCTCAAGATCATAATACATAAACTTATTGTCTGATTATCTACCGACCTGTAGTGCACTGGGGAGTAGCTTCTGAAGAAAACATAACTCCTGTCTGGATCAAGTCTCTCTAAAACCCACGACTTCCATGTCTTCAAAGACTTCCCAAATGCCTCCATTACTCCCATTGTCTTGTTCACTTTCCTTCCCTCTTCAAAGTATGATCCTCTGCAAAAACACAAAGCCAGTAAAAAAAAAAAAAAAGAGAGGAGATTAATGTCAGAACTCTGATAGAGGTAGTGAGGGATTTCGCATACGTTAAAACGGTTTTTTCTTCGTCCCACCAGTGCCCTGTGTTGAAGACAAGAACATCTGACCCGACCCATCTTTTTGATTGCCAGTTGAGTTTGTCGACCCTCACTGTGGTTTTGATCTCTTCCGGTGAGTTTTCCGGTGGCCGGCCAATCACGACAAGAAACGGTGTTCTGTGATACTCAACTGTGAGGTTTTGCAGAGGGAATCGCATCGAGAGAAAGCCCTTGTGTTTAGTTATGGGGTTCCCATTTACTTCATAGATTTCGGATTGGTTAGTTATTGCTTGCGACAGCATGCACATGAGAGATTCCCATTGGTTTCTTCCGATGGAGTCTCCAACGAACACTATCCTCCCGTTCCGACTCCTCTCCAGAAAATCACTTGCATTAAATCTATTCATTCATTATTCAATTGCCACAAAGAATACAAAAAAGTTTTCATTAGTTGGTCATTGATACTAGAACTAGGTTTCAGGTTTTTTTCTTAAGAATCTTGGACTCTATATATTGCAAGAAGAAGAAGCAAAAAAAACAATTGCGAATTGTGGTATACGAGATCAGAGCTTTCTTTTGTCAGGGGAATGTTAATCAAACCCTAATATCTAGAGTCGAACTTGTAACCCTAAACCCTAGTGAGTGTAACCCTATAAAGCCTTTGCAATGGAATCAATATATATAACTTAAGGTCTAAGCAAGAAATACATATATTCTCTTATATGGAGATCAGTTAAAAAAGAAAACGTAGACCGATGACGTCGCACAATGTTTACCGTGGAAGATCGCAGCCGTGTGGTTGCCATCGCCAATGGAGATAACCGGAATCTTTTCTTCCGTTCTTGCGACAACGAAAACCGGAATCAAGAAAGCGACACTCTTCTCCGTATAACAATCCAAGAGACGATGACGTTCGACGAACCCATCTTCCTTTGGAGTAATCGCAATCTTTTTTTAGGGTTTGCAACGATGGCGACAACAATCCGAAACGCAAAAGGGGCTCGAAGGAGGAAGAGCCGATGAGATTGACGATGAAGACGGTCGAGAGTATGAGGAGGCTGAGTAAAGAGAGGCTAACGAAGAAACGTTTCTTGATCTTGAAGACGTACGGACATGACCAGAGAGAGAAGAGTTGTCGTTGATGGTGATCCATGTTGTGATGATCTCTCCTTCTCTTTGAACGAGTCTTCTTGTTTCTGTAAACGAGAGACGTGAAACTAATGCGAATATATATGACTATTATTATTTCCTTATTTTGTTTAAATAATTGTTCTCATCGATTACATATCATGATGGAAGCTTCATTGGCCCCACGTTTGTCTTTACATCTTCTGGATTGTGATTAGCGACGACGTCGGGGATCTAATTTGATGTAATAATAAAAATAATAATATCATTAGATGGTAATGTTTTTTATGAAGGGTTCTGTAAGTTGACCAGAGTAAAAGGATTTTCTACAACAACAAGAAACAAAACAAAAGAAAAACTTTAAATTTACTAATTTGGCAATATTTTTACATATTTAATTGGGAATAATAGCCTTGACAACAACAAAACGGGAATAGTAGCAGTCAGAAATTGGCAAGTGTAAAATTACGTATGAGAACATATAAAATAATTGTAAGTTAATAATATCTGGGAGAAATATTGTTTGGGTTTAAATCTCTACTAATTTAGAAGATTTGTTTTTTCATTCATTTTTTTTTTTTTTTTTGGTAACTTAGGATAAATCCCAAACCTATGAAAGGGCCCAGACTAATCCTTAAGGGAAAGGCAACCCACGGATAGGCCCCTTTCTGGATTTTCAAATGGGCCGTAAGCAATGGGCCCATATCCGTGTGGGTGTCCAAGAGAATTGTGATTTAGTTTCGCGCAGCAGGAAGATCGAACTCGGGGTGTGGTGGCAATCCGGTCCCATCCCCAACCACTCGACCACAAAGCCTTGGACGCATTCATCAAGGCTTTGTTTTTTCATTCTTAAAAACGTTATTTCAGAATTATTTTCAGTTTGAGAGTATAAAATTTCTCTTTCTTGCCGACGGTAACTAACATATAAATTGGAAAAAATGAATTTCTTAAAAATTGATTATTTTTTTTTCATAAAAGTTTCTTGATTTTTTTAAAAAAACTTTGTTTAATACCAAAATGACGTCCTCACCAACTACCATACAATTTTATTAAAATTTCAAATTTCTATAACTATAAAACTTATAACAACAATGATAACTTAGGAGGCATAACATTAAAATTTTGCTAAATCATTTTTTTAAATTGCGAATTATGATTATTTTGTGAAAACTTAATGTTGGTTTTGCTATACGAAAATTTGTTTATTTTTCATTATTCTCAAAATTAATTTATTGTATACGAATTGTACCATTTTGTTTTGTTTTACAAAAAAACTGCTTAAACCGCTCCACTACTTTTAAGCCAGGTTTACACGAAAAAAATTGGCCCACCGATCGAGTTTTCATCAAACGCATCAAATTATAATTGACCAAATTTAAACGTATATAAATTACTATAATGCGAAAATTCTGGTAGTTTGATCTCGATTCTGAAAGTGGTATTTGGCATCAATGTACATGTATATATATAAATATAATACTATATATAGAGACACCAAAATTGTTGCTTGGATAGTCCTCAACTTTTGTGTGTGTATCGGTGCGAAATCGCTTCGTTTATCGAACGTGTCATTAAGCTGCTACACCCTTTTGTTCTAAGCGTGTGTATATACTATATACATATATCTATAACATTTCATTAGAGAATCATAATGGGCTACACATATCTCTATAATATTATTTAAGAAGACATTTTTAAAATTAAACTTTGGTTTGTAATTTATTACATGAAATGCCATATCAAATAATAAAGAATAATTAAAATAGGAAAAGATAAAATAGTCTTTTAAAATTATTGATTAGAATATGGCAAGTATATATTTTGCATTGAATATGTTATAATTATTTAATGATTTAATTATTTTTAATACTATAGATATTAAAATAATAATAAATTCATATATATATTCAAAAAAAAAATCTATTCAGAATCTTGCTATATTTTTCACTATAATTTATTATATTTTATTTGAATATATATCAAAACAACCGTTGAAAAATATTTTACACAAGAAAAATATTTTTTTAAAAAAGTTCTTACACTAACCACAAAAACTAGAGTCATTTAACGGTGTAGAGTTATGTTTTTAAGAGCATAAGTTTTTGCAGGTTATCCCGAATAATATATTAGTTCACTGTAAAACGGGTTAAATAGACAAATTATTACAAATTAACAGTTTTATCTATAATCATTAGTTAGCCATATTGTAAAATTCATATAAAAACAATTTTCTTAAAATTCAAAATAATTTTTATAAAAAAAATTACTCTGCGCTATTATAACTCAGGTTAAATCCTAGTATACTATTAGTTTGGTACTCATTTATTTGGTAAGAGACGATGATTTGCGGAAAATATTTCATATTTAAAAATAATGGTCGCTGAAGTCTATACGACTATACCTATAGTATATATATGTTTTGATAAAGCCCAAGATTGTTTGAGGTAATTTCGGGAAATTGTCGGTTTGTGGATATTATAAAAGACTTGCGTAAGTACATTGAACAAACCGAGAATAGACGATATATCTTATATACATCGGCTAAATCGAGAAATAAATAATTATTTGACTGAACCGGAACCTGAACCGGAACCGGAACCGGAACCGGAACCGGAACCGAAACCTAAACCTAAACCTAAACCTAAACCTAAACCGAACATTTAAGCCAAATCTCAAATAGAGAAACTGGCGACGGTAAACTCAAGTGGCTGAGAACTGAGTTGCGATCGGCGACTCTAAACGGCTTCTCTTCTCCGGGAAGAAAGTGAAGATGAAGTTAAAGGTTGTGTATCGTAAGGTCTCCGATTACATCCGTTATGATCTCAAAGAAATCGTGTTACCGTCTTCACTTCCCGATCCTCCTCACGTCGTAAAACGCCGCAAATTGACTTGGCACGAGCGATTTCTCGTGAGATTCCTTCACTCTTCTTTCCCTTTTCCTTTGAAATTTCCGGTAGTTTTCTATCTCTACGGTCTGGGTATACAAAATTTTCTTCCAAGGATAAACAGCTTCGCATTTTGTCGTGCTTAATGTTCTGAATTCTGTTTGGTTTTCTGTCCGATTTACAGTGAATGAATCCTTCAGTGAATGACGTCTTGATTTTTTAGATGATATACAATTTCGAAGCATGTGATTTCATTATGTATATTGTGGTGAAAAACAAATGTGAGATTTCTCTGGTTTGAGCAAAAAGGTTTATCCTTTTCTGATACAAGATTCTTTGATTATTGTGCGTATCGTGGCTAGAAGAGGTCTGTAATTCACTTCTCACTATTTTTCAGAGTAGTTGGTTCTTTCTCCCCTAGATGAAAATAATCTAATGCTAACCACTGGACGAAATCTATATTTTTTTGTAATTTAGGTGTTGAAGGAAGCATCAAGGCTTTATGCTGCAAGCTGGGTGCGAGATATAGGTCCTGAGCTTCGTCCAAATGATTACAAGAAGCAGGGTGATGCTGAGCCTAAAAAACAAGCCAAAGAGACAGAAAAAGAGCCCTCTGTTTTGGAAGATCTTGGTAAGAACTGGTGTTATGCTATATAGCCTACTTTCATTGTATCTGACTTATATATTTAAAAGAAAGTGATCGACGTTGGTTCATTCCAAATTGTTATCCGGCGAGCACATCTAATTATAACTATTAGTAATGCATATTTCAAGTATTGAGAAGTGGAATGCTTCTCATAGTATTGCTATTGATAGTATTAAGAAGTGCTTTTCCCAACTGAAATTTACTGCCTCGTTCTTTAGTTTATTGACTTCACGTATGATCTATTGTCTATCCTTTTATTCTTAATCGCTTGTTTTTCATTCCTTTTCCGTTACTTTTCTCTACAGCGGTAGCTGCAAGAGGTGGCATGGAGACTTTAAGGCCTGCTTTACATCGTGTGTACATGACACGAGCTTCTCAATATAAAGATGCTCTTGCAAGCTTTATAAAAGGTTACCATGAGGGTGTCCAGCAAGTTATGCAGAGTAAAGAAGAGTCTGAAGTCCCTGCAGATGAATCTGACAAATCTAAAAACACTACCTGAACTTTAGTTAGCTCCAAAAGTAGGATTCATTATGTGAGTGCCAGTATGTACTTAGCTAGATCTTTGGTTCTTTGATTGTACCACGACAATCCAAAGATCTCTATCGACAGCGTAGTCTTTCACGCAGCCTATTTGTTAAGCTTAACTCTTAGAAAACAAATTTTAAATAAATTGATATTATGCATTTTCAGTTGGGTTTAGCAAGTACCAGTGACTAGCATAGCGTGCTTCGAGTGGGCGGAGTATTAGGATCTGCTTGATAGGCTGCTTTGTAGACTTCAAAGACAACCAATTCAGCAGGGGTGTGGTTTCAAAATTTGCTACAAAATAAATTAAATAATCAAATAAAGGTCAAAAAGGGGGAAAAATCATTAAAAAAAATTAAACTTACGTTTCTTCGAATAGCGTCTGCATAAGAGGGAAACCACACGATAGTTGCGGCAACATGTCCATTGTAAAGCTCATTTATAAGATCCACGTCCATAAAATAAGAGTGGGACGGATCATAATGATCTTTCATGTGAACATGCATATGGCGTATGCGATATTCCTTCACCAACGACAACTAACGAAAAGCAATGTCAGTCACATTAAATAGAACAAAAAAAATATGACTTTATTGATCTGATCTTTGGTTAACATGTTTGAATTAAATCATTCCTTGCATTTTGATTTATCTCCCCAAATTGCACTTGTTTTGCACAAAAAAATAGGAGTGAGAAACTATCAAAGAGCTAGTAAAAAGCATAACTATCCATCCATTGTATGCATTATAAATATATATTTTTTTTTGAACTTATTATAAATAGGCATTCCATCCATCAAAATTAACTAAAATTCCAAACATTTATCGATAGTTGAATAAATTAGAGATTTACTTACCCAAATAGCTCTGCGATGATACATATGATATGTTAGCTCACACTCTTCCTCTAACACCACACCTCTTATTTTGAGAATATCATCTACCATTAATAAATCTTTAATGCTACCATCTCTGTTAATCCGTTCCCACATCTTATTTATAAGTAGCTGTATAGACAGAAATTGATCTATCTCCAACTGTTGCGCTAGTTTTAACCGCGTTTCCAGCTACCTCACAAGAGAAATAGCCCAGCAACAGATAATTTTTTGGAATAAAGTTCGAGCGATGAGTCGATGATCTCTAATCCGACATTACCCTGCACATCCAACAAAGCATAATAAGATATATAACCAAATAAAAAATGACCACTCAAAAAAATAACCCAGAAAATTTATGGGATCACTCAAAAAGACCCAAAAAAATCGATAAACAAATCTGGCAAGAACATGGATTATTAAAACATGAGAGATATAACATCAATAAACAGTAACAAAATCATAAATCATTAAACAAAAAAAGCAAGACAGAAGAAACCTTAATAACTAGGTGATTCGCCCGCACCCTGTGCGGACCTTAATTAATTTTTATATAGATTTAATACTTCTTATGGAAGTCTTGAGAGTAAAATCTAGCCTTGGACGTTCGGGAATATATGTTTAAAACCATTTTCAATTAGATATAGATATTGCAGATTTAATTGATGATTTCCAAAATTAAGTATCAAGTTGATACTATCAACCAATCCTATTAAGATCGGCGTGTCATTTAAGGAAATAGAGAAATTGTTTTTTTTTTAAATAATAATTGATTTTGGGAATTAAATAGTCATCAACCAATCAAATCTACATATGATTGCTTAAATCCGGATCAAAATGATTTATAAGCGGGTCAGAATAAAAATAAATTAAAAAAGAGATAAAACAGAAAAGAGTATGTTGGATTTTGTGGTTTTCATGTTAATTTGTTTTTTTATACTTTGGTTTAATTTATAAGAAGTGATAGTTAAGAAAAATAATTCATGTTTTATATTTTATTTCTTAAACGCTAAAATATATTGGTTTATCTTAACCATCATTATTGCATATTTAAAATTTATGTTGATTCATTATAAGTTTGGCATCCCAAAACTTTATATATTTCTCTCCCGCTTCCCTCTCTATTCTTCCTTATCTCTTTTCTCTCTCTCTCTCTCTCCCTCTCCCATAACTACATTATTTTTTGTTATTTTGTTTTCTACGAAAATAATAATTATTTTTTAAAAATATTTTTATTTGATTTTATATAGGTTTTAAAATATTACACTAATTTTTTAGTCCTATATAAATTGATATAATAATTATATTATGCATCATATGCTTACTTATTTTGTAATTTATATTTTACAAAAATAATTCTACCTAAATTGGATGAACTTTACACATTAAACCAAATAGATAATAATTTTATCCTTAAACTAAAAACAAATAAAGATGGGCCATCGCTAATTTTTGTTTAATATTAAACTTTGCAATAAAACTTTGCAAACAAAACCCATATTGTGCTTGGTACAAATTTGAAAACAATTAAAACTAAAAACATTCAAAACAAATCACCTTCCCTTTCGTACCACCATCTCATTCTCCTTCGTATCATATTCTCCTCTGTACCACCTTCATATTCTCCTGAAAGTGTGGTACATATACTTTGAAATCATCCTAAAACAGATGTTAATTTCAGTATAGATTTGAAGAATACATATACTTTGAAATCATCCTAAACCAGATGTTAATTTCAAGAATACAAAAACTTTGAAGTTATCCTAAAGAAACAGACACATAACTACAACAAAACAGAAATTTAAACATGTCAAAGATCAAACAGAACAAAAACATTACCCTCCTAATTCCTAAAAGAAACAGAAACCATTACCTCTCATTCCAACTACAACTCACAGAGGAGATTCATGTGATTTCCGATAATCTACACAAGAAAACTTCTGCGTCGGTAATATATTATTTTAGGTCTATCAAGAATGATACATTTATATAAGAATTGTATCTAACCTAATTAACCTAATAAAATCACATTAGCATAAATACAAATATCTAAAATATATATTCATAATAATATCATAAATGCTATGGATTTTCTAGATCCTTCAATACTACCTCTGCTTAACGATTGAGTTAGTATTATCTGGAAAAGATCTATTCTGACATATGGAGGAATCTGCATGTTGAGAGATTCCATGACCCCTGCAACCACCTGAACATTAGAAGAATAATGAAGGAGAAAACACAATTTGGGCACAGTTGTGAAGGTAATCTGCTATACATCACTTAGGTTTTGTCGTTTTGGAAACTATATATATAAAAAGGTTAAATCTTACCTTATCAACAAAACCGTGAATCACTACGTTTGCTTTCTTGTCCTTTGGGGTTTTCTGCAACAACAAATATAATCAGTCAACAATTTCTGATGAAAAACTACACAGTCCATAAAACACATTTCCCCATATACATTCCAAAGAAATATAAAGGATTATAGTATACACTGCCCAGAGAAATCCATAAAATTCATATGATCATTTATTTATATGACGCGTATAATTCATGTGTTTACAGCTTCTTTAAGTTATTTTTTTATTTTCAGTTCATAGTTTTGAAAATTGAAGAACCGTAGTGACCAAAATGAGTTGAGAATCAAAATCGCGCATATATAGTTTACCTTCCAGGCATTCTCCATGCTTTGTTCTGGAAAATAGTGATAGATCAAGAGAGATCAAAGACAATAAGCACTGCTTTAACGTCACCATTACAGCTTTGTCACAGTCAATCTGCATTGGCAATCAAGATTTTGCAAGACCATAGTGCATCTCCTGGTACATTTGCAGAAAAAGATTCAAGTGTTTTACTAATGACTAACATTGTGTTGAACCGCATACATAGATTACAATTGGAAGAATCAAGAGAGTTCTATAAAATTATTATTACTTGAAGATCTCGGAATGTTATGTCCATATTTTCCAGATTCTGAAGCACCTAAACCAAAGCCTCTTCAGACTGAAACATAAACAATCCCTTTTTTCTTCAAAACTGAACTCGAACACAAAAGAAACAATAAAAGATTCAGGGTACCGACATGGTCAAACCGAACAATCTAAACCAGAATTCTTCGATTAATTGAAAACTGATGCAAAAACCTTACCAAAAGAAGTGGTCTTCTTCCATATGGTCATAATTAGAACAAATAATTTGGTTTAGCTAGGTTTTTACCCCTATCCGACCAATGAAATCGGAGAATTTTCCCGATGTTATGGCACCGAGCACTGCTCCCACCAGAAATGAGAATAACCTGCATTTAGAATAAGAATATATATTCGGGTTTTTCAAGCATAACCACTGGAAGCATCAAATTCTGAAATAGAAGAATAAATAACATATCAACAAAATTCACAGAACCTGGATTCCACTGCACATGTAATTACATCTCTAAAAGATGTGATAGGAAAGCTTTGACCGGATTTTAGAGATCTGTAAGAAAAATCAATAAAAACAAATTCTTTTCACTTTCCGCTACTTGTTCTGATTCATAACTTCTCAATTCTGTATTATGGACAAAGATTCAATACTACAGTCCTTTCAAAATAAGAACATCTCAAAAATCGAGTATTTCTAACCTCCTTATGAGCTTTATCTTTCTTCAGTCTAGAACTCTTCACTGCTAAAATCGATGAAGAGAAACTTGCTCTAAAAACATCTCTAATTAAATATATGTAGAATACTTAATTTAATTTCGAACCTAGGAATATGATAAATTAAGCTCTTCTTCTTCTCCATCGATTTCTTCTTCTTCGAGAAAGCTTGACCAGGCAAACCGGCGTCGTCGTCTCTGAGCTTTGTCGTCAGGTGGAGAGAGAAGCTATGTTGAAGACTGAGGTTCTCGAGCTCAAGAAAATAATCATCGAGAACAAAAAAATAGAAAAGGGCTTTTAACAGCCAATCAAATTATAACGTTTGCCCAGGTGGCATTGACGTCACAATTGTGATTGGCTGAGAATGAACGGCTTACTTAAGTGTCTTCTCATTTAAGAGTAAGATAAGGATGAAACACATGTATCAAAAGCATACACTTATTAAACCAAATAAAGCAAGACGGAAGAATCGCTAGCTACTTAGAACATCATTATTACAGGTTTCTTAGATCATCCGCATTGGAGATCTGAGACCCATGTTTTTCGCTTTTTTTTTAAATAAAAAAATAAAAATTTGAATCTTTTATGTCGCGACGAATCACGTCGCAATACGTCATCAGCTTTTTAGGAAAACATGTGTCTTCGGGAAGACATGGGTCTCGGATGCTGATACTAAATGGGTTGTTTAGAATTAAAAATGATTTAATTAAATGAAAAAGAAATATTTAACTTAAGAACCGTTGCTTATTTTTACCATTTTAAGCGACGGTGCTTATGAACACGTGTCTAAAGGTGAAGGAGTTTGTCTCTGTGGCTTTTTTTTGTTTCTTCTTTGTTCTCATCGACGACGAGAGAAGAGAATTCAATCGGCCATAAAATCTCTTGTGTTGCCCAGAAAATCAAGACTTTGGTCCCAATCCTTTTTCCTTCTCTCCTCTTCTCTCCCCGACAATCTCTTATGATGACGATTCAGACGAGAAGCCGACGATTGTGATTGTAAGAAATATTGTAACTACAGAATAGAATCCTTTTGATTATGATACTATAGAATATAATCAATTACTATAGAATAGAATCTCTTTGAAATTCCTAAACACCATATTAAAGTTCTATCAATGGAGGAGAAAAAGAACAAGTTGCTTAATAGATTGTTTAACAAAGTTTTAATTATTAAAATATTATTTAAGTACCTCCATTGAGTTGCTTAGGGATAATGAGGCTCTTACAAGAGAGCTTAGGGCTTCGAGAGAAACCCTATGGAAATAGGTATTTAATGGAAATGAGTAAAGGCGTTGTTCAAATTAGTCATTCCATAAGTGACAAGTTTACAAATTGTTTTGTACGTAATTTCTCGCAAATACCAAATAAAATTAAAGACTCCGTTTTCCTCTTTGTTCCATTATTAAAAAAATAAAGTGTATGTATTTTTTTAACTAGTTTCTACATTTCATTATTTAATCTATATTCTTTTTTGTTACACTCTGATAAACTTTAGATCTACTTCAATATATATAGCCTAGATATTCATTTTCTGTTGTTGTGTGAATTATATCGTGGCTTGTTTTATTCTTTGGAAAAGAAAAGAGAAAATTTGGGTCTCCTCTCCTCACAGTCACAGTATCCGTGAAGGCAGATACTTACACAAATACATGTATGTATACTCTTCTTCGTCTCTCTCTCTGTAGCAAGCACCTTTATGAGATGTTTAATTGTTTTTAATATGATTATTACAAGTTGAGAGGATAAACAATTGATGTCTTAACAGTCTGACTAGTGTCATGAGTTTCTGTAAGCATCATTAATGTTGTACGTAGAGCATTGCAACACTCATGAATACCAAATGACGTATCAAAGTATTGTGGCTTAGATTGAAGATTCATGCAAAACTCTTAGAAAACAAAAAATGTTTAGCTTGAAAATGTTCTTTATCGATCTAAGTTCCAGTTCTCACAGCCTCTTCCCTGTGAGACTGGTGCAGGGAGGACAGTTTACAAGAAATCTTGTGATGAACTAGATGATATATTTGTCATGGTTTGATAACCTTTACAGCTTATTCAGATTTCATTTCTCGAGGACTTTTGCTGAGCATATTGCAGGGATACCTTTTATCTGTGGGGGACCCAAGTGATTGTTTGATCCCGCTGAAACAATAGTAAGCCACTCTTAGTTATGGTAAGAAAAAAATCAATTTTCTTTGTGATTCCCTATACACATTTTTTCTTCTCATGTTAAAAGCACTGTTGACCTTAACCAATGCATTGTTAGTGGATCTAAATCCACGCTATCTGTAATAGTCTCCCATAATGCTGTTGCAGAAAAAGTTGGCTGGCCCCTATAAGTTCATAAAAAGCATAGATATCAGATAGATTTCAGGGGAAAAGTTGAGCAGTAGATTCATAACTGTACTTTGAGTCTTGTTATGATCAAAACTTTATTTGCAGGACGAAACCTTAATGCAGGAGGAGGCCACTGAGCATCTTAACTATAGCCAAAAGCTTCAAAGGCTAGTGATAATGGCACATGGCTGAGGGTCCCTCTCCCACTTGCAGAGCCACTAAACCATTATTGGGCGGAAATCAATTAGCCTTGAAGTCAACAAGTAAGTATCTTTCCTGAATCTGCATGGGCCCTTAGAGAATCACCTGTGGCTAAGTAAGATCGAAAACAAAAGTAGCTTGAAACATATTTTGCATTACCTGTTGAATATCAACCCATGCTGTCAAGTCAACAAATGCGTCTGCCTTAAAGATTAGCACTTGTTACTGCACTCAAAGTTGGAACATGTGCGCATACAACCCGAGCATTTGTAGTTAGTGAGTGGTCATGATAAGGTTGTACTGTTTCAATCTCTGTTATGAGAACTTTCTGTCTAATCACGACTTAGCTTTACTCTTTTAAAGCCATACGCAGATAGTTTCGAGAGCTTCAATTTGACAAAGCATCGATCCACTTGAGTGATTGTAGAGATGGCCATTTTCTTTTCTCTTACTTATAATTCAATAACCAAGCTATAGCTACCTCACTACCTATAGTGTCTGAGCAACGAGTTCTCTTACCCAAAGCAAAGTCTTTGAGGTTTGCTTAGAGTCTCTTGTCTGACTAGAAGCTCTTTTCGGAATGGAAATAAATAAGTGTAAGATATAAGAGAGTTAAGCCTATGCATATCACCACGTCCGAATAACTAACAGCTGATTAGAAAGTTAGCTAGAGTCGAAGATTAGAGTAAGCAGAGGATTCAGCAGACTTGTTGAGCATCGAGAACTTTGTTTTGAGTATTCGAGAGTTGGGGATTCTCTCGAACAATTCCTAGTTTTTAGGTTGGTTTAGGTCTGTAAATGGATTTTAGTAATATATGAGAGTTGTATCAGAAATCTGGTTGGTAAAACCATCACATTATGGGTGTAAAACCCATGTTTAATGGTCTATTGAGATATGAAATGATGAAGAAACAATGTATGTGCTAGATAAAGATATCATTGGATCATACCACAATCTCTTTTTGGAAGCACATGGAGGTGGATAACTGATCCAATGATTGAATTTTTTTTCTCTAATATATAGACATGAGAGATAAATGTTGAAGAGCACTAAAAGAAGCAGTACATGAATATACAATCGCTTTCAACAGATGATTCACTGTTCATCTGACCTTAGTACATGAAAAAGAACAGGTTCTTGTAGGAGTCTCTCAAAGTTTTTTTTTTCTCTTTTTGTCAAAATATTGTATAGACTCTCAGAGATAAAAAAAAAATACATTATGTACATGTCTATTCATGAACTGCTTTCCCATTAAAGGATAAAATACATTATATATATATATATGACTTGATTGATCTGATATATGGTTAACATATTTGAATTAAACCATGCCTTGCATTTTTGGTTTATCTCCCAAAATTGCACTTGTTTTGCAATGCCATTGTTGTTGACATACAAAAAAAAAGGTGAGAAACTATCAAAGAAGCTAGTAACAAAAAGGTAAAAGTATACCTATACTCAATTACTATAGTACCTCCAATACCATAAACCATCATTTGGTTGGCCCCACATTTGTTTCTATAATAATCTCATAAGTTTCCCATTTCATCTTTGGAAATGAGATCATCATCAGACAAGTACAACTATACATTATGATGCATGTGTGATAATACATCAGTCATCATGATGAGAAGTAGTATTTTTATGTTGCATTTTTCTCTTATCTGACTTCGGAAGTAGAGAAAAAGACTTGCTGAAATTCATCGAATTATTATTATTTTTTCCAAATTAGTTACATACAGTACGGAAACTAATGAGATAATAATTATTAAAATTGCATACAGTTTCTAGAAAATTGGCCTCTGTGGCTATAGAGAAGGCGCAAAGTCTGGGCCCATAAGTCAATTCCGAAATTCTTGTCACGTCTTTGGATCTCATCCTCGTCTATCTCCAAGCTGCTTCATCGTATCCCCCGTGAAAGCTATATTCTCTGTTTTATGTTTTTCCCCACATTATTTCATAATATACACTCTGTAACATACATAATAATAATTCTGTACACGTTTCCTTATCCATGCTCATAATTTATCTTCTAACGCCGTCCCAGAAAGAAAAAAAAATTGTTTTCTCTAACAATTAACATTTCCTTAGCATTTTTAGTAAAAAAAAAAAGCAACAGTGATTACATATAATTGTACATACTTTAGGATTAAAATGAATGAATTAACTAGAACTAAAAAAAATGAAAGTGGGCTCAGACAAAAGAACAAATCAAAACAGGGTAAAAGTCACTAAACAAAGTGGCCATGTGCGACTGCTCAAAAGTCTCTTAACAGATTCCTGATTTCTCTTCATCGTAGTATTAATTAACAATAACAATCTCTCCTAATCAATCTCGATTATTTTATTATAATTTCAACTGTCTCATCTCGAGAAACAGCGTCGCCCATCTGTATTTTAATAATTTATCTATCTTAAAATCATATAGTCTATGCAATGTACCCAAATTGAATCAGATATATATATATATAGATATATAATCTTTGAAAGGGTAAAATAGTCAAATTACCATGTTATGAGGATGAGGAGTGTAATAATAGTACATGTTCTCGCCGTAATAACCGTCGGTATATTCCGCGGCGGCGACGGAATCACCTCCGCCTTCTTCATCCATTTGACACTCCAAATTCACACCGAAGAGCCTCACCGTCCTCGAGCTCCCGACCACGGCGGAAGACGATGGTATGGAGTGAGTCTCCGCAGCTGTTGCTACGGCGGCGCCTGTAATCACGACACGTGCGCTTCTTTAATTTATTGAAAGGGAAACAAAAACAAAAATCACGTTTGTCCGAGGGGATTGGACGGTCTTAGTCACGCGCTCTTATGTGCGCGTGTATAGCTATATTAATAACAACTTGGAGTAGTAGAAATTGTCGGGGTCGTTATTTTTTTTTTGTTATAAAGATAAAAAAATATCATAGCTGTATCTCCTCAGGTCTCTTGTTAATACGCACGTAATAGGCAGTATATTACAATATATATATATATATATATATATAATTTGGTGTTTAATTGTTTTAATCCTCCCGAAAACATTATATTAGTTGATACTATTGAACACGATTGTAGAGATCAAAATAAATTCGTAGATAAATCAAAAATGAGCAATAAGACTTAGAGAATTAACTATTTGAAAGTAATTGTATTTATATATACAGTATATTTTAAAAGCAAGAAAATAATATGGTGAAAAAGAGAATAATATAACATACCGTAGTGGGAATACTCTGAGTGAGGAGGAGGGTTAGAGTAATTATTACTAGAGGCGTGGATTTGGAGATATGGAGGAGCTGCCATAGAACTTGAGTACGACGTCGTATTCACGGCGGCGTCGGAGGAGCCTTGGTCGCGTCTGCGCCAGCCAATGAAAAGTCTCCGGGAATCAGAACGTTGTCGTTGGAAGAAAACGACGTCGCCTGGGTCGAGCTGTTTGTCTTTGACGAATCTGCTCCATCCTTTAGTCAAGACGTAGCTTTGACTGCTGTTCCAGTAAGAGTATCTGAATCTCCAACACTTGCCTGACTCGTCTTCGAAGCTTAGAAGCATCCCTTTCTCCGTCGAAGACGATGACGTGTCTGCACCAGAGGAGACGACGACCGCATTGAGAGGGAAGTATTTCTCTGCGTGCTGTTTTGGTATGACGAGGCGGTTGAGTTTGCCGACGTCGCTTGGTGTGAGAGATTTCTCGAAGAGTGACTCTTTTTGGTCGTCGTTCAGCCACGTGGCTGTGGTGGTGGTTGTCTCCGATGTGTCGGTGGCGTGACGGTGCTGCCACAAGAGAGTGTGGTGGTGGTCTGTGGAGTAATGGTTGACTGACATTTTTCTTTGGGAGCTAGAAAGCGAAAGAGAGAGAATAGAGAGAGAGAAGGTTAGGTGAAAGAGAGAGGTGGGTACTCGTAGTACTAATATAGTATGATACCAAGGAGAGAGAGATGAAATTTTGAAGGTTAAAAATGACGTGAAAACTTCGGCAAAACTATTTGAGGAGAGAGCAGCACACGACAACCAGACGACTTTCTTTTAAGGTTTTGCGTGATGTTTTATCTTTTTCCATCATTATTACTTTTTTTCTACTTCTTGCAGTCCGTATTTTTATGGATTTACTATTTCCCTTTTTTTATTCTATTTGTCTATATTTATATACACGCACACATCATAAATATCTGTGTGTATAGTATAATATACGTTTCTCACGTTCGGTAATTTTTCTTAAACACAATTGGATTCCACGATTTAGGGTATTATCGTTTATTTTTAGTAGGAAATTTTGAATTCTTTTTATTAATAAGATATGTTAATTATGTATAATTTTTCAGGGGATGTGAAAAGTAGTCTTCAGGTGAGGTTTGGTGATTATTTATAGGAGTATCTATACAAGAAAGAATAACTAAAAGGTTTATTTTTAAAAAAAAAAAAAAGTTAGGCTACACGAAAACCCAAAGAATCAACCCATTTAGAGTTAGAAGGATCTGACCATTTGAAAAGAAAATGCAATTATTGGAAAAAAGGTTAAATGATAAAAATTCTATGACTTATTTATAACATCCTGAAGAAAAAAAAGAGTATGTTCTTTGCGTGATTCTCAAAATGTTACCAAAAAAAGAAAACAAAGATATGGTCCTTGTTATTTCGAAGCAGTTAATAGACAGCATATAAATACGCATTTTATTAGTAAAAGGTAGACGTAATTCACAGTCAATTGTGATAAATGCCATGATACATATATATTGGCCGTGTCGTTCAATGCACTTACGTTAGCATTTGTCATCTGTGTTAGTTTCAGGTTTCTAAAAGGCTTTTTTATATATAGGTAAGCTTTGTGACTTCTGTCTATTTTCGGAGTTGGCATTAATGTCTAATATAACTCACCTTTACCATCCATGGATTCAAGTTCTACAAATCTTTTTCTATCAAGTTCTAAAAATATTTGGTGATGGTAATATACTTTTTTCTTTCTTTCTCAAATGTATTCTATATATATATTAACGTTGCGTATACTATATTTGTTTATTAGGTCTATTTTAGGCAAATAAAAAATGAGAAAGAATTGGGAGGTCTAATAAGTACGCAGGAGTAAAAGACTATCAATATAGCTGCAGAAAATATTATAAAAACCACTGAATTAGGACGAGCATGTTTGATCTTGAGATCCTTTGAGAAAAAACGACATTTTACATAATTATATCCTCACACCTTCTTCTTTTTTTACAGCATATATTCATATCTATTTATATTGAATGTTTCGACATATATTTATACCATCCATCTAACCTAACCCCTCTGCATATATAGGCCAATATATTAAATAAAATAAAATTCCAACATTTATCAATACTGATTAAAAAATTATTCTGCCTGACATAGTTTTGGAAGAAAACAAAACCAATCTCAATTCATTCTTGAAAAAGATTGAAAAATTCAATCATATAAAATTTTCATAATATTTTTGTTTTGTCATAATTAATTGATAGACATATATACTGTATATGTCCAATCTAATTTTATATACACATAGGCAGATACATAAAAGACTTAAGTACCTGTTGATCTTAGAATTTTTAAACTCGGACTAGTTTAATTTTTAATGAATTTTGGAAAACGATTCAAAGTGTTTTTTTTTTAACATGTTTAAGCCTTTAATGAACCCAACGGACAAATAAACAGGAAGCAACTTGTTAAAAAGAAACAAAAAAAAATAATAATAGGAAACAAATTCATAAATAATAGATGGCGTGGTATTAATAATACTAAATAATAGAATAATAATATAGTATTAATAGTTGGAAAAAGAAAATGGGTAAAATATTAAGATATAAGATGGCGTGACGGAAGCATGATGAAAGGAAGAAAGAGATCCAACGGCTGAGAGAGCGTATGGTTTTTCACCCAAAAGTAAAGAGGAAAGAGATACTTACTCCTCACGCAACATTTGTGGAGCATGTGCAATTTGCCTTTCCCACACACCATTTCATTTCATGCATCATCTCTCATTCCTTCTTTTTTTATTTTTATTCCCCGGAGATTGGACTACTTTAGATTTATCTTTTTAACATGTTTTTTTTTTCTTTGGTCGAAATTAGATAAAATTGGTGTATATCATTTATCAACTTAGTTTAGTTGTTTTAAACCACTTATTACTTTCTTTCTTTTTTATAAAGAAAACCACTTATTAGTTTCATATATGAAAATTCGGCATTGTGCGGCATAGAAGATCATATCATTTAGAGTATTATGCCAAAATAATTTATACATAATCATCTTTTTAAACAGATTTTAAATTCAGATCCGATAACACTAACTAAACAAAATTCATTTAAACTTTATAACATTATAAAATTAAAACCAAATAGTGGTAGGCTATTGGTTCTCACTTGTGTAGAAGTTGTCATATTGGTCTAAACCAAAGATCGATTTTCCGCTTACGCGGAATTATCTAATCACTCCTATTTGGTCAGACGAAAATGATGCTACGTTTTAGGCTCATTTGAAAATCTGATGAGTGGATTAATCAACGATATCACTCATCTATAGAGATTAGTTGAGGGTGAAAACCCGGATTACCTCTGGTTATATAAAAAACATTATAAAATAGATACCTTTTTACGAGCAATTTTTTAAAATTAAAACGGTACTCTAACTGATATCAAACACGTACGGCCAATTATATTATGTATACTTATTTAGTTAAAATGATATCAGCGACTTTTTTTATATCACCGATATTTTAATAATAATAAAAAAACACCTTCATAGAACAAGTATGAGACTTGTTTTTCTGTTGCGAAAAAAACAAAATTATAGAGTTCAGTCGCTTGCTAGCTATATAGCTTTACATTGTTTTGTTTGAATTGTCACATATATAGTACGCGAATGTGTTTCGCCTATAGTGGAATCTTATGTTTATATTTTTATAAGAAAGAAAAAATTCTATTAAATAATTTTACATTGACCAAACAAAATTAAATACATTTTACAATTACCGTCAATAAAACAATTAAAAAAGACGTTAGGAATAAACAAATATATTAAAGTTTAAAATAGGTACAATTTCAAAATGAATAATTAAAAATTCATGGTATCCACTCATATATACGAAATGTAGATATTGTGGTATAAATCATATTGCATGTATATTATTTGCACCAATTAATACATGATATTAAAAGAAATAATCATTTTCTCATCTTTTAAAACCAGTGTTTAACTGGCGTTATAGCTCACACAATGGATTTTTTTGGCAAATGTTTTTTATAATGCAGTGTTTAACTAATCGTGAGTTTTTTTGTATTAAAAGTGAAATACTAAAAAAGTGTGTGTCTTTATGTTTCTTGCTTTTAATCGTTTTTTGTAAATATTGGATTTGGACCCAAATCTTAACCACGAGGGCTACCTGAAAAATCCAAAAGACGTGCAAATGGGCACCTACGTGGTCCTCTTCTGTTTTATTCTGGTTTTATTTGACGACTTTTTCCCCCAATGTTTCTCTTTATATAGTTTTATAGTAAAATCTTGTCATTTTCATTTGTAAAACAAATTATGAATTATCTGTCACGTGATGGGTGGACGTACCATTATTGGAATTTAGACGTTCATATTTTTCTTAAATTAAGATATAATTATGCATTCCAAAAACTTACTCATACATCCTCTGATGAATCACATTTTACCCGTTTGCCTTTGGAGTTTTAGCAAAAACAGAACTATGATAACAAATAAAAACCTACATTCATTCATGTCTCTATTCTTTCTATATGATATAAGAATCATATATATCAAGCTTTCGTGATATAAAGCATAAAACAAAAATTTATTTCTCCTTTGACAACAAAAAA
Source organism: Eutrema japonicum (assembly GCA_030161315.1). Classification (NCBI taxonomy): domain Eukaryota; kingdom Viridiplantae; phylum Streptophyta; class Magnoliopsida; order Brassicales; family Brassicaceae; genus Eutrema; species Eutrema japonicum. The sequence continues at coordinate 54,629,065 of BSQW01000005.1, read as the reverse complement.
ATTAAAATTGATTGCTGACAAGTAAAGACCATCTGAATAGAGTATATATATATATATATATAAATAGCAAATGATAAAATTAAATAGAAAGTTTGGAATTTGTCTCAATAAATTATAAGAAGAAAACAACAATATGCGATAAAATTTGTCCCATTGGAGCTTCCAAGTATCAACAACTTCGAGAAAAGCAAACATAAAACCCAAACGGGCTTTAGCTTTGAGAAGATGAGATCATGGGACTCGAGCAAAGCGAATATAACCGTGATCACCATTGTCAACACCATGACCAGTTAACACCATACATGATAAATTATCATTGATAATACACCAAAGATTTCCTTACACTATTTTCAAATAATTTGGTATATAATATATAATTTTGTATGCATTTTTAATGGACTGTAGTAAATACCCGTTAACAACATCGTGTCTTTATTATATTTTTTTTTTAATTTTCAATAAAATACATTGTTTTCGATTTTATAAAATAATACCGATTTTTTTTTTTAAATTATACCTGAATTTCTATTTTTTCCTATATAATACACACATTTCTATTTTTTAATGTAGTGAACATATGCTAAAAGTTTCCTTTTATTTATAATTACAAAGTATTAATTTAAAAGTTTGGTATGGATTTAGTGGCGGCGCGTCTACTTGGCGAGGCGATTTGGAGCTACACGGTGGCGCCACTACGTGCCGAATGGGTTCGTAGGTCCACTGCGATTTCTCTAAGGGACAATATGTTTTCTGATTTCTGCTTGCTTGGGGGCTTGGTGACATAGATAATTGTTTTGATGTGTTTTGGATTTTTCGCTTTTGTGAATGTCTGATTTTAATCGAGTTGCTTGATAATGAACTTTTTACGGTTCGCACAATTACCCACTGTGCACAATGCCTCAATCTAATGGCATGTCATTGTAGCACTTTGGGATCGAATCCACAGGGAAATAAGAACGACGCACTAAGAATACAGGACGCTATCTAATCTAAGCAAATATCGGGTTTTGGTTTTTATCGGACAATTTGAAACGTGCAAAATAGAGAAATAAACGAGTAGCAAAGCAAACAAGAAAACGATTAATATCAAATTTAAACAAACGAATTCTCGGGTAAAGCAATCGACTCGGGTGATTCTTTAATCTACTCAAGATGCTCAAACATTCGACTAAATATCTCCCTAGGCCTTAGAACACTACTAAAGATTAATCCACTTCCATGGTATTAACCCATTTCTTAGTCATCAATCGTCATAAACTTCCGTTCGCGATTCTATGACTAACAAGCATTAATAACAAGTCTAAATAGCCATTAAACACCCTAGACATCTATTTCCATAGGCTAGGAATGTAAAACACTCATTGAATTGGTTGGGGAATTTCATCGAACACCTTCCGGGCGAGAAATTCCCTATGATCTAAATCAACTTTGTCAAGGCCAATCCAGCATTAATAACACTCAATGAGAAAGGATATCAACTAATCTAGTTCTTAAACATCAAGAACAAACCTAGAATCACCCTAGTCTACTTCACCCAAGAATCCTAAAAGAACTACTCACACATAGCTAAATCACAAATATAAACCGTACAAATGAAAGCCATAAGCAAAATAAGAAGAATGGTAAAAAGAGTTTAAGAAAATCTTCACTAAAATGGTTTGGATCTTGAATCTTTCATACAAAACAAAAACAAGAAAAGAAGAAAGAAATAAGTGGCTTAGAACCCTAAAAAGAAGCAGCCCCCTCCAAATGGTACCTAAAAGACTCCATAGCACACAAACATATGCAAAAACTAACCTAAGACTCACTAACTCTAAAATGGATGCAAACTATACCAAAAACAAAGAAATGAATGCAATAAGTCACAAAATGCTAACTAAAATGTATGCTAAAATGGGCTAAATTATGCAACTATCAACTCCCCCGAACTTGCCTTTTGCTTGTCCGCAAGCAAACAAACAAGAACAAATCGAAGAAGAGGTTGGAATGCGGGATATCATATCCAAGAATATTAACAAAAGAATTCAATTCAATGCACTTGGTAGTAGTTATGTGATGCACAAACAACCTCTACTTCAAAAGATTTAGCCATACTCGTCGCTACACGAATTTGGTATAAGCCTTAGCATCTACAAGTAATCATATCCTCTAACTCTTTAACATTCATTAAGTACAATGGTGAATCATGCTTAATAAAAATCAAGTGAACTCATTTGGCTTAGGGAAAAGGTTTTGAGATGAAAATAATCTCAATCATGTGGGTGTTCCAATGCAATGGGATCTCTCACGAAAGAATGAACTTTGGCAAAATGCTAAGAGTAAAGAACAATTGATGCGTACAAGGATGACATCCGTCTACCCAATGCCCCAATATGAACTCCACTCCTATTTCTAAACTCATCAAGATCCATTCTAAACTACCCATATCACAAGGCATTTTGCCTTCTTAGACCACATTTCTTTTCTTCTTCTCTTTCAACAAATGGATTGGCTCTTCATCTTTTTCTTTTAGCTCTTTTTCACTTTCATAACTAGTCTCTCAATCATCATTTAGATGCCTTACCCATATTTTTTTTTTTTTTTTTTTTTTTTTTTTTTTTTTTTTTTTTTTTTTTACACACATAGAGACTTATACTTTCAACACCTAGAGCTATTCCACACTTTCATGCCAACCAATCCAAACTTTTTACTTTCCCCTATCCTTTTTCCCAATCTTTTATTTTCTCCACACTTTCTTTTCTTTACATCAACACCCAAATCACCAACCTATCTATCAACTCCTTGTCGTTCCAAACTCAACACTTTTTGCTAAGTTCATTCCAAATTAGACCTCACGACACACACAAGAGATGAAGGCTTGAAGGAAAGGCTTAGTTAAGGGTGTGGTTAACCGTTCCAAATATGGGAATCAGCTATTTGAGCTAACAAGAGAGTGGTAAAAAGGGGTAAGATAGCTCAAATATGTATATGACATCCATGAGTTCAACTTTTCAATGTACAAGCATGATAATTTCAAGTCAAGATTAAAGTTCATGTAGATAGAGTTAGATTCAATTCAAAGCATGCTTCAACCAAGACAAAAACATTCAAACCGCAAGATCAAAGCATGGATCATCCTTAACTTCGTGATCGCTCAAATGCATCAAAGAACTCCTAACGAGGGCATTAATTCAAGCTCTTAAGTTTATATTCTACATGGATAATTCTCCCAATGCAAGTGAATGCAAACCTATATGCATCTAGACTCAATCTTAAACATGCAAAATGCAACTAAAATTTTTTTTTTTTTTTTTTTAATGGTTTTTATATGCACTTATATGAATGAATGAGACTCAAAGATGGAAAAATAAAAATAAGATCACAAAACACAAGATCAAAAGACACAAATCCTTCCCCCGAACTTGAATTGCAACGTCTCGGTGCAACAAAAGTCAAAGAGAAGGTAAAAATATGCAAAAAGTATGTACAATGAAATGGAGTTTGGATCATACCTTTGGATTGGAGAGAAGTGTGACGTGCTGTAGCTCTACCCATTCATGCATTAAGCACCACGACCTTGGACCCAAGAAAACTATAAACATCAAACAAAAACATTAAAAAGAACAAGAAAGAACGAAAATATATACAAAGATAGTCATGGGAATGCCTCCCAAGAGCGCTTGTTTTACGTCGCTAAGCTTGACGCTTCAACTGTTAATCATGAGAATCAAAAGGTTGAGCCAATGCACCTTTGGTCCTTCTCCTGTCAAGACAAGAAACAAAATATGCAACATGGCACACGACTATCCATGGCAAAGAGGCATAACTCACATCAAGAAAGGTTACTAAAAATATAGCATACATCTTGGAATTTTCCTTGATGATGAGATGTTCACGAGGACCAAATGCATTTGATGGAAAAATAAAGTCGATTTCATGTTTAAACGAGTTAATCACAAAATAGTCAACTTCATCTCCATCAATCATATAAAACACATCCTCTTTTCTAGATTTCATCTCGACCTTAGGGTCATCTATCTCATTCAAGATTTTATCTACATCAAGCACATCCCCTAGGTAAGATTTTTCGAGAAGAGAACTAGATTCCTCAGGCATTGAAAGCTTAAACTCGATATCATGATCATTCAAAGCACATAGATAATTAATATCAAAACATACTTCATGATAATCACTAGCAAGCTTTTCTACTCTTAAGGTTTCTAGTATTTGAGACTCACATATTAAATCACAGCATTCATTAATGAGCTTGAGAGCATGTGAACTAGAAGCTACATCTTCAATGCAAGGCAAGTGACTATCCTCATAATCAACGATTTCAAAGGTTGTGTCAAAAATACCTTCTAGTTGGCATGGTGGAACCCAATAAATTACCTCTTCGAGTGCATGAGCCATCTTTATCTCAATAAATGTGAGCTCCCTTCCCTCAAGCGCTGCCCGACGTGACATGAGGTTCAAACGGATCATAATCGCGAGATTACTCCTTGTCAATGCCGGGTTTTCTTTGCAAAGCTCATCCAACTCTACTTTTTGTTCTGATGTGAGTACACTTTCATCAAATGGTGGCTCCACATATGGCTCATCATCAATGCTTTCATCAAATGTGGCATCCTCTTCTTGTGGCCAATCATTGTAATCCATGGCCATCGACTCTAAGAAGCAAAAAAGAAGAAAATAAAAAGTTAGTAGAAGTCAAGAACTTAGTCTCAAATAGTATCCAAATCCTAATGGCTATTGCTAATTTCCCCGGCAACGGCGCCAAATTGATAATGAACTTTTTACGGTTCGCACAATTACCCACTGTGCACAATGCCTCAATCTAATGGCATGTCATTGTAGCACTTTGGGATCGAATCCACAGGGAAATAAGAACGACGCACTAAGAATACAGGACGCTATCTAATCTAAGCAAATATCGGGTTTTGGTTTTTATCGGACAATTTGAAACGTGCAAAATAGAGAAATAAACGAGTAGCAAAGCAAACAAGAAAACGATTAATATCAAATTTAAACAAACGAATTCTCGGGTAAAGCAATCGACTCGGGTGATTCTTTAATCTACTCAAGATGCTCAAACATTCGACTAAATATCTCCCTAGGCCTTAGAACACTACTAAAGATTAATCCACTTCCATGGTATTAACCCATTTCTTAGTCATCAATCGTCATAAACTTCCGTTCGCGATTCTATGACTAACAAGCATTAATAACAAGTCTAAATAGCCATTAAACACCCTAGACATCTATTTCCATAGGCTAGGAATGTAAAACACTCATTGAATTGGTTGGGGAATTTCATCGAACACCTTCCGGGCGAGAAATTCCCTATGATCTAAATCAACTTTGTCAAGGCCAATCCAGCATTAATAACACTCAATGAGAAAGGATATCAACTAATCTAGTTCTTAAACATCAAGAACAAACCTAGAATCACCCTAGTCTACTTCACCCAAGAATCCTAAAAGAACTACTCACACATAGCTAAATCACAAATATAAACCGTACAAATGAAAGCCATAAGCAAAATAAGAAGAATGGTAAAAAGAGTTTAAGAAAATCTTCACTAAAATGGTTTGGATCTTGAATCTTTCATACAAAACAAAAACAAGAAAAGAAGAAAGAAATAAGTGGCTTAGAACCCTAAAAAGAAGCAGCCCCCTCCAAATGGTACCTAAAAGACTCCATAGCACACAAACATATGCAAAAACTAACCTAAGACTCACTAACTCTAAAATGGATGCAAACTATACCAAAAACAAAGAAATGAATGCAATAAGTCACAAAATGCTAACTAAAATGTATGCTAAAATGGGCTAAATTATGCAACTATCATTGCTTTTTCTGTCGTGTTATGTAATGGGCAAAAGGGATGTATCCTCGTTCACCTCCTCATTTTCTTGAATCTCTAGGCGGCTATTTTGCGGAAGGTTAAGATTAGAGGTCTTGATTGTTGAGTAGAAGGTGAAAATGTTGAGATTAAGCTTCGATGGAGAAGCGTTTAGGAGTTTATGTGTCTCGTTTCTCTCTGTTTTTGGAGGAACTAATAAAGCATGTGGATCATGGTTTTACTTGACTATGTGCTGGCATACATTGGGTAATTAATGATCTTGGCAAAATGAATAAACTTTATAAGATTATGCAGACTGGAGTAATTCCGTTAAGTGTTTGACTTTTGATGAGTTGGATGAGCCACGGTTAGATAACATTGAGGGTGGTCTAGGATCGATGGCATTGAAGGTTTCTTGTATTGTTGACGCTGCTTTCCGCGAGCTGCCAGTGAAAGAGTTTCTGGTATTTGGAGTAACATTTTTTGCAGACTTTCATGTTGTTATCTGGTCGTGCCTTATCTCAGTTTTTTTTGTTTCTCACGTTTTCAAAAACCTTATCGTTTCACCTTGACATTGTGAGTTGAAAAACTTATAATTCTGTCGATGGACGTTCTTTTTTTTGCTATATAACTAAATTCATAGGTTAAGCACTATACAAAACCTAAACCGTTCATTTTTAATGATTTTTATATTATTCATTTCCCGGTCGATTTCGAGCACCTTTTTTGCATGTACGTCTGCATCAATTAAAATAATTTGTTATTATATTTATGTTATTTTCGGCCCAAATAGTTCTAGTCATTGATAATGGTCATCATATTTAATTTAATTTAACGAAATTTTTTAACGAGAATGGTCATTCAGTACGAAAATCTTTAAGGAAAATACATTATACATATTGCTGGACTGGTATGGTGTTAGAGTAATATATGATACCTTTAGAAATAGTTAGCTACAACCATGTAACCGTCAAAAGATTTTTTTTTTTTTTTGGGTGTAAAAAGACGTTTTATTTGGGGCGTTGATAGGAACTTTTTTTATGTTTATAATTAAAAACACGGTTAACAAACATATTTTGGGTTGATTTAAACCATTCAAGATGTTCCGTATCTTGAAACTTTATACTTTCTCCTATAGGGGGAAAATAAGTAAATAGTTGTAATGCACAACCCAAGTTAGGTATTTCCACATTAATGTTATTGAACTTGTTAATCCTCTATATTCTTTTACTTTTTATTCTTCGGCTACTTTGTTTTAAATTATTCTGACGAAAAAAAAAGGTTTTAAATTATTCTTAATATGGCAATTATCTAAATAGATCTTCTTAGTGTTCCCAAAAAAATATGATAAAACACCCGGAAACAACTCAAATACAAGATTCCCAACAATTTTATTTCCTCTACAAAAAAACTGAACTCATGAAATTCACAAGTTTCAATTGGACAATCTTAGTGCTCTTGCAAGCTCCCATTGAAGTAGTTTACACCTCCCATAGAGTTTTCCAAGCAATCAATTTTCTTGGTGGTACGTAATTGTACGTAGTCGCATATATTATTATATGAGCAAATTGTTGCCTACACACACACACACATATATATAATTAATATGAGCAAATTGTACACACACACACATAATGCAATAGTAAAAACATTATCTCTCGACGAGAAAGCAGGAGGGGAATCTTCGATGTAAATCGTGAAGGGTGTCTATAATCTGAAAGTTTTTTTATTTAAATGTCCGTAAACGACAACCTTCCTTTGTTATTTTTGGAAAGTGGTGCGAGAAGCTTCACTGAGCTTCGGGTAAGTTGCTATTTTCTATTCTTATTTTCTATTCTTATTATTCCTGCTTGTGACAGTTTTCTCAATTCCCTAGTAAACTCTTTTATATTTTTGTCCACAAAACTGTTCCCCTTGAGTGAGTAACATAACTTACATTTGTTAAATGTGGATTCACTTGTTAATTGACCTCATACAAGTTGAAACCAATAGTGTATAACTTACATTATACAAATATCGGTACGTCGACAGGAATCGAGGTAATTAATTAGTTAACAACATGTATGTAGTATTAGTATAATATGTTAAGATTATATTTTCTTATCTTTTGACGAAGTTCGTAAGTGAGAATTTTGTGTAGAGTTATAGAATATAACATTTAGCAGATGTGCTGGAAAACATACAGATATTTTGGAGTAAGACATGACACTATGGGAACATGCATTGCAAAATTATCTGACGTAACAATGATTTTAGTTTTAAAGAAACAAGATTAACCAAACTAGTGGTGGCATGGTGGTAGGAGTCGATTTGAAAATCCATGAAAAATAGTTCTTCGAGTTCGATTTTCGCTGGGAACTAAGTTCCTATTAGTTTGGCCAAATGAGATATGGGGCTAATGTATATGCCTCATTTTCAAACCCGGGTGTACGTACGTTTAGCCCGTTGGTGGTATACTTCCAAAGGATTAATCTGAGTCTCTCTATGAATCTAGGATTTATCCCTGAATCATTAAAAAAAAAAAACAAGATTTGAGTATATATTATATATATTCACAGTTGAAACAAGATGTAAGTAGAGCGATAGTTTTAAAATAATAAGATATTAGGATTTAATCCGCGTTAATTATAACGCGGAATAATTTTTTTTATAAAAAAATGTTTTGAAATTTAAAAAAATTATTTTTATCTGAATTTTACAATATACCTAACTAATGATTATTGATAAAGCTGTCAATTTATAATAATTTATCTATTTAATCCGTTTTGCAATAAACTAAAATATAATTCAGGTTAATCCATAATTTTGAAAACATAAATCTAATATGCACCGTTAAATTATTTTAGTTTTTGTGGTTAGTCTACGAACTCTTAAAAAAAAGTTTTCTTGTGTCTAATTTTTTTAATAAAATTAGTAAAATAGTTTTCAACTTTTTTTTTGATATATATATTCAAATAAAATATAATAAATTATAGAAAAAAATATAGCAAGATTTTAAATAGATTTTTTTATTTGAATATATATGAATAGATTATTATTTTAAAATATATAGTATTAAAAATAATTAAGAAATTAAATAATAAATAACATTTTTAATGCAAAATATATATTTTCCATATTTTAATCAATAATTTTAAAAAACTATTATATCATTTTCTATTTCAATTATTTTTTTGCTATTTGTAATGACATTTCATTTAATAACTTACAAATCAAAGTTCATTTTTAAAAATGTATTTTTAAATAATATTATAGAAATATATAAAACTGGCTTGGAGGTGGAGGGGACCACACATTTTAATAAACCTTCATCTGCACTGTTCCACACACTAAAGTTTTTATGCAGACGATTGCTTAGACTTAGACAGTTCGACCAAACAAGGCAACAATATTAGTTTTCAAATTCTTATTTTAATTCTGTGAACGGTAACAAATTCCAATACTTGGAGGCAGATCATATTACACAACTAATAAATAGTAAAAACAAAATTTAACGTGAAAAAAATAAATAAATTAAAGAAGATTATACATAATATAATATTAAATATTTTGAACGATGGTATAACATCTAATTTGTCTAGTTGGTATGTAGACGTTTTTAAGAAAATATTTAAAAGATAAAATGAATTACACACGACTCTTGAAATATTTGACTGGTGGACTTGAGAATCTTCAAACACTTAATGGGCCCTTGGCAGAATCTTGAAAACACTTTGATAAGCTTTTCGCAGTTTCTTCAAACAAGTTAGTGGGCCACTTCCCATAATTTTCAAACACTTAACGGGCCCTTCCCTTACAAATTGCTTGCTAACCCTAATCTCGGCCGGATTCAGAAGTAGAGAGACGCGGGAAGTTTCGTAACCCTACAATCACTGGCAAAGATGGGTCGCGTCCGCACGAAGACGGTGAAGAAGTCGTCTCGCCAGGTGATCGAGATGGGTCACTACTCGCGCTTGACGCTTTATTTCCTCTCCAACAAGAAGATTCTGGAAGAGGTCGCAATCATCTCTGGAAGGGACCTGTCCGTCGAATCTCCCTGAAGCTCCAGTAGGAAGAACGTGAGCGCCGCATGGACTTTGTCCGCCATTAAAACCGATCACATCGAGGTCGACAAGGAGACGCTCGACATGCTTGCCTCCTTGGGAATGTCCGAGATGTCAAGGTCGATCCTGTCTCCGCCGCTCCTGTTGCTTCCTTCGGAGGTTCTAGAGTGAGTATCGACCCTCGTCGTTTTAAGCTAAACTTCTCTATAAGCTTTAATGTCAGCTTATTTTCTGGATAAATTTCCTAATTTTGCTCTTTGATTCTTATTGTTCTTGATTCTTCGTTAGAGAACTCATATGGATCTTTGGTGAATACATCCCAAAATTAATAGATTAAACCTCGGATTCGTAAATATTGGGCATCAAACAGATTTCGATATGGTTCAACTTGAACTGGTGTGAATTATATACTATTCAATGTCGACAAGGAGTACAACACTATTTATGATACATAATGTATTTGCACACACACACATTGTATAAGATAGAATCTCAGAACCAAAATCCTTTTTTGTTTTTGTTTTTTTTCACTCATTCGAATTGCCTGCAATGCCGACTAGTTGGAGCATGTTGCGATCTTCCTTAAACCTGTCTAGAACAGTGCCTTTCATGGCGTTTTGTTGAGTGTCTAGTTCGTTTGAGGCCTGAACGATTCCCCAGCATTCTATTACTTCTGGCTGTATTCTGCTTGTCTTGGAGAGACTCGGGCTACCAAATGTTGTGCAGGAAAACGTCTGGCCTTGATCGAAGCTTGCGGATATAAACAGACCAAAGTGATTGACCTTTCCTCCAAATCCTATGCCGTTTGGAATGTTCTCCGATGTGAAATTAGTAGCACACTGCCCATGTTTTTACGTATGTTAGATATATGCATCTAATCACATTCTCAGATATAGCAGTAACAGAGTGTCTGTAGAGGCATACCCATTGAATGTTGGTGTTTGCTCCAGTTGGTCGGAAAATGGATGCTTTAGGGTTTAGCTGGAAAAGAAAAGACTTCATGTCTCCGTAGAAATCACTGTACCTCTCCCAAGGTTGAGAGGCGTATCCTCCATACACACAGCCTTCTCTGTCTTTGATGATTAACACCGACGCCGACATACCAGTGTGTCTGCAAGATAGTTACATTAGGAATCCAAAAAAAAAGGTTCCGTCTTGATTCTACTCAGTCAAGTTGCAAAAGCAAGAGGATGCAAGGTAGATGATGGTATGGTTACAGTTGAAAAACACTCACGATGTGTGTCCGAGGAATGTGTTAAAGCTTTGACCGTGTAAGGAACTGTGATACAGCAGTTTCCACTCCTCAAGCTCGTGGTGGGGAAGAGCTCCTCCGATATGCCAAGCGTACTCCTTCTTTAACAATAGTATATATGAATACAAACTGTTCTCATAAAGCAGATGCGGGACTTGATATCCTGGTCTCGCTATAAGAGGAATAAAGAAATGTTACCATTTTGTCAACAAGAAATGTGTCAAGACGGGAGAAAGCTAAAGAATAATAAACCTGGACCCGGGGGCATAAGCAGGCTTCCGAGAAACTTTCTGATAGTTGGAACGTGTGTGCACCAGCTCCTGAAATCCTCAAAAAACATTCCTTTGTTAGAACCATCATCGGATTTCGAGAAAGAAGCGGCATTAAGGAGTGCATCCACCATCTCACTGTAATCACTTGATTCCGCATCAGAGCTCTCAGTGGAGAACACACTCTTGAAGATCACCACCAGGACCAGCTCTAAATCGGACCTGAAGGCATACTAGAATGTCAGATACAGCAGAATAACCATCTAAGCTGAGAATTCCGGTTCATATGTCTATAAGATGAGTTCTTAAGTGGATCAAGAGACCCAATCATTGACATATAACAGACAGGTAATGAAGGTTGATCCACATAAAAGCAACTTGAATTGAATCCACAAGAAAATCTGTTAAGAGCCTCGATCGATTACCTTGTCAAGACCCCATTGCCATTCACATCCAAGGTCTGGTAAATAAACTCAGCAATCTCGTCATCGGTTCCTTTTTGGTAAGTTGCCTGAAAAGCAACAAGAACACAGTAATCTCTCAGACTTAAAATCTGAATTGGACTCAGTGATAGTGTTGAGAAACCTACAATCGGAGGTAACTCACAAGAAGAAACACGAGAAAAGACAAGTACCTTTGCAATAACAAGATCTTCATAAGTCATTTTACCATCTTTCCTGTGTTGAGTGACCATATCAAACATCCTTTCTCCTAAAGAACCACTCAGACCGAAATACGCCTGTGAATCGAATCCACCAGGCAAACTCAAATTATTGACCATAGAAAGAAACCCGATGAGAAGGGCAAAGAGGAAATCGTCAAACCTAGAAAACGGGGTACGATACGTACAAGTCATCGCTCTGAGATTGGGAAGCGAGGGAGGCGAAGAGAGATTTGAGATCTTCGAGCTTCTTCTGGGTAAAAGCTCTGCAACAAACACACAATTCAATTCATAAGATTCGGTTACCAATTGAGAAAGAGATATTTGAGAGTGAGGTGAGATTGGTTCCGATGAAGACCTCGAAGCACAAATGAAGCGATGATCTACGGAAGACGAATTCGAATTTCCCATTTCGCCGGATTTTTCTCTCTCTCTCTTCGCCGGCAGGTTTCTCCTCTGTATTTGTTTGTTTGTTTTGCTTCTTCAAATTTACAGCATCATAACCCTATAAAATCTACATATTCTTAATTAACCCCGTTAATTTTAGTCCGTCCAAAATTGATCAATAAGTAAATTATTAAAAAGTTGTGACTGGTGCGATGTATTCGTTGAAAAACTCAACGAAGAAAATGATAAGGAGATACTGAAGGCGAACACGAGGAGAGCACGTATAGATTCATGCTTTCGGATTTCGACTGAATCATCTGTATAAACCCTAGTTGCAGTTTCGTCTTTGTCCTTGAGTTTTCTCGCTCTCTATCGAAAAATCTACAGGTCTGATATGATTGTTTTCTTTTTCTGGTCTGTTTTGACTTTGTTGCTGATAAAATTTGCTTAAATAGCAAAGCTAAGCTCGTTTGTTCTTCTTCTTCCTCTAATGGATGTGGATTTTTTATTTTATTTTTCCTGAAACACGGAAGTAAAAATCTCCAAGATAACTTCTTGACGTGATTCAGAGATTTTGGAATGTGAAAGTTTAAATCCTTTTCTACGGTTCTTGTAAATAGAATGTTTAAAGAATACTGTGATTTGGATCCTTTTTTACAGTTCTCAGATTGTCATTTGAATTGTGATGTTTTGTTTTTGTTATGTGGCAGGCTAAAGCCTTAGCCAAGACAATAATCAAAGATCAAATAACGACCATTCCCTGCAAGATGACGAGATCGTGGGTTCTTTTGTTTGTTCTTATGTTAATTGTGCTGACGTCTCAGTTCGAGTGAAGTTGAGACTAGGCGTCCTCTGATTCTTTCAGATAAAGATCAACATATACCACAAGGCAGAGAATCTGGCAAGAAAAGGTTTGTTTTTAATTCATTTAATGTCTTACTCTTTGATGGGATTGAAATTATGTACAACTCTTGTGTGTGCTGACCTTAAGGAAGGAGATGGGTTTTTACACTGATGCTTAACTTTTCCAGTCCCTTCTCCGTTTAAGTGTATCGCTTAGTTTCTTTATCGTCAAGAACGTGTCTCTCCTGTATCATTGTTGGTATAGTCTTGGGAAAGCAATAAAGGCTAGCTGCCGGCTTCATACCATCATAATCTTGAGTCCTCCAAGTGATGCTTTCGCAGAAATAGAAGCATATTTATCTGAAAACCCACACTCTAAGTTGACTATCTATTTGTGGCAGAAAATTCTCTCTCAAGAAAAGAATATTCAGAAGCTTAATGAGCTGGTCCAAGATCTAAGGAGGCAGTTGCTGCAATGCAGGAATGAAAATCACGTTGAGTTGACGGAGCTTGATCAGCTGCCACTAAGTGGTGTTTAGTCCGTTTTACAGGTATAAAACTTCTTTGAAATGATGCTTGATTGAAAGCATTTATGGTTGATGAATCTTGGGATAATTACGTATTAATTTAGGCTTGTTGATATGGATGGCTAGAATTAAGTGCCAACTAATTTGATGCACTAGGGGATAATGTTCTTATTGGATATGATTAAGACAGATAATGGCGCATGCTTTCTAAATTATTATCTGGGCCATGCTTACTAAAATGAGTTTTACATATGAATTTCAATGCTCTTTGATCAGCTACATGCATCATTTTTGTCATAAGTATATTCATGTCAAATTCAATGGACATATACATAACCATGATATGCATCTTGGTTCTTATATCTCTCATTTTTGTCCGGGAAGTAAGTAATCGGGACACAATTACCTTTTCGAGGATGCATTATTTAGTGTCTTGCTTTAAATATCTCTTAATAGATATTGGTGAGTGGTTGCAATATCCTTCTGAAACTTGTGTAGGAGCAAATCTGTTTTGACTGTGGAACCTCCATATCTGCTTTCACTACATGAAGGTCTTAGTGTTTCTGGACAATATTCGCTCTACTGAATCCTGGGTACTGCATTCTGAATCATATTTTGGTGTGTGTGTGTGCAGATTGAAGCTTTCTTTCTCTAACCATCCAGAGTCTTTATCAATCTAATACCATAGCCTATTTCTAAATCAAAGAAGAGTGGTCCTTATACAGGTACATCATCAAGTATGTATAGCTAAGAAATGGCCATGAGATGAATGCTTTTGGAATCTTGAATATATATATACTAGGACTTAACCCGCGCTAATTATAGCGTTGGTTAATTTTTTTTTAATAAATTATTTTTAAATTTAAGAAAATTTGTTTTTATTTGAATTTTATAATATGCATAACTCATGATTATAGATAGAATTGTCAAACGGAATAATTTATTTATTTAACCAATATTGCATTATACTAAAATATTATTCGGGCTAACCCGTAAAACATATAATCTTGAACAGATATAATATGCACCGTTAAATGACTCTAGTTTTGTGGTTAGTTCATAAACTCTTTAAAAAAAAAAATTATGTCTAACTTTTTATAAAATTAATAAAATATAACAAACTATAGTAAAAAATATATTAAAATTTTGAATAGATTTGTTTTATTTGAATATAATATATAAATTTATTATTATTTAAAAATATATAGTAGATAACATCTTTAATGCAAAATAAATAATTTCCATATTTTTATCACTAATTGTAAAAGACAATTATACATTGTCCTATTTCAATTATTCTTTATTATTTATAATGGCATGTCATATAATACCTTACAAATCAAAGTTTATTTTTAAAATGTCTTTTTAAATAATATTATAGAGATACGGTGGAGGGTTATATTGTCAGTTTACTTTGATTTGAAGGTTTTTCTTGTATTTTTTCGTAGTTGAATGGTAAATTTGCAACAACAAAAAGAGGATGGAGGATTTTTTTTCAGAAAACCGTAAAATATATACAACTAGTGTGTTATCCGCGCTACGCGCGTACGTGAACATAATTTTGTTTTACAAAAATTTGGTATAATATTATTTTAGTTTTATTAGTATGACTGTTAATGGATTTTTCTCTATTAGCTTAAGAAATGTGGATTGTTTATTCTTAAGTTTTTTTTTCCTTTCTTAATTTTATGTTTATTTATGTATTTGTTTAGTGAGTGATCCACAATTTGAATTTTTTTTTGTTTTTGTTGACTATTTATTCAATTAGTTGGTTTTTAAAAGTTAAGTTTTTGTTATTTTAAAGTTTAGGGAATTGTATATTTTTTAACCTAACTGAATACTAATAAAATAAATACTTCGAAATATGATTAGTTTTGTATAGTCCGAAAGTTACTTCGAATACTAATAAAATGAAAGTTAGTTTTGTGAATTTAGAATTCTCCGAACTTTCAAAAAAAAAAATACTTCGAAATAAGTCACTGTATTTTTATCTATTTTTACCTAAAACTGAATACTAATATTTTTTTTTTTTTGACATCAAACAAACTAATAAGCATCCAAAGACGCAGCACGCCGGAGTCGAACCCGAGTGGTAACACAGAGACCGCCTAAGCACAAACCGCTAGGCTACATGTCTTGGTTAACCGAATACTAATAAAATGCTCAGGATTTACTATTATTCATTTTCGATGATCCAGTGTTGGTGACTACAAATAAATCTAATTTTATTTGAAAAGCGATTTAATTTCTACCACTAATTTTCTATCAAAATCATCGTAGATGTATAGGTTAATGGGAACATTTGAGATAATATGGGCCGATTTGGAAAAATATAAGAAATATGGGGTCGAGCGTCGATTCAAATATTTAGAGAGAGAGAGAGTTCTTGTGAATAGTATCCTGTAAAAAAACATTACCCACTGCTTTAAAACCCCCGTTTTCTCCGATATCTTCCTCCATCGCCGGTGAGATTTCACTTTCAATTTCAATCACAAAGGGTGTGATCCGCGCGGACGTGGTAAACAATTTTTTAATCTAATGGTATTTTATTTTATTTGGTCTCGTAGTTAATTTAAGTATCTCTCTCAGCTTAAGATCTGTGTATTTTTTTATTATTATTTATGATCATCTATGTGTTTATTTATTGGATGATACAAATTTTTACCGTTTTTTTTCTTTGGTGATCAATTTTATACGATTAGTTGAGTTTTTTAAAAAGAAAATATTTACATTTTAAAGGCAATATATTTACATTTTAAAGCTGCATAAATTTTTTTTTTTAATTTTGTTTCATGTGAAGTTATTATTTTTGGAGGGTTTCATGTATGACTTTAACCTTATTTATGTGTGCAATATGTTTGTGATTTCAAAATCTATTTTTTTTTTTGTTGAAAAAGATTTCGATATATAACTGATTGTTTGAAGTCACAACATTTGTTTGATTTTATTTAGAATAAATCTAATTCATAATTTATAAACACTAAAATCTATAGTTTTTCTAAACTATGTAAATAAACTGATAAAAGTAAATTTTTAAATTGAATTTTTTTTAGATTAATTCAATATAATCTATCTTCTATTAAGTAAATGTCTTTTCAGATTTTAGGGAAAACTATTGTATTAATGGATGGTAATTATTATGAGTATTGAAATATATTTACATCACATGATACATATTTTGCATATACAAAGCTTTTATTTTCTTCTCCTGTTGTAGTTACATTTATTTTTATTTTTTTGTTAAAAATAATATCACAAAACACAATGATCTTAAATTTTAAAACTTAATTTATATTTTTGTGTAAATACTTTTAATATGTTTCTTAAATTTTAAAACTTAATTTATATTTTTGTGTAAATACTTTTAATATGTTTCTTAAAATTTTTGGCTCTTATTGTCTTTTTCATAGTTATGTATAATTGCAATTATTATGTTAAGTATACCTAAATTTTATTGATTTGTCTCTTTATTAGATGTAAAATTTGTCAACTTATATTTTGCTTTATGAATTTAGTTACATATTTAACTTATTTGTTTAATTGTTAGGACTTGTTTGATATTTTAGTTTTTTTATAATATTTGTGATACAACTTAACATAATTAAATATTTATAAAAGTTGCAATATATTATGATAACCAAATTTATTAAATATGTTATTATTTTAAAGAACTATATTCATATAAGTTTATTATTTTTTTGTTTAATTTAGAATATGAATAATGCCTTTTCAAATTATTTTCATAATATTAAAACCAAATTTATAATTAATATATGTATTTAATATTTATATTAAATTTTTAGGATGCTGAGATGGCAACAAAAGAAAAGTTTACTTTATATATATAGATGTTACTATCTCAACTTCGTCACATCTTTTTGACTTTTAATTATTTAAGAGGTTTGGTGATTTACACCACATGAAATAGATCCGTTGTTATCGTTTCTATCTTTATGATCCTCGCTGACCCATTTTCCACGCATCCTTATTTATGTACACTTCCATATGCATGAATTATCATGATATGGTTCATTATATCTTTATAATATTATTTAAGAAGACATATTTAAAAATGAAATTTGTTTTGTAAGTTACTATGATTTAATCCGCGCTAATTATAGCGCAGATTATTTTTTTTGAAATAAATTGATTTAAAATTTAAGAAAATTGTTTTTATCTGAATTTTAGAATATAGTTAACTAATGATTATAGATAAATCTGTCAATTTAAAATAATTTGTCTATTTAACTCGTTTTGTAGCGAAATAAAATATGAATCGGATTGAAAACGTAACTCTAATATGCACCGTTAAATGACTCTAGTTTTTGTGGTTAGTTTACGAACTCTTAAAAAAATAAAAAATTCTCGTGTCTAAATTTTTATAAAATTAGTAAAATAGTTTTCAACTTTTGTTTTGATATATATTCAAATAAAATATAATAAATTATAGTGAAAAATATAGCAAGATTTTGAATATTTTTTTTTTATTAATATATATGAATTGATTAGTATTTTAAACTATATAGTATTGAAAATAATTAAAAAATTAAATAAGAAATAATATTTTTAATGTAAATATATATTTTCTATGTTTTAATCAATAGTTTTAATTTACTATTTTAATTATTATTTGTTATTTGTATTGCTAATTCATGTAATAACTTACAAAATAAATTTTATTTTTAAAAAGTTCTTCTTAAATAATATTACAGAGATTACATGAAATGTCATTACAAATAACAAAGAATAATTGAAATAGGAAATGATATAATATTCTTTTTAAATTATTGATTAAAATATGGAAAGTATATATTTTGCATTAAAAATGTTATTTATATTTAATTTCTTAATTATTTTTAATACTATATATTTTAAAATAATAATAAATTCATATATATTTAAAGAAAAAAATCTATTCAAAATCTTGCTATATTTTTCACTATAATTTATTATATTTGAAAAGTTGAAAAAATACACAAGAAAAAGTTAGACAAAATAAACTATTTTATAAGTTCGTAAACTAACCACAAAAAACAAAAGTTGAAAAAAATATTTTACTAATTTTATGAAAAGTTAGACACAATAATTTTTTTTTAAGAGTTCGTAAATTAACCACAAAAACTAGAGTCATTTAACGGTGCATATTAGAGTTATGTTTTCAAGATTATAAGTTTTTGCGGGTTAGTCCGAATAATATTTTAGTTCACTGCAAAACAGGTTAAATAGATAAATTATTACAAATTGACAGCTTTATATATAATCATTAATTAGATATATTGTAAAATTCAGATAAAAATAATTTTTTAAATATAAAAAAAAACTTTAAAAAAAATTACTTCGTGCTATAATTAGCGCGGGTTAAATCCTAGTGTGTATATATATATATTAACATATCGCGTTTCGTTGAATATTGAAGATATCTTGATTGTATTTTTAGGTTATATATTGAGGAAAATTAGGTTATGTAAGCGGATAATTTTTTGTTTTTCAGTATGAATCGGTTTTTTTTTTGTTGGGTTCAACACAGTATGAATCGGTTTACAACTTGAAATTTGAGCTTTGGATTCATGCGACAAATTTTTAGTTGTTGTTTCCTAATACAGGGGAATCCAATTTCATCCTTTTTTTTACTAATGTCATTTGATTAAAATATCTATTATTTGTGTGTTGATAAAGAGATAATAGTTGGGATTTTTTTTATAGAAATGTTAAGTATGAGTTTCGAACTCAAAACCTAATTGACAATGAATATATTGATTCATGTTACTTATATATTATTTAGGATTTTTGTCCATTTCCGATGTAGAATATTATTTTCAATATGCTCCATCGAGATGATAAATTTTCTAATCATTTATTTTGGTATTTAAAATATGAATTGGTGTGACTAATTTTTTGTCGATCAACAATTTTGGGTTGGATTGATTTTGGATCGGAATGGACGTAAAGTTAAATGATCAAATAAAGCGTTTTGATCATGCTATTCAGAAGCGATTTGGTGATTTATATTAATATTGATTTTTATCGAATTATATTAATATTGTTGTTGTTTTATAATTTGGTTGAGAGTTTGTGTGAGTTGTAGATGACAGAAAAAACAAAAAATAGAGAGGGGCTGAATCTATTATCCATCTATCCGCCAGTATATATTAATTAAGGCCTAATGACTAAATAATGTTGCGATTCAACTCCAAAATTCTTTAATATGTTAAAATACTTCTAGAAGTCTAGAACCATATGGAAATGAACCAAATGCAACTGGGCCACTCTTAGTTTTGGTTATGGATTCAGTTTTGTTATTTTTTAAAGAAAAGACTTATAAAACCAAATCAGAGTACGGTTCAAATTCTAACTATTATACATGTATTTGTTTTGGTGAGATCACGTTGGTTTTTATTTTCTTGTGTGACGCGAGGAATAACTAAAAAACTAAAAAACTAAAAAACTAAAAATAACTAAAAAACTAAAAATAACTAAATAACTAAATAACTAAACTCTAAAGTCAGCAATACAGTAACCATTTATCAAAAGAGAGAGAGAGAAAACAAGTAGTGTATGCGAGTGTGCCCACGTCGTTTACACGAATGCTATTGATTATACAAGTCAACTACATAATTTTTCTTATAACCAGTTTTTAATGAACGAGATCTCATTATGTGATAAGATGGGCGATGAGAGACGATTAAGTAAATATGCTAAAAAATTCAATGGTTCAACCACTTGAACAACTTAAGTTTGTTGAAAAAGTATATATATATATATATATATATATATATATATATACTTTTTAGCATATTTTATTTTTTAAAATAAAAATTACTAAAATAGAAAAAATGAAAATTACTAAAATAGAAAAAAGTAAATTAAAAGAAAATACAGAAACTACGATATAATTGAAATTATGTTTTTGGAACCAATATAAATCAATTTTTTAATTGTAAATCATAAAACATAGTTTGTGAATAACTTAAAAAGATTTTAGTTTAGAATCTAATTATACGGGATTATAATTACGAGAGTTATTAATTTTAGAATTTAGTACCTTATAAAAATATCAAAGAGAATATATATACTTATAATTATATAAAATATTTAACAAACAAAAAAGGAAAACCATTCCTGATATAAAATGATACCACCACGTCTTCTTAATTAGTTTTTGTTTCATTCTCACTTACACTTACACTTACAATTGATACACGCAACAATTCAATCCTAAACTAGTTTTTAAAAGCTAATTATGTGGTTTAGCGTCACTTAATGTCATAATTGATATGCACATTACTTTTCTATATCATATATTGTATTACTTCTTTTTGGTTAAAGATATATTGTTTTGTATTTACTTCTTTGTGATAAATAAACGATAGTTTCCGTAGATTAAATCTTGAAATATTAATATTGATCTAAGTTTCAAACATAACTTCAACGCAGAAAATTTTCATTTTGATTTTTTTGGGCCGACATATCTGCGCATATTTTCGTCAATCTTTCACTAAAGAGGATGTAAAACTTATTAATTTTGTTTTGACAACTTCGAATTTTCATCATTGAGGTCTGGAACAAACTATTCCACTTCGGCTGTAATAACATCCTTCAATTTACGATTATGTCGGGATAAAACAACTTGAAAACAAGACTCAATGTTTATTTTTGTACGTCATGTTAATTATGCCATTATAAATAAATGAAATCTAATGAAAATTGATCTAAGTTTCAATGTTCGCGACAAAAATTACAACCACAAATAAATGTACGATTACTTTATTTAATTTACTTTATTTTTTTTATTTCAACAAATTATATATTTAGACGCAATGATATCATATTTAAGTATTGAACTACTCAGCGGTGTGATATCTATGTGAACTAAAAACAAAAAAAATCTATGTGAACTGTGAAGATTGTTGTTTCTGGTTCTGGGTCATTGCGTTAAAAGATACGATCTTCAAATATATAGTATGATCTTTCATGCATGTGATATCAAGTTGCACATTAATGGATGCAATTAAGGGTACCCAATTTATTGAGAGGATCGGAATTGTTACTGCTCTATTTACTTATTTTATTTGACTTATAGTTTGCAAACTCATTTCTATTTAACCAAAAAAAGCAACAAAATTTTACTATGACTTGTAGTTTAGTGGTTTGTACTAGTCGGAGACGTTTCAAACTTATATTAGGCCTTGTGCTCGTATTAAAATGGACCCTTAGTTAAAAAAAAATGAGTATGCCAAAAAATTACTCGATTGCACAAAGAAATGAAAGTCCAGTAAAAATTGAGAATTTAAAAACAAATTCAATATACATAATTAATAGGTTTGTAAGAAATCGAACCCACTAATTTTTTTGTCCAACTTCTTCTAATGCCGTCATGCATGGAGTAGTTGTTAAGCACTGGAATTTTTTTTTAAAATTTTTGACCCTCAATCTTAAGGAACGCTGCCACTGGTACTAGTATTGCCGTTGTGTTAAAACCTGCGTTCAAAATTTTGAATATGATTATAATGAGTGTTGCAACAAACAAAAAAACTGAAAAATTGTTTAAAATAAAAAGCTGAGTAAGAAAAATAAGTCCATAACATTCACTTGAGAGTTTACACATGCAAATGACTATATTTGTGATCTATTACATTTTTGTTATGATGTCATTTAAGGTTTAAGACTGGTGCTTCACTCATCTAAAATGTACAATAGTTTGCATACCAAGGAAGAAACGAATTCGAAGCTTCTTGTCATTTACTTAAAGTCAGATCAGTTCGGGTCAAAATAGAAAGATAAGAAAATGGGACCAAAGAAAGAAAAGAGAATTAGATTTACGAGGAACAAAGTAAGCTAAGACTAAAAAATGGATTGGTCCCACCCAAATCCTAAACACAGATTCATTCTCCTGCTTCTCTCACACGCTCGTGAGCAATTTTTGTTTTTGTAGTGGATACTGTGGATCCAAAAGTACATATATATAGTATTGATCCCTTCTAGTTTATAATGTCATGCATCCCAATTATACATGTCAATTTTAGGGCTAATCAATGTATGAATACTTTCAAGAACAATAAATATTAGGACACCTTCGTTAATTAAGACTTTTTCGTTAATTAAGACTCTTAAAATAAAATTATGTAACCCCTATATAAATCATAATTCATTAGTATACTTAAAATATATATATATATATAGAGAGAAATATATATATATATATATATAAAATTAGATTTGTTTTTCTTTTTCGAATATATATAAAATTAGATATCTGGAAAAATATAGTCTTTGCCGTTATGGCTTTTGCATTTGGCTGAAGCAGGCAACCTACTGTACACTAACATATTATATTCTTTACCCTTATCTCAGGTTGTTTTTTACAACCAAACAAATCTTTAAAATCATGCATGTCAACCAATTTTTATAGTTTATTTCTGATTTTTTTTTCCAAGTTTTTTCATTAACTTTTTAAATATAGGTGATATGTTCATTGACGTGACTTAATTATTACAGTAATATTTGTTATGGTTACCTAACCTTATTTCCTTTACTTACGATTTTCCAACGTGACAGACAAAACATCCAATTTAGTATAATTTTTACATCAAATTTCTTAAATAAGATTCTAAAAATAACATCAAATATAATATTGTGAATAGTATGATACTATTCACAACTCCAAACACTATTCACTTATTTTTCTTTTTAATAAAATGATCAATTAAATAAATATAAAATTAAATAATAAAGAAAAAAAAAATTAATAGTATAATAGTATGAAATATTCTTTTTGGTGTGATATTTAATATTATAGTTGGAGAAGAAAAATAATTTAGTGCTAAAATTACATCAAATATAGTGTAATTTATGGTGTTATAGTTGGAGATGCTACATAAAATTATTATCTATGTTAATAAATAGCCCAAGAGCCAAGACGGTCACCATCTATATCATCTAAAGACTGTAAACAGTAGCACAACACATGATTTTACAAATTCACTCAAAGCATTAGAACTTCTTCAAACAATTGGTTTAGATTGTAATTGAATAGTGAAACTCCTATAATGAATCAAATGATTTGATATCTAACAAGTAGACATAATTGAGAGCTTAAGATCCACACACATAACTGGTTATTCATAAACAACTATGCAATTTGACCACCAAACATTGGACCCACTTGAAGTACTAGTGCTTCGTGGGGTTTATTACTGACTCTCAACTCTCATATCTAGCATCCTCAAATTTTCATTGTCCCAAAAAATTCAACAAGCCAAATTATATAATAGAAAAGCAAATTTGAAATTTTATAAAATACTCATGGGTAGTTTTGGAATTGAAAAATTTATTCTTTTGTCCCCCTCTCATAAAACTTTTAATAAAACTAAGGCCAGGAGGTGGTTCACTTTATATATTTGCCTGTATTTGGGTTCTCTGTACCAATTCTGGTGTGTTCCCATTTAATTTTGTTTGCGTTTCTTTAATTTCAATTAAATTTCTTTGACTGTACATTTTTTACTTCCGAAATTATGTTTTCTTTTTTATTATAAACATCTAATTCAAGTTGGTTGCCATTTAATTTCTTGGTTCCATATATTAACTCCTATGAAGAAAATAAAATAAAATAAATAATGTTAGTCTGTTGAGTATTTAATTTGATTTCTGCGTATTAGCCATTAAACAGCTCTCGTTCTTTTCCTCCTCTCTATTTAATAAGCAATGAATTGGATTCCTGCAAATATCTACAGAATTTTATTGTGTATTTATTAAATACATTTATAAATTACTGGTTTGAAGTTGAAAAGTAATCAAAATTCGATACTCTTGAGGCAAAATTAAAGCAATTAACCATCTGATATCCTCTAGTATACTTCAATTCAATCTTTATGATTCTCTCTCTCACTCACAATTAAATTAAGCCTTAATGAAAAATCTATCTCTCTCCCTTTAGTTTTCTCTCTGTGTTCTTTCTTGTATATAAAGACCTAAGCTGAAGCAATCCAACCACCAGTTAGAAGAGAGACTCTTTGTGGTTCAAGTACGAAAAGTCTTTGAGATCACAGAAACACCCTCCTCCTCATCCGCAGGTTTCAAGGTATTTTTTTCTCCGACTAAACTCACTGTCACTTAATCTCTTGTTGTCTGAACCAATATATTCTAATCCAATTCAACACAGAAGATGAGTCGAAGAAGTCCAAAGCTTGAGCTGAAGCTGAATCTTTCACCGCCTACATCAAGCCAGAGGAGGATGGTTCGATCTCCAAGCCGCTCTGCTACGACGTCGCCGATCTCACCTCCAAGTTCGTGCGTCTCTTCGGAGATGAACCAGGACGAGCCGTCTGTGAGATACTCGACAAGTCCAGAGACAACCTCGATGGTTCTTGTCGGGTGCCCTCGTTGTCTCATGTACGTTATGCTCTCAGAAGACGACCCTAAATGCCCTAAATGCAAAAGCACCGTTCTTCTTGATTTCGTCCATGAAAACGCCTCAAACGCCAACGCAAACGCTCCAGCCGCTGCTTCCTCTGGTCGCAAGACTCGTAGGAACTGAAGGACCAGTAAAACCAAAACCCCCCGAAAATCCTTTTTTTTTTTTTTCCTATGTCAAGTTTTTTATTTATTTATTTTTCCTTTGTTTTTGTTCTGCGAATGTAGCTGTCGGTTATGAGAGTAGTGCTAATCACGCTCCACTTTTAAAACCCGGAGAAGAAAGGTAGGAGATGAAATTAGGGTTTTCCTACTCACAAATTTTCAAATCAAAAAGGGTGGAGCGCGAATAGCACTAACTTTTCTTTTTCTTTTCTTTTCTTTTCTTCAACATTTTTCTACCATTTGAGTTCTCTAATGGAAGAAGAATTTATATATATATATATATATATATATATATATGTGAAAACATGTGTCATTGTCTTCGTATTTTTACTCCCGAGTTCTTATAAACCATCGAATTCCTTTTAACGGTATCGATGATCTAACTTAGGCTCCGAATCTTCTGAGATACTCTGTTTTCTTCTGATACTCTGTTTCGTGGATGTACAAGAGATTTAGACGTTTTGTGTGTAAGTAAGACTATGACAAAAGTAGACATTCTTAGCGTAGCAGAGAGTTTGCTTACACATCACGAAAAGGAAGATCAAAATTGACTTGTGAAAGATGTAGCTTGATCCTGATCCCCAGAAAAGCTCAAGAGAAAACTATATAGATTCCTTGTACTTGTTGAAAAAGCAGTTCGGAAGAGAGAAAGAAAGAATGGTAAAATCAAAATGGTTAGAGATCAGACAAGAACTTAGTATTGGTCCCACATGGTTACTTTGACCCCACAAACTCATACACACAAACCCGAAATTCCTCTGTTTTTTCTGTATTTTTATTTTTTTCATGTTAACTCGAGATAGATCTCTGTTCATTCAAAAAGTCTTCAGACTTTGTAGCCTAATCGTAGGCCTGAAAACTGATTTTTTTCCTTTCCTGCAATAGAATCCATAACAAGATTTCGTCCTGAGCAATTGGGTTGATTAAAGACAAGAGCAGACAAATCTGGAACATGAGTTTGCATATGGCAAAAAAAGAAAGAGAAAAAAAACAAAAAATCAGAGAAACAAGTGATAATTATCTAATCTTTTTATTTGTGTAATAGCCAAACGTAGTTGAATTAGGTTCTTCTAAGCATGAGATATACAAATGGTATGATTGTAAAATCTAAAATATAAAATCTGCCGACGAAGAAGTACAAAAAAGAACCAAGTTGTTGGTGGTCGGTTGGTTCCCTTCCTGCAGTGAGTGTCGGCCATGTTGGTCTAGGCCAGGGATCGATTCTCCGCGGGAGCGAAATTACCAGAACAAACATTTGGCCAAGTGGGGCATTATAAGTGGGTTGTGTCACTCCCACCCGAGATATTAGTCTGGGCCTTTGAACTTAGGATTACTCACAAAGACCGAAAAGTATCAAAACAAAAAAAAAAAGTACAAAAAAGGTGAAAAGATGAAAACTAGTTAAAATCGAAGAGGAAAGTAGTTCAGAGCATTTAAATAAAAATAAATAAATAAACAGAGGAAGGTGCTTCGATTTATATATATATATATTTTTATAAACAGCTGTTCAAAATGTTAAGATTTAGAGATCATTAAAACCAAAATATAAATGCAATAGTAATTGAAACAGTTGAGAATTGTAATGAGCGTTACGTCAGATTATAAATACGAATTTAATTCCACCTTCATTGCTCTCTTCTCTCGCTCACCTCTTCAAAGAAAGAAAGAAAGAAATAATAATTATCATGATCATGATGATGCTACGAATATTTTTTTTGTTCTCTCGTGTTTATTTTTTTATTTTTTCTTCGTCATTACACTACTTGCCATGTCTTTAAAAGAATTCCATTTCTCTTCTTATCATTCACTAAATGCCACCTTTCTGTTGCCGCTTTCCAATTTTAGCAATCTCATCTTTCAAAGCTCCATGTTCCCTTATTCAATTCTTGCTTCCTACCTCTCCTTTTCTCTCAATTATGCCGATCCTTTGATTAACATTCTACTTCATAGAGTTTATAATTTATAACCCCACATAGAACCAAACTAGTTAGATGGTATTAACTTCATTTAGGTTTTTCGAATTGACATCAACCAAAGTCTAGAGATTTATTTGTTCCTTTACGTGTAACATTTCTAAAGAGACTTCTTATAGAGAGCTACGCCGTTGGGGAAGAAAATATTCATAAAACTCGTAACCCGTTAAAACTACTAGTTCCATCTAGTTTACGCTAATATATAGGTCATCTAATCATATTCATGTCGGATATTACAGAAGTGTGTATGTGAATTTCATCATGACGAGGAGACATGTGTGTGAGTGATGAAAGAGAGACAGAGTGAAACAGTAGATTTGGTGTGGGCCTATTCGCAAACAAGAGGCCCACCAAAGATATTTGAGGACCAAGAGGTAACAATTACACGACGCAAAACTATTGGAAACGTACTTATTCTCGCATGCAATTGCACGTTCACAAATACAAAGAAAGCATGCAAAATCCATCCCTACTTTTGAGATTGACAAACATGTCTTGTGAATATACTGTTTTAGCTTAAGATATATATATATATTTCATCTAATCATAGTCATGTCTGACTATTAAGATATATATAATATAGATAATAGATACATATCTAGTCGAATTAATTACTAATGTATTATTTAGATATGTATCTTTCCATGGTCACTATACTAAAGTCCACGTACGATAGTCTTAGCCCACACAACTCGGTGTCCACGAGTTTTGTATAGAGAAATATTATAAAATAGCACAAAATATATAGTTATATTCTAAACCTAGCATACTAATTAGTAATTACTAAGTTAATTTTTTAAAAAAGTTTAATTTTTTTAAAAATAACATAAATTATTATGTGAAAAATACTTGTTAACCTAAATAAATTACAAACAAAATTAAAATATATTTAGTAACAAAATTAAAACATTATGTTTGAGTTTTTATTTTTTAATTTAGGGTTTAGACTCTCTTTTTAAAAACTATTTAGGATTTAGACTTCCTTCCTTCAAAAATATTTTCTAGTGATTTTGATATTGAATTTGTGTTATTATTGGTAGTGGTGGTATGTTTGAAACAAAAATTTAGAAGTGTGTTATTTTATTAGACTAGTCACAGTCGTATATCTAAGGAAAATGACGTATTAGGATCCACTTGTCGACAATATAAAACGTATTATTAAAGGAGTTTATGTTCACATTTAGTGGTATAAAACATGAAGAACGTTTACGCACGTTTTATACTATATTGAGATTTCCGAATGTTGCCCGATGCCTAAGCTTTAGCTTTCAAGTATTGTTTTTTAAGATGATCCTTAACATTGCCACTAGCACCACACAAAAAAAAAACCCTTAAGAAATTTCAGCAAATTAGCTTTAAAGAGGGACGTATGTCATAGTTTTAATTTCTGTATTTTGTTTTTTTCTACTTAGTTATTTAGTTATTGCTTCTATAAATGCATTTAAACTTGAGTGGTTGAAATCTTATGAGGCTATTCTTTATTGTGAGTCCAGTACACATTTAAGCTTCAATAGTTTTCTTTGTATCTTCTATATTTTCTTAAGCTTCACTGCCATCTTTCATATCAATTTATATGGGGAGAAATGCTGTCAGAAATTAATTAAACTTGAATTGTTGTTATTAATTTCTTGTATTATAAAATTAAATCATGATAACGGATAAAATGATGAATATGAATATATAGACTCTAGCAGGCAACTAATCTCACACGTTGCAGATAAAAGACTAAATTGACATGTCCCCTGTCGTTTTCGGCTCGAATGGATTATGAACTGTAAAGGAAAAAAACAAATAACCTTATGATTAACAATTTTGGTTTACGCTTAATTAAAGTTTGGCCCACCTTATGTAAAAAAAAACTTAAGTTAATCGATTAATTAGTAACTAGATGTTAATTATATTAATTTGTGCATTATTATTTACTCCAAATCTTCTAGTCTCTACAGTTTTTCTGAATTTTATCATGGAGGATGTTGATGAAGTGCAACATACACAATATTTAGTTGTAATAGCTCTATATATAGGTAATGTAGTTCAACATCTAGGCCCGTTTGCAATAGTTGTAGCAGTTTATCTTGAGAGCCAGTATAGCCTTTGGGGATTGTCAAAGGAAACTTTATCGAGCAGAAGAATCTCCGCAAAATAATTGGTGAGCAAGATAGAACATTACAATCTCCGATCCTCTTTCTAAATGTCCTTGAAATTGCTACGTTGGAGGGTACAATTTTTCTAATAATACTTTGAATGTTCGTAGGCAAATTTAAATCCAGAAGTTCCGACATTACTACTAAAACTCTCGGTACAGCTTATTTGGCTTCAACTATGCGTCGAGTTTTGTTTGTTATCTCCTTTGCTTTCAGATGTGAAATGCAAGGTTGGCTGCTAATGCCAAATCAATCGATATTGTGCTTTCACGAACAAATCAATCGATATTGTGCTTAGTCGAACAGTTTTCAGATTATATTTTCTAGCACCTAATTAATTAACATCAATTTCAAATCTTCAGAGCTTTTAAGTTTTAAGGATGTCTGCAGACTTGCCTTTAGTTGGGCCTAATTCTACTGAGTGGCCCATTTTCTTTTTGTTCTTCAATTTTTTCACCTGCTTCGTGTGAGGATCACGTGGCCTTCTTTCCTTCACGTTGACTTTTCTTCCTTTTTTTTCTTACTAATAACAACTTCTAGAGGAGGAATTTGGTAAAGATAACTAAAATTATCAATGATTTTGAAAATATTTTTTCTTTAAATACACAATTTTCTAAAATAAGACACAACAACGGAATATTTTACACACCAAAAAAGATCAATTAAATATGATATAATTGAACACAATCCGAAACGGTTACAAGGGTTTGGCTGAAGAAAAAAAAAAAAAATGGACATTCGAAGAAACGCAACGTTTTAAAAAATAAAATATAAAGGAATCGTCTGTTTCAAGCAAGCTCAAACTTCCCTTTGCGTCTCTTCTCTTCTCCCTTTTCCCATAGTTATTTCATTATAACTCCACTCCCCTTTCTCACCACTCCTTTGTCTCTCTCTCGTTTGCAGTTTTCCTGAATCTCAGAAACCTAATTTGCTTGTGCTTCGAACGAACCGTTTTATCCGGGTTTCAGATTTGATTCAAGATTCTAGCCCGAAATTCTGTTTAGTTGATCGAGGATGCTGGGAGATTTCATTACAAGAATCCTAATGTTAAGACCATCTCTTCCTTAATCCGGTTACAATTAATTGGCATTTTCGTCCTCTCTCTTAGCATTTTTTTGTGTGTGGAAATTTACAGATTGCTTGTGGGTTACGCGTACCCAGCATATGGATGCTACAAAAGCGTGGAAAAGAAAAAGCTTGAGATTCAAGAACTTAGATACTGGTGCAAGTATTGGTAAAGCTTACCAATTATTCATTAAAAAAAGATTCTTTTTTTCTTCTTTTATTTTGGATAAGGAATCTTATTCCCATAACACCATCTCATCAAAAAAATCCGATTCGATTTGCAGGATCTTGGTGGGTATCCTTACAGTTTTCGAAAGGATAGGAGACATCATTGTATCATGGTGAGTTTGATGAACTTTAAATCTCAATCAAAAGATTTCTGAATTGGTTCTGATTCAATCTTGCAGGTTACCACTCTACGCGGATATCAAAATCGCTCTTCTCATATATTTATCGTACCCGAAATCACAGGTACTACACAATGCATGCAAGAAAATCTCATGAACATTCATTCATTCACAAATCCCAAACTTCTCCTTTTGGTTTCTGACAGGGAATTAGCTATGTCTACGAGAAGATACTATGTCCGTACATATCAAGGCATGAGTCGGACATCGATCAGGGGATTTCGGTTTTAATGATTAGAGGACGTTCTGTAATTGTTCAATTGTTACAATGTGGCTATCACTGGACTCTACAAATCTTCAGGCATCTGCAACAACAATTCGCTATCGATAAGGTATGAAACAAACAGATTTGTCCATGAAAGCCAGAAGCTTTACTGTACCAAATCCATTCACTTGTTGTTCTGCAGAAAAATGACCGATCAAAGTCAAAAGAGAGACAACAAACAGCAACTTCGTTTACGTTTCTCCGTTAGCTGTTGCAGAAAGACAGGACTTCTAAGTGCGAAGCCACTCTCGCCACAATCACATTAACCGTTTCCAACCGCCGATTTCTAAAGCCAAATCCCAAACTTCTTCTTGGTTTCTGAGAGGGAATTAGCTATGTCTACGAGAAGCTACTACGTCCGTACATGTCAAGGCAAGAATTGGACATCGATCGATCTAGAGACTTCGGTTTGAAAGACATTTTGTAATCGTTCAACTATTGCAATGTGGCTATTACTTATTAAGGATAATCATCTATCAAGATCCCTATGATTACTCTTACAATTATTCTCTATGATTCTCTAATTTATTATATGATTTTGTAGCTTTACTATATATATAGCTATGTAATTCTCATTATAATACAACACAATATTCTTATAATTAATATGGTATCAGAGCAGATAATTATGGTGAGTTTTGATCCACCGATCAAACTCAACCCACGATCCACTTATTGAATAAAAAAAAAAAAAAAATCTATGTTTCTTCTTCTTCTGTTTGCTGCTCTTCTTTTCTTCTTTGTTCCTGTTTGTCGGTTAAGCCTATGTGCTTCTTTTCTCTTAAGCCTATGTGCTTCTTCTTCATAACAAAAAAACAAAAAAACAAAAACAAAAAAAAAAGCCTTGAGCTCACGCCATCTTCAACATCCTAGCCGTCTTCTCATCTCTCACCGCCGTGTCTCTCTCGTTGTCAAGTCATAAGGCCACATCATCATCTATTTCTCAAGCTGAGACATCTGCTATGCATCCTTCTCTCTTCTCTTCTCCGTTCATGTGGCCATGTGGGGTGTGTGTGTCTCAAACACCACCGCCTCAGTTTATCACCACTGAGTCACCGCCACGTACCAGAGACGATGCCGTTGTCATTGGCGAGTTACTTCAGCACAGTCGAGCAGCGTAGTCACGATCTAAGGCAGGCTTGAGCTGTTTCTTGCGGCGCAAGCAATCTCTGCAACTTCTTCTATCAAAGTCTCTGTCAACGATCGTTGCTTCGGTCCGCCTTGCCTTAGCACCACCGTCGCTCAGCCACCATCCGTTTGCTTATCCGAGCAGCCATCAGTGTTCGTCGTCTTTGCCGCAAGTCTCTACTTCTCATTCACGATCGTTTACAAGCCACAGTGCTTCCGTTTTTTTTTTTTTTTTTTTAAGCCATCGAGCTTCCAAGCCAAAGTGCTTCCCTTATTCAAACATAACAAGTGCCTCTGAATCTTAAGCTATATGCTTCCTCAAGCCATCAATGATGAGCTTCTCACCGACGACTTCGACGCCTGTTCTCGGATCTGCTCTCGGCCTCAATCATCTCTCACCGCCACATTTCTCTTCCGCTGGTGCATCTTCTCCGTCTTTCTCGATGTGTCTTCTACTGCTAGTCAATCTCAAGTGGTTCTTCGTTTACACTTCATCCCCTTGAGCTTGAGGGGACGTATTAAGGATAATCATCTATCAAGATCCCTATGATTACTCCTTATAATTATTCTCTATGATTTCTCTCTATGATTTCTCTCTATGATTCTCTCATTTATTATATGATTCTGTAGCTTTACTATATATATAGCTATGTAATTCTCATTATAATACAACACAATATTCTTATAATTAATATTACTCCCCATTTCATGAAATCCAAAATTTATTGTTCTGCAGAAAAACAGCCAATCAAACAGGAACTTCGTTTTCTCCGTTACTTGTTGCAGCCACAATCACATTAACCGGCTTTAACCGTCTGTTCACGGAAACTGCCTGGGATCTCTATCGCCAAACCGGAGTTGCACATTGACAATCACTAAAGCTTGTGGGCGACTAATGGAATTTGACGAACAAAAAAAAAAGAAAAAAAAAAGAGATTTTGAAGAATTCAGAAATCTTTCCTTGAATATCTTTTGATGCACGTAACACTTTATTGTATACAAACAGTTGTGTTCAACTCCAGAAATCCAAGTATTCTGCAATTTGTCTCTGATAAATTTGATAATTGACCCTCACCCAAATCAAGCTTTTGTGGGAGTTATTTGGCAATCAGGGGAATCGACTGGAAAATCCAGTCAAACATACGTCTCAGGATTCCGGCGGAGAGGTGGAGCCATATGCGGCGGAGGAATTGAGAGCCAGGAGAGTTCTCCGATGAAGTTAGCGCCGTTGGCTGGAGATAAGACCAAGCGGCTTGCTTAACGAGGGGGTTGCGAATTAAAATATCTCCGACGGTGGATACGACGGGAGAGCTGCTACCGTTAACCGACGGTAAGTTAACGGAGGAGTTACTCGGAGATGAGAGGATATCTCTGAGGGATGTGTAGGCTACGAAGGAGGATGGTTTAAGGGAGATGAGCTCAAAATCGAAAGGCGAAGGCGACGAAGAATCGATCGCGAAAGGAATATCGGAGGTAAACACAGCGGTTGTCGTGGCTATGGAGTTTCTACGGCGGAGCGGAGTCACCGGAGATGTTGACGGCGGAATCTCCATAGTCTTGTTTTGTTGTTTTCTGTCAAGGTTTGTGGTTACTACTTTCTGTGTTAAATATGAGGTCCAATTATTGATGGGTATATAATATGGAGATTTGTCACTATCTATTCTTGCGTATAATCGAGTCTTTTTTTTTTTTTTTTTTTTCCGACAACCTTGATACCCAACCCTATTCGGTGAACCATATCGGGGTATTAAGTTTACATAATTGAACTCTGATGGGTAGACTCGAGCACCTCGTGCTAGCTTGTCTGCCACTGTGTTGTTCGTGCGTGGGATTTGTGTGATAGAGAAATAGGTGAAAACCTCCTTGTTCTTCTTGAACTCCTCCATTTGTAACGTGATTGCCGGACACTCCTTCGGTATAGACACCATCTTCACCAACTCTGAGCATTCTGTAGCAAAGGTTATCGCCGTCTTGTGGTTTGCAATCATGCAATGCATCGCCCAGATGAGCGCTTCCAATTCCACGTGTAGCGGGGATAGGCTTCTTCGTAGATTACGGGATCCCAAAATCTTTCATTCAATTCCTTCCTGAAAGCAAAACCATCCTAACCCAGAAAATTTGTCACTTTCCTTCCATGACCCGTCAATGTAGCATGTGAGGCCGTTATATTCATCTGGTTCATTCATCCGCGGGATGAGACCCGGTTGTTGAGGAACTATGTCAGATTCACTATTTTGTGCCGCTTCCCAAGTTGCGATTTCTGTTTCCGCTATCCTCAGAATCTCGTGTGGGGTTCTATCCATATTTGAAAACATCTTGTCATTCCTTGCTTTCCAAATATTCCACACAATCCACGGAAACATTATGTTCCTTTCGTCATCCGGAAGTCTCCAAAATAGATGATCAAAATTGGCGAACACCGATGTCATCGGGAAAACTCCCGGGGCCGATGGAATATTAGAGAGTGCCCATGTTTGTAATGCTGGTGGGCATTCAAATAATGCATGGTTAATCGTTTCCCCCTCCACACCACACCTAGCACATTGTGTGTCACAATTTATTCCTCTGGCGCGTAGGTTCGCTGTGACCGACAGACACCCCGAGATTGCTTGCCATATAAAATGTCGCAATTTCGGTGGAAAAGTCAATTTCCAAGAGTGTGCCTGTAGCTTCTTTATATCTGGACCGTAAAAGTAGTTGTCGCCGTTATCTGTGATTTGTTGGCCAACATGATATCCCGACTTTACCGTATATTTCCCTGATTTCGTATAGTGCCAACCAGGCGTATCTGGTCGATATATACTACTGATGTGTATTCCGCGTATAAGTTCCACATCGGCCGGTTCGATGATTGCGTTTATCAGTTCCAGGTTCCACGTTTGTGTCGCTGGATCAACCAAATGATTGACCCTGAGATTTGGGTAATAATTGTACCCTTTGCATGATGGTATCCATGGGTCATTCCATACGGATATGGTGCCCCCTGAACCAACTCTTTTGATAAGCCTTTTGTAACCAGAGGTCTAGCCGAAATGATACTCCTCCATCCAAAGGACGGGGAATACGACTTAATAGGGTCTAAAGGGTCTGTGTTCCGATAGTACCGCCCCTTAAAGACCCGAGCGAAAAGCGATTCTGGTTGTTCGATTAGCCGCCATAGCTGTTTTGCTAGTAATGTTGTGTTGAAGACCTCGATTGATCGAAACCCTATTCCGCCGTCTAACTTATTCTGGCACGTCTTCTTCCATGTCATCCAATGCATTCCTTTCTGTTGACCGTCTGAGCTCCACCAAAAACGCGCTGCCGCACTGGTTAGTTTTACGGTGATAGACTTCGGTAACCGAAAGCAAGACATAACGAATGTCGGCATAGCCGTGGCTACCGATTTAAGTAGAACCTCTTTCCCTCCTTTAGTCAGCAGTCTGGATGTCCACCCGTTGACTCTATCATTGTATCTATCGACAACAAAAGTGAAAATCTTGCTCTTTGCCCCTCCAAGACTTTCCGGCAGACCCAGATAAGTGCCCATCCCTCCCATATTTTGGATTCCTAGCATTTGTTTTATCTCATTTTGTACCCCTTCTGGAACCGTGAATCCGAAATTTAAGGAGGATTTTAAGAAATTAATTTGTTGCCCCGAGACCAACTCGTATTTCTTAAGGATATGTAATATAGTGTGACACTCTTGTACCGTAGCCTTGCAGAAGAAAAGACTATCGTCCGCAAAGAGTAAGTGTGAAATCGCTGGACCTGCCCTCGCTACCTTTAGCCCCGTAAGCGATTTCTCCCTTTCTGCTTTCCGTATATTGGCTATAAAACCTCCGTGCAGAGAATAAACAAGTACGGAGATAAAGGGTCGCCTTGCCGCAATCCTCTGAATGGCGTTATTTGTCCTTTGGGATTACCGTTAATGAGTACCTTATATTGTACCGATTGTATGCACCACATCATCCATGCAATCCATTTTTCCGCAAAACCAAATTTCCTCAAAAGGTGTTCATTGAAAGTCCATTCAATTCTATCATATGCTTTGCTCATATCCGTCTTGATTGCCATGAACTTACTCTTGTAAGATTTATTGGTTCGTAATCCGTGAAACATCTCCTGGGCAATCAAAATATTATCCGATATCAGTCTCTCTGATACAAAGGCTGATTGAGTCTCTGAAATCAGATCCGGTAGCAATATCTTTAACCTCTGACATAACACTTTCGAGATGATCTTATACCCCACATTACACAAGCTTATAGGTCTTAAATCCGTCATACGAGTTGGTCTTCCCGTCTTTGGTATTAAGCAGATGTTAGTCATATTCAGTCTGTGGTCAAAGGAACCCGTTTCCAGAAAACCGTTAACCAGTTTTACTACATCTGCCTTTATTATATGCCAAGATCTCTGAAAAAACAAAGCCGTCATTCCGTCCGGGCCCGGAGCCTTCTCTGGATGCATCATGAAAAGTGCTCTGCGAACTTCCTCTTCTGTAGCCATTGCAGTGAGCATATCATTATTTCGTTTCGAGACTAATGCTGGAATCTCTCTGAGGGCCTCCTCAAAGTCCGTCGGTAACGTGGATGTGAATAAATCCTCAAAATAGTTTACCGCTACTTGCTCTACATCTTTATCTGAGGTAACCCAAGCTCCTTATGCATCGTGTAGTCCCGTGATTCGATTTCTCGCCCTGCGTTGCTTAACTTGGGCGTGGTAAAACTTTGTATTTCTGTCCCCCACCGTTGCCCATAAGGTTCGACTTTTCTGTTGCCAGAATAATTCCTCATCCATATAGGCCTCTTTCAGTTTTCTCGTGATCTCCATGATCTCCTCGTTTGTACTATTATCATCATTTTGGATCCCCTCTAATGCTTGTTGTAAATCCCTAATTTTCTCTTTGCCATATGGCAAGTTGTGTTTACGCCATTTTGAAATTTCTCTCCGGCAATTTTTTATTTTCTCTACAAAGAGAGTCCCGCTTTCCGCTGTGTTAAATTCCCAGCCCTTTGCTATTGTTTCCATAAGACCATCTCGTCCAATCCACCGTTTATCAAACCGAAACTGACCCTGTTTCCGTGGTATTTTTTCCTCTATAGTGGCGACAATTGGCCTGTGATCCGACCCAATCATTGCTAAATATTCTACGAATGAATGGGAGAATATCTCATGCCAGTCCTCGTTTGCTAATGCTCTATCAAGTCGACACCGCACCATTTTTGAGTTTCGTCTTCCTCGCCAGGACATTGTGTTGCCCAAACATTGAAATTCCAGAAAACCGCAGTGTTGTATCATCAGATTAAAAGACATAAAGGAGGAAGCGGGTCTTAAATTGCCTCCTTGTTTCTCGTTATTCCCTGTTATTTCATTTAGATCACCTATTATAAACCAAAGATCCGTTCTTGTTAGACTCGTCCGTGTTAACCGTTCCCAAACTTGGTCTCTCTTTTTTGGTATCGGATCACCATATATAAATGATAAGAATACTTTTTTCCTTGTATTGTTGCATCGATATCAATTATTCGATTACTTGAGTATAAAACCGTAACATTAAACCAATCATCATAAAGTAAAGCTAGTCCTCCGCTTACACCACGCGGCTCGACCGTGAACAATTTATTATAACCGAAATGAAACTGAAATTTTTGCATAAAAGAAAAATCTTGTTTGGTTTCTGAAAGAAACAAAAACTCGAGTTTATGTTTTTTCCACACCTCCCTAAGATAACCTATTGTATACTTATTCCCAAGTCCCTGGCAATTCCAACTAAGGATTCTCATGAATTAACCAAGAGTTAATGTTTTTTGTTCCACCGTTAGGATTGAACATCCATTCGGATCCACTTGATCTGATCCATCCTCTAGATGACCCGAAGTAATTCCGCTCTCATAACACGAGACATATCCTTTTGTAGTAAGAAATAGATCTCTTAAAGTGGCCTTATAAGTAAAGGAGAAACCGCCATGTTTAGGGATCCCGATCCATACTGTGAAATCGAGCGACATACGAGTCCATGTTTCTTCTTCTGAGATCCTTGTGATGCAAACAACCTCTGAATTTCGCCTCCACTTCCTCCGAAAGTCATGGAATTCATCAAAAATCAACCTTTGAAATTCGAGAATCACCAACGACCCATTTTTAAAAGTGCAAAACGAACCTTCCTCATCCTTTCCATTTACAACCTGTCTATTGCTCCAGGGAGACCTTAAGAAACAAAAACAAAAATTAGTCGACTATCAAGCCAATTACGCGACTAATTGCTACAAAGAAGCAAAAACTGCAATTTTTATTATAAAAGAGGCCTACACCGCTATTCAAAGACCGCGGTATAACCAATCTATAAATATTAACTCTATCAAGACCTGATAAGAGAGTACAAAAACGAAGCAAAAAGAGTTTAAACCGAAAATAAAAACATGGCCACATCATTCTCCAGAGAAACCGAAAGTAAAGAAATGACCCTTTATTCTTTAACATAGAGAAACTCCAAAAGTCAGCCCTCATTCCAGTAACTCATCGATTAAGTCCTCTGTCCTTGGTTTTGCTGCCGGCTTACCAGCTGCCAGGTGAGCGTCGCCTGGGCGTCCCGATTGCCTTGATGTTCCCTTCTTTCGTGGTGAAATAATCCACTGCACTAGCCTCTTTGTAGACCCTACCGAAATCAGCTTGCTCTTTAATTCCAGGGCCTGATTTCTCTTAGCATTGGTGACCTTATTCCCCTCTCTTAACTTTTTTTCACTTACCTTCCTTGAATCCCCATCCTTAACCGTACTATCCTCCTGTCCTAACACAGAACCGTCGGCTGCTTCCTTAGCCATCGGCATCTCAGCCCCTGCAAAAATGCCTTCCTCTAGTTCCATTTTATCATTAGGATCCTCTAAATTCCACCAGAAATCTCATGTTCCACAATATCCTCTATTTCAACCGACATATCCGTAGTCAATTCCTCTATCATCTCTAAGACATTAGGTAATGATTCCGATGAGATTAAGTTTTCAGAAGTCTGACCTTGAATACCCTCTACCGCAGATAAATCAGTTGCAACCTCCTCAAAAAGAAGGCCCCTGCGGACAGCCTTTCCTGTGGCTGGTGCAGCCTCTTTGCTAATCTCAAGACCCACATCTTCACTTTGGACCTGTTTTTTCCTTTCTTTGTTACCATGGAAGGCTTCCAGCATCTTCTTTTCGTGATCTGTCAAACCATCCCCCACACTTGAGACTCTCAGCTCATTCAGCCCCAGGGTCGACATCGCGTACCTTTTGTTTAGCTCCGCATGTGGTAAGTAGCTCGATGAAGAGCCTGATTTTGGAGCTTTGTCCTTGTACCATATGTCCCCTTTGTATGACCCATACTGTGCCTCTTTGCCGGCATAATTGTTTCCGCCAGCATCTCTGGAATCCTGCACCTTTCTCTTCCCCTTATCCTGCCCGAGATGAATCTTGCTGGTCAAAACCTCTTGATGTGTAACCTGACTTTCATGCACCGCGTGACTTGCCGCAGCTTTGTAGCTGATCACATTTAACCCATGTTTTGGGTCCTCTGAAGTGTAAACATTGTCCTCTACTCTTCCTTCCCGTCGATGACACAATGATTGGTCGTGACATAAGCTGAAACAGCTCCTACAATATCCGAACAGCCTCTCATACCTTAAAGTAATGATTGTCTCTTCCCCGCCATGGAATTCAACCGATGTCTCGAAGCATAGTGGTTTAAACCCGTCCAAAGTCACCTGCATTCTTCCATTATCGATGTCCACCTCTTTCACCACACCCAAAGCCTCGCCGATACTGCGAAATGTCTGATCAGCCCAGTAATGGAGGGGTACTCCCATGACCCGAATCCAGAACGTAATTGCTGAGGGATACCGGTTGTCCACAACTGGTTCCCAACGAACAAGTGAAACCATCCAGTAGTCGAAGTGGAACGGTTCCATCTTTAGTATCTCCGCGATTTCTTCCTCTCTGTCGAAGTCAAATTGAAACCGACCCATCCCAAGATCCGCCGCAGCTACTCGCTCCTCCACATTCAGTATTCGGGGCAGCATGTGGAGAAGGACCTTCATATCCTGCTTCTTGGGATTCATGCACCGCCCAATAAGCGTTTTGGAGTAACCGGCGATAAGCGCTGAGTTGTCGAATTGAGGCACCCGAATCTTTAGCCTTTTCAAACTCGTCTCCATCTTCATCTCGGGCCCGTCTCTTTTGACCAGATGACTCTGAGACATGCTGAGGAAGCTTTAGAGTAGAGAAAACCCCTTGAATAAGAAAAAATGGGAGAATGTTATGTTGAGCACGTAATTCTGAAGCTCCCTCTTATACCCGTCTACTCGAATGCTTCTACGAGAGATTTCCGCAATCCCAAACCGATGCTCTCCGTAATACCAGCTCCGCAGAATCGTCCCCATGATCTGTGGTTTAGATCTTGTAACTCCCCTGAGGCATACTGCCCTGGAGTCCATGATTTGATTCCATGATTCCCGTGATACTGATTCCAAATACCACTGCTCGGAAACGAAAATTAGAGTCTCATTTCTCCCGTTTGGCCTCAATCCCTCCGTGATAGCCGCATTTTCCTGAATCCAAGGCAATAAATCCCGATTTGATCTCCCTTGTGATTCTACTTGCTTGCAAGCTTCTACTATACCTTTAGCAAGTGTGTCGAGGATATCCGCGATATCCCGGGCTCCCCGCGCTGGATCTGGGATGAGATCCCGATTCACCAGATCTCCCGTCGCATCCCACCAGATCCGCAAAAACACCCAATCTAGCCGTATCATTAGTCCCCACACCGATCTGATGATCTGAAGTGTCCCGAAATAGGGAAAGATCAGATTCAGATCTCCCAGAGATATGACCTTCCGAGAACGACCGAAATTAAAACCAAAACCGAATATAGGAATTGTCTTTGCTGAACCGAAACGGATCTGGAGCTCGTCGATCCCACCATGTTCATCCCTTCCTTGGTCCGCGACCGTTACAAAAAAGACTCCTCGCCGCGGCCAAACGAAGCTCATCCTCATTGACATTGACATTGATCTTGAGTCGCCGCCGTCATCGCGAGAGCGTTTTTTTAAATTTTTTTTTTTTTTTTTTTACTTTACTTTATTTGTATTTTCTCAATAATTTTGGTTGGAAGAGAGACAAATTACAAAAATAGAACAACTGTTTATTTATTCTTATTATTACTCTTTTTCCATTATTATTTTTGCTAATAATTGCAAAATTCTATAAATAAAATGAATATCTTATCTTATTATATAAAGTAGGATCCATTAACGTGAATGTGACACGTAAGCAAAATTATAACTTACGAGATCGTGTTATGCGTCGTTGTTAATATAGATCGCGACATGTGTCAATTTAATTAAAAAAATAAAAATAAATTAAATTAAATATTAAAAATGTTAAACTAAAAAAAACCAATTAAAAAAAAAAAATAAAACAAGAATAAGTAAGAAAAACTTACAATAAAGAAAATTGACAAATGGAAACTTATAAGTTTATACCATGACCAAACTTGAAAAATGAAAATTAGAAATATACTACAAACTTAAAAGAAAAATTATTAATATACGACCAAATTTAAAAGTTTATAATCATTTCCATTATGACAAAAAAAAACTTAAAAGGAAAATTATTAATATACAATCACGACCAAACTCTATATAATAATCTACACCTTTTTAATTTTAAAATGTATGACTTTTAAAACTGAAAAATTACACATAATATTAATTAAAACATAAATATAAATATCATAATTAAAAATAACACATAATATTAATTAAAAAATCACACAAAATCACACATATTTTTTTTAAAAATGTGTGATTCATATAAATATCTTAATTAAAACATAAATATATTTATCTTATAAATTGAAAAAATAAAAATTATTATTCCGTCTAACTAAAAGAAAAACCACATAATATTTGCATTTGATTTTTGTAACCATGCTTGTACTCTGATTTTTAATGGAAGTAATTTAGTCGGAAAAAAAAACCCACATAATATTTTATTAAAGTTGAATATGTGTTATTATTTATTTACAAAAGATAAATATATACTTTTACACATTAAAATTAAAAATCCAATAATCGTATCCAATGGTATTTACAGCATATGTTTCACCAAAAGTTTCCTTCAAAGATTTATTTCATAAGTTTTTGAAATTAATCATAAATGTTTTTTAAGTACTTGATTTCCTATATGTTTATATTTCATATAAAAAATATAAACATGTCAAACTTTATTTATTATATGACTTTTTATATGTTTAGATTTCATATAAAAAATCTAAACATGTCAAATTTTATTTATTATATAAAACCGAATGTTTCAAAGTTAGTAATTCGAATGATCGCGATACGTGTTAAGTCAAACGATCAAATTTTTACAAATGTTTAATAAATTTCCAATTATATTTTGACACGTGTTTAATAAATTTCCATATTTTAAACGTGATAAGTTAATCGATTATATTTTACCATATGTTTAATAAATTTCTAACTATATTTTGACACGATGAGATTCCAATTATATTTTAACACCTAATATTAACAATAAAGGTAAAATTTTAGGAATCTTAAAAAGTATTAGAAAAAATAGACAAAACTATAATCTTAAAATGTATTAGGAAAAAATAGTAGTTATGTTTAGATTAAGGAAATTAAACAAAAACTATAAATGAAAACAAAATTATTTTTTTTAAAAAAAAGAAAAACTATATTTCTGATTATAATAAGAAAGTTAAACAATAGATAACAATCATAAAAAGAAAATGAACAAAAGCCAATTTAAAAAAAATAATAATAATAATATTTCATTTTATAATAAAGGAATCTTATAATATAAAA
Organism: Eutrema japonicum; assembly: GCA_030161315.1. NCBI lineage: Eukaryota > Viridiplantae > Streptophyta > Magnoliopsida > Brassicales > Brassicaceae > Eutrema > Eutrema japonicum. Next base: position 54,585,863 of record BSQW01000005.1, on the reverse strand, counting down.
TTGAATGTAAAGTTACTCAAATCAATTAATAACCGATTTATAATCTTAAAATCGATTAATAAAAAAAACAAAAATTCTGAAAATTTAATAAACGATTTATAATCTTAAAACGTAAAATTATTAAAAATAAAAATTTAAAAAGTATCCTAAAAGGTAAAATTAATATAAAAAGGAAAAAGGAAAAATAATTATAATTTCTCACTTTTATATAAACCACAATTTGGTATTGTGTCAATTACATACCAAAACATCAAAAGTCCAATAAACGTATCCAAATCTATTTTACTGTATTTATTCACCAAATTTTTCTTTCAAAGTATATAAATTTATTTCATCGTAAACTTTGTTTCTAAATTTATGTATTATATATTTTCACGGGTGATCTAATTTTGTTTTCTATTTTTCGTCTTTAATTCTTTTTAACGGGATATAAAATATTAAATTACAAACCTGCATATATAAGGGTATTTATCTAATAGTATATACAGACAGGAGATTATTAGATGAAATGTATTCCGAATCCAACCAACAATAGAGAATCATTATTTTCGTAATAAATTTCTTAATAATATTTTAAGCAATGTAAATTAAAACAAAAATATTTTAATTCAATTATTAATAAAGTATGCTCCAAACGCAATTAACGCAACCAATTATAATTATTAGAATATCAATTAGGATATCAATTATCTACGTAGCTAAAGTATCTCAAAGTTATTGAGTATATCCTAATTGATGATATTGTGTATATTCTAATATTAAACTAAAATAATATATAAATTGCTTCTTCTTTTAAGAAACCATGACAAAGTCCTATTGTTTGACTCATGACCTAGGGTTTTTCCTTCCAAGTCTTCCCTTTTCTCTCCCACCGCATCTTTCCTCCCAACTCTACCCTCTTCCTCTGCATCATCCTCTTCTCTCTGCTCCCGTTTCGATACCTTCACCTGTACCCGCTCTGCCTTTCGCCGTAATTTCGCCGTCAAGGCCCATGCCGTAAGTGACCTCCTATTCCATTTCTCGTATCTTCTCCGTCTCTCCTCGTCCAGTGTGATTGTAGCAATAATTCTCAGAGTTGTGGAAAGTCTTGAATCGACCAAAATTTTCGTTTCGGGTTTTCATTAAAGATGAGGGAAATGATTTCCAATGCTCTCAACTTTGTAGAATCGACTCACATTTGGCTCTTTTGAGCCCTGCTTAGTGAAAATAAGTCCAGTTAGAGCATATTTGTGTGGCGGTGATTAAAAACTTTATGATCAATGCGTAAAGAGTGCATTTTTTTTTTATCTTGTGAATTCAGGATGATTTGCCACTGGTCGGTAATAAGGCGCCTGATTTTGAGGCAGAGGCTGTTTTTGATCAAGAGTTCATCAAGGTACATATAACATGTTAATCCATTTCTGCTGCTTCTAGTTAGTTCGTGTCATAAGAGGTCAATGCAGTAGAGTAATACTCTGTTGTTGAGAAGATTGATTTGGTTATCGATGTCTATATCATGGTTTCAGGTGAAGCTCTCAGAGTACATTGGTAAAAAGTATGTGATTCTGTTTTTCTACCCATTGGATTTCACTTTTGTCTGCCCTACTGGTTAGTTAGTATTCTGCTCGAAACTGAAACTCTCAACTTGACTCACTGCTAATCTCTGGTCTTTCAATTTCTGTTTTTGCATATTTCTAGAGATTACTGCCTTCAGTGACCGTTATGAAGAATTTGAGAAGCTAAACACGGAAGTATTAGGTGTCTCAGTCGACAGTGTGGTAAGTCATGTTTTTTTATTTTGTCCCCCTGTAACCAGGAAAGAAACCTTGTCGTCTCAGCATTTTGAGAAATGGTGTTTTAAGTATTTGATATACACAATTCGAAATTTGAAATGCCTTAGCTGTACTCAGAACTATGGCTAGTGGTAGTTTGATAACCGATTGATCACCTTCTTTTTTGCTTTCTCAAGAATACATGAGGTTTCATTTCTTTATCCAAGAATCTCTGTGACAAAGCAACGTTTGACTCCATGTTCATGTAGTTCTCTCATCTTGCGTGGGTCCAAACAGAGAGAAAGTCAGGAGGGCTCGGTGATCTGAATTACCCACTTGTCTCGGATATCACTAAATCCATTTCAAAATCGTTTGGAGTGCTCATCCCTGATCAGGTAACCGATATCTTCTGAAACAGTTTCAGCATACATAATGGCATTGAGTCCAATACACGTGTGTTCTTTGAAGTGTTTGGGATTTTAAAGACTAAGAACTTTCAGCCACTGTAAATTGAAGCATTGCTATAAACACAGGGCATTGCACTGAGAGGGCTTTTCATCATCGACAAGGAAGGAGTCATTCAGCATTCCACCATCAACAACCTCGGTATTGGCCGAAGCGTTGATGAGACTATGAGAACCCTCCAGGTAAAAAAAGAAGAAAACACACCCAAAAACATGACTGAGAGAGAGAGAGACATTGTTTTGCGGTTTAGGGTATAGAAGCATGATGTTTTGAACCTTGGGGTTTTGTCTTGCAGGCATTACAGTATGTTCAAGAAAACCCAGATGAAGTTTGCCCCGCGGGATGGAAGCCCGGGGAGAAATCAATGAAACCTGACCCCAAGCTGAGCAAAGAGTATTTTTCAGCTATCTAGAGCAAATGTTTTTGGTGAAAAGCAGAGGCATTTTTATCTTCTCTCAAGTCAGAGAGCTGAGTTTGTTATTTTTTTGAAAATCTTTGTTTACTGTGACCTCGTTAATTCCTGGTTCTATGTGATTCTCCTGAAAAATTTAATAAAAAGTAAAGGGATTTCTATATTTCATCTCTGTTTAAGTTTTCACTTGTCTAAATTACTAAATAGTTAGAACAATGCAAGGAAATATATATATATCCAAGAGAAAAGCTAGAAGATGATATTTTTAGTTAGAACAATGCAAGTCTGTGGATTTAGATGACTTTCTAATTGATTTGTTCAATGTACTTGGATACCAGAAAAGCTAGAAGATGATTTTTTTTTTTTACATTAAAATATATATATATATATATATATATATATATATATATATCCAAGATAAAAGATCATTTTGGAAATCACCTCTATCCAGTGTTCAAGAGTTTATTAATATTTTTACACTCGAATGTAAAGAATTCGGTTCACATAGAATGCAAACTAAAAAAGATAAATTTTCAGAAAATTTTTAACACGGTGCAAATATATGCATTCGTCGTGGTCCAGCGTGTCAAATATAAACTGTTTCATCACGAGTATAGTGTAGATAAACCGTTGATTGTGTATATTCTTATAAACCGGTAAAATTATCCGTGATAAAAATCGTTATTGTATTTGTTCATATGATAATATTTCAAATTATTATTAAAAAAAAAAAAAGGATCGTTGTCATTTCTTTATATAATTAAAGCCCTATCCTTTTTTTTCCTTAACCATTAACCAAAATGTACAAAAGACATGTGGGGATGATGGGGTTCGGTATATACGCGGTTAGCAGTTTACCCACGTGGTTTATCCACTTCACACATTAAACCCCCCCTTACAAAATAACGTTATCAAAACGACCCCAACACTTTTTTTTTGTCTCCTTTAAGACCTTTCCTTCTGATCTTAAAAACTTCAATTCCGCTGTACACGGCTTTTACCCAAAAAAAACATCCCCCATTACGTACTTAATTCCTCACGTAGCAACCTCCGAACCCGGTACATAACTGAGCCGGTCCACTTCATCCCAAACCAATTTCGACGTTATCTCATCGAACTCCGGTTCATATTCCTAAAACAACGTTTTGGAGTACAATCAATATATCTCTTGTAAAAAAAATGTCGCATATATTCTATGAATGTAATAATTTCATTATTTATACCTCGAGTTGTCGAACCAACTCTTTCGCGTTCGGTGCAGAAACGATGATCCTACGAGCCATTGGGGATATAAATCCTTCGTCCACGGCCTTATCGATAAACGTTAACAGCGAGTTGTAGTAACCATCCACGTTAAGAAGACCCACCTGTCAAAAATTATTGAGTCAAAAATAATGTTAAGAACCATATCATAAATTATACTAGTGTATAAAAGATTACGACATGGGAAGCTTCCGGTCTCACAATCAGGGTTATGTAGTCGTACGTCGTGACAACACATCGTTTTTTATATTCATGCAAAATATCTATTTAATTATAACGTTACATGCTCTTAGAATGTGTGTATAGTTTTAATCAAAATATATGGAATAGTACATGAACAAAAAAAAAGTTAAGGTAAGGAGGAATAAAGTATCCCGAAAGGAATCTTGCTCCATGTGATTATTACGACGTACCATATGCAACCATTTGTATCTTCGTTCACTCAAATTATAACCAAACATTATATATATTTTTTTAAAAAACACTTCAGGTTTAAATAAGAGAGAAAGTATTCAACACGCATATTCCGGTCGTAGCTCATAACAATAATGCAAACTCATATCATATGTATATATTATTTCAAAGTTTAATTATATATAATCTGGAAAAGGTTAACGAGAACTTTAATTTCCCTGATTACGTACCGGCTTACGGTGGATTCCAAGTTGAGCCCATGTAATGACTTCCAGCAATTCTTCTAACGTACCATACCCACCTAACAATTTACCAAAAATTTGATTCGAAATATCTTAGTTGTTATACAAATTTTCTAATCGAGTTTAAATAAATCGAAAAGAAAAAATTGGGTTACAAACCAGGAAGGGCAATGAAGGCGTCGGCTTGACGAGCCATTTCGGCTTTCCTTTGATGCATATCAGCGACGGCTTTCACTTCTCCGATGGTCTCACCGGTTATCTGCAAATTATTAACACCATTTTAAAAATATAATTATTGCCTCTAAAATGTGAAAACCGCAATATATCTTATATATTATTTATATGGTCATTTTAATGTAGGTTTTACATATAAATATATTAGTTGGTCAAGGAGATGCATCGTGAAGGAAATCAAAAAACGCTCCAAGTCTTAATCATTCCTCTTTTGGTCCTACCACTATTTTATGTAGATCATTGCAAGGCAATTTCTATCTCAATAGTACTAATTTAATAACAAGTCCAACAAAAAAAAATTCCATTCAATAGAGCTTTATTTGGTGCGTACCTCTCTTGGCATCAAGGTTTTTGGGATGACCCTACAAGAAGATTAGTGAAGACACCGGTTAGTAATGAATTAATCACAAAAGCAAAAGAAACCGGTTTATAATTAAATCTACAACTAATTAAGTTGACCATTTTGGTTATAAATAATTGAAACGGGATTCTCTGATAGAGCATACCACACACATAAGAAAATAAGTTGTATATAGCTTATTTCTAGTAATCCTTTAAAAATCAAAGAGACACTTTTGGACAAAGGACACATGCACAGATCCTTTTTGGTCGTTGTTATGTTCACCTCTCTTATTAGATTCAACTAACTAAGCTCCTCTTCTAACCAAAAATTAATCAACTATCAAATTCTCTGTGACAAAGAATAGGTTAATTTAGCAAGTATCAGGCATCATGTAGATAGTCATCATCAACAGTCAAATGTTTAAAAACACAATGATGAGTAATGGGGTACTTGGAACCAGCAAATGCATCATATCATATGAATAGAGAGTGTACATGCATAGAGATGTGTGAATGTATTATACATATATATATATATATAGAGTGAGAGATATAGCAAACCCTAGAACATGGCGACCACCATGATGAACAGCCTGAGAGACGAGACCCATAAGCCCCACGCTGCCACCTCCGTATACCAAATCAATCCTTCTCTCCACCTTCAACCACATTCCCACCATCGATTTCTTTAATTGATTATTATCGATTACAATAATAATAATATTACATGCATTTATTTATGATAACAGAGTTTTCATGATGAAAATGAACACGTGTCGCAAACTCATATCCACAATCTACCCCCAAAAGATGCAACCACATCAAATATCAAATCTCAATTAAGAAAAAAGGAAAAAATAGCTCATCATCATCATCAATCCTAATTTCAATGGTCACCATCCTATTAATACTATTATTATGACCTAGAGATCAATCACAAATATTTATTACAAGGGGGGTTCTAATTATTTTTAAAATATTTTGTGTTGTTGAAAAAGTACACCCCACAACACACGCTTTGTACATAGAATCATTATTCTTCCAACGAACAATTTTTGGTTTCTTTTTTTTTTTTGGCCCCTCGAGGCATTCAAAACTGTCATACTCATATTATTTATCTTTCCCGTAAACAAAATCATTGATTATACTTGGAAACTTTAAGTTTAGGTTTTAAGGAAAAATCATAGGAAACCTCAGAGTAATAGAAAAAAAAACAAGATATATGTGTGTGTGTAATAATGTAAACTACTGAAAAATAGATAACAAAAAAAAAAAAAAAGATCATGCAAGAGTGCTGCTCGAGTGACAGGCGGGTTACAGCTAAGAATAGTAGAAGTTACTATTTTCTCATCTCTCTTTCATGCCAATAACAATAAAACTTAACACAAATTCGATTTCAGCAAATAAAAATCAGCATCCACACGTTTGGTAGATTCATCATTGTTCGTTGCAACACACAATCGAAACCCATAATACAAATGTTTCAAAGAAGATTCTGAGTTCATATCTCAAATTAAATCTCCATTTTTGAGTTTATATATATATATATATATATATATATATTAAGTACTATCATAAACTTTTTGATCAGTCAGCCTATTCACAAATATATAGTCATAATTTGTTTTATGTTAAACGGCTCTCTACTTACAAATGACACAACAAGGTGATTAAGAATGTATATATGTGCTAAGCTTTGAATATGAAAGTATATGTGTATGTATATACTATATATATATGTTTGAGAAGAGAGAACGTACCAACTCGTTACCCAATTGAATGGCAGCTTCTTGGTAAGAAGGTTTTTTGCCGGAACTGCTTCCGCAGAAGACACAGATCCTCTTGAATCTTGATTTTGTCTCTTCCATCTCTCTCTTTCTCTTTCTCTTTCTCTTTCTCTTTCTCTTTCTCTTTCTCTCTCTGATCTCTCTCTCTAGAGCTTATTATGATGAATGAGACCACACTTTGGAATTGTGTTAGTATTTATATATGTAAAGGAGAAGGAGGAGAATATAAATGCAAATGCGATTCCCATGCCCTTCCCCTTTTATTAATTGTTTATTCATCTTTTGTTTTTATATTATATTTTGTTTTGTGTTCTCGTCTAGCGAAGAATTATTTTTTTTTGTATTATTTAATTTGTAGTTTGAATATTCCATGGAAACGCTAAAACACTGCTAAAATATCTTTAAATCTTATTTGTCCAGCGATTTTAACTATAATAATTTTTAGTAGTGTTATATAAGTTATAACATTTTTTCTATTAATATAGTTCTTTGAAAAGCCATTTTATGTTTGTATACGGCCGTGATTTAGAATATAATCTCTAGTTTATTTTATTCATATTTTTTAGGAAGGATTAGATTAGATCTATCACAGGTTGGAAGATCTGTTCAGATTTTGTATCTGATTAGGGTTTTTTTTTTTGGGGGGGTATCTGATTAGCTCAATAGAACCAGATTCATTGATCAAAATTTTATACATATATTTCATTTTTCTTAAAAGGCTTTCGTTAAGAAAGCAAATAAGCTAGTCATGAGTCTATCTCACCAAAAACATATCCTTTGTTAGGCTATACTATAGATCGGATCGGTCTAACCAAGTTTGTACATATCTAACTATAGTTTACAGAACTTGTCGTGTACTGGTACTCTTCTATTTCGTTTGTAATAACTAATAAGGTATTAGTCTAAAATTCACATTGTTAGAATAATTTTTAAACTTTAGAAAGGAAAAATATGAATTTTTGAACTATAATTTTAATATTTTGTCATCAGTTACATTATAACCATTGTATTTTTTTTACCCCACAGAAAAAAACTATTTGTAACACATGAATTAAATATCTAAAAACGTAGAAAGTTCTTTCATCATTAGCTCCAAAGTGTTTAATTTACACGAATTAGATATCTAAAATTTACTATTTTGAAATCCAAAAAGCACTGATATTTTTATTATTAGAATATGTTACAAAAAAGTCTATCAAGTTACTACATAACATAGAGATATACATTCTTTATCTGAATACTACGATAGAAATTAGAAAGTATTCACTTTTCCAGTGATCAAACAAGTTCTAATTAATTAGAAAACAACTAAGACATGCAAATTGCTCATTTAAAATATACTATACACGTTGTAGATTTGACAACCACATGAAGGAGAATGAGGTTACTTTTCTAATCGAAGTTTAGAGATTTAGATATCAAATATTGTTAGTTGTCTCAGTGGTCCGATTTGGTTCATTTTTTCTAATGGTGTAGAGAATAGATAACCAAATCAGTAAAAAAAATTGTTATGATTTCGATTCATTTCGTTTGCGGTTTTGAAACTTGCATTATTACCGTCCTCCATTATATTTTAGGAAATACTTTTATTTGCTTAAAAGAAAATAACATTTTCTACTTTTTTTTTCGTCGTCTAATGTGTGTTTACCTCAATAAAACATTCCTCGGCCGTAAAAAAAAAAAAATTGCTCGGAATATAATCACTTGTTTGGTTCTTCACGTCGTTATCAAACTTCCACCAGCTAAAGCAATAGTCCCTCTGCATATTCACACCTACGTTTTATAAATATTATTAATGTATTTAAATGGACATAAAACGGATAAGCAAAACAATATCAACCCTATCAAACAAAAATCGAGATCCAAGATCTGCAAAAATAAGGTCCATCTTATATACTTTGTGGAATCAAGTAAGAATGGTTTCGTAAGTAAATATAAATATACACCTATTAATTTGGCATATATATATATATATATATATATATATTTATAATGTGTTGAATATTTAACAGCTGTAAGCTGATGCAATCATCCAGCAAATTTGGATGATCCTTACATGGCTTCCTTTGACTAAACCTTTTTCTTCGCTTTATGATACATATTAAAGTTTTATAATCTAAACTAGGGCTGGGCAAAATACCCAGAACCGAAAAACCGAATAGAACCCGACTCAAAAAAAGGGAACCGAACCGAATCCGAAACCAACAAAATATCCGAACGGATTCTAGACTCCTATACCCGAAGAACCGAAACCGAACCCGAACCGAACCGAGAACCGAATGGATACCCGAAATATAATTATATACCCAAAATATTAATTATATTTAGACTTGATATAACTCAATTACCCAAAATTATAATTATAAAACCCGAATATATCAATTATTATTAGACCGAAATATCTAAAATAATAAAAAAATTGAAAATTTTTAGTTATATTTGTCAAAATTTAAACAAATTTTATTCAAATTTAGCATTTTTTTAGTTTTTTCCTATATTTCGGGTATCCGGAACCGATCCGAAAATACCTGAATCGAACCCTAACCCGAACCGAATTTTATAAATACCCAAATGGGTCCTTCAACCCTATACCCGAAAGACCTGATACCCGAAAGAACCAACCCGAACCCGAACAGGTACCCGAATGCCCACGCAAACCATACCTTTAGACGCTTCTTAGACTTGAAGACGGAGGCAACATAAACCATTAGAATAAAATAGATTAAACAGGAGAAATAAGAGTTCTTGTTACCTTTCTATCTTAGTTTTCAAAAACTACAAGAAAAATCATCACATTAAGATAGCTTCCCCTCCTACAATATTTTTGATGGTCCCAATTTAAATGTTCTTATTTTAATTTCTTCTCGGTTTATAATTTCTTATCAAATAAAATTGATTTGCAAGACTTCAATCCTCTTAAAATTCACCTTGCCATCATAAGATTCATAACTCAAAATATAATTAGAAAATGATAATGTAATCACATTCTTAGAGATTTAGTATTGAAGATATAAGGTTTGGAAAGCTATGCACGTATCTAATTAAGCTCTTATATGTTTTTGTCAACATCAAGCATCTAAACTTATGGTATGTATAATTGTAGAACTTATGTTGGATTTTAGATAACAAATTAATAATGTCAATATTTCTTTGTTAACTATTAATAAACACAATCAAAGACCTTAAAATAACATATCGAAGTCGCTTTCGTTAAGATACCACGATGATCAAGAAGATTGTATTAGCTGTAGACGATGCATATAAAATTAGAATGAAACTCATAGCATCTTTGGTCATTTAGATTTAAATGTTTGTTAAATAAAGATACTTCATTGTTTTTTCCTTTTATAAGTAACTTAAGAGTTGTAACTAAAAAAAGTAACTTAAGAGTTAAAATGCTTCAAATGGTTTCTAATCTATTTCCCTCTTCTTGTGTTTTTTCTTTCAAATCATATATACCCAAATATTTGATGTTAATGTAAGCAAAATCATGACGAGTTGTGGGCAAGATATTGGGAAATGGAGTAAGAAACATTAATTAGTGAAAAGAAATAAAGGAACCTAAAACTCAAATGAAAACTTTTTCTATCCAGCCTAACATTTTTAAAATAGTGAGAGGATTTCGGTTGTGGCGGCCCACTAATCACTACTCTTGGGCCTTTAAGACCCATTTTGAGTTACGAACCTCTAAACGAGTCAGCGAGTTTCACTGGGGTGGCATCGCATTTGTCGTTTTCCTTCAGCCTCGGAAAACTCTTGCAAAACCCCCAACGATCACAGACATGGAGATTAGGGACGACTACAAATTCCTGAGAATCAAAGACGCTTTCAAGGCATTGCATCTCCATGTTAACCTCATTGGAGTCATCGTCGAGTTAGGTTTTCCCACTGACTCTGGTATCCTGATCCTTCTCCCAAAAACCCTTTGCAAATCCATATCTTCGGCTCAGGAATTCCATTTCATGGCTTCGTTTGTTGCAGATTGTTCTTTGAAAATCGTCGATCCATGGCAATCAGGATCTGGCCTTCCTGTTAAGTTCATCGCTCGTACCATTCGAGCGCTTCCTCGGGTTGAATCGATTGGGGATATAGTTTTGCTTTCACGTGTAAAGGTCGATACACCATCTTATGATATGATTTTTTGGGATGATACATCGTTTGTGACTCTTGAAGATATTGTGAAACAATCTTCTTCAAAAAAATTTGTTTTTGTTTTTGTGTTCGACGCAGATTGTGCTAATTAACCGGAAAATCACCGCTCTCTGCAATGAAACATCTTCTTCGTCGTTTGCTCTATTCAATGGAAAACATGATGAGGGTTTTATACCGTACCAGTCGTCACCTAAATTTCAGATGAGAGAACAGGATAAGAACTTCTTATCAAATATGAGAGAATGGATGGTAGCTTACAATTTCGAAGATGGTAATTACGATAGAATCACATGATTGATCCAACAATGTTTTCATTTCCTAAGCATCCTATGAATTGCGTATTGGTCATCCGGATTGTTATTGTTCATTGAAGGTTGAACTTTTGTTTTGTTTTTCGATAGGGTCATGCTGTTTCACATCCCTGAAAGATATCAAAGAAGGGGAATATTCGAACCTATCTTGCCTGGTAGATTGGTCTTTTCTTGGAAAAATTGATTTTGCTTTCATCTTCCTTGTTTATTTGTATGTAAGAAACTGGAAATTTCCAAAGTAGAGATTATGGTCTGCTATGTTTTGACATTGTTTCTCATTCTTTGTTGCCCGGTGAAGATTGCTCACATTTCCAAGGACGATAAAGATAGGTGGTACATCTTTGTTTGGAATGGAACTGAGATGCCACCGTGCAATATCGTGGTAAAGTAAGTATGTATGCTTCACTCTATTCAGCTCTCTACCTTTTCTTTTGAAATTTGGATTTGAGATCCCATTTTAATGTATTGTATTCGTGTTTCCTCCTGTACAGCTACTCATTTTCTAGCTTCTGGTCATATATTCCAAACGTAATGTGTTGGCTCTTGAGAGCTCAGTGTTTTGTCTTGTAATTTGACAACATAACAGGTCAGAAAGGCTTCCGTTATGTGTCGAACCAGAGATGCTGCCTACAAATGTGTTACGCAAGTTTCCTACTTTTGGTACCGTTTTGAGGATCATAGTAGAGAAAGTTAGTGAGAAGCAAGCCATTCACTGTCTTCAACCTGGTCAACACGTGAAGTTTCTGAACCTTTTCTTCCAAGTAAATCTGGGACTATGGAACGCCACTTTTACTCCCTCTACAAAGATGCAGTACACAATGAGCAGAGAGATGCAAGTCTTTAGTCCTCAAAGGTTTCTCTTAACACTTTTTCTTATCCTGTGATTTGATGTTATGCATTGCCAATTTGTTCTTAATCTTTTAATAAAGCTTTCTTACAAATTCAGAATGTGCAGAGAGAAGTTCTCATCGAGATGGAACTCCATCACGCGCTGCATTAGTCCTTCGCACTCAGGAATCACAGGTTATATAATAAACTCATTTTTGACCACATTTGGGATAATGTTGAAAATTGTTTGGTGATATATGTATGGCTTAATCCTTTTCAGGGGTTGCACATGAGGACGCTCCGTTTGTTACTCTGATGGACATCCTGACCTATCGCAATGTATTGTACCCCCAAAAGCTATCATTTAATCTAACTTGTAGAACAAGACTAATGAAGCCTTTCTAAAATTGATGTTTAGTTATGCTTATGCAGGTGACTGCTAAATTCAGGTGTGTTGTTCGGTTCGTACAAGTGTTTCCCCGAGATGTCAGAAAATTCCAAGATGTCAACGGAAATTTCAAATTGCTAGCAATACTAGAAGATGCAACCGCCAGAATCCACGCTTCTCTATATGCTGATGAAGGGGTACATACTAGTCAGTGTTATGTTCCGAGGATTCCTTCAAGGGACTGTCTAATATCTGTATCCGCAATTTCATTGACAGGAGAAGTTTTTTGGGTGTGACCCATCTGATGAAGAGGCTCTGGTCAAGAAGCTGGATAAATTGTTGGGAGGTGAGGAGATGGAAGAAGTGCCAAGAAATCCTCCATGGGTGCAATGTTGCTTGTTCTCATTCTACAGAAACAAAATGGATCAATGGGGAAGCAGAAGATTCCGGATTTTTGATACATGGATCAATGCTTCATGAGACGCATTAAATCAATGACAGTCATCAAGTTAATTGTGTTTACAGAGTTATTAACATTAACAACAGTATGTGCGGTAAATGTACTGATGTTAATGTATTGGCATTAGTTCATCAATGTCCATGTTACAAAGGTCGTTGATTTGGCGTTAGTTGCAGTAAATTTATACTTAATGCTGTTAACGTGCATTGATGAGTTTTTAACACCATTCGAAGCTGATTTAGTGGTATAGGAATAAAACAAGTACTCCAAAAGAAATACAAATGTAAATCTCAAATATAATTATTTATTTACATGGAACCATAAAATAAAAGATTACATAAAGACATATATATATATATATCTCTCCAACGATATCACAGAAAGTCTCCCATGTATGAAAATAGTCAAGCAAACAATCTAAACCCAATAAAAATAAAATAAACAAACAAGTGTATATGATGAAATCGGAGACACTAGCGTTGACTTTGACTAGCATCAAAGGTCAACGTCGCACTTGGTCGGCTGAAACTGAAACCCGCTGGTTGAATTAGAGTTACCGAGAGGAACCTTTAGATCGCACCTGATCTTCGGCTTGAACTTCCACGACTTGATCAACCCAAACTTAAACCTAACCCTAAGTCTCAGCTTCGCATCGATCCTATAGATCTGCGACTTCAAGTCCTCGTCCAGATCCCGCCTCTCTCCGCCGGTAAGCACCACCAAGCTCTGTCCAGCGAGGTTAGTTCCGACCACCGTCGTGTTCTTGTGTCCCTGGTAGAAAGACGTGACGTTTCCGGAGCCGAATCGCTGGTCTCCGTAGTAGCCTCTGACCTCGATCTGGTCATAGTAGACACCGATCCGTCGATTAGGGTTTCGGATTGTGAAATTGAGGTCGAGGTTGTATCGGAGGTTGTTGTCTGTGCCGAGAGTGAATTGGGTGAGCTTGGCGTCGGTGACGTGGAATTTGATGGCGTTGGGTCGGAAAATTAGCCAGATGATCAAGGCGGCTATGCCTACGACGACGGCAAGGGTTATGAGAATATTGAAGATGACGCTTAGGATGCAGCAGCCGCAACATCCGAGACAGTCACCTAAACAGCCGCATCCGCCGCCGCGTCTTCCGTGGCTGTGGGAGGTTTTCGTCGGCGGAGGAATCGACGGCCCGTAATACGCACCGTTCAAGTGCGGTTGCCTGTCCCCCATGTGTTGGATCAAATGCCTCTGAAGAAGAAAGTTTCTGTTTGTGTAAATGGTTTGAGAAAATGGAATTATTATTATTATTATTCAGTGAAGAAAGAAGAGGGCATGTATATATATACACTGTAGAGATAACGTGTGTTAGATAAAACGATTAATTTGACGCGGTTTGTTTTTCAAAGTCAAAGGTGACGCGGCCGCGGTTTGATTAATTAGCGGTTACTTTCGAGTTGCGGCACAGTTCTTAGATATTTAGGATGGGAGTTTAATAAAGCATTTAAGATGTTTTTTTCCTCAAATTTTTACTTTATGGGTTTTTGTTTTTGTTTCCCTCTCCAATTTGACTATGTAAAGTTCGACAAAGTACTTGTATGTTTTATTATTGAATCTATGATAATTTGGTGATTAACGAGATTAGTGTGACATTGGTCCTTTTCCGTACACAAAAATATCTAAATGTGAATATTTGTATAATGAAAAAGGGAGATGTATACATGTGAGAATGTGATGATCCTTAGTGCGGTAGTTGGTTTGGGAATTTTAAAGAGAGTCATCTTTACAACGTAATACAACCTTCCAAGAAACTTCCTTAGAAGCGATTGCTCTAAGATAGCCATTGTCTTCGAAACTTTATTTTTTTATTTATTTAAAAAATGTTTTTCGGCTCCCGGGAGTAATCCCATACCCAAACAGGTTCATACTAGCTAATTTTCTGGGTGGGAGTGACACACCCAACTTATAATGTCCCACTTGGCTAAGTGCTTGTCCTGATAATTCCGCTCCCGCGAAAAATCGATCTCTGGCCCAAACTAACAAGGTTGACACTCACCGCAGAAAATGAACCACCCTACCACCAACAAGATGTCTTCGAAATTTGACAAGAGGCTTTTGAGCAAAAGTTAGAAAATGAACCGATAATATCAATAAGTCTATACAAAATTACAAACAAAACTGGTACAGGTCATCAGAAGTTTCGAAACTATTAAAAAATGGTAACATAAAATATATTTTATCTATAATACTATATATAGGTTACAATTGAGGTGGGTTTACCGCCGAAAATTAGAAGAGATAATAAGAGTTGTTTTAAAAGAAAGAAAAAAATGCCAATTATCTTATTCAATATGAGCAACAACAAAAAAGACTCTCAAACAAAATGTCACAAAATTCTACAGAAAATAAAAAATTATTTCGATTAATGAAAATGTTTAATGTGGAAGATTTCTAAGCTTCAAATAAAATAAAACATTGCAAGGACTTGTTATAATGTTTTAATGCTAAAAGCAAGAAAACGAAGGGAGGTTGGTGTTGAAGACGGTATATGGATGTTGTGACCTGTAAATTGTAAACGAAGATTAGGTGAAGGCATGCTTTCAAATGTTACATCTTTCTTAAATGAGAAAGGTCAAGCATATCCCGTGCAAAATCGTCTCGTAATTTTGGATTATATATAGCTGCGAATCGTCTCGTAACAAAAAAAAAACAATATATATATATATAGCTGCGAATCGTCTCGTAATTTTGGATTCCAGCTGGAGAATTTACGCCTCTAACAATCCCGTGCAAAAGAGGCAACCTTTCTTTCGTTCTTTTCGGGTAAACAGTTTGAAGAAGTTGTCTATAAGATTACTAGACAATTAACCTAAGAAAACATATTACAGAATATTCATGAGATTCGTACGTTATAATAATAATCCTAGTTCTTGTAAAATAAGCAGCAACGAGATTCTGCTTTTTCTCATTCCAAGATCCAAGTATGGAGGCCAAGTCGCGAATTAACTAATTACTCCATTTTTGTTAAAAAAACAAAAAAGTGGAAAAACTAACCAACATATCACTACTAAGAATTTCCTTTGGATGTACTTAGTGCACAAAAGAAAAAATCAAACTTTAAATTATGTATTTAATTTAGTGTGGAATATAACAGTAAGCAATATGAGAACGCGTCTTGGTTTCTGTTTAAGAAAAACCATAGAAAATAAAATAAATTAAAGTAAGACATAACTTTATATGGACATTACAGCATCATTATCGGGGGTTTCTTAACCTAAAAAATGGGTTTTTTAACCAACAAAAAAATAATAATAATAATAAGTGTGAACAGTGCAAAAATCGGCTTTTAAATAAGAACTAGTTCTTAAGTAAGAACTTTAAGAACTGGTTCTTAAGGGGTTTCTTACACTGTTCTTAGCCACGTGTCAACCTCTAATTCGCCGGATTTTTTTTTGCCAGATTATTTTGTTGCCATATTTTTTTGTTTTTACTTTTTCTTAACTTAAAAAAAAAAGTTAAGATTTTTTTTTTTAAAAACTTTTTCTTAACTTCAACATTAAAATTCTAAACTTTTTTACATATTAATGAATTGGAATCGTTCGGTGGGTGAACATGAAGCGATCCATAGACAAGAACAGAAAGAAACCCAAATTGAGCGTTCTTTTGCATTTTTTTCTTCAAAATATATGTTTAAAATGTTATTTTTTATGTCAACTATGTTTAATTAAAAAAATAAACTCTATTTAAAATAAAACAAAATTATTATTAATTTTTTTTTTAAGAACCCCTAATGAGATTCTATCAATAAAGTAGCAAAAACATAAGTTTTTTAACACAGTTTCTTAACTTCAAATTTATATTAAAACTAGTGTGTGATCCGCGCTACGCGCGGACGTGAACACATTTTTTTACGGGAATATTGTTATTCTTTTTCGTATAACAAACAATTGCTTGTAGTAAACCTAATATTTTATTTAAAATTCAACTAATTGTTTCTCTTATTTCAATTTTCATTAAAATGAAAATGTAAAGTGATAGTCAATCACTTCAGTATCTATGGTTATTATTTTTAAAAAAATCAATTTAAAAAAAATATTTCAATAAAGGTTTTGTTCAATTTAAAAAAAACAGATATATTGTCAACAATTACTTTGGATCAAATAACATATATTCACATAACCTTACTTTTTCGATCGAAAATTCTAATATAATAAAGTGTCCATATTAGTATAACCAAAATTATTACTTATTATCATTTCAATAAATTATGTTGAGATTTTTGAAGAGTTATTATGATATATAATATGAAAATGACTTTTCAAATTCCTTTCATAAGTCAATACATTGATACTAAATGTATAGTTCATAATTTAATATGTAGAACAATTTTTTTGACTAGCTAATTTATGAAAATTAAATATTAAAATGATGTGGCAATGATGTGGAAGATGAGTTGTCTTCATGAGAAAAGAGAAAAACTAACTTTATATATATATATATAATAATTAAGAAAGCATCATGATGCTTTCTTAACATCCCATAACACAACGACATCCACAAGCATTAACGAGCTAGTCGTTATCTACCCGACTAAATATTTCACTTTTTAATTAATAACTCACTTCTCGTCACACTGGATCACCTCAAAGTCAAAGACTTCACTTCAATTTAGATTTTAGAGTAAAACATTAATCAACTTGATCATCGATCAAAAATAGCCACCAATTGAAAAAAAAAGATATTGTATTCCTTTTCCAATCTTCACAGCTCGTCATAACAATAACGCAACCGATTGTATATTCTTGCTTAAAAAAAAAAAAAAAGAACATCTATGAAATAATTATAAAATATATTATATTACGTAATAACAAAGAAAAATCGGTGACCTGATATCTCCGTCACCGTTTAAGTCGTCGCCTTTTCAGACACTAACACTGCACGTGGTGGTGAGCGTATACTTAACGGCGTTATTTCCGAGGATAACTCCGGCGGCGCTATTCCCGAAGTTGATATACGCCGGACACCTAACGTAGAGATGATATGTCGCGGTGGTGAAAGCCCCTATTTTCCAACGAACTCGACCGTCGATGTGAACCACCAACTTGATTGCGCCACGTGTCTGTTCCTGATCAAGAGCCAAAGCGTTGTACGGAGCGACGGGAACGGATTTTCCACCGACGAAAGGAGACCAGACGTTGTCTTCTTTGTGTCCTTGATAAGTCGACGGAATCGACGTTGCGTAAGTGATCTGTTGGCTCTGGTATGAAGCGTAGGCGTCGAGACGGTCGTAGTAGATTCCAATATTGTCGTTTGGGTTACGAGAATAGAGAGTGATTTGGAAGTTGGAGGTGAGGAGGTTCGGTGGGTTGCCGGAGATGTTGAAGGAGAAGACGGTGGCGTCTTGGAGGATGAAGCGTGGCTTCGACGGCTGAAGGATTGCCCAGGTTATGAAAATTACGAAGAGCATTGCCATTAAGAATATTGGGCAGATACAACGCCGTGTTATTTTACGGCGGCGGGATGCGTCGCTGTGGTGAGACTGAGAGCCACAGTCTTTTGAGGTCATGTCGGAGCTCTGGTGGTGATGACGGTGGTTTGTGGAAAGGAGAAAGTGAGAAAGCTATCTTCAAAGTACTCTTGATGAGGGACTGACTCGTGGTGGGTTTTATACACCCTATTAGTATTGTGCATCATAAAAAAGGATATTAATGAACATAAGAGAAAAACAATGGTTAAAAAAAGAGAAAAACGGAAATTTTAATGCTAAAATAGAAGATGAAATCATATATTGACAAGAGGAAAAAAATATTATGTAACTTCGTAGAAAAGGAATAAACACAAAACAGAAATTCCGAGAAAATAGAATTGTTACATCATTCATTTATGTAAATAAAAAAAGGAAATTGTACACTATTCATTTCAGGAAATTTAAAAGAGGAAGTTATACAATATTTGTTTGGTAACCTTTTATTCAATTTTCCCCCTTTCAAACCCCCTCTGTAACTTTATATGCTCTTTTTGTAATGATGGTCTTTATACAAAACCATTGTTTTCACTTTTCACCACAAAATATTATAATTGTTGGCATCCGAAACAATTTTGTTTTAGATTGTGATTTACAAATTCTTATATACTAATAACTTCATTAAATTGATTTGGCTAACAACAAATGTACTATATACTTATATATCATAAAAAAAGAATGTACTTAATAAACACAGAGTTATTCGTTTGAGCAACACATGTTAATTAACCTAATCTCTGGACCAACCCATTGAATATATGGCTTAAATAGATGATCAACAAGGGGGAACAAATTGGTAAAAAGAGAAATGAGTCTGTCATCAAATATAGGTCTGGTTTAACTAGCCACTAAATATAAACTATTCGAAGGGATAAATTTCAAAAATGTTTCAATGGGCATCCACAGACTTATAACTTGTCAATTTAGCCACATGATATATGATATATATATACTAGGAGGAACTGAATAAAAAACTTACCGGATATATAAAATAATGATGAACAAGACGCGCCTACAAGTAAAGAAAGTCGTCGTCATTAATTCGTCATTCGTCGTTGCCTTTGGTATCATCTTATTGCTGCAAAAGAGCATGATTTTTTTTGTATAAGACCATCATTACAAAAAGAGCATATAAAGTTACAGAGGGAGTTTGAAAGGGAAAACGAGTTAGTTAAGGCTATATAACTCGAAAACGAGAAAAGATAGAGAGAGATGGAATTTACTCACGTTTTTTTTTTTTTAAAGGTCTGGTTTTTATTGACATTTCCAGACTAACCTTAAAACTTTTTTTTTGTTTTGCATACCAAGGACAACCCTAAAAAGTTAAAACTTTAAAATTGGAGGTTTCATTAATCAACCTTACAAATATGTTTTATTTTCACTTTAGTCCTTATACTTATATGTCTCATAAATAATTTTACTAAATTATGACTGGACTAAAAACTAAGTATTTATGAGACATATAAGTATAAGAGCTAAAGTGCAAATAAAACATATTTGTAAGGTTGATTAATGAAACCTCCAATTTTAGAGTTTTTAGGTTTTTCTTGGGAAAAAACAAAAAAAAAGTTAGTGACTGGACTAAAAGTATAGGGACTAAAATTTAATAGGTTTTATTTGCACTTTAGTCCAGTCATAATTTCACAAATATGTTTTTTTCCATCTATAATATAAGATAGTGAAAATTTTGACTGGACGAAGTTGTATCTCATACAAAGTTTTAGTTTGATATAAACAAAGACATCTATATATATATATATATATAAGAACTTAAGAAATGATCAATCGAAGCTCCATATACAGAAAAAGAAGACTTATAATACCCTATCTAATCAATGCCACTACATGCAAAAAGGCTTGAATTCACAACCACTTTTCCATTTTTCTCTATGTCGTCCAGTTATGGTATCAAGGCCTTTCAAATGTTATTCTAATAATTATGGGATTAAAATGAAATAGGTTTCTGAAAGGCAACGATTTAAATTTCTCAAGTATCGAGTTATATAATTTGTTTACTAATTGTTTCTTCTAAGCATTATTAACACTTCAGATGTATCGACCATTTGACTCATTTTACGTTCTCAACACAATTGATACACCAATGTATGACACTGTGCTTTATAACGAGGGACTGAATTTAGTTATAGAATTCAAACGACGACGTTTAGTGTCCGAGGGTAGTGTCGTAATAATATATTTTTATCACTTCTGAGAGGAAAACAAAACAAAAAAACTATCGGCGAATGTTTTTCTGAGCGGACGAGGGGAGAGGAAGCCTAAGAAGTTCCCGCCGCCATGGCCGTTACGGCGTCTGCATTCATCGCGAAATCAGCAATCTCCGTTTGTCTAGATTTCTCTTCGGCTCCTGTCAAATTATCGTGCTTGAAACGTCCCGTCTCTACCTCAAAACCTCTGGTGGTTCGGTCCGTGGCCTTATCGCCACCGGCGAGAACAGTTGAGTCTCCGCCTGTCGGTTACCGGAAAAATGTTGGGATTTGTCTCGTTAGTCCATGTAGAAAAGTAATTTCCCTTCTTCTCTCTATCTGATTTTGGAACAGTTTGTCCCCTTCCTACCGTTAGGATATTTTTGTTGTTGTTTTGGATATAGGGTTGGGATTGAGATGGTTTTGATTTGCAGATTTTCACTGCATCAAAGATTCACGTTCCGGATACATGGCAGATGCCTCAGGTGAATCCTCTATAGCTCTCTCGTGACTACAAAAAGTGTCTATTACTTTGATTTCTGAGTAGTTTGATTGCGTTGAAGAGCTTAGTTCTCACCCAACAACAGCTTTTTAGTTCTCACCGAACAACAGTTTTTTGTAGTTCATTGTGCAAGTTCCTGTCTTTATTGCTAAAGAGGTTTTCGATTGCACATCTTTTGTGGCTAATTCATTTGAAACTAAAAAGTTGTACCCATGGTAAGAACCAAATGCAATGATGTTAAGGTTCTCAGAGACCAATAAAAACTTGTGCTAACAACCGAGTGAGGATATCAGGAAGTGAAACTGAGAATTTGTAGTTTATGATCTTGTATGGCATTCAATTTGCCAGATGTTGTTTATCAACTCTGTTTTTACAGGGTGGCGCTGATGAAGGCGAAGATCTGAGAAACGCTGCGTTCAGAGAGCTGAGAGAAGAAACTGGGGTTACCTCGGCGGAATTCATTGCGGAGGCACGCTTTTGACATCTCTCTCATAGTAAATTGTTAAATCTATTTCAACAAGATTCTTTTTTTTCAAGTTTTATGGGTAGAGTTGGGGTATTGCTCTGTGTATCACCAAACTGAGCTTACTCTTTTTTTTGAACATCTAGATACCAAACTGGCTGACCTATGATTTTCCACGAGAAGTGAAGGATAAACTGAACCGGAAATGGCGAACAAGTTACAAAGGCCAAGCTCAGAAGTGGTAACTAAGCATATACAGTCTCATATGTTTTCGAAAAATCATCTTAAAGCTGCAGATACAGACTGCCCCATTGTGGATCTAAAGAAGTAGTTGTCTTGATGATTGACTAATTCAGGTTTCTCTTCAAGTTCACGGGAAAGGAGGAAGAGATAAATCTCCTTGGAGATGGTACTGCAAAACCAGAGTTTAAGGTGTGGTCGTGGATGCTACCGGAACAAGTGGTTGAATATGTGAGTTTCTTTGGCTTACTATTCTGCTTGTGTGTGCATGAAGTTTGTTGGCCTTATCATTCATTCTTTCTCTGACAGGCTGTATATTTCAAGAGACCTGTCTACGAGCATGTCATAAAGCATTTCAACCCTTATTTTGTGGACGAAGAGAATGATTTCATCAACTCGTGTAAGGATTGAGTGTACACAAGATTCATCGTAGAATCATTATACAAGTTCTCTTGAACCTCATCATAGATGAAAATGCTTGAATCTCTTGATGTTCAGACATTGCAAAAAAAAAAAGACTGTATTTATGAAATGCAAACGATTATTCTAGAGTAACAAGGGAATTGGGGTTATAAACTTTACAGAAATTTGACATTAATTTTCAAGTTTGATGCAATGTGAAGATTCTTATGTATAAACAACATTCTTCTTTCTCAGTTGTATTTGTATAATATAGATTAATAAACAGTATTTCCGTTGTTGGTCTTTGGTTGTAATTTTCCTCTAATTTACTCACTAAATTTTTTAACGGGTTTTCACACATTTAACGTGCAGCCCGTTTAAGTTTTTTTCCCAAAATAATTTATAACCAAACGACACCGTGTTGATAATTCTCGAGTCGACGTCCTCGTTTAGGGTTTACAGACGAGTTTCAGAGAGATTGTTAAGCGGTATTCGTCTGATTTGTATTTTCGAGACTGATTTATTTTGGTGTGTGTGTGTGTGTGTGATTGTTCTCTTTGAGCTTCAGGAGAAGCTAATTTGAACAACTTCGTAGCTGAAAAAGAAAACAAATGGTTCGCTCGAAAGCTCCTGCAAAGAAGCAGCAAAAGAAAGGAATTGATTTTAAGGTACGTTTTTTTTAGGGTTTTAACATTGTCTCTTTTCTTCGAGTTTCAATGAATCTTCAAGTGGTTGATGAATTGGTCGGATGATTTTTTCTTTATTTGGCAGAAAATTAAGAGGAAGCTCGGGAGAAAATTACCTCCACCAAAGAATTCCACTAACACAGAGATTAAATCCAAAGGTATCTGTTTTCTCGTGCCAATTCAAACTTTTTTCTACTTTTTAAGCTCTCTGCTTATGGTTGAATTAACTTTGTTCATATTGCAGCGATAATACTTCCTGAGCAAAGTGTGGGAGCAGAAAAGAGTGGCTTAGCTACGAGTAAGAAAGGCTTGACCTTGAAGGAGCTTCTGCAACAAACTTCCCATCACAATGCCAAAGTTCGCAAAGGTAACTTTGTTTTTTCCATATTCTAATTAGATGTCTTGGTTGAGGAAAAGATGATGCCTGCTACGTTGTTCCTTGGATCAAATTTTGGTTTTGTCTGTGTAGATGCGTTACTTGGCATCGAAGACCTTTTCAAGCATCATCCAGCAGAGCTGCAGTCACATAAATATGCTATCATACAGAAACTTAGGGAACGCATCAGTGATGATGAAGAGTCAGTGAGAGATGGTTTCTATTCACTATTTAAGTCTAAGATCTTTCCTTCTTGTATAGAGGTATCGGTTTTTCTCTTTTTCTTCCACTTGTTATTGTCATCGTTGTTCTTACTCGTTCTGCTATCTTAGTTTCTTGTGTTAGCCCCCACCCTCCCTTCGTATTATGAGCTGCACGATATGAATTTGAATGTAATGAAATAAATCATGTATTTTCTAGTTAACCATTGTATCTAACAGCCTATTCTATGTGTGAATCTATTCAGGATAACCAGGGCCCTATGGTGTCACTTTTGATGCCATACATATTTAGCGCTATGGCTGATTCTGCTATTGATGTTCGTTTGATGGCTTTCAAATTTTTCCACCTTGTTGTGGAGTACTACCCGCCTACCTTTTCCTTGTATGCTGAAAAGGTGTATACTTTGATTTCTTAGATTATGACACAGACTCTTACATTTCCAACTTTTGCCTGTTGTATTTCTTTTCATACCTTTATTCTTGCAAGACGTTCCCTGAAATTTCCATCTGCTTCTTCATGCAGATTCTCGAAAACTACAAGGATATTATTCAGAAAAACCATTTCTATGTGCAAGATAAGAACAAGCTAAAGGTAGCTCTTTCTGGGTTGGCACATTGCCTGTCGCTGTTGCCATGTGATGAGAGCGACACCGAATCACAGAAAAAGGTATCTAATCATTTTCACTCTGGATGGCTCCAAAGTTCTGGGTTCGCACATGCCATGAAGTAGCATAGCAATGTATATGGTTCTGTTTGTTTTGGTCTCTAGCTTGTTACAAGATTGAGTATATAGAATGCAGCGATATCTTTAGATTCAAGGAACCATATGGAGAACCTCTCGGAGAGACTTTAATATTTTGAAAGATAGATGACTGTCTTATGAAATAAATTCAGAGATCCTTTGTATATTAAGGTGTCTTTGATTTTTAATACACACCTAACCGCTCTCGGAATGTGCTCTGTTTTCCCTATTGTAACAGTTTCTTTTTGCATTTTGTGCTCTTTTTTTGTAGGGAACTTTGCAGAATGAAACGCTACTTGCCTATGAGCAAGATGCTGCAAAAGAGTGTGTTCGTATGTGCCATCTGTCTTCTATTCTCATCAATAAGTTATTGGTATATGGCTTGTGTCATGTTTTCTTGGATCTATGCACTTTGCTACTGTACAACTAGTCCATTCTCCTTTGCCGTTTTCCTCTCTAGTACGACCTCTAGATTGTCTCTGCAAAGCTTTGAAGGAATAAGTAGCTGTTGCATATTTAAAATTGCACAGCCCTTCATTTTTTTCTTCTGGGGTCTCTCCCCACAATTCTTATAATCTTATGGCTTGGATATAGAAATGTCGCCACTGAAATATGATTCTCGGGATTATTTGATTGTGCTAATGTATAGTCTCTCATGTGGATTAATATATATATCGACAAATTTATCAATGATTCCCTTTTCTATGATTTTGCATGTGCTGAATTTGACAGTGTTCTTACCATTTTTCTATGGGTTCTTATAGGTTTTGCCCATGTCTCCGGAAGATTGAAGGAGATTGTTGGAGTCTTAATCAACTGTTTCCAAGATTTCATTCCATTGATTCATGCTCCTCGAGGATTCGATGAAAAATCATTTGATTGTATACACCATATACTTTGCAGCATAAGTTATGCAATCAAGTTTTCTATTCGTAGGCACATTCAAAGACGGACTATATGTCTACCTGCTTCTGAGGAAGTTACTCTGATGATATTGGATAAAGACATTGCATCAATGTTATCAAAAAAGTTACTTAGCTCTTTCCCCCTTAATCCAGAGAACAATCTTTCTGGAAAGGTATGCATCACAACGCTATAGATGATAAATAATAGCTAATGTTAAATAGTTATAATTCGGTATTGTAGAACCTTTGTGGTTAAGAAGTACACTTTATAACTTTCCAAGTAATGGCACTAGCAATAAAAAGCTTTGTCACATGCTTGCTTTACTATTCTATCAAGAGTTCCCTTTCCTGATTGCAAAGCATTTCCTCCCTGTCATTTTTTGTATTATCCCTATGATTATATCTTCTGCCTTCTTTATTTAGACCTGCCTAACATTAGTTGATTGTTTGTTGACAGGGTGATAATTGGTACTTCATCCTCAATAGTGTATTGACAGAAATCTTTTTGGAAGTAAGTGAATGGAGCCACCTTCCTACTGATCTTTGCAATAGATTTCTGGAATTTATTGAGAAAACACTACTAGGCAAGGTTAGCCCTCAATACTTATAAACTAATATATAATTCAAGCTGATTATTTGTTTACAGATATTTTCCTTGTCTTACTCTCTGTCTGCATTGTATCTGATAGACTGCTAATTTACTTACAAATCTAGAAGGTAAATTCTTACTGGGATTTGCGAATATCTATTTTGTAGAACACCAGGAGCAATAGGGGAAGAAAACCTAGTCACGAAAAGACTTCACTTGCACTGTTGCCCTTTGTTCCAAAACTTATTTTGAGGGTTGACCGTGATTGGAGAGATAATCTTCTTGAGGTTTGTCTAAGATTCGTAGAGCAATTTGAGCTAGAAAGGAGGATATACTTTCTCAGTTCCTCTGGGAGCTAGCAGTAACATCATTGTATATCTGATTGTTGGTATTATGTATATATTTTTCAGGCATTTACTATTACCTTCCACGACTGCAAACCAGAGTCTCCACTTAATTTGGCCTGTATTTCAATCGTTAGAGACGTGATTATCCCTGTAAGTACAAATTTAACTGATATGTTCAGTCTGGATATTGGCCGGACTGTTTCTATCTTTCCACTCACATTGGACTCATAAATCTGTTTCTTGTAATATCTGCAGAATGGAGATATCCTTTATCCCAGTGCAAGTGATCCAACAGTAAATAACTACCAGAGTGCTTGGGTCAACAAACTTCCATCGCTGCTAAATCAGTTAGGTGATAAATATCCCTTATCTACGCAGGTGCGAACCCATAACTCATACAATTCATTGTCGACCCGGTTATATTCGATTATTTGAGGCAAAAATCCTTAGTATATGTACGCCTTTTTTTATCAACCAGGGTCACGTTCTCATTTATCTTTTGTTTGTTACCGATTTTGTATTTTTCTTCAGGCTGTTTTGCAACTTTTGCTTGACCTTGGGCGAGTTGGCTGTCTGAATGCTTCCCCCACATTTGAAGAAGACATCAGAAACTTCTTCAACCCTTGTCAGAAAGAAGGTGCAATTCTTGCTGCAATAAAAAAAAGTCTTCTGAGATTCATAATGTCATTAAACTGAAACAGGGCTTGTCATTTTCGTGTCTTTTAAATTGTACAGGTGATGTGTCTGGTGGGGCTTTTGCAACTCTCCCTAGGGAAGTCCAAGACTTGGCTCTCTCTTTTCTTTACTACTTCACGGTAGACAATTTTAGCTCTCCTATGCTGAAATCAATAGTTTCATGCTGTCTATGTGAGCATCACATTCCTTCGTGAATACAGATACCTTTATTCAACTTTTAGAGTGATTTCTGTTGATGATAGAATGAAAAAAAAGGTAATTGACCAAACTCAATTTATATCGCAGATCCACAACTTGAACAAGCTGTGTTGTATCGGATAGTGGAAATTCTTCACACTGCCTATAGAGCTGGATATATCCAGATTACAGATCATTTCAGCTTCCTCATAACCTTAATTGCACGTTTTGAAGTTGTTTCAGGTACTGTGTGGAATCTGCAAAAAAAGATTGGATGTGAGAACTTCGAAAAATTACTCTTGAACTTTTTTTTTTACTTTTAAAAATAATTTGGAAATCTGATGACACGAGACCTTGGTTTGGTGCTTCTTTAGGAGATATTCATATTTTCATTTGTGGTGATAAGTTACCTTATGGTTTTACATTTATGCAGAGAAAGGCCAGTTAGCGATGGAGTGTAATGCGCAGGAGACATATCGTGGCACATTAAAATCACTTACAAACCTTGTGTGCTCTTGTTTGTCAGAAATGGGTGATGGCTCTCTTGTCCTCCAGATTCTAGAGAAAGTCTTACTCGAACAAATAGTAAGTTTGTATTTTGATAATACTTATATTGAAATGCATAGTAGCATTTTCATATAATAACATCTCAGTTCTTTAAATTCCTTTTGGGTCTCGGAAATGCTTTAATTAGATGTTCTTTTTGGTGCAGATTCTGAAGCCTGCTTTGGACAATGGATGTGCCATACTCAGGATGGTATGCGCGTTGGACTCTAAACCTACTAGACTTTCTGAAAGTAGCATAACCACTCTAAGTGAATTTTTACCAGGATACCTGATGGAGATTGTCAATGTGAGCACTTCTTTACCCTTATAAAAAATTTCTTGCGTCCTAAATGTTTAATTTTAATCTTGGGATTGACACATCTCTCTGCGCTCTTCAATGCAGTGTATAACAGAAGATAATGAGAACTCTTACCTTTACATACAAACATGTCTCTATTATTTAGTACCTTGCTATTTCCTGTTCGACCGGAGCTCCAAACTCACACAACAGGTTCTGAAAAGAATGCAATCGATGGTTAGTGAAAACACTAAAGCACTGGAATCGGTCCAGGACAAAGAAAGCGGTCAAAACTCATTGAAGGTGATACGGTGCATTGTCTCTGTGATCCTGCTGATGCACAACGATGTCAAAGTTAGGAAGATAATATTGTCATCCAAGTCAGAGGTCGATTTAATTCTTCAGAACGTTGTCTCCTTGCAGGTATCGTATCTAGTCTCTTATCTGTCATCATGCAAACTGCAAAACCATGTGATGATGACTGATGAGTTTTTACCTCTTAACTGCGCAGTCCTCGGGAAGCACGAGCTTGACAGTAGAAGGTAAACATATGATGAAAATTGCGGGAGAGCGACTTAAGATTGCATCCAATAGCTTACTCACATTATAAGTTTACAAGTTAATACACACATTAAGAAGTTGTTTCACAATTGTAACATGAAATGATAAGTGCTCTCTTTACAAGGGATGCTAAGGAGATATGTATTTGCTTTTACTTGTTTTGGAAAGCAGCAATTTTGATCGCAATTATGCAAACTAATATTATCTTTGTTTTCATTTTCTTTTCCTTTTGTGAAAGATTTTCTATCGATTTAATTTATTTACATAAGAAAATAGAATATCTGTACGGGGAGCATTTTTGGTCCAAACAGGTATTAATAAAGATAGTTCAATAACTTTTGTGAATTAATTAAACTTGTTACTATTGTGTATACAATAGAAAAAATAAAAAAATCTCAGAAAATATTAAATTATATTAGATTAATCAAATGAGATTATTTAAATTTTATTAGATTTTCTAAAATTAGTAAACATTTATATTATACAGTAATATGATGGAGCATATTAGAGTTATGTTTTTATAATTACAGTTCTTTGCGGGTTGGTTAGTCAAAACATGCAAGATAGCATATTGATTCGAGATAGATTAACGTATAAAAAATTATTGTCCTGCACACCTCGCGTATTAGAATCTAGATTTTGCATAGAACGAATTAGAAATATTGTATAAACATCAAAACACATTGCATAATTACACAATAAATCAATAAAATAATATTTTCTCACTAAAAACGTAAAAATAACAAATATTTAAAACAATAACACTTAAATTAGATCTAATTTTTCATTCTTATTTTATATATTTCAAAATTTAGTCTATAAAAAACTCTATCTCGTTCTATAGTTTAAAAACAAGAAGCAATGAATGAGCTTTAGGGGGTGTATTGGATTAGAGATTTTAGGAGATTTGAGGTTTTCTTTAAAATCTCATGTTATTCAATTAATGATTTTTAAATATTTTACCAAATTCTGTGTTATTGGAAATGAAATTTATGTAAAATTATTTTAAAATCACTTCTAATCTGGCTTTATTCAATCAACAATTAGTAAAACCCAAATCAAATCCACTGTTATTCAAAACTAAACATTTTTTAAAGAAAATATTGTGAAAATGATTTTGGGAGACTTTACATTCATTTTTAGTTGAAAATAGTGACAAATAGTGGTAAAGAAAATCACATCTCTATAGGTGTTATTTGGAGAGACTTCAAACAAGAAAAAAAAAAAAAAAATTGTTCTTCCCTTCTTTTTTTTGGTCGAATTGGTTCTTCAGACTTTCCAAAAAAAAAAAAAACCATGGAAATAGATCATTCATCTTTTTCTCGAGCCGAGAGAGAGATAGTCAGACAAGAGATCCTCAATTTCGCTCTAAGAATCCTCGATTTCGTGGTAACAATTTCGTTTAGATGCCTCTATTATCAAGATGGCGAATGCATTTGGATTCTTCAAATATCCTTCAATTTCTACCTTACTAAGCATAATCCATGTTCCGATTAGAGTTTCTTGATCTGGGTTTTGCGTTTCGAATCGATTTTGTGCTCTAGAGTCAGCTCCATGGATGGAGCTCCATTTGAGATGCTAAACAAGTATGTTATAGCGTTTCATCCATGTTCTCATTCAAAAATTGTGCTGGTTTCTTTAAAAATCAGGCTTTGATTTTGAGGATCATGATGTCACTTATTTTTCATCTTCGTCTTCTCAGGTACATTTTTTTTTACTGACAAGGTAGAGATCAAGGTTATCACCAAGCAAACTTGCTTATTTGCTTTAGCAGGACCCAAAAGCAACCCGGATGCTTTGGATGGGTACGGATCTTAATTTGCCTCCTGTGCAAACGGATGATTTTACAGAGAAGATGAAGTCTAGGATCACCGGAGGTATGGTTCTCTTTTTCCAAGTTTCCAGTGGATTAGCTTTGCTCTTAGGCGAACACAATGTTCTTATCTGGTGTTTTTGACTTGACAGAGGTTGATTCCAATCTTAGAAAGAAATGTGAATCTTTTGCTGTGTCGGGTTTCGTGGAGTATGAAAGTGATCTAGACGTGATTGCACCGGTTGAGATTCTTAAACAAATATTTCGGACACCTTACTCGAAATCTCAGCTCTCTATAGCAGTTCAACAGGTTGGAAAGACTCTCGTCTTGAACCCTGGGTGCGTCTTGTTTTCCTTATTCCATTTTTTTCAATGAGTTATGAATTATCCTCTCTGATGCAGATTTGATTCAAAAGAGCACAATATTCGACCAGGGTTTCTGAACTTTGTTATGCATTCAATGAGGATGGAGGGGTGTGATTGCATATGAACTTTCATTTTTTTTTTCTTGTTTCTTCGTAACTTCTTAGTCAATGATTTTTGTTCTTAATAATTAGTCTATCTATTCGTTTGCTGAATGAATTTTTGCTCTGCAATTTACATGCAATTTACTATTTAAAAAAACTAAAATAAATCCAGATTTATAATTATTAATAGATAGATGGATTGATTCCAGAGTGAAACGAATAGATAGATGAGTTTTCCAGAAAAGATGAGTTTTGCAATTTGCTAGACCAAAGACTGGAAAATCCAGATGGATTTATAATTATTAAAGAAAATCTTACCAAATCACTTATGAATTTTTTTTTTTTTTTTTTTTACAAATTCCCATCAAAACCACCGAGATATCCTCAAAATCTACCTAAATCCCCCTAAATGTAAAACCCACCAAAATCACCTAAAATCTATAATCCAATACATCCGCCTTAGAGTCTTTTACTTTTGTAAGCGTAAAAAACGTTGAAAATTCAAAACCTTAACTTTTTAGTTTTTAACATTAACATGGTTCAATCTCCCACCAATTTGAGGTGATGGGCTTAACCAATGATAAAGCCCATTATTGTTTGGCAACGAGGCCCATTAGATTTATGGACCCAACTAAATCCGACTCGTTCTTAAAACCCTAACTCGCACTGAGATAACATCTCTCGTCCTCCCCATCTCCTCTCTCTCTCTCTCCCTCCCTCACCGTCCGTTCGCTTTGAAGTAACCATGGTTCGTTCTTCGCCGCCGGAGTATTCTTATTGCTTTCGTTTCTCAGATATGTATACTTGAGGATTTCGTTCTCTGACTATTTATGTGGTTTCTTCTTTTCTTGATGAAAACAGCCGCAGGGAGATTACATTGATGAGCACAGGAAGAGGTATGGATATCGCCTCGACCACTTCGACAAATTGCGCAAGAAGAAGGCGCGTGAAGTTCACAAGCACTCCACCATGGCTCAGAAGGTTCTGATTTCTTCTTCCATTTGTTTTTGTTTTTCAACTATTTTGGCTTCCTTTTGCTGATTTCGTCTCTTTTGGTTGTTGTGTGGTGAATTGCAGTCTCTAGGTATCAAGGGTAAGATGATTGCAAAGAAAAACTATGCTGAGAAAGTTCTCATGAAGAAAACGTAAGTATTTCGCTTTCTCTTGTTTCTGACACTTAGATTCCTATGTTTACCACCGAAAATGTATTATGGATCAAAGATGCTTAGTGATATCATGATAAATTGGCAATTCTAAGAAAATCAATGTGGTTTATGTATAGTTGAGAAGACGTTTAGTCTGAGTCTTCATATGTTTTGTAGAATGAAATAATCAATCTTGTGCT
Source organism: Eutrema japonicum (assembly GCA_030161315.1). Classification (NCBI taxonomy): domain Eukaryota; kingdom Viridiplantae; phylum Streptophyta; class Magnoliopsida; order Brassicales; family Brassicaceae; genus Eutrema; species Eutrema japonicum. The sequence continues at coordinate 54,553,740 of BSQW01000005.1, read as the reverse complement.
GTGCTCTGAGATACTTACATTCGTTTAACTTAGATTGAAAATGCACGAGGAGAGTTCATCAAGGCGTAAAGCTGATGAGAACGTTCAGGAGGGAGCTGTTCCTGCTTATCTCCTTGATCGTGAGAATACCACTCGGGCCAAGGTTAGTTTTTTTTTGAGTTGATATCGATAATTTTGAAAATTGGTGAAAAGCAACACATGACGAGTGTTTTTGGGTGTAGGTTCTTAGCAACACCATAAAACAAAAGAGGAAACAGAAAGCTGGGAAATGGGAGGTCCCTCTTCCAAAGGTGAAAACTTTCTTCATGATTTTAAATAACTTGAGAATGCTTTTTTGTACCTGCTTTTGTCTTCCTTTGGTGTTTTTTTTCTAAGAAATGGCTAAGCTCAAATTATTCATCTTGGCAGCTGATAATCTTTTCATTTTCCAGGTCCGTCCCGTGGCTGAAGACGAAATGTTTAGAGTGATCCGATCTGGGAAGAGGAAAAGTATGTAATTATGTATTTAGTTTGAGATCATAATCTCAAACTATTCACTCATTATCATATATGCTAGGATTCAGGAATTCTAGATTATATTCAATTTGCTTTGTAGCTAGATAGTCTCACTTACAACTATTGAAATTCTTTCCCTTTTTTTTTGCATCAACTATTCAGCAAAACAATGGAAGAGGATGGTTACAAAAGCTACATTTGTTGGACCTGGTTTCACAAGGAAGCCACCAAAGTATGAGCGTTTCATCCGCCCGTCTGGGCTGCGTTTCACCAAGGCCCACGTCACTCACCCTGAACTAAAATGCACTTTCTGTCTTGAGATCATTGGAGTCAAGAAGAATCCTAACGGTCCAATGTATACATCACTCGGTGTCATGACCAGAGGAACAATCATTGAGGTTAGTCCCAAGATCTATACATATTGGGTTCTCACTTCTCACATATGCTGGAGCTGCAAATACCTCGTGAAATTATCATAAATGTGAACTGATTTCCAGGTCAATGTGAGTGAGCTTGGTCTTGTTACACCAGCTGGAAAAGTTGTCTGGGGTAAGTGAGAGATATACAGAACCTTATGCAAATTTGTAAATGTGATGTCAGTGACTTAACTCTCCCTTCGTTTTGATTTCAGGGAAATACGCTCAAGTGACTAACAATCCAGAGAATGACGGATGTATAAATGCCGTTTTGCTTGTGTAATCAAATCTCCGGCAATCTCAGAGAGGGATGGATAGAGACAAGAGGAAGGCAAGAATCTTGGTGGTTGGTTACTCTCTTTTATGTTCTCTCCTGAAAACAATTTTGTGTTATCACATTAACCAGCTCTTATAGCTTTCTAAGGATCCAACTTTGTTGCGTTTAATACATTTTGAGCCTCTTTTCCGTTGCTTTTGCCTTAAGAATCCAAATTTGTTGCTACTCAACGGTAAGAGAGACTAATCTAAGAGTAGGCATATAATAAACCAAATTGTATTTTTATTTGATTTTAATTTTAATTCTATATAACCTTTAAAACCGATAAAACTTAGGAATCCGAACCGTAAACTGGCTTGCTGTTCCGCCTAGGCTTATCAGTCATTTATGACACAATCAATTGTGCATGTAAGAAACATACGAGTATATAAGTAGAGTAAACTTTATTACAATATTTTTAGATGTGAAGGCAACTGGGAATATAGAATACAACAGTGAGATAAGAAGAAGCAGTTGAAAGCTTAAGCTTATCCTATCAACTTGTGGTTGGTAAAGCTACGGCTGCCAATGGAGGCTCAATTACTTGGAGCAGTCCTGAAGACAGCCTTCTTGTAAGATCTTCTACTGCGACCTTGGCCACATCAGCTCTCATACCGATATCAGTAGCGTACCTACTGGCACAATACACACCGACCGCTGTTGCCGCCATTCCATAAACGTTTGTTGTCACAAGCCGCATCGGTGTGGACAAAACCGCAGCAATCGGCCCACCTATAATCGACACAGCCTGACCGCTCTGTCCCATTGTCCTTCCCTCAAGAACCAGCAATCCCGTTTTGCAATATATCGCAAAGTCCTCACAGTTGTTCTTGAAAACATCGTAACATCCAAATCCGTTTTGAAGGAGGTGTTTGGCACGGTGGACAACAATGTCATCAGGGTCAGAGACGGCGAGTGTGCAGGTTCCTCCTCGGGCTTTGGCAAGGAAGTGAGCGGCGTTGACCGAGTACTGAAACCGGTACAAGACACCACCGGCTAGGAAACAGTTGAGGCATGATGAAGCAACACCGTGGCCTTCATTTGGTGGAACGCATGTTGGACAGTGCATGTGGCCTCGAGATGGACCTGAGCTCACCAGTATGAGATCTAGAACAGTCCCGGTTCCAACTTCTTGGCCTTGTCTTGTGAAATGGATGACTCTGTCATCTCCAACATATATGCCTGCTTAAAAAAACTTATTAGATCGTGAACTAAGGAAATGCAATCAAAGCAGCAACATTTCTTAGGCTTCCACAGAATTATCTCGTCACCATTTAAAAAATAAAGCATATCATTACACAAATTTTCAGCAACCTGTAGAAGCTATTTAGGGAATCAATCCTTCTAGTGAACAACACATTCTGATTTTGGTTACTACATCACAACATTGTTCGACAACCTACAAGCTTGGGTAGTGATTAAACCAGGAGGAGAAAGAGAAATATGGATTCATAGTGATAAGCTCAACATTAACCCTAATTCATCGGCAAAATTGAACATTATCTCAATCGATTTATAACACTAGACAGAAGAAACTTAAAAGAAAAATTCGTTAAAAAAAAAGAAGAGGGTTTCGAAGAAGCGAAATCGAAGAGGAATACAAACCGTGGTGGGCATAGATGTAAGCAGTCCTCCACGAGTAGATATGATCCCCAGGTTTCAAAAACGATCTATCGATTCTGTTCAAACGCAAAATGATTGCAAGTATAAGAAACCAAAAACAAATGATCGGAAGATCAAAAGGGGATAAGAGACGATATCAATGAAAAAGTATTGATATTTACCTGTTGGAGAGAAGACCCATCTGTGATTCTATGTGAACGGAAGAGACGAAGCTGACTCCCCTTTTTTGTCAACTTTATCTTCAACGAAAGCGAGAGAATGTATCGTATTCAATGGCTTTCGGTTTTCGCCATCTTTCCTTCGTCGTTAAGGAAAAATCAAAAGGGAGAGAGACAGTGGACAGGTGTGACTACAGTGGATTTTCACGTGGCATCGTTTCTTGTTTTTTGGGCCGGTTTTGATAGAATGGGCCTTTAATTTGATGGGAAGGTAATCTATTCCCAGTTATTTTATTTTAAATTGCTTTGATGAGATCTGGTAATCTATTGGTGTAATTTTATTAACCAATAACTTACAATTGTAATCAAATTAATAAGATAGCTAACTGGCTTGTATTGGTTATATCAAATCATAAAATCAACACACCCTTTAATTCTATCATAATGTTTTCTTTTTAATATACTCCCTCCGTTCCATAAATATATATTTTTTAGAGAAAAAAATTGTTTCACAAAGTTATATTTTTTAGCTTTTCTATGCAAATTTTATTAATTAATGATGATATTTTGAAAAGTTTAAGAAAATTAATTAAATTTATTGAACTACTATTGGTTTAGAGATATGAGAAATTGTTCAGTAACAAAAATTGATGCATTTATGATTAAGTATTAATTTTTTTTAATATGTGTGAAAACTCTAAAAAATTCATTTTTATGGAACGGAGGGAGTATATATTTTAGCAATTAGCATTATTATTTTCTGTCAACATCTTTTAACATTATATAGAAATCATTTTATTGCTAGTAAGATTAATGCTAATGTGATAATATTTACAATAACTTATTATGTGAACATTAAATTAAATTGTAATCAATAACTTACAATTGTAGAATTATAGGATTTTGCCTCGTAATTTTTTAACCAATAACTTACAATTGTAATCAAATTAATAAGATAGCTAAATGGCTTGTATTGGTTATATCAAATCATAAAATGAACATAGCCTTTAATTCTATCATAATGTTTTCTTTTTAATATACTATATTTCAGCAATTAGCACTTATTTTCTGTCAACATATTTTAGCATTATATAGAAACCATTTTATTGCTAGTAAGAATGCTGGTGTGATAATATTTACTTGTATAACTTTGAATGATTAATTTGATTAGTCAACAGTCAAAACTAAAGAGATAAGATATATATTTAAAAAAAAATCTTCAATCAGTACATCTATTTGTAAAATTTAGTGAAAGTGTATTCTTTTACTTTAAAAAAACAAATTAGTTATGTAAACAACTGATAAAAAATAAGAAAAACTAATATCACAACATAAAACTAAGAAAATAAGAATATGGAGATTCTCTAGTCTAAGATAGTATCAAACATTAAATATAACACAGAGCAACCTCTTTCAGGAAAGATTTTTGCAGATATGTAACCAAATAAAGCTTAATGATAATAGTTTATCCAATGAGATAGCCAATATATATATATATATACACATATACATATGATTGGTTGATTCATGGTTCGTCTTCATCTACTAGCAACAACATACATAACCGAAACAGCAACTAAAAAACCATTTCTGCCTTTAAAGCTTTTGCTTTTAATCTCAAGAGTGAAGACTAAAAGGCTAAAACCACATCCTCCCACCAATCATATCTTCCGTACGGTCACTCTCTCTCTCTCCATTTCAAACAAACCCTTCAGATTCTCGAGAAAATATCGTGGTAAGAAAGATAAACCATCCGAATGTGTGTTTATGTCTCTTGCTTTCTTTCATTTTCATCTTCGATTCTTCTTTCTGGGTCTTTCTCTCCTCTTTCTTTCTTTGAGGAAATCTGAGATTCTTCATTCATTCATTCAGTGCCTGATTTTCTCGGAAACAAAAAATTCGATTTTGAGCAGAGACGAGCGGAGAAGGCGAAGGGTGTCGAGAGATTTGTATTTGGAAGCAATTGATTGTGATATCTATCCGCATAACTCCCGATCGGAGATTGAAATTCTCAGATTTGATTGTTTTGTCTTCTTGAGTATGAGTCTCCGTCGAAGCCTCTCAACGCCGTCGCTTTGCTGCGGAGGATCCACTGCGGCGGAGTTTTGCGGTGGTACGACGGCTGAGTGCGCCGCCTTATGTTGCTGCGGCCCTTGCAGCGTCGTGAAGCTAGTCGTACTCGCCGTCTACAAGCTCCCTCGCGGACTCTGCCGCCGTGCAACCCGTCGTCTGCGACGGAGACGACTAGCGAAGAAGGAGGGTTTAGAGAATGGAGAGTTCGAGAGTAAAGTTGGGAGTTCGCAATTCGCTGTTCATCCATTACAGAGCTGCAAAGACGAGGAGGAGGAAGAAGAAGAAGAAGACGAGGCAGTGGTTGCGTTAGAGAAAGAGATGTGGAGCAGATTTTACAGTGGAGGTTTCTGGCGAAGCCTTTCTCAAGCTGAAACGGCGTCGTCTTCGAAACCCGATTAGATATAGTCGGATTCGAAGTGTTTTTTAATCAGAGTGAAGTGTATATGCTTCTTGTTCATACTAGCTTTTATTAATAAAATTGTGCGAATGAATGAATGTTCCCTTTCAATTAAATGTAAGCTTTCAATCAATCGTCAGATTCATCACATAAGAAATGAGATGGCTCGAGACCCGATTATGCATTTGTGTCTAAATCGAAACCAAAGGTCCAACACTTTACTGGAGGACTCGTTTTCGTCATGGACGAGGTTACAAGTAGACCACTAGGTGAAGATCTCTCTACCCCCAACAACACTTATCAAAGAACTTTTAAGATACGAAGACAAATAAATAGAATATTTTGTTTGTTACAGTATATTGTAGTCAAATCATCCTCAAATGCTAATTTTAAAATTTTAAATTGCATATTCACGATGCGTGTGAAGCATCTATAGATTCATGGACTAAAGTTGATTGTGTTTGAATCAAACAAAATATCTAGGTTACACAGTAATCTATGAATTCACACACATGACACATGATAATGAAAAAAAAGTTATACTAGAGATTTATTATGATTAATGAGAAAGTGGAGAAAAGACGCATGTGTGGGTTTGTAACGTGGCATACATGCCCTAATGAATAGTTTAAGTATGGATCAAACACTGTGAAGAAACAGTTGTGGATTGGATAGCATCACAAAGCACATCAAAAGTAATAATTAAAAGACACAAAACAGAAATATTTTGGATGTTTGGTATAACAAATTGAGATGAAATTGATTAAGACGTGCTTTAAGTGAGAAGGATCCAGCAATAGATTCGGAAGAAGCGTGGGATATGGAATATAGCAGTGATATGGCTTTATAGGTGACAGCTTAGGGCTTAGGAGAGAGAGAGTCAGGTGGTAAACAATGTACTAATAATGGTGAGTGAAAAAAAAGTGAATAAAGTTAAGTAACTAGGGTTTCATGTGGTTCCAGAGTACAGTGTATGCCTTCGTGTAAACTGTCCTTTTCTTTCTTTTACCCTTTTTTCTGTGGGGGCCCTTTGATTTTGTATTTATTTACATTGATTCACTGAGTTCCTACCACACACCACTACTTTACGTCACCATATTTATTGACGTTTATTTCCTCTTTTATCTCTATTTACAATCACATTTTTGTTTAGTTTCAAATTGTCTTTACAATAGAAATGCAGCTGTGATGCGACCATTCTTCATGGATTTTAGTAGTATGCGTTGAATCCCATGCATTGCGTCTTTAAATGTTTTTCTATCACATTAAGAAAGGTAAAGAAAACTTGTTTTCCATTTTTTCCTCAAATCATCTCTCTTATAAAACACAATCGAAATCTGTCGTCGCTGTAGGATGGAAAAAAAAACACAATTTTGGGGTTCACCACATTATACATGATTATTCATTTTTTCTTATTTTCGTATTCTCTCACAATAATACTTTTGTTATATTACAGCTAAAACACATACGTATCAACTACTCAATATCAAAAGAATCAGAAAAATAGTGTGCCGGGAGATTAATCCGAAAGAATGAAACTATGTTATTATTAATTAGGATAATACATTTTTTTTGTTGGGAGGTCTGAGTACGCGCTATAAAAACAAAGTTTCAATATCTTCAAAACAATAATGTAGTGACACCTATAAGTTTATTAGCCGCCCAAATACTAACAGAGATCACGGTGACTAGTCTTAAATCGATAAACACAAAAGATTATAAAAGAAAGATCGAATTTTAGGTCGGGTCGAGGATAGACCACGGACGGCCTAATATGCCATATCGTGAGCTTCCATGAGGTGGAAAAGCATGGAAGACGGATATGCTTCATGGGTTGTAAGGATCACACTAGAAGCCTCTATGTTCAATATTGTGAGAGCAAAATCTCACAACCTCAATTCTCGGTTTTCAGATTATATGTTTTTGAGAATTACTTAAAATATTGAGAGAAAAGTTGTATATTACTTTGTTTGCCAATAATTCGGTCTCTTACAATAAGATTGGTGTTTCGAATTTATATTAGCTGAAAACGTAACTGCCTAATTATTATACACATTAACTATATAATTGAATTCGTAATCTTTTGTCTTTAATACAGAGTAACTTTGTTTGACCATGTTTTGAATTGGCCGAGTGCGTGCTCCTATCTTCATGCGAGCTCGTTTTCTTTCCTCGTGTTTGGTTCTTCCAGCTTGTTGATTTGCTCTACTTCGCGACTTCGCTTACTTCAGCTCGTAAAAGTTTATGTGAGATCTTTCCATGGGACAAACCTTCTTTGTCTAGCCTGTTTATTCGTTATGGGCCTTGAGCGCGGAATTTGGATCCAACAAATATGGAACTAGTCATTTGTTCTTAAAAAGAAGACTTGTTGATAATTAAAAAAAAAGACTTGTCAAAGAAAGTATTTATACCATTTACGTGATTAAGTGTCACTTTTTTGTTCATTCACAAGAAAAGAGTGAATGTAAGTAATATGTGTCGCTAAAATTTGTTATTTAGCGTTTGCCCATTCCCAAAAAAAAAAAAAAATCTGGAATTTTGTACAGGAAGGGATGATTTACATGTGCGAATCATCCTCCCTCGCATTACTGATTCCAAACATAAAATACTTTCGAAGTTTCTGGTTAAAAAAAGAAAGTGGGAACTATTACGAAATGGGCCAAACAGGTTAAAGGGCCCAAATTAAGTCAAAAAGTGGTCACAAGATACTCGCTTTTCGGGTCTTAGAGAGAAAAAGCAGTAAATGCTTCTCTTGTGTGTTGGGGTGTGAGCTTTATGCGCATATAGGGCGCGTAAGAGTAGTATGTAATTTCAGATGGGACCATAGGTTGATTATACAATTCACAAAGCCAAAAAGCGTATTTACTACTATTTGCTTAGACGGATGGATGGATGTTTACGTCCCAAACCGACAGCTTCGTTTCCAAGCCACGCGTTCCTCGGCTTCCTCTTCACTCAGTTATCACATGTCTCTCTCTCTCTCTTTCTTTTTATCTTTCCTTCTCTTCTCTCAATTTCACTTTCAAGTTAAGTGTTCTCACATTCATTTCCTGTTACCAAACTACATATTTTTTTGTGTGAATTTCGCTTAAGAAAAAAAAAAGAGTTCAAAGGAAGTTTAAGCCGAGCCGAGCCGAGCTGGGATGAGGAAGAAAAGAATATTAAAGTCAGCAAACATTATAAAATGTTTTGGTGGTCCCTACACCAGCCTGGTCCGAAAGGTCGAAAACCCCCAAAACTACACAACACAGACACACAACCAAACTCATCTCTCTCTCAGACTTCCACTTGCCATCGCCGACACTTCAAGAAAATATAAAAAGCAGAAAAAAAGTAAACTCTTTCTTTCTTTCACCAAAAGAATAAAAAGGAGAAAATTATTATTGTTCCATCTTTCTGATTATCCGATCTAACAGAGCTCCATGGATCGCCGTATCTATGGTGGCTCCGCCGTCACTGTTCTCTTTCTCTTCCTACTCATCTCCTCCACCGCATATGCATTATCCAAGAACCCGAATCCTTCATCCGGGTCCGGTCAGATCAACTCCAACTCCGTCCTCGTAGCTCTCCTCGACTCTCGTTACACGGAGCTCTCCGAGCTCGTCGAGAAGGCTCTTCTCCTTGAGACACTCGAAGACGCCGTTGGTCGCCACAATATTACCATTTTTGCCCCTCGCAACGAAGCTCTCGAGCGTGACCTTGACCCGGAGTTCAAGCGGTTCTTGCTCGAGCCAGGTAATCTCAAATCTCTCCAAACACTCCTCATGTTCCACATTATCCCCAATCGGGTCGGATCGGACCAATGGCCCTCCGAGGAGTCGGGTCGGGTCAAACACCACACGCTGGGCAACGATCAGGTCCATTTGAGCAAGACTAAAGGAGACGGCAAAAAGAGGGTGGATTCGGCTGAGATAATCCGACCCGATGATCTGACCCGACCCGACGGATTGATCCACGGGATCGAACGACTTCTCATCCCTCGCGCCGTTCAAGAGGATTTCAACCGCCGTCGGAGCCTCCAATCAACCTCCGCCGTCTTACCCGAAGGAGCTCCGGAAGTTGACCCGAGAACCAACCGTCTCAAGAAAAAAGCCGCACCAGTACCCGCCGGATCCCCACCGGCTCTCCCGATCCAATCCGCCATGGCTCCTGGTCCGTCGCTAGCTCCGGCGCCTGCTCCGGGACCGGGAGGGAAGCACCACCACTTCGACGGTGAAGCTCAAGTCAAGGATTTCATCCACACGCTGTTGCATTACGGCGGTTACAACGAGATGGCAGACATTCTCGTGAATCTGACGTCACTCGCGACGGAGATGGGTCGGTTGGTGTCGGAAGGCTATGTGCTAACGGTTCTTGCTCCGAACGACGAAGCCATGGCGAAACTGACGACGGATCAGCTGAGCGAGCCAGGAGCTCCGGAGCAGATCGTGTATTACCACATCATCCCGGAGTATCAGACGGAGGAGAGTATGTACAATTCTGTTCGGAGATTCGGGAAGGTGAAGTTCGATACGCTGCGTTTTCCTCATAAGGTTGCGGCTAAGGAAGCTGATGGTTCGGTTAAGTTCGGAGACGGTGAGAGGTCGGCGTATTTGTTCGATCCAGACATTTATACGGACGGTCGAATTTCGGTTCAGGGGATTGATGGTGTTTTGTTCCCTGAAGAGGAGAAGATTGTTGAATCGGTTAAAAAACCAGTTAAGAAAGTTGTTCAGCTGAGAAGAGGTACGTTTTTGTTTTAGTTTCTTTGATTGAATCATTAATCTTACATTTGTGTTTAGAATTGGCAAGTTTAGATGATTAAGCACCAATAGTTTTGGTAAATTGATCTGCTGTTGATTCATCCAACCGCAATAGTCCCTAATTGGTTGAATGAGTCATGCCTAAATCCAATTGACTTCCTGGTTTAGGTTAATAACCGAGGCGCAATGAGATCTTGAGAATGGTAGTTTTGTGAATGTCTGAGTAAGAACAAGATTAGTATTCCGAGATTGTAAGACGGGTCTAGTAATTCAAACAAGGTTAGGGTTCGAAGAATGTAAGATGGGTCTAGTAATTCAATCCGATGCTGTGAAAAACAGGAACCACCTTTTCTGTCAATGGCTCTCGGTGTAGAATTCACCGAGCCAATTGAATAATTCCGGATACTGAAACCAAGAGGTGGATTATATATTAGGAAAGTAAAGATTTGTGAGACTAAACACAAGCAAGAGGTAGGCTTTTTTGTGTGTGTGTGTGTGGTCATAGCCTTTAGCTAAGCTGGCTAAAAGCATCTTGTCATGTTTCTTACCTTCAAGATGGTTTGTTAGATAAATTATTGGATAGTTTGTTAATAGCTTTTTGTAAAGTACGAATAATATTATTATACGTAAGGGGACAATCATGGAGAGATTAGAGTGTGTGATTGTGGTAGACTTTGACCTAATAAAGGTGTTATTGTTGTGATTGAAATAAACAGGGAAATTGTTGGAAGTAGCCTGTAGAATGCTTGGTGCTTTTGGCAAGGACACTTATCTCAGCAAATGCCGGTGAATTAGCAAACCCGCCTAAGAATCGATGTAAACACGGTTAGAATTTTTACGATCTTTTGTTTCAGTCGTTCATTGATCCGTTCAAGCGATTAGCGATGGTAACAGGAACTCGTTTCTTTCTCTTTACTCAGGTGACTGAAGATTTGGCCTTGGGTGAATAGAAAACAAAGAAAAGCCAACAACGTTCAAAAACCCAATCTTCCATGGAATGAGAAGGATGTTTTGTTTTTTTTCTTAAATATATATATATTTTGGGGGGGGGGGGTGTTTGATATTTGGTCTGGATTATGAATACTGTAATTAGATATATCAATCATTTTTTAATTAATTTGGTGGTGTATGAGAACGAGAGTACATTCAATAAAAGGGGAAACAAAAGAGAGAACAAAACCTTTTCTTTCATCTTTAAGGATTTGTTGTTTTTTGGACTCCTTGGCTTTTGCTCTGGGGAAAGCATATTTCCATTTGGTAAAGGAATAATTAAATTTAGAATCATCTCCACTATGATTAGAGATGTCCGTGACTTTATTGTTTTTGGGAGAATGTATTATATATTTGGTAGAAAAAGTAATCACATGGACATGGCAAATGGGTTGGCTCATGGCTGTGTTGTTGACTGATTGGAGGACAAACACAAACTTAGCTGTCTTTGGGGTTAAAATTTGTTGTGAGAAATCTCAAGTCTTAATACCTAAGCTGTCTGAATTTTTCCATGTGGTCATCGATGCTCTCTCTAATATATGTTTGTTTGTTTTTGTTCAGATGCTCTTTTGTTCTTCTTTCTAATAAAAGAGCATATTTCACAGAATAATGTAAGAAAAGTTGGTAGAATCATTAGTAAGGCAGTAGCAATTTGTGCTATCTAAAGAAAAGACCGTCTAAACCTAAACTACATTTGTCTATGTGTATACCAGATTGTCTATGTATAATGCGTGATTTATAAACACTTCATATCTGGGAGGGTATGATTCGTTAACGGATCTTAGTTAAATTGATTAATTACACTGACCGTATTTAAAGGGGACCCCCCCAAGAGCAAAAAAAACACTTAAAATTTACGATTTATATAATTAGCCAAAAATCAGTTAAAACCCGCGAAGTATTATTAGGTTAAAAACTTGTAAAGTTAAATAAATAAGCAATAATTTGAAAGTATTATGCATTATTATCCTCTGTAGTTTTGATAAGATACCTAGGAAGAGACTCGAAACTTTATAGCAAAAAAAAAACTTTATATAATAGGCGAATCCATAAACGAGGCAAGGGTCCAAGATCCCTTTTCACGTTGGTTCTATTCCCCTTTAAATAGCCTCTTTCATCTTCTTTACATGTCATTAATTTTAAAATTAATTCTCCAATTAATGAAGAATTGACGATGACAATTAAACTTATCAATTGAATCGCCAATTAATATTCAGACGGCCGTTTTCTTTATTTTGATACTTAAACATTCTTAGGAATTGTAAAATAACGAGTTTTCGATGAAATGGACCGGATCCACAGTGTAAGATCTGATACCAACAATAGGTCTGGACATTCGAGTCGGTTTGGATCGAATTTGTCGAGTTTCGGATAGAGAGATTTATGATTCATTTAGAAAAAAATATACAATGTATTTAATTTATGTTAATTTTGTGTTCATTTAGAAAAAAAATATATTCTTGAAACTTTTTTTTGGTTGGTTTTGAAGCAAACTGAAAATTTGAAACTTTTTGTCCAAGGTATTACTGAAAGACAAATTGATTGTTTAACCGCTCGATTTTGACCGTTATTTTCCCCTCTCCTCTTCCCAGTTGATGTTGGAATTGCGTTCCGATTGAAAAACAACAATGAAAGCTTTGTTTCGATTCAAGTCTTTCTTATTTGATCCAACCCGAAGGAACCCACTCGTCTCTTTCTCAGCTTTCTCAAAGTCATCCAAATCCAAAACCCCTGCGAAGATCCAAGCAGCAGCTACACCAATCACCTCGCTTTTTAACGAGATTACTCAAATTTTAGGATCGGATGTTGTCAAATCAGACGAAACTACGCAGCTGAGAGTTCCGGTGTCGGGAGGAACCCATGTGGCAGGAGCTGTCTGTGGTGATGGAGCATTGGTTTCTTGCACGCAATGTGTTCGTGAAAATGCTAGCATGGGATTTTCAAATGAGAACGGAGAGGCTAAAGGAGGTGCTGTTTTTCCTGATGAATTCGACGTCAGCCCCTTGGTTCATGAGATTACGAGCGTCGTCAGGGCAGATGGCGATATTATGGTTTCCATGGAGGACAGGTTAGAGGACTTGAGTTTTCGGTTTGAACCAGATATCGTAGAAAAAGTACTGAAGAGGTGCTTTAAGGTTCCTCATTTGGCTCTGAGGTTCTTTAATTGGGTGAAAGACAAGGATGGCTTTTCACATACAGTCGGAGTTTACAACACCATGCTAAGCATAGCTGGGGAAGCTAGGGATCTCGATATGGTAGACGAATTGGTGAAAGAAATGGAGAGGAACACTTGTGATAAGGATATTAGGACATGGACTATTCTTATCTCAGTGTACGGGAAAGCAAAAAAGATTGGAAAAGGGCTGCTCGTCTTTGAGAAGATGAGGAAAAGTGGCTTCGAACCCGATGCTGCGGCTTACAATATCATGATTAGGTCTCTATGCATCGCCGGTAGAGGTGATCTTGCGCTTGAATTCTATAAGGAGATGATTGGAAAGGGTATCACTTTTGGATTGAGAACGTACAAGATGCTACTGGATTGCACAGCGAAATCAGAGAAACTTGATGTAGTCCAGTCCATTGCAGATGACATGGTTAGGATATGTGAGATTTCAGAACATGATGCTTTTGGTTATTTGCTCAAGAGTTTTTGTATTTCCGGCAAGATAAGAGAAGCGCTGGAACTGATTCGTGAGTTGAAAAACAAGGAAGTGTGCCTTGACACTAAGTATTTTGAGATTTTGGTTAAAGGACTTTGCAGAGCCAATAGAATAGTAGATGCTCTTGAAATTGTCGATATAATGAAGAAGAGGAAACTAGATGACTCAAATGTCTATGGGATCATTATCAGCGGGTATCTCAGGCAAAACGATGTTTCTAAAGCACTTGAACAGCTCGAGGTTATAAAAAAATCAGGGCATTCACCTAGAGTTTCTACATACACTGAGATTATGCAATACCTCTTCAAAATGAAACAGTTTCAAAAGGGTTGCAACTTATTCAGTGAGATGATAGAGAACGGAATTGAACCTGACAGCGTCGCTATCACAGCCGTGGTTGCTGGTCATTTGGGCCAAAACCGGGTAGCAGAGGCATGGGAGGTGTTTAGCAGCATGGAAGAAAAGGGCATCAAACCAACATGGAAATCTTATTCAATCTTTGTGAAGGAGCTCTGTAGATTAGCAAAATATGATGAGATCCTAAAGCTACTTAATCAGATGCACGCCTCCAAGATAGCTATGAGGGATGATATGTTTTCTTGGGTTATCTCTTGTATGGAGAAAAATGGCGAAAATGAGAAAATTGAACATATCAAAGAAATCCAGAAAAAATGCAAATCCTACCATCAAGAACTAAAGATATCTTGCAAAACAGAATTAAGGCAAGAAGAGGAGCTTGTTGATGACTGTAATCGTCAACAAGTAGTGCAGCAGTCAGCTCTTCTACCAGCTTCATCTGCTGTTGATATAATGGATGTGCAAGAAATTTGTCGCATGTTATCATCCTCCCGAGATTGGGAGAGAACCCAAGAAGCTCTAGAAAAATCGACAGTCGAGTTCACACCAGAATTCGTAGTTGAGGTTCTTCGTAATGGCAAGATACAGGGCAACGCTGTTTTACGTTTCTTTTCATGGGTGGGAAAGAGAATTGGCTATAAGCACAGTACAGAGGCATACAACATGAGCATCAAAGTCGCAGGATGTGGGAAAGATTTCAAGCAGATGAGAAATCTGTTTTACGAGATGAGAAGGCAAGGTTGCTTTATAACACAAGATACATGGGCAATCATGATAATGCAGTATGGTAGAACCGGTCTTACCAACATTGCTATTAGAACGTTCAAGGAGATGAAAGATATGGGTCTGATGCCGATCTCGTCGACTTTCAAGTGTTTAATTACAGTTCTTTGCCAGAAGAAAGGTAGGAACGTTGAAGAAGCCAGCAGAACATTCCACGAGATGATTCGTGCGGGTTTTGTCCCAGATAGAGAATTAGTCAAAGACTATTTGGGATGCTTATGTGAAGTTGGTAACATGAAGGATGCAAAAAGCTGTTTGGATTCTCTCGGCAAGATAGGTTTTCCAGCCCCCGTGGCCTACTCCATTTTGATAAGAGCTCTTTGTCGAATTGGAAAACTAGAGGAGGCTCTGTCAGAATTAGCGAGTTTTAAAGGAGAGAGATCTTTACTAGACCAGTATACATATGGAAGCGTTGTTCATGGTTTATTACAGAAGGGACAGTTACAAGAAGCATTGGATAAAGTGAATTCCATGAAGGAAATGGGAATAAAACCCGGCGTCCATGTCTACACATCTCTGATTGTTCACTTCTTCAAGGAGAAACAGATCGAGAGGGTTCTAGAGACATGTCAGAAAATGGAAGAAGAAAGCTGCGAATCCTCGGTTGTTACATATACGGCAATGATATGCGGGTACATGAGCTTGGGAAAAGCGGAAGAGGCATGGAAAGTATTCCGCAGTATGAAAGAGAAGGGATCTTCACCAGATTTTAAAACATACAGTAAGTTCATAAACTGTTTGTGCCAAGCAGGTAATTCCGAAGATGCCCTGAATCTTCTATCTGAGATGCTGGATAGAGGTATTGCTCCAAGCACTGTCAATTTCCGAACAGTTTTCTACGGGTTAAACAGAGAGGGCAAGCAAGATCTTGCTCGGATTGTTTTACAGAAGAAGTCAGCTTTAGCAGCACAGCGAAAGGTACCTACATGACCTCTCTCTCTCTGACCTTTTAATGCAGATTCTGTATCCATGAAAACAATGCAAATGGACCAAATAAAATCTTTTTTCTTAGCAACGAATCCGTCACTGCTCTTATTACAAAGTCCTCAGTTCTCTATAAGTAAACTAAAACATGAAGCTAAGATACTTTAGTTATGAGCTATGATGAGTTCCCTTCAAAAGTAATCGGTGAGGCCTTTAGGCAAAACATAAAAAGTGCTCATTTTTAGGAAGGACTACTTGCCTCATAGCTTCTTCACAATTTCTTCACAGGCTCGCTCATAATAAGTCATTCTCTGTATACATTTAACAGCTTCATCAAACCTCTGGCTTTCAAACGCTTCGAGAAAAGAGTCAGACCACTGATTCAGTTTCTCTTGCACCTTGAGAAAAACAACAAAATCTCATTTTCAGAAAATAACAAAAGACCGAAGCATCTGAAGTAAGCCAGATCAATCAGGATTTTTCAAGGTACCTGAGATCGGATCTGGTTTAGCGCATTTGAATCATTTGATTCTGCTATGGCCTCTCTCAGTTCCATAACCTGACACCATTATCAGTGAAAAATTCTAAGTGAATGTGATTATTAATGACAGACGTGTATTTGCACCTTTGCGGTAGCAGAGAAAGTTGCACAAACTTATATATGGCATCGAGATTAATCTTTATTAGTAGATCCACTTACCTCCATTAACAATTCTGGATCTGTTAGTGTTTCTTCTTCATTGATATTAATGCCATTGAGCTTCATCTACAACGCAGAGCCAATATCTTCAGTATTAATCACACACTATAAAGAATGAAGCTTAGAGATAAGGGAACAACCGGTAAACGTAAAAGGAACCTTACGATATACATTGATCTTGACAGCCGCTTGGTTAATGTCCGGCATGCTTCAGTCACCTTTGCAGACTGTTCAGCTGCATAATCTCTTTCTTTCTGTTCACAGAAGAGCTAGTTGTAAGAAAATATGAGAAGAATTGTAAAAGAAAATCTACAACACAGACCTTGGATTTGTTGTGAACTAAATCCGGATGTAGCTTCTTTTGCCAGTCTTTGTACTTCCCTTCAAGGCTTCCAGCATCTAACTCATACTTATTCTCCCTATGAAGACAAATTATTGAATCCAAAACCAATTTCAAAGGTCTCATCTTTTGCATGATCAGCTATTGAATCCAACTAAAAGTTAAAACCTTTCCAACTAAGAGAACTCCACATATTATCACTTTGATTCACTCAATAGCAGAAGTTTCTATGCAATAATGGTAGTTGCAATTTTAGTGTTAATCTTCGAACAGCTTGTTTTGTTCTTAAACCCTAAATTCTACTAATAAACGAAGCGTGTGATAAATTACTTACAGGCCAAAAATCTGAAAATAATCGACGGAATCATCAACAGGTTGAATGCTGCGGCATGACTCACAGAACAAAAACGCAACTTTCTCCGAAGAGAAACCACAGTTCCAGCACACGGAGCTTCTCGTTTCGCAAGATTCCGAGCAAACAGCTCTCCTGGAAAATCGGAGCCCACTGGCCAGGGGTTTAGCTGAAGAAGGTTGCAGAGAGTCGCGACTCAGGTGGGTGCGACTCAGGTAGGTTCGTCTTCTTAAAAGGGTGGAGATTGAAGCCACCAGCTTCTTTGTTTTGTTCATCGGTGACGAGAGAGAAAGAAAGAGAGAAAGAAAGAGAGAAAGAGCAAAGGAGAAGTGTTCTACAATTGTGACTTGTCTATCGTCGAACCAAACCAGTTAGGGCGAAACTCTAAAAAAGGTGTTTTCAGCACTAATAATAATATATTCCCACATGTCCACACACAATTATCCAGGTCGATCTGAATTTTATATGTTTAGATTTTTTATTTTTAGATTTTTCTAATTTACATCAAAACTTTAGCAAAATAGATCTTAAAATGTAAAGAAAAATAAAATTATCATCCATTATTACTAAATAAATTATTTTATGTCTTTCGCATTATAAAAAAAAATAGAAAACAAATTAGAATGATAATAAATTGGAAAAAAAAAAAAGTGACTTGGACGAAAGAAACCTACCTGGTGAAAAAAGAAAGAATCGAATTGAATGACTTCTAAGAGCATGTCCATTGGTGAGGTTCTAAAAATGGGTATCTAAAATTTTTAGAACCTCACCTTTTAGAACCCCAACATTTTATGTGTTAATTTTTAGAATCTGTATCTAAAAGTTCTAATTTTAGAACCCCTCTCTCTTCTTTTAGAACCTCTCCAATATTTATCAATTATATATCATTATAATTTTTTAGAACTCTTCTATTTAGATCTCCTTGTTGAACATGCTCTAACTCATTTCACCATCCAAAAAACCCCAAAAGTACATTACTAGACAAAAGCGGATTTTTTTGTAAAAAAAAAAATCAAAAATGTAGGTTTTAGTGTAAATTACCTATCTTTTAATTGGGTTAGGCGTTATATTTCGGCCAAAATCGGCCCAGTCGGTCAAGTCGGCCGGTTTAAAACTTGTTTTTTTTTTGTTTTTAATTATGATTTCCTTAAACGATGGCGTTTAGATTAGTGGGGAAAAACAATAAAAAAAACTTTAGAAACAAAAAAGGTGGTCGTGCTTTTCAGGTCAAATAATTTGATTTAATTTACTTATCCTATATTTTGACTAGGTAGTTTCTGTTATTTTTCATTTTACTATGTTCTTTTTGGGTTTTTGTTCTTTTTCAACTTTATTTTTGAAGTGATTAATTTAATTTATTGGTTTATATCATGTTGTGTTCATTTGTGTGATGTATAAAAATTAAAACATATAAAATTAGTTAAATAATTTCTTAAAGCTTAGGCCCGACTAGTCGATCTAAACGCTTACCAAGCGCCTAGTTACCACCTAACAATTTTTTGAACCTTGGTTACAATTGTCTTGTTGGTTTGTTGCTTAATCAGAATCACGGTTCTAGTATGTGCATAAACTCGGTTATTTTTGTTTTTTTGGGTTATGGTTTATCTTGCAATTTTCAAAAGTAGATTTGTAAAAAAATGGATATTTTTGAGGGTTCTTTTGCCTTATAAGTTACCGAGTTTTTTCAGCTTTGAACGTAAGGTACTGACAAAATAGCTATTTTAGGACTCACTTGGTCATTCGAAACAATAACCACGAACTAGATCCACCACACCTGTAAGATATCACCACAGTTCTTTGTCATTCAAAAAGAGTAAAAAAAGGATTTATCTGTACAACAAAACATCTATTATACTCACCACAATCATCCAGAGCACTAGTTTAAGTTTAAGGATCTTTGGCTTACCAATCGTAATCATTTATGCACATACTAGAACCGTGGATTCCGAATTCCAAACAAAGTTCTTTAATGCAACAAAAACTTAGATGGTAGATTTGTAGAAATCGTAGTCATTTATGCACATACTTTGTTCGCATCAAATGTGGAATCAACACCATGGTCACAAACTACTCAGAGGGTGGTCGCTTCATCTTGAGAAGATGAGAGATACCGGCAATGACATGTGCACGACTACTTGGAACTCCTGTTTTGGCCAACGCTTGTCCATTCTTGTCCAGCAAAACAAAGCAAGGAACATACTTTATGTCATAGTGGAGAAGCTGCAGCATTAAGACAGAGAGGTTGAAAGTCTTGAGTCTAATCTACCAATTCAACAAGCTCTGTATTTGCGTTATGCAGCGAGGAAGAGAAGAGAAAGAGCTTATTTTTACCTCAGGTAACCATTTCTCATTCTCTACATCTGCCATGGTTATGCTGAGCCAATTTGAGTTCCTTTTCTCCACCTCTAAGACAAAGTTGAGCAACGAATTGCAGAGTCTGCATTTGGGTGAGTAGAATTCAAGTACTGTAGCCTCTTTCTCGCTAGCTAACGCAGCTGCAAAAGCCCTCTGCTCTGCTTCTCCTTGCTCAAAGCCACTTAATGGCTTCTTCTTTGGTCCAGTGACCCCATGACCAAACCCGAACGAGTTCAAGGAGCTTAGAGCAATTGAACCAACACTTTGCATAGATCTGAACAGCCACGGTCCTTGAAAGTCGCAGACGCTTGGAGATTTCGGTTGTTTGTTTGAATCCCATGGCCATTTCAAGCAGAAGGAAGGCTTTGTTGGAGTAGACGCGCTCGTAATCTTTGATTCCATCAAGTTCCGATGAACTAGAATCCAATGAAACGGAGAGGAACACGGGACTCACCGAGGACGAAGACTACATGGAGATTACAAGAATGCAATTTGGGACGGTGAGGCGAGAGAAGAGAACAACGAGATCGAGAATTGGGGATTTGGAAGATATTAGGGCTTTTTTAAGATTTTGGTTTGCTAAAAACTATTTAACCTAACCAAACCAAACCGTAACTCAAAGGTTTCGGTTTATCTTTATATTCTTTTGGTTGAAAAGCAAAGACTGTACTTGTTTTTTCTTACCAATTTGGAACTATCTTTGCCAAATTTTGTATATGATATTTTCTAGAAAAGAAAAAAGTTTACAAAAGTATTCACAAACTTTTGTATGAATCATACAACTGAGAAGAAGAAAAATTCAAGTTTATAACAATCCAATAATTTTCTCGTATGGTGCCACAAAACTCTTGCAAGAAAATGAAAACTTTGCCTTCCTTCAGAGCCAGGACCTGAAAGCAAAGCAGCGAGCCTTACGTTTTCTCCGCATGCTCTCGTTCTTGCCTTTGTTTAAGATCCCATGCTTTTGTCCTGTCTCGTTCTCTCTCTTCTCTTCTTGACTAAAATCTCCAGTCTCGTGTGTGACCGTTGAGATTGAAAAATCTTGCCTCTGTGATCTTCGAGAAACAGTTTCAATGGTGTTCTCTAACAAACTTACTGGCTTTGTCTGATTCTCTGCTCTATTTGGCAACAATTCCTCAGCTTCTTGGACCGGCGTTATATTTCTAACCATGTATATTACTCTATCTAGAGTCCCTAAAGCTTGTTCTACCTCTGGACTGATGCAAAACTGTCTTCTTATATCGACATGAGTCTTGGCATTTACATTCCCCTCCTCTGAAGAAACACTTTCCTCAAAATCTTCTTCTCCTTCTTCCTCAATCTCAGGAATAGCTCTTCTGTAATGGACACGTTCATTTTCACTAGCATCTTCATCATTCATTTGTTCTTTCATTGGCAGAGGATCTCCGTTCACTTCATTGGCTTCCAACTTTGGTTCTTCCTCAACTGCCTTGTCAGTGGAATACAGAGCTTGACGTATTTTGGTGTACAAAGGATCAGCTAAAGCTCTGCTGTAATCTTCATCAAATTTAGCCACCGAAGCAACTGACTGTTTACATTCAAGTAAGAGAAAGGTATCACACATGCTACCTATCAAAACTGCACCGAAACATTGAAACAGCAAAATCAATAATCAGGGTTTCTCACCTTTTTATATAGTCTGAAACCGTTACCGATGACCTGTCTAGATATAAAATTCATAAGGGATGGAGGGACGAAGTCCAGCTTTATATCTAGCTCCCCTATCGTCCTACAAAATTCGATAAAAGCTAGACTTTAAGCTTCATAACCAAAGACATTTAACATGTTGCAATACTATGATGATCACTAACCTGAAGTAACTCCTCTGTGGAGTAATCTTTTGTATAACAAGTCCGCCTACGAGATCAATCCTCACTGCATCCGGTGATTCAGGTATAACGTTCTTGGTGATGTCATTAGAGGAAACGCCAATGCTATCTAAATCAGAGATCTAAAAGTTGCAACCAAAACTGATAGTGTCAAATTTTCATACCAAGGGTAAGATGGAAAAACACGAGAAGTATTTTGCTTTACCGAGTTCAGAAGGATGACAACTAAGCCATCTTCAAAGTATTCAAATATGAAATAGTGCACAAGAATCTCTCTGTCCGCCAATGGCCATGGTACCTTCATCCTTTCTTCCCACAATATAAAATTTCCAGATTAGCTTCATAAGATTACATAGGTTACAACTTACAAAGAAACCGAAAAACAAACTTCCTCCTCATTTTTCAATTGAAACAAACCTCACTAAACATATTTGTTCACCGATCCCGACCTTGTGCAAACATGTGCTTTGTAAGATCCTGAATGGCGGAAATGCAAACTGTGGCCACCTAGAACATATATACAGAATAAATAAACAACAAGACATGAGATCCTGTTGTTCACAATCCAAAATCTTGAGACTCTCACCATTTCTTGTAGAGGGTTGATTCCCAAGAAACGCACAAACCTGCATCATCATAAGTCCAATTAACATCAGAAGCAGAATCATGTTTTAAAACTTTTGATTCTACAGTCTAGATTCTAATGAAAAAACTTACAGTTTTCCATAGGGGCATCGATGTAACCTTCAACGAGCATCGTGTGAAAAGGACTTCCTTCGAGCCCTTCACGGTACATAACACGGCAATCTTCAAGATCATGTTTCAGCTGTAAAAGAAACACTTTTTTTCTGTATCGTTACAATCCAAGATCACTGGTCAAAACAAAACGGGAATTTGTCTGAAGTCAGAACATAAAAAACAAAAAAAAAGACATACTTTCCAATCGCCATATGATGGTGCATCACTGTTTCCATGATGATCCGTCATGGAAACACTCCTAAGCGTGCTAAGTAGCTTCGATACATCAGCTGCTCTTTTATCCAAAATATTCTCATTACACTCTACAAAATTATCACATCAACATAAAGCAAATCTTAGAGTGGATTCATAACAATAAAAGCACGAAAATAAAAATAAAAATCAAAGAAGATCGGATTTCAGAACAAAACCTTGGGAGGAGCAAAGCTGATTTCTGAGAAGGGATTTGAGAGTCTCGTGACTGGTGAGGTCAGGAGAAGACAAGGTCTTGTCTAGTTTCTCTCTGTACTCACAGATCTCTCGTTTCCTCTGCATAATCTCACACTTCCAAATTCTCGAACTAAAGACCAATTCACACCAAATCAGCTATAATAATCAAACCCAACCCCCCCCCCCCCCCCCCCCCCCATTAAATTGCATAAACCCCAGAAGAATTGAATATCTTCAAGTTTATATGATCCTATCAGAATTAAAAAAGGCAATAAAAGAGAAAGGTGAAGAAGAAGAAGAAGAAGAAGAAGAGGATTAGCACAAAACCCCCCAAACTTACGGCGTTTTAGAAAGCGTATTTTTAGGTTGGAAGGACAAAACGTGATCGACAAGACGGAGAAAAGTTTTGTATGGATTAATCTCTTGTCGAGAAAATTGAAATCTGGTCCATTTCCAGGAATAGTCGGAGTTTCCAATAAAGGGATGGAGATGCGTAATGACAAAGATTAAGGTTGAGATTAGGCATAAGACACTGCTAATTAGGGTTCAGGAAAACGGATAAGTGTCGGTGTCAGAAGAGTCAAGATGGGTGGGAAGTTCTATGCCTTCTTCACTCCTTCCTTTCTTTTCTTTTCTTTTTATATACGCAGACGACAAATATAGTCATAATCAAGGAGGTGATGATACAGTTGAAACTAAATATTTTTGTCTTAAATTTGGCATCTCTCCTGAGTAATTGATTTCTCTTTTGTCGACTTAAATATAGTAAGCCACCAATTAAATCACATTTCCACTTAAACCTCAGATGTGTAAATGCACTTTTTGTTCAGTTATTGTTGATGATCACAGCAAACATACAAAGTGATGGAACACTATGACCTGATTGGTAACAGCGGTAGCTTTCTATTTTATATTGTGGTTTTTTTGCTGTAAAATTTTGGTTATAGTTTTTTAAAAAGTGAAAGACAGAAAATATGGACGGTAGAAATATACCTCTCTACAGCAAAAAAAAAAAAAAAAAAAAAAAAAAAAAAAAAAAAGCCTGTAGGTTTAAAAATCTGTAGAAATCATGATTGGAAAAAAAAAACTTTTAAAAATCTGTAAAAATTATAATTGGAAAAAAAGTAGCTGTAGAAATAAATATGGCTGTGCGCAGACTCTAAAGCTCCTTCCAATTATGTCAGACACAAAATCACAAATCATTTCATCAAAAGAACAAACACAAAAATAAGTAGTAGAAATCACTCGGATAATTGATCCCAAACATTGAAGATAAGCCATCCTTCAATGGCTGCAGCCTCAAGACGTTCTTCAGACCCTTTCTCCTCCCATTTCGACTCAATCGAATCCAGCCGGCTCAAATCAGACCACAACACTCTGTGCGCTAACTCTCTCGTCCCAAGATACTCAAGCACCAGAGTTCCACGGGCTTTGGCAGCTAGTTTGCCGATCTCAATCACGTTTCTTATCACAAGACCGTGGTTTTCTCTGAGCAAGGTCAGGTCTTCTTCGATCTGCACTCCAACGAAAGTGACAAATTTTGAAGCAAAGAAACGGTAGAGATCCTTGAGGTTGTCATGAAAAGGGTTAGGAAGTCGAAGGAAGAGACATAGGTTTCTGGTGCTCAGCTTCACGGATGATAGACTCCACCCCGACTTTTTGGATCCTGTTTTAAGAAATTCGACATCCCAATACACATCGAAGATCACCGCTCGGTTTCCATTCAAGATCGAATCTTCTCTGATAAGAGAAAGGTATGGGGAGATATCTTTTGATGATCCAACATCAATGGCTTTGGTCTGAACGTAAGAGCCATCAGTCATCTGGAACTTTGGCCCATCAAAGGAGGCCATGTGAAGACGGAATCCTAAAGAATTCACAAATCAAATGAGAAGCAGTTGTATCATATTCAGTTCTAGAACACTTAATCTCAATTGGGATAAAAGATACAAACCCAAAATATAAATCGGAGGAAAGTAAGATAGTGTATCCAATTACCACTTTTTAGCAAGAAAATCTTCCTCTTTTTACAAAGTTAAAAAGTATTCATCAGTTGGAAAATGCAGACATTTAGGTAAATTAGGTGAAGGAAGGATCACACATTGAATAAAAAGCTTGAATGTAGCAATAAGCTAACAACGAATTTTGTAAAAGTAAACAACTTTCTTTAGGGTTTGGCTACAATTGTTTATTTCCCCTAGTTCTAGGTTTTGATTACCGTTCGGTGAATAACAAGAAGTAAGCGAAATATTTTCCTGGTCTACATCTCTTCGACTAATTAACTGATAGAGAAACAAAATTCGACGACTTTAATAACTCCTGACACATTCATTCATCAAATCTCAGTTCTTGTATGATCGAGAAATATACGACTCAAAAGAGACATTAGCTGCTGATGAGAAGAAGTTAAGATACAGAAGGAGAAGCAAGAAGAGACAGAAGGCCAAAGAGGTTGTGGTCTAGTGGTGATGGAACTTTGGGTGTGGTATGCCTTGGGCTTCCCACCCGGGTTCGATTCCCGCCGGTGACAAAAACTACTTCCTCCCATGGCATTAGCGTTGGCGGCCCGTAAGGGTCTGGAAAAGGGTGGACGCGCCTCGTGGGATTAGTCCTGAGGCCTAGAAAGCCGATGGGATCCCCACGGTTATCAAAAAAAAAAAAAAAAAAAAAAAAAAAAGGAAGAGACAGAAGGAGGATCAACCTTGAAAGTCGCTTTCGGCTAGCTGTTGTAGTAACCGGAGAGAGAAACTGATGCTGGGTTTGGGTTTTTTGCCGCAAAAGACAAGAATCAATCGAGTTCTGAGGCCTTTGGGTGCGATCGTCACATGTCTTCAGCTTGCTTAACCATGCGTTTGTAATTTTAGATGACCCATCCGGTTAAACCAAATCGAACCGATTGGAACCTAACCGAAATGTTTAAGTCTTTGATTGGTTTTTTTGACTTTTTTCTTTGGTTATCAACGTCAATTCTTGCAGGATAACATAACACAACCGATATTGTGTGACACATTTTTTCATCGTTATATAAATTATGGGTTCTGTTTCGATATTTCTTTTTTTTTTCTTTTAAAATCAGCAAACTCAAATAAGTTTTTGGTTTCATGGTAATAACCAAGCAGGCAAGCAATAATAGTTATCTTCAATTAGAAATTAACATAGAATGCTAGATTGCCTTCGTTGGAAGTTTTTTTTTGGCTAAATTGTAAATATTTCATTGAAATGAAATTGATCAGGAGTTACAAAATTGACTTAACAAAATTGAACTACCTAAAATCTTGTTCTCATGGCAAAGAAAAAGAATAAAAAAGCATGAGAACAAATTCATTCGCTACGAAATCGATACCGAAGCTATGAAGCAACATGAGTCGAGTAGCGATAATGTGCTTGGAGACCCGAGGACAAAGATGAGACCGAGAATAAGTCGAATGAGAATCCTCAATCTAACCATACCAAGGAAACAAATAAGCCAACTTTGGGAGTTGATAACCGATAATTTTTGATGCTAAAATGACTGAGTTTATGAGGTACATTTCCACATATAATGCTCAACTTTCACTCTTTGTAAAGTTATGCATTGAAATATTCAACAACTACTTGATTTGATTAACATTTTCAAAACTTTAAATTCAAATCCGTTACAGCCAAATTGAAACGCACTTAACTTGAAAGTTTAAATTTAAACCAGGCTTGGTTTAGTGCATACTTACCGATATCATACCATTACAAACCAGATGACAAGTTATGAATTGCTGTTTATGCAACTATAATCTTTTTTTTTTTTTCAAACGAATACAACTGTAATCTAACTCCTAAACTTTTTTTTTGCCGTCTAAAATCTTTTTTATTACAGATTAGAAGAACTATTACAAGAACAAATTTTCAACTGACAATATATCCGTTCCACAAGAATCCACGCAGACTGGACCCACACCGAATGACTCTCCTTACACCACGCTGAAAATTTCCTTATAAGTTTGTCTCCATTAATAACCTGCATAAATCGTATCTTCTGGGAATTGAAACCCAAACTTCCTGGTGTAGAAGCATTAATTAGCCTTTAATCGACCACTGGACTAAGGAAAACTTGAAAATTAACTAACTATTATTGCTTGCCTGCTTGGTTATTACCATGTAAACTGCATAATCTAACTCCTAAACTTAATACAAACAAAAAAAGAAAAGTTTACAAATAGGAAACTTGAAAATTGGTAAATTATCTAAAGCTGTCCGTTTTCAAAAAAGAATATTTTTTTTACCACACCCACAGGCTGATACTGCACTGTTGTTTCTAGGCCCATTCTACACAGTCTACAAAGCCAAAGCCTACGCTCTTTCTCTCTCTTTATTTTCAACAAATACGCCGCTTATCGCCTCCGATCTTCTTCTTCTCCGAAACTCAAAAGGTAAGGTTTCATCTTCTTCTTCTCCGATTCTCATTTCTTCTGCAGATTCGTTCATCGATTAGGTTTAGGAAACCTCTCTCGTCTCGTCGGAATTTCATTTTCGTTTGTTTGCTATCCGAAGCTTCTTCTGTTTACTTGATATATAAATATATATATATTCTCTTCAGTTACTATATGGAACCATTCGTTGTAAAGGAGAACAGTCTCGCGTCTGCTTCGTCGCCGCTGAAGAAGCGACGGATCGATCACACTGAGGCTAAGGCTGATGGTTCCGCGATTCTCGCCCCTAACTCCAGCATCGCTTTGAACAACATCGGTGGTGACGAGTCGCGGCTGAACATGGCGGCGTTTGGTAACAACTCCAACAATCACGAGATCGATGAAGATCTTCATAGCAGACAGCTCGCGGTGTACGGACGCGAGACCATGAGGAGGCTTTTCGCTTCCAACGTTCTCATCTCAGGGATGCGGGGCCTTGGTGTCGAGATTGGTAACGCTTTTTTTTTTCTTACTCTCATTCTTAATTTCCTCATTACGCTGTTAAAATCCTCTTGCATGTCACTTATGTGCTTGTCCTGCTGGTTGTTAAAGAGCTTCAAGCTTGTGTAGCTTCTGTGCCTGTGTTTGGATATGGACATTTCATAATTGTTGCGATTTTCCCCTAGACGAGGAAAATTTATCCCCATTATGAGAGTCTCTAAACGTATTTCTTGATTGAGTGCTTAATTTGTGTGCTAGCTTTACCAGTAGATTTGGGCACTTGAAGTTGAGTCTGTAAGACTGGTAGCTTAGCCTGTTTCCCTGATGTGTTAGAGTGGCATCAAATGCATGGAAGGTTTATAGTTTGTTGTCTTGCTTTTTAATGTACAACACTATTATTTGTAGTAATATATCTGTATATTGTCTTCTTTTTTTTTTCTGATGATAAGTTCTTTTCCTCTTTAGCCAAGAATATTATTCTCGCTGGTGTGAAGTCAGTGACCCTTCACGATGAAAATGTGGTTGAGCTATGGGACTTGTCTAGTAACTTTGTTTTCTCGGAGGAGGATGTTGGTAAGAATAGGGCACTTGCTTCTGTTCAGAAGTTGCAAGAACTCAACAATGCCGTGGCTGTCTCAGCTTTGACTGAGAAGTTAACCAAAGAGCAGCTTTCTGGTTTCCAGGTATCTAAACCTTTCCTTTATTTGATTTTTATCTTTTTCAAAAATACTATCATGATTCCTGGATGCAATTTTCTGTACAAAAGCACAGAATGTTTAGCTAATTTCTTTTGTTTGTCTTTGATGCAGGCCGCAGTATTTGTGGATATCTCTTTTGAGAAAGCGACAGAGTTTGATGATTATTGTCATAGTCATCAGCCTCCTATTGCATTCATCAAGGCTGACGTTAGGGGCCTGTTTGGGTCATTGTTTTGTGATTTTGGACCTCAGTTTACTGTTCTTGATGTTGATGGGGAGGAACCGCACTCTGGCATCATCGCTTCTGTTAGCAATGAAAATCCTGCATTTGTTTCGTGTGTCGATGATGAGAGGCTCGAGTTTGAGGATGGAGATCTTGTAGTTTTCTCTGAAGTTGAGGGGATGGTAGAGTTAAATGATGGAAAACCAAGAAAGATAAAAAATGTCAAGCCTTATTCGTTTGTCCTTGAGGAAAATACCACTAGCTATGGGACATATATGAAGGGTGGGATTGTGACTCAGGCTAAACAGCCAAAGGTGCTGAACTTTAAACCGCTCAGAGAAGCAATTAATGATCCAGGCGACTTTCTTCTCAGTGACTTTTCGAAGTTTGACCGGCCACCTCTTCTTCACTTAGCATTCCAGGCACTTGATAGGTTTTCGTCTCAAGCAGGCCGGTTTCCATTTGCTGGTTCAGAAGAAGATTCTCAGAAACTAGTGGAAATTGCAATTGACATTAACGAGAGTTTGGGTGATGCAAGGTTGGAAGATGTCAACTCTAAACTATTGCGGCATTTGGCCTTTGGATCCAGGGCGGTTCTGAATCCCATGGCTGCAATGTTTGGTGGCATTGTTGGACAGGAGGTCGTCAAGGCATGCTCAGGGAAATTCCATCCTATCTTTCAGGTAAAGTCATTTCTGTTTGAATTTTCCGGATGCACATCTGTTCAGTCTTTGTATGTGAAATTCCATTTGTTGAGCAATGTTGTTCTTCTATTTATATAGGCATCTACTCTACCAGGGCTAAGAGTTTCCTGTTCCCTTTTTTACCTTTTCAGTAGTATTTCTTTTGTTCTCGGTAATGAGTTTGCATTATTTGTGCAGTTCTTTTACTTTGATTCGTTGGAGTCACTCCCAAAGGAACCCCTTGATGCATCAGAGTTTAGACCACAAAATAGCCGTTACGATGCCCAGATCTCTGTATTTGGGTCTACTCTTCAGAAGAAACTCGAGAATGCCAGAGTTTTTGTTGTAGGGGCTGGTGCTCTTGGATGTGAGTTCTTAAAGAACTTGGCTTTGATGGGTGTGTCATGTGGTGTTCAAGGGAAGCTTACCGTCACCGATGATGATGTAATTGAGAAGAGCAATCTGAGTCGTCAGTTTCTTTTTCGAGATTGGAACATAGGACAGGCTAAATCCACAGTTGCCGCAACAGAAGCAGCGGGAATAAATTCTCGTCTCAACATTGATGCTCTGCAAAATCGTGTTGGACCTGAGACCGAGAATGTCTTTGACGACAGCTTCTGGGAGAATTTGACAGTTGTTGTCAACGCGCTGGACAATGTCACTGCAAGGCTTTATGTCGATTCAAGGTGTGTGTATTTCCAGAAGCCTCTCCTCGAGTCAGGAACTCTAGGTGCGAAGTGCAACACACAGATGGTTATCCCTCATCTCACTGAGAACTACGGTGCCTCGAGAGACCCACCAGAGAAACAGGCTCCGATGTGCACCGTCCACTCATTTCCTCACAACATTGACCATTGCCTAACATGGGCTCGCTCAGAATTTGAGGGTCTACTTGAGAAAACACCAGCTGAAGTTAATGCATACCTCTCAAATCCTGATGAATACATGAAGGCGATGAGGACTGCTGGTGATGCTCAAGCTAGGGATACTTTGGGACGTGTTGTTGAGTGCCTCGAGAAAGAGAAGTGCAATTCCTTCCAGGATTGCATAACCTGGGCTCGTCTGAGGTACTTTCTGATGGTATGAACCCATTTTTCGGGGCTGTATATAACTGAGTGTCTTCTCTTAACATAAGTTTTTGCTTACAGGTTTGAGGATTACTTCGTCAACCGAGTGAAGCAGTTGATTTACACATTTCCTGAGGACGCTAATACTAGTACTGGAGCTCCATTCTGGTCTGCCCCAAAGAGATTCCCTCGTCCGCTCCAGTTCTCCTCAACCGACCTGAGCTATATCAATTTTGTCATGGCTGCAGCTATCTTACGTGCAGAGACATTCGGAATCCCTACTCCCGAGTGGGCTAAAACCCCAACGGGACTAGCCGAGGCTGTGGAAAGAGTGATAGTCCCCGACTTTGAGCCGAGGAAAGATGCAAAGATTGTGACAGATGAGAAGGCTACCACTTTGTCTACAGCTTCAGTCGATGATGCAGCAGTAATCGATGAACTAATCGCAAACCTAGAGCGGTGCAGGCTGAGCTTGCAGACGGAGTTCAGGATGAAGCCAATCCAGTTTGAAAAGGTAAATCTTAATTGTATCCCAGCTATTTTCAAATTCTGTATTTGAATTACAAGAGCAACTAACGTTATGGTGTTTATAGGACGACGATAGCAACTACCACATGGATATGATCGCTGGGCTAGCCAACATGAGAGCAAGGAACTACAGCGTTCCCGAGGTGGACAAGCTTAAAGCCAAGTTCATTGCGGGAAGAATCATACCTGCAATTGCAACATCAACGGCTATGGCAACAGGTTTTGTTTGCCTCGAGCTGTACAAGGTTTTAGACGGGTCACACAGAGTGGAAGACTACAGAAACACATTTGCTAACTTAGCGCTTCCACTCTTCTCCATAGCTGAGCCAGTTCCACCGAAAGTTGTGAATCACCAAGAACAAAGCTGGACGGTTTGGGACCGATGGGTCATCAAAGGGAACCCAACTCTAAGGGAAATGCTAAATTGGCTAGAAGAGAAAGGACTAAAAGCGTACAGCATATCGTGCGGAAGCTGTTTACTGTACAACAGTATGTTCCCAAGGCATAGAGAGAGGATGGATAGGAGAGTGGTGGATCTCGCTAGAGAAGTTGCTAAGGTTGAATTGCCTGCTTATAGACGTCACTTGGATGTTGTGGTGGCTTGTGAGGATAACGATGACAATGACGTTGATATCCCTCTCGTATCAGTCTACTACGCCTGATTAGAATTTTAACATCCCCAAAGTCTTTATACTACAAAAGGATATAAACATCTCAAAGGATGTGCGAGTGGACGTGAAGTTGTGTTTGAGAGATAGAGAGAGAGAGTAACAGAGTTTTGGTGTACGAAATAGTGAAGTTCTTTAAATTCGAATGCATTTTCATATTTGTTTTCCAACTATTTTTAGATAGTGATGAAATGAAATGTTGCTATTTCGACGAATATGCGAACAAGACAAGAGCGTCCATTTGCAACTTATTCTAAAGCGGAACGGAAATATAAACATCAACGATTTAAGCAAATCCTAATACAAAACGTTTGAAAATTTTCACACATTGTACATAACTTCAACTACAAAGAGGACATTTCACAAGCCCGTTCTCATTACATTCTCTGCATCTCCTCCACATGTTATCGTTACTAGTCTCTTGGTCATGATGATCTGCAATCAATCTTGAGCTTCCATTACAACTAGAACATATCAAAAACCGTTCGTTCTCGCAACATTCACAAGGCGAATCAACCAGTGAGATCCCTTCTAGAAGCTTCTTGAGCTTCCCCTTCTCGTTCAATGCCACAACTTCATCTGCTCCTCCAATGTACCTACCTCTAATGAACAGCCTCGGAGATGTAACTTTACCCCCAAGCAACCTCCACATCTCTTCTCTAAACTCTGAATCCATCGAAACATCTCTCTCTCTATACATCACCTTGTGATTCTCCAACAAGAATCTTACTCTTCTACAGGCTTCGAATGTTTTCCTCACTCCTCGCAAACCCGTCGTGTAGAATACGACCGAATCTTCTCCTCCAGGTGGGCAATTCTCTTCAAATTCCACAAGGATCCCTCTTTCGTCTTCCAGATTCTGTTCTTGTTCTGACACATCCACATCCTCAAGCTCTAGTAGCGTTGGTGTAACACCACCTCTGCTTTGACCAGATTCTTCGACTATTTCGTCTCTTAGATGATGGATTGTGCGATCAATGTTACTCTTATGAAGAGCTAGCCCTTGCTTCAAGGTCGTAACAATGGTGATGAGTTTGATTTTCTTGGCCAATCTTTCCCTCATTCCCTTCATTGCAAGCAAAAATTGGATCTTTTCTTGTTGGAAAAACCCCAATTCAAGATTCTGATGAGAGGTTAAGAGAAGAATTCCGATCAAGATCAAACCAAAGATAAGATCGGGCACGAGAATAAAAACAAAACGTAATGGGTTTTTCGTTTTCAGGTTTCTTCTTTGGTTAGCGTGTGGGTACCCAATTTTGATGAAAAAAGTTTCAAAAGCCACTTTCTGGGTTAGCCTTCAAAAGTTTTTCTTGATGGGTCATTGCTACAATAATGTCGATGATAAAACTCACACTTCAATCAAAGAGACAAAAGACTCATGAGTAATGATTTTGCCCAATCAAACCAATTTGCCAGAGGGTAAAAAACAAAAAAGGAAGATGCTATAATGGAGTTTTAAATCTTTCTGGTAAGAGTCATCGATTGATTTAGAAGTCTATCTCCTGCCTTTAGTCCGGTTAGAATGATAATGCCTGTATTGTCGATCTCCCATAATCTAAGATTGGTAAAGTAGCTCAATTAGTTGATTTCCAGATCTTTCTTGATGATTTCCATAATCTCAATCAGTTGATTTGGATCGATCTCGTCGATCTCCCAATAGCCTGTCTTGTCTTTTACAATTCCTTCGACGTAATAAGATTGGTAAAGTAGCTCAGCTTTAGCTA
Organism: Eutrema japonicum; assembly: GCA_030161315.1. Taxonomy (NCBI): domain Eukaryota; kingdom Viridiplantae; phylum Streptophyta; class Magnoliopsida; order Brassicales; family Brassicaceae; genus Eutrema; species Eutrema japonicum. The sequence goes on along the minus strand of BSQW01000005.1, from coordinate 54,520,547 downwards.
GCAAATTCGAATGAGTCTAAATTTCTATTTAAATCATCATATACTTACTACTCTGATTACTTTTCGCATTACATTATGGTTCAATTTAATTAAAATGGTGGTTAAGAAATCGTCAATTATACCGTTCAAGCATTTGATTGACGCCATGAGACCTGGTGATATATATGATGATTGAAGCAGTAAACACTAATCATGTATTTATATATATCTATGATGAAGAACATCAAATCCAGGTCTAACATAACTGATAAAGCTAGAAAAGAAAACCAAACTTTTAAACTATTTATACAATGGTCTACATGTTGGCCACGGATGGTCTGGATCCAATGTCGATTGAGAATTTAATGCACGTTAACTCCTTCTTCTGCGCATCAAGCATCTTCATCTGCAGCGAGTATGAGCCCTGGAAGATAGTTAAGAGTAGAATCTGTCATATTTCCGGTATTTACAAGCGATTTTCGGCAGTAATATGCTCGATACCAAGCTAATTCTGAAGAAGCCATCCATTATTATGATTGCAGCAAAATCCTTCAAATGAAACAGACAAAGCAAATCGAAACTTACAGGAGGAGTATAACCAGGAAGAACTTGAGAGTGTGCAACCAAGAAATCACCGGTTTCTACAGGACAAGCTGTCTCAGTGCAGAGGTCATGTGTCTCAGAGTGGATATGCCATCCAAAGTATGAAACTTCAATCACCAACTTCCCACCCGAAATCCCACGCCCTTGATAAGAAAACCGTAAACGGATTGTTCGAAATCAATCTACTTTAGAAGCAAGACACATGACTACAACCCTCAGCAGCAATCACATTGTCTTTCTATCATAACTAACACATTGATCATCAGCTATATACAAAAATCGACATTGGTATCAATGTAAGCCCAAAATCTACAGATAAAAAGTGTTACAAGAGTAATGAAAAGTAAAGTGAAGCCAACCTGTGTTTGCAGAGATGCTGAAGATAGCTGGCTCGCCTCGAGCTATAGGATTAGGCGATATATAAACCTCTTTCACTTTTACTTCATACTCTTCATTCTCCTCTACAAACAAATGCATCATAAACAATCAGGGCAGAATCAAGAAGTAAGAGAAAACGAAAAATCTTGGAGGTTCCCCCAAAATTCCCCAGAAAAAACGAAATTCACACTATGAAACAATCAATTATGAGTAGAAATCGAAAACAGAAGACTTTTTAGAAGTCAATAAACCATTGTATTAAGAGTTAACAACAAGAGTGAAGAGGAGGGGAAACGTACCACAGTATTGGACATCGGTGGCTCGAACAATCGTAGAAACAAAGAGGAGAAGAGAAAGAGAGAGAGGAAGAATCGCGACTCTCGGCATCATTGATGGAAGCTATAGAAAGGGTTTCTTTCAGTTCAGGTGATGATCAAAGCCAAAACGAGAGCAGAGTAGAGTGCGGAATCTTTTTGGATTCTTTATATCCTCGAGGAATGTAGGCGATATCTGGACCGTTCTTTCAGCTAGGTCATTCTTCCTGAAAAGTCAAAAATGGACGGCTAGATTTCGTTGAGCAAGTTATTAGGTGTGAATGATAGTATGATACCACCTGATTGATTATCCCTCATAACGAACCATTTTTTTAATTTTTATTATTTATTCTTTTTGGTGAAAGGAACGGTGAAATATTTCAATCCTCTTTTTATTTTTCGCCTCTGCTTTGTTTTCTTGAAAATGTATTAGTAAGAAGAAGAAAAAATTGAATATATATATATATATATATATAATATGGATTGTGGTAGACAGATTCACTAAATCACAAAAATTTTGCTAACATGTTGGAACAATAAGTTTTAAAATATAATATAATAAAACTGATTTTCTTCCTCAAGTTGAAAGAATATCATTGATATATCAAATTAAGTATAAATAAAGTGCAATTTAACAATACATATTTATAATTATCCCAAACAGACTAACATTACAAACTGTCACAAGAATAGATCCACTAAAATTGTTTGTATAAGGAACCAAATAACACCCGTGAAACTTTACAGCTTGAAGATAATATACTCTAAACAATGTCAACAAGAATTAAAATAAAAATAAAATAAAAGAAAGGGGACGAAGTCAAATATCCATCAAATCTTTCATCAAAAAAAGGGTCAAATATCCATCGGCCGGCGGGAAAATGTAACAACGTCGGCGACAGGTGTCATCGCCGGCGACGGCAATGGAGACGTACGACATACGGGACACGTAGCATGAAGCCTGAGCCAAGGGTCAACGCACTTGTCGTGGAACAAATGGTTACAATCAGGCAAAACCCTGATTATATCGGTCTTCTTGTAATCCGCAAGACATATAGAGCAACACGACGTCGTAGTCGAATCCCTTTGCAAGCTATAACTCACACGAGCCTCTTCGTAAGGAAGCTTAGGAAAACTCTTGATGACCTCCTCGTTTATCCCCAAGACTTCGACCACCACCACGGTGTCGTTTTGATCATCTCCGTCCAAGTAAAACCGTTCTTCGCCCGGTGACGAAATTTCATTGGTTTGTCTAATTTGCCGGCGTCTTGTCCTTGGATCGGTTGTGGGAGAGGCGGATATATGGCTTCGATGAGTGCAATAATAAGAAGCGATGGTTATTGTCGTAATTAGGACAAGTATACCAACGGAGACACCGAGCCCGTAAGCGAATCCGCCGATCCTATCGGTGGCTGATAGCCAGCGGTCTGAGTCAGGCGGCACTGCCGTCGTATTCATTGCGGCGGTCCGGGTTTTAATAAAGTTTTGATTTTATTTTTCTGAAGAAAATGATGGGTGTACAAGAAAAGGTGTGAATGTTTTTTGTTTTTTTTGTCATCACGATGATGAAGTTCCGAGAGTCAACGTTTAGATATGAGTATATATAGGTTTTTCTTGGATAGGATGGTTTTACTTATGATAACAAATATAACTTTCACAGATATACAAAATTTTGTTAGACGCGTCACGCGCGTTAATCAATCATTTGGAATACGATTAATCTCTAAACGTTGGTTAAGTGATGATGATCTTTTTTCTTTCTTATTTACAAAGAGGTTAAATATATGTATCTTCTTTTTTTGTCAACAGGTTAACATATGCAGTATATGTTAATTGTTAAGTAAAGCAAAACCAATAAATTAATCAAGTGGGCATAGATGCGAGCGAATTCAAGTCTAAGTGGACTCTAATTTGTTTTCTTGTTTTAAAAAACAGAGCAAAAAATGATTAAAGATAAAATATGAATTATCATTATATTCTTCGCATTGCATATCACATAGATAGACCATAGACGTGCATAAACATATATATTTATACATAGGCATATCACTTTAAACATATTTTCAGGAGATGATATATTTATACGTGCATAAACATATATATTTATACGTGCATAAACCCATAATTAAAATTTGTTTCGTTTAAAGATAAACAATTAGCATAAATAACAAAACCATTTTTCTCTATAACATATATCATCTCCTAAAACGTGACTAACGTGTTACCACTGAAGATATATCAATTTACTTCGTATTGATATACGTGTGGGTTTTGGGCTTTATATATATGGGCTTTGGCTTACATATATGTAGTGTGTGTATATATATATATATGTGTGAGATATAATATTCTATCTTAACCTAATTTTATCTATTCTCTATATCGCCGCTTTTTTTTGTGTGTGTTTGTCGGCATATTAAAAATCCCAAAATTGAATAGTTGACTGAGATTTTTCCATTGAAATATCAAATATCTTTGAGCTATCCATTGTGAGTATTTCTCTCTTAAACATGTTATTATTTAGATTATCTCTGTTAACAAAATTAAAATATTTTAGATTTATATTTTTATTGGTAGTAGATTCGTGATATACGTGTGGGTTTTGGGCTTTATATATATGGGCTTTGGCCTATATATATGTAGTGTGTGTGTATATGTGTGTGAGATATAATATTCCATCTTAACCTAATTTTATCTATTCTCTATCACCGTTTTTTTGTGTGTGTTTGTCGGCGCACTAAAAATCTCAAAATTGAATAGTTGATTGAGATTTTTCCATTGAAATATCAAATATCTTTGAACTATCTATTGTGAGTATTTCTCTCTTAAACATGTTATTATTTAGATTAAATCTGTTAACAAAATTAAAATATCTTAGATTTATATTTTTATCGGTAGAAGATTCATAATATACGTGTGGGTTTTGGGCTTTATAGATATGGGCTTTGGCCTATATATATGTAGTGTGAGATGTAATATTCTATCTTAACCTAATTTTATCTATTCTCTATCGCCGCTTTTCTTTGTGTGTTTGTCGGCGCACTAAAAATCTCAAAATTGAATAGTTGACTGAGATTTTTCCATTGAAATATCAAATATCTTTGAGCTATCCATTGTGAGTATTTCTCTCTTAAACATGTTATTATTTAGATTCTCTCTGTTAACAAAATTAAATTATCTTAGATTTATATTTTTATCGGTAGTAGATTCGTGATATGTTATGTGTCCAGTTAAATCTACACTTTTGTTGTACTTATTAGGAAACATGTCTTAAGTTTTAGTATTGCAATTTGTTTTTGTTTTTTACCAAAGGCTTTAGTATTGTAATTTGTTGTGTTCATATTAGTTTTTATCAGATTTTAATATCGTGTAATGAATGTATAGTTGATATTTTGTTGTTATGGTTTGTGTTTTGCTTTTAATGTGTATACATATATACTAGTCAATAGATGATTGAGTTGATCGTTACCTAATATCTTTTATATGTATCAAAATTAAAATTATTTAGTAGAAGACATGTAAAATGATAAAAACAAAACAATGTAATGGTGATATTTGTATTCTAGTAGTTTGTGTGTACATTGTTTTGTTTTGTTTTTTTTTAATCATTTTACATGTTTTCTACTAGTAGAATGTAACGGTTTAGATTCAAAACAGGGCACCGAGCTGCCGCGTCTCGTTCCCCTAGTTAAACCGGTCATGCCCGGCCCTTACTCAAAGCATATGGATTAAGCCTCACAGTATCATCAAATTAGGGGCCACATTTTTGAGATATAATTTAGTCTATGCTCTTAGTTTTTCTCTCTATTTAATTCTATACTTCTTTTGTCATCTATATTTTACACACACACATTCTCAAATTTGAATCCGAATTATTGAAAGAACAACAATATTCGTACAAACTACAAGTTCCACTCATTCTGAATGCATCTGTTTCCAAGATTGTTTAGTCTCTGTTACAATTTACAAAGGTCGCCAAAGAAATGAAACGTCTACTTTTAATAGTTGTCCACACAATCAAGTACAATATTAACTAAACATTTAATGTGTCGTCGAGGAAAAAATGTAGTTATGGTGTATTGGCTTAGTCTAATATATCATGCTCGAAGATACCACCACTTCGATTTTTCTACTCTCCTTATTAAAAACAATTTGCTGAAAATTCACAAAGAAAAGAAAATTGATGTGTAGAGGAGAGTAGAAAAATCGAAGTAAAATTGACGTGTTCTACAAAATGTAAACCTAATTGGAAAAATGATACTCTATACTTGGAGCATAAAAATTAGAATAATCTATTTTTTTTTTAAAAAATATCACCAAAATAATCAATTCAATCAATTTTTTTTTACTATATGCTACTTATCTCAAATATGTTGAAAACTTAGTGGTCGTTGATTTAAATATAGCTAATTATGTCGGAATAAAGTAGTATTTTTATGATAGTGAAAAAAATATATATGTGAGGCTAAAAATGTATTATTTTACAATATTGCAATTTTCATGTCCTTACCTTATCTCCTCTCCTCGGCTCTTATATAAGACCACAAGTGCAGGAGTCTCTTTTAACACCACAAAGGGAGATAAACAAATCAAAGTGAGAACTACTAAGAGAAGGCCATGGCAAGACCAAAGCTGAAGTTTGCTTGGATCTGGAATCAAAGAGCAAGAAAAGCCGCTTACAAGAAGAGGATGAACGGATTGATGAAAAAAACTGAGGAACTAACCATCTTGTGTAATATGAGTGCTTGTTTGATCTTTTTCAGCCGTGATGATAATAAGTTGGTGGTGTGGCCGTCTCACGAGGTGGCTAAATCTCTCATCCACCGTTTTTTCTCATTACCCGACATCGAGAGGAACTTGAAGGCAGAGAATCAAGAGTCGTACATCAAGACTAATACCAAAAAGATTGAGAAGAAACTAGCCAATTCTCGGAAGGTAATCGCGGAGTTTGAGATTGATCATCTCATGTTCCAACTCCAAAATGGTCGTAGACTTGTTGATCTTTCCCAAACCCAGATTGAGAAATTAATATCATATTCAAGTAAGAAGATTGTGGGTTTGAGGAGAGAGTTAGGTTATGCGGGATATCCTTACACAAGTGTCAACGAGCCATTTCTGGGGGATGAGTCGCCGAGCGCTGAGGATGTTTTGTCTGAATGGGGAGGGAATTGTTTTAGCCCGATGGGATCTGGAAGCATCTATTTAATGGATCAATGGTTCTTAGATGATCCAAAAGATCAAAAACATTGCGATGAGACTCATTTACCCACAATGGTATCTCGATTCAACCTAAACTTGGAACCTTTTGATGACGATCATGAGGACAAGAAGATCTATAAAGGGGAGAGCAGCAAGTCTGGTGGTGCAGACGATGCCTAATGAAGTAGCCATATCGAAGAAGAAAATTAGTGTGTCATGAAATAAAGTTGTTTTTGTCTCTATTGTTGTTGTGTCTTGCTCATTTCATATTTTTTAGGTTTTCTTGTTTTGGTCAAATTTCTGTCATGTTTCCCGTTGTGTCTTAAACTCATGTCTTTGTTTGTCATGTTGTCAACTTAATTAATGGAATGTTAATTGTTTCTTTACTATTATTCTTTGCAATCCGAAGAATTAATGGAATGTTCATTGTTTCTTGTATTAGAAATTTCAAATCTAACATTATATTATTTACTAATTTTCTTGATTTCTTTCCAATACTGAAAATTTCGTAACTATAAAAAATTCATTCACTTGGTTCATGCACCTTAGTTTAAATGCATTCAAAACAAGAAACTTCAATGGAAATTAACGAGTATGGTAAAATGATTTAAAGCTAATGCATATCTTTGTTTGTTATTTTCTTTTTTGGACATCTCTTTGTTTGTTAATATAATTATAAGAAATAATGACTATTTTAAATAGTTAAATATTATGATATATCATATATGAAATGTATGAGCTAATGTAGTAATAAAAAGATTAGATATGCATGTATATTATTTTGTTACTATATAAACTATGAGCTAAAAGGAAAGAGCAGATATGGAGAATTTTAAATAGTCAAATATCTAAGATCGGGAACTTTGGTCATATCGACAAGAGTGTTAAAATGGGTCAAATTTTGATGGGCCGATATGTAATCCTACTTAAGTAATTATCTAATTGGGTTGGGTAACTCATTTAGTAAATCAGACAAACATCACATGTATGTTGAATCTAATGAGTTCACGGTTACTTATGTAACTTTTTTGTTGTTGATAAAAGTATATTATAAATCTCTTATGATGGTTATGGAGTAAGGAAAAAAACATGCTTTCACAATTTTAATGCCAAACTAATAAATCGCGATACTGGCGTAAAACTATTATCATTCTGCAATATTTACCCAAATTTTGGTTTTGTAATTTTGACACCAAAACACCACTCGTAAATTGTTTGTAACCGACAATACTTCATTTGAATCATTGGAGCTGGACATTTTTTTATTACAAACAACCAATAGAACATAATTAAGAAACATTAAATTTAGATTCTTCGTTTTTTTTTCTTTTCTTTAAAGGGTGCCCCCAACAAACTATCAAATATAGTGAAATAGGTTGAATAACATGAGTATTTCCATGGGAGAAGGTAGAAATACTGAGAGAAAGGGATCGATAAGGGGAATGATTGCTTAGGGTTTTGGAGAGAGAGAGATAAGAAACTTAACACCGTACCTCAGCCGGGAAGTAACAGCCCCGCCGCGAGAAACACCGTGACGCCGAGAAGAAGCGGAGAAGGAACGACTTGGAGATCTAAAGCTTGGAAATCAAGAAAACGAAGAAGATCATCCTGAGAAGAAAATAAATTAAACCAAACCCTGGGTTATACGACGAAAACTCGTGTTCCGGATTTTTAATGGGCCTTTATTTATTGGGCTTATCATTTTTGTCGTATATAAACGCTAACAAAGTGCACTGTGCACAAGCCATTCCATATAATCTGTTTTGTAAATAAGAATGAGCCTTAACTCTTTTTTTCAGAAACTTGACGACAATCCAGTACTGTAAAATGATTAGAAGTGGGATCATTGTAGCTTGTGGAGAGGGCACGTATCGTCAAGCCAACGCTACAGCAGTTAACAAGAGCAATATTTTTGTCTATTTTTATGGACACCTAATTAAAAACATAATTAATTTAACATTAAAAAGACTAGCATGAAAGTTGAAGGTGATTGGTTTGATGGAGCTATATAGTTTACATTACACTTGTAGTTTGTTTTTAACATATCTCTCTCTGTGAATCTGAAGCTTCTTTCTCTCTCTCTCACTCCCTCTGTGTAAGTTTTCTTATTCCCAATTTGGATTGTTATTGTAAGATTCGGTCTATTTGAAGTTGACCACTTACAGTATGTTTTATTTGATTTTTCTATCTTTGGATCCTCGAGTTTCTCTATTGGCGATCTTGTTATTGTAAGATTTGATCTGTTTGAAGTTGACCCATTACAGTGTGATTTATTTGATTTCTTCATATTTTTTTTCCTATTTTTGGTCCTCGAGTTTTCCAATCTTGTTATAGCGCACATTAATTTTTCGTTTGTCGATTCGATTTCTTGCGTCTACTTTTTTTTGGCAAATATCTAATTGGTAGAAAATACTTATTTGTTGACTTTTTGATCCTTTTTTTTTTGGGGGGTCAGAATTGACTTTTTGATCTTTATCAACAGATGATCTTTTCACCTTTTTCATTGGACTACTTACCTTGAACATTATTAAGCGAGTATTGCAAGGAGAGAGAAGGGCTTTTGTCGCCTCCACATACTTCTTGGTGGAATGCTTTTGGATCTCCACCGTTTACTACGGAGAGCCTCGCCGGAGACGCTTCTGACTCATTCGCCGGAGTTAAGGTAGCTACTCCGGAGACAGAGCAAGGTTTCCATAAGCAAAGCTCTGCAACTCTCTCACCAGGTAAAAAAATATTATGGAAGCTTCTAGAATGTTCTTTGTGAAATTCTGAACTCTTCAAGTGTGTTTCTTGTAAAAGTGCTAAGATTACATAGCCGTAAACACATACTAAAAGCTTGCAAGAAGACATTTCGTTTGTTCTTCAAATATATATCTCTGTTTCTTGCACATTACCGAATGAATATAAATGTTTTTCAAGGTAATTTTGCGGTAATTTGAATTAGAATTCTAATTTAATCTAGGTGGTGGTAATAGTTCAAGAGATGTGTCAAAGCCTCATGTTGCTTTCATGATGCAATCGGCCTGCTTCGAGTTTGGATTTGCTCAGCCAACGGTGCTGTTTTCTTGCAGTGGAACATGTTCACAAACCTATCAATTCTTTTGTTTTGCTCCTGAGTATTTGCTCTACTTATGTTTTCTTTTAGATCTACACAAAGCATCCTCATGTTTCAGCCTATGGATCTCAGATGTCACCGGGTCGTGTAATGATGCCTCTGAAGTTGGAGACTGAAGAAGATGGTACGATCTATGTGAACTCAAAGCAGTACCATGGAATCATCAGGTGACGCCAGTCCCGTGCTAAGGCTGTTCTGAAGAACGAAATGAGCAGATGCCGTAAGGTAACATATTGAAAACTACTCCCTCCGTTTCTTTTTATAAGTAGTTTTGGCTAAAAACATAAAATTTTAAGAAACTCATCTTTTACCAAAAAATATCATTTAATATATAAATTAAAAATAATTCATCCAATCATAAAAAAAACTGCCGAATATTATTGGCTACACAGTATCCGATAAAGGTAAAAGTTGCATAGAAACATGAAAACAAGTTATATTGTGAAACAAAACAAAATCTCTAAAACTACTTATAAAAAGAAACGGAGGGAGTATTTGATATTTTTGTGCAATATGCATTCCCAAATGTTGCCTTATGTTATGATGTTGCAGCAGCCATATATGCATCACTCGCGCCATCTCCATGCTATGCGCCGTCCTAGAGGATCCGGCGGGCGTTTCTTGAACACCAAGAAAGATGATGCGGCTAAGAAGCCTAAGCCGGGCAATACTCAGAATTCTGAAACTCTTTATCCGGAAAACAGGACCATGAACTCATCTAGAGAAGCAAACAGACCAAATGTCTCGGGATCAGAAGCTAGAAGTATGGATTACTTTCGAAGTCCGTCGGTCCATACTCTTGGTGGCATGGTCATGCCTAACAAGTGGATTGCAGCAGCAATGGATATTGGCTGCTGCAATCTCAAAACCTGATCAGCAAACAGGACATGACAGGATTTGGTGAACCGGTCTCATGTCTTGTCCCTTATGTTTCAGCCAAACGAAGAGATAGTTCTTGTCCCAAAAAGGGACATTGAGTTTCCTTGGTTTAAAGGATTGCTCCTTATACCATCCGTTTGGCTGTAAACAGGCAACTCATCTTTGGCTCATCCTTCATCAAGGTTTTTTCTTCGTCTGTTTTCTTCTACGCATCTTCACAAGATTTGGCTTCAACTAAAAGTAAAACTAGTTAAGAACAATGATGGGTTTGCTACTGGCCCTCTTGTTCCAACTAGTGTGTGTATTTGCGTGGTAAAAAACTCTGTTTGCCTGATTTTCTGATGTTGTTTTATTGTGTGTTTATGTGTTTTTGAAACGACGGTAAGAGTTTCAAGTTAATGTGGTTTGTGGTACTGTCGGCAGGCCAACAGATCTGATAGACAGGTCCAACATGGCCCCGGAATGCTGTAATAAAATCCCCTGTGATACCATTCCATAGCTTCACAGAGTTATCACTTGCAATCCATTGCCCATTTGGTGAAAAACACACACATGGTTTACAAGCTGTTGATTGATCCAAACGTAAGAGTTAGAAAACAGAAACAAACGCGGAAAGAGTGATATACAAGTAGTAGTGAACTAACAGATGGTTCCCAAAGGATTATTGTAAAATCATCAGAACCAGATATTAAGGAAAGAATATCCTTATGATTTCTCATGTCAATCCCTATGATCACTTCCATCAATCCCTATAATTTCTCCTATCATTACTACCATAATATATTTTTATAATTATTTAGATTTACTTAGATTATGTCCATCTTGTATATATATATGTCTTATGTATATTGAAGAAGCTATGAGAGCCAATACAATTCTTCCAATCTATGTCTCATCACATTATCATGGTATCAAAGCCACAATGATCTAACGATCGGTTCCGTTCCTCGTTTTTATTTTCTTTTAAACCAAAGTGTTTCTATTATTCAAGTCTCTCATGGACCTCTGAATCCGAGCCACAATGATCTAAGGATCGGCTCCGTTTTTGTTTTTCGTTTCTTTAAACTAAAAGCTTCTCTTTTTATTCAAGCCTATGTGCCTCTGAATCTAAACCAAGTGCTTCCAAGGTTTAAGTTTTTATGAACCTCTAAATCTAAGCCATCGAGCTTCTCTCTATTCAAGCATATAATGTGCCTTTAAATCTAAGCTATAAGCTTATAAAATCGTTTTTCTTCTATTTATTATTAAAAAAAAAAACAAAAAAAACTCGTTTTAAAAATTTTCAAATTGTTTCAAGATTTTTCCGTTATTTAATTTAATTTGTGTTCGTTAAAAAAAAATTACTTTCTAAATTTCCAAGCCATCAATGCTTTTTCAAAATTTTCTCTCATTCAAAAAAAAAAAAGAAATAAATAATAATTTTAAAAAGGAAACCCTATCTTTCTCTTTCCCCCAAACAAAGTGAAGCAACTTCAATATCTTCCACTACGCCGGTCTCCATATGACCGCCATCACCGCATATGTTGTGTTCCACTCCTAGAAACCGAGATATATGTCGCACCTTCCTCTGCTGGTGTCGCCGCCACTCTTGTCTCTCTCAACACCGAGCCATCTCGCCTTTGCTCCACTCCACCAGCTCAATGTCACCACCATTCAAGCTTGGAGTGTCTAAAGCCCCTCCATATGACCAGACACTTCTTCCAGGAGAATATTTTTGTCCCCTTTGGCTTTGTTGTATCTTTCGAGCGCAACCTATTAAGAGACATGATCAGAATCAGGCTAAAAAAAGGGGAAACTTATTTATTTACCTTTTTTCATTTCTTCATCTGAAGATATTCTGTAATCAATGCAAGAGAATTCACCCAATGCGCATGCTCCTAAAGAAGCAGAGTAACTTGAGGAATGCATATGTTATGTCTATTTGTAAGAAAATGTATGTCTATTTGTAAGAAAATTTTGTAACATCAAAGCCCAATCCGGAACGAATCGAATCAGGTTCGGACTAAATTGGTCAATCACAAGCTTACAACAACTCTAGTGGTGTGTGAAGAGTCACGGTAAAGCCACAAAAGCTAGAAATGATTGGTACTTGAGAAGATCCAAACCATAAAGTTCTTCTTGTTAATAGACATGAACCATTTAGATTCGATATACTAATACAAACTAGAGACAGATCACTTATCCAATCAAGGCTTCTTTCACCATCCAATCACTTATCATTAACACCTTTGTAATTAAGCAAGAAGTATCTTAGGACCAATTTCTTAATCGTTGCCAAGGATTGGTCGTGTTAACATCATCAAGATCTCAAACGCACTCTTTATGTCTTAGTGCTTCGTCTTTGTTATTTTTTTCTTGTGCAAAATGGGTTATGTTGTGATCTTCATTTGCCTAAGAGACAGATAAGCGAGGAGGCGATAACCGAAAATCATGACAACCAGTGCGATCACTTCAATCAGTCCACTGTCTATTCTCATCCCGTTGATGGATTGAGCAAAGTCTTGATACTGTACTTTAAGAAGAAGCTTGTAGGTGTGGTAATTGAAGGATAGGTAACGTATCCAGGAGATGAAAACCGGTACTTTCTGCGGGTGACAAAACAGAGGAAACAGAGGAAATTAATAAAACAGAGGCGTTCAGAAACAGAGGAATTCAAGAAACAGAGGGCTTACCTTAACAAAGAATCCTCCGGCGAGCATAAATGTCATGACAGTTACTGAAGCCAAAGTCGTAGCCTTCTTTAAGTCCATTAAAATTGCACCAATAGCAAGTCCGAGTCCCTAGCAAAGAGAAAGCACAAGCATTTTGATTATAATATTTTCATTACAAAAGTGTGTTTTTTTTTTGGTTTTCCGATCAGAATATACCTGAGCTGCAATGATGCAAAGGAAAACCGTGAGCATGCTCAAGAAGAAGGGATATGGGCTGAGACGAAGACCTGTCATGAAATAGACGACGAGAAGGAAGAGAGAAGGCAGAATAAAGTCAAGAGGGAGATCACTCGTGGTCCGAGCTAGGAAATACGCGCTTAATCTGTACATATCCGCTGCTCTCTCCTTATTCATCATCGCTCGCTCTTGCGGAAACGCAAAGATAGCTGTGAAAACAGGAAAAAATCCCCAGAAAACCGCTATGAAGAAGAGCAAACCGGCCTGCAAAGAAAAGATAAGAAAGGCATATATTAGAGTTTGAGTGTGCATAAAAATCAACTCCAACCAAAATTTCTCAAACCAAACGATAACAATTTACCTGATCTTGTAGTCCTCTTGGAGTCCGAATATCCGACTGCCACCAGAGAAGACCTAAAATGACAGCAGTGGAAAGAACTTGCGTAACACGCAACCAGCTGAAGTATTCATGTCGCCGCTCTTTGAGTCCTCTGGAAAACAGTATGCAGTATTGCTCCCACCAGCTCGTTCCCCATTGTCGCTTTAGACGCAAAACTTTAGCCTTAGCTTCTTCGTCCAGTGGCACAGGATCCGTTAGTTTCTTCTTCTCCTGTTCTGCAAATCGAGTTTCGTATGCCTCCACCAGATACTGCTTAGAATGTTCAAATACATATCAAAACCTCAATTTGGTTTTAGGTAATCTTAGTTTGTTAGAAATGTTGTTGTTCTGTGATTACCTCATGAACAGCAACAGGAGATGGCTTGCCAGTTTGAGTTTCTCTACCTGAATTGCCAACTTGAACTCTATCCTCTAACTCAGAAGGCACAGAGATATCGTTGATGTTACCATTTGCAAGATCAAGCAAGAACTCTGCAGGATTCATGGCCATAAGAGGAGAGCATCCAATGGAAGAAAAGTAAACCAAAGCTTCTGATGATTTCCCAAAATAAAGAAGATTTCCTTTTCCCAGTAGAATCAGCTTGTCGAATCTATGGAAAAGTCTACTCGACGGCTGATGTATCGTTGTGATCACTGTTTTCCCCGCCTGTTCCAAACACAATCAAGATTCAGACAACCAAGAGATACAAATTGTTTGAGACAAACAAACAAGCAAACCTCGGCGATGTCGAGGAGCATCTGGATGGTTCTAAGAGCAGTGGTGGAATCTAAACCGGAAGTTGGTTCATCGAGAAGTAGTAGAGAGGGATTAATGATGATCTCGTTTCCAATAGAAACTCTTTTCCTCTCTCCACCTGATACACCACGCACGAATGCTCCTCCAATCATCGTGTCTTGGCACCTGCAACCAACGATCCAAGTTATTAAAAAAAAGACCAGAATTATTTTGGAGAACCTCTAAGAGATGCAACATACCTCTCCAAACCTAACTCTTGGATAACATCAAAAGCTCGTTGCTCCTTCTGTTCCCTCGTAAGAGTCTTGGGTAGACGCAAACGAGCAGCGTAGGTTAGCGTTTCTTTCACGGTAAGATGGGGAAACAGAACATCGTCTTGAGTCACAAACCCGATCCTGCCAACAAACCAAGAACCAATTGTTAAGTCTCCATGTGAACTCTTACAAGATAATTTGGGGTTTTAGGGCCAAAAATACTGACTTGCTTTTCAAGTATTTAGAGTAAGGCTTGTCGTTGTAAGTAACAGAGCCTCCGGTAGAGGATCGAGAGATTCGACCACCGAGTAAGCTAAGAAGAGATGTTTTGCCACTCCCTGATGGACCCATGAGAGCAAGAACTTCACCAGGATCCACACTCCCACTTATCCCATTCAATATCTCTTTCTCTCCAGATTTAGTCGTCATTTTCTTTATCGACACTTTGTATGAAATTTCATTGAACTGCATCAAATTCATAAAACCACCAGTAAGTCTTGTGATCAATTAGCTCACTCATGAAACCTATTTTCAGAAATCTTATCACACATTTTCACTAATTCCCCCCTTAATTTTTTGTTTTTCTTTTTTTCTTACAGGACTTAGACTACCTTAATTAAGTCTTGTACATAAATATCATGTAAGATGAGATTCTGTACAACACTTGAACCTGATGAAAAGTAGATACACAGAGATAGAGACAAATGTGTGATAAACTTTTGATCTCCTCTCGGTGCCTGTGCAAACAGAGTAGATCAGTACCAAAAGAGATCAATCCCACGCATGGAAACACTATTTCAATCCAATTTCTCCCCAATTTTTTTTGTTTCCTTGTCTGGTTTGAAATTATTATTTTACCTTGAGAAAGATGGGTAACGTTGGTTCTGCTTGAAACTTAGGCTTCTTTTTCCCCGCTTCAATGTCTTCCGCTGAAACAGTTAGATTATTCCGTTGATTCATCGTTAATGTTACTAATTAAACTAAGGAAAAGAGGTCAGTGAGTGAAATTTTGTAAAACTAGGTGAATGTCAACACCTAAAACACAGTGGTATACGTTGTGTAACTGTTTGTTGGCCAATCTTTGTTAGCAACCGTCTTTCTGGGAGATTTTGGACTTTGAGGTACATTAGTTACACTGAGATAACAATAGCTCAAACACTATAAACTCCAAAATTGTGACTAATTTAGTAGAGATATATTTGACTTCTTCTCACCTATCTTTTACCTACTTAGCCATAAAAAGCTGCTAAGTTGGAGAATCAATCACAACGTGACGTTTACAAAATCACTTTAGTTTCTATTTTATTCCTATTCGCTAGTTTATTTTAATTATTTAGTTTTCTACCTATATATGCACTAAACGTATAAAACTGCATCATTAGTGAAGGTAAATTGTCAACAACAAAAAAGCGTTATACGTGGTGACAATCATTCGTGGTGAATTCCTAAAACAACCCTCAGATTGACTAAATATCAACATATAATAAAAGGAACAGAACATACTTTAAACTTTTAGTATACCCATTATAAGTGGTTACGCCGCATGCATCTTCGACAACAGTAATTTGTATTTTTAAAGCCCAATCTATGGAAGAAAACCAAACTTTTATTACTGTACGATTGTTTTTAAAAAACAAATAAAGATCAGCTAATTGAAGATCTGCTTACACTCGAGAGTTGTAGTAATATTTACTAATTAAAATTAGGCCCATATCTTAAATAAAGCAATAAAAAGTGAAAATAAAATAAGTGGTGGAAAGTTTCTGTTGCACGAGAAAGAGTACACGTGGAACAAAATAGAAGGCCAATTTTTTGCGACTCTGTTTAATAATTTATCCGACTCTCATGCAAAAAAGCAAAGCAACGCACGCCAATCATATATCCGTTGTTATCATTATTATTGTATAATTGATTGCATGTCTAAACGACCAAACTACCCTCTCAGTATGGGAACACCGTAATGAAAATGACGAAACTACCCTTACGCTAGAAAAGAGTGATAGAAACAAAAAAAGTTCACACGACGACTTACGTATCATCTCGTCGTCGCTGAACGGTTTGGAGTCGGAGATTTCCTCCGGCGGCATAGCGAAACCGGTGAACGAAAACGAAAGCCCGAGCGATGCACTCGACGCTCGGCTCAGCGCCGCTCCGCTGCTCACCTCCTCTAGCTCAAACTTAAGCTGAGCACTCCTAGACTTCCTTATGTGGGTTCCGGCTCCGCCACTCCTCCCCGGAGACGCCGCCATCATCAGTCTCCGGCTAGATTTCCTCGACAACGTCCCTCCTCCACCACCGATGGCCGCCGGAGCCGTCGCGGGCACACCATTAGCGTCCATGGAGCCGTGAGGTGATTTGATGGCTGCGGCCACCGTCTCGTATAACTGCTCGGAACGTGTCCGAGCTAAACCAGAGGCCAACGGTGGCTTTTCCATTGATATTTTGGCCTTTTTAAAAACTGCCGACCACAAATCATAAATCATAATCCTTAACAAAAACTTATAACCAATATTTACGTTCAAGATCATAGCTTATATATATATATATACGTATAGAATGAACATACACATAAATAGATGTAAATAAGAAAACAGGAATGGCTTTAAAAAGATGGATATATTTTAAATTAGTAAATAGAATTGATACCTTTCGGGAACTAAAAGATACAAAAAAAAAAGAGTTTCCACTGTTTGAAAGAGTTTTGTTTTTATGGAAGAGACGATGTTAAAGCTTGAGACTTGTGACACCCTTTCTATGCTGCTTCATCAACCTTCTTTATATAGTCGCATTTATGATTATGAGTGGGTCAGCTCCAATTACGATAATACCCTTAAATCTAGCTTTATTATACTCTTTATATTCTTATATAAGTGATGTTTAAGGTTTTTGCATATAGATTAAGGATTCATTTAATTTATTTTTTCTAAACTAAAAATATCATTTATTGTACGTTTAAAGACAATTCAACCAATTAAAAAATAATATACAAAATATAAAAGGTCAAAAACAATAAAAATTATTTAATTTTGTATTGATTTGTGAGAACATCACTTATTTGAGAACAAAAAACCTCTAAAACATCATTTATTACCGAACGGAGGGAATACTAGGTTAATTAGGATTTAACCCGCGCTAATTATAGCGCAAAATTTTTTTTTTATAAGAAATTGTTTTAAAATTTAAGAAAATTTGCTTTTATTTGAATTCTATAATATGTTTAACTTATGATTATAGATTCATTTGTTGAACAGAATAATTTGTCTATTTAGCCCGTTTTGCAATAGACTCAACTATTATTCGAGCTAACCCGAAAACTTATAATCTTGAAAACATAACTCTAATATGCATCGTTTAATGTATCTAGTTTTGTGGTTAGATTACGAAATCTTTTTTAAAAAATCAATTTTTGTGTCTAACTTTTTATAAAAATTTTAAAATATTTTTAACTTTTATTTTGATATATATTCAAATAAAATATAATAGAAAAATATAGCAAGATTTAGAATATTTTTTTTCTTTAAATATATATGGATTGATTATTATTTAAAAATATACAATATTAAAAATAATTAAGAAACTAAATAGTAAATAATCTTTTAATGATAAATAAATAATTTTCATATTCTCATCAATAATTTTAAAAGACAATTATATCCTTTCATATTTCAATTATCTTTTCTTATTTGTGATGACATAATATGTAATAACTTATAAAACAAAAAATATTTTGAAAATATCTTCTTATATAATATTATAGAGATTGGAACTGTTTTTAAGAATTAAGATTTAGTTGTGGTGCTATTTACAAAAAATACCATTGAACTTTAAGACAAATTTTAAATTGTAATTAAGGATAAAAATGTTAAGGGATAAACCATTTTAAACTAATTTACTCTCAATGTTTTTTAATATTTTTTATTTCAAATATAAATGTATATTTTCTTTATTTCCTACTATAACATAAAAAATTTAAAATCTATTTTCAATATCTTTCAATTTATTTTTTAAATAAATGAACTAAACACGTAAATGTTATTAAGAACATTATTATAAATTAATATTAACTAAATTAGTATAAATCTTATGTTATGCCGTATGTTTCAAGATTTTAATGATAAAGTAAAGATTTCAGAGACGTCAAAAAAGATATTAGCGTTAAAAATAAAAATTGTAACTTCCGTTCAACGGGTTGACTGGGTTGATGGATCCGGTGTAAAATCCATGATTTTTGAATTTCGAGTATTAATCTGGTGTAAGAAATATTTTATGTGTTTTTTGGGAACAAAAATAATTTGTGTATTTTTTTCCCAAATTTTATATAATTCATCTATTTTAAAAGTTTTTTCTTTTTAATACAAATAGAGTTTCTTAACTTCCATCCGACGAGTTAACGGAGTTGACAGATCCGGTGTAAAACCCACAATTTTTTAATGTTTATGTATTAAATTGAGTATTATAAGTAGTCTGTGTTGATCCAAAAATAAAAAAAAGTAGTCTGTGTATTTTTTTGAAAGACAAAATAATTTGTGTATTTTTGTTTCAAATTTTATATAATTTATGTATTTTAAAGGTTTTTTTCCTAAATGACATGCCTTTTTATTTAGATAACTATATGAGTTATCAAAATAACTATATGAGTTATCAAACATGTTTTTTAAACAATTTATATGATATCTTTATTGTTATATATAAAGATTTTAATTTGACGACTATAGATATATAAAGCGAATCCATATTCGCAGCTATGAGTATAACTTGACGAGTAGATAGTTTGCGGACACAATGTTTCCAGCTAAGCATAAAGTTTCCTAGCATCATGACCGTACACGTGGTAATACAGGCGACCTATTATAATATATATACATGTTTTCTCATATATAAATAATCAATCGTTTCGGATCCTCTTCTAGTTTATGATTAGGAATGCGTCAATTAATATGAAATCTTATTTTCAGATTATCTCGATTTTGGTGACTTTATTTATTCAAAATTCATGATTTGAAATACACCAAATGTCGAAAAAAATAAATAAAAAATACACCAAATAATATAAATAAAATCTCATTTTCAGATTATTTCAGTTTTGTGACATTAATTGCTCACAAAATAGCTTTCATACTTTTAAATGATTATAAGTTTTTTTTTTAATGCAAGATTGTGTCGGGATTTGGACTATTTGGTGATAGAATATATCAGGATTTGGATCCTAAATCCTACTATGAAAAAATCATTAAAGCAAGAAAACTCAGAAGCCTTCACAATTTATGATAGTTCAATCTTATTGTTGGTGGCCACGGAATGTAATGAGAACATTCAAACCCAAACTTTGCCATCAAAAACCAAATTTCTAAAATGAATATTGAAAGCATCGGAAGATGGCTATTGCGGGTTTGTATGTGACGATGCATACAGTAGCAATTAGGTAAAGGAGTCGAACGATCCGTAAATAAACATGGTGCGCTATTTCTCGCTTTGAGATGTCATTATATTCACATACTCTAATAAACAAATATTATGATGTAAAACGAAATTATGATCTTTTGGAATTTTGGCTTCATACATCTAAGCTTATTCTTATAATGATTTCAAATACATGATTGTTTATTATATATGATTAATAATTATAACATACATAACTAAAATAGAATGCGGGAAATTAAAATACGTAATTAAACAAACTTTTGTTAATTTAAACATATATTATATATGTGTATTTGTTTTATAAAAACTAATATTATACTTATGTTATTAATATTATCACACGTTCATTTTATTGGGAAAGAAACATCACACTAAAAATACAAATATTTATCATATATAAAATGATAAATTCATTAAGAATACTGCTTATACCTTTACACAACACCGTACTCCATACACATAAAAATGGATGAATGTCTATATAATATATTCTTAAAAGGAAAAGGTTTTGTCAAAGTATTTCCGCTAAAGTTATAAAATTGATAGTTCCTAACCCTCTTTCGTTTTGTTTTTCTATAATCATATCGAGCAAAGTGCTATGCAATTCAATTTCTAACTTCTCTTAAAAATGACTGAGACATGTTCAATTTCTTCTATACAAAATAATTGAATAATCAACCGTAGACGTGTCCGGCCAATTCGTAGGTAATATACAATCTATTATATATATATATATATATATATATACACACACACTTACACGTACGTATCCATATAATAATTTGTTGACATTATTTTTAGTTTTGTTTTCCCACGCGACTTTAAAACTTTTAGCATTAATTTTTTTTAACCTTATTAGCTTATCAGATTAGCCCTGAAGAAAGACAGCAAAATAAGATAAATTAAAAATGACAGTATATGTTAATTTTGTATCTTTGGAAAATGTACGAAAATATTGTGAGGCTTTAGTTGCATCTCAGGGTTACCTACGGGAGAGGGCACTTACTAAAAAGTTGGTTTTGGATGCTTTCTTCCTGCCAATGATGTTATGTACCCAAAAGTTTTGTTTTTATTTTATTTTTCTTTTTTTGGTTTGTTTTGAGATTTATTTAGGTATGATTTTTCGGATAATATATTTTTTCGGATTTATTATCGTCACTTTTTCGTAAATCTTGCGTCTATGTTTGTTATATCGATATCTTGACGTTAACTTAATTTACTATACTCTTCACCTATCTTTCTATAATCTTTACATCTATATAATTAATTATATTATTATTATATGATTGTTCATCGTATTGTTCATCTTTCTTTTCATTTTAATCGGTGTGAAATTTAACTATTTATAGAACATGTGATTGCAATTGATAAACTAGTTTTTTATTGGTTTTTAATATTTGTTTTTGTGTATTTTTGTGTGTGTGTTTTAGAGTCTTTTAAAATTTTATCAAGTTTTTTCCAGATTTTATGTCACTTTGAAAGAAAAAATGAACCGTTTTTGAGTGCAGATGAACATATGGGGATATAGAATAATGTAGAGACATCAGAAATTTGACATTCGTTGAAGAATTTCCCACCGATGGATCGAACTTAAATTTTGATGCAAAATAGAACATCGGGTTAAATTTCAATTGAAAGTAGTTTGGGGTCATTCCAATGATGCGGTAAAAAATCATGTTAGTTTTCGTGAAGAGAGCCCAGTATAGCGAGCAAAATAAGCATGTACAGGAATGGACAAACAGATCGACCGATCCATCCATGGATGGATCGATCCATGCTCTGTAGACGCACATGAATTTCCAGAAACTAAATAGATCGATTGATCCCCTGGCATCGATCCACTTCCCAGACGAAAAAGATAGTTTTTAACTTTCTATTTTGCCTTGGAATCATCCCAACTTGACATAATTCGACCCAATACATATTTATACTTATTTTTTTATAAGGTTACACTTTATTTCTCTATAAACTTTTGTATCTAGTTCTTTGGGGAGAAGATCTATGAACCTCCTTTGAAAAACTTGGAGAAAATTTCTACATTCTCTTATTATGTTTTATCTCATATGTATTTGTTTGTTCTCTGCAACTATGTATGAGTAGATTCATAGTAAGGTTATAGAGTTTTCAAGAGAATTTAGGAATTGCTAATTATGATTGTTAGATAGGGAATTATCTACATGTTTCTTCATATATTGTTGATCATAATGTTGAAACTAGACTCATGACATAGTTTTTGATCTTAGGTTATTTGATGCATCGAAAGTGTTTGATTGAATGTCTGATAGAACATAGATGAGCAAAATATCTTTAACCAACGGGAGTTAATGTTATTGTATTTTGTGAACTTATCAAACTCGCTCATAATGCATGTTTATGTTGTTGAATTCAACTGGAGTTAGTATTCATAGATCTATAACATAGGGGTTTAATACTCAGGGAGGAGATTGATATAGACTAGTGATTTGAGTTCGATAACGATGCTTAATGTTTTTCTTGTCTGTTTTGCAATTCATGGTTCATGCGAATTTCTCTAAAACCTGGCGCTTTTAATTCATAAGTTTAATTCATTATTATTTAGCTTCGTTATTTCATTGCAACAAACAACAACAACTCTCATTAGTTTTATAACTTTACTTTATTCTTGCATTCTCGTTGTGTTTCACTTGCTATATGTCGATCGCTATAATACTATTTTGTTTTACTGTACACTTGCAATAGGATAATATGGTTAAAACTATGTTCGATTAGTTGTGTCGTAATAGTAATTATCGAAAAGATATCCTCAGCTAGAGATTACAGATCTAACATTCTATTTGCTCATAATGATATATTTATCAAATAAATATATAGTTTCAAATTTGAATGATACGAGCAAGAACAAAACCGGTAATGTTGTAATATTAGACACTGTCAAATCAACCTATAGAATTCTTGGTGAAGCGCCAATTAAGATTTCTTGCTTACTCCCATGTACTCCTAATTAAGTCTCCTAGTAAATCAATAGTACTGTTTTGGAGCGGGAGAACCCACATCGATCCGCTAGTCACATCATGCATTTTTCCAAACACCATTCACTCGCGACTCACGAAAATCAGTAACTCTAGTCCATAATCTATGGGTTGCCACCAAGGGATTCCAACGATGTATTGACTATAGACCAGGCCTCGCATGATGCAATCTCGACCTGTTAACATCACATAATCGATGCAATATAACTAATTATATTAGTGAATGTCCAACGTCGCCAAGTAGACACAGTAGCCAGAGATTGTTCTAAGAAACCGGACACCAACAAGGAGTTGTACTATAGACGGGCTGGCCGTTTCTTTTTGTTTCCGTCTGATTCTTTTTCTTCTTTCTTTACCTTATGAAGTACACATGCAAAGTAGCGATCTTGTTATATTGTTTCCGTCTATTAAATTTGACGTCACAGAAAATGATTTACAAAGGTACTAAATTTAGGTACTGGATCCAATGCATTGTCCTTGTATCTACTTTTGTTCCCATTCATAATAATAACTGTGAAAGCTAATTTGGCAAATATTGCATGGTTCTAACAATTTCTGAACACATGACAAAGAAAAAAAACACTAAACCTAATTACATGATTGGTGCAACTGCAAACCTCATTTTATGTACTAATATGTGTATTTGTAGTAATTTTTATTGTTGTTGTCATAACTTATAGCAAGTTTAAGTGGTGTGTATTTTGGAATTTAAATCTGGGATGGTTCCAACAGCCATGATTACTTTTGAAGAGGTATATTCTTGTATAAAAATGGACTTTCAATTGACTTGCGTCTACCAAAGGTACAATAATAAATTTAATTGCAATGTGAGGTCAACAAGATAATTGAATGTATAATTTTGGTACGTTATGTGTAAGTGTTTGTACTGCCTCAATGTGTAGTCACGTACAGTGGTGCGAGAAAGCTACGGACAGGTTGTGATTTTGTCAAAGAATCATCGATGTCTTCAATCACAAAGTCAATAAATGAAGCAGGCCCAACCTTTTGTTCTCTTCTTCCTTCCGATGAAATAAACGGCTTCTATTGATACCTACGTTTTGTTCATTTCTGTCATTGGATCCTGTTTGGCGCAAAAGTTTCCATTTTTTTCTTTGCGATTGATTTTGCATTTACATGTTCCAACAGAGACTAGAGAGTGCTTTTTTTTTTTTTTATAAAAAAACACAACTTTAAACAGAGTAAATAAAATTATTTTATTATTTGTAAATGTAAATATTAAACAAAACAAAAAAAAATATTCGCGTTTACATTAGCGAAAGCATTTTATAAAAAAAACATCTCCCTCTTTATATATATTTATATATGTATTTTTAATTATTTACATTTAAATACAAACACACACACACAGTCGCGAAGCCTTAATTCTACCATTGTTGCATGGTGTTTGTGTTGGATTTTAGCCAACTCGGATATATACAGATTGAGAAAGTTCAACCTTATAGCTTTCTTAAATCCGCGTATTGTAAGTGTATCTTCACGTTGAACTGTTTCTATGGAAATCCTCAAATCCACGTACTTTTTTAAAGAAAAAAAAGAAACCACGTTAAATATTAATTATACACACGCACTTAATAATATAGTATAGTCTTGATCAGGATACATGTCTACGTGGGGACAAACAGACACAAGAGATGAATGAGAATGCATACACACACGTGGCGAGACAAGTGGGAAGATAGTCTCAAGAGTCAAGACGGACTTGGCGCACACTGTCTGGTCGGTAGTTGAAACGTTAGTTGTCGACTTGGCGCGCCATCTCATATTTTTCTTTAATCGTTTCTAACATATATGATATATCTATACTACAAAAACAAAAACACTTTTATAATATGTTTCCAAATATTTTTTTTATATAAAAAACTAAATTCATTATCAACCATGTATTAAATATGTTACCAAATATTTATTAAATCTATATAATTTTACATATATTTTTGGTATTTTTTTTCATCCAGACATCACATATATAATAATTACACAATAATATTTAGGATAAACCTTAAATTATATTTCTAATTAGAAAGAAAATAACTTAATTCAGAATATAATATTAACATCAAAACACATATTACACATCAACATCAATAAAATATTAGATTTTTAGTAAAAACTTAAAAATTACAAATTAAATATATTTGAATTAGTAACACTTAAATTATTTTTTATTTTTTATTTTATATATTACAAATTTTAATTAAAAAAAAAATTGCGTACGGATTAGAATCTAATAATTATGTTAATGACATGTTTTTTTTTTTGACAAAAAATGTCATGAAATTTTACGAAACGATTCATGTTTGGTGTCAAACGCAGCCAACTGTAACCAACTATCCAACGTAGCGTTTATATATCGAACGTAGCGTTAGTGGACAATTGCGAGAAAAAGATATATTATTCCCTCTGTTTCACAAATAATGTCATTTTAGAGTAATTTTTTTGTTTCAAAAATATTATCATTTTACATTTTCAATGCAACTTTTTAAACTAATTCTCATAATTAACCTTTATCAAAACTAAAAATCTTTGTATTTATATCATTTTGAATTAGTTATAGATATATTAAATATGAATATATTAATATAATTTCAAAAAAAAATTAATTCGTGTGAAAAATGTAAACACAGGGAATAATAATCAAGCTCTTAAATGTAGTGTTCAATTGGTGCGGTGAGAATCGTTTAAATCATGGCCAAAACCAAAATCAGATTAGAAAAATTCAATCAGATTAGCATTTGGTGATGGGACCAACAGAAAAGCGTCTCTTAGCCATGTGGCTTCAAGGGCGGCACCGCCCCTCTTCTCGTTTTTATTTGGAGTATATATAATGCTAAAATTAATTACATTACATTAAAATATAGTAATATACGAATGCTTAATCATTTACGTGGCTTAAACTATACGGTCTATACGATTGTACCTACAACCTACTCCATCAACTTACTAGAAAATGTTTTCTCTAGAAAATAAATACAAATGTATTTTTGTGTGTAATTTTTGAAAATCATAAACATAAACATAATACTGTAACTAAGTAAAATTGTGCTATTGAAAATCACAAATCATATACAAGAAATACTAAAACAAAGAAGTGAAACAACTGTCACCAATAATCTCTGCAGGAACATAATCCATTTCTAAAATGATGAAATCTGTTCCGGTCTCTTACAATAAACTCTCAGAGATATGCTTTGTTACTGTATGACAATCCTCACATACCCTCAAGTTCTTCACTATCCTAATAGTTGTACCAGGCTTGGTCTTCATCATACCATATGCAATTGCAAGTTTCTCGCTATGCATATGAATCGCACTCTCCTTCTCCTCCTCGTCTACATCAAAAAACGCATCACCTGTGTTTCCTTTATACCCTATCAATCTTATCTTCCTTAAAATCTCTTCCCACTTCCTTTTGATCTTACCCATTTCAGGATGCTTCTGATCATCATCTCCCATGGAGAACTTGTTTATTTTCCCGTCAATCTCGATTAAGCTCCACCCCGGTGGTTTCTTAACCAGCTTCTCCTTCATCGTGTCTCTCAAGCTCTCGATTTTCTCCCATTTTCCTGCACACGCGTATATATTTGAGAGCAAGACATAGTAACCGCTATGTTCTGGATTCACCTCTATCAACATGTTTCCTACCCTCTCTGCCACCTCGGTGTTCTTATGAATCTTACATGCTCCAAGCAAAGCTCCCAATATAGGAGCATTTGGCTTCACCGGCATTTCAAGGATAAAGTTCTCAGCTTCAGCTAATTTTCCAGCACGGCCAAGCATGTCAACAATGCAACCATAATGCTCGAGTCTAGGCTCGATCCCATAATCCCTATTCATGCTCTCATACATTTCCAAACCTTTATCAACTAACCCACCGTGGCTGCAAGCTGAAAGAACCGCTGTCAATGTAACATCCCTTGGGATAAACCCTAACCTAACCATTTGGTAGAAGTAATGAACTGCCTTGTGAGCATGTCCGTGCACCGCAAGACCTTTGATTATCGAACTCCAGCTCAAGCTATCCTTCTCAGGCAACTCCTCAAATACACGAATCGCTTTCTCGATTTCCCCACACCTCCAATACATATCCACAAGAGCTGTCCCAAGGATAAGATTCAGAGTCATGTGATTCTTAACCACATACTCATGTGCTCTTTCTCCAAGCTCAAGCGCACCCAAATGAGCACAAGAAGAAATCACACTCACCATAACCGTCTCATTCGCAACAACCCCTTCCCTTTTCATGAGTTCGAACAATTGAATAGCTTTCTCGAAACAGTTGTTCCTCGCATACCCATTGATCATGATACTCCAAGTCACCAAATTTCTGTGGGGCATTTCATCGAACATATCTCGTGCATCTTCAGCCATCCCGCATTTGCAATACCCAGCCACCATAGAAGTCCACGAAACCACATCTCGAAACCTCATCTGCCCAAAGATTCTACCAGCAGCAGCGATCAACCCACAATTAGCGTACATGTGAACAAGCGAATTCTCTACATAAACATCATTCTGGAATCCGAATCTAACAATCTGTGAATGAGCTTGCTCTCCCATTGCCACGCACTCCATCTCAGCAGACGCTTTAATCAAAAACGGAAAGGTGACGTTATCTGGCCGAATACAAGATTTCAACATCTGGGTATAGAACCCAAAAGCCCTGCTAGGTTCTGCGCTAATGGAGAAGCCGCGGATGAGTAGGTTGAAGACGAAAAGGTTAGGGTTTTGAATTTGGGAGAAGACTCCGTATGCGTATCCCAAGAAATTGATGGATTTGTTAAAGGTTGTGTCGTCGACGCAGAGAGCGAGGAGACGACTGGCGACGAAAACGTCGGAGACGAGATGGGTTCGTATGAGGAAGCCATGGATGATCTTGAGGTTGGAGAAGGAAGAGCAGGATTGGAGCAAGGCAAGCTTCGGGTGTTTCAAACGAAGTGTGTTGAGCACAATGTTACTCATTCTCTGAAAAAGTACCCAAAAGTTCGCAACTTTATAAGAATCTAACATATAACGGTCGATTTCCTTTGTATCTAAAGTTTGCATAATGAAACGGTAGAGCTAGAGCAAATACTGTATGTAGATTTGTAACAGAGAGCATACACAAACATTTTCTAAAGATGATGTTTGTCTTTAGAAAGAAAACTTGAAAGCACCAGCTTTGGAATCTGATACAGAGTCCCAGAAAGTAACTTTTTGTTCTTCGGCTCTTTTCTCTTCTTCTGCTTTCTTCTCTAACTCTTGGATAGTCCCGGGGTAAACTCCTTCAATGGCCTTCTTGAATTTGTCATGCAAATTCTCTCTGTCAGTTGTTCCGGAGACGAGCTCTTTAGCATTAGGTTTCTTCAGAAATTCCAACACATTCAACAAATTCCTCCTGCACAAGTAATGTTTCTCCAATTAGACCAACTCAATTCACAAATACGAAATTACATTCCTTCAACAGATGCATAATACCTAAACTTTTGTTTTTTTAGCTACTCAACAGAATATAACATCTGAAAATGAACTTAATTTAGCATAATTTATATTTAAGTAGGAAACATTTTCCAATTTGTTGTTCTATTCTCTTGTCAACTTTATCTACTTAAAGACACATGACAAAGCTGTCGAACTAAAGAGCGAGTAGGAAAAAAAGCCCTTTACCTGCTAACATAATTCTGAGTAATGGCAATTGATTCCTCCAAGTTAATCACCAAATGCCACCATCCATTTGGTACAAACATCACCTCCCCGGCTTTGCATATACACTCAATAGGTTTCTTCTTCCAACTCTTAGTATCACCGTAAAAGTTCATGAACCACTCTATTATGGAAACAGGACAGGCCACTTCTGCTCCATCGGGACTTGGATGCACGCCCGGAGGAACCACATCGGGCGGGAACAAAACCCATTTTTTCGACCCTGTGATCACCGCATTCCAAGCTGATGTCGAGTTAGGATCAATGTGGAAAGATGATCCTGACCCGGATGGCCCAATTATGATCCATCTATAATCAGGTCGCTCGTTTCCTAGAACACTAAACAAGTCCTCTCTGAAATAGACAGGAACATCATATTCCGAATCCAAAACCGGAACTTTCTCTGCAAACTTGGGATCAAACAAGTACAAGGGCCTTTCTTCCCTAGCTCTATCGGAATACCTAAAATAGTTCTCGAGCTTCATTTCAACTGGACCAACTGCGAATTCGACATCCCCAACCACCTTAGTCAGATAATCTTTCGACCATTTCTCAATGGCAGGCCAATCATCCAAACATCCCTCCAACAGAACCGGCTTATTTGGTTCCTCAAACTTTGTAATGAAGTCTTCAACGGAAATGCCTCTCACCCGGATGATATTGTCTCTTTCAAGCCATTCCCGTTTCATTTCGAGATTCGCGCACAGCCAGCTCTGAAACAGATAATCGGAATAGAAGTCTCTAATCTTCAAAACCGATTCAGCAGCTCCAGAAAGTTGGAATTTCGGGTGACAAGCAGCTACATAGGTAGATTTCCACGACCCAGTAAACAAAAACTCGCCTTTTAACTCATCTAACACGAGATTTCTCCAGAGAGGCTCGTGATTGGCGAAAATATAGAAAGATTTGGTTACAGTAGCCAAAACGCCCAAATGGGTCGCTCCGAGAAGCCCAAGAATATCCAAAACGAGCTCATCCGTGAGTATCTGGAGATGACCTAATCCAGTGTTTCTAACATTCACCGAACCACGGTTGATGAAATAGAGGTTCCCGAGAGGTTGAACTCCATGCTCGCGCGAGGTAGCTGTAGTTTTCAGCTTGAACCCTGCTCCGTCATCTTCTTCTTCTTCTTCCTCCTCTATTAGTGCACTCTCTGGAACACGTTCATTCCGAATAAGCTTTTTTCTTTTGGAATTGAATTTACGCCGCCTATTACGAAGATTCGAGGCTAGCAACAGATTCTTGCAGCTTGGCATCTTTGACGGAGCTTCAGCTTCAGCGGCGAGGGTTTTGGGTTTTAACAAGCGACTTTCATCTCTCTCTCTACTCTTCCGGTTTCACCAGGTTTGATGTTTTAAAAGCAATGCGTTACTAACTGAACCGGAACAGAAATATCAATTGAGAATCTTCTTGGGTTGAAGCAGTTAAACCGTAAAAACTAATTACTTACTTATTTTTCCGAATATCAGATTTTGATAATATTCAGTAAGGATTGAGAACTTGACGACCAAAACAACACCAAGTTCCCCGTTAACCGGAAATTTTGACAGAGATAAAAAAACTGAAAGACTTGGAAGTTTTTCTTCTTTACAGAGAAAATCCAAACAAGAATGTGGACAAATTATACACAGCTTACAGTAAATAAAGACGTGCTTTTCGTGTATCCTCACCGATCTCTTTAGACAATAATCAAACCCCATTCAAGACACATTATGCATTCCAACCCCAAAAACAAATGAAATATGGCAAATACAAAACAAGAAAAGAAAAAAAACTGCACATATTTTGATGAACATTAACCATGAAGATGGAGAACAATGCAGCCACATTACTCCCAGTATTCACATTATGAGTTGGAGAATGTGATCTGTTTCACACTTGCGTGCTTGAGAGACATCTCCATTGCCGTATCCGAGGGGTCTTTTCTAGAAGCATTTGCAAGCCCATGTTGTTCCCTTGCATCCCGTTCATGTACCTGCTTTTACCATTTTGAACACAACAATGATAAGTATGTCGTTTCAAGTCTGTACAAGTATCTTTGTCTTTTGTTATTTGCAATTAATCATTTGTAATAATATTTACAAACTCAAAACTCAGCTCTGATAAGCTATGAGAAGCACAAGCTTATCAAAGTTCGAGGCTGTGTTCGCTTACTTGCTTCGACGAGCCTTCTTTCTCCAGAAAACAAAAGATGTGATCCACTGTACAGGAACAATCAGAAAAATCAGTTACGGAGTACACAATTCTTAGCACAAGTTGCTTCCTATCAGTATATAAAGATCACAGCCCACTTATTGGTATAAGAAACAAAATCACCTTAAAGACAGATATGAAACTGAATGCACCAACAATAGATGCTTTCTGCAGAGGCAATCTCCGTTCTGGGATAAGATCTTTTGATAGATGTTGTGCAATTTCTTTCAAAAGAACCATTTGAGCTTTCTCAGTCCTCATCGACATAATCGCCTGTCTCATTGATTCCCTGTCAGCCTCTAGTGCTTGAAGCCTCATGTAGAGTTTCGTTATATCAGGATCACCAAGATCAGGCTGATTCAATTTTTCTCCAAAGCCATCAGCGGTGTCATCCCTAAACTTCTGCTCACCAGCACCACTATGAGATACGCCGTGATGGACAGAATCAATGGTATAAACTCTATCATTCATGTCATTATCTCCTAATTCTGATGAGTCACCCTTACCCTTTGCAAAGAAATTACCCTCAGCATCTTCCATTTTTTTGAAGCTACCGCTGTTGGACCTTGGGGAATCATTAGAAAAATCAGGCCTTTGGTCCCTAGTTGTTCCCAAAAGTGAACTTGAACTACCAGTGGAAACCCTCCTGAAATGTCTCTGAAGCCTAGGACTCTGACCAACCACCACCTTCTCCAAATAAGTTCCCCCACCGGATACATCACCATTAGACGGAGTAAAGCTAGGAATCCTCTCCATCTGACTTATCCTTCGTTCCAAAGTCTTCAAATTTTCACGGCCATGAGGTGAATCAGTCAGTGGGTACTTTTCAACATCGTCAACATCAATATCATCAGCATCCAGGGGGTCTGGGTTCTCATTCAAGTTGCACTTAAGAGGAGGGTAATCATATGTAGGGAGGTCATACTGGAAATCATTGTCAGCCATGCTCGGGTTACGGCTAAGCATGTTCTTCTCCCCATCAAAATCGGCCTCAGTGACCACCCCGTAACTCATCATTCTATGCCTGTAAGCCTGAGCTTCACAAGTGAGAGCCTGAATTGTCTGCTCCCTCTTATATATCAAATCTTCGAGAGCCAAAAGCTCTTGCTGATCATGCTCCATCTTCTCCTCAGCAAAACGCTTAAACTGCCTCAGTTCCATTTGGATCTCAGCCTTCTCCCTCTGCAACCTCAATATCATAGACATAGCCTCGCTAGCAGCTGTGGATGCAGCATTCCGCTCTTCGTCAAGCTCAGCATACAAATCTTGAATCGATTCCTGTTGGCTGCTAACGGTTTCACGTAGCAGTTCACATTCATTCTCGATTTGAACTTTAGCATTGGAAGACAAGTCCAGGTCGTCCAGCTCAGGTATGTGGAATCGTTTCTCATTCTCAAATTCCTCGTATTTTCTCTTCACAGACCGAATCCAAGAATCCGGGGAAGCATAGTTTAGAGAGCAATTGCATCCACAATCGCAACATCTGACCACAACCCTGGGGGGAGATACAATTCCCAAATCCATAATTTGTATAGTATCCAATTCACAATCACAGGATATGGCACATAAACATAGTAACAATCACCAAAAAAAACTCTCTTATGCGCAAACGTAACCGAAATTAGCGCCAAGAGAAAGACCTGAATCGCACCAATCCCTAAGCGATTTAATTGTTTTTCCGGGAAATTGGAAACCTTTGATATCAATTTTTGTTCCGGTAAAAGAATCCAGCTGAAGCGAATTCTGCGAAACCACACAAGTTTCTCGTAATTAGCTCATGTAAAAGTCAATTCCCAGCAACATGATTCAATCTAAAGCGATCGCTAGAGTTTTCTCACCGCGAGAAACAAAAGCTTCTTCCATCGGGGGAGTAGGGAAAAAAAAAGCAAAGAGAAGATCGTAAATCGAGAGACTTACCTTCAACCACCAAGAACAGGAAATTTCCCAGGAAAAATAAGCTTATGCCCAAAGGAAACAGAAAGCAGAAAAGCTAATAATATCTCCTCTTCTCTCTATGACTTTCGGGAAATCAACAGAACCAACAACTTCTCTCTCTTCTCGCTTTTCTGGGAAAACGAAAAGAAAAAGCAAAAAAAAAAGAAGCAAAATCGTGTTCGGAATCGGAGGTAAACAAAAACAAATCGTGGAAACGAAAGAGAAAAAGAAGAAGAGAGAGAGAATTGTTCTTCGTTTTTCCCTCTGGTTTTTGAAACCCTAAAAGGTTCTGTTTTTATCTTTCCATGTTAAATCGAGAAAAGGCTTTTCCCATGGCAATGGAGACGACTAAGGTTATTTCTGGTAAATTCGAGTGGTAAAAAGGTTAATGAACGGTGAGGATGAGTTTTTGGTTGAAATCAACGGCTGAGATCTTCGTTAGATGAGGTGTCTTTACCTGCGGAAAGTACATGTCAGCATTTATAAAAGAGTGTAGATAGATAGACATACAGAGCATCTTTATCGGGGTATCTTAAAAAGGTTTTTTAAGAATTTTTGTAATTAAATTAAATAAAAAATAATCAAAAAGTTAAGAACTGTTTCTTATTTAGGAGATTTAAGAAACGGTTCTTAACTACCACATGTCTAATTTTTATTGGTCAAAAAGCTTCTTTCTCGGATCCTCGTCGTCGAGATGGTGATGCAGAGGAGACGAGTGATCAGAGTGATGCAACGAATCGATTTCGTTGGAATCCTAATCGAATTTGATATGACCCGACCCAGAATCCGAATCATCGGCATATTCCTCCGGGTGGTGAGACTCTTCTCCAGCGAAGCGGTGGTGGTGATTGATGAAAGTGTGAAGAGACGGGCCAATTCCTTTTAGGAATTGTGTGTAGGCTCCTCGTCTTTGTCCTCGAACAATGGATCTTCTCGCTCAACTGCAATTCCTGAAACTGATGTTGCGAATCGAGAAACCTCTGAAGCCAACAAGGTTAGCAAAATTCTATAGCCAACTTCTCATGTTCTGTTCATTTTGTTAGTCGTTTGGTGAAATTAGATACAATTTGTTGTTGTGTGGATCATCAGATGCTGTATGTGATCAATTGCTTTAGCTTTAGGGAGAGATGAGAGACTAAATCAAAAGTGAATTGAAGTTTAGTGAATGAATCTTAGTGTTAAATGTCTGAAAATGGTCTTTACAGGGATTTCCGTCTTGCTTTATGGATAAAAATTCATACCATTGATGTAATTTGATCAAAGCTTTGTTATGTAGCTACATTTTTACCGTTGGTTATACTTGTAGTTATGTGGCTTTGACAAAGTTAGATCTATTTTACTTTGAGAATCAATTGGAGATGCTAATTTTCAAAGCCATGTTGAGTTTGTGAAGATTGTCTCTCTGTTTGGCTTTTGTGAAAAGGAAGTAGCTGCTTACTTTGTTGAGTTGTTTACAGGGATTACATGAGAGTAACCTCGAGAATGATTATAGGTTACAAGGATTACAGGAGAGTAACCTCGAGAAAGTGGTATATGGGAAAGAAACAGATCTAAGTGAAACCGCTATCGATGAAGCTGTTGTGTCCAAGAGAAGCCGTGTCTGTCTATCGATGAAGCTGTTGTGTACAACACAAACCAATTTTTTTCTTCAGAGATTTTGAAGAAAGTTTCCTCTACAGTTTCATAAGTTCTGTTTCCCTTACAAATTTTTTTAATTTTTTGTTAAGAATCCCATAAAGGGTTCTACCATTGAACATGTTATTTCTTAAGTTTCTTAAGAAAAGTTCTTAACTTAACTTTATTAATAAAAAAATCACTAAGAACCCTTAATGGGTTTCTCCCAATAATAATGCTCTTATGTGCCTCATGTAAGAACCAATTACTAATTTTGTGTAACTAAACGAGAATTTCCAATTATCTCTCATCTTTTTGAATTGTGTGATTTTATAATACGATATATATATCCGAGAAAACAAAATACTCCGTATACAAATAAAAAGAATATTATTACACACATTTTAATCATTTTTTACTTATAAATTACTTAATAATATAGTTATCTGAATTCAATTCCTAGAAAATACAAATTAAATAGGTAAATTTTCGGGAGATCTATAACTCGGTGTAAGTACAAACTGCTCGTCGTGGTCCGGTATATTAAAGGTAAAATGCTCCATCATGAAGATAGTGCAGATAAACCGTTGATCGTGGATTTTTATAGACTGATAAAATTGTCCGTTATAAAATTGTTCATGTATTTATTCTCATAATTTGTAATCGATAATTTTTTAGATGATTAAAAAAAAAATATATATATATATATAGTCATCCGAGTTCATAACAATTGTGTTGTGATTTGGGTTTAAAATTGAACGAAAAAAGAGGATTAAGTGGTAATCAACTACTTTGACTAAAAATATATAAGTATAAAAACCGTACGAAGATTTTGTTTTGGAAGACTTCAAATTTGTGGAAAATTGCTTGTTCAAAACAAAAAAAAAAGATTTGTGGAAAACTTCAACGGTGTGATTGGATGTTTTCTTATAAAAACTTTTTATTTGTAATTGTGGAAAGCTGGCCCTTTCCGAGTGGAAGTATTGGGCCGTCGACATTGAATGAAGCTTACCAGGTCAACATATACAATATGGTTTTTTTCATCTCATAGATATTAACATGATAGTCTACTCCCATAAAGATAAGTCTATATATTCCAGCTAAGATGGATACGATGAATAATTAAGGATATGACAAATTAAACCCAAAAACATTGTATGCGTTCTATATATGTGTTATGATTCACCAATCACCAAGCAGACTTATTGAGATGGAATCCTAATTGATGTAACAAGCCAAATGCTAGTATATATTAGGGAAGTTGTCCATAAAGTCTCCAATGATCCGAAGAAGCTGTTTTGAAGCATCGGAAGATGGATTGTTGCTGAAGAAACCATGGTCCTCGTTTTCGAATTCAATGTAATCTACTTTTTTCCCTTCCATTTTCTTCAATTTATATGCATACTCTTTGGCCCTATCTCTCAGGAGCTCTGAGCCGCCGACGATCACCAACATTGGCTCTATGTTAATTGATTCGAGTCCAGGACTCGTCGGCCCAAAAGGGTTAGCCATGGGATGATCCCTTGTTGCACCTTCTGGTAGTGACAGTCTCCAAAACCTTCAACAAGTTAAACTTTACTCATTTTTAATATTAATATATATATTGACATGGGCTATACCAATATTTACTATACATATGGCTTTATGACAATGGCCATGAACTAGACGGGTCACATAGAAAAAAGAGAAACGATCAATTGGAGAAAAGACTTGAATGATATGTGATCCCAATGACTCCACGTTGATAAACATGAATAAATATGCACATTCGAACATGCTAAATATTATTTTAAAATGTGAGGCATTGTTTGCATTTGGTTTTATCTATATATATTGTGTGCAATGATGGTCAAGACTCAGGATCAATCATAAGCAAGGTTAATTAAGCTGAGATAATAAAGGAAACGAGGATAATGCATGACGCACTATCTCCGTTCCAAATATATCGACTACTGTTCTTGATATCTGATTCTCTATTTGTTCCATATCAGTCACTGATGAAAAATCACCTCAAACTACATGAATTTGCAACATTATGCAAACTTATACTGTCATTTTCGAACTACACCAGTTTATAAAATGACTAAATAACTACAAAAACTTGCTAATCTTGATAATCGGTAAGTAGTGGACTTTGTAAAGCTCGACATTTTAAATTTAAACCATATTTAGTTTTGCAAAAAACCATATTTAGTTTTACAAAAAACCAATTATAATATTACAAATAACTTGTTTTAAGATTTTCTTAGAAACTGTTTAATAATAATTATAGTAGTAAAAATCTCGTTTCATAGAATTAGGACTAGTTTTGTAGTTAGATTATACGTTAAATTTGAAATAGTTTGCGAACTAATCATAGGTTTTTTGTTTCTTCCAGGAAAACATCAAAATTGACTAATAATTCAAACATGGCTATAAGTCTGTGTAGTATTCTATACATTTTTGGCGAATTTGTGTAGATATGACGGATTATGGATTAGCATTTTTGCTACGAGTTCTTTTAGTAAACCATTTTCCAAAAAAAAAAAAATGAAGAACAAAATCCTGAGTTAGTATATCATGTAGAATCGTTAAATGGTAGGGTCTCTAATTGGTTGTCATGCTTTCTTATCAGGTTTCTTTTAGGATTTTTTAATTCGATTACTTTCCATACAATATATTTTCCAAGTTGTCGTCAATCTACTGGATGTTTTCTACAAGACCGATTCGTGTAGCCACTGTGATCGGAGACCCATATATTTGAAAAGCCATTTTTGTGTTGAATGATTTGAGACTAATCAAATAGTGGAATATTATATATAGTAGATTAAGCACATTGGATAATCTTTCTGACGTATCTTAACAATCATATGATGAGCTTATATCATATGTCTTAGCCAATTAAAATCATCAAAACTGTTATTCTATTTCACGCTGAAATTTATTAAAAGAGCAAAAGATATGTAATAATGAAAAATCATCAAAATAATTTGTTATGTCGGTTAGACATATGTGTCTAAGCAAAATAAATGTATACTGGTAGGAAAAGTCGTTTTCTTTAGAAAGTTTGTGTTATTTTGTGTCATAAGAATTGGTACTCCTTTAATTTGAACTATTTGGGGAATTCGATATTATACTTGTATATAATTTTCATATATCATATGCTTTAATATCCAAACAAATGATCTTTTGGTTAAAGGAATTGTTTTTTTTTTTCTATATTCGGATTGAAAAAAATTATCTTTGTGCATGTATACATATTCGATATGAACACATGCAATTTAACATATCACATAATTTTTTATTAAAATAAATTGTGTAGTTTTGAAAGAAAAGAAAGACATGTACTATATGTCCGTGTATTCATGAAGAGGCACAGTGACTCTAGCTGTCTCTCTCATGCGACTTGGCAATTCACTCCAACGATTTAATTGGCATTACTCGCATATAAGATAATATGAAATTAAAGTAACTGAAAACGACATCTATACATATATCCTATATATTATAATGATATATATAAGTTAAATAGTTAGGTTATAATAAGCAACGAATGAAGTCATGCATGACTAGCTAGTAATTCAATGAACTTGTAAATATTTTAATGTTTAAGCAAAAATAAAACATACCACTAAAGAAAATTAAAATATACTAAAAAGTAATGTGTTAGCTTACTTGTCAAGCAAATCCAAGCTGAGCAAAGTTTCAGACGGGCCGTCCTCGGACTTCGTCCTCTCCTCCCCGCCAAAAAATGGCGCCAAAAGAACGTAACCGCGAATCCGAACCGGACTCAACTCGATTGAACCGGATCCGAACAGGAAAGCAAGGCGATGAGCTATGTTCCCACCGGAGGAATCACCAAGGACGTAAACCCTGTCGAAGTCAACGCCCGGTCCACCTTCGAACCAGTGGTCCACAGCACCGGAAACAGCCTGGTCCCGGACCCACATAAGCGCGGCGTCGGCATCATCAAAGGCGGCCGGGAGGCGGTGTTCGGGTGCTAACCGGTAGTCCGGCGCGACCACAAGGGCGTGGAGGGACGATGCAAGAGTAAGACAGAAGTTGTGAAAAAGAGGCCAAGAGCACGAGCCAAAGCAGAAGCCACCGCCGTGGAAGAAGAACACGACGGGGACGGTGGCGACAGTACGGTTAGAGGCGGAGGAAATGGGTTTGTAGAGACGGAGGTGAAGATTGTTGGGTTTGTGAAAGAGTAAATCTTTGAAGAGAACGGTTTTGTGGTTACTTATCAGTGGGATTTGTTGGGTGATAAGGTCAATGTTCTTGGATCTTAAAACGGTGCCGTTGCTTAGAAGTTGAAGCAAACCCATGCAGTCTTCTGCTACTTGTGGTTGTCCTCCTAGTGACCCCATTTCTTTTCTTCTTCTTCCTTTTGGATCGTATGTATCCAAAAAATGTCATGTGATTGAAATATATAAAGGGAATGGAAGTATGTAACAAAGGGTATTTTTGTAACATATGTAAGTCGGGAGCCCACGTTTTTATTGTTTTGCGGCTGATTCGTCTCATGTCACCAAGTCATTCATATCCACTTTTTTCCTCTTATGATTTGTCAAAAGTTGTAAAATAAATGCACTTGTAAATCTATAAAAAAATCTACAATTTATTTTTGAAATCGCATCTAATTATGACAAGAACAAGAAGTTGTTGCACTTAGAGTACATTCAAATGACCTTATCTTATTAGTTAATACAAATTGGTGATCTATCATTTACAATAAATGAAACTTTTTTTTTTTTTGTCAACAGCCTAAATACTTAAAACATTTTGAAAATCTAAACCGGAGATACCGAATTTACAAATGTAATATCCGCTGGATACATTAGGTACACTGGGTAAATAAATCGTATTATTATAACTCAAAAACAAGGGAATGAACGTATTCTCTTTTTTTCTCTTGTCAACATAGAATTTTCATACTCTCTTTCTTGAATATGAAGAAAACAATTTTTTTTTCTTCTATTTGTTAAGAAATTTGTAACTAAACAAACAAAGGAAACCCAAAGCTATCATCAGTGGAATAAATACTTAAACATTTTCGGAATAAGCTTGAGATTAACTCTTTTTTTGTTTTTTGCAATTCTTCTAAATCAATTTAAAATTTAAGAATTTAGATCAGAAAATACCCCAATTTTTTTTTTTTGTCTCTAGTGCTTGAAGATACACAATACGTCGCTCTCATCTCATCTTATCTTAGATTACCACTTGCTAACAAGTAAACACGATATGATACAAACAATTGCATCAACTGTTTTGTATTTAAAAGAGACTTTGGGTTTATACAGAACAAGGAGAAACAGTGTTACACACATAACAATTAACATTCTCTTCCCTCTTATTATTATTACCCACAAGAGCAAGCAAAAATCATTTGGAGTTTCACTGACCACATATCACATGAAGAAATACACCAAGGCATTTTTAGAAACACACATGAGGAGGAATTAGCTTTCCCGGATTCATGATATCATTTGGGTCCAACGCATTCTTGATTCTCTTCATAGTTTGCAGTGCTTCTATCCCCAGTTCCTTCTCCAGATACTTCAATGGCATAACCAAAAA
This sequence comes from Eutrema japonicum, assembly GCA_030161315.1. Classification (NCBI taxonomy): domain Eukaryota; kingdom Viridiplantae; phylum Streptophyta; class Magnoliopsida; order Brassicales; family Brassicaceae; genus Eutrema; species Eutrema japonicum. Next base: position 54,480,372 of record BSQW01000005.1, on the reverse strand, counting down.
CACATTCAAATCACAAGTACTAGACTGTAACACAAATGCATGATATTAAATAAACGCCAGAGATGGCAACAGAGGGAATGCAGATCTTTTTTCTGACATGGGAATTGTTTTTTTTTTTTTTTTGCAATAAGAGAGGCAGGTTTATATTTAGTCTTTAGACATGAGTTACCTTCATTTTTCCTGTTCCAACACCGTGCTCTCCAGTACATGTTCCTGATAAATGGAACAAAGTGCATTCTTAGAACCAAGTGACACCATTAGAATCATGGCTATTAAATCCGGGAACAAGCATATACACATTGTAGAGAACAGAATTAAGGATCACAAGCACACCAGTGGAACCAAGGAAGTAAGAAAGATGCAAATTTTAAAGCGAACTTAAATCTAATGCTAAGACTCACTTGTTTGAACAGCTTTAGCAACATATATAATATATTTGTTGGTATTTTCTACCAAAAGGCTTCAAATCTGTTACAGTCTAGTACTTTTGCAAAACACATAGAATGCCAAAGGCACTTACCATTCATGGACAGTGCGCTGTGAACCATAAAGTGGTTCAATCTTTCTGCTTCTCTACGCTGTTCTTCATTGCTTGGATCAAACATGATACATGTATGAAAGTTTCCATCTCCGGCGTGCGCAATGACGGTACTGAAAGTAGAACAACAATAGTCAGCTTACCCTTTACAGAAAGTTGATGTTTAGTATATTCATATTGTTGAACAAAGCAACTAAAGATACCACAACAACTGTGATGCATCAAGCTCTTTCTTGGATATTGATATTAGTTCTGCAAGGTGAGACAGAGGGGCACAGACATCCTATAGAAAAAATAGTTACAGATGATTTCTTGATGTTCGAGCTGTTAAATAAATAATAAAGTATACAACAAAAAGATTTATGGCATAGCGTGATTTGAGGTTCCTAATTGTAGCTGGGAAAGTTCATCTACAACCAAAGTGTATCTAAAGAAAACAACATACTGTAGTCATTGCTTCATGACCTGGGGCCATCGCATAGCAAGCCCACAGCGCCTCCTTTCTTATCTGCATAAAGAGTCAGAGAAAGTAGAGCCTTTGGTAACTTAATCTTATTATAAGCAAACAGAAGAGTCACCAATGTAGAATATTTTCTTGAGCATAGCCTCATTTTCGACAAAGAAAATATCCAGAAATTTTTAATCTACACATTTGGTAGTATCTCATGACCAGGATAGTCAAAATATCAAAATAGAACGATATCACAAAAACATAAACACTGGCAAGAACACATTACAACAAGACCAAGTACATATTTTGGCTCTTTTCTGCTCCTCATTTTAATTTTATGATGGAAGGGTTGGGATTGGGACTGCGAATTACCTTCCAGAGTTCCTTTTTTGCTTCAGGTTCTTCTGCGAACACAAAGTCTGATCCATTGTGTTTAGAAGCAATCTGCTGAACAATTCGAGTCTGCTCACGTGCATATGCCTCTAAAAGAGAGAAAAGGAAAAATAGAAAATAAAAATGATTAGGACAGCTAAAAGACAATGATTCCCTCTCTCTGTGTCTAGTGACAAGACTGAGCATGAGAATTTTGTGATCAAATAAAACTGAAGATACAAGAGATGTATAACTTTAGAAAGCTTGAAAAACAACTTGGAAAGTACAAGAACTATGATGAAGCATCACCTGTCCCTATGAATTCGAACATCAGAGTTGAAGCTTCATTCAAGTTTTTCCCGTTTGCCATATTAAGAGCCCTTATTTGAACCTCATCAAGGAGCTCCAGTCTTGACACCTGATGGGGATAAAGGTAAAGCTGAGAAGGGTCTAATAAAACTTTTAAATCATATCATTCAGAAGCAGAGGTCTAACCTGTATTCCAGACATCAAAGTGGCAATGGCCACGTCTGCCGCATCTTTAACCGTAGGAAAATTGCACACTGCCACCTGAAAATATATCATATATATATGTCTTGACCCCGAATCATAAGGAAAGTTGCTAACCATAGTGAAAAAGGTGCTCTAACAAGTCATGATGGAAAATTGTAATGCTATTTTACGCTTTTGAATGTTCAAATTATGTAAGATCCATACATTAGAAATAATCATCATAAGCCCATCCTAAAGTAGGAAGTCTTTCAAAACAAAAGCAAGGGAAGCAAAGGTCCACAAGGCAAACAACTTTCACTATTCCTCGAGATACTTCAGATTTTGTTTTGATAGTCGCCTTACTCTGCTTATGTTACTGGAAAGTAAAAGAGTTGAGAAATAAAGACTAAGCAAAGACACAAGTTAAGCCAATGCAGCGGTATTTGATTGGACTTGACTGGCAAAGGATGAAATTTACTTATGACAAATCTGTTTGCAGAAATTTGAACTTAGATTCGACCTTCAAGAAAGAACAAAACCACATAGCAAAGGAGCTTGAATATCTTTCTGCTTGGCAGAAAACTTGAATTAGAACTGAAACATCAAAGAAGGGAAACCTACTGTAAAGGAAAAAGTCAATATACCACTGAATGCTGTGGGATTTTCTGAAGCCGGAGAGTAACCTCAGTTATGACTCCCAAAGTCCCCTCACTCCCAATCATCAAGCGGGTCAAATCGTATCTGAGACACCATCCCGATTAGTATCAACCATTAACTCAGAGGCTAGAAGTAGCTAGCCTGTTTGATGAAAAACCAGTACATGGCACAAAATATTGAACGAAATAAAGTTCAGAAGATGTTCTTCAAAAATGATAAATACGAAATTTCAAACTTGCAATTAGCAAAGAACATCACATAAGCCAGTCGACCTTATACTATTTTCTTATCGTTCGCGCTGGTGACATGATAAGTAAAAATCACACGACTGGAAGCATATTCTTCAATTTGTATTTCATGTTTGTCATTTTCCGAGAAAAGAAATCAATAAAAGAATCAAGAAAATAATTGAAGATTGAAGACAAACCCTGCAGCACTCTTTCTAGCACGTGAAGCTGTCTTCACAACATCTCCATTGGGAAGAACCACCTGAGATGAGCATAGCATAAATAATAGAACTGAACGATAAGGTATGAATTAGTGGAAGAAACAACAAACCTTGAGGCTTATAACATTGTCACGCATAGTTCCATACCTACAAGCTTGTAGCAGAATTATCAAAGCCAACCGGATTAAAGCACCCCCACAATTATTAGAAAGATGGGGGAGCAATCAAGATAATAGTAACGTTGCAGAAAACTACCTTACAGCTAAAGAGCCAGAGCAACGTGTAGCACACATGCCTCCTATGGTTGCACCGGGTCCTGCACCAAATATTAAATTGTTGAACTGAATCAAGAAAAGTGGAAACTGAAGTTTGTACTATTTCAACAGTCAATTGAACACCACGCTAAACAGATAGAATGATGCAGCAACCCCAAAAAGAAAAACTCCATTAAGGCTAATTGAATTCACATAAAATAATATCAGTTAATCTAAATAATGTGTTCCAAATATTAAGACACAGACATAACAACTATGAACTGAAAGATATGGTACAATCTGAATGTTGTCTAACCTGGATCAAGAGGAAAGAATAGACCGTATTGTTCTAAATGTTCATTAAGCTCCAGCCAACCAATTCCAGGCTCAACTACAACGTCCATATCCTCCACATGTAATGCTTTCACCCTCTACAGTTTGAAAGAAAATTTGAATGAGCATAAGGGGCATAATTTCAATAACATCTACATGCACACTGTAAGTTTAAATGTATGAATGATAATGACAAGTCATTTCAGCAGGAAAAATTATCTAGTCACGTCATGCCAAAGTAAACGAGGTACATCTTTCTTATAATTATTTTCCTTTACAAACATAAGCAGGTTCGAACTTAGACTTTGTGAATCTAATTCTTGGAATGAAACACCACATTCTGTTAACTGCATGACACAAAACTGACATGATTTTAACTGAAAATAAAGGACACTGATGTCAGATACAAACGATTAGAATACCTTCATTAATGACATGTCAATGCATAAACCTCCTTTTGGAGCCAAGGTGTGACCCTCGATCGATGTTGCACCACCATATGGTACAATAGGAACCTAACCAAAGGGTTAATGCTGCCTGAATTAATTTTTGCTCAAGAGCAGGGAGCGGCTACATCGAAGCCAACAAATCAGGGTAATAAAATCCGGAAAGATCAATCCACCAGGAAGCTATATATCCCAAGTAATATAGCATGTTCAATTGAAAAGACTGAGCATTGAAATCTTCTACAAGTCAAACTTACAAACCTTATATTCGTTGCAGGATTTAAGAATCTTGGAGACTTCTTCTTCGGACCTAAACAATATTTAAAAGGATGATGATCCATGCATTTCTTTTGTCTTGTAATTTCAACGATGAAGTAAAAAAAATAACAGAAAAAAAGACAAGGCACTCAATTGTCAGAGTCTTACAACCAGAACCATTCTCAACAACTGATTTCAATCTAGATGGCAAAAAAACATTGCACCAATGAGTAGTCTCACCTCGGGAAAACAACTACATCAGGAATGTTTACTGCCTTGTGAAAACAGTTTTAGAGGAGAGACGAGAGCGAGCGAACCATGAAGAGAATGCCATGGATGGTGGATTTCACGGCCGGAGGAGATTGGGACACTGGAGAGAGAGATGGCTGCTACTACTCAACAAATTGAATAGTTGATTTATATCATCCATTGAAACTAATTAAAAAAAAAAGAGCTCACATGCCTAATCTAATCCAGTCAAATTCAACTGTCAAACCTTTTTTCTTCTTTCACCAGTCTGAAATGTAAAAACTTTAAAAAAGGGATTTTTTTTTAATTTCCTAAATCTAATTCCCGCCGAAAACATTTGACTCAAGTGCTCTGCCTGCTCCAAAGGCGTCAATGCTTTCCAATGGTTATTTCTTAGGCGTAATTAGTGTGATATAATTGTCGGTGAATTTCATTGGTCTCTGGTACATGATGTTAGACTTTGTTACATGCAGGAGATGAGTATGCGACACTAGAGATGGATAGAACTTCAGGCGCTACGATAACATTGAGAAAAGAAGAATATGAAAGTCTTCCCTCTTACATGAAGGCTCTAGCATCGTGGGAGGTATGAAAGATAATCCAAATTCTCGTATTATATCAAATGTTTTTCTTCTTAATTAACATTCAAGAAGATTGAATGATTGGTTGTAATAAAGCGCTGATAGGTTCCCTTACTATTTCCCTGTTTAATGGACTGCTTATGTTTCCAGGATCTGCTCAGTGCCGTGCAGAAATTCAACTCGGTCCTCGGTAGCAAGAAAGAAAGAAACGGGTGTTTCTACTTCCGTGCAGATGAAATCTCGACTCTAGGCCTTGGTACGTTCATCTTCAATTTATAGTTTCAGATTCACAAACAAAAAACACGTTGCATAGACAGACTATGATGATGGCTATATCGCAGGCCATAAGGAGAAAGCGTACACGGTGCTGCTGACGCGGATGAAGAGATTTGTGGTTGAGACAACGGACGGTGTTGTATCCTATAGAGTTGCATAGAGCTGAGAGTAATCCATATAGAGTTTGTTGTTTTGAGAGATCCTTGTCTTTTGGGAAAGTCTATACGTCATAACAGCCTTTTATATTGATTTGTGTATAATGATCTGATTGAACAAAACGACACCAGATTAAACTCAACCTGTTTTGCCTCCTGCAACTAGTCACTTGGTACTTTTTAATCTGATTTCGACAAAGCAAACAATCGCCAGTCAAAAATATCTTCTTAAAAAACCCCAAATCTCTAAAATTACAGATGTTTCGGTATTCTATAAACTCTGAAAGCCAAACGCGCTCCGGCTTTCCATTGTTCTGTTTGTGAAATAAAAATTGCATGAGCCAATAGTCTTCACACGTTCCATATATTAACACAAAGTATTGAAGCACGAGAGAGAGAAAGAAATAAAAATAAATAAAAAACACACTATCAATGCGCAACCCAAAACCCTATCAGACCAGATTCTCTACAACATCCTACGGTCGATCATCACACCTCACATTCGGCACTCTTTCCCTCCTTTATTCGATGCCTTGGTCCGACGTTGCGGCCACAATATGTCCTGATGACAATTGTGTTTTTCTTATTTTTTCTTTTGGCTAGTTGTATATTTTCACCGGCTTCTCATAAGTGTGTCGGTTCTACAAAGACAACGCAAACAAAACAAAACAAACAAAAAAGTTAACAAAAGAGAGAATATGGTTACACCTTCTTAGGCACAAGATTCTAAGTTATCAAGAAAATGTTACCTGGTTTGCAGCATAAGCCCTCTTAGGAGTAGTATCAGTGTGCTCCAACCCAAGATACTGCTCAAAAGCACCGTAGACATCTCTTCTCTGTTTACCATTTTCAAAACGAAGAAAAACAAAATCAGATATTATTACCACGAGCTTTTCTAGGAAATCAGAGGACAAGTAAACACCTGGAAGCGATTATACACAACATCTGAGTCCTGCAAGTACTCCGGACGCCCCATTGACATAAACGCAAATTTCCACTACATAATGAATGAAAAATATAATAATTGTACCACTTCCGCCGAAATTATTAACACCTTCCATTCTTTAATTACTCAGTCGTGCATACCTTGGCAAAGTCCTCATCAGATACATGAAGCTTCTTTTGGATACGGTTCTTGATTTCTTCCAGAGTTTCACCTTCATGGATTACCAAGAAGAAAGGCTCCCCAAAGTTTTGCACTTGCTGAGGAACAAACAAACATGATACTGATAAGACACTTTGCCACGATCCCCACTTCTAGACGCTACAACTCGTATAACCGTTAAACAAATAACAAAAGCTTGACAGCTGATTATCACCTGATTTTGTCCAGTCTCCTTAGCAAAGTGGTACACAAGAATTAAACGATCATTTGGACCAATATTCTTCTCTTCTTCCGGAATCTGAGATTTAGGAAGACATAAGTGTCAGCATATCCACGGAATAACTATCACACTCTTTAGTTAACTATCATTTTGAAGATAAAACTAAAGTAGATAGAAGGCACAGCCTAGTATTATACCTCCTCAGCCCGTAAAGTCCAGTACTGGTCATTTATATTCTCAATTCTTTCAGTTGATGGGAAAATCTGCAAGGCATACCAGCACCTTGAATTAATGTTATTCATTACACTTTAGAGGGTTGCAGGAATTTCATCAGGACATATACTCGAGAAGCCATCATCTTAGGATCATGAAATCATTGACTACAATGTAAAAGATAGGAAGCTGCTTGTTACCTTGTAGATCTTGTGGTAAAACACCTCAAGTAATCTCAGTTCTGCATCTGGGTGCGAAAGCTCCACCTGTATCAGGCATAACCTTAGATTAATTTGCATAACATCGGAGGTGTAATTGTATGGAGGAATCCATTTAAAATCTAAAGCCCGAAAAAACAAAATTTCATCAGCAACAAACATGGAGGTCAGCAATAGATGCACCCTTAACCCGGATGTCTTCAATTTAAGTGGGTTGTCATTTTAAAGTAGTTCTCGCAGTGATAATACAGACAAGCCAGAGATCAATTGAAAGGAAAAAAACACCTACTTCAGAAACTAAACCAGCCATCTTACAGAGAAACTGCAACTGAATCGACTCACCTTTGTTTTAAGTTCATTAATAACATCTTCGACTGTGCTTTGTTTAGGTAGTCTGATATTGTGGATTACCACCTGTACAGTAATGGTTAAAAGGCTTGAAAATTAATCCAATATACAAAAAACTCTGAATCACAAATAAAAGTCTACACCTACTTCTTCCTTTGTGGCATGATGAAAGGCAACTTTTAAGGTTTTAAGACCTTGTAATTCTGGAAGAGGAATGTCCAGAACTTCATAGTACAAAATGTCAGACGTCTGAAAAAGAAAAAAATCAATCCAATAAGCAAACATGCATTCTATAGTAAGAAGAAACAATAAAGTTCACTCAAGTTCACGTCAATTACCTGATTGTAGTGAACTAACATATCTGACAAATGGTCTACTCCACGGTATTTGATAGGCTGAGGCTTGGGTTGCTGGGAATAGCAATTGTGAGATGTAAGCCTAAGTTTGGATGGATCGTCAAGACCACGCTCCTGGGCCACTCTTTCCACGACATCGTCATAAGTGTGCAACTTTGACCTAAGAAATAAAAAAAAATCACGATTTCCTCACCAAAATCAGCTGAAACATATTCGTCCACAGAGGTACTTACAACTCCAGAACAAATTCATCTTCTTTAGGTTTTTCCAGAGCACGAAACCGGACCAGCTACAAAATCACAAACCGCAAAAGTTAATCGCCAACCGAATCATTCCAGCCAGAAACAATTTTACAGAACATTCACAAATTTTCTATGAAGACACGAATGCTCAGAATAAGGAATACTAGCATACCAGCACAATAGAAAGAATTAGTGGGATATCAGCATACATTTTGCTCTGATTCAATTAAAATATTGGGAACTTGTGGTACAAATATAATCTGACAAGTAAATTTTAGAGCTGCTGCTTGAGACCACTCTACCAGACCAGCCTAAATCATTAAACCCTTATTTGCCACTAGAAAGAAAGCTTATCATTTGAGAGCTATACTTAGCCAAGCTATACCAACCTTGACTTTAGAAAAGCTTAGTCGAATTATACCTGTCGATTCTGGACATATTCAAGAAACGAAGGCACAGCTGGGTAGCGGCATTCATTCTCCTTGTTAACAAGAGGTTTCTGAAAGCAAATGATATCTCCATCTTCAATCTGTAAGCAAAAACCCCAATGTCATAAAAGAGACACGAGAATGAAAGATTCCAGTAGCTACGAGTGAAACATTACTTGACACAATCTGAATGAAGTTTTCTTATCCAGGTGTTCGCACATAACACAAGGCTCAAACTTGATTTCCTGTAAATAAGTCCCAAAAACCGTTAAATAACATCATAAATAACCATAAGCATGATACAAAACAGGTTACGAGGCACCAGCAGCAGCAAACCTCAAAAAGTTCTATTTCTTCATCAGGAGCAAAGCCAGCCATTTCGTTCAGTTTTCCAGTTATATCCATAGGCTTACTGGAACTTTTCACCATCAGTCTGCCAACATACCTGGTAGCCCAAGAAAGGAATTATTACAAAAGAAAATGAGGTATAGTGGATTTAAAAAAAAGACAAAAGGAAACTAAACGGTTAGAACTTTTCTGATCACAGAGCAAAAGGAAAGAAAGACCTCGTTTTTGTAGAATAATTGTTACTAAATTTGTGGTAGATCACTTTACAGAGAAGTTGGAGAGAATAAAGAGAATGTGGAAAACAATTACCTTAATTCTGGCTTCTCCGGGTCATAAAGCTTAAAGAAAAGAAGAATATCTTCTTTTGATTTTTCAGGAGGAGGAATAGGACGTTCATCCTGAATTATGCAAGAATTAGTAAGAAAATATTAGCTCATCTTCCATGTTGATCAATCAGTCTCTGTTATTCTTTCAATGATAAAGGCTTCAACTATTAAAAATTGCAACCAGGAGTTCTCACCAGCAGCTCTACTTCCAAAAACAGCTTAAGTTCTGCAGTGTTTGCCTTGTTAGATGCTTCTCTTATTTGTCCAACCTAGAAAACCCATTTTACAAATTAAACACATTTGTACATGATGCACATAAAGCAACGGACTCATACATAATTCCTACGTTATAAAAATAAAGTTTCCTGCACGCAAATTCATTTCAAAGCAAACAGAGAAACTTGTGCTAGGCTGAAATACTAACAGGATTAGAAACACTTGAAACTGAAAATCAGATAATCAGATGTATAGATTATAACATAGGAATAAAAAGGTAGCGGATGATCAGATTTTATAATAGTTGGAGTATTACTTCGCTCTAATCTCAAATGTCCAGAAAAAAAGAGAGGCTAACTAGGAAGGATAAAACTACCGGTTGTAATTCCTCCTGGGGCGTAAGGGGGCGATTGGGACGATAAGTATGGTTTTGTCGCTTTGCCCAAATCCAGAACCTCTGTAACTGAACAGGTACACCAAATTCTTTGGCCACCTCCTCCTATATCAGCATAAGATTGGTCGTCAAAGATTGCAAATGTGTAAATAATAATTACATAGGGAACTTTTCAGTTAGCAGCAATTTAAAAATTCTCATGAAATCCAGATCAATTGTTCTTCGTCTTCAAGGAAGAATCAAGTTAACAGAAAGACCGTTTCCACATAACCCAGTCCTTCAATAGATGTAATTTCTTTCCTTTTTGGAAAACAAAAATAAGCGATACTTAGGTAAGTACCTTAAATTGTTGAAATGGTGTCTGTTTCTGGATCCGGAAACTACGAACTTTGTCATGATCAACAAGATCAAAATATATATCCTTCCCAATTTGATCCTTAAGGTCTTGATCTCTTGCAACCTTTCACGTTAATAAAGATTTTATAAGTAACAACAAGGTCAAAACTACACCCTAAAACAGCTAAAAAATATTATCATGCCCAATTAAATAGGAATAACAAACCTTAATTATCGTAAAAAGGTGAGCTTGTGCCTTGTATCTTCTTTTATCTTCCTTTTCTTCTTGTTCTTTCTTCAGCCTCACCTGTCAAAATGTAATGAACTGATCAGGTTAAACCAAGACGCACATTACTGGGAAAATGCTTGAAAATATTTTACCCTTAAATGTTCAGCAATGTCTTTCTCATCAACGTTGCAGATTATTTTATCTTTGTCACTTTCCCGGATATATACAAGCATGTACGCATTCGAGTACTTTGTGAATTTGAAAGGAGGGTTATTGAAACCAGGATTAGTCTGTGGTAGCTGACAAGACACCAAAACAAATATGTCAGGCAAGAGGAATTAGGCTTGGGGTGCAAAACATAGAAAATGTAGCAAAAAAATGCAAACCTCTTCTTCACCACCATATTGCTCTTCCAATGCCCTTTTCAAATCTTCCTTGGTTACTCGTTCATCATCAAATTTATACCTGAAAAGTAAAGGCTAAAATTAGTTAATGAGAAGAAGAAAAAAAAGTACATGACGAATGCACAGACAAAATATGTTATAATAGCATCTGAAACCAGTATCAGAAGAGATGTGTGACGCTGGTCTTGCACCATGTCACATGCAAGAATATCAATACATCATAGGCAGTTCCAGTTTTTCAAATTGATGAGTTGATAATCATAATAACAGATTTCTTCATGTACTAAACCTCCAACATTTATTAAAAAGCACTACTCTCAAGTTTATAACGAAAAGCCAAAAAAAAAAAAAAAAAAAAAAAGAAGCAGCTCAGAGTATTACACTATAATCCACACATTTTGCTTATTCAACCTATTTTTTATAGTAATCAAACATATCTTTCAAGTGACAGCTTTAGGAACAGGTAAAGAAATGTACTAGTGGATAGAAGAACAAAAGTCAACTACATATCAAGTATCATAAAACATGATTTGGACAAATTGCTCAAAAGTGTGACCTGAATATTAGCAGCATAAGATTACTAAATTACTTTTCAGATTCAACTACTTTGTAGCTCCGAAAATATGAAACTTGTTCCAGCACAAAAAAACCATGGCTGTTATTTTAATAATACTATAATAGAAAGATGCATACCACTGATCTGAGAGCGTAGGCCTTATAAAAGCATAATAGTGCCCACCATGTACTCCTCCACTATGAACTAAGACACTGCAGACAAATAAGAGCTAGTAGGTCAAGCCGGAAAATGTAGCATCAACCAAATGAAATGACAACCTTTTTTATGTCTTTTACTCTCATAGAATGCTAATTAACTGTGCATGATAAGCTACATAAAGCAGATTCCTCGAGAAGACCAAGCAGATAATCAAATAGAAACTAAATCATGAGATGACATACCATTATATAATCAACGGATGCATTTTACAGAGAATCTAATCTGTGAATGCAAGCACCTCTGGAATCTACTACACCTGAATCGAAAGATATAATAAATACCTGTGAAGTGTGTAAAGGTTGCGAACACTCCGGTCAGCATCAGGGGATAAGTACTTTCCATTCTCTCTATCAAGATCCAGTTGAAGAGGAAATTCATACCGATCATTTATCTATCAATAAAAGCTACATCAGCATTCACAGATCAGGTCACAACCGCATGTTCACTTCCTAGGCACATGCGACTTCAAATACTAACCTTCACCATGGTGTCCCTCATAAAGTCATATTCAAACCTCTTGAGCTGGAGCTGAAGAACCGGTGGAAAGTCGATGAAAAGAACACCTTTTTTTGCATCCTGAAACAATAGACATGTGGTTCCTCCAAAATAAGACTATACAAGGGGACTACATTTGTAATAATAACAGTTAGGTCGGTGGTAAATAACTTGGCTTAGATGACGATACAAGTCAAAAGAAAGTTTCACAAGATCTCCTAAAGGTTGCTCCGTAAATCTCTGGCGTTATGAACTATCCACACCACTTAATATGGAATAGAAAGAGTGAAGACAACCAACCTGTAAACCATGTCCTTCTGCATGATATTTGTTGTCTCCTTCAAGGCGTTCAACTTCAACATACTTGTCAAAAGAAGCATAAACATCCTTGCAGCCTTTAACATCCAGCTGAAGGTCTGCCACAAGATAAGAACATGACAAATTGACAAAAAAGTTGGTGTGATAGAATAAGACAACAGAGTGAATTTGTATAAAGACTATACCATAAAATGATTCTTTCCGTGTAGATTTATAATCAACATTTATGCACTCAATGTAGTTCATATGGTGACCCTCGAATAGCCGTTGTATTGTTCCCTCCACAACAGTTCCCTATAAAGAAAGGAAAAAAAGCTCAAAACAAGAAAAACCAACTGAGAAGGAAATCATGGCCTAACAGCAGAAAAAAAAATTACCTTCATTTTGTCCTCAAGTTTTTCGCAGAGAACTCGATTGAGTTCTTGGACATCGTGTTGCATGAAAGAATCATATGTATCCCAACCAAACGACTTTGTCAGCTCTTTTGTGGCAACACTAGTGTCGTTATATTGGAGCTTGTAAAACAAACTTTGGAGAGCCAAAGGTATACTTGCTGTGGGCGCATCGTTCTCAGTTGTCGGCATGTGGTATACAGCCTACAAGCAACAAGCAAAATTCAGTTTTCTTGGTTTAGAATTCAGTGAGAACCCGAAGGAAAAAAACAAGAATAGATCTAACCTTTCTGAAGTAAGGTATGTGGTATAGTGTCTGTAGGAGAGAGTTCATGTAACAAGTTGCACCTTGGTTCTTGAGACCAACAAAACCAGTCTCTTTTTTAGAGTCGTATGACCAGTAATCAAGAACCTTACGTACAGCGACTTCAGCTTCAACGAACACAGTATCATTCACTAAATATCCTCTACTAGGATCATAGAGTTCGCTGAGAGGCATGAATGATGTAAATCCCCAATCACTTTCTCTTGCATTGAATTGATGTTGCGTCTCTGCACCACAAATGGGAATCATAATGTCAGTGAGAATTGTATCACCAAAGGTCACTTACAGCTACATTATGAGAATACCAAGTTCACCAGTAACCTGGTAAAAATTTCAGTCAGATCGAGAAGTAGAAAAACGTGCATGGCAGGAATATTTAATTTTCACTCTGAGCGTTCAGGCAAAGCTTAAGATAGCAATAACATGATTATATTCAAATATGTACTACAAGAGATCCCCTTTTTCCAGCCCAGCATTCGAACTTTCGCAAATCATAATTCTCCTGTGCGTAGGCATTATATGCTCATACATGCACTCAGAACCCAGGGTTTATCTATACATCATTAATAAATTACAGATACCTTTTCTAATGGTATATCTGGTGTGGATTTGATTGACTACAGCCAGACTGAACTGAGCATATCTGCTCCAACCATACGGCAAACTCGCAGCATCGAAAACATCCAAGTACATGGACAAATGGTCGACATTGTTCCCTTTCGGGAAGATTAATATGCGCCTGCACAAGCAAATCCAAACGGTGTCAACCAATCAAAATGCACAAACAATAGCAACAAGAAATTACACTAAAACTAGATATACCCTATTACCATTTGTAACCTCCAACGACAAATACATCGGAGTAATGCTTCCTGGTGTTTTGCCTAGAGAAGTTTGGGATAGTCCACGTGAATTTCAGGGTTGGGGGATCCTCAGCTGGCTGGTTCTCCACGGTACTCGCAGCAGTCTCAGGTTGGGTAACTACAAACGCATCAAACAGCTTAGTGGAATATAAACAGCAATGACAAAACCCTAAGAACTGTAAACCATCAATCCGGAACTGTAGCACTATACAAGCTCTATCTGATCCGTTTCATCCAATCAGAACCACAAGGATACGAGAAGATTTAGCAGCGGATCAAATTGACTTAAACCAAAAAAGTCTTACCTTCCATGGGCTGAGTAGGGCCGTCGACCAAATCTGAATGCGGCACGAGCATCTCCTCATCCTCTTGCTGCTGCGAAATACGAACAGACAGCCATGGATGACAAATAAGACTTCTGACCCCGAAAAAAAAAAACCCTAATCTCGCCATACGATGATCAGAACCAAAAAAAAATAAAAAATAGAAACCACAATCACTAAACTAAAACACCAACAGAAATCGCAGCACCTGGACGATGATTCAACCGCTTCAAATTCAAATCAAAAAAAAAAAAGGGACCTAAGGGATCAGCTAAACAAACAATCAGAAGCAGATTCAGGGGGGAATACAGAACGAGCAAAGGAAGGGAACATCAAATAAAGGAGAGACGGAGAGAATGATGAATCGGAGATTACATCAACCGGAGGCGGGGTCATCATAGTCATTGGCCGGAGAAGGATTGACGGTGGGGATCGAGGAACAGAGAAAAATCAAAGACAAGGCAAAGTGACTAGGGAGAAATACAATCGCTCATTCCTACTCGATGTGATTATTCTGATATTTTCGATAATTTAAGGGGGCTTTATTGTAATTTCAGACGCTCCGTACTCAGATTTATATTTTCTCCGAGGCTGGGTCCTTTCTAACGAGACAGACCAATGAGAAAGCGACACGTAAAAGCCTTAGGACGCTGCTGCTGTCATACAAAACTCGAGACGTGGCTGCTTGGAAGATTAGATTTTCACCTGGCGTCGTGGGAGTTCGAATTTTGCTCTAAAATTTCCTTAAAGATTGTTCTGAATATTTGTACTTAATTCTTTCAATTCATAATGTTTTTTTGTCATAAAACTAAATAAACTAACTGAAAACCAAAAAAAAAAAAAAGAGTTATGAAATACTAAACACACAAGTAGTTTAGTGTATTGATAGCAAAACGACCTCATGGAAATAGAAAAAAATGTAGATCACTTGATTTTAAATATATATAAAAAAAAACCAATTAGTAGTGTTTGTCAATTTTAAGTCTTTTTTGACAAGATTTCAAAAGTTCAATGCTTATCTCTTCTCTAAATTGGGCCTTGTTAATACTGGCCTTTTTGAGAAAGCCATATCTTTTTCTATTAAAAATGGCATTTTTATCCAAAAAATAAATAAATAATTCATGACCTTTAAAGTTTAAACTGAAGTAAAAGATTGAGTTCGTGCATTATTTTATTTTTTTTGAAGAGAATGTTAAATTATATTCAAAAAAAAAAAAATCATTGTTAATTTAGAATCTAGTTCGTTCATTATTAATACCAACGAAAAAATGAATTTGAGTGAATGTTCCCTAAATGTGTAAAGAGGAAGTGCCAAAAATTTTAAATTTTGTTTAGAGTAGGAAGGAAATTGTTGAGGATTTTGATGAGTTTTGTGGGTGGGAAATCGTTCTAGTCGCTGGAGAGAATGAGTGGGGGAGAAGAAAAGAGGCAAGAACAAGAGATAATGTTAAAGTTTGTGAAAAGAGGCATTAGTCAATTAGGATTTTTTTGCTTGAAATTCTTATCTATAGCGGATATATCTTGGTTTAGAGGAAACCGGAACAAACATTACAATTAGAAAAATTACATTCGAGATTTCCTCTTATACCGAGTGTTTCGGTGGTGGTGTTTTTTGTTTTATAATGATGAATGATACTTTTATTTCAAAAACCATGAGAAACACAATTCCAGCTAAAAAAACAGAGTATCGACAAAAAAAAACCAAAGCGACATTTGCCTATAACTCAATCAATACCAATTACACAGAGGCAAGTGGTTTCTCCGCTGCAAACAAGTCCCTTAACCATCCAAGAGTTTAAAGGAGCCCACCATGGGCCATGACAAAACTTGTGAAAGGGCCGGGCCTGGTTTTCTTTGTCATGACTGTTGATTTATTAAAAGCTTTTGTTTTCTTATTGCAAGTGTCGAAAACGACTAATTTTAAAACTTTTTCACTTCCTTCATAATCAAACTCAATTTATATGGGTTTATATGTTTCCTTATCTTCTCTACATATATATATATATATATATATAACATCAAACTTGGAGCAAATATTAGGTTAAACTTGCGTCATCATCATTAGACTTGATTGTTCCAAGTTATCTGCTTTTTTTTTTCTCATTTGTGTGAGATGACCGCCGAACAATATATTGAAAAAACATTATAAGCAGGGATTTAAATCAAATCTAAAATGGGACGAAGATGTTAGACATACCGGATGATATTAAATTGACGTGGACAAGTCACCTCTCCTTGCGTTCCTTTTACTTTCATCTTCATCCGACAGACCAAACCTTGAATTTCAATACAGCCAATTTTAAATTGGTTTTTCTAGTCTGTAAATGTTGGATCAGACCCCAATAGAACACTTGTAGAACTGAGGTTACACTTGTTCACTATATTTTTCATTAAATTAGAGTAAAGTAATATTAAATTAAATTAATCTAATATATCTTCTTTCTTTTTTTTTTTAAGATTTAGAATCGAGTTCATAGCAACTTTTTATTTACTTGGTGTGCAGATATTTTAAAAACTTTGTATAATTTAGAATTTGAAACACAAAATGTACACAATTAATAACAAAATTATATAGTGCAGTATAAGTAGGTAAAATTTTCCTTTTTCCAAAATTTTTTATACTATTTGGAGATAATTCCAATTGGTTTCAAGTGAGAAGAGGCAATTTCTTATAGCTTAATGGGGATCCTAATCATAGTATATAATTTATTCATCTCAGTCAAATAGGAAGCAACAGATCCTCATCAATACCCAATGTGAGGTTAATTATAACTTAAAAGTTAACTCAAATCTTGATGTCCAATATCATACATTAATTAATGATAGAACAGTTGTTTACACTTTATTTCCTTTTCCTTTTCAGCTTCAGCTTTCTTGAATCTTCCATGTGGGGTTGAAAAATCACATTCAAATGTCATAAGAAAAGAAGAAAGATAAATATAACAAGGCTAGAAGTACCAACACACAAATAAAAACTTTTAAAAAAGGTTAGAGAGAAGGAAAGGTGGTGACGAACTATATGCCAATATAACTTTTCCATAAAGAGAGAGAAAAAAATAACAATAATTAACAAACAAAGAAAAAGAAAGGTGAACAAGACGCACTGAGGCTATAAGCTGCTTAAGCACCAAGGGAGAGAAAGAAATAACCAACAACAGGGAAAAAAAAGTAGAAAAAAATAGAGATAATATGCAGAGATTAGCTCCATTGATGGAAGAACCGATGGATCAAGAGGAACAAGAAGAAGAAAGAGGAAGAAGATCAACGAGATCGAAATCATGGAAGAAATGGATAAAGACACAATTGCAGTTTATGGTCTTCAAAAAAAAGCCAGATATGAAGGTTCTTCTAAGTGTTCTTGGATGCCCTCTCTTCCCCGTCCCTCCTCTCTCCAAAATCTCTCTCCAACAGGTATGTATATATATGCGATATCTCTACATATGTATAGATTTATACGTCTATATAAAAATCATCTATTTCGACTAACTAAACAACATATTTTGGTGGGTAACGTTAAATTGGATATATACATTATGTTTTTCAGTTTTTGTATATGTTTTGTCATCTCAAATGTCTTTTGCATTAATCAGATCAAACGTTTTGGACGTGCTTTTAAGTCGGAGTGAGAACTATTAAATTAACTTGACCTAATTCATCCAATATTTGACACTTTATAAATGGTTTGTGGTATATATCTCAGTGGGAATACTGTATTTTTCATATTTTAAAGATTACTGGGTTTCATTAAATTTTAAGTTTATAGTAGTCCTGTTTTTTTTTCCAAAGTCCTTTTTAGCTAAATTACTAAGAATATATTTATTACCTATTTATAGCCTTTTTTATTCTCTCAAAAGATTCCATGATCTGAGTTTTTGCCTAAATCTGTGGACAATAGGTCAGCGTCACATAACAAAATTCAACAATTTTGCTGTATATAATAAGAGCGAGCCAAAAATATTCATTGCAAAATAAATAAATCAGTTAAAAAAAAGAAAGAATAAGAATAGTCAATGCCAAGAGTGAAGTAGTCTATCACGAGATCCACCATACATAATTCCAGGAGACCCTTAAATTATTCCTTTATAATGTGCGCCTGGCTTTTCAGATGATTAGATAATTTTTTCTATGAAATGTACTAAAAAGAGAGATTGAAAGTACATATATATCACAGTCTCAAATGTTGTCATTCAAAAGCAAAAAAACATACTCTTCTACGTAGTTTATTTACAATATATATGATGTCCAACATAATGATAGACTTGTTCAAAAAAAAAAAACATAATGATAGGCGAAATAAAAGGTTAAGATCCATGCTTATATGTGTATGTAAACTATACTAACCCATAATTATTATGACCATTAAAGGTATCATCATCAGCACAGTACATAATACAACACTTTGCTGCAGCAACGGGATGCAAGAAACTTGCAGGAGAAATTAAAAACACTTTTGTGACCGGAAAAATTACAATGACTATGGTGAATGATCTTAATGGCTCAACCGCGGTTGGTACTGCATCATCTGTGTCTCATAAGGGATGCTTCGTCATGTGGCAAATGCTACCGGAAAAATGGCTCATCGAACTGGTTGGTGGCGGCCATAAGGTTGCAGCCGGAAGTGATGGAGAAATCGCTTGGCGCTATACACCGTGGCTCGGTGATCATGCTGCTAAAGGCGCTATACGACCTTTGCGGCGTGCTCTACAAGTGAGTATATATATATCTTTTATTTAAACCAATCATTTTATTTATTTACAAAAAAAACTAGGATTATTTTGTTAAATAGACTTAAAGGTTTCAAGAAATAACTTTAAAAAAAATTAAAAGTAACTTATTGTAGTGTGAAAATACTTATAGAAGAGAAGTTCCCAAAAATAGCACAAAAATTACCCATGCATCTATTTAAAGCTGAAGACACATAATTGTATTTTAATTAGTTTGCTTTAGGCAAAAAGAAGAAGATGTTATTGGATATGACATTCTACTTTGGGGGATGCTTTTTATTGCAATTTTTCTTTTCGCATAAATCACGTGCTACTAATTGATTTTATCACGCGTTTAAAAAAATAAATTTGAAAATTGGAGATTAAAAGAGATTCAAAGTTGATATATAGTTATTTAAATTCAGCTTTATACAATTAAAGTTTAAGGATAAAACATTATGTTAGTGGTCCCTTTTTGTGGTACATACATGATACATCATAGACTTATAGTTAACAATAATACTTTGTAATTATAAACTTCAACTCTCAGATAGTCAGATCGGGCACACTAGATAAAAAGAGGATTTTCTGTTTGATATTATTTATGTATTGTCGTCTACGTTGGGGGCATTTTTCTATTTTGTTGTTTGGTTGTGGTCCAGAGTTCCATCTGAACGGACAATATGATTACAAATCTAAAATATAATGAATATATATTTTCTAGTAAGAAATTACCTCAACGATCCTTCAAATTTATATTTATCTGTATATATATGATGATTATGATTGGTGAAAATCAGATGAATAGTGTAACTGATTATAAATAAAATTAACACAGTAAAAATATTAATGGCTTGTTAGCTATTGAACATAGTCTAAGCTTTTGGTACTTGGTTACAATGTGGATAGTTAGGAACTTAGGATAAATGCTCTTGTATTATCAGAATTGCCAGTTAAAAAAATAAAAAAAATTGGTACTTGTATTCTATATAGAGATATATACACTGTTATGTGGATTATTAAGGATAAATGTATTTCTATTAATGGAGATTGTCTATCTGAACAACTCACGATGATCAGGGGTTGGATCCTCTAACAATATCATCAGTATTTTCATCGGCACAATTCGTTGGAGAGAAAGAAATCAACGGAAAGGATTGTTTCGTTCTCAAGTTATCGACGGACCAAATTGATTTATCACGACGCAGCGACTCTACGGCTGAGATGATCAAACACATCGCCTTCGGTTACTTCAGCCAGAAAAGCGGCCTCTTAGTTTGCCTTGAAGATTCTTCCTTAACTAGGTACATACATATATAACATCAATTTGCTATTTCAATTTTGGCTTGGTTAGGGTTTATGTTTACCAAAGTCAAAACCTAAATAATACCGGTCCAGCTTAGGTGAATTCACATTTAATATATGAATTTTTGTTGTTCTCTAACTAAAGGCTATTTAAAATTCTACTTTATTATATTTCTCGTATGATTTGGACTAGTCATGTAAACTTTTTTTTTTTAATAATTCGGAATATTTTGGCCGAAATCTAGACTAATTCCGGATACATATAGAAAACTAGACTTTCTTGTCATTTTTTGTGTGTTTGGATTACTAGGAGTTTTTGGGCCAAAACCCGTAATCCCTCCAAACCCGGGACCACATCATGTAATATTAGTTGCGGCCCAAGTATCATTTTAAAAATGCAGTGGATGATCTTGACTGAATCCTCGACTAATGGATGACCATTATTGGTTTGAGAAAAAGGATTTGATTTGTGTTATGCAGGATTCAGGTACCGGGAACTCTTCCGACATACTGGGAGACCTCAATGTCGTCGTGGATGGAGGATTACCGGGCAATCGAAGGTAGTGAAGTGGTGATCGCACACTCAGGTAAAACGGATGTTTTGATATCAAGATTTGGAGAGACTCTCAAGGGAGGAATCTCAGTGACTCGAATGGAGGAGAGATGGACCATAGACGATGTTGCATTCGACGTCCCTGGCCTCTCCGTCGATTGTTTTATCCCTCCTAAGGAGATGAAGATGGAGTTTCACCACCAAGACGGTCAAAACCATTTCTCAACTTCACAATTGTAATAATCAAACGTCGTCACACAAACTAAGTAGAAAACTGTAAAAGGGTGTTTTTGTCAATTTAAACTTTCTGGGGGCATTTCTAAACAATATATTCTTGTATCTTCCTGCCTCCTTAGAGCATCATTACCGCGGTCTTTTAGGGCATCTCCAACCCATCTCTATTTTTTGCTCCAAACTATATTTTAGAGTCAATTCTTCTCCAACCCAACTCTATTTTAGAGCCAAAAATAGAGTTTTTAATATTTGGCTCTATATTTAGAGTCAACTTTATTTTTTTTGTTCATGACTCTATTTTTAACTCTAAAATAGAGTGGCATTGGAGTAAAACTCAACTCCAAAATAGAGTTACTCTATTTTAGAGTAAAAAATAGAGCAATACATTGGAGATGGTCTTAGGTAAGTATCTTCTATTATTTATTAATTTATTTAATCAGTCTGCAACAAAATAGGCAATAGACGTATCTTATTTGGGAGACTTAACATACGTCTCTTGATGGCCACGTGGGGAATTGTGACTGGTTGAGAAATTTTTTTTATTTCTCGACCAAAATTTCTTTCTCCTTCGACGGAGACTTCTCATCTTCTCCCTCGTTCCACTCCCTCTCGTCCTCGTCGAATCGGCGCGATCTGCCTCCGGCTTGTTCGATCGGTATAAGATTCAGCCCAAGGTGAAGAACTCGTTCTCTGATATGTTCCGTTGTTACAGAGACGTCATGAAGATGTTCCTTCTCGTCGTTGGCCCGTTGCAACTCGTTTCTTATCCTTCGATCCAGGTAATTTCTGGAGATTTATTTGTCTCAATCGCGATTTAGCTGGAGAGTGTATTCTGAAGTTGATTTTATAGCTTCTGATTTCAGAATTGATGATTGGGTTTCAAAATCGAAAAGCAATTTGACTTTCTTCTGCGCTGATTTGAATCGAATGTCCTTCACTTTGAGTTTAATTTGGCAATGGCATTGCAAAATTTGACCGAATATTGAAACCAATACTATGGTTTTGGTTTGATTTGTTTGTACTCCCTTGTTTTTATCTTGGAAGGTGATACAAATTTAATCCATTCCAGCACCTCCATACTGTCGTCATACGCCGCCGGGAGTCGTTGCGGTCATCGTCGGAGCAGGT
Source organism: Eutrema japonicum (assembly GCA_030161315.1). NCBI lineage: Eukaryota > Viridiplantae > Streptophyta > Magnoliopsida > Brassicales > Brassicaceae > Eutrema > Eutrema japonicum. The sequence goes on along the minus strand of BSQW01000005.1, from coordinate 54,458,065 downwards.
GGTAAGGCGGAGAAGAGATGATTTGGGGTATTTTTTTTAAGAAGCCTATTGTCTGTTTAATTTTAACGATAATGATACAAAAAAATGAGGTATTTTCGGTAAATTTTTTATTCCATTTTAATATTAAATAAATAGTTTAGAAACCCAAATGGGTTTTAGCTATAATGATGCTCTTAGCCAATATGTGGAAAAAAAAAGATTGTGAAGCAAAACCGAGCAACGAAAATGTCGCGAAACGCTTTAGGTCGTTATAGCCGTTACCTCTCGCGCCTTAAACCTCTGCCATATCTGAATAGGCCGCTTTTCTCTTCGTCTGCTGCCTCGAGTCGAGATGGTGCTTGTCAGACCAGTCCGCCACCGATCCGAGTCGGACTCACCGAGTCAGCGGGTCGAGCTGTTTTCGCAACGCGTAGAATTGGTTCTGGAGATCTTATACAAACGGCCAAGCCCGTCTTAGCTTTCCCTTCTCCTCTTTCGCTCGACTCCGTTTGCTATCTTTGCCTCAAGAAACTCTTGGGCTCTGCTAAATTTGAAGATCGTGGAGTCTCGTATTGCAGCCAAGAGTGCCAAGAGAACGCAAAGGTATTATTTTTTTATAAATCTTTCTTTAATGTCTCTTTATGCTGTGCGATTCATGCTATTGGATTGCTTCCTCAATTACCGCTTTTGTTCTGTATTGTCCCGTGTGAAGTAACGCTTACCAAGTGTATGACGAAATGCTTCAATGGGAAATAAAGCATCGTTTTATCTGTTTTCTTGCTAGAGATGAATCATAACCTTTATCTGTGTACTTTTGAGCTCACGATATACATTTGTGTGTGTGATGATTTATAGGGTTTTTATGACGTCGAAACAAGAGCAGATTGGTCAAGTTTTGTTGATTATTGTAGGTATGATACTCAACCTTATCCTTCTGGTTTCTTCTCTTTTACATATGCACATATTTTTTTTTTTTCTATTGTATATCAGCTTCAATTTTTTCTTTTCCATATGGGCATATTATCAAGTTCTTGAAGTTGCTCTTTGTTTTTCCACATGGACACTTTTTCGTATTGATGCCAGTTTGTTATTGATGTCAGTTTCGCGTTGAGCAAGTCTTATATACGTTCTTGCCTCTAGAGTAGTTTCAATGGAATAGGGAAAACCAAGGAAGTCGGACCTTGATAAATCTGTTAGTCTGTCTTGCTTATGCGAAAGGCAAATTGGCACTGGTATTAGTAGGAAATAAAATACAGTACGATTAAGATGTTTCTATTGGCACTAATGATGACTACACCCTATTATCTTTGTCTAAGGACACACAACTTCAAGTACCCGCTTATGGCCAAGAGGTTGTGTTGTATGATAATATCAGGTGCTCTGGCCGCTGACTCTCTTGACATACTTCAACCAGCTGCTTTATCTTCTGGGATGATTTCAAAGGTGAGTTATTGAGGATGAAAATTAATACACTGATAATAGATTTTGAAACTTTGGAGTCAAAAGACAAGGGGCTGATTGCATACATACATAGTAAGTTTTGTAAACTTTGGATTACATTCCCGGAGTTTCTTGTAATCGATTTATTTGTTCATGCATTACACTATGTGAAGCTCAGCTTGTCGCTGTAGTATTCATCACAGCCATGAGTAATTAATAAAAATCTCAAGACGAATTCATTGGTCCCACAAAGTGGTTTGTTGCCCGGATAGTCACTGGCTTGATATTGTTTCAGATAGAAGACGGTTATGGTTTTCTATGGAATGCATTCAGGAAAGCAAATTTCAAGGATGACGATGTTGCTTGTATCCTTGGAGCTAATTCTTACTTCAAATCCATTCTTTTCCCACTGTTCTGGTTTTTATCTCTCTGCTGTTTATAGACCTTAACATCTGGAAGTTTTAACTAAACAGTGGTATACGGCTGTTCTCGCCCGGATTCGTATCAATGCATTTCGTATTGATTTGGTTGGAGGCTCATGTGGTGAAGACCTTCTTTCACTGGCTGCAGCCTCTGTTGAAGGTGAAGGTGCAGTTGGCCATGCCGTTTATATGCTGCCATCCTTCTACAATCATGACTGTGGTAATAATATTCACTTGTTCTTTTTTTTTTTTTTAATGCTGTTTTTTTGTGAAGAAATGCCTTCATGTACCAACATCATAAGCCAGAGAGTCTTATAATCTTTTTATTTTTAGTCTAAGGTTATGGAGTCTTTCCTAGTTCTAAATTTAGTGATATGTATCATATACTAATAGTAGTTCTTACTTTTTGTTGATCTGCTGATTACATATATCGCTAGTTGTTGGAAGTTAAAATGACCCTCTGATTCGAGTTAATTCAGGAATTTGAATCTTTGTTCTAATCTCTTCAATACTTGAGCAAATGCCTTTCTTTGTTTGCTTTTCTCTGGATATTATGGTATGAGATAGTTCAAATCCATGTCAGTCTTTGCCTGATTTTTATATGAAAACTCTTGAGTCATACGATGCCTATTATGCGGTGCAATATGTGTATTACACGCCATACAAAAATACACATATTTATGAAAAAGAAAGTGATGACTAGTTTGGATGTGCACAGATCCCAATGCACACATATTATGGTTGCAGAATGCAGATGCAAGGTTGATGACTCTTCGCGATGTCGAAGAAGGTATGGTCTTTTATTCAAAACTGAAATTTCTACCTAGTTAGCATGAATCTCAGTCTTGCGGGCATTTCACTTCAATGGTAAAAACTGCATATTTGCAGGTGAAGAGCTTCGGATATGTTATATAGATGCAAGCATGGGATATGAGGCTCGGCAAACACTACTCTCTCAAGGCTTTGGCTTCTGCTGCAACTGCTTACGATGCCAGTCCGGGGACTGAATAACTCTTTCCTCTCTGGTCATCTTCGCTTTTCATGTATCTAATGTAATAAGCGAGAAGACGAGGAATCAACAAGAACGAATGCATATGGTTAGGTATGACCATTTTCACTTTGCATCATCATTTTTTCCTTTTGTTTTTCTTCTAGAAGCTGTAAACAATAATATATTTGAATCCTACATGTATGAATGCAATAGTATTTTAGATGTTTAACTCCACAAAGAGATACATCACGCTAGAGAGACTAAAAATTAGCCAAGCTAAAGACGGTCAATAGTGACAAAAATTGAGAAATCAAATGAAAACAAACACGTACGCAAGTACAAATGTTGAAGAGAGGTTCTATGTTCCAACATTTCCGAAAAACTTATCATGGAATTAACACTAGTTTGAATGTGTACAAATGTTAAAGAGAGGTTCTATGTTCTAACATTTCCGAAAAAATTATCATGGAATTAATTAGCACTAGTTTGAATGTGTACAAATGTCGAAGAGATTCTAAGTTTCTAACCATCATTGGTCCACAATTATATCACATTTTAAAAAATAAACTTTGTTTTGTAAGTTAATTACATAAAATGCTATTACAAATAACAAAGAATAATTGAAATAGAAAAGGATATAATAGTCTTTTAAAATTATTGATTATAATATGGAAAGTATATATTTTGCATTAAAAATGTTATTTATTATTTATTATTTAATTTCTTAATTATTTTAATATTATATATTTGAAAATAATAATCAATTCATAGATATTCAAAGAAAAAAAATCTATTCAAAATCTTGCTATATCTTTCACTATAATTTATTATATTATATTTGAATATATATCAAAACAAAAGTTGAAAAATATTTTACTAATTACATAAAAAATTAGACACAAGAAAACTATATTTTTTTGTAAGAGTTCGTAGACTAACCACAAAACTAGAGACATTTAACGGTGCATATTAGAATTATGTTTTCAAGATTATAAGATTTTGCGGGTTAACCCGAATAATATTTTAGTTCACTGCAAAACGGGTTAAATAAACAAATAATTACAAATTGACAGCTTTATCTATAATCATTAGTTAGTTATATTGTAAAATGGGGAAATTTCAAAAATATAACTTTTATGATACTACTTTTCAAAAGTACACTTCATTAATGTCTATTTTCAAAAATACCAAATTTATAAAGGTTTATAAAATTCAAATTTATAAACGTTTATAAAAATTCAAATTTATAAGGGTTTATAAACCTTATAAAACCTTATAAACCTTATAAAACTCTATAAAACTATATAGAATATGTTTATAAACCCTTATAAACATGTTTTATAAACCCTTATAAATTTGAATTTTTATAAACAAATTTATGATGTTGTATTTTTGAAAATAAATATCATAGAATTGTACTTTTGAAAAGCGATATCATCAAAGTGATATATTTTAAAATTTTCTCTTGTAAAATTCGTATAAAAACAATTTTCTTAAATTTCAAAACAATTTTTTAAAACAAATTTACTCTGCGCTATAATTAGTGTGGGTTAAATCCTAGTATATATATATATATATATATCAACAATTTTAATTCTTCTCTAAAATATGCAACTAATGTATCGAGAGCCTACAGAAAATTGTCTATCATCGGATAGTGAAATGTAAATACTCTAAATTTCCATGGAGGTTGAACAAATATCAAATAAATAGGTGTAATTTATAGATGGCCAAAATTTATTGGTTTAATAAAAGTTTAACAAGCAACAACAACAGAAGAGTCAAAATACAAAATTATAAAAAAAAACAATAATCACAATCATGTTAATTGTTGGTAGGAGCCGGTGGAAGTGGTGGGGAGCTGTTGGTAGGAGCCGGTGGAGGTGGTGGTGAGGTAAAAGCCGGTGGAGGTGGTGGTGAGGTAAAAGCCGGTGGAGATGGTGGGGAGCTGTTGGTAGGAGCCGGTAGAGGTGGTGGGGAGGTAAAAGCTGGTGGAGATGGTGGTGGGGAGCTGTTGGTAGGAGCCGGTGGAGGTGGTGGTGAGGTAAAAGCCGGTGGAGGTGGTGGGGAGCTGTTGGTAAAAGCCGGTGGAGGTGGTGGGGAGCTGTTGGTAAAAGCTGGTGGAGGTGGTGGGGAGTTGTTGGTAAGACCCGGTGGAGGTGGTGGGGAGCTGTAAACGTATGGTGGTGGTGGAGATTTGTAGTCTACTTTTGGAGAAGGAAAGTAGTATGGTGGAGGTGGTGGGGAGCTGTAGACGTATGGTGGTGGTGGAGATTTGTAGTGTACATTTGGAGAATGAGAGTAGTATGGTGGAGGTGGTGGGGAGCTGTAGACGTATGGTGGTGGTGGAGATTTGTAGTATACATTTGGTGAAGGAGAGTAGTATGGTGGAGGTGGTGGGGAGTAGTAGACGTATGGTGGTGGTGGAGATTTGTAGTCTACCTTTGGTAAAGGAGAGTAGTATGGTGGAGGTGGTGGGGAGTTGTACACATATGGTGGTGGTGGAGATTTGTAATGTACATTTGGAGAAGGAAAGTAGTATGGTGGAGGTGGTGGGGAGTAGTAGACGTATGGTGGTGGTGGAGATTTGTAGTTTACCTTTGGAGAAGGAGAGTAATATGGAGGAGGTGGTGGGGAGTTGTAGACGTATGGTGGTGGTGGAGATTTGTAGTGTACATTTGGAGAAAGAGAGTAGTATGGTGGAGGTGGTGGGGAGTTGTACACGTATGGTGGTGGTGGAGACTTGTAGTATATCTTTGGTGAAGGAGGGTAGTATGGTGTAGGTGGTGGGGAGCTGTAGACGTATGATGGTGGTGGAGATTTGTAGTGTACATTTGGAGAAGGAGAGTAGTATGGTGGAGGTGGTGGGGAGTAGTAGACGTATGGTGGTGGTGGAGACTTGTAGTCTACCTTTGGTGAAGGAGAGTAGTATGGTGGAGGTGGTGGGGAGCTGTAGACGTATGGTGGTGGTGGAGATTTGTAATGTAAATTTGGAGAAGGAGAGTTATATGGTGGAGGTGGTGGGGAGTTGTAGACGTATGGTGGTGGTGGAGATTTGTAGTGTACTTTTGGTAAAGGAGAGTAGTATGGTGGTGGGGGGGAGCTGTTGATGTACGGTGGTGGTGGAGATTTGTAATGTACATTTGGAGAAGGAGAGTAGTATGGTGGAGGTGGTGGGGAGTTGTAGACGTATGGTGGTGGTGGAGACTTGTAGTTTACTTTTGGTGAAGGAGAGTAGTATGGTGGAGAGTTGTAGATGTATGGTGGTGATGGAGATTTGTACTCTACATTTGGAGGATAGTAATATGATGGAGGTGGTGGAGAGTTGTACGCGTTGTACGCGTATGATGGTGGTGGAGACTTGTAATATACCTTTGGAAGAAGATAGTAGTATGGTGGAGGTGGTGGCGGTGAATTGTAGATGTATGGTAGTGGTGGAGAGTTATAAACGTATGGTTTTGGATGTGGCGTATATTTAGAACCTTGTTTTCTATATTGTGGTGGTGGAGGTGATGATGCCGAATAATATGGGGAATACTTGTTGGGTGGATATGGTGATTTGTGTTTATGGACTACTGGGGAATTGTATTGTGGTGTTGGAGGGGATGAATAAGGGTAAGCTGCAGCGGCGATGGCACTGAAGACCACAACATAAACCATGCAATACCCTAACCCCATCATTCTTGAGGATCTCATCCTACTCATAGTTGCTTTTTTGTTATTTCCTTTTTTGTTATGATATAGTTCAACATGAAAACCTTTTATATATAATCGTTTGTTCTGTATAAATATTATAGTATCTTCCCCATTTGGGTTCGTGTGTGGCACATTCAAACACATTAGAGAACGTGCTAAGTTGTTTGTTTGAAAAGAATAATTTAAGATGTTTCTTTTCGTATTCTCTTGCAACTTTCAATTAGTTTAAGATGTTTTCTTCGTATTTTGTTTTATTTATATATATCGAGGCAATAGAAGCCTTTGATTGATGATTATTTTAGCCAAAAAGGAGATACTTTGTTTCGTAAAATTAATGGGATGAAAGCGAAATTTATAAAAAAAACTACAGAATGTGGTTATGGGAATTCTTCGTCCGCAGACTCCGCACCATGTCTAGTTTTGTTACTTCATCAGCACTCTGTATCATTCCTTGCAACCAATATGACCTTGTATATACATTCCTCTCATTACGCGTTGCGTCTATTTTTTTTATTTTGTTTCTTGAACATTCGTTCATAAAAAACTAGTGATTTAAAAGAATATATTCCACCACAATTGTTAATTAGGTAGAATAAGTTTTTTGCAAAGAAAATGTGTTTAAAAACGAATAGATTAATAGTCGCTTTTATCAATGGCCTTTAGACCGACCAAACTCTATATAAATTTGGCAATTTCAAGGGGATGCTCTTTCTCTTGCCTTGTGGCCTTCAAAGTTTTTGCTCATTATTGCTAAACTAACAAATCCATCGTCAATATGGCAATTTGTCATGGAGAGCAACACTAATTATAAGGAAACTTTTAACACGATCGTATACTCGTAGACGCAAAAACAAAATCCATACTAAAAAGAAGAATCTTGCAGGTGAGGAAACAAAGATGTGACATATCACATTTTACCATCTAACTATATTAATTTGAGGGATCCACCTGAAAAAAATGTACTATATATATATGTTAATTCATGGCTGTTCATGAATGATCATAAGACAAAAGTTGTACTTAGATCACGAGGGAAGATTTAAGGCATTTAGTTCCAAAAAAAAAAGAAATTCAAAATAAATGTGATTTTAAAAACTGTATTAAATGTTTTCAAATAATAGTTTCTCCATGACAGCCAAAATCGTAATTAGAATTTATCTTTTAAACCATATACTTATTTCTCTATATAAATCTTTTATATTCTGCAATCTGAATATTAATGGTTGCAAAAAGGTAGAATGATAGTTTTTTGGTCAACAACATGCAATTTACTGGATTTGAATCCATGTGTTGATATAAAACCACTAAACTTTGTGTATCATGATCATCAAATATAGTTTAGACTTTTTTTTTCTCTGGCTAATCAAATATCAACCCATACAAGACGTAGCAAATTAAAAAGAACGTAGCTAGAAGAAAACATGTATGGATACTAACCAAAATATAATTGTGCATTTATATACGTATATCATAATTCAGTGTCCTTTATATATATACTGGGCGGATGTATTGAGGTTTTGGGATGGGCAGCTGCCCCTACGATTTTTCTGAAAATTAGTGTAATTACTTAAAGATTTTTAATAATGCCTCTTTTGGTATATTATTTTTTGTATCATTGCCCCGGGTGAAAATATATTCTAGATCCGTCACATACCCCATCGGGAATTAAATGCAAGAAACAAAGAGAAGACCGTACTTGCAAGTTGCAAATTTAACATACAAAGCCAGAGTATGCACTTGACTTCGCACTTAGACAACTACCAAAAACATAACTCAACAAATTTTGTCTCTTCTCTCTTCTTAGCCTCCAAAAGTCATCAACATATCAAAATGAAGATTCATGACTTCATGAAAGTCGACTCTTTCTCTCCAAAAGAAAGACCCATTCGCCTCTTTGGATTCGAGTTTGGAACTTCTCATGAAGAATCTGAGTCCAAAGACAACTACTACGAGGACAGTAAAACCATCAACGAACGTAGTATCGATAACAATAACAAAGACAAGAGATTCAAGTGCCACTATTGTTGCCGGAACTTCCCTACTTCACAAGCCCTAGGCGGCCATCAAAACGCTCACAAGAGAGAGCGTCAACAAACCAAACGCCTCCACCTCCATCCAAACGCAGCCGCTTTCTTCCACCGCCACCAGGACCACGTTGCTGCTTCTAGATTCTTCGAGGATCATTTTAGCCATGAAGCTCCTCGCATCAATGACACCAGTTTAGGGTTATGGAGTAGGTATAACTCATCAGCAAGATATAATCGTTACCCTTCACCTTATAATAGATATACGCCTTTGTTCACCGGTGATCACCGGAGTAGACCGACGTATGTTGGTGGTGCTAAGAGCTGGCATGATTTATTTTACGAGTCCAAGACGAATGTGCCGGACCACGTGAGTTTGGATCTACACCTCTAGTTCCTTTTTTTAAATCTATAGTTTTTAATTCTATTTTAATAGTTTTTTTGTTTTGTTTACCTATGATAGTTAATCCCCATAGAGACATCATATTTTACGGTTAAACTAGGTCATGCAGATGAAATAAAGAACTCTATATCTAGTTTAAATTTGTGTCCCAACTCGTGAAACTTTAAGTTAAACCGAGTAATACCAATGTTCGAAAAAGCGCTAGGCGCTAGGCGGGCGGTCGGGCACCGATTTACGCTTAAGCCGAAAAGCGGTGATTAATCACCGATTAATCAGCGATTAATTTTGAACATTTTTTTTAAATTTTAAAGTTTATATGTATATAAGTTATAAGTTATGAATGTATGAATCAAAACAAGTATAAAATAAGTTTTTTTTATTATCAAAGTAACAAAACATTAGGAAATTAAGTTCAAATTCACATCTAAATTCCAAAAACAAAAAAAAGTACAAACATATAATGCAAAAAATAGATTTATCTTGATATTGAGAGACAAAAAAAGGTACAAGGAGAGAAAAATCTTCATCATCTTCTTCAATGATCAAATTAGCATGTGTGTTGTACTTCTAGATGTATTTCCAAAATTTTGTAACAGACCATCACCAAAAAAAAAAAAAAAAGTTGACTTTTCAAAGAAAGCGTTGACCGCCTAGCTCCACCGCCTAGACACTAATCTGCAAGCCGCCTAGGCGCTATATTGGATTTTCTATTTTAAAACACTTTATATATGTTTCTAAGATTTGAAATATTAAAAAAAAAATTATTGAGGGTATTTTAAAAGAATATGAATAAATCTGAACACACAATTTATTTTCATATTCTTACTATACAACCCGTTTATCAGCAATACATATTTAACATTGCACTTAATTTCTTTACAACCAAACCGCTTTATTAAAACATTATCTCTTGATTATTATTTTTAAAAAAGTATCACTTAAAGTAGTTAGAAAATCGAAAATTCAATAGCATATATATTTGTTAGCTCGATTCTCTTGTATTTTATTTCTTCAATTTTGGCAATATCTAGTTGATTTGATTTGAAAAATATGTTTTGTTTGGTTCTGGAATGTCCACGCCAATAACATTAACTCTCAAATCTAAATCGAATCGCTAAAGGGTCCCAAGTAATACACCACCACGAAGTTTAACTTGAACATATTTAATAAAATTTTATTTCTGATTTTTGGCTCAAGTTTACAGTAATTAAGGCAAACCAAATAAATGTTTTTTTGGGTTCAAATGTGTTAATTTGTTCGAACTTTGATATGTATATATAAGGGTGAATTACAGTATAAGTCACTTTTGTGACTTTCTTTACAGCATAAGGCACATTTTGTTATTGAGGCACTTATTTAACTGTTTGTGAATTTCCTATGATACCCTTGGGTAAGTTAGCTGGTATTTTTTTAACCTTGACCAAGCATTGGAAATCCCGACAACTAAACTCCTTTTTTCTCAGCTTTCTCCGTCATCTCCTTAGTTTCTATGTGTTGTCCACTAATTGTTTCTATCTCCAACTAAATCAATCAACATAGTTTCTATGTGTTGTCCACTACTTATTGTCCAAGCAGTGTAGTCCATGTGGTTATAATCGTTGGGATGTGTTGTTCATTGAATTTGAACGTGGTTGATTGTTTTTGGAATGTTTACAAGGAAACTGAATGGATATATTTCTTGAAAGCTCAATGAGATAAGGAATGGGATCAATTCCACTCCACAACAAACTGATGCAAGCATTGCAATTGTAAACTCGATATGGTGGACCATTGGTTAAACAAACATGATTGCTCGTAAACAATTGCATTTGTACTAGTTATTGTGCTCGTAATCAAACAACACAAAATCACTTCATAAAATATTACAAAAATCCATGAAGCAACACAAACCAAGCCTAGAAGATGAATCAAACCAAATCGAACAAGAAGAGATATAGTAGCGAGCGAAGTTTCCTGAGCTTCACAAACGACACAGCTTAATACATGGTTCTTATCCTAACAACAATTAAATTACCGACGGTCGTTTTCGTGTAGTTCTCGTGGATAACGTCACATGGACAACATCTCATGGACAACGTCTTGTGGACAACGTCTCGTGGGCAAGTTGTTGTCAAAAAGAAAAATCTCGGAACAATCGAGTCATCCACCATCTTGTTGCCGTTAACAGCCTGAGTAGGAGAAGAAACCACTAACTCTGAACCGTTAGCAGAACACGTTCAATTTTTGTGTCCATGTAGAAGCAAAACAAATGTTCAAAAATCAAGCAAAAGATGTCCATCGTAAACTGTCCGCCGTATTTTATCCACCGTATCCTGTCCACCAAAAACTATCCATCAGAGCCTTCTTCGTCTACTTCTTCGCAGGGTTAGAGAGTTGTCCACGTTGATTCTTGCTAAGAAATCTAAACATGAAATCACAGTATAATGTCCACACGAACCACAATCATCAAAGCATAACAATTCATCACCATTGAGATTTGAAGATGAAATTTAAAGGTTGTTTTGCAACAAAATACCAATAAAAGCTTCTTGGCCATGGCATTCATTCCCTAATTAACAAACAAGGAATCAATTCCATCCATGAAATCACAACTTTCTATCCATGAAATCACATCTAACTCCCTAATTAACATCATAGCTAAACGACCAAAGAACGTATGGATTCAAATGTGTGAGCGAAACAAAAAAAGTCTTATTGAGAAGGAGACGAACCTGAGCATGAGCTGTCTCGATTCGCCGTCTTGCGAGAGGCAGGAACCGCTGAAGCAGCGTAATTTTCTTTATATATAACGCCTGTGAAGAAACGCGTTTCCTTTGTACAATTCTAGTTACGTATGAACTGAGAAGTTTAACTAGAATAATGTATTTGATTGAATCTATGATTATTCAAGGAATTAAAACATCAGATCCTAGTTGATTTGCAAAACAAATAATTGATCGATGTGTGATGTGAGAAAAGACCGTGGTGGGTACATGCATGTATCGTCCTATATCTATATTTTTAATTTCAATCTAACTTCGGTTGTACAAAGTACAAAGGAAACGTTTCATAATAAACAAACGTTAAAAGAATTAAATGGGAATGAAAAAAAAGACAATGATAACAAAATTTTATGACCTAAATATAGCCCAAGAAAAGGATCCATGTCTCTTTTCACATTTTATTTGGCTCATCACCACATTACTTTTGGCCTTTTTGGGTGTAACATAAAACAAGTGCTTAGATTTTATGTACTATATGTATAACATGAAAAATAAGTGCTCTCGCTGCAATAAAAAAAAAGAAAAAGAAATCCAAACCAAAACCTAATCGAATGTAAAAATGGTGTCGTTTTTCAAATAGTAAAACGGCATCAATATTGCATGTTATGCCGTTTTAAACCAAACCAAACCAAAACCATAAGTATTGTATTTTAATTACCCTTTCAGATCAAATCTCTGAGAGGAAATCAGGTCCGTGTCAATGGCGACCGCGATTCCGGTCTTGGCCTCTTTCAAGTACGCCGATAGTCTCACCGTCGTCGGAATCTCCTTCTGCACGGCGTTGGTCTGCGAAGCGATCTCGTGGATCCTAATCTACCGCACGAGCTCCTACAAATCCCTGAAATCTTCCATAGACAAGGCCTCCAAGAAGCTCGAGACGATGAAGACGGATAATCCTTCCTCGAAGCTAAACATCAAGAAGTCGAAGACGAAGAAGATCGATCGCGTGGAGACAAGCCTAAAGGAATCGAGCCGGGATCTGTCGCTCTTCAAGTTTAAATCCGGCGCCGTTGTGGCTCTCGTTCTCTTTGTGGTGTTCGGGTTGTTGAACTCGCTCTTCGAAGGGAAAGTCGTCGCGAAGCTTCCTTTCCACCCGATCACGATTGTGAGGAAGATGTCCCACAGGGGACTGAAAGGCGACGATTCCACGGATTGCTCCATGGCTTTTCTTTATCTGCTGTGTTCCATCAGCATAAGGACCAATCTGCAGAAGTTCTTAGGCTTCTCTCCGCCGAGAGGAGCTGCTGGTGCGGGTGGATTGTTCCCCATGCCGGATCCAAAGACGGATTGATCAGGTCTGATGCATTGTGTATTCTGGTGTTTTTGAGGATTTTTATGAATGAGTAGCTGATTCTGAGCCCTTGTTTTAGTTGAAATGTAATGAATTTGATCCAAAGTTGCAAGTTTTAGGATTGAATATTTGCACCATAGAACTTGTCCTATGTTTATGACCAGGGATCAGTAATGATGAACATGTCCCATGTATATGCATGTCTATTCATATACATGTACTGAAGATCCCTCTATGCAACTAGGCTTCATGTTGAACTTGGTTTGCCTTTTGTCTATATTGATTATAGCGACATAAAGATAAAGATTTCCCTGGCAAATGCAAGTTAGAAGATTCAAAGATCTAGTTTGCACAATAAATAATTTATTTGCCTTTACAGCAGGATTATCAACAAACAAACAAACAAAAAAGTCAGGAAAATTAGAATTTCGAACCAATGCACAAACTCAAAAATCACGAATCTCAAATCGATTATTGCAGCTCGAATCACATAATTAGGTCCCAAAATGATCGATTTGTCGTGTCTCTTCTGATACTGAGTCACATATATCTTAATTGGTTCCTTGGGATTTTCTCAACTTGGCAACAAGAACCCACATATTAGCAAGTTCATTCTCTAGATACGCTTCTCTTTGTTTAGACTCTTCTACTGTTCTTTGTAGCTCGGCTTCTCTTTGAGCTTTCTCAACAAGAGCAGCTTCAAATGAAACTTCACGTTCCTTGCTCATACTCTCTTCTCTCTTCACTTCCATCAACGAGCTGTCTTGCTCTTTCCGCTTTATAAGACTCTCTCTCCTTCCATTCCTCAGGTTTCCTGTCTTGCCTCGTGGTGTAACAGAGCTCTTATGCGCTGCTGCCAGATCAGCTGCTAGTCTCTCGTTGTTATTCATAAGTCTTGCTACTTCCTCAGACAATGCCTTGAGCTCAACAGCAGCCGCTGAAGCAAGCTCTTTTGCATATGAACTCTCTTCAGCAAGTTTCTTGTTTCGGAGTTCTAGTTGCTCCTTCAAGTCGCTTAATTCTGCAGCTTTCAATTTAAGCTCCTCAATCTCAAATGCCTGGTCATGTCTCAGTCAGATAGTGAACACAATGAACAAGACAAAGACCGGTAAAAGTTTTTTCCACAAATAAAATGTCGTCAAATATATGGCACCTGTGCTTGTATGACCTTTTCCTCATTTTTGTTTGGGGTTTCAGAAGATTGTTGCATGTGACTTGTGACCGATCTGATATCTTCCAGTTCCAGGACGTCAGAGAGCTGCTGCTTTAGGTTTGCAACCTCTTCTTGCAAGGATTCACATACACATGTCTGCAGAAAATAGTTGATCAGTTAAAGATTTCTCTGATATGTCTGCACACTAGCTTCAAAGGTTTCTAAATACGTTGGAATTGGGGAAAGAGATGAGGTATTATCTGAACCTTTTGGTTAAGTTGTTCCTGAATGATTCGATTATCTGCAGCTTTAACCTGTAAATAAGAAAAAGTATCAGGCAGGATTTAGCAAAGCCATCTGAGGTGCAGTATCAATCAATAGATGAAGTACTGTGTAAACAGAAAGAGTTTCAGCACCTCGAGTTCAAAACATTTCTCATTTAGTTGAGCCCTCATTTCAGAAACAGCCTGAAGAAGTAGAGAAATCACTTGAGAGAAAAATTCAACATCATCCATAAATGCCAGAACAAGAAGCACAAAGGCCACTGTGTGATGTTTGAAAAGGATAATCCACCTGCACGATATCAGACTTATCCAATGCATCATGTGATGCCATTACAAAATCCAAAATTTGTTTCCCTAACTTAGCAATCTGGTCGTTCTTTGCCTTTATGTCTCCATTGAGGTTAATAATCTCTGACTGCATAAATCCAAAGAAACCCAGGAAGGTAAATATGTGCATAATTTGAATGAAAATTTGATAAAGATCGTGAACAGAATGTTAAGATTACTTTAATTTCTTCATTTTGAGGGGCTTTGGCAGCCTCTTGTGACAACCGTTTAAAAGACCTTGATTGTATCGCCATCTCCTCAGATAAAATCTTTTGCTGTTCCTTCAGTATTACCATCTGGTCGATCATTTTTCTTCTAGTCTGGGAACAAGTACACAATGCCTTAAAATTGTGCTTCAGTTGAAACCAATTGATGGAAATAGAATGGGTTATCAGCTGTGAGAAAATCTCCATGCACCTCAGGTGTCTCTATCTCATGAAAATTGTCTTCATGAGCTTCTTTATCTTCCCTAGGCTCTACGAGTTGATCCGGCAATGGTGAGCCTTCTGAAAGTCTTGATTCTGTATGAAAATTACTGCCTTCTCCTTGAGGAGTTGACGGTGTACTGTTGGACTTGACCGCATTCGACTTGTCGCTGATGCTTGATCCCCCCAAACTGTTGTCTTTTTTCTGATAGTAAAACAGTAATGAGAAAAAAGTGACAAGAGAGTCACCTCCGGGAAAAAAAAAGAAAAGAAGACAATCCACTAAGGGGAATGAGGCTGTGTGATATCTCATGCACACCAGGAGCATAATTCTTTTGAAGCTATATGAGGGGAAAGACATTGTTTGCAACAGTACGAACTATTGTATGAGGTTATGATGTTGGGGGAAATGCTCTAAATTAAATAAGAACAACCAACGGTAAAAGTTTATCAAAGCCATATAACTTCTAGATTCAAATGTGTACCTTAAGTTTCAACCAATTCAGTAGTCCATGCTTCCTGGTCTTCTTTTCTTCTCTAAACGCATCATCTAGAATCTCAGGATTCCCTTCACGAGAAACATATAATTCAAGGTTCTCATCATCCATCAAGTCCCGCCTCTTGTATGGTAGGTAAGCAAGCTGGCCATGCATATTATCAACTAAGATCAACCAAAAAATAGTAATCGGCTGACATGCTGTTGGGAAATTGAAAATTTAATGTTTTATATGGTTTAGTAAATATTTTAACCATCCCGACAAAAGGAAAAATAAAGGATGTGCAAATGGTCCAGGCTAAACAAGTGACTCTACCTCCTCTTCTCCAAATGAGTGTCTCCTCCGAGGGTCAACACGATAAGAAAACCGTGATGTTTGTGGAGTTTTAGTAGACACGAGAATTAATTTTGTCAGCCGTTGGATTCGACTCAGCAGAGCTGCTTTAGCATCTTCCTCTTCTTCTAGCTTTCATAATCACATCAAAAGAAAAGCACGCAAAGCAGATTTCAAGTCTCCAAAACTGAAGAGCATTACAGTAAAGTATTACCGGTCCGTTGCAAACGTTTAAGTAGGAATCAATGATAGAAAATACATACTTTCTGCTTCAGGAGAACAATATCATCTTCACTAATATCTTTTAGTTGAGAAACTGGTTTGATTCCTTGTTTAAGCTGTTCCAACTCCTCCTTGAGTTGGCGAATCTCGTGTTGGTACTTCTTGATTAAGGATTTCTCATCAATTATCTGTATTTTTATACGGTTAGAAATCAAGAAAGAAACTTTAATGCAGACATGCACTGAGTTGAGAGAATAGATGTAACTAAGACCTTGTTCTGTGCAGCTTGAATCTCAATACGCTTTGCACGATGGGCAAATTTCAGTGTGTTGTGTGTTTCTTCGGAGCTGCTTGATGCAGGAGTCACTGTACATATGAGCTACCATATCCAGATGGAACAATCAATTAGTTACGTCGATCAAAGCAACTGTTTTCTGCAGCCTATGGTCATGTTGTGTCTGGCATTTATTGCAGCAAGAAGCTATAACAGATATGTAATAACACTTACAGATACACGTCCATGACCATTCAATGAGGACTGAAGCAACCTGGTTAATTTAGAGTCCCTATATGGTACGTGACTAGCCTTCCTATCTGTAAGCTTTGATATTACCTACAAAATTACAAAAGAACCATCCAATATCAGCTTATGGGAGATTATTTAACATAATGACTGAAGGGCAAGAACCAACCAAGGTTTTCAGCTGAAAAGGAGGAAAAAACAATCTATGGGTAGACCTACTTCAAGAGAAAATGTCTAAGAAGTTCTTAAATTCAACTAAACTTCGAAAAACTATGGTTGCTTGGGGAAAACAGTGATAACCAAGAACTCACAGTCCCTAAAGTCAGCAAACTTTTATTTATATAAGACCCTTCCTTGCGCCTTAGACCACTGGTTTCAGCCTTCGAGCTCTCGGAACCTGCCAGGTCAATGAGGTTCTGCAGATATAAGCAAAATTATGGGCAGTTAATCAATTGTTCACCTGTATGTGTTCAGACAGTGGAATAATAAAAGTTTATCAGAGTTGAATATGTTCCAGAGTTGAAGAAAAGTAAGCTCTATAACCGAACATAAAATCACAGGATAAAAACAAAGCTATATACCAGCTGCGAGAGGTGTACAGCTTCACCTTCATTATTGTCACCCAAGGGACTACTCTCTATGGTCTGCAATCAAACCAGTTTTAACATCTTTCAGAAACGGTATAGCTTTACTGGTAAATATGAAAGAAAGCCAAACATTGTATGGGGGGAAAGCAATGATATAGCAAGTGCACAAAGAAATAAGTCTCTCCATGCTTTGAAGGAGAAAAATAAACATACCAGGGTAAACATTGTATGGCTCCGGCTGCTGAGTAAATTAAAACTTGTGGATCCAATATGTCGGTGCTCTGTCATCAAACAAATTTTTTATCAAGATGACTTGCATGAAAAGTACTAGATTCACAAGAAGAATTAAGAATGAAAGGAAACTAGTGGAATCAAGAAAGAGAAAACTAGTCTTTAAAATTGCTATATCACATCACATAAGAGGAAAACACTTTTTTACAATGACTGGGGCAGTCTCCGCTCGAATCGTTAGCTTCTAGAATAAGCCTTTTCAGTTAAAGAGAAACATGGAAGCCCCTACCTTCTCCAGCTGCTATAAGAGAAAGCGCATGAGCAGGGGATAGCACAACTTCTTCTTTAATCCCTTCAATAAAGGTTCCCTATAATTGGCAACAGTGCAAAATCTTAGAGGGAAAGACGCTCAAAGAAATAGAAGTAGTCAAGTGTATTCTAAATTTCTTAGGCCATACAAAAGTTAACAGGAGCAACTTCAAATCTAGTATACTTGAATAAGAAATGTGACCCAGAAACACACTGTATTTGCAGGATCCCAGAGAATTTCATTATATAAAAAAATGGAACTAGTACTTTCAAGCATCTAGCCCAGAAAAGATGTCTCCTCTGATTAAAAAAATTATGGTGTGGAGGGTTTTGGGATTCTATGATGAGCAATATAGTCACAACAAAGATGTTATGAGACAGCAACTATGCATGTTCCCAACAAAAAATGTAAACAAGAGGATCCAAAATTGAAACAAGTACCTGCTCATCTTCTCTGATCCTCAGATTTTGTCCTACTGGGTTCAGTAAATCATTGACAACCTGAAGGAAAATGAACCTTAAGGATATTAAGAAAAATCAAAAGCAGAATCTGATTATCATTCAGTACTACTGGTGAAGTTGATGATAGGAAATGGAGAGAAGAAAAGCAGGTAGGGAGTAGCACCTCATTATAAATTTCCAAGTAAGAAACACGCAGAAGAAATTCTCGCCTTGGTGTCTGCAAGAAAAACAAAAATGTATGACGTAACTAGTACTCAGGCTAGGGAATTCGACTAATCAACATCCTAAGAAGTACCTCTTGTATAATGCTGAAAGCATCTTTCACGGCTAATGGTATAATACCAGGAGATCTTTGGTTCCCCTGACATTTGAACCAAACAAAACTATCTTCATGAGATAAAATTGTTTCTATGTCATGCACATGTATTGATCGTAGGTATCATAGGAGAAAAGTTCTACTAGGTCGCAAAGTGTGTAAATCAACTAACCTAAAGAGTGCAGCCATATGCTAACTACACGTAACAGAATGGCTTTCTAGGTTCAACAGAGCAACCATAGCTAGAAGGAGAATAACCAAATATCCAATACCAAAAAAAACATTTAGGATCTAAACATCGAGTTCCATTGCCAATTGTATGGCTATTATAGAAGACAAACTTTGCTCCTAAACTATTCACTTTGTCTATCATGTACAAGAATTTCTGTGTGTCTTGATTACTCCTGTTAACTTGAACCTTTAATATTGCTAGTTTTGGGTGCAGCTCAGTGATTTATCCAGAAACGAAGGAAGAGGTAAATGACTCTCTGACATAGAAGCATGTCTTGGATGACACATTGCAATACATTGTACAAGGTACTAACCTAATACGTTCTTTTTATACGAAGATGAAAAACAAGAAATATCACGATTAGTGAATCTTACATGCATAGTATGAGTTTTTCCACTGCTTGTCACTCCGTATGCAAAAATGGTCCCTGTGGTTGGATTAATACTCAAAGTCACTACATTAAAGTCAAAATTGGCAAACAAATCTTACTAAAAATTGCTCTAGAGACTAAAACTAGCACTAGATACAGTCTGCCAACTCAAAGATCTCATGTTCCAAGCAAACTATTCATGATTCTGGTGCTTTGATATAATATATAATATATTTTACTGTTCCAAGAATAAAGTCTTAACTAGATCGGCCAACCAAAAAGAAAAAAGTGTTTACTCCCATACCATTGGTCCCCTTCATAGCACCATTAACGACATGCTGAGCGGCAACATCATAGACATGGTGTGTTGTCGTTGTAGGCCCAAAAACACGATCTGCAAGAAAGGACATAGCTTCAAGACCGAAATTTGACATCTAGTTTAATTCAGGCCTTAATGCATGATGCATGAAACTTCAATCTATGCCACAATACTTTTATACGTCATTTGGTATTCATGAGTGTTGCAATGCTCTACGTACAACATTAATGATGCTTACAGAAACTCGTGACACTAGTCAGACTGTTAAGACTAACCATAGGCATAAGCTATTGATTGATTATGCTCATTCCGAACAATTGTTTCCCCATCTGCATACCATGCGATCTCCTCCCCTTGGCGGATTTCCCGTGGACTACGTCAAGCATAAACCAATGTCAACTTAACAGAACAAACATCAACTCAGCGTTTGAGTCCTAAACAGAAAATCACCATTCACCTGAGTGGACGAAAACGAACTGCCACTGTGACATTTTCTTTGGACTGCAGAGCAGTATTCGGTACCCTTCCTGTATAGTGTAACAGAGGCTTGTTTCGAGCAGATGAAGTGGTAGGGCTATCCACAGATGTCTCTGGATAAGGTTTTGAGGAGGAGGTTGTTGAAGATGCAGGGGAATCAGCAGCCTTTAACTTGCTAAACTCAGCTTTTCTAGACTTTGATACTTGTCTAGATGCCATCAGAAACAAAATTCGAACTTCCGGAGACTAAAAACAAAAAGAAGCAAGTATACACGTTTATCAATAAACAAAATCAGTAAATCTCTTAAAGATATACACATTGTACAGAAGGAAATCGTGCTAACAGAATTAAGCTTGACTTTCTGATGAGCTTAAAAGCTCCAAATATGGAATCACAGTTAAACCTCAGATAGATTTTTTCTCAAAACTGTTGCCTACAAGGGTCTCTATTGCCAGCTGAACAGACGACACTCCACAAGAAAACACATAGAGCTACAAGCAAATTGCAACGACAGCATTGAAATGGGCAGTTTCAGGGGATTATCATCTCTTAACTTTCCAGGAAACCAAAAAGCATGAATTCGGAGTTCTGATTTCTTCACAATTTGAAAGAAAAATAAAAAAATGGAGGAATAAGAATTTACCCAATTTGCCAAGGACGTAAGAGCTTAGAACAAAAAAAAATGCGAGTTAGGTCGAGGCTTTCTCTCAGAAGGCAGAGAAAATGGAGCAAGTGGTTACCTCAACAGTGAATCAAATGTAGCATCGCCGCCGCTAAAAGAAAGCCGAATCGCATGCAAAAGAAAAGAAAGGAGAAAGAGATAAAGAGTGATTACGTAGAAGAAGAAGCAGCACTTAAGAGCAGTAATCAGTTCGTTTGAGGGTTTACTTTTAAAATCTCGCTTGCCTTTGAAGCGATTATAGCTGCTTTTAATCCTAAACAAAACACAACTCGCTTTTCAATTGTTTTTCCTCGTATCTTGTAAAAACAATTAAACATCTCATAAAGGTGCTTGCTACAGAGAGAGAGACGAAGAAGAGTATACATACATACATGTATTTGTGTACGTATCTGCCTTCACGGATACTGTGAGTCTGTCAGGAGAGGAGACCCAAATTTTCTCTCTTTTCTTTTCCAACGAATAAAACAAGCCACCATATAATAATTCACACAACAACAAAAAATGTATATTCTAGCTTCCTATATATATTGAGGTAAATCTAAGTTTATTAAATATTAATGTTGTGCAATCAGAGTGTAACAAAAAAGAATATAGAGATACATTCAATAATGAAATGTAGAAACTGATCGTTAGAGGATATATTTTTCATAATGCAGAATGCCAGAAACTAGTTTAAAAATACTTAAAACTTTATTTTTTGTTTAATAATGGAACAAAGAGGAAATATGTTTCCTTTTTATTTTCCTCTTGATTGATGAGAATAATAAAGAAAACATTTTTGTACCCAATCTATTTCCTCTATTTGATTTTGGGTGACCAATGACAAATATCTATTAAAAAAAATATTATTTTTCTTGTTCAGTGTTACTTTATTTTTTTAAAGAGCCATAGATGACGACAAATAAGAGATGAAAAAATAAAGAGCAATAGACAATCGTGCCGTTTTGAAGAGTCTAGCAGTGCACAGCTCCCTGTCTTCATTGTAAATAAATGGCACGCAAGCCAAAGCGATACACACCAAGACTCGGTTTTACATTTTTTTCTTTTCGACATCTACATCGTGAAAGAGACGGTCTTCAACACTTATTACAAAAATACCTCTTTACATTCTCAAATTGATAGAAGAGTTATGTTTTAATATAGGGAACCTCAATATCTGTTTAGCATCATCTCATCGTGACATATATAGAGTTTTGCTTTATAAAAGAATAGTTGCAACATATGGTTGTCATGACTTTGCTTTACTTATATCGACGAGACTCTGATCTTCATTTCTCGCTATTTTGTGGACTGGATCATATAGCTAGGGCTTATTATTCTTTATTGCGATTGAAAGTGTGTTTTTGATTTGTCAGGGAATGAAAAAAACTCAAGAAAGAGTTTCTAGATCTTGGAAAATTAATGCTTGTATTTTGAAGAGAAATGTTACAGAGCGCAACATTTCTCTTCAAAATACAAGCGCAACATTTCTCGTCATATCCTTTAACCATTAGGCTAGCGATATTGCAATAATTGGATTGCAGGAGATGATATATACTATATATTAACAACGTACGTACACATGCAAGAACACATCTTAAATCTCCAAGGTTTCTTTTCACATACATAAAGTAATGGAACAAAGGAGGAAATATGTTTTCCTCTATTGGATTTTGGCTCAATGTTACTGTTATATTTTTTATTTATTAATTAATACTATTATTTTCACATATAAAATAATTTCCCCAATATTTTTTAATTTCATTTGCCCGCCGAGGAAAGTCCAAAAGAGCCCATCTCTACTTGCTCACTCACTCGCTGCAATTCTTTGGATTCAAAAATCAAATTCAATAAAAACTGGAACAAATAAGGAAGATTAATCAAAAAGGTGAAGATCGAAGCAAAATGGAGGACGACGATCAGCAGAAGGCTGCAGATCTAGTGCAGGAGCTTGTTCTTCGTCTTCTCTCCCAAAACCCTCTAACCCCTAATCCCAACCCCAATTCTCCCGCCTTCCTCAAAACCCTTCGTTACGCCTTCCGCATCCTCTCCAGCCGCCTCACTCCCTCCGTCGCCCCCGACGCCACCGCCATCGCCGAGTCCCTCAAACGCCGCCTCGCCACTCAAGGTAAGTCCTCCGACGCCCTCGCTTTTGCCGATCTCTACACCAAGTTCGCCTCCAAGACTGGTCCCGGCAGCGTCAGCAATAAATGGGCTCTCGTCTACCTGCTTAAAATCGTTTCTGATGATCGTAAATCGGCTATAAACGGTCTCGATTCGTCTCTCCTCCTACCCAATTTGGGCCTCGGTGATGCCGCTTCGTCGCTAGGTAACGGGTTTCTTCGCGGCGGAGAGGATAAGAAGAAGGATTGGAGTAATGGGGTTCTACTAGTTAGTAAAGACCCTGAAAATTCGAGGGATATCGCGTTTAGAGAGTATGCGGTTTTGGTTAAGGAAGAGAACGAAGTTACGGAAGAGGTTCTAGTTAGGGATGTTTTGTACGCTTGCCAAGGCATTGATGGCAAGTACGTGAAGTTTAACAGCGAAATTGACGGTTATGCGGTGCTGGATTATGTTAAGGTGCCTCGAGCCACTAGGATTATGGTCCGTATGCTCTCTGAGCTTGGCTGGTTGTTTAGGAAAGTTAAGACTTTTATATCTGAGAGTATGGATCGGTTTCCAGCTGAAGAAGTGGGAACTGTTGGGCAAGCGTTTTGTGCGGCATTGCAGGATGAGCTCTCTGATTATTATAAGTTATTGGCCGTGCTCGAAGCACAGGCCATGAATCCTATTCCTTTGGTTTCTGAATCAGCCAGCTCAAGCAATTACCTTTCCTTGAGGAGATTGTCCGTGTGGTTCGCAGAGCCCATGGTGAAAATGAGACTGATGGCTGTTTTGGTTGACAAGTGTAAGGTTTTGAGAGGTGGGGCGATGGCTGGGGCTATCCATTTGCACGCACAGCACGGTGATCCGCTTGTTCATGAGTTTATGATGAATTTGCTCCGATGTGTGTGCTCTCCGCTGTTTGAAATGGTGAGAAGTTGGGTTCTAGAAGGGGAGTTGGAAGATACTTTTGGTGAGTTCTTTATCCTAGGCCAGCCTGTGAAAGTCGATCTACTTTGGAGAGAAGGTTATAAGCTCCACCCAGGGATGCTTCCGTCTTTTATTTCACCAAGTCTAGCTCAGAGAATTCTGAGAACGGGGAAATCTATAAACTTTCTTCGTGTTTGCTGCGATGATCATGGGTGGGCTGATGCAGCTTCAGAAGCAGCAGCTGCCTCTGGGACGACGACTAGGCGTGGAGGTCTTGGGTATGGTGAGACAGATGCACTTGAACATCTTGTTACCGAGGCAGCAAAGAGAATCGACAAGCATCTGTTGGATGTTCTATATAAGCGATATAAATTTAAGGAGCATTGTCTTGCGATTAAGCGTTATTTACTACTTGGTCAAGGTGATTTTGTCCAATACTTGATGGATATTGTAGGACCTAAGCTTTCTGAGCCAGCCAATAATATTAGTTCATTTGAGCTAGCTGGGTTTCTTGAAGCTGCAATACGGGCATCTAATGCGCAGTATGATGACCGTGACATGCTAGACAGATTGAAGGTGAAAATGATGCCTCATGGCAGTGGAGACAGAGGCTGGGATGTATTCTCATTGGAATATGAGGCCAGGGTTCCATTAGATACTGTGTTTACTGAGTCTGTTTTGTCCAAATACTTGCGAGTGTTCAATTTTCTCTGGAAGTTGAAAAGGGTAGAGCATGCTCTTATCGGAATTTGGAAGACCATGAAACCAAATTGCATCACTTCCAATTCATTCGTTAAGCTCCAAACTTCAGTGAAGTTGCAACTGCTCTCAGTCCTGAGGCGGTGCCAGGTTCTTTGGAATGAAATGAACCATTTTGTTACCAACTTTCAGTATTACATCATGTTTGAGGTGTTGGAGGTGTCATGGTCTAATTTCTCTAAAGAAATGGAAGCTGCTAAAGACCTCGATGATCTTTTGGCAGCACATGAGAAGTACCTCAACTCCATCGTTGGAAAATCTCTTCTGGGTGAACAGTCGCAGACCATCCGCAAGTCACTTTTCGTCCTTTTTGAGCTTATATTACGGTTCAGGAGTCATGCAGATCGTTTGTACGAAGGAATCTACGAGTTGCAAATAAGGTGATTTTTGTCTTAAATGTATTTATAATTCAAACAAAAGTAGACTTTAACCCTTTACTCAAACATATTCCTCTGTCTCAAGGGTTACAATTTGATCTTTAATATCACCGATTGCCTGCAGAACTAAAGAATCAGGACGAGAAAGAAACAAAAAGCAAGAGTCAAGTTCATGGATCAGTGAGGGTAGGAAGGCCATAACACAGCGTGCTGGAGAATTTCTTCAAAGCATGAGTCAAGATATGGACAGTATTGCAAAGGAATACACATCCTCACTGGATGGATTCCTGTCCCTTCTGCCTCTTCAACAATCTGTAGATCTCAAATTCCTCTTCTTCCGGCTTGACTTCACTGAGTTCTACAGCCGGTTGCATTCCAAAGGATAAGAAAGTTGAAAGAGAATTTGGTTTAGTTGAAAAGCATATTCCACAATAGCAAGAGAAGAAGACATGCTCTACTTTGACTAACCGCTGACTGCAGCATGGGCTTGCAGAGGATCTTTTCTTGAATCTAGGTGCGTGGAAGAATCTGTTTCATATTTATGAGACTGCCTCATAGATATTCTGTCTTTTGCACAGATTGTTTTTCAATGGCTAGTTTCAAAGTTTGGGATTGGGAAACAGATTCTTGTGTTGGTTAAAAATTGGGAAGGTTTGTGTTTCAGTTAGTTTGTGCCATGAGTCTGATAATGTGCAGCTTTAGTGTTTTTTTTATCATTATTTGTTTTTCTCCATGTGGTTTATGTAAGCTCTATTCAAGCTTTCGTTGATTTGTATGATTTGTTTCATGACTTGGTTGATATAAGAAGGAATTAGTTGTTTGATACTTGCTTACTTCGAGTGGCTCCAAGCTCTCTGAAAATTTTGGCGCTCTAAAAGCTTCTGTGGCCACGAGCAATAGCATTAGCTCACTGCGATTTGAATCCGCGAGGCTTTCTCATGCAAATATAGGCAATTTGAATCTTGGTTGATAGATACCTTCTTTATGATCCCACAGGAGGTATGAACTTCATTATCAGCCATTGATCTCTCTGTTAGAGAACCAGATGAACAACATAAAACAAGTAGCTTTGGTAGAGTTACTGTCTCCAAATCTAAAGCAATCGTGTGAAAAGAAAGAAAAAAACACACAAGTCACGGTTTGTTCAGTTCTTTTGCAAGTGAGAGACGATCAGTCAACAAACTGGAGAGGCTTACGGACAACAACAAAAAAAAGAGGATTAAAAAACACGTCGCCTGAGAGATTCGAACTCTCGCGGGGAGACCCCATGTACTTAGCAGGCACACGCCTTAACCACTCGGCCAAAGCGACGGTTGTGTATAAGAATCAGATAAAATTAATTAACCTTAAAATGTTCTTATTGTTGTCAACTATAACAGACTGTTTTAAACTTTAGTTCTCCTTAACAAATTATCTTTCTCCATTCTCAGTGTCACAAAAGGAAAACAAAAACGACTGTACAGATAAATAAATAAAATGAAGAGGAATGAGAATCAGACATATTTGTTGATCAATTCTCGGACTTCTTCAATAACAAGCCATCCTTTGTGACCTCCTATCACTTCCTCTTTCATCTCATCTTCCTTCCATAACTGCATTCACCACCCAATTCTCTCTTCGTTACATTATTAATTTATAATTGTCTCAGAAAACAATTTGTAAACAAGAAAGCATACCTGAATGGTCGGCATTTTCTGCATACACACATGAATATGGAAATTGATTCAGATTTTGGCAAAAAAAAAAAAGAATTTAATTGTTTAAGCATCTTACCGAAATGTTGCCACGCTTCACTAAGGTTTGAGGGACCTTGTTCACATCCACGTAGTAAAACTTTGTTCTGTTTTTTTTGTTTATACATTTCAGAC
This sequence comes from Eutrema japonicum, assembly GCA_030161315.1. Classification (NCBI taxonomy): domain Eukaryota; kingdom Viridiplantae; phylum Streptophyta; class Magnoliopsida; order Brassicales; family Brassicaceae; genus Eutrema; species Eutrema japonicum. Next base: position 54,431,291 of record BSQW01000005.1, on the reverse strand, counting down.
TCAGTTCAACAACATAATCAGACTTTTGCATTAACATTATTGTAAATTGTTGATTTTGTTATTATTTAGCTTACCGGTTATTATATTCCGCTGCCAATTTCTCCAACTTAGGCTTCAAGTAAATACATTTCCGACACCAAGAAGCCATCCTGCCCCAAGTATTGTAGCCATTGTTCATAAGTAAACATATTCGACTGGTTAGTGAAAAATACAACCAAAACAAACAAAAATACAATCAGATGTCCAAGACACCATATAGACCCATCTCTAATTTAGATTATGGAGAATATGTGATTTTTGGTGTGTTTACCACTCGATGATGATAGGCTGAGAGAGGTTGCGTGCGTGAGAGAGAACAGCATCGAGCTCATCAACGTCGTTAATGGGTTCCATCTCCACAATCTCAGGCCGTGATACGTTTGACCAAAAAGCTTTTAATCTCCACCCTTTCTCTATTTGTGACCTCCCAAGCCTATCACTGTAAACCTTCACACAAAACCCACACTTCTTCTCCAAATTCAAACTCTCTTTCCTCCAAAATTGTTCCTTCTTGTAATTACTGTGACCTTGTCTCGTTAGCATTTGAGGGTTTGATGCCAAAGCTGCCATTTTTTTTTCTTTTCTTTTTCAAAGAAGATATTTTAAAGTTTTCATATGACATAATTAAGATATTTTTCTTTTCAGAGTTTTGGGATGAGATGTGAGGAGATGGAGAGAGAGCTTATCCGGAAGATGATGCTGGTGGGGGCTACCTTTCAGCATTTTTTCTTTGTTATTTGTAAAACTATTTAGTAACTCTGTTAAAAGCTGTCTCAAAAAAAACTGTTAAATTCAGAAGTAGGTTTGACGACCCAAAAGTAAAAATAGTAATAATTCAAAAGTAAGTTTAGCTTTATTAAAAAAACAAAATATAGAAAAGCCTCAATTTATATATTACATTCAAACATTTTATTAAAATCAGAAACCATTATACGTCTTTAAAAAAAGTTTTGAAAATGGCAATAAATAAATAGAATAATTAATAACAATCTTGTAAACTTCAATCAGGGATAATCTATTTGTATACGACAAACATTTATAAGTGGTCTGTCAAAATTTCATGATCGCATGGAATAGATCATACGGAAATGGAAATCAAAATGTAGGAGTTTTTTATTTTGGGTAGGATTTAGATAAATTCTTGAATGAATGATTCAAATTTGAAGAGGCAAACAAAATTACAAATATCAATATTCAAAAATAAACATTCATGCATGCCAACATAATAATTAAGAAATGCTTACATAAGCTTTTTAAAGCTAGGATAATGACTACGAGTTGTTTATGTGTATGTGAAAATGATTGTTACGAGAGGTAGATTGCCTATATTGGAAAGATAACATGTTCAGTATAATCTTAACGACAATAAAAGGGGGAAATATTTTAAAATATTATCTAACGCTCAAATCAGATTCAAGACCACATCACTAGCCGGAAAAACGAAAAGTGAGAAAAAGAAAATGGATGTTAAATTTAAACCAAACTAAAATATGGTTTATATTTCAATATGTCGTGTTAGTGAAATTAAAAGGAGATAGAGAAATGGGGACCTGTCAAAAAAATGTCAAACGCTTCAAAAATCATATAATGTCAAATGAATTGACATCTAGTTATATTCTAATTAACGTAGAGCATTTTATAAGAGTTAATTGATCCATGTTCGTAAATCGGGGTGTTGGACGATTGGATCATGTCGTATTTAGCTAAAGAACATTAGATATTAGATGATTAGCTCTACCGTGCTTTATGTGAATGTCGTATTTTTTTATAACCACTTTAGTAAACAATAATACAAAATTTTGTGTGAAGCGCGATCACCAACTAGTTATTATATAAACTCCAGACTTTGCATTGCTGAAAAGTACTTTGCATTGCGGAAAAGTATCAATCCGTAAAAAAACACTTTTCCAAGAAAATAAAGAGAAGGGTGATTCTTGGAGATACACAGAACAATGTCAAAAGGAACTCAATAGATGATAAACATTGAAATAACAAAGACGATATCACTCTATGGAGTTTCGGTCCTTCGCTTCAACAGGATTGGGAGAGTTTGGCGAGAGATATCAACTGTGACGATGCTAGTGTTGTAAGGAAATGGTTTATTATCGATTGGCATCTAACACGTCTTGAATTGATGGCTTCAAATTAGTCGGTGATGAAGGACTAGTGAAGTGCGTTTTGATAAAAGGGCAGAAGATAGAATCCAAAGACTGACTCCTCCAAACAAATAGAGGAAACTGGTCCCACACGCTAAAGACTTTCCTCTTTATTAGCCAAACCTACCACCTAACTAAAATACGAAATTGCCGACAAGAAATATTTTAAATTTCATAATTAAGATTTTTTTTAAAAAAAATTAGTATATGTCTGCTCATTTTCTGATGAATAATAAATCTTAATTTACTGCACAAATTCTATAGCATTTAATCTACAATTGTAGCTCAACTAGGAACGGATGTAGGAATATTTTTTACCCGGAACAACTTTGTTAAAAACTACTTAAATATCCTTATAAAACAAAATTATCAACCGGTGCATTATTAAAATTTTATAAAAAAATTAACTAATTTTAAAAATGTTATGGTGGGTTAGTGTTCATCCCAATCCTAACATTTATCGACAACTGAGCTCAAGTGCTCAACCAATTACCCACTTAATTTTGTCACATATACTTGTAAGAAGTTTTGTCACATCTAAAATTTCCTCTAAAAATTCTTTATCTAGTAATTGCCCAAAAAAAGCTAAGAGTTATTCTTAAATTTTACCATACTTTTTGGTTTCTTCCACAAATACCAAAACATGTTCATATGAACAAGAAAATGGTTGAGAGTAATCTCTATAATATTATTTAAGAATACATTTTTGAAAATAAACTTTATTTTGTAATTTATTACATAAAATATCATTACAAATAACAAAAATAATTGAAATAAGAAATGATATAATTGTTTTACGGATTAATATTTTAGTCCATTGTAAAACGGGTTAAATAGAAAATTATTTCGTTTGACAACTTTATCTATAATAATGAGTTAAACATATTATAAAATTCAAATAAAACTAATTTTTCTTAAATTTTAAAGCAATTTCTTATATAAAATTACCCCACGCTAATTATAATGTGGGTTAAGTCCTAATTTTCTTTATTTCAAAACCCAACGACTCTCGTCGTATGACACATAAAACCATGGTTAGATGAGATGTTTGTTTACATACCTTTGTTAAGGTCACTTTCTACTATCTTTTACACAAATTGAGCAAAATCACTAAATATTATCATATGATTTAATAATCTAGTGCACTGTTTAAAAAATTGGTTTAGGCGCCGCCTAGGCGCACGGTTAGGCGCCGGTTCGGACCTGACCGACCCGATTTTAGTAAAATTGTTGAGAAAAATCGGTATCCTGGTTTAATCGGTTCTAGTCGGACCAAATCGGACAAATCGGTTTAGTCATTCAAATCGGTTTAGTACCTGATTTAGTTATTTTCAATTATTATTTTTTTGGTTTTTCAATGTGATATTGTTTAAAGAAGTGAAAACCATAAAAAAAAACTGAAATTTTACCAATGTAATTTTCAAATAAAACACTAAAAACTTTAAAAATATATATTATATAAATATAAAATATATAATATATTAATAAAAAATTGGTCCCGATTAATCCGCATAGACTCTAGTCCCCATCACACGCTTAACTACCGCCTAGCGATTTTTTAAACATTGATCTAGAGTGTCTTTTACACAAATTGGATCATTGAGGAGGAAATTACCATATTTTGGTAATATAACATAGTATTTCAAAATATGGTAATTTACTGCTCAATAATCCAAAACATAAATTTAAATTAAGATACCTAAATCCCCGTGATTTCATTGTCCAAATTTTAGAATTGAAAAACTAAATCCATTCATAACATAAGAAGCATTAATCAAACTCTTCATCATGGGTCGAATTCGAACCTGAGGACCAAAGGAAATAGGAAAAAGAAATCGAATCTCAAACCACCGACACGCACTTCGAAGTAGTATCTCCGTAATTAACCATAAAACCGAGGGGGTAATAATTAATTGAAAACTCTCCACTTTTTAAGTCATATTCCTTTAACGGTGTCGTCTAAACAAATGTCCATTTCTCTCTCGTTTCTAAAAATGTCATGTCTTTCCTTCCTACACATCTCTGCACTTCTTTCTCTCTCTAACCCTAAATAAAAGCATTACTTCTCTTTCTAACCCACCAAAAACACTCGCCCACGAACTCCACATTCCCAACTTTGTGTCTCTCCCTCTCCGTCTATGGCGTCGGACGCCGTTAAGTATATGCCGATTCACGGCGGAACAACAACAACAACCGCCGCCGCAACCCAAATCAAGAGCTTCTTCTCCTCCATGAAACCCAGAAAAACCTCAACTTTCGCTTACGCCTTTGTAATTACTTTCGTCTCTTTCACTCTGTTCTTTGCCTTTAGTCCTTCCCCAAACTCTTCTTCTCTTTGGTTCTCTAACATCTTCTCTTCCTCCTCCACCACCACTCCTTCATCAGACAACACTTCCGGATCTCACTTCTCTTCAATTTTCTCCTATATTATCCCCAATGTCACTTCAACGAAACTCACCAATAGATCTAGCTCGTCGAATTTCACAGAGCCTATCCGTGTAAACACCACCTCACCGTCTCCCAGTTCGAATTCCGGCTCCGATATCCCCAAAAACGGTACTTTGCAAGCACCGGCGCCGGGAAATCTCACTCCGATTGCTAAAAACGCGACCTTTGAGTCTCCGATCGTAAACGGAACCAACCCGGTTGCCAAAAGCAACACTTCTCACCCTCTGCTTCCCGATAAATCGCCGACGGGATCGAGTAATCAGTCACGGACCACCGATGCTGTTCGAAACTCGGAGGCCGTGAAGAGAAACCAGACGACAGCAGCTCCGGCGCCGTCTAAAGCACCCGTGTCGGTGAATCTGACGGCCAATTCCAACTCATCAGCTGCTTCTACGCCGGCAAAACAAACTGGAAACGGTGATTTGGTGTCTTCAGTGAAACAAGAGATCGAGAAATGGAGTGAATCTCTCAAGGACTGCGAGTTCTTCGACGGTGGATGGATTAAGGATGATTCGTATCCGCTCTACAAACCCGGTTCGTGTAAGCTGATCGATGAACAGTTCAATTGTATTTCAAACGGAAGACCCGACAAAGATTTCCAGAAATTGAAGTGGAAACCTAAGAAATGTAGTTTACCAAGGTACGTTAGTTGAATTTTATCTGCTTACGTAATTTACAATTGAATTTGTTTATAGAATTATGTGGCTCTTTGAATCTGAAGCCACCACATTCATTTCTAATAATAGATTAATATATATGGATGTATGATAAATTTTGAAGGTTAAATGGAGATATTTTGCTGGAGATGCTTAGAGGAAGAAGGCTAGTGTTTGTGGGGGATTCTCTTAATAGGAACATGTGGGAATCTCTGGTTTGCATTCTTAAAGGATCAGTGAAAGATGAGAGCAAAGTCTATGAGGCTAGTGGAAGACATCATTTTCGTGGGGAGGCTGAGTACTCCTTCGTCTTCCAAGTAAAGGCTTCTTTACACCGATTCATTTGGCTTTTTAAAACTTGTACATGGTTTTCAATTCGTGGTTTTTCGATTTGACAGGATTACAATTGCACGGTGGAGTTCTTTGTTTCACCTTTCTTGGTCCAAGAAACGGAAATTGTTGACAAGAAGGGAACAAAGAAGGAGACTCTACGGCTGGATTTGGTTGGGAAGTCCTCTGAGCAGTACAAAGGAGCGGATATTATTATCTTTAACACCGGACATTGGTGGACTCACGAGAAAACATCCAAAGGGTAAATATCTCTCTCAATCTACTGGAAGATTTCTCTGTTTTTGTATTGTAATGTAGAACTGATATTTTGGTGTTGGTTTTAAAGGGAGGATTATTATCAAGAAGGAAGCAATGTTTATCACGAGCTCGCTGTTCTTGAAGCTTTCCGTAAAGCTTTGACCACATGGGGTCGATGGGTTGAGAAGAATGTGAATCCGGAGAAGTCCCTTGTTTTCTTTCGGGGTTATTCCGCTTCACATTTCAGGTAAACGGAAGACCGTCTTTGAATCTACTCATCTTTGAACCATATCTAAGATGTCAATTGATGTTTGACATAATTGAAATCTAAATCTCGACAATTTTGGAATTGTTTTGCAGTGGTGGGCAATGGAACTCGGGAGGATCATGCGATAGCGAAACGGAACCAATCAAGAACGAGACATACCTAACCCCGTATCCGTCTAAAATGAAGGTGCTGGAGAGAGTGTTAAGGGGTATGAGAACGCCCGTCACGTATCTAAACATCACCAGATTAACGGATTACAGGAAGGACGGACACCCGTCAGTATACAGGAAACATAGCTTATCGGAAAAAGAAAAAAGAACGCCGTTGCTGTACCAAGACTGCAGCCATTGGTGCCTCCCGGGAGTTCCCGACTCTTGGAACGAAATCCTCTACGCCGAGCTACTCGTCAAACTCAATCAGCTCGGCCAAGCACGACGGAAACCTTAAAGGTTTTTCTATCTCAATACTTTGATCTCAATGCTTTGATTGTTTTTAGTTGATTATAGAATGTGTAGGGTAAAAAAGAAGATGAAATTTACTCGATTGCTACTATTGGTTGTAAATGCTTTTGTCACTCACTACGATTACTATATTTAGCTCCAAAGAGAGGTTACATATTAATTCATGTTTACAATGGAATTGATTCCGGTAATCATTGTTAGCTATGTTTGATGATCTATATAGGGCAGGGCTGGAGTTAAAAAGGAAAAATAGAGCATGGTTTTTTTTTTCTAAATGTGTGTATGAAGTATGACAGTGTTCTTTCAAATAAGAAAAAAAAAGTTTTGGGTGTACGAAAAATGTAAATGTAAACGCAAGAAATTGCAATTTGTAACTATATTGATGTGAGAGTTTAGTGTAGGGTTTATCGATCACCGACAATTAAATTACGGGAAATAATAGGATCTGAAGACAGCGGGTTTGGTCACGACGTTTCACATGGGATGTTTGGACTTTTTGACCACGAAGGTCTTTTAAAGAAGAGTCCGTTTAGGTCAAATGCTTTTATTTATGAAGTTCAGTGCGATTGGATCCAACCTGGTGTAGTTGTTCGCCACGTGGCGTACCTCTTACCTATTTAATTCTGTATTAGTTAAACATGTGACTATTTTGGTTGGAGATTGGGAAAAGCAGATACAGTATGTGTTTATGTTTGTGTAGAAAGTAAGAATAAACTGAACTAAACTGGATAATATCTGAAGTACTTCGCACGAGACTCTCACACCCGTACAAATTTACTTTTCTTATAGAAATCTGGTTGCCAATAAACTTTCTGCAAAATAGAGAATTTCGTTGCAAAATCACCACAATCTTGTAATGAATTGTTCAACGAGAATTTTGTCTCAAATTTTGAATTTTTGCGACATTTTAAAGTAGGGAAAATTACCTACTTTTGTCATTTTACCTAATTTCTTTGGTAAAAGTCTTTGCGGATCGACATCGTCAGTAAGTACTACAAAAAAACAGTATTTTATAAATTTAAACACAATCAATATTACTATATTAGGATATGCGATATGCGAGAGAAAACTGCGAAGACACCCAAAAGACGGGAACATTTTTTCTTGACTAGACCGAGCTCTCTCCATAAGTACCATTTGGCATTTCCAACTGTTGCCAACTCGCCAAGACCCAAACCAGATTCTTGTCCTTAACTCCTTAAGCTCCCTCGACTCAATCCTCCAAACCAAGAGTAAAAATAACTCAATCAGCCAATTTTCAAACCACAACATGCAACTTAACCTATCCCGTACTTCACATCTGAAAACGGACCGACTATGTCTTGGTGTTGGAGGACATACTTGGTGAGAATTCTATGCATGAGAAACCATTTTGCTTACATTAAAAATAAAAGCTTACAAATGAAGAGACCAAACATATATTAAACTATCTCTAAAACAAGTACAATATATAATGCCGACTCTGATGTCTTTTAGGGTTCCAAACATGTAATTTCTTATATATATATATATCATCTTATGAAAACATTATTTATAACTTTGGGAGTTGCCACTTTGTGCAATTCTTTTCTCTTTTTATATATTTTATGTAATCAATCAACAATCTTTGATCTCTTGGTGACAATCTAATTTTTTCCTCTTTCTTTTATTTGGATTTGAATGAAGCTCTTGATGAGCTATATCATTTTCTATTTCTTTCATCTATATTATTAAGCTCCTTTAAGAGTATAAATAAACATGTCAACCCTTTTCTTCCATATCTGTGAGAATACATGTCACAAACATGAGTGATAGACAGACTTCTTCTCCTTTTCTATTTCTGTCTATCACTCAATAAATAAACATGTCAACCCTTTTCTTCCATATCTGTTTTTAACCCAGTCCTATCCAAAGAAAAAACGCCAAAATAAATCCAAAGAAAAACAAAACTCTAACCGTGATAATCGGTCTAGTCGTCTTTAAAAATAGGAGACGGTCCCAAACACTATGGAAAATAAACCTTAATATACACAAGGAGACCCAATTTTAAACCCCTCAACCATTTCCTCAAACTGTATTGGGTGAACGGTAACCGTTTATTTCGCACTTGCTTTCATGAAACTTTGTTTGGCCGGTCGAGGCTTAACCGGAATCAAAGGACTGTGAAATGATGACGTGGACAAACCGATGTTGTGGGCAGCTGACGTGGAGGGCTGTGGTGCCGAGGTGGCAACGCGTTCGCAAGAAGGGCACATAGTGAGAGTGGTGGCCGGAAGTTGCATGTAGAAAGGAGAAGAAGTCTTCAAGGCTCTCAATTCTTTAACCTCTTTCTGAAGCCTTCGGTTTTCTTCGGTTAGTGACTCACAGCATCTCTTTAGGTATTCACAGTCCACTTCCGTTTGCTTCAGCTTTGTCCTATAATTCTCATTCATCAATTACATAATAACCCCCAATGATACATAAGATAGCTATCCAATATTAAACCCATGTTGCTTATATATGTAAGGAATTAATTTTCAGGCAAAATGGTAAGTTTTAGGGAAATTTGAACAGATAGCAATTTTGAGAGCATAACTAAGAGACATATTTTTTGTTTGTAATGAAATTAGAAAGAATCTGTTTTGGCACTTTTCCAAAAAATGCTGATTAATGCATGGCAACATTAATAAATATAAAAATGCATGGCAACATCTTTAAACATATTTATAAATTCGTAGAGATTTATGTATGACATCGAATTAAATGAACAACTCGTTTCAAAACAATATAAGTCGAACTATCTAATTGTTTTTCTAACAAATATTTGTTTCTGAATCATCCGATTTTCGTGTATATGTAACAAAGCTCACGAAGTGCTAAAAAGTTTGAAGGTTCAGAAATTTTAGGACTTTTTTTCTTTATTCAAAGATTCGAAATTTAATTTGTATGTTTGTATAAAAAGAGTAGTTATGACATTTTTGCTAAATTGTAAAGAAGAGTGATTTGTTTTCTTTTTATACATACGTCAGTATAAGCAATTATTTATGGAAATGATGAGCAGAAGTGATATGCTACTTTTGCACGAAACATGACAAGAATATAGACATGCGACAATGTGCTATTATTACTCGTGATGCATTTCGTCCTCATTCCTTTTTCATAAATTAATCATCACAAAAAATATTTTCCAACCACAAAAACAAAAACCATTTCATAAAAAGAAAATGAAGCTTTTTTTTATTGATGTGTTAATGACATAAGCTAACCTGGCTCGTCTGTTTTGAAACCAAACTTCAACCTGACGAGGACGAAGATTCAACTGCTTCGCCAACGCAATCTTCTGCTTCTGCAATGTTCAGTTTAAATAAAATAAATAAGTTCGCATTGGTTTCTTTTCTTTTCAAAACACATAAATATAAAACAAGTTCAAGAAAGAACAAATTACAAAAAGTAAAAAGAATTATGGAAAACGAACAGGATTAAGGGTGCTGTGCTCTTTGAAGCTGTCTTCAAGAAAAGCAGATTGGTCTTTAGAGAGTCTTAGTTTCTTCCTGGTGGTTCCGTTTTCGTCATCGTTGTCTTCGTTGCTGGCTCTTGAAGCAGATCTCTCAACCTCATCATCGATATCTCTCTTATTACTTCTTCTCTCGTAACCATAACTCTTAATACCAAAGTCCAACCGAAACGACGACGTTACGCTATTGGGTGGCGACACTGACATACTAGCCACCGCCTCCTCCTCCTCCTCTTCCGCCACCTCAGCTGCTCCCGGGAGCATTCTTTCTCCTTGCCGACCTGTAATTTTGGTTCTTTCTTTTTTAAACAATACGACAAATTTTTTTTTTCCAATAAACAGAGAACCTTAAACCGAAATCAACACTAATCATCCGAATATGTGGAAAACCGAATAATTTTGTAATTTATTAACACCCACTATTGATTTTGTTTTCTAGTAAATAGTTTTCAATAAAACCTAGTTCTTCTTTCTTGTCACAAATCAGTCAAAACATTTTTGGAATATAATTTCAACATCCCATTGACACACTACATACTATATATATTTATATTCCTATAAATATAAGAAAAGAAAAACATGTAAGCCAAATTAGGGATAGTAATAAATTTCAAATGCTTTTTTGTGAGAAAAAAAAATCTGTATCTTTTCTTTTGTGGGTACGTATGAGTACTACACCATTTGATTGCGAGAAAGTAGATTCTTATGCCATATTTTTGTTTATAAACTAAAACCCTTACTGTTCTCAGGGAGCCAAGGGAATTGAAGCTGAAGCTGTAATGACGGATCTACGGAAGACGAAACCCTAAATCCATCAGAATTATTTGCTCTCGGCGCCAGTTTCTTCTTATCATCTTCTACCGACGGAGATAACGAAGAGGGTGACAACGATCTGTGACTACCAAAACCAACATCTAAACCCATGCAGAACCCAAGATTTTTGTCGGAAGTCGAGGTCGACGAGGCAGAGGGATTATTAATCTTTGAGGGCTTCTCCAGAAAAGATAATTTGTTAGTATTTTCGCCTAGACACAACGCTAGCTCCATCTCTTACGAAGAAAATAAGAGTGCGAGTTTTTTTTTATATAAAAAAGAGAGAGAGAACAAGAAGATCTGTTTTGGCCTTATGTAGTCATGACATGAAGTGAAACCCCACTTATTTATTTCCAAGTTCAAACTAATTTATTAATAATAATTGTATATGTGTCCAAGTTTTGGATCTTCTTCCTATAAATTCTGATTTGACGATATTAAAATAAGAATATTATTTGAGTTTCATAAATAGTGTCGTCCCACGGTTGTTTTTTGTTTAAAAACATATTTTCTCACATTTTCAATGTTATAATTTTTAATCGAAATTAATAAATTTTAATTTAACCTATCACCCTTTAATCAGTAATATATTGAATATAGATACATTTGTAAAAGTAAAGTTTTTTTATTCTACGTTTGAAAAAGAAGAGTATATATATATATATATGTATATATATATATATATGTCTCTAAACCGGTTAAAATAATAAGCTACTCAAATCAACCAAAGAGAACATAATATATTTTCTTTTTGTTTAAATTCTTGTTAATATATTCAATAACATATACCGAGAAATGTGGTATTTTGGGGTTGAGATAGAGTCAAGGAGATTGACCGAGAACTGCCGATTTTACAGACGCACGTGAATGCATATATAAATATATACCTCATCTCTCTATACACAAAAATGCATTTATGTTTGTATTTGTAAGACGAAGGACGAGTCCTGAGGAATTAGTATAAATTTTTATTTTGCAAGAAAAAAAAATCACGAAATTCGCAGATTGGTATGCAAGTACTCTTCCATTTCAAAATACTTTCCAAATACAAAAGATAACAACCATACCTATATTTCAGAAGGTTTTAGTGGTAACAAGCTCTCATATAGAGTGAAAAGTGAAATTAAAAATAAATGCAACTACACATATGATATGAACATGCAAAAAATAAGTAATTTCTTTCCATTTAGCTCAATTATGATTTCCGGATTATATTTACATATTTAGTTCATCACTATGCAGCCATTGAAGAATATAATATCTGATAATTTTGAAACAGTTTCATATGCTTTACCTGATCTTAAGTATTCCACTGAAGTATAGTAGTAGTAAACCATTAAGGAATTAGTGATTTTGTTAAAGATATTAGACTGTTTGCTGAAAATTATTGAAGACCATAATTACTTTGACCGGGCAGCGTAATTCTTGGGCACACGTTAATGATGGCGACTTTGAATTTCTTAAGTGATAAAGAAAAGTCGAAGTTGTTAAGGAAGAAAAGGAAAAAAAAATTATTGAAGTAAATAAAGGACAGTGACGGTTGACATCGTAGTTACCGTTAAATGCTGCATTTAAATCAAGCTGATTTTCTCCCTTTTTTAATTCTAGAATCAGAGCTGCAAATTATAGAATTAAGCATTATAGACTCATGATGATTACGTTTTGGTAACTACATAGAAGGGAATGTTTCATGAAAAAATATGCTCTAATATTTACTGAATAAAAAGGGTGAACAAGACATAATGATTAACGATGATACTTAATGATAAAAGAATTAAAATGTGACAACGATGACCCATCAATGACCAAACGGTCACGAAAACACTCAATCAAATAATTTTTTTCTTTTTAGTTTGACCAAAATTGTTATGGGCTCAAAACTTTAGTCATTACGGCGTTGGTCCTAGAAAAACTTGATTAATGTGTTCTTACCCAACATCATGAATACAATTTCCATTACTTATAACTAACTTATTGCAAGTTGCTGTCAAGAAAAGTTATAAACATTAAATAGCTTCATTATTATGTGTATGCATGGTAACATGTGATAGGATATGATAGTAGTACTTTGTCAATAATTACTAAAAGTTGTAGGGTTGATTAAGAATTGATACAATTCTCTAGATTTTTACCAATCAAATAAATATGTAAAATCAAAATAATTCGACGATATTGCCATTTCGTTTATTCGCCGACCAAAATACTAGAATAAATGCTGTCGCTCTACAGTTATTCAGCCACATAATTATTTTTGTTTAATGATCTTACCAATTTTATTATATAAATATTTTTATTATTTTCATGTAATTCTTTAGTGTTAATAATCCAAACCGTAATCTTGTCTTCTACGTCCTCCATTTTCATATTAAAAAAAATCTAAATACACATGAATTGACTTAGATCTTATATGCAGGGCCGGATCTGGGCCAAGCCCATTGAAACATTTGCCTTGGTCCCAGGTTTTTTTTTTCATTTTTTTAGCCCCCAAATTTGTTTTTCTTCATTTTTTGGCCCCCAAATTTTTTTTTTCTTCGTTTTTTAGCCTAAAAAAAATAATTGGTCTTTGGCCCCCAAAATTTCAGATCCGGCCCTGCTTATATGCCACACAATAGTAGATTTATCTTCTCGATAATAGTTGATGCATATCGTAATTAGGTCTATAACACTCTAGTTCGATTCCTCTAAACTCTGTCGTATAAATATTATGATGGCTAGTCGTCCAAGGAGCAATTATCTGCCGCTTATTATTACACAATTTAGTTTTTTTTTTGGAGTTCAAAACTATTACTATTACTATATAGTCCTGTTCTAAAATTTTTTGTCTAGTTTCGATTACTTCCCATTTAGTCGGTAGACCCATTTTATCTGCCTAACTGGCCTAGGCGACCACTTTGGTTTTTTTTAAAAATTATTGTTTAATAAATTTTTTGAAAATTTCTAATTTAGTTTTACTATAACATTAGAAAATCATTAAAAATCCAAAAAATCATTAAGAATTTATAAATTTATAAGTTAATATGTTAAAAAGTTAATAAAAATCCAAAAAATAATCTCCGGTTAATCCCTTTTCGTAACATGATTTTTTATATAATTTTTTTTCTAGAGTTTCCAAAATTTAATTTGAGAGTGGAGTTATCAGTTATGGCTAAACACATGAATGGAGAGTGAAAGGACCCACACGCGTGGGACGCGCCTCAACAAAAGATTGGGGGTGTCATGCTTTTAGGCTCATTGCAATAATTGAAGTCATGCATACTCTCTTATTATTGCTGTTATTGTTACCATGTCCATATCAAATATTTTTGCCATCTCAATTATTTATCTCCTCTCTCTGTCCTACTAGATTAATTATTGCATTCTATTTTCTTTTTGTTTTGGATTTTACATATTTTGAATACCCTTTATGTTTTATGGTTGTGTATACAAACAAATTTAACACCCAACGTTGTTAAATAGATTTGCCTCTTTTTTTTTGTTCTTAGAGTATCCTATGTACATATCATTTTTTTAAACGATGTATATGTTGTATATTTATGAAGAACCGACCCTAAAATTATGAGGGCTTAAAACAAAAATAAATAAATGGGGGTCAATAATCATTGGACTTTGTTTTTTTGTTAGTTTTATGGATTTTTTGTTTTAATTGATTCATTTTTTTGTTCATAAATTTAAACATAAATTTATTTGTATTTTTTTTTGCCCAAAAATCTATATGGATCTGCTAAAATTTGGGATCGACTTTGTATTTATGCAACGAATAAGTTGTTTTAGAGATAATCTATATATATATATATATAAAAGAATATCATTTTTTATAATGTCATATCATTTTCTCATACTCTAAAAGTATGACACATCATCAAACTCATTTATTATATAAAACCTAATAACATGAAAGTGTAAGATTCAAATATCCGATTTAGCAAAAGAGGATTGCAAGAAGCACGTGAGCAGTGGAGTTGAAGAGGAGAGAGTCACGTGATAACGCGCCTGAGGAAGTAATGAATGATGGTGTTTGAGTAAATGGGTCAACAGAGAGCGATTTTGTGATGAACCGGTGGGCTGTAGGGTCCACTTTGTCTTGCTTGAGAAGAGGCAAAATCTCCACACAGGCAATCATTTGTTCATCGGACCCAATTTTTCTTCTTTCTTACAAATTAAGTCTCCGTTAATTGTTCATCTTCATTCTTTTCTAAATATTATTTGTCATACTCAAGTTGCTTAAAGTTACTAACACAATGTTGACACTATTTTAACTACAAATGTCACTAGAGAGTAAAAGACTTTTAGCTTTATGTCGATTTAGTGCATCTAGTAGAAATAGTTACTACATTCGACTAACTAATATATACTATGATCCACATAGTACTAAATTGGAATCAATTCTCATTTTTTAGCTTTTATGTAAAAAGTAGTATTAATCATTTTAAAACATAAACCTCAAGTCCAATTAAAATCAAATGAGTACCTTAATTACACTCAACCCCAAACAGCACAAAGAACTCATGCCATTAAAACTCATTGTATTATAAGTTCAATTGATAAAAACAATCTTCACATTCAATTTTTGTTTTCTTTTAACCTTTTTTTTTAGTTTTTATAATCAGCTAATTAAAGGCTTTTAAGAAGTTGTAGGATTTTTGCATTATAGATGATAATAAATGAAATTAGAAGAATTGCGTTTTTGATATGTGTATAATTTTTTTATGAAGAGTGTATGGTAATTTTATATTTCTTTCTTTAATATTAATTACTTTCAAATGAAAAAGTCATAACCTATTTTATATATACTAGAAAATGAGGAATTTTATAAATGTTTGTTGGTATTATTATATCGCATTGCGTTTGTTTTAATTTTATAATCTCTATGTTATAAATGATTTAATAATAAACAAATAATCAGTTATTAAAGAAAATCGTCTTAATATTTAAATTTACAGCCAAAACAATACTCAAAAGAGAATTAGAGCATTATTATTGCAGTTTCTTAAGAGAGTTTCTTATGAAAAAGTTAGATTAAATTAAATAAAAAATAGAATTTGCTAAGAACCGTTTTTTATTTTAGATACTTAAGACCATCTCCAATGGTAGAACCCCTCATGAGGTTCTTACCAATATTTTAATTATAAATTTTAAGAACCTCTTTCTAAGAACCCAAAAAAAAGTTCTTAAATAAGAACTTTAAGAACTTTTTTTCAAAGTTAAGAACCTCTCTAATATTTATCATTATTTGTCATTATAAAATTTTAAGAACCTCTCCTCTAAAAACCCCCATTGGAGATGAACCGGTTATTAAGTGATAGGTGGCATGTTTTTATTTGCTTCTCTCCCTTCCTCTCCCTTCGCAACGAGAAGAAGAATAAACATGGTTTCCTCTGTAATTGCTTCCTCTCCCTTGTCTGCAAATCCTCCAAGGTTAATATCATCTTCATCACCATCTTTCATGTCTCGATTTCACCACAATCAAACTCAAAATCTCTCTCTCTCCCTCTCCAATCCATGGAAGCAGCAGTGCCAAGGGTCGTCTACTGTGTACCGGAGCCAATTCGCTTCTCCGTCTCCTCCCGCCGCTCCTTTGTCTCCGGGATTCCTCACCGTCATCGCTCTCGACGGGTTCTAGCCGTCGTTACTGATCCCAAACCTACACAGACCGTAAACGGATCTTCTTCGTCGCCTGCGTCAAAAGGAGTCGACAACAATGTTTCCACGGTTAAGACTCTACCTCTTTACAACCCCGATTTCGTGGTTGGATTGAGCAATTCGTTTGAATGAACGAACCATTGCTCTCCCTGTAGAAATCGCGTCGACTCTCTCACTCTCCCTAATCCATCGAGCAAAGATAGAGAGATGCAAGCCATCTCGAAAGCTTCTTTTGCAGCCTCATTCTTTCGATGTTCTAGGGTTTGTATTTTTCCTTTTAATTCGTCCTGGATAGATAATTCCTACAATCTTTGTCTCAGTGTTCGGATTACTCACCAATTTTAAGGTTTACTCCTTCTCGTGATTCTATCCTCTGAATATACTCATGAATGTTTTGTTTCTCTAAATTTTGATTCAATTCGATCGGTGTGTTATTGATTGAATTATAGAAGTTACTTTCAATTCCTTATCAGTTAATTAGACCTCAGTGTGTTCTGAGTGGAAATCTCTTTTATTAAATTAACTCTTATGGTTTTAGTGAGAGATTGAATTGAGAATTCTGGTTTTGTTTTTTTTTGGCAAATGCTTTCTTGCAGAGGTTCTCGTATAGCTTATGGTTTATGTGCTTAACTATGAAAGATCTGTGAACAAGTTGCGTTAGTTTAAGCACACTAGCTTCTTATTCAAAGCTCTGACATTGGCTGTGAGTTTTTCTTGTTGGCTCTCGTATGAATATTTTTCAGTCTTGTTGCTCATATCTTTGATTAATCTCTGAATTTTCTGTTTTTTTAGAAGCTAACAAGTCAGACATGTGTGAGGCCATGCGTGAGACAGACTTACCTCAGAAAGGGTCTTGTTTGTGGTGTGATGAAGTTGTTCTCTTCGCCTCTTAAGACTTTACGTGATGCCGGTAAATCTGTTCGCGTGTCAAGATTCTGCAATCGAAAACATCTAGTACACAGCTCTCTCATTCTCCTTATTGTATCCTTCATCAAATCCTCTTCTTTCATAACAAATCGGAAACAATTATTGATCCAATTTCTCAATCTCTCATCTTCTTTCATATTTATGTTTTATTCAAAAAATAAACTTAACTTACAATAAAACAAAATTATAATTTTATTTTTTTTAAGAATCCCGATGGGGTTTTACCATTGGAGCATACAAAATTAAAAATTCTTAATTTAAAATTTATGATTAAATATTCATAAGAACCCTTCACGGAGTTCTTGCAAGCGCGGGACCGCTTTATTTTGACCGCAAAATCAGCCCGATCAAATTATTTTGTGTCTCCCCTAAATTTCATTTGTCGGTGAAATAAACCGAAATCATTCCACAAGGACTGTCATGATGGTTGATAATTCGATATACATGTTGGACGGTTTTTGTTGTCGTTATTGATTGGTGATTCGTAAATAATTTGTCAATGATAAATTCTCTGTTGGACCCCACAAGATAAAAAACGACCATTAGAATATTTTTTTACTACAGTCTACAGAGAAGACTTTTTATTTTCTACATTCTCCCCTCCGTAATAATCACATGATTACAAAAAAACGACCATTAGAATGTAAGCTAAAGAGTAGTAGTAACTAAGGATATGAACACATTCCGTTTTGAAACTATATATATGGGATAAATTAATGGGATCAAAGAAAGAAAGAAAAAATAGAAACAGAGGAATTCAAGGTACATGTAAGTTCAAATTTCTTAAATTGGCGATCTGCAGATTTCAAATTTGACATCGCAATCAATTATCATTAATTTGTTCTTGAAAGATCTAAAGATTCTTATTTTATTTTTTAAGTGTTTATTTGTTCTTGAAAAATCTAGAGAAATAATATATCTTAAGTGCTTAGATTTCTTATAATCAAAATTTAAGGAAGCTTGCCGATATAGTAAGCAAAAAAAAGAAAGAGCTTTAAGGAAATTAACTTCCATTAACCTTCTTACAGTCTAATCTAATCTCTCCACTACTCCCTGTCAAGGGACTAATATTACCCATGTTGATCATGGACTGGGCAAAGGCCTGAAAAAACAGAGTCTGGTTACTTGCAAAGGAAGTAACAATCGTGATTGTGGTTGAGCCTGTGGTAGAGAATAGTTCTTGGTCTGACTGAAGAAGCCCATTGTTGCTCTGAAGATTGGTGAAGTAATTATTATCGAACGCATCAGGTGTGCTCAGATCGATATTGGTGATCCCCGATCCGCTGCCGTTTTGAGGACATATCTGTTGAAGACTATTGAGAAGCGTCGTGTTTAGAGTTGGGTCGGGATTTCCCGACCCGCTGAAGTTGAATAGTCTGTTGCTGAACACTCCGCATCTAGCACGTCCGAACGTATGTGCACCTACGTAGATGCAACCACAAGAGATGGCGTCAGGGTTTTGTTTTGACTTGATCCGCAAGTTAACTAAACATGTAGATGATTTTACCAGATAAGGCTACTAGATCGTTCGTATTTAGCCCGACAGCTGAAAACTTAGATGTGATGTTGCTAAGGCTTTCGAGGGGAGAAGGAATGGACGAATTTGCCCTGGCCTGGTTTGCTGTGAGGCTATCTCTTCTGCCTAATAATACAGTCCATGAAGGCCCTCCTGCCTAACTGATCAAACATGTACATTTATATAGATGAATGTGAACAGTGAACATATGTACTGTTTTTTTTGTGTGATATCTCTTATCAAGAAAGAAAGTGTTCTATACCAAAGAAACCGAGGCCTCTGAGGCAAGAGCTAAAACGTCAGAGCAAGAGACAACGCCGGGGCAAGCGTTCTCAAGGGCAGTCTTGATATTATCGACAACGTTGAATCCTCTAGCCGAGTTTGCATTCGGGGCAGCATTCTTCTCGCTCTGGATGCTTCCACTATCGTCAAGCAAGATCGACGCGTCGCAACCCTTTTTTAAAAAAATAAAGAAAACGTATAGCGGTTTAGGAGAAAATTAAAGATCATAATGCTTTTTATGTTAAAGATCATTGTGTTGAGAAAGATTATTATTATACATTAACAAAACAGTCATGAAAATGAAGGCGGATGAGGCTGGCTCCGATTCTCGAGTCGGATTGAAGAGCTTGCTGAATAGTGCTGCGTACGATGGCAGAGGCGTTAGGGCACGTCCCGGAGTAAAACGTTGCGTTTAACTGCGCAGATGATGTTCCAAACAATGAAGAAGAGATGACGAGAGTGGTGAGGATTATGATGGAGAAACCATCACAAGTAGTAGACTGATTTGTTACAGCCATTAATTAATTTTTGAAAAACTTTTGATTGGGTCTTTCCCTTATTGGTGCGGAGCTTATGACTATTCCATATCATTTCGAAATCGTTATATATATAGGGTTGAAAAGTTGAATAAACGCGTATTTATTGACTGGTCATGAAAGTGAAAGATTTTAAATTAAGCCAATATAACTAGATTAACGTGTGTTTGTTTACTTAGTCCAAAAATTAGGAAAAAAGCTGGTGCTTCTACATTTTCTTTAGTTAAAAATTATTTGTCTTTAGGTTACACCATCTCCATCACTTGTATTATTTGTAATCCTCCCACGCGGTTAGTAAAAGAACTCATATATAAGAGCATCATTATTAGAAGCTTTTAAGGGGGTTCTTAACCCAAAAAATAAATAAATAAATAAAAAAAATTATGAACAGTGTAAGAACCGGTTCTTAAATAAGAGTTTTAAGAACCGGTTCTTAAGGGGGTTCTTACACTATTTTTAGCCACGTGTCAACTCCTAATTCGCCGATTTTTTTTTTTTTTGCCAAATTTTTTTTTTTACTTTTTCTTAACTTTAACTTAAAAAAAAATTCTTACCTTTTTTTTTTAAAACTTTTTCTTAACTTCAACTTTAAAATTCTAAACTTTTTTTTACATATTAATGAATTAGAATCTTGGGCAATTCTACAAAATAGCACCAAAAAACTTAATGTTCAATAATTTAGCACCCAAGGGTGAAAGTCACAAAATTAGCATTCATTAAAGGAAAAAGACTCATTTAACATTGAACACAGATTTGATTATTCGCGACACCATTCTTCATATCGTCGGAAAAACTTTCTCATCTTCATCTCGCCGACAAATTGTTCCCGGAGTTATCATTCCCTGATCTCGAAGCTTTTCCGACTCCATTCTCTGATCTCGAAGCTTTCCCGACGCCATTCTCTGATCTCGAAGCTTCTCATAGCCCAAAATCGAGGTATTTTATCTTCTTCGATCAAAAATCTAAAATCCTCTTCCTCGAGACCTTACTCGACCAGTTACTGTAACTCGCATTACGATAACTAGCCCAAACTCGATTTATAGATTTCGTTCATCTTTGTCTAGCTTCGATTTTGTTTCCTAATCGCATGTTAAGTGTCTGATTTCTAATCGATTCAAAATTAGATTCGATTAGAAATTTGGGGTTTTGGGATGTCAACAATTGTTTGGGGATGTCAACAATTTGGGGTTTCGTGATGTTTCAGGATGTCTTGAATCTTAAAAGAGTAAGAAGAAACTCATGGATGGTTTTGTGTTCTTAAATCACTTGTTTTGATTTAGTCTAATATTGGTTTCGAAACTGGTTTTTATTGATTAGACCCAAATGTCTTGCAGGATTGTTAACCTTCATTAAAGAACAATCAAGCAACAACCTGTTAGTTCATCAAAACATCTAATTGGCTTTGACTGGAAGACTCTATCTTGTTGGAACACAATGAACGCGAATAGAGATGGACTATCTGATTCAAAAGAGTCTTTCGTATCGAAGCTGGCCAAGCTCTTCCAGACATTTGAAGATGGGTTCAGTATGATCAATAGTCGCTTGACAACAATAGAGGAAGTTCTGGGAATAAACGAGAATCCTACTACACGTCAAGAAAAAACAAATGATGAAGGCAATTTCTCACAAACAGATGGTTTGGATCAGATAAATATCTGTAGCCAGCCTGGGGACAATACGAATGACCAGGTAATGTTCTGAAGTTTTCGTTTCGTTTCAAACTCTCTGAAATACTTCCGAAATGAATAAATGATGAAAACTGATCCTTTCTTGGGAATGAAACGTATTTCGGAAGATATATAACGTATTTCGTAAATACTTCCGAAATAAATAAATGATGAAAACTGATCCTTTCTTGGGAATGAAACGTATTTCGGAAGATATATAACATATTTCGGAAATACTTCCGAAATAAATAAATGATGAAAACTGATCCTTTCTTGGGAATGAAACGTATTTCGGAAGATATATAACGTATTTCAGAAATACTTCCGAAATAAATAAATGATGAAAACTGATCCTTTCTTGGGAATGAAACGTATTTCGGAAGATATATAACATATTTCGGAAATACTTCCGAAATAAATAAATGATGAAAACTGATCCTTTCTTGGGAATGAAACGTATTTCGGAAGATATATAACGTATTTCGGAAATACTTCCGAAATAAATAAATGATGAAAACTGATCCTTTCTTGGGAATGAAACGTATTTCGGAAGATATATAACATATTTCGGAAATACTTCCGAAATAAATAAATGATGAAAACTGATCATTTCTTGGGAATGAAACGTATTTCGGAAGATATATAACATATTTCGGAAATAATTCCGAAATGAACAAATGATGAATACTGACCCTTTCGGAACATATATAACTAATTTCAGAAATACTTCCGAAATGAACAAATGATGAAAACTGATTCTTTCTTGGGAATGAAACGTATTTAGGAAGATATATAACTTTGTTTTTATTACTTGAATTTTAAACATTTAGGTAAAAAAAGTCTTCCTAAACCCTGTATGAAATGTATATCCAGCCTATTGCAGAAGATCTGACTCAGATCGGATCGTCTTTGGATACACCACCATATCCAAATGATTATCGGGGTCATCATGTAAGTTTGGAAGATTTATCTATAAATCAAAAAGTTCTTGTATGTCACAGAGGCTGCTGGCGTAGAGGATCTGTAAATACGATTATTAAGAATGGAAAAGTCTCTGTCCTCATTAAGCATACACTAGAAATCTTCCAATTCAACATTGAGGATATATTGGTTCATAGGGGATGGGTAAAATTGTCTGATCAATTATTCAGAATAGTGTTCAAAAAATTCTGTTACCAAAAAGATGGATCTCACTGAAACTCAATTTATGATTTTACAAATTTTAGGAAACACAAACACAGAAGGTGAGCCAGACACATGATTCAACCCGACAAGGAGATTCAACTGTTGATGTAAGATTTCTAGGTTGTATATTAAACGCAAATGGTCGAATTTTCCTTAACACATATGATTGTAATGTTCATAAAAACTGTTTTGTTTTTGTAGTCTGATGCAGATCCATTGGCTCAGAACAAATCCTTTTTTAATACACATTCTGAGACTCACATACAAGTGGGTGCTGCTGTGGAGGTAAAATATAAAGATGGCGGATGGTTTCCAGCAACCGTAACAGAGAAATCAACAAACGAGGGTGTTGATATATATACTGTGGAGTACTCAAAACTTTTTGTGGATCAAAAAACGAAACTGAAAAAAATCATGGAGAGTGTCAGGAAGGAACAGATTCGTCCTCCATTGCCGGATATCGAAGGAAGTTGGAAGGGTCCAGAACTATTGGACTACGTCTACGTCTTTTTTAAAGGCGGCTGGTTGAAAGCCACAGTGGTTAAAATAATGACCTACAGAAGATACGGTGTTGAAATTTTCTCTGACGAACAAGTCAGAGATTTTCAGCTTCAAGAACTCCAGATTTACAAGGAGTGGGTGAATGGTGCCTGGGTTTCTCAAGTAGAAGTACAGGTATTGTTTCTTCAAAACGTTTCATAAAACATTTAAAATAAGTTGCTTGGGGCATTCTTGAATCGTCATTAACCATGAATTGTGGTATGCTATTAATTAACTTTTTTTATGTTGGTCAAATGAGAAGGAAGAAAAGGTGGAAGCATCAAAGAAGAAGGCTAGTGTTGCTCCTAAACAAAGGAAAAAAGCTGAAACCAAAAAACAGAAGAATACTCGGACAACAAACAAGAATGTTCTTGTAACTCATCAGAAAAGAAAAGTAGATGAAACTAAAAAAGATGATGACCTCTTGGTTCGAGCTAAGAAAAGAAAGGCGGCAGCGAGTCCTAATCTTTTACAAAAGTATGATGATTTGCCAATAGATAACCTTGCGTTTCTATTGCGAAATGTTCGGAAAAAGAAAAGATCTCCGTATCAATCACCAAACAACCCGTTGTTATGTGTAACGCCTCCAGTACATCCGGTAATAGATCCATTTCTAACTCCTGACATCAATAAATTTAAAAGGATGGATGATTGGCTGAGAAAAAGGGGAGAAAGGTTAGTATTTATTTCACCTTTCCATTTGTTTCGAATCTTAAAAACTTGTTACTCCCCTAACTTGTTTCATTTAGTTTATGCAGAGTCAAAATCGATGGCCGTCCTGTACTTCCATCATGGTTTACTTTTTTAGAAAATCCAAAAGTGTCTCTGAGCGAACAGGTGATCATTAGTTAGTGATTGTGATGTTAGTTAGTAAACACAAAATTGTTTGCTTGTTTTGTGTTTAAGAAAGCGTTCTTAAAATGATTGTGATGTTCAACGTTTATGCAGCAAATAGATGCGACATTATCATTGTTTGATTTGAGAAGGCAGAATTATGAAACATACTTCCATAAACACCATCTCCCTCGAGCTGCATTCATCGAATTATGGTTCTTCAACGCGCTGTCATGCAGCTACGAAAGATTCTTAGAACGTGAGACGGGTCGCAAATTTTTGGGAGGCTTAGTTGAAGTCGTAAATGGGAAAAAACATCCAAATAAAGCTTGGGGGACAGATGTTGAAGTCATCTACGGACTTACCTTTGAGAAGAAGAGCAGTCATTGGATTGGAATGGTAATCAATGTGAAGAAGCAAACAATCACTAGAATCAGTTGTGGACATCCAACAGAGCAAGCTGATTCAGTCTTTACTCATGTGCAACATTTTGCAGGTGGGTATTTAGGCTTGTTAATCATTTGTTAGTTGATAAATTTTAATATCTTAAAAGTTCCTGAAAAACGTTTTTAAATGGTGCAGAGATGATACCCGTTCTAATGTGCATTGCTACAAACAAAGCAATTACTGACAATGAACGAGCTGCTTACAAAGTTGACAAACTATAAGGGAATAGTATCCCTAAGACCAATTGTGCGGAGAATTGTGCTCTTTTCGTGTTGAAGATGATTGAATGCCATTCAATGGGGATTACAGACATGTCAAAGCTTACTGATGATACTTCTGATGACATAAGAAGCAATCTGGCGTGTGATCTCTTTGAAGAGTTGGGTGGTGATATAATCCCAGATTCTACACCTGTCAGAACGTTTCCTTAAAAATGAACAAGATTGTAAACAGCATATTTATGAAACATTTCGGAAAATCAGCCTTTACGCAAAGAAAGAAAGATAAAAAATGATGAAAAATGATCACTTCCTTGGAAATGAAACGTATATAGGAACAATTTCGGAAACTATATAACTAATTTACGAAAGCTTTCGTAAATGAACAAGAAACAGGAAAAGTATGATTTCACTCTTTATTCATGTGTTTTTGTTTGGCTCCGCAAATGTTGAAAAATGAACAAGAAACAGAAAAGTATGATTTCAGTCTTAATTAATGTGTTTTTATTTGGCTCCGCAAACTGATGAAAAATGATCACTTCCTTGGAAATGAAACGTATTTAGGAACAATTTCGGAAACTATATAACTAATTTATGAAATCTTTCGTAAATTAACAAGAAACAGGAAAAGTATGATTTCACTCTTT
Organism: Eutrema japonicum; assembly: GCA_030161315.1. Lineage (NCBI taxonomy): Eukaryota > Viridiplantae > Streptophyta > Magnoliopsida > Brassicales > Brassicaceae > Eutrema > Eutrema japonicum. Next base: position 54,405,951 of record BSQW01000005.1, on the reverse strand, counting down.
ATTCATGTGTTTCGTAAATTAACAAGAAGCTCTAGAAAAGCTCTAAAAAAAGACTATATTAACTGTTGATTATCATCCGTAAAATGGAGCATAAGATTGTCAGAACATGTGTTTTTGTTATGCTACGCAAAAAACGAAAGATAAAAATGATGAAAAATGATCACTTCCTTGGAAATGAAACATATATAGGAACAATTTCGGAAACTATATAACTAATTTACGAAAGCTTTCGTAAATGAACAAGAAACAGGAAAAGCTCTAGAAAAGACTAGAAAAATTGTCAATCCCTTAAAATGAAACGTATTTAAGAACCATTTCGGAAACTATATAACTAATTTAGGAAAGCCTTCGTAAATGATCAATTAAAGCGCGAATGACAACGGGAGTATTGAAAAGCCTTGAAAAACCCCAAAATCCCTAACTCCCGATTCTTCATCACAAAAAACACTTCCTCCGACGAAATTCTTCATCCTCACCGAAAGATTAATAAACGGAGATATCATTGCTCGATATTCTTTCGTCTTATCTCAAATCTTCTCATATCCCAAAAATCGATTTACCGGAGCTTTGACGGAATCGAAGTATCTCTTTTCTCGAAGTTTCTCTTAGCCCAAACATCATCAAGGTAGATTGTAAACAGCATATTTATGAAACATTTCGTTTCATATCATTGGGATTATCTTTTGTCGGACTTTGACGGAATCGAATTTTCTCATTGCCCAAACATCAAGGTAGATATATGTATCATATCATTGGGGGTATTTCGTATCATATCATTCGGGATTTCATATCATATCATTGGAGGTGTGGGAGATTTGTATCATATCGTTGGGTTTTTCGCAGCTAAACCTATAATTTCGTTTCTTTCTCAATTTCGGAAGACTTTCTGGAGTTTCCTGTGTTAATTCATCTGAAAAGTTTGTTGATTGTTATAGGAATGTTTTACGAGGAATGTCTATTTTTTTGTTTTAACAGGTGAACGCACAATGAGTTCGTACAGTCAGAATATCACGCTGCCTAAGCTTCAATTTGCCATAAATAGTGAGCCAAATCAGATTCAAGGGCCTGATATAAACCAGTTTGCACAAATCAAGAACATCAATATAGTCAAAGAAATTATCGGGGATTTACTGTTCCAGAGGATAACGCAAACATTCTTGGGACCGATTCTGAGATTCTGTTCAAGGAAACAGCACATGTCGGGGAAACTTCTCCACGTGATATTGACAAGATCTTTAATCACAAAGAAAAAGAAGGAGTTGTGGTTCCACTTCGGAGCACAACCTATGAGATTCTCAATAAGGGAGTTTCATATGGTGACAGGCTTGAAGTGTGTTGAGTGGAATCCAGAAGAAGAAGAAGAAGAACAGTGTGACTATAACTGGGGAAATTTTCAAAAGGGGCATACAACAAAACAGCTCATTGACGTGCTGCGTAGAACTGACGTGGATTCAGTTGAGGAGAGGTTCTCTCTTGCTATGTTGATTTTGATTATCATTACGGACTTATTTCAGAAATACTTCGGAAATGAATAAATGATGAAAACTGATCCTTTCTTGGAAATATATAGCGTATTTCGGAAGATATATAACTTATTTCGGAAGATATATAACGTATTTCAGAAATACTTCCGAAATGAACAAATGATGAAAACTGCCCATATCGGAAGATATATAACGTATTTCGGAAGATATATAACTTATTTCAGAAATACTTCCGAAATGAACAAATGCTGAAAACTGCCCATATCGGAAGATATATAACGTATTTCGGAAGATATATAACTTATTTCAGAAATACTTCTGAAATGAACAAATGCTGAAAACTGCCCATTTCGGAAGATATATAACGTATTTCGGAAATATTTCCGAAATGAACAAATGATGAAAACTGATTCTTTCGTGTGAATGAAACGTATTTAGTATGATATATAACTTTGTTATTTGTGCAGAGATGGTTCGAGTTTTAAGTGTGTTGCTGCAAACAAAGCTTCAACTGAAATAAAGAAAGATTCAAATGATGAAAACTGATCCTTTCTTTAAAATAAAACGTATTTAGGAACATAAATAACGTTTTTCGGAAAGTCTTCCGAAGTGAACAAAAACAGAAAACAATATAAAAAAAATGATATTTCCTGTTGACTTCCATGGGTAAAGTCTTCTAAAAAAGTATGTAAAGTATACTAAATCGTTTGATAAGCTTTGGAAAGTTTCATAAAATCACTTTGAAATGTAATAAGTCTATCATATAGGTACTTTGCAGGTACTCTTGTTGTGCCCTCCTCTGCAACATCTGCTGCACTTGTGTCCTTGAGACTTTGAACTGGGTACACCAAACTCTCCCGCTGACCTCTTTCTCATTTTCGGAGGTCTCCCGCTGCTTGGCTTAGTAGTAGGTGGTGCACATAAATATTCAGATACAGAATCTGGAAAAACACAGGTCGTTAAATCTCCACACGGATGTATGCTCTCAGCATATGCTTTAGCCCATGTTTCCGTTAAGTACATATCATCAACGTACTTGTTCTCATCCTTTTTTGTGCGCTTAGCAGCAGCAATAGCATGAATACAAGGAATCCTGTCAATGTCAAAAACGTAGCAAGTGCACTGCTTGTTTTCCAGGTGAACAATGTACTTCCGGGTTTCGTCCTTGACCTCAAACTCATATCGGTCCACTTGGAAAACATCAAGTTTCATTGCAGCATCATACCTTGCTATCATCTCCTTCACTACACGTGGTGTGACAAGATTTTTGTGTTTAGAAGCTTTTTCCCGACGTTCATGAAACCACGTTGTAAGAGTTAACCTAATGGTCTCAAGGAGAGAAATTATAGGCAACTCGCGAGGCAAGTTCAACATCGAATTCAGCGACTCTGCAATGTTGGTTGTCATAATATTGTACCGTTTCGCAGGTGCATAAGATCGAGCCCACTTTGCAAAATCAGAACCTTCTAAATAATCAGCTAATTTTGGGCTTCTTCTTCTTATGTCACTGAAGATTCCACAAAACTCATGACGAGTATAAGCATCAGCTGCAGCTTCTACTAGTGGCAACAATCCAGTTTTTCCAAACTTTGGTTTAATATTCCTCAAGAGATGAATTCGATAAATACCGTGATGTGCAAGTGGATAAATCATTGAAAGTGCTTTTGCAATGGCTGGAGCTCTATCTGAAACAAACACCAAATCAGACGCATCTGGGATCACACTCTTGAGCCCTCTAAAAAACCAAATCCACGCGTGTTCGTTTTCTGAGTCAACTATCCCAAATGCTAGAGGGTATAACGAAAAGTTACCGTCTTGTGCACTAGCTCCAAGCAACGTTCCCTTAAACTTTCCCTTGAGGAAAGTACCATCTACAGCAATCACTCTTCTCATAAGCTCAAAACCTCTTATCGATTGACCAAATGCAACAAAGGAGTATTTGAATTTTCCATTATCATCCAACTCAACATAAACCTTTGATCCATGGTTTTTCTCATTAACCTGAAACAACCATTTTGAGAGGTTGTAATAGCTATCCTCAGGAGTCCCTCTTATCAAATTCTGGGCGTACTCTTTCACTTTCCAAGCTTGTTTGTAGTCAATGTGTACGCCATGGTCAATTCTGACTTGCTCCATAATTTGTTTTGGTTTGAGTCCATATTTCTTTTCTCCATAGTTGCTACAGAGTAAAGTGCCAAGAACTTTGGCAGAGGCTTGCCTATGGTTGGCATGTCTGTGTGTCGTATCACATGTATGTTTATGATTATACCTCTTCACCACAAAGTAATCAGAAGAAGGAAGCTTTGATGCACGCATCCTCCAGCTGCAATTGCCATCAACACAACCTAATATCGCCCTTGTCTTGTTTGACCAGAGAGACCTGAACTCAAACTTCCACTCTAATGCCCATTTTCTCATGTGAAGCATTAGCTCATCTTTGTTCTTAAAATGTCTGTTCACGTATAAATCATCAGAACCTCGGGTGGAATGTGATATACATATACTAGGAGGAGAAATATCTGGAGCAGGACGCAAAATATCAGCAGTTGAACATGTGCTTTTGTTTGCATCAGATGTTGAATTGCCACTTCCATTTGATCTATGAAGTTCCTACACAAATAAAGAGAGAAATTTGATATAACGTATTTATGAAAGTCTTCTTAAATGAACAAGAAACAGATAAAAGGTTTCGTGTAGAGAGGAATTATGAAAGTACTATATTACCTCTTGGTATCCATGCGTAAATGAAGCATTCGAACATGTGTTGTTGTTTTGCTACACAAAGAAAGATACAAACGTATAAAAGAACCATTTAGGAACAAATATAACGTATTTCTGAAAGTCTTCCGAAATCTTCCGAAATGAACAAGAAACAGAAAAAGTATAATGAAGCACTCACATGAGAATTCCCGTAAGGAAGAATGTTGCATATATCAGTCACCTGAATCTGAATGTATCAAAAAAAGGTATCATGCAGAGAGGAATCTGAATTTAAATGAACAAGAAACAGGAAAAGGTATCATTCAGAGAGGATTTATGAAAGTACTATATTACCTGTTGATTTCCATGCGTAAATGAAGCATTCGAACATGTGTTGTTGTTTTGCTACACAAAGAAAGATACAAATGATGAAAAATGATCATTTCTTGGAAATGAAACGCATAAAGAACCATTTAGGAACAAAAATAAAGTATTTCTGAAAGTCTTCCGAAATATTCCGAAATGAACAAGAAACAGAAAAAGTATAATGAAGCACTCACATGAGAATTCCCGTAAGGAAGAATGTTGCATATATCAGTCACCTGGAGAAGAAAACATTAGATTAGAAGAAAACATTAGATTAAAAAGTAACTGAACTATAAAGTATGAAGCGAATATTTATAACGAAGCTAAGAAATAACGAAGCTAAAAATATTTACTAACCGTTACATACAAATGAATCAGTTCTGGATTTCCTTTTATGTTGTTGATGAAACTTCTTAGTTGGCGGTCGTTTTTAACAAACACAGGAGGAGATTTCTCTGCCATAAACCTCATCTTCAATGGGAGTCCATAGCTAAGTGCAGCATTACTAATTGAGCAGTCAATCTCAAAGTCTTCAACAACCATCTCAAACAAATCATTGTAATTGAGATTTTCATCAAACTCAAACATTGTTGATCCTCGTTTTGTATCCAATACAAATTCACACTGAAGATTTTCGTTTGTTCTCCACTCTCCACAGACACAATAAATCTCAACCATATTTCACAAGCGCAATATATCACCTTCCTAAGCGTACCAACAATGAATTCCACGCCTGAACTCCATCAAAACACAGAGAATTCACACACTTAACTTTCAGATTCACTAATTCCGCCAAATCGATTGATTTCAATTCGATTTCGCATAAGCATTATACAAAACGAAACCGAGAATCGAAACCATAAAATCGAAACCGAGAATCGAAACCATAAAATACGAAACTGAGAAAGATGAAATAGTCAAAAAGGAACCTGCGATATTGAGCTGTGACGACGGCTGATAATTCCGGCGATGACGACGGCACAATCTTCACAGATAACCAGATCAATCGCCGGCGATGAATTTCTGGAAATTGAATACAGTCAAAAAAATTTCTAAAACTTACAAGGTTAAATATCTCAAATCCTATGGGCAAAGTTGTCTTTTGCCTCTTTAATGAATGCTAAAAATGGGGCTTTTTTATTAGGGTGCTAGTTTGGTGAGAAAGTTTTCAAAAAGTGTCATTTTGATCAATTTCTCTAGAATCTTTACATAATGAATTTGAATCTTTACATATTAAACTTTTTTTTACATATTAATGAATTTGAATCATTCGGTGGGTGAACATAAAGAGATTCATAGACAAGATCAGAAAAAAACAAATTGAGCATTCTTTTGTATTTTTTTTTCAAAATCTATGTTTAAAATGTTATGTTTTTATGTCAATTATGTTTAATTAAAAAATAAACTCTATTTAAAATAAAACAAATTTTTTTTTTTTAAGAACCCCTAATAGGGTCCTACCAATAAAACAGCAAAATCAGAAGTTTCTTAACGGAGTTTCTTAATTTTAAATTTATAATTAAATCTTAGTTAAGAAACCCATTTGGGTTTCTCCCAATAATGATGCTCTAAGACTATCTATATCAGATTTTGCGTTCTTGAGAGGAAATCGGTCGTCAAGGTGATCGATTTTTTTCTTTCCATCCTTAACAATTGAATACACTGAAACATGATGTAACCATAATTCAATCTCAAAATAAAACCATATAGCTAACATGCATCTTTAATGCATCCAAATTTCCATATTTAATCATGAGACTTCATGTAAACAAGGACGAAACCATGAGAATGTGAACGAAGATCTTAATTTTCACAATAAATACACAGATTTTTAGATATTTTTTTTCTTAAAAAGTTAGTCTACAAAAATTAGTTTATAAAAGTCACATTCTGTGGAACTGCTGCCTGCAAGAGTTGTTAGCTAGAGCTTTACAGCTGTATTTTCAGAAAACAACTCTTATTAAATTTTTGAGTGGCGGTGATATGGATTATGACTCTTAGAAAAAGATACTGTACTCCCCTACAAATTAGGTATTTGTGACAACAAATTACATTAAAAAAATTAATTCACTAATATTTTGAAACAAAAAGTTCTTCTAAAACATAAAGCAAAACAATTTGCCAATAGATTCCCTTACGGATACTGAAATGGGTTTTCTTCTTTTTATTCCTTTTCAAATGTAGAAATCCAACCAAGGCTCAGTAAACTAAACTCTTTGATCTAATGACTGATGTTTTCATTTATGACTAAGATAAAACCGATGCTTGTTCAATAGATAATAACGCTTAACCGATACCCTAAACGGCTAAACCTAAATTAGAAAACAATTTGAATATTGTTTCTCGCTTTATAATAGTTGCTACTAATCTGAAATAAAATCCCAACCACTTCACTGTACCTCTCTGTTAATTTCTCATGAGTCTATAATTTTCTCCATAATTGACACTATGATATGATTATACATCAATTTCGTCGATGTATCATCATCTATATTTAAATCCAGTAGAATGCATGGAAATTGTAATTAGACAACAAAACAAATATATTAGATGTGATACATGTATCTAGCATAATTATAAAAGGTTTGAAATTATTAAAGTCTCATAAGTGTAAAACACAACTCTACCAGGATACCACTCAGTTTTTCTACGAAGATGATGATTCAGCTCACGAGTAATTATTCATATATATATGATCACAAACGGTGAAACTACTAGTCTCATGCATCATCTTTTACATATCTGCTAAACTCACTACTTCCTGAACGGAGTCAGACTGTAACTGAATGTCCTCTGCTTCAGTGGCTGACTGTCCATTAACCACCTTACAATCTTGTCTAATCTCTCCACTACTCCCCGTCAAGGGACTTATATTCCCCATTTTGATCATGGACTGAGCAAAGGCCTCGAAAAACAGAGTTTGGTTACTGGCAAAGGAAGTAACAATCGCGATGGTGGGTGAACCGGTATCAGAAAACAGTTCTTGGTCGGACTGTAGAAGCCCATTGTTGCTCTGAAGGTTGGTGAAGTAGTTGTTATCGAACGCATCAGGTGTGCTCAGGTCGAGATTGGTGATCCCAGATCCGCTGCCGTTTTGAGGGCAAATCTGTTGAAGACTGCTGAGAAGTGTTGAGTTAAGAGTCGGGTCGGGATTACCTGTCCCGTTGAAGTTGAATAGTCGATTATTGAAGGTTACGCAATTTCCACGTCCAAAAGTATGCGCTCCTATGAACATTAAACCACAAGAAATTGGCATGAAGTAGGGTTTTGTTTGAATTAAGACGCAAGTAACTAAGCAAGTGGATTATTTACCAGACAGGGCTACTAGATCGGTTGTATTTAGCCCGACAGCTGAAAATTTAGATGTGATGTTGTTAAGGCCTTCGAATGGAGAGGGAAGGGAAGTATTCGCTCCGGCCTGGTTCGCCGTGAGGCCATCTCTTCTTCCTAACAACACAGTCCATGTAGGCCCTCCTGCCTGAAGATGTTCAAACATGTTTATTTGTGACCGTATTAGATGTTAAAACGGGTTTTTTTCTCCCGGACAGGCCCACTAAAGTACCCTGCCCGTCAAAAGCCCCGCAAAACTCATTATTAACATTTGTTTCATATGTTAGTCAGTTTTATTTTTTTTATTACCAAAGACACAGAGGCCTCTGAGGCAAGAGCTAGAACGTCAGAGCAAGAGACAATGCCGGGACAAGCATTCTCGAGGGCAGTTTTGATATTATCGACAACGTTGAATCCTCTTGTTGAGTTTACGTTGGGTGCAGCGTTCTTCTCGCTTTGGATGCTTCCACTGTCGTCAAGCAAGAGCGACCCGTCGCAACCCTTTTTTAAAGTAAGTACATAAGCAAATTAGAGGTTTAGTGTATAACAGAAACAGAAGAGGCCTTACGACAAAAGAAATCATCAAGATGCATATTTAACTTAAGAGCTTGTTATACGTTAACAAAGCAGTCGTGAAAATGAAGACGGATTAGACTGGCACCGATTCTCGGGTCGGATTGAAGAGCTTGTTGAATGGTGCTGCGAACGATGGCAGAGGCGTTAGGGCACGTCCCGGAGTAAAACGTTGCGTTTAACTGCGCAGAGGATGTCCCAAACAGTGAAGAAACGATAACAAAAAGACTGGTGATGAACAAACCACCACAAGTAGTAGACGAGCTTGTGACAGCCATTAATCAGTTACGTTGTTGTTGCAAATAATGATAAGGTTTTCGTTTTACTGATTGATTCTGAGCTTATGATTAATCGAATTAGTTAAATAATCATTATATAGAGAAGAAAAACTGATTTAAGCCAATATTCAAGTCAAAGGTGCGTGTTTGTTTACCAAGTCAATAAATAAGAAAAGGTGACCCTTCTAGATTTCATTTAGTGCGTGTTTAATCAAAAACTTTTTTAAAAAGTCGATTCGTTTCTTAGGCACGTACTTAGGTTCCACGAAAAAATTATAATCTGTGAAAGATGTTAGTTGTTAGGGCTTTACAGCTGTGTTTTGATGGAAAATATAGTATTTTGTTGATAACGGGGATACCTCACATGTCGATGTCGAAACCTAAATTAGTCTTTGAAATATGTAGAAATTCAAATATTTTTTGCTACTCAAAACAAAACGTCTATGAAAAGATCTATCTAAATTTCGATTATAAGAAGCAATATCATTGTGAAAACATTTTTTTTTAGTGAATAAATTTTATGTTCTCTTTAAAAAAAAATGTTCAAAGGTAGATCTAAGATGATATAGTGTAAACTCTTTCTAGCTTTGCCTCTTCAATAATATGACTAAAGACTACACCACCTTTACTAAAGGTCCTTTATTAGTCTTGACGTTTAACAAACATGCCTACGAGTCTTAATTTGGAACAGTGACTGGTTGTTCAATTGAATTTTAAGACTTGTTCCAATCCAATTTAAAATGCTAATGATTTGGAACACAGTGACTGTTTCAATTGAATTTGCTTTGCCTTTCTCTTTTGCTCAGCTTCAGGACGGTAATGGTGTTGAAGCGTTGAGAAGAAGATGGTGCTGGCCTGGATTTGGTGGTTGAAGCGGAGGAGTGAAATATTAGACATTGAAATTAATGTGGTTTAAGTCATTAGATAATTGGGTTTAGCATTAAACCGGTTTGTACCGGATTATGTACATGTGTTCTATTAATTGTTAATAACAGGGACAATTTTAGAAAAAAATAGTTACAATTCTTTTGCTTACCTCTATTAATTTATAGAAATGGCATTTTTTTAAGCATTAATTAAATATTTGACCAATCATTAGACTAAAGAAAACTATATACTAGATTTAAAAAAAGGAAAAACCAAAACCATTCCATAATCCACATTCAACATTCCACATTGCACATACCATAATCATCATGACCTTAGACCATCCCCATCCAAAACCAGTGTATTCCGCAAGACACAATGTCTTTCCAAAAAGTGATGACGTGTCGCGACAATAAAAAATTAATATTTTAAAAAAAAAAAAAAAGTGGAAGACACAAAAGTGGGGGTATTGGATGATTGAATTTAAGAGAATGCAAATGAATTCAAAATCAATTGAATTCAAAATCAATTGATTTTGAATAATTTAAAAGTTTTTTGTTGGAATTTTAATGAATTCTATCAAAATGACAGTAAAAATGTTCGGAATTGACTCTTTACAAATTTTTATTGAAATTCTATTAAATTCCTATCAAATGACACTATCATCAATACTGCAGTAAAATTAAATAACACTAACATTTAATAGAATTAAGAAATCCAAAAATTGAATAACACTAGAATTTAAAGTAATATAAAAGAATGATTATAAATATCTAATCCAATAACACATGAATTTAAAAGAATTCTTGAAATACATCACTAAATAACACTAAAATTTTATAAAAAGTCTAATTCGTTATAATTTAATTTAATTCTTTAATTGAATACCACCCTAAAATGTGTGTCCTCTAATGCATATGGTCTTAGATTTTTGATGGGCTGTAAATTATTCATTTTGGGTAATGTAAGTTTTGTCATTCATTTTTTTTTTGTACAGAAGGATAAATTTTCAACCCCTAAGAAGAAGGTTTTAGGTCAAAATGTTCTCCGAAGTGGTAAACGCAACTCTTCCGTTGCAATCTCTCTCACCGCCGAGAGATGCATCTCCGTCTCTGTTGAGTCCCATTCCCATTCCCCCTCCGCACCTGTATCGGCCCATGACTCACGATCCGCCACAAGTCACTGCTTCCGTGCCGCCACAGTCTAAGGTTCAAGCCCCTACTTCGTCCGCTGCTCCTACAGGTAATTCTCTCGCATTCGTACTCTCAATAGCCCCTTTATTCTTCATCGGTCTCTTGGGATTATAGTTCTTCGTATTCCTCTGTGGACATATCTCAATTTCACATTATCCGTATTGATTTACATATATAGTGGACTGGGTTGGTAAATGGGAATCTTGATCCCTGAAAGCGTGTGAATCTAACGGAGAAGAAGAAATTAGGGTTTCGAGTCCAAGTATTAACGACTCTAATGATTTTCTGCATTTACCGTGTTCATCGCTGTTTCAGGCTTTGCTTTGCTCTAATTTTGCCTATTTTTCAGCAATCTCAGTATGTTGTCTTCTTCATTTTTTTTGCAGGAGTTGTGGAGAACTTGAGTCATAAGAATGACTTAAATACTTATTGTCAGAGGTTATGCATACCACTTCCAGTTTATCAAACTGCATTTGAAGGTTGTGTACATGCTCCGAGATTTACATCTACTGTTTCGGTTCGTAATAAGGTCTTTACTTCCCCAAATACGTTCGCGAACCGGAAATCTGCTGAGCAAGATGCTGCTAAGCTTGCATTACAACATCTTCAAAACGAGGATGAAGCTATTGCTACAATTCTACGCGGGTACCTCCGCAAGGTTTGTTATCTTCCCTTTTTGGTACATATTGTGCATCTATTTCTGAGTATGAGTGATGTCTTGTGTAGAGTTTTTACAATTGGTAAGTCGCTGAGCATATATGATAGCATTTAAGAAGGAAGGATGTTATAGCAAAAAGGGAAGCTAGGACGTACATAAATTTTCTCTCAAAAAGATTGCTGTGACTGGATGTAGTTTGAGTTTTAGGGCTGATTGGGATCTTAATTTCTGCTTATGTAAAGCTCACGAAATAAAAATTTAGAAATTGTAGAGAAAACCACACTTATGATAACGCATTGATATACAGTCTGACGCCCTGCCCTTTGGATGTGGTCTTTTGCATATGGTGGACATCGTTCTCCTTAAAAACAGTGGATTCTAGGTCATGTGACATAATACTTTACAATGGAATGATTAGTTGTGAGAATATTCTGCCATTGCTGATTTCTATTTGATTTTCTGCAGCTCGTATGTCAGGACAAAGCACGTTGCAAGATGATATTAAATGAGTTTCTTGCCAAGATAAAGATGGAATGCACATATGAGACAATTCAAGTTGGAATGCCTCCTGAGTTTGTTTCCTCTTTGGCACTAAATGGTGCTTGTTATAGAGGTGAAGGTGGTAAAAATAAGAAGGATGCTGAGCAACTAGCTGCACTTGCAGCTATCCTCTCCCTTTTAGGTAAGCACTTATATTCTTAAAAAAATAAACAAGAACAAAAGACATGTCCCATGGGGCATTGATCTTTTCTCTTTTCTTTTATTTTTGTATGTTTCAATTTTGTTTGACCAATTAATACCTTTAATTGTTATAGATGATCCTACATATGCTACACCGATTTCTGAAGTTATCAAGTCCAAATTTTATGCTTGTGCTGTCTTTAATGAGCTCAAGGACTTTCCGGATACTCGGGATTGTTCTGTCACCGGCAAGGAGTTCAAGGCTACGGCTTCTAACAGTGATGCGATGCCTCTTACTCAGCAGGTCTTATCGTTAGGACAAGGCAGTTTCAGAGTCTTTGTTGATGAAAAAATGCCGACATCAGTAGACTTACAGGCTAATAATATAGAGGCGCATGTGGGTTCTGGGATCTTGGTAAACAAGAACAAGCAAGATTTAGTATATTCACTGCCTCAGACAGAGAAGCAAGTCAACAAGAACCAGCAGGATTTACTAACTTCACTGCCTAAGACAGAGAAGCGAGGTGGTCTAGGAGTCTTGGATGATAAACAGGGTGTGGCTGGTCACCCGACTGGAGCAGTGACCATTTCAAGGTGTTGTTATGTAAATCTGCGAAGAACTTCACCATTACTCTCAGAACCGCAACATGAAATCAAATTGCCAGAGGTAGCACAGCGGGCTTCTGAGCAAATCGGTGTTCCATTAGAGTTTGTGCCACCAGCAGCACACAATCCGGATAACGATTCGATCCCTTCCAAAAAGAGACGAAGGAAAAACAAGAAGAAGGCAAACAAGAGCTTGCGAGCTGAGAACAAGTAAGTCCTACTAGCTCACTTCTTTTCTTGAGATGGTCTAAAAGTAATTGTTTCTTGTTCTGTGGTATATATGGCAGACCTGCAGGCTGTAGTGATATCGGTTCAGAATGTTAACTTGTCGGACTTACCAAGATCACTCGCATGAAGGATATGATCCGACTTTGTAACTGTTGTATTGCATGTAACTCTTGGATCTTGTTTAGGTAAATATTGCCAAAATCAAATGGACTAACTTCGGTTCTGGTTCCCGCCAATTAGAGTCAAGATTGCTTTCCAACGAGTTCGAAAAATATTACAGATTGTGTTCATTATTGACGTATGAATCCACATTAGACTCATTCATCTTGTGGCTCACATTATTTATTTATTTATTTTTGATGTTTTTGGATGTTCATTCACCTCAAAACTTCGCTATATAGTTCGAAACTGATTGAATCGCGACTATAAAAACGAAACGAGTCGACGTCAATATTTTGTGAAGTTGTTATAAATCGAGAATGGTAAATAACAAAGCCGATTTGCACTTTTTCAACTTAACATTTTTTGTGATCAATGTAATTTTCTTAAGTTAGTAGTTTAATGTCATCATTTTGCATATTTACTTAAATTTGTGCAAAGATTCTAAAACTCCATTATTATTCCTTTTCCATCTTTAGTCATCACATCTACACTGTTTTAGCCTGATCGGATCCAATTATTCTATTTTCTTTGGTTTGCACTTCAGAATGTCATCACCAAACCCCATGTGCCTTTAAATCCAATCATTCATTATGCTTTTGGACTGTCCAAAATATTCTTTGATTATTTACATTATTACTTTTTCATTAAGCTTTTTATCCATATTTTTCCTAAATCAAATCTGTAGTGTTTCAAACATATTTTATAGAGAACTTGCAAAACGTAGCACTCATCTATAATTTTGTTCATTTCTAAGTTTCTTCAAATAACAAAACGATCATTACAAAATTGGTTTTTTTTTAGATGTCTGATTTTGCCGGACAAATAGTAATAATTGTTCAGCCCGCGCGCATCTATTGTGATGCAGCATAGTCATCTTGTAAGAAAATTCGAAAACTCATTTTGTAAAAATTGTTGAAACTTATCAAAATTGTCCAAAACTTGCAAACATTACCAAAAGCTTGTAAAAGTTACGGTATATATAAGTTGTTTAATGTTCACTTATGCATGCAATGAACACTGTCACTCGCCCATGGAGACGCGCCATAGTTAACATTTAAATATTTGCGAAAACTTATAAAAATTGTTTAAAACATGTAAAAGCTATAAAAAACTTGAACAGGTTTTGGTGCATTGTTTATCAATGCAGGGTGAGATCAGGATATTTTGTCGTGAAAATGAAAGAATTTTTAAATATTTTTCATTTGACCCTTTTACAAAACTCTTTTCTCCTTATTCTTTTTTCAAACAAAAAAGGTTGTATTTCCAATTTTAGGAATTCAAGTAAAGAAATGATAATCTTTAATATTTTCTGAAAGAAAAGTCCGGTGATTATTATACTAGTCTCCGCCATAATCAAATTTGTTAATATGAGCCTCAGAAGCCAGTACTAGATAGAAGTCACTATAATAAGAACAAGTTGTAGCTTTGATTGAAATTTCACATGTTAGCTTGTGGAAAGAAAAGTAGGACCTCCTTAGAAAGTAGAATATATATATATATATATATATATTACTTTAACAAACAAACAAAAGAGAGAGAACAAAACTGATAGACACTATTACTTTTCTTTCATCTATATTTCATTTATTTTCTATTTATTTAGGCATTTCATTGTATATAAAATATTAATAAAATTCTAAACAATATGTTATTCCATTAATATTTTGGGATAGAAGACCACTTTAACATATATTGAAGAAATTCTCTACTAACAACTAAAAATCTTATATGTTCTCCTAAATATTTGGAAATTCATTTGAAAATCAAGTAAATCTATCTATTAATTTAAAACAAATCTAATCAAATAAACCCTCCCTTATTTTTCCAATTTATAACCACATAAAACTTAATTCGTTACATATAAATTTATAATTTTCAATATCTCAAGATTTCTTCAATAAGAGTTTCCAAATATTAAAGCAGGGGTGAAAGCCCCTTAGTCCAGTGGTCGACTAAAGGTTAATTAATGTTTCTATACCAGGAAGTCTGAGTTTCAATTCCCAGAAGATACGATTTATGCAATTTATTAATGCAGACAAGCTTATATGAAAATTTTCAGCGTGGTGCAAAGAGAGTCGTTCGGTGTGAGTCCAGTCTGCTTGGATTCTTGTGGAACGGATATATTGTTAGTTGAAAATTTGTTCTTGTAATAGTTTTTCAAATCTGTAATAAAAAAGAATTTAGACGGCAAAAAAAAAAAATATTAAAGCAGGGAACATTTAAGATTTGATTTTTTTGTGTTTATCTTTGATTGGAAAAGTCCTCGAGAATTTGTCAAAATCTTATAGTTTATTCTTCTAATATTCTAGATTTCAACTTAATACTATTCCAATAACACGTAACTGAGTAACATTTAATTGACTAATTTCAACGTTTTTTTAAAAAAAAAATGTTAATAACCCGTTAAAAATAGGGACAGGTCAACTCTTTTTTGTCACACTCCATATTACCAAAAAGGCGACCAAGACAATCAACAGTTTGCATAAAGACATTTCTTTTATCTATTGTTGAAAATAAGATAACAAATTTATCCTATCGTTGAAAAGATAAAACCAAATTTATTTCAGTTCAGTAGTCCAATTATAACTCGAATTTTCGAGGAAACTATGGTGTTTGACGATGAAGCCTTTTTAAATATATTCCAAACCCATTAAAAAAAAACACATATAAACATATTTTATTATCGTTATCTCTGGAGCTGCAGAACTCGAAAAACACAAACACACAAAAATGAGATTTTCTCTTGCGTGCAAGCTCCTGTTATTGATTCTCACTATAGCTTGTAAGATCCTTACACAAGTGAAATGCTTGGGGTTCAATTTCCCTGAGTTTAAGGAAAGCAATGATTCAGACTTGATCCGAGACAACTCATACATTGTCCTTGGAGCGATCCAAGTGACTCCTGATGTTTCACGCTCAGACTCTATCACGAACCAAGCGGGCCGCGCGCTCTACAAGGAGCCTTTCAGGCTATGGAGCAAAGACAAGAAAGCTACTTTCAACACCACTTTCGTTATTAACATCTCGAACAAAACCGATCCTGGAGGCGAAGGCTTAGCCTTCGTTCTCACACCCGAGACGGCCGCTCCTCAGAGCAGCTCGGGTATGTGGCTCGGTCTGGTCAATGAAATGACAAACAGGACTCTCGGGTCGCAGATCGTTGCGGTTGAGTTCGACACAAGGAAAAGCCATCCGGATGATCTTGATGGAAACCACGTGGGTCTAAATGCGAACAACATCAATTCGATGGTTCAAGAATCCTTGAGCAGACGAGGGATCACGATAGATTCCGGTGATAACTTTACCGCACACGTGCGGTACGATGGTAAGAATCTATCGGTTTATGTCTCAAGAAACTTGGAGGTATATGAACAGAGGAACTTAGTATTTTCTAGGGCTATAGACCTCTCAGCCTATCTTCCGGAGACGGTTTATGTTGGATTTACGGCTTCAACAAGTAATTTCACGGAGCTGAATTGCGTCCTGTCATGGAGTTTTGAAGGTTTAGAGATCGATGGAGATGGAAACATGTTATGGCTCTGGATTATTATCCCTATTGTGTGTGTTGTTGTTATAGGAGCTTTCTTAGGGGCATTGTACTTAAGATCTAGGTCAAAGGCTAGGGAAACAAACCCGGATATAGAAGCCGAGCTAGATAATTGCGCTACAAACCCGCAGAAGTTCAAGCTGAGAGAGCTAAGGAGAGCAACAAGAAACTTCAGCCATGATAACAAACTGGGAAAAGGCGGGTTTGGGATGGTGTTCAAGGGGGAATGGGAGGGTAGAGACATCGCTGTGAAACGAGTTTCGGAGAAATCACATCAAGGTAAGCAAGAGTTCATATCCGAGATCACAACGATCGGTAATCTGAATCATAGGAACCTGGTGAAGCTATTGGGATGGTGCTACGAGAGAAAGGAGTATCTTCTGGTTTACGAGTATATGCCTAACGGAAGCTTGGACAGATATCTTTTCTTGGAAGACAAGTCAAGATCAAACCTAACATGGGAGACAAGGAAGAACATTATAAGAGGACTATCTCAGGCTTTGGAGTATCTTCACAACGGATGCGAGAAGAGGATACTTCACAGAGACATCAAAGCGAGCAACGTAATGCTGGACTCGGATTTCAACGCGAAGCTCGGCGATTTCGGGCTTGCAAGGATGCTTCAACAAAGTGAAATGACGCACCATTCGACAAAGGAGATCGCAGGAACACCGGGATACATGGCTCCAGAGACTTTTCTCAACGGGAGAGCCACGGTTGAAACAGATGTGTATGCGTTTGGAGTTCTAATGCTCGAAGTAGTCTCGGGGAAGAAACCGAGTTATGTCTTGGTCAAGGAGAACCAGAGCAATTACAATAATAGCATTGTGAATTGGCTATGGGAGCTATACAGAAATGGAACCATCATGGATGCAGCGGATCCGCGAATGGGAAGTTTGTTCGATGAAAAAGAGATGAAAAGCGTTTTGCTCTTAGGACTAGCTTGTTGCCACCCGAATCCGAACCAAAGACCGTCCATGAAAACGGTTTTGAAGGTATTAACAGGCGAGAGCAGCCCACCCGATGTGCCTACAGAGAGACCGGCTTTCGTCTGGCCAGCGATGCCTCCATCGTTTAGTGATGTTGACTTCTCTCTTACAGGGAGCCAAACCAATTCGATCACCGAGCTAACTGGCCGATGATATTAATCTGTGTGTTAGTCAAGAATTCTTTGAGAATTGGGGTTGTTTCGTTATCTACTACTACTTATATTTTTTTCTGGGTAGAATTTGACTGTCTTATACTGATAAAAAAAGGTGTAATGTGAATGTTTTAAACTTCTTTTGTTCCTAATATTTTGTTTTTGCGTTCATCTTCTGTTCCTATCAGCAAAACTATTTAATTCAGATATTTGTTTTTATTTTTGTTAATAGAATAAACAATTTATACCATTTGCTTGGAGTACATATCCAATATAACCAGTTACGGACACAGAGTAAGGCTTGCACGTGTGTCGGAATAAGACGGGTCTGTATTTACTGACTGCAGTAATGCCTATAAGACGGGCTCCGTACTTACTAATTTCAATTGTACTTATTTCAATTTTACTATCAAGAGTTAGGCCACCTTTGAACTTTTTAAAAAAAAAACACAAATACATAAGATAATAATAGTTTCAAAGAAAATTCAAAAATTATTAGATGAAGTAACATTGAAGAGAAAATTTTACATGTTGATCAATTAAAATTAGCCTGATTCAAGAGAAAAAAATTGTTTTTTTTTGCAAAATTGAACCAACCAAATTTCATTAAAATTGAACTAGTTTTTTGGTTCTTTTTTTTAGATAGTTCGGGTAAAAATATTTCAGGTCTATATCAGTTCTCACTTATATTACTAGAACCGATCCAGACCCGAAACATACCCGAACCGAATCGAACTGAATTTTTGTTGGTTTCTATATGGGTTCTAAACGTCATTGTCTGAAATAACCAAAGTTTGGAAGAACCGAACCGGACGGATCCAAAGACCCGAATGTCCAGGCCTTGTGCATATTACCAAACAATGTTGGCGGTTAAAAATATTGAAAGTTTTGTTAAAAGAAATCAATTCCATAATTTGTTAGAAATACACAAAAATTGGGGGTGTCTTTCAATTCTAGGGTTTCTGGAGTGTCGACCTATGGCTAAGGATAAAGGTATAATCGATGTAGCACCTGGGTCGGGGAAGGAGAAGGTAAAGTGATTAGAGACTAACTAATTAACGGTTTCTACATGTTAATCGAGATCATGGTCTGTTTTTACTCAAGTCCACACACTCATGTATAATTTTTTTTTTTTTTTTTTGATAATCTAGGCTGTCCGGTCGACATTCTATCGGAGAGATGGGGACTGGCTACCACATGCCAAACCAGTAAGACTTCGCGCCTTTCGACTATTGCCTAGAATGAGTTGTCCCAACTGACAAAGCCTCCTCACGGGTTTTCAACTGGGCCGAAGCCCAGTACCAGCTTCCACACATGGTCGTGATTAATGTTTCGAGCACCAGCGCAGAAGGGGAATCGAACCCGGGTTCCCCGTTGGTGGAACAATCTCAACTCTCCCCTACCACTCGACCACGCCCATGTGGGCTCACTCATGTATAATTTGATAGCCTAAATGTTGCCGTGATAGCCTAAATCCTTGAAATCGATCGAGTTTTTTTTTTGTTTTTTCTTTTATGCACAGATGCGTGAGATTAAGAAAAATCAGAAGAGGAAAAGATAAGACCTCATATGTCATCACTCTCCCCTCATTGGACCTTTTTGGAATCATATATAACTTGTTGCTTTCTTCCGCCAAATCTTAATTATATGATCTGGTAAAGTCTAAAGTGGCTTACTTGAAAATCAATTTCTCATTGTCTGCTTGCAGTACCCAATTCGGAGTTTGTTTTACCTTTAGTCAAGAAATTAAGGGAGTGGAAGGAGTGTGAGTCAACGGAGGCCTTCAAAAGATGGCCACAACGTCCTCACTTCAACGGTCCATGGTTGTTCCAGATACCTGAATTGGTACGTGAAAGGTTTGCGTTAGCTCTATTGCTATCTTTTCTCGACATATCAGAGAGATTAGAGAATCAGGGGAAGGACCTTCCCAGGAGCCTACTAGATGACGACAAAGAGGCATTGGTCGCGCTAGAGGAGTACGGGTTCGATTCTAGAGGACCTTTATTACAGATCGAGGAGATCTTATCTGTCAAAGACAAGGAAGCAGATTTATCGGAGGAACAACACGGTTTCGAGAAAGGGAAGTCTAGCAAAGAACCAGAACTGAACAAGAGTGTGAACACAACAACACTTGTGAGTTCCAAAAGCAAGAAGCAGAGCAAGAAACAGAGCAAGAAGCCACTCTGAATGAGTGGACTCATGGTTGTGGAGACTTCTTGGTAAGTTGAGACAAAATAGAAAACTATGAAATTGTGTTTTATCTATTTATCTAAATCCTTGGCTTTTTTTTTTTTTTTTATCTATTTAGAGCTGTGTTTAGTGGGTACTCATGTTCTTTGTTTTTCTGCATCTTGTTAAAAACTCTCTGTCAGAACTTATATTTTATAGTTTGTAATTTCTTTACAATCTCTCTTTGATTTTTGGTTTTGACTATAATTTGATTTTGGCTTTAACAACAAATGTAATTGTCACGAATATTCTAAACGCTAATGGTCTCATTGCCTTCAGTAGTATTTTGCTAATGAATGACAATTTTTTGTTGGAATCGCATTTTTCAATTCATCCGTTTGGTGATTTCGCAGAACGAATTTTCAATTTAATAAAAAAATGTATTTGTTTCTTACGTTTTTGTTGTTATCATTATGCATACTTTTCTTTGTCCACTGTCCCATGGTACTACGAACGAGAGCTTTTAATAGAAAATAATGAAAACATTACAATATTTATTACCTACAATTTTTGTAACAAAAATCAACATGTTGGTAAAAAATCGAATATCTTGTAACATGTACTAATTTATATTCATTTGCATTAATTCGAATATCTTTAAATAAAAGTATAATTAAAATTTAATAACTATTTACCATAAAAAAACCATAAACTTATAATATTCTAATATGATATTAAATCTTAATTAGGTGTTAATCGTTCTTCGCGCAGATGTTAGTCGTATACATTTTTAGTATAAATTTTCATTCAATATTTATTCGTGCAAATTTTGAACATGACGTTTTAAACATATTTTTCTTACATGAACAATTTCAAGCATGTGATTTAGATTAATGCATTTTCTTATCCAAACTAGAAACTCCAATGCTTTCATATTAAATAGCTTTTCAAACAAACTGAAAGAAACTCCAATGTTTTTGGTCTGGTTTTCTAAAACAGCTGGTTTCGAGAAGAAATTGCATATATGATCTGATAATGAATGAAACGATGAGTTCAAAAATGTCCACTTCAGACATATCAGAGAAGCCATGGTAGTGCCTCCATCTGTACATGAAAGGTGTGCAATAGGCTTCATGGACTCTTTTAGAGACACAAAAGAAGAATTAAACCAGTTGGGTATTGACATGGCAAAAAAGTTCGAGAAGTTAAAGAGTTAAGGAAAGGAGAAGAAGCTTCCCGCAAACTTGCGAGTGTCTCTAGGTGTGCACCAAGAGGGGCTTAGCTTTCTGAGTGGCCATGGAATCAATGTTGAACCGTCTTTGTCCGTCGTCAAAAAACTGTTAGCCATTGATGACACACTCATGAAGCTCTTGGAGAAAGATGAGAGTGAGAGAAAAAGGATTGAAGATAGTCATAAAGCAGTACAAAAATACGCTGAAATGCAAATTGTCAAGATCGATGGGGAACTTGAAGCTTTAATAGCTAGGAAGCGCATTCTAGAAAATAAATTGTCTCTTGAATTTCTCAGCAGCGGAGAAGAAACAATCTGACATGCAGAAAAAGTTGAAGATTTCATATCAGACTATTGGGCTAATCTTGGTAAATTGGCAAGTGGAGAGAAGGTTTAAAATTAGCTTTCCTTATTTTATAGTATGAGGGAAAAACTTGGTAAGTAAAATTTTTGTTTTATGAGAGAATTATGTGTTTAAAATATTTGGTTTGACTTTTTCAAAAATGGTATTTAGAAGCTACTAAGCTGATACAATTATGAGTTTAAAATTTTTATTTAGTTTTTCTCCCTTTTTATTTTCATAAATGTATTTAATTTTTATTTTCAAAAACTAAGTTATACACCCAACCAAATCGATATTAGCGAATGTAGACATCGAATTATGCTTTTTTACATAATCAAATGGTATTTTACCGAACCGATCCCAAATTCACCAAATTGAATCTCAACCGGATTTTATAATAAACCAAACAGTGTAGGAATTTATACAATACATAGAAATTTTCGAAACGAATCCGAATTATATGAAACCGAACCGTTTAACGGAAATCCACTAAATTAACATATTAAATTTAACCGAACAATGAAATATGGATCCATTATTATTGTGTACGAGTATGAGTCATGACCAATAGAGAGAAGAGGTGCTTTCCAGTTTTGACACTTGTCTCTTCCTCAATGATCAATTTTTATTTATTTTTTATTTTTCAATAAATTCAAGATTTAAAAAACCATAATAACTTTAAAACCCTTCCAACTTCTATTTAATTTACAAATATATAAAAACATTTTCAACTTACTAACAATAATTTTTTGTTAAATAACTTATTTATAATAATTACGTCTTTAACACAATCATTGCCAAATTCAATGTGTTTTAAAGTAAAAACAAATAACTAAAACAAGTCTAAATTCATGCTATTCATATATCTAAAATATATCTACGAAAAACGAAAAGACAAAATTAACTTAAAATATTTAATATATATAAAGAAAACAAATATAAATAGCCACTCAATGGTTGATATTCTATTTATATAACAAATTCTATCTAAATTCAAAGTTATGTTAAATTGTTCTTTTAAATAAGTGCTTATTCTTTTAATTATGTTATTTATAGATTTTATCTTATGGCTACACAAGAAGGAAATTTGGCTACTTTTTGGCATGCAAACAGTCTAACATATAAAATATTTTTTTATGATAAAAAAATACGACTAAGAGGAAAGAGCACCGATAAGACATTTAATATTCATTCATCATCATGTGAGCTAAATTACCTACGAATGATGATAAATCACAAAATAAATTATATGAGCTATGAAGTTATTCGAACCGTTAGAAGTGTTACACATAAAATTTTCAAAGAAGTTGTTATGCCATAAGACTCTTTGATTGTGATAAAGAATTATATGAATCAATGGCCGCACCAGAACATGGTGGTAATACATAGTTAATGATTTCGAAGTTTGGGGGAGATGAATGCAAACCCTAGAAAAGAAGGCAAATAGATTACAAGAAGATGAAAGTCAAACTGTTTTATTTGTAAACACACATGGGCTCATCACAATATTATAAACTCATTGTTTTATTTTATATTTATTTTAGTTTAATAATAAAGAAAATTGGAAAACACAAATTAATTATACAGTAACAAAACAAATTCATCAAATAGCATCTATCTCGAATTAGGTTGTATTCGTTAAACTAAATTTTTTTTAATCATATTTTACTAAACACAAATTAGAAAATATATATAACATATAAACAAGGCTCTTCCAACGATGATTCGTTTTGGAATAGTAATGATCGCGGATTAAATCTCCTGAATGACAATGGGCAAGATTAAAGGTTTCCGACGAGGAAAGGATCAAGAGAGGTGCTTAAGGAGCCGAAGAAGAAGATTCTTAATCGAACGACGACATGCCAGCTTGCTTCAATGGGGGCATGCATCCTCGGGAAATGGGCATTACCAAGCGGGTCCGGTGAAGATGAGTTTAGGTTCGATGGCTAATCAGGGTCAGCCCCAGCAACATCAAGCGCAAGGGCAACATGTATTTACCGGTGGTGGAATGGCTGCATCGCAGTTCATGCTAGGGAACCAATACCATCCGGTTTATGTAACCGGAATGTTGGGGAATCCAGCTTTATCCAGCTTTAGCAGCATCAGTTGGAGGAGGTTACATGTATCCGATATTGGCAAGTACCCATGGTGGGTTGAGCCATGATTTGTTGCAGTCGAGCCAGATGGGTGGTATTGGTGAGCCAGACGTTGATGATGGTCTATCAGTTCTGAGAATGGTAAAGATTCAGATGCTGGCGGCTCATTTCATGGCTACTCAAATTATTCATGGTACGTTCTGGCTGCAACTTCTTGTGTTTTATTGCAACACATGTGCTCATATTGTGGTTTAAATGTCTTTGGATAAGCATATGTTGCATGATTTATAGTAGGAGCGTATGTATTTGTCTTAATGGATATATATAATGGGTTACGACTTCGTAGTAGTTATCGAAATAACAGCTATTCAGCTGGCATGATGTCTCTCTAGATATGCATTTGTTACAAATAATTTTTTTTTTTTAAAGTACCAAAAATCTTTTACATAAAAATACCACATATTATTTATAAAGGAAAAAAATTCTTTAGAAAAATAAGAATTTAGGATAGTAATTTTTTTTTCTATATTTTCTTTACAAAAGCTTTCAAAATTATTTATAAAAAAATAAAATGTGTAGTGCATTGAATATTACTAACAAATTAGTTTAAAAATATGAGTGTACTGACTTATTATTTTCTAAAAGAAGATTAGCGTTTTTTTTTGTTTTTCCATTTAAACATTATGATTTTTTACCGTTTTTAACCAAAATGTTAAATTTATTTTATTGCACTTTTAATGTTTTTGTTAACATATGAATCATATACAAAAACGAAATAAACTGAAACTTTTTTTTGGAATTTTGTGGCCAACCTTGAAAATTTTGAATAAACTTAGTATGATTTTTTTTTTATAAGCTTGATGAGTTTTGAACAAAAGAAGACTTTTAATAAAAGTAAAATGTTTAAGTACACAACTGAATAATATCATAGGTTGGAGGAAATCAATTAGAGCGAATGCTGATTTATATATATGCCTTGAACGATATATGTTGACTTTGAAAATCTAACTTTTTAGATTAAGAATCTGATTATCTAAAAAGTGATATAACTAATATTTGTATTTTCTCTTCTTTTCACGTATTTAAACGTTGGACAGAAAATTAACGATAGGAGTAGGAGTGTGATTAAAATCTAAGAAGCGAATGTTGAAATATCCAAAAATAAAGAGTGGGTTAGATTGTTATTATATTAAATAATTGCCCAATTAAGGAGAAAATCACAAGAAAAGAGGAAGCACGACATAGAAACTAGAAACTAGAAACTAGAAAGCGTGCTTCGCAATGGTCAATGGTCTTTTCTTTTCTACACAAATCTCTCTCTTTCTCTCCTCATATTGACCTGGAGCTTTTACTCCTTTTTTTTTCTCTTCTGAAGGTAGCAGTAAGCACTAGTATCTCGAGTGAGCCACGAAGGTCAGTGAGAAACTGCTCTTAAATATTACATATATATGCTCCTCTCCTCTCCTCTCCTCTCCTCTGCGTCTTCCATTCCAGGCGTGCTGCATGTAACAGTGTTGTTGATTTTTTACTTTTCATTTTATGGACAACGGCTAGTAATGATAATTTTGGGATTTTGTTTCTGCCCACACGCGTGCCTGTGATCTCAGGTGTTAGTTCTATAGATTTTTCTTCCATGTGAAGAATATTAATTCCAAATTCCAAAACCCACTTTTTTTTGTTTTGGGCCTAATTTTTAGAGGAGGGACAATCTGGTAAATAAAACGAAAAGTGGGGGGCCTTCAACGAATCTCAAGTCTCTTTTGTTTGTCATAAGAGAGCAGGAGCATCAGAGACATAGATCTTCCGGAAGACACAAATCTTTTTAAAAGGTTAAAAAATTCAATTTTAAAAAAAAAAAAAAAAAGTGGAAGACACAGACTGCAATGCAGATGGTCTTATGCTTTTGCTTATTTCATGCAAAACTGTTCCCCGTCATACATAATAGTCGCAACCTTGCAAACTTTTAACAAATACTAAAATTATGACATATCTAATGTGGTTTTCAATTTAATAATTATATAGTGAAAAAAATATAAAGTCCCATAATTTCATGATTTTTTTATTATTATTTTAAAATATGTTTTGGAGGAAAACCAATCCGATATAGAATATAATCTTTAGGCCTTTTCCAAAAAACATAAATTGATTGAGTATTAAGAAAAACATGCCAAAAGGAGCGTAACAAGTATTGGAATCGAAATCATAACAATCTCGTGTCTTTTTTGGCTCCACATTACGCATTCATTTATATAGTTTGTGATTAGAGAGAATCAAATCAATCGGTCTGGTCTCGGAGAATGGGCAACATTTCGGTCCGGGTTGGTATTCATTTTTAAACCAAACATCTTTTATTTGAAATATATATTGCACAATAACCATTTCAATCTGAAATAATAAACCACACCAATTCGACCGTTGCTCACAACGGTCCCTTTTTAATTTGTTTTTTTCAAAAAGATGATTTTATTATCTTCCTCTTTCTTCAAGTACTCTTACTTACCGAGTCTGATTCGAGATTATTTTGAATCCAAAGTGTTGATCCCGTGGATCACTAAGTGTGTTTAAAGAATGATTAGGAGATGGGAGGTGAGATTTTCGTTAATAGAGCAATTTAACCACGTTTAAGACAGGTCGGGAGAAATATGAGTAGGCCGGGGCCGTGTTTCGCTTTATTGATGAGAGAGAAGTAAACGCTTTAGAATTACGAACTGGTTCCGAAGGACGTCCAGTTCGGCGTTCTAAAGTGTTGTCTTGCTACAAAGAGAGAGGTCGGGTAGCTTATAGTCTGCTCTAGAGTCCAAATCCCCCCCTTCCATTAATGACATATGAGGGGTATATATAGTCGGGGTCGGCTTCCTGCTCCCCGGGATCTCGGGCCACGTGTCGCCTGCGGCCTCTTTTGCGGGTAAGGTGGCCTAGGAGGCGTGTCCCGGCTTTCGAGGAGAGAGGTCATGATGAGCTCGGCGTGGCGTGTTGCAGAGCAGTGCACTGTTTTACCAACTCTGCTCCACCTGCTCCTTCCTGCCCTTGTCAGCTCTGTAGAGTTGGTGGGACGTCGGGCCGAAGGCACATCCCTACGCGGGTAGGGTACTGCCTTACCAACTCCCACTCGCCTATTCTTCTGACACTCCCTGTTCTGGCGGGGCATCAGCGCGGGCCCGGGGTACGTTGCTTTCAGGTCGGCTACCGAGCTGAAGAGCGGTCTTGCAGGTCGGTGATATTAAGTCCGGCTACCGTGCTGAAGAGCGGCCTTTCCTAAGATGGG
Source organism: Eutrema japonicum (assembly GCA_030161315.1). Classification (NCBI taxonomy): domain Eukaryota; kingdom Viridiplantae; phylum Streptophyta; class Magnoliopsida; order Brassicales; family Brassicaceae; genus Eutrema; species Eutrema japonicum. The sequence goes on along the minus strand of BSQW01000005.1, from coordinate 54,379,033 downwards.
CCTAACTAATTGGGGGTGCTAGGCCCACCTCCAACAATAGGCCCTCCCCCAGTTCGGTATCGCGAGGCGAAGTGAGGGTGCCGAAGTTGATCTAATGTTAGTTCGGCGCATCTTAGGACGGTCCTTCCGGGCTCAACTGTGTTAACCTTTTCCGAAAAACCCGTAGGAGGTTGGCGCGTGCTCACCACGTGGGACGACAAAGGACGCTTCGTTTTTCGCGTGGACTGCCCACGCGCGGCGTGTAAAAGACGCTTCGCGTTTATCGAGGCGTCCTTTGCTTTTTGGCGTGGGGAAACGAAGAGACGTCATCATTAGGTTTTTTGGGCAGCCGTGCTTCTTTTGACACGTGTCCAGGCGTCGCTTCACTGTCCCCCTTCCTCTATTTAATCCTTCTTCCTCCTACTGTTAAAACCTTCTGCGCATACTCCTAAGGTAACCTCCTTTCTCCGATTTCCTTCTTCTCTTCCTACTTTCTTTCTGTCTTTTCGATCTCCTCCTCTCCGTGCAATGGCTCCGATGTTAGACGGTATCAGAGTTGAGTCGAGCGAAGGATCGGCGTCCCGTGGTGGCGGTAACGATTCTCCGAGTTCCTCCGCTGGTGACTCCGAACATGCCTCTTCTCCGCGACAAGGGGCAGACAGTGGGGAACAGTTGGCCCCCTCGACTTCGGGGGCCGCCCCGTTGCTCCCGGGGACCCGTCTCCGGCCGAAGACGGTGGTTAGATCCTCTGGCGGTCGCGGTGTTGGCCAAGCTGAGGGTGGAACCGGGCGTCTGGGCGATCGTGGTGGCCGTCAGGGCGGCCGTGGAGGCGGAGCTCGAGTGGCCAGGGTGAGGTCCCCCCTGGTCCTCTACGAGCAGGGAGGGTCACCGACCTGGAGCACAGCGGAGTCGGTGACCCTCCTGGGGGGTCTGTGTGGTTTTCCCGCCGACGTCGCGCTCAGGGTACCCACAGTGGAGGAACGCTTCGTCTGACTGTTTTTGTTTGCTTTGCTTTCAGGTCCTCATTTTTCTAGATTCAAGCTTCCGGAGTACGCGGGTCTTGTTGCGGTGCTCAGGTCGGCGCGTAGAAGAGAGTGAAATGCAAGAGGCGAAGACCACAGGAGGCAGGACCGGGGGATCTGGTTTCTGATTCCAACTCGTCACTCACCGGTCACAGTTCATACACCGAGCTCCCAAAATTTAAGGTACCCCTTATCAAAAATTTATTGATCCCGAGGTTCAAATTCAAATTCAATAACAGAGATCCGTCTCTCTAAGCCGAACTCCAAGAAAAGCAGTGCGTGGTCGTAGTTCGTCGATCTGACAGTGAGGCAGTTCGGGGTCGCAGCTCGTCGGTCTAACAGTTAGGTAGCTCGGTCGCAGCTCGCTCATCGCGCAGTCGCAGTTCGCCGACCTCAACAGCTCCGCCTAACTAACGACCTCAACAGCTCGCCGACCTCCTACTCGCCAAGCTCATGATCGCAGTTCTCCGACCGCGCGACTCGCTGACCTTGTGGTACGCTACGTAACTAACCGATTTTAGAGATTAAACGACTCGGAATCATATCTCGCCAGCCTCGCGCCTAACTAACAAACGCCGAGCTCAGCCTCAAGCGCAATCTCGTATCTTTAGCCATTTTTTGCAGGTCGTAGCTCGTCGATCTGACAGTCAGGCAGTTCGGAGTCGCAGCTCGTCGGTCTAACAGTTAGGTAGCTCGGTCGCAGCTCGCTCATCGCGTAGTCGCAGTTCGCCGACCTCAACAGCTCCGCCTAACTAACGACCACAGCTCGCCGATCTCCTACTCGCCAAACTCACGATCAGTCTTCGGACTGCACAACCCGCGGCTCACTGACCGCGCAGCTCGCTAACTTCGCGGTCTAGGAATTCACACACGTCCGTCTATTGCTCCCGCCTAACGAGACCCAGCAGTCAATCCTAAGATCTTGGAGACCGACCTGAGATGCGCCGAGCTAACAAAGATCAACTTCGATGCATTCGCTACACCTCATGACACCGAACTGGGGGAGGGCCTATTGTTGGAGGTGGGTTTAGCACCCCCAATTAGCTAGGCTCATCTCAGCAAATAAGGCCCGCCTGGTCGAAATCAGCCAGGAGTCCGCGTTACACCAAGGACGGCACCGAGCTTGCACCCCGAGCTTCCATCCCGAGCTCGCGCCCCGAGCTTCCGGCACCGAGCTCGCACCCCGAGCTTCTATCCCGAGCTCGCACCCCGAGCTTCCATCCTGAGCTCGCACCCCGAGCTCGCACCCCGAGCTCCCATCCCGAGCTCGCACCCCGAGCTTCCATCCTGAGCTCGCACCCCGAGCTTCCATCCTGAGCTCGCACCCCGAGCTCCCATCCTGAGCTCGCACCCCGAGCTCCCATCCTGAGCCCGCACCCCAAGCTCCCATCCCGAGCTCGCGCCCCGAGCTGACATTGACGCCGCACGAAGATGCACTGTTCACGACATGCCTTACACTATTCACTGGCACTGTTCACGACATGCCCTGCACTGTTCACAGGCACTGTTCACGACATGCCTTGCACTGTTCACCGACACTGTTCACCGACACTGTTCACCGGCGCTGTTCACAGCATACCTTGCACTGTTCACGACCTGTCTTGTCAACGTCACGACATCCCCGAATCGCGGAAAGCCGTCTACGCGGTTCTTGCTATATATACCCCCTCACGCACCTTCACTTGGAGATATCTGGACTGGGACCTCCGACCGCGGAAGGACTCTGATTTGGACTCTGGGGGACTGGGATTTTTACTCTCTCACCTACCACAAGTTACCCGACCTCTCTCTCTTTGTAACAAGACAACACTTTAGAACGCCGAACTGGACGTCATTCGGAACCAGTTCGTAATTCTAAAGCGTTTACTTCTCTCTCAATAATAAAACGAAACACGGCCCCCGGCCTACTCATATTTCTCCCGACCTGTCTTAAATGTGGTTAAATTGCTCTATTAACGAAAATCTCACCTCCCATCTCCTAATCATTCTTTAAACACACTTAGTGATCCACGGGATCAACAATTCCTACTTCACGGACTAAATAGCCAAATAGAACATTTTCCAAAATTGAGAAAAATAGACATCAACAAACAATCGATAGACTGAAGCTGGTACAGAACAGATGATGGCTTAAACCCCAACAAAGAGAAACAGTTCTTAAAACCCTCGTCACAACTCCATTGCTAAATCAAACCCGAGAACTGTTAGATCTCTCAATGAACGAAAAAAAGAAGCTATTAAACGCAAAAGAAACAAATCGTTCAAACTAATCAGTAATTACGAAAACGGTAAAGAGATTGGCATACCGCCGTAATCAGAATGCTGTCGGAAAACCGCAATCTTCCGATAAGGAAACCCTAAAAATCGTAAATTGACTCCCAACGCAGAGGCGGTAAAGAGGGCCGATGGGATCCGGCGTGCGGGTGATGACAGGGTAAATCGTAGGGATCCTAACGAGAAATTGAAAGAATTTGACAAAAAGAAAACACTTTATTTTTTAAAGAAAAGACTTTTGATAAGATGTTTAAAAAGCGGAAGTGCAGTGTGTGTTGGGCTGGGCACAGTGTGCGATAAAGAGAGAGAATATCGACGAGGGGAAGTTCAAGTAGAGGTTCGGAGGAGAGAGAAACTAGTTTGGTCGGAAGCGCTACTTCATTTTAAAAGACAAAGATGACTCGTTTTTGTTTAATATCTTTGGGGGCCTATTACATAGGCCTGTTAGGCCCAATACTGCTAATGAAATGTTGTTGAAGAGACACATACTTTTGATATAAAATAATTGGGGAACCAATTGATCAGAAAACCGAATAACGTTGGTCAGATCAAGAATACCACCTCCTATTCAAAAATTGGTTTTCCCAATTTTCGTTTGGGTATTGAAAACTTGACTGTTTTTTTTTCTCTATAGTTTTTTTTTTTTGATAACATCAGCTGTTCGGTCGATATCCTACTAGAGAGATGGGGACTGACTACCACATGCCAAACCAGTAAGACTTCGCGTCTTCCGACTATTGTCTAGAGTGAGTTGGCCCAACTGACAAAGCTTCCTTACGGGTTTTTAACTGGGCCGAAGCCCAGTGCTAGCTTCCATACACATTTTGTAACCTTGTTTCGAGCATCTACGCCAGAAAAGAATCGAACTCAGGTGGAAGTGTACCCTTTACCTAGCCGTTCTCTTCCGACCGACCACTTGACTACGTCCGTGTGGGCTTGAACCTAAAGCCTCCCATTCACAATGGCAGATATACCACTATAGTTTATTTTAAATGATCTCCTTTTCCAAAAAAAAAAGGTTTTATATAATTCCTTTTTTCTTTAGTTTATTTTTCATATATAAAAAGATATAAACAGGAGATGAAAATTTTAAAACATATGATATAAGTGGTATAAACATGTGATAGTGTTGAAACGGGTATGAGCACGTCTCCTACAAATCAATTTGTATCGGGGAGGTTCGGGGATTTTCTGTTAAGATAGAGCCGGTTGCGTTCCGGTCGGCAAATGAGGAGGAGGAGGTGATTTATAGCTGTGCCCGGAGGGCTGCCTACGTACCCCGGATTGGGGATCAAGCCATTCGTAGTTCGTTGCTGAGGCGGGTATGAGAGAACTGGAGAGCTGAGAGCTAGTCAGGTCGACTGTCAGGTCGGGTCATCGGTCGACGGTCGACCGTCAGGTCGGGTCGCTGGTCGATCGTAAGGTCGGGTCGTCGGTCGACTGTCAGGTCGGCCGTCAAGTCGGGTCGTTGGTCGGCCGTCAGGTCGGGTCGCCAGGTCCGGTCGCCAGGTCGGGTCGTCGGTCGACTGTCAGGTCGGCCGTCAGGTCGGGTCGTCGGTCGACCGTCAGGTCGGGTCATCGGTCGACTGTCAGGTCGGTCGTCAGGTCGGGTCGCCAGGTTAGGTTGTCGGTCGACCGTCAGGTCGGGTCGTCGGTCGACCGTCAGGTCGGGTCACCAGGTCGTCAGGTCGGGTCGTCGGTCATCGGTCGACCGTCAGGTCGGGTCGTCGGTCGACCGTCAGGTCGGGTTGTCGGGAGAGCTGGGAGCTCATCAGAGCTGCGGAGAGCTGCGGAGAGCTGCAGAGAGCGGAGAGCTGGGAGAGCTGCGGAGAGCTGGGAGAGCTGCAGAGAGCTGGGGAGAACTGGGAGAGCTGCGGAGAGCTGCGCCGAGCTGGGAGAGCTGCCGAGAGCTGCCGAGTGCTCCTTTTAGAGAGGGAAAGTTATTTAGAGAGAGAGGATCAGAGTTTTTTATCTGTGTCGATAATGAATACCAAAGGGGGTATTTATAGTGGGAGTTGAGCAGACAGCTCTCCGGTTTTTGGGGATGACGTGACGTTTCGTGAACAGTACCCGTCACGTCATGAACAGTACCCGGCAGGTCGTGAACAGTGCCCGGCACGTCGTGAACAGTGCGGAGCAGGTCGGGAACAGTAACCGGCATGTCGTGAACAGAACCCGGCACGTCGTGAACAGTGCAGAGCAGGTCGGGAACAGTAACCGGCAGGTCGGGAACAGTAAACGGCAGGTCGTGAACAGTAACCGGCACGTCGTGAACAGTGCCGAGCAGGTCGGGAACAGTACCGTATCTGCATAGTGGATGTTGGGCCTTTGATGTTGGGCCTTTTGCTTTGGAATGAGCTAAAAAATGGGGTGTGCTCATCACCACACCCACAATAGCCCTCCCCCAAGTTCGGCGAACGAGTGTCGAAGTCGGCGGACGAAACAAGTCTCAGCTCGGTATATGTTAACCTGCAAATAAGGGTGAACTTGATTAGAGTTAAAAATTTATGTGCAAGTGCGAGACTAGGCTCGGCACTTGTTGATCGTGATTACTGCGAGATGAGCTCGGCTTTTGGGTTCGACCCGAGGTGCGAGGCGAGAGCTCGGCTTATCCTTTGCGAGCCGGAGCTCGGCTTTTGGGTTTGACCCGAGGTGCGAGGCGAGAGCTCGGCTTATCCTTTGCGAGCCGGAGCTCGACTTTCGGGTTTGACCCGAGGTGCGAGGCGAGAGCTCGGCTTACCCTTTGCGAGCCGGAGCTCGGCTTTCGGGTTTGACCCGAGGTGCGAGGCGAGAGCTCGGCTTACCCTTTGCGAGCCGGAGCTCGGCTTTCGGGTTCGACCCGAGGTGCGAGGCGAGAGCTCGGCTTACCCTTTGCGAGCCGGAGCTCGGCTTTCGGGTTTGACCCGAGGTGCGAGGCGAGAGCTCGACTTTTGAGGAGAAAGAAAAGAGTAAAAAATGAAATAAGCTTGGCACTTATCTGTATGCAGCTGTTCGGAGATGAGGGCGATGTTCCCGACATTTGCCGAGCTACTCTTTGCGTGTAGAAAAATCCTCAAACCCCTCCTTCTAGCGCCAATTGTTGAAACGGGTATGAGCACGTCTCCTACAAATCAATTTGTATCGGGGAGGTTCGGGGATTTTCTGTTAAGATAGAGCCGGTTGCGTTCCGGTCGGCAAATGAGGAGGAGGAGGTGATTTATAGCTGTGCCCGGAGGGCTGCCTACGTACCCCGGATTGGGGATCAAGCCATTCGTAGTTCGTTGCTGAGGCGGGTATGAGAGAACTGGAGAGCTGAGAGCTAGTCAGGTCGACTGTCAGGTCGGGTCATCGGTCGACGGTCGACCGTCAGGTCGGGTCGCTGGTCGACCGTAAGGTCGGGTCGTCGGTCGACTGTCAGGTCGGCCGTCAAGTCGGGTCGTTGGTCGGCCGTCAGGTCGGGTCGCCAGGTCCGGTCGCCAGGTCGGGTCGTCGGTCGACTGTCAGGTCGGCCGTCAGGTCGGGTCGTCGGTCGACCGTCAGGTCGGGTCGTCGGTCGACTGTCAGGTCGGTCGTCAGGTCAGGTTGTCGGTCGACCGTCAGGTCGGGTCGTCGGTCGACCGTCAGGTCGGGTCGTCGGTCGACCGTCAGGTCGGGTCACAAGGTCGTCAGGTCGGGTCGTCGGTCGATCGTCTGGTCGAGTCGTCGGTCGACCGTCAGGTCGGGTTGTCGGGAGAGCTGGGAGCTCATCAGAGCTGCGGAGAGCTGCGGAGAGCTGCAGAGAGCGGAGAGCTGGGAGAGCTGCGGAGAGCTGGGAGAGCTGCAGAGAGCTGGGGAGAACTGGGAGAGCTGCGGAGAGCTGCGCCGAGCTGGGAGAGCTGCCGAGAGCTGCCGAGTGCTCCTTTTAGAGAGGGAAAGTTATTTAGAGAGAGAGGATCAGAGTTTTTTATCTGTGTCGATAATGAATACCAAAGGGGGTATTTATAGTGGGAGTTGAGCATACAGCTCTCCGGTTTTTGGGGATGACGTGACGTTTCGTGAACAGTACCCGTCACGTCATGAACAGTACCCGGCAGGTCGTGAACAGTGCCCGGCACGTCGTGAACAGTGCGGAGCAGGTCGGGAACAGTACCGGCATGTCGTGAACAGTACCCGGCACGTCGTGAACAGTGCGGAGCAGGTCGGGAACAGTAAACTGCAGGTCGTGAACAGTAACCGGCACGTCGTGAACAGTGCCGAGCAGGTCGGGAACAGTACCGTATCTGCATAGTGGATGTTGGGCCTTTGATGTCGGGCCTTTTGCTTTGGAATGAGCTAAAAAATGGGGTGTGCTCATCACCACACCCACAGACAGTACCTTAGAGTGAGAAATAAAATACACGTATACATATATAAGATTCGTTGTGATACATTCATCTATGCATTAAAAACACGGATAAGTTGAAACATGAAATAATTAAAATATTAAATGAATCTTGCTGATAAAATATTAAAATTAAATTATTAAATTTAGTTTTAAGTCCATAAGATATTTTAATGAAATGGGTTGACTAAAAAAGAGTACATAAAATATATTTTGTTTTGCCATTTTAACCAAACCAAACTAAACCGAGTTCTAAAAAAATGAAAATGTTAACCGAACTAGTTCTTAGGTTTAACCAAACCCGATCCGATATGGTTATATATGTTTTTAATTAAAGAATTAGCAACAGTTCCGTTGTAGCATACAAGGTTAAACCGATGGCCAGTGGCTGTTGTTCCGGGTTCGAAGCCCGGCTGCGGATTATATTTTTGTTAAACATTTTGTTCGTTTTTTATTTAAAAGATTGAAAACGTCACCGTTTTTCTCTTCTTGACACTGCGAACAGTATACATGTTTTTTTCCCTAAACGGCACGCAAGTCTATAACTCACGTCCCAGTTTCCAGTACACGTGGCGGAAGAGGCGGCAGAGATGGATGGCGTGGCGGCTTTGCGATCGGTGTTTCATCGGGTAACTATGTGCAAGAGATCATTGAGAAGGCGTTTCAGGTTCTCTGGTTTGTCCTGTGCGAAGTTTCTGCGAATTCTTGAAAAAATTGAAACTTTTTGGTACTACTGAATTGAAAAAGTCTGATGACTCTGTGATTTGAAATTGCAGCTTCCAGAAGATATATATCATTGAGAATATATGCAAAGTGAAGCCTTTGATAAGTAATTGGTTGCCATTTGAAACTCTTCATCTTTACTTCTTTTGTTCTGATGTCCTATTCTTAATACTTGGGGTGGCTTGTTTGATCAGCTGGAAAGTATCGATGATTACATGAGAAGGTAAACATTTTCTTTTTATATATGGAAAGAGAGATTATGTGGTTAGATAACAAAAGAAAAATCAGGAACAACGCTGCAGCTAGTGGAATCTGTAGACTGAGGTCAAATGTTTGTTGAAATTTTGATGGCAATGTCGTGGGTTCGTGGATGTGATTACGAGTAAAGATGTATTGGTAGCTTGATACTATCAAAACATATATAACAATCTTCATAGATTGCAAATATGCTTGATTATCTCTTTTCTGTTTGTTTACCCACTTACACGTTTCTTTGCATGATTATCTCTTTTGTTTCTTATTATATGCTTGCGAAATGCACAAGTGATTTTTCTAAGGAGCCGGGCGGAGCGATGTGAGCTGTCCGGTGACTTTGAGTTAGCCGTAAGTTTTTGATCAACTCATATTGTCCGGTGACTACAAAACCACTAAAAGTCTCCACAAGATTTCAAGAGAGATCAGATCGGAGCGTAGAAAAGTCAGATAATTCCAAAATCTTTTGGTCCCCTTTTGTACATCAGAAGCAAACAACAAATATCACAAGATAGTAGCAAAAGAACACAAACCACAAAAGCCAAAGTAACAATAACCATTCCTCTGTTTTCCTTTTTGGATTGTGTATTCTAGTTATAATTTATAAACCACCACCATATATTTGTAACACACACAAACACCACACAATCCATGCCTATGCTTCCAATCCATGTGAGATAAATTCAAAAGAAAAAAAAGAAGGAAAAAGTGAAATTACATAAAAAGAAATGAAAGATACAAAGGGCCCATCAAATGCTTGTATTCAGCATTTCTTGGAATCTCCTATACGAATCAACCTTCTCCAACATGAACTTCTCATGACAATTTGCTATGAACTTTTCAGCCAATTTATCAATCTCATTCATCATCATCATCTCTTTCCCTTCTTCTTCTTTGCCGTTTTTAACTATACCATCCTCTAGCTGTCTTAGATAGCTAGAGAGCCGAGATGGTTCTTGAATATCATCATCAACATTATCATCATCGAGACCATCCATCGATTCGGCCGAGTACACTGACTCCCAAGTAGAGTCGTATTGGAGATGGGCCAAGTAGAGCTCCTCAGGGAGACGTACCGGCGCAGAGACATGCACTACGTGAGAGGAGCAAAAGTTGTAGTGAAGTCTGAAGGAGCCGAAGAGTATATTAGTCTTTTGTTTCTTGGAGGCTCTCTTTGGGTAGAATGAAGAAGATAGTGAAAAGAGATTGTATTGCTTCTTCCTCAAAACTCTAACAAGAATGGATGAAGCTCGGGAGATTTCCCGGATTAGTCGACAAACATGAGAGATGATGAGAGTTTGGATTAGGGACTTGATTTTCATGGAGCTTGAGATTGGTGAAGATGAAGATGGAGATGAACATTGAGAAGACATAGAGGATGTTGATTTGAGTGGCACTGTCATTCTCTCTCTCTCTCTACTCTCTACTCTCGTTAGAAAATCTTTTATTAGGAAGAGCTTTAATACTACTCTAGTTGAATATCGAGAGGTTGTGAAGGGTGTGGAATTACGTAAACACCCTTAATCTTTTGGACTATTTAAAGTGATGCCACTCTACTTTGGAGAATTTAATTGTGGTCGGGATGGTGACCCCACTTATTCTGACATGTTTGCCGAATACTAGGAAAATCTCAGATTTGTTGAAGTGACTTTAGATTCAAGTAACTAATATTACTCTTCTGACACTGATCCTTGCTTTTGTACTGTCTATGTTTCAACTACAGTTTTCACATCTTTGCTAATTTCTCAATATCCATAGCTAAGATATATACTAAAAGCTAATTAAGGAGCATCAACCCGTTATTGGTATAGTTTCGTTTTCTTTTTGTCTTTTGTTGTTGTTGTTGTCATGAATCAAATTCTGTATGAACTGAAAATAATTTCGATTTGCTTATATTAGTTGTTGTTTTTCAACAAAATATTCTCTTTTTGAAGAAACTTTAGTTTTGGTTTATTTGATTTTATGTTGGTTTTGTCTAAAGATTTTAGTGAGTTCTGGCAAATATAAATAAATCAACTAAAATGTACATCGACTAAAAGGTTGTTATACGAGAATTTTGGTTCAACATGTCATAGTATGTGTTAGGCAACCAGTTTTACATAAGGTCTGAAGGTGGTAGGCTGATATAATGTATGGAATGGATAAAAACTAGTTATTACCTTGCAAAAGTAATCAATTTAAATTTCTTTTAATGAAAACGATTAAATTCAAACTCATTTGGTTTGATATTGATCCACAGTTTGATCGATGTAACACCAAGTATGTAATATAGAATAGCAAACCTTACTTACTACTTTACTATAGATTCAAACGGGTATAATAAAGTTGGATGGGGAATCTTTGACCACATGAAATATACAGAACGCTTTTAATCTAAAAAACAAATCTATAGGATCCCCATATGACCATATCAACATTGCCAGCGACAATTCTACCACCCCGCTTCCTATATTTCAAAATATTTGGATTTATTTTTATATCTATTTTTCTCCAAACAAAATTCTTTTGGCGTTACACAATTTATATTTACTATTTAGATACAATTTATAACTTGGATAAACTTTCGACCAAATAAAAAAACTTGGATAAACCAAATTGAACTATCTTCAAATAAAATAAAAATCACTAAAAATCGAACCAAACTGATTCGTAATTAAGTTTAATAAACTTATTTTTTTGATATCTCAAAACTAATATCAATTCCAAGCTTCACCGCACCTGTAAGTCTATGATTTAAGAAAATATACATAGGAAAAACGCAGTTTAAAAAAACGTTTGTGGAGCCTTTCGTAAAAAAAAACATCATAATAAATATGTATAATCCATGAAAATTTCATAATAGATAACTTAGTAGAAGTTATTAATATTCACACTAATGTATGAATGCAACAAAACACAAAAAAGTCCATACTTACACCGTGTTAGCAATTTCAAAACAAATATAGATTTTGTTCCAAAAAGCTTTAAAAAGATAGAAAATAAAATAGCTTTATTGTGCAAAATAAAAAGGAAATGGAGAAACTTTAGTTGTCACCAAGAACAAAGAGATTATAGATTAATGTTTCATAAATATGGAGAAGGATAGTTATCTCAAAACAACTCTCAAGGTTACATCTCTTGATGATCACTTAACATTCCTATTTATACTAACTCACCTTGCAAAGAAACCCTAACACACATGAGCCTAAAACATCATATTGAGCTTGTATTAGGCTTTCATTTAATACACTGGTACGTCGCTATCAAAATCCATGGTCCTTCCGATACAATGTAGATAATAGGTTGAGGGGGTCGCGTTTTATTGCGGCATCTCGGTCACCGTCGTACCACTTTTTGCGTGTCTCACGTTGCTTATTCAGATTTTACAACCATGTTTAGGCAGGCTCGGCTCACTAGTTAGGTGGGTCTTGTGCATCTTACATTTAAAAAAAAAAAAAAATTAAGTATATAAACAAAATTTAATTTTAAAAGGATCCTTAACTATTTATTAAAAATCCCTCAAACATGACAAAATTTTGCAAAATTCAGATGGTCATGTGCATTTGCACCTTTGTCACTTGCCAAAAACCGGGCTTGTCTTTAGGATCTGATATCGTAACAGGTTTAGAAAATTCGGCGCTATTTTCTTATTAATTGCCTTTCTTATTGCTCTCAGCATTTGGTTATAAACAAAGTAATTACATGAGCTATTGTATTTACATAGTAACCCCGTAAGAAGATAGGTACTAAAATTAACAATAAACTCTATCCAAAGCTGTTCCTATCATTTTGGAGACCATTAAAGATTTTATTTTAACACACCAAAAAATCCATGCTTCATTTGTTCTAAACATATAAAATAATATGTGTAATTTTTTCAATTGATAAAACATTTTGAATTTACCAAAAATATTTTGGGTTAAAAACAGCCGACTAAGTTTTTAGAAATAAAATAAATAATATTGAATTTTTTTTTTAATTAGATAGAACTTGAGTATAAAACAGAAGTTCAAAAGAGAAGTTGCATACAAAAAAAAGTGTAGAAAATGAAAGATATATGAAAAGTACTAAACTTGAACCCATGCAGAACCGTTGTGAAATGGTTACCACTACATCCATTAATCAAATCCCAAATAATTATGAAATGTTCATCACTATAGTCAATTATCAATTCCAAAAAACTTATATAAAATGATGGGCACGGCCCTGACTATATCCCCGACTTTGATATGTATATTATGTTGCTTGTTTATTCTGTTGACCATGCATCAACAAAGATAGTAAGGATTCGAACCGTGTTTTATGGAATAGGTAATACGATATGTAAGTTTTAAGTTTTAACAACAACAAACAAAAAATGTAAGTTTTATGGTGACACGACTTTTGATAGTCACAGAAGAAAAGGAGTAGGAATCCAGCGAGTCCTGGATCATGAACTTTTTGTCACGAGCTAACGGTGAAAGCCGAAAGCTTTTGTAATATGGGCTTAATTATTGTCTCTCAGCCCATCTAGATAATGGATCAATTTGGCTTTCTCTGGCGCCTTTACTCTTTAGTCTGAGCCAGATTCTCTCTCTTATTTATGTCTCGAATCCTAATTTGTTTTTGTTAAAGTCGAATCCTAATAATTTTATGAATGTAATTAATCTTTAGATTTTTTTTTAAAAAACGACAACTCAGTCTAAAAGTAATAAAACAATTATTCTTAATTCTTATTTTTAATTAATTAGCGTTATTTAATGTCTTAAGTAAGTAAGTGTTGTTTAGGCATAAAATACCCAATTAAACCTTAAAATTAATAAAAATTATAAAATATAATAAAATATCAATAGTTAATTTGTTTTTATAGTGATATAATAGAATTTTCAATACATGTTCTTAATTGGTCTGAAAAAAACGAAAACGGATACAATACCAAATAATATTTGAATATGTTTAAACTGAAATTGAATTGGTCTATTTTTAAAGGAAGACATAGCAGCAGGATGGTCATAGAATTTGTTTAAAAAACTAAAGCCCTTAAACACAGATAATTTTTTTAGTATTTAAGAAAAGATTTTGATTTCCTTTATTTTTTGAGATTTATGATTTGTTTGTTCATATGTGGAGATTCGGAACGTATTCCAAATATTTATATATATATATATATTCCGGCTGCAGATCGTGATTCTTTTATTAAAATATTTGTTGAGAAATTAATATATACATTGTTTATTAAAACTTCAAATTGAGGTCAAATGTCTTCAAATATTGCCTTTTAATAATAGTAAGATACCGAAAATTTTCCCTGCCCTGAGAAAAACAATAATTTTTCCTTTTTGTAACACAGAATAATATTTACCCAAATTGATATAAATCAATTCACCTCGATGTCGAACATTTAAAACAAAAAATATTGAATTAAAAAGTATCAAATATTTGGTAAGTGAACACGCGTCAGGGGGCCATCTCTGACTGGCGAAGACGAATATATAAAGTCCATTTCTAAATAAAATAATAAAAGACTTGTGTGAAGAAATGTAATTAAATAAAAAAAAGTGGGAAGTGCAACTTGTAAGAATAGTATTGGGCATTATTTTAACACGTAGAGGGAATCTTACAGTTGTTCCACTGTTGCTTTCCAATTAAAATCGATTAGGTCCACCTTCTGTTATTTTCAAATACCAAACTTCTCTTCCCTTTTTTTTTTTTGGGCAACGACTTCATCTTTTCTTAAGAAGAAATAGCCATCTAAGAAAAATTATTATAGGAGACATATTATTATTAACTCATACAATAAAATCTAAATTTTTGAGAGTTACAATTTCAGTGTATGTCGTCAATGTGTTTGCGAAGATTACGAGCAGAGTTCTTTTTCATACTCTAGTGGTTTCATTTTTTCTGTTTTTGTTACATACATTAAAAATAAAATGTCTAACGTGTCTTTATTTTATCCTATATATATAACTTATTTTATTTAATTAAAAAATTATAATATATATATTTGAAAATTATATGATCCTAAATAGTATTATATATATATATATATGTTTGAAAAAAAAAACAGTCTCAAGTTTAGTGGGATAGATATATGAATATATTATTTTTTTCAAACATATTTGAGAGACTGGTTTTTTTTTTTTTTTTTTTTTATGTCTTTCGGCTCCCGTGAGTAATTCCAAACCTAAACATGCCCAGACTAATCTCTCGGGTAGGAGTGACACAACCCACTTATAATGTTCCACTTGACCAAGTACTTGTCCTGATAATTCTGCTTCTGCGGGGAATCGATCCCTGGCCTAGACCAACAAGACCGAAACTCACCGTAAGAAAGGAACCATCTGACCACCAACAACTTGGTTGACTGGTTTCTATATATGTATTTTTTTTTGCTATGATTACATAAATTGATTTAAAGACCGCTGAAAAGGTGAAAAGTGATGGACAACAAAACAGTGTATAAATTTCGTATAAGCTAAATAAATTTGTTAAATACAAAACTTTTTTTTTTTGTCAACAAATACAAAACTATATGTTCAGAACAAACGGAAAACTAAACCGCCTATTTACATTGTGTTGGTATGTCCACACTCAGTAAAATTTATGTTTAAGAAGTAAAAACTTGTTCAAGTCAAAATTAATTAGTATAGCTTTGAATGGTTTCTTGTACAGATAAATTCATAGAGATGTCTTTGTTAACGACAACGCCTTCACCTGATCAATGCGTTAATTGGAAAACATCAATCACAAATATAAGAAAATTAGTGCGTGAATGTGTATGCTGAAAGATGGTACAAATAGGTACCTTAATATTAAAAAATAGAATAAAAAAGATTTGAATTAATCTAGAATATGGAAAGGAATTCGATACTGCTACATCTCTTTGTGGTCTTACCTATAGTTTTTATTATTAACCTAGTTGTTGTTTGGGTGCGGAATGTGGTTTGCCTCTAAGCAAACTTTTGGAAGTGGAATTCGAATCTCTTAATGAATTTTATTTTATTATAGAAAATAATAAGTAATAAATAATTTTAAATAAAACTGAAAAAGAAGATAACGAAGTTGCATTTGGCCAAACAAAACTTTTGAAAGATGGAGAGCCATTTTTATCCATCCTATCCAGAATATTTCGATATGTCTTTTTAGACTATCAAATTCATGCTCGTCCAAAAAAAAGTGGATGAAATTTATGCGAGAATCGTTGTTATAATTACATTATTAAGATCAAAGATGCCATTGTAAAATATATTCTCCCATATCTTGGGTAGACCAAAGTAAAATTTATGGTGATTCTTAATTTATATTCAGTGGTCCTAAGTGTATCCGAAACCCAATCAACCTTTAATGTTTGACAAACGTATATTTATTTTGATTGGGCATTGAGTTATAATTTAATCTAGTTATATACACTTGTTGACAAAAAAAAAGTTATATATATACTTATATCAATATTTCTAACTTTGTTGTGTTAACTATTTATTTTGTTTCATAAAAACTGTCATTTTGACACATTAATTCACACATTAAAAACCTTTAAAATTAAACTAATATACTTTTATTTAATATATTCATAATTAATTCAAAATAATATAAACATAAATATTATTAACTTAAAGTAAATGTCAAATTTGAAATTTAGTTTGAAAAGTTGCATTAAAAATATAAAAGATTTTTTTTAAGCAAAACATTAATTCTAACCCGATATTCTTTGTGAAACGGAAGTAAACAAAACATTAATTCTAACACAATATTCTTTGTGAAACGGAAAAAGTACTAATGTGAAGTTCCAAACTTAGACTTCTCTCAAAAGTTGTCAATCACAGATCCAATAATATATAGGAAAATCACATATGAAACTTAAATTTTTTATTTCGATTCAACTAAAACTCTATTTTTTTCTATTTATATTTTAAAACTTCTGTTCAATTGGAAGATTAACAACACTGAAATTGTGTGTTTGAATGTGCAGGGTAATTTTATAATTTGTGTTTACCTATCGTAACCATGATCATCAGTGTACCGGCGACCGTGAAATAATGGTTTGACTATGTGTCCTTTAGTCTTCCTTCTGTTCTATCTCTGGCTATTCTGTTAAACTTGGTTAAAATGTGACATAAATAATCGTTCTGAATCAGAAACATGTGTATGAGTCGCCCTCCCGTTCACTTTAATTTTTTGCCATTCTCTATGCTTAGACTTGGATCGAGCTTAGAAAAGTATGTTCATTTAATTTGAACTATATGACTGATCCATACGCGAATATTATCATTTATTTACAAGATATTTTAGAAATGTTCTGCATATACATCTCGACTATCTTAGATCGACTTGATGTCTTTAATTTATTTTATTTTATTATATACACTTGTATACATTAGTTGAGTATTCTGTATGTGTATGCATATGCATGCATGGTTACAGGATCAGTTAGGGTTTAAAAATGAATTAATAATATTGACTTCGTGTGACCTTACTATTTTTGTTTCCAAACTCTTTTTTGATGTTTGTATAAAAATTGATTTCGAAAAATTTAAACATTTATGTATATACACACATTAACTGAGTATCTTTATGCATGGTTTAACAAGATCAGTTAGGGTTTTAAAATGAATTAATGATACTAAAATCGATTTCCGTGCGATCTTACTATTTTTGTGAGCAAACTCTTTTTTTTAATGTATCTACAAATGAAGAAGAATAAAGACAAGGTCTAAGCAAGTGGGAGTTAAATTAATATTACTTCTTAGTATAATACTCCAGTTGTAATTGAAATAAGAATTTTGGACTTTTGCAATTATGGCCATTGGATAATTAAAAAATGCGCACTCCTATCCATTTTGAGAATAATCAAAAGAAAAGGCATTGCCTATATCAATACTCATCCCTCTTGCACCTGAAGACTTTGGAGGAATGTAAAGAGATTCCAGAAAACTCAAAAAACAAAACAAAACACTTTAGATTTCATTTCGATCGTTATTCCTCCGATTTTTTGTTTGGTCTAATCGAATCTTTTTTATTTTATTTTTTTCCAACTTCGAACTTTAGTTCCTCCCGTTCAATATATTATTGAACGGGCAACAATATCATATGTTTCTGATGCAAAACTGGCAATCCGGGTCTCTCTTGCTTGTTCTTTGATGGATAACATCAACTTTGAATTCTCAAACGTCTCACAAGGAAACCGGCTACAGTTGCAGCCGCAACCGCCCCAGCCGTTTAATTTACAAGACGTGAATATGATCCATTACAATCAATCATCTCCATGGACTACAGAAACGTTCTCGGGTTTTACTCCATACGATTGCACAGCCAATCAATCTTTATCCGTACAATGTTCATCATCAAAGCCCTATCCTCCCTCGTTTCATTCATACCATCATCAATCTTCAGATCCTCCACCTTTAGACCAATCTGAATCGATGGTTCCTATGCAACCTCTTACGGATCGATATTTAAAGCCATTATATCAAAGATCATGCGCGAACGATTTCGCCGCAACAAATGCTTCAGCAGCCTCATACTCGCTTTCTTTTGAAGCAAGTCAAGATCCACAAGTATGCCAAAAAAAATCCCTTTAACTTGTTTTTCTTATTACCTTTTTTTTCTTTTCTTAACATTTAACAATGGATGATTCAACTTGATGGTTTAAAATGTTCTCCGCAGGAACTATGCAGGAGGACCTATAGTAATTCTAATGTAACACAACTGAATTTCTCATCATCACATCATCAACCTAAACAAACTCATCCAAGATTTTCCTCTCCTCCTTCCTTCTCAACCCATGGATCAGGGTCCATGGCTCCTAACTGTGGGACGGTAACCGGGAACAAGACACGGATAAGATGGACTCAAGATCTTCATGAGAAGTTCGTGGAGTGCGTGAATCGCCTTGGTGGTGCTGATAGTAAGTTAGAACCATTAACGAGACTTCAACTTTATAAGTACTTAAACCTTTATCCAAAAAAAAACTATTAGTTCTTAATTAATCACTTGATATATTCACTTTGCTTTAGCATAAAGTTATGTTTAGATATGTATATGAATCACGGACGGTCATGTATTAACCATAGCATGTAGATGTTATAATGATTACATTACATGAGATGAAAAGTCATCATATGAAATTATAACGCTCTCATATAACACTATGTGTGGATTGAAAACTTTCTCCTTTTGAAACAAATATATGCGCATTATTTGGAAAAAATGATTTGATATTTGTTTAACGGATAAAAATGTCCTTGTTTCTTTGGTGGGTCACTAAAAAGTGTAAGTGGTGCAATACTATGCAGAGGCAACGCCCAAGGCGATACTGAAGCTGATGGATTCTGAAGGACTCACAATATTTCATGTTAAAAGCCACTTACAGGTTAAGGTTACTTCTTCTCTATTTTCGCTTTTTTTTCAAAGAAGGTTATTAAATAGTTTTGGGTTAAATTTCAGAAGTATAGGATTGCGAAATACATCCCTGACTTTGAAGAAGGTACATTGATAAATATCTTTACTACTTATATTTTTTTTTTTTATAAAAGGCAATTTAGGAATAATGCAAATTTAAAGAGTTTTGTGTTGCAGGCAAGTTGGAGAAGAGAGCTTGTGCCAAAGAGATGTCTCAGCTTGACACAAAAACGTACATTTAATTTCCTTTTTTTTGTGTGCAAACATAATATTTTCTTTATTACTAAATGGTTCTCTATTTTCCTCTATATAAATCCAATACTAATTAATGACCTAATGGCGGCTTAGCGTAGCAATAACAACAAGATACTGATTAACATAATTATTCAAAAAGTAAGAAATAATGACCTGTTTAATGACTTTTTTCTTTTCTTTTCAATTTTTATGTTGTGGTCCTTTTGTGGAGGCAGTGGAGTGCAAATTAAAGAGGCACTCCAGCTTCAACTGGATGTTCAGAGGCATCTTCACGAACAATTAGAGGTAAGTTACAAAATGTAAATGTATACCTTAATTAGTTTATTAGATATAATTAAGATACTTTTCACCAAGTAAAACAATCCAATGATACATTTGAAGTAGGTGTGTTGGTATTTTAAGCTATCGTTCTCAATAAATATTTTAAGCTGTACATCAAAACTTGTTTTTAAGAACAAATCTTTCTCATTTTGAGATTGTATATGCATGTGTTGAAACATTTTGTGGCTCTTCTCACGCTGATAACATATATTTATGTCGCTAATGAACTATTTTTTCATACTAATAATCTATACATACAAATTTTTATACCACTCATCTTGATTCATGCGGCCTTTATTTTTTAGATTCAACGCAACCTACAACTGCGAATCGAAGAACAAGGGAAACAATTGAAGATAATGATAGAACAACAACAAAAAACAAAAGAGAGTCTTCTGAAGACGCCAAACGCCGAAGCATCATTGCAACTCCCAGCTCCCGATCACTCTCCACCGCATTTCTCGATACAAGACGCCGAATCCCCGATGCTAACAAATTATGAAGACGCTCAATTCCAATCAAAGATAGGCTGAACAATGAGAGAGATTAATGGGTAAATAGAAAAGGCCTAAAGCATGTTTCTGCTCTATTCAAAGTGGTATAAAGTTATAAGAGTCGCGACAAGAGAATGGCCAAAAGTGCTACACACACACTAACACTTGGGAGCAGAATCAGGTACTTGTGGGCAAGTGGAGTGTGATGGGGTCTCAGTCATAGACTAATAGATGTGTGAGATTATTCTTAATTAACTATTTGTCACACGAAGAGATAGCTTCTTAAATTAGTAACGCTGCTTTTAA
The DNA here is from genome assembly GCA_030161315.1 of Eutrema japonicum. Lineage (NCBI taxonomy): Eukaryota > Viridiplantae > Streptophyta > Magnoliopsida > Brassicales > Brassicaceae > Eutrema > Eutrema japonicum. The sequence continues at coordinate 54,358,712 of BSQW01000005.1, read as the reverse complement.
CATTGTGCATGAGGAACCCCACGTTTTATTCTTGTTTTCCCCTTTTAATATATTCTACTTTGAATATTCAATTTTATCTTTTCATCTTGTTTTTCTTTTACTTTCCAGATTAATTAAACTCGATTACTTTAGTATTACAAATATAAATCTGCATGCATATTATGTTGAAACTGAAGACCATGAGGTCATAATAACAAATGGGCTTTGATATGAGAAGTTTGACGATGTTTACAAAAGCAATCGATCGACGTGTATTTGTATTTGCTGCTGTCAAGGTATTTTCTTCTTGTTTTACGGCTATGATCTTACTATGTGTTTTTTTTTTCTAGATAGAAGGAGGATAGACACAAACCTTGCTGCATGAAATATTTTGCATGGAAGTATGGTTTGATGAATGTATCAGCCAATTCATGCCCGGTCCAAACCATTATGGTCAGGTTCAGCGCCAGCCACAAAGATAATGACAACATTTACAGAGAAAGACCCATTTAGAAAAATTGTTTTAAAAAATGCTGTAAATTCAAAACTTCATAATCTTTTATGATAAAAAGTCATTATGTCAAAAAAAAAAAAAAAATCATTTTCTTACAAAGGCGCTGATTCCTGTTAGGCCGGTCCTGAACCAACTGATCATTGGTAGAGACACGAGCATATGAAATGAACTAGGTTGAATTTTTGATACGAGAAAGTGATATTCTAGTAGCTATCGTGAGTTTGAAGAAGAACATAATGTAGATAAATTTTATTTTTGATTCAAGGAATAAATATGTACAAGAGATAAGAGATTTAATAACGACATCATCAAACCATAAAGTAATGTGAAGTTTTGTGAATTTGGGCGAATGGCAAATAATTGTTTTTAATTTTTTTGTTTTGTTTTTATGGTCTATCTAACCGGCACTAAAAAGAGTTTGGGTCCATCCTACAAAACCAAATTATCCAATTCAAAACCAAACTAAACCAAAAAGGAGAACAAATATGTATTCGAAAACCAAACCAAAAACGCAACTGATCAATAAACGCAAAACCCCCCCAACTCCTGTCTTCTCCGGCACAGCTTCTGATTATCCTTGGACATGGCAAAACAACTGCTGCGACTTGATATCCCATAGCACCAGATTCGAATCAGACCCAAACTCGTAAAAAGATTGAAAGGTAAAAGCTTTATATAATTGCTCAGCTATATATATATATATATATATATATATGTGTGTGCCCGTTAACATCGCGTACATGGCAATGAAGCTTATGCGAAACCCTAGATTCACGTCTCTTCTCAAATGGGTATCACAACTTTCTGTAGAAATCCCATTTAAACCCCCAATTTCTGCAACACCAAACCCTAGATCTTTCGCCACCCAGAGAACCGCCCAAGTCTCGAGTGTGAAGAGGACCCGGAATGGGATTCGAATCACTCCCTCTATTCGGAAAATGGCCGAGGAAGCGATGTTGGATTACTTCTACTCCACTAGGAGTTTGCAGTATATGGTTGCCGAGAGTATGAGCAAGAACAGTCCAATTTTTATTGATAATCTATTGAAGAAGGTGAATTGTGTTGCTGCTTCTGATATCAGCCAAACCATCACCAGACATCTACGGTTTCACCCGGTCAATGAGTTTGAGCCTTTCCTTGAGAGTTCAGGTCTCAAGCCCACTGAGTACACTCATCTGGTTCCCTCTGGTGAGCTCTTCTTAAATGAATTATTGCTCGAGAACCACCATGTTTTGTGTTATTCTGGAGTTGACCCCAAGAGGATTGGAAAGATTTTCGAGGAAGCTAGGGAAGTTTTCGGGTATGAAACCGGTGTTTTAGCTTCAAAGATTAAGGCGTATGAGGATCTGGGGTTTAGCAGATTGTTTCTATCCAAACTTATCGTTTGTTGCCCGAGTATCCTGATTGGGGGTACGAATGTCGAACTGGTTAAAGTCATGGAGATGCTGAAACCCGTGGGGTTTGACTCCGATTGGGTAATGAAGAACCTGTCAGAGAAGGCATCTTATGATTGGAGATCTGTGTATTGGGTTCTAAGCTTTCTTAGAGGTATCTGTTCCGATGAGCATGAGCTATGTGGGTTAATCAGGAAGCATCCAAGACTGATTTTCGAGAATTCAGGGGAATGGACATTGATTCTTGCTGGATTTGAAACGAAACTTGGGTCATCTAGAAGTGAAATCTGTTCGTTGTTTCAGAAATTCCCTCAGATTCAAGTAGAGAAATGCGTTTTGAATCTAAGAAATTGCTTCTTGTTCCTGAAAGAGATTGAGATGGAGGATGATGAAATCCGCAAGGTTTTCGGTTCTCACTCCTGGTGGCTTGGTTCATGTAGGTTGAAGAAAACCAGTAGCTTGTTCATTAATTTGAAGGCTTATAAAAGCCGGGTTTGTGAGGTCATTAAAGAAAACCCAGAGGAGATGAAGAAATGGACAATGGGGTCAAAAGTCCAGCCGCTACCAGCTACCGAAGTATACATGGATTCAAAAGCAATGAAAACTCAGTTTTTGTTGGACCTTGGATACAAGGAAAACTCAGAGGAAATGGAGAGAGCACTAAAAAGTTTCCGTGGCAGAGGATCTGAACTCCGAGAGAGATTTAATGTCCTTGTGAGTTTGGGTTTGAATGAGAAAGATGCCAAAGATATGGTGAAAGCGTCTCCTGATATCCTCACCCAGGCATGTGATGTACTAGAAACAAAGGTTAACTACCTTGTAAATGAATTAGGTTATCCGCTATCGACTTTGGTGGCTTTCCCTTCATGTTTAAAGTTCACTCTTCAGCGGATGAAGCTCAGGTTTGCGATGTTTTCTTGGCTTCAATCCCGAGGAAAAGCAGATCCCAAGCTTGCAGTTAGTACTCTGCTCGCGTGCTCGGACAAAGATTTTGCGAAATATTTTGTAAACCGCCATCCAGATGGGCTAAAGCATTTTGAAAATTTGAAGAAACAGCTTCTTTGAGATGAACAAAACTAATTGCCTCTCTGTTTGATCATCTTGTATTGATCCCATTATTCTTTAGGTACGCTTTCTAAAGATAATTTTTTTGTAGTAAAACCAAAAGCTAGCTTTACCTGTTTTACTTTTTTTTTTAAATTCACTTTTTCTTTTTCCTTTTTCTAACTTTGTGACAAGAACTTGAGTAGCAGCTAAATTGAGATTTAACAAAGCTGTTTAACATTGATAACTCTTCGTTTCTTGGAAAAAAACTCAACATTGCTAATTTGCAGGTATGATTGACGATAAAAAATCATAAATATTAAATTTAGACTATGATTTAATTTGCTAGATAGCCAAATTTCAAAGGTTCTATTTAAAAAATTACGAAATATTACGAAAAATGTGTTTTAGCTTCACCTAAACAATACTATTACGAAAAAATGTGTTTTATTCAAAAATATTACGAAATATTTTGCGCCGTTGAACAAAATAAACACCTTTTCTTCATCGGAGCAATGTACACGGGAACCGCCGCAGAGTGAAATCAGACAAAACATGAAAAAGATTGAGAGGTAATGTCTCTTATCCGAAAGCCTAGATTTTTCACCTGTCTTTTCAATTGGGTATCTCAAGTTTCTGGAGAAACCCCCTTTAAACCCCAACCTCCGGGAAACCCTAGATCTTTCACCACCCGAAGAACAATCGATGCTGAAGTTTCCGGCGAGAAATGGAGCGTTAGACCCCGGGCTGAGATTCGGAAAATGGCCCAGGTTGCGATGTTTGATTACTTCTATCACAACCGGGGATTGCAGTTTCTGGTTGCCGAGAGTATGAGCAAGAACGCGCCTGTTTTTAATGATAATCTTCTGAAGAAGCTAGATGTTGATGCTGATGCTGGCGACGATTTAGTCAGATCAATCACCAGATTTCTATGGTTTCACCCTGTGAATGAATTCGAGCCGTTCCTCGAGAGTTTAGGCCTGAAGCCGTCTGAGTTTAGTCATCTGATTCCCTGTGATAAGATGTTCTTGAATGAAGACGCTTTTTTGCTGGAGAATTACCATGTCTTTTGGAACTATGGGATTGGCAGGGAGAAGATGGGGAAGATCTTCAAGGAAGCTAGGCAAGTTTTCGGGTATGAAACCGGGGTTTTAGCTTCCAAGATTCATGCGTATGAGGATTTGGGGTTTAGCAAATTGTTCCTATCCAAACTTATTGTTTGTAGCCCGAGTATCTTGACTGGGAATACGAATGTTGAACTGGCTAAAGTCATGGAGATGCTGAGATCTATGGGTTTTGGTTTCGATTGGGTGACAGAGAACTTATCAGAGGAAGCATCGTATGATTGGAGCTCTATGCATTGGTGTTTAAGCTTTCTAAGAGATCTGTGTGTCGATGAGGATGAGGTACGTGAGTTAATCAGGGAGCGGCCAGGACTGATTTTCGAGAACTCTGGGGAATGGACACTGATTCTAGCTGGGTTTCAAACAAAACTAGGGTCATCCAGAAGCCAACTCTCTTCGTTGTTCCTGAAACTCCCGCAGATTCAGGATTTAGGGAAATGTGTTTCGAATCTAAGGCATTGCTTCTTGTTCCTGAAAGATATCAAGATGGAGACTGATGAGATGGGTGAGGTTTTCCGTTCTCACTCTTCGTGGCTTGGTGTATCTCGTTTGAAGCAAACTAGTACCTTTCTTAACACTTTGAAAGGTGGGAAAAGGCGGCTTTGTCAAGTCATTCAAGATAACCCTGAGGAGATGAAAAAATGGAGTAAGGGGTCAAGAGTCCAGCCGCTACCGGGTACCGGAGTGGACACAAAGTCGAAAGCAATGAAGACTCAGTTTTTGTTGGACCTCGGATACAAGGAAAACTCAGAGGAAATGGAGAGAGCACTCAAGAGTTTCCGTGGGAGAGGATCTGAACTCCGAGAGAGATTTAACTTCCTTGTGAGATTGGGTTTGAATGAGAAAGATGTCAAAGATATGGTGAAAGCATCTCCTGGTATCCTCACCCAGGCAAGTGATGTCCTAGAAACAAAGGTTAACTACCTTGTAGACGAATTAGGTTACCCGCTTTCGACTTTGGTGGCTTTCCCTTCGTGTCTTAAGTACACTCTTCAGCGGATGAAGCACAGATTTGCAATGTTCTCTTGGCTTCGAGACCGAGGAAAGGTAGGCGAGAAGCTTGCAGTTAGTACTATACTTGTGTACTCGGACAAGACCTTTGAGACTAGATTTGTAAACCGTCACCCGGATGGGCCTAAGCATTTTGAGGATTTGAAGAAACTGCTACTTTGTGAGTAGAACAAGAGTGCATCAAGATGTAGGATTGAGAACAACAGTGCAAATAAGCCTCAAAACAGTCAGCAAGAAATTCGATTATGTATTCGAGTTGGAGCACAATAAGCAGATTTGCTATGTGGAGCAGTAACTTCAAATCTCTCCACTCTGTGTTTTGCCCCATGAGCAGATTTGCTATCGTATGTTTTCACAAGTTCAATAGCAATTTTGGAGAGAAAAACTAGTCAAGGGATGAAATAAAAATTGTTACTCTAAGCCAAGCCGCAACACATTTAGTGAAGGGATTTCATAAATGATTGTGTTAGAATCTGAGGTTTAGCATCAAGGAAAATCATTTGAGATGAAGATTAAGCTTAGATGAAGAGGAGACAAATTAAGGTTATACAGATATTATCAAAAGTATGGTATCATATACCGATGAACAATTTAATTAAAAAAGGGTTTTACTTCGGAAAATCGTCTCACGTATGGCCACGTGGCACAGTGACTGGTTGACTCCAACGTCTCTAACTGCTTTTGCTGACGTGGAATATTCGCGAGTGCGCGCTTTCGCATTCTATTATGTTTCCTTCTGCTACTCACTCTATTGATCTTCTCTCCTCCGCTGGATTTTCTTTCTGTTTCGTTTCCCGAGAAAACGAGAGAAAGTGCGAGAAAATTCCACAACTCTTCTCTCTTCCTCCTTTTCTTCGTTCGACGGAGCTTAAAAGTTTCTGTTCTCTGCATTAAGCAACATCCGTGCACACACACTCTCTATCTCTCTTCTTTCTCCCTCCTAGAGATGAAAACCAAACAGCAATTGCAATGCCTCGCTGTAATTCTGGTCACGGTGATGCTCTTTGTGCTGGCTGAGACTGATACCGATCCGCTTGAAGGTAATTTCCAGATTCTCATCTAATTCTTCTCTGGAGCATGACTAAATGCTTTGCTTACTTCGGAACGAAATTATGTTCAATATTCTTGGAATAATGACAGAATATTTTTCTTGACTGGAAATTTCTTAGATCTTTTCCAAAACCTGTTCGACAAAATTACTGTTTAGTCTTCGAATACATGTAATTGCTGTATATTCGTGTTTCTTCGTTAGTTTCGGCTCTTCAAGATCTCTACAAGTCTCTGAACAATCCACAGCAACTGAGAAGATGGAGATTGGAGGGAGGAGATCCATGCGGAGAAGTCTGGATGGGAGTTTCCTGTTCTGGATCGTCTATAGTAGACCTGTAATTTTTCTGATAACCCTTTTCCTCAGTTTTATCCGGCTCGAACAAAAGCTGATTCATATGCTATTGCAGACAACTACGAGGGTTAAAGCTTTTGGGTAGTCTTGGAAACCAGCTTCAACATCTCCACAATTTGAAGAACCTGTAAGCAAACTTTCATGTTCTTGATCATGAGACTGAATCACTGAATCCTTGAAAGTTAATTCAAACAATTGGTCTCTATTTCTCCCTTGTGTTAGGGATGTTAGCTTCAATAACCTCCAAGGTGAAATTCCATTTGGCTTGCCTCCAAATGCTACCCACATGTAAGCGTTTAACCAAGTTCATTCATCATCATTTAACCAAGTACAATTCACAAGTGTTTTCGTTGTTTGTCGATTACAGAAACATGGCTTACAACAATCTGACCCAGAGTCTCCCATTTTCCTTACCTCTTATGACATCTCTTCTGTCCCTGTAAGTGGCTTATTCCAAATGGATATTCATTACATTGCCTTCTTTTTCTACTGATTTGTTAAGTAATGGCTCCCTCTGTCTTCTAGGAATTTGAGCCATAACTCACTATCTGGACCGCTTGGAAATGTGTTTTCTGGATTACTGATTAAAGAAATGTGAGTCTTCAGTTTTCTGTTAGCATTTCATCGCAATATGTAGATGAAAAGATACCTCATTCATATTCAAATAATATTCACTTTGCTAGGGATCTGTCATTCAATAACCTGACGGGAGATCTACCGAGCTCTTTTGGATCTCTAATGAATCTAACTTCACTGTAAGTATCTCGAAATTTTATTTGCAATCTGCTTTGTGCACGGATGTGTAACCTAATAATGGTTTTGCTGCTGTGATAACAAAACTGCAGGTGCCTCCAGAACAACAAATTTACAGGATCAATCATCTATCTCGCGGATCTTCCTTTAACTGACCTGTAGTTAACTCTTTTTGTGCTTTGATTTTGCATTTCATTGAACTTCCTGGCTTTTATGAGCTCAAAACGCTTCGTTGTTGCACATGTCTTCAGGAATATCGAAGATAACCAGTTCAGTGGTATTATCCCAAGTCATTTTCAGTCCATTCCTCATCTGTGGTGAGTTACTACTCCCCTCTTCTCAAAATTGGTTCAGACACCTAAGACTCATGATAATCAATGGTGTTTTGCTGAGCAGGATTTGGGGAAACAAGTTCCACGTAGAGCCCAACTATAAACCGTGGAAGTTCCCTTTGGACGTCATACCGATGATTCAAAATGCTACTGACTATCCAACTACTCAGTCGAGTGCCATTATGAACTTTCCCAGACCTCAGAAGGTCAGAAAAAAGAAGAAGGGCATAGGAGCAGGGAGTACAGTTTTACTGGTTGGCGGATTGGCTTTGCTGGGAACTTTTTTAGCACTTTTCGCAGTCCGATTGAGTCATCGACGTGCACAAAACCTTGCTGCTAGTCACAGAAGCAACAATAGCACAGCGTACTCTCTTCCAGTCAGTACAGGCCGAGGTAATCTATGCCTTTCTCGTCCCTCATTGTCACCTTCACACGTAACAGAATTTCCTGTTGCAACTGAAGATAGCCCACAGATGAAAAGGGTCCTGCCACCGCCAGTTCCCCAGCTGAGACATATACCTCCTCCACCTGTCAGAATCGACAAAACAGCAAGACGAAACAGTTTCTCTGCTACATGCCAATATCCAGCATATGCGAAGCTTTTCTCAGCTGCAGAGCTTCAACTGGCAACTAACAGTTTCAGTGAGGAAAACCTACTCGGAGAGGGTCCTCTTGGTTCTGTTTACAGAGCAAAGTTGCCTGATGGTCAAGTATATCTTTTCTTCTCTCTCTTAGAAAACTCAAAATGGGAAATTTTCATAATTCATTTCTCATTCATTGATGTTTTTTTTTAAAACAGTTTGCCGCTGTGAGAAACATCCCAATGTCTTCACTGTCTTTACATGAAGAGGAAAAATTTACTGAAGTGCTTCAGACAGCCTCCAAACTAAGACACCCAAACATTGTGACACTTCTCGGTTTCTGCATTGATAATGGGCAGCATCTTCTTGTCTATGAGTATGTTGGGCATTTGTCGTTGTACAAAGCTATGCATGATGAGGTATACAAGCCACTTTCTTGGGGCTTGCGTCTCCGCATTGCTATCGGAGTTGCCCGAGCGCTGGAGTAAGTATCCTTATCTTCTCAAACATAAATAGTAGCTTATTCCCAATCCTTGCAGATTTATTTTGACACGTCACTCTCTGGTGAATCATATAATTTTCAGCTATTTGCACTCGTCTTTTTGCCCTCCTATTGCTCATAGCGATCTGAAAGCAACAAACATCTTACTAGACGAAGAACTTACACCTCGTATTGCTGACTGTGGGCTTGCTAGTTTAAGGCCTCTTACAAGCAACAGTGTTAAACTTCGGGTAAGTAAAGACGGAATGTGTTGTATCGCTTAGTTGTTTGACTGATACCTAATGAGTTGAGATTTAGAGCAGGCTTCAGAGATAGCGATACAAAACACTGGCTATATAGCACCAGAACATGGACAATCAGGAAGCAGTGGCACAAAGAGCGACACTTATGCACTTGGAGTGCTACTCTTGGAACTGTTAACAGGAAGGAAAGCGTTTGACAGGTACACAAAGCATTTCACATACTTGTTGGGTGCAATAGATAAGCCAAGGCATTTGACCTTTTTTTTTTTTTTTTGTGTGTGACAGCTCACGACCCCAAGGAGAACAGCTACTGGTGCAATGGGCATCAACCAGACTTCATGACAGGCGAAGCTTAGAACAGATGATTGATGGAGGCATATCCGGCACATTCTCCTCAAGAGTTGCCTCACAATATGCAGACATTATCTCCCTATGCACTCAGGTATTGTCAATAGAGCTTCTTCACTCAGGATCATCATAAATACAATAACAACTAATCATTCATTCAAAAGCAGGCAGAGAAGGAGTTTAGACCAGCGGTTTCAGAAATAGTTGAAGCACTCACTGCACTGATACAGAAACAGAACAAGGAAGCAAGCAGTGGAGAAGACAAGACCGAGGTTGTTGTTGACCCTTTTAGTAAATCTTTCTGCTCAACACGGACACGCTTCATCTCCTCACCTACCTTCAGCAGCCACCCCTCCACTTGACCATTTTCTGTATCTCTTCTTCATACACATATATTCTTTACTGTCGAAAGAATAGTTCTTAGCATATGATGATGATGATGATAATAAAAACTAGCCTTGGTAAAAAGGGAGTTTCTTATTATATATCATAGAATTTTTTTTTTTTTTAAGTTTGAAACCCCCTGTAGTAAGAAAAAGGGGCCACTCGGTGTTCTGAAACTAAGTTTTCTGGACAATAACAAAAAAAAGATGAAACTAAGCAGAAACCCCAGCGTTCAGCAAAGTATTGATCTCTCCTCTTATATTCACAGGTCTGCCGTCAAATATGGAAGAGAGACTTGTCTCACATAGATCCTTCAGTGCTCTTGTTTTCACAAGGGCAGCCTCCTGCAATCAATAAACAGAATTTGTTAGCTCAATTTCCTGATAAACCTAGCAAATCTTAATCAACATTTCCGCCATAACAGAAGTAAAACCTATGCTTTTTGAGAACAGCCTATCTGATATACCAACATGAGCTTACCTGTTTTGGCCATATAGAAGAGAGTGAATTCTGAAGCTCCATGCGTCTTCTACCCACATCTTTCAAGCTCTCTCTTAACTTCACTTCACGGTGCTTCTTCTCCTCCAGCTCCGAAACTAGCCTATCTAGGAATCTGTACAAAAGTATACATATATCACAAGATATTGAACTCGCTGCGATCCACTGTCAGAAATTATTTATCTTAAAGCACCTTCTGGAGTTGAGAATCATGATCAGATCCCGAGATTTCTTGTTTGTTAGCAATGAAATGGCCATGGAGATACCAACCACCATTGGCTCAATGGTTTCAGGAGAATACTGCTGAAGAACCAAGGGGGCAACTGCTTGCACATGGTGTTGCAAGGACAGAGTATCTTCGTTTCTCAGTTCTATCAAACGCTGGTTCAAAAATGCCTTGACCTGATACAAGAGAAACCACATCACGTGTCTTACCGCGGTCAAGAAGAATCCCCAGGATTAATCTGAGCATTAATTAGTCAGGAATAAGATTACCTCATACAAATCATCAAGGATCTTGTTCCTATATTCTGTCTCCAACAGCTGGCTCCTCTCTTCTCCACTCCCTAAGACTTGAGTTGTGGAATTTGTCTGATTCTCCAGGCCTGATTCTACCAAAGCTGAATCACCTATTTCTTCTACCTGAGGTGTTTCAACACTTACATCCCAAGAAATCTCAGAAACATCAACCTCAGCGCCTTGGCTTTCCTCCACTTTGAATGGAGAATTCTCGGGAATATCACTGGCATTGACAATTTCATATGAACCTAGATCATTTCCACTATCAACTTCTTCTACCATACTAACATCCCAATCTATCTCAGCAGTTTCAAGTGTTATATCCCAATCAATGCTGTCTGCAGCCGCGTCTGTACCATTTGCATTCTCAGATGGATGAATAGTATCAGCATCAAGAGCTTCTGCGTCCCCCAAAACACTTAATGATGGAGGATTTTCACGAATGTCTTTCAAATTTTGAAGGACAACCCTCGCAGGCTTCTGCAGACAGATCAGAAGCCGTTCACTTCAATCTCCAGGACAAAGGACCAAAACATTTAGAGAGAGAATAAAGTTTAGAGCGGTCTTACATCTTTCTCAGTATGAACATCTTTAACATATGCAGAGTAGTACTCCATTGCCCCTGATACTGAGTCACTGTTGATAACTTCCAAAATCTTGGCAAAGGTACTAGGAAGCGAATTCGCAGTCTCCAAAAGTTCACGCCTCACATTGTTTCCCTGAAAATTAAGATGTTTAGACTTAATATGATCCTTCTAAAACCTATAGATCAACCCAGCCAAGTTTACTGCTAAAACCTGCAATCCAAGCTCTCGGCAAGCATCCTCGTATTTGCTTGCTGAGAGTGCAACGCTTCTTTTGATATCAGCTTCTTTACGATCAAGTTCCGTCATTTGTTGCTGAACCTTTTGCACTTGCTTTTTCAGATATGGGCTTCATATTTTGCAAGAAGTAATAATCATTGGGAAATGCCAAAGTAGAGAGACTTTAAGTAAAATCCTTCTGCTGAATCAAATAGAGCCATGCAAGAAACCAACTTACATTTCATAATTGACATTCTGAATTATTATCTGAGCTGCCTCCCCTAGATAAATGTGATCTTTTTCAAACGCACGAACAATTGCTTCCCAGACACCCTATAAAAAGGAAAAAATAACAGATCATAAAATGTACAACGAGACAATGAACACAAGAAGAGTGCGAGAGTTTTACTTACAGAAGCACCCGAAAGTCGACCAAAGATGTTCCGGCTATCCGGAGTTGTCTTCAGAAGAATCTCATATATCTTTTTGACCTCCAAGTAACCAATCACTGGAAGTAAAAGAACGGTCAGTTAGATGAGAAAACGACCAGCAAACACCCTAATCAGCATCAGACAAGACCAAACTTCAAACAAGCTTATGGTGTTCACAAAGACGCAAATCAAATCTCTTTGGCGTTTTCAAAAACAAAGACTAACACTTTAAGTTTAAGTGAGAGATGCGAACCAAAACGCAAAACCGAAAGGGAATTTTGCAGTCTATGCTACTCATTTCTGCTTCAAAAAGGACGAATTCATTTTGGGGCTTGAAAAACTCGCAAACTGATAAAAGACATTATTTAACAAAAGTTACCTTGAGGATCTAGGGTTTGAAAGTATGGATCGATGTCTTTAGGCAAAGAAGAGAACTCCTTTAAGATTTTGACTTTGATCGCGGCCACCTTCTTCCTCCAATCCGCCGGAATTCTCTTCCGATCCACCAACCATTCTTCGAATCCAACAAAATAAAAACCAAATTAAGACTAGAATCTCGAAAGCAGATACGGATTCAATCGAAGAACACGCAAAAAAAAAAAACGAAACGTAATTGAGATTCTGAATTACCGCCGAGACGGGAGAAGGTGATGTCGATGGGAAGATTTCGAACATCGTCTTGTGTCTGCATTTTTGTTCTCCAGGAAAACTTTCACGCTTTCTGAGGAAACTGTCTCCGATGTATTTCAGTTTAAGGTTTTGGATTGAGTTGCTGCTCTTCAATTCCGAGGAGAAAACGCATCATGTATCTGATATGCCGATTCCGGTTTTCGAGCAATTTACTCCGGTCCGCGGCAGATTAAAATTATTTATGGTTTTGATGGGTTGGTTGGTTTATTATTGATTAATCTACTGAGTTCTAATTTTTAAAATTTCAATGTTTAAAACTATTATTGTTAAGAAAAACACTTACGCATGGTAAAGTACAGAAAGATTAATTTTCAACGGCATTAATCTTGTTAGTTAAAAGTTTTATATTTTTTATGATCGAAAAGAAAATCCGATTTAGTTTACAGGTGTTCCAATTTTGAAAAAAAACATTGTTACTTTGGTTAAATCTTTTTCTTTTCTTTTTTTGCCATCGGTTAGATCGTCTTTATCAAACCAATAAGCTTAAACCAAACCCAAACCTAGACCATAGTGCTCATCCAAACAAATTTCAATGGAGCAGTTAATGGATACAAACAAAAAAATCAATCAATCAATTTATTGACAATCCAGATTCTAGTGGTTTATCCATCGAATGTAAGACCGGTTCATGTATCATTAAAATTTGGATTAATTTTCTTACAATATGATGGAATTGAAAACTATTTAAAACTATTTACTGCATTTTAAAAGATACGAAATATCTAGTATTTGAAGAATATAGTTGAACAATAGGAGAATAAAATATAATAAATTAGAAAACAAACAAAAAATATTTATACAAGTTTGTTATAATCAGAAACAAAAACTTCTACAGAGAGAGATGGAAAAGGACATGTTTCTTGACCGCTTTATCAGAATATTTTTCTTGGGTTTATACAAAAACAAAGTCGTCTTCTAATACTTTAAGGTAGAAGAAACTTTACAAATTATAATAATTAAGATGCAAATAATAAAAAAGGAGTTTGTCTTTTGCTTCTCCTCTCCAATCTCCATTTTCTCCAATATCCTTAAGTTTTTGAACCTTCCTCCACTTCAACATAACCGACCTCTCTCTCTCTCAAAACACCAAAAGTAGCTTTAAATGCTCCGTTACATAATCTCTTATCTCTTTCCAAGAATATAGAGAAAGAAAAATAATAGTTATATAGAAGAAGATATCACCTAGTGATCAAAGCACCGTCATCATCATAAGCTGCTGCCTCAGGGGGGAAGACCTACATATAAGAGATCGATCATCAATCTCTCTTCGATCATCATCTTTCTGCTGTTACTATCACGCACGCTCTCAAACATCATCCATATATATACTTCAACCATCATCAAATGCAAGGTCATCATCAACAGTTATCATCAGCCTCCGCCACGTCTTCCCATGGAAACTTCATGTAATTATAAGAGTTTTCTTTAGACCTAAAAGTCATAAACTTTTTCAATTGATGATCCACAAAGTTCATAGCTTCTTTTTTTTTGTGTGTTTTATATGTTCAGGAACAAAGATGGGTATGATCTTGGAGAGATAGACCCATCACTCTTCCTCTATCTTGATGGACAAGGACATCATGATCCTCCATCAACTGCTCCTTTACCTCATCATCACACAACCCGTATGCTCTCTTTCTCTCTCCTTTCTTTTTTTGGGAATTGTGGTTTGGTTTTTGTTTTAGCAGATAAGGAAGATTCCCTTGTGGAGAAAGAGAGAGAGAGAGAGAGAGAGAGAGAGAGAGAGAGAGAGAGAGAGAGAGAGAGAGAGAGAGAGAGAGAGAGAGAGAGAGTCACAGCAAAAGCATGCCAAACAGATTTCAATCTTTCTTCTGCCATCAGTACCCTACTTTCAGCTTTGACCAGATCCTCTCTTTTCAGACATCAAATCTTTCTTTCAATCCATATCCCTATATACGATCAAACTCTTCTTTAAACCCTTTTCTGATCTCTCTCTCTCTCTCCTTTTTCTTCTAATTAGAACTAGTCCACTCACAGATTTATATATACATATAACCAAACCATTTCCACACATCACATGACTCATCTATGAATCTTTTGGCAGAGAATTTGGCGATGAGACCTCCAACATCGACGCTTAACATCTTCCCATCTCAGCCGATGCACATAGAGCCACCTCCTTCTTCTTCTTCTAGACCCAATGTAATAATATTACTATATATTTCTATATATGCCAATTTTAGTTGGTTTCTGTTTCTAATTTAATTTAATGTCAGCGCAACTACTAGCTATTTCATATAATATCAAGTCAGACCAATTATTATACGTTTCTCATTTTTCTAATGAGTACTGATTTGATTGTTTTTTTTGTTTTTGTTTTAAATGTGTTTGGTAAGACTGATAATACAAGATTGGTTTCGGCTGCTGCACCTAGTGGTTCGACTCGACCATCTTCTGAGCCGTCCATGGACTTGACCAATCATTCTCAGTTTCAACTTCCTCAACCTTCTAAATCCATCAAGGTCTCTATCTATGACTTTAAAAAAAAAAACAATTTAGCTGCCTTGTTGATATATAAATGGAATATAATCTTAGACTATAGTCGTTATGGGTCATTTTGAAATGTTATGGCAGAAAGAAGGGAACCGCAAAGGTCCTGGCTCATCGGACCATGACATACCAAAATCATCAGACCCTAAGGTGAGTGTTTTCATGTACGACTATATATGCATAAATAAGATTAAAATAAAATTTCCTTTTTTGTGTTTGATATTTTCTACTCATATGTTTATTAATTTAATTTCTGACAGACATTGAGAAGACTTGCACAGAACAGAGAAGCAGCAAGAAAAAGCAGATTACGAAAAAAAGTCAGCATATATGTACACTTTAGTATTTGTAAATTGCAAGTCATATTTTATATCTAAATTATATATAACGTTATTTACTTTTGGAAAAATTACGACAGGCTTATGTTCAGCAACTCGAGTCATGTAGGATCAAGCTGACCCAACTAGAACATGAGATTCAACGTGCCAGATCCCAAGTAAACAGTTTTACCTGTCTTTTCGTATAATTAGTGTAATTAATTATTTCACTAAAGTCTAAATTCTTACAATTTGGTTTCCGATGGTTAGGGCGTATTCTTTGGAGGGTCTCTTATAGGAGGAGATCAACAGCAAGGTGGACTGCCTATTGGCCATGGCAACATCAGCTCCGGTACGTAACGTACAGTTTTATATATATGAATACCATAAATTTCGGAAAACCGAAAAAAAATGAGAATAATTGAGTAAATGTAATGAGAAGCAGAAGCAGCGGTGTTCGATATGGAATACACGAGGTGGCTGGAGGAGCAGCAGAGGCTGTTAAACGAACTGAGGGTGGCGACACAAGAGCACTTGGTCGAGAACGAACTTAGGATGTTTGTGGACACTTGTTTAGGTCATTATGACCATTTGATTAACCTCAAGGCCATGGTCGCTAAGACCGATGTCTTCCACCTCCTCTCTGGCGCTTGGAAAACTCCAGCCGAGCGATGCTTCTTGTGGATGGGTGGTTTCCGCCCATCTGAGATCATTAAGGTACATCTCGTCTTTTCTTATACCATATCAATATATTTTTCTATGTATGTGAGTATTTTTGTTTATCGGTTCTGCTTGTGCTTTACCCTCACACAAATTAAGATAATATATAAAATTAGATATTGTTTAGTAAAATGTGTCTAAATTAGTCATAATGATATTGGAAACTAGTAAATGTGGATCATTAGATATAGTACCTAAAATTTTGGATTTTTACTTTAAGATTAACTATATTTAACCATATCTTATACACTAGATTAATACACATTCCAGAATTCAATCATTGAACATTATCAAATTCTGTTGGTTTTTTTTTGTTTTGACGAAACAAATTATGTTGGTTACTTGCAGAAAGTATTATAATGACTAAAATAGTGACATTTATTATTTTTAACGTACATGTGCATAGAATATAGTACTTCCAACTTTATACAATTAATAGAAATTTTGATTTTCCCCGATTTACTTTCGAAAAGTTTTGGTCTTTGATTCTCTTAGAAGAGGGTACGGTATAGTAATAATAGATAAGACAGACAAGACATAGAGTATAGTGATATTGTTGGACGAGGTATATATATATACACAACATTGCATGGGGTGGACTGTGTATGTATAAAGCCAACCTATATACTTGTATATATTAATTATATACTTGTCTTTACATTAAGAAAATAATAAAGATACACGCAGAATAATTTTAAAAACAAATAAAGAATGCATGCAGTTGTGTGATGGTGAAGTATTTCTAGAAAAGGTTAGGTTTTGGCATAATGTAAAAGAAAGTGTCTGTCTGTTTTATCTTTCAAAAAAAAAAAAAAAAGTGTGGCTGTTTTTTCGATTTATGGTCCATAGAAGAGAGAGAGAAACAGAAACCCCCATGATATTTAACAGAGACGACCATAATAAACCAATCAAAATCAAAATAAATAAAAGCAACAAAGAAACATCTATTTTCGGACCCAATATCTGATACCTATAATTATTTTCTTAGCATGCAGAATATATAGTTGGATGATTATCATATTTTGCTTTTGGTAAAATAATTCCGAAACGCCTTTATAAGCTTATCTTTTATTTTAAATAATATGTGTAAAGCATTAGAGAATAATACGAACTAAAAAAAAAAAAAGGATGGTGTGCATATCTGACAAGACCCAATGTCTCAATCTTATGTCCTTTTTAGTGAAAACAAAAAGGAAAGAAGAGATTTTGGTTGTAGCTAGTAGCTTGTGCATAGTACACTAAACATTTAATGCATTCAACGTTCTTTATGCATCCATTAAGAGCATTGTTATAATTCTCTAATTGATATATATATATATATATATATATATATATATATGTGTGTGTATTAATTTGAAACGCTTTGCAGGTGATTGTGAACCAGATAGAACCATTGACCGAGCAACAGATAGTTGGGATTTATGGGCTGCAACAGTCCACACAAGAGGCGGAAGAGGCTCTCTCGCAAGGCCTCGAGGCATTGAATCAATCGCTATCTGAAAGTATTGTATCCGACTCTCTCTCGCCTGCCTCTGCACAACTTCCTCCTCATCTATCCAATTTCATGTCACACATGTCCTTAGCTCTCAACAAGCTCTCTGCTCTTGAGGGATTAGTTCTTCAGGTACCCTCTAATAATCCTTTTATTTTTATTGAAAAGTTTATGCGAAACTATATCTATATACCTATACCAATCTTTACATATATATGTATAGAGATGATATACAAATGGACCCCGAGGGCTGTGGTCCTATTCAGACTAGGAATACATATTTCGATTCTTTGAACTACTCCTTATAAAACACTACTATCACATATTTATATATTTTGTTGTTATAACACGCTATCTACACTTATAAAGACGTTTGTATGTTTGTGTACAACTTATATATAGCTAACCATCGGTCTTAATTGGTTAGAGAAGACATTCGTAATATAATAAATATAGTGGTTGAGTTTTGTATTGGAAGATTATAAGAGAATATTAAAACTATTTTGCAAAATTATTATACACATATATATATATATACAGCAAATGAAAAGTATTTAGCATCTTGATTCCGACATTATGTAAGTAGGTATCTAACAAAACACTCCTCTTTGTCTTATATCAACTTGGTGGGGTTGCTTTTCTTAGAAGACTAAGTTTATTAATTTAATATTTAGTTTCTTAATTGTTTAATTACTAGTTTAGAGCAGGCAGGTTTTTGAAACAAATTATATTTATGCTTCTATATTAATGTATCAGCCTATAATCTATATGCCAATGGGGATTTATTGGCTACTATTATATAACATTCATGCACATACATATCGGCATCTTTCATTTTAATAATTTCTTATTATGTTTGTTTTAATCTAATTAAACGCTTACAACTTTTCATCTCTAAATAATAACAATAAGGAATTTTTTTCTCTTTTAAAGAATTCAAACAAAAGAAAAAAAAGTCCAACTTAAGAGGTGATAAATATGGTTTTTATTTGGTAAAGAGTAAATATGGGGATAGTTTTCTAAAAAGTGAAAAGGATAAACGCACGTGACAAATGCTACCATGAATGTATTTGTATATTCACATATATATAGTCCAAAAGCAAATACGTATATGTAAATCATTTCATATGGAAACATGGGTTGTTTGGAGCCCATATTGTCCCATGATGTCATGGATGTAACTGTCCGAGTATCCCATCCTCCCAAAACACTCGCTTGAGAAAAATTTCTTTAGTTACATTCGATTCCACATTTTTGTCTCTACTTAATTTCGGGCATTTTTTTTATATCATTATTGATATGCATTTCTAGTTATACATTAGATCAATTATGTATGATTCTAATTAGTAATCAAAAGTATTAATCATGAAGCATGGCGTGGGACCGAGATATGGAATTCACAGTTTCACCTTTTTGACAATTTGCTGTCATGTTCTTATCAGTGTAGTAACAAGTTTTGATTCTTGTTTGATCAACATGTTAAATAATCGGTATTAATTAGTCGTCAATCAACCATATAATGTTGGGTCATGCATGCAGAATCATTTGATTCATACTTCAATTTCTACAACTATAAGTTGTTTCTAGTTAGCCTTTTATATACTCCCATTTGAAGAGATTATTAGTGATGGTCCATATTCAATTCATTGTCCTTAGTCTTAGTCAATAACATGAACGCAACTTTGTCCATATTATTTTGTTTTATTTTGCTTTTTTACTATTTCTCCATTTTTTATTTTTCTTATATAGTTTTGAACTAATACATTAAAAACTTACAGGCGGACAATTTGAGGCACCAAACGATCCATAGGTTGAACCAATTGTTGACGACCCGTCAAGAGGCACGCTGTCTACTAGCCATTGCGGAGTACTTCCATCGTCTTCAAGCTCTAAGTTCTCTCTGGCTAGCCCGTCCACGCCAAGACTGATGATGGCAAACACAAAAAAAAAAAAAAACAAGAGAATAGGTTGATTAGTTAGCCAGCTTGACCTCTTTATATATTATATATTGTCTCTCGATCTACTCAAATACAGTAATTAAAATTAGGGAAAATGGTTTGGCTTCTTTTGTTATATGATTCTTAATTAATATACGTTTTTAATTAAGAAGCAGATGATAGACAAGTACTGTTCCATACCTTTAATTCTTCCTTGTGCATGTGAAAGTCAAGACTTGATCTTCAATTCCAAACACATGAACATACACTAATTAATTCGTTTTTCCAAAAATATGAGGGAGAATTGAAAGGGAACAGAAGAGAAGGCTGGCAACAATTTTGCAATTGCATATAGGCAGAGAGAGAGAGAGATGGTTAGGTCAAAATTAAGCATTGACCAGTTAGGAAGGTGACAATTGGTGAGTTTTGTACGAGACCGTCAGGGACTTGGGATCAGTAACGTTTTGCTTTGGACTCAACGCCTATTTCTCATTAATCTTACTTTTCATTTCTTTGATGTCACCAATTCCCCCCCCCCCCTCCTTCACCAACCAGGTGTTAGGCTAGTGGCATCTAACCCGCAATTTGGATATGTGTCCGATTGTGTGTCTGTAAGGAAACCATATAACATGCCTTGGTTTATGAGAAAGAGATGAAACCACCTTTTTCAATTCAAAAAAAAACAATTCCCCCTTCAAATTGAACTTTATACTATGGTCAAACCAAAAACAAGATTTAGTTTGATTCGATTTACACCATGAATCCGATAATATAAAATTTGAAACACAAATGATATAAACTATGTAATTGCATGTATATGTGAGCATCGCGCATCGAGCTGGTGGGGCCATGAGACGGAAGGTCAGTGTTGTGTGTCTGACCGTTTCTTCAGTGTTGTATAGAGAGATATTATGCCACGTTTCGCTTTTCCATTTATCTATGGTTATTTTTTTTGTTTTTGGGTTAAAAAGTTTTCTATTGAAATTGCAAAAAAAAAAAGTAAAGGAAAAAGATTACAATTAGCCCATCAGAACTAGGCCCACTAGTTTTCGGGTTTCTAGACTAAAACCCAACAACACATTAAAGCATAATATTACAAGGAAGCATTTAGGGATTCATCGAAGGTGAATGATTTGACCAGAGACGAGGAAACCAAATGGATATGGCACATAAGAAGAGACTCTCTGAGTCTGAGAGAGGGTCTCAATTTCCTGAAACTGGAACATCTCTGTTCCTGATGTTAGAACCGATTTGTGAGGTGAAGCGTCTTCTTGTCCTTGGACCCTGAGAGGTGAGAATTAGCTTTCATATGTTTTATTTGATAATCAAGAAATTCCAAACTTTTATCTCTTACTATTATTTATAGGTCCGGAATCATCTCTTCCCAAAGTAACACGTAAGACTCGAATTCGGGTCTGATATTTTCATATATGTTTTATTCAAAATTTCACCTCAAATCTTTGATCAGGAACCGAAGTATGATGACCTGAATTACCGACGGAACAAATACAAAATAATTTATAAGACTCATACGATGTGCGAAATTCAAAATTTCATAGTGATTAAGTAGTGAATAATAAAACAGAGTAGACACACACACACACAACAAAAACACAAGTTACGATCACCTCGAGGCTCGAGCCATAAAGAAGTCGTACAATTTAAAGCATAATATCTGCTTTTGAAGGCAGCTTCCTAAAGAAGTTACTTGGAGCAGAAGGCATCTTGCTTCTGAACTTGGGATGCCTCATCCAGAACATCCCAGCCGCAAGAGCTACGATCTTGAAAGGGGTCACGTAAAGGATCATCGCTGCAACAAGACAAATAATCACAAATAAGCAAGTCGCACGCGGATCTCTCCAGCTCAACAGTGCTTGAAACCTCTCCCCTTGCGTTGCAATGTCTCCAACAACCATCTGGATCCGACCCGCAACGCTTCTCAACCTATCATACCTCATCTTCACAACATCTTGTCCCTTTGAAGTCGGGAAAGTGTCGAATTCCTCATCTAGCTCATCGGGTGTAGCCGCTTCAGCCCAAGAGATCTTTGTGTCCATGTGAGGAGGATGGCGTGGCCTGAACCGGAAATTCCAGAGCCCTATCAAGAACATGTAGAGGAATGTGGTTGGGAGTATCAACTCCGGGTAACAAATCAGTATGAAGAAGAGAATGTGGAACAATATCGTTGTCAACGGATTCTTCCAGTAGCAGACGTCTCCGAGCCATTTGCTCATAGCAATCAAGCCTGAAAATACAGAAACTACCCTGAAGAAGTTAGCTTTGCTCCTCCTCATGCTCCACATGTGCGAATCAACATCGAGCATGTACTCAACGATTTCTTTCCTCAAAGGAGGCTCTGCTCGAGATAATCGTGCGGCTACAATGCTCATCGCTTGGTATCTAAGACTGTCTAATTGGTTCACAGTGAATGGATGAAGATAGTGCATCTTTGGAAGCAGGGGATGGCCATAAAGATAGATCATGTGAGCCAAAGATAGACAAGTGAATCTCACAGCTAATTGGACCTCTCCCATTTTCTTTAACCCTTTTGTTTGCAGAACAAGAAGAGGGTAGGAGTGAGTGTAGATTCTATCGGCCTCTAGAGTAGATAATCGAATCCTTACTTTCCCGATTCTCGCATCGACTTTGGATCCATTGTTTGATTTCTCACTTCCGCCAAGGTGACAGTTATCAAAAACTCCCAATGTAATGACAGTACAAGGATCATAGACTTCCCATGTGTATTGCTCATTCCATTTAGGGTTAAAGCTCTCGATGATGGTTCTTGTTCTCACCCATTTTTGTCCGTACTTGGCAACACAATATGGATCTGTTGTCGCTTTACCATCTTTTGTTTTCATAGGCGAAAGCCCTTGAGCACTCAAGATTCCTACTTCAAGGATTCCAATAGGTTGCTTCCACAGTTGCCTTGCCGTAGGCTTCACGTCACTGATGTAGAGAGTCGATTCGTCCATTACATGGTAACCTCCTTCAAGGCAAACTCGTAAGTGAATGCGGCTCGAGAACTTGAGCTCGTGTCTCTTGTCTCCTTCCAATGCCCCAAACCCGAATTTTTCGAGGTTGTACCATTTGGAATGAACAGCTCTATGATCTAATCTTTTCTCAAACACATTCAATGGTGAGATCAGCCTCCCCATGACTTCATCTTTAGCTGATGAAACCTTGTTTTCGACCGTCAAGAAGAACTGTTCTTCAAATGGCTCTGCAGCCACAAAAACAAGATCTTCGTTCCACATCGGATTCGTTGTCTTGTCAGGGCATAGCTTTGTTTTCAGAATCTGATTCCCTACTTGAACCTTGACAAAAGCTTGAGGTGGTTGGCTCCTATCGCTAGGCTCAACGTCTTGCGCCTCGATCACATTAACCCTCAAATACCACAGTTTGGGAGATACATAGACTTTAGACCTCACGCTTTGGACACCTTCTCCTTGAACAGAAGAAGCATCTGAATGCCACGCATCAGGAAACGCTTCATCGGCTTGCGTCCCAAGCCAAACTGCTACCATAACCTCTCCTCTCTTCTTAGTTTCGCCACGGCGAGCTTCTAATCTGTACCATTGAGGTGCAAGTGGACTATCAGGGGGAACTCTTGTAGGAATCTCATGCATATCAAACACAACCTTCCCTATATAATCATCTCTTGTAACCATCTCCTTATCGCGCACAAATACTTCGACAGTAGAGGATTGGATCTTGTCTTTCGAAAAGGCGAAAACTTGATTCCACTCGGGGTTTGTTCTTTTCTCGAAATGTTTAGTCTTTCCTTTGTAGTTTCCTATTTTCACTTCCACATAAGGATCGCAATTACTCGTGACCGGGTTTGGAGGAAGATCCTTGGCTTTGACGACCCGGACATAGAGATAAAACATTTGCCCTACAAGGTCATATGTGCTTGAAACTCGTTCGCTGCTGATCCATCCACTTCCTCCACGTTGTCCTCCATGTGGCCATTTCTCTCCAAGGTCTGGTTTCATGTCTTTAAGCTTATATTCTTCTTGGCTCTTAGCTCCATCTTTCGCCGCCATGGTTTTAGGTTACTTGAACCAAAAGATTCTCTTTTTCCTTCAAAAATGCTTTAATTCAATACCTGACATACACAAAAGAGGCAGACAATTGCATGGATGAGCAGAATCTGAGAATTGCAAAGTTGCAGAAAAAAAATTGATTAGGCAAAACAACTTTCTTGGATGTAAAGAAACCTTAATAAATAGTTTTAAGTAATTCTATTTTAATCCCAAAACAATATAAATGATTCTTACTTGATTTTGACGCAAATATAAACTCTGTCTCTCTGTTCTGTTTTCATGAACTCGTTCAAGTGTTTGCAGGAAAATATAGAATAGCTTCGATCATCTTGTGTACATGTAAAGTGAAGATTTAGTCCCAGAACGAAAAATACAGAGTTAAAAGTTGAGAAAATTGTATATAAATGATAAAAACAAGCTATCAAACAAAATCAATGAATTGTAAGAACGATAAAAAAAACAGAGCTATTTTGAGATGGACAATAAATCATATGAAAGAATTATGAAACACATATGTATGCATGTACAATATATATGTAAAGAGTGATGAATTTACAAAGTAGCACCTTAACAAAGATGTTGAAGAAGTTGCCTTAAAACTCAGAGAAATGAAGAAAAAGTAAGAGGAAGCCAAGAAGTTATGTGTTTTTTTTTTTGATAAATGAGAAGTTAAGAGTGTTGGATAGTCAAAATTTGGTTTGATACAAAGAAGAATAAACCAACAAGGAGAGGGAGGAGAGGGAGGAGAGAGAGAGAACGAAAATGAAACAATTTTATTACACAGAAAAAGAGGAATCAGATGAAAAAGCAAAAACTAAAAACAAAAAAAAATACTCTTATTCTCTCTGTTTTTTTCCTTCTTCTTTTAGAGGGAAGCTGATTCTTTCTTTTATTTTCGTTTTATTAAACGGGGAAGCAGATTCTTTGTTGGACTTTAACCTTTATGTACATTCATATGCTCAAGTAATTTTTTTATTGAATTATTCTTGCAGAAAACATACATTTTTCTCATGTCGTAAAAAATTCAATTTCGTAAAATATATTTACTTTAATAAAGTATTATATTGAAGTGTGCGTTGGTTAAATTAGATATCAGAATAATATATATATATATACTTCTTTTTTTAAACGAAGATTCAAGCTAGGGCTGGGCAAAATACCCGGAACCGAAGAATCGAACCGAATCCGATCCGAAAAAAGGGAACCGAACCGAACCCGGAACCGACAAAATATCCGAACGGATCTTAGACTCGGATACCTGAAGAACCGAAACCGAACCCGAACCGAACCGAGAACCGAATGGGTAACCGAAATACCCGAAATATAATTATATACCCAAAATATTAATTATATTTAGACTTGATATAACCCAATTACCCAAAATTATAATTATAAAACCCAAAAATATCAATTATTGTTAGACCGAAATAACCGAAATATCTAAAATAATAAATTTTTTGAAAATTCTTAATTATATTTGTCAAAATTTAACCAAATTTTAATCAAATTTAGTATTTTTTTAGTTTTTTCCTATATTTCGGGTATCCGGAACCGACCCGAAAATACCCGAACCGAACCCGAACCCGAACCGAATTTTATAAATACCCGAATGGGTCCTTCAACCCAATACATGAAAGACCCGATACCCGAAAGAACCGACCCGAACCCGAACGGGTACCCGAATGCCCACGCCTAATTCAAGCATTAGATATCTAGTTATATTTGAAGCGGATAAGGTTCATAAATATGTTGATCCGGAAAAAATGAAATGGATCACAAATACTACATAAAAACAATATCTGCATCCAGACAAAAAAAATATTATAATTTTTTTTTTCTTTGATTACTATAGTATATTTTTAACAAATATTTTTATATGCTCTAGTGCGGGCATTACTCATTAGAATTAAAAATGGCGTTGATGTAAACCAAAAAAAAAAAATGGCGGGATAATAATGATGTTACTCAATCAAATAATAATCACTACTTAGCCTGTCCTTTTACTTTTTTTATTAAAAATGTAAAAGTTCCAGACTCGAAAAAGCTATTTTTAGATGCTTATTCAGTTATTATGATCAGAGAGAGAAATAAAGGTATATATATGAAAAGCTCACATGGAAAGTTGGTGTTATAATTATCGCGTAATTAGCCGTTTAGGCACTAAATATACACCATTAAAAGATCGGCGAACTTTAAAATTTATGTTTACTTTGTGTTACAACTCTAAGAAAACAGTAATTATTCGTCATATTTATACTTGTAGATGTGAATGCGAATATATGCAAGATCTTCGCAAATACTTCAATGATACAACAGCTACAAGATTGACCAAAAGTTCAAAAAACAAAACTACAAGATTGACCAACATGACGCTTTCGTGATCTCATTACTAAAATTGATTTGTTGCGTTTTCTTGCAATTTTCTCGATATGGTTATTGAAGTCAATTTTGGAAAATTTGAATAGTGGATATCTATTGCTAGAAACAAACAGATCACCATGCATACTTTTCAGTTTCGACATCAAATATTTACTTCAACGAGAGCATAAAAAATATAACAGATACACTTAAATATTTATTGCAATGATAAGGTAATATTAGCCACTACTATTAACTCTTAAGTAATCCGTAGATAGCAAATGAGCTATCCGCATAAGGATGTCAATTTTCTTGAAAATAGTGTATTAGACAAACTACAGTAAAACTTTTATAAATTAATAATATTGAGACTTTGAAAATTATTATTTTATTATCTTATCAAATTTTATAAATTTTTATATTGGTCCAGTTCGAAATCGGAAAAAATTATTATTTTATGGTAATTATTAATTTATCGAGTATTAATTTATAAATATTTTACAGTATAGATGAGTTGTACACAATTTCCAAAAAATCTTTTTGAGTATAAAATTTGTATTTCTTATCAAGAAAGATAAATTTAAGTTGCCTAAAATTCAAAACCTCCCAAAAAGGAAGAGAAAGAAATAAAAAGTGTGGAATAAGTTCTTATATTGGTTCTTTATCAAAAAATGTGATCAGTTGGTTCTAACAATTACTTGGTGTATAAAATATATTAAAATGGAATGGCTTTCATTCTTTTTTTGAAAGAAAAAACAAATGAAGGCTTAGTTTAATAACTTTATGAACAAACTTATCAAGTTGTATTAAAAAAAAAAAGAAACGGGTTAAAAAAAGAAACTTATCAAGTTGTAAAGGATGAAATACGCTTTTTCTGTCCCAATGATGCTTAGTAATGATGGCTATATTATTGTGTGTTAATTTATGTAGAAAATTTCCCCCCACCATCCAAATATCAACTTCGTAGACATCTCCCTACCGGTAGACTGACTTGTCACATAATAGCCAGTTTTCTTGGTTTAATTTGGTTCACACTAATACAATTGAATAATGTACATCGAAACCAAAACCGAGGGGTATACCATACGATCAAGTTAGGTTTAGAAGGCAAGCTGTCTTTTTAGTGTCTGGAAAATGTTTATTTATCAAATCTAGTATGTGTGATTTGTATTTGTATGGGACATAATAGTGGCTTCAATATATGCCCATTGTATAATTGGGCCTCATTCACATTTTTCAAAAAAAAAAATATAGTGGCTTCAATATATGCCCATTATAAATATACTAATTGGTATTAAGTAATTGGGCCTCACTCACGTTTTTCATATTAATTTAGCCCACACTTTAGACTTTTTGTCGACGATGTCTTTGTTCATAGAAATCCCTTCTCACTGGAGTTTTGCTATGAGTTTTCTATTGTGGCTGAATAGAGTTTTATAGATGATCCTTGTCAATTTTCTTTAAAAAGTTTACATTTACAGAAGCTTTCCAAGTTTTTCCAAGAAAAATAAATAAACGAACAAACAAACATTTGACTTTGTTGTTGTCTGGATAACATTCCCATAAAAACAGCTTGATAAATTCGAAATTATTTGTAACTTCGAAATTATATCTTATTAACAAATTCTCAAGAAATGAGTATCTGTTTTGCACCGAATAACAACACTCATTTCTAGAGAAGGCCCCAAAAAAAACCATGGTGACCAAAGGTTGTCGCATCCTCACTAAGAAATAAGTCAGCCTCATCACATTTAAAACTTTTTTTTTTTATTTTGAAAAGGATTGTTCAATAAATTTTATTAAAATAAATAAAAATGGATTAAAACAAATTCTAAACTTTTTATTCATGTCGCTTATAAGTAAAATAAAAAATCTATAAAATGTTAAATGGATACACCCAATTTATCAAATGGATACACCCAATTTATCAAATGGATATCTAACTTCGACATATAAAAATAAGATATTTTTTTTTGTGCCATTTTGCAAATTAAGAGCATGATTATCAATGAAACAATGCAAGTCTCAATTGAATTAAAGTCATTAAAATAAATTAAAAAATGCAATTATTAACAGAATTTGGCCTGAGACGTATCAGTGGGTTGAGACTCTTGAGACGTCTCACCCCGGGCACGTGTCGTCACCATATTGTACCAAAACTTTTTGTCTGACCAAAACTCTTGAGACTCTCATCTCTTCCTTCTCTCTTCATCGCCAACGGTATGTGATTTCCAACACTTTTTTGAACAAGGTTTTATTTGGTTAAGATATTTTTTTAGGCATGTGTTGAAATTCCTTCTTCCACTTGTTAGGAATTGGATTAGACTGATTTTTGGGTTATTTATGCAATCTGCAACATAAATTATGGTTTCCTTAGTACTGGATTTGGAGATCCTTTGAGATCTCTTGCCATTGTGAAACTTGTTATTTTGCTTCATTTTCTGGAAATTATTGTCAGTATTTTTGTTGTCGCTATTTTCCTTTAGGTTCTTTCATTGTCTTGGTATTTTGATTATGTATTCCATTAATTTAGGGAGGTTTCCTCAGCTTCATCTTTTCTATTCAGCTAAATAGATGCAAGAGAAAGACAAAAAATGTTCTTAAATTGGTTTTTGCTGTGATAAATGTGTGAGGTTTAGTGAACTTATGAGATTAAGATATGATATGTTTATTAGATTGTGTTCTGAATCAGTTAGATAATTAGGCTTTTAAGGGGAAGCTTGGTTCACTTTATAGCTTCTGTTATGTCTAAATTGAGCTTATGTGGATATGGTTTCTGAGTTATATGATCAAGAATGTATTTTCCGGTTAGTGAAATAGAGGGAATACTTGAATTGAGAAGCTTTGTGTATTTACTCTTTGCAGGATCCAAGCTTGTCATGTTGATTTAAGTCTGTCTTTCTATTTCTCTTCTCCCTGATTTCAAGTTTGCTTCTTCACTGGATCTGGTTATCTATAACAACTTTCTTTTAGTTTTTGAATTTGTGAGGTCTGTTTTCATCAGGAGAAAGAAGCCAAGAAAGAAGCTTTCAGGAAGTATTTGGAGTCTGGTGGAGTTCTTGATTCTCTCACCAAAGGTATCATTTATTTTTATATAATCCAGCATTACTTGACCTATTGCAACAACTTTTTTCTATTGAATCATTTCATCTGTTCTGAAAAATAATTCATTTTTAAACTCTTTTCTATGTTGTGGAACACTATGGCATTGTAATACTGGTTGCTTTGTATGAGCAGAATGACAAGCCTTCCTCTGCTTTAGAGTAAGTTTTCGTAGCCGTAGCTGAGTTAATTCCCATCTCCTCTACCTCTCTGTTTGTTTGGTTAGTAGGATAGTAGTGTTTGGTTAGTATAGATAGTAGTTGAGTTAATTGACAATAAATTGTGATGGAGACTTTAAACCTCCATCCTCCTGCTATATAGGTTAATTGTCTCACATGCTCTAACTACAACTGTCAATCGTCTAAAAAACATAAATACAAAGTACATAGCAATTAAGTTACAGAACTATAACGTAAACACAACTTAAGTTATAACTTTAACAGAAGTACAAGTTACTTAAATAACTACAAGCAGAACAAACCAAACTTAAACAGAACTAAAAACATAACTTGAAAGATAAAACAGTAATGGTGATGGAGACATTAGCCATTAATGATCCTTCTATATAATTAGCAAATCTGTTCTTGTATATCTCTTAATCCAAATCACCAACAAACACCAACAAAAAAAAAACAATCACAAAACTTCTATTAACCGAAACAGTTTCCTAAACAATGGATTCCACAGAATCCTATAATCCTTCCCAATCCTTTATTGATCTCTTGAACAGCCAACAAGAGATCAATAATGAGGAAGCAAATCATATAGATTCACCTACACCTAGAGAAGCTAAACATAAGCAAAGATGGACTCTTCCAGAAGAGAAAGTCCTTGTTTCTGCTTGGTTAAACACAAGTAAAGATTGTGTTGTGGGCAATGAGCAGAAAGGACTTACATTATGGAACAGAGTTACAGCCTACTATGCTGCAAGTCCATCTGTTGCACACCTTCCAGTTAGGGAGAGTAATACTTGTAAACAAAAATGGTCAAAGATTAATGAGCAAGTCGGCAAGTTTGCTGGTTGTTATGAGTATGCTTCTCGTGAACATCGATCTGGTGAGACAGAGGATGATGTTCTAGAGCTTGCATACAAGCTCTACTTTCAAGATCAAAAAGTAAAATTTACACTTGAGCATTGTTGGAGGCTTGTAAAAAATGATCAGAAGTGGTGTTCCTTAATTAATCAAAACACCAAAAGAACAAAAGGAGCACATGGTTCTACAAAAGGAGCACATGGATCTCAGGTGGAGGAAGAAGCCATTGAGAGGCCAAATGGTGTTAAGCAAGCAAAGGCAAAAGGGAAAAAGCGAGCTAAGCAAATGGATGGTCATGAGAGTTCACTGAAGGAGTTAGACGCGATATGGGCTATCAAAGAAAAGGATTTGGCTATTAAGGAAAGGATCTCAAAACAAAAGCTCCTAGATAGCCTAATATTGAAGCAAGAACCATTGTCCCAATTTGAGGAAACTCTTAAAAACCATCTCATTTCAGAAATGTGTGTCAAGTGAGTTTGTGTTTGTCGGCAAAAGACTTCAGTGAGAAGTAGTTGGAGTGATGACATGTTGTTGTAATAGGGAGAAGTAGTTATTGTGTTTGTTAGCAAGTGAGTTTGTGTGTCTCGGCAATTGAGACTTCAGTGAGTTTGTGTGTTTTAGCAAGTGAGTTGATGATGAGAGACTTGATGGTTTTTGTGTTTGTTAGCAAAAGACTTCATGGTTCATAAAGGAAAAAAGTACAAGTAGTTGGAGTAATGACATGTTGTTGTAATAGGGAGAAGTAGTTGGAGCAAGTGAGTTTGTAATTGTCACATGGTCGGTTGTGTGTTTATGTAATATATATGTTTGCATGTTCATGGTTGGTTACTTTTTATATTTCATATACTTCTTCTTTGAAAATCTTCTTATTTTTCACTATCATACATCTAATTCTCACAAGAAGTAATCGGTTACTTGGTTTGTTCTTGTTCACAAGTTCTTCACCAAACTTTCTCATCAAGTAACCGATTTATTCAAGTCATCTTCTTGTTCACAAGTTCTTAAATCTTCTTTGAATAATATTCACTTCAAAAAAACACCAACAATCACTTATTTTCCTCTAATTTCCATATTCTTCTTTTCTCCCAATATTCTTATTTTTAAAAGTATGTCATCATCTAATTCTCACAATTTGGATGAAACATTTGATGAACAACTTGAGGACATATTTGATCAAAAAATTGAAGATTGTCTTGATGGAGTCCGTAACCGTTTGGCCGGGAAAAAATGCGGAAAAACGAGCTTACATAGAAAGAGGCCGTGAGGAGGGGCACATTCGTTTATGGAATGATTACTTTAGTGAGGAGCCAGTTTATCCGGACAACCTGTTTCGACGAAGATTTAGAATGAACAAGGGACTGTTCTTGCGAATTGTTAATAGATTCTCAAATGAAGTACCATACTTCCAACAAAGACAAGATGGTTCGGGAAGATTGGGTATGTCTGCCTTACAAAAATGTACACTCGCCATTCGTCTAATGGCATATGGTATTGCCGCTGATGCGATGGACGAATACCTAAGGATGGGCGAAACCACATCGAGAAAATGCTCAGAACATTTTGTGGATGGCATTATACATATGTTCGAAACTGAGTACCTGAGAAGGCCTACGCCAGAGGATCTCCAGCGATTACTCAATATTGGAGAGTTCTGCGGATTTCCTGGGATGATAGGGAGCATTGACTGTATGCATTGGGAGTGGAAGAATTGTCCGACGGCTTGGAAAGGACAATATTCACGTGGACATGGAAAACCAATTATCGTTTTAGAGGATGTGGCTTCACAAGATCTCTGGATTTGGCACGCATTTTTTGGAGCTCCAGGTACATGTAACGATATCAATGTTTTTGACCGCTCTCCGGTTTTTGATGATATATTACAAGGTCGAGCTCCAAAGGTCAGTTACTTTATCAATGCTCGTCAATACCATATGGCTTACTATCTCACAGATGGTATATATTTGAAATGGGCTACTTTCATTCAATCCATTTCTCGGCCACAAGGTTCCAAAGCATGCTTGTTTGCTAATCATCAAGAGGCTGTCAGAAAAGATGTCGAACGGGCTTTTGGGAGTTTTGCAGGCTCGGTTTGCTATTGTTCGAAACCCGGCTCTTAGTTGGGATAAGGCTAAAATAGGGAAAATAATGAGAGCATGTATCATATTACACAATATGATAGTAGAAGATGAACGAGACCAATGCACGCAATATGATTTATCAGAATTCCTGCAAGGAGAAGGAAGCATAACTTCACAAGTGGACTACACGTATTCTACGGAAACATCTACATATGTGAACAATATGATGGTCAATCGAGCTCAAATTCGCGAAGAAAGAATGCATCAACAACTAAAACATGATTTGATTGAGCATATTTGGCAAAAGTTTGGTACAACTGAAGAATAGTCGGTTTAAATGTGGTTTTTTCTTGTTTTCCAAATTTCTTTCATGTTTTTAATAAAATTACTTATGTAATAAAATTTTATAAAAAAATAATATATTTTTTATGAAACCCATTACAGTCTCATGAATGCACACACATTTTTACAAAGTTTCTAATTAAGCCTCATCTAATATTTTAATAATAAATTTTTGTGTTATGATACCCAATTAGTATCAATGATAATCATGCTCTAACACTTATCTTAAAATATATATATATATATATTGTGTATCTGGTATTCTTGCATTACCCAAACAGATTCAACACCGACGTTGACCATTAAAATATTGACTGTTAAGATCCCTATGAAATGTATTGACAGATAAGAGATCAAATCAAAACAACTCTCTCCAAAGTATAATATGACTATATATCATCACACTTTCCATAAAAACAAACCACACCATATGGACAAGACAAGGACGTTGTTTTTCTTCGCGCTCCTCGTGACAGCGTTATCGAAAACCTCTGTAACCAAGATGACAAAAACACCCTCCTCAAGATCAAGAAATCCCTAAACAACCCTTACCACCTGGCTTCGTGGGACCCCCAAACAGACTGTTGCTCCTGGTACTGCCTCGAGTGCGGCGACGCCACCGTTAACCACCGCGTCACCGCCCTAACCATATTCTC
Organism: Eutrema japonicum; assembly: GCA_030161315.1. NCBI lineage: Eukaryota > Viridiplantae > Streptophyta > Magnoliopsida > Brassicales > Brassicaceae > Eutrema > Eutrema japonicum. The sequence continues at coordinate 54,325,568 of BSQW01000005.1, read as the reverse complement.
CGGTGGGATCTCCGGTCAGATCCCGCCTGAAGTCGGCGACTTACCGCATCTGCAAACCCTTGTCTTCCGCAAACTCACTAACCTCACCGGTAAAATCCAACCCACCATCGCCAATCTCAAGAACCTCCGGATCCTCAGGCTCAGCTGGACGAATCTGACCGGTCCAGTTCCTGATTTTCTGAGTCAGCTCAAGAATCTCCAGTTCTTAGACCTTTCCTTCAATGATCTCTCTGGTTCAGTACCAAGCTCTCTGTCTTTGTTACCTAATCTCTTATCCCTTGATCTCAGCAGGAACAAGCTTACAGGTAAAGAAGTCTCTTTGTCTATTTCAATCATCGATTTCTTTACTTATTTGTTTGCCATATCTGATTATTAAATTGAATGCAGGTCCGATACCAGAATCGTTTGGTTCGTTTCCAGCAAAAGTCCCTGACCTTTACCTATCACACAACCAGCTCTCCGGTTCGATACCCAAATCACTAGGCAATCTCGATTTTAACCGGATCGATTTCTCCCGGAACAAGCTCCAAGGCGATGCTTCGATGTTGTTTGGAGCCAACAAAACGACGTGGTCCATTGATATATCGAGAAACATGTTCCAGTTCGATCTCTCCAAAGTTGAGATCCCTAGGACACTTGGTATCTTGGACTTGAATCACAATGGCATCACAGGGAATATTCCGGTTCAGTGGACCGAAACTCCTCTTCAGTTCTTCAATGTTAGCTACAACCAACTGTGTGGACACATCCCCAATGGAGGGAAACTTCAGACATTTGATTCTTATTCCTATTTTCACAATAAGTGTTTGTGTGGTGCACCACTTGACACTTGCAACTGAATAGCCTAAAACTGTCAGAGAATCCAATAAAGTACACTTATTCCTATTACTCTACTTTTCCAGAGAATCCAATAAAGTCTATAGACATTCTTTCTTTTATGAAGGCTAATTTAATCCTTTTCAACCAACTTATTAAGTTGTAAAGGATCCAACTTTTGTTGAAATAACTCACGTATAACATTCGACTTTAAATGTTGTGGGAGGTGTAATTTACGGTTTTATAGCCTTTTTTTTCGGTGCATCTAATTGATCAAATTCGACTTCCAGAACAAAAACAAGATCTATTAGTAACGCCAAATTTTTTTAATATATTACATATAATGTATTTTTTGGAAAGACCAAACTATTCGTAGGTATTGTTCAAAGTATACTTAAATGTGTTTCATCTAAAACTATAAACCCCGCTTTCTATACATAATTAACTTTTTGTTAAGATTTTATTTATTTTGGAATCAAAGTCGTGTCTATTAAAAAAAAAATATTTTCTTCGGATTTAATTTACATTACAGCGCGTGACAAAGTTTTTTAATTTGAATAAAGTAAAAAATAATTTCAATTTGTTATAAACGTTACATGATTATAGTATATAGTATTTTTTTACAGATTTTAATGTATATATATGTATATTTTAAGAATATGAATTTGGTTGTCAAGTTTATATTTATTTGAAAATAGATGATTACTTTTGGGTTAATAAATTTTATAATATGTCTAACTAATAATTATAGATAAATATGTCAATATGGATTAATCTCCATACTTAACCCGCAAAGAACACCAACTTTAATATACACCGTTTATTGACTGTTGGTTTTGTACTCGGTCCAAGAACTTAAAAAAAAACAATTTTTCCGTGTCTAACTTTTTATAAAAGTAGTAACATATTTTTCAATTTTAGTTTTGATATATGCACAAATAAAAAATATAAAAAATATATTTAATTTTCTAATAAAAATTCATATTATTTAGTAAATTGAGTATAACAACATCTATCTTTAAACTAAAAACTATTATTTTGACTTGCGATATCCGTTTTTGTGGGCACTTGAAAATTAGAGTCTTAACAACTTTAATATACACCGTTTATTGACTGTTGGTTTTGTACTCCGTCAAAGAACTTAAAAAAAAAACAATTTTCCCGTGTCTAACTTTTTATAAAAGTAGTAACATATTTTTCAATTTTAGTTTTGATATATGCACAAATAAAAATATAAAAATTATATTTAATTTTCAAATAAAAATTCATATTATTTAGTAAATTGAGTATAACAACATCTATCTTTAAACTAAAAACTATTATTTTGACTTGCGAGATCCGTTTTTGTGGGCACTTGAAAATTAGAGTCTTAACATGTCCCGTGGCGGGCTAATCTATCTATTTAATCTGTTTTGCAGTGGATTAAAATATTTTTTTGGTTAACGAGCAAAAAATTATAAATATATTTTTTCTTTAAATATATATGAATTGATTATTATTTAAAATAAAATAATAATATTTTTAATAATTGTAATAATTAAAAAACTAAATACACTCTTGAATGAAAAAACACTTTCCATATTTTCTACAATAATTTTAAAAGTCAATTATATTTTTCCTAATTTAATTATATTTTCTTATTTGTAGTGTCATATTATAATATGTAATAAACTACAAATTTAATGGTAATTTCGAAAATGACTCCTCAAATAATATACATAAGATTTATATGATTAGGACCCGGGACGATACATAATTTAAATAAATTACACGGTATGTAAGTTTTAGATTACAAGAAATTGCTATAGATAAATTCTTATGCACAGACATAACAAATCAAATTGCTCTATCTATAGTCATCGCACTTTCAATATCACTCGAATACTCCAATTACACATGATAAGAGAATGCCATATCCTTGCATTATATTCAACACCGACATCATTTTGAGACCCAAAAAAAAAACAACACCGACATATTAGCAAATGTATTATTGATATTGACTATTAAGGTTCCTATCAAATCAAATTTCTCTTTCTTTTGTTATTTTTTTAGACGAACATATCTCTTTCTATAGTCTATATAAATTACACACACTTGAATTTCAACAAAATAATTCAAAATCGACGAAAAAAACCAAAGACCATGGATAAGACAAGTAGGACACTGCTTTTCTCGCTCTTGTTTTTCTTCGCGCTCCTCGTGACAGCGTTATCGAAAAGCCTCTGTAACAAAGATGACAAAAACACCCTCCTCAAGATCAAGAAATCCCTAAACAACCCTTATCACCTCGCCTCGTGGGACCCCAAAAGCGACTGTTGCTCCTGGAACTGCCTCGAGTGCGGCGACGCCACCGTTAACCACCGCGTCATCTCCCTAACCATATTCTCCGCCCAGATCTCCGGTCAGATCCCGCCTGAAGTCGGTGACTTGCCGTATCTTGAGAAGCTTGTCTTCCGTACAATCACTAACCTCACCGGTCAAATCCAACCAACCATTGCCAAGCTCAAGAATCTCCGTTTTCTCAGGCTTAGCTGGACCAAACTGACTGGCCCGATTCCTGGATTCTTGAGTCAGCTCATGAATCTCGACTACTTAAACCTTTCCTTCAATAACTTCTCTGGTTCCATACCCGGCTCTCTCTCTTTATTACCTAAACTCCAGTATCTTGATCTTAGTAGGAACAAGCTTACAGGTGATCGATCAATCACTCTCTTTGTCTCTATTATTCGTCGATTAATCAGATTAACAACAAACTTTACCTTTTCTAACGTTAAATTTTTTAAACTTTCAATTAGGTACGATACCAGAGTCATTTGGTTCGTTTAAAGGAGAAGTCCCTGACCTTTTCCTATCACACAACCAGCTCTCCGGTTCGATACCCAAATCACTAGGCAATCTCGATTTTAACCGGATCGATTTCTCCCGGAACAAGCTCCAAGGCGATGCTTCGATGTTGTTTGGAGCCAACAAAACGACGTGGTACATTGATTTATCGAGAAACATGTTCCAGTTCGATCTCTCGACGGTTAGGATCCCTAAGACACTTGGTAACGTGGACTTGAATCACAATGGGATCACAGGGAATATTCCGGCTCAGTGGACCGAAATTCCTCTTCAGGTCTTCAATGTTAGCTACAACAGACTTTGTGGACGAATCCCTAATGGAGGGAATCTTCAGAAGTTTGATCCTTACGCCTATTTTCACAACAAGTGTTTGTGTGGTGCACCTCTTGACAGTTGCAAGTAAACCAAGCTTGTCTCTAAGGTCTCCAAGAACAAAAATCGGTTGAGTCTATAAACAAAATGTATTATCAACCGGATTGGCTAATAAAACGTGAACCAAAACTTGTATTTGATGAAATCATAGCATATTTTCAAAGTGTTTGATTTGATCAGTTAGCAACGCTTGAGTACCACAAAATACACAAGTGATTACAATGGAACTATGAGTTCACACGCACCGTAGGCGTTCATGGGAATTGAGAAAGAAAAACAAACAAAATACTTTATTTTAATTTAAAAATCCTTACTGCAACTTGTTTAACACATGTGGTCTAGTCTGCAAGAATAACTAATAGTCCCATTCATAGCCTAATATATATCATCATAGTTTCCATTAATACTCAAAACACAAATACAAAAACACCATGAAGAAAGACAGCGACATTATGAGTGACGGAGACTCCGGCATTTTTTCTGATTTTGTAATCGACTTTTGTAACAAATACTTTATCTAATCTATTAAAATAAAGTGCTATTTTGTGTCCAAACAGAAAAAATGAGAAAAATATATTTTTATCCTGAATAAATTTTAAACTCTAGATTTTTATGGATAACAATCCATGTTTATTTTGAATTAATAACAAAATATGTTTATTTTGAAATTTAAATCTTATTAATACAATTAGATTTATAATTGAATATTTTTCAAACTGAAAAAGAATATATTATTAATTAGATTTGCACAACCATAAATTTGATTATGCATATGGACAACATTCAATTACTAATACATATTCAATATTTTTAGTTTATATATATAAAATAAAAATATTTTAAAATTACAGATTCAATATTTTTAATTTACATATATAAAATAAAAAATATATCAAAATTACAGATTCATATTTTTAAAATATTTTTATTTCTTTACAAAAATAATAAACCGGATATTAATTTAGATTTAATTTAAATATTCAAATTTAAATAATATTCTCATAATGACGTACACGATAAACGATATATTATTATATATTTTTATCATAATCAATCAGTCTAAATTTTTTAATATTTGAAATTAGTAAATATTTATATTATACGGTAATATGAACGGGCGGGTTAAAATTATGTTTTTATAATCGCGGTCATTTTCGGATCAATATAAACGGACGGATTAGAATTATTGTTTTATAATCACGGTCATATTTCATACTAGAAACAATTAAATCTACAAAAAACTATATCTAAATAAAAAAATAAATCTTTGTCACTTATTAAAAAAATATTTATAAAATAAATTATATTTAAATACAAAAATAAATCTATTACAAAATTTGATAAAAACAAAAAAACAAAAATTCTCGTGCGCACGGGGTAGAATCTAGTTTTAGTTTAAAAGTTGATGTTCAAAAAAAAAAAAAAAAAAAAAAAGTGACATTTTTAAAATGGTCTAGTCAGCAAAAATAATTCTTAACCTTAGCCTATTAATCATGACAGTGTCAATTAAAAATCAATCACAAACACAAATTCAAAAACACCATGGATAAGACAACGACATTACCGTTGTTCTTGTTCCTGTTCACGCTCCTCCTCACGGCCTCTTTATCTAAAGATCTCTGTCACAAAGATGACAAAATACCCTCCTCAAGATCAAGAAATCCCTTAATAATCCTTACACCATCATCTCCTGGGACCCCAACTCCGACTGCTGCTCCTGGCAGCCCAGACTCAACATTATTGGGGGTTCTAGGGCAAAAAAAAAAATTTGGACCCTTTAAATTTATTTATTAAGACTTTTTACTATTTATTTTTAATAAAATTTGTTTGTGTAATGTTTTTACAGAATGTTTTATTAAAAAATACTTATAAAATATTTATGAACCCTTTTCACTATAATATTTATTATTATTATTTTTTTTTATAATAAAAATATATATAAAAAAAGACGGACCATTAATTATTAGGACACGGGTCGGGACCCTGAGGCCGTCGCACCCCTCGCCCTTGCTACTGAGCCGGGGCTGGCTCATGGGCCGCCATTGAGTGCGGCGACGGCACCTTTAACCACCGTGTCACCTCCCTAGACATATCAGACGACCAAGTCTCCGCTCAGATCCCGCCTGAAGTCGGCGACTTACCTTAACTATTGTAACACTGTCCTTCACACTAGCTTGGCGATGGTGGGTGGGATCAGGGCAAAGAAATACATCTTCGCAGTTCGCACTAATTACTTAATTAGGTTTTTGAGTTATTAAAATAACAAAATATATCACAACGTTTTTTACATATTCAGTTATTACGTTTCCAAAAAAAGCAAGCTTCCATCGTGTTTCCAAATTAAGATTTTTAGAAAATGTGTTCCCATCGCATTTTTACCGTGTTTCTAAGAATGAATATTCGATTCTGAAACCTTAGGTGAATATAATGAAAATCTGTGATTTTTTCCACATCATTTTTTTTTTGCATTCGTACATGCATTCCTTAAGAAATACCCATCCCATTTCCTGAATCTAAAATTTTAACGCATAATGATATTTTCATAGTCGCGTGCTAAGAAAACATTATTTTCTTTTGTAAACTGTATATGAAAAAAACTAAATGTAGTAGGGGGAAAACCAAGAAAAGTTATTAGACTCCCTAAATAGAGCCTAAAAGCAAAACATCATTCTTTCTTCTTTTCAAAAAGCTTTCTCAGCTAGCTACCATCAAGTTTCTAAGAAAATACATTAGATGAAAGAAAATGCCAAGTGAAGAAGAAATCATGCGAGAGAAGCCGGTCTCTGCTGTCTTTTTTGTTTAATCTGTACAACCGATCCTTACCATTTTGGGTTTTGATTTCTAGTTTTTGGTTTTTCAAAAGAAGAAAAGAATAATGTTTTGCTTTTAAACGGGTCATCAAAATATATCATCACATTGAACCAAAATTAGTAATTTTGTGGTAATCCAAGAGAAAAATTCAATTCATCGCCCATGTCAATCCAAACTTCTTACCGCCCGACAGTCAAGAGTGAAGGACAGTGTTACAATAGTTACCGTTGAGAAAGATGTTCTGATCGAGCTCATTTTGACTAGGATTACACTTTTTTGTTTTGTTTTTTCTTGGTGTACAAGGCTAATTTTGAAAACAAAGCAAAATCATAAATGGTGAAAAGTTAATTTTTTATATATAGTTAAGCAAATCGAGTGAACATGAATCTGACCCGTTTAGTGTTCATCAAAATGTCGGAGCTAAACTTTTTCATAAGTGAAATAAAGTGGATTTTGTGATGTTTTATCAACTTTTATGGAGTACTAGATGACGAGTACTTGGGATAAAGAATACGCAATCTATCGTCCTTAGTTTTTTGGAAGTATTTTCAAAGAAATTTCAGTTGTAAAGCTCTCATAAGTTTTTACAAAATTATAAACAACCACATTTGATGATTGCTAGAATTTTATTGAACCGTAAGCGTTCATGCGAATTGAAACAAAACAAAGAAAATACTTTATTTTAATTTAAAAGTGACATTTTTAAAATCAAGTTGTTTAACATGTGGTCTAGTCAGCATTAATAATTCATAAAACCTTACCCCCACATAAATAATTCATAAAACCACCATATTCCCATTCATAGCCTTAGCCTATAAATCATGAATGTGTCCATTAAAAATCAATCACAAACACAATTTCAAAAACACCATGCATAAGACAACGACATTACTGTTGTTCTTTTTCCTGTTCACACTCCTCCTCACGACCTCTTTGTCTAAAGATCTCTGTCACAAAGATGACAAAAATACTCTCCTCAAGATAAAGAAATCCCTTAACAATCCTTACACCATCATCTCCTGGGACCCCAAATTCGACTGCTGCTCCTGGTATGCCGTTGAATGCGGCGACGCCACTGTTAATCACCGCATCACCTCCATAGACATATCAAACGACGATGTCTCCGCTCAGATCCCGCCTGAAGTCGGCGACTTACCTTATCTGCAATATCTAATCATCCGCAAACTCCCTAACCTCACCGGTGAAATCCCACACACCATCGCCAAGCTCAAATATCTCCGTTATCTCTGGCTCAGCTGGAACAATCTGACCGGCCCGGTTCCTGATTTTCTCAGTCAGCTCAAGAATCTTGAGTACATAAACCTTTCCTTCAACAAACTCTCTGGTTCCATACCCAGTTCTCTCTCTTTGGTACCTAAACTCGAGTATCTTGAACTCAGCAGGAACAAGCTTACAGGTGATCAATCACTCTCTTTGTCTCTATTAGTCATCGATTATTCTGAGTAACAAACTTTACTTTTTCTAACCACAAATTTTAAAAACTTTCATTTAGGTCCGATACCAGAGTCATTTGGGTCGTTCCAAGGAAAACTCTATGGCCTTTTGCTATCGCACAACCAGCTCTCAGGTTCGATACCAAAATCACTAGCCAAGCTCAACGTTAACACGATCGATCTTTCCCGTAACAAGCTCCAAGGCGATGCTTCGATGTTGTTTGGAGCCAACAAAACGACATGGTCCATTGATATATCGAGGAACATGTTCCAATTCGATCTCTCCAAGGTTAAGGTTGTAGGACCAAAATTTACACTACAGACAGGAAAGATTTAATCACAGTAATATGTAAATAAACAGTTTAAGGAACAGACGATTTATAAGCGATAAAGCAATACAAGATCTGAGGAGGCGAGATAAATCTCTTTCCTTAACTCTAAGAATCTCCCGTAGTGTGACGGGGTTTTATAGATCCATGAGTCCCAGGATACAACCAAAGTTTAACTGAATCATCAACACCATGATTCATGTCTATCGACCATTATTCTACGATACTCTCGAAATTAAAACTTACTCTAAGCAGTAGGGAATTGAAGAAACGATTGCTAGAACTTTTAGTAAGTGTTTATTGTGTATCAGAGGATGATTTTTTAGGTGAAAATCGTGTTGTATATATAGGAGAGAGGCTAGGGTTTTTCCATGACAGAAAAGGAATATTTCTAGAATAACCTAGGCGGCTGCGTTTTTTAAGTCGGCCCGCTGGGTATCGATCGATACCAAGGGGTATCGATCGATACCTCAAAAAGTCCACGGGCCCAATCAAGGCCCAAGATGCGAACGTCGCACGTATGGCTTTTCTTCTCTCATGTTGTTCATTTAAGACACAACCATTCCAACATATATACACGAGAAAACATTTCTCGGTTAATGAAAACATTTCATTAGAAAGAGCTTAACTCATTTCTTTTCACACTAACACAATTTTATCAAACCCTCAGGCTTTGACAAAAAATTAGTTCCAACAATCCCCCACATGAATAGAAATGACTCTAGAACATATGAAAATTGTACAGACTAGACTTTACTAGACATACTTGACTAGACTCATCTAGACGTAGACAGACTTTCGAGAGTATACGAAAATGTAACTGTCACTGAATGGTAGCGTTTTTCAGCTTTGAACCAAACAATTTTAATATCTGTTGCGTTTACTCGGCCAGGAGGTGAACATGATGTCTTGAACCACCCGGATTTTGATGTAAACTGATACAACAGATATCGCACAGCGACATTTTCTCGTAGAACTTTGTTCTCTATTGGGTTCATTTTGGCCTTGAACATTCCTGGTATTCGTGAGTGAATTTGGAGAATATAGCCTTATCCTTCATTCTCCTAGAAACGGCCCCATTTCACACTTCACAAGGTGATATTTTATTAGCTTGTTTTCAGAAGTGTCCTGTCACACTCCACTATCTACACAGCTATGCAATCATTAAAAGCCAACGCTTATCCTCACTATCCACAGGTAGCACTGTTTTATCATCCTAGGAACTGGGCAGAGACATAGTCTCACAGTGCTCAACTCGAATCAGTTTAATTTTGTTTCCCTTTGAACCTAGATCTTGGGATCTCCAGTCACATAGGTTGGGTATCTGTCAAACGTCATCTTTTTCTATAGGCTTTAAACCCGTTCCTTTTGATGATTTAACAAACTTGATCTCGGGGCTAACTTTTTGGGAAACAGATCCGCTAAGTTATCAGCCGTTGTGAGATCAGTTGTCTAAATGGTCTTATATCATTCTCGAGATTTGCCATTTTATAACTTACTCAGTGCCTGCGAGATAGCTCACTAACTCTCACAATGTACACATAAAGTTGGCACTGGTTTTTCCCACATCGGGATATCTTCCACAAAGTTTCGAAGCCATTCTGCTTCCTTTGCAGCTTTATCTAAAGCTATAAACTTTGACTCCTTGGTTAATTAGGCCAAGAGTGTTTGTTTGGAAGATTTCCAGGATACTGCTGCACCACCAAGAAAAACTATTATCCACTTATAATATCTATCAGGTTTACTAGGCCAAAAGGTGAACATAATGTCTTGAACCCCCAGACTTTGATGTAAAACGAGACGCATTATAACGATGGATAATTCAACATTCTAGTTATGGTTTTCCACAGAGTATGACCTGGATTACTCATGTAGCGACTTGAATACGCTAGATCGGATCTAGTACGATTCATTAAGTACGTGAGACTTCCGATAATTCTTGCATACATCACTTGTGATACAACTTTATCACAATTGGATTTATTGCAATCTTGTTTGAGTAGTTCTCAAAACGTTCTAGGATCTTGAGACAAGATTATCCACTAATCTTATGTCTATCAAACTTCCCACTAAACACTTTCTTAGTGTGTTGGATTATGTCCTTCTTGCTTCCATGATGAACGTGTCATCTTATAACAAAACGTATCCATGTGGAGTACTTTTGATGTATATCACCTTAAGTGATTTTGAAGCTATTTGACATCACTTTGTTGTCAAACTTTCCAAGCTATTGCTTAGGAGCTAACTTAAGCTCGTATAAGGACTTTGCAAGTCTACTTATTTTCTTTCCTTGTTCAGGAGTGACATAACCCTCGGGTTGTTTCATGTAAATCTCCTCTTCTAAATGGTCGTTTAGAAAGGCAGATTTTACATCCATTTGATGGATTACAAGATCTCATATTGCTGTAATTCCAATCAGCATACGACTAATTTCAACTTTAGCCTCTTCTGCTTCTTTACAGAAGTACCAGAATTGCTCGATCTAGGTCCAATGCCCGTCAAGCATCGATCGATACTCATGGGTATCGATCGATACCTCTAAAAGCGTAAGAGCTCAAGAGATCAATTGCTCGCCTCAATTCGTGAGGTACTAGAGCTTATCCTTTACACGGATGTCTGGTATATCTCATTTATAGACCAGAAAGCAATCAGCACTACATTTTGTGCATATGCAATGAAGATACAATCCACCGTTTTTGGTCTGATTGTCACCTTCTTAGGTGGTTGCTAGGCACCCCCACACTTTCATGTATTTGTATAAAACACATTACTTTTCCAAAGTTCACATGAAACATATCAAGTGACTTTGTGTGGTATTTAGTTCAGGATATAACTTGTGGTAAGCAATGCTTCCCCCACATTTCTGGACTAACCCAGATTTTTTAGGAATAATGAGTTCATCAAATAATTCGGTAATTTGTTATGAGACTCCATTAGATTCCAGTGAATAGGGATCAATCGTGTGATGGATACTACCATGTTCATGTCCTCTATCACTACAAACTATGTTGATAGTTCTTTCGAGTTGGTTGTCAACCTCGATTCAACCTCGAGTTTAAACTCCTTGAGTTTTCCAAGGTCTCGTATTTGCTTCTTAGCAAATAGACATAACTATATTTCGTACAATCCTCAACGAAAGTCACGAAATATTTCTCACCACCTTTTGTATGAGTCAAACCAAGAGGTTCACTCGATTGTCGTGTTTTTTAGTGAGTTTGGTTTGACGCAAACCTCACACTCATCTTTGCTTATTTTTGTATTACAGGATCTCATTCAATCTACGCATAGATTTGAATATAATGTGACTGAAACGTTCAGATCAAATACTGAGAGATTCTGTACCATAAGCAAATGATTCTTTCTTATTAATGTCAACACCATTGGTTACATTGATTTTAAGTCTGACTGTCTCAACGTTAATTTGGACCAGTCCGTCCTTAATATAGACAACATTCTTTGTCAATACACGCTAATCAGCTTTGACGATGAATTCGTGCCTAATTTGCATTGTGCCCTAAATAAGATTTTATGCATCTCTAGCACATGCTTTACATTAGTGAGAGTGAGCTTCTTTGAGAAGTCAACTTCAGCACCAAAATTCTTGTCATTATTTATGGTAGGGGAGAAACATTCCCATCTCAACGCATATATGAGCTATTACATTGGTATTATACCACCACTCATTTGGGTTATGCTCAACCATATTGACTCCGAGGATGACATTACACATGTCTATCTCGACTAGATTGGCTTCAGCCATTCTAATGTCTTTTTACACCACCGGATCTAACAATGATCACATCGGTGTTATTAGTCATATTGAAATTTGATTTTGTTCTAAAGAATCAAACCAAATTAATATACTAACCAATACCCAACTCTCAAGTTAAAGGGTAAAATTAAATTCAATTTCTAGAATTTAATAAACTTAATACAATATCGAATTGTATTAGTATTCTTGAACTCATATCAAGAATCGCAAGAGGCCTGTTGAGTATCGATCGATACCAATGAGTATCGATCGATACCTCAAAAATCCAATGATTTAATTATTCGATTAAATCAGCCTCCAATATTTAATTGAACTTCAATTAATTATTCCAAAATTCGCAAATTTTTGGACACATAATATTGAGCTACACGTCTTTAAATTTTGTCCAAGGCTTTATCTTTACTCCGCAGTAGAAAGATGTATCAATATCTCGTGCAATCGTCTATGAATGCCATGAAATATTTATTGCCTCCTCTGGTTTGAATATATTTTAAAACACATAACTCTGTGTGAATTAAAACCTAGAGGTTCTGTTGTTCTTTGAACGCTGGGTGATGGCGTCTTAGTGAGTTTGGACACAAACTTCACATTTGTCTTTGCTTAATTTGCATTTAGGAATCATATTCATGTTCATTAACATGTCCTAATCGTTTATGCCAAATATTAAAAGACTTAGCGAGATAAGCAAATGGTTTCTTATCATTAATCTTAGGGTTCTACGAGGTGGATGCCTCGGTTACATTATCCTTTAGGATTACTTCCTCAACAGATATCTTACACAGATTATCACATACAGAACCCTTACCCAAATACATCCCATTTTTCGTTAGGATTAGCTTATCACCTTCTAGCTTCACAGAGAATCCATGCTTACTTATGAGCGATCCAGAGATCAGATTCTTGCGCATATCTGGTACATGGACGACGTTCGTGAGAACCAGTTCCTGTCCAGAGGTGAGCTTCAGAACAACCTTCCCGTGACCATCAACTGTCGACGAGGCAGAATTTCCCATCAAGAGTTTATCACCACTCTTGTTCTTTGTGTATGTCGAGAACATCTCGCGATCCATACAGATGTGTCTGGTTGCACCAGTATCGAACCACCAAGTCTTTGGATGGCTCTCTGCAACATTGGCCTTAGTGACCACAGCACACATGTCAGCTTCTGTCAAGTTTGCTTGACCTTTCACTGTTTCGATCAGACTCGCAGTCGTTTGATCCACTTTGTCACTGGTTTTCTCCATAGTTCCAGAGTTGTTGTCAACGTTGTTTGTCATTTTAAGCTAATGAGAACACAACTTTCAGTTAGTACCGATATATAAACTCAAGAATCGCAATTCTAAGACTGATATCGAACTGAATCGCATTGGTGTCGATCGATACTCCTTGGTATCGATCGATACACACACAATGTCTATCGATACACCCATATGGTGTCGATCGATGCCCTCAGTGTCGATCGATACACCCTTGGTGATAATCGATGCACGTGAGTTTTGCATAAGATCTATCGATACACCTCGGTGTCGATCGATGATCAGCTTGTATCGATTGATACACCTCGGTGTCGATCGATGCTCATCTTGTGTCGATCGATGCACCCTGTGTGTCGATCGATGCAAGTGAATTTTTTTACACAGGATCGATCGATAAACCACAGTGTCGATCGATGCTCGATGCACATACTGTGTTAATCGAAGCATCTTGGTGTCGATCGATACACATTGAGTGTCGATCGATACACCCTGGGTTCCTATTGATGCTCGATGCACGTACTGTGTCATTCGAAGCAACCTGGTATCGATCGATACACGCTCAGTGTCGATCGATATACCCTGGGTGTCGATCGATACAAGTGAATTTCACAGGATCGATCATAGCACCAGTGTCGATCGATACCTGTGTCTTATACACAGTATCGATCGACATAGACCAACTTGGTCGATGCAAAGTATCGATCGATACACTGAGGTGCCGACCGATACACTGTTTGCATGGTATCGATCGATACACTTAAGTGTCGACCGATACAATTTAGTCCAATATCGACCGATACCATAGGGTGTCGATCGATACTCACAAGGCCTCGATCTGAATCGAACCTATCAAGAACAGATGTGTGTTCGTTGATCATACCGTTCTTTAATCGCAATTAAAGACGGTTTTTTAGAAGATGTTTAAGCAGATCTGCTTCTACTACACGTTTCAAGTTGCTAAACAGCTGTTTGATTAACGTTTGAGTATCACTAGCAGAAGAACATCTTCTTAAAAAATAGAGAGAGATGAAGATTGCCTCTACTACACGTTTCAATTTGCTAAAAGCTTTTTGACAACGTTTGAGTATCATCAGCAGTAGAAGAATCGTTTAAAAACCGTTTGAAAACGTTTATTTACTCGTGATTAAAGATCCAATTGAAGTATAAAAACAGAAATTGGATCTTCTTAGAGTTAAGATTGTAGGACCAAAATTTACACTACAGACAGGAAAGATTTAATCACAGTAATATGTAAATAAACAGTTTAAGGAACAGACGATTTATAAGCGATAAAGCAATACAAGATCTGAGGAGGCGAGATAAATCTCTTTCCTTAACTCTAAGAATCTCCCGTAGTGTGACGGGGTTTTATAGATCCATGAGTCCCAGGATACAACCAAAGTTTAACTGAATCATCAACACCATGATTCATGTCTATCGACCATTATTCTACGATACTCTCGAAATTAAAACTTACTCTAAGCAGTAGGGAATTGAAGAAACGATTGCTAGAACTTTTAGTAAGTGTTTATTGTGTATCAGAGGATGATTTTTTAGGTGAAAATCGTGTTGTATATATAGGAGAGAGGCTAGGGTTTTTCCATGACAGAAAAGGAATATTTCTAGAATAACCTAGGCGGCTGCGTTTTTTAAGTCGGCCCGCTGGGTATCGATCGATACCAAGGGGTATCGATCGATACCTCAAAAAGTCCACGGGCCCAATCAAGGCCCAAGATGCGAACGTCGCACGTATGGCTTTTCTTCTCTCATGTTGTTCATTTAAGACACAACCATTCCAACATATATACACGAGAAAACATTTCTCGGTTAATGAAAACATTTCATTAGAAAGAGCTTAACTCATTTCTTTTCACACTAACACAATTTTATCAAACCCTCAGGCTTTGACAAAAAATTAGTTCCAACAAAGGTCGCTAAGACAGTTAATCAATTAGACTTGAATCACAATGGGATCACAGGGACTATCCCGGTTCAATGGACCACGCTTAGTCTTCAGTCATTCAATGTTAGCTATAACAGATTGTGTGGACGCATCCCCAAGGGAGGGGATCTTCAGAGATTTGATTCTTATGCCTATTTTCACAACAAGTGTTTGTGTGGTGCACCTCTTCAGAGTTGCAAGTGAAGATTCAAGCAACCAAAGCTTTATCTCTAAATGTACCATAAGAATCAATCAAGTCTAAGGACAAGTGTATTTTCCATCCGGAATGATTAATAAAAGCATGAAGTAAACCTTCATTTGATGAATTTATAGCACATTTTCAGAATGTTTTCATAATGTATTTGATCGATGAGCTAGCAACGCTCGAGCGGTGCACCGCATAGACAGAGGTTGTTGGAGAATTCATAGACCTCGAAATTCTGGAGCAGACCGCCCTGTGGGATGGACCCACAAAGACGGTTGAAACTTATGTTGAAATGATCAAGACGGAGCTTGGTCAGCTCCAAAGGAAGTTCTCCGAAAACACGGTTATGGCTCAGGTCCAGTGACACCAAGCTCCTGGCGAGTTTCACCTTTGAGAGATCGAAGTGGAAGTTGTTCCTAGACAAATCCAATCGTACGGTTGTTTTGTTATGTCCAAAGAACATGGAAGCATCCCCATTGAATTTGTTTCCTGACAAACTCACAGTGTTGAAGTCGGATTTGGATAACGATTTTGGTATTTTTCCTGCATATTATTTTTATGCATGTCATTATTCTATTTCCACCAAACAACTTTAGCCAAAAATTTGAGTGAAGAGTTTTACCTGAGAGGCGATTATTACCCAAGTAGAGATCTGGGACCTTTCCTACAAAAGAACCGAAAGATTCCGGTATAGAACCGGTTAATTTGTTACGATTAAGCTGTATTGCTTCAAGCTTCGGCATCTGGGAAATCGAACCGGGTATTGAACCGTTAAACCGGTTAAAAGAGAGGTCCAAGAAGGTTATGTTCTGAAGCTCGCTGATGTATTCCGGGATTGGACCGGAGAGTTCGGTCACCCTAAACCGTAGGTAGTCTAGATTCTTGAGCTTGGTGATGGAGCGTGGAATGGTTCCTCTGAGACGATAGAGACTGCTCCAGTTTAGGATAACTAGGTCACGAAGGTCGCCGATCTCGTCCGCTATCTCACCAACGACGTCTCCGGCGGCGATGGTGAGGCCGATGATGCGGCCGTTGGTGCACGCGACGCCGATCCAGTCGGTGCAGCAGTCGGTAGGTGGGTCCCATGAATTGAGGATTTGAGGGTTGTTTAGTGATTTCTTGATCTTAAGGAGGGTAGTTTTGTCATTTGAGTTGCAGCTTTCAGAGCGTGGGAAGAAGATGATGAAGAAGAGAGAGAGGTTAAAAAGCTTCATTCTCACTGGTTTAGTCACTAATTTGGATCTCAACTTGCCTTTAAAGTTTCTCTTTTTTTGGAATCATTTCGATAAGTCAAAGTGAGTGGATAATCCATAAACTGGGTCCAGCTCGACGATTCACATGCAGTGTATGTTACAACCAATATTATTAGCGACCAAGATGTTAAAAGAAAAGTGTGGTACAATGTTTTTCACACAAGGGGTTTGAGTTTTCCTGCTTGCTCTTTATTCATTTTCTTCTTCTAAACCATTAGCTAGAAGTTTATCTTAGCAACAGGCACACACACCAAAGGTGTGGCTCTAGGGAGAGATGATCCAACCCCTTCATTCATCTCCACACTTCCCTTCACTTTTAACTCAAAACACTGTATTATCGCAGCTAAAACTAATGGAACGAATCTAAACACCATTTTCTCTCCAGGACAGCTTCTTCTCCCAGCTCCAAAAGACACCATCTTCTCACTCATCACCTTCCATTCGATCCCTTCAAACCTCTCAGGTCTAAACTCCAACGGATCTTCCCATTGACTTGGGTCCCTTCCAATCGCCCAAACGTTAACTATCACTCTTGTTTTCGCTGGGATTCTGAATCCAGCCACCGCACATTCTTCATCCGATTCTCTCACGAATATTGGTCCTCCAGGGTGTAACCTCAATGTCTCCTTCACCACTGCTTGGATGTAACTGAGATTGCACAAATCCGATTCTTCGACCACTCTCTTGTTTCCCACCACTTTCTCTATCTCTTGTTGTGCTTTCTTCATGATCTCTGGATGGTTTATCAGCTCTGCTAGAGCCCACTCTACTGTTATCGCAGATGTATCTGTTCCACCCCCATAAATGTTCTGCATAACAATGAATTATTAATATGTAATGTGTCAAACTATTTTGAGGCCATGTGATAGATAACTTTATATCAAAACTTTAGAAGACAATTACCATGATGAAGGCCTTAATGTTTTCTCTTGTCAGCTTCATCTCTGCATTTTTGTCTTCATATATGTCGAGCAAAATGTCTAGCATGTTCCTTGTTCCTGGATCGTTCTTTTTCTTAGACTCATGCTCTTCCATTATTCTCTCTATGATCACATCATACTTGTCTCGAGCATTCTCGAGCCTCTTCTTAAGTCCTTGCAAGTCAAGCCTTCTCAAGAACCAAAACGTTTCAGAAACGTTAAAAAGCCCTGCCAATTCATTCAACTCCACCACCATTTTGATAACTTCCTCTGTTTTGCCGCACCCGTCACTATCCGATTGCCTTTCTCTGAACATCATTCTCGTTATGATGTTGCTTGTCAATCCCTTTAGCTGTTCACTGAGATTGACACTCTCTTCTGCTTCTGCTTTCTTCAGAACGCGTATCAGAAGCCTCCCCAACTCCTCGCTTCTAACAGTAATAAAGCTATCTAATGCTCTGCTGCTGAAGAGCTCCATCATACAAATTCTTTTCATGAATTTCCAGTGAAGGCCGTAAGGGGCTGAGAAGAAATCGGCCGAGCCATAAGTAAGGTAGTCAACGTTTTGCATTGTGGGGCGGTTCAGGAAGTTGAGCTCATTGGATTTCAGAATCTCATTCGCCATCTCGGCCGATGAGACAATAAGATTAGGAATGGAGCCAATGAAGAGATAAATCAAGGGTCCGTAGCGGATTGAGAGCTTGTGAAGTGCCTGGTGAGCTATGGGACCAAGAAGGTGAATGTGACCGATGATCGGTAAAGCTGTTGGGCTTGGTGGCAGCGAAAGTTTGTTACGGAATATTTTGGTGATAATGGCTTGGATCAAGACTGTGATTCCAAGGCAAAAAAGGATGATTACAAAGAAGTATATTAAATCCTCCATTATCATTTGTGTCTGTGTATGAGAGCGATATTAAGATGATTTTATAGGATATGTGCTAAGTCATGGCATGATTTTATAGGATATGTGCTAAGTCATGGCTCCTAAACCCAACTTCAACATTTTTTCTTCTCTCTTGTTGTCTTTGTTCTGTTTTTGTCTCTTATATGAGGGTATAATCTCTGTTTTTGATCCTCTTTTATGTTTATTTTGTGTTTTGTCGGTTTCAAACAAATAAAAAATATAAGAATGTACTTGACCGTTGTTAAGCTGTCATTATCTTTTGACAAAATATAAATGTTTCATTGTCTATAATTTTTGGCATATGCTTAAGCCATTTTCCGGTATAATTAGATTAGTAATTAAGGTGGTTAATTGCTGATTGTAAAATTTGGAGCTCAGTTAAACTACTAGAAAAGGGTATTTTATCTAGTCGTGTAATTATACAGGATTGAAACTTATCTGTTCTCATATATAAAAGTCTGAAGCTTATGAAAACAGAGCACAACTACAAGTAGAAACATAACATGAGAAAAACAAAGCACATAATATGTTTCCGAATTCTCAAGTGTATGTCTGTAGAAACATGTTAACTTTTAAGGTGTAGTTAGTTTAGTAATTAAGGTGGATAGTTACTGATTATCAAATTTTAGAGCTCAAGATAGCAGTAGAAAAGTATATTTAATTTTAGTCGTGTGATTATACAAGATTGAAACATTTATATTATTCATCAAAAGTATGAAGTTTTTGCAAACAAAGCACAAAACAGAGCATGAAAAAAACAGAGCATATAAGTATGTTTCAAAAGTTCTAATGATGTTTTCTCTGCAGAAATTTACTTAGTTTGGTATCCGAATGGATCAAAATATAATTCAGGAGAACACATAAGAGAACTTCCTCCTGCAGTCCCTGAAGCCGAAAAGCCAGTGGGTAATTTGATCTTGATTTTGTCTTCGTCCCCTTTCACCGCCCAATTAAAACACTGCACGAGTGATCCGATTGTGAGACTTAGCACCAGAGAAGCGTGAGCAGCTCCAAGACATCCTCTCCTTCCGCTCCCGAACGCAAGATAATTCACATCTTGACCTTTTAATTCCAACATATATTGCGGGTAATAACCCATCTTTCTCTCTGTTTTCTGTTCCACCACAAGAAACCTCTCAGGTATAAACTTGTCAGGATCTTTGTATGTGATTGGATCACGCATTATCCCGTAAGCATTTACGAAGATCTTTGTCCCGGATTTTACATCGTACCCATTGATCTTCATGTCTCTGTTGCTTTCTCTGCGTAATAATTGTCCCATTGGATGAAGTCTCAATGTCTCCTTGATAGCTGCTTGTAGGTAAGGAAGCTTCTGCAAATCTGATTCTTTGATTAACCGATGCGTGGTTCCTATAACCGATTTGATCTCGTCTCTGATCTTTGCGAAGATATCTTTATGGTTGATTAGCTCTGTCATTGTCCATTGTAAAGCTGCAGAAGTTGTGTCTAGGCTGGCCATGAACAACTCCTGCGACGAGGTACAAATTGTTTTTGAAAGAGGCTAATTCTAATGAAAGCTAAAGAAAAACTGATGAACAAAAATCTTACAAGGATGAAGAATTTGATCTGATTCACAGTCAGTTTGAGTTCGGCTTTTGGGTCTTTATACGTGTCTAACAAGATATCAACGATATCTTTATCTTTCTCTCCTTCATCATTGCTCTTATCGTCTTCATATTCCTTCAGTACCTTCTCAACCAACTCATCGTACCGCCAAATGGAGGATCTAAGCCTCTTACCATTCCCAAACACATCCAAATCCCGCAATGGTCCAAATAGCTCCATGAACCCGAACCTTGTGGCACAAGCCATTATATCACTCACCATCTTCCTGATCTCTATGGGAAAATTAGAGTTTTGGCGGCAAAGTTTCCCCATAACCATTCTTGATAAGATCTTTGTGGTCAAAGCAGTGAACTCCAAACCGAGATCGCACGCCTCTCCATTTCTCGATCTGTCAACGAGCGATCTCAGTAGAGCTAAAGTTTCCTCCTCTCTTATATCTACAAATCGATCGAGCTGATAACCCGCGAATAGCTTAGTCATGCATAGTTTCTTCATGAACCTCCAGTAAGGTCCATAAGGTGCATTGAAGAACTCTGCTCCTTTGTAAACATTGAACTGTCTCGGACCAAACACGAACTTGGAAGCGAAATCAGGGTCGTGAGTCTTGAGAATTTGCTTAGCTGTGTCGGAATCTGAGACAACGAGGACTCGTAGTGATCCGATGCGTATGGTCATGAGAGGACCGTACGTGTGAGCCAAGGCTTGTAGAGAACGAGGGATGCTGGACCGTAGAAGATGCATATGACCAAGAACCGGAAGTCCTCGCGGTCCTGGAGGAAGACATCGGCGGCTAGAGGAGCTGAAGAGTCTGCAAAGAAGGAAGATGGTAATAAATGTGAAGAAGAGATAGGAACATGATGTGTAACTAATATCCAAATTCATCGTAACCATAACTGTTGTATCTTTGATGGTGATATGATTACTGATTGGGATAAAACAAGTATAAGATGTTATATAAAAAAAGCTCATATACTTAAACTTGTCTTGTTGCCATGAAGGATCTAATAGTACAAGATTCTTGGCTAATAACGATCTGACTTAAAAAAAACTAAATAATACATTTTCACAAAAATTGGATATTCTCTTATTTTATTTAGAAAATGTTTAATTTTTGTTTGTTTGTTATAGAATTCTATTTGACAGTTATTCTTTGTGAGATTTTATTGAAAAACATATAATGAAACATTATATTAATAATACATTTTCCAACAGACCATAACCACTGCGTCACCGCCCTAACCATAATCTCCGACGAAATCTCCGGTCAGATCCCGCCTAAAGTCAGTGACATACCCGATCAGATCCAATAACCATATTTTTTCAGTTTTTGTTTCATCCTTAACTTATAACCCTTTTAATTTACTTCTCTTTGCCGATGACCACTCACCTAACGATCCACAGTTTATCTCGTAAAACAATCAATCTATCAGTAGCTCTCAAGTCTATTGTCGTAGGAAAAAAAATAATAATACGTAGACATAACAAAATCGAAAAGTATACTCTCACAAATGTTTTGGACACGAGACGGGCATTTTCGACTATTACGAACATTTTTGGGCCTTCTCCTCGTGGGTTGATTCCTTCAATCATATATTTTAAAATACCACACTTTTTTTTCCTCCAAATTTATCATCATTAGTTTATTTTTTGTATAATACCACTACTAAAATTATAAACAAAATAAAATATTATGTTTTAGTTCTCTCTCATCTGCACCGCATATCTAACTTTAGAGTCTTTTTCTTCCGTCGAAATCAAAACTATGTATCCAAATTCTTCTTTTAAGTTTGCAATATAGATTGTTTTATTTTATAAAAATCGTTATAAACTTAAGCAGTTTGATGCTTTGCAAAAAGACAAATTCAACCTGGAGCATGTTCTCAAAAGATCACTAGCTAGTCCTGAGATTGAGAAGGATTTTTTTTTATTTGTGCACAAATTTTGAACATGAAATTTAATCAATTGTCACACTTTTCTTAACTACTTAAAACCAATAAATGCATAAAAGCTGACTTCCAAAATTTTTTTAGTTTCAAATAACAAGAATCATTTACTTTCGAGGAATTCCCAAGATTTCGTCATGTCGTAGATGAGGTATTTTCTTTGAGAGTTTATTTTGTGTTTTTTTTTATTCCTAGAATTAGTAAATGATTCTTGTTATTTGTCTCAGTTGGAACAAATCATTCACTTGTGTCGTTGGGTTCGTGTTTTCATTTGCTACACTCCCCAACTCCATTCTCGTTTCCACGTCCCTCTATGCAATCTAGAACATGCATTCAATGGACTACTTGCTCGATTTCCCCATCCCGATCAGTGGCGATATAATCTTGTGGATATGAATGGAAAAATTATCTCGTCGTGGGATATGAATGCGATGCGAAATAACGCATCATTGGTACATTTTGATTTTCCTCCGGCTATTTTGGAATCAATTCTTATTGATTTTCCAATTTTCTTGTTGTAGAGATGCTCTCGGCTGTACGTAAGGCTAGGCGGCGTTCTCATGAGCCTGTTGACACGATCGAGGACGAGATTAGGTGCTGGGAAACTCGTCCATCAAGGGTTTATAAATTTCTACAAACCAATGACCAATATCTATCTCCTTAGGCTACTCTTTACAAAGACTCTTTGTGTTTGTTCTATTTGTCGAGTAACCAGTAATGTGCTTGCATTATTCTCGATCTTCATGGTTTATGAGAAAAATGTTCACCATCAAATATGTGCAGTTTATGTTTTCTAGTATTGTATTTGCCATATTTCATTTGCTTTTGTGGTTGGATTGCATAATGTCTTGAATATGGTTTGATTATTGTCTAAAGAGATCGGTGAGGATACAAGAAAAGCGTCTTTTTTTGCATGTATTCATTATGGGCCCTTCGACCGTATTACAACATAGATCTTGGCATGTATTCATTATTAAATTGTATTCAACATAGATCGATGGGCTCTCAAAATGTATTACAACATAGATCTTGGCATGTATTCATTATGGGCCCTTCGACCGTGGTTTACAATTAAAATTGTCTTGTTGCCATGAGGGATCTAATAGTACAAGATTCTTGGCTGATAACGACAAAAATTCAAAATAATACATTTTCACAACAACTGGATATTATTTTATTTAGAAAATGTTTAATTTCTTTTATTCAATTACGTATGGTATTTTTGTTATAGAATTATATTTGACAGTTATTCTTTGTGAGATTTTATTGAAAAACATATTATGAAATAATAATACATTTTCCAACAAACATTAACCACTGCGTCACCGCCCTAACCTGATCTCACTGCGTCACCGTCACTGTCACAAACAATAAACACAAGTAAAAAAACATTATAAGACAATGATAAGTAAATTAAATTAAATTAAATTTGCCGTTGATAAATGACAAGAAATCACAAAAGATTTTAAAAATTTTAACTTCCAATTTTCTTGATTTTTCTCGATTTGTTAATGGACAAAAAATTTGGGAACAAAACAACAACTTAATTAAATGAAATTAAGTCGGGCTAACTAAGTTAGAAGCCCAATTTATATCGACAAAAAAAGAAGCCCAATAAATACCGACAAAGAAAAAAGAAGCCCAGGAGTTTCGTTCGTATTAATTGCTAGCCAGGGTTTAGGGTTTATAGGAAGTCGTTCGTTCTCCGCTAATCTCGACGTCAAGGTAGGCTGTTCCTTCCCGGCCCCGGCTGAGGTACGGAGTTTCCAATCTCTCTCCGATTCCTTTTTTTTTCATTAACTGAAATTGAAATTGGAAGAATATGATTTGAACGTTTGTTTTTTTGTTTATAGCAAGAATGTCCAGTTCAACGCAGAATGATTTGCGGATTGAGCGCAAGATCATGGCCAATCTTGGGAATAACGTGGATAATACAACATTCAGTTTTTTGAGGAGCTCAGACCTTTACCACGCCTTTTATTAGCACAACCTTGTCGAATACCGAAATGCTCAGAATCAAGATATCCAACCTGTTGCTCCAGCTATTGATGACGATGCACAACCTTCACTCAAGGATCCGCCTCATAGTTTTCCCTTGTTCACGCGCAAGGAGCTTGGTGTTATTAAGCTCACAACGCAGTTTGTGGTGCGGTAAGGGATGCATTTCTGGCGGGGTTTGATGAGTAGAGATTAATGACCCTCAGTTTGCGTTTATGGAGCCAACTGATAGCAAGTTCAGTTTTACAGCCGGCTTATTGACGCATATGCGAGAGTATTAAGGCCTTACCAAAAGCCGCTGAAGAATCCCGTTGCCGTTCTCGAGGGTTTTTTCAATCTTATTCAAGGGAAAAAGCAGGGGGAAAGCGTGGAGATGCATGCTTTTGCGGGTGGTCATGACTATTTTACTGACAAGGAGGATGAAGAGTTGTCACCACGTGGACACTTTTCAACGATGATGGACTCACCTACACAAATGCAGCCTGATATGCATGATGCTCCACCTATTGATCCATTCAGATATCCGCTTCCTGAATCTCCCAGTTTTCCATTGACCTATCCTGAAGGGATCACGCCCAAGAAGCTTGGTATTATGAAGCTCACAGTGCAGTTTGTGGCGCGGTATGGGTTGTATTTCTGTCGGGATTTGATGGAGAGAGTGATTGATGACCCTAAAAAGTGGATTATCATTGTAATCGTTCCAATTGTGAACTATGCAATAAACACAAGTAGAAAAAATATTATAAAACAATGTAAATAGAAGTTTTGATCTCACAATCACGCCGTTGATAAATGAAAAGAAATCACAAAAGATTTTAAAAATTTTAACTTCTAATTTTCTTGATTTTTCTTTATGCACATGTCATAAAATAGTAGAAATAAAATATGAAACCATGATATCTTATTTCTAATACTAAATTGATCTCAAATCCCTTATGAATTTGATTTTTGGAGATGAGTTGCCCATCTTGCACCAATCAAGTTCCACTATTTGGAGAAGATGTCAATGTCTACAAATTGAAATGCAAAAAATATACACATCATGTGGCTATCATTTTTTGCTACACGTGAGAGGAGGCCTCTCATTTTACAGCTTTGGAGTGCACCAGTCAATGTTAGACTTTTTACGATAAACTTATCAGTAAGGTCCGAGCATTGAAACAGTCGGGTTTTTTAGATGATCACCCCTTCCTTGGTCATACTATTGAGGAGGTATTTTTCTTCATAGTTCATTTTATGTTTTTATTCCTAAAATTAGGAAATGCATCAGCTAATGATTTTTGTTATTTGTCTCAAATGAAACGGATTATTTATATGCGTCGTTGGATTCATGTCATCCTTTACTGTTGTCCCAACTCCCAATCTATATTTTATAGTTTCATCGACCCTCTATGCAAGATGGACCTTGTATTGGTACGTTTCTGACTTTACTCCCGCTATTTTGGAATCATATTCTTGCTGATTTTTCAATGTTGTTGTTGTAGAGGTGCTCAAAATTGTACGTAAGCCGAGATTAGGCGTTGAGAAACTCGTTCATCAAGGGAATCATACTCTTGTGGCTTTTCCAATGTCTCGATCAGAGATGAGATTAGGCGCTAGGAAACTCGTCCATCAAAGGAATAAAACTTTCTATACACCAATGTTTGTTGCTAAATCAGTTTGAATCTTTTTTTTTTTTTGTTAAAAATCTTACAAAATGTCCAATATTAATCTGATTTTGTTTTTGGTTAAACATTAACGATATATATCGTCCTTTATTTACAATTAGATTATAACAATTGTCCGCTATGGACAACTTGATTATAACAAAGGTCAGAGTTGGATCATATTGTAAAATTTCATGACGTCAAACATTAAAAATTTATTGTAAAATTTCATGACATTTAAATCATTTTTTCATGCGTATGTGGTGGCGAGCCGTGGCGGATAGCGTATTTATTTTAATAAATTTTTCCATAAAATATAATTAAAGGTTTATAAAATAAAATTTCTTCAACAAATTAAAGTTTGATGTCATATGTGTAAAGAAACGATTAATGTAAAATATGAGATGGCGCGCCAAGTCGGACCAGACAGTGTGACTGTGTGATGAGGGCTCTCTCTCTATCTGTCGTTGAGCCAGTCTTGGATTCTTGGGACTATCTTGACTCCTATTCCCACTTGTCTCGCCACGTGTATGCATTCTCATTCATCTCTAGTGGCTATCTTGACTCCTATTCCCACTTGTCACACTATCTTGACTATCGTGTGAGGAGGATATTTTTTCCAACAATACTTCTTTTATAATGATGGGTTAATGGACAACAAGTTTGGGAACAAAACAACAACTTCATTCTATGAAATTAAGTCGGGTTAACAGGCTAAAAATTATTATGGACCGAAATTAGAAGCCCAATTAATACCGACAAAAAAGGAAGCCCAATTAATACCGAGCTTCGTTCGTATATAATTTATGTTTAAATTAACAAAATTTTGTTTAACTACGTATTTTCATTTCCCGCATTCTATATTAGTTATAGAATTTTGTTCTAATCTCTCTATGTGAGATTTTTTACTGCAAAAAATAAAATAATAAAGAGTTACATTAGTAGATTAGTCCTAGAAGTTGGTACTAAAATAATCCAAAAGGAAATCTTCTTCGCCCAGATAAATCTTCTGTGAAAGTATGATGAACCGAATACTTGAGACTTGGGCCTTTAGTGGGCCAAGATCCAAGCCCGATTTTATCTATACCTCAGCTTATTTACATTTTATGCCATTATCTCTTACGATCATGTATTTTACTTTCCCTCTTTCTCTGTAAGACTGTAAACAGATATGAAAGAAATTAGGGTTTTCTGAAAAAAAAACCATAACCTTTATTTTTTTGTGTGAAAATAACTCATAACTGCAGAAAATATAGATAAATTCTTTCACCTCCAAAGTCATCCGAAAAATGTCGTTTCCATTGCACCCATAAACTAAAACGCAGAGTTTTATATAAACTGCAAACGGTACTCATTTTTAATATCATGTAGTTTACAACAACAAAAAATGACACACATTTTATATTACATAAGATTCAAGAGAAAATTACTTTCAAAGACACTTATTTAAAGTGCAATTACAAAAAATACACTTTATGAGTTTAGACACATTTTATGTACTTTTTGGGTGTAAAATGACATAAATGTCTTTTTTACCAAGAGGTATTTACTCTTCCCCATTTATTTTATATTTTTTAATTTATTTTTCATCTCACACACCTCACATATTTTTCATCTTATTTTTTCACAATCAATTTTAATTTTTTCTCTATTTTTTTATACTAATTTCACAACTTTTTAATTTGATGTGAAAACTGGCAGACATTGTAGTCAGAATTTCTCCGTCGCACATTGGCCGTCGAAAAATGGTTGTAACTTTTTTGATAGATTTTTTGACGATTTTTCAACAAACAATCCCGGTTAGAGGGATTTTCGATGATTTTCCGTGAAGTTTTAGTTGGAATGCCTCGTCGGAAAGTTGTCGATATCTGGCGGTTATTGTAGTTGGAATCCTCCGTCAGAAAGTTGTTTGATATCATTCGGAAAAATTTCCGACGTCGTATTTTATGTTCCGTTGTGAATATATATCCATTTGGCTAAACTTTTTGATCTCGGATTTGAACTCCAAAAAAGGGTAATGATAATCCGAAAGAGAGACCTGGAGTTTAGAGGAAGATTCTTCCAAATTGAAATTAGGAAAGATGAAGATGAAGAAAGGAAGAAAGAGGAGAAAGATGAAGATGAGTTGTTCATTCGTCTATTTTTTGTTTCTTTCATTTTTGTTAAATTTTATTGAAAAATATTTAAAAATTATAAAACAACAGGTAGTTTACTAATAATAAAACGCAGAGTTTTGAAAATAAAGGTTATGGGTTTTTTGGCAGAAAACCCAAGAAATTATCAATTAAACTCTCTCTATTTCCTTCTCTTCTTCTTCTTCTGATTCTCACCTCGATTCTTCTGAACTTCTCATCTCCTTCTCTCGATCGATAAGATCCATTTATGATGGGTAGGAAAAAGAAACCTAAGGCAGAGGAAGATGAGATTGATGATGCGCCATCTTGTGAGAGAAGCCTTTACGAGGTATTTCGGATTTATCTGCTCTTTTCTCTCGCGTAATTTAAGGGTTTCAGTTTTGTTGCTACTTAACCTGTTTGGGAATCGGTTTGATTTATCATATGATTCTTGTTGATCCCGTGGACCACTAAGTGTGTTTAAAGAATGATTAGGAGATGGGAGGTGAGATTTTCGTTAATAGAGCAATTTAACCACGTTTAAGACAGGTCGGGAGAAATATGAGTAGGCCGGGGCCGTGTTTCGCTTTATTGATGAGAGAGAAGTAAATGCTTTAGAATTACGAACTGGTTCCGAAGGACGTCCAGTTCGGCGTTCTAAAGTGTTGTCTTGCTACAAAGAGAGAGGTCGGGTAGCTTATAGTCTGTTCTAGAGTCCAAATCCCCTCCTTTCCATTAATGACATATGAGGGGTATATATAGTCGGGGTCGGCTTCCTGCTCCCCGGGATCTCGGACCACGTGTCGCCTGCGGCCTCTTTTGCGGGTAAGGTGGCCTAGAAGGCGTGTCCCGGCTTTCGAGGAGAGAGGTCATGATGAGCTCGGCGTGGCGTGTTGCAGAGCAGTGCACTGTTTTACCAACTCTGCTCCACCTGCTCCTTCCTGCCCTTGTCAGCTCTGTAGAGTTGGTGGGACGTCGGGCCGAAGGCACATCCCTACGCGGGTAGGGTACTGCCTTACCAACTCCCACTCGCCTATTCTTCTGGCACTCCCTGTTCTGGCGGGGCATCAGCGCGGGCCCGGGGTACGTTGCTTTCAGGTCGGCTACCGAGCTGAGGAGCGGTCTTGCAGGTCGGTGACATTAAGTCCGGCTACCGTGCTGAAGAGCGGCCTTTCCTAAGATGGGCCTAACTAATTGGGGGTGCTAGGCCCACCTCCAACAATAGGCCCTCCCCCAGTTCGGTATCGCGAGGCGAAGTGAGGGTGCCGAAGTTGATCTAATGTTAGTTCGGCGCATCTTAGGACGGTCCTTCCGGGCTCAACTGTGTTTACCTTTTCCGAAAAACCCGTAGGAGGTTGGCGCGTGCTCACCACGTGGGACGACAAAGGACGCTTCGTTTTTCGCGTGGACTGCCCACGCGCGGCGTGTAAAAGACGCTTCGCGTTTATCGAGGCGTCCTTTGCTTTTTGGCGTGGGGAAACGAAGAGACGTCATCATTAGGTTTTTTGGGCAGCCGTGCTTCTTTTGACACGTGTCCAGGCGTCGCTTCACTGTCCCCCTTCCTCTATTTAATCCTTCTTCCTCCTACTGTTAAAACCTTCTGCGCATACTCCTAAGGTAACCTCCTTTCTCCGATTTCCTTCTTCTCTTCCTACTTTCTTCCTGTCTTTTCGATCTCCTCCTCTCCGTGCAATGGCTCCGATGTTAGACGGTATCAGAGTTGAGTCGAGCGAAGGATCGGCGTCCCGTGGTGGCGGTAACGATTCTCCGAGTTCCTCCGCTGGTGACTCCGAACATGCCTCTTCTCCGCGACAAGGGGCAGACAGTGGGGAACAGTTGGCCCCCTCGACTTCGGGGGCCGCCCCGTTGCTCCCGGGGACCCGTCTCCGGCCGAAGACGGTGGTTAGATCCTCTGGCGGTCGCGGTGTTGGCCAAGCTGAGGGTGGAACCGGGCGTCTGGGCGATCGTGGTGGCCGTCAGGGCGGCCGTGGAGGCGGAGCTCGAGTGGCCAGGGTGAGGTCCCCCCTGGTCCTCTACGAGCAGGGAGGGTCGCCGACCTGGAGCACAGCGGAGTCGGTGACCCTCCTGGGGAATCTGTGTGGTTTTTCCGCCGGCGTCGAGTTCAGGGTACCCAGGGCGGAGGAGCGCCCGTGGACTCCTCGGCCGGGCTTTGTCTGCTTGTACGAGTCGTTCTTCCAGAAGTGCGGCCTGCGCCTTCCTCTCCCCGAGCTGTTCGTCCAGTATTGCCGGGCGCGGGGCTTGGCCTTCTCGCAGGTCTGCCCGTCCACGGTCCAGGGGATGATCGTGCTGCTGACCCTAGGGCACGAATGCGACGTGGAGGTGACGTTGCCTATGTTCGAGGCGTTCACCCAGCAGAAGGCAAACCCCGGGATTCCTGGGACCTTCTATGCTGCTTTCAAGCCCGCGGCGAACGTTCTGGAGGCACCCAGCTCGGGGTCTAGGGCGAGCAAGTTGTCGAAGGTCGAGGACTGGTCTCGCAGCTACTTCTACGTCCGGGCTACCGCCGTGGCTGGGCTCGATCCGTTGGCGAGATACACCCGGGATTGGAATTTTTCCCCGGGTAGGGATTTGCAGGTCGAGCTGACTTCTCCTCTTTGGTTGTCTGACTGATGATCTCCTAATCATTTTTTTTTTTTTTTTTTTTTTTTTGTGCCGAATTAACGGTTCTTCCTTCGCAGGTAGAGCGAGGTTTGCCAATCCGCAGTACGCAGACTCGTTTGTTGCACCGCCGCCGCCGATACCCGAGGTGCCGGTCAGCCGAGACCGGGCACCACGGGTTGCGGGGGATTCCTCCGCGGCGACTCCTTCGAAGAGGAGGGAAGACCGGGCTTCCGGTGGGGAGACCGGCAGCAAGAAGAGGAGGACGGGAGAGTCCTCTTCCGGGGGTCGGGAGGTCATCCGGCCTACATCCGAGGTGCCTTTGGCCGTCGTGCCGGCAGGGGGGGGCGATGAGACCCGGGCTCGAGGGGGCGATGGTGTCGGCGAGACGACCGTCGTCGCGGAGGATCCTGCTGCTGTGCAGGAGGCCGCGGGTCGCAGCGCCGAAGTGGGCGGCGCCTCGGGAGGTTCCGACGATGGGCCTCGGGACTACAGCTTCTCCTTTACCCACGAGGATGGAAGCAACCAGGTAATCGTCGATCCGGACGAGTGCGCCGAGCTGGCGCAGGCCATGATGTTCGGGCAGAGGTACCCGCACTTCGTTCTGCTGGAGATGGCGGAGTCCGACACCTTCCGTCAGGTGGCGCGATCCGCAGCTCGGGTAAGCTCCTGCTCTGGTCTTTAACTGTTTTTAGCTAGACTCGTTGCGCGTCTTTGTTAACAATTTGTTTAATGCAGACGATGGCCCTTAGTGCCTTTCTGGCGGAGGCCTACGAGAAGAGGCTCGCCGAGCAGGCCGCCTCGATTAACTTCCTCCGGGAGTGCCGGGAGTCCAGCTCGCAGATCCAGTCTACCCGTCTCCACGGGTTCGAGAAGGAGCTGAGAGATGAGAGGGCCCGATCTGCGGCGCTGGAAGAGGAGGCGGTGCGGTTAAGAGCCCGGGCGGTCGAGGTGGCCAGTCTGCAGTCTGCACTAGAGGCCGAGAGGGACCGTGCTGCAGCTGGGTGGGATCGGGCGTCGGGGCTCGAGGAGGAGAACGGGCTCCTGAAGGGGGAGCGGGAGACACTCCGCTCCAGGGTGAAGGGGCTGGAATCCGCCATAGGCCGGGCCAAGGTGGCCGTGGCTGCGGAGAGTGATCGGGTGTCAGCCCGGTGGGAAGCGCGGAACCGGAAGTGGTCCGCGAAGATGGAGAAGATCCGCGCCCACCTGGACGGGCGCCGCCGGGCCTTAGAGCCTCACCTTCTGTACAGCCAGGTGACTGGCGTAAAGGCCTGCCTCAAGAGGATGGAAGCAGAGGACGGGGTGTCGGTACCGTTCTACCGGTATCAGAAGCTGGACGAGGACGAGGCGGCATTCGGTGCCGTACTGGACGGGATGGACTTTCCGGATTTGACCCCGGAGGATCTGGAAATCCCTCTGGATCGTGCTCACGGCGTTCTGCTTGAGCATGTTATACCTGTCGCTCCTTCTAGCACCCCCGTGGTGGATCTGACCTTGGAGGCTCCGCTGGCTGCTGAGGACGCTCTTGCGGTCGCTGAGACCGTCCAAGCAGATCCCTCGATCCCGTCTGCTGACGAGGGAGTCCCCGAAGCTGCTGGGATTGTGCAAGCAGATCCCTCGGTCCTGTCCGCCGCTGAGGCCGACACGGATGCGCCGTCCGGTGAGACCGGAACCGACGTGCCACCCGGTGGAGGCGTGGTTGAGGAAGAGGAGTCTGGGCAGCCCTTCGTTGGCGAGTACGGGACCAACGCGAGGATGGTGGCCCCGGCTGATTTAGATGGTACCCGTGCTGACGGGAGGGAAGACCGACCGGCCGATGCGGCCTTGTAAAAACTTTTTTCCTTTTTGTTTTCTTTTTGTAGACTGGGCCGTAGGCCGTTTCTTTTTGTAAGGACTGGGCCGTAGGCCGTTTATGCAAAGAGCAGGCCGTTGGCCCCTCTCTTTTTGTAAGTGCCGTTTCGAGGCTTTTGTAACGACTAGGCCGTGGGCCATTTTTATAACAGACGAGGCCGTTGGCCCTTTTGTGATAATCGAGGCCGTTGGCCCTTTCTTCTTTTTGTGTAAATGCCATTTCGAGGCTTTTTTGATCGGTAGAGTAGGTCGTAAACCGTACTCTGTCAAGTAAGCAGGTCGTGGACCGTGCTCTTGTATTGGGTGCGAGGTAATCTCGGCTTAAGGCACTTATTGCTTGTGTACCTTGTTTTTTTGGTGCGGGTAGCGAGCCCGGCTTAGAGACACTTAATGCTTGTGTGTCTAGTAGAGGTGCGAGCCCTGGGGCCCGGCTTTGGCACTTATAACTTGTGTGCCGGGGAGAGCGAGCACCGGAGCTCGGTCCCCTTTTTTTTTTGTAGTGCGAGCGTTTGGAGCTCGGCTTATTTTTTTTTTTTGTAGTGCGAGCGTTTGGAGCTCGTTTTTTTTTTTTTTTTTTTTTTTTTTTTTTTTTTTTTTTTTTTTTTCTTGTGTTTGGAGCTCGGTTTTTTTTTTTTTTTTTTTTTTTTTTTTTTTTTTTTTTTTTTTTTTTGCAGTGCGAGCGCTTGGAGCTCGGGAGCGTTTGAGCGTTTGGAGCTCGGCTCTTGTGCGCAGGTCGGGGACCGTTTTCCTTTGTGTAAAAGGTTTTATTAGATTAATAGCTGAGCCCTGGTTAGGGGTTGCCTACGTACCCTTTAGTAGAAGGGATCAAGCCAATCGTAGTTCGTTTGTTTACAAAAGCGGAGAGCGGATTGGAGCCCGGGGGCTTAATAGTAGAACCGTTTGAGGTTGATCGAGTTCCATGAGCGCGGGATGGCGTCGCCGTTCATCGTGACTAGCTCGTAGACGCCTGGTTTTACGACCTTGGAGATGAGGTAGGGGCCCTCCCAATTGGCACCCAGCTTGCCTGCGTTTAGCTCGGCGGTGTTTTCGAAGACCTTGCGGAGGACCAGGTCGCCCTCGGCGAAGAACCGGCCTCGAACCTTCTTGTTGTAATATTTGGAGGCGAGCTGCTGGTAGTTCTGGATTCGGAGTAGGGAATGGTCCCGTTGCTCTTCAAGGAAATCCAGCTCGCTGAGTAGGACGGCGTTGTTCAGTGCGGGTTGCTGGGTGAGCATAGCGCGGCGAGGAGTGGGGAGCCCGACTTCGGATGGGGCCATTGCTTCCATGCCGTGGGAGAGGTTGAACGGTGTTCGGCCAGTCGATGTCTTTGGTGTTGTGCGGTGGGACCAGAGGACTCCATCGAGCTCGTCGGCCCAGGACCCTTTCTTGTCGTCTAGTCGCTTTTTGAGGCCGTCGAGGATGGTCTTGTTGGTGGCCTCGGCTTGTCCGTTCCCCTGGGGGTACCTCGGAGTGGACTTACTTAGTCTGATTTTCCACTTCGCGCAGAAATCTTCGAAGAGGGCCGATGTGAACTGGGGACCGTTGTCGGTGACGATCTCGTACGGGAGCCCGTGCCGGCAGATGATGAACTTCCAGACGAACTTTCGGACGTCCTCTGCCTTGATCTTGGCGTATGATTCGGCCTCGACCCACTTGGTGAAGTAATCGGTCATGACCAAGAGGAAGCGCTTTTGGCGAGATCGGGGAAGGGGCCCGACTATGTCCATGGCCCATCGCATGAAGGGGTAGGGTGCCACCGCAGTGGTGAGGAGCTCGGTTGGACTATGACTGAGGGGACCGTGGCGCTGGCACTTCTCGCACCGGGCTGCGAATTTGTCGCAGTCTTGGAGCATCGTCGGCCAGTAGTGGCCTTGGTTTCGTATTCTCAGGGCGAGAGCTCGGCCACCGGAATGGTTGCCGTCGGCGCCCTCGTGCATTTCCTTCATCACGTCGATGGTTTCCTGCCCGTGGAGGCAGGCGAGCAGGGTTCCCGAGGCGCTCCATCGGAACAGATTGCCGTCCAGCATTGTATATTGGGCACACTTCTTTCTTAGCCGCCGGGCGGCCCATCGGTCTGGGGGGCGAATGCCGTCTGCGATGTATAGCAGCAGATCGATTCGCCAGTCCGGCAGTTCGGGCTCGGCCGGGGGCGGTGGTAGGTTCTCGGGAGGTTGGGCGTCTTCGTCAGGATCCGCGACCTGGGGACCGATCAGATAGGCTCCCTTTGGCAGCTCGATGCTGGGGAGGTCGATACTTTCCACCGGGATCACCCGTCGTTGCTCTGGGGCCGAGGTGGAGGCTAGTGCTGCGAGGGCGTCTGCGGAAGTGTTATCGCCTCGGGGGATTTTTGTCAGGGTGAACTCGGAGAAGTCTGCGGCCATGCCTTGAGTCACCTTGAGGTAGGCGTCCATGCGATCATTCTTGGCCTCGTACTCCCCGCTGAATTGATTGGCGACGAGCTGGGAGTCGCAGTAAGCCCGGATTTTCTTTGCGCCGACCTCTCTGGCCAGGCGCAGGCCGGCAATCAAAGCTTCGTACTCGGCCTCGTTGTTCGATGCCGGGAAGGCTAGGCGGAAGGACTGTTCGAGGATCTCCTTGGTCGGGGATTCGAGGCGTATGCCGACGCCGGACCCGTGCTTGGAGGCCGATCCGTCGACGTGCAGAGTCCACACTTCGGACACCTCGCTGACTGCCAGCTCGGGTGCTAACTCAACTAGGAAGTCGGCCAGCGCTTGAGATTTGATCGCGGTCCGACCCCGGTACTCGATGTCGTATTCGCTCAGCTCGACAGCCCACTTCATTATCCGGCCGGACCGGCTCGGGCTGTGGAGGATGGTTCTGAGGGGGTACGTACTTAGGACGGCTATCGTATGGGATTGGAAGTAAGGCCGGAGCTTCCTAGCTGCGACGACCACTGCCAGGGCGAGCTTCTCCAGAGTCGGGTACCTGCTCTCCGCGTCGTCTAAGGACTTGCTGATGTAGGAGATGGGTTTTTGGTCACCCCGGTCTTCCCGCACTAGTATGCCGCTGACCGCTGACGTGGAGATGGCGACGTAGAGGTAGAGGAGCTCGCCTTCTTCTGGCTTGGACAGGACGGGGGGAGTGGATATGTACTCCTTCAGCTGTCGGAGGGCGTCCTCGCATTTGTCGTCCCACTCAAACCGCTTGTTAGCCCGGAGTAGTTGGTAGAACGGGAGACACTTGTCGGTAGAGCGGGAGATGAATCGATTTAGTGCGGCGATTCTCCCGGTGAGTCGTTGTACTTGACGCGTGCTCTCCGGGGACTTGAGCTCAATGATAGCTCGGATCTGCTTGGGGTCGGCCTCGATCCCGCGCTGGGTGATGATGTACCCGAGGAATTCGCCCGATGTGACGCCGAAGGAGCACTTGGCCGGGTTTAGCTTCATGTTGTATTCGTTCAGCGTGCGGAAGCAGGACCGGAGGTGTGTGACGTGGTCGGTTGCCACCAGAGACTTTACCAGCATGTCATCTATGTATACCTCCATAGTGCGGCCGATTTGGTCGGCGAACATCCGGTTGACGAGCCGTTGGTAGGTGGCCCCGGCGTTTTTTAGTCCGAAGGGCATTACTTTGTAGCAGTAAATGCCTCGGTCCGTGATGAACGCGGTCTTCTCCTGATCATCAGGGTGCATGGGGATTTGGTTATACCCCGAGAAGGCATCCATGAAGGAGAGGAGCTCGTTTCCCGCGGTGGCTTCAACGACCTGGTCGATTCGGGGGAGGGGGAAGCTGTCCTTAGGGCATGCCTTATTGAGGTCGGTGAAATCCACGCAGACCCTCCATTTTCCGTTCTTCTTCTTGACTACCACTGGGTTGGCTAACCAGTCCGGGTATTTCACCTCGGTGATCGAGCCGGCCGCGGTGAGCCTCTCTACCTCATCATTGACCGCTTGGGCGCGCTCCGGGCCAAGCTTCCGCCGCTTCTGCTTGACCGGCCTGCAGGTTGGATCCACGTTGAGCTCGTGGCTGCACGTGTTCGGGTCAATGCCGGGCAGGTCGCCAGCTGACCAGGCGAAGGTGGAGACGTTCTGCCTTAGGAACTCGACCAGCTTTTGCTTGATGCTTTCGTCGAGGTCGGTGCCGATGCCGACGCAGCGGGCGGGGTCGCGTGGGTCGATGTTGACCTGGGTGACAAGGTCCCGCCCGGGAAGATCCTGGGCGCCGAGCTCCCCGGGCTGAAGCGCATTGATGGCCAGGCAGGCCGGCGCGGCGCGGCGCAGCTTGTGCTCGATGGCGAAGCAGGCGCGGGAGACCCTCTGGTTACTCCTAAGAGTGTATGTGCCGGCCTGGTTGGGGAACTTGAGGCACTGATGGTACGTCGACGTGACCGCCTTCATCGAGTGCAACCAGGGGGTTCCGAGGATGATGTTGTAGATCGGGGTGGTGTCGAAGACCACGAACTTGACGATTTTCGTGACCCGACCTACGTAGACCGGTAATTCGATGGTGCCGATTCCGTTGACGGTGTCCCCGGCGAAGCCGGTTAGCGGGATGGAGTGCGGCTTGATCTCGACCCCGTTCAGGTTCATCCTGGCGAGGGTATCCTTGAAGATGAGGTCGACCGAGCTGCCCGTATCGACGAGGACTCGGTTAACGTCGCAGTCGGCTATGCGGACTTGTACGACGAGGGGGTCGTTGTGGGGCTGGTGGACCCCGGCCGCATCGGCCTCAGTGAAACATATCCCCCTCTTGCTCGTGTCCTGGGCGTCGATCTCCGGCCCGGAGTGCCACTTCAGGGATGCGTCGGTTCTCCTCTCGTGACGCTTGATGGACCGCACTGAGTCGTTGCACGAGAGGAGACCTCCCATGATCATCCCAATCAGAGTGCGGGCCGGGGGAGGCGATCTACCTGTTTCCCGGTCTCGCGAGGGAGATCGTCGCCGCCGGTCGTCGTTCTGGGCGCGGTGGTAGGGCCTAGTCCGGTTATCCGCGCGACCTTGGTTGTCGCGGGGTTGATCGTGATCGCCGTCCCGAGCATGCGGTCGCAGCCGCTCTGGGACGCTGATTTCTCCCCGCTGAAATTGCTTCAGCAGGACCTCTTGAAGGGCGCGGCAGTGAGAGGTCGGATGCCCCTTTCGCCGGTGGAAGTCGCAGAAGGCCGTCCTGTCGTATGGCTCATCTGGTCGGAACTCCCTATCGCTCGGCTCGTCGGGACGCCGATCCTGCTGGCGGGGATCCCGTACGTATTTGTTCCAAGGCAACCCTGGGGCGGGGGAGGGGGGAAGTACGGGATCGTGTAGGCGGAGGCCGGAGGGCGGTCCGTTGACAAGGAATGCAGCGGCCTGCTTTCCCTTGCTGCGATGGTACTCGTCGTCGTAATGTTGGCGGGGCTCCTGATACCTTTCCTGGGGCCGCTCCTTTGGGGCCGGGGCCTTGTGAGAGGCACTGTTTCTTGATTCAGCCGCCTTCTCTTCTTCGAGCTCAACGAAGAGTCCAGCGCGGTGCAAGGCGTCTTCCAGAGAGCGCGGCCTGTTGAGCTTCATATCGTCCTTGAAGGCCGAATCGGCCCGCAGTCCTTTTCTCAGAGCGGGGAGCGCTGACTCGTCAGTCACGTTGCTCTGGGAGGCCGTGGCCTTGAAGCGCTCGATGAAGGACCTGAGCGACTCCTTTGCTCCCTGATTCATTGCCCAGAGGTCCGCGCTGGATGCGGACTGGCGGATGTAAATGGAGTAATGCTCGAGGAAGGTGGTCGACAGGTCCCTGAAGCTGTCGATGGAGTGCGTCTTTAGCCGAGAGAACCACGTGAGGGCCGGGCCGGTGAGGTTTTCCACGAAAAGCTGGCAGTGAGCGGCTTCGCGCTCGTCTGGTGAGAAGTGGGCGCGACCCATGGCGATGGTGAACGCCGTGAGATACTGGGCCGGGTCGGTGGTGCCCGCGTAGGGCTGTAGCTTGAGCTTTCCGAGGTGCTGGAGTGGGACGGAGGCGATCCGGCGGGTGAACGGCGTGTTCTGCGTCTCTCTGAGGACGCGATCGATTTCTGGGGCCGCGCTGGTGGCTTGGTGGATTTTGGAGGACATCGCACGGATGGTCTCCTTCATAGCCTCGAACTCCGCGTCTCTTGAGCGCTCCGCGCTGGATCGGAGATGGTGGGCTTCGTCGCCCGGGTGGCTTCCTATGGCCGGGACGAAACGTCCGTCCGGCCTTTCGGATCCAGACGGCGAGTCGCTCGGTCGGCTTGTCCGGAAGCGGGGGGTTTCTTCCCGAGAGACCGGTTCTCTGGGATGGACGTCGGGGGACCCGACATTGTCCGACCGGTCACGGGAGGCCCCTAACGTGGCGAACCGCTGGTCGGTGGCTCGCGTTAGCTCATCGATCCGGGCGAGCAGGGTCTGCATCATGACGGACGGCGTGGGCTGGTCTTCCGGTGCTCGTGGCGCGTTGTGGGCGGCGGAGCCGTCGGAATGGGCGGGTGCTGACGCCGGGGGCGGGGCCCTGGAGAATTGCTCTCGAGGAATCGCCTGATCGGCAGCTGCTTGGGCTGATGACGGAATGGTCGCTGTCGTTCGAGTCGTTGGCGGGGCCGTTGTCGGGGCCTGGGCCGTTGTTTGGGCCGGAGTGTCCTGGTCTGACAACACTCTTGGGGTCGGGATTGCCATCGTTGCTTTGGTCGTGCCGGTGGTTGAACTGCTCCTTGCGTGTAGAAGAATCTCGGCCCCTCCTTCTAGCGCCAATTGTTGATCCCGTGGACCACTAAGTGTGTTTAAAGAATGATTAGGAGATGGGAGGTGAGATTTTCGTTAATAGAGCAATTTAACCACGTTTAAGACAGGTCGGGAGAAATATGAGTAGGCCGGGGCCGTGTTTCGCTTTATTGATGAGAGAGAAGTAAATGCTTTAGAATTACGAACTGGTTCCGAAGGACGTCCAGTTCGGCGTTCTAAAGTGTTGTCTTGCTACAAAGAGAGAGGTCGGGTAGCTTATAGTCTGTTCTAGAGTCCAAATCCCCTCCTTTCCATTAATGACATATGAGGGGTATATATAGTCGGGGTCGGCTTCCTGCTCCCCGGGATCTCGGACCACGTGTCGCCTGCGGCCTCTTTTGCGGGTAAGGTGGCCTAGAAGGCGTGTCCCGGCTTTCGAGGAGAGAGGTCATGATGAGCTCGGCGTGGCGTGTTGCAGAGCAGTGCACTGTTTTACCAACTCTGCTCCACCTGCTCCTTCCTGCCCTTGTCAGCTCTGTAGAGTTGGTGGGACGTCGGGCCGAAGGCACATCCCTACGCGGGTAGGGTACTGCCTTACCAACTCCCACTCGCCTATTCTTCTGACACTCCCTGTTCTGGCGGGGCATCAGCGCGGGCCCGGGGTACGTTGCTTTCAGGTCGGCTACCGAGCTGAGGAGCGGTCTTGCAGGTTGGTGACATTAAGTCCGGCTACCGTGCTGAAGAGCGGCCTTTCCTAAGATGGGCCTAACTAATTGGGGGTGCTAGGCCCACCTCCAACAATTCTGAGAAAGTTGTTGGGTTTTACTTTCATTGTCCTAATCCTTTTGTTAATTTGTGTGTTTTGATGTCTGAATTTGGAACATTACTTTGTCAGTAGTCTCAGTGTTCTTTGCTTATTCGAATGGCCAAAACAGTGCTTCAAGCAAGTTCCTTTGGGTTACTACTTACCTTTTCTTCTTAGATTTTCCCCGAAACACATAAATGGATGAGACAAACTAATCTCTCTTTTACTTACTCAAGGTTATTGGAGTTGGAAGAGCAGCTACTCCACAGGAAATTAGGAAAGCATATCATAAATTGGCATTGCGGCTTCACCCAGATAAAAACCATGATAATGAGGTTAGAAACTCATTTCTTGCCCTCTATCCTTACGTTTTTTTTTGTTTTGATGGAAATGCTACTCTTGTGTTTTGTTACAGGAAGCTAAAGCGAAATTCCAGCAGTTGCAAAAAGTGATGTCCATTCTTGGCGATGAA
This sequence comes from Eutrema japonicum, assembly GCA_030161315.1. NCBI lineage: Eukaryota > Viridiplantae > Streptophyta > Magnoliopsida > Brassicales > Brassicaceae > Eutrema > Eutrema japonicum. The sequence continues at coordinate 54,284,990 of BSQW01000005.1, read as the reverse complement.
GAGAAAAGGGCAGTCTATGATCAAACTGGCTCAGTTGATGATGCTGTGAGTCTTTTGTTTCTTTGAGTTTCAGAACATAACCTTTTGCATTTTCCATTTTGGTACATTTTTGATGGTTTTACTGGAGTTCCCAGCAGTCTCTTTTACTACTTCCTTTGTTTGTTCAGTTTGACAGGCAAATTAAAGCTTTTAACTTCTGTAATTCTATTCTTAGATTTCTCAAAATTGGTTATTTTCCGTGCTCGGTAGGATCTTTCTGGCGATAAATTTGAGAACTTGCGGGATTTCTTTCAGGCCATGTACAAGAAGGTAGCCGCAACTTATTTTATTGATACCTTTCTCGACTTTGTACACATCTGTTCTGCTGCCTACACTAACTCGATTTTATGTCCCTGCTGATTTAGGTCACTGAAGCAGATATTGAAGAGTTTGAGGCAAACTACAGGGGATCTGAGTCAGAGAAGAAAGACTTAATTGAGCTGTTCAACAGGTTTAAGGGTAAAATGAACAGGTAATTCAATTCATCATCCTTCATTTTCGGTTTTGTTGAGGTTGCGAGATTGATTATATATATTTCCTTCCCAGGCTATTCTGCTCAATGCTTTGCTCGGACCCCAAGCTTGATTCACACCGTTTCAAAGACATTCTTGATGAGGCCATTGCAGCAGGTAGTCTATCTTGCTGTAAATAGAACATATGCCTTGCAAGATATTCTTTTCATATAACAAATCCTTGACGTTACAAAATGAGTTTTCCTTGTATTTGAACATGGATGAATGCTAGTTAATAAAGCAATTTTATTGATGCTGTAAAATGTACCTTATCCTTTGAGCTGAATGTTTGATATTTCTCTATATTTGCTGGTTCCAGTTTCGTTCTAGCCTAGTTGAGAACCTGATTTGAAATCTTTGTGAACTTGGGAGATTTTCTGATTATGAGTGTATTGTGTAATACAATTGATTTCCTTTTCAGGAGACGTAAAATCAAGCAAGGCATATGAGAAGTGGGCAAAGAAAATTTCAGAAACGAAGCCGCCCACCAATCCAACCAGGAAGAGGCAGAAGTAAAGTCTCTGCCGCTGTTTCAAATTAGTTCCACCACTCAACTCAACCTTGTTGTGACCACCTCGCTTCCCTTCAATTTGCATATACTTGTAGGTCAGCAAAAGACTCAGAGACAGATCTTGCCTTGTTGATTTCGCAGCGAATGGATGAGAGGAAAGGGAAGGTGGATTCAATGTTTTCATCACTCATCTGTAGGTATGGTGGTGATGCGGAAGCAGAGCCCACTGAAGAAGAATTTGAAGCTGCCAAGAGAAGGATCGAAAGCCGGAGATCATCCAAGAAGTCGAAAGGAAAGTAAAGGTCACAGACAGAGTTGTCTCCTAGTACTGGTGTTTGTCATTGGAGAAGAATGTTCAAGCTGCGTAACTGTGTTTTTAAATTGGATCAGTGTTCATCACTGGAAGTCTGGAACAAATGTCTTCAGGGCAGACTTAATAGTTGATTTGTTGAATGTTCAAGTTGGTTTGTTGATTTTGACGATCTCCATTAAAAAATGAATTAGACCTATTAATTATTGGATTTATTATATAAAAGATTCTTGTCGGAAAAAAGAAAAAAAAAAAATTGGAGAAGAGATGACTATGAGATAAAACTACAAGACTAAACCCAAACGGTTAAATCGAAAAACTCTTTTGTTAAACCCAAAATCACTCCAAGAAAACATTTCTTTGACGAACTATCTCTTCTTCTCCGTCGCTAAGAATTTCGATTCAAATAGGGTTTATCTTTGCAAGCGATGGGTTGTTGTTGTTCGTCGAATTGCTTTGTCTACTTCGTCCTCTCCGTTGCATTAGCTTTCATGGCCGTCTCCACCACTCTACGTTCACCTCCAGATTCCGACTTGACAAAACCAAACAGACCCATTACTCATCCTCTCTCCATAAACGCCTCGAACGCTCTAAGCAGATCCAATTTCAAAGCAATCGCTACTCTCCTCCACATTTCCCCCGAGATCTTCCTCTCTTCTTCTCCCAACACAACCATCTTCGCCATGGACGATTCTTCCTTGTTCAACACGTCATCGCTTCCTCCTCTGTTTCTCAAACAGCTTCTTCAGTACCACACACTCCCTCTAAGGCTTCCGATGAACGACATTCTCAAGAAGCCTCAAGGAACCTGTCTCCCCACGCTTCTCCGTCACAAGAGCGTCGAAATCTCCACCGTCGATAAAGAATCAAGAACAGCAGAAGTGAATCATGCCCTGATTTCACATCCCGACATGTTTCTTGGAGATTCATTGGTTATTCACGGAGTTCTTGGACCCTTCTCTCCTCTGCAACCTCATTATATCCTTCAGTCATCGTTATGTCAATCTGATTCAAACAAAACCAGTGAAGAAAAAGTCCCGGTTAAGATAGACTGGGTTCGGATTGTTCAGCTGCTAAGTTCAAATGGGTTCGTGCCATTTGCAATTGGATTGCACTCTGTTATCAACAGGATTGTTGCAGATCATCATCAGAAGAACTTGACCGGCGTAACGATTCTAGCCACAGCGAATCTGGTATCGTTGTCATCTGCTTCTCCTTTGCTCTATGAAGTTGTGAGACATCACATTCTAGCTCAACGGCTTACCAACAAAGATATTGCTTCAATGCCTGATAAAGCCTCACTCAAGACACTGGATCCTTACCAAGATCTGAAAATCACAAGAAGAGATGTTGTTAATTCGTCTGGAGTTTTCATGATTTCTGGAGTTGAGATTGTAGCTCCAGATATGTTCTCTTCGTCCAGCTTTGTAATTCATGGGATATCACACACTCTAGAGATCCCACGGGCATAATTCACTTCCCTAAGCATTTTTTTTGTTTGTTTGTTATTTGTACCATTTTAGATAGACACATCCATGTGATTCTTTATGCATATAATTCATTCAACAATCTCATAAGCCTCAAACGCAATTATGAGTTACTAAATTCCCATAAACAATGTAGTTCTATCATTTTATACATGGGATGGCAGCCATTCAACATATTTGTTTCTATATATAGTTCTTACATGCTGTAATTAGTACCAATTTACCATTCAATCATCTTTTTTTTTGTCAACTTATATTATATTAATTAGCAAACGTACGAATGATACAAATAGAAAAAATTAAATAAACAAACATAATAAATAAAATAGAAAATTATAAACAATAAAACAACGAAAATGAAATTTGTCGATCTTTTTATCCGAGAAGTTTTACTCGCTGAAAAAGTGTCTACACCTCCCTTCCTCATATTCGCATTTGATCTGATGCGATATTTGGATGTTATCCAATCTTTCTCATGTTGTATTACATTGACACATCCCCAAATAAGAACTAAAAATATTTTTCGAATAAGAATCCAATTTATTGATTATTTCGATAGAAATAATACCTGAGATTGCCAATTTTCAACGACTGTACGAATGTCGCCATACAACAAAAAAATTACGTTTTCCGCTCCAAACCCTCGTCCCCTCCATGGCGGTTTCCATGGTGGTTGATTCCATAAAAATGTCATATATAGCAGAGTAAAAACACCGATAATAATCGACCTAGAATCATCCGATCCAAAAAATTCTTTCATTGAAGGAGTGCACTCATTAATTCCCCATATTCCAGTGATGCCTGGGTCGAATACCCAAATTCCATCTCCGATTAATAATGATCGCCGATTAGAGAACCACCGGCAATTGCCGGCGGTCCCGGAAAATCAAAGAAAAAGACGGTTTGTTCTTATTTCTTTGTTATCGCCTCTCTCTCGCACATTTTCATTCAATCATCTTTATTCGTGTCATTTTGGGAAGGAAAATAAAAAAAAACAGACATTTTGGGATCCATAAATAAATATTAAAATTTGATGAATATATAAATACGGAAACGCGGCTAAGTATGGTAAAATGGATTGTGAAGACCACGACGCAGCGTCTGTCTCTTGGTGTAACCAACCGATTTGATTGATTAAACTAATCACCGACCGATCCAGAGAGAGAGAGAGATATTGCTTCACCTTAATCCTCTTTTAAACCCAATCGAGTCCAAAAAAAACTCACAATAACTCTGTTTTTCCCTGCAAAAACGCTCACAAACCCATTTTCTCTTCTCTGCTCTTTTTCCTGGATCCTGATTCTTCAGATCACCAACTTGGATCTCGCACGAGCTCTGTCTGTCTCAGGTTTGTATGTATACAATTCAATGCATCCTTGAGAGAGTTTCCAATTCCATTTACATCATTGTTAGTTTCATAGATCTCATTTCAATTTAGAATCCGATCATCATCAAACCTTTTTTCCGACGTCAGAGAGAGAGAGAGAGACTCGTTTTTGTCTTTAATTAACTATTAAGACCAAGACGTGCATTGCCCTCATGTGTCGTGTTAAGCGGCAAATACTCTGTCTGCAAGTTGATTAATTAATTACTATTTTTATAGTATAATTTTAAGTATTATGAATGAATGTAATGTTTGTTTGTCTATGAGGAAACATCTGTTGCTGTCACAACTTAAGATGAGACTGTAATAATGAATGTCCGTAAGGTGTTCGACAATTTAGTCGGTGATGCACATGTTCTCTTGCTTCTTTCTAAAGATCATCATCATGAATCTTTCAGCGTCAACTATCAATCTGTCATAGACATTAAAATTTTCTTGTTTTCTACTCCAGAATGTGATTAGCTTGACAAGTTCAAACTTCACTTTATTAGTAGTCTCTGCAGAGATTTTCCGGGTGGGTTATTGAGGATTACAAGGCGATGAAAAGATTCGAGAGGCCAAGAACTTCGACTAACTCGCAGCCAAGAAACACTGCCACTTTGGCAAAGAAAGATCAAAAACAGCGTACTAGTAAAGGGAGTGGCTTGAAACCGCTGAATGCGGCTCAGCTGGTTTCCAGAGTTTTGGATGCGACTGCCTCTGAGCCTTCTTCACTCGCTGTAAATGATTCAACAACTGGATCCGAGTCTTCTGAAGTCTACGACAATGTGAATGTGCACTACATGGATGATGCTAACGAGAAATCAAGGAATGATGAGAATCTGATGGATTGTGAAGAAGAAGGGAACGGCCATGAATCAGACACTGAAACAAACAATGATTCTGTGTCTTCTTCTCAAGGTGATTTGTTTTCCCCTGAAGATAGGAGATCAGACAGGCCATCAGTGGTTTCCAAGAGCAAAAGCTCCCAGGAGAGACCCTTTACATCAAAGGGACGAACCAATGTCGATTCGGTTAGATCTCGATCCAATACCTTTCACGGCACCGCTAGAAAGACCGTAAGATCCAGTAAAAGCCAGGCAAAAGCTCTGTCTGATTTCTCCTCTTATAGAAGCTCTGAAAATCAGAAGGCTTTCTCTTCTGAAGCAGTTGATTCCAAGCCTTTCGAGGATGCAAAAGAAGATGACGAGTTCGAAGATGCTTTAAATAACACTGAAAGTGACAATGAAATACTTGTGGACAAGGAAAACAAAAGAAATGAAGTAGAGAAAGTCTTAACTCAAAAGATAGCGACCCTGGAATCTCGAATCGAGCAACTTGAAGAAGAGCTGAGAGAAGTGGCTACTCTTGAGATGTCAATGTACTCTGTATTTCCAGAACATGGGAGCTTAGCACAGCACATACCTGCACGAGACCTTTCTAGACTCTACGCACTTGCTAGAAAAAATCATAGTGAAAACAAGTTAATCTCAGTAACCAAAAACATCGTGTCTGGTCTGTTCTTGGTGTTGAAATCCTGTGGAAGTGATGTACCGAGGTAATCAAAATAGATGTTTATTCTTCTTAGATATATATATGTTTCTATAGGATCTGGTAAACCTTATGATGTTGCTTGTCTATTCCTTGGCACAGGTTAACTTTCTGGTTCTCCAACACTGTCTTGTTGCGAGAGATCATTTCACATGAATTTGGTGGCACAAATCTAAATGAACCAAAATCTCTTGGAGAAGACTGGACAGATGCAAAAACTCTGATAGAGGCCATAAGAAGAGTTGAATCATGTTTATTCACCCAAGCAGTCGAATCCATATGGTCACAGGTAAAAACCAAAAAAGCCATGGACCATCCTTTCTTTAAACTTTAAAGCAAGATGCATATAGCTTTAGATTCCCACTCCTTATGTTAGGTAATGATGGTTCATATGAGACCTCAAGGAGTAGACTCGATGATGGGTGAAATGATCGGGAATTTTTCAGAACCAGCAACTTGTGACCGGTTACAAGAGAGCTTTTCTGTCAACCTATGGAAAAAAGCTTTTGAGGAGGCTATTCAACGGCTCTGTCCTGTTCAAGAAGCAAGGCGTAAATGTGGTTGTTTGCATGTGTTGACCAGAATGGTTCACTCTCTTTTCCTTCCCTTCTTCCAGTGGAATGGAGCTTTCTCTACTGGATTGAACTGACATGTTCTGTCTAACTAGGTTATGGAGCAATGCATTGTAAGACTTGATGTGGCTATGTTCAATGCTATTCTCCGTGAGTCGGCTCATCAGATACCAACTGATCCTGACTCTGATCCCATTGGTGACCCAAGAGTTCTGCCAATTCCATCAGGGGTTTTGAGTTTTGAATCTGGTGTAAAACTAAAAAACACGGTATTTACGTACATAAATCATTTGAAGTTGTACATGTCCCTTTTTCCCCCAGCTTACTACTTTAGTTGTCAATGTCTTCATCTGAAGAGACTTGTAGAACTTTCTAGCTTGAAAGTCTTGTGACACGACTCACAACTCATGGATGCTAATATAACATTTAATACAGGCTGGTTACTGGTCTAGATTGCTTACAGACATCTTTGAGATCGATGTTGATTCTTCTCTGGAAAAGGAGCAACATATGCAAAGAGGAGATGGGGCATTTAAACCTTTCCCTTTGCTCAATGAACTGAGTGATCTCCTTATGCTTCCAAAAGAAATGCTTGTGGACATTTCCACCAGAGATGAGGTATGAATGTTTCCGGTTTAATCGTCGCTTGGTTTCTTCATCTAGCTTCCGGTTTAATTTTTGTTTCTGTGTTTCGCAGGTCTGCCCATCAATTGGCCTGAGTTTGATAAAAAGGATATTATGCAATTTCACCCCAGATGAATTCTGCCCATACCCTGTCCCAGGAACTGTTCTTGAGGAACTCAATGCACAGGTTGATCTACCTTTTTCAGTCCTTCAGGGACTAGATACGAAGAAAAGTTCTCTTGCTAAAAATATATCGTTTCTGTGTTTCCAGAGCATGATTGAGAGTAGAAGCTCATCTGGAGATGCAACTAGAAGCTTTCCCCGACAAGTCAATCCGGTTCAGTATTCTCTTCCTTCTTGTGCACACTTGACAGACATGGTTGCAGAGTTCGGTGACAAGCTTAAGGTTTCTATGACAAAAAACACAAGATATGGCAGCAACGAAGAGGTAGAAACATCAACATCTCCTCCATACAACAGGATCATTAAAGGGGGTGCAGAAAAGAACAACTTTAGTTTCTCTCCGACTAACGAAAGATACAGACTCCTTGGAGAAACCTAAACCTGGCTTGTTTGTTTGACCAAAAGACTCCAAGCTCATCGGATGTACACTCAAAACCCAATGCTTATTATCCTTGTACATTCATACATAACTCTCACACTCCAGAAACAAAGCATACCATCTTGAACTTAGACCATTCAATAAATTCTTGATTTTTGAGTAAAAACCAGAGCTAAGAAATGGTCTCTTTTGGTTTATTGTTTACGCGGAAATTGGAAGCTTCTCTGTAGAAGCTGAGACAGAAGAGCTTATACTCTCAAGTGCTTTGATAACTTGAAGCATTGAAGGTCGTTTCTCTGCAACAACGGCGATGCAATTGAGGGCAATGTCTAAGGCCTTTAGCATTTCTGATTGGCAAGAATTGGACAAGATTTTTTCGTCAAGAACTTGGGCAGCTCCATTTGTCAGGTTTATCTTCCTTCTGACCTGCTTCACTATGTCAAGGGACTCTCCAGATGCGCCTCCTTCTGCTTTCTCTGCTCTTTGCCCCGTTACAAGTTCTAGTAGTACAACTCCAAAACTGTAAACATCCATTTCTTCTGTTGCTTTCTTGCTGTAGTTGTTTTCTGGATACAATCAAGAAAAAAGCACAAGTGTTTCAGATCATGATACCGAAAAGTTCACTCGTAATAGTCTACAGGCAAAATCAGTATGATCACTAGACATTGTACCTGGTGCAGTGTAGCAGGGGTAGGAGCTGGCGTGTATCATAGACTGAAAAGCAGTTTCTCCAACAATTTGGTCGAGGGCAAAATCACTGAGCTTCGGTTCGAAATCTTTGTCCAAGAGAATGTTTGTTGACTTTAGGTTCCTGTGAAGTACGTGTGGCACATAATCTCTGCTAATGTATGCCAATGCTTGAGCAACACCTAGTGCTATCTTCAACCTAACGCTCCACTGCAGTTGATCACCAGGCCTCGATAGCATATCATGTAAGCTACCATTTTGTGTGAACTCATAGATCAAGAAGATCAATTCGTCTGTGAAACAAAAACCAAGAATTCGAGTAATGTTCTTATGCCGTATCTTTGCTATGGTTCTCACTTCAGCTTTCAGAGCTTTCGAGGATTTATTCCTAGAATTCACGAGCTTCTTCACAGCTATTAACTCCCCACTCGATAAACTTAGAACGTATACTTCACTTCCGGAAGGACAACTGTCGTTCATCACTTTCATCAACTCATGCTCAGTTAACCTGAGGGGATAATAAAACTCCGACTGCCAAGTACCCTTAAATTGAACTTTCTTTCGGTAATATCGATATGACATGATGAGGGAAGTGGCAAGAGCAAGTGCTAAACATATCAAAGCTAACATCAAAGCTTTACCACCTGTTTTATGGAAGCTAGACCGACCAGAGGAACAGGAATTGGGTAAACCGGGTCCACAAAGCCCGGGATTTCCTTGCAAAAAGGAAGCTGGTAACCCAGAGACCAGAGAGTGAGGTACCTCACCTGATAATAGATTGAATGACACATTGAAGAGAGCAAGCTTCAGGTTCTGTAAGTCTTGAGGGATCAAACCAGTAAGCTTATTATCAGATAGATCAAGATAAGTCAGAACATGTAAATCAGCAAGTGATGTCGGGATCTCTCCGGTAAATGCATTGCCCGCCAGAGATAAAGAGACAAGCTTCTTGCAATTCTCCAGTTCTGGGATCTTCCCTAAGAGCCTATTGTGAGAGATGTTTACAATACTAAGGACAGGTGAGTCGCAGATATTCGGCGGTAATTCTCCACCAAACCCGTTCTCTGAAGCAGAAAACTTATATAAGTTCTTAATCAGTCCAAGACCATGTGGGATTTCACCAGAAAAGGAATTGCTGTCTATCTCAACTTGCTCTAGTGCAGAAGCCAAAGACACAGAATCAGGCACTTGACCTGTTAACCGATTATTATCCGCTCTAATAATCTTAATCTTCGGTGATGACCATAAACCAACTGGAAACTCACCAGAGAATCCATTGTTCTGCACTTGAAACCTCTCCAGGCTAAGGCATTCACCAATGGAGTTAGGCAATGACCCTTGAAAGAAATTCGAATGGAGAGAAAGGTTAATAAGCCTTTTGCCACTGCAAATGCCAGTAGGGAAAGAGCCAGATATCTTGTTCTGTGAGACATCAATAGACTCTAAGTTCTTGAGAGAAGGCCCTATGGATCGAGTGATTTCACCGGTCAGGTTGTTGAGACACAGATCCAAGATTTTCAGACTTGTCAAACCCACAAACGAAGTGGGAATCTCTCCGTGGAATCCAGACCTATGCAGCAGAAGCTGTTCAAGCTTGTCTAGTTTCCCAATAGATGAAGGAATCTCGCTAACCAAAAAGCTGTTTTCAGACAAATCAAGAAGAACAAGCTCACTTAGTTTCCCAATAGCAGGAGGGACGAGACCAGAGAGAAGATTACTTCCCAAGTCGAGAACTTGCAGATTGAACAGTAACCCTAAATCTTCTGGAATCTTACCCTCGACATGGTTGCTGCTGAAATCAAGAACTTTCAAGGCACTAAACTCAGAAATCTGATCAGGGATGGTGCCCCAGAAGAGATTAGTGCTGAGATTCAGAGTCTCTAATGTAAGACAGAGAGACAAATGAAGTGGGATAGGCTGATTGAAGAAGTTTTGGGAGAGGTCGAGGTGGGTGAGGTAAGGGAGATTACAAACGGAGTCAGAGATTTCACCAGAAAGATTCAAACTTTGGAGGTTAATGGAAGAGACGAAAAGGGAAGGAGCTCTGGTACATGTGATGCCAGTCCAGTTACAGTGGTGAGAAGAAGAAGAAGAAGTGTTGGACCAACCTGAAAGAGAGCCCTTAGGGTCATCAATGGAGGCCTTGAATCTGAGAAGGAAACCAAGTTCGTCGTTTTCTGTGAAAGAGAATGCCGTGAAGAAGAAGGAGAATGTGAGGGCCAATGAGATTGAAAACTGGTGCTTGAATCTGGTAGCCATTAATGTTGAGGATAGAGAATGAAGAGGATCTGATGAGTGAGAGTGAGAGTGAGAGTGAGAGTGAGAGTGAGAGTGAGAGTAATAAATAGAGAGAGCAATCAATCATTCACCCGAAAAAGACAATGTAATAAATTAGTATTTTTATCAACAAATGCATGTTTATTTTAATAGAGATATTAGGATAAATTTGCCAAATAAATTAGTATTTAATTTACGTATTAATTATTAAAACGTTACTAGATCGAAGACTGTTGTGGTTTTTGTTGATTAAATAAATAATTTCAAAAATCGACAATTTCCGATGATTTTCGAAGAAAAAAAATAAAATAAAATAAAATAAATGGACGATCTTGACAAATTCCGATATAATCCACGAAAGCGGATAAAGCAATTTTATACTAAAATACTTCGCACGTGCCTCTCGCGTGTGCTCAATTTACCTGCCTGAGAAGAAGCTTTTAGTTTACAAATCTTATTTGATCTGAATGGCCGAGGAGGAAAGCAATGACGTCTCTACTCTAAAGGAAAAACAAAAATAAAAAATACTAAAGGGGTGAGATTTGCAATTATAAAAGAATAGAGTTGGTTTATTGTAAAACAGAAAACGTAGGGGGTTTAGTTTGAAATTTCCCGTTAAATTCATCGGGAGGTTCTTTTGGGAACTGGTAGATTTGTCTCGGAGATTGGAATTTCGGATCGTGTCTCTCTCTGCTTCTTGTTTCAATCCGATTTCGAGCCCACCCTTCTTTTTTTACTCCTTCACCGGACTCAGATTTTCGTTTTCCAGGTCAGTTTCTTCCTCAAAGCATGTTTCTTTCTATGGTTTTCTATAGAGTTTTCTCCTTCACAGTCATTAGAGAAGCTTCTTTCAGCAGCTCTGTGTTTTGCTTTTCAAGCTAACCTAGTTGACTTTCACTAGCTTATAAAGTTTCACCTTTTTTTTCTTTGAGCGACCAAAATCATCTAATTCGGATTTTTGGATTTAAATGTGAACATATTATTATGTGTCTCTTTAATTCTGGTAATTTCTTGGTTTTGAATTCATAGCTGCAGTTTCATATCGCTGGTTCTAGATTTTGGATCCTTAGTTTTTTACTTTACTCGATGTGAATACTGATTGAGTCAAACTCGTATGTGAACACTGAGTAGCTTTTGTTCTAATTGGAGTTGCAAACCAATAGAGACTCAGCTACTGAAGCTACTTCAGTGTCATTACAACTGAAATTGATATGGTTTTTTGAACCAGTAACTTGTGATCAGTGTGTACGCCTATTTCCCAAAAACCAGGCATTTTCCACCTTCTTAACTCTCCTCACCGGTTTTGACTTTGATCCGTGGGCTGAATTAGTTTCTCAGTCTTGAAGGGTTTCTAGACTGTGAAAGCTACTTTGTTTGTTTGGAGAAAATGATGGCAGGGTTTGATTTCGTCACTCTACTCAATGGAATTGCCTTAAAGCTAGTCGTAGGATCAGGGTGCTGCTACACAGACGGTCTTCATTTGTTTTTGCTGTAACTAATAATTTCTCTTCTTTCAAGTGACATCCACATTCAATTAGCCTCTGTACATATGTTTTCATATTTGGTACACATTTTGATGGGTTATTTTTATCAGTCTGGTAAGCAAAAGCCAATGGTTTCTTGAATTTGTGACTTTTGGCAGTCAGCAGAATTTCCCTTTGAGGATTCTTCTGTGTTGAATAATTAAATGACTCTCTAGCATTCTTCTCTCTAGTTATATACTAGAGAACGTTGTTTATCTTTGACTTTATAGTCCATTATTGACAACTATGTTGGGGAAACATATGGTACGTAATACTGTATTTTGTGTTCATTCAGCACAGCCGATGGTCCAGATGACCAACTGTTGTTCCTGATCCATTTCCTATTAGCTAACTTCCTTCTTTCTGTCTTTTTTTCTTTCAGGATCTTGGCAGTCTCTTCTTCATATTGTTAAAATCTGTGCACGCAAGAGAAAATCTGAAGAAGTTGCTACTACAAGAGAGGTCACAAGTAAATATTGTCTCTGCTGTCAAAAGTGTTAGTACAGAAAGGTGGTGAGAAAGTAATATGGGTGATACCAGTCCAAGAACTGATGTCTCAACAGATGGAGACACAGATCATAGAAATCTTGGGGTTAGCTCATAATCTGGAAATATTCTCTCACTTATGTGTCTTCAAACGAGTGTGATTTCAGTGGACCAGTAATTTTGGTGGTGTTAATTTCATGCAGTCTGAGGGAGCACTAGTGAATACTGCTGCTTCTGATTCTAGTGACCGATCGAAGGACAAGTTGGATCAAAAGGTGATATGTCCATCTCTATAGAGACAAATAACCATTTTTATTGAGCCAACGTATAATCTTCTTTTTTTTGATCCATAGACCCTTCGTAGGCTTGCTCAAAACCGCGAGGCAGCAAGGAAAAGCAGATTGAGGAAGAAGGTAATATACCTCCTATTGGTTCTTTGTTTCTTGACATTTTCCTTTTCTAAAGTGGTGCATCCCTAGAAGCGTAGCTATTTACTACTACCTTACGTCCTTTTAAATACTCCCTTAATAGGCATATGTTCAGCAGCTGGAGAACAGCCGGTTGAAGCTAACCCAGCTTGAGCAGGAGCTGCAAAGAGCAAGACAGCAGGTTCAAATTTGTTTCTTATTTCTTTGACTATATTTTTGTGATTCTGTGTACATAAATGAAAATTTCTCGCTTTTAGGGCGTCTTCATTTCAAGCACAGGAGACCAAGCCCATTCTACTGGTGGAAATGGTTGGTATCTTATTCTCCATTAGTTTTCATATTGGTTTTATTTTTGGCTTGTGATTTGTGTATAAGATAAGTTTATATATCCACTTGCTATTGACTCGGGGTAGATTGATCAATTAGTTACATCATATGTCATCTCATGGCAGTATGCTGGGTTATCGGAGTCAATGGCAGACTGAAGTGGTTCTGATAGCAAAAACTGTTCATCTAAGTAGCACCGGTGTAGATGTAGATTTACAAGATGATGAATCTCATGGATTTGTTCTTGATCATGTATAACTTCTTTTCTTTCAGGCGCTTTGGCGTTTGATGCTGAACATTCACGGTGGCTGGAAGAAAAGAACAAGCAAATGAACGAGCTGAGGTCTGCTCTGAATGCCCATGCAGGTGATGCTGAGCTTCGAATAATAGTCGATGGTGTGATGGCTCACTATGAGGAGCTTTTCAGGATAAAGAGCAATGCAGCTAAGAATGATGTCTTTCACTTGCTATCCGGCATGTGGAAAACACCAGCTGAGAGATGTTTTTTATGGCTTGGTGGCTTCCGCTCATCCGAACTTCTCAAGGTCAGATCAAATTCCGTTAGTCTTCATCGGTTTCATCTGCTGACATAGGGACAACAGAAAAAAAAAATGGTCATAATAACAATGTATGCAAACAGCTTCTGGCGAATCAGTTGGAGCCAATGACAGAGAGACAGATGATGGGCATAAATAGCTTGCAACAGACATCGCAGCAGGCCGAAGATGCTTTGTCTCAAGGGATGGAGAGCTTACAACAGTCACTAGCCGATACTTTATCTAGCGGGACTCTTGGTTCAAGTTCATCAGGGAATGTTGCGAGCTACATGGGTCAGATGGCAATGGCAATGGGAAAGTTAGGTACCCTCGAAGGATTTATCCGCCAGGTACAACAAAAATCTACACTTTGTGTTGTTTGAGAAGTAATATTTTAAGAATATAATCAATAGGGTAATGAAGAAACAAATTTTGATCTCTTTGGTGGTGGCAGGCTGATAATTTGAGACTACAAACATTGCAACAGATGATAAGAGTATTAACAACGCGACAGTCAGCGCGTGCTCTACTTGCAATTCATGATTACTTCTCGCGGCTACGAGCTCTTAGCTCCTTATGGCTTGCTCGACCAAGAGAGTGAAAATTGTATTTTGGTCACTCGACTGTACAAAATCCATATGGACACAAAGCAGGAGAGACTATTAATTAACCTGTCAGATTCTTCTTAGCAATCCATCGACGAATAAGCAAATTCTGGGAACACGAAGACTCTTCTTTATCTGTAGGTTTTTACATGGTTGGTAATTGATGTTGTTTAGCTGTAGCCATCAGGTTTCTTTTTCTTAGCATTTTGAAAGTTTTTAATGTTTATATCTCTTTGATTATTAAAAAGGTTACTGAATTTTGTCTCTTTTGTTGTTGTTGTTGTTGATGTGATAAAGGTGTTTTAAATATTTTTGTATTCGTTAATGACAACATAAAGGTATCTTGAATCTTAATTTTATATTGGAGTTTTGAAATTTTATCGGTGGAGTGTCTCAAATGTTATCAAGCGAATTCTGCTGCAAATTGTACACAGATCAGATAGTGGAGATAAAAACAATCTTTTTTTTCTTTCCAAAATGTTATATGTCCAATTACTTTAAGAGTGAGTCGATGCGTAGAGAACATTCGAATGAATACCTTCAAAATCAGTGTGTGATCATTCTTTTTGATGAGTTTAAGTCCTAAATTTGCCCATGGAAAAATAAAGAGTTAATCTTCGAAGTAGCCAACAAAAAAAGCGTTTAAATAAATAGCTAGTCGTTCTACGCATCATTCATCTTTAGTAAAGTAGGACTGGGCACGGATTGAGTACCCTTAAATTTTGGAGTGTTCTTTACCCGATCCGACCTTTATAGGTAAAAATATAAATCACCTTTACTTGACCGGCAAATAATGTGTATCCGGAAAAATGGGTACTCTAGAAAAAAATAGCTGATATGTTATATACCCGACCATTTATCCTTATACATATATTTATAGATGGTTACCATTATCTGAATAATGATTTTTGTATTGGACTAAGTTGGGTTTGGGTTTTAACATTCAATAAAAAAAAACATAATTATATATTTTACTGTTAATTGAGCATAATAATTATGTTTATAGTATTATTAATAATTGTATATATAATACTGTTATTGGTAATGATAAAATACAATTAAAATGGATATTTACGGGTCACGTAACGGGTCAGGTAATGGGTCGGGTAACGAGATGGGTATGAAAAAAAATTTGATACCCGATACCCGATACCCGACCCTTATCCATGAATAATAGAATTATGATATCTTTTATCTGATCTTTAGGTCACGAGTACTCTTTTTTTTAAGACGGGTACGAGTCGGGTAACGGGTCGAAGACGGGTAACGGGTATTAGTGCCCAGCCCTACCTAATAGTAGGGATGTCGATCGGCTTGGCCCGGCCTGGTCCGAAACTCGTAAAACCCTCATATATTTGAATCCAACCCAAAAAATATCGGACCTATATTCCAAAGCCCGACCCAAACAAGGCTATAGGGCTTTTCGGGCTTTTCTTTGACATGTATAAATCGTATATAAATATCACTAAAAGTCTATAAATAATGATTTTAAAAATATGAAGTAAATAGAATGAATGATAATGTTACTTAGATCACAAAACGTAAACTCATCCAACCAAGTGCGTGTACAAATCAATGTTTCAACGTGTTTAGATAGAAAACGATTTTTATATTGTTCAAGACAGCCGCACCAATAGTAAATGTAGACTCTGAGATTTATAGTAAGACAAAATTAGGAAATTAATGTTTTCGATCAATGAAAAATATATAAGAAATACTTCATGTTTTAAAAAGTTAAATTCTTAAACAAAACCTCTAATACAATCAAAATGTTTATTTTCGGGTTTTTCAAGTTGGTCCAAGCCCAGCCGGGTTAACCCCGGAAAATCCATCAACTCGTTGGGCTTGGCTCGAAAAGCCCAATTTTTTTTTGCACTTATATATTTAAGCATGAACCCGATTTTTTTCAGAACCGGGTCGGACTAGCGCTCGGGTTTCGGCCTTAGTTTACATCCCTATTCCCTGCCTGATAGTCTGAACTCTGAAGAGTTTATTTGAAAAAGAAACAGACTTGTCATTGTCAAAACCAAAGAATATTTTGTTTTGAGAACGAGTGTATTGCATTTCCACTGGGGACTTTTAAGCCCTCAGCATCTCTAGGTCCACCATCACGATTCACTTCACTTCGTCTTCCCTTCCCTGTTTCTTTTCACTTTCAAGATCGTACAACTAAAAGACCTCAGCGAAGAAACAAAAGTAGCAACCTTGTTCCTTCATATCTGCTGGGTTTTAGAAAAGACGACGTCTTGGGAGATTGGAATTTTCGGATCGTATCACTTAGGGGTGGGCAAATGGTTATTCGGTTCGGTTCGGTTCGGTTATTTCGGTTTTCGGTTACGTTCGGTTATGTCTTTTACTATCCATTCGGTTAGTAACAATTTTCGGTTCGGTTTCGGTTCGGTTACCATTCGGTTCGGTTCGGTATGGTTATCAAAATTAATAACCGTTTGGTAACCAAAATATTTCGGTTATTTTCGGTTAACCGAATGGTTTCGGTTATTTTCGGTTAAATTTCAAATATTTTCGGTTATTTTCGGTTAAATTTCAAAATATTTCGGTTATTTCGGTTTTATTTCGGAAATATTTCGGTTAGTTTCGGTTATTTCGGTTAGTTTCGGTTATTTCGGTTCGGTTATTTCGGTTATATTTCGGTTATTTTGGTTAATTAGGGGAAATAAACATAATTTTTTTTTTTTTGATATCCATGGATACCCATTGGTTATCGGTTAATAACCATTCGGTTATCATAACCAATGGATATCAAAAATAAAAACCATTCGGTTATTATGAAATAACCATAACCTAACCAAACCATTAATTTCGGTTCGGTTCGGTTCGGTTTCATTCGGTTCGGTTATTATGCCCAGGCCTAGTATCACTGCTGTGCTTGTTTCAGTCCCTTTTCTGAGTAACCCTTTTTCGGGGTTAAGCTGAAGGATCCACTCTCCAGGTGAGTTTCTCCTTCAATAGTCTTAGGGTTTAGGTTCTTCATTTTTCTTATTCTGCCTCCGTTTTCATGATTGGTTCTGTCATGGAAGATTAGACTCAGTTTGGCCTTAAAGGGATCCTTTTTTTGTGTGTGGCTTTATGTAGTTTATCTTACGTGACCATGAACCAAAAGCATCGTTTCCGACACTGTAGAAGTGAAATTGCTTGGGATTGGGTTGTTATCAAGCTCGAATTTTGTGTGTCTCCGGAGCGAGCTATTGCTTCTAGCGCGCTAAAGTTTGAATCTTTTAGTTCTACTTCAGTCTGCTTTGTTACTCGTTGGTTCTCACTTTAAATCATGTAGGCTTGCTTATTGTTTTCATTCTCTGGGTTTGAGCAAAGTTTTTCAGGTCATTAGGTTGCTTCACGCTACGTTAAGTTTAAGCTCAGTGATTTGTATCTTTATATAAATGTGACTAAATGTTTGACTTGAGAGAGGGATGTAACGTATTATTGGTTCCACTTTCTTGATGCTACTCAATGAGTTGGTTTTTTGGCATGTAATATTATAGATATTCTATTTAGGATTAGAGAATTATAAGCTGCACTCTGAGTTTTGAGATATCGGGTCCTTCGTTTCCTTGTTTATTTTGTATTGCTTGCCGCAAATCATTTCTGTCAAATAAGTGGTACATTTGATGAATTTCAAAGCGTTCTTTCTATTTTCCTGTTCTGCAGTCAGGAGGTTCTGGACTAGATCTCTTATTAGTTTCCCTTTACTAACATCAAGATTCAAGAGTCCTGCGTCATAGTTGGACTGGTATTTGGATTTTCCTTCGTGAACTTGATTTACACCCTACGTTGTTTTCTGATCGTTTTGTTTCTCTATAGACTTTTTGGTTTCTGTTTTACCATCTTACTTTGACAGCCTTTAACTCCATCTAGTGTAATTCGGTGTGCACAAAGAAAATTCTAGAAGTTTCTACTTCAAAGGGTACCACTATTTAGTAACAGTGATTTGGATGAAAAGAATAAAATGGGAGACACTAGTCCAAGAACATCAGTCTCAACAGATGGCGACACCGATCATAATAACCTAATGGTTAGCTTGTAAAGTTGCTTGGTGTTGCGTCTTTATGCTCATTAAATGGTCAGAGTTTTGAAATGAAACAGTATTTTTGCAGTTCGATGGAGGGCATGTGGGTGACTCTAGCGACCGTTCGAAGGATAAATTGGATCAGAAGGTGATACAGACATTTCTATGTAGGAACAGTTTCTCTTTTTAGTTGAGCCTTTCAGTTACGTTTTTTTCTTGTTAATTGTAATCAACAGACGCTTCGTAGGCTCGCTCAAAACCGTGAGGCAGCAAGGAAAAGCAGATTGAGGAAGAAAGTATGATCATACTTTGTCTCAAAAAAATTATGTTTTCTACAAGCATGGCTATTTGCAAACTTTAAGATGTCCATTGGTTACTGCACTTTCAGGCATATGTTCAGCAGCTAGAGAACAGCCGATTGAAGCTAACACAACTTGAGCAGGAGCTGCAAAGAGCAAGGCAACAGGTTTCAATTGTGTTCGGCTCTGTTTGTGTGGATAATTGCTATTTTGCGTGGGTAAACAGTTTCCTTCAATCTTAGGGTGTCTTTATATCAAGCTCTGGAGATCAAGCCCATTCTACCGCTGGAAATGGTAAGTTGGCTGAATCTCCATCCAATTTGGGAGTTATTTTTAGTGCATGCTTTCGAATGGATTGATAAAATAGTGGTTTATAGCCATTCATTGTATCTTGTATCACGAGTTACAGCGATGATTTGGCTGACAAATTAAAATAATGTTGGATATCAAGTACTAAGGACTAGCTTGGTTGATCAATCTCATGTGGGATAACTAATTTATGCTTCTCTTTTACAGGGGCAATGGCATTTGATGTAGAATACAGACGGTGGCAAGAAGATAAAAACAGACAGATGAAGGAGCTGAGTTCTGCTTTGGATTCTCATGCGAGTGATGCTGAGCTTCGGATCATTGTAGACGCGGTAATAGCTCACTATGAGGAGCTTTTCAGGATAAAGAGCAACGTTGCTAAGAACGATGTCTTCCATTTATTATCAGGAATGTGGAAAACACCAGCTGAGAGATGTTTCTTGTGGCTCGGTGGTTTCCGTTCATCAGAACTTCTCAAGGTAATAATAGTTAAGGCAAAACACACCAATCAATGATGATCTGTTTTCACCAGCAAAAATTCAAACTTTTAACTACAGCTTATAGCGAATAAGTTGGAGCTGTTGACGGAACAACAATCGCAAGACCTAAATAACTTGCAAGAGTCTTCTCAACAAGCAGAAGATGCTTTGTCCCAAGGGATGGACAGCTTACAGCAATCACTCTCTGATACTTTATCTAGCGGGACTCTTGGTTCAAGTTCATCAGGGAATGTCGCTAGCTACATGGGTCAGATGGCCATGGCGATGGGGAACTTAGGTACCCTTGAAGGATTTATCCGCCAGGTACATTACATATTACATCTTATGAAAAAGACTTATTTGCAAGTAATTTGATATTTTTGTTTTGTGGCAGGCTGATAACTTGAGGCTACAAACATATCAACAGATGCTAAGAAAATTAACAACCCGGCAATCAGCTCGTGCTCTCCTTGCGATACACGATTATTCATTGCGGCTACGTGCTCTTAGCTCTCTATGGCTTGCCAGACCAAGAGAGTGAACCAAACATATACCACTCTTTAGTCTTTACCTTCAAAGAAGGAGGAGCTCTCTCATACAAGATTCTTAGCATATATGATTTGACGATATAGCTCTCTCATACAAGAATATGATTATATTGTGTTGTGTTGTAATATCAGAGTATAATATATATATCTTGAAATCACCATAGTCCAGTAACATTTTGCAAAGTACCTTTGGTTTGTTTATACAAAATACAAAATTCAAATCACAAAACAATCAGTTTGTAAAATATAACAAGAATCAAACGAGTGGATGTGGATGAGCTAAAAGATGGAGTTGGTCTCGTTCAAGATGACGAGGAGAGCATAGTCGACACGAAGAACGACGTTAGACTTGAGGTCCACGACCTCAAGCTCCGCATCGCTAAGTCCTTCACATTTCTTCTTGACAGTTAGCTCGAGCGGGTAAGGACAGCTACACAGACCACCACGTTCGTATTCTGTATGTATTAATGGGATTTTTTTATTGTTATTAATATAGGATTTCAACGGTGAATTAATTTATATGATTATCCTCCTCACTTTTTTGGATAAAAAAAAATTGAAAATATTCGTTCGATCAGTGTAACATATTTCAACGGGTGAAACAATAAATCAACTTTTGTACTGGATTAACAAAAAGCGATACGCAAGACAAAAAGAATGAGTTGAGTCGACCAAAAGAAACCCGGGTAAAATTTGTAATTTCTCTACAACCTGTACTTGTGAGAATCAATCAATTATACAAATGATTTTGTTACTGAACAAAGACAGAAAGAAAGAAACCAGAAACCGCAAAGAAGATAGGAGGAGCAGCGTATCGATTAGGTGTGGGATTTTGGGATTTTGTACTGTTTCTTTAGAAACTGAGACGCCTCTGAATCGTTTCTGTGGCACAGCACTCGCACCAATGTTTGGGTGTCCGCTCCAAGCTTGCCTCTTCCTCCTTGCTGCATCTCTAGACTGCTTCTAGACCTCAAGTCATCGATTAGCTCCCGTGTCTGTTGCGTAGGTAGTTAAATACGTGAGTCAAATTAATCCAAATTCTTGAATCCCAAACCAAACCAAAAAGAGGTTGATGAAGATAAGAAAGAGGCTGGAGCAGTTGTACTTACCTCGTATCCGTACAACTTTACAACAAGACGAACCCGGGCTATTTGGTTTTCAACCACTCCTCTCGGAAGTCCGTCCCCGCCAGAAATAAAGAATTCCTAGAAACATCCATTTTTTTTTTAATGTGCTTTCAAGACAGGGGCATTTGGGGACATGAAGATAAGATGACCGTTAAGAAAGCGTTACCTTTAAGACCTCTACATCTTCTTCTAGCAGCTTTGACTCGCTTGGATGAAATACACGTGAAGGGCCTCCATCTAACAGTACACGAAGCAATCCGTCCTGATAGATTATGAAAATTCCCTTTCAAAAGGCAAACAATTGAGAGCTCGACTATAACGTAAACAAACCAACTGATATTAAACTACAGACAAGTGATGCTTGAAGCAGGCTAGTGACTATCCGATCCCTCAATGGCTCCATTATGACACTACATAGCTGTCCAAGTTCCTGTTCAAAGTCATTGAAAATTTAATTTAGCAATGTCAAACAAAAATGCCTTTGTTAATTGTTCATTGGTGCCAAAGCGCCATATCAATCTCAAGATCGTCAAGGTATTTTATGCTCAATTGACTTCTAGACATCCTAAAACCCTAAATCAGCATCTACAAATGCCTGGCTCACCTAAAAAAAAATGACTTGTTTAAGGACTGATTTCTCACCGTGTCAAGGGGTTCAATTAATGCTTCCAGTCTTGACTGAGAAACACTTGGCTTGTACAAATTCTCAATAAATGGCTCCCTTAAATCGCAGAAGATAATCTTAGTTCCTGCAGTGTGAAAGAATCATCATGATTAATTCAACCCTTTGATAATGAATACTTCGAGGACGTAAACACACAGCATCTCACCCGTAAACTCGCAAATACGATCCAGAGCTGCATTGATATCTTTTCTACTCCCCTCAAAAGATTCCTTCTGGTTAAAACTCTTGGATTTCTCAACCAAAGATTTTCCTTTAAAGTTGGCCAAAATGGGAATGTATCATTCATATGGCTATGATAGATTCAAGAAAGAATAAGAATTTCTGTAAAAGGAGATGAACTTCAGAATTAAATGAGCACATAGATAGTCCATACTGATGACAATCTTTTCGCGAGGTCTTTTTGCTATCCACCGCTCCCATATGCTGTCTTCTAACTTGCTCAGTTGACTAACAGCATACTGTGAAAAGCATATAATAACATTATAGATAGCAGCAAAACTTAGTAAATGGTGCTTGAACTGAGGAAGTGAGTCTTAAAGTTACATGTAAAGTATTGAGCTGAACGCAAAGCATAGCGGTTGCAGGAACATCAATGCTAATTGATGTTCTCTCATCAGGCAATTTTGACTCGAATAGTTCCTTTTTAACAAAAACCTTGATCGCTGCTTCCCTCTTGTAACGAGTAAGAACAGGCACAGGTGGGACCAAATCATCCTTGCTAGCTGGAATAGTAAAAATCCGATACCAGAATATTCCAGTAAACCGAAAATCAGTGTCCAGGTAAAGAGAGATAAAACTTAATAAGTGTGGCTTATAAGAATATAAGTGAGGGTATTTAAAATTTCAAAGGTTAGAAGCAGATTCAACCAGCCATATGGTGCATACCTAGCTTCTCCATGACATGGTTAGCATATACTTGAAACGCATTGTCAATGCCACGAAATAAAGCGCTTAGTTCAATGGATCTCATTGGGACTTTCAGCTCAAAAAATTGATCAACAGTCTGTATCAAAGATTATCCAAAACATTGATTAGAAAGCTTCAGTCAAGCCTACTAATCTTTCTCATGCAGAATATTTGGGAACCAGAGTGAAATCTAAACAACAAGTATAAGGTCACAACAAATTGTACACAAAATAAACATATGCCTCAAGCAATTGATGAGACTCGGTAAAACTATTAAAACATGTGCTCTAAACCACAAAACAGACATACGCTACTATGAAAAGGATACAAAGAAAGAGGAATATAGGATCCGTACCTCTTCTACAATCCTGAAAACTTCGACAATTGAGCTTCCATGCCGCTGTTGAGGTGATATTGGGTCCCAATGCTATACAGAAAAGCTAAGATGTGTTACGGTTCGGAAAAACTAGTATAGAATCACAGAGGAAAGCCATTCTTCAAAATATCAGCAAACGACCAAATCTCACCTCTTGTTTAAAAGCTCGCTCCACCCAACTTAAAATTCTTCCCAGCTGTGCATTGATCCATCTCAAAACCAATGTGCCAGAGAGAGATTCGAGCTAGCAGATATAAAATTCAGAAATATTAGAGCCAACATGAGTAATCGCTAAATTCGACCATGTTTATAAGGTGGCTTAAGCCATTCTTCCTAGATTTCAAAGTAGAACATATGTGAGTCTAACCTCATAGGGATTTAATTTTCTGAAGTAAGGACCATTTGTATCCTCTCCGCAGACAGTGGTCATTAACTCCAGTAAATATTGCTCAAGGCTATCCGCCACAGGAAAAACAGAGACAGCATCCTCAGTCAAGTGTTCAGTACCATCAAGAAAAGGTTTCTGAAATAAAATACAAAGTGAAGATGTCATTTATGAAGGAGATGTAGTAACCAAAAAGTAATAAGATGGGACACCAGCATCAAGCTTACCAACTTGATCCCATAAAGCTTGTGAACAAGGGATGCAGAAAACGCAATTGCCTGTGGGTGCCTCTGAGATAAAATTGGTATAAAGATGGTAGAGTCCTTTTTCATAAGTTTCTTTGTCTCCTCAGCAAGCAATGCCAAAGGGTGCTCATTAATTCTGTCTGATCTATCAATGGTGAGTGATATCTGTAAATTGCAAGGATCAGCTTCATCATACACTCCATAATATTATGGGTCAAATTGTGCACATTGGAAATGGAATTTGCTCAATTTTTAGAATGGGCATAAATGAAAACTGATATGCCATAGTTGGTCGAGCATATAGAAGTTTTAATATAACACTTACCCTTGTGAACGTATTCTTGATGGAAGATGAAATATAGGACTCAATTTGCTCTCGATCTGAAGAGTTAGAATGCATCGCCTGTAGAGAAAAATAACCATCATTCTCAGTTACAAGTACAAAAGTGATGTTGGAGAAACTATGTCACCATTGCTCCACTAAAAGTAGGTTACATACTCTATCAGACTCCTCCAACAAAAGCCTCCAAGTTATCATTGCAACTGTAACTGTATCCTCCATGACAAGTGAACCCTGCAAAAGTTGTAGAGAAAAAGAAAAACATGACTACCTTCAGTGGTATAGATTGAGAAAAAGAAACTCCCTTTCAATAGAAATATATTTAAAAGTAAGATAGATATAAGGAGCCTGAGGTGGATATGATCTTATTTA
Source organism: Eutrema japonicum (assembly GCA_030161315.1). Lineage (NCBI taxonomy): Eukaryota > Viridiplantae > Streptophyta > Magnoliopsida > Brassicales > Brassicaceae > Eutrema > Eutrema japonicum. The sequence goes on along the minus strand of BSQW01000005.1, from coordinate 54,260,495 downwards.
AAGTTATGTAAGATATATAAAGTTTAATGCAAACATATACATGTGTCATGTGTGTCAGTGTGTGTGTGTGGTTTGGCATGCATATGGAAGAATTCTACATGGGCATGATGCGTCAAGTTTCTGGACACTACTGAGACTTGTGTGTCCATATGCAAAACGCAATGCCACATAAGCAAGCGTACAGTTTTGCAGACAAAAGCAAGGAAGAAGGCTGATCCTATAAACGAATTCCTGTAATTGAATTGAAAGTAACTCTTGTGTCTGAACGCAATGGTTTTTAGGTAAAACCTCGGCAAAATGCAGATAGTAGTCACCCAGCTGCTTATCGGCCCAACTCCGTATAGGTGACAAGAAGGACTCCAGGAAGGATATCTCTTCATTTTCAACCCTGCACTGCAAGGTTTTCAAGTGTATACGCTCTTGAGGCCCACGTTGTTCTTTTAGAGGGATTTTTTTCAGCTGCTGAATAGCATGTCGCAGAAGTCCTCGTTCACTAGTGATTACATACTGCAACCACACAAAATACTCATAAAGCTGCCGTAAAAAGTCCAAAATGAAGCATCAATATCATTGTAATAAAGGAAATTTATTCTCCATCATTACCTGCCGAAACAATACCCAGGCATAGCATGTGTAATGAATGGTCTCTGTAATTCCAAGAACACGCCAGGTTGACTTCAAAAGCTCAAGAATTTCCTCCACTTCCTGAAATAAAATCACCAAAGTTATTTCATAAACATGTCTTAGAAAAAGCAACAATAAACTGAAAGGCAACTTGTCAATAATTTGTATGTATATGGGAATACTAATATGAGGAAAAAAAAAAAAAAAAGAGGAATCTAAGCAGCTCAAAGAGTAATATCTGAGAAGAAGAAGAACATAAATCTTTCAAATCCATATGATTCTTAAATGACCAAGAATATTGCTGGAACACGTATTCAACAATATTTTGACAGAAATCACAGACCTCTGTGAGCTTCCCTTCATTCAATATGTCAAAGACACAGAGAAGCAATTTTTCATATAGTCTGACGTTCAAATGATAGCCATCAGCCCAATGGCACACTTCACCCGTCAAATCACCGCGAGCCGGTCTCTCAGCAAGTGATATAGCAACTTCTCTAAGGGATTTTAAACATTCGGCTCTTTGCACTTCTCCAGCTGACGATGGAAGAGACTACAGATAGAAAAGAGAGCAACAGAGAAGTAAAAAAACATATTATGAAAACGCTAATCTAAGCCAATTCAATTTTCAGTATAAGGGATATAAGCCAAAGAACTTATAATAGGGAAGTTTGAAAGCAGTGACAAATAATGTGCATGTTCACCTTAACTTTCATAATAAATAGGAAGATTCCCGAAGAGAGACTTCAAGGGAAACCTTTCCAATATCTGATGTCTACACCATGTAATAAATCACATGAACATAAAGTAGAAAAAATACCTCTGATTCTTCAATCCTTTGCAGAAGACTCTTCAGGTCAGTTGCCTTACGACCTGATTCTCCAAATCCAACTACGGGATTGTTAATGAGCCCCTCTGCTAACATGTTTAACTGAGATACCAAAAAGTTATTAGATGATAGAACCAATATACTACATGAACGAAGCAGTCAATATTACAACAAGATGTAAAAAGGTTGTCTTTACCTGCCTTTTCTGCCAACGTAAGTACGCTTTCTTGTCAGAGAACTCGGTACGAGACACGCAACATAACAATTCTAAAGGTACCAGGAGGCTGTCCATTCTTTTCCCAGCTTTTCCAGCTAGGGCATTAAGCAACCCCTGTCTTGTCCTGATGTCCATGGACTCAGAGATCTGTATGAGCCCAAAGGATTGATTGCCAGATACACAACAAACACATAAAGTGGGTGAACTATGATTATTCATATGGTAGTGCAGGCAACAGCACAGAAAACATAATACAATACATTAGCATGTCGAAAGAATATACGGAGCAAAGCAAACAGTGTCTTCAACCGCATACTAAAATCAATGAAGCAGGGACATATGGCTTACTAAAATTAGGACATCTTGACATGATAATTACATAAGAACAATTGTTTGGGAAAGTATAGAGTATCAAATATGTAAATCCATGCTCTAACAAACCATATATGCTTCAACAATTGAGATAAGAAAGAAACAGTGAGAGAGAGTTACCTCCATTTGGCCCCGCATCATTTCCAAAAGAGCAACCAATCCTGATGAACTTTGAGACTGAGAAACACTCTCACTTTTGCGACCAAGCTTTTTAATCAGCCTAGATCTGCTTTTCTCCTTCTTTTTCTCTTTTGATGGTACTATGAGACCCCTATACGATTACAGAATACATGTTGAAAACATAGGAAAGAGATAAACGATATCAATAAGACTCTGACTGAAATTATAAGCAAACCTCAACTAAACAAGGAAATAAAAAGTAAGCAAGTTGATATTCTGTATACCCTGAGGCTCCAGCGCAGGCCAACAAGATTTCAAATGCAGTTTCACGGAGATCATCATCTGTAATACCTGAAACATAAATACATTGCAACTTTCTTAATGCATCATTGGGTTATTGATTTGAATTATGGGTACTACTTATGGTCCAGTCATGGTTAGCTCTGGCTACTGGAAGGTATAAACTGATGATAAAGTTAAAGTACTGTTTTGTTTATCGAACTAAAATACCCTGTCCATAAGTGATAAATCACCAAGCATAGAAATCCACGGATACTTTGATTAATTTTATGAGGTCTACCCAATCGAATAACAGTAACAATAGCATTTTTATCAGGTTCCTTTCTTAAAGATATGCATTTTCCAATCTTTTACCAGTGGCAAAGGAGGGAAGTTTAGGCACAAGATCAGCCGCATCATTTGCAGTCCGCCTTGAGATCCTGAAATTACCAACTTCCTCAGTGTCATCGCCGTCTTCAAAATCTTCAATGTCATCAACAGTCAGTTCTTGAGCTTGTGGTGAATCAAGAGATTCTGATCGCATTAATGGTGGCGCAGTTGGTGACTCACACCACTCTGGATTTGTAGCGATGGCAGAGGATGAGGAAGTTAATATAGGAATAGGTGGCGGGGCCCTTTTCGGAGGTGAGCCAGAAGAATCAGGATTTGTAGCCAGAAAGAATTCATCAGCAGTACCCACGGTATTCTGAAATATGCATAAGACCCAAGCTTTAAGAAAATGACAGATACAAGTGGAGTGAGAAACAGAAGGCGGCCTCAGCATCTAAGGTGAAAAATGAGAATCATACCATATAAGGCAATCCACTGTGATCATGATAATCCCGAATAGCTTCAGAAAGTTGGAGCATTCCACCTGCATTAAAGCAAAGTACAACTCTAAAAAGAAAACGAAGTGCAGAAAAAAGAAGAAGAAGAAGAAGAAGTAAAGTATAGTTACCTTTCTTAGCACAGTTAATGACATAATCAACACTAACTTGATCCAAATCGACATCGTCGAGAGTGACAGCCCCAGGAGGCATTATAACTTTCTTGATTAGGCTACCGGCCAACATAAAATCCAAGAGTTTCCGCCTATCCCGGCGATACCTCTGAAGAATCTCAACAGCATTTTCTCTATACAGAAGAAAACATCACACCGATCAAAAAAGAAGAAGATTGTGCAATAGCCGACATCAAAATAAGAAAGAAACATACTCTTCCATCTCGATACAGCTGCAATAGTCGACGGATTCTCAGATTCCAATTAACCTGTGAAATCGGAGGCCGTAAAACAACAAATCAAATGGAAATAACTTGAATGAAGCAAGTACGAGAAGGAGAGACTACTTTAATGTAGAGTGCAATAAATGCAAAATCAAGTCCCATAAGTCCAGTTTAACTGAGCTTACCAATCATTTTCTTCAGATTCCTAGCGATACCGAGAGAAGAAAACAACACTAAGTAGCGAGATCGAGGCTCGAGAGATGGTAGACAAAGTCAAGAAAGAGGAAATCAAACGCGGTTTCGAGGAGATGAATTGATTCAGAAAGAATTTGGAGAATTTTGATCTCGAAATGGAGAAATTCCGAGGAAGAAAGTGAGAGAAAATCTAGAATAAACGCGCCGCCGGGAGGGCCGAAAGATCTAATCTGTGTACACACACCCGAGTTTCGTTTGAGAAGAAGAACAAAAAAGCCCAAAAATAGAAATAAAATATTATCTTGCTGATTTGTCTCTCAACTCTTACCCTTTTTTTTTTTTTAGTTTGGTGATTCCGATCTCAACTTCACAGGTATCAAAATAATTTAATTAGTATACTTTTCATTATTGATTTAAGTAGTTAATTAAATATTTAATTCTTTTTTTTTAGATCCTATGGCAACTTTTGTAGATGAACATGTTTTTTTGTTAAGTAGATGAACAATGCTGATAACGAAAAAATGTTATTTCTATAATAGTGCTTTTTTTTTTAGAACTTGAACTATGGATATGTCCTAATTAACCAGTTGGCCATATTAATATGTAGTAGATTACAAAGCGAAAAGTAGAAAGAAAAATTATCATGACGAATTTAACTAACTAATTAACAAAAAAAGAAAAGAAAAGATAGTATCTAGTCTTATTGAACAACTATATAGTCTTGTTGAAGAACTTCAGGCTTGATTGTTGGCATCAACATGATCAATTTTCACCGGACCAAGCTCCAGCAGCAACGGCCTTACAACAGCAGGGAACACTTCATTGTAAAATGTGATTATGGGCCTGTTCGTTTGTCGGCCGCAGGCGGCCTGCGACCAGACGCAGTTCTTGTTGTTCGTTTAGCAGTCGCGCGGCCAGATGCTATGATTGATCGCAACGCAACGCTGAATATTTTCAGCATCCATAATTTCCAAACGCAGATCGCAGCCGTCTGAGGCTACGTCTGATAAACGAACACCGTTTGGGCGCAGCTGTAGCCTCCTGCGACTGGCAAACGAACAGACCCTATATCGACATAACCTGCCCTAATTTCCTGTTACATAATCATTGACACCATGTTTTTTGTTTAAGCCTAGCTTCCCTATATATAGAACAAATAGATAATTTCAGCCTAACAAAGGTAATATATATATACATACCCCTTGACGACGTGATTCCACAAAAACTCTGCGATAAACTTGCTGTTTACAATGTGGTTGCGTTCGATAGTCGCATAAGATTATTGGGAGATCGATGAGATCGACCATATCGAGAAGAATGGAAAACATGAAGAATGGAAAACATGAAGAATATGGATATTTACCAATATCTTAGTTTAGGAAATTTACATTTATATTTATCTTAATTTAGGAAACATAGATTACTTCTACCGCTATATAAGTTTATGCATCTTGTAACTTTATTCTTATGAGAGTCTAATAATAATTCTTCCTAAACACTTTTGTGTTCTTACTCTCATCAATTTATCATGGTATCAGAGCCTAGATTCAATTCCTATGGGTTATGATTTTGTTTTTTTTTTTTTTTTTTTTTTACAAATATTGAGAGAGGATTAAGGGAACGTATGTTGTTTCTCTTTACAAATTCTATTTTTTACTTCTTTGATTCACGTTTGTGATTTGGTGACAAATTAATATTCAATTGAGTTGTTTATTTGTGATAATGGAAAAGATGGGAGTTGAGAAAACAGGATCTGCGGAATGCGTTTCTTTGAAAAAGTTTGGTTTTGAGCAGAATGTAGGTGCGGAAGGCCCTTTGGATATGATGAAAGACGAGGCTGCGGAAGGCGCTTCATGTAGACACAATACTAGGCTGCGGAAGGCGCCGATATTTTGAAGATTTGTCCAATCTCATACGTGTTACCACGTTTGAGCTTGCGGAAGGGTATTGGGAGATCGATGAGATCGACCATATCGAGAAGAATGGAAAACATGAAGAATATGGATATTTACCAATATCTTAGTTTAGGAAATTTACATTTATATTTATCTTAATTTAGGAAACATAGATTACTTCTACCGCTATATAAGTTTATGCATCTTGTAACTTTATTCTGATGAGAGTCTAATAATAATTCTTCCTAAACACTTTTGTGTTCTTACTCTCATAGGAGATCGATCTCCCAATAAAGATTTTCCTGAAAAGTTAGATCCATTCGGGATATCTGCAGGATGATTCATGAATAAATTGTGTAGGTGAAAAAGCCGGCATAAACTAAAACCGACATTTTTGAATTAAACAAACACCTTAGCCATTCCGTAGAAGCAACAGAGAATGATCTGGTCAATATGTCGATCGAAGAAAAGGGAAATCCGTTGATCAAATATATTTTGTAAGAGACAAAGTACGATATCCTTCATTTGTTGAGGCAGCTGTAGCCTTTCTACAATCCCACTGATTCTGACAGCAGCAAACTTATTAACCTAAGAAAAGGGGAGAGAGTGGATTTGTTAATGTCTTTGCAGGTGACTGACTTGTCAGATAATATATGCAATATTTGAGACTATCAAAGATCGAAAAGAAAAGAAAGGTAAAAAACCTCGCATAAGTCCCTGCAAGACGCTTCAGTAACATCCAAACCTCTAGCCTCCTCAATGGATGGGGTCACAGGAAAAACAAGCAATCAAGCATTAGGTCGTGATAGATTGTAGGCGCTTTGATACGCTGACAAGTGTATAGTTGTAGCCCCATTTACCGCCAAAGAATTCTGTTGCGTGAAAAACGCTGCGACTGGCATATTCGCCTTTGCGTTAAAAACAAAAAAATTATTGCAATAATTTTGCTGAATTGACATAACGGTATGCGATATGCACTGGTCCAACTCACCTAGTTACCCTAATAATTTGATTTGTTGATAAAAATAAATATATAAATAAGAGTAAAAGTATTAATTTTACTAAAGTGCATCAGCAAATTGCACAAATAAACAAACTTCACGTGTAAGAAGTGTTTTTTTTTTTTTTTTTGTTAAGTGTCTCAAAGACTATACCAGATATCCCTCTTCTGTTTTTTTTCAAAAAATTTCATTTTTTTTTTCAGTTTTTACAGTTACAGGCGCTCTAAGCGTCTTACAATTTATATTTGAAAAATAAATATGTTTAATTATTTTTAGTTTTTCTTTATTTTTAGAGCTAATTGAATCTTGCCAGACTAAATCCAAGAAAACATAGCCCTCACAAGTTTAAAGTAAACCCTTAAAATAAAGCGTATAAAAACCACACTATTATTTGAAATTGAAATTTATATTGAATTTAGATTTAAATGACGATAGATTAGTAATGAGTTATATATTGCAAGGTGGTTAATCTGAATCTCTATAATATTATTTGAAAATATGTTTTTGAAAATAAGATATTTGAAAAGATATTTTTAAAAATAAATCTTATTTTGTAAGTTATTACATATTATACTATTATAAATAAAAAATAATAATTAAAAAAAAAAATTTATAATTATTTTTAGAATTTATTGATGAGAATATAGAAAATATTTATTTATTATTAAAGAAATTATCTACTATTTATTTTTTATTTTTAAATATTTTTATTTTTAAATAATAGTCAATATATAAAAAACAAATTTTTTTAAATTTTAAAACATTTTCTTTTACAAAATTATTCTGAGTGTTAATTATATCGTGGATTAAATTCTAGTGCTGCATGGTATTATAAAAAATCTCGATTTAACTTCAATTTTCGAATCTATAAAGTTTATTTTTGGAACATTATCCACTTATGCCCTTCTTCACTATGAACCACCGGTCCCACTCCACCGCTTGACAGTCTGTGATGTGTCCTCGCCTCATATACCTACAGGCCACGTGTAGAGACCAAGTCGAGTGAACGTGACAGGTGTCAACGCAGCTGTGCTCTAACCACTGCCTAAATCTGGAGGGTATGTTCGTAAACATAACTACAAAAATGTGCAAGTTGGCCCAAGTTGGCAAAAAATAGTTTTTTTTTCCATTGCCGACCTCACACAGAAAAAGATATGATTAACACGTGGACCAATGAAAGTGTTGCTTTAGATGGAGGAAAAATCTGAGCCACAAATCTCTTCTGTGAATCCTGTGCCACGAAATAAAGTTAAAACCCACTTCCTGCAACTTGCTTGCTATTTGTCTTCTCTCCTTCACTCACAAGTCACCAATACACGAACTCATAATCTTTTGGTTTTCGAAAAATAAAGAAAGGATATTTCTGATTCAGATCTGAACAAAGGTGAGTTCTTGCTATTTTTTTCGAAGTCTTAAAATTCAGATGTTTTCTGCTCCTGGTGGTTTCTGAAAATAGTGACTTTGGTTATATTTCCACAGGTGAAACTAATCATGGATCGTCATTCCAGGAGGAACTTAGAAGATCTAGTTGTGCCTAACTATCAGGAAACATCAGATTCATACCCATCTCCTGACATGTGGGGTGGATGGAGCATCAACTCCCAGAAAGCTGCGGAGAAATGCTTCGATTTTGATGTGATTAACAATGGCTTCAGCGGAGGATTATACAGTCAGATGGAGATGGAGATGGAGATTGGGACGAGTGGAGAAGTAGAAGAAGAATCAAAGAGGTTAAAGGCGGCTGGTGATTGTTTCGTCTACCGCCCGACGTCGTCGCTTCATGATTTCGATGGAATCCAACAGATGGATGACATTTTCTTGTATAGCCCTACACACACTCTCAGATATATATAACACATAAAGATTCAAAATGTTTCAGATGTTTATCTTTTGTCTCTCTTTCTTTCTTTTTTTTTGTTTCCGGTTCTTACTGAAGAAGTTCCATTTTGGAGGATGTTCCAGGGAATAACGACAGCCCCGGTTCTTCCTCTGCGTATCTCGATGGCAGAGAAGTCCCGATGTTCCATTACAACTGGGAAACTTGTCAAGACATGCCTATTATGGTAAGAAAGGACTCTTTTTGATATACTCAAAAATATCAGAAAAGACTACTAAGTGATGGTAGTCTAGTGTCCATCGTTTTGTTGGTCCAGACGCATCTTGTGGAATTCACATTAGCAGCCCCAGACTTCTGGGTTGGATTTCTGTTTTAGATCTCCTGGTTACAAAGCCATGTGTGAGGGTTTTTCCTATGACTATTGATGTTCCAAGGGAATTAACTTGGTATAATATTAGAGATGTTAATCTTGGAACATTATTTTGGTTCTAGGGGGAGCAGGAGGCACCAATGAAGATCTCGGATCTATGTGAGGAAAACATGGAGGAGCCGTCTACTGAAGAAGTTGTGTTGCAGGATCTACAGAGGGCTACAGAAAAGGTGAGTTTGGGGATCTTGATTGATCTCTGCTTACAATCTTGGTTTTGAGTAGTTTTTCTGATATTTGATTGTATAACATGCTTTACAAAAAATTAATTATAGTTGACTGATGATACGCGCAAATGCTTCCGCGATACCTTTTACCGGCTTGCGAAGAACTCACAACAGAAGTCGGAATCCGGCAACACCAACCCGGAGTTGTTCCTTGAGGATAGAACCAGGTAATAGAGAGAGTTTTCTTCATTTATCAGACTTTTCTCTGCTTAAAAAAGGGCTCATCATCATCTTTGATTTTTCAGTAGGAACAGAAATCAGAAGACTGAACTGGAAACAAATTCAATCGACAGAGCAGTCGCCAATCTCACATTCAACAAGATGGAATCCAACATGAGAAATTTGCCTCCACCAAAGAGAGTTTCTTGTAATCAAGGTTAAGGGAGAAGTTTGAGAACAAAAACCTCATCATCATCATCATCTTTGGTGTGTGTATATATATATTGTGCTTTGGCTTGACTTTCCAAGCTTCAGTTTTGATCTCTGTTTCAATACACCTCTGATCAGCTTCGTTCCTGGATTTCATTTTCTTGATGCAATATGTTATGTTATTTAATGAATCTATAAAAATTACATATAATGTAATATGAACTCGCTTACAAAATGACTCAGAGCTGTTTGTTAAAAAGAAATTCTTTAGAGGTTTTATATGATAGGAGACACAGAAACATTAGTATGTAAGTGGGAAACAACCTTGGAAACAGCAGCGCAGAGAATTAGTCTTACCACCAAACATAAACATCAATGGTTTTTAACAAAACAACACTAATCAATTTGTAGATTAATCCATATATCCCCCGACCATAAACTAGAACCGGCGAACTGAAATATAATTGTATATATCAGAAAGTCGCTGACTCGCGTGATGTGTTGCGTTTTTAACGCATTCTAACTCTTATTTTGAATCGTTTTTGAGTCTCTATCGAGTCGTTTTAATCTATTTCAAATCATTTTAGGCCAGGAGACGTTTCAGAATGAAGTTTGGACCAAGAAACGAAAAAAGCGGGAAATTAAAGAAATTAAAGACTGGATCGGATCGATCCCCCGGGATCGATCGATCCCTTGAATCGCCCGTGGCCAGACCGACCAGATTTCCAGATCGACCGCTCATCGCACTTGGATCGATCGATCCCACCACTGGATCGATCAATCCAGCCCCGAGATTCGCAGATCCAGGCCGATTTTCCCTGTTTCGGCCCAATTTCACCTGATTTCGACCCGTTTCGACCTGCAACTTAAAAACAACACTTTTTTAGGTTTTCTTTTGGTGACGCATTATTTTTGAGCATACAATTTGTGGCTTTTGCTCTGTAAGCTGTGGGAGACGAATTTCTAACTCATTATCTTTTGAGAAGAATTTTTGAACCCTTTGGATTTCTCTTTTATATTGATTATGAATTTCTTTTCATCTCTCTGTGTTTATTCTGCAATTATGTCTGAGTAATCATCCTGTTAGGTTTTTAGGGTTTCAAAGGATTCTCTATGAATCACTGAAACGGATCTGTTAGATTAGGGAATTGCATAGAGTTCTTCATCTATTGTTGGAATTAAGGCTTAGACTAGGTTGATCACCTAGTTTCTGATCTTAGGATTAATCTATTCATCAAAAGTGCTTTAGATTTCTTGATAGAACATAGATGAGCAAATCGTCCTTAGCCAACGAAAGCTGATGCTAAGGCGATTTGTGAACTAATCAAACCTGAACATTAATGCTTGCCTATAATTTTAAGGTCAAACTACAGTTTAGATTCTTAGGTTGGTAGGCATAGTAGGTAGTACCACGACAGTAGGCTAGCTAGACATTCATGTTTGAGTTCAAGAAAGAGTCTTAATTATCCCCCTAATTGACAGTCTGTTTGGTGAATCTGGATTTCCTGCGAATTACCTAAGGACCTAGCGCTTTCTCTCATTGAATTTAAGTCGATTTATTATTCGTTCTTAGTTTTAGAAGTTACAAAACACAAACCATCTTCATTAGTTTTAGCTTTACTTTCAACTTGCATTCTCGTAGTGTTACTTTTGGTCTCTGAGGATTCGATCCCTATATTACTACTTTGACAGCTGTGCTCTTGCAGTAGTTACTTTAGGGTTAAACTCTTAGTTTATCAAGTTTTGGCGCCGTTGCCGGGGACCAAAAACGTTGCTTACGAGTCTTGGACGAAAGTTCAGACTAAGAATTTATTTTTGTAGTTACTTACTAGTTTTATCTCTGCGTTTTCTTTCAGGTGTATGACCAGAAGCGAAGGTTCTAGAAATCTACTTCAGGTGAACAACGAGGAGCTCGCAAGGATAAAACGAGAAAACAACAGGAGAATGAGAGAAATGGCCAATCTACCAGAGAACCGTGATCTCTTGAACCCACTCGTCGAAGATGGAAATCAGATTCAGTATGACGCAGAGGGGAACCCCATAAACCCTCTTCTCAATGCTGGTGATGATGTCATCAAACCTGGCGATGATGATGCTGCTGCTACCCAAGAGCAAGCTGAGGAATTGCAGAGGCAAGCCGCTGCGGCACAGCAGAGATTTCTGCAGGCTCGGAATGCTGCACGCCAGAGGAATGCTGCAAACCAGAGGAATGCTGCAAATCAGAGGAATGCTCGACAGCCTCCTCCTTGCCAAGTAATTGGTGCTATTGACACTCCTCATGTTTTCTACCAAGAAATGGCTGTTATTCGCCCACCGCCTATTCAGAGGTAGAATTTTGAGATAAAGCCTCAGATAATCTCTCTCGTCAAGCAGAACTTGTTCTATGGGAAAGCTACTGAAAATCCCATGGACCACATTGAGACATTTGAGGAGATCTGCAGCACGACAAGTGCCAAGGGAGTTCCTGCTGATTATATGAAATGCAAGCTATTCTCATTCTCTTTGAGTGATAGAGCTCTGCGATGGCTTAAGTCTCTTGCCGCGGGTTCTCTGACCACTTGGGAAGCAACCAGATCAGCATTCTTGGATCACTTCTACACTAAGTCCAAGACTGCCTCTCTCAGGATTAAGATCACTCAGTTCCAGCAGAACGGAGGTGAATCTTTCAACGAAGCTTGGGAACAATTCAGGGAATATCTGCGTGAGTGTCCCACCATGGTTATTCAGATGAGCATGTGCTGAATATTTTCTACGATGGAGTTGATTGGGACTTTAAGAACTCTTTGAACGCTGCGAGTAATGGTGACTTCATGACCAAGACCAAAGAGGAAGCATACCAGCTGATTGAGAATCTTGCTTCGAGCTCTAGTCATCGAAATCCTGAATACGATAGGACACGACGTGTCAACAATGTTGAGACAGGCGCCATTGCTGATTTGACTGCTAAGGTTAACAACTTGACATTGCTTCTCCAAAGCAATCAGAAAGGTGTTAACTATTGTGAAGATGCCGGAGATGACGAGTACAATCAGCAAGCCTATGAGGTAGATCCAGAAAATGAGTATGAAGTGAACTACGTGCAAAATCAGGGATTTTTCAACAAAGGGTTCAACCAGAATTACAGGAATCATCCAAACCTGTCATACAGAAGTACTAATGTCGAAAATCCTCAGGATCAGGTCTACCCACAGCAAAATCAGGGCGTGCAAAATCAGAGCGGACAAAATTTTCAGCAGAAAACGTTCGTGCAAAATCCGGGCGTCAGTATCTTTTCAAAGGGATTCCAGCAGACTGGCGTGCAAAATCAGGGACAGAAGCCATTTGCACAGGGTTTTCAGCAGAATGGCGTGCAAAATCAGGGACAAGCCATTTGCACAGGGTTTCCAGCAGAAAACGTTCGTGCAAAATCAGGGGCAGAATCATTTTCAGAATAAGGTGGTTTCCAGCAGAAACAGCAACCTCCTAACCCTCAGAACAACCATGAGTCTAAGCTTGAATCAATGATGCAGCAGTTGATGATGAATCAGCAAAAAACAGCTAACGAGATGAACGTCAAGGTAGGAGAGATGCATCAAGATCTCAACAGCAAAATCGAGACTATCCAGACTCATGTAAAGCAGCTTGAAACTCAGGTGGCCCAGACAGCAGAGGCAGTTAAAAGGCCTACTGGAGTTCTTCCAGGGAAAGGTGAACAGAATCCACGAAATGAGTTTGTCCAAGCAATCACGCTGAGAAGTGGGAAAGAGATTGAAATTGTGACTGGTTCTGAAAAGAACAAGAAGACTCCTGAGATCATAGACGTTGAGAGTGATGGTGCAGCACATAAGACAAATACTTCATCTACACCTCAGGTAGTCATTGATGAACCCGAAACTTTGCCAGAGCGTGTCTATGTGCCCAAGGTTCCTTATCCTAGGCGCCCTAAGAAGACGCAGAGAGATCTCGAGCAATCAAAATGTAAGTCTCTTCTAAATGAACTTTCTGTGAGACTACCTTTTGTTGACGCAGTACAGATGGTCCCTGCTTTGAAGAAATATGTGAAAGACATGGTTACCAACAAGATAACGAGCGAGGAAGGTGTGATGATGATCACAGAGGAGTGCAGCGCCTTGTTGCAAAGTAGAATGCCTAAGAAACTGGGCGATCCTGGAAGATTTGTGCTCGCTGTACAGATTGGGTCACTGACATTCGAACGCTCTTTCTGCGATTTGGGGGCTAGTGTGAATCTTATGCCTTACTCTGTTGCTAAGCGCCTTGGTCTGACAACGTTCAAACCAACTAGAGTCTCTTTGGTATTTGCTGACCGCTCTGTGAAACTCCCGCTGGGTATTCTCGAGGACTTGCCGGTAAAGATTGGTAACGGGTACATTCCTGCAGACTTTGTAGTCCTTGAGCTAGACGCAGAACCAAATGATTCTCTCATCTTGGGAAGACCTTTCTTGGCTACCGCTGGGGCCATTATTGATGTGCAAAAAGTCAAGATCGATCTTCATTTGGGTGATTTGGTAATGAAGTTCACAGTGGATAAGTTGGTAAAGAAACCGCCGATAGATGGGCAGACGTTCTGGGTTGACTGCATTTCTGAGGCCACTGAGGGAGTGACGGATGAGTTGCTGGTAGACGATCCTCTGGAGATCGCTTTGACTCAGTCCGAGAGTGAGTTTGGGTACTTGAGCGAGGATACAGCCGGTTATGCCAAAATGCTTGACTCCAGCGCTAGAATGGAGAAGATGGTAGCTTTCGTCGCACTTGATGGAGCTGCAGAACAATCTTCAATTGCCGAGCCACCTGCGCGGACCAGAAATCCATGGAGCGTGCTGAAAGCTCCAAAACTCGAGCTCAAACCACTTCCCGCTGGGCTAAGGTACGCATTTCTTGGTCCTAACTCAACATATCTTGTCATCATCAGTGCTGAGTTGAATAATGCTGAGACTGCTTTGCTTTTGTGCGAACTGAGAAAATATTGTAAAGCATTAGGCTATTACCTAGATGACATCACAGGAATCTCACCAAATCTTTGCATGCATAGGATACATCTAGAAGATGAATCGAGGACTTCTATAGAACATCAGAGATGGCTAAACCCGAATCTAAAAGATGTTGTTAAGAAAGAGATAATGAAACTTCTAGAAGCTGGTATCATATACCCTATCTCTGATAGTGCATTGGTGAGTCCTGTGCATGTAGTACCTAAGAAAGGTGGTGTGACAGTAGTTAAGAACGATAGGAATGAGTTGATCCCAACTAGAACTGTCACTGGTCATAGGATGTGCATAGATTACAGGAAATTTAATGCTGCGACTCGCAAAGATCATTTTCCTCTGCCTTTTATTGATCAAATGCTTGAAAGATTGACTAACCACTCGTACTACTGTTTCCTAGATGGTTATTCTGGTTTCTTTCAGATTCCGATTCATCAAGATGATCAGGAAAAGACCACATTCACATGTCCATATGGCACTTTTGCTTATCGCAGAATGCCATTTGGCTTGTGCAATGCGCCAGCCACGTTCCAGCGCTGCATGATGTCAATCTTCACAAATATGATCAAGGAGATAATGGAAGTTTTCATGGACGATTTTTCTGTCTATGGATCCTCCTTTTCTGTTTGTCTTTCTAATTTGTGCAGGGTACTAGGACGCTGCGAGGAAAAGCATTTGGTCCTGAACTGGGAGAAATGCCATTTCATGGTGAAAGATGAGATTGTCTTGGGACACAGGATCTCAGAGAAGGGGATCGAAGATGACAGAGATAAGATCGAGGTCATGACGAGCCTGCAGCCACCGAATTCTGTCAAAGGAATCAGAAGCTTTCTTGGACATGCTGGTTTCTACAGGAGGTTCATCAAGGACTTCTCAAAGATTGCTAGACCCCTGACAAGGCTGCTGTGCAAGGATGTGAAGTTCGACTTCGACGATGAGTGTTTGGAAGCCTTCCATAGACTCAAATGAGCACTTGTGAGCGCACCCATTGTGCAACCACCAGACTGGGAATTGCCTTTCGAGGTGATGTGTGATGCCAGCGACTATGCTGTAGGAGCTGTTTTGGGACAGAGAAAGAAAAAAAGACTGCATGTCATTTACTATTCAAGCAGAACTCTTGATGATGCTCAATGCAAGTATGCCACTATGGAGAAGGAGCTTCTTGCAGTTGTCTACGCTTGTGAAAAATTCAGAACATACCTTGTGGGATCCAAAGTCATCGTCCACACCGACCATGCTGCCTTGAGGTATATATTCTCTAAGAAAGATACCAAGCCTAGATTGTTGCGATGGATGCTCTTGCAGTAGGAATTTGACATCGATGTGAAAAACAAAAAGGGGATTGAAAATGGAGTTGCAGATCACTTGTCCAGGCTGCGCATAGAAGAGAGAATTCCAATCAATGATTTCCTCCCTGTGGAAAACATTTATGCAATAGATGTCATGCTTGCTCAAGACGCAGAGTTTCCTTGGTTTGGTGACATTGCCAACTACTTAGCTGCAGAGGTGAAACCAGATAATTTTACCGGATACGACAAGAAGAAGTTTCTGCGCGACATCAGACATTATTTATGGGATGAGCCTTACCTCTACAAGCAGTGTTCCGATGGTATCTTTAGACGGTGTGTTTCAGAAGAAGAGTTTCCTGGTATTCTTTTCCACTGCCATGGGTCTAATTACGCAGGACATTTTGCTACCTTCAAAACGGTATCCAAGGTGTTGCAAGCTGGTTTCTGGTGGCCAACCATGTTTCAGGATGCTCGCGCTTTTGTTTCTAAGTGTGATGCCTGTCAGAGGCAAGGAAACATTAGCAAGAGGAATGAGATGCCTCAGAATTTCATACTAGAGGTTGAGGTATTTGACTGCTGGGGAATCGACTTCATGGGTCCATTTCCATCTTCCTATGGGAATAACTACATCCTTGTTGCTGTGGACTACGTGTTCAAGTGGGTCGAAGCAATGGCTAGCCCTACGAACGACTCTAAGGTGGTTCTTAAGATGTTCAAATCTGTGATATTCCCAAGGTTTGGAGTGCCAAGAGTGGTAATTAGCGATGGTGGATCTCATTTCTTCAACAAAGTCTTTGAGAATCTCTTGAAGAAGAATGGTGTAAAGCACAAAGTCACCACTCCTTATCATCCCCAGACGAGTGGCCAGGTCGAAGTTTCCAACAGAGAAATCAAGAGTATCCTCCAAAATACTGTGAACACTACGAGGAAAGATTGGGCTGTAAAGCTTGATGATGCTCTTTGGGCGTACAGGACTGCGTACAAGACACCCCTTGGTACCACTCCATTCCATCTGGTCTATGGAAAACCATGTCACCTTCCAGTGGAGCTCGAGTACAAAGCAGAATGGGCCGTGAAGTCGTTGAATTTCGACATAAAACCTGCATCTGAGAGGAGGATGATTCGGCTGAACGAGTTGGATGAGATTCGTCACCAAACGTATGAAAACTCAAAAATCTACAAGGAGCGAACAAAAGCCTATCATGACAAGAATATCATTCCACGGAACTTCTCTGCAAATGATAAGGTTTTACTCTTCAACTCTAGGCTGAAGCTCTTTCCTGGCAAATTGCTATCGCGATGGTCTGGACCTTTCACCATCAAAGAGGTAAAGCCATACGGAGCTGTTATGTTGCTGGACACTACAGGAGGTGAATTTGTGGTCAATGGTCAGCGCCTAAAAGTCTAAAACCTTATCTTGATACGGGATATTTTCGTGTCAATTATCCCAAGTGTACTCATGTCATTGTAGTACTTGAGATGTCAATCCATAAGGGGTTAAGATTGAGGCACTAAGAATGCAAGAAACTTCTTAAGCTAGAGCAAACTTTGTTTTTGGTTTTTATATGTTTATGGGAAAAGAAAACAAATGCAAGAAGGAAAACAAAACACAAAGACACAAGACAAAGTGTTGGATCAAGAACTAAGCTATCAATGAGATGGGTAACAATCAAACAATGAATCATTTGGAAGCATTAATCACTATCTTAGAACATGGAATTCACAAATATGACTAATCCATTTCCATGGCAATAATCACTTTGTTAATTATCTAATCATTGACAAATTTCCATTTGTGATTAAATAATCAACAACATTAAGAAACAATCCCAATTGTTCACTAAACACCCTAAACATCAACTTTCGTTGGCTAGGATATGCAAAGCTCACAAAAAGTTCGGGTCAAGCAACTAAACTCGGGTCATGAGTGAAATGCCTAAGATCTAGAAATGAATGAACAATCCTAATCTAGTACTAACACCGCTTACTCGAATCTATCCCTAATGCATGGGATGAGACCAAAAATCTAACTAATCTAAGGTGTAGTACTAGGTTTCGGTTTATCATGACAAATCTAGCATTACGAACCAACCTAAGTGAAAGACTCATCCAAGATCATCTTAAATAACCATTATCTAACCATCAAGACAATTGACTAATGATGCCTAAACATTCAATGCACATTCATTCTTATGACATGGATCATACAAGTAGACTGGTTCACTCACATGATACTAATCCATTTACAAATCATCTAGTTATCAAGAACTTCCGTTCAAAACTAAATGATCCATAATCATTAAGCATTAGTCCATACAAGTCAACAATTCACCTTAATCATCAATTTCCATTGGCTAAGAATTGAATTGCATGCTTAGAAGTTTTCTAGACATTTCATCGAACACCTTCCGGGCGAGAAATGTCTTAAGTTCTAGAAATGAGTTGTCAATTCGATTCTAGCATTAAGATCCCTCCTAACATGAGAACAAATGATTATCTAAGCCTAAACATCAACAATCAACCATCAACCATCCAAATCAAACATTATCTAAAATCCAACAAAAAGTCAACTCACAAGAACATGAAGAACACAAGAGAAAAAGACATAGAAATGAAGAACAAGAATCAAATAAGCATAATATAAAGATAGAGTGAAGAAATCTTCTCTAGAATGGCATTTGTATGAAGAACAATCCCAAAACATCAAGAAGAGAGAGTTGGGGACGAGCCCCACTCTTAGAAGAAGAAAACTTGACAATAAAATTAGGTTTTTTGGCTTTTAATAGAGTTTGGGTCGAGTTTTTTTTGGGTTTCAGATGATTCACAGCGGTCAGGACTTGCCCGCTGCATGACCGCTGTGAATCTCTGTTTTTTTCGTCGGATGAATCCGCAGCGGTCACTGTAGACCGCTGCGCTACACCGCTGTGAGCTCCAATGAGTTCCTTCGCGCGCCAGACTGGACCGTCGTCACGGAAATTGGCATAACTTCTGATCGCACCGTTGGAATTGCCTCAAACCACTTCCAAATGAAAGCTAATCCATTGCTATATCTCGTGATAAAATTTGAGCTCAATCCAACGGTGAAAAGTCCTTCATCCATTGCCAAACTTATGACGTATCAACCTGATCCTGCATCTCTGTATTCTGCAATGACTTTTTTGTGTGGCTATCTTCACTCCTCCAACTCCTATGACTCCAAGAACACCTGAAAATTGCTCATACAAGCCAAAAAGAATGCAAAGACAACCTAGGACATCTAAAATGCAATGAGACTCAAGTTGGACCTAAATGCATGAAAATATCCCAAAACTATACAAATTGGAACTAAAAACCTATGAAATTAAACCTTAAAAACATGTAAAATATGGTGTTATCAACTCCCCCGGACTTGCCTTTTGCTTGTCCGCAAGCAAACAAGAAAAGACAAACCGGAAGAGAGGTTTTAAAGAGTGGGAATTCACAACTAAAAGACATGTCAAAGCAATCAAAGTGGAGAGTCTATGCCCAAGATAATACCAAGACATTGCAAAAACGTATCTCAATTATGACTCTAACTTCTCTAGACTTATCGCAACTCCTAATCTTTTCTCTTAACAACAATGCCTCATGCCTACAAGTTCTCTTCTCAACCAACCCTCACATTCATTTGATCTTTCTAAAGGTGTGGTCTCACAAATGGGCAAGTGATCAAGTCCAATCGGTTTGGAAGAAAAGGCAATTGGCACTAGTAAATGTGAGTGCAAGGAGGTTCATTCTCTTTTTGGGTGACTTACTCTCAAGAAAAAGGAATGATATATGTTATGCAAAAGCAAGGAAGACTAGAAACAATTTATGCATACAAAGTTAAGCTCACTTTGTTCTACCCTCCTAGCAAAGCATTCTACCCAAATGGTGATTCCATTTCCTCATCTTATCTTGCTTCCTTGAAGCTCATTAAACCCCCAAAGCCCTTTTGGCTAAATCAAAACTCCCTTTTTAACCCCCTTTTCTTTTCCAAACACCAAACTCCTAGAGACATTTTTATTCGACCCATTTCTTTTCTTTTCACTCTCCCTAAACTTTTTGTTCTTTCTCTTTTTTTTTCAAACATGGAGAGTGTATTTTCTTTTCTTTTCCTAGGGTCTTTCTTTTAATCTCTTCTCTAGAGTTTGCTTTTTCAACCATTTCTCATCTCATATTTCATACGTTCATGTTCCCCAAAACCAAATACCATTCAATCCATTGATCCCCATCTTAATGCTAGCCTCTTTTCTTTGAACAACAATGACTAGCTAAAAATGAAAGCTAACCTTTGTCGTTTCCGATACTTACAAGATTTTACACACAATAGCATATCAAGAAAAGGCCTCACTCAATCAAACAACGAGGGGTGGAAAGAAAACGGTTAAGGTGAAAGGTAGGGAACCATTCTAAAAATGAGAATGGCCACTCGGGTTATTAGAGAGTGGTAAAAGTGGATAAGATAACCCGAATGTTTTCTTTGAACCATGGTTATGTATCACAAGCCCATAAGCAAGAAGATTATATTCATTTAAGTCCAATTATCAAGGGGTTGATTTCACATTAAACAAGTATTTACAAGACAAATAGTTAAGAGTAGAGAGATCAAAGTACGAAGTTTTCAAGTCTTTTGAAATCGTTTAAGCAGTATAAAACCATTATCGAGAGCATCACAATGAAAGCTTATCATACATGTTTTATGAACTCCCATGCACATGAATGCAACCTATGTCATCTAGATATGAGTAGCTAATTCAATTCTAGAATGAACAATGGTGCAATGCAAACTACATGATATTTTTGGATTTTTGAAAAATTTTGAATTTTTTTTTGGTTTTTCTATGCAATAGAATATGTACAATGCAAGACTCAAAAATATAAAATAAGACAAAGAAAATGACGTTAAATGACAAAGACCTCTCCCCCGGACTTAATTCACACCGTCTCGGTGTGAAACGAGTCCAAAGAAGAGTAAAAAACAAAATCAAAAAGTATGTACAAGGTGTTAAGTGAAGTACCTTGGAGTTGTGGAGATGAAGAGTTTTAGCATTCCCTTGACTACGTGTCGCGATCGGTTATAACCGATCGATGAAACCGATCGAGGCTAATTTCGATCGGTTATAACCGATCGATGAAACCGATCGACGAGGCGTCGTAACAGGTCGCATTTTTGTAACCGATCGGCATAACCGATCGAGGCAAATTCCGATCGGTTATAACCGATCGTCGTGACAGATCCAGCATGTCCGGACTTGCGATTTTTCTCGTTTTGATCCCGAACGTTCTCCTGCGAATCCCGACGCCCTTGGAGTGGAGTGGATTCACGAGGAGGAAGCATTGTGCGTTGAAGCTCACGGACTTTGACCATTCCATCCGTCCCATTTATTCACCCTTATTGCTCCTACAAAAAACATGAAAACAAAATTTATCAAACAATAAAAGGCAGAAAACAAGAAGTAAAGGATAGGATTGCTTGTTTTATGTCTCTAGCATTGACGAGGGATAGGATTGGGGAGGTCCCCAATGGCGCGTTTAACGTCACTAGCTTGACGGTTGTGTCCTCTTACTCCTTCTCTCCTTGCATGTCTCCTTTACTCCTAGTTACCTAAGAGATCAAGATCACAAGAAAAGGGGAAAAAGATTAGCAACAAAAGAAAATAAAAAGCTCTAGTCTCAAGAAGAATCCAAATCCTAATGATCAATGCTAAACCCCAATGGCAACGGCGCCAAATTGATACGAGATATTTTCGTGTCAATTATCCCAAGTGTACTCATGTCATTGTAGTACTTGAGATGTCAATCCATAAGGGGTTAAGATTGAGGCACTAAGAATGCAAGAAACTTCTTAAGCTAGAGCAAACTTTGTTTTTGGTTTTTATTTGTTTATGGGAAAAGAAAACAAATGCAAGAAGGAAAACAAAACACAAAGACACAAGACAAAGTGTTGGATCAAGAACTAAGCTATCAATGAGATGGGTAACAATCAAACAATGAATCATTTGGAAGCATTAATCACTATCTTAGAACATGGAATTCACAAATATGACTAATCCATTTCCATGGCAATAATCACTTTGTTAATTATCTAATCATTGACAAATTTCCATTTGTGATTAAATAATCAACAACATTAAGAAACAATCCCAATTGTTCACTAAACACCCTAAACATCAACTTTCGTTGGCTAGGATATGCAAAGCTCACAAAAAGTTCGGGTCAAGCAACTAAACTCGGGTCATGAGTGAAATGCCTAAGATCTAGAAATGAATGAACAATCCTAATCTAGTACTAACACCGCTTACTCGAATCTATCCCTAATGCATGGGATGAGACCAAAAATCTAACTAATCTAAGGTGTAGTACTAGGTTTCGGTTTATCATGACAAATCTAGCATTACGAACCAACCTAAGTGAAAGACTCATCCAAGATCATCTTAAATAACCATTATCTAACCATCAAGACAATTGACTAATGATGCCTAAACATTCAATGCACATTCATTCTTATGACATGGATCATACAAGTAGACTAGTTCACTCACATGATACTAATCCATTTACAAATCATCTAGTTATCAAGAACTTCCGTTCAAAACTAAATGATCCATAATCATTAAGCATTAGTCCATACAAGTCAACAATTCACCTTAATCATCAATTTCCATTGGCTAAGAATTGAATTGCATGCTTAGAAGTTTTCTAGACATTTCATCGAACACCTTCCGGGCGAGAAATGTCTTAAGTTCTAGAAATGAGTTGTCAATTCGATTCTAGCATTAAGATCCCTCCTAACATGAGAACAAATGATTATCTAAGCCTAAACATCAACAATCAACCATCAACCATCCAAATCAAACATTATCTAAAATCCAACAAAAAGTCAACTCACAAGAACATGAAGAACACAAGAGAAAAAGACATAGAAATGAAGAACAAGAATCAAATAAGCATAATATAAAGATAGAGTGAAGAAATCTTCTCTAGAATGGCATTTGTATGAAGAACAATCCCAAAACATCAAGAAGAGAGAGTTGGGGACGAGCCCCACTCTTAGAAGAAGAAAACTTGACAATAAAATTAGGTTTTTTGGCTTTTAATAGAGTTTGGGTCGAGTTTTTTTTGGGTTTCAGATGATTCACAGCGGTCAGGACTTGCCCGCTGCATGACCGCTGTGAATCTCTGTTTTTTTCGTCGGATGAATCCGCAGCGGTCACTGTAGACCGCTGCGCTACACCGCTGTGAGCTCCAATGAGTTCCTTCGCGCGCCAGACTGGACCGTCGTCACGGAAATTGGCATAACTTCTGATCGCACCGTTGGAATTGCCTCAAACCACTTCCAAATGAAAGCTAATCCATTGCTATATCTCGTGATAAAATTTGAGCTCAATCCAACGGTGAAAAGTCCTTCATCCATTGCCAAACTTATGACGTATCAACCTGATCCTGCATCTCTGTATTCTGCAATGACTTTTTTGTGTGGCTATCTTCACTCCTCCAACTCCTATGACTCCAAGAACACCTGAAAATTGCTCATACAAGCCAAAAAGAATGCAAAGACAACCTAGGACATCTAAAATGCAATGAGACTCAAGTTGGACCTAAATGCATGAAAATATCCCAAAACTATACAAATTGGAACTAAAAACCTATGAAATTAAACCTTAAAAACATGTAAAATATGGTGTTATCAACTCCCCCGGGGAAAAAGCCAGGATTTAGACAACATTCTGCGCAAGATTGGGCTGTGTAACATTGCCTCGCAGGCGCATCCAATCTATCCTGATTTGGTGCGTCAAGTTCTCTCGACGGTCAGGCTTAATTTCACTAACCCGAAGTTCGAGCAGGTCTCAGGATCTTCAATGACATTTTTCTCTAGCGGAGTACTCTACGAGATTGCGATTGAGGACCTCTGCAAGCTCTACGGTTTCGAACATCGGAAGACTAGTGTCAGGTTCCCCACTGATTTCCCTCATCAGGCTAGCCTTTGGGAAGCCATCGCTTCAGGGCCTTGTTAATCCAGGTATGCGAAGCAGACATCAATTTGGAACCCTGCCATCCGAGTTGTTGCCAAGATCATCAGTGAGATCCTGTTTGCAAATAATGAGGCAGGTGCGGTGTGGTCTGATGAGATGTTGTTACTTCATTATGGGCTATGTGACAAGATGTCTGCAGATTATCGACGTAAGTACGAGAGCATTCACAACATGAACATGGGCGTCATATTTGCTGGTACACTGGTAGCAAAGAAGATGTAGTTCTTGTCGAACCAGTTACAGAAGGAAGCCATTGGGAGTGTGCTTACTCCTCTCTTTAGGCACCTTGGGGTCCATGTAGATGGCTACGAGTGCTTGGATACACCGGCTTACTTGGACTTGAAGCGTCTGAAATCGTGTACCATCCTCAAGGCCAACTACATTTATGAGTTCTGCGACCGCGAGCGCCACCTCCTCCACTGCCAGCTACCACAGCCAGACATTACAGCAGTGACTGAACAATACAACATCGAGTATCTACCACCACCTGAGAGACTATGTCCAGACCCAGCGCCTAAATCCCGACGCAAAGGACCATCAGCTAGAACCTCTTGCTCATCCCCCCCCCCCCCCCCCGCGCTTCTACATCTCACCATCAGGGGGCCTTTCTTGAGAGTGATCTTGTCGACCCGGCTGTTCTGACAGAGTTCCTGCTTCCTCTAGATTGTAGTGAGTACCACCTACCTTCTTGCTTGACCGAGGTTAATGCTGAAATGAGGTGGGACTATATCACCAGCGCACTGCAGAAGAACAACTCAATGCTAACGAGAATTTGGGGAGCACTTTCTCGGATACCGGTTCTGCATAGGCCTTCCTGTTTCAGGCCACCTGCCACTAGCGATGAGCGTGATGATGAGCCAGCTGCTGGCATGCACGACCTAGGGACCGAACCCGATGTTGCTGGACACGGGACCGTGAACGTTGATGAGGGCTATTTATCTGACCCAGGAGAGCGGCTCAGCAGGCGCAGTAGGCACGTTGGCGAGGCAGCCAGCCGCAGTTCCTCAGACACTCAGCTCTGAGCAGGTGTAACGCCTTCTATCCTTTGTATTATCCATTTTTTTTTCTTTGAGTCTGTTTAACCTTCTCTCTGGTTTATTCTCACATCGAGACGATGTGAAGTAAGTCTGGGGGAGGGTGCTTATCGTTTATTGACGACATTTCCTTTCTTTTGTTTCTCCCTTGAGTCATTTTGATGTTTTCTTGAGTCAGTCTATGTTTTATTGAGTCAAAAGCTTGTTGGAGATTATGATCACTTTCTTGAAATTTATGTTCTCATCTACGTTTAAGTGAACATTGTTGCAGAATTTAGCTTCAGAACAGACTAATGAAAAATCCAAGGGTTGACCAGTTCATCAGAGGCATCCATATCTCTACAGAAATTCAATGGCCTGAGCTAGTTTCTGAGCTCTTCCTTTTACCTCATCGTTAGGAATTGGTGTCTTCAGGGCTTGACTTCTCATTCGTATATTGACAAAGACAATCAGTGTGAAAGTATGGTAATTCTCCCCCTCATTTGTTAGATAAGCAGAAAAAGATGAAATGATTTTCTTTCAAGTAAAGGGATAGGAAAATTTCCATTGACCCCATTATTTTACTTTGAAAGAGATGATCACACTAAGGTTGGAAGCGAGGTTAGGAAAATTTCCCGTGATACCATTATTCGCCTACACCTTATAATGAAAGGGTGGCACAAAAATGAACCGGGGATTCGGTGGCAAAAACCATCAGTACTCGCGTTCCATCAGCCAATAACCCTGCGAAAAAAAAGAGAACGAGAAAATAATAAATCTGGGGGAGAGAAAGATACCAAAGTTGTGTAATTGTCTTATCATGATATCGAAAGGGAAAGAGTCTAGAAGGTCCTTAGCACCATGATCTTTCAATGAGACCCAGCAATGATGGCCTTTGATTTATTCTGTGAGATAATGCGGTGAATCTGGGAAAGCTGCAATGCCCGCGGAGAAGTACATGGTGGTTTGATTTGAAATTAGTTAGGCAACATGTGGATCGCAAAGACGATGGTGGCTGCAGAGTTCTAGAGAAAAGGTGAATCTACGTGTTTTCAAACCTCTTCCTTGTTCTTGGTTTCTATGTTTGCTTGAGGGCAAGCAAAAAGCTAAGTCTGGGGGAGTTGATGTGTTGCGTTTTTAACGCATTCTAACTCTTATTTTGAATCGTTTTTGAGTCTATATCGAGTCGTTTTAGTCTATTTCGAGTCATTTCAGGTCAGGAGACATTTCAGGATGAAGTTTGGACCAAGAAGCGAAAAAAGCGGGAAATTAAAGAAATTAAAGACTGGATCGATCGATCCCCCCAGGGATCGATCGATCCCTTGAATCGCCCGTGGCCAGACCGACCAGATTTCCAGATTGACCGCTCATCGCACTTGGATCGATCGATCCAGCCCCGAGATTCGCCTATCCAGGCCGATTTTCCCTGTTTCGGCCCAATTTCACCTGATTTCGACCCATTTCGACCTGCAACTTAAAAACAACACTTTTTAGGTTTTCTTTTGGTGACGCATTATTTTTGAGCAGTCAATTTGTGGCTTTTGCTCTGTAAGCTGTGGAAGACGAATCTCTAACTCATCATCTTTTGAGAAAAAATTATGAACCCTTTGGATTTCTCTTTTATATTGATTATGAATTTCTTTTCATCTCTCTGTGTTTATTCTGCAATTATGTCTGAGTAATCATCATGTTAGGTTTTTAGGGTTTCAAAAGATTCTCCATGAATCACTGAAACGGATCTGTTAGATTAGAGAATTGCATAGAGTTCTTCATCTATTGTTGGAATTAAGGCTTAGACTAGGTTGATCACCTAGTTTCTGATCTTAGGATTAATCTATTCATCAAAAGTGCTTTAGATTTCCTGATAGAACATAGATGAGCAAATCGTCCTTAGCCAACGAAAGCTGATGCTAAGGCGATTTGTGAACTAATCAAACCTGAGCATTAATGCTTGCCTATAATTTTAAGGTCAAATGACAGTTTAAATTCTTAGGTTGATAGGCATAGTAGGTAGTAATACGACAGTGGGCTAGCTAGACATTCATGTTTGAGTTCAAGAACGAGTCTTAATTATCCCCCTAATTGACAGTCTGTTTGGTGAATCTGGATTTCCTGCGAATTAACTAAAGACCTAGCGCTTTCTCTCATTGAATTTAAGTCGTTTTATTATTCGTTCTTAGTTTTAGAAGTTACAAAACACAAACAATCTTCATTTGTTTTAGTTTTACTTTCAACTTGCATTTTCGTAGTGTTACTTTTGCTCTCTGAGAATTCGATCCATATATTACTACTTTGACAGCTGTGTTCTTGCGGTAGCTATTTTAGGGTTAAACTCTGAGTGTATTATAGTTTTTGCAAATTAAACAAAGATATAAGGAAGATCATCAACTCAACGTGCGTTCCATTAGTTTCTAAAGATTGTATAAAAATTTGGTCTTACTCCGACAGACAAACATTTCAATTCGAGAAAACATTTTTGTTTTGTAATTTTACTGTTTCTCCTTCAGAATGGCAACACCACCGTTAACGCCGAGGATGCTGACTCCAACGACATTGTCGCCTCTTGGGAGTCCACGGTCGTCGAAGAAATCGACGGCGACGGTGCGGCCGGAGATTACGCTGGAGCAGCCGTCCGGTAAGAACAAATCAGCGGGCTCCAAATCGACCAAGCTCTTCCGTCGCGTCCGTTCTGTGTTCCGATCGCTTCCGATCATGTCTCCGATGTGTAAATTCCCCGTGGGAGGGACAAGGCTCCACGAGAACCACGTCCACGGAGGGACACGTGTCACGGGAACGCTGTTTGGGTACCGCAAAACGCGGGTGAATTTAGCGGTTCAGGAGAATCCGCGTTCTCTACCGATTCTCTTGCTGGAGCTAGCGATCCCGACGGGGAAACTCCTCCAGGATCTCGGGGTCGGCCTGGTGCGGATCGCGCTTGAGTGCGAGAAGAAACCGAGCGAGAAAACCAAAATCATAGACGAGCCGATCTGGGCTTTGTATTGCAACGGGAAGAAATCGGGTTACGGGGTAAAGAGACAGCCAACGGAAGAGGATCTGGTGGTGATGCAGATGCTTCACGCGGTGTCGATGGGAGCAGGCGTGTTACCGGTGAGCAGCGGCGGAGGAGGAGCGGCGGAGCAAGGCGGAGGAGGAGGGCAACAACAGCAGCAACAAGAAGGAGATTTGACTTACATGAGAGCACATTTTGAGAGAGTTATTGGGTCGAGAGACTCGGAGACTTATTACATGATGAACCCAGACGGGAACAGTGGACCTGAGCTCAGCATCTTTTTCGTTCGGGTTTAAACAGCAAACGACATCGTTTTAGGGCAAACAAAAAGACCACACATGTGCGTACGTATATACATACATACGTGCGTCTCATTAATCAATTTTTTTTTTTTTAATATGCTTTTCTTGATTTTGTTCTTTTTAGTATTTTATTTACTCGAAATGACTAATTGGTGATGTAAAATCTTATGTGGCTGTGAGGGGAATGTTGGAGAACGCAAATCCGAGTAGATGATCATGTAATTTTGGGTACCATTATAGTTGAAATGATTAATTGGTTTTTAAAATTATATAGAGTTTTTCAATATTTTATTCATTTTAGCTTATTATTCCCGCGCACATGACGAAGTAGTACAATTACAGTTAACATAAACATAATACTCAAATAGAAATGAAAAACATAATGGCAAACACAATGATATTTATTCAAATAAAAATCGAAAACCGACATTTGTGGACGTTGCTTCATTGTTTTCTTCTTCTATCTGCAACAACAAAACATCTGCCATCAAGTTTTGTTTTGTTTTAGTACTGGCTTTCAACTCAAAGGCCCTCAAACGTAGAAATGCGAGCACGTGGCCTTATTTTATTAGCTATACTTGAAAGTGAGACCACTTCCACCGAACTTGTCATCCACTAAGGCTAACAATCTCTCCGCTTGTGAAGGCGACAGATAGTTAACCCAGTCACTCACTTCTCCTTTCCTAAACAAGTGCCTATTCTCAAAGTTCTTGATCGATTTGCTTGACTTGTTCACCTCCAGCTTCTTTAGATTCTTGAAGCTACACAGATCCGAGATTGCCTTAACAACACCCTTTCGCTCCTCTTCCTCCGTGAAAGGAACGCCCAAGAAACTTGCTAGCTTCTTGAGGTTTGACTCTATGTCTTCTTTCAGATCCTCGTACCGTAAGAACAAGACTGTCTCTGGTCTCTTCAAGCTCTCTCTCCAGTATCCCAACATGTGTTCCCAAAACGGACCAAACCCGATCACGCCCCTGCAATACAGATCAAACCCTTCTTCTAACGAGACTGGACTCACTGACTCCGATTTGATGTTGTTGCTGTAATGCCACGACGAGATGAATGTGTCGAACGGGTTCCGGCACAGGTACACGACCTTCACGCCTGGTTTCTCGATCGACTCCTTCAGAGAGCCGAAAGGGATGTGGGTTGCGAATGCCCTGGGACTGGCTAGACCGGAGAGATCAGGAACACCACCGTTCGCGTAAAGCTTGTACTCGAAGAAAGGTACGAGGTCATGAGGGTTGGATGTGAGAAGAGGGTGGTCGGTGGTTGAGGAAACCGGATCAAACCGGTATCGGTTAAGGAGGGTAAAAGTTAGAGCTTTTAACCATGTTGTACCGGATTTTGGTATGGTGGCGAGAACGACGTCGTTTTGGAGTGACTGGAAATGTTTCTGGAAGGACATTATAGCTTGAATCTCCTTGGATTGGCACCAAAACCCTTGGAAAAGATAAAGGTAACGAGTTCTCCATCCTCTCTCCTTAGGAAGAGAATCTAACATCTCTCGGAACTCGTAGCTTAGCCCTTCTTCATCTCCTCCTCCTTCTTGGCGTTTCAGGTCCAGGCTTTCGCCTTCTTCCTTGAGGAGCTCGAGCTTGTGGCAGATGGCGAAATTTGGGATCGCCATAATTGGAATGGTCTTGATGCTTGAGGTCGCCATTGTCATTGTCATATATATAGAGAAAAAAGTGTGTTTTTTGTTTGTTTGAATCTTTGGGTTTTGTTTGATATATTTTCGTGAGTAAGTTTGGCTGTTTATATAATGACGCAAGTCACGCAAATGCATGAAGATGCGTTGTGAAGAGAAGAACGCAGCCTCAGTTGTTATCACGCACGTGGGAAATACACGGCGTGAGCGAATATTTGTTTGGCTCACTCCATATATATATATATGGGGAAAAATGCTAAAAAATACCTCAACTATTTTATTTTTGCTAGAAACCCACACAAACTTTTTACGTTGTCCGAAACCCACACAAACTAGTTTTTTGATCCATAAAAAAACCCAAAGTTTTAAAAATTCTATTTCCCCCCCTCTGATTTCACATCCGTTAACGGTGTAAACAGAATCGTTAACATCGTTAAAAATCCGTAAACGGCGAGATTTGAAAGAGAAATGTTCAAGAACAAACCCTAATTTTCCCCCTTCTCTTTGTCTTCTTCTCAATGTTCAATAAGAACAAACCAAAATTCTGGGTCGAAACAGTGAGTGTTGTGTTATCGAAGACTGTTAAGAGCAAATCGAGAAGATGAGGTATGTGTTCTGAAACTTCGATTTTGTTTTAGGATTTCGATGGGTTAAGGCGTAATTCGAGCTTGTTTTTTTGGGTAAATCGATTCTGGAATTCGTTGTTTTACTCTTAATGCAGTGAGACTTTTAAAGTCGATATACATTATGGAGGAGAAGTTTCTTTCGAAGAAAAGGGCAAAATTTTTAGCTACAATGGAGGTTTCGTGGAGAAAGACATGGTCATGGATCCTGATTATGTGACGTGGTCGATATTTGATGAATTCTGCCAAGAAAAAGGAGTATATGGGTTAGTTGAAAAAGTGTGGTACAAGCTGAGAGACGAGGATATACGTGCATCAAGACTGATTTGTGAAGACAAAGATGCTGAGATTAGGCAGATGTGTGTTGAAGCTATGACCACAGGTGAAGTTGATATGTACATTCTTCAAGGAGAATCTGATAAAGCTCAACAAGAAGAATCAGATAGTGAACATTCTGTTGGTGGTGATAATCTAGAGAAAGACGTTGTTCAGGATCAAGCTGAAGATCCGATAGAAGAAGTAGGTCATGGTGATAGCAGATTAGTGTCTTTTTTTGACGAAGTCTACAATGAAGAAACTGATTTGGGGAATGATAATGAGGCTGAAGCAGATGTAAATGCTGGTCAATGGAATGCTAATGATGGCGAAGCAGATGTAAATTCTGGTTCTGGGAATGGTAACGAGGCTGAAGCAAATTCTAGCGAAGGGAATGATGAAGTAGATGAGTTAGAATTCGAGAGACAGTGCGTAGATGTTGAGCATCCTGATCCTGCTGTCGACACTGATGATGAATGGGAAGGTTTCAACTTGCAGGAAAAGCATATATCCGTAAGCAATTACTCGAAAGATAAGCCTCCTTATCTGTGGTTAAAGCAGACATTCTACAATGGAGAAGAGTTCAAAGAACAACTCTTGAGGTATGTGTTGAAAACAAACTACGATGTGATCTTACGTAGATGGGAACAGAAAAAGCTTGCAGCTGTTTGCAGAAATGAGAAATGTAGTTGGAGGATTTATTGCTCTTTTGAGAAGTCTAAACAGAAGTGGATGGTGAAAACCTATTATGATGAGCACAATCATTCAAAGAATTCGAAAGCTAGGATGCTGAAACAAGCGGTCGTTGGAGGTTTATTCAAAGAAGAAGCAAGAAGAAGACCTGGGTTGAAATGGACTGATATAAAAGATGAGATCATGATGAGGTATAATCTTTCAGTCTCTAAGTGGATATGCCAGAAAGCAAGGAGAATTGCTTTGAATTTCGTGATACAAACTCAGAAGGAACAGTTTGCTAAGCTTTGGGATTATGAGGCTGAGCTGCAGCGGTCTAATGAGAGAGTAAGTACAGAGATTGTAACAATTCCTCAGGATGATGGTTCTCAAAGGTTTGACAAGTTCTACATTTCTTTTGAGTCGTTAAGGAATACATGGAAATCTTGTTGTCGGCCTATTATTGGTCTTGATGGAGCCTTTCTGAAATGGGAATTGAAAGGTGAGATATTAGCAGCTGTAGGAAGGGATGCAGATAACAGGATTTACCCTATAGCGTGGGCAATAGTCAGGGTAGAGGATAATGATTCATGGGGCTGGTTTGTTAAGAAGTTGAAGTATGATTTGGATTTGGGGTTAGGTTATGGCTTCACCATCATCTCGGACAAGCAAAAAGGACTGATAAATGCCGTTGCAGATGTTCTACCAAATGCAGAGCACAGACATTGTGCTAGACACATTTTTGCAAACTGGAAGAAGGTGTATGGTCAATACGAGTATGAAGCGTATTTCTGGGCCATTGCATTCAGTGGTTCTGAGGGAGATCATCGTTACAACATGGAGGCTTTGAAGAAATATGATCCACTAGCACATAAAGACTTGGAGAAAACCGAACCAAAGTCTTGGTGTAGAGCTTTCTTTCAAAGTCATGCAGCTTGTGATGATGTCTGCAACAACTTATCAGAAAGCTTCAATAGAACAATCAAAGAATCCAGGAAGATGCCAGTGATTAACATGTTGGAGGATATTAGGAGGCAAACAATGAAGCGTATATCTAGGAGGATTGACAAGGCAAATAAGTGTGTCACTAAGTTTGCACCATACGCTATGGAGATTTTGGAGGCAAACCGCAAGTTGAGTAAGCTATGTTCAGTGATTAAGAGCAGTGAGAATCTATTTGAGGTTGTTGAGGGTCGTGGTAGCTTCACAGTGAATCTCGCGTATAGGCATTGTGCTTGTAACCAGTGGAACATCACAGGAATTCCATGTTCTCATGCTATTTATGTGCTAACTGAAAATAACCGAGACCCAGAACAGTAAGTGGATCTTTCATTTATGTTAATACCTTGTATCTCCATTTGTATGAGCTAACCCTCTTCTATTTTACTGCAGGTACGTGGATGAACATTTCTTGACAAGCAAATGGCAAACCAATTACAGAGACAACATTGCACCTGTAAATGGAGAGATACTATGGAAGAAGACTGGAAAAGCAGCTATTCAAATTCCGGATAAAAGAAAACCAAGAGGGCGTCCAAAGAAGTATGCAAGGATAAAGGAGCCACATGAGTCATCAACAAATCCAAATAAAGTCACTAGGGATGGAAGAACCGTGACATGTTCTAATTGTCACAGGACTGGTCATAACAAAGGAACTTGTACTTTAGGAGCTGTCCAAATATGTCCTCCACGAAAACGGGGAAGACCTCGAAAGCCTCAAGTAAGTATTGTTTGTCAAAAAATGTTTGTTTGGTTGAGCTTATTTGTTTAATCATATTTGTCTATTGATTTGGTTATAGAATGATGATCCATGGAGTATACACAATGCACCTAAAAGGTACAAGGCAGCTCAGAGCCAATCCACACCCACGGTTGCTGCAAGCCAATCAACACCAAATGATGCACCTGCAACTGCTCCATCTGGAACTTCTACTGGTCGAGGCCGTGGTCGTGGCAGGGGTCGTGGCAGGGGTCGTGGAACTGAACCATCAGCTCCTAAACAACCAGTATGTTTCATGTCTCCTTGGACTAACCAAGTCTTCGACGTTTAGCTTCAAGTTTTTTTTTAACCCTTATGAACGTATCAGATGTATTTTGGTGGCTTGTTATGGTTTTATGAACTTATTAGGTGGATCCTTGTTTGTTTTTACAAAACATATCGGCTGTATTTTGGTGGACACAAAACCAAAACAACTTTTTCATTGCAAACAGACCAAAACAACTTTTTCATTGCAAACAGACACAAACACATTGCAAACAGACACAAAACCAAAACAACTAACATCACAAATTGAAACCAAAGTGCTTCAAACTACTTTTTCATTGCAAGGAACATCCCTACCACAGTAATGAAACCTCCCCATGAGATAATAATGAACTGGCGCATCAACTTTTCCCTCTCTTTCGATACCATGACTTCATATTCAAGCTTTTTCTTCTCTTCTTCGATCCATAAATTTGAATTCGCAGTTGTTGAATCACCTGTTACTGTCCCGCTCGTGATTTCGTTACCAAGTGCTTGTAGAGATTCCTTAATTACCTTGATTTCTTCTTTCTGATGACGAATCTCATCCCGCGCCTCCAGTAAGCTCACCATCTGCCAGCCATGTGGCTTTTCTTCATCAGCCCAGGAAACGAAACCATGTGCATCACATTTGAAAAATCTTCTCCCCGGATTTGCAGTCGTCCATGCTTTCAAAATTGTTGTCGATCTCCCACACTTACAGACAGGACCACATTGCGTCTGCTTGTTGCTCGAAACTGACCCAGAATCTTGGTTTTGTTCCATTGCTGATCTTGAGAAGAAGACAAAGAGAAGGGGGAAAGTTTCCTGGGCTGATGAAGAAAATAATTGGAATGTAAGAGCTTAAGCGGCATAGATCTCGCCGTTTACGGATTTTTAACGATTCTGTTTACACCGTTAACGGACGTGAAATCAGAGGGGGGGAAATAGAATTTTTAAAACTTTGGGTTTTTTTATGGATCAAAAAACTAGTTTGTGTGGGTTTCGGACAACGTAAAAAGTTTGTGTGGGTTTCTAGCAAAAATAAAATAGTTGAGGTATTTTTTAGCATTTTTCCCTATATATATGCTACTCCCTCCTGTTTTTTTTTTGGGTTTTAGACATTTTGTTGTTATTTTTGATAAGAGCTTCTCATATTCTCATACAAAATTTAATTAATTATACTCAATACACTAACTTTAGTCAAAAAGAATTCAAAGTCACTACTACCTATTAACTCATTAGTAATCTCGGTACTATATAATGAAACATTAATTAATAATCATCTTCTTAAACTCATTATATAACAATACACACGAACAACAAAACTAAATAACCAAAAATGAAATCTGAAACTAAAACAAAAAAAAAAAGCAGAGAAAAAGATGCTGAAGCAACTAGTTAAAAAAAAATTACCAAGGTTCGACCATTTGATCTCAACAAGAAGCTATATTACGGCGTAGGAGATCTTCTATCGCCGTTTCATCGCCGTTGTTAAAATTTTCTTCTATCGGTGGTACTTCATTTAAATCGAACAAACCTTCACTCCCATAATTTAGAGTTGGAAAATTTAAATCGAAAATAGAATCCATGAATAATATGTAAAACATTGTAAGTTTGAAGGTTATATATAGGATATTACTTAATCGTTTAGCATTTTGGTTCCCTTGCCAAAAAAATAAAATTTTGGTTTTAAATGATTATGTAAAATTTGGCTCCAAACTGTGAATTTTCTATAAAAAAAAAAATGAGAAGTGATAACTCAACTGTTAACTAAGAAGAGTTATGTTAGTGTTTAATGTTTTAATTAACCAATTTTCCGTTTTAACAGCAACATTTAATGTTTAAATTAATTTTAATTGGATAACTAAATGTTGTTACGGTAATATTTAATGTTTCAAATTAAAAAAATTCTTAAATTTCACTCCATATTTACACACTTTCTATTTTCTGATAAGAGTGATGTGTCATTGCTGTCTGTAATGTATTCTTCTTGGAGTATTATTTTCTCGTTTGGTTTTGGTCCCAAAGCTGTCGGCAGACACAACTTTTGTTTTTTACTGAATAAACGGCCAAACCATTACTAAGGTTTAATGAAATTGATATAAATAAATTTCCAACTTTAATGAAATTGAATAAAATATCGAGGATGCCATTGAAATCGGGCTAATTTTTATCAACAATAATACATTTTATCGAATTTTAATTCAAATGATGATACAACAACGAAACTAGTGTAAATACTACATATATATATATATATATATATATCTATTTTGGTCGGAAGTTGGATATTTTTTTAATTTGAATTTATACTAGGATTTAACATGTACTAATTATAGCGCAGAGTAATTTTTTAAAAAGAAATTATTTTGAAATTTAATAAAATTATTTTTATCTGAATTTTATAGCTAACTAATGATTATAGATAAATATGTCAATTTGTAATAATTTGTCTATTTAACCTGTTTTGCAGTGAACTAAAATATTATTCGGGTTAACCCGCAAAAAACTTATAATCTTGAAAACATAACTCTAATATGCACCATAATGACTTTAGTTTTTGTGATTAGTCTACGAACTCTTAAATAAAATATAGTATTCTTGTGTCTAATTTTTTATAAAATTAGTAAAATATTTTTGAGCTTTTGTTTTGATATATATTCAAATAAAATATAAAAAATTATTGTAAAAAATTTAGCAAGATTTTGAATAGATTTTTTTTTCTTTGAATTCATTTGTAATATCAAGATTTTGAATATGAATTGATTATTATTTTAAAATATATAGTATTAAAAATAATTAAGAAATTAAATAATAAATAACATCTTTAATGCAAAATATATATTTTCCATATTCTAATCAATCATTTTAAAAGACTATTATATTCTTTCCTATTTCAATTATTCTTTATTATTTGTAATGGCAATTCATGTAATAACCTACAAAACAAAGTTCATTTTTAAAAACGTCTTCTTAAATAATATTATAGAGATACCATCTCGTTGGCATGTATAACTAATATAAAAATAATAAGTTAAAAAAACAAAAAACGTCATTCAAACCCACAATACGTATTATAACGAGTCGAAGACCTACAATTAAGTTAATTTGTATTGTTCTAGTTATCAACGTATATAAATCACGCTTAAGATGTCGACTGAATTTTCCAAATTTGGACAGAGATAAAACAACACACCTATAGCGGACGGACTACAGTTATAGCTACACTACACAAAATATATATGTCAACAAATGAAAGCAATGATCAACAGTTTATACATTAATTAATATGATTTCCAAGATTTGTCGATGAATATAATATATTATATGTTTTATAACGGCTTGTGCACTTGATCTAATTTTGTGTTTTTCCTTTCAACTTGAGATTTGTATGTTTGTGGGTTATCGACATAATTAAGAATAATATTTTCGACAAAAACGTCTATTTTCAATTGTTTTGGTTTAAATTAAGAGATTGCTAAGATAACAGAATTAGAAAAACGGATATAAAAAAATATTATAATTTTCAATACAGTTGCTACATTCGCCGAGCCCGTTAAAAGAGTTCGTCTCTATTTTCTGAACACACATTTTACACCATAACTCCTCACTGAGACACTGTCAAATTATCATTTAAAAATAATAATTATGACTGAACCAAATTATGGGGTTAATCAAGCGGGTTTTGATCTAATGACAAAGTTAATCAAGAGCTCGTATCCCAGTAGTTTGGGAATTCCAATGGTATGTGTATGTGTCCTATCGCTCTGGGTTCGAATTTTCTTGACTATATTTTCACGTTTGAATCAGCAAATTGCTGTCGTGTACCCCAGTTGTTGGGCCGCTGGAGATTAGTCTTGGAACTAATAAACCTTTGGATACTCCATTTTATCAAAAAATATCTAATAACAAAGTTATAGGATCCGCCAAAATGATTGTGTTGTCATAAAACCTTCTAGTTCAAGTCCCACTTAGAAGGAGTCAGAGGTTTAAAAAGACGACCACAAAGCTGGAAACCTAAACCTACATTTCGAGGGAAAAATGTATGTCTCGATCTAAAACTTATCGGTAAATTTTCTTAGCCGACAAAAAAAAAGGATTTTCTTATCGTATAAACTATAATATTTTAGGATAAGAACGAAATTAAAAATAAGAAAGTTACGCACTGCACAAGATGGATTCTGATTTCACTTGTAAAGAAGTTTGTTTGGATACGACACTTAACTGTATTTGTTTCTCCTTTTTTCTTAATCTTTATCTTTGCAAGTATTTTCGTGTGTGTTAAATCTTTATCTTTGGAAGTTGAAGATTCTTTTTTTTTTTTTTTGGTTTAATGGTCAACGAAGTTAAAGATTCTTAAAGACGAATTATAATCTCTTGAAACACACGTACACTCCACTGTCCAAATTTGTATGTAATAACCACTCCATACCCACGTGGTACCACGTTCACTTCCACACATCACGCATATGGACTAAACTTCTCTAGCCGGGTATGGCTGTAAGGCAAAATACAAAAAATATATGCACAATATAAATTATATAATATATATACATGTGTATATACATATATTCCTTTTATATCCAATTATTATTTACTAGCTAACGTAGGTGATGAGTACACTGACACACCTTGTGTTGGACTATATTTATGTACAATCATGTTTTGATTAAGAAAATCATTTAAGATAACTACAATATAGATTTAGTAATAATAACATAATGAAGGACATGATATCAAAATAAAATAAAAAATAGTTATGGAAACTTAATTTTGTTTTAGTCAAATTATTGCACCTGAGTCAAAATTTAAGACCAAATTAAAGCATATACTTATTGACTAATTGTACCTTGGACAAAATAATTTTTTATGCTTATGTAGTCGTATTATATAATTTTTTTTTTAATTTTAAAGCTAAGTTATTCATATTATTTAAGTTAATGCTTCAATCAAAATTAATTCAATGTGTTTCGTTTCATATGTTATTATTATTTTTTGAACAATCAAATCAATTTTAATAAAAATCGATTTGAAAAGAAAGTTTTCGCATATAATTTTTCGGATTACCAACAATTTTTTATTATTTATTTTTGAATAATTACATTAATTTTAATAAAAAATCGTTTTGAAAAGAAAGTTTTCGGATTAATTACCAACAAATTATGATACTTTAAAAAAAAAACAAAAATCAAATAATGATACTTTTGCGCATGATCTATTTAGGCGGGATCACATAAGATTACATTATTAGTCCTTCCAGACTATCCTCACATGGGGTAATCGTCTCTTATGTCCCTCAGAAGACTCTTTAAATCACTATTGTTCCCGACTAATCTTTATAGCCCATCACTTTTAGGAAACGACGAAAATACCCCTGAAACTTTTTAAATTAAATATCCTCTCCTTAATTATTTTTTAATGAAATATAAACGCCATAGTTATAACATCAGTTATACCAGTATTACTGACATCCCCTAGTATTACTTTAGTTGTACTGGTATTGCTGGTATTACTGGTATTATCAGTATCCCCTAGTATCACCACTAGTATTATTAGTATTACCCCAGTATTACTGGTATTACCAGTATTCCCTATTATTCTCCTAGTATCACCCTAGTTGTACCAGTATTACTGGTATTACCAGTATTACTAATATAACCAGTATTACTGGTATTACCTAGTATTTTCTGGTTATACCCTAGTATTACATGGTTATACCAGGCAGAGGGGATTCGAACTCTGGTCGCGCGCGCCCGCGGGTGACGCGCGTGGAGCTCAAAACCACTGAACTACTGTGATTTTTGTTGTCCTTTTACCGATTTAATTATATTTAACCCTTACAACCTTTCATTAAATGTAAATTTGTCATTTTACTACCCATAGACATCTGAACTCATTTTCCAAAACTAGCAAATTAATTTATCTTTCTTGCTTTTTTAGTAATATATAAGATATTAGTTAGTAAACTATATATAGTTTCCAAGAAACAAGATTTGATATTAAACCTTGGGTCAACAAAAAAAAAATTTGATATTTTTCAAAAAGACATGATGTGGTGGTTTTTTCGGCAAGAATTACGTAGTAATTGTTTTATTTTCAATATAGTTGTTACTCTACATTGTTTTGGAGATAATGTTTTAATATACCCTTTAATATATAAAGTAAACACAGGTCATCAACTGTATGGAACATATATCGACATGCCGTTAAACGCACAACCTCGGGATTGCATTAGGCGAGTGGAGCCTACGTTGCTTTCTTTACCCTATTCATTTTTGTATTCTATAAGTCGACAAATCTTGTTTTTTTGACATCATAAGACGATAAAATATAGACAAGCAATCGAGTGACTTACGGCCTACCTTTTAAGTTTTTAATGGAGAAGGCTACATGTATATTTGATTACGACTCTAAACCAAATCCGTGACATAATATTCTTCTATGCCATGTGTACACACAGATGCATGACGTGATTTTTTCCCTCGTGTTTATCGAGTTAGGATTGATGGGTCAAAAGCCAAACTAATTTTGTTATTTGAATACATTTTTGTGGGGTTTTCTTTTTTGAACTGACATTTTTGTGGGTTGTTAGTTGAATACTTAAAAAAAATTAAAAATCGAGGACTTGTGGACTGAAACCCATACATTCTCAATCGGAAAAAATATATATGTGCAATGTTTTCTTTCCGAACAGAAACCGAACAAGGAGGTTTAAAGACACATAACTTTTAGAAGACCTGAGACTCGTCACTAACCCGATACTCACTTGGTAGTTAGTTGAACACTTCAAGAATGAGCCACATCGAAGATATGCAATAAAGTCACCTTATGGATAAATAAGCTAAGTTTTGAAAAATCGAAAATAATCAGTGGAGTTTTTTTTTTTTTGTGTGTGTAGAGTGTTTGACACGCCTTGTATTTAGGAAGATATGCATCTCCATCATTGGAGAGTTTCTCATCAATATAAAACTAATATTTTAAATCATCTCCGATTCGAGCTTTCTCTTCATTCCCAAACCCAATCTTGTCTCTTGGTTCGATTCATATCCTAATTTAGCCAAAGCCCCTCAAAACCTCCCGAATAGATCCATACCAGAGAATTGATTCAACATCTTCGAATCTGCAACTCAAAACCTAATAAAACGACACGAGACTCGCAGTTTTCACTCTCTTTTGGAAAGATCTTTAGAAATTTGGCATGGAAGGATCGATATTACAATCTGTTCTAAAAGGGTGTGAAATTGAGCTTAGGTGATATTCTACTTGTTGTTAATGGAGTTCCACTCATATGAGATATGATCAGAGTTATTCCATATATCAATATGTAAAATGTAGACACGAGACCATCTCTACAGACGCCCGGAACTGTAGCAAAAAGACTAGGATTTGATTTTTGGTT
The DNA here is from genome assembly GCA_030161315.1 of Eutrema japonicum. NCBI lineage: Eukaryota > Viridiplantae > Streptophyta > Magnoliopsida > Brassicales > Brassicaceae > Eutrema > Eutrema japonicum. The sequence goes on along the minus strand of BSQW01000005.1, from coordinate 54,219,585 downwards.
AAATCACCAACTCATAGAGTATATATATAGTTATATCCGAATATTAACAAAATGCATAATATTGGGTATAGGCTTCATTTCATCTTTACACAACATATATTGAATCCTAGGCTAATCCCTTAAGAGGTGCTACTTGTTGTCGGAACAGAAGACGCCTCCGGCTGAGCCTCACTGGCCATAGTTTCCGGCAGTGAGGTCTCTGGCTGACCCACCGGTGGAGCTTCCGTGAGGTCAGGGGCAGAAGCTTGAACAATTTCTGAAGGCTTGAACTTGTTGATGTAGTAGCTAAGAGACGGTCCACTGTAATCCACTGTTTTTGGTCGAGCTGGGGCATCTTTCCCGACTTGGAGGAGTATAGAGGAAGCCGCAGCGACTGCGATAAGGGCAATGCCAGCTACGACTGCTGCTGTGTTCTCAGCCCCATCAGACGAAGATCCTGCAGTACCTGAGCTTATCGCGCTCTCTGCAACATACACTGCAGGCTACAAAAGTAACAAGAGAAAGCTATTCTTCAGGAAAAAAAAAGATTAAGAAAAAGACAACAGAATTAGCCCATCTCGAGAAGATGCATGACATATTTTGTCGCAAGAAAACCGAAAAGATGTAATTTTCTTGATGATCCTTGATTCAACGATTGCAAATGTATGAGCTTTGTATCCGATGATCAAACTCTAAGAAAGAGCCAAATGTATGTTGGAGATTAGTCTCCCAAAGCCCAAACAAGCAACTGGTCAAAGACCCCTAATCTCTTCTTCCTCCCGCCTATTTATACTTGTAATTCTAATGCCTATCACAAACATAACAACCGTTCCCTTGGCTTAAAAAAAAGCTTGAAGCTTTTCCCCTGAATTGAAAACCGACATCTCTCCAAAGCTCTATAAGTGGATACAAACCTCAATAGAGTAGACATTTGTCTGACCGGCAGTATCCTTCTCAACATAGCCAGTCCAACCACGCTGCTTCCGAGGAGGAAATGTTCCCACCACTTTCGTCTTCTCTCCAGCCAACCATTCCATACTCACTGTGCCAACCTGTGTTTCAACCACCAAACCAAACCCAAGGTGAGACCTTTGACTCGCTGATCAATAAGATCATTTTCAATTGTATGATTCCTACTTTGTAGTCATGGTGATTTGAGATTTCTCTCATCGAAAATCGGATAAAAGCCCTTGTAGCATCTTAAAATCCCACCTCGAAAACTAATAATAGAAGATAATAACTTTCCGAAAAATCGATTGAGTACCTCCTTCTCGGGAGCACATTCTTCGGCATTACAATCAGCATCGTCGGAAGAAGCTCTAACGACGGAGACGAAAAGTTTCCGTCTGAGGAATCTGGCAAGAGGCTTGGGCGATGCCAAAACGCAGCCGTTTGGGGATAGCAAGAAATTGGAAGTGCACGACATGGTTGATCAGAGATTCTGGAGTAAGAAGAGAAGATAATATGATAGAAAGAGACGACGATTGTGTTGTGTGTGTGGTAATAGAAAGAGACGACGTTTGGGCTTTTCAATTAGGCTACGCGTGTAAATGCCCACCCCACAACAACCCACAAAATCAAAACAAACAATCAATTTCCAACAAATTTATATTGATTTGAATTAGAAAAAAAAATGTAATTACTATTTACAGCATATGAACTTATTAGCGTTTTTTAAAGTTGCAATTAGCAATTTATCCCCATATATAAAGTTGCATCTTTAAAATTATTAAACTTCTACTATAGTTTCATAAAGTTTACTTCGTATTTTTGTTCATGGGACCAACAAAAGAAGACATTAAAAAAAATCCGCTATCCATTCTTGTAAAGTCAAAATTTCTACAACATTTTTTGAAGTACATTAAGAATCTAAAGTTAAACACCCTACCAATCACATCTCTACCAAAACCAAAAACTTTTCGCTTAGAGTAATTGTAGGAATGATACATCAGCTAAATTTTTTAAATCAAGCCAAAACTAATTTTTTAAATTTTCATGCGTATGGTGATTATACATTTGCACCGTTCAAAATCTCAACTCAATTATTGTCATATATCTCTTGTTTATACTCAAGTTTATACTCAAACCTCATTGTATTGGTTTATCATTTGTGTATTGGTTTATCATTTGTAATTTCTTATTTAAATTGTTCATTTCTGGTTATCATTACAGTTTTTCTATGTGAGACTTTGAAGACTTTTATTTTATTTTTATTTTTAGACTTTGAAGACTTACTGTATTTTGAAATTATTAAAGTTGTACATTATCCTATCAACGTTTAACACTTTTAAAACCCTTATAAGTTCTACCATAGTTGTATATAGTCTAACGTCATCTTTTTGTTCATGTGAATGGTTTATCTTTTATTAGGCAACAAAATAAGACCTTAATTTTTTTTTATATAGAAACATAGCTACCCATTATATTAAAGTCAAACTCTCTACAATTTTATGGAACATAGAAAATTATCCATTTACTTTTAATAGATTATAGTGTGAGTGTTTTCATAATTGTTAATAGATTAAATGGAAAAAATAATAATCACATATAAAATAAAAGCTAATTGTTGACAGATCATGTCAAACACATAATTGTTGATAGATCAAGTCAAACATATATAAATTGTTCTTGAATATTCCCCTCCAGTTTATGCTATTAAGGGAAAGATGTCTCGGCTCCAATTTTTATGCTATCAACTAATAGAATGCACCAAATATGCACACTTTCGGATTGCTGTTGAGTATTCCCCTCCAGTTTATGCTATCAAGGGAAAGATGTATCAGTTCAAGTTTATGCTATCAACTAATATAATGCACACTTTCAAATACTCAACAACAATCCAAACGTACAAAATGTGCATTCTATTAGTTGATAGTATAAACTGGAGTTGAGACTCAGACTGATGGTTGACAAACACAATTTTCATTAACTTTTGTTCAAAAGACATCCCATAAACAACATCAAATTGTCCAGTGAACTTAATGATATCAAACTCTTTGCGTGTCACTATAAAAAAAAGTGTGTTTCACATCATTTATTTTACATATATGCATTAGTTATAAATGATGTAAAAAAAATTTACATCACTTAAATAAGTGACTCTGAAAATGGTGATGCAAATATTTACATCAGTTGTTCAAATATTTTACATCAGTTTAAGTAACTGATATAAATATTTGCATCAATTTAAACAATTGATATAAATATTTGCATCGATTATTGTTAGTGAGAACTTGAGAGGATTCGAGGCGGAGAATCACGGGACGAGAATAACGGTTGAACGGCGAACCATATGGTGGACCAGATTTTTTTATATATGATTATTATTTTTCCCATTTGATCTATTAACAATTATGAAAGCAACATAGTAAACAGATAATTTTCTCCGTTCCATGAAAATTTGCGATATACAGTTATATCTACATTAAATTTTACGAAAGACAGCTTTACGATTACATATGAGAACACGACAAACAATTCTACTTATAATAAATATATTTTCTTTGTAAATGAGTCTTTTTATGTGTAAATCTTAAGGTAATTTGTTAACCATATAATTTGTCGGAAAAAATTACACATATAATAACATCATGTAACTTTTATAATAGTTTATGTCTTTTTTTCACAATAACAAAAGTTGCTATTATTCAATGTTACAAAAGTTACCTCAATAAAATTGAGAAAAAAACAGAACACAATATATATATATATATATATATATATTGTTGGAGGTGGGCCTAGCACCCCCATTTAGTTAGGCCCATCTTAGCAAGAGCCCATCCCAATTCGGTAAACATAGAATCGACCTTTGACCAGAGGTCGCCGACCTGGAGTCCCGCGCTCAGCCTCATCTGAAAATCCCGAGCTCCTGAGAGGAACACCCCGGGTCCGCGCTGACACTTCGCCAAGATTGGGATGTCGAAAGAGAAGAAGGCACGTGGAGGTTGGTCGAACAGTGTACTATCTGAATGGGGGTATGGTCTGACCTCGACGTCCCACCAACCCTGCAGAGTAAACGAAGGAGGAAAGGACACGTGGAAGGAGTTGGCCGAACAGTGTGCTATCTTACAAAAGCATGGCGCCGAGCTCATCATTGCCTCTCGCCTTGAGAACCGGGACACGCCTCCTAGAGCCCCTTACCCGTGAAGCAGGCTGAGGGTGACACGTGGTCCCGGAATCCGCGGGAACAGGGAGCTGCCCTCGCTATATATACCCTTCGTTGTGCATGAAGGAAGGGACTTTTGGAAAAAAAAACATGATTACTCTCTACAAAAATAGGCCCGACCTCTCTCTTTTTTTCTCTCTCCCTTGTAACAAGACACCGCGGTTTAGAACACCGAACTGGATTCCCGTCGGAAGCAGTTCGTAAATCTAAATTATCCGTCTCTTTTCGTAATCAATACAAAGAATACGGTCCCCGACCTGTTCACCACTGTACCCGAACTGCCATAAATTGTGGTTGACTCGCTCTAATTAACAAAAATCTCACCTCTCACTCCGTAATCAACTCCTAAACAACATTAGTGATCCTCGGGATCAAAAATTGGCGCTAGAGGGAGGGGGTTTGAGGATTTTCTACACGCAAAGAGTAGCTCGGCAAATGTCGGGAACATCGCCCTCATCTCCGAACAGCTCCATACAGATAAGTTCCAAGCTTATTTTATTTTTTACTCTTTTCATTCTCCTTGAGCCGAGCTCATCTCGCAAACACTCGACAAGATAAGTGCCGAGCCCAGTCTCTTACTTAAGCTTAAGAGTCATCCAAAGCCGAGCTCATCTCGCAAACACTCGACAAAATAAGTGCCGAGCCCAGCCTCGTACTTAAGCTTAAGAGTCATCCAAAGCCGAGCTCATCTCGCAATAATCACGATCAACAAGTGCCGAGCCTAGTCTCGCACTTACACTTAAATTTTTTAACTCTAATCAAGTTCACCCTTACTTGCAGGTTAACATATACCGAGCTAAGACTTGTTTCGTCCGCCGACTTCGACACTCGTTCGCCGAACTTGGGGGAGGGCTATTGTAGGTGTGGGGATGAGCACACCCCATTTTTCTTTTTCGTTTTACTGTTCACGACATGTCCGACATTGTTCACGACATGCCGGGTACTGTTCACGACCTTCCCGTCACTGTTCACAACATGTCGGGTACTGTTCATGAACCGTCACGTCATCCCCAAAAACCGGAGAGTTGTCTGCTCAACTCCCACTATAAATACCCCCTTTGGAGTTCATTATCCGATACACAAAAAAAACATTCATTATCTCTCTCTAAATAACTTTCCCTTTCTAAAAAGAGCTCTCCCAGCTCTCCCAGCTCGGCAGCTCTCCCAGCTCGGCAGCTCTCCCAACTCGGCAGCTCTCCCAGCTCGGCAGCTCTCCCAGCTCGGCGCAGCTCTCCCAGCTCGGCAGCTTTCCCAGCTCGGCAGCTCTCCCAGCTCGGCAGCTTTCCCAGCTCAGCAGCTCTCCCAGCTCGGCAGCTCTCCCAGCTCGGCAGCTCTCCCAGCTCGGCGCAGCTCTCCCAGCTCGGCAGCTCTCCCAGCTTGGCAGCTCTTCTAGCTCTCCCAGCTCGGCGCATCTCTCTCAGCTCAGCAGCTCTCCCAGGTCGGCGCAGCTCTCCCAGCTCGGCGCAGCTCTCCAACGTTCCAACCGACCCGACGACCTGACAGTCGACCGACGACCCGATCTGACGGCCGACCGACGACCCGACCTGACGGTCGACCGGCGACCGACGACCCGACCTGACGGCCGATCTGGCGACCCGACCTGACGAGCTCCCATCTCTCCAGCTCTTTCTCCTACCCGCCTTAGCAACGAACTACGAATGGCTTGATCCCCAACCCAAGGTACGTAGGCAGCCCTCCGGGCATAGCTATAAATCATCTCTTCCTCCTCATTTGCCGACCAGAACGCAACCGGCTTTATCTTAACAGAAAATCTCCGAACCTCCCCGATAAAAATTGATTTGTAGGAGACTTGCTCAAACACGTTCCAACATATATATATATAAATAAATAAGTGCATGTTTCCGAATTCCTAATGACGTTTGTGAATAAATTTAGTTTGATGTCCAAATGGATCAAATATATAATTCAGGAGAACACATACGTGAACTTCCACCAACAGTCCCTGAAGCCCAAATGCCGGTACGTAACTTGATCTTAATTTTGTCTTCGTCCCCCAACACATTACGAGTGATCCGATTGTGAGACTCAGCACCAGAGAAGCATGAGAAGATCCAAGACATCCTTTCGTTCCGCTCCCGAACACAAGATAATTCACATCCTGACCTTTTAATTCCAACATATATTGGTGGTAATAATCCATCTTTCTCTCTGTTTTGTGTTCCACCACAAGAAACCTCGCAGGTATAAACTTGTCAGGATCTTTGTATGTGGTCGGATCACGCATTGATTATCCCATAAGCATTTATGAAGATCTTTGTCCCGAAATTTACATCGTACCCATTGATATTCATGTATCTGTTGCTTTCTCTGCGTAGTAATGGTCCCACTGGATGAAGTCTCAATGTCTCCTTGATAGCTGCTTGTAGGTAAGGAAGCTTCTGCAAATCTGATTCTTTGTTTAACTGATGCGTGGTTCCTAAAACCGATTTGATCTTCGCGTAGATATCTTGATGGTTGATTAGCTCCGTCATTGTCCATTGTAAAGCTGCAGAAGTCGTTTCTAGGCTCGCCATGAACAACTCTTGCAACGAGGTACCAGATATTTTAAAAACCAGGCTGATTCTAGTGAAATCTAAAGAAGAAGAGGATGGAGAATTTGATCTGATTCATAGTCAAATTGAGTTCGGCTTTTGGATCATTATTATAACAAGATATCTTTATCTTTCGATACCGTTTTGACTGAAAAACATCAAAATTTTAAGTTGGTGCTGACCGTTTGACGGCATCTTTGGACTGGGCTTGTTCTTGACTTGTTGGGCCATAGACTCTTCATTTTACGTGGGCTTGTCGGGGACATTGGGCCCATCATATGCGTCTGGCTCCTTGTGAGAGAGATGGTTGCACAAACTTGATCTATAGTGACGGGGAACACGAAAAATTTGGCGCCTAGATAATCTTCTGTGAAGCATTTAAGTACCCGACTCCAATCAACAGTGCCAGTTTTTCTGCCGGTTTATTAGGGCTCAGATGGGTAGGAAAAAGATATCTAGGGCTTCGAAAACCAAAGAAGATGAGGTTGAGATCGATAATCTTGTGAGAGAAGTCTTTACGAATTATTTTTTTGGTCATGGTTGATCAGAGATTCTGGAGTAAGAAGAAAAGATAATATGATAGAAAGAGACGACGTTTGGGCTTTTCTATTAGGCTACGCGTGTAAATGTCCACCCCAAAAAATCACAACAAACCCCACAAAATCAAAAGAATCAAAAATTATATATGTAATTACTATCTACAGCATATGAACTTTTTAGCGTTTTTAAAAGTTGCAATTAGCAATTTTTTCCCCATAGACATAATAAATTCATAATGCCAGCTGGTATGTGTGTTATTCTTTCACCTTTTTCCTCTATAAGACTATAAGTCTATGACGAATTATTTCAGTGTGGCATTTGCTTAATCATCACAACGGCCAAAAACCTTGTGGGCTAGTGGCTTAGCCACTATGCATTTATCTTAAGCATGTCATGTGCACTTTCCCGTTGTCGAATACAAAATAATTGTACAAAAAAAAGGCATCATCATAATGGTTTACCGAGTGAACCAATAGTTGAGATTTAATTAACTTATATCACATGTGTTGTGATTTCAACCATCTCTCGTTCAATTGCCTGTTCTGATAATGATTTAATCACTTATGTCCTGTTTTGTGTTTGTTATTTGTGCAGGAAGAAATGAAGAACAAGACACATAATTACAAGTTCTCAAGGTAATACGCCTTGGTACGTTTTGGGGAGCTAATCCAGCTCACAAAGATTTCATTAGATGATATACTCAAGTACAAGCTAATCCGAATCAGAGTCTACAACATAGAGTATAAACCGAGAAGAAGAATAGCTATGGAGATAAGCTCTTCTCTCTCTCTCTCTACTCTCTCTCTCTGTATTATGCTTGTTACTCTAACCATCTGGATCCTTCTGTAACGTCTTTTTATCCATGTGCAAGTTCTCCAGCTCAACTTGCTTGAGCTCACGTATTTCTCCTTGGCTCAACAAACTCCTGTTGACTTGAATACGTTGCATATGGACATTATCAAAACGACACAGCACCACATTGAGCTTGTATGTGCTTTCTACTGCTGGGCCTGATCATCTCAGCTTCGGCCCAATCACAGCATCAACCCAATACCTGAAACACAAATCGACACTCACATTCTCCACCTCGATCTTCTTTTAGACAGAGCCTGCGAACTCTTCGCATTCCCTTCTCTTGGTTCCGACAAGCCGCCGAAACCCTAGCTCTTCACCGAGCTAGATCCAACTCACCTCCGAGTTAGATTCAGTTTCTGAGCACCCTTTGGCGACTCCTTGCCTCTTCAAACTTAGTCACTGGTACCGGCTTCGTGAGAATATCCGCTGGATTTGACTTTGTATCAACCTTCGAAACCACAAGATCCCCATCCATAATTACATCTCTGATGAAGTAGTAACACGTCTGGATGTGCTTCGTCCTCTCGTGAAATACGCTGTTCTTGGCAAGACAGATAGCGCTCTGCGAGTCACAGAAGATCTCAACCGATTTCTAAGAAAAACCTAACTCGCAGGTAATTCTCTTTAGCCACAAAGCTTCTTTAGTTGCTTCAGCTAAGGCCATGAACTCAGCTTCCGTTGTTGATAACGCTACAATCTGTTGTAGGCCTGAGCGCCAGCTCACAGTATTGCCTCCAACCTGTAAGACAAAGCCCGTAATCGATCTCCTTCGATCAAGGTCAGTAGCGTAGTCACTGTCACAGAAACCCTTGATGTCAAATTCCTGTGATTTTGAAAATGTCAGCTTGCATTCTGAACTTCCCTTTAGGTATCTTAGAACCCATTTAACTACTTGCCAGTGTTCCTTGTTAGATGCACTCATGAAGCGACTCACCAGCCCCACTGCGTGTGCAATGTCAGGACGAGATCCCACCATGGCGTACATCAGACTTCCTACAGCACTGGAATAAGGTACTTTCCTCATCTGCATCTCAACTTCAGTCTTTTCTTCTTCTTTAGTACTAGATAACTTGAAATGACACCCAATATGGGTTTGTATTGTTTTCAAATTTGTAGCATCAAAGCTTTTGATAACCTTCTCAATGTAAGACTCCTGAGACAAGTAGAGAATCCCTTTACCTCTGTCTCTGATGATATCCATGCCTAGGATCCGCCTTGCCGGTCCTAGGTCCTTCATCTCAAACTCCCGGCTTAATAAGTCTTTAACCTTCTGAACTTCTTTCAAATCCTTAGCTGTCACTAACATATCATCAACGTAAAGCAAAAGATATACTAAACTCCCATCACCATAAGCTTTGAAATACACGCAAGTGTCCAACTGACTTCTTGAAAACTTATGTGCTTTCATGAACTGATTAAACCTCAAATTCCACTGTCTAGGAGACTGCTTAAGACCATACAGAGATCTCTGTAATAAGCAGACCTTGTTACCTTTAGAATATCCCTCAGGTTGTTCCATGAGAATCCTCTCATCTAGATTACCATGTAGAAAAGTTGTCTTCACATCTAACTGTTCTAACTCAAGATCCATGTTAACTACCATAGATAGAACCAATCTTATCGTAGTGTGCTTAACAACCGGTGAAAGCACTTCGTGATAATCAATCCCCTCAATCTGAGAAAAACCTTTTGCAACTAGTCTCGCTTTAAACCTTGGTTCCTCCAATCCTGAGATTCCAGGCTTGAGCTTGAAAACTCACTTGCAACCAATAGTTCTCTGTCCTTCTGGTCTATCAATAAGTTTCCAAGTAAAATTCTTGTCAAGTGAATCCATCTCTTCATCTGTAGCCCCCAGCCATTTATCTTTATTAGCTCCTTTCATAGCTTCCTGAAATGACTTTGGTTCTTCAACCTCTATCAGTTCTGCTACACTTAGAGCATAAGCTGCTACATAAGATTCATCTCCATCATCAAATCTACTCGGAGGTTTAACATTATGTCTCCTTTCCCTATCTCTAGCTAAGAGATAATCACCAAGACCTGGTGAAGAATCATCTGATTCAGAGTCTTCTTCTGAATCTTCAACTACTTCTGATTCTGATGCAGCTCCACCTTCATCAGGAACTCCACCTTCCCCTAAAGTCTCTCCTTGAACCAAAACTTCACTGTCACTTTCCCTGACTTCTATAGAAACCTTTTCTTTTCCTTTTCTATTCTGTCATGTGACCCCTTCACTCTTCTTCTTAATATCCTTGAAGAGAGTATCTTCCCAGAAGACAACACCACGACTCGTGACACATTTCTTCTCATCATAACTCCATATCCTATAACCTTTGACACCCTTCGAGTAACCCAAGAAGACACCCTTCTTAGTCCTTGGTTGTAGTCTACCCTGATCAATATGATAGTACACTAAGCATCCAAACCTCTTCATGTGAGAATAATCTGGTTTCACACCAGTCCAAACTTGTTCTGGAATCTCTAACCCGAGAGGAACAGATGGTGACCTGTTAATCATATAAACCACAGTTGATGCAGCTTCTGCCCAGAATGATTCACCCAATCCTGTCTCACTTAGGAGACTTCTCACCTTTTCAAGTATAGTCCTATTCAACCTCTCAGCTATACCATTCTGTTGAGGAGTGTAAGGACATGTCTTATGCCTTAGGATTCCATGAGCTTTGCAATGATCATCAAACATTATGTTGCAATACTCTAGCCCATTGTATGTCCTTAGAGCCTTAAGCTTCTGTCCACTTTGATTTTCCACAAACGTCTTCCACTCAACAAACTTATTGAATGCTTCATCTTTAGTTCTGAGAAAATAGAGCCACACTTTCCTTGAGAAATCATCCACAAATGAAATATAATATTGGCACTTTGACAAGCTAGGTGTGACCTTTGGAGAACCCCATAAATCAGAATGAACATACTCCAATTTTTCCTTTGAAATATGCTTTCCTCTTTGATAAGACAGCCTGTGAAACTTTCCGAGAACACATAATTCACACTGTTTTAGTTATGTGATATCTTCTGATCCCAGCAACTCTTTCTTAACCAAAACTTGCAAACCTTTTGCACTCATATGTCCCATCCTGCTGTGCCATAGCATTGTCTTATCGCCTGATTTAATTGCTGCATTAGCCTACCCCATCACTGGTTTACCATCAAGAATATAAAGAGTGTCCTTGTAGCTCCCAGCAAGGACTTCCTTTTCTTTGTAGAACACTTGTAGTCCGAAACTTTTAGACTGAAACCAACAGCCTTGTGACTTCAACTGTCCCAATGAAATCAAATTTCTATTTGTCGTAGGAGAATACCTCACCTTAGTTAATATAACAGTTGAGTTGTTATTATTAACTATCTTTAAACTCCCCATAGATGTGACTAGATAGTGAGTATCATTACCCATTAAGATCTTTCCTCCATCAATGTCTTGTATATCAAACAATAGATCCTTCCTGTAGGTCAAATGATACGAGCACCCGGAGTCAAGAACCCAGCCATCCCTAGAGTGAACTTCTGATGCAGTTAACAATATAGGTTCTTCATCTATAACCTGTCCAACAGTAGCATGAGAGTTAGATGATTGTCCTCTCTTTGGACAGTCTTTCTTGAAATGTCCTTCAGCTCCACAAATCCAACATGCTCTATTGCCCTTAATCTTTGCTTTGCCTTTGTCATATTGCTTGTTTTTATTGTTGAACTTCTTCTCAGTCTAAGGCTTAGACTGAATGAATAAACCCTCATTGCTTGTCTTCTTCCCATTAGCTCCTTTCTGCTTCAGCTCAGTTTCTAAAGAATAGGCTAAGAATAGGCTGTTGTAGTTATTTCCTTTAGAGTTATAGTTTGTTGTCCACCTCTGTACTTGAGTGTGTGAACAAGCTGAGCAAAGGGTGAAGGCAAGCCATTCAATAGAATTACCGCTTGATCTTCATCACTTAATTCTACATCTAGACTTGCAAGATCTGAGATAAGCTTGTTAAAGATATCCAGATTCTTGTCTAGATTTTTTCCTTCCTCCATATTGAAGCTATAGAACCTTTGCTTCAAGTAGAATCTGTTAGGTAGTGACTTGTCTTGGTACTGTGATTCAAGAGAATCCCACATGGCTTGAGCAGTCTTGTGCTTCAAGCCAACCTTCATCAGCACCATGTCAGTCAGACTCATACTCAACAGATTTCTAACCCTACGATCCTTCTCCAACCTTATAGGGTCAACTTTGACTTCTTCAGTTTCAGTTCCTTTACCTTTAGGATCTGGTGTAGACGTTGAGATCTCACCATCAATCCTTAGAACTGAATCAAGTCCAAGAATCTCGAGCTGGGCTAGAACTCTATGCTTCCATATAGCATAATCACCTTCCCCATCAAACTTCTCAACCTCCCACCTTCCCTATGTAGGCTCAACCATCCTGCTTCACCCGGTCTGATACTGTAAGCCTAGAAATCAGAAAAGATATCCCAGCAAGAAACACCAAATATCCAGAGAAAATACCAGCAACACAACACGCCAAGAGAAACTATGAGTAGATCAGATGAAGAAACCGTAAACCAGTAGATCTAGATAAGAGAATAACCTGACTCAAAGACCAGACACTAAATCTGATACCTGCTGAGTCCTTCTCCTCCAAGATCCAGAAAGCCAGAAACCACCTTTGACCGCACCAACCTGATGCTCTGATACCACTTGTTGTGATTTCAACCACCTCTGGTTCAATTGCCTGTTCTGATAATGATCTAATCACTTATGTCATGTTTTGTGTTTGTTACTTGTGCATGAATAAATGAAGAACAAGATACACGATTACAAGTTCCCAAGGCAATGCGCCTTGGTACGTCTTGGTGAGCTAATCCAGCTCACAAGGATTTCATTAGATGATATACTCAAGTACAAGCTAACCCGAATCAGAGTCTACAACATAGAGTATAAACCGAGAAGAAGAATAGCTATGGAGATAAACTCTTCTCTCTCTCTACTCTCTCTCTCTCTGTATTTTGCTTGTTACTCTAACCATCTGGATCCTTCTGTAACGTCTTTTTATCCATGTGCAAGTTCTCCAGCTCAGCTTGCTTGAGCTCACGTATTTCTCCTTGGCTCAACAAACTCATGTTGACTTGAATACGTTGCATCTGGACATTATCAAAACGACACAACACCACATTGAGCTTGTATGTGCTTTCTACTGCTGGGCCTGATCATCTCAGCTTCGGCCCAATCCCAGCATCAACCCAATACATGAAACACAGATCGACACTCACAACATGACATTGATCAATATGACATCTCAGGTTTCTGACCAAGTTTATGTGTGTTGGAGACAATTTTTTTCTTTTCCTATCCGGTTACATGTTTTAAGCTTCTCCGTGTTTGAGATGAGATTCAAGATTTTAGAAGTTATTTTGGATTGTTGGAAGATTCTGGCCGAAAATAAAACTCTTTATATCGAAGTATCTAAACCTTTTTCAAGAAAAAAAAAATCATGTACTTTTTTTGCCTACCTGCTCCCTTTCACATGATCAGTTTATAAAGCAATTTTGGTCTAACATTATATTTCATTATTTGAATTCATTAGTTAATGATTCCATCCCAATTTATCATTCTCTTTTGGCTTCCATATTCCTCTTTTGAAACTTAGAAAAACAAAATTATAGTAATTTTTATATAATTTAAATGAATTTCTCATTTTCTATTTATTTATTGTTAATATCTTATAAGTACATATTACAATGCCACACAACCGTAAGCTTTGAAGTGGATCCTTTTGAAATGAAAACTATGAGCATGAACCGCCACTAAAGGTATCTCCAACTCTATTCCATTTTTTACTCCAAATGCTATTTTGCAGTAAAATCATCTCCAATCCTATTTTATTTTTAACTGCAAAATGGAGAAATGCCATTTTTTCTTCCAAATATGGAGTACCTCCATTTTTCAACTCCAAAATAGAGTTGAATTTTTTTATTTATAATTTAATCTTTCATATTTTATCATTTTAAAAAAATTGTACCTTTCAATTAAAATTCTGGCCGAGTTTTGTTTTGAAACTCAGAATCGAAATACTGTAGAGAGAGAGATGACGAGCAGCAAAGACGAATCGATGAGAGAGCGAGCTGCGATCCGCTGCGCCAGAGCTACGATGCTCCTCTATTCACTCGCATCATCCCAGGATCTTAAGGCCGACGAGGTTTAGATCCTTCTTCTTTCTCTTATTCGGAATCGGAATGGATTTGCTAGAGTAGATTCCGAATATGTCATCTCGTGTTGTTTTGGAAGGGAGGAAGGAGCGACGACGCGAAGAGAAATTGAGGATCTGAGGAGAAGGCTTGCGATCGAGAAGAAAAGGACGAATCGGATTAAGCTCTGCATCTTCATGGTGCTGCATCTTCTCGTCCTTTTGGTGTAGCAGAGCAGAGGTTTAGAGTAAGGAAAACGATTTTAAGATTAAAATTTTTAAATTAAAATGTGCTTTGTTTTGTTATTTTTTATGATATTGTAATGGTTAAATTCAAATAATATCACACTTTGTGAAAATTTTGAAAAAAAATAATAATGAGTTAATTTGTAAATTTTATAGATAAAGTGTATTTTTAACAATTAATAATAAAATAGAAAATGAAGAATATACTAAGAATATTCTTTTTGGAGTAAAAAATGGAGGAATACATTGGAGAGAAATCCAATTCCATTTTGAAGATAAAAATAAGGGAATACATTGGAGATGCTCTAACTCTGTCCAACGGACCTATTGACGAATATCGATTATTAATAAACGACAACAATATTTTTAAATAACTATAGAATAAAAACAACGTTAAAAATATAAAATAAGTCGGAACATGTGTTTATGGAAAACCAAGAGATTGTAGTGGGGTGGTTCTCATTCGGGGTGAGTTTCGGCCATGTTGGTCCAGGTCGGGGATCGAATCCACCTAGATGCGGAATTATCATACTAACTTTTGGCCAAGTGTAGCATCATAAGTGGGTTGTGTCACTCCCGCTCGAAAGATTAGTCTGGACCCGTTAAAGGTATGGGATTACTTCCGAGTCTAATCAAAAAAAAAAAAAAAACATGTGTTTATGGATTGATCACATATGATCGAGCATTCTGCATATGTTAACATTCTACAAAATTTTAATCAAAAATATGAAGGTCAAATAAACCAGATGAATGCAAATTTTTTTTTTTTTACAAAGGAATGCAAAAGTAATTGCAGATGAATATATGTTGAGTTTTATTTTTCTGATAAGAAAACATATCATAAGCTGTTAGTTTTAATAAATAATACTTGCAAGTAACAATGGTGATAATAAATTTAAATCGATTTTCTAAACATTACGCTAATATTTATACTCAATTGCATGTGTTTTGAGTTGTCTAATATTTTGATTTTCAAGTTATAGTTGCACAGTGGTAACTGTAAGGACCAAATATATAAAAGTCTCAATAGCAAATATTTGATTCGATTAGTTTTTTTGACCCGAATCTCCATATCAAATTCAACAAAAGTTAAAACAAACCATAAAAATGACGACTATATAGAACAAATGCTATGCACCACCGACTCTCTAATAAACAGATGAAGAGTGGCGAAGCAAACAAAACGAGAATGACAAAAATGAAACACACAAAAGAAGACAAACAAACAACAAGTCTCTGCTCAAATACTAGTAGGCTCTTGATTAATTATTGTCTCATTCATCTTTTAAGAGCATCGTTCACGTGCCAACCCGAGCCGTCCATTGGGAACGTCGATCAGGACACGGTGGTTCTGCTGCTGCATGCTTGCGATCACATTGACGACAGAGTTTACGTTTTCCGGCGCCGCGGCAATGGCGAGACACGACTTGCTCCCGGCGCTGCTGTGTAACATCAGGTTATCCGCCGGCATCGTCATGTTCACTCCCTTGAACATGAATGTTATTGTCGGCACCGAGATTTGACCTGAGTAGCACGTGTCGAAACCCCCGAGTGACGTCACCACGGCGGTAGGTGGCTTCACGCGCTTCCTGAACTCGTTCCTCACCGCCTCGTATACCGGCTTAGCCAGGCGCGTGTACACAGTCCCTGCAGATAAAATTAGTTGGTTAATAAGATCCTAGATCAATTCCACCAAATAAACTAAATCGAACCGGAATGGAATTCAAAAGTGTTAATAAAGAAACCGATTTTAAGTTAACCAAACTAAAGCGAACCAAATAAACCGAAATTAATTTTCACATTTTAATTGTATGTCTATAAGAGAAATCAAAATCAAACCGGATTGTTCACGTTAAAGAGTGTACCGGAGTCAAAGATGGTTCCAGCGCCGGTGGTGGGATCAAAAGCGATAGCTGCCGGCGGCAAATCG
The DNA here is from genome assembly GCA_030161315.1 of Eutrema japonicum. Taxonomy (NCBI): domain Eukaryota; kingdom Viridiplantae; phylum Streptophyta; class Magnoliopsida; order Brassicales; family Brassicaceae; genus Eutrema; species Eutrema japonicum. Next base: position 54,203,143 of record BSQW01000005.1, on the reverse strand, counting down.
ACGACTTTCTTACCGACGCGGATCGCAACGAGGTTGACGTAATACAAAGAAGACCTCCTCGGATTTCTCAGGAGTTGCGTGTACTTCACGCGCAGGGGCTGTGAGGTGGGGCCGAGTCTCAGCGATCCAGAGAAGGCGAGAGACCTGAAACTCGGCAAGCAGTAGGAGAAGGTGGATTTGTAAAGGGACTGAGCCTGCGACATGAGTGAAAGTGGGCCTCGGCCCAGGCCCAACAAGCCTTGTGGAGGTGGGACGGTTCCTCCGCCGGCGACCTTGTTGACGCATCCGAAGGTGAAGGCTTTGATCGGATCGGCGGCGAGGAGGATCGTGTCCTGAGAGAGGTTAGCGGCGATGGAGGAGCTTCCATAGGTGAGGTTGAAAGAGCACGCGCGTGATCCGCACGTGGGATTGGGTGCCTGCAACAAGGTGTTCACTTCACGTGAGTTAATGCAGTGTGTCGGTCTGAGTTGTTTTAGTGTTGTGTAATCCCGTGAACGACTTTTTTGTATTGTGGGTGGAATATTCAATTGTAACCTCATGGGACCCCACTCCATGTGAAAACACTTTTTCACAAAATTTAAAAGTTTTTTTTTTTGTTTTCTACTCTCTTTTTTTTTTTGGAGGCAACAATATTCTCATGCTCAGATCTTTAAGATGAAAACAAAACGCAGGTTACTAATATTAAAATACGACTACAATATAGTACTATGTGTCACACTTGAGCCAAGCATAATCGATTATGGTTCATTAATGAAGCTATGAAAGTGTTATAAAAAAACAAAAAAGAGTGTGAAGAATATATATATAATTAATCAAAAACATTCCACGGAACATTATTTATTATATATGTAGGTGTGTAAGTAGAGAATTATACCTGCTTACACTGAGGAGCGCTGCAGCTGACGTTCTTGAAAGTGGTGGACTTGACCGGAGAAAAGGCGGTGGTAGAAGGACAGCCAACGCAGCCGGAGCAAGGTAACCAAGCCACGTCACTGCTCGTGTCCATGGCTAGGAGCAGTGACTGAGCCGGAGTCCCGATCTGAGCCTTGACAATGTATGTTGTGCTCTGCAACATTTGACGCCCCGAGGCGATGGGGACCACAGATCTCCCGGCGACGAGGCTGGTCAAGTACTGGAGACGGGCCTGGTCTTGGGCCAGCGTCTTCATAACACGCGCTTCCCATGAGAGTGGGGATGATGATTTGAAGGGGGAGCAAGGGCTGTCTATGTGGAAGATTCTTAGGGTAGAGCCTTGGTCTTGAGTGTTGGTGAGGTCACAGTTTGGGTGGTTTAACCCAAGTGCTAATGGGATGATGAAAAGAAGTTGGAGGAATAAAACAAGAGTGGTCATTGTATTTTATGTTTTTGGTTGGAATGGGATATTAATTGGTGTCGGCATGAGAGTGGTATATATAGTGGTCTGAGCTACAAAATGACCAACATAAAATTAAACTATATTTATATAACTTTATTATGATATACTACAAAATCAAGGATTATTTCGCTAACTAGGTTTTGAGTTTGAAACCGATATGGATCACTAATCAGTTAAATTGCCCTCGTTTCTAGTTGGAACTTGGAAGAGATGATTTGCTTTAACATCGAAAATTTTGTTATTTTTTTTTGTTTAAATTGAATGTAAAAAATTTCAAACTCAAAAAACCCATTTACAATGAATGCTTCTTTAGATAAAATTTGTTTTGTTTTTACCCCATAACACGAGTTCTTTTTTAGAATGATTTGTAATTTACCCAATGTCTCTTAATTTTAAATAGCGAGAATGGAAAAGCTAGGATATTGATCCGAGATCTTTTCCATAATTGTCTCTTGGTAATTTTATAAAAAATCATCTTTTTAAAACATATTTTCGGAGAGAATATTCTCCCAATGAAACCCAAGATATTATCTCCGTTTAAATAAAAAAAACGGGTTATGCTTCCAACAGTCCCTTCACAAATAGTGATCGTCTTCTTGCTGTCAAGAAAAAAATAGAATGATAGGATCTCAATCACTACCAAAGTTTCACCATCTAAAACAGAGACGCGTTGCTCTTAATTTTATTGAGTTTTATACAAACGTTCAAAGAAAGAGGTATAGCTTGCGGACCGGTGAGTGCTGGTTTGGTTATTATTAATTTTTTGGTTGTAAGCACGACGGCATTATTTCTCTTTTCGTTTCCTTTGTAAAAAATTATGTCGGCCAATAATGTAATTTATTCATCTGTTTCTTTACTCTTCCGGTAATGCAAAAGTTACTTTTTTGGGCATGATTTCCACTACCTTTTGTGGGGTATTATTTGTTATTGATGGGCAGAGTAGTATAATAAGGAACATATCTGTATTTGTCTCAATTGATATAAAATTAATAAATAAATAAAAGGGTCCCTAAATTAAATCACAATTTTAAGTTTAACAAAACAGAAAAGGTATTTCATTATTCTGCAAATGGGTTTATATACGAAGATTGGGCTGATCACATGTGGCCCAACTTCGATTTATTCATTGGAAAACTTGCCGGGAGTTTGATACGGTTCTTCGTTTTCAACACAGTTAGTTCACTTGAATCATTATCTTCCATAGAAAAAGGTTTTTACACATCAAAAACATTTATCTGTTTTGAAATACAAGATGTTACATTAGGAAATTTATTTTTCTTTACAACAAACATCACTTAATTTTTAAATAAAAATAATTTAATCAATCATACAAAAATCACATAATAAAACAAATGGTTAAAAAATATCAAATAAATTCTAAATTTTCATAAAAACTTAAAACATCCAATAAAATGAAAACAAATCTTTTTCTTTTTGTAAAAGGTCATATACAATCATCATTTATTCATTCTAATAATCATTTGTCAGTGATATTCAAGAACGGCAAAATTTGAGACTTAACATAACTTCAAGGAATTTGTTTGTTTGTCGGTTTCCGAGCTAAAATATAAAACCTCTTAAAGAATCACTGCATATCCAGAGTCAACGATCCATAAGAAGATGAAAAATTATAGGTGGACAATTACATAACTTGATAAACCCATTAAAAAAAATATTTATGTGTGAGAAATTGTTCTGCAGCAACATTTAATTGTTTACCCGGGGACTACGCCAAACTTGTCTCCTTCTCCTACAAATTATCTTCTTCCACATTTTAGTTTTACTCTCTTTTTCTATCTCTCCGACCATATAATGCCTCCGACAGATCCTCCGGCCACTGGGGTTGGGCTCGGCTACGGCATCGCCATTGCCGTGAGCATCCTGGTTCTCATCTCCACTATAATGCTTGCCTCATACATCTGCATAAGGTCAAAATATGAAGGAAGAGACGAAGCTACGAGTGACGTAGTTGTTGACTCGCCGGCAGTTGAGGTGAAACTCGGGCTGGACCGGCCGGTTATAGAGTCATATCCAAGGATAGTGCTTGGAGATAGCCGGAGACTACCGAGGCCCAATAACGGCCCATGTTCGATATGCCTAAGTGATTACGAAGCTAAGGATCCGGTTCGGTGTATACCGGAATGTAACCACTGCTTTCACGCTGATTGTGTTGATGAGTGGCTCCGGACAAGTGCCACGTGTCCTCTTTGTAGGAACTCACCGGCTCCTTCTAGGCTAGCCACACCTTTGTCCGATTTCGCCTTTCAAATCAGGTGAAGGTTAATTATATCTGACTCTTTTGTGCTTGGAGTTTGAAATTAGTAATTATTTTTTATGGTTATAATTTTGTTACATTTTAGGAATGAATGCTAAATAAATCGTATATCAAAATTAAAAATTTGAGCGCATATTAAAAATTCTGTGTCATATTTGTTTGTCTTTGCTCTGTCCGAAACTCCTCTTTTACAATCTCTCACGTGCTAGTTGACTCTTTGATATCCCGATCACGTGGTTTAGGTTCGATCTGTTATTGAAGAGAGATTCGGTATTATCACCAAATCACGTCTTTGTTAGTTTTTTTGTACAGATTTCTGTGCTTTGGTTTTGGGATCTCCACTTTAATTTAGGGAATATAGTTTTCGTATAACGTTTCAAATAATAATCAACCGGTCGATTTTTTTTTTATTATTTTTATCGGATGTATACAAGGGACAAAACGGTCCAAATAATAATGATACTGTATATCATTATTGTTTCTAGCTACTATGCTAGTTAAAAAGAGCAATAACGCTATTGATGATATTCACGTGAAATCCTCAATAAGGGTAAAAAAACATTGGATTAATTACACTGTAAAACACATTTGTCAGTTTTTGTTTTTTAAAAAGTTACATTTAACTTTTAAGGCCATTTTTTTTTTGGTTTATGTGTGTGAAAAATCAAAATGTTCTCGTTTGGTCATAGATGCAAAGTCGTGGATGGGTCAGAAAATCAAAAATTTAAGTAAAATAATTATTACCCCACTTAATTTGTTTTCCATTTTTTTATAATGTGAAAGACATAAAATAATTTTCTGTAAACAATATATGATAATTCTATTTTTCTAACATTTTAAGATTCATTTTGTTATAGTTTTGATGTGAAACATAAAATCTATTTGTAAATATCAAGAATTACATCTACACATGACCATTCACACATGATCATCAATAAAATATTATCCACACATGACCATCCACACTAGAAAATCAAAAATTTGAATAAAATAATTATTACCCCACTTGATTTGTTTTATATTTTTTTTATAATGTGAAAGACATAAAACAATTTTCTGGAAACAATATATGATAATTCTATTTTTCAAACATTTTAATATCCATTTTGTTATAGTTTTGATGTGAAACAAGAAATTTACTTGTAAATATCAAGAACTACATATACACAAGACCATCAGTAAAGTATTATCCACACATGACCATCCACACTAACAATACGAGATTCCTATCTGTGTACACACAATTGTTCACGTCGATCTCGATTTCATATGTTTAGATTTTTTGTTTTTTCTTCGAATCAAAACTATAACAAAATGGATCTTAAAATGTAGAATAAATAAAATTATCATTCATTGTTACCAAATAAATTATTTTATGTCTTTCACATTATAAAAAAAAAAAAAAATCAGGTGGAGTAAGAAAGTGTAAAAAGTGGTTTATTGTGTATAGAAGGGTAAGAGTGTCAATTTCATCACCCAAAATACCTTAGGAGTTAAATGTGCCTTACCTTGTTATACAGAAGTCAGAAATTGCATTTTAAAGTAATTTTCTTAAAAGCATTCGTATTAAAAAAAAAGGCACAATTTGGAGCTGTTTTGCATCTTACACGTCTTTCATTATCATATTATTAGGTCAAAATTAATAGTGAAAAAGGACAAAACAAAAATACTCATCCGACCAAAACAAGCCGACTCATCCGACCAGAACTAGCCGTCTTTTATTATTCTCCTCGTACAATCTTCATGGTTCTTGGATAGTTTTCTTCAAAGGGGTTTCCGATTGGAACGCTGATCACAATCGTCGATAGCATAACAACTTCCGAATTTTTCATTTCAGTTCCATTATTAGCTTCCACATCCTCTGTTACTTTACTACTCGAGTCAATAATCTTTGTGGGTTCTGAAATCTCACAATTAGTCACTTGGTTCTCCTTTTGCTTTCCCCATAAAACCGCATACAGTCCAATTACAATCAGTACCGCTCCAATCACCCTGTAGCAAAAGTAAATTGATAAGCAAGCTTTCCTATGAGTTAATTGGAGCATGATCATCAGAAAAAGGGTACAAGTGAAAAATTACCCTCCAAGGAAGATATTTTCTGCCAAGACAAAAGAACCCATGATTGCAACAATAACCATCATTAAAGGACTAAACGTAGTAGCAAACACAGGTCCTCTTTTCTTCATCACTATCCCCTTGCAGATAGTATGAGATACTTGATGCCACAATCCCTATCTCTATAATATTATTTAAGAAAACATTTTTAAAAATAAACTTCATTTTCTAAATTATTAAATGAAATGTCATTACAATAGCAAAGAATAATTGAAACAGGAAATGATATAATTATCTTTTACAATTATTGATAAGAATATGGAAAATATTTATTTTGCATTAAAGATATTATCTAGTATATATATTTAAATAATAATCAATCCATATATATTTAAAAAAAAATTATTCAAAATCTTGATATATTTTTCACTTAGTTTATTATATTTTATTTGAATTTATATCAAAACAAAAGTTGAAAAATATTTTACTAATTTTATAAAAAGTTAGACACAAGATTTTTTTTTTTAAAGAGTTTATGAACTAACCACAAAAATATAGTCATTGAACGGTGCATAATAATTAATATAGTTATGTTTTCAAGATTATATGTTTTACGGGTTAGCCCGAATAATATTTTAGTCAACTGCAAAACGGATTAAATAGACAAATTATTCTGTTTGACAATTCTATCTATAATTATGAGTTATGAATATTATAAAATTCAAATAAAACCAAATTTTCTTAAATTTTAAAACAATTTCTTTAAAAAATTACTCTGCGCTAATTATAGCGCGGATTAAATCCTAGTTATTATTATTATTATTTTTCCAAACATACACATAAGAATCCGTACATTAATCAACCATCTTGTTACATAAGTCCATAAAAATTTTATCCCAAAAACCAAATGATAATTAAACCAAGTGGTCCATGACTTATTTTCACAGTTACATTTAATCTATATATATTCTATGCAGTGTATCTATATGAAAGATGAGAGAGGTTAATATTACATAGTAAGCGGCGGCAAGGAGGTTCATGTCCCAGCCAATTCTCCAAACGGAGGGGTTGTGTTTCATGACAAATGTCACAGCAACTGCTTGTAGTGTTCCGATGAAGCAAATGATGTGTTGTTAGAGAAAGTTGATGCTTCGAGTACGACTTTAGTATTTTTGCCTAATCACATACATAAACCATGATCAAACCAAAAAACAATGAGCGAATAATTGTAAAAGCACACCTTTTAACAAAAACAAAAACTGTAAAAGTGAAATTTTCGTTTTTAACTTAAAGAAAAAAAAAAGAAGACAGAAAACAAAGAATATGTTATGGTCACTCGGCTCCGAAGATGTATAAAGAAAAGAAGAATCTCAATTGTGTACCTGTAGAACGAAGAGGGAGGCCCATGCGAGTGTAGTAAAGATGAGGATTGAGGAGGATATGGAGCCTTTGAGAAGATCCTGACTATTATATGTACTAAATTTTAAATATTATTCAGATTTTAATAGATGCACGTGTCCCCATAATGTATATGCTACGTCCGTTCCTGAATATTAGCCATGGATTAGGAAATTTACTCACAAGTCGTGGTATTTGTTTGAGTTTGGATTACGATACACTCTAATTACTCTATTGGAAACCCTAGCTAATGTAATGCTTTAAACTTTTGCTACCTACCTTCTCTTGTAATTTTAAATTTTGATTTTTCTCTTCTAAACAAGTAAATTTATTACGTACAGACTACAAAGAGAAAGACCGCAAAATCTTATTTTGAAAACGATAAATGATATACTAATATATTTTTAATTAATATGTGTAACAAAATCTATTTGGACACTTGATTCGAAACGTAGTAAGTAATAAATTTCTTTATTCCTTATAATCTTCTGAATATACATATAATGTAGCCAATAATCGGAAACACACTTTTGAAATGGAAAAGGTTTGGTGCAACTTAAGCAATGCAACTTATGTTAAAGACATCATCTTCCTATCTGCTCTTCCAATTGTAATTTCACACACACATATATATATATATATATATGTATGTGCAAAGAAGTGCCACTAATTAATGTTGACGGGTTAGGTAAGTTAGCTAGGCAACAATCTTTAAGTTACTATGTTGTATCATGGAACACTTTGTAATTTTCTCCAGTTATTAAAGTTTGCCGACAAGGAAAAACAAAAACACCCTATAATAATGCAATTTTGCATGATTCGAGAAGAAACATAATTAAGTTTGCTATTGGAAGATGGGGGAAAAGAAATGGTAGGGCAGGGGAGACGTGGCAGGTAACGAGAGGGTTTACGGGGAGCATCTAAGGCATCGTTGTAGTGACTATATGTGAGGTAAGCAAACAAATGACATAGAAGGCATTAAGGTGATGAAAAGTTTAATCTTAAAACTTTGTCTGGTATGCTTATCATCTTAAGAAATCTACATCAAAAGAGAAATAACGTAGCTTTGTCTGGTATGCTTTCTTGTAGTATGTAAAGCCAAAGCCCTAGAGATTGGTTGTATCGTTTCTTCTCTGTTTTATTATGTTTTCTACAACTCTTCACTACTTTAAACAAAGCTTATTATAGAACTGATGAACAGGCTCTTAATATTATTAGCTGACAACCAAACGGTCCTAGTAACCATTGACGTTTTTTTTTGAATTAACACTCGACAGATAAAGCCCTGAACCTATTAAGCAATTCTAAGGCTGCAAAAAGCAGATGCTCAGTGTTGAGTCTCATAATAAGAGAGTGTCGCATGCAATATTTCATAATCTTAGTAGATCGCATATACACGATTATACCGCATTGGTTTAAATGGGTGTTAATCAAGTTTTCAGCTTTTGGAAATAATAATTAAACTTTAAGAGGGGGGCCTACTACAATATTTTCTCCATACAACAAATGCAGGAAAAGAAGAGCAAGAGCCAAATGATACATTTTCTACATAAACAGACTGTTAATGCTGCTACTCTATTTAATCTTCCTACATCATGTTTCCTACTAACCCAACATTAATACCAATAACAAACCTGCGGTCTGAGCATCAACCTTCCTCCTCGTCATAATCTTCGTCTAACCTCTTACCCATACTTGCAAGCTGCATTGGATCAATATTGCCGATACCCGAGATGGACCAACCCGGATATTCTTCTGGTTTCATTTCTCTCGAGGCTGTTCCTACTGCTGGCTTTAACTCAATGTCGAGTGATTGTGTGTTCAGATCAAAATTCCGACCCAACCCTGAGTTTGTGTCGTTACCTTCTTTTGGACTTTGCAGCTCTTGCTTTGGGTGGTTAGACATGTCATCTACATCCTTCTTCTCGATGTCTTGCGGTGGCAGTTGTTCTGGTGGTGCAGGCATCGTGATACCGTCATGAGTAAGTGGTGGCGCTAACAATATGGCTGGCTCTATTTCCATCTCGCGATGAAGAAGCTCTCTTTCCGCTGTTCTTGCACTTCGTCCACGTCCCCTTCCACGCCCTCTGCCTCTACCCCTTCCACTGGTTCCTGCTTGCCCCGTCTCCTGCTGCAGTGATCACACAATACGAAAGCTTAACATCAAGACACATTCACAAACCTGATTGTATCCTACGAGGAGAGAAAATAGCGAGCAGAAAACGCTCACCACTTTGGTTTTTTTTAGTTCCTCATCGCTGTCATTAGCTTCATCACCCCTAGGCTTCCTGGCCAATCAGACCGGCAAATCAGCTTGACACAGAGTCAAGAAACATAAACCTAGAATATGGAGCTAAGAAATATTAACATAATAATCCAACCTTCTCTTGGAGATACTGCGATCGTCCATGGTTACATCAGCCTGTCCATGAGCGTGACCATGCCCATGGCCGTAGTCAGGCACCTTGCTGACAACTTCCCTCAGAAAATCAAACACGTTGTATCTTTCAACACAGTTTTTCCTGTAGAAAACAGACAAATCGGTGAATCAGTATTATGAAAACACAAGGAAAGCTGGAGATAAGTGTTAGGGTAAAAGCAAGGCCAATGGTTACAAGCCAAAAAAATAGTCACAAAGCACAAAATATTGATAGCTACAGCATGTGAAAATTAAGATGCGGTTAAAAGATAACACGTAAAGAGCAGCGTGCAGTGAGCAAAGGACTTACAGGTGCAACGAGCTAACGGTCTTGGCTCCTCTTTGAAGGGTAATTTCGTATGTATGATCACAAAGATCTTGTAAGAATAATTCCAAAGCTTTTGCTGTAATTAGTACATGGAGACTCTTAGTCTTAGTGTGAAAAAAGAGTTTCAAAATTTGCAGGTAATAAGAGGTAAGTGACTCACAAACTAAGACAGGCACCGCCAAGGCTATTTTGCCAACATCCTCGTCAGCTTGCATTATTTTTTTGATGCGAGCCTGAAATAAGAGGACATGGAGATTCATAAGTCGCCCATCAAAATACCCAGCGGAAGTTTGATTTTAATATCCCAGAAATTAAATTTTTAAACTTTGGAACAATCAATCAAAGCCGGAAGAGATGAAACGAGAAAAAAACTTACAGCAGGGAAACGAGTATCGAGCTTCTTCCTCATGATTTTGGATCGAAATTTTGTTGGCAATTCACGCGGAAACGAAACCAATTCCTTGAGATCGAAACTCAAGGCAAATCATCACCTCTGTGGAAATTGATTATTATTTTCAATTTGCCTTGCAAACTTAGAAAAAATAAGACGAAAATACCCCTCAAACATGCGTTTATGTATGTTACTAAACTAGAAACTTTACTTGTTCAATTCACTTTACCAGGATTTGTTTATTCACACACATTCTCTGCCTCCTGCTATTGTACTGACATAACCTTACAAAATTTATATAGGTTGCTCAAGTAACAAATGCTGAAAGGGCTCCTAGTTTGTTACAAAAACCAACTATCTACAATTTTTGCAGGCTATGTAAAGAATCAAGTTGTGCATTGTCCCGTTTTTCCCTCTGCTTTTGTTATAGGGATTGTTCAGTTGAAGCCGCTTGAGAGTTTCTCTTCTTCATGTTCCTGTTACAATGCTTCACGCTGTTGTTCTACTTCTTGTAACCCACGCGGTAACTGCTCGTCTTTCTCCTTCTCCCCTTGCCAAACCCAGACAATATCTGCCAGAGCAGGCCTAAGATCCTCCTCCACTAACTTCTGATATTCCATGGTATCCCCATTGCATTTCTTCACTTCAACCAAGTGGAACGTCTGCGTCACTTGAAAAATTTCTGCATCCATCGACAAAATCCCTTTTCTTCCTTCCTTTGATCCTTCCAGTTTGAACAAGCCTGCGTCTTGCTTTCTTATCTTCAGCTTCAGGCCTTTGGCGACCTCCTCTAGCTTAGAAATGATCTCTGAAGCAGGTTTTCGAGACGCGAACCTAGATTCTCGCTTGTCATAGACATCCCCAAAAAGTCCTGCCAGATCAAACCCCGCAGACAAGGCGATGATATCAAAAGCGTTGAGGTTTGCAAGCTGCGGTGGCTCGTGGTTTTCACCTGGACCTGAACCTCCAGCTTCCATGGGATTAACCTCTCTGACTTGTTTCCCCATCTTTTTCTGCTTCAACTGCAAACCTTTTCTGAACCAAGAACTCTCTTTGATTCTTGATATGGTGATTCTAGTCTCATGGTTAGGGTCCAACATCTTACACAATAATCTCTTTGCTTCAGGGGCAAACCAACTCGGGCACTTAAAATCCGCTTTCCCTATCTTCCTGTACATCTCCATTAGATTGGAGTCGTGAAAGGGAAGATAACCAGCCAAAAGCACAAACAAGACAACCCCGCAAGACCAAATGTCTGCTTTTGTGCCATCATATCCTTTCCGGTTAATAACTTCAGGGGCAACATAGGCAGGTGTGCCACAAGTGGTGTGGAGAAGACCGTCTTGGCGCTTGCAGTCCGCGAGAGCGCTTAACCCAAAATCAGATATCTTGAGATTCTCATTGTCATCGAGCAACAGGTTCTCAGGCTTAATGTCGCGATGATACACTCCCCGGCTATGGCAGAAATCAACCGCATTGATAAGCTGGTAAAAGTACTTCCAAGCAACATCCTCTCTGAGTTTCCCTTTTGAAACTTTATTGAAAAGCTCTCCACTTTTACAATACTCTATAACAAAGTAAATCCTTGACTTTGTTGCCATAACCTCATAGAGCTCAACGACATTAGGGTGTTTAGCAATCCTCATGACAGAGATCTCTCTCTTGATCTGCTCGCTAAGACCAACCCTCATAACCTTGTCCTTGTCAATCATCTTGATAGCTACACTCTCATTAGTATGAACACTTCTTCCATAATAAACCTTGGCAAAAGTACCTTGACCCAACAACCTCCCAACCTCGTATCTATCAGTTAGTACACTTGGTTTGTTCTCCATCCTAATCTACAAAACTTCAATAGCATATATACCCAGAGAGCTGGAAACAATTGGATAACCGATTTCGATCACCGATGGTAAGTTAACAAGAAACTGAGAAGCAAAACCCAGAAAATCCGATTCGAAATATACCCAAAAGAAAGAAAGGAAGAAGAAGAAGAAGCAAGTACCTCTAAAGTATGGATCTTTGCTTTGACTCCCAAAAGAAAGAAAGGAAGCCGATTCGATCAATAAAGTATGGATCTTTGCTTTGACTCCTCTGCTCCTCTGTCTTTGATTTTTTAATTTATATTTTTTTGCTTTTTTGGGGTTTGTTTATCTAATAAAAGAAAAGAAAAAAAAAGAGAAAAAACCAAACATAGATTTTTAAATAGTTGCGTGCGTGGAAGTGAATAGACAGAGGGCATGTGTTTCTCTGTGGGCTCGTCCACCTAATGCCCTATTATGCGCCTTTGATCGTTGATTTTCTCTTCTTTTTTTTTTTTAAAGTCTCCCAACTAATTACTAAATTTGTGAACTCGTATATTTTTTAATTAAATGCTAAATTTATCAATTTAATGCTACGCAAATGTTTTTTATTAACTATTTTGATCCCTATTTTTTTCATTGCCTTTTTACAAAATGAACATAGTTTGGTCGACATCATTACATATGAAATTTTGATTACTAAGAAGAAGCTCTAAATCGTATATTTGACGAATTGTTTGGAGTTATGCAACAACAACAAAATCGTATGCAGAATATTGTCACATAGGACGTGAATAATCAGTTAACTTATCTTTAGTAGTGTAAATATATATAATTGCATGTGATCTTGGAATTTCTGGCCACATATGTAGGCATGCTTTGGAGTGGTTAGCACTTAGCAGTGGCATAGCTAGTGTAGTGGCACTTGACCCCTATAAAATTTATAATTGTTATGTTGTAAGAGCAATTTTAATGGGGGTATTTTAATGAGATATCCATTATTAAAAAACAAAAAAATTCAAAAGAGAATAGAGAGACATGTGTATCTCATTTGAAATACCAACAAAAAAAACTTGAGATATTTCAAGTATAAGTGGTCATTTTTTATTGGTCCAGTTTTATTTTTTATAAATTTAATTTTTTAATTTAAAAAAAAAAAATATATATATATATATTGTATTGGTGTATATATATTGTATTGGTGAGATAGGGTATCTCACCATTGAAATTGCTCTAAGCTTAATAAATTCATAGTAATAAATAAATTTTCTGATTGAAAGATTCGTAAACGACCCATGTGTCGTGTGTTCGACTACAACGCTTGCATCCTGCATATTCATTTTTCTTTTTCCAATTTAGTTCTTTTTTTTAATTTCTAAATTTTTTTCTCATGTTATTTTTGTTTTTGACTTTTTTCCTACATTTTGTTTTTCCTTTTCTCTTGTAACATTTTTGTTTAAAAAGCGTTTTTCTTTACTTTTCTCTTTAAAATTGTTTTTACCATATTTTTCTTTAAAATATCACAAATTAAAACAAAAAAAACTATATACTACGCTATACATTTAGATAAAACAATATTTCAAAGTTAAAAATACTTCATACAAATTATATAAAAAGTTTGAACTATTCATATGTTTATATGAAAAATTAATCATTGACAAGCTAATCCGAAACAGAATTACTTTCTTGAATTACACCACTAATCCAAAAATTAAAAACTACTTCAAAAATGGTTTGGGATATATGCAGCTACTAATTTCTTTGATTTCTTTAGCAATTTTTAGCTTTTAAATAACTCTATTGTACATACATTATTACACAGAAAAATAAATTTCACATTTCATCAAAAAAAAATTTAATCATTTTAAAACTACACATATATATATATATATATATTTTATTTTTTTGTTAAGAAAAAATAGAATATGTTTTTTCGTTTTATTTTGTTTAAAAGGTTTTGAAATTAATATTAATATATAGTTAAATATATTTGCACCCTGTAAAAATATTTTCTACCTCCGGCACTGGTGGTTAGGGTAAGTCGAAATTAAAAAAGATACAGAGAACCAAAAAGATTACTTCAAAACACTTTAACTGCACATGGAGAAGAAGAGCTGTTTCACATGACACATAGAAGAGTGAAGTTAATTATGTAAAAGCGGACATGATTACGCTACTTTACATCATTCAATTTCCGTGTCTCAGCCACTGACTGATCACTGATGATCGTACGTACGTGGCTCCTCATGCTGCTCCAAGCCAATCACTAATCTCGTCTTGAATTTGCGGTTTAAAAAAAAATAAAAAAAATAAAAACCAATGTCGATGTTCTCCAAAACAGAAACCCATTCTATAAGATTTTTTTTTTGTTGTTGGTAAAAACCCATTCTATAAGATAATACTACAAATTTATTTAAATCCATTAAGAAAAAAATAGAAGAGAGAAATGGTGAGAGTGATGAATATGCGAGGACTAGACTGTTACACCTCCAACACCACCACAAAACAAAAGCGCGTTTTGCTCATTCTCATGTGCCTCACAAATCTTCTTGCGACACTTGCAGCACTTAAATCTCTTCAATGCACCCATCAATGCATTTGACTTCCACGTTCCTCCTTTTGTAAATATAGCGATCATCCAATAATTCAAGGATTAATTCTTTAGTTCCAATACATTTTTAAAAAAAATACAAAAGTAGTGTTGAAAGGGATTGGGATAAACGCATTTGTATAATGTGTGTAAAGATAAGATAAAACTTGACTTTGCAGTTTCCGCTTTCCAATCTTCAAAGTCATATCTTACCAACTTCACATCTCTACTCCGCTTTTTCATATAAAACGTCAACTATATTCGTTTAGAAGTTGTATATATAAACATAGACACAAATACGCATGTGATATCAAGACATAGATGGGAAGCCAAGGTATGAGTTCATCGAGTCCCTTGGTGGTGAAGAAATCACAAGTGGTTGTAGCGAAACCCTCAAAGGCAACACCTGAAGTCTCTCTTTCTCTCTCGACACTCGACAACGATCCTTACATCGAAACCCTCGTCAAAACAATATATGTCTACGCCGCCCCACCATCCCCCAAAGACGGCCATGACGACCCAGCTTCTCTTCTACAGCAAGCTCTCTCTCATGCTCTTGTCTATTACTATCCTCTCGCCGGAAAACTTCACCGGCGATTACACGACCATAGGCTAGAGTTGAGGTGCACTCCCGCAGAGGGAGTCCCCTTTGTAAAGGCGACCACAGACTGCACTCTCTCTTCCCTTAACTATTTGGAGGACATTGACGCATCCTTAAACCAACTCGTACCTTGTGACGAAGCTGTGACCTCTGGTGGTTACATCGCTCTGGCTGTCCAGATCACTCTGTTTGCATGTGGAGGGATCACTATTGGAACGGCTCTCTCTCATTCCCTCTGTGATGGTTTTGGGGCGTCTCAGTTTTTCAAAGCTTTAACTGAGTTCGCCGCAGGAAAGACACAGCCCAGCGTCATCCCCGTTTGGGACCGACACTGCCTCACCTCTAACAACTTTAACTTTAACGGTATTTATATTACCTAGTAGTATCCAAATATCTTTGCTTCTAGATCCACACACATCAAAAGATCATTTTGTGAGCTTCTAATTCAAAATCAACTGACAAATATTAGATTTGTATATATCTTTATATGTTTCTTTATTTTTTTAAAGCATATATTTCAGAGTGAGATTTCGTAACATTTGTATAATGTAGGGCAAGTGGAGGATGGACAAGCTCAGAAGCTGGTTGATTTCGGGGAGGCTTGCTCTTCTGTGGCAAATTCTCCCTACACACCAACCCACAACATGGTCTGTGAGATCCTGAACGTCACACCCCAAGACATCACTCAGCTCAAGAAGAAGATTGCGGAGGAGGTCACGACTCTGGAGATTCTTGCGGCCCATGTTTGGAGAGCAAGGTGCAGGGCCTTGAAGCTGAGTCCAGATGGGACAACGCTTTTTGGAATGGCCGTGGGTATACGCCGCATTGTAGAGCCACCGTTACGGGAAGGCTACTACGGAAACGCATTCGTCAAAGCCAACGTAGCGATGAAGGCAGGAGAGTTGAGCAACTCACCGTTGTCTCGCATTGTGAAGCTCATCAAAGAGGCTAAGAGAGCGGCGTTTGAGAAGAGGTACGTGTGGGAGCAGCTAAAAGAGACAGAGAAAAGCCTGAAGATGAAGGCAACGTGTCAAGGAGGGAACGGAGCGTTCATGTTGCTCACTGATTGGAGGCAACTTGGGTTGCTAGACGAAGTTGATTTCGGGTATGGAGGATCGGTGAATATCGTACCCTTAGTGCCCATATATATCCCGGATCTTTGTATTTTCTTGCCGAGGAAGCATGGTGGCGTTAGGGTTCTCGTCACGCTGCCCAAACCTGCAATGGACAATTTGAAGGAACACATGAATCCCCTAAGCTTTTAATATATACTATGATATTACAATAAATGTAATTTACAATATTTATTTTAATATGAATTGAGACCTCATGCTTTGTGTAAACATTCTCTTGTTGCTATCGAAGAAGGAAAAAAAAAATCATTCTCTTGTTTGCTTGCCAAGCCTACATTTGCAAAAGTAATATTTTTACTGACCAATAATTTAGCGCCACGTCAGCAACATCGTGTCCCCAGGTCCCGAGCTTAACTCCTTCCTAAACTCAAAAGAGACCCTAATCCGCATTACAAATTCAACAATGTTTTACTAATTCTATAATCTAAAAATTTAAAACGGTTTATTTTGTTCTTTCTTGGCTTTTTTTTTTGTTTCTCTTTACTTGATAAATTCTTCAGGCCCTTGGTTTAATTCAGGATATAAATGGGCCTGTGCTAATTAATAAAGCCCAATAATTATTTACGTGAACAACTCTAGGGTTTTAGTTTCTTTCTTTTGATATATAAGCGTAGAGGGAACCGTGAAGTGCCGCCGCAGAAGAATCAGAAGTCGTCAGCTCCGGAAAACCTGCAAACATGGTTCGTCCAAATTTCTCTTACTCTGTTCTCAGTTTGTGCTTATTCTGTTTCTCGTGCGTTCAGTGATTGCTCATTTATTACATAGACATGGATATTCAAATTATGGGCATTTTGTTAGTGTCCTAGGATAAATCGTCACTCTAGTTTTCCCGTATGCTCTATTTTTTCGGGTTTCGATTACATAAGCGTTGCCACTGTTATGTTTCAAGGATCGAAATCTGACTGCAATGTTCTGTTGTCTTTGAAAATTGAGCTTTTGGAGAATGTTCTTTTGACAAGGCTATATCAAATGTGATAATTTTGTATTGATCGACCCGTGTGGCTGTTGGGCGTGTGTTTGTTTTGACCTCTTGTAATTTTGCAGGCAAGAGGATTGAAGAAACATCTAAAGAGGCTCAATGCCCCCAAACATTGGATGCTTGACAAACTTGGCGGTGCCTTCGTACGTTTTCTTGTCTCAAACTTGTGTTTCAAGACCATTCATTACATTTGCCTGTAACATGGATTTGTTAACATTGTTCATTATGCTGTCTCTTGCAGGCCCCCAAGCCATCTTCTGGACCTCACAAGTCGAGGGAGTGTCTTCCTCTTGTCTTGATCATCAGGAACAGGTTGAAGTATGCTTTGACATACCGTGAAGTGATCTCCATCCTGATGCAGAGGCACATCCAAGTTGATGGAAAAGTGAGGACTGACAAGACATACCCTGCTGGCTTCATGGGTACGTTATTCCTTTTCCGGTTATACTATTTTGTTGTATGTATTTGATCACTGGCCTAAGTTACATTTTTATTTGAATAGATGTTGTGTCAATCCCCAAGACAAATGAGAACTTCCGTCTTCTGTATGACACGAAGGGACGTTTCCGTCTCCACTCCATCAAGGATGAGGAAGCAAAGGTTTGCTGCATTTTCTTCTTATATCTTTGGCTATGTGCAATGATTGGAATCAGAAAAATAATGTGTGATTTGTTGCATTGTGCAGTTCAAGCTGTGCAAGGTTAGGTCTATCCAGTTTGGGCAGAAGGGAATTCCTTACCTGAACACTTATGATGGTCGCACTATCCGTTACCCTGACCCGCTCATCAAACCAAACGACACCATCAAGCTGGACCTTGAGGAGAACAAGATTGTGGAGTTCATCAAGTTTGACGTTGGTAACGTTGTGATGGTGACAGGAGGCAGGAACAGAGGGCGTGTTGGGGTGATTAAGAACCGTGAAAAGCATAAGGGAAGCTTTGAGACGATACACATCCAAGACTCGACAGGACATGAGTTTGCCACAAGGTTGGGCAATGTGTTCACAATCGGCAAAGGAACAAAGCCGTGGGTGTCTCTTCCAAAGGGCAAAGGTATTAAGCTGACCATCATTGAGGAAGCCAGGAAGAGGCTTTCTGCACAACAGGCTGCTTAAAAAAACCGAATCATCAAAGGCCGTTTCTTTTTTACTCGTGTCATAGACTCGCTTCTTGCCTCAGTTTTGAAGCTTTTTCCTATTTCATGTTGTTGGTTTGCAAAACCCGATTAAAAAAAACAGCAGTAGAGCGTTTTGTAATGTTTGTTTGGAAATTTTTAGCAATTTACTCTTTAAATCAGTTGACTTTAATAAATTAAAGGCAAAACGATGTTGCAAAGTCAACGAAGCAATAAGGCAATCTGACAGCAATGTATGCGTTTGGAGGTGTTAGACGTTACAGACAATAAAACTTTGTATTAAACTAGTTTTTTGTACATTCAAACTCTGAAAGTGAGATTGATTTGTACACTTTTGGTTGTAGATTTATACAGGCTAATAGGTCGGACGGCACTACTGGCTTCTCATGGACTCGGCAAAGTCAAGCTTCATTACATCCTGTTTCAGTTTTTTTTTGTAAAAAACACACCTCTAACTAAAAAAGTATGAACCACTCCTTTGCTTTGCATTCTTGTGTTTGTCCAAATTTATTATTTGTTTTGACATTCAGTCTAGGGGAGGATGTTCTGTGGAGCTACAAGACAAAGATGTCAGCCGCCTTAGAAAAGTCAAACATTTGAGTGTTTTAACTAAACACGCTTCACACTGAGTCACAGGTATAACTGCTTGCTTTTTCCTCTCTTATCTAAGGGCTCAAGATCATTCTCTTACTTTCCTGGAAACTTACTCAGAAGAAGAAGAAGAAGAAGAAGAAAAGTATCCGAAACGTAACCATTGATGGGCTCTTTCGAGCGTCAAAGATCTGTTCCGAAATTCAAATCAGCAACTCCGTCGCCGCTCCCTCTCTCTCCCTCACCTTACTTCTCTATGCCTCCTGGTCTTACTCCCAACGACCTTCTCGACTCTCCCCTTCTCTTCACTTCCTCTAACGTATGTCCTCTCTTTTCAGTTGAAACGTTTTCATTTGACTTGAAGAACCGTTTGTCATTGTCTTGGGATTTTGAACTCAAGGTTCCTGACTTGTTCATTTCTCTTCTTCCTTCTCTCTGTGCATTACTTTTAATCCTTAAGATTGTGTTCTGTCGGAATCCTTACAAAATATCTAAATCTATTCTGAATTTTTTTATCCTGAAAGCACAGATTTTGCCATCTCCAACGACAGGCACGTTTCCGGCGAAATCTCTGAACTGGAAGAACAACGGTTTTCTCATCGACCGGAATGAAATCAAAGCTGAAGATGGGAAGGAGCACTTTGATTTTTACATCAATAACAACCACACATCTCCTCCCTTGCCTCTATCATCTGTACGACCAACTTTGCATTGTTAGCTTCTACTTTATCTCTTATGGTTCTAATTATCTCATTTTCAGGTGGTAGCTCAGCCTCTAACCCAACTGGATGTACCCAAATGTGAATCCCCGTCATCGCATACAGGTATCAAAACCTCTGACGACGGCTACAATTGGCGTAAATACGGGCAGAAGCAAGTCAAAGGAAGCGAAAACCCGAGGAGTTACTTCAAATGCACTTACCCAAATTGCCTCACAAAGAAGAAAGTGGAGACATCTCTTGTCAAGGGTCAGATCATTGAGATTGTCTATAAGGGAAGCCACAGTCATCCCAAGCCACAATCCACGAAGAGATCGGCTCCCACTGCAGCAGCACATGACGTCGAATCCCATCAGAGTAGCAGTCATGAAGACGGTGAAGATGAAGCAGACGCCAAGAGATGGTAAGGCAGAGTCATACTCTAAGCACTTGAAAAAACAAGAAGGAAACAATGACATGTGAATGGGTTTATGCAGGAAAAGAGAAGAGAATGTGAAGGAGCCGAGAGTGGTGGTTCAGACAACAAGTGATATAGACATACTTGACGATGGGTACAGATGGAGAAAGTATGGTCAGAAAGTGGTCAAGGGAAATCCCAATCCAAGGTCTGTTTCTTGATTTCTTCTCAAATTCCTGAATTACAAGGAGGCTTGCCCTAGGACTTAACGTGTGATGCTGCGCAGGAGCTATTACAAGTGCACATTTACAGGATGTTGTGTACGGAAGCAAGTGGAGAGAGCATTCCAAGACGCAAAGTCAGTGATCACCACTTACGAGGGAAAGCACAAACACCAAATCCCCACCCAGAGAAGATGTCACACCTCATCATGAGAGTTTTTGCCAATTCACAATCTGCAACAGCACTTTTCATATTACAGACGTTTTGTGGCAAATGATGTAATAAACACACAAAAGGCATATATATGCGAAGAGAGCAATAGTTTTATTTATTATAATTTTTTTTTTTAAAAGAAAGAAAGAAGTAAATTCACATATGCTATAGCCGACACTTTGAAGTGAAACCAGCGAACGTGAAAGCCATTGACTTTTTAGATCTCTCTCTCTCTCTCTGCATTTTCGTCACTCTTGACTTTTTCCTGCAAGTAGATCTGCTGCGATGGCCTCTCCTCTTCTCCCGACTTCAACTCCTGATCATCATCTTCCCGGTGGCGATCCACCGTTACTGAGCTCTCTCCGCGTCCTCGTGTCTCGCGTTCTAGCTTCCGTCCGTCACGCTTCGGCCGAGGCCAGGCCCTGGACGGAGCTCGTTCATCGGTCAGCTTTTTCCCGGCCACCATCGCTCTCAGAGGCCGCGTCGCGAGTAAGGAAGAATTTTTCCTACTTCAGAGCCAATTACATAACCTTAGTGGCAGTCTTACTCGCCGCGTCTCTCCTCTCGCACCCTTTCGCTCTCTTCCTCCTCGCATCGCTGGCCGCTTCTTGGCTTTTCTTCTATGTTTTCCGTCCGTCGGATCAGCCGTTGGTTATCGGCGGCCGCACGTTCTCTGATTTGGAGACGCTAGGGATGCTCTGTCTTTGTACTGTGGTGGTGATGTTCATGACCAGCGTTGGATCGCTCTTGATGTCGACTCTAGCCCTTGGGATGATGGCGGTGGCCATCCACGGCGCGTTTCGTGCTCCCGAAGATCTGTTTCTTGATGAACAAGAAGCCATTGGAACTGGTATTTTTGCCTTCTTCAACCAAACCGCCTCAAACGCAGCTGCCGCTGCTATCGCCACCTCCGCGATGTCGCGCGTTCGAGCCTAAGATTATTGAAATGACCATATTCCTGGCATTTTCGAAAAAATGTGATAATATATTTATGTACATCTTCTTCATATTTGTGTATACAATTGAATTCTTGTAACAATAATTTTGCGACTCTTTTCGTTTTGTATTATGCTTTGGGTATCATATTTTTTCTTCCGAGGCACGGTGTAATACTCATGAGTACATGTCGATTTCTGTTAATCTAATTCTTGAAAATAATGGACTTGGATGAAATAGTAATATCTTCTAAACTTCTTTACAGTATATCAACATTGAATGTTAATAATCAAGATCTTCTGAGGAAAAGCCATATACTTCCCGCATCAAGGGCCGGCTATCATCTAGGGTAGATTGAACTGTGCGTGCATATTCGCTTGTATAGTCGTTGCCGACTCTGCAATGAACTTCTACCACCTGTTAGAATCACCCAACCAAATACTATGTTTATCAGAACAACTGAATACCTGAGAGCAATGTTATAAAATTTGATATGTACGGCATACTATATACGACGTAGTGGACACCGTCTTACTAGATATTAACACAAGCTCTGCAAAGCCTCGCACCAAAAGCCCGTCAAGTCCAATTTACGACAAAGAAGAAGATGAGATTAGTGAGACATGTGCCAAGCACATGACCTATGAAAAGGAAAACTCACGTTTAGTATTAAAATAGGAAATTAGTTAGTTTTCCTATTTTGTTTTTTTTAGAATAGTTAATTTCCTTTAAGCAATAATGTTAAGTTTTTAATTATAAATATGTTTGCTTAGAAGAGAACAAAACTCATCCGATCAATCGGTTATAATTCTAATATCCGATTAAGTTTTTTTTTTGCTTTTAATGACAAATACGCACACAGTCTAATCATGGACATGAAGAGTAGGTCAGAGATTATCGAAGAAATATAGTTACATAATACTAGGTGCTTCAATTCAGTTGATAGAGACCGTAACTTCCTAATCACCTTCTCTTTGGGGACTTGGATGCTGATCATGATGGGTTAATCAGCGGCAATGAGTATATGGGTTTGCATCCGTCTAGGGTTCGGCAACGAACGGGTAATGGAAGCTTTTGATAAGGCCGATTCCGACAAAGTTGGATTCTTGAGTGCACCTCAAGCACACCAAGCTCTGTCAAGTCTTGGAGTTGCAATCTCTCTTGCAGACGTAGAAAGTTTCGCGTTCAAGCGGTTCAGCGGTTATAATGGTAAGATCAGTTTTGCTTGCTTTTACCGGATGACCTCTTACGGCGCTCTATTCATGCATCGTCTAGCTCCAGCTCCAGCTCCAGTGGTGGAGAAAGAAGAAGAGATGGTCAAATGTAGTGTTTGTCATTGAGATTTTTCGGTTTGAGAGTTTTGAAGTTTCTAGATTGGTAAGAAAATGTAGAAATGTAAATCACATGCTTGAAATTGATTTTGGAATAAAAATATGTCCAAAACGTCATGATCAAATTTTGCACGAATGAATATTGATACTAAAAACGTATATGAATATGACTCGATCGCGTATAATCATTTAGTACACTTAATGTTTAAATTTTTGTTATATTTTTATGATATAAATAAAAGGTCAATGTTTCATATTTTGCCTAAAATTGTTATAACTCAACTGTTCAACATCAAAATTGTGAAGAAAATAAGAGCTTACCCTTCTGAAGCAAGGTAAGTGGAATAAGATCTGAAGTAGAGAGTTATGGTAAACATTTCCTTCACCAGGTTGCTTCGCCAATCCAACAAAACCCATAAATCTTTTAGAGTCACTGACTTCTATTGCTCAGATTAATCACAGAATCAAAAGACTGCTCAGATTAATCACAGTTAAGGAAATACGTACCATAACTCTCTAAAAAAAATAATTTAAGCTCATTTATATTTTCCAATTTTTGTTGGGACTCAATTCAAGCATAATCACTCTGATATAGCTGGCCCTTCATTTATATTTTCCAAATTTTTAGGGTTAAAATCCATAAATTCTATCAGACTCTATCTAAAAACATTTCTATTTTTTCTTAAATGATTCTCTTTTTTTTTTTGTATGCAAATCATCATAGGAATTAGGAACATGTAATTGTTTATTTATACTCGTTGTTTCGGGTCACGCTAAAGACTTTGGTTGGGTTTTGACCCGACCCGGCCTTAATCGGCCCAAAATTCAACTTAGTCTTATTGTCAAACGTGCTAGACATATCTCCGCATCCAAACGGCCTGAATACCTTTCACTTGGTGGACTCATGATTGTTAAGCGGCCTGAAAAGCTTTCCGATGAACTCAGGGCTCCGTAGTCGACGATGGCGGGTGGGATAACGGATCGCCGGGTCCGACCCATTTGGGGTGTCATCGATTCTGGTCACTGGGAAGCAACGGATCCTGAAATTTCGTGACCACTGGCTTGTTTCGAATTTACTGTTTACTGTTTGAGAGGCTCATTGTGGAGCGTATCAGATCGATGGAATCGCGAGTCATAAACTCTTGCCAATCTCATCTTCAAATTTTGGTTCACATCATCACGGAACCATTAATCTTGGGGTCCAGTCATGACGATCAATCGGCCCAAGTGATTAGGAATTCAAGACAGTCCTTGTTGCAACAAGTCTCTAAACTGCTACATGAACAATCCTGAAGATGATGATGTGGAGACATATCTTTCGTCTCTTGAGAGAAAAGTGAAGGATTTTAAGGTTTTAGAAAATTTTGTGGCATCCGGTAATGTAGACGTTGGAAGTCCCATCTTTGAAGCACTGAAATCATGTGGAGTTTCTCCAAAACTGAGAATTGTCAAAATAAAGCTACTGGAGAAGCTGTGGCAGCATATATCTAATGTTTAATCTAAGAAAGGTCGCTGCTTTCTTGCTTCTTCTTGTTTATTTTTTATACCTTGAGGCGCACCGAAAATCTGTATCCCACTGCGTTAATTTTTTTAAGGGACGTGATGATGATGTAGTATAGGTCCTGGTTGAAGGAAGAGGATCCAAAAAAGCTTAAAGAGTTTTGGTGTCCGAGGATGAGAAAAAAAAACAAAGAAAGTACTAAAGTAGGCCGGCCAGGGGTTCACCTACATCTTCTGGAACAAGAATCATATTAAAAGCAGAAACCGTTTGTTGTTTAGTGGTTACACCAAATCGTGTCTGCGGGTTAGACTAAAAGCTCTCTGTCTCCGACCTTCATGCTTCAGCTCAACTGCCTATAAAAAAGGTATCAACTTTCTATTTCTCTCACAAATTAGAATAGCAATGGAGCAACTGTGGTCCTTTGTGTTGTTGGTTTTTGTAGCTTCACTTGTCAATGCAGAAGTTCACTTCCACGAGTTCGTTGTGTGTTCACTACTTCCTTCCTTTTTGTCCCCTCCATTGTTACTCATATTGATGCTCAAATTAGTTTGTTCTTTTGTGTGTTGGTTAGATCCAAGAGACTCCAGTGAAGAGGCTGTGCAGAGTTCATAACTCGATCACTGTGAACGGACAGTTTCCAGGGCCAATCTTAGAGGTGCGAAACGGTGACTCCCTTGTCATCACTGCCATAAACAAAGCTCAGTACAACATCAGCCTCCACTGGTAACTCCTCACTTTCCCTTGTATCAAATCAGTGTTTGATAATCAAAACATTAGCTATAAATAAAGTCTGCTACAGGCATGGGATACGGCAGATGCGGAATCCATGGGCCGATGGACCAGAATACATAACCCAATGCCCAATTAAACCAGGAGGGAGTTACACTTACAGGTTCAACATCGAAGAACAAGAGGGTACCTTGTGGTGGCATGCCCACAGCAGATGGCTGCGAGCCACCGTCTATGGAGCTCTCATCATCCGTCCTCCGCTCTCTTCTCCTCATTACCCTTTTCCAGTTCTTCCCAAGAGAGAGATTACCCTCCTCTTAGGGGAGTGGTGGGACAGAAACCCCATGGATGTCCTGAACGTGGCCCAGTTCACGGGAGCAGCACCAAACGTGTCAGACGCCTTCACCATCAACGGTCAGCCTGGTGATTTCTACAGATGCTCTAGCCAAGGTACATTTAGTTTATGCTTCCTAGGCCTCAAAAAAGTGTTAGTTTACTTAATATTATGTGTTGTCACAATGCAGAAACTTTGAGATTTCTGGTGGGGTCAGAAGAGACCGTCCTCCTCAGGGTCATCAACTCTGGCTTGAACCAAGAACTCTTCTTTTCTGTCGCGAATCACAAACTCACAGTGGTTGCTGCGGATGCCTCCTACACCAAACCTTTCTCAACCAATGTCATAATGTTAGGACCAGGTCAGACAACTGATGTGCTTCTAACCGCAGACCAACCGGCAGCACACTACTACATGGCGGCACACGCCTACAACAGCGCCAACGCCCCCTTTGACAACACCACCACCACCGCAATCCTCCAGTACAAAGACGCGCCATGTGTTACTCTTCAAGGTAAATCACAGTCACAACGGGCAATACCCGCGCAGCTGCCAGGATTCAACGACACAGCAACAGCAGCATCGTTCACATCGCAGATGAAGAGTCCTTTGAGAGTGGAAGTTCCCCTCGAAACTGACGAGGACTTGTTTTTCACAGTGGGATTGGGACTATTCAACTGCTCAACCCCCAACACGCAAAGGTGTCAAGGCCCTAACGGAACACGCTTCACCGCGAGCATCAACAACGTCTCTTTTGTCTTCCCCAAACGAAACTCCATAATGCAAGCCTATTACCAAGGCACCCCCGCCGGCGTTTTCACCACAGACTTCCCTCCTATTCCTCCTCTCGCATTTGACTATACAGGAAACGTAAGCAGAGGGCTATGGCAGCCTACCCGTGGAACAAAGGCCTACAAACTAAAGTACAAGTCGAAGGTGCAGATTATATTGCAAGACACGAGCATCGTTACCATTGAGAATCACCCAATGCATCTTCACGGCTACGAGTTCTATGTAGTTGGGACAGGTCTAGGTAACTTCAACTCGAGCAAAGACACAGCCTCCTTCAACCTCCTCGACCCACCACGGAGAAACACAATTGGAACTCCTCCAGGTGGATGGGTAGCCATCAGATTTGTGGCCGACAATCCAGGAGTGTGGCTGATGCACTGTCACATCGACTCTCATATATTCTGGGGTCTGGCTATGGTCTTCTTAGTGGAGAACGGCGAGGGGCATTTGCAGTCCGTACAGTCTCCACCATTGGACTTACCCCAATGTTAAGAGACTCTCTCTATACACATACACTTTGTATATCTTCTTTCTTCTCCTTAATTTGTTTAGTATGATGGGATTTTTGTTTAATTAACAAATCATAGACTCTAGATGTTACAAAGATCACATATAGCTTCTGCTCCGATGAATAAAATTGTATCAAACTACTCAGGGCCCAAAAAAGTATCTCAATTTTGCACAAATTTTAAAAACAATGCACCAGCCGGGAATCGAACCCGGGTCTGTACCGTGGCAAGGTACTATTCTACCACTAGACCACTGGTGCTTGTATGTTTCACAAACAAAACATAAACAATATATTCTTACATCATAGTAGACAAGTAACAATAAATGTTAGTACACTCGGGATTTTCAACTTTCAAGTAGACAGAAACTTCGTTACCTTCGCCGCCATGGCCTCCGCGCTCGAGTGCTGGACCAACCGTGGAGCCGGCGACTGCACCGACGAAGATTTAGTCGACCAAGTCCTCATGTGCTCAGACGACAGGTCTGAATCCCTCAACGCTGCTCCGCGTTTCAATCAGACCTCCTCCGCTATGCAGAAGCGGTTTCAGCGTCTCGGGCGCAACGTCTCCGACGCGATCTCATCGCTCAAGAACTCTCTCAGCCTCGACTCGGGGCGTGAAAACCAGAATGCAGCCGGCGGAGGCAGGAAGCTCGTGTGGGGCACTGTCGTGAGAAACTTTGCTAAAATGTATCCTGGAAGCCAGTTGCCCGAAAAGCTCGTCTCTAATCTCAGGAAGCATTACGATTCTTTGCCTCTCAGGTAAACCCCAAACGCTTCAGTTTTACTCATTAGCTAAGCTGCTTAAGCAATGTTTCTTCTTCTTCTTCTTCTCGGTTTCCTAAATTTCTCGGTTTCTGGAAGATAAAACAGCTTATCTCTAGATATTATTGTTGTTATATTTGGTAGATCATGGAGTAATCTGGGTAATTATGCTTTTGTTTTAACAGTTACAGCCAGACTGGTTTCGATATGAAAGAGGTATTTGTACACATAAAACTGATAGATCAAACTTCTGGAGATGACAATCCTGTGTTTGTGATTCAAGAGGTGTGCGATGAGGAAGCTCAGGGTTCTGTGTTCAAGCTCACATTCGCGTGCACTTTCTCGCTCTCATGGTCAACCGTTTCAGGATCTCTTGATAGTACTGCTTCGATTTGTTGTAAGAAGGTACAGATCTTTGAGAAGAAGGGTTTGACTCTCGGAGTTGTTCTCTTTTTAGTTGAGTTCGGACAAGAAAAATTGTTCAAAACCAAGGTAGAGAATGCCCTTAAATGTGCAGTAAGGAAGCCTAAGTCAACCTCTGTGAAGCTCCCGTTTGGCCTCTGCGGCTGTCAAGAACACGACACGGGTGTAGGAGAATTCGGAGATGTTGATGAAGAGTACATTGATGATCGATGCTATAGAGAAGAGTTGGAAAATCCGAATACTAGGATCCAGCTTCAAATGCCATCCCCAAGCTCTTCGTTTTCTGTATCAGTGGATGAATGGCAGACCATCCAATCGGGCGGCGATGATATCGGAACATGGCTACTGAATTCAGATAATCTCGATTTTGGTGATCAGTTTGGACCAAATTCCTTTAAAGGATTTTACAGAGGAAAAAAGGTGGCCATTGAGAAACTAAAAGGCTGCGATAAGGGGAATTCATATGAGTTTGAGATCCGAAAAGATTTCTTGGAGCTGATGACTTGTGGACACAAGAACATTCTGCAGTTTTATGGTGTTTGCATCGTTGAAAACCATGGATTATGCGTGGTAACAAAGCTGATGCAAGGTGGATCACTCCGTGAACTGGTTCTGAAGAAAAAGAAGCTTCAGACAAAGGAGATATTTCGAATTGCTGTTGACATAGCAGAAGGGATGAAGTTCATGAACGATCATGGTGTTGCATTTAGAGACCTTAACACACAGAGAATACTTTTAGATAAGCAGGGAAACGCCTGTTTGGGTGATATGGGAATAGTCACCGCATGCAAGAGTGTCAACGAGGCCATGGAGTATGAAACAGATGGCTATCGATGGCTTGCACCTGAGGTCTGTATTTGTCTTGCATAATCCTAGTTCAGTGTTTTTGTCTATCCCTTCTCCTCTGTAAGCAGATTATATTGGAAAAGCAGTTGTTGACTGCAGTTTGTGAAATGGTTGACATCAGATAATCGCGGGAGACTCGGAGAAGGCGAGAGAGAGTTGGATGAGCAATGCATATAGCTTTGGGATAGTGCTTTGGGAGATGGTGACAGGGGAGGAAGCGTATGGGTCTTGCTCGCCAGTGCAGGCAGCGGTTGGTATTGCAGCGTGCGGGCTAAGACCGGAGATCCCAAAGGATTGCCCTCAAGTCCTCAGATATCTTATGAACAAATGCTGGAACACTTGCCCCTCCACACGCCCTAACTTCTCCCATATCTACTGCGTCTTGCTCGGTGCCATCTCACGGTAATTAGACCCATCTCCACTGTTTCCACGAATTGGACTGTGGCTTATTTGAAGAAATCTGTAGCATATAACTAGTTTATGTGAGTAAAAGAAGAGCACATCAATGTTATTTTCAAAAAGCAATGATTAGGAAAAGCTGAGAAGAAAAAGAAGGGGTTGGTGTATATTGGGTAGCGTTTTGGCTAACCTTGAGGACCCATTTTGGTGATTTTGTGACCGGAATGTAGAGTAAACAGATTCATTTGCAAGCCCACTTTCGGCTTTACACTCTAGTTTTACATTGTCAATGGGCTTAATTTCTTCACAAAATTGTGCCTTGACCGATGAGTGATCATTAACAGAAAAAAAAACAGGTACGACTTCAAATTAGAACAGATTGTTTATGGATTGGCACCTTCAAAGATATAGCGATGTTCATTTCAATTTTATTGTTTCTGACCGGGAAAAAAAAAACCAAGTCAAAGTTTACTGGGTCAATTTCTAGAGGGAAAGACAGTATCGTGCATTGCAAATGGTGTGAATATTTAAAATTAAAATTGCATTTACATTTTCCAACTTTATTAACATTTGTATATATAAGAAGAGGAGAAACGTCCTAAAGCTATAACATTTTTATTTTGAGCAACTTGTAATTGTTGCTCAAAAATAAAAAGACAGAAAAACAAAAGAAAATGAAGAAGGAGCAGACATTGATTTGTCTTCGTCCCTGAACGACGACTTGAACTACTCCAACAAAATAAAGGATGAGTTTCGATCAACGGTGGAGATTGCTCCGATCAGCAATCGCCATCCTCTTCCTCTTCTTTCTTCCTCACAGTCTCACGTTTGGTCTCTGTTTCAGCACCGAAGGTACTTTGTCAGCTTTTCTCTGAATCTATTCCAGTGTTGATGGATGGATATTGGATGGTGTTTTGCAGCATTGGCGCTTATGAAATTCAAAGAGAGAATAGAGAGAGACCCATTTGGAGCTCTGATGAATTGGGGGAAGCTTACTCACTGTTCTTGGTCTGGTGTCGTTTGTTCACATGGAAGAGTTGTCATCTTGTAAGTCAGAGATGAGCAGAGTCTTAATAGTTCCTCTTTCTCATCTTTACAAATTGATGTCTTATTAATGTATACGTAGAAATCTACAAGACCTCTCCCTTCAAGGAACACTTGCCCCTGAACTCGGAAACCTAACTCACTTGAAATCTCTGTAAGTAAACGTTTTTCCAGTACCCATCAAACTATATGTAGACACATATATCTACAATTCTCTTCTTCTTGTGCAGTATTCTGAGAAACAATTCATTTTCCGGCAAAGTACCTAAGGAGGTATCAGAATTGCAGGAGCTTGAGATCTTGGATTTGTGTGACAACAACTTTGGCCAACCATTCCCCTTCGGTCGCAGGCTGCTTCAGATAACTCCCCCTGGCCAGAATCCTGGCTTCAATCAAGTTCCTCCTCCTCCTCTGTTACCATCCCCTCCTCCGTTACCCCCGGGGAAATCCTCCATAGAGATTTTGTCTCCTCTTCCTCCTCCGCAGGATAGAGATGAAAGCCCTCCCGCTGGAGACCCAACCGGTTTCACAAACCCGCCTCCACCAGTTCCCCCTCTAGATTTGCCTCCAGCCCAGCCTCCAGCCCAGCCTCCACCAGTTCCCCCTCCAACTCTGTCTCCATCTCAGCGTTCTTCTTATAAATCTATCCTTTTTATAATAGTCGGAGTGCTCGTAGGTGTATTCGGGGTCATGGCCGCATTGGTGGCCTTCTTTCTTCTCCGGAAGCATAAGGTAATAATGATGAAGCCATGGGCAACTAGGAGCAGCGGCCAGCTTCAAGATGTTGTTATTACAGGTTGGTTCCTGTCCCTGTGTTATGTTTACTCTATTCAATAACACAGCAGAATGATGAGTGAGTTTACTGTACTTATGACTCATGAAGGTGTTCCTAAGCTGAAACTGTCGGAACTAGAAACTGCCTGCGAAGATTTCAGTAACATCATAGGCTCCACATCCTCAGACGCCACCATTTACAAAGGAACTCTCTCCACCGGCTCCGAAATTGCCGTTTTATCAGTCGCATCTGGATCCCTCCAAGACTGGTCAAATGATCTCGAAACACAGTTCCAAGAAAAGGTAGCATCAGAACCTCCTTCTCCCCTTTTACTTACTCCTCTTCTTAAAACCACATACAACCCTGCAATGCAGATACAGAGGTTATCTCAAGTGGACCACAAGAACTTCCTGAATGTAATCGGATATTGCCATGAAGACGAACCCTTCAACCGGATGCTGGTTTTCGAGTACGCTCCTTACGGATCCCTCTTTGAGTATCTGCACGGTTAGTAATTTCATCACCTGAGAATGTTCTTCCATAGAGTCAGCCCCATACCTTTTTGTAACTAAACTGTATTATTAATTGCAGCGCAAGACGCAGAGCACTTGGACTGGTCAAAGAGACTGAGAATCGCAATGGGAATAGCTTACTGTGTAGAACACATGCACAATCTCAACCCTAAACCCATCGCCCACACCAACCTCAACTCATCTTCCGTCTACTTGACAACAGATTACGCCGCCAAAGTCGCTGACTTTACTTTCCTCAGCTCCACACCACTTGATCCCCAGACCAACTACGTCTTCAGCTTTGGCGTCATTCTGCACGAGATCATCACCGGAAAGATCCCGGATCCGGATTCTCTGCTCCACGAAACCAAGCCCGCGAGAGAACTTGTGGATCCGACCCTGAAAAGCTTCGACGAGGATGTCCTGGAGAAGTTGTGGGAAGTGGTTACCGAGTGTTTGAATCAGAGGGCGGAAATGAGGGAAGTGGTGGCTAAGCTGAGAGAGATCACCGGAATAACGGCGGAAGCGGCGTTGCCAAGGCTATCTCCGGCGTGGTGGGCGGAGCTGGAGATCATATCCACTGAAGGAACCTAAAGGGTGTAGATTAGTATATATGAATGTATACACATCAATTGCAATTTGCACAGTAAAGGAATGTTTCATCTCTCTCTTTTCTCTGTATCAACATTTTGTTTTTCATCTTCCAAGATTCAACATGTCGTCTACTAAAAATGATTTATTTCTTTTTGGGGTTTATTTGGAGATTATCGGCAAAATGAATGAAATTGATACCTTGAGAGACTTGAGCTTCCATCCAGTCCAAAGATACCAAACTGATGATGATAGGTCTGCAGAATCTTGTTCAGACTCTCATGGCCACGCCTTAAACGACAAGAAGTTGAGCTATAATTCATACAAACGACAGGTATATTAATAAACCTTTGACTCACACTGGGCTGGGCCCGCCCATGTTAGGCCCGTATAACGGCTTGGTCTGCAACTTTTTCTCAGGACTCTAGTCTTTTAGGGCATCTCCAAAACCACTCTATTTTCTACTCCAAAATTTATTTTGGAGTAAATTTCTCTCCAATTCTACTCCATTTTCCACTCCAAAATGGAGTTTCTCTATATTCTACTTCATATTTGGAATAACTCCATATTCTACTCCATTATAGAGTTAGACTTTTTTAATTACAAATTGATCATTTAAATATTAAATATTTATATTTTATAATTTTTATTAATTTAGTAATGTATTTATCGTACATATTATCAACTATTAACATATATGTATGTAACACTATACGTATTTTTTATGTCATAATTATTTAAACATTAAAAAATTTATTTAAAAAGATTACAAAGTAAAATAAACTTAAAAATACATAACAAATGCTGAAATTAAAGATAAGCAACATAAACAAATTTAACACAACAAATACGATAAATTTAATATTCCCCTAAACCGCTTCTTGGTCCACCAAGATCACTAAAAAATTGTCCAATCTCGGTTTGCTATTGTGAAAGGACCGGTTCGTTTTTGGAAAAAAATGTGTTGCATGACATAATGCACTAATTGATCATTTGTGAGAAAAATTTAGTGTCGGTGATGTTTAATGATAGTATGTAATTTTTTTTATTTAATAAGTATTAAATTTTATTAAATTCATAATTTATAAAAGTTTTGCAAAAAAATAGGTTAATTTGTAATTTTTAGAAATAAAATGCATTATTAATAAAATAAAAAAAGAATCTATTTAAAATATTCTTTTTTGGAGTAAAAAATAGAGTTATACATTGGAGCAAAACACAACTCCATTTTAGAATTGTTCCATTTTGATGTAAAAAATAGAGATATACATTGGAGATGGTCTTACAAAACATCGTGAATATGGATGATTCTTGAATGGTTCAAATAAAAGGAGGATTAATGTATGATGTTAATTTATAGTTCTTATGAACTTAGCCCAAAATCACTGATAAGTTATAATGATATTCTTTGGGAATGATATCAAGTTAGAGTTACCTCTGAATTATGATAAATTCATCTGAAAAGGTAATGTTACAACTCAGATTATCAGACAGCTAGCTAGCTTGAACCAAAGATAATGTTAATTAGAGGCTATCGGATACTTAAACCCTTTGTTATTCTCACTTATATTTGATAGGATTTCATATTCGTTTATTTATGTAAATATTGTTTTTGACGTCATTCAATCCCAAAACGTAAAACATGATCCAATCATACAAACATAGAAACATTGGTCCCTCTAAACCGTGAATCCGTTAGGTTCATCCTCGACGAACCCCATTTAATATAATATTACTAGTTGAATTTTTTTGACTCTAGCCCACTAAAAGATAGGTTATATATATTAAGTCTTCACGTTCATCATTTATAATTACAAAATTACACTGAAAAGTCCAAAAGCTCAAACAACTTTAGGGTGTGATTTCTGGAAAAATAAAGTGACAAGGAAGAAATAAAAAGATGAAAAGCGAGGAAATTAAATACTAAGTGGAAGATTTGTCCTCTTTTATTATCTAGTAGAAAAAATTACTCTGCTTTTTTACCTCTTCTCTATTTACTTGATTGGCAAATTAAAAAATAATTTCATAGTAAAACAAAAAATATTAACTCATTATCTATTCCTCTAATTAATGTTTTCCAGTCACACCCTTAATTTGAATAAGATTAATTAAGAAGCTTCTAATTATTTTCTTGTGTTATTATTTGTATGTGTCATTAATTACATGCATACGCGTATGTGGATAAAAACAGAAAGTAAATAGGACAAAAACAAATGAGAGTTAGAAGACGTAGGTGTGTATGCATGCCAATCACTATATATAGCCGTTTTTTTCTAACTTTATATGCAGGCGTTTTTAATATCATTCAGAATTGGCGTTTTCTTATATTAACAGACAAATCCACTTGTGACGTTGAGAAACGAGAAAATACTGTAATAAAAAATTTATAACCTACTATATATGTTATGATTTTTTTTTTTTTTATATATGTTAGGAATTTTCATTGAGCAATCTATTGGAGATATCTTGGAGAGCAAGATGCGAACCAAGTGTTGTGGGCCATAAGAGTCCGGTTATGAAGTGAAGCCCGTGAACCCAACCGGAGAATATTCTCATAGATATCCTATTGATAAGGATTAGGAAGATTTACATTATTTGGTGTTACCAATATGTCAATGTTAAACACTATATATGTGTCTTATGATCTTGTATCAAGACAACTCAATAATATATTTCATTCTATTATATTTGACATGGTATCAGAGAGGGCGATCCTTGTGGATCGAAGTTAAAAAATTCTGCTTTAAAAGTCTTGTGATCTTACCCGTAGAAGAGATCATGGAGACCGTGACCATCGGTGAAGCCGATGCCGAAGACAATGAAGATGACGTTCACGTGAAGTGTGGATTTAGTTCACGTGGGGTTTAGTTCTTAGGGTTTGGTTTTTTCAATTAATGAAAAAAAGCTTTGGTTTTTTTATTTTTTTCGGTTTTGTTTTAGGCTACGTGTCTTTAGTCTAAGTCAATGTTATGTGTTTTTCAAATTAAGTTCTTAGATATAATTTGGGTTTATGTTTTTGAAGCCTAAGAATTTATCGGAGGGTTTCTAAAGATTTTTTAAGGTTTGGGTTTTTCATGGGTTGTTTTTTTATTTTCTGAGATTTATTCTTTAGTTTACAATTTCTCAGAATTTTCTATATCTTTTTGCTTCTTCTATTACGGGGGAGTTGGTTATGGTTTTAGGGATTTTTTTTTTGGAACGCTCATGTTTTTTAGGTCATTTTCTAGTCCGATTTATGGACTGTCCGAGACAAGGACGATTATTTGTGGAGTTGCAGGATTTGCACCCACGGGATGTTATTATTCCCTTTTTCAAGACCGAAGACGAGCTAAAGTTCCATCCCTATTTTTTTGAAGATTGACGTTTAATCCGGAGGAGTCAGTTGACATGTTTGTTTTGTCCGTCCTCGACAAGTGTCCACAGCAAAGGTGTTTTGCTTTGTGATTGCGGATTTCGTGTTACGCATCCCACCTTTGTCGTGCGGGGGAGTATTGGAGATATCTTGGAGAGCAAGATGCGAACCAAGTGTTGTGGGCCATAAGAGTCCGGTTATGAAGTGAAGCCCGTGAACCCAACCGGAGAATATTCTCATAGATATCCTATTGATAAGGATTAGGAAGATTTACATTATTTGGTGTTACCAATATGTCAATGTTAAACACTATATATGTGTCTTATGATCTTGTATCAAGACAACTCAATAATATATTTCATTCTATTATATTTGACACAATCCAACCGAAAACAAATTGAAGTGAACATTAATTCAGTCAAATTATTTGTTTTCCCCACAAAATTCGAAATCTGTTTTTTCTTTAAAAAAAATCTTCAAAAGGAATAAAAATACAATCCAAACTGAAACTAAAACCATACAAATCATGATACCAAAATAAAAAAAAAACCATACAAATTAATGTATACTGACTTGAAAAATAAAATATTCTGTAAAACGAAACACATGAAATTTGGGTGGATCTAGATACGGAGGTGCATAGCCATAGGGTAGTCAAATCATATGAGCCATTTTCTTCTTCAGCCTCTCTATCTCCGCTCTATACGCCTCAATCTCACCTGTTAATCAGCATTGTAATGCTTATTATATCAATTCTAAATATATATGTAATTAACTTTTATATACGTACCTTGACTGGAGATAAAACGTTGAAGCCAAGCAGACATACACTCCTTAAGCTCCCTTTGCTCACTCTCTAGGCACCGCTTCTGCTCACTCGCCATCCTTACTTGGCAACGCAATACACTCACCTGCCTCTGTATATATAATATTATTATGAAATTATGTATATATATATATTCAGAATTAAGAAGAATGAAGTAAGAGTATATATATATACATGAAGCTCCTTGGATTTCTTCACTAGATCATCAACATATTGAAGCTTCTTCCACCTTGACTTCTGAGCCGCAACACGGTTCGAAACTATGCTGCATAATTAAAAATCGTATAGATATATATATATATATATATATATATATATATATGTATCAGCTGTTTGTCCAAAAAAAAAATATCTATATCTCAAATCGCAAGATAATAAAAAATGATCAAATTATGTAAGCGAACCGTTTGAGCTTCTTAGGGTCCATGGCAGGGTCAATATTTTGACGTAGACGAATGGTGAAGCCAGGCTCTACTTCATAGTTGACGTAACCTGCTTTCTTCTCTTCTTCTTGGCTACCACTATTGGACACTCGAAACGACGTCGGCACGGGGAAGCTCGGCTCGGACATAGTGTTGTTATTGTTTTTTGCAATTAAACTAAATGAAGACAAAAAAAAAGTGTGCAACCTTCAACTAATGTGAGTTTTATTTATAGCCAGTAAAATACATGTTGTATACCCTATTTGCCCTTCTAAATTAGGGCTTTTCATTACTTAAGACAATAACTACGAGAACATGCATGTTTGACCAGTGCATTGTCGTCACTTGTCAATTTTCAAACTTTCTATATATTATCAATATTGATATTTCTATATTGTATGTAGAAAATGTGAATAGTATACTAACTTATTGCCCTTACACATATATAGTGAAAGTACAAAGTTGAAAGTTATAAATGTAAAATTTCATAATCGGTAAAAGAAAGAAATAACTAATATACAATAAAGTGAGAGTGTAGCAGCATTTTTTCTAGACTACCATTTTCAATGTTTTGTTTTTCAAAACTATCTCCAAAAAATACTACGTGTAGTTTTTTTTTAAAAGGGTTCTTAAGCGTTTTTAGAAATGATTATATTTAAATCTTAAAATAATACTGATCATATAAAAAACTCAAAAATGAAAATGCATATGTGGATAGTACGTAAATCGAGTGCAATGTATCTAACAAGAAACAAGAGAATAGAAACATATTTGTCAGTAAAACAAAATCAGTTGAATGTTAATTAATCACTCCATGTGTGTATTGTTATGGCTAATGCCATGGATGCTTTCCACAAAAATAATTAATAGCTAAGTTTCGTGTATGGCAGAATATGGTCCATAAGACAGTCTGTTATTCCTAAGTTTAGACTATTTTATAAATGGGTTAGGATGGGTTTTGTTCATGTGTGCTACAAAAAAAAAAAAAACATTATAACAGATTTCAAGTCTACTTTAACAAAAGATATATTATAAAGTGTATAAAAATTTCTATAATTAAGGAATAGAAAGTGTGTTTCAGTATATTAGAAAGATCGTTAAGTAGTTTCACGGACTTTTCGTTGATTGTACCCGGAAGTACAAAGAGAGCACGATGTTTCTTAGATTGATGAAATTTCACCGAACCTTGTGGATGACTTAGAGAAAGTACGATCATGGATGATGATGAGCTCCACGTGACACTTAGTGCGGTTTATTTGTTTAAATGAATAGTTGCCAAGTAACTTCACTATACAATTTAACAAGTTTGGAGCATTGCATTGAACTTTCACATTAAGAGATTTATATATAGTCCAGAGACCCAAGACTCATTTGTACTTTGGGTCTTTCAAAGAATACTATATATAATCCATAAACAAGCCCAAGTCCAAGAATCTTATACAAAGCTTTCTATATACACCTCTCTCGTTGCCAAGAAACTTCTCATCTCACAAAGACCTTTTTAAAAAAATGATTTGTATGAATCTCACAAAGAGCTTCTCTCACACACTTTGCCCCTTTATAAAACCCGCCAAACCTCTGTTCCATCACAAAAACTGAATTAACTACCAAATTCTACTCTTCCACATTCCTCATTATTTTCCTTTCTTCTTCTTAGGCTGCAAAGATGCTGGACATAGCGTTTGAATTGATCGGAGAAGCCACGTCGAACTCGCTTCTCATGTTCTGTTTTTGCAACCTCATTATAGTCATAATCCTCACTGGATCATCAAAACCCTGTTCGACGGTTTCACAAGATTCCACATTTACTACCTCGGCGAGCTTCAATATGTGCGACCTTGCTTCTTATGATCATGATTGTGGTGATGAAGAAATGATTCTCGTTGATGTTTCATCTGCACAAGATGAGTCTTTGATCGATGCGTCGAGCGTTTCTGACGAAGACGAGGACAAAGAAAGCAGCCGTTGTGGTGATGATGATGATGATGATGATGATGAGGAGGAGGAGGAGGATGATGATGATGAGAGCAATGAGGCAGATGTTGAAGATGAGGAAGGAGACGATGATTTGAGAAAGAGGGTAGAAGAATTTATAGCAAAAATTAACAATGAGTGGAGGCACGAGAAGCTTAAGGCTTTGAATGTAGTTTATTGATTTGATTGAACAAACAAATGGATCAATTTTAACCGTTTTGTATGGAGTTGTACATACTTTTTTACCTATGTGTAACTTTATAACATAAACTTTTCAAGGTAAAATAGAGGCTGAAAGTTACATTTTCGTAGAAGTTTTGTGGAGAAACGAACAGTAGTTAAGTTTACCTGTAATTAGCCAACGGCCTTGTTGTTGTTTAAACACCGTCGTTTTGTAACTGCGCCATCTAAATTTCCAGCCGTTGCCTTTTTCCTACAAAATTTCCAAAGACGGAGAGAGAGAACAAAATGATGATCATCATCATCGCGGTCTTGCCTCATTCTGATTGATGTTCGATTTCAGATGCTCTTCCTGAGACAATGGATCCGGATTCAACGGATATATTTGCAGAAGATCTCTCTGTCGAGGAATTCGACATCGATTTCGAATTCGACGCCCCTCGATTCTATGATTTCTCAAAACCGGAACTGGATTCAGAAACAGAGGAAACAGAGCTTTGGTTTGAGTCAGCTGGAAACTATCCTCCTCCGCGTAAGATGTGTGCATATTTTGATCTGCATATATATATTGGGGATTTTGTTTCCTGATAATGGTTATGCGTTTCACTCAGCATTTAGCCTAAGTTTGAGATGGAGATTCGATGACAAACATCTCGAGATCCCCAAACCCATCTCAGATAAATACAACGGTATGTAGAAATTTCTGTCTTTGGCTCTGTTTTCTTGTAACTCATGGCTTTGTTTATGGTGATCAGGGTTCATATATTACAACCAAGCTGCTAAATATATTCCCAAGGCGACACACAAACCCAAATCCAAACCCTTTTCACGAAAGAACTCCACTTTGACCAGACCCACTGCTTCCTTGTTGGCAAGACAGAACAAACCTCTTGACATTTACTCTGTTCAACTTCTCACAAGGTATAACATATTTCCTCTTGATCAGTCTTTTTGTTTTCAGCTTCAACTGATTTTGATGTTTCATAGATGTCAGAAATCATTGGGGAAGTTCGATGACAAGATCTCTTCTCTCTTATACTCTATGCCTCAAATCCAAGATACCAAGAGGCAAAAACTTGAATCCGGCTTCTTGCGCAAGGTCTACTACACTCGTTGCTCTCTCATCTTATTGAACCCATTTTTGTTTTGGGGACTAATGTTATTTAACTTTGTGAATTAGGTAACACGGCTGGAACAAACTCCTTTTGAACATAAGATTCCAAGGAAGGTAATGCGCTTGAGATTTAGACATTCATGGTATCATCTTCTTGTATATGTAATTCTATTTTGTTGTGTTCACAGGGATCCAAAGTCACTGTTCCAAAGGAACCTAACCTCAAGACGGCCCAAAGAGCTGTGAGACACCGGTAAGGACTCTCTGACATGTTTTGGTTCCTTCCTTTTTAATGGTATATTTACTACTACTCTGCTATGAATCTCTTTCAGGTTTAAGGCTAATTCAGCACCCGAGCAGATCGCGAAATTCAGCTCTACTATGAATAGAACAGTGCGTGCGTACTTCTTTTTTTTTGTTTCTTTCACTGCCATCAGGTTTATGAAGCAGTAACAGAAACAAATTTTTGTTTGTGACTGAACGCGTATGCAGGTTCAAGAAAGTTCTTCAACATCTTTGCCTAAAAAGAATACGCCTCGCTCTCAAGGCTTCCAGGTCTAAATCTTCTAAAATGACATCTTGAAACACTTTAGTCTTTATCATACCACAATTTTTACCAGCATTCTATTCTTTATTTTTGATTTCTAGGCATTTCATCTAAGGACATCTCTTAGAGCGAGGGAACGCTCTTCAAGTGTAAGTCTCAAACTCGACACACAAACCTTTTGTGCTGTTTGTTGATCTCTCATCTCTCCAGTTACAATGATGCAATTCTTCTTGCAGGCTAAAAATGCACCCGCGGATGATCATACACACTCCCTAACGTTAGTTAGTCCATGAATCTTTTCTACATCCCATTCCTTTAGTCCTTCTTCTCTTGCATTGACTCACACCAGAATCAAGACTCTCCAGAATGTGCAGATCAAAGTCTGTTGGTTCCAGAAAGGGTATGAAAGTCAAGGAAACTCGCAGCTCAAAGGCAAGCTGTCAAGTTTATGAATCTAAGAATTGCCCTCTAAGTCCTTCAAGCTCAAAGGTGATGCAGGTTTCCTCCCTCAAATAGAACTAGAATCCATGAAAGGACTTAGATTGACATAAAAATAATACTCAAGAATCTCCCCTTTCTTGATATGTAGACATCAATTAAATGCGGTGAAGCAATCAAAAACAAATATGAAAACAATTTTCCGAGGGTAAGTCACTCATACTGCAGGTTGGTTCTTGAAACTGTTAGTCTGTTACAATGTCTTCATGGATCATGTAATATGGAGAACCAATCATCATTCCCCGAAACTTCGTTCTTACTAACACCGTGTTTTTAGTTTATCCAAGGAATTTGAAGCTCCAAGGGACACACACTTTAGAGATGAACCCTTTATTGAATCTCTCAGCAAAGTAAGGAGGGTTCACGCTGCATTTAATTTGTCTTTTGTTACTAATATTAACATTGTTACCTTTTCTTACAGCTGTGCCTCACTTCAGATAACTGATGGCGACATCAAAACATCAGTCGCATTAATTTTGGATTAGTTGCTTCTCTTACTCCAAGACATGGCTATGAAGAAATCTGTGAGCTTCATTGGGAACCCACTGCTTCGATCTGTCCAAACACTTTTGGACCCAACAACACATCTCCATCAGATGCATTCTAACGAGAGTATGGATTTGTTGGCAGGACATTCACCAGGAAGTACCCAATCGCTTCTAAAGATTCACATTTGTCAGAAAGCATGTATATATATGCTCTTAATTAGATGATAGAAATTTCATAAATATGCAACGCTTGTGTTTGGTCGTCAATGGATAATGTACAAAAATTTTACATAGTGTGACAGAAGAAGTACGCATTAAAGGATGTGTGCATTAAAAAGATTGAAAGACTTTTAACGAACTCGTGATTATGTCCTTTGGAAACCAACAATTAACTTCACCTACTCATTCACCTATAGCATGTTCTTGTCTTTAATGCCTTCTATTTTCTCTCCCTTTCCCAAAATGCCCCCCATACTAACCCTAAATCACATAAAAACCTGCCCCGCTCATCTGCAATTTCGCCGGAGAAGACGGCTTCTTTGGAGGTGGAGACGGGAGAAGAGAGAGCAGAACCCTAGAGACCTCCTGCATTGCGGGTCTTTCCAGAGGGTTTTGCTTGGTGCACAGAAGAGCCAGCCGAAATGTCTTCTTGATGTGCCCTGAGTCCACGCAAGTCACTGACACTTCTGCATCAACCGCTTCCATCACCGTGTTATCATCCGCCTTCGACAGTATCTGCAACAGAAACCAAACGATATCTCATTGTTTCCAAGAACAAGCTTCAGTGACACTATATTCCATGAGAATTCATACCATTTGATGCAAGTTGGCCTCCTTATCCACAGCCTTCTTCCCGGTCATAAGCTCAAGAAGGACGATACCAAAGCTGTAGACATCAGACTTCTCGTTCAGACGAGAAGTACGAGCATACTCTGGATCTATATAGCCTATGGTTCCAAGAACATATGTTGAAGCATAAGTTTTGGTGGCTGGTATACTCTTGGCAATCCCAAAATCTGACAAACGCGCTTCGAAATTCCCATCAAGGAGTATGTTTGATGACTTGATATCCCGATGGATGATCCTAGGAGTGCAGTCGTGGTGAAGATATGCAAGTCCTTGCGCAGCTCCAACCGCTATGTTCAGCCTTGTTTCCCA
The DNA here is from genome assembly GCA_030161315.1 of Eutrema japonicum. Lineage (NCBI taxonomy): Eukaryota > Viridiplantae > Streptophyta > Magnoliopsida > Brassicales > Brassicaceae > Eutrema > Eutrema japonicum. Next base: position 54,160,476 of record BSQW01000005.1, on the reverse strand, counting down.
GTCAAGCTTCACTTTCTTCCCAGGCCCTGCTTCATACAATCACTACTTTTAAGTCCTCCGAAACTAGAAAACAAAATTTGAAAAGTATGTAATTGACCCAAGAGAAGATGATTAGCAAACCATGGAGAAGGTCCCAAAGAGAGCCATTTTCCATGTAGTCGTAGAAGAGGAGGTTGCCAAATGGAGACAAGGCATATCCATGCAAGCTCACAATGTTTCTGTGTCTTATGCTCCCAATGGTCTCGAGCTCTGTCTCAAACTCACGCAAGTTGTGCTGATTGAAGATTCGCTTAATGGCAATAGGTCGGGAACTTTTGGAGGTGCACTTGTAAACCGTGCTAGAAGCGCCGTATCCAATGATGTACTTCTCGCTGAGGTTCTCCGTCACTCTCATGATATCATCAAACGTGTGAATAGCCATGTCCATGTGAAGAATCACCATCTTCGTTGACCCTGAAGGTTCCATACAAGTCTTATCACGATGCTGCTGTGAACTCTAATGAACAGGAGAAGAATAGAGAAACTGTGAGACCAGTACCTTCAGACTGTTTTGGAGAACCTTTCAAGACTTGTTTCTGCTGCTTTGACTTGTAAACCGCAATGACTATCATGCATATGAGAGTAATGAAACCGAGAACCATACAAATCACGGAAGTTCTGGTGAATACTGTCAAGGGAAAGAAAAGTCCAATAAAAAAGTTAAGAAAATTGTCGGTTAAAGACAGTGGAATAGGATAAATGCAAGTTCAGATACCTCGTGACTTGGGAAAAGACGGGCCACATATCGATCCAACCCAATTCCCGCAAAGAAATGGATTTCCAAAGAAGCTGTAAATGAAATTATAGATTTGGTATACTGATCATATGACAGGTTAAGAGAATTGGAAATATTGCAAAGCTTATACCTGGCCGGGGTAAAATGTGAGAAGTTCTTCATAGGTGGGATTATTCCAGATATATTGTTGAAGGAGACGTTCCTAAGATGTGTATAGAGAGAAGGAAAGAGATTTGATTAAAGAGTCAATCATAGCACTATCTGAGAGAAAACATCTGTACAACAAAAGAAAACTCACAGATTGACAAGACTGAAGCAATTCGTTAGCTGATCTGGAATTTGCCCATGAATCTTGTTGTTGTTCAGTACTCTGTACAAAAAAAAATTGATTTCTCTGTTTTAGATGGTAATATGAAAAGGAGAAGTGATGGTTTTACTTACAGAGAGTTAATGTTCTGCAAAAGGCCAAGTTCAGTTGGAATAACACCAGCGAGAGAATTGAATGATACATCTCTGAGAAGGAAGGAAAAAAGTTGGTAAAGAGGATGTTTTATCATAAAGGAAGAACCTTTCAGCACAAAGAAATACTTTACATGATCTGAATGCTTCGGAGATTCCCAAACTCTGCAGGCAACGGCCCATTGAGATGATTTCTGCTCAAGTTTCTGAAAATTAAAGCACATCTCAAGTCAACAAACCCAAAAAAAAAAACAAAAAATGTGCAAGCAATGCAGCTTCAAGGGTTGATGAAGACATACAAGATGAGAAGATGCTCAAGATCACCAAGTGTTAATGGTATTGACCCTGAGAAATTGTTGCCGGATAGATCTCTGAAACCAAAGCTTGTATGAGTTGGTCCACATATAAAGAAGAATAAAGTCCTAAAGGGGAATGAGGATGTAATGAACCAGAAAATAACATACAAGGTATCAAGATTGATAATATAGCCAAGCTCAGCATGTATTTTGCCCTTGAAACTGTTTGAGGAGAGATTTCTGCAATTTACAGCGTTATATCAAGATCAACACAGACTAATTATGCAGAGAATCATTCTTGAAGCTTACAAATAAGTCAAGCTTCCAAGATTCCGGAATCCAAGTGGTATCGAGCCACTCAGGAAGTTCCCATGCACATTTCTGAAAACAAGGAAGGCAGAATAAGCTTTCTGTAAAGTAAACAGGCAAACAAAAAAAAACAGGAAGAAAAAATTGCAAAAGGGTTTATCTCATATCTTACAATTGATTCAAGGCAGCACAAGAGCTAATGTTAGATGGAATCGGCCCTACAAGATGGTTGTTTGCAAGATTCCTAAATGGTGGAAAGATACATCAATCAGCTTAACGAATAGGAAAAATAATGATATATTGATTCAAACACTGGAGGATAAGAACTCACAGTTCGAACAATTGTTCCAGCTTCCCAAGCTCAGGTGGGATGGTTCCCACTAGTTCATTGTCATTTAGTTGCCTGCGAATTGGTAAACCCTCGAGAGATGAGCTTAAGTTTTAAGTTGAACCATATTGAAGTTGCAAAATTTCAATCTTACAAATAGCTGAGTCGCGACATATTGCCAAGCTCAGATGGGATTGGTCCTGTGAGCTTGTTGCCATGGAGGTACCTATTATCAAGAATAACTTTTATTTGTCTGTGCGAAAATCTGACCATATGCATGACAAAGTGAGTATGAGTAGAAAGCAAGGGACTCACAGTTTTCCAGTAAATGATAGATTGCCAAGTATTGGTGGGATAGACCCAATTAGTTCATTGTCACTCAAATCCCTGGGCATTGGATAAGTTATTTTCACCGAGTCAGAAGCGCACGAAACGAAACCTATAAAATAAGTGTTTTAATATGAACAGAGCTTACAAAACAGCAAGGGCCTGCATTAGACCAATCACTTCCGGAATTCTACCAGTCAACCTGTTTCCTTGAAGTGACCTGCAAAAAGACCCATCACCACTTTACCATATATATTGCTTTAACAACCAAACAAGAGGTTTAAGACAGTCTTAACAATACTTACAGAGTAGCTACTTGGAGGAAACCAATATTGTAGGGTATTACTCCAGTAATCTGATTATAAGATACATCCCTGAAAATGCATAAGACGAATAAGTTCACACAAGTTCTGTGCTGAATATTCAGAATGTTTCCTTAAAGTAAAGACACATACAGGATCTCAAAGCTTGTGCAATTTCCAATGCTATCCGGGATAGTTCCAGTTAGGTTGTTGCCTCTCACATCACTAACAACAACAAACCGGATACAATTACAACTTGCTTGAAATCACGAGGTTAAAAGAGTTATTGAAAACTTGAAAGGGGGAAGAGACGGAATCACTTACAAGTACCACAAGCCCGTAAGCTGACACATATCAGGAGACAATGTCCCAGTCAACATATTCCCACGTAAACCGCTGCAAATAAAACACATCACAGTCAGAAGATAAATTTCCGGTTGCCTCCAGAACTCAAAATAAGTAGATGATGAACTTACAGATACTGTAAAACCTCATTCCAGTAAAGTAACCTAGGTATCTCACCAGTTAGCTGGTTTCTTGCAAGGTCACTGCAGGATCATATGCAGAGAAAGAAATATCATTGAAATGATCACTTTGTTTTCAATAACTTGACTCGCTCATAAATAGATGGCATCATAATTAAACTCACAGGGTCTTAAGGTTTGGAATTTGGGTTAAGGTTGCTGGTATTGGGCCTGCGAGCTGATTATTCTTAAGGTTCCTGCATTAGCCAGAGGGTGAAACAGTTTACAAACACACAAAAAAACGCCAAAACCGGCAAAGGGGACACACGAATGCGAAAGAAGAGAACACATACAGAAACTCAAGCTGTTTGAGTTTAGAGATTGAAAACGGTATGTCTCCAAACAAGAAATTAGTGGAGAAGTCCCTGAACAAGAAAGGTTTGCATACATATTAAATGGAGATCAAATAAATTCACAAACTTGATAATTCGAACATTCAACAACAAAAACTTACACATAAGCAAGAGAAGCACAGTTTCCAATCTCATCTGGAATTTGACCACCCAATTTATTTCCCTGCAAGTCTCTGTTATTTGCAAAGAAACATAAGGATCCAACACCATGGTTACTCACAAACATCTATAAATTTAGAGAGAGAAGAGAAGACAAACATTGATTGCAAATTCCTGAGATCTCCAAGGGCTGGTGAAATCTCCCCTCCAAGATTCAGATTGGACAGGTTACTTCCAGCAGATAAAAAAAGAAGGTAAAAATCAGAAGAAAACAAAAAAAAACTGAATCAAGTGAGACAAAAGCAGAAAAGGAACAAGAAGAAAAAGATCCTTACAGAGAGACAACGGAGAAGCTAACATTGTCGCAAACGACACCTCGCCAAGAACAAAAGTCGTTGTTGTGAACATCGTCCCAGTCAAGAAGCATATTCGCCACGTTGCTGAATGAGGCCTTTATCGCCATCAACGCTTTTCCTGTGCAAATTCGAAAGCTTTTTAATATTTAATAAAACAAATCAAAAAAGGGATTATTTAATCATTTGAAACTGATGATAGTCAAATGGTTAAATATACCAAAATCCCACTAGATAAAGCTTTGCTGTAATCATCATCGTATTTCTGGGTAATTTAAAGTTGAGGTTTTCTAAGCACAAACCAAATGACTATTGGGTAGAAAAAACAGAGTTTTCAATTCTTATCTTCTTGGCAACAATCAGTATTAGGAGAAAATTTGAGGGAAAACCAAAAAAAGAGACGCATTTACAAATCCTCAGAGAGCAAGCACCGTTAAACCCGAATTTCTGGAAAAAGACCCGAGTCAGAATTAGTGAAAGATCTCTTGTGGCTTCTTCGTCAGTGACAAAAATACGAAACTTTTTTTATTAACTTTATCAAAAGCTTGTGGGGAAATAGACAAACAAAAGACGTTTCGAAAGAGTAGAACCTTCATTGTTCATTGGAGAAACAAAACCGATAAGCATGAAAACCACCATCCCCAAACATAAAACCAAGCCTTTCATTTTCTCTATCCTCCTCCTCCTCTTAGTCTTCTTCTTCTTCTTTCTTGAGTGTAACAACAAGAAACCCAGAATCTCTAAGGACCCTTTTTCTTTTTAGGGAAAGCCAAAGCCTTTGAGAAGTTTCTAGGAAGAAGCGAAGTTCAAAGAAGCAAAAAGGGTACAGAATCGATCTGCCATTGTTGGGAGAGAAGTGAGAGGGGACCGGCACAGGCGATTAGCGTGAACTGGAAGGAATGCAGAGCAGAGATGTTTAAAGAAGAGAGAGAGAGAGAGTAGAGTCTAGTAAACTAGAGGGTGAGCTCCGACGCCATGAGAGAGAAACTTTAGTATTTTAGACAACGACAAATAATGTCAGAGCGAGTATATACATACATCGATATATGCATTTGCTGTGTACTTAAACTCTGCTAAAAACATCTCCGATCATCTTTAATGACACACTGATCGAAATGGTTTAATTTGTTATTTACCACATAAATCCACACAGAGCCTGAAAGAGATGATACTTGGTTAATTAAACAGTAAAGTAACGGCGTTAGGAATATTAAACGGAGATTTGTCCGTATGATTTGACGGCGACGGTTGTACAGTAGCCCTGGGCATCAATACTCGTTACCCGCCCGACCCGCTCGACCCGTCCCGTACTCGGCCCGTAAAACCGGGTACCCGACTCGTTCAAGTCAAGTATCAAGCCGAGTTAACCAACTACTTGCAAGTAACGGGACAAGTCCAAGGCGAAAAATTTTTTTGACTACTTGTCCCGTTACCCGGCTTGTTCCCCGTTACCCGGTTTGCTACTTGTACCCAAGACAAGACAAGTAATAGAAAAAACAAGGCAAGTAATGGAAAACAAGACAAGTAATGGAAAAAGCAAGGCAAGTAATGGAAAAAACAAGACAAGTAATGGAAAAAACAAGGCAAGTAATGGAAAACAAGGCAAGTAATGGAAAAAACAAGGCAAGTAATGTAATTACTTGTTGAGCGGGGACCCGTACTTGCAAGTACGGGTACGGGTCAAGGTACCCGCAAGTATCAAAAATCTGGGCGGGTACCTTGATTCAGCGGGTACCCGTTTTAGCGGGTCCAAGTACGGATCAATATTTTCATTACCCGTACGGGGCGGGTCAAGTAGCAAGTCGGCCAAAATAAGCGGGTACCCGCCCCGTGCCCAGGCCTATTGTACAGACAAGCGAAAAAACGCCGTTTTCCAATGCAAGGAAAAGAAAAGAAGGTCTTTTTAAGAGCCCGGTGAAAAGACATTCCTCTGTTGAGAAAAATCCCGTTTACGCGCGCGTGCATCGAAAATCAATCTGATCCAACGGTTGATAGGAGCGTCTACACGAAATGTATCATGGATTGCGAGTTAGAGAATCAGACCATGCTCTTCCTTGTGACAATTAGTTAATGCTCTGCTAGTGAGTGATTGGATGTACAAAAGCAAGAAACCGGTTTGACCGGTTCGGTTTAGTGGCTATCCTTTTTATCATCAACCTCTCGTTGTAAAATCTTCATCTTTTTCAGCTTTCCATAGTTTTACAATGAATCTTTTATAAAATATCGATAAGATTTGTCTCCTTTTTGCTCACATCTTTATCTCGTAATTACTTTGATTAATTTTGGCATCGACATTGTACTACTAGGTCGAATGAGTTTGGTAGAACTGTAGATTGCAATAAATAAACGTAATATAAAATTAATAATATAGTTGAAAAATATGAGCAGTACTTACACTGTAGAATCAATGTTAAAAGAAAAGAGCAAAGATCGTGTCTAAAGCTATCATAGGATAGCCTCGTATAAAGCTGTTGCTCTTTCTCTATCTCTATCGAAACTATATTCGTTTTCTTTAGCGTTTTTTTCTTTTTAACATCTTTTAAGAGTTTTGGATTTTCTTTCTTTATTTAGGGTTTTGATTTTCTTACTTTCTTTTTGTCTCCTGTTATCGAAAATATTTCTTATAATCTTACTCGATATTAGGTAATTTGTGTTGGTAAATCTGTTGTTTGGAAGATAAACAGCGTATCTTGTGCTAAGCTGATTGCTTGAGTTGATTACTAATACCGTTTTGTCGTAATGAATATTTTGTTTTTTCTAAGAGCTAGCATGTAAATTTCTCATAATCACATTAAAAAGTTATTGAAGTGATGGATCATGTTCAAGTCATGAGACAGTAGGGCCCAAAAGATATCTAAGAAAGATTGGTTAAACCCCAACCGTCCGATTAAACCGATAATTGATCTCGTTAGTTCTCGGTTGCCCTAATGTTTTGGCAGCTTCCTTTGTGATCATATCAATCCTCTTTCCAAGGTTTTTTAAAAAAAAAAACTAAATTCCTCCTTCCAAGTTCCGACATCAAAACAAAAGGAAAATAGATTTACAATTTTGAATATAAAAAATGTATATCATTATATGGTAACGTATACAATAGAAAGATATATCGAATTACGTATGGTCTTCTTAGCTTAATATAGACCGACCGTATCTTTTTCCTTGCTGGTTCCGATCTTGATTCTTCTATGTTGTACGACTTACGTACTACTGGTCAAACTTTTTGATATCTGTGTATATTCTAAAGGCAAACCAAAAGAGCGCAAATATTCGAAGATTACACCATAACATACTATTATGCCGCTTTATTCGGACTTATCACATGTTCTCATAAACCTCCTGTTTAACCCTAGCTCGTCTCGTTGAAATCGACTCACCATGGCGACATCTGCCGTTTAAAACATGTATTCAAACAAAGAAAAACAAAACTAATCAAATTAATCTTTGAAATTTAGCCGCATAAGTATAGTACTAACTTTTCTGAACATTTATTTCAAAGTGAAAATATATTAACTTAAGCAATGAAAATTACTCGAAAACAATATGAACAAAAGAAGATATTTGTGAATATTCGTAAATTAGTTTCGTAGATTCAGTTTCCTTTGTTGGTATAGTTTTCTTATAGACTAAGACAACGAGTCCACTTGGGATTTTTCTTCCGCATTGGTGTAAAACACGTATATAAGTGTTAAAGTGTATATGGTCTCATATCTCAACCATTTCAAACAAGTTTCCTACGTCTACATTTTGTGTAAAAGAAAGAAGAACACAAGTACAATATTCCACTATGGTTCATCAACTTGTCTAGTCTTCAATTTTGATGGAACACATACTTAAACACGATTACAGTTAATGCTCGATCTTGGCTCTACAAGATTCTAATAACAGTTTTTAATATGTTTTATATATGTTTTCAACTTACTGTTAGATCTCTAAAATCAGAAACATTCAAAACGCAAAAAGCAAAAACATAATTTAAATCTAAGCTGTTATAATTAAAGAAAACATTGTTTACCCTATAGCATCACATTGGAAATGATCTCTAAACAATGTTTAGAAAACATATTTATGTAAAGCATTTAACCTTTTGCTTCTCGACCACTTGCTCCAATGGGCAATGGAATTCAACTTCGGACCACAATATAAAAGCGTGCACATGCTAAACTCACGTAGATCAAACCAAGTTGTATTAGCCATGACTTAAATTTCTTTATATATAGGTTCACGGCGACCACCAATTTTCAACTGCGACAGTAAAACCAGTAGACTTGGTGACTATTTTAGCGGTAAAAAAAAAAAAAGTAAATCCACATCAACGTAAAAGAATAGATGGGGCTCGTATATCCACATGATATTACTCTAAGTCGTGTGGAGGTTTAGCTATATAAGCAAGTAAGTAACTCTATGCTTTTAGACTCGAACGGTGAATGGTTCTAATAAGTAACAAGACCATTCTGCACGCATGCTAGACTAGGCCTAAACTATACCAATTCAATTATTATTATGTTATTATTCTCACTCTTGAATATTTGTATATTTTTGTCATTTCTGCCGTAACAATAAATGAGGTGTGGTGTTAGCTGCAGTGATCCGGTTAGTGGTGTGGACCGTGGTTGTTGTTGTCTTTCCTTTTTTTAGGACCATGGTTGTGGTTGTTGTTGTTGACATGTTGTCAATATTGAACAGTTAGGAGTTCTGGTGAATTATGACTTGTGGAGCTAGTATCGTCAAAAAAAGTTGAATGAAGTTTTGAAATTGTTAAGGATATATATTAGTCAATGTAATTTGTAGACTATACAAAACTGTTGGACTCCATCGTATGTCACAAATGCATATAGTAAAATACATTTACAATACATAATACCTTAAAGTCGATAGCTCAGACATCGGCTGCAGAACAAAAAAAATTTACATGCTCATGTTTCTAGTACAAAAAAGATATATGAACCTTTTCTTAAGATACATGAACTTGAGTTGCAGAATTTTGTTGTTTCAACAAAACATATTTTTAATTTTGCATTACTTCAAAGAGTTTTGTTCTACGTAATGTCACATGTGTGTTCACCAGGTGCAAGGATTTTTCTTATTATTGTTTTTTTTTGTAGTTTTTATCCATTTTCTATAACGAATTCTTATTTTCTATTATAAACAAAAAAAAATATAATGGTTGACAAAAAAATATGCCGAAGGAGAAAGAGAATAATAAGAAACATACTATCAAACAACATGTTAATATCACACCCACATGATTTTTTAGTATCTTTTTTGCAAACAATTCACTAATTTAGGCGAGCATTTATTTGTAAGTAAATAGGCAATAAAAAGTAAATAGAGTTTGTTTACGTATATAGCAGCCTAGCTCAAGCCTAGAGTGTCAGAGAAGAGAAGCGTGGATTTTACCGGATCCGTGGTAAATTGTTGGACAAAAGCCGTGGCCGCCCGTGAACGTGGTTTAGTCAGATAAGATTGCATCCATAATCAAGCGATCCCAGCCGTTAAACTGGTTTTATACGTTTGTCACTGCGCATCTATGATTTTAATCTATGTTTAGAAATTTGTTCTCAACTCCCATCTTTCTCACTTTACAATAAATCAAGTATCTTGCACACTTTATACTTATAGGCCAGAAAAAGAAAGATGATACATTGATGATTAAATTATATTTTACTGATTTAAGGATTAGAAATGAATTTGAGATGATTACCATTCCTTCAAATCTCTATCTTTACCATGATCAACTTCTATTTTTATCTTTCTTCTACTACTAGATATAACTTCAAATCTCTATCTTTACCACGATCAACATAGATAATTCCTAAATATACCAAAAGCACTTTAAAGCTTTTTAGTGTAAGCACCTTTGTAAATATATGTTGTGAATTGAATCAACAAGTACATTATACTGCTAATAACTTTTGTTTTTTTTATAAAGTAGAGAGGTTTGTCTCAACTTTTCTTTAACACGAGCATCCCCAACTTTATCTTTCACATCTCCATACTATTATTAGCTTCCTTAGCATTGAAAAATAGCTTTAAATGTTTAACTAGTTTCAAACCAATGCAGTTCCGAATACTAACTGCAGATGCAATAATGGCTGTCTTACAAAGTCAGATCTTAACTTCTCATTTGCTAGTTGCTGCTAGCGGTAATGTGAAAGAGCTGCCACTTTGTATACAAGGCCTACATCTGACCCAAATATCGGCCCAATAGTCACCAACGCACTAAAAAGTAGAAACTAGACCATCACAATTTGAGACATGAGTCTCGCGGAAGACATATGTCTCTTCCAAGAGGTGATGACGTGTCGCGACGTGATTCGTCGCGACATAAAAAAAAAAAATTTAAAAGAACAAAAAAATAAAAACCGGAAGACACGACTTACATGTCTCCATTGTGGGTGCTCTAAAGCAAAATATTATATGGTTTGACATTTTTTGTCCGAGGAGGGAGAAACTATTTTTTTGCACCAAAAAAGCTTGTCTTTCATTTTCACCTGTACAGTTTTATTTAATTACAAATCATATCAGATTTTTAATCTATCTAATTCGCTATATATTGTTTTAGAAAAATGATCGGACTCTTATATCTTTAATTGTATTTAAATTTGTTTTACATGAGCTGAACTATTTTGTGTAGTTTTTTATTTTCTTTAAAAAATATCAATGGCGACGTGTTTATAATATCAAGATATATTGCATATCAATAGATTGATTCCTTGTGCCAAGTGTCCCATAAGAAAACTAGTCGCAGCTGATGACGACGAAAATCATGCAATTTTAACAACCCTCTTTTTTTCTCGCTCTCTCTCTTCACTTTTCTACTCTTGCTTCAAATGACGATCACTTATCTCTATTCCTCCATTCTCTTCTCCGCCCTCATCTTCGTCACGCATGGCTTCGACCTCAGCCTCATCCAGGTTTTCTTTTTCAATTATTCAATTTTTTCTGGTTAGCAAAAACAAGAACTGGTTTTCTGGTTTCCTGAATTTCTTTTCCCGGGAAAATCCTGTAGATGGAAGCCGGAATATGTCCGTATACGGTGGTTGTCATGACGAGCTGCGTCTCTCCGGAGTCGACAAGGGATCAGATCAGTATCGCTTTTGGTGACGCCGACGGTAACCAGGTTAATTAGAGACAAACTCCGGTTTAATCTCCAGGCTCTACAGAGTTATTATGAAATGAATCGATTGAAATAAAGAAAAATCAATGAGATATAGAAAATAATAAATAAAAAAATTATCCCACTAATTCTCCTGCATAGATTTCCCTTTTTAAATTTATTTATTTTCATTTGAATAATTAAAGTGTTTATTTCGTTGAAGGCTAAATGTAGATGAATGGTTAATTTATCTCAAGTCTTAACTATACAACTTTTATTTGCATGTGTTTTTTTTTTCTGGTTAATAACCGGCATGTGGGTTATATGCATGTAACTTTGCGGTTTTAGGTGCAAGCACGGAGGCTAGGCGGATCAGTAAGAGGAACAGGGAGTTTGGGGAAGTGTTCAACGGACACATTCCAAGTCAAAGGTCAATGTCTGACTAACCCTATCTGCTCTCTCTATATCCACCGGGATGGACCCGACGGTTGGGTCCCGGAGTCCATCGAGATCTACTCAGAAGGTTCAAAGTCTGTCAAATTCGATTTAAGCAAGAGCGTGCCTCAAAACACTTGGTACGGCCAAAACAACTGCAACACCACAGGCCGACCGTCGTCTCCCGAGCTACCTCCACAGGAGACACCTGCTATCCCACCGCCGTCTCCTCCACGGCCATCTGCTGCTTCCGGGCGTAATGGAGATGGTGAGAGTGCTTTTCTTGCGTTTGCCACTGCCGTTGCCGTTGCGATCGCCGCAATGGTGCGTTAGGATTACTTGCTTAATGAGCATGTTGCATACCCTCGTGAGACTACTTTTTTCGTCGAATGTTTTGTTTGTTTTTGGTTTTGTTTCAGCCTCAAGGTTGTTGTAGAAAACATAATTAATGAATTACGAAGTACTAAGTTTCATTTAAAATTTGTTTTTTGTTTTATACTTGTTTTAAATTAATATTTCTCGATAATATTTATTGCTTAAAAGGTTTTTTATATAAAAATGGAGATAATTACTTGTGATCTTGCAAATTCACCTAAAATCTTTTATAAAATGAAATAGATGGAATGCGTACCCATGATGAGTTTCTCTATCTAGCTTTGATTATTGGGACCAACTTTCAGTAATACAATCTTAAAGGGTAACGGTAATCCATCTCTTCCCATAACCGGTGTTCGGAGTTGAGTTTTAGCTTAGATAGTATAATAGCTTTGTAAGATGTATATGCTATGTGCTAATATATATATATATATATATATATATATATATATATATATCGTTTTTAACATCTCGTATTTATTATGTCTTTATTCTATAATAATTTTAAGGCCTGCCATTAATTGAGCTGATAAGCATATATATATTCATAAACTGAATTGTTCAAGAATAAGTGAATAAACAATTGAGTTTAATTTTGTTGAGACAAGAAGAAAATAAAGTTTGATAAAGTGGACAACAAACCTGCATATTTGATATCTATTTCATCGAAACATGTAAATAGACCTTAAGCTTTTGATTTTATTTGTATACGATATTGAAATGTTGTTGAAAACTGGAATGCATTGAATTTGTCTGGTAGTAGTAGGTGGAGTTCGTGGGAGAAGTGGCGCCACGTAATCGACTCATGTTGCTTTTACTCTGCCTTCACTTGTCTACTCTTCCCTTTAGACAAATTTCTTCTTTGTTAAACGTGTCCTTGAACTAAAACCAGGACCAAATACGAACTGTTTTTGCTTTTTTTTTTGTTTTGTTTTAGTAATGTTGAACAAGATATTATATTATAAGATTGTTATAGTTGTGTTAAACATTAATGTGTATTGCAAATGAAGTCTATTTGAATGAAGAGAAGAATGTCACAGACCGAAGATTCGTTTAGTTCTTGGCATGGACATATTTTTCGATAAACAATTTTGAATTTCACCGTATCAAATTTTCTATACAAAATAGTAAGAATATATAGAATATATAGATTTAATCTCGGTTGTAATTTGATTTTTATTGTTAAACCGACCGATTAATGTTTTCGTTAAGTCATATAAACATTTGTTTTTCTCTCCTCATGTTCTTTGTCTCTGCTAATAATAGACTTGCCGAACCAAATGATCTACAAAACTTAGGCAATCATATAAAGTAAACTATTATTTAATTGAGCAAAACAAAAGAAAGTATCTATTTTGTTCATGAGTATACAGACTTAAAGGGGTTGACCAAACAAGAAAAAAACTTAAGGGTTGTTTATGTAAAACGATAATGTTTAGTGACATGAAGGAAGCATAAATGTTTCACACAAAACTTTTTTTCTTTGGTCTTCACTCTTCAGTATAGGCAAAATACTCGAAACCAAAAAAAACTAATCGGAATCGAACCAAATCAAATTGAATAGTTATAAATATCTGAATGGTTTCTCTTAATAAATATTACGGATACCCGAATCGAATCAGAATCGAACCGAAATTCAAACGGATACCCGAAATATACGAAATACAATTACATATATAAAAATATTATGTATTTTTAGTTTTAAATCAACCAAATTACTCAAAATTACAATTATAAATCGAATATATTAGTTATGTTTATACCAAAATAACTAAAATATTCGAAATATTCGGAAATCTATAGTTATATTTGTCAAAATTAAATAAAATTTACAAAATTTAACCAAATTTTATTTAAATTAAACAATTTTTCTTAGTTTTTTCGAGAATTATGATAAATTTTGGGTACCCGAAACCGACCCTAACCCGATCCCAAAAAAAAAAATCCGACTGAGTCCTAGACTTCTAAAATTTGAGTATCCAAAATCCAAAACAACCGATCCAAACCCTAACGGATACCCAAATGTCCATGGTCTCCTCTTTGCATTCGTATGTACTGGTTTACTCGGTTTGCGACGATAATGATAAGTTGTTATTCTACAGCACATCCTCTACCCATTCTTGATTCTTCATCTTGTTGGGTCGGTGGTACCAAACAATGATCAATCTACAAAACTCACTGAAAACACTATAGGCATTGAAATCTCCTTGGAGCCTTTGATTGAGCTTACCAATCACACTGACTCAATCATGTGAGCCCCTCTCTATCCACCAGTTGAACCCACAGGGGCCCATAAATAAATAAAAAAGACCTATGAAGTTTGAAACTTCCATTTTTAACTATACATAAGCCTAATTAAGAACGCCAATCAAGAGACGAGAAGGCCTAATTTCAATCCACTTATAGAAAAGCCCAAAATTCAAGGCCCACAGAGTTGTATCTAGTCGAAGTTGACCTCAAATGCAATTTGCTTGTAATATGAAGAAGAACAAAACCCGAATAAAAACTAGTCGTTGTAGCAGATGAATTTACTCCCACAGATTATAATAAGATAAAACACCAAAAAAAGAAAAATCACAACAATCCAAATCGCACGCATCTATAATACATCCAATGGATCGGGATTCAAGAAATCATTTTAAATAAATAAGAAGAACCCTTTCCTCGACGTAATCTCTGGCCATTACAATTTAGTTTTTCGTTGAAGACAAAGACGATGGAAAAGACAAAATGACCCCAGGTATAAACAATATGACATGTCACCTCTTGCGTAAGCATAAATTTAAATTAAGGAAATATCTTAACGTTGTCGTTTCCGAGAAAAAACAAATTAGTAAAGATTGGGTCTTGCGAGAACATATTTAATCTATTGACAAGTACGTACAAAGGTGACAAATGAAAAAAAAATATGAACAAAAATGTAAAATATGTACGAAGGTGAATATGTATTAATTTTTTTTGATAAATGAATATGTATTATGTATTTGTATTAACTAGTATCTACAGAAAAAATGGTCATTTTCAGTGTTATTTTGAAGATTAATCTAAGATATATATAGGTCGTAATTTTTTCTTCTTGCAGATTGAATCAAGACGACATATTTGATATTTTGTTCTGGTATTAGCAACGATAATTTAGATGGAACGATAATTCTGTTGGGTGATTAGCAAGATATCTAGACTTTAGCTATAATGATTTAAAGATTTTTTTACTGTCATGTGGATTTGTAACATGTACAGTAATATATATGTATTTTTCTCCATTAAAATCCAGTTATTAGTTAAAGGTTTTTTTATATATATATCAAACGCGTTATTTTTGTTCGTACAGTTGAACTATGTCGTTTATGAAATAGATTCAACGTAATATTTCATTTCAAAAGATCTTTATAGGATTTTCAACGATGCATAGAAGAATGAATTCGGTTAAGAAAGGGGAAATGAATGTTTAAGTTCTAGTCAAATAGAGAGTTTTACATTGATTTGATCTAAGTTTAGTGTTTTTTCAATATTTATTAATTTACTAATACAATTAAATATATATAATTAATATTGTCTAAAAATAAATAAATGAATTTAATTAAGTATTATAGTTTATATAATAAATTTATTTTAAGCTCTTTAATTATTTTTAAAGTGTTTTCTTTTTTATTTCATGATTTATAATTTTTCCCTTGTAAAAAGATTTCGACATAATTGAGTTATTCGTAGAGGGAAAGAATTGAATATGTCATATAATAGTTCCTATAACCTTTTTTTTTAGTGTTGTACTACTTAATTATAAACTTAAAATATGCTTATCAATGAAACTGAATTTGTTCGTTCATCAGTGGACGACAATGTATGCTTATTGCTTGGTATATATAAAAAAACATATACGATATACGGGAAAATGTGTTTTGGAATGTAGCTTTTAAATTGCCGGTTTTTGTACCATCTACTTCGGAAACGTACAAAAGACATTTTTGTATGAAAACATCTCAAATGGTATGATGTACTACATTCTGACATGTATCATTGAAATGTAATATCACAAAGAGATATTTGTTTTTTTCAGAAAAAAAAAACCAGAAACAGTATTTTGTTTCTTTATACTTCATTTTATTGTTTAAAGGATATTGATACATCATTATTATTTTTATCTTAGTTTTTTATATCATTAAAATTAATTAGGGTTCAAATGATTAAATGTAGAACCGTACGTCTCAAACAATTTGTACAAAATTATATTACAGATATTTTAATATAGTATAATATTTTATAAAGTTCAAATTATATACATATTTTTTAAAAAAAAATTAAGAAATTATATATTTTTTTGTACATTAGAATCGTGTTTAATTGCTTCATTTGCACATACTAAAAATGACCTTCATTAAATCGTGTACAAGAAAAAATCTTCAAATGTGTGAGGAACCGACAACATATATATTAGGAAATCAAAAATTGATCCGGTTCAAAACAAGAAAAAAATATATGTAGTTAATAAGAAAATATACCCGTTAAGAAAAAAGGTAGCACAAATTTACATAAAAAAGGAGAGGGGCCCAAATATTTTGTTACTTAACTTTCTCTATAGTAGGACCGAGAGAGCTGATTGAAACGATACCTAAGTGAGAGATATCGAAGATCTAACATTGTGATAGTGAGAGAGCAACAAGTTATCCATTGGTGCATGTTGCTTCACTTGGTGGACCATTTCTTTTATTTGCAAGCTTACAAATGTATTTGTTTAGTATTATAAATTATATAATCCAATCTAAAAGAAGAAAGCAGAGAGAAGTGGGGAAAACACTAAAATAAGAAAGATATAAAACGATGTCGTATAGCTGGACAGGATAAAGATCACTGTCGTGAATTGTGAGGGAACGGCAGAAAAGAGACAAAAGAGAGGCACGTGAAGCACGTGAAGGGGGTCGGTTTTACCTTATGAGAAGTAGGGGATGGCCCATTGGGCCTTCTACGATGGCTCTATTTTTTCCATTTATCTATATTTATTACGTGCACGTTAATGCGTTTTTGTCCTTTCCTTTTTTTTTTGTTGTTGTTGTTGTTGTACGTATAATCTAAATCAATAATTTTTTTTTTTTTTATAAATGGGTTCTTAGTCTTTTCTTTTTGGTCAAACAATTTGGTTCTTAGTTTTGGGTTGATATTCTCTCTTACTTCGGAGTAGTTATTGGTAATATCATAACAAATTTAATTAAAAAAATCATAACATTTAAAATAAAATAAAAGAATTACTGCTTAAACACATACATTCCGTCAATCTTATTTCATTAATTTTAAATCGAATATACAAAATCATTATGACTTTTTGTTTAGATCACAAATGACTACACCAACAAAATATACACTATCTTAAAGATGATAGAACTTTATAAGTAAAAATAGATAATGTTATTAAACAAGTGGTTGGTTTTCTTGTGTACTGGGTTTAAATTATTTTTTGACATGGAAGATTATTCTTTAAATCGAAATATATAAAGGCTGACTCCGGATACTATGGGAGTTTATGGGCTGAATGCCTAGAACTCTCACGGTTCACCAAAAAATTGATGATGTTTTCATTAATAAAGCCTTATTCACCAACAAATTTTTTAATCCGTTTTTTTTATAATCGATGTGAATTTTGTATTTGATTAGCATTTCCTTAGTGAAAATGAATATCGTACATCGTAAAACAAAACCCAATACTTCGAATAACAGTTCTGATTTATTCACAATTTGATACCAAAAATTATGCTTTAGAGTTTGCAATTTAAAAGACTTTCCTTTGACCATAGAAGTAATTTGATTGTAGCATTCCTTAAAAAAATATATTTGTTTTGAATATAAATCTTATTCGGAAATGCAATTCATGGAAATCAACCAAGGCTATCAACATTAATAAATGATTTTCCACCGTTTGATTTTGATTGTCCTTAATAATCACAAAAAATTGCATGTGTTATTTGATAAACAATGTCAACATCGCTCCCTCTAAAAAATAAAAGTAATTGGACTCGAGTAGATATGGAATTCTCTACAACATCAGCCATCCTACATGATTGAATGGGATTCAGAATGAAATCTTTCTTTCCATTTGTAGGAAATTTAGTCGTTAGATTTTATTTTACAGTTCATTGGAGTTACGCCATATAAATTATAAAAAGGACAATTTTAGACCTGTCTCATCTTTACATATATATATATATATATATATATATTTCTTATCATAGTAGATTCTATTTCGAAGAAAATAAAAGAAGACAACAAAGCAACTACATTGTCTTCTTACATGGCACAAGTACAACCATCCAAATCTCCAGATAGATACAAACAGTGGGATCGATTTGTTTTGCTTTTTTCCCCTTTTTTTTTTTGTTCTTGCGGTCGAATCGAAATTTGTGTTTTCTCTGTGTCTATCAATTTTCGCACCGTAATGGAATCTAAAATTTGTGTTTGGATTCAAAAATTGGATAGTGGAATCAGCAAATACTATTCATTTTAAATTATTATTCATTCAAATTTCTCTATTTAAAAAAAAAAAAAATTCAAAGATGGGACCAGGTTTTGGATCTATTGTTTTCTCGTTTTTAGCCTTTGATACAATGTTCGGTAATATATTAAAAATCGATCGCAGCATCTCAGATTAACGACGCACAGTCTTCACAAAATTTAAGAGGACAGCTAATAAAAATCAAGTTTGAGAAAGAGAGTATTAAACTAAAATGTAATGAAATGTTCAAAAAAAAAAAACTAACTAAAATATGCCTTTCTATATTTATACTCGGGGACATTTTTTAATATGTTCATTGGTCCATTTTGTCGAATCTGATATCCACTTGGTCTTGTTGACAACGTTAATATTGACACTTCGGATTTCTTTATTTTATAATCATTTTATGTGTTTTTATTACTTGGCTAAAAAGTAAAACCGTTAGATGTCAACCCGAAGGTACAAATTGCTCATAAATTTTTTTTTGTTAAAGACAAATTGCTCATAAATTGATGTTAGTAATTTCGGTTAAGTTTTTTTTGGTAAATAAAACATATACTATCAAGTATTAACGACCAAAGCATGCAATCTTGATGGTTTATATTATTATTGTTAATAGATTGTGATTGAACGTGTAGTTTTTGTAGATTGTGCTTGGAACTCGATTGGAACTAGAAACAAAGTGATTTTATTTTTCATAAACTGACTTTTTAATAATTAAAAAAAAAACTGACTTTTTAAATATTAATGCAACATTTTCAATTTTCACATTTTTATTAAACAGATAAGTCGGTTGTGGAATATAGTAAAACATTGTTAAATTAGTATTCGATAAATTAATAAAAATTATAAAATAATATTTTCTAAATCTGATTAATGCAAAAGTAAAAAAATGTGATAAAATAATAAGATAATACATGGACACATGTTTTTATAAGCATTAATAGTTTGACACATGTTTATTTTTTATTTACTTTCAAATAATGAGGTGTCAGTCCATGTATAATTTTTTTCAACCGTACCTCTATAAATTAATACTCGATAAATTAATACATCGATAAATCAATAAATCAATACATTTCTTTAGTTTCAAATTGATTTTTCGGTTCAATTAATATATCGATAAATTAATAATTATATAAATTAATAAAATATTATGATTCAGACATTATTAATTTATTAATGTATATATTAGATTTTCTATTAAACCAGATTCAATTTTGGTAACATATATGCGTGTGTGTGAAAGTTATTGACGACAAAATAAATAAATATATACCATCGTTACTATTATTTCATGCACTTAAAAAGTAATCATATACAATCGTTATTATTATCATGCTAAAAATAAAATAAAATGGTCATTATCATTTTAAAAAAAAAAACTATACAACTCTAGTACTAATATAGCCATTTTATTATATCAGTGTAGATATCGTTATTATTATTTTTGACTTTTATTTAAAATATAGAACTGGCCAACATGTTTAGTAGTCTAACGGTTGAATCGTCTGTAATCTTCAAGAGTCCCCACAGTTCAGCTTCGGTGTAACCATATTTTTTTTCTAAACAAGGACTGAAATATATTTAAATTTTAAACTAATGCTATATATTTTATGAGTATACTTTTCATGGGTTAAAGGTGATACTAAGGAATAGAGAAAAACATTTTTTACGAACCAAAAACCATAATTCGGTCGAATGGAGATTATGGAGTACATATATATATATATATTTTTTTGTCGTACATATATTTTATTTAACACCACACAAACATAAAGCAAGATAATTAATAAAAGGAAAAGAAAACAAAGGTTCTTAACTAATCTTGAACATTTTCTCTCTCTTGTCTATTAAGAAACCTCATAGCTCTTTATATAACTACAAGTCAACTTCTGGGCCATATCATCGTCTCCTCGTTTTAGAAACTTATTCTGTTCTTAAGCCACTTTGAGAACTCTTCAAGAGTGTTCATGTCTGTTCTATAATGCTTCATTACGAACTCAAAAAACATAGACCACGTAAAATCAGGATACTCTCTTTTACCAGACGTCACTCCTTCTACTAGTTCTTCTGGTGGCTTTACCATTTTGTCTCCTTTCGGACTTAGGAAGAATGTTAATGACTTCCTTTCTCTCTCGCTGTTCACCACCGCCCGATGCAAACCACTCTTGTATATTCCATTCGTTAAAGCCTGAATATATATGATACAAGAAAAAATGTTTAAAGTTTTTTGTCATTTGATCAGCTAATTAACGCATGCATTAGTCATGATGATAAGTACCATGAAGGTATCGCCTATGTTCACCACGAATGCTTGAGGGTTAGGAGAAATGGATTGCCATTTGTTGTCCACGAAAACCTGAAGACCACCGACTTGGTCTTGATGAAGTATGGTTACAGATGATGGGTCGCAGTGAGGTCCTGTCCCTAATGCAAGCTCCGGTTGCTTGCACTGTGGGTAGTAATTCAACCGGAATATCGACTCGTTGTCTTCGAAAAACTCTCTAAAATGTCTCCTCTCGATCCCAAGACTCATTCCAAGAAGCTCCATGATCTTTAGTGAGAGAATGCTCATGGCCTCCGCGTATTCTTGATAAACGTTCCTGAATGGATACAATCAACCAGTTATCAGTCTTTTTGGATATTCCCTTGGTAACTGCTGAGCTCAAATTCAAATTAATTCTCCAGGGATATTCTATTCTTTGCCACTAATTAAGGCGTCTACATTGACAAAAGAAAAACCACAATGATGGCCGTAGATGATGTGTCTTCTTGGATATTCAAAAAAAAGTTTCAAAAATATTTGCTGATTTGATTACCCGAAATCTTCGTATCCATCCCCCATTTTCTTAGAAACAAAGTCTTTAACGTTCTGGGAATGGCACTTCTCCTCGGGAGAGAACTGAAACGACAGCGTTTCCTTCCACGGGAGCTTAGAGGAGAATCTCCCGACGAAGCTATTACCGTAACCGGAGCCCTCACCCCACGTCCTCTTAGCCTTCTGTTTCTCACAAGCCGGAGCCTTAAAGAAAGAGTCCATAAACAGATAGGCACGAGACAAGAGCGTCTCATCGACGCCATGGTTAGTGACTAGGAAGAAGCCATGTTTCTTTGAAGCCTCCGAGACGAGTCTAGTAGCCTCCGAGACCAAGAAAGAGTCACCGGAGAGGAAACCGGCGAGGTCTATGAGAGGGACTTGAAGAGGTTGAACATCTGTGGATGGTTTCTCGTGGTCGGGCCATACGAACTGTTGAGGTATGTGGTTTTGTTGCTGATTCAGGAGCTTTGCATCGAAGAATGAAGGACCCTCTTTGCTTTTGTTTTCATTGAATCTTTGAGGGAGAGTTGCGCTGCATTCCATTGCCATTTATCTATATGTATAGATATAGTAGTGGAAATGAAAGATCCTTTAAAGGGTTTCTTATAGGTGACTTATTTATTTAGTGGTCGTGTAAATGGAGAAGAAAAGAGTGGTACTTATAGGTGTGAGAGTGAAACTTGGCGTAGGGAGTAGTGACGTCAGTGTGTTTGTGTGTCAGTGTTTATTTCATTTTATTAAAATAGTTTGTCTTTATTTGTGGGTCATTCAAAACCTTGGTTTTGTTTATTCCCTTTTGTTAGCTAACATTTTCGTTTTTTTCATACAAGCTGTCTCTTTTTTTTTTGGTTTTAAAACAAATATTTAATATATCAATAAATATTTATTAAATACAAAATTAAGCTAAATTAAACATAATTTTCTAAAAATAATACGGATACAAATGCAAAATATGGCAGTTTGATACTCTCTAAAATGATTAATACAAAAATCGTCTGTTTCAAAGTTCATCAAAGAACCAACTGTTTCATCATATATATATATATATAATCCCTCCGTTCTATATTAAGTGATATTTTAAAGATTTTTTTTTGTTTTAAATTAAGTAATGTTCTCACAAATTAATGATAAAATTGACATAATATGATTTTTTGCCTTTATATTATTGAGATAATTTTCAGTCAAAAACTCAAAAATTAATCAATGTTAAAATTAATCAATGATAAAAAAGATTAAAAATAGTATTACACAAGCTTTCTTAATTGGTGTGTAAAAATCTTAAACATCATTTAATATAGAATATAGGGAGTATATATTTTTTTTTTGACATCCCAACCGTTACATCATTTTAATGAAACGGTTTCATCATTTTATTGGACGGTCATAATTTATTGATCATGGAAAGCTGTTGGGGGCCTTGGGGCTTTTTGAAGCCCATCACAACTATTAATAATTTATCCAAAAAACGTTTTAGTTGATTGGTAAGAAAACTGAAAAGTAATTTAAAAATAAGTTGGCCTTTTTCTTAGTTATTAAAGATGTGTGGTATAAAACAACAGTTTCTTGGTATTAAAGAACCGAACGTTACATCATTTTAAAGCTGAGCAAAATAAGAATTTGATTCCTGGTTTATTTATAAGGAAAATGCAAGAACAAAATAATGAATGTACTTAAATTTTCATTAAAATAGATTTTGTATAAATTTAGCTCTTGAGGTACATTATTTAAATTGATATGTTTGAAAGAAAAGTTTATTTTATTTGCGTCAGCAGTATCATAAAAAAATAAATAAGGATTATTTAGCTATAAATTTAATGAGAGTTGATTTGTTTGACCCAAAACACAAATTTGAAGCGGTTAAGGTTGTCTTCATGCGGAGAGTGTGGCAGAACCAACATTTTCAATGATGTATGCGAGTGACAGCATCAAGGCGCATGGAGATGCATATGTCTTCTCTCCTGTTTATTGATTTTGGTAGTTTTTGGAGAGGAGCCAATGTATTAAATTCATCTTAATTGTCTTCTACATAAAAGTAGATTTGGATGTATAGAAACGGACGTTACGATTTAACATAGACACGGACGTTAACAATTTAACGTAACCGTTTTCTTTAGTCTACACGATTTCATCTTCGAGCGTATTGATTTGGTCTGTTGTGTTCTTTGTGTGCCAATTGCCAAACACCTAAAACATGCAATTTTCTGTTTACAATGTAACTGAAAAAGCCACCTTATCCGTGTAACTGATATCTTCTCCTTTTAGGAAATCTAAAGAACAAATACGAAGTTATTTTAGTGTATTACTGTTTAAGTTGATTATGTTTTTAAACGTAGAGTTATTCAGTGATGATGTAAACTTAGTTATGAAGAAATAGTGAAATAGTCCGAGGTCTTGTGGTCGGATGGTTGGGGACGGGGTCACACTTCGGGTTCGATCCACCTGATGCGCGAAATTAAGTCACATTTTTCTTGGACATCCACACGGATATGGGCCCATTGCTTACGGTCCATTTGAAAACCCGGGAAGGGGTCTATCCGTGGATTGCCTTCCACCCAGTGATTAGTTTGGACCCTACATAAACTTGGGATTTACCCTGAGTTATAAAAAAAAAAAATTGAAATAAACCAACAAGGGTTGGTTCAGTGGTAACTCCACAATGAGAAATTCCTGGTTTGAAATTTGTTGGCCATCCACGTTGCTATTGCGCGAAAAGGATCCTAAGCCAAAAGGAGAGTAGTCTGGGTTTTTTTATGGGTCTTTCCATAGGTTTGAGATTACCTTGGAATTTCAAAAAAAAAAAAATAGTGAATAAAAACATTATAAACCCTAATTAAAAAACCACTTTTTTTGTTAAAGAAAAAAATACATTATTATTGGAATAAACGATTATTGACTTGTTGTATAGTGTGAATGAGGTGAAACCTATACTAAGCTTTGATGGGGTTTTTTATCTACAGAAAAGAAGGTATATTCTATAGGAGTTTACCACTATAAATTAAATATTTAATTCTACCTCATATAAAAATAGACCACTCTAGCTCAGTTTAATTCAAAAATCAAAACTGATAAGTGATGCGAATAACATGGCAAAAGTCTATTTAATTTTTAGCAAAATTTAATTAAAACAGTTTTTTTTCATAAAAAATAACTATGAATTGTTATAATTATTAGTATCGTTAATGAAAAATTGAGAATAGACACTAGCTAACACTAACATCAAAAAATTTAACTGAAATAATTATTAAAATTATTTTTTTGTGAATGGTAGAAATATTTACGTCGATTATGATAATCAAAGGAAAAAATTAGCATCACTTTTTCTAATTGATACATAATAACATCAATTAAAATAATCAGTAAAACTATTTATACCAATTACTAAAAGTGATGCAAATTCAATAACATCATTCCAAGATTGATTTCAAAAGATAAAACAAGAGTAACACTAATTCATAATTCATATGTTGTAGACTTGTAGTGCATCGCTAAATAAAAATAATTTCACTTTAACAAAAATATAAACTAATTTTTACGATCCATAAACAGTTTAAAGTCCTCAAGAGAACATGCATGGTTTAAATGACATATTTAAACCTTATAAGATATATATATATATATATATATATATATATATTTTTTTTTTTTTGTCCGGTGCTACTTAAGGAGTCGAACACACGAATTCCTTGGGATGCCAAATTGCCGGGTCCGTATCCAGAGCTACAAGCCACCGGCCAAAGAGGTTTTGGTCTTTGGCTTTCGCGGCCTAATTTTTAATTTGCAAGAAATTGAACGCTATACTCTACCAAAAGATAAATTTAATTTAAGTTTTCAACAAAAAGAAAAGAAAAAGAAAAATTGACTAAAAAAATATAAATAAAACTTGAAAGGCATATATATCTTTGTGAATCTTTGTATGCATGTTGAGACACCGAAAAGATGAACCATATCCAATCTTCTCACTGCAGCACTCCATTTTGAACAGATGGCCAAGCCAATTTGCCTACATTTTACCCAACAAAATTATAATAAAAGGTTTTTATTAATAGCTTTTGAAGGAATATAGTTGGACAATGTGTGTGTAAGTCACTTTGGGTATCTAAAAATGATGGAGTGTCTTGACTTCTTTCGTTAATTAGCACTGTCGTACAAGCCCTTTTTGATCCACTTTGTCACTTTATTCATCTATATTTGACCTAATAGCATGTTCTTGGTTGGTGCTTACCAATGAACTATATATATATATATATGGGGTGTATTTAATTTAATATTTGAAGTGATTTGTATTAAAATCACAAATTATATGTTATTCAAACATAAATTTTAAAAAGTTTTTTTAAAATCATATGTTATTGAACTCCAAATAAAATATCTCTTTATGGATTAGTAAAACATAAAATTAGTATCTCTTAATAAAATTAGTAAAATACTGTATAACAATTATAGTGAATATATTGCAAGATTTTGAATATCTTTTTCTTTAAATATTTATGGATTAATTATTATTTAATAATATCATAATAATTAAGAAACTAAAGAGTAAATAATCTTTTTTAGTGGGAAATAAATAATTTCTATATTTTTATCAATAATTTTAAAAGATAATTATATTATTTTCTATTTCAATTATCTTTTTTATTTTTAATGATATTTCATGTAATAATTTACAAAACAAAGTTTATTTTTAAAAATATATTTTTAAATAATATTATAGAAATGTCATATTTTCCGATGTATATGTCATATAGGTTGATTTATTCGACAGGGTTGAGAAAACATCAGTGAGGAGTCGTCTTTTGATATTTTTTATATTATGGCGACGTTCAGATATCAAAAATATAGTTTTTAACAAAAAGATAAATAAAAAGATATCAAGTAGAGATGGCCTCCGAGCTAGATATAGCATTTACATAATTAGCTGAGATATGCATAGACTACTTAGCCCACTAATTTAGGGCTTCATTTGATAGTTTAGGCCCAAGCTATACGGGCCTAATGCCCATAAAAAGCGAAAATGATTGATTGTATATAAAAACAAAAGGTAAGTATGCTATGTCACCTGTTGAAGTTATATAAAAAAAAAAAAAAACAGAAGATAAATCAAATATTCAGAAAAGTTGAGATATTCGTTTACACTAATTGTATTCGTAATTGGTTAATATATTTTTGATATTTCTATTTGATTCAAATATTTTGTATACCCGAATATTAGCAGGATAAATCAGACATATGCGAATATTCGTATTTGTTTCCATTTCAATACATATTTTTATTAAAACATGTATAAACAATATTATGAGTCATTTTCTTCAAAATTTGAAAATAATACATCATTATATATATATATAGCTAAATATTATTTATACTTTTAATTTAATAAATAATATTTTATAAGTATTTATGATCGGATTTGTCGAAATTCATTTTTTTTTAATATCCGTACCGTGATATTATACGTTACTGTTCGTACTCAAACATAAGACTTTGATCTCCATAAATGCATGACGGTAAATGAAACAAAATAATATATAGATAGTTAGATACATATATTATGTTTTAAATATTTTAGTTAGTAACAAAATTTCTTAATGAGTTTATTTGGCTAACAAAATATCAATTTAGCCATAGCCAGAGTCGTGCCTAGGATTTTTGATGCCGTAAACAAAAAAAAATATTTTTTTATTCAAATATTTTATAATAAATTTAATTAAAAATCAAACTATTCTTAAATAAAATTAATAGTGCTAAAAAAGTAGAAACAAGTAAAATTTTTAATTATTTTATGATCACTATACACATGTTTATATAAAAAAAACTGTAATTTGAGAATAGACACACCAAAAAGGTTGGTAGAATGGAAAAGAAGAACTAATGGTGAAAGAAAATACAAATAGGCAATAGACAAAAATAAAAAAAAGAATCAAAATAATTCAAATATTTGGGAAAATCATGGATATTGGGTGATTTGAACTTTGGACAAAATCTAAACAAGGACGAAGCAGAAGAAATTGATTTGAGGAATTTTGATTTCGTATATATATATATTTATGTGTTTGAGCATACAACGAAGTACCTGTGGTATAATGGTAAAATATTACTTTGCCACGGTTCAGACCTGAGTTCAATTCTTGGTGGATGCTGAAATTTATTTTAACAACAATAAGACCAGTGTTGGTAAAATAATGTCGTTTTGGTCAGTGTAATTGAAAAAAAAAAATTTGGTTTAATCGTAAACCAGACCAAACCAGTAAGCCACGTCAGATTCCGTTAATGGAAAATAAACTTTGTTTACGGTTTTGTTGAAATTGACAGATTTTCATAATTTTATGTAGTAAATTCAAAATTATATGTAGTTCATGATGGTTTTGACATTGCTCGATACCTCATGTATGAATAATCAGGAGACTGATAGTTCATGGGGGAATAGGCTAAAATCCCCACCAATAGACCAGACCACATATAAAATTTACACATGTATGCAGTGGCGGACACATGTAAGGAGGAGGTGTGGCATATACCTATACTGATTTTTTTCTTAAGTTGTTTTTTAACACTGATATAAATTATGAGATTTACTACAAAAACAATTTTACAACGTACAACTCTATCCGTTCCACAAAGATATACGATCACGATGAACGATTTTACTTGCACCACGCTGAAAATTTCTTTATGAGTTTGTTTCCATTAATCTGCAGAAGTTGCATCATCTGTGAATCAAACCCCGAATCTCCTGATGTAAAAATATTAATGAACCCTTTGATCAATCACTGGACCAAAGGGACTTCCATTTTTTCTTAAGTTATTAGTATAAAATTTATTTAAATGATTTTAATTTTAATAGTAATTATATTAGGTACCCATACTAAATATATGTATGGATCCGCCCTTGCATATATGTGCTTCTCTAAACCTATATAAAAAATTGATGCCATAGGCGAAAGTTTATTTATCTGTTCAATAGGCACGGTCCTTCTGGCCATAGCTCAAATATCAAATACAAAAACCATCAGATCCATATATATGTATATAATACACATGTTTTTAATTAACGAGTGTCACATTTTATTTTTAAATCTAATATTTAGGATTTTTTCGTTTTCGTCCAAGAATATTAGATTTAGGCTTTAGCTAATGATATAGTAGTAGTGGTGGAAGCCATTATAATTATACTACTAGGATTTAATCCGCGCTAATTACAGTGCGGAGTAATTTTTTTTTTTTTTTAATATTTTAAAATTTAAAAAATTGTTTTATCTGAATTTTACAATATAACTAACTAATGATTATAGATAAAACTGTCAATTTGTAATAATTTGTCTATTTAATCCGTTTTACAGTGAACTAAAATATTATTCGGGCTAATCCGCAAAAACTTATAATATTGAAAACATAATTTTAATATGCACCGTTAAATGATTCTAGTTTTTGTGGTTAACTAGTCTACGAACTCTTAAAAAAAAGATTTTCTTGTGTCTAACTTTTTATAAAATTAGTAAAATATTTTTCAACTTTTGTTTTGATATATATTCAAATAAAATATAATACATTATAGTAAAAAATATAGCAAGATGTTGAATATGTTTTTTTCTTTAAATATATATGAATTGATTATTATTTTAAAATATATAATATTATAATAATTAAGAAATTAAATAATAAATAACATTTTTAATGCAAAATATATACTTTCTATATTGTAATCAATAATTTTAAAAGACTATTATATCATTTCTTATTTCAATTATTCTTTGTTATTTGTAATGACATTTCATGTAATAACTTACAAAACAAAGTTTATTTTTTAAAATGTCTTTTTAAATAATATTATAGAGATAAATTGGACATCCACTATTTATGTCATAAAATCTTAATTTACCATTTTCTTGTTTTGTGAATGTTTAAAAATCTCCATTTTCCTTTTCTACCATCCCGCAGTTCTGTAAGAAAGTGAACTATATACAAAAAAAAATCGAAGTTAAAATATGAAAGAATGACACATAAGGCCTTATTTGATCTATGAAAAGAATGTCTTGCTTTATCTATTTATAAGTTTTATTTAATGATTTTATATTTTCATAAAGCATAAAGTGCATAATAATCTTGAAAAGTGAAAATTATGGATCGAAACCACTATCTCACAAATTAATAGATATCACAAAGTCGGTTTACTGTAAATAAATTTAAAAAAAAACTTCAGAATGGTTTAAAAAATAAAACCAATCCTATTAGTATATTTAACTTTCTCGGTCGCAATTGTGAACACTCAACACAGTTAAACTGATTTTTTTTGTTTGACGGCAGTTAAAGCTGATTCTTATTAACCCTATTGATTAGACTACCGCCCAATTATTAAAGGTATAATTGAGAATTTAGAGCAAAAAATGGGAACTATTTTCTTTTTAGTACGAGATATGCCACTTTTAGATTAAAATACTATTTATTAAATATAAAAAATCAAAATAAATATTTATATTTACTTTAGAAATTCGGAAAATTCATATTAAGTAAGTAATATATATTGTGTAATTTATCATAGGGAAATGTTTTTAAAAAAAAAATTTGAATAAATATGTTTTACTAATTGTAGAATTTGGTTTCTATTATTTGCTCAAAAATCTACCAAGTATAGAATATGTATTCTACTATTTGTATAACATTCTACTATCCCTATAAAATCTGTTATCTACAATGTTGTATGTATTCTACTAATTGTAGAATTCACATTCTATCATGTTCTCTATATTCTACTTTTTGTAGAATAGAAGTTTCTACCATTTTCTCTATATTATACTTTGTTGTAGAATATAATATCTACTATTTTGTCTTGATTCTACTGAATGTAAAATACATATTCTACCAATCGGTTAACAAAATCTGAGAGAAAATCTAGGAACAACTGAAAATCTTCAAAAAATATTTTTTTTTTCTTTTTTTAAATCGTTTTGAAAACGTTTTTTCCTAAAAAAATATTTAAAAAATATTTTATTTGTCGTGTAATCTTTTTTCTCCCTTTTTTCCTTTTTCGAATCCTTTTTTAAAAATTTTTTTTTCCTTTTTTAAATCGTTTTGAAAATGCTTTTTTCTAAAAAAATATTCAAAAAATATTTCCTTTCTCGTATAATCTTTTTTTTTCCCCTTTTTAATTTTTTTTTTTTTTTTGAATCCTTTTTTAGAAATATTGATTATTATTACTTTAAGGGGTAAAATTAGATTACCCTTAATATAAATACTAAGGGGACAATAATCCTTCAATAAGTACTAAGAGGATAATAATTCCCATTTTTTGCTCTAAATTCCCAATTATCCTATTATTAAACCATGTCTACATATTTTAATTTTCTCTTCATTAAAATCCATTAATTTTACATGATTTTTAACCAAAAAAGCAATTAACTTTTACGTGCTTCATTTTCTCCTAATTACAAACCACTTTAGTTTTCCCTTAGTTAATTACAAAAGCACTAGAGCCTTATTTAATTGGTAAAACATTAATAGCCATTCAACAGCAAATCTCCTGCATGCAGCTTACCTTTTTTTGTTGTTGTTGTTTTGTTGAATACCTTTTTGTTACATACGTGTTAATGTAATACTTAGATTCTCATCATTTATTGTAGTAGTTTCCTTAACGGACACTTTTTCACGTACGTTCACACTAAACGGACGACAGTTCAAAAAGCTGATTAGATTTTGACTTTTGATTATAGACAAAACGGAACAGACATCACTAAAACTAAAAAAAAAATATTGCTGATCAAATTTTTATTTCTAAAAGAAATTTTGAGAATTAATAGATAATAGCAGTAACAATCTTATACATGTAAGAAAAAAATATTAATAAAAAATAACTATTTATAAGACTCTTGGAAATAAAATGGTTTAAAAATCTATTATCATTATCAAGTTATAAATTTAAAAAAAAACCTATTAACATAATACTTAACTATTAAAGATTTTAAAATAGTTTATTATGATCTATTGTTTCAACTTTTGAGTCAAAATTAGCTATCAATATTATTTTTTTAAAAATTTCTATCGATGTGATTATTTGATGACGGTTGATCCCGATTTATGGCTAACAAATTGTTTAATACGTTAAAACAAAAATCTTAATTCTAGACACTTTTTAATTTGATTTACATCTAAAATGCTAAAAAAGTAAATGATGCGTAATATAATTAATATTGTTTGGTATTTCATTAAATATTTTAGTTTCACTTGTTATACCAACGACAAATTATCGTTAAAATCGTTATATTACGTACTAAAACTGTTTACAAATGTTATACGAGAAAATGATTTCAAATATCCGAATTACGACAAGAATTTTTGTTTTTGTCAAATGATATCGCGACAAGAATATTAATGATACGGTTTTATCATTTTTATCGATCATAACATTTAAATATAATATAATATTTATAAATATTATGCGGTTTTGACACGCGTAATCTTCATGTTGTATGATAAAATTTAGTGATTAGTTGAGGGCATCTGCATCATTGAGACACTATCGAGGGTGTCTCACCAAAAAAAAATTAATTTTTTTAAAAATTAAATAAGTAAATTTAAAAAAAAAAAAAGTTGGACCAATGATAAACTGCTACGTCAGCACCCTAATGGCTCAAAGGTGTCTCGTCTGAGAACCGAGTC
Source organism: Eutrema japonicum (assembly GCA_030161315.1). Classification (NCBI taxonomy): domain Eukaryota; kingdom Viridiplantae; phylum Streptophyta; class Magnoliopsida; order Brassicales; family Brassicaceae; genus Eutrema; species Eutrema japonicum. Next base: position 54,128,496 of record BSQW01000005.1, on the reverse strand, counting down.
TCGTGAGAAAGCAAATTTTTTTTTTTTAAAATAATTGTTTAATGGAGTGTCTCAGTGATGCGGATGGTCTGAGTCACCGGAAGTTGCTTGACGATTTATTTCCTTCGTTTTTCCGAGTCGAGCAAGTACAGTAAGATGGTTCTTGGTGAGAGGAATAAATTAGATTTCACTATCTTGCTTGTTTCTGATTCTTTCTATCGTTTTACCATTTTTTAAAATTCATTTTGTGAATATTGGTTTGTTGAAACAATAAATTTTACATTTAAAAAAAAAACATTTTATACAAAAAAATCCGGAAATTCGAAAAGTAGAACTGTATTCAAATCTTATTTTTAGCTACATTACGTAAATTTGAAGATCATAAATTAGAACATTATTAATCAATTGATTTCTTCATATCGTGATTATTAATTGTTTTATAAAAAACAACACTTATTAATTGTTATATAAATCAGAACTGTGATTCTTTTATATATAGTTTCACAAAACAAGAGCACAATCAAGCAATTTATTTGCTGTATATGGAAATTTTAAGATTTTTGGTACGGTATGAGTCAACGTGAGAGTATCATCACCAATGTTTCTTCTACCAATTTCATGAAACCACTGCAGCACTTTACAGTCATAGGTTTCAAAATTTCCGATTTGCTTTTCAAAACCCTAAAATTTGAATTTGATAAAAAAAAACCCCTAAAATTTGAAGTCCCATCCAACAAAAAAAAAAGTTTATCGTGTTTCATGTCAAGATAAGGTAGTTTTTCCACAAAAAAAAAAAGATAAGGTAGTTTGTTCAAACAAAAAAGAAAAGATAAGGTAGTTTGGATAGAAAATTTTAATAACATCAAAAAAACATTTCTATAGATCAAAGTTACTCGTAATAACAATTTTTGTTTAATTCATTTTACATACAATATATTCTAGTATTTTCCCTTTATAGCACAAATCCAACAAAGATGTAAAAAATCTATTTTAAAATCAATCCTAAATCAGAAACAAAAAATCACGAGAAAAAACAAATTTATATATTTTATAGAACTAAAAAGAAATCTATTGGTAAATAGCATTAATTTTTGCTTGCTTTAGTCTAGATTTTTTACATAAATTAGCACACAGTATTTCCGAGCAATGGTATTTTTTTATTGTATCTTTTTTTTCTAAATTTTTCTCAGCTTTTCTTACTTTTTAATATAACCATAAAATTAGTAAAAACAAATTAAGTCTGCATTTATCTTATACTATTATTATTTCTTTCTACAATAAACTTACATAATTAGCACCACTACAACACTGCCAAATGTTATATTCGCGTGTCTACTTTATACGCCTTTAAATATTGAGTTTTCTTGCAATCTAAACAGTTTATACAGACTTGAAAAAACAAAACAAAAAATCAAAAATTAGACAAATTAAGACTAGCAGAATGGCTTTTGCTCAATCTTTCTACAACCAAAGCTCTGTCTTGAGAATCAATGTTATGGTTGTGGATGATGATCCTGTTTTCCTTCAAATTATGTCACGCATGCTTGAAAAATCCAAATACAGAGGTACAATCTTGTTATCAAATACAATATGTTATTGATTTGTCGTAATTTCATTGAGATTTTTTCTGTCTAGTTTTGAGCAGGAGAAACTTAATTATCTGATTAAAAATATTGTAATTTTTGTTTTGTTAAAAGAATATTGTAATTTTTAGCCCTTTCAAAAATTGTATTTTGTTGAAATTTAACAAATATCTTTCTAAATCATTCGGATTTGAATTCCAATTACATGCATCTAAAATTTCAATTGATTTATTCTTATTTTGATGATATTTTTAAACTAATAGTTTGGTTAGTAAAAAATTTCAACTAATATGCAATGTATAGTTTTCAAAAGAATATTGAACAATAGTTTATTTAGAAAATAGTAATTTAGTGTTCAAAAAAAAAAAATGATATGTACATCGTGTTTGCGTACGACATGATTTTTTTTTCAAATTTCAAAATTAATTCATATTCTTCAAATCAACTTTTTCTTAGATAGTAATCAACCATTTAGCCTTTCAAATACAACAATGTATAGCCATTTCAATAAAAAATGTTGTGAATTTAGAGAATATGTTTGGCTGATGCTGTGAACATTCTCAAAATTTGTGAAATATTTCAAAACTAAAGTGGAATATATATATACTAGACCTCCAATTTTCCCAAAATCTTCTTTTTTTGTAAAAGGTTAAAACAATTAAACAGTAAAAATCTTTAGTACTTGAAATATTTTATTAAAGTTTTATTTTTGTTAAAGTTTTATTTTTGTTAAAATACTTGAAATATTTTACCCATTACGTACATTTGAATTTTATTTTGGTTAAATGGATTTAGATCCATCGATTATGGAGATCACAGTTATAGCTGTAAAAGACTCGAGAGAAGCATTGGATACTCTTAAAATCCAAAGAAACAATATCGATCTCATCGTCACAGATTATTACATGCCTGGCATGAACGGTCTACAACTCAAAAAACAAATCACTCGAGAATTTGGCAATTTACCGGTCATAGGTAAGTTTTTTTTTCTTTTACAGCTTACATAAAATTATAATATATTTTTTGTTTTGCTATAACTATTTTTTTTCTTTACATTTTCTTAAATATGAAAGTTATTTCATCGGACACCAACAAAGAACAGGAGAGTTTAACTTGTGGAGCGATGTGTTTCATTCCAAAACCCATCAAAGCAACTGACTTAACCAAGATTTACCAACTTGCTTTAACTTATAAGAGGAATGGTAAGTCCATATTATTGACGGAGCACAACCACAAGGACACAGATGTTACTATCCCTCAGCAAATCCAGTTGCTTCCTGAACAAGCTAATGTCTTGAAGACCAAGAAGAAGAAGAAGAAGTTCTCACCTAGGTCGGATTCAAGATCCGTGAACAGTTCAAATGGAAGCTGTGTTAGTACCGACGGTTCACGAAAAAATCGAAAAAGATCTGGTGATGATGTTGAGTCTCTGTCGCAGCCCTCCAAGAAGAGTAAGATTACGTGGACGGATTATCTTCATGACCTTTTCTTACAAGCTATCCGACATATCGGTCTTGACAGTAAGTTTTTTGATTTTTTTTTTTTATAACTTTTTGATATATATAATACGTGATATATATACAGTTTTTATATGTTCTTACAATTTCGATTTTATCTATATACGTACACACTAACTAATGTTCTATGTCTGTTTACTAAACTTGAATCTTCCAAAGAGGCTGTGCCAAAGAAAATCTTAGAGTTCATGAACGTTGATTACTTGACAAGAGAGAACGTAGCCAGCCATTTACAGGTTTGATCATATTTCTTTTCAAAAATGTTTTTGGATTTTATGTTTAAAACGGGAAAAAGTTCAGGAAAAATTTAGCAAAAACAAAAAAAAAGTTAAGGAAAAAAAACATCAATTAAATCGAACGAAGAGAAAACTTTAGGCTCATTGTTAGTCAACATTAACAACTCATTAACACTGTTTAACGATGGTTTAAGAGACTGTTTAAGAGAAATCGTTTTGGTTAAAATGCCTCTTAAACTTCCGTGAAACAGTGTTATCAAATGTTTAACTAACGATGGGTCTAAATCGGTAACTTAAATTTGGAGATTTTTTATGTTTAATTGAGATAGCTAGATCTTTGTTGTGATCTATAAAACTTTTTCCTCGTTTAAAACTATAGATCAAACCATAGATTATGTATCATTATACTTTTGATTAACTCAAAATCGTTTGCTACGCAGAAATATCGGCAGTTCTTGAGGAAAGTCGCGGAAAGAGGTGTGGGCTGTTCAAGCATGCTCTCGGGTAGAGGCATAGACTCAATTTTTCCCTATGCTCACATCAGAGAGCCGTACTACAACTATTACACACCACCCTCTACTTCTTGGTACGACACAAGTCTTAACAATAGATCATTCTACTCCAAACCCGGACACGGTACTGGACAGTCTAGACTCTTATCCAACACACGTGAGCCAGTCCGCTCCAACCAGATGCCTTACAACTACATGAACCGGTCATCCACCTACGAGCCGCACCGTATTGGATCAAACTTGACCCTGCCCATCAAAAGCAACCTTAACTTCTCAGCCCAACCATCTCAGAACGAAGGAAGAAGAAGCTTTTTTGAACCAACCGGGGTGGCGAACAAAACCGGCCAAACATCTCAAGTTCTTGAGTTTGGACAACATGGACTGTCAGCCATTAATGGAAGTCTAACTCCTAATCAACCAGGAATGAGCAGCTATGGAAGTTCAACTTCTAATCAACCAGGAATTAGCAGCCATGGAAGCTTAACTCCTAATCAACCAGGATTGAGCGGCCATGGAAGTTTAACTCCTAATCAACAAGGAATGAGCAGTCGTGGAATATTAAATTCTAACCAACCAGGAATGAGCAGCCATGGAAATTTAACTCCTAATCAACCAGGAATTAGCAGCCATGGAAGTTTAACTCCCAATCAACCAAGATTGAGCAGCCATGGAAGTTTAACTCCTAATCAACAAGGAATGAACAGCCAAGGAAGTTTAACTTCTAATCAACCAGATATGAGCAGCTATGGAAGTTTAACTTCTAATCAACAAGGAATTAACAGCTATGGAAGTTTAACTTCTAATCAACAAGGAATGAACAGCCAAGGAAGTTTAACTTCTAATCAACCAGGAATGAGCAGCTATGGAAGTTTAACTCCTAATCAACCAGGAATGAACAACTATGAAATTTTAACTTCTAATCCACCAGGACTGAACAGTTATGGATGTGTAACTCCTAATCCAGGACTGAACAACGTTGGAAGTTTAACTCACAAGCCTCAGCCACATGCCAATGCAACTACACAGCCAAATCTTGAAATTCCTCAACTTGAGAACCTCAGCTTATATGGGGATATCGGCAATACTAATGAGCTTCCTTGCGATATAAGTAACTTCCAATTCGATCACAACAAGGTATACGTCGTCACTACCCTAATTTTTCAATAAATGTATACACATGAAGTAATTGTGAGATTTTTATTTGAAATGTGATGCGAGCAGCAACAAGAAGAAGCGGTTTCCACCACCAAATTTGAGCTCCCTGCAAATTTTCCGACTGAACTGAATCAGATTTTCTCTCTTGAAGAAGATGGTGACTGGACCTTTGTGAACAAAAACCAGGTACTTACATATTCTTATTAGGATTTACTAGATTGAATTTGAATCAACGTCCTACCAAAGATTATCATATGTTTAAGAATCCATTATGGAAAATTTTCTAACTAGATTTGTTAGTATTAGAAATTTAAAAGATTTATAATGCTACTCTTTATAAGTAGAAATAGCCATTGTTTCTAGACACCTGCAGTTCAATATATCTATATATAGATGGAGTGAATACTTGAAATAATATGTCTTTTTTTGTTTGACCTTTGGAATAATATGTCTTACTAACTTATATATGATTTTGTTGTGAAGGGTCATTCTGATGGAGAAACATCAAACACTTTTGCTGCTCCGGAGACGAATTCTCCAATTTTCAACATAAACCCTAATCATGATCAGGTACCTCTAATTTATATCATTCTATAAAATATGATCAGGTAACTATGATGATACTTAATATCAACGAAATTATTTTTTTAAATAAACTCTAAAACCGGGACTTGATTTGTTAGGAACGAGATATTCCAGATTTTATCGATTGGTCGTTATTGGATCCGCAGGTAAAACAATATATTGTTTACAAAAACTAAAATAAATTAATAGTCTACAGTTTAAACTGAAGTTTATGAGTCGTATAAAATATTTTTTTGGTAACTTTTTCTTATATAGGACTTGGCTAATGAGTACGACTTCATGGACTCTCTGTTCGACAATGACATCAATTGAAAAGGGTTCTCCAAGATGTTCTCAAAGCGATGTGAAGAAATAAAACCCTTTAACAAAAAAAAAAGATGTGAAGAAATAAAACCGGCTATGCATAGTAACTTTCTAAGAAAAAAAATTATATACATATATATAAGAAAAAATATAGAAGTGGGTTGTGTAATATATTTAGTGTTGGATATTCTGTCTTTTCTTTGTTCAGCAAGTATTGGTTATTATGTTATGTCTGAGAACTTTTTAATATATATATAACATCTATATGGTTGTGTTATAATATATATATACTTACGATCATATGTTCTAAGTTGAATAGTTGATGCAGTATCGAAAATGTGATTCATGTCATCAACAAATGGTTCAATGCAAATCAAGCCCAAAATTGCTTTTAGTATCTGGAAAATCAAATTTAATGTGTCTTAATTATTTTTTAAAAAATTTGTTTTCCTATAAAGAAAAAACAGTTTATTATATAAAATATTTCAATTGAAAAGCTGAAACTTTTTATAGTTTTAATTAATCTTAATTATTTAACCAAAAAATATTATTGAAAAGATATTTCATCACAAATTACCAGTTATAATTTTCTCAAAATAAAATGTGTAATGATATATATATTATTTGCTGACTAGACTTTAAAATCTTCAAGAAATGCAATATATCTTATGTCCATATATAGTAGTATATAAAATCTTTGATTTTAAAAAAAAAAAATCTGATAAAGAGAAATCTAGTTTTTGTAAGATCTTATACTAAATAAACATATTTAACTTTGATTATAAATTTTAAAGACATTTTTATTAAATATAAAATAATCAACACTGGTGATGAAGCTCTAAAGAGTCCTATTTTTTATATCATTTCTTTTAGGCATGTCTCAGGTCTAGATACGTGTATTCCTATTTATTTATTTTTAAAAAAATATATCTGTCATATTTTTAAATCAATTGTCCAACTAATTCATTTAATTTATGTATGATTCGCTTGTTCTTAATTGGACCAACGAATTACAAATATTCTATTCCTAAATCCAATCTTCTCTAAAAATTATCAATCATAAATATTATTATTATATATTAATATTGCAAGTCGTGTAATTTGATCGTTTGTATGAACGTTTGATAGTTTAATTAGAAATCTTCAAAATAAACGTTTGGTTTGATGTCAAATCATCAAAGTCCAAAGTCATATAAACTAATAGATCTAAAACGTTTTGAGTGTACATTATACACATGAGTATGGACTAAACACCAAATGGTTATGATTAAGTGGTTTAACTTTTATTTATTTATTTTTGGTCGAAAGTGGTTTAATTCTATTAATCGTTTTTAAAGCCCCAATAGACATTCATATTTGGCGACTTCACTATATTTATATAGCAACTATACATATAAACCAAATTTATTAAAAAAAACTATACATATAAACTAAAATTTTGAAATCAACATATTTCAAAGAAATACTCTAAATACTATACACATAATTTATAGACATACAAAATTAAAAATACTACAACTCTTTAAAATGTTCAAAATACTACCAATTATGGGTTTATAAATCTAACAAGATTTATTGCATTTTTTTAGAGATATTTGCACACAATCACTTTGTTAAACTTTACTTACAATTTTAACATTTTGTTGTCTTATTTGGTGTTAAATGACGATTTTACCTCTGCTTCTTATTAGTATGTGTAATGTACACGTTAAGCCACACGGTATTGTACATGGTTAAGATTGTAAAGTCAACACATGTATATAGAAACTGTTAGTTTTGTACAACTTTTCAAAAAGTATTAAAAAAGGTATTAGAATACTAAGTAAAATCTTAAATAGTGACTAAATATGCAAGAATACTTTTCTTATATACGAGTGTCACGGATAAAAGCCCAAAATAAAATATGCTAATGTGACATAAATATTATCTTTCTAATTACTAAAAAAATTTACAATCTCATTCAACTAAAATTTAATCCCCTCTATATTCAAATTAGTTCCATATTATTCATCTAACTCCTTTCATTTTTTTTTTTAGGTTCGAACTCCTTTCATTTTTATGTTATACATGTTAACTCTAAAAAAACTTAAGCTGGAGATTGAAAAATTAAAAGAAAAAAAGGATTCTTGCATGTGTAATTATTTTATCAAAACATAGTTTGTGTTTTAACACTTTACAAAAACTGTAAAAATAAGTAACACTTCATGTATTGTATACGCGTTGAGTTTACAGTACTGCTTGCATCAACGATGTACGGTACATGAACCAATAACAAGCATGGTTAAAATCATATTTTCAACAAAGAAAGTGTTACTTATTTTTACAGATTTTGGAAAGTGTTAGAATACAAAATATGTTTTGATAAAATGACAATGGATGCAAATATCTCCAAAAAAAAATATATAATCTTTAGTTTTCAGAAAAGCCGTCCATTGTAGAAGCAAAATCTAAAAGTAAAAGCATTTTTAATAGAGGTTCTCATGAGGATATCTCATGATTAAAAAAAAAGAAAAATAATGAAAAATGAAAAGAGAGAGATAAAGGATTCTCAAATGAGAAGTTTTGAGAACCCGATAAAACACTTATCTTTTACAGATTAGTTCATGTCTTCTTTTAAATTAATATATCAAAATACTAATATTTTTTTCTTTGAATAACTCATTTGAGGTTAAAATGGACGGAGGTGCTCTAATACTTCCTATGTGTTTCTTTGAGAGATTAAAATAGGTGTTCTTTCTTATCGGATACCAATCATGTCACAATCATCTGATGTATCCTATAGTTAATAATTCTTATTGGTTACCAAAAAGGCTTGCTTAATCATATCTAAACATCTGAAAGTTTTGTAAAAAATGTTAAATGGGCTTTTTAAAATAATAATAATAATAATATGATTAACTAAATCCTAAATCATTTCCTTAATGAACTTTATTGTACTTTGCCTTTTCTCATGTCAATACACTATTGGATTAGGTATTTAGTTATCCAAAGATTCCTCTCTCTCTTTCTCGATCGACTTTGTAGCCTTAACAGGAAGCAATGAATATAATTTTGGTCGCCAGAAGTTACCAATTCCATAAGAAACATATTCAATGTCATGATTGGCATGTGTTACCAACATGCCTGCGTTGTTTTCTTGTTCTTTTTTTCTTTCTCTTACATCTCGTTGCTTTGCAATTTATGGGTTTGACTATTTAATTTGGTGCATAACAAGAGGAACAAACAAACAAAACAAACGGAGTAATAACTATCAAGTTTATGATATAAAATAATATAATAAAAAATATTAACACTTTTACAGATTTTAAAATGATCAAAAATAGTTATTTTCAAATAAAGTTTTTCAAAAAAAAAAAAAAAATATATATATATATATATATATATATATACCACCCTTATTTCACTATTTTCATGGTAATTTAAAAAAAAAAAACCATGATAAACATTTAAATGATAACACGCACCATACACCACTGAGCACATGAATATTCAAAGACTATGTCTCCATTTTCATTAACTAGATTTTGATGAACGTTTGCAATGTTTTACGTTAGAGTTTGTCCTTTTCATACAACTGAGTAAAGTGAAGTGATTGAATAGTGAGTATTAATCAAGTTCACAGGTCGATTTTCATTTTATTGTGACTCAGTTTAACCGTTTTAAAAATTCATATAACAGTTAGAGATTCCGTAAATGGTAAAAATTTGAACCCACAAGATCTACCTACAAGAAATATTCATATAACAGTCTTTTATAAAACTATTGCAACTTTATTGTAACTGTTAATGTAATAGTAAAGAAATGCCAAATATGTAGGTATTACAATGATAGGATGATGATGAAACTCTATTTGTTGAAACTCCCCTGTTATTTGTGAATTGACTTGAAGAGGAGACCAACAAAAAATATTCTTAATAAACCGCAAACAAAAAAAATTGCCAAGATTAATCACAAATCATTAATATGGAAAACAATACAAATCACTTATGATATGTAATCGTGTGTGTAATATAGCTTAATCGAAGAATTCCCACTTGAATCTTGGAGGGACCGGTTTAACCGCCTTTGCCGTCGATGTGGAATCAAACATCGTCTCCCAATTATTATTAGAAACAGTCGCCGGAGTACCTGATGAGGAGGCTCCGGACTTCCTCGGCTCCTCCTCCTCCTCCTCCTCTTCCTCCACAAACGATAACAAATCGCGTTGCTGATATTGCGTTTGCGGTTTGTGGCGGACCGATTTGTTAATTTCGACGACTTTTTTGGTAGAGTTTTTGACCTCCAAGACGTCGAGTGCCTCAACGTACTTTTGAACTCTTTTCACCTTCCAAAATCCAATCGAATCATATATATACACTTAAATTAATCAATCAAAATTAGAGATTTCGAATTGAGTTTAAGGTATAATTTATTATACCTGCATCTTCCTCTTCAATTTCACATCTCCATCAGCAGTTATCGCGTCGAGTCTCAACAATTGATTCATCAACATCTCAATCAGATTCACCAGACTCTTCTCTTCAACCTTTCCTCCTTTATTAATCACTGTTTCGAACGCCGACACCTATAAATCGAAAATCAGAATCTCAGATTCGAACTAGAGTCGTGCCGGAAAAGCTCTGTTTTTTGTTTTGTTTTTTTACCTGTCCGGCGAGCCTGTCGACTTCGAGACTAATGTCGGAGATTGATTTAGAAGCTTTTTCAATGGCGGCGTTTTTCCTTTTCTCAAGGAGACGTTTCTCCTGAGAAATTGGATCTTCTTTAAGAACAATCTTTGACCGATCTTTAACTCCACAAAGATCTAGAAACATCTTCGAATCTCTCTCTTTGTCTTTGTACAAAATCTTCATGTCTTCGTGGTGAAGTCCGGTCTGATCAGACAATACCTTCTTCAACTCTCCTGTAACAATAATCAAATCCAATTAATAAAAAAAATAACTAACCTTTTGCTTTATAAATGCCGAATTCGAAATGCAAAAATTGAGTTTTGGTTTGGTTACCGAACGTAGATTGGGAATTGATGTTGATCTCGTGGTAAACCGACTCGTATTTGACCCGGACACGAATGACACGTGGCACATCAGAGCTCTGATCCGTCCGCCTTTGAACAACCATTCCTCCAGGTCGGGATTCCCACTCATTGCCGCTACCTCCGCCGCCGCCGCCACCGCCACTGACGGACGGCGTCGTTCCTGTTTTCATTTTCATCATTCTTTAATATTCTTTGCTTCTACTTGTCTCTGATCGAACAGAGATCTCACATGTTATAAAGAATCCAATTTAGAGAGAGAGAGAAGATTAAAAAAAAAAAAAAGTTGCAATGAATATGATTTCCGAACACGATCAAGAAAGAAGAAGCAAGAAGAATAAATAAACGTCTGAACAAAGGGAAGTAAATACATTTTTATTTTTTTTGCAAGTCTTATTTATACATAAATAAATAAATAAAAGATTGACAGCTAATGGTATTGTTGTAATGTCTCATCATCAGTAATCACATATACATTTATATATATATATATATATATATATTTATATGATTCCCACATTTTATTGGAATTATTAGTTTATGTTTCTGTTTTTAAAAAAAATCTATGCTCTGTATCAGTTTGGTCGTCTTTTTAGATACAGATAATCCATCTGCGTCATGTCAATGGTAAAAGTCAAAGATATTGAATACTGATTTTTTGATTCCTTCAATTAAATACTGATTTTTTCCCTCTTTTTTTCAGATAAAATTACAAAAATAGTTACGCTCAAAAAACCGATCGAGCCTATAGAGTCCAATAGTGCTATCACTAATCGTCCTCTTATTTTTGTGAAAAGAAAACAAAACTCTGCAGCGGAAAATTGCAAGTTCTTTTAACAAAATAAAAAAATGAGTCGACAAATCCATTTTTGCAAAGTAAAAAAATGAAAGACAAATGGCAAGTTTCAGTATCCAATCCACCTGTAGTGGTAACAAAAGCACTGGAACAAGAGTCACTTTCTGGTGACCACATGAGTTTCAGTGTCAGACTCAGAACAACAGCTTACCGACAAAGACACCCATCAACCGTTTCAAAACAGGCCCGGCCCAATAATTTTGCTTTTCATTGGATTTTAGGACCAGTTTATTTTTGGGGCTCTTTAGTACTAAAATATATACTACTTCCGTTTTTCATAAAAATATTTTATTTTTGTTTCAAAGAGATTTCGTTTTATAAAACAAAAATTATAAATGTTTCTATATAAAAATGAGTCGAAAAATGTCTTATAGAAAAAATAAAGAGGGAATAAATTAATGTCAGTTTTATTGATTCCTCTGTTGATCAGAGCTAATGTCAAACAACCACTTCCCTTAGGCAAACGCAGCAAAGCTGCAAAAAAGTGAGAGAAATAAAAGGGATACTATTAGTGCCATTGAAAAATATTTAGCTAAGAACCATAACATTTCACAAAATTACTGATGCTATGATATTTACTGATCGATATATCAATAGATTGGTGAATCATATGTTTCACATCAAAAAATTTATCTGTTTTTCCTCTCTATAACAAATATTATTAGTTGAAAGAAACCCAATATTAAAAAGAAACTACATTACAAAACAATCGCTTAATTTTTTATATTAAAACGTTACATTAATTCTTGCTCAGATTTATAACTTTATTTTAAATATAAAAGCTTTATAATATGATTGGATCTATTATCTAGGAGTGAACATAAGTATTAGCAAATTTTGATGCAAGCAATACAAGAAAAATGAAAGAAAGTCGGTACTAACCTTACTGTTTTTGAGCCAGGTACGAATGCAATCTTTGTGGTATTTGTGAGTACAGGGTAAAATGGTCAATTCTTCTACCCGAGTATACTCTGACTGGCATATCATACACCTGTTTCCCCAAAGCATTGTCATTATTAAAAAAAAAAAAAAACAGCATTTATGTAATCAAAATTGTTTAGGTTTTTTAATATATATATTTTTTTTTAAGGGCCTTAAATTGTTTAGGTTATTTACTCCCCGTCTATTTTCTACCTTCCAACTTGCATGGTATTTTTGTTTTTGCTAAAAACTTGCATGGTATTTTAAAAATGGAAAAGCTAAATTCTAGATTTATAGTGGGTGTGAATATATAATACTAGATGATAAGAATACTATCCTTTTCAGTTTTAAAATCAGAAAAATGTATGTATGTAAGTTTAAGGGAAAAAAAAGAAAAGAGAAAGTAAGAATACTTTTTATCTTCCATAGAAGGTTGAAACTTGATGGTCGGTAATTGAGAAAATTGTTTCTCTGTTAATCCTACACCTACATTTACTCTTTCACGCTCTTCACTCCGTCGGATTATTCCCTGTGATGTAATAACGATTATAGAATACAATTTTTTTTTTTTTTTGGTAAAGTATAGAATACAATATATGCTAATATATTAAAACCAAAAAAATGGTCTGTTATTCTTCCACCTACAAACATTGTTTCTTCTCGTTTATATCCCTCAACTCGTGCCAGCTGAATTCTTTCTTGAGGTATAATCATAAATATGCTAATAATTATCATGATTAAATTACCGTTAACTATTAATACAATAGTATACGTACGCATTTTTTTATGAATATAAACTAGTCTATGTTAATTACTATATCCAAAAACCAAATTATAGATGAAACATAAAATGCTTTTCAAAAACTTATGGAAAGCAAGATAAGATGCAGTTATAGAAGTTTTATCTAGTTAAATAGTCGTTTAATTAAACAGACGAACCCCTGCGATGAATAAATTACTCAACGGAAACAATACTGAGCCCTTTTTGTCTTGAGAGTGAATATTATTGATTTTTCAGGCAAAAAAGGATATGAGATTGAAAAATATTAGATTGTTTTAGACATAATTCTTACATCAAGTGAATGTTGGTTAGGTCGATCCTCAGAGTGTTCTGCAAACGTGTATTAGAGATTAATTAACCGGTGATAAACTGAACCGGGTTTTGGTCTAGTCGACCATTACTGGCTAATCAAATAGCCTCTAGTTATTATATATATAATGATTTTATACGATGCTAGTGGTCATGAAAATTAACAAAGTATATCGTTATAGTCCAAAAACATATGAAAAACTGCATAAGGTGATGATAGACCTGAGATTGAAAGAGGAAGCGTGTTAAATGGCATCGACCTGGGTCTTGGTCTCCAGACTGTCCACCAATTTATTGGACATTGATTTTGAAATTGATGATGAGAAATCATATGAGAAATGTCTTGTGAAGAATGATGTTCCGCTGAAATGGAATTAAAAGGTATAGACATGGTAGGTTGGTTTTGAGGCCGATAATAATTAATCGTAGGAGAAATGTTTTCGGACAAATGCTCCGGTGATACGAGCGGTGGAGAATCATCGTTTCTATCAAGTTGTCTGCGATATTCCTCTATTCTCTTGGTGATTTCATCAGCTTCACCGAATAAGTAATTGTATCCACCACAGCTTTGTGAATCACCCATCTTTTTATATTTATTCAAAAGTTATATGATATTTTGGGAAATGGATTTTCATTGGTTTTTTTTGTTTGGAATGACTTTTTTTATACGTATCGTACTATATCATTGAATTGCTTGCTGTCGTGATTGAGTCTTAATTAAAGCATGTAAGAATCTTTAAGACGGATTCTAGAAAGATCCATAGTTAAACATAATGCGATTTATGATGGAGATGGAGTAATACACACACACACATATATATATATGGATAGATATTCCTTTGATACACACTATCTTTGATTAGTTAATCAAACGGAAAAATACTTAACGATATTAACTCATATATTTATCTCAACTCCTTATATATATATTCTCTATAATTACCACAAACTTTTGGTTCATGAATTTCCAAAGTTTAGTACAATATTATTTTTTTCGGGTGAAAATTTAGTAAGAGTTACTAATGTCGATTATGATTTTTCCACACCCAAAAAAAAATGATAAATGATGATTAAATGAATTGATTCACAATGTTTTAATTTTATTTATAAATCATAAATTAAGTTAATATACTAGTTAATCTATAAAAGAAACTCACACCGTCACACCCTTTGTTATTATTTTCCCCTAGCTATTAGTAGTTTTTATCATGCAAAACTTATGAAGTAACTAGACCAAGATCATGGAAAGCATCACTTCACTTCATGATCTAATTATTCTCAAAGCTCAAAACTATATATATATATATATATTCTATAAATATAGACTGAATCATTCACCGATCCAAAAGTTAAAAACATAACAAAATAAAATAAAATAGATAGTATCTAAATAGAATGGAGTCTCTCAAATCCTGTGCAGCTATTCTCATTGTGATGTTTCTGACCATGAGGGCTCTAGAGACCGGACCTAAGGTTGGAGCCCAAGAATGCAGAGACAGTCTGAGCAATATGCAGGTATGTGCGCCATTGGTTCTGCCTGGTGCGGTCAATCCAGCCCCGAACTCCAATTGTTGCACTGCCCTCCAATCAACTAACAAAGATTGTCTATGTAACGCTCTTCGAGCAGCTACCACACTTACCTCTCTTTGTAACCTCCCCTCTTTTGATTGTGGTAAGATGATCAATCCATTAAACCTTTATTTTTTATTAGAAAAATATGTTTAGATTATTCTATCTAATAATATATGAATGAAATGATAGATTTGTAGTTCGATAGTATTATTTGTTTTTTTTGTCGTTATATTTTTGTGGACCGTGTTTTGTGAACTGTGCAGGTATAACCATATAAGAGCATGTCCAATGGTGAGGTTCTAAAAATGGGTATCTAAAATTTTTAGAACCTCACCTTTTAGAACCCCAACATTTTGTATGTTAATTTTTAGAATCTGTATCTAAAAGTTCTAACTTTAGAACCCTTCTCTCTTCTTTTTAGAACCTCTCCAATATTTATCAATTATATATCATTATATTTTTTTAGAACTCTTCTATTTAGAACCCCCATTGAACATGCTCTAAGTGCCTAGTTTCAGCAACGGTCAGTTCCGAGGATTTGGGGAGTTTGGTCTGCAAAAGACAAGGCGAATAAAATAAAATAATGAGAAATAAACTACTACGATTTGGTTTCTTTTTTTTTTTTTTTTTTTTGAATTTGGTCCGTTATGTTCAATACTTATGACAGATCTATTGAATATCGTTTTCCCCATTATTACTATTTATTATTGGAATATTTTCTGTAATTGGCATCATTATAGACTTGCTTTTATAACCGGCGTGGTATTGTTACATATGCAACTTCAGGCCGCAAAACTCAATTCAAATTTTTATTTTCAAATTTTGAAAAGTGAAAACTACCAATAAATAATTAATCACATTGACAAAACAAAATAAAATAATGCAAGGATGATTAAATATCGTTGGTTTGAACCAAACCAGAGATTTGGTTTGGAGTGGACCGGAGCCATAGACCCCATTGACTTGGATTGATGCGTGTAACAACGCGCTAAACTTAGGCGCGTGTAAGCTTACTTTATATACTGTATCGCATTACACGCTCACTTTGAGCTTCTCCATTCCCAATTGTCTTTGCTTCTTCTTTTTTCAGACTTGTCCAAAAAAAAATACAAGCGAAAAAAATTCCGACAAACTATCTGGTAATTTTCCGGCAATGAAGTAACTATGGGTTTCTTCGGAAGACTGTTCGGTAGTAAGAAGCAAGAGAAAGCAGCAACGACGAAAAACAACAGACGAAAATGGAGCTTCACCACCAGATCCTCAAATCAGGCGACGGCTTCATCGGCGTCGTCTACTCATCCAAGCAGGAGACGTGAGGATGAAGAAAGCTTGGACGCCGAAAAGCATGCGATAGCCGTCGCGGCTGCCACCGCCGCGGTGGCAGAGGCGGCACTAGCGGCTGCTAATGCGGCAGCGGAGGTTGTGAGACTCACCGGAAGAGGTGGCGGTAGAAACTCGTCGGTAACTCAAACCAATCGGAATAATCGCCGGTGGGCTCAAGAGTATGTAGCGGCGATGAAGATTCAATCAGCTTTCCGTGGCTACTTGGTTAGTTACTTCCCTAAATTAATAATATATTTAAACCGAAATTCGAAATTTGAATCTTTAATTATGTTTTGAAAAGAAACAAAAATTAGGAGCTAAGTGTGAAATAGCTGTCTGATGTTGATTTTTCTACTTAACCACAAATTTAAACAATTACTGAAAACTAGAAAGGATGAGCATAATTTTGTATTGGTCCCCGAAAAATACTATCAAAAGAGACAAATGTATACTTGCTAGAAACCAATACGAATCTCTACCGACATTATTTAATGGTCTCGGATCCTATAGATTAAAATTCCCATTTTGGTCCCGAAAATATGCATATATTATCTCAAACAATATCTTACCTAACCAGATTTAGATTCAGAATTTTAAAAAACCAATCCTTCGAGTAAGTAAACCATATAAAAAGGCGTCAAGTTCATTTTTTTTTTTTTTTATCCCTTACGTTTACTAAAAAAGTGGAACTACAGATGGGGTTTTTTTAAGCTTTATGAGCTTGAAAGTTTCATCCTTTTTCTCACCTTTTTATTATCAAAATTGCAACCCTTTTTTTTTTTCTTCAAATGATACTTTGATAGGTTACGTGGTTCAAACACACATAATTTAAAGATTCTCTTATCTTTTTTTTTTTGTTAAAGGATTTAAGATTCTCTAATCTTATTGGTTCGAAAACTCATTTGGTGTGTAACAAAATGAGAGTAGTTGGGAAACTCAAAGTAGATTTAATATTCCTTTGTAAATTTTCTTGCATCTCCTTTTGGTATGAAGTAGGTATTTTATTTGTATAGTAAAATTGTTTTTAATTTAGGCGAGGAGGGCGTTAAGAGCATTGAAGGCGTTAGTGAAGCTTCAAGCGTTAGTGAAGGGCCACATAGTGAGGAAACAAACGGCTGATATGCTGCGTCGGATGCAAACGCTGGTTCGGCTCCAAGCTCGCGCTCGAGCATCGCGTTCTTCTCACGTTTCAGACTCATTCCATTCGACAATGTTAATGGTTCCTCCTTCCCCACAATCTTTCCACGCACGATGCGTATCGGAGGCTGAATACAGCAAAGTCATTGCCATGGACCACCACCACAACCACCGTTCCCAGATGGGTTCGAGCCGGCTATTAGACCAATGGAGGACAGAGGAAACTCTATGGAACGCACCGCGCTACAATGAAGATGATGACAAGATCCTAGAAGTCGACACTTGGAAGCCTCACTTCCCTTCCTACCACAAGGAGTCACCAAGGAAAAGAGGACCTCTTATGGTCCCGACAAGTGTGGATAACAGTCCACAAGTAAGGTCTAGACCAGGAAGCAGCAGTGGCGGTTCAAGGAAAAGAACGCCGTTCACGCCCACGAGAAGCGAATACGAGTACTATTCTGGGTATCACCCTAACTACATGGCTAACACTGAGTCTTACAGAGCAAAAGTCCGGTCGCAAAGCGCCCCAAGACAGAGGCTACAAGAGTTATCTTCAGAGAGTGGCTACAAGAGGTCAGTGCAGGGACAGTATTACTACTACACGGCAGCTGCAGAGCGATCGTTTGATCAGCGTTCGGATAATGGGATCACAGGTTACGGTGGAGTTTCTGATCAGTTAGGTCGAAACCAAAGTGAGAAATCGAAGATGTATTCTTCGTTTCGCAATTCTGATCCTATTTTGTTTTAGTAGTCGAAATGATAAAAAACAAAAAAGTGAGCGGAATGTGTAAATTAGATTTCGACACACAAGTACAGACAGTGATCAATCTCTGTTCTGTATTTTCTTTTGACTGTATCCTACGGGTACAGATCTCGTACCAACAAGCTACGTCTATGAATAGGGGTCCACACTTGTCTGATAAAAAAAACTTGAATAATTTATAGTGACGTCAAGTCAGGACGTGTGAATCACAACTTAAGAGCCATGAGTTGATTGATAACCTTTCCTATTAAACAAATTATTTTTCTCTTTTTTCTTTCACGGTAAAAAGACAGTCACACACACACAAGCAATCACACAATCTCCTGAAACACTATCAAAGGAAATGATAAACGTAACTATACATTTACAAAGTAAAACATGTTGCTTTACTTATCAGGCGCCTTAACAACTCCATCTTGAGGTGGGAATACAGCGCAGGTAACGACACCAGCTGCAGTGATCATTCCCGTCTTCTCCTCGGAATAGCATCAGCAGCGCCACCACGAACCTGCGCAAACATTCGCATAATTTCTTACATTGGGATATAACATTGAAATGAGAGAGAGTGATTGATTCTTGGCAATGCAAACTTTACCCGGCAATGAATAGCGCCAGAGATAGGAGCCACAATAGGTATTGGTAAGGCTTGTACTTGGATGTCAGACGTGTGCCTTGTGGCATATGCTCTCTTGCTAACCACCTGAACTGGGGACGAGCCAGTAGAACAAAACCGAGGAGAAACCCCGATAGAAATCCACCCACATGAGCAAAATTATCAACGTGAGGTAGGATCCCAATAGCTTGTCGGAACGTTGATGACTAGATTTTCAAAGTAAATACAGAACTTGATTGAGAATCTTTTCAGAGTAATGAAGGAGGAAAAGGAATGCATACCGAAACCAAATTGCTGCTCAAGGCGAATACCGATGAAGACGAGGCTTAGCATATTAGCTGCAAGATGAATAACACCGGCGTGTAACCATATACATGTCAGGAGACGCCAAGCTTCATGCTTCTCCACAACTTTGTACCAATCAAGTGATCCTAACTTCTCCAATCTTCAAACATAAATGATGTCAAAATGTTTTACTTGGAAGACACAAAGCTCAATCATTTGCATCTCAAAATTCTACAGGATTTCGAATCCGATCTCTTAACACACATAAATCATTGTAACCAACAAAATGAGGATTCACAAAATTCTGAAACAGAACTAAAACGGCGATTTACAAGCAATAAGAACCAATTCGAAAAACGAACCGCAAAATTCGGATGAAACGTACGTGCGAGAAGACGGACCGAAGAGAGGATTACTCCGGAGAGGCTCGAACGAGAGCCTCCCGAGGAACCTGGCGACACAGTGCCGGTTGGGACCATGAGACTCGGGATGCTTCGGGCAGTTGTTGACGAACATCACAACGACGAAGACTATCACGTTAGCCACAACGAATATCGGAACAAGCCACGACGTCCACTGCGACGACAACGCGTCATCGCTAAATTCAGAATACACCAACGGTGCCGGCCGAGGCGGCGGTCCGATTCCACTCCGGTCACCGCCTCTGCTTCCGATCCCTCGATCCTTCGCCGACATTCGGTTCTCCAGATCATCTCCTAAAGCCATTAGTGAGCTCTCTCTCTCTCTCTCACTCGCTGTGTAATTGTTTTGCGATTGAAGGCGGTAAGAAAGGGTTAAAACCTTATTTGAGAGTGGGTGAGAAAGTGGGTTTCTATTATCCAATCAAGCAATTACATGGGTATAATACGTTGTACTCGTTTTTTGCATTTCACGCTAAAGTTTTGATGTCAAATAAAAACTATTAGGATTTAACCCACGATAGATATATAGCGAAGAGTACTTTAAAAAAAAAAATTGATTTGAATTTTTTAAAAAATTGTTTTTTAGTTGAATTTATATAATACTAGGATGTGATCCGCGGACGTTGTAAACAATTTTTCTATGTGTATTTTTTATTTTTTGGTTTATTTTCTTAATTTCTTAAATTTATGATCTTATATGTATTTGTTTAGTGGATATTACACATTTTTACTTATTTTTTTCATTTGTTGGTCAATTTCATGAAATTAGTTGGTTTTTTTAAGGGAAGATCTTAACAATTTAAAGTTTTCTTTGCATAAATTTTTTTTTCTTTTTTTTTTAATCTAAAACTTATTTGTTGAAGCACTGGTAGAATATATTTTCTTTTAATATTTAGGAATTTAGGAATTTGAGCTGCTTTAAAAAAAAATTAGTTTTAAGATAATTTTCTATTTTTTAAAAAATTATGTTGGATGTATAGATACTATGCGTGGATGTGGTTCACATTTTTTTAAAAAAATTGTTTGATTGTGTAATATTATTTTATTTTATTGGTTTTGGAGTTAATGGAACTGTTTCTAACAATTTAATATTGGGTGGTTCCTTATTTTATTTTATTTTCCATTTTTATATTATTTTTAATCGTTTTTTTAACATCATTCTTTTTAATCGTGTTTCATGTTGGATTCTAATCCTCTTTATTGCGTGAAATATGTTGTGTGTTTCTTAACTATATTATTTTTTAAATTTTTGCAACACCGATTTCCATATTTATCATGCACAATATGCTTTTGTTATGGGGCTAGCCCATTACATCAATCATTAACAATCCATCAAGTTGAGTAAACTATACTCATTACAATCATTAACAATCCATCAAGATGACATAAGTCTCTATGGGAGAAATTCAGAAATTGGATTGTTAATGATTACATCAAATATACCTAAGTCTTTATGGAAGAAATTCAAAAATCGGCATTGTTTCAACCCCCCCCCCCCCCCAAAAGTAATTGAGAAGTTCGTTATTCTCGCTGTCGTCATCGTAGGGTTATATTGACGGCAGTCGGAGAAATTCTCTCTTGATTGTCCAACTAATCACATACCAATGACATCATTTGTTGATTGTTGGTGGTTAGGAACATGACATACGGGAATGAGATGATAGAAGAGACGGGTGTGACCCTAGAACTTAAAATTGAAATAATAAGATCTGGTTTGCACTCTCTCCTCTACAACGATTGACACTTCTTAATGGGCCTATTATGTATATTTCGAAATTTTTGTTTTAAGTTTGGTTTTTTTTTTGATTATTTTGTTTTACGTGTGTGTGTGTTTTATTTTTGTTTTAATGTTTGTTGCTTAGGTGAAGGGTGAGGTGGCATCATGAGAAAAGAGCAAATTTAACTTTATATATATAGATACTTAATTAATGATTATATATAGAGCTGTCAAAACATACTAATATGTCTATTTAACCCCGTTTAAAAATATTATTAATGCTAATTCGTAAAAAAATATAATCTTGAAAACATCAACTCTTACATGCACCACTTAATAACTGTAAGTTTTGTGATTGATCCACGAACTATTAAAAACAAAAAAATCTCAAATAGTTAAAAAAAAAAAAAAAATTAGGTTTGATATATACTCACGTAAAAATATAACATAATATAGTGAAAATATTGCAAAATCTCGAATAGATTTTTTTTTAATATATATGGATTGATTATT
Source organism: Eutrema japonicum (assembly GCA_030161315.1). Lineage (NCBI taxonomy): Eukaryota > Viridiplantae > Streptophyta > Magnoliopsida > Brassicales > Brassicaceae > Eutrema > Eutrema japonicum. The sequence continues at coordinate 54,106,385 of BSQW01000005.1, read as the reverse complement.
ATTATGTAAAATATTTCACATTTCATATTTTATATATTATAAAAAATTATGATGCGATAGTGTGCGAGTTTAGAATCTAGTACCCTCTTAAATGAGAAACAAATAATTTTCATATTTTCTTCAATATTTTCAAAAAACATTTCTATCATTTCTTATTTCAATTTTTTTTTGTAATGACATAAATTTCGATTTTTTTAATGATTCCTTAAATATTTTTGCTTTACTCGCTTTTGTATTACGTAAGCAATGTTTGAATTGGACATATGTTTAAGATGTGGTTGGGCTCCAATTCAAATTGTAACTCTGGCCATTTTAGGATTTAATAGAAATGTCGACAAAAAACAAAAAAAACAAGGTTTCATTGGACCATTTTGATGGATTTTAAAATATTTTTTTAAACTAAATTTTAATTTTTTTTGTGTTCGAGGAAAATAAAACAAACAATAATTGCAATCATGAGTTTTTTTTTTAACTTGGTTGTAAGAAAATAAACAGTTAAAATTTGTTATTTTTATTTATATTTTTATTTTTAAAAACAAAAACTTTTTTTATTTTTTAAAGATATTTCTTTTAAAAAAAATATTTCTATATTTGATCTTTGAATTCATTTTTATTTTTTAAAGATATTTCTTTTTTATTTTTTAAATATATTTATTTAAAAAAAATATATTTCTATATTTGATATTTGAATTCAATATAGTCAAAGAAAAACAAAAAAAAATTATTTTTATTTTGTAAAGATATTTCTTTTTAAATTTTTTTTTTCTATATTTGATCTTTGAATTAATTATAGTCAAAAGAAAACAAAAAAAAATATTTTTATTTTTTAAAGATATTTCTTTTTAAACAAATATTTCTATATTTGATCTTTTAATTTATTATAGTCAAAGAAAAACAAAAAATTAAATTTTTATTTATTAAATATATTTCTTTTTAAAAAAATATTTTTATATTTGATCTTTGAATTCATTATAATCAAAGAATATTTTTTTAGAAAAATATATATTTTATAACAGAAATATTTTAAAAGATCAAAAATATGCGATAGCGCGCGAGTTTAGAATCTAGTACCCTATTAAATGAGAAACAAATAATTTTCATATTTTCTTCAATATTTTCAAAAAACATTTATATCATTTCTTATTTCAATTTTGTTTTTGTAATGACATAAATTTTGATTTTTTAATGATTTCTTAAATATTTTTTGTATTACGTAAGCAATGTTTGAATTGGGCCTATGTTTAAGATGTGGTTTGGCTCCAATCCACCTTGTAACTCTGCCCATTTTGGGATTTAATAGAAATGTTGACAAAAAACGAAAAAAAAACAAGATTTTATTGGACCGTTTGGATGGATTTTAAAATATTTTTTAAACTAAATTTTAAATTGTTTTTTGTTCGAGGAAAATAAATCAAAGATTAATTGCAATCATGAGTTTTGTTTTTAACTTGGTTGTAAGAAAATAAACATTTTAAATTTTAAATTTTTATTTATAAAAACCAAATACTTTATTTTTATTTTTTAAAGATATTTCTTTTTAAAAAAATATTTCTATATTTGATCATTGAATTCATTTTTATTTTTTAAAGATATTTATTTTTTATTTTTACAGATATTTATTTTTATAAAAAATATTTCTATATTTGATATTTGAATTCATTATAGGCAAAGAAAAACAAAAAAAAATTATTTTTATTTTGTAAAGATATTTTAAAAAAAAAACAAATTTCTATATTTGATATTTGAATTAATTATAGTCAAAAGAAAACAAAAAAAAATATTTTTATTTTTTAAAGATATTTCTTTTTAAAAAAATATTTCTATATTTGATCTTTTAATTCATTATAGTCAAAGAAAAACAAAAAACTTTATTTTTATTTATTAAATATTTTTGTTTTTTAAAAATATTTCTATATTTGATCTTTGAATTCATTATAGTCAAAGAATACTTTTTTAGAAAAAGAAATATTTTAAAAAAAAGAAATATTTTAAAAGATCAAATATATGCGATAGCGCGCGAGTTTAGAATCTAGGACCCTATTAAATGAGAAACAAATAATTTTCATATTTTCTTCAATATTTTCAAAAAACATTTATATCATTTCTTATTTCAAAGTTTTTTTTGTAATGACATAAATTTCGATTTTTTTAATGATTCCTTAAATATTTTTTGTATTATGTAAGCAATGTTTGAATTGGGCCTATGTTTAAGATGTGGTTGGGCTCCAATCCACCTTGTAACTCTGCCTATTTTGGTATTTAATAGAAATGTTGACAAAAAAAAAAAAAAGATTTCATTGGACCGTTTGGATGGATTTTAAAATGTTTTTAAAACTAAATTTTAAATTATTTTTTGTTCGAGGAAAATAAAACAAAGATTAATTGCAATCATGAGTTTTTTTTTTAACTTGGTTGTAAGAAAATAAACATTTTTAAATTTATATTTTTATTTATAAAAACAAAAACTTTATTTTTATTTTTTAAAGATATTTCTTTTTAAAAAAATATTTCTATATTTATTCTTTTAATTCATTTTTATTTTTAAAAGATATATATATATATATATATATTTTAAAGATATTTTTTTTTTTTTTTTAAATCTATATTTTGGAATTTGAATTCATTATAGTCAAAGAGAAACAAAAAACTTTATTTTTCTTTGTAAAGATATTTCTTTTTTAAAAAAAATTTATATATTTGATCTTTGAATTCATTTTAGTCAAAGGAAAACAAAAAACTTTATTTTTATTTTTTTAAGATATTTATTTTAAAAAAAATATTTCTATATTTGATCTTTGAATTCATTATTATAGTCAAAGAAAAACAAAAAAAACTTTATTTTTATTTTTTAAATATATATATATATTTTTTAAATATTTCTATATTTGATCTTTGAATTTATTATAGTCAAAGATTTTGTTTTTTAGAAAAAGAAATATTTTTTAAAAAAGAAATATTTTAAAACAGAAATATTTTAAAAGATAAAATATATGCGATAGGGCGCGAGTTTAGAATCTAGTACCCTATTTAATGAAAAACAAATAATTTTCATATTTTCTTCAATATTTTCAAAAAACATTTTTATCATTTCGTATTTCAAATTTTTTTTTTTGTAATGACATAAATTTTGATTTTTTTAATGATTCCTTAAATATTTTTGCTTTACACGTTTTTGTATTACGTAAACAATGTTTGAATTGGGCCTATGTTTAATATGTAGTTGGGCTCCAATCCACCTTGTAACTCTGCTCATTTTGGGATTTAATAGAAATGTCGACAAAAAACAAAAAAGACAAGGTTTCATTGGACCGTTTGGATGGATTTTAAAATGTTTTTTTAAACTGAATTTTAAATTATTTTTTGTTCGAGGAAAATAAAACAAAGAATAATTGCAAGAGTTTTTTTTAACTTGGTTGTAAGAAAATAAATATTTTAAAATTTATATTTTTATTTTTATTTATAAAAACAAAAAACTTTATTTTTATTTTTTAAAGATATTTCTTTTTAAAAAAATATTTTTATATTTGATCTTTGAATTCATTTTTATTTTTTAAAAATATTTTTTATTTTTTTAAAGATATTTCTTTTTTAAAAATATTTCTATATTTTATATTTGAATTCATTATAGTCAAAGAGAAACAAAATACTTAATTTTTATTTTGTAAAGATATTTCTTTTTAAAAAAAACTACTATATTTGGTCTTTGAATTCATTATAGTCAAAGGAAAACAAAAAACTTTCTTTATATTTTTTAAAGATATTTCTTTTTTTTAAAATATTTCTATATTTGATCTTTGAATTCATTATAGTCAAAAAAACAAAAAACTTTATTTTTATTTTTTAAATATATTTCTTTTTTTTATAAATATTTCTATATTTGATCTTTGAATTTATTATAGTCAAAGAATGTTTTTATAGAAAAAGAAATATTTTAAAACAGAAATATTTTAAAAGATCAAATATAGAAATATTTTTTTAAAAAGAAATATCTTTAAAAAATAAAAATAAAGTTTTTTGTTTTCCTTTGACTATAATGAATTCAAAGATCAAATATAGAAATTATTTTTAAAAAGAAATATATTTAAAAAAATAAAAATAAATTTTTTTGTTTTCTTTTGACTATAATGAATTCAAAGATCAAATATAGAAATATTTTTTAAAAAAGAAATATCTTTACAAAACCAAAATAAAGTTTTTTGTTTTCCTTTGACTATAATGAATTCAAAGATCAAATATAGAAATATTTTTTTTAAAAATAAATATTTTTAAAAAACAAAATATTTTAAAGATTAAATATTGAACTAATTTTAAAAAATAAAAATAATTTTTACTTTTTATAAATAATATATATATATATAGCCGATAGGACTCTTAACTTTTTGTAGTATGTTTTTACATGTGTGATTGTTTTCTAGAGCTAAAGAGTTGATTATAGACATGCTTTTTATGTGAGTGACCAGCGACACATTTGAAGGGCAAACAATGGGCTTGGTTGGAATGAGCTTTAGAGCATGCACACAGTTATATTTATTTGTACAGCTAATTTTTGTTTTCAATCATGATTTCTATAGATTTTTAAACCTACAGCCGTTTGTATTCTTTTTTGGTTGTAGAGAGCTATATTTTCACAACTCATATTTCCTCTTTTTCACTTTTTAAAAAGCCACAGCCAAAATTATAAAGCCAAAATCTTACAGCTAAAAAATTTACAGCAAAAAAACTAAAGCATAAAATCGAAAGCTACAGCTGTTACCAATCAGGCCCAATATAACTTTTTTTACCACATAAAAAGAGAGAAACTAACCGCAAGTTACCAGATGAAATGCAAAGAGTAGGGGCGAGTCGTCGTCTCAAAATCGTCTTCAGTTAAACTTAGCTCCGGAAATTCCAACGCCACTAACAAAAAAAAAAAAAAAAATGAATTTTCTCAAAACAAAATCACATCGATAAGAAAAAAAAGATAAAAAAATAGGACACTATACCGTTGTTGGATGCTGTTATCGATGATAAAACAGAACTAGGGGCAGATTTAGATTTTTTTTAATGGGTGCAAAATGTTATCGGATGGACTTAAACCATGATCCATTGGGTGCAAAATGAGTCACTGAACCAACTAGGCTGTAAATTATTTTTAATGAATCCTATAAAAATAATTTTATTTGTATATTTTACTGGTGGCAAATGCCTCCATCTTGTGTTGTGTTACCTCTGGAATGAACCCTATTTTGAAGTATAAAAATAATCGAATGTTTTTTAAGATATGCTTTTCAAGCTGTTGTGGATTCCATTTGGCGTGAACGAAAAAGGAGGTGTCATGGTGAATAACCGTCTACCGCAATATTTTTCACTCGTTTCATTGATAAGACTATCCGCAATCGTGTTTCTTTCATCAGGAAACTGGATCACGATAAACTTGAAGATGGACTAAGATGGTGGTTTGCCACAAGATGAATCTTCTTAAAAATCTTATAAATGTAATAGATTGAATTTCATGATCAACAATAGGACGCAATCATTATAAACACATTTTTTTGGTGAATAAAATTTTACATTCTTCAAAGACAAAAACAAAAATCGAATGTTTTTTGTTTTTTTGGTCTAAGAAAATCGAATGTTGTTTCGCTCTTAAGGTGTTCTTAAGAAATTTTATCTAATGATCTAATGTTTTTTTTTGGGTCTAAAAAAATCTAATAATCTAATGTTTTTTTTTGTTGGTCTAAAAAAAATATAATGTTGTTTCACTCTTTATTGGGATTGACTCTAGTACACTAATCATAATATACAACTTCTTCGATATACATCCTAGGCTTTTTGAATCTTTTCTACACACTCCAAACAAATGTATTCTTTACTAAACATCACGAACTTTACATTTTCTTATAATTGCAACATAGCGACTGGAAATTGTGATTGAGTTTAATAAAATTAAGATAATCCGACCCAACTTAGACCCGACCCCAACCTCTTTTTCTCTCGCCTTTAGAACCATAATTCTATCTCCAAATTGATTTCATTTTTCATTAAGTTTGGTTTCGAGTCGGGTTAGTGGTTAAATGGGTCGTATTATATTAATCGTGTTTTTTTAACATGATTACCAGTTTATTAAACCAAATCACAATTTTCAGTCACTATATTGCAATTATAAGATAATGTAAAGTTCATAATGTTTAATAAAGAATAAATTTATTTAGGGTGTGTAGAAAAGAAGTGAAAAGTCTAGACTGTATATCGAGAAAGTTGTATACTACAGGTAAGAGCATTTGCATCGGTGAGACACCTCACCAAAAAAAAATTTTTTTTTTTTTTTTAATTAAACAATTAATTAATAAAAAAAAAATTTGACCACTAAAAATTGGACACATAAGCATACGGTGTCTGATGGGTGTCTGATGGGTGTCTGATATGAGAGACGATTCTCGGCTAAACAATGTCAAAAAGCATTTCTTTTTAATTAATGGGGTGTTTGACACCCCCGATGCTGATGCTCTAATGTAGCAGAGTCAACCCCTCTTTATTGTGTTCTTAAGAAATTTTTTATGTGTTATTATATATACTAACCTTTTTCGAATGGTTAGTTTCTTACCACGTGTTTCTTTAGATAAGTTTTTTACGTTGAAATCTAAATTTTCCTTTTTTATCGATTATATCTATCCTCGGTAACATTGTTCAAAATGTCATTACTGACCCTTAAAATTTAAAAGCCCTAAGGAAAACAAAAATTTAGATCAGGATTCTTCTACAACAACAGAACGAGTTGCTGAGAGGAGAGAACACAACCATGATTCAGGACATGGCCTCTCCATCGATCTACAGATCTTACAATGGAGCCATCATTCCAACAGATCTCGTGTCTGATGAAGAGAATGAGCTACGTCTCAAGAACGCTCGTCTCCGGTCAAAGCTCGAGACACTCGCTTGTTTCATCGCAAGATTGACTTTGTACACAAGCCTATTTCCCTCCGCTGCTTCATCTTCGTCTTGGCCTTACAGAGTGGCGGTTATGACCGCACTATCGCTCGAAGAAGTTGTTTCTCTTGCGAGGCATGGGACTCCGATGTGGACAAACGAGAGGTTGGATCTCAATGAATACTACTCTAAATTCTTTCCTTGGTACGCAAGAAACTCCCCTGGGTTTGTACACGAGGTTTCAAGAGCTTCTGCACTAATTCCCTGTGATGCTTCATCAATTGTCACAAATCTTATGGATCTTGTAAGTGTCACAAACCAGACTTTATATAAGAATATATAATATCCTTTTACTATATATGAAAAAAAAATTTGTTAATTATTATCTTTTGTTTAGGAACGTTGGCCAAAAATCTTCCCATCGATTGTCGCAGCCTTATCTACGGAATCACAGCACCAGGAATTTTTAATGGTACAAAAACTTTGAAGTATTTATTAATTTTCAGGTGATAGTGTTACTGTACATAAATGGTATAATTTGTGGTAATTTATTAATAGTGTTTTATATGTACGTAGATAAATATGGATTTTATGCCAATAATGACCCCAATCATCCAAACCCGGAATGTGGAAATTCTTCGATGCTCCAAGCAAATAGAGAACGATACTTGGGTTATCGCGGATATCTCTGTGTATTTCAGCTCCTATGAGCGACATTTTCGCCCTCATTTTTTGAGATTTCCTTCTGGATATATTGTGCAGCATGTAGCCAATGGTGTCTCGATGGTAACTTTCAATTTCAATTGAGCTTAATTATATATATAAAGTGATAGCTTTTTGAACTGATTCGTTTATTAAATGTAGGTAACCATTATCGACCATTGGGTTTATAAGGAAGAAGTAGTCAGAAACCAATCCAGGCCTTACCTTGTTAATCCTAATTCAGGATTTGGTGCTCAGAGATGGCTCGCTGCTCTCCAAAGACATTTCTACAACACTTGTTTAACTACGATTCCTTCAATCGGTCACTATATCCAAAGTAATGAAAATTCTGTTTTTTTTTGTTGTTTCCCTTCTATTTATCAATTTTGGTTTGATTTTATACTGAACCGGGTTTTAACTCTTGTTGTGCAGTGTTCGGCCCGATCTGTCATACCAACTTGCTTAACCTATCAACGCTTATGGTTTACTTATTCTGTACCGGAGTACACGGGGTAACCGAACAAAAGTGGAAACGGTTCCGTACGGTATTATTTCCGGTCAATATCAGAGTGTTCGCCCGAGAGGGCCGGCACGTGAGTGGGGTCCCTTGCGTTTTGGTCAGCGCTACCGGTTTGGCAAGTATGCAAGCTAAACCAGAAACAATCTTTGGGTTAATCAACCGTGCGAAAAAGAAAGACATGTGGAATTATCTACAGTCCCTTGGAGATATGAAAGAAGTGATTCGTATCAACAGAAGCCTTAATCCAGGGAATGAAGTCTCTGTTTTCGGCATCGAGGTACATGATTTCATCCGGTTTATTTATTCCGGTTCTGGTTATGGAGGATGTATAAACAGAGATTAATTTATATTGCAGCGCAATGGTTCTACTTCTAAGGATTGGTGTATGATTCAAGAAACATACTTTGAGGCATCAGCAGCAATGATAATCCACTCTTTCGTAGAAGCGCGGTCTCTTGCGGCTGTAATCAACCGTGGAGATTTTTCCGGCGTCCAACTTATGCCGTGCGGAATCACGATAGTTCCATCCGGACAAGAAGAATGTGTTGTGTCGGTTGGATGCCAGATCATCGCCGACCAAGCCATGGTCATGAGCCCGAATTATCTTGTCAATTATCTGGAGGAGATGGTTAATAGTACTTTAGAAAATGTCAAAAATGCCCTTCCGGTGAGCTTGAACCTCCGTTGAAGCTTCATGGCCTTTGGTTTTTTTTTTCCGTTGTCGTTGTTGTTGTTTGGATTTTGGAAGTTTGGACCTTTTTTCTATGAACTCGATCGTTAAGAGATATCAAATAAACAGTTTTTTATGTTTCTGTCTTAAATTTTGATGTTTTTTTTTTTCGAGAAAAGGGTTCTAAATTTTGATGTTGTTACTGGCTCTAAATGGTAAACGTAGATTAGGCCGCAAGGCCGTCTCAAACTATTTGTAGGTCTAACTAAAATAATCAATATGAATAAATTGCTAAAACCGTAATATATAATCGACATTCGACATCAGATTATTATTTTTGGTCAAACAATCGACATCAGATTATTATAGATAACAAAACTACAGTACGTATACTATGAAGCAAATGAATAATCTCTTCTTCTTTTAACAGCTCAATTTTTGAAAATAATTTTTTGATTTGACAAAAAGGGCAATTATAAAAAAATTATAAGAAGAAGATGCAGCAAAAGTCATGTTGTAATTTAAAAAGAAGCAATCTCGAAGATGTATTAGAAAAGACACCACGTGGCTGAGTGGGACAAGAGAAAGTGGGGAGTCGACGAAGCAAAGGGAGGAGATATAGGGACAAAATCGGAAATTCAGGTTATGTTCCGCCTGCATCTTCCTTGTCTTTCTTTTTGTCTCATACGGACAAATTTAGAGAGAGAGAGAGAGAGTGCTGTTTCAGTATCATATCTAATCCCGGATTCTTTCCTCTCTGTATCTTTCCACGACGGTTGACCTAATTTTTGGTCACACCCAATTGAGAATTTGAGATAGAGAGAAAGAGAAGTAAGAGGATTCTCATCTGAAGCAGAGAGAGAGAGAGAGAGAGAGAGAGAGAGAGAGAGAGAGAGAGAGAGAGAGAGAGAGAGAGAGAGAGAGAGAGAGAGAGAGAGAGAAATGGGGAATTCGTTTGGATGTTCGGCGTCCGGCGAGAGATTGGTGTCGGCGGCGAGAGATGGTGATTACGTGGAGGCGAAGATGCTCCTCGATTGCAATCCTTGCCTCGCCAAGTATTCTACCTTCGGTGGTCTCAATTCTCCGTTGCATTTCGCTGCCGCCAAAGGCCATAACGAGGTTTCATTTCCTTTCCATACTAATTCGCTCTTTTCGCTAAATTTTCCAAATTTTTGATTTTTTCTCTTTGTCCATCGTTGTTAGATCGTGGGGTTGTTGCTCGAGAACGGAGCAGATGTCAATTCGAGAAATTATTGCGGCCAGGTATTCGAGTGGATTTTGGGATTTGAAAATGTTTGAGCCTTTGGCTAATTTTGAGCTGATTCGTGAAACTCAAGTTCGATTCTTTCTGTCGAATCTTAAAGTTAATTTAGGGGATTTTATATCAGTAGTAACTTGTGAGATCTTTGGCTAAGTTTGAGCTAACAGAGTAAAAATAATTCGATTTTGTTTATATATTCCATGCTTGAAGAGGGATTGCAAATCCATGGTTAAAAATTCGATTTATCAGATGAAACTTTAACCTGCTAATGTAATTGCAAATATCCATTCCAAATCCAGCTAAATTAATCTTGTTTCAGACGGCATTGATGCAAGCCTGTAGATACGGACATTGGGAAGTTGTGCAAACTCTTCTGCTCTTTCGATGCAATGTGAGTTGGTTTTCATCACTAGTTGAAACAAAACTATACAGTTTGATTCAGGTTTGTTTCCTGATATCGTCTTATAACTCTTCTTTCTCAAGGTTACAAGAGCTGATTATTTAGCTGGAAGAACAGCGCTTCATTTCGCTGCTGTGAATGGTCACGCCAGGTGTATTAGACTGGTCTTGGCTGACTTTGTACCTAGTGAGAAACTAAACTCTCTTCCTGAGACTGTTGTTGTCACAGCGCGGAACAAATCCGAGCAAAGGTTTTTGTTTGTAAACCATCTTCTATGTTTTTAAGGGTTTGATTGATTATATAGTTCCAACAACAACACAAATAATTGTCTTCTGGTGCAGCGCATTGTCTAAATTTGTGAATAAGGCGGCTGACGGTGGAATCACAGCTCTCCACATGGCTGCCTTGAATGGATTATTTGATTGTGTGCAGCTTTTGCTTGATCTTGAAGCGAATGTTTCCGCTGTGACATTTCATTATGGAACATCAATGGACATGATTGGTATCCGCTCTCTATCCGCCATTTTTTTTTCTTGACTAAAGGATTCTTTTTATAGTACTCCCAAGATGACAATCTTGGTCTTAATTACTGTTTCAGGAGCCGGAAGCACGCCTTTGCACTATGCCGCTTGTGGTGGGAATCTGAAATGTTGTCAGGTAAGAACACTAGTAAGTGTTTTGTTTGTTTGTTTTTTTCTGTATTTTGGACACAACGAGTTGTGAGAATCTCCACTTTCTGTGTGTTCTCCATAGATTCTCCTTGCAAGAGGCGCTAGAAGGATGACATTGAACTGCAATGGGTAAATTATTCAATCACAATCTTCTAATGTTTTGCTTCGTGTTCAAAACCAGTTTCGGGGAAACATTTGACGTTGATAAATATGTTTGTAGGTGGCTTCCTATTGACATAGCACGGATGTGGAGTCGTCATTGGTTAGAACCGTTGCTTTCGCCAAATTCTGATGTCGTCATTCCAGGGTTTCCTCATTCCAACTATTTATCATTGCCCCTTTTGAGTATACTCAACATTGCAAGGTAATGAAGAAACCTTCATCGAGTTTTTAGGGCCAAACTCTGGCGATCCAAGCCTATGGCATCAATATGACTTACTTTCTTCTTGTTTTTGCCTGCAGAGAGTCCGGGTTGCAGTCCGCAACCATCACAGATGAGGTCGATATCTGTGCGGTTTGCCTGGAAAGAACATGCACTGTTGCTGCTGAAGGTCGGTCTAAATTATCGTTGTAACCTTTAAAGGATCCTTAACTTAAAAACGAAAGTCTTGGGTTTTGTGTTTCAGGTTGTGGCCATCAGCTATGTGTGAGATGCGCGCTATATCTTTGCTCATCGAGCAATGTTCCCTCGGTGACAGTTGGGCCGCCCGGATCAATTCCTTGTCCTCTTTGCAGAAACGGAATAGTGTCGTTTAAACGACTCCCAAGCTCCCTGGCCAGAGAAATGAAGTTACCTATGTCACTTGGGTTCTGTGCGCCGTGTATGCTTCACACGGGAGACACAACAGATCAATCGTCACCGACAACAGAACAGCAACAGCGTAGCAAGACCCGGGCAGCCTCGGTTTCATCTGATATGTTCTGTCCGGTAACATGTAGCCCATTCCCTTTAGTCAACATTCCAATGTGCACCTGCAACGATGGGACATGTCCAAACTTTGAGACTCATGGAACAGAGAGACATAGCGAAGAACACGACGAATCTTCTCCTCCGCGAACAACAACTGAGCAGGAGAAGATAGAAGAAGGGCAGAGACTTGGGAAAACAACAACTTGCTCAAGCATGTTCTGGGGAAGAAGAAGCTGCAGCAGAGAGAACCAATGCAACTCCGAGATAAATGCCTGATCACAAACATTTCTATGTACAGTGAGAGAGAGAGAGAGTCTTTATCTCCCTCATTTCTTTCTTTTTAATCGGGATGAGCCCACACAGAGTCTTTCTTAGGTTTGTTTTGACTTTTGAGAGGCTTCAGATATAAATTATGGTGGAAGATTTGTAATTATCATCATAATGATGGAGTCGTTTTGCAAAATCTTCGTATTTTTTTTTTATTGTAATGGATTGTAGCATTTGATGAAACATTGAGAGACTTTCTTATAATTTTCAACCCGGAGAGAAGTCAAACAAATCTAAAGCTCTTCTGGTTCCCATGAGAAAAATCTGACGATACAAATTCCACGTCGTTTTCAACCTCAGCTTTGCTGTTAATACTATAATTTAATTATTTCTTGGATCAAAACAAAAAAGAAACTGACACTCAATTAATTGGACTGAAAGTGGTTTGGTTCTTGTGATGCAAAAACATTCCCATTTTCCGCTTTGCTACTTCGAAATCTTCATTTGCGCAGCTCGTCTGCATGACTTCATAATTTCAATTATAATTGTTTTTCTTTTAACTTATTATATATGGCATGATCCATATATTGTATGTAGCAATGTAGCAGCTGATTTTTTGGTGTGTCTTTGTTGATCTGTGTTTAAAACCTGTAATGAATCTACTGTAAATAATTAGTAAGAGAGGCCTCTGTAGTATAGAATGCAATAGTATCTGAAGTCGCAATAGTATCAGATACTATAGAATGCAATGGTCAAATTACAAGTATTGTTCTGAGGATTTGAAAGATTATAGATAAACACCTGGCGGTCCTGGCCTAAAGTATTCCAAACATAAGTTTTTGTTCCAGAAATACTATAATAAAACCAAAAAACTTACATGCAAGAATACCATCAATTTTAGGTTTATAGTAAGACCATCCACCTATGTCTCAAACAATAAAAAAATAATTTTTAATGTTTTAGTATTTTTTTAAGTTGAGACATGTGTCTTGTTGTCTCAGAGAAGACATTGTCTAATTTTCTCTTTCTTTCTCTTACTTTTAATATTTTTTTAATGTGAGACACACCTTGAGACACAAACATTTTAAACCAATGTGGGTGCTTTAAGGGTTCCTAAGACTATGATTACGTACTATTTAAAGATTTAAAAGATAATATACATGTATTATAATATGAGAAATAGATCAGGGCAAGTATTTATGTGTTTAGAAAATGGGAAACAGATCCCAAAGGGAAAAGCTTATAACATTCCCAAAAGGGAAAGAAGTCATGTGGGAACTCTGTTCTCTCCTCTGCCCTTTTTTTATATTTTTTTGTTTGGAACTTTGTAAAGGGGGACCAAACTATTACCTCTTTTCATTGTTCTTTCACCTTCAAAACTCGGAAACAAATTTACTTAAACAAACACATGCAAAATAAGTGGATTTACTTAAATGTTTAACTGTACAATTTTGTAATGAAAATAACCAAAAGTACATTTTCAAACCAATGTAAACAAGGAGTAAAGTAAACAAAGTATTCCTTAACTTAATGCAACAATTCCCAACAAAATATAATTGTTGAACTTGCCCATCTTTATCATCATGTAAGCTGGTTTACTTACAGCCTTATCGAAGATCACAGTAACTGAGTCTGAAACTCACCAGCTTCTTCTTTTTTAAGTAAAAACATCAAAAATTGAGATTTACAATTTCACCACACAACTTTTGAGTATTTGTAGACCAAACCCGTGCAGCTTTTTCATGATTTCTGAAGATTCTAGCCGTACTCTATGACCCATCATGCATTTCATCTTCCTCTAACTCAATATCTCATCATCAAAAACCTCTTTTCTATTCTCTCTTTCAGAAATTTCTTATTCATATATATATATATTATACTCACGCAAACAAACACAAGATTGAAAATGAGAACTATCAAAATTTAAATAAAAAAAAAAGGATTTAAATTACCGTTACGAACTTTTAAAAACAATTGTTAGAAAAAGAAAAAAAACTTTTAAATCAATGGTCTACGTCACGTGAGTTGCGTGCATTACTAGTTTCTTCTCTCTCTTGTCTTTCTTCTCTTCTTCTTCATCTTCCTCGCGCCTAAAAGCTTCTCTCTCTCTCTTTAATGGGGTTTCGATTTATCTTCTTCTCTTCTTAAAAATTGGGTCTTTCTCACTAAACAAGTTTTGTTTTCATGGCGTTTATGGTTTTCTCTCTGCTGTTTCTCTTCTTCTTCTCTGTTTCGTCTGCCATTGATGAAACGGGCTCTCTTATGTCCTTCAAAGCTTCGCTCGAAAACCCAACAGTCCTTTCTTCATGGAACCTTTCGTCTTCCTCGTGCGATTGGGTCGGCGTAACGTGCCGTTTCGGGCGAGTGGAGTCGCTCTCTCTACCTTCCATGTCTCTCAAAGGAAATCTCTCTCCTTCCCTCTTCTCCCTTCGCTTTCTCTCCGACCTCGACCTCTCGGAGAACTCTCTCTCCGGCGAGATTCCGAAGGGCATTGCAAGTCTGAAGAATCTGATATCGCTTCGACTCGGCCTCAACTCCCTCTCCGGCCAAATCCCTCCGCAGCTCGGGAAGCTGAAACAGCTTCAAACCCTCGATCTCTCTGGAAATTCACTGACGGGACTTTTACCGAGTCGACTCGGCGAGTTGCCTCGGCTTCTGTACCTTGACCTAAGTGACAACCATCTCTCAGGTTCTCTTCCTCCGTCATTCTTCCTCAGCTTCCCGGCGCTGTCTTCGCTCGATGTCTCCAACAATTCGCTCTCCGGCATAATCCCACCAGAGATTGGGAAATTGAGAAACCTCACCGATCTTTACATGGGAATGAATCAATTTTCAGGTCGAATCCCGCCGGAGATTGGCAACATTTCGTTGCTCAAGAACTTTGTTGCGCCATCTTGCTTCTTCAAGGGACCATTACCAGACGAGATATCGAAGCTGAAAAACTTAGCAAAGCTCGACCTTTCTTACAACCCACTCAAGTGTCGGATCCCCAGATCAATCGGAAAGTTGCAGAACCTGAGCATACTGAATCTTGTCTCTACCGAACTTAACGGACTGATTCCTCCAGAGATTGGTAAGTGTAAGAATCTCAAGACGCTAATGCTTTCCTTCAATGATCTCTCTGGGTCTCTACCATTGGAGCTAGCAGAGATTCCTTTGCTGGCGTTTTCTGCTGACAAGAATCAGCTTTCGGGTCCATTACCATCTTGGATCGGCAAATGGAAGGAATTGGACTCGCTTCTCCTTGCTAGCAATCGGTTCTCAGGAGAAATCCCTCGTGAGATTGAAGATTGTCCAATGTTGAAGCATCTTAACCTCGCTAGCAACTTGTTAACTGGTCCGATTCCTCGGGAGCTTTGTGGTTCAGGTGCGTTGGAGGATATTGATTTGTCTGTGAATTTCCTCTCTGGAAACATTGTGGAGGTCTTCGTTGGATGTACCAATCTTCAACAGCTGTCTCTTATAAACAATCACATCAATGGTTCTATACCTGAGTATCTTTCCAAGCTTCCGTTGATGGCTCTCAACTTGGATTCCAACAACTTCACTGGAGAAATCCCTGTGAGTCTCTGGAAATCAACGGACTTGATGGAGTTTTCGGCTTCTTATAACCGTCTAGGAGGTTATTTGCCTGCAGAGATTGGCAATGCAGCTTCGTTGAAGCGGCTTGTTCTCAGTGATACTCAGCTCAAAGGTGAAATCCCTAGAGAAATTGGGAAGCTGACTTCTTTATCTGTCTTGAATCTGAATTCAAACAAGCTTCAGGGGAAGATACCAAGGGAGCTCGGGGACTGTTCTTCTTTGACTACATTGGACCTAGGCAACAACAATATCCAAGGACAGATTCCAGACACGATCACTGCTCTTGCTCAGCTTCAATGCCTTGTTCTCTCTCACAACAATCTCTCGGGGTCGATTCCATCAAAACCTTCTGCTTATTTCCATCAGACCGACATGCCTGATATGAGCTTTCTTCAGCACCATGGGATATTTGATCTCTCCTACAACAGATTGAATGGTCCTATACCTGAAGAACTTGGTGACTGTGTGGTAGTGGTGGAGATTTTGCTGAGCAACAATCATCTCTCTGGAGAGATCCCAGCTTCACTCTCCCGTTTAACTAACCTCACAAAACTGGATCTATCTGGAAATGTTCTTACCGGCTCCATTCCAGAGGAGATGGGCCACTCTCCTAAGTTGCAGGGATTGAACTTGGCTAATAATCAGCTCAATGGTCATATACCAGAAAGCTTTGGTCTTTTGCGTAGCTTGGTGAAGCTAAACTTGACCAAGAATAAGCTGGATGGATCGGTTCCTGCTTCTCTTGGGAACTTGAAAGAGCTGACACACATGGACTTGAGTTTTAACAAGCTAAGCGGCGAGCTTCCATCAGAACTGTCTCAAATGCTCAACCTTGTAGGCCTTTACATTCAACAGAACATGTTCTCAGGTCCAATTGAAAATCTGTTCTGCAGCTCATTGGCGTGGAAAGTTGAAACAGTGAACTTCAGTGATAACTTCTTCATGGGTAGCTTGCCAAGATCATTGGGGAATTTGTCATACTTGACTAACTTGGATTTGCACAGGAATCACTTCACCGGAGAAATTCCTTCAGATCTTGGTAATCTCATGCAGCTTGAGTACCTTGATGTTTCTGAGAACAGCTTGTCTGGAGATATACCAACAAAAATCTGTGAATTGGCCAATCTGCAGTTCTTGAATGTAGCCAAGAACAGTCTGCAAGGCGAGGTACCAAGCGATGGTGTTTGCCAGGATCCTTCGAAGGCATTGTTTTCTGGGAACAAAGCGTTGTGTGGAAGAGTGATTGGGTCAGATTGCAAGACTGATGGAAAGCATTTGCTGAGTGCTTGGGGGCTTGCAGGAATCGCGATTGGGAGCATGATCATCATCTTGGCCTCTGCTTTCTCTTTGCGCAGATGGGTTATGATGAGAAAGAGAGTGAATCAGAGAGATGATCCAGAGGGAATGGAGGAAAGCAGGTTAAAAGGGTTCATTGATCAGAATCTCTATTTCTTAAGTGGAAGCAGATCAAAGGAGCCATTAAGCATCAATGTGGCTATGTTCGAGCAACCACTTCTCAAGGTGAGTTTAGCAGACATTGTGGAGGCAACCGATCATTTCTGTAAGAAGAACATCATAGGAGACGGTGGGTTTGGGACCGTTTACAAAGCTTGTTTGGCCTGTGGGAAAACAGTAGCGGTTAAGAAGCTAAGCGAAGCCAGAACACAGGGAAACCGTGAATTCATGGCAGAAATGGAGACTCTAGGGAAAGTGAAGCATCAGAATCTGGTGTCGTTGCTTGGATATTGCTCTTTCAGTGAAGAGAAGCTTCTGGTGTATGAGTACATGGTGAATGGAAGCTTAGACCATTGGTTGAGGAACCAAACCGGGATTCTAGAGGTACTAGACTGGTCCAAACGCCTCAAGATCGCGGTTGGAGCTGCAAGAGGACTAGCTTTCCTGCATCACGGTTTCAACCCACACATCATACACAGAGACATCAAAGCAAGCAACATTCTTTTAGACAGTGATTTTGAGCCAAAGGTTGCGGATTTCGGGTTAGCCAGACTGATCAGTGCCTGTGAGACTCATGTGAGTACAGTCATTGCAGGGACATTCGGGTATATTCCTCCAGAGTACGGTCAGAGCGCACGAGCCACGACTAAAGGAGATGTGTACAGCTTCGGAGTGATCTTGTTGGAGCTGGTGACGGGGAAAGAGCCGACCGGTCCAGACTTTAAAGAGAGTGAAGGAGGGAACTTGGTTGGTTGGGTGATTCAGAAGATTAACAAAGGAAAAGCTGTGGATGTTCTTGACCCTCTGGTTCTATCGGTTGATTTGAGAGACTCTATGCTTCGTCTGCTTCAGATTGCTGTGCAATGTATTGCTGAAACGCCGGCTAATCGACCAACCATGGTCGATGTCTTGAAGGCTCTCAAGGAGATATAAGGTGAAAGCCTGAAACCCTTAGCGATGTTGTTTGATGTGTTTAAGTAACAGCTAACAAAAAAAAAGGAGTGTAGGGTTTGTAATGCTGATGTTGATGTAACTTTGTTCTTAAGTTATTAAATCTTGAACAAACAGTTGTAGTAGACTGGTCTTGGCTGACTTTGTACCTAGTGAGAAACTAAACTCTCTTCCTGAGACTGGTGTGTAGTCACAAGGAGAAACAAATCCGAGCAAAGGTTTTTGTTTGGAAACCATCTTCTATGTTTGATTGATTATATAGTTCCAACAAAAAAAAACCTTGTTTTATAAAGCTAGTGTTGGTGCAACTTTTGTATTGATGATTGTTAAATTACTCAATGAATGTTAGACCAAAAAAAACGAAGTTAGAGTTATGCTGAAGAAACGAAGTTGTTAAATTACTCAATGAATGTTAGACCAAAAAAACGAAGTTAGAGTTATACTGAAGAAAAAAGGATTATGAGAAAGCATAAAGACCGAATCTGAGCATAAAAATCAAATCCGATTTCAACTCGATTAAAACCACAAAAAATTTATCCAAACCGAATGCACATCCCTGAGAACCAAAAATTACAAAACAATCATCCAATTGACAGAAAAACCCTTTTGCGTTCAAAACCATATTTTATGAGAGAACGAAAAAATTGGAATGTAGCTGTTTGATGTCAAGTCAGTATCACTAAAACAGTTTGGTCAGTAAATAATATTATTGTAAACAGAGTAAAGATCTTTAACCCAAACTTCTGGATTTATATTTAAAGTCACTCTGACCCAAAAAAAAAGAAAAAAGGGTGACTCATACACTCACACTTCTTTTATCCTCTAGTACATACAAATTTATAAAAAAGGGTCACTTAAATACGCCAATCATATTCCTCATTCTCTCGTTAGTGTAATATGAAGATCTTCTTCACCGTTAGAGCCGTGCTACGAATCACAGGAGGTCTAAAACGAGTTTAACCAATGGACCTCATACAAAAAATGATAAAACTATATATATAAATGATTGAAATTTTATAATAAATTGTCATACATATATATATATATATATATACTTTCTTGTCTATTAAAAATTTAAAAGAGATAAAAAGGTTTGTTTCCTCCAATTAACTACAAAAGCTGATAAAATATTAACCAACTAAAGGGCTGGATTTACAGTTTAAGCACTGATCCTTAATATGTTATGCCTAATCATCAGTAACATGCATCAGTCAAATAAAGGGCTGGATTTATGTGTTATATGGGTCATACTTATTTAATGTGAAATATCACGGTCCTATGGCTAAACGAAATCGTAATATATTCCTATACCTATTTGCAGTGTTTTTTTTTTGGTCGAAAGGCATACCTATTTGCAGTGTTGTTGCGATTAAATACTTTGATAAACAAAAAAAAAAACTTAAGATTCAATTGTTTTCTTTTAAACAAAATAAACAAAGTGTCTTTGCTGAGTATAAAGGCGTAATGGGATTAATGTTTAAGTAGAGTCAGTAGACCGACGAATATCTAGAGATAACGACCTGTTTAGTATAGGAGACCGCATGGACCATGTTAATAAAATCAATACTTAATGCAATATTGTAACACTATTATTTAATGATTACTCTTAGTCTTTTTGCTCTAAATAATATCGGTTAATTATTTGCAAATTGATTTTTCTTGTTTTGCTTTTCTCTCCGCCCGTGTTCTTCCTTCCAACTTCCAAGGATATGCTGCATCATATCTATAGTAAAATGAAAAGAAAACATTTTAAAAATTTGTTGTTTTATCTATAACTAAGTTCGTCGTATTCTATATGTGTGTATGATTTTTAGTCGTGTTTGCCGTTTGGTATGTCATATGCCCATGTTACACTCTTGACCTTATCATATATATGTACCATAAGTGATAAGGCGTGCAAGGAAAAAAAAATTGTTTCTAGGCTTATTTGTGTAGAAAAATACAAAAACAATCAATATTTTGGGTTAAATTTAGCTTGTGATCAATGGAAGGATGCAGTACACATTGCTACTTATGTTTGCAAGAAAGTGAAACTATGTTTGCAAGAAAGTGAAACTATCGTACATTTAGAAAACCCTTAATCAAAGAACTATAGTACAAGACACGAGTTGGCAATTTTTATTAAAATAGATATATTTTTAATTAATTAGAATATTAATGGCAGTTGGCAATCTGAATTTTAAAACGCTAGAAAATCCATAATTTGTGATATTCGTCCACGACAAAACGAAAAATAATTTATAACATGAAAATTTTAAATTAAACACAAAATGTAAACACAAATTTTGGTAATCTTACATTTGAAGTAATATTAGATGAGAGCCTAAGCATCAATAAGATAGTCTGTTAGTGCTGGTTGATGTCTCGAATGCAATAACTGGAACCGGTTTGGTATTTGGTTCAAGACAGTTAGGTTAGAGATTTGATGTTAGTTCAATACCTACCATTATTTTGTCTTCCAGAGTTGAAGATAGGGAGATTCGATGAATCCAACGGCCTGCAAGCGAAGGGTGCATAGAGAGATAAAAGTGTAGGCTGTAGAGGATTGCGAGCATTTGTTTATGTTGACGTCAACCATTGAAAGATTGACACGTGGGATACTGAGAAGAGCGTCTTAAGAATAAATGCTTTTCTTGTTAAAGAAAAATAAAATTCCTTGTCTAATCCTTCACGCCGCGTCTAGCCATTTAAAAACTTTCGGACAACAACTTCGCTTTCTCTATCTTTCAGCTAAGAAACTTTAACTTGGCTCAGCTCTAATAGCTCGGCTCGGCTTCGTATACAAAATAAAGGAAAGTTTTTACATGTTTGTAAATTGAGCAAAATGTTTAATTATGACCAAAAAAATAAAATAAAATTAAGAACTAGGCATTATATTTATGGCAAACAATCTGTATTTCTGCTAATCTATTTTGTAATCTCCAACCTGATTTTCTATTAGATTTGAACAAGTACCACATAATTTTTTTTCCTTGTGTCAAAAATCGAAGCAATCGTGAAAAAAAAAACACATTTTTACCTTGTATGTTAAACCAAATGATATACTATTTTTTTCTTCGACAAAAAAAATGAGAATATTTTTTAAATATACTTGTATTAAATGTATCCTTATCTCCAACTTTTAGTACATGCATAAATATAAATTGGTAGGAGGGATCTAGAAAAAATCCATTATTTAGGTAATTAGTAGATTTTCTGATTCGGTGTATCATAAACAAGAAATGAGAAAGAACGTGAAGACTTTAACAAGGAAAAAAGAAAGAAGAAAAGATAATATTTTGAGTTTTTGTTTAAAACAACCAAACAAAACGTTATCTTTGATGTTTATCCTCTTTTGATTTTGCTGTTAATGCGTTTTCATCGTTTCCTTTTCTTTTTCTCACGCAAAAGATTTTCGGTTTTAACATTTGGCGTGGAATCCATATTATAATTTTTATTTTTTGATTAAAATAATAACTTTAGATATAATCGAAACGAGCTAAATTTTAGTGAAATGATTATTTTTGTTATTAAAATTTGGCATTAAGACGACAAATAAAACAATTCGCCGAACGAGGAGCAAAGATATTAGCCGTCGTAAATAAAGATAAGAAAGAAAAAAACCAATCCAAATCCAACGGTTGAGATAAAAGCTCATACCGTAACGCTAGATCCATGGCAGAAACAGCGTAGCAAAATCCTTTTCTCTCTTCGTCTTTTGTCTTCTTCCATTCATTTTTTTTCTTCTTCTTTCAATTTTCCTAATCCAACTAACCGAAAACCAAACTCTTTTCCTCTCTCTCTCTCTCTCTTCTTGGAGGGAGTGCCGGAATCAAGTCTCAGGGGATCGGAGTATCGCCGGAATTATACAATTACGGTTGCTTCCGCCGTCTTCCCTACTGCTGGTTGAAATTCACGACGCGTCGTGTGAGAGGAGGAAGGAGAATTTGAACACCTTTTTTTTGTTTTTGTTTAAAAAACAATTATTATAAATTCGTTATGATTGGATAGAAAGAAACAAAAAGGAAAGGAGAAGAAGAATTCTCCTGCTCTCTCTCTCGTTTTCTCTCTGCTCGCCTGGAGAAGAAGGTTTACGAGATCCGTTTAGTAAATTTAGCTTTTTTTTTTTTTAATTTCTCTGGGAAGAAGAAGAAGCAGAATTCTGTAATTTGGTAAGTTTTTTTTTATTTTTTGAAATAGGGTTTTGTTCTTTTGAATTCGGTTCTCTTACTTGAACATTATTATCTGCACATAGATCCGAAATTAGCCGAATTGATCTCTAATTTCTCAGCCCTTGTAATAGAAACCTCCGTTTTCATGGTCTGGTCTTGAGACTATTTTGGTTGGGGCCCTTATGTTTTTTTTTTTCTTTCATTCTGTGAAGAAGATTTCCTCTAGGTAGCAAAATTAGAAAGTTAAAAAGAGTCACTCATTCTTTGGATTTTGTTGTCAGCTGCACAATGCCGTCTGATATATTGGATCCCAGAGGTGTACCGACGCCTTCCCATTTTCATGAAGACATTCGCATCACTCCAGAGGTAACTCTTGGATTCTCTGCTTTCATCTTTTTTTTAAAAAAATTTTATGATCAATTGTAACATTATAGCACAACGCTGTTTTCTTGGCTCTGTTGAATCATGTGTAGAACCGGTTTTTTTGTCTCAAGACACTTTGATGTTTTTCTTGTGTAGAAACAGTTTGGGTTCATGAAAACCAACACAATGCCTGAAGGTGGCGGTGGCGGTGGCGGAGATAGAGTTTTAAATCTACCTACTAGTTCTTGGACATCTGACAGTTACCAGCTGTCGCAACAATCAAGCTTGTCTGGGGCGCTTCCCTCTGCTATTCCTAATCGAAGAACAACTACAAGTGATACTCACTGGGAGAGCAGCTTATTTTCCAGCTCTCTCTCGGAATTGTTTAGTAGACAATGTAAGCTTCTGATTCAGTTTCACAAACAATTTTACTTGTTATCTTGGTAACTATTTGACTATAAAGTCCGTCATGGCTAAACAAACTTCAAATAAGTAAAGCAGGAGAGTAACGTCTGTATCATCAGGGTCATGAAACTATATTATATGTATGTTCTGACTGACTGTCCTTGATTTGTATTTTTTTTTTTTTTTTTTTTTTGTGATATGTGTTTCCAAATTCCTGGTTTTGCAGTACGGCTACCAAGAAGTGATAAGTTAGCCTTTATATCTGCAAACCGCGAGGAAGAACCTTCCGAGTCTTTAGAAGAGATGGAGGCGCACACTATTGGAAATCTTCTTCCAGATGAGGATGATCTTTTTGCAGAAGTGGTTGGCCATAAGTCTCGTGCCAATGTAGGAGATGATTTGGATGATTGTGACCTATTCAGCAGTGTTGGTGGCATGGAATTAGATGGAGATGTTTTTTCGTCTGTGGGTCAAAGAGATGCCAAGAGAGGTAGCAATGTTTCGGTTGTTGGTGAGCCACCTCGAGGAGAAATTTTATCCAGAATACTTTTTGTTAAAAATATGGATAGCATCATTGAAGATTACGAGCTGAAGGTCCTTTTTGAGGTACATATTTTCACCCGTGTTTCTGGCTGCAGATTCCTAATTCATGGCAAGACTTGGTATCTAGAAATTTTGGAAGTCTTTGCTTCTCATTGATGATATATTTACTTGTTTAGCAATATGGAGATATCCGGGCTCTTCATACAGCTGGCAAGAATCGTGGCTTTATCATGGTATCATACTATGATATCAGGGCTGCTCAGAATGCAATGAGAGCACTCCACGGTAGGCTCTTGAGGGGAAGGAAGCTTGACGTCCATTATCCTATCCCAAAGGTGTTGTTCACTGTTCTCGTCCCACTTGTTTGTGTGATTGTGGTTCCTTTCTGTGCTATGTGCGTTATACCTGTCATTTGTGCCATCATATATCGTGCTTATTACTCTTTTTTGTGGTATCAGGAAAATCCTAAAAAAGAGAAGAACACCAGCGAAGGAGCCTTGTTGGTTAATAACCTTGATTCTTCTATATCCAATGAAGAGCTTCACAGAATAGCCAGTTCATATGGAGAAATCAGAGAGGTTTGCTCACTTGTTTTCTCTTTGTTCTTGCTATGTGATATTGACAGTTTTATGTGACTTTTTGATTTTGATATTTATGCTATTTCTGTTGTTTGCAGGTTCGTAGAACGATGCATGAGTACTTACAGGTATACATAGAGTTCTTTGATGTTCGAGCCGCAGAGGCCGCTCTACGAGGACTAAATGGGCTTGAGATTGCCGGGAGGCAGCTTAAACTTGCGCCAACCTGTCCAGAGGGTACAAGGTGCTTATCGATTTGTCTTCCTGTCTTAGTTTTTCTCTATGGCTGTTAACTGATGCAGTAACAGCCTGATTTAAACCTCTGATTTTCTGCTAAATCTTGATAAGAACACCAATTGTGTTGATGTGTAGGATTCATCATACTTTTTTTTTGTTTTTTTTTCAGTTTCATGCCACAGTTTACTGCAGAAGATGGTGATGGGTGTCTACCTAACATGGCTTTTAATAATCTATCATCTGCACACATAGGTATAATAGTGCACATGGTTTATAATTTTTAGTTTCTCAGTGATTTGGCATCCTGGGTCACAACTCATACCTCTCCTTTAACATCTCTGTTTCAGGGAGACATTTCCCAGGAATATTAGCTTCGACCTCCATTGATGGTGGATCTATGCGAGTTATGCACAATTCTGTCGGGTCACCTGTGAACTCCTTCATTGAACGTCATCAGAGTCTCGATGTTCCTATTGGTTTGCCACCATCTGCAAGAGTCATCTCAGCTAGCAAGCCTGTTGGTCTTCAGGAGCCCGGAAACCCTTTCGATAACTCGAAAATGGGGATCCAAAGCATGCCAAATCTTCATCCTCATTCTTTTCCTGATTACCTTGACAACTTTGCAAGTGGTAGTCCATACAAATCCTCTACGACATTCTCTGAAATGGTCAGTGATGGCCAAAAAGCAAATGAAGGCTTTATGATGAGCAATCTTCGTGGCGTTGGGGTAGACGGGTTTAATGAAGGTGGTAAGTACTTAGTTCTTCTAATTGCTTTTCTGTCTTGATACACTTTCCTAAGGTTAGTGATGATGCGTAGTGTAAAATTAAGAACTACAGTTTACTAGAGTACACTGCATATTAATTTTTTTTGACTAATACTAAATTGCTGAGAAGCTTGATATGGAAGATTGTGAAGAAGTTTTTCTACTTACCTGCTTGTGCAAGTTAATTAAGTTTTTTTTTTTTCCTTAAATTTCTTGTTGTAGTCATAGGATCTCCCATAAATCAAGGATCCCATCGTTCTAACCTCAACTTATGGAGCAACTCTAACACTCAGCAACATAATCCGTCAAGTGGCATGATGTGGCCTAACTCACCATCTCGCGTCAACAGCATTCCTTCTCAGCGCATCCCACCCGTTACTGCATTCTCTAGAGCATCTCCTCTAATGGTGAACATGGCATCATCGCCTGTGCACCACCACATTGGGTCTGCCCCGGTCTTAAACTCACCTTTTTGGGATAGAAGGCAGGCCTATGTAGCTGAATCTCCAGAATCTTCTGGATTTCACTTAGGTTCTCATGGTAGCATGGGATTTCCTGGCTCTTCTCCCTCACATCCAATGGAAACTGGTTCCCATAAGGTTTTTTCGCATGTTGGTGGGAATCGCATGGATGCAAAAAATGCTGTATTACGTTCATCACGACAGATGCCTCACCTCTTTTCTGGTAGGAGCCCAATGCTTTCAGTGCCAAGCTCATTTGACTTTCCTAATGAGCGGTACAGGAATCTCTCTCACAGAAGAAGTGATTCTAGCTCTAGTAATGCTGAAAAGAAACTGTATGAGCTTGATGTTGATCGCATATTACACGGGGAGGACAGAAGAACTACATTGATGATTAAAAACATTCCCAATAAGTAAGTGAATTCGCTTCTGTTTTTTTAGCCTATAGATCGTTTCTGGTCTGAGTTAAATTTGCAGGTTGCTCATTTTATCTTGCTTCATCTTTGATTTTTGTTTTTTTATGTTATTGTAATGGTTTAGGTATACTTCTAAGATGCTTCTAGCTGCCATTGATGAATACTGTAAAGGAACATATGATTTCCTTTATTTGCCAATTGACTTCAAGGTATGCAGGCCTCTTACCTCTATTTCCTTCTTTTTTTTTTTATCAAATATAGCCCACTGCAGGCTTCGTAGCTTATGGGATTTCAACAGTTTGATGTCAATGAACCTTCCCTCTCTTTGCAGAACAAGTGCAATGTGGGATATGCCTTCATCAACCTTACCGAACCTGAAAATATTGTCCCGTTTTATAAGGTATGATTGATTTGTGCTTACGTCGGACCAAATTTGTTTAGAAAAAAGCATTGGTTACAAATTTTATAACCTTAACAGGCATTCAACGGTAAGAAATGGGAAAAGTTCAACAGCGAGAAGGTGGCATCTCTTGCATATGGTCGGATTCAGGGAAAATCAGCTCTCATTGCCCATTTCCAGAACTCAAGTTTGATGAACGAAGACAAACGTTGCAGGCCTATACTCTTCCACACCGCTGGTCCAAATGCTGGTGATCAGGTAAGAACGATTAAGGCCTCTCTTAATATCGTCTCTGTCATTGTTTGGCATTTTTTTTTTGTTTAAATGAGATTGTGCTTCATTTGTTGTATCAATGTTGTGTGTAGGAACCATTTCCAATGGGTTCGAACATCCGGTCAAGACCAGGGAAGCCTCGAACAAGTAGCATGGAGAACTATGCCAGCCTTAGCAGCAGCTCTGAAAACCGAGAAGAGCCTCCAAATGGGATGGACTCGATCTAACCGATGGGCCAGACAGTTTTCATGTCATAAGTCAGACTAACCTTAGGCGTCTTCTGTCAGAGGTAAAAAGAAAAGAGACCCGAAAGATTAACACAAGGTAAAAATATATATATCGTTGACACCCCACAGCTCTGTAAATCCTTGGGGTGGTGAAATTTTTACCTGGAAAAAACTCATTTTGCAGTGGAGAAAGTTTTTTGAGCTTGGCTCTCTAAACTTGTTCAGGTTGCTTCACAAGTTTTGTTGTATCATCAAATCAAACCCCCCAGAGAAATCTTGCTGGCTTTTTTTTTTGGTTTTCTAATATTTTTATTTAAACATTTTGCTTTTTCAAAAACAAAGTTGTTGGGTTGTGTCTACAAGGATTTTTCTTTGTACTTGCTTACAAAAAGTAACAACCTAGTACGATGTGTTCAGTTTCTAGCAATGCTTTCTTCTTCTTTTGGTTTCTACTAGTCTTTATTTTAGTTTTGGTTGGTGACACGGTCTGTTTTTATTACTTTCTTTTTAGAAATAAACAATCCCACGTCGAATCGATGATATATTATTTTTAGATAAATCCGAATTAGAGCAGAAACAGAAAAGAAAAAGACTTCATATCGAATCTTAAAATTACAAACCAGTTTCGTTAACATTCTTTTTTATTAATGTTTGTAATTATTCTTTCTAAACCAAAATCTGAAAGAAAGATAAAAAAGAACTCAAATCCGGATTTTGGTTTTATAGATCTAACATTATTAGTTTTTTATTAATGTTGGTTATCTCAGCTAATATATTATGTAATATATAAAAGCTCATAAATTTTATATATATATGATTATCTCAGCTAATATATAAATTATATATATATATATATATATTAGCTAAAATTATAACATCTAATATATATATATAATCTGTAATATATAAAAATTATATATATATATATATGATTATCTCAGCTAATATATAAATTATATATATATATATATATATATATTAGCTAAAATTATAACATCTAATATATATATATATATATATATATATAGTTTTAATTTCTACAATTAATATATTAATAATGATTATAAAATTATATAAAGTATATAAATAATGTATAAAATTATATAATCTGTAATATATAAAAATTATAGATCTAACATTATTAGTTTCTGTATAATATAGATTTTTGTATTTTATATATTATAGATTTTTTGTATTTTTGATATTTTATTTTTTTATAAAAAATCTCATTTGTGTGATAAGTATAAATTTTGTTGAATATATAACAGATATATGCTACTGGCAATGTGGCGAAAATCCCTTCCCCATAGACCCTGTCTTACAGTTCGAACCCAGGAAATGACTTGGTTTTTAATTGTTTTATTTAGACAAAACGACGTCATTTTGGCCAAATAGTCTTGACAAAATCTTTGGACAAAACGACGTCGTTTCGTGTAAACGGCGAAATAAACGGTTATATAACAGCATGCATTTTTTGGCTAAGTCAACATAGAGTTTGATATTTATTTGGGAAGTCAAAAGAAAGTTGAGGTATTTTTTGGTCCACTCGATAATTCAGGTATTTTTTTGGCTCAAACACCAAAGTTCATGATTTGTTTAGCAATTTTCCCGATTTGAATTACGTAAATTATGCTTCTTTTTTTTTGGAATGCATTTGAGATTTGACTTTTATCATATCATTTTGGATATATCCGGCCCATTGAAATGTAAACTAAGACCCATTAAGGCCCTTCCACCTCCTTAGAAAGACAGAAACAATTGGGTTTGGTCTGCAACCTATGTTGTTGATTGATTCTCAAACAATGAGGTATTTTCTTCTTTTATTCTCAAACCCTTAAAACATCACTTATTGTTACATACAGTATGTTCTGTGATTATGCTTTTGAAAAAGGCTTGTTTGTTGCGAAATCTTTTAGTTGGTCATTACGTAAAATTTATGTCTTATTATTCACGTCTCCCTCTAAAAGATGCCTTCTTCTTCTTCTTCTTTTTTTGCCTTCCTAAATTCCAGTCACACCGCATTATGCAATAACTTATAATAATATAAATTCTAAAAAATGCTTATTCCCATAGAACTAACTATTAACAAAATTATCTTACAAACTTCGGCTTGTATTTCTGATATATATATAATATGACAATTTAGGAGGTGTCAAATCTAGGCCTGGGCAAAATAATACCAAGAACTGAAAAATCGAATCGAATTAGAAGCTACCGAACCGAACTAAATAGTTATAAATATCAAATAGTTTCTCTTATCAAATATTTTGGGTATCCGAACATAATCGAAACCGAACCGAAACCCAAACGGGTATCCGAAATATACGAAATATAATTATATATTAAAAATATTATGTATCTTTAGCTTTGAAAATCCAAAATACTAAAAATTACAATTATAAACCGAATATATTAGTTATGTTTAGACTGAAATAACCAAAATACTCGAAATATTGGAATTTTTTAGTTATATTTGTCAAAATTAAATATTTTTTACAAAATTTAACCAAAATTTATTTAAATTAAACAATTTGTTTAGTTTTTTCGAGAATTATGATAAATTCTGGATATCCAAAACTCGATCCAAACTCGGGCGAAACCGAATCAAACCCGATCCGATTCGAAAAAGAAATATCTGAATAGATCTTAAACTTGTAAAATCCAAAACTCGAAAAAAACTAATCTGAACCCGAATGCCTAGATCTAGTCAAATCCTTGGACCAAATAAATGACTAGCCGCCCACTGTAGTAAATATTCTCACGTGACGGACGCTTTGTTCTCTTATAGTCAATTAATACGTCTAGTTTTCAGTTTCGTAAATCTATAAACTTTTTGCAAACTCTCTTGCAATTTCGGAAATTATCGAAAAAATAAGTTATGCTGTCCAGTGTCCTTAATTATCGGAATTGATAAAAAAAAGAAACGAATATAATGAAAAATGAAAAATGAAAATGAATGAAGAGTGAAGACTGAAGACAGATCGTCGTCGACTTGGAAAACACACAGTGGGTCCCATATCCAGATTTTTCTCATCAAATCTCTTTCTTCTTCTTCTGGGAACTCGCCGTCAAATGCTTGTCTCTGCTCTTCGATCCAGCTTTTGAGTTATGGGAAGCTGCTGGTCCGATGGCTCTTACGGTGGTGGTGGTGGAATGGTCGGTGTTGGTGGGACTACTTCCTCCGCCTCCGCCGCCCACGCCAGTCCTAACGACGCCGTTGACCACTACCTCAAGTCTCGCGGCTTCAACGGCCTCTTCTCCCAGATCGAGGTCCCTTTTCTTTGTTTTTTCTTCTGACCAAGATTTCAATTTCCTCTTCTCCAACACTTTCATGTTTTCTTGTTCGCAGTTATCCTTGTCTGCTTCCAATTTGCGAGACCGGGACGTGATTTCAAAGGTTTGTCCTTCGTCTTCGAATTTTATAACGGCTTAAGAGAGAATCTAGCTGTCGAAAAATGGTGTTTATAATTCCTCGGAATAAAATGGTTTTTTAACACGTAATGTCGTAAAGATTCTTTCTCGAAACCTTAGTGTACTAGCTTGTTTTTGCAGAGCGATGCAATGGTGGTTGTTTATAAAAAAGGAAGAGATGGAACACTTGCAGAATTGTTCCGCACTGAAGTCGTTTTGAATTCTTTGAATCCTAAATGGATTAAGAAATTCACAATCGGTTATCAGTTCGAGATTGTGCAAACATTGTTGTAAGTTCCCTTATAATCGGCTTGCTTGCGTCAAAGAAACAATAAAGTTTCTCACTTTACTTACGACTCCTTTCCTTTTCTGCACAGCTTTCGTCTGTATGATGTTGACACTCAGTTTCAGAATTCAAGGGAGGAGGTAACTGCGATTTCCATGTTACCTTTCCACTGAGTGTTTCATTTTTATGATTGGCGGATTTTCATTTCAGTTGCTTAAGCTCGACGAGCAGCAATTTCTCGGCGAGGCAACATGTACATTGTCTGAGGTATCTATCCACTGCTTAATATTCTTTCATTTGTTTCGTTTGGGGACATTCTCTATCTACTGCTTCTTAAAAATATATTAAGAAGCAACCTCATTTTAGTGGTTTGCTCGTAAGACTGATTCGTATTGATTTCGATGTTATACTTACTGGTCAACTACTGTATGCAGATTATCACCAAATCAAATAGGACGATTGCCTTAGAACTCATGCGTAAAGAAGGTGATGCTGCACAGACTCAGCCACAAAACCATGGAAAACTTATCGTCCATGCTGAGGAGTCTCTAGCTTCTAAGACCACGACAGAGATAGTATTTAGGTGCTTGAATTTGGAATCAATGGATCATTTCTCTAAAAGTGTAAGCTATTGTAATAATTAATCATATTACCAGAATCTACTTCAGGCATACAATATAACATGAATTTTCTTGCTCAGGACCCGTTTTTGGTGATATCTAAGATTGTAGAGCACGGGGCTCCAATCCCGGTCTCTAAAACCGAAGTCTTAAAGAATGATGCCAATCCGCTTTGGAAACCAGTCTTTCTAAGTGTTCAACAAGTGGGGAGTAAGGTAACCAGAGAGGTTTCTTATATCTGAGTTTGTCTGAACAGGAAGATGTATCAAATCTCTTTTGTAATCTTGCAGGACAGCCCACTGGTAATAGAGTGCTTAGACTTCAATGGCAATGGCAATCACAATCTGATCGGGTAACCACAAACTCTCAGTTGTTTTCATTCTACATGACATTGAGCTGCTGAAGTTGAGATAGCTCTTGTATGCTATTGGGTTTTGCCAGAAAAATTCAGAAGTCACTTTCAGACTTAGAAAAGCTTCATTTGAGTGGCCAAGGAATCAATTTATTCTTACCTACCGGTGTTGGACATAAACATGAAGACAGGGTATGGATCTTCAACAATAAGAGGTTGAATACAATCTTAAAGCAAGAAATCTGATACCATTTGCAATTATTTCAGGCATTAAAGAGCCAGCTTTTCGTGGACAAGTTTACTGAAACTGTTCAGCATACATTCCTAGAGTACTTGGCGTCTGGATTTGAATTGAACTTCATGGTCGCAATTGATTTCACAGGTATGAATTACACCGTGGTAAAAAGATCTGAGAAGGGCAGAGTTTCTCAACACACTCTCTCTAATGCATTCCCTTTAAACTAATCCACTTGTCCCTTCTTCCATTAGCTTCAAATGGAAATCCTCGCCTCCCAGATTCCTTGCATTACATTGATCCTACAGGACGATTAAATGCCTACCAGAGAGTAAGGAATCGACATATACAAAGTTTGGTTATTGCTTACCTTTTCTAATTCCTTGCAAAAAAGGTGACTCTGTGTGATCGTCTTTCTTCTGTTCAGGCAATAGTTGAAGTTGGAGAAGTGTTGCAGTTCTATGACTCTGACAAACGCTTTCCCGCATGGGGTTTTGGAGCTCGTCCTATCGACATCCCTGTTTCACATTGCTTTAACCTCAACGGAAGCAGTACATACTGCGAGGTCTGGCCTTATCTCCAACAAATCTGACTAAAGTAAACAACATGAACTAACTTTGTAACAAATTCAAAATGTTTTCTCAGGTAGATGGGATTCAAGGTATCATGAATGCCTACAATGGTGCTCTCTTCAACGTCTCTTTTGCAGGGCCTACTCTATTTGGTCCCGTGATCAACGCTGCTGCAGCAATCGCAAGCAAGTCACTCGCTCAAAACGCACGGAGATATTACGTCTTGTTGATAATCACGGTGAGTTAATATCAAAAACATGTTTTTTTTTTCCTTTCTCTGATTCTTGTGTATTTGGTATATAAAGACAAATGGAAACTAAACTTGTCCGTAATTTCGTAGGATGGAGTAATAACAGATCTGCAAGAAACGAAAGACGCATTGGTCAGTGCATCAGATCTCCCATTATCAATCCTCATCGTTGGAGTCGGAGGAGCTGACTATAAAGAAATGGAGGTTCTTCCATAAAAGTTTGTGGTTTTTCATTTGAAGTAATCGTGTAGAATCTTACACAGAGTTATGTGTTGTTGTTGTGTAGGTACTAGATGGAGACAAAGGGGAGAGATTAGAGAGCTCGAGCGGTCGCGTGGCGTCACGTGATATCGTGCAGTTTGTTGCATTACGAGACATACAATGTGAGAGTTAGGCCTAGTGAGAGTCTTGTTCTTGATCTCCAAAAAAACGCAGCGTTTTGGTTGACTGATCATTGTTGTTGCTGTGTGCAGATGGAGAGGTCTCAGTGGTAGAAGCGCTTCTAGCGGAATTGCCTTCACAATTTTTGACGTACATGAAAAACCGTAATATCACTCCCACCTCTTCTTCTTGATCCAACTTTCAACACTGTACATACATCTCATCAACGCAGCTCTAAACGCTGTCGTTTTTTCCTTTGGCTATTTTTATTTTCTACTTGTCTGGAATTTTTCCATCTCCAATATGCCACGTCAAATCACTTTCCAGACAAAGATTATTTTTATAATTACTCACTCATATTCAAATCATGTACTGTTCAACGGTCAACATATTTAGTTGTTGACTTTCTTGTTTTGTTGTTAGGATTTAGGTGCTGACTCTTTTATAAGCCTGACTTTAAACGTGAAAGTTGATTTATCTTTATGAAACAAATAATTGAATTAAAGACAACGTATTCATTAGCAGTTTTAAAAAATAATATTTTAATATAAATGATCAAGCACGGTTGATTTATTTTCTCTCTTAGCAAATTCACAAAAACAAAAATTAACAAAAAAAATCGCAAAATAAATTGTTTCTTCGTTTTCTTTTTAGTCCACACAACTTAAAAAAAAACTGTTTCAAAAAAAAAAAAACATAACTAAAAATACATACCCATGTGTATTTCCTATTTTAAAGTGTTTTTTTTTTCATTTGACTGACTCTCTATATGAAAAATGCTTTCTTTTGTCGTAATCGTAGCTGAACAATGTTTTTGTTTGTATATAGTATTAAAAGGGCCGGCCCTAAGTCCAAGCAAAGCAAGCATGGACTTGCGGCCTTCATTTTCATAAAAAAAATCAGTTTTTAAATTTCAAAAAGTTTCTTTAGTTTAGTAGTAAAATTATAAAAAAAAATTCAAAAATTCAATTCATAAGTTCGAAACTTAATATGGCAAAATGGCCCAAATTTTTTTTTAGCTTGCGGTCTTCTAAAACCCAGGGCCGGCTCTGAGTATAGACGAACAAAAATTAGCTAATTTAATTAATAACATAGACCTTGATGGTTTTGTTCCGTAATCAATCTTTACTACTTACCATCTTATGGTTTAAGTACGTAATCTAGATTTTCGATCCAGGAATTGGAGAAATAAGGATCAATGGTCGGCGGTTTTGGGATATAATTTTGATTTTCTTCGATGATTTTACTCTGAGGAAAACGGCATTGCCATGGAATCAACCACTATGGAATCTGTCTTGGTATGGACAAGGGTTTAGAGCAAAATTATCTTTGTTGTATGGCGACATTCGTACAGTCGTTGAAAATTGACAGTCTTAAAGTTTATTTTCTTCGAAAGAATCAGTAAATTGGGTTCTTATTCGAAGAACACTTTTAACTCCTAATTGAGAATTGGTCAATGTAATACAATATGAGAAATGATGGACATCGGCCAAAGTTAAAGATCGCATCAGATTAAAAGCGAATTTGAAGAAAGAAAGAGTGGATACTCTATTAGCGAGTAAAATTTCTCGATGAAAAAATCGTCAAAATTCCCCTTTTGTTTCATCGTATTGTATTTTTGCTTTTTAATGTATTTCTTATGCATGTTGAATTTTAAATAAATAAAATAGTTGACAAAAAAAAACATATACTTTACTGATTTTTTAAAATTCAAATATCATATTATTTTATCGGGAAAATTGCCAAACAAATCATGAACTTTGTTGTTTGAGCCAAAAAATACATGAACTATCGAGTAGACCAAAAAATACCTCAACTTTCTTTTGACTTCCCAAATAAATCCCAAACTCTAAGTTGACTTAGCCAAAAAATACATGCCGTTATATAACCGTTTATTTCGCCGTTTACACGAAACGACGTCGTTTTGTCCAAAGATTTTATCAAGACTATTTGGCCAAAACGACGTCGTTTAGTCTAAATAAAACAATTAAAAACCAAGTCATTCCCTGGGCTCGAACCCATGAGGCAGGGTCTATGGGATAGTGTTTATCGCCACTTTGCCAGTAGCATATATCTGTTATATACTCAACAAAACTTATACTTATCACACAAATGAGATTTTTTATAAAAAAAATAAAATATCAAAAATACAAAATATCTATAATATATAAAATACAAAAATCTATATTATACAAAAACTAATAATGTTAGATCTATAATTTTTATATATTACAGATTATATAATTTTATACATTATTTATATACTTTATATAATTTTATAATCATTATTAATATATTAATTGTAGAAATGAAAAACTATATATATATATATATATATTAGATGTTATAATTTTAGCTAATATATATATATATATAATTTATATATTAGCTGAGATAATCATATATATATATATAAATAATTAATGAGCTTTATATATATATTTTATATATTACATAATATATTAGCTGAGAATTATATATATATATAAAATTTATACAATTAATATATTAATAATGATTATAAAATTAATACAATTAATATATGAATAATGATTATAAAATTATATAAAGTATATAAATAATGTATAAAATTATATAATCTGTAATATATGAAAATTATA
Source organism: Eutrema japonicum (assembly GCA_030161315.1). NCBI lineage: Eukaryota > Viridiplantae > Streptophyta > Magnoliopsida > Brassicales > Brassicaceae > Eutrema > Eutrema japonicum. Next base: position 54,070,542 of record BSQW01000005.1, on the reverse strand, counting down.
GATCTAACATTATTAGTTTTTGTATAATATAGATTTTTGTATTTTATATATTATAGATTTTTTGTATTTTTGATATTTTATTTTTGTAATTTTTTGTATTTTTGATATTTTTATAAAATCATTTTTGTAATTTTTCTCCTAATTAAAATTAAGTTACCCATCAAATAATTAATTCCATTTTGCAAACGTAAAATCCACTCCAATCCACATGTTCACTGTCATGCTTTCCACGAGCCATCTACCAATTATAATGCAAGTGAAGACTGGTAAATCTGGACAACTGGTTGCAAACCAGATCTCGCATTCCTTAGTCGCTATCATGAGGAGAGTGTTCCATGTCTTTACTACGTTTGTTTTATTTTTATACTTTACAAATTACAACTAAACAAATGTGAGCACACGTCGCACGTGCAACGAAACATGACTAAAAGACTACAGATTGTCAGAATTAATATTTGGGATGTGGAAAAATAGTTAGTTGTGAATTAGGACTCGTCAAGGGGGCCATACAAATGGTTTTTGTGAACATATCCTTAAATAGTCTGTTTGATACCAAAAACGGTTCTTTACATATTATTGTGAATATTGCCTGAAAAAGATACATCTATATATAAATATATAAAGGAGAATATCATCTCTTCTCGTAATGTCACATCAAATTTTTTGATATATTATAAATTTATTTGTTAATTTTAAATTGCTAATATAATTTATTATATTTTGTGTTTTTATATTTTGATTCTCATGTTAACTACATTGATTTTAACAAGAATTTAAAAAGATATTTCTTCGTTATTATTAAAAATGGTGTACTTTATTTAAATAATTAAGTAGATATGGATAGTAAACCATAAAATTCTAAGATAATTGGATTTGGATCCAGTTTTACTAAATCCAAGAAACAAATTCTCGGATACGAGTTCGTTAATATCCACGAATATCCAACTCCGTTTCAAAACAGTTAAAAAACTAAAATATAAGAAAAAATTATAAATTTTAAGAAGATTAATATATTAAATTTTAAAAGTAAATGCATGTTAAAGGGTAAGTAATACTCACATGAGCTTCCAAAAGCTAAAATGACAACTCTGATTTTTTAATGGGTATGCGAGAATGCATATATATTATGCGAAACAAATTGTGGTATCCCAAAATGTTAATATTTTCAACGTAATCTGCAAAACAAGCTAGGAATGAGTGAAGTCCTCCCACAAATATACATAGCTCAAGTTAGAGATGCGACATTGAGAATGGCTAGGGGAGAGAGAGAGAGAGAGAGAGATAATGAGTGCAAATTCGATATCCGTCAGAGAATTGAGATATTCTCAAATGATTAAATGACTAACTACATGATATTTTATGTGGAAATGATTTGACGCTAATGTAACGTAACTATACGGAATTAGGTATATGTGATTATGGATATTCGAAAATCATTAACCTACAGAAATATTCAGATATTTACAAACCAAATTTGATTTGAAGGTTTTGATTAATATATTATGTAATTGTTTTTAAAATATTGAATATATAATTAATTCAAGTATATATAAAAACAATTAAACACTATAAATATTAAATTTTGATTTTTTTTTATTTTGTGAAATACAAAATTTTAATGAAAATATTTGATATCATTGAGTTTTCTTCTAACTATGTCAATAAACACAACACAAAATTCCGCACGTAACGCGGATCAACCACTAGTTATTGTTAATTTCGTAAACTTTCTAGATCAAGAACGACTACGTTTTTTGAAAAAGCGTTTATTTAAAAAAAAAATATTAACAGTTTTAGATCTAATTATTAATGATTTAACTATATTCCATGAAAAACGAATATATTTATCATTTGATGGATAGTTAATCTTACCAGTCATCTCTATATTATTATTTAAGATGTCATTAAGAATAATAAATTTTATTTTGTAAGTTATTACATATTATGTCATTATAAATAAGAAAATAAGAAAAGATAATTGAAATATGAAATGATATAATTGTCTTTTAAAATTATTGATGATAATGTGAAAAATATTTATTTCTCATTAAAGAATTTATTTACTATTTAGTTTCTTAATTATTATGATACGATTAAATAATCCATATATATTAAAATAATATATATTTGAGATTTTACAATATTCTTTCTATAATTATTATATTTTATTTGAATATATATCAAAACAAAAGTTTGAAAAATATTTTACTAATTTTATAAAGAGTTAGACACGAGAAAATTATTTTTTTAAGAGTTTAAGGAGTGACCACAAAACTATAATTATTAAGCGGTGCATATTAGAGTTATGTTTTCAAGATTATAGTTTTTGCGGCTTAGCCCAAATAATCTTTTAGTTCACTGCAAAATAAGTTAAATAGACATGTTAGTCCATATTAATAGTTCTATATATAATCATTAATTAGACATATTATAAAATTCAAATACATTTTTTATTTCTTAAATTTCAAAATAATTTAAAAAAACATTATTTCGTCATATATAACTAACGCGAGTTGAATCGTAATATATATAATTTCATATAACTTAGAACTTACGCCAAGTTTGAACTCACGAATTGTAATAATCGGGTTTTATAGTTTCCCAGACTTGAATCTTAGACTTAGTGTATGCATGTAAAAACGTTTAGTTGATCATTGGATCAAAAACTTCCACATAAACATGAAGTTTAACGTGAATGTCCGGATATAGATGAACTATAAAACATCTTCGTATATGTATTATAGTAGAAAGAGACTCCAAAACAACATGTTCAATTCACACGTTTTCTCCTGAGTTAGTGATCTGTACATGTCTTGATTAATATATAACTAATTTTGTTTTTTAATCTGGCTCTATCCACACCTTTTATCGGAAAGTAAAAAAAAAAGATCCCACTCACACGTACGTAAACGCCTCTTTTTAAAAAAGAAATCTATGAAAAAACAATTCTATTTTTTTTTAATCAAAGAAAAAACAATTCTATTATATTCTTATTCCTTAACTTTTTCAGGGAATATCGATCTATGCTTCTTTGTATTTAAAATCAAACCTTCAAAAGAATAGAACTTTTTTTTGTTGTTTTTTTTTCTTCGATTCCATTTATGTGTTCCCGAAAAGAAACCAGTAAAGAATATGTGCATGCATTTTCCATCTTTAATTTTTTCTCTTTTTGTCATTTGGATCTTTATATAGCATTCATATTTATTTTAAATTCTTCTGTTAGAGCTTTTTTTAATAATCTTTATTGATCCATTTCTTAACTTGTTCAGATTCACACGTATGCATTTTACTGCTATAAGCAAATCAAAAAACCTTTTCACGCGTCTCTACAGTTTTAACAAGCACTATAAGTGCATGATTTATATGTGTCTCGATCGGAAATTATAATAGCTAGAAAAATAAATAAATTTTAAAAAGAAATATGCAAAACTTCAGCTTGACGTTTTGTTATTTGTCTTACGTTCACACAGACAAAAATGCTTATATAAAACCTTCAAATTTGCATACCCCAAAACCCTAATTAATATCTCTCTTCCACTTCCCTTCTTCGTCTTCTTTGTTTTTCATGTTCAACGCATATCCTCTATTTGAAACCCTAAATTCTAAACCAAATCTAAACCTACTAAAAAAGAGCGGGTGATTTAAAAGATTTCTTTAAAGATGGCGAATCCGAGGAATTATGGGAAGAGGCCCTTTCGAGCCGGTGAATCGGAGGAAAAGAACGAAGCCGATGATGATGAGAACATATTTCCTTTCTTCTCGGCCCGATCCCAATACGACATGCGTGCCATGGTCTCAGCCTTGACTCAAGTCATTGGAAACCAAAGCAGCACTCAGGATAATAACCAACATCACCCTGTTGTGTATAATCAACAAGATCCTATCCAACCGGTTCCTCCTACTCAAGATCAAGGTATATTTACATATATACGCCATTTTGATTATATATATATACATATATGCACATATAGTTGGTTAGCATATTTATTGCAAATCACAGTTAGTATGTGATGACCAGAACATTCGTATAACGCAAATTTCTTGTAGTACTGTATATATAAACATATGAGAAATCTACCAAACCTATATATTTGAATGATATCTATGTCACTTGTTGATTGTATAAAGGAAACTTGAGGAAGAGACACTATAGAGGGGTAAGGCAACGACCATGGGGAAAGTGGGCAGCCGAAATTCGGGATCCACAAAAGGCAGCACGCGTGTGGCTCGGGACATTTGAGACCGCTGAAGCTGCGGCTTTAGCTTATGATGAAGCAGCTCTTAAGTTCAAAGGAAGCAAAGCTAAACTCAATTTCCCTGAGAGGGCTCAACTAGCAAGTAACACTAGTACTATTACCGGTCTACCAAACTATTACTCTTCTAATAATCAAATTTACTTCTCAAATCCGCAGACCAATCCGCAAACCATACCGTATAATAACCAATATCACTATAACCAGTATTATCATCAAGGAGGAAATAATAACGATGCACTAAGCTATAATTTGGCCGGTGGAGGAACGGGAGGTTCAATGTATAATAATCATCAGACGTTATCTACTACAACTTCTTCATCTTCTGGTGGATCTTCAAGGCAACAAGAAGAACAAGATTACGCCAGGTTTTTGCATTTTGGGGATTCTTCATCATCTCCTAATTAATTCGGGTTTTTTAGATCATCATAAAAGTAATAATTAAGGGACGATCGATCTGGTCACTTGTTATGAGGAGATTATATGTTTCTTGAGTGTTTTTTATTTTAATTATGCGTGTGTTGTTTGTGATCACTTTGTTTATTTCTTCTTTCAAGTGTTTTCACGGGGGTCTTTGTTCACAACCCTTGGATTTGGATTTATTTAACTTTTTTTTTCTGGGGTAATTCGTTTTTGTATTACAGAATAAATTAACTATATACAAAAAATTACCCTCTAAGTTATTGGAGCAGACTCAACATATACATACAAATTATTCGCTGGTTTGAGTCTCAGTACATGATTTTAATGGACATATCATATGGCTTAATTAAGTTTACATGCCACAGGTAGACGCTCACGCATACAAATGTTAAAATTTTGGATTGCATTGTGATGTGACGATAAAATTGCCACAGTAGAAATAAAGACAAACAGAAGCTCTTTTTTTGTTGTCAACGTGTGACCGGCCGGGTTTTCATCTGTGCTGTATAAATTTTAAATATTACTTTTGCTAATGAAAATGGTTGACTTCCTACTGTTAATTTCTAGATCAACAAATAATAACAAACTTGCGTTATACGAATTTAAATTCGGATGGTGAATAGTAACAACGCTATCATCACAAATCATTAGGTAATATGTCATGATTAATTATACTGATTTTATTTGGATAATTATTAATTCTGTTGTTTTATTTTCGTTAGGATTCACATATTTAAATAAAATAGATTTGTAATTTACCATACGATCCTAATTCAAAAATATTGAATTTTATTTGAACATATATATGTTTTTAGGGCTCCTCAATATCTTCATTATAAAACATATATATATATATATATATATATCAAATATATGTTTAATTGAAATTGTGCATAGACTTTTTAAATAGTTTGAGATGGCTCTAATATTAAATCAGAGGTAAAATTATATAAATCAATTGATTTTGAGTTGAAACTCCATAAATTTGAATGGCTCTGTAGATCAAATGTACACAAACATAAGTTTCCATTCCACTTGTATTGGACAGTTTTAACCTCACTTTTTGCGTGGGTTCTCTTAAGTCACTTTTAATTCACAAAATTACTACTATGTTTAGGATTTGTATGGGTCAGGTTATAAGGAATTACGTTAATTATTCAATAACGACGTAGACTATATATATATAGTTAGAATAATAGAATGTTATATATATTAGAATTACGTTTACTTTGATATATATATTTTAAAATATATATATTAATATAGTACTTCCAATATACCCAGGGTTTCAAAAGTAGTTAATATAGACTTTTATTATTAAAAAAAATAAAGAAAAATAAGATACTGGGAATGGAACGTAACAAGTATGAAAACATGACCAAAACAGATTCCCTAAGCGTTTGTTCAACTCCTTGACTTTTGTCAATCCGAAGAGGTTTTTTTTTTTTTTTTGATAAATTAGGCTGTCCGATCGACATTTTATCGGAGAGATGGGGACTGGCTGCTACATGCCAAACCAGTAAGACTTCGCGCCTTCCGACTATTGCCTAGAGTGAGTTGGCCCAACTGACAAAATCTCTTCACGAGTTTTTAACTGGGCTGAAACCCAGTGCCAACTTTCACACATAGTCGTGATTAATGTTTATAAAGTTGACTCCTTTTGACCCATGTTTCCTCTGCTGATTTTAATTTCTATTTTTTTTTTTTTTTTTGCAAACATAAATATATGTACGCTATTTACGGTGATATGGGAAATGTGTATGCAGATCCAGAAATGTATATATACACATACGAATATACGATGACAATAACTAAAATTAAAGGGCAATGCCAATTAGAGTTAGTGTTTCAGAAATGGAAAAATCATTTCGTTTTTCTTATCATCATATCACTTGAAATGATGGTTACGAACTTCATTATCATCACAAATACTTTCCGACCAACGCGTCATCTCCTCTTTCTTTTGTCTTTTATTCTTTTGTCTCGATCGGCCGGCCGCCGACAAAAATCTGTACTTCAAGGCATTCGTGGAACTTAAAAAGCATTATATTATTAATATATTCCCACGCGCGGATGTGGCGCGTATAAGATACCGCCGTTTTTATGTTCAAAACCAATATTTTGTTAGTCGTGCAAGCCTCTTTTTTTTTTTAAGTACTGTATTAACGAAATACGTTTTTATTAATTAATACTGATAAATTAATAAATTTAATTAAATATTTTCCCCCAATTTCGAGTTAGATCAGCATAACAATTAACAAAATTTGATAAATAATAAGATAATAATTTTATAAAATCTATGTATAAATATATGGTTCTAATGATATTATAAATTAATAATTATATAAATCTATGCATATATAATTAAAATAAGGTACTAAAATTTGACTCCAATATATGGTTTTTACTAAAAGTTGAAATCTTGTTGAAACTCCTCTCTAATTTTATTTATTGCATCAAACAAATTTAGAGTCTTCTCCATCTATATCTAATTTGTGAAAAAAATTACACTTGATAATTAAATATTTACGCACAACTGTTTCCAAATATATAGTAATACCGTATTAAACTTCATCAACAATATATCAAAGATAGTGACAAATTTTTCTTTTAAGTTTTGAATTTATTAACATGTATTATTTTCATCTAGATAGTCTAATATGCTATTAATAACTATCCTATTGCAATACCGATGTTATTAATCATAACTTCAAATATATGCATGTTATTTTCACAACTGAATTCAATTAAACTTCTTATTATAACATCATTTGATTGATAATTTTAGAAATTATGGATTAAAAAGAATCGTTCTCTATAAATTAATATGTATTAAATTATTGATTAATTATGATGAACTAATAAATTTTTAAAATCCCAATATTATTTATCTATATAGGTTTTATTGTACTTTGAAATTACATTCACGGATCAATCTTATGTTAAACAAAAAAACTAAGTAGGCATGTCAAGCGGGTCGGATTCGCCCCGCCTAACCCGCCTCGTTGTGGGTTTAAGTTATTTTTATCCGCGAAAAATAATCCGCTAGATCCGTGAGTTGTAGATTGGATATCCGTCGCGCATTAGTCAAACGGGTATGGCGGGTAACCCGCGTGTTATGAAAAAACAAAACTTTACCGGTTGAACAAAAAAACGGGTCTGGCGGGTAACCCGCAACATTTCTGGTTGAAAAAAAAGCAACATTATCAGATACACCAACCCGCACCCGCCCACCATTTACAAACCCCGACCCGCATAATCCGCAAATGTTAATAATTTAATTTTGATTGATCTGCACTCGCCCTACGGCAAATCTAACAGGGCGGGACCTGCATATTATGATTCAAATTGACAGCTTTAATCACCAAAGTTTTAGTGGATGGTGATTTCTTAAGTTTTTTTTAATATATATTATGCGAATTTAAATTCAGATAGAGAAACAACTACATCACTAATATAAACCAATATAATACATGTCATGATTTTATTTTAATATTTTTTAGGAAATCAAAACTAAAGTAGTTTTTAGATTCTTTAGTAATACATAAAGGTAAGACATCTTTTTTTTTGAAGAACTTAGTTTTTGTAATTTTTCAAAAGAAACCAAAACTTGAAGAAATTATGATTAATAAGATATACATGGTGAGTTTTTGGATAAGACTTATGATATATAATATATGAAGTGCTATGAATTGTATGTTTTAATTTTATGTAACATAGTAGTTTGTATACATATGGTTGTTGTCGTTGACCACCCAATTTCAAATCACATGTATAATTATCGGAAGAAAATGGATCCGCATGTATAATACAATCGTCAATTATAATTTCGTCGTATGGTTAAAAACGTGTATCCCATACTTACGAAGTAAATCGTTGATATTTCTGAATATGTTTGTAGTGAGGATTTTCTACAGACATAAAAACGATAAAACCGGTATCTTAGATATCTTTTAAAAAGATTGGTCTATAGAAAACCAATTGATCAGTCCAAATGTCCAGTAGATGACTAAGTCCAAAAAAACATATTGTACGAGTACAATTACACCTCGTCTTTCATATAATAATACAAAGATCACATGGCAAGTGATAGACATTCAAACATGTTACAATATTGCATACTCAAATTGTTTGATATGAGGTTCAGATACCGACCGTTGCTTACAAAACAATTCAAATTATTAAACCTAGATACAATTATTATCCCGACAGACGGAACATTCAAACGTTGACGTTAACGGAAATGGGGATGGCCGCACGCACGCCGGCCTCGCACCGCCCTTTCAACCTTTGCGGCCGTCTAAGCTCTCACATATCTCAACCACTTCCTTTTCGACCATTTTCAAACTTATCGGCCCAAAGACATATGTATGCATGCAAACATAAACATACATATATATATACAAAATAAAATAAAATAAAAAGAGGTATATGTATGTATGTTTTTGCTTATTTCCTTCGTCTGTGGATGTTTGAATTTCACCTACTCACTCGTTGTTATATAACGCAGCCTACTTCGATTTCCCAAATAGTCCGGCCCATTTAGATTAACCCAAATCGTTTTCTAGATCACACGGTTTATGTTTTTTCTAAACCACGCGTTGTAAAAATTTAAGAAGGGAACAAATCATTAATTAATTGGTTTTGTCTTCACGGTGAGGATTGTTGAAATTCGTCGGTGAAAGCATGCACCTCGTGTTGAAAGAAAATATGTATAATCATAACTTTTGGTTTGTCTGTGAAACGGGTTTCATGGGGACGAAGAACATGTCTGTAAGTAATATGTTAATGAAAGCCCTTTTTTGCATACTCTGTAATGAAACCATAATATTACTTTGAGAGTGCACTTTGACTACACAAAAAAAAACTGAAAGATTATAATATTTTGGGTGTAAAAATTCCGACCTGCCGGAATCGAACCAGCGACCTAAAGATTTGCTGTCACAGACTACAGTCTTCCGCTCTACCAACTGAGCTAAGGTCGGTTATTGATAATGCATCGAACTAAAATCGTAATATTCTAATTACGTACCCTGGTAGTCTTGTTTTCCAATTTCCAAACCGGAGACAGAACCGGCGAGAAGATCGCTACCAAATTATAATCAATAAACTTAAATAATGTCTAGAAAATGATTTTTCCTTTTCTAAAATATTTTGATAAGTAATTCATTTTCCCATCGCTAGTGTTTATTCGTCTCTTGTTGTGTAAATATCAAACACAATTGACCATTTCGGTTTTGGTTCAAACCGAATACGGAATTTGACTGATTCGCACGTGCCGTGTGGATTTGCACGTGGAAAACCTGCCGCAAAGTAGAAAAGGCAGAGGGCGAGGGAGGGAAGATGAGAGATTGGGATATGCTACCGTCACTTTGCGGTTGACAGATGACGCCGGATTTTCCTTCACCGGCCGTCGTTTAAAGCCAGAGCCCAGAGCGAACCGAGTCCATTCGAACTCAAGTGGTTTTCCAAAGTTTGAATATTTTCTGATTTGAATTTGGGGGTTTGTGTGTTCGTCTTGGACGGGGGGACTCTTTCGCTGCTGTTGAGGTCTTCTTCCTCAAAACCCAGGACCAGAAATTTCACTCTTTTCAAGTCTCAGGGTCAATCTCCTGTATAAATACGCGACAGGATGAACGATTCGTAGAATCATTCAATTCAACGCCCCCTCGTGAAACATTCTATTTTCATCTGGGCAATCTCGCGAATCAGCAATGGAGTCGGCGAAATCGAAGCCCAAATACCGCAACCCGATGAAGAAACCTCTATCCGTCACGATGGAGCATGTTCTGTTGGCGTTACGAGAGACCAATGAGGAGAGGGAGATTCGGATTCGCAGTTTGTTCGATTTCTTCGACAATTCGAACCTAGGGTTCTTAGACTACGCTCAGATCGAGAAGGGTCTGGCTTCGCTTCAGATTCCTCCCGAGTACAAGTACGCTAGGGATTTGTTTAGAGTCTGCGACGCGAATCGAGATGGCCGCGTGGATTACCACGAGTTTCGTCGCTACATTGACGCCAAGGAGCTTGAGCTTTACAGGATTTTCCAGGCCATTGATGTCGCGCACAATGGCTGCATTTTGCCAGAGGAGCTATGGGAGGCTCTTGTTAAGGCCGGTATGTGATTCCATTTCTACTGTTACTTTTGCAATTGATCATTCACACCCACAAACAATGTCCATTTTTGGTAAACAATCCATTACTTTTCATCTGATATATGGGTTTCATGTAAATTTCCAACCTTGATGGGATTTGAGGATTTTGAGTGTTTGCGGCTCGCTACTGTTTAGTTTGGTCAGTCATTCATGGTGGGTTTGCTAATATCACTTGTGTTGATGTTACAGCGTGTTCTTGGTTAATCGGTCTTATTGTAATCTTTTGCTGAAGCTTTTATGTTTTGATTGTTGACTATCTCCAACCTATATAAGCCCCACAGTTGTGTTCTTGTAGGCATTGAAATCGATGATGAGGAACTCGCTCGTTTTGTGGAGCATGTTGATAAGGACAACAATGGAACTATAACATTCGAAGAGTGGAGGGATTTTCTTTTGTTATACCCTCATGAAGCCACCATTGAAAACATATATCATCACTGGGAAAGGGTTTGCTTGATAGACATCGGGGAGCAAGCTGTTATACCAGATGGTATAAGCAAACATGTCAAAAGAAGCAGATTGCTTCTCGCAGGAGGACTAGCCGGAGCTGTTTCTAGGACTGCTACCGCACCTCTAGATCGCCTGAAAGTTGTTTTGCAAGTTCAAAGGGCACACGCAGGCGTCCTCCCAACCATTAAGAAGATATGGAGAGAAGACAAGTTGATGGGTTTCTTCAGAGGTAATGGCTTAAATGTCATGAAGGTTGCTCCTGAAAGCGCCATTAAGTTTTGTGCTTATGAAATGCTAAAACCCATGATTGGGGGAGAGGGAGGTGATATTGGCACAAGCGCGAGGCTTTTGGCTGGTGGAATGGCTGGTGCAGTGGCTCAGACCGCTATTTACCCTATGGATCTCGTGAAAACTCGGTTACAGACTTATGTATGTGAAGGTGGAAAGGCACCGAAGTTGTGGAAGCTCACAAAGGATATTTGGGTTCAAGAGGGACCTCGGGCGTTCTACAAGGGTCTGTTTCCTTCTCTTCTTGGGATTATCCCTTATGCAGGAATCGACCTAGCTGCATATGAAACGCTAAAAGACTTGTCCAGAACATATATTCTTCATGACACCGGTTAGAGCATCAAAGTCTTAGATCCTTATTGTTCTTTGCATATGATTGTTCTGAGATATACTGACAAAGCTTCAAATTCTGCAGAACCAGGTCCTCTGATACAACTCAGCTGTGGAATGACATCAGGAGCTCTTGGAGCATCATGTGTTTACCCGTTACAGGTTGTAAGAACAAGGTAAAAACAAAAACAAAAACTCAGTAGGTTGCAATTTAATGTGTTTCCTTTATCGCCTGTGATTGTTTTAACAAGTTTGATCCTTCTCCTGTCAGAATGCAAGCGGATAGTTCAGAGACGACAATGAAGCAAGAGTTTATGAAAACGATGAGAGGCGAAGGTCTGAGAGGTTTCTACAGAGGACTCTTACCCAATCTTCTCAAAGTAGTTCCAGCCGCAAGCATTACATACATTGTTTATGAAGCTATGAAGAAAAATATGGCTCTTGATTAGCCGACACAAATTTTCTCGGGGTTAGTCATTCTTTTTTGTTCCCAAGGGGTCACTTCCTGACTCTTGAGCTCTAGATTATAGTATGAGATAACGGAAACAAGACGTGACGGTAACATGTCTGGTCATTGATGTGTTCATGATCAAGACTTAGATCTGTAATAGTCACATCTTCAGAACGGATCTTTAATGGATTACAATTACGGTTCTGCTTCATAGCACCTCTCTCATATTTTATCCAAGTCGATATTAACTTGGTCTGGTTCAGTTTCAAATATAATATTGATTGGTTCAGTTTCTTGTATTAAGGCGGTTATCTTTTTTTAATTGGTCTGCCTCATAAGTATAAGTAACGTAAAATATTCGTCGTGAGTTCCCATGTTCTTGAAAATTTTGGTATATAGAAATAATTCTTTTAAATTATAACATGTACACACACACAAAAAAAAGACATGGGTGTTGTTTGGATGGTTCATAAATTATACATTTTGGCTTTTTAATATGTACTAATGATTTTCTTACATAATAATTAATAAATAAACTAGTAATATTTTCATAAAAACAATAGATTTTATCTTCTTACCGTTGATTTATGTTTCTCAACTATCCGGTTTTTTTTTATAATCATTTCCACTTCGATCTTAACTAAATGCATATATCTTTTAAATATGCTCCATGATATTGATAACGATGTTAGACCTAAACATTTATTTACTTTGAATGTTATTATCAACTTTAACATATAGTTATTTTAAAATTTATTGATTTAAAATTCTACATTGATTTAATTTAGTGATTTAATAGCTAACTCGGAAGTATATTAAATCAATGTAGAATTAACAATTTCATTTTCAATCCGAAAATTTCTCAGTGTATAGCAGTAAAAAAATTTGTGAATGGCAGCAACTTGGATCTTAATATAGAAAGATAGTCTCAAAAGAAACAACAAGATTAACTGCTATAAGAAACAACAAGATTAACTGCTACATCTCGTCAGAGAATCAACACAACATCACCGTTGAGTTCGCCGGAGAAGCATCGGAAGAAGAAAAAAGACAGAAAACAAATATACGAAAAGAAGAAAGGCGTAGCCTTCCCTTTGCCTCTGATGACTTGCCGTTTGTATCCCTCACCCACCCTGTTAACCAGAACAGAGAAAGATAACGGAACCGAGCTAACTCCCGTTAACCGTAGCCCGAAAGTTTTTAACGCCGTCTTCTTTTTCCGTTTCTTCCTCCATATCTATTTCTCTTCCTTGGATTATTGACAAAGAGAGATAAAATGTTGGTGTTCCGTTTAGTCCCATCTTCACTCCATTTATAACGCTTCATTTGGTCCCATATCCAAACAATAAACAATAATTAGTTTTATTTCAACCCTTGGAATCTTTTGAAAGTTATACCTAACTTCTGTAAAAATTTAATAAACACTTCAATAATTAATGTGCATAATCATTGATTTACTTTTTAAAGAAATCCAGCTTGCATTATTAGTACGTAACAAGTAAAAAACGGTAAACAATTATTCATTTAGTTCAAATGGTTTGATGATGTTTTTAAAGTTCAACGCTTTGATTCAAAATCTAATTTCTTAGAAGTACATCATGATGTCTTTACAAGGTGTAAAATAAAATAAAAATTACTTCATATTACAATTACGCAAGTTAGTCAAGCGGCAGTTTTGGCTTTAAATGTAGATTATCATAATTTTATTCAAAATGTCTAAGTAAATCAATTGTCTAAACGATTTTAGAGGAAAAATCGTAAATATATAATTAGTATAAATTTTGATTGGTACTATTGCAGCATAACATAATCGTAAATATTTCATTAGATACAGAAAAACTAAATACAACTATGAAAGATTTGGCAGTTTCTTTAGTTATTATTAATCTTAAAATAGCTGAACTGCTAAAGTAAACCACGATCCAAATTTTGTTTATGAATAAATACCAACAAAGTTTAAGTATTATTCAATTATACTGCAAAATGAACGATTTAATTAAGACATATTGTTGAAGCTTGTGGTAAAATATATATTCGGAAAAACTATATGATTATGACAACAAAGAATGAAAAAGATGTGACAAGAAGTCCAGAAGTATTGAGGTGGTTTTTGTAGATGGAAGGAAATATTCTATAGTTTTTGCAATATTTATCTTCCACTTGTCGGAATTATATACTAATGTATTATTTAAAGATCGCAGCCTTAACTATTGCTGTTTTTCGTTAATACTTTTTCTTGCTTTAACACTATTAATTTTTGTTTATTAAACTACATGAAATGGTACAATATATATATATATATATATATATATATATATTCACTTAAATCACCTTTAATTTTAGTAGGCGCATCCTTTAGTTGTTCCATTAATTCTTATAGGCCTATATATATGCAATACATATGCCTGCCTGACTATAAAATAGTAGGTTTGTGGAAAAAAAAACATGTATCGATAATCTTTTTAAACATGTATCTATAAATGATTATAGTAAGCAAACCGAAATAGTAATACAAATAAATAAAGGACCACATGCGCGTCCTAGTGCGATTGCTTTGCATCCCTTTTTCCAAATAAATAATTCCCAAATAAATATTTTTTTATTTCACAAAAATATCATTTTTACACATTTCATATATATTAAAAAAATATATTAATATATTTATATTTAATATATCTATAATTAATTAAAAATAATTTAAATATAAAAATTATTAACTTTGGTTAAAATGTAATTTAGAAAATTAGTTGAAAATTTTCATTGGAAATATAAAACGACACTCTTTTTTAAACAAAAAATTAACTCTAAAACAATATTTTTATGAAACAGAATGAGTAGTAATTTTTCAATCCCAAATTAATAATTTAAACCAATGTTAGAGCACCTCTAACGGGAGTATATTAAGAGATTCTTAACCCAAAAAAATAATAATAATAATAATTGTTAACAGTGTAAGAACCGGTTATTAAATAAGAAATTTTAGAACCGTTTATTAAGAGGGGTTCTTACACTGTTTATGTCATGTGTCAACTCCTAATTCGCCATATTTTTTTTTTGACCGAATTTTTAACTTTAACTTAAAAAATTTTTTTTTAACCTTTTAAAAAAAAAACTTTTACATAACTTCAACTTTAAAATTCAAAACTTTTTTCTTACATATTAATGAATTGGAATTTTTACATATTAATTTTTTTTTAAGATTCTAAAATTCTAAACTTTTTCTTTCTGAAGTTTCGGCAATATTTTGTACGTTTTAAATTTCATAAAATGCAATAAAATTTTGGTTTTATAAAATATAATATGTTTATAATTTAATTTACAAAGTAAATTAAACTTAAGAAAATTAATTAGAATTTTTTTTTTTCTTAAGAATCTCAAGTGAGGTTCTACCATTATTGGAGGAACCAAAATTTAAAAATTCTTAAGGAAGTTCTAAACTTTCATTTTACCAAAATTTATAAATAAAAAATTGGAGTTCTACCATTGAAGATGGTCTTAGATGCTACCTAGGCCTCGGTTATGAATTTTATGAAATGCGAAGAAATTGTTGTATTCTTCTTCTTCTTCTTTTTGTTTTGTTTTAATTTCTCCATGACAATTAAAAACACAAGCGAGTTCTATTTAAATGTCGTCATCTCCACTAAAGAATGATACATTATATATATATTTCTACAAATAAACCAACCAAACTTTTCGTAAAATACTTATTTTCCAAGGAGGTGATCCAGTTTAGTGGTCATACGAGGACCACTTTGCTCATCTGCTCATCCTGTCATCCAACTGACACTGAGATTGTATCAGTTTATCTTTTTTTGTATCAGTTTGTCAAAAAAATACTTATGGTATATCTACGATTGAATTATACCATGATTTGATTATGATTAACACAACTTATGCATACAAAAAGAACCTTTCATATTTTATTATACGTATACATATCAATATATAAAGAAGTGATGGGTTCTAAATAATTCATGAAAATCAAAGATTTCCACAGTTTTTGGTGTACAATCGTCGTTACTGGTTAATAAGTGATGAGTTTGTCATGCTTCTTTAAGCTATTAGATTTGTTTGTGTGTGATCTTCTATATAATAAGCTAAATTTGTGATGTTTTTCCGTTTGCCGGCAACGAAATTAATTTATGATTTATTCCTAAGAAAAGTAACACCACTAACTGTAAAACTTTATGTTAGTAAGTAAAAAATCACGAGATCGACAAGGGAAAAAAATCAAATTGTTGAGAAAGAAGAACGTAAAATAAAGGGAATGAATGTGAATATGGTTAATACATATTGTTGTATACATTTAATTAATGTGTAGGCCTTTCTTTATATAGAATTGTAAAGCTCTTTACAACGTTTTATTTTATAACAAAAATAGCAATGGATCAATAATCACGTCGAATAAGCACTATTCCCACTAAAGTGGGAACTAGTAGTAAACACCAAGCACTAATTCAATTCTTATTAATTTATTATATTTAAATCGGGAAAATCGCATAAAAAACTTTTAAAGTGATACGTATTAACACTTTAAACCTCCGAAGTATTTCACTAACACTTTAAACCTTCAACTTAGAACATTTGACAGAAAAAACCTTAAGAATGGCTCTCGAGTACGTGCCATCAATTTTTTTAACAGAATAGTAAACTACGTTAACGGTAAAACTAAAACCGTTTAAAATAATCTATTATTTTAATTAAAAATTAATTTTAATTAATATTACAATAAAAAAAAAAAAAAAAAAAAAACTGTTTTCTTCTTCCTTCTTCTCGAAGATCTAATCTCAAGAACACCTTCTTCAATTCAACTAATCGCATCTTCCCCATTAATCTACCTAAACCCTTAATCAAAAATCGATATTAAATGAGAATTGATTGAGCGTGAAGTACACAATCCGATGTTCAATTGAACAACTAATAAGATGCCCTCGAAAGATAAGAAACCACGAAATCCGATGTTCAATTAAACAAAGAATTCGAAATGAGAGAAGAATTCTTGAATTGGATGAACAATTCCAGAGTTACAGAGATAAAATGAGAGAAGCGAAACAATTCTCCAACAAAACAAATCGATAAATTCTGTTACGCTCTTCTGTAATCTTCAGTTTTCATCTTGACCGTTGGTTTCATCTTCACTCGTTAACTATATCATTGGGGTCGTTGTTGGCGTTTGGCATTGAGTTCTGTGAATAAGAAGAACAGAGAAGAGGCAAATTCTGTTTCGATGTTGTTGGAGATTAGTGAGAGATTTGATTGGCATAATGAAGATAAGATTGGTTGGAGCAAAATAAAATTTGAGCTTTTAGGGACAAGCAAATCTGGTCGGATTCCTAGGTTAAGGAAGATTAGAGAAGAAGACGAAGAGAGAGGCGAGATGGTTAGAAGAAGAGAGCTTAAGGATGAGGAGGAAGATGGTAATCGATGGAGGAGAAGAGAGGGATGACGCAGAGCTCGGTAGAGAGAAGGAGGAAGAAACAATTTCTTTTTGTTTTTTCATTTTTTATTTTTTTTAACTGTAATAATAACTAAAATAATAATTTTTTTTTAACGGTTTTAGTTTTACCGTTAACGGAGTTTATTATTCGTTCAAGAGTTCCACAAGCACGATGTTATCCCCGACCCAATCAGGAAAGACCAGTTCGCTCATAAACCTCGTGCCGTGACGCTTAAGGATGTTGGGGTTGATCCTAAATTGTCGGCGGCTACGGCTCAGTGAGCTTTAAAGGGCCGGTTTTTGTTTCTGTAACCCTTATGTTTTTGTATTAAATAAAACAACTTGGTAACGAGACGAAGAGTTCTAAGATGGGTCGATTAAGGTATTTCTCTGAAATGTTTTAAGAGTAACCAAACAACTTGAATGTTATCGTTTTACCGAAGAGCTTGTAAATATTTAATGTTATAGTAGTTGATGTTCAATTTCGATTTTTTTTGTTTTGGTTTAACTGTGTTTCGAGTATGTAATACAAGATAACGATTTTAGCCAAGTTTAAAATCAAATCGTATTTGAACCAGTCTTTCCGGTTTAGTTTAATCTAAGCAGAATGGACTGATACTATTACGTTGGGCCTAGGGCCCAATGCTAAGATCCAGGTGGGCAAGAACTTTGCACGTATTGCTACTAGGTGTTGGATGACATGGTGGCCTATGATAGGCCAACGTCGCGTGGCGAGCGATATTCATTGGCAGGAGACTCTCTAAATGACGAAGAGGCTCAAGTGTATAATACGGTATTGGGGAGAGAACGGGAAGCTGCGGGAGAAATCTGAAACATATCTCATCTATTCGATTTTTGATTCTCTCTCTGTTCTCTTGAGATTGATTGCGAGGATGAGAGAACGGATTCTTACATTCGTTTCACTGCTTCTTGTAGCTTTGGTCTCGTTTCAGAGTCTCTGCTACTGTGACGAGCAGACGGTAAAATGGGGTCACTTTCGTTGGAAAGTTTCTGTTTTAAGATGTGTTTATTGAATTTCTAGTAACCTAATCTTTGTTTCTGTTCAGGTCCTGTATGAATCGTTCGACGAGCCATTTGATGGTCGCTGGATCGTTTCGGAGAAAGCTGAATACCAAGGTAAATCTTTCGATGTCGTAGATATGGGAGACTAAATCTCGGGTTTCTATTGATTTCTGTTTTCGTTATAATCACTGTTTATACGTTACAGCTCTTTACTTTTGGAACAAACAAATTTAGAAATGTTGGCTTTTTTTACTGCAAGTGGAAAGGAGAAACAGAGTGTGAGTTTTCTTGTTTAAAGATTGCTTCTTGTGTGAACACTCCAGGTGTGTGGAAGCACGAGAAGAGCCAAGGGCATGACGATTACGGGCTTCTCGTTAGTGAGAAAGCTAGAAAGTACGGAATTGTGAAAGAGCTTGATGAGCCTCTAAACCTCAAGGACGGAACTGTTGTTCTGCAATACGAGGCTCGTTTCCAGGAAGGGCTCGAGTGTGGTGGTGCTTACATTAAGTACCTTCGCCCTCAAGAAGCTGGATGGGTACCTCAAGGCTTTGATAATGACTCTCCTTACTCTATCATGTTTGGACCTGACAAGTGTGGTGCTACCAACAAGGTGCATTTCATCTTGAAGCACAAGAACCCCAAGAGCGGCGACTATGTCGAGCACCATCTCAACTTCCCTCCTTCTGTTCCATATGACAAGCTTTCTCATGTCTACACTGCAATCTTGAAACCCGACAATGAAGTGAGGATTTTGGTCGACGGCGAGGAGAAGAAGAAGGGTAATTTACTGTCGTCTGAAGACTTTGAGCCTCCGTTGATCCCTTCCAAGACCATCCCTGATCCAGATGACAAGAAACCAGAAGACTGGGATGACATAGCCAAGATTCCTGATCCCAACGCTGTGAAGCCTGACGACTGGGATGAGGATGCACCTATGGAGATCGAAGATGAGGAAGCTGAGAAACCCCAAGGATGGTTGGATGATGAGCCTGAAGAGGTTGAAGACCCCGAGGCAAGCAAGCCCGAAGATTGGGATGATGAGGAAGATGGTGAGTGGGAGGCTCCCAAGGTTTCCAACCCCAAGTGTGAGGCAGCACCAGGATGTGGCGAATGGAAGAGACCGATGAAGAGGAACCCTGCTTATAAGGGCAAATGGAGCGTGCCACTTATAGATAACCCAGCTTACAAGGGAATCTGGGTACCCAGAAACATTCCAAACCCTGATTATTTTGAGCTTGACAGGCCGGATTTCGAGCACATTGCAGCCATTGGCATAGAGATCTGGACAATGCAAGACGGTATCTTATTTGACAACGTCCTGATAGCTAAAGATGAGAAGGTCGCAGAGACTTACAGACAAAGCACTTGGAAGCCCAAGTTTGATGCTGAGAAAGAGAAATAAAAGGCAGAGGATGAAGCTGCTGGTGAGGCAGATGGTCTTAAGAGCTACCAGGTAAATTAATATTCGCTACAAAACACCTTCTTTTGTCTCAAATATAAAAAAAGCCTTGTATCCTTTTACTTATATTTGTTTGTGCATTGGTGCAGAAGAAGGTGTTCGACCTCTTGTACAAGGTTGCAGACATTTCTTTCTTAAGTGCGTACAAGTCAAAGATCATGGTAAGCTCTCATTTCCTGACTTTAGAACATATTGTATTAAGAAGAAGCTTCAACTGAAAATCTGCAATTTCCCTTTTTGTAGGAGCTCATTGAGAAAGCTGAAACACAGCCAAACTTAACCATGGGTGTCCTCATTTCCGTTGTGGTCGTCTTTCTCTCCCTCTTCTTTAAGCTCATCTTTGGTGGTGCAAAGGTAAAAACATGTTAGAAGCTGTGTCAATTGTTATTTGGATGGTGGTCGTTTGGTTGTAACGAAATTTTGGGGGTAAAAAATTGTTACTTTGTAGGTTAATGTCAAAAAGAAGAAACCGGAAACCAGAACGGAGACCTCGACGACCGAGGCGAAGACAGAGGAGAAGGAAGAAGCGGCGGCTGCACCACGAAAGAGACAGACGAGACGTGAGAGTTAGAAGCAAGGGATAGATTTTGATTTTTTGGGCTTTTTTTTTATCACCAATCCGGTTGTTCGTATAGACACAGTAGTGGAATTGATGATATAAAGACAAGATTTAACATGTTTTTTTTGTATGCTTTTAGTTTCACTTGAATCTGATTGTGGATCAAACGACATATGGAATATTTGAGTTGAAAATTGATAACCAATGGGATTATGATCAGCATTATATATCATCATCAGTGTTTTGGTTTGGATGATCCGATCATATTCATCATAGCTTCCCTTAAGTACATCATCGAAACTTTAGGATAAAAGTAAAATTTCGATTTTACAAATAAAAAAACTAAGTGGAAACACATCCCAAAGAAAGGAGCATCCTCATAAAAGAGAAACCAAACCGCACTAAAAGAGGTTAACCATGATGAGCATCACATATTAAAGATATGTTTTAAGACTATCACAAGTTCCGTCCTAACACTGTCTTTGTGCGAGCGAACGTCGCTTGTGAATTATCTGTAATGACTTAAGTTTGTTTTGGATTGGCAACTACTTGTGACTACTTGTGATAGTCTTAAAACATATCTTTACCACTAGGGTTTTAAAATCAGGCAGACCTGCAGACAGCATTTTAAAAACAGATTCGGACAGATAGATATCAATCAGGAACAGTCCTGCCGCGACTTAGGGTTTCGGAGAGAGATGAGAAATACCAATAGGCGTACCAAATGAAACCATACGGGAACCGATCCTTCCGGCTTTATTTTTTCATATTACCATCACCGAAATCCAACTAATCCGAAAATGAAATAAACCAATTTAATTTCAATTTATTTGAAAATCTAGATGTGCACCTATTCCAAGAAGGACCTGCATCCTTCCGGCTGTTGATAAGGCCAGAGCATGGGGGTGTGATGTTCCAGATTTTCCTCAAGACTATAATTTCATTCTGATGTAAGTTTTTTTTTAACTTGTAATTTAAGAGAGAGAAAAGTTGGGCCATAACAAAATAAAAATAAACTGTAAGCATAGTTCAAACTTCTCCTTATTTCAACTCTTACATAGAAAATTTTCTTTCAAGTCAAAAGTATAAATTAAAAGAAGAAAAAAAAGTGAACAATCTAAAACGTTACAAAAAGTTCGATGACATGCCTTTAAAGTTTTAAACGCTTTAGAGAAACCGACCTGATGCTTCTCTCCCTCTACCCCATGGTCCCTTTGAACCATATCACAACATATATCGGTTTCCCATCATTTACCGGCAGGCTTTCTAGCCGGACCAGTGTCCTCATCATCTGATTGGATGTCACCGTACTCCCAGATTCCAGTTCTAGACTTGCGAGCTTCCTCTTGGAATTTCTCTAAAGCATCAAGAGCCGCTTGTTTGTCCTTGGGCTCCCATTTCTTACGTTTCTCCATTCTCGCTATTCCTGCCTGTGTTCATCATCATCATAAATACACATCCATACTGGGAAATGTTTTATCTGAGACAAGGTGAGAGAAAACCCACCTGAAGCATTGCAGCGTTTACAGAGATCTCATCATCGACAGCGATCAGAGTGACAGCAAATTCGGTTCCAGTGCCCTGGCCTTTGACTTTGCCTCCAGATGTGTCTCTTTCTTCTATCACTGCTTTGAACTCTTTACCACTACCCAGCGTTACTGTATGCAAATACTCTCCGGCTTCAGGACCAAAGTCTTCTTCCACGCTTGGAACCTTTATGTAGGCAAGTCTGCAGAGCTGAGCAAGCCCTGGTGCTGAGGATACCGAAGGGTCGATTGGTCGGATTGCGCTGTACGGGACTACCTCTTGGTTTCCATAATCGATGTAGAACACTTCAAATTTCTCGTCTGGGGATTGAACCGCTGCTCGGGGTGCATTCACAATCTGAACACAAGTATTGATTAGATGAATACGCAAGAAGCAAAGAAAGCCCCAGAAATAAAGAAAGTGAACTGGAATTACCATTGCACGGTTCCAAGAGCTATCAAGGCTAAACTGTGCAAGGACGATGTCACCTCTCTTAGGGTTAAAGGATCCGATAATGGGAGCATCTTTAATACTCAGGGAGGAGAGCTGGTTCTGAATCGAAGCTATTTTCTGATCTCCAACCGATTGAACATAGAACCGACCACCTCCAAGCACTTCTGTAACAGCAACCTGTAATCGTAGGCAATGAAAAGAAAAAGGTTTATTTTTTTTTTATTGTATATGAAAAAGATATCAGTTGTGTGAAGAATCATGTGGATAAATTCACCTTTAAGGTCTCCTTTTGCCTGGTTTCTACGGTAGTACTTCCGTTTGAGACTTCTTCTCCTTTAACATAGTTTTCCCAAATCTGCAAAAGATCAAAACGGTTTAGCAAGTTATGTTTTGAAAATGAGGATTTTCTTTACTAGACAATTCTTGCTTCTCACCTTCAGTTTCTGATTTTTAGCAGATCTCTCTGCCAGTTCAAGAATATGTGCTTCAACAATCCTGTCAGCACCAAAGCTAGTCTGCATTTTTGCTAAGCCAGCTTCAAGCAGAACAGTCGCCACATTTGTTCTCGAATCCCACATCGATCCCAAGAAAGTACCGGTTCGATCCACGGTTTCAACTTCAATCTGTGTAGTTATAACAGAGTATGAACAAACAATATAGGAGAATAGGAGTCTGAGATGTAAGTTTAGCCGTGCATACGGTCTACCTCGACATCTCTCTGCATGATCCTACGTCTCATTACAGAGATAGCTTCGTCTGAATAGGGTTCTCCACGGCCAGGACATCTGACACCAGAGAATGAAAAGGCAACGCTACATGTTAACTTTGGAATATAAAGCTTAAACCGATGTCCACTGAGGACATATTCCACAACAGCGGGTATTCTCCTGATTCTTTGCAGGGATGGCAGGAAATCTTTAGCTTTCTTAGCTGCGGCCTGAGACAGATATACGCTTACCAATTAGATTACTGAAAAAGGCTAGCTAGGAAAATGAGTTTATTTAAAAGATATCTATCAATACATGTTTATATAGATAAATTTACTAACCACAGTTAGGTCTGTGATGTGCATGACTGGAGATTCTTTTGCAGAATGGATTCCTTTCTTTCCAGACAGAGCACGAGATTCAGCAGCCAGAAGAGCATCATAATGATTTGATCGCTCTTCAAAATCTCTATGTCTAACTACATTTCCAAAACCACGGGAAAGAACAAGCTCAGCAATATTCAGCCCAGCCGGCTGACCGCCAGAAATTGCTGCAGTAGATGATGCAGCCACTTCCTCGGAATCGCCTTTGGCAAGAGATGGAAGGAACACTGAGCCAAAATCCATGACCCGATCAGCAGCTCCAGATGTTGTCGGACCATCTGTTGGTGTTACTTTCCTTGAGTATTCCATTTGAACAATAACCTGTACCAAGGAAAAAACCCAAATCCTGTTCATATGGGGGCACAAAGGCAATGATGAGAGAAGACACAACGCAATACCTGTTTGCCAATAAGACGTTGTCTCAGAAATTCTCTAGCTTCCCGAGCATAAGGAGCTGGTTTCTCTTCTCTACGCGGGTTACCCATTTTTGGACATCTGATACTCGAAAGATTGACCCGTCTTTCTGCCGCTGGGCTCCCGTATGGGATAGAGTCATCGGCAACTATAACACAGTCCCCACTCACCACTTCCACTACCTATAGGAGAGATAAAACTCGATAAGCAGAGGAGAAAGAACCTATTTACCCAAGAATTTAGTCTGGACATATTACCTTTCCCGTAAAGCTCTGGTCATGAATTGCCTTGGAGCTTGTAGCTGGAGGAACATAGTTTGCCCACATTTTCACCCGATCTTTTTTGCATTGAAGTTCTGCAGCTTTCAACTTTCTCTTGGCTTCATCCTCCATCATGTTAGCACTCCATTCAACAAATTTAGCAAGACCCTAAGGAGAAATAATAACAACCAATGTCATTAACTTTGTCGACAACTTAGAGGATCATATGTTCCAGCAATTTTTTATAGAGGAATCCAAAATCGGGCCTATAGAAGGAAGAAATTTGTATATCTAGCAGCAAAAAAGTAGTTTCTACCACCAATCGCTGGTAGAGTAAAACCCTCATCAGTCCATTAGTTTAATATGCGAATCAAGTGGAAAGCAAAATAAGTGCTTAATATAAGCACATACATTTTCAACGAGCTCCAAACCCAAATCTTTAACTGCTTCCCCATCAGAATAATGAACTGAACCAATCAGATTGTTGAATTTGTCAACGCCTTCAAGAACAATGCGAACCTGAAAAATTCGGATTAAATTGAGATCGTCCAAATACCAAAATACAAATAAACATGAGTGAAGTTGTTGACGAAACTTACATCTCTGCTAAGAACACGATGCTCAGTAAAGTACTTGGCTTCAGTTGCGAATGGATCAGAGGAAACCACGACAGACGAGGCTGCTGAGGCAGCAAGTCTCTGAGCTGACGTTAGAGGACTTCGTGACTCGGCAGAAACATCTCCATTCGGCTCATCTGGAACTGTCTCAACAACATTTCCATTTGTGTTTCTTCTTCCCATTGATGGAGACTACATTGTAAGAGAGAAAATTGTTGACTGTGTTCCATATGTTAAAATGTCAACCTTGCAGACAGAAAGAGCAGGGAAGCAAGTTTAATCACCTGAACTCCCGCAACAAAAACTTGCACAAATTGGAACTCTGGAAGAAGATAAACCCGAATCGTACTTCCATCACGGACTTGCTCCACAATACCTTCCATGGGATTTCCCTTATTCGCAGCTAAAAGCCCCATGGCATCAAAGCCTCCAGAATCCCCAATGGCAGAAGGAGGAAGGTTTCTGACAGATGCCTCAGCAGCACCAGGAACCTAGAATCAGTTAAAATCCATCATCAAAACAATGAAACAGTACCAGAATTTGAATTAAGTAAGGAAGACCAACCTTGCTCCAACAACCAAATCCTTCCTGCTTAGCCTGCTCTTCGAGTTGTCGCAACTCTGCAATGTAAGGACTAACCTTATCCTGATTCTGCTGACCTGGCTCCCTAACCTGTCCACAGTACAGGCAATCCTCTCCCATGTCAGAAATCACAACCATACCTCAGTCAATATTCTCTCGAGTGAAATAGAATGTTTATCACCTTTGCCCAACCATTTTGAACAACAAGCTTTGCAAGATTCTCGTGGCCAAGGAAAACAGAGCCAAATTCTCTTCCAGCAATAGCTTCCACTTTGTAATCCACTTTGAAAGCAATCTCCTGTTTTTTTTTTTTTTTGAGAAAAAAAGAGAGCATATACTAACGATGAGAAAATATCGTCGATCACAATACCTAATGTATAAATTAGTCAAGAATTTTGACTTGGCACCTTTCCTATGCAAAACTTCCTCAGAAATTCCTTGCTTTCCCATGCAAAAGGCTCATCTATACCTCCCCTGCGAGCCTAAAAATAGGAAAATCAACAACGTGACAGTTAATTCCAACAAAAAACGAAGTACTGTAACCTGCCCTTGAAGACTTGATAAGCAGAAAGAAAAAAAAAAAATTGTACTCAAGGACACTTAGCTTTTGTGTACAACATCCATTCCGAGAAAAGTAATCTTATTTTGAAATTAGAAAGAAAAAAAGAAATGACTTAAGATTAAGCTCACCATCTTAGGTGCCATAAGAGAAGACAGAGTGATGGTCTTTTCCGGTGGAGGTCCTGGCCTGCTGTGGGATAAAGCCGTGATCACTAAACAGTCCCCTGAGGTTACAGCCTTCACTCTTCCTTTGAGCCATTGGTTCTCAGTCGCCGATGCCATGTTGACTTGGCTAAGACCTGCACCAAATTCAGCAAAGACCCATCAACAAAAAGGTTACCGAGAAACACAATATCGACGTTGTTTCGCAACATGGTGCATTATTAATTTATTTCATCAACCTTCAATTTGGCACGAGCAGATCATCGAAATCACGAAACAAAAAGGAAAAACAAAAATTCAACGAGAAAAAGCTACATGCATCGATTAAAAAGGCTACAAAATTCGTCCTCGATGAATCACAAATATGTACATTCGTCTCGATCTGCACTGTAAAGTTCGATCGAGTTAATCAAACCCGATTCAAAAATTAAATAAAAAAACGTTTCTCACCAATCAGACTTGAATCTTTAATGATCAATCACAATACGTCAAATTCAGATCGGAATGTAATCGAAAACGACCAATTGAATCAACAAACGGATAGATCTACAAGGAATCTTCGATAATTCCGACGAACATACCTTGATTAACCAAATGGGAGAAAAACTAGATCTGAAGAAGAATATCTCTTGTTCCCTCCCTGATTCAACTCAAAAGAGGAGAAGAAAGAGACTAAGAGAGAAGAAGCTCTGAGCAAAAGTTAACGGCGGATCTCGAGATAGAGGTGAGGTCAGGGGAATTGTGCAGAGGAGGTAAAAGAAAAATATAAACAGAGCGAGCAGAGGGAGATAATAAGTATTTGTCCATTTTACCCTCGCTATTTCGAATAATTTACGTATATATGCCATTATATAGAAGCTGCTTTTTAATTAGATTTTTGCGGAAAAGAGTTGGTTTTAAGGTCGTACAGAGGAAAGTGAAAATCACCTTGTCTGTTTCACTTTTCGAGTTAACTCTAGAAATCAGCCCTAAAAGCCTACTTACCAAATTTTGCATAGATAGTCCTTCCGGTCATTTTTATTTTAAATTCTACACATTATAATTTTTTTGATAGTTAAAAATAGATAATGTGTAGAATTTAAAATTCTATACACACGCATTTCCCATTTCCTCTTCTAGTAAAGCAAAAAATGCAATTTCAACACACATACACGACACACGACACACGACACACGACACACGACACACGACACACGACACACGACACACGACAGCGACAAAAACAAACAAAAATTAGATAACACGTGTATATTTTTATATTAGCACTAGCTTTTCTAAATTGGTAATTCACCGTCGGTCACGTTCGATATAGAAACAAAACCCTTTACACAGATAAATCACTACACCAAATATCCCAATATTACTTTTTTCTTCTTTAAAAAAATCCCAATAATACTATAATAGATTACTTATATCATTAAATAGACGATCCGGTTATGTCCACTACGAAGCATGATCAGTATTTCACTCACATGCCCTTCAAAAACAGTTCCAAAGGGCCTAACAAACGTTCATTTCATTATAAACAAAAAAAACGAAAACAAAACACATACACCACATTGACTTGATAACTCCTTGGGACAGAAACTATATGTTAACACAACTTCGTACCATAGTTTAAATTTCTCTATAATATCATTTAAGAATATATTTTTAAAAATGAAATTTGTTTTGTAAATTATTACATGAAATGCCATTATAAATAACAAAGAATAATTGAAATAAGAAAGAATATAATAGTCATTTAAATTTATTAATTAGAAAATGAAAATTATATATTTTGCAAAGAGGCTATTTATTATTTAATTTTTAATTATCTTTAATATTATATATTTTAAAATAATAATCAATCCATATATATTTAAAGAGAAAAAATCTATTCAAATTCTTGCTATATTTTTCACTATAATTTTTTATATTTTATTTGAATATATATCAAAACAAAAATTGAAAAATATTCTACTAATTTTATAAAAAATTAGACACAAAAAACTATTTTTTGTAAGAGTTCGTAAACTAACCGCAAAAACATAGTCATTTAACGGTACATATTTGAGTTATGTTCTCAAGATTATAAATTTTTGTGGATTCGCCTAAATAATATTTGATTGTACTGCAAAACAGGTTAAATAGACAAATTATTACAAATTGACAGCTCTGACTATGATCATTACTTAGCCATATTACAATTTTTATAAATTTTAAATAAAAACAATTTTTTTAAAAAAAAATTACCCGCGCTAAATCATAGTTGTAATAACAAAACACACAACATTGAGTTGACTATATCCTAATGTAACAAAATAGACTGGAAAAACTCATATGTGTAACCTTCGGGGAGGGATAATAGCCCGAGGTGGATTCGGTATCGAGTCATCCGGTCCAAGATCATCAATAGGTGGTCGCCTTCTATGGTCATCGGTAACCGATTGGTACGCCATACCCAATGCCAAAGCCTACCAAACCAACAAATAATTTTACAAAGGGAATTTCAATATCCAATTATCGCAATTCTCTCATTTCGTTGAACGGCACATGAGATAATAAGATACATTATTCGTTTAGACTTACGATGTGATCACGTTCCGGCGGAGCATAAATTCCGGCATTGATCGTTGTCCTTCTCCTACAACTGCTGGTCGGTGGTTCCGATATGTTCTTGAAACCTGTCGGAATAACTAGAACCGGCAAACCGACAAGGTTTCCCATACAGACTTTCTCCCAATCTGTCACGTTTCCAATAAACGCATCCACTGTAAAGCTCTTCTCCACTTCTCGAATCAACTTCCCACGAGCTCTCTGCGCCTAAACCGGTAAATCAGAGAGATATATATCAACTGCACAGATGCATCGCAAAACCGACCCATAGACCAAAATCAAAACGGGCAAAACCTGAATGAAATCGACGGCTGTAATTACACGAGCACGGCGTAACTCAACCGGCCATTGATCTTGAGCTTCATAGAGATCATCTTGACCGGTTCTTTGCCATTCATCAAAATGAGCTAACATGTCTACGTCCATTGTGAAATTCAATATCCCTTGAACCGAATCCACTGTATAATTTAGTTCGAAAGGAACCATATTGACACCTTTCGACCCAAGAACTTCCACGACCTGCAGATGTCAAATGTCGGGTCAACACAAACCCGGTTATTCTGATTGCAGACAGCATTTAAATATTTGTTTACCTTCATGTCAGCATCTTTGGTATACCCAACAGTGAGTTTCCTGATATCCACGGAGAAGGGATCTTCAAATGCGATCTCTCTTGATGAGAGATCCTCGGGATCTTTCCCTTTGATGGCGTCAAGGACTACAGCGCAATCCACTGCTGTTCTACAGAAAGGTCCAAGCTTATCCTGTGACAAGAGGAGTTGCATTTACAGAGATATACACTCTGAAGTTTTTACGTGGTTTGAAGGGAGTTAAGACCGCTGCTATTTTGCCATACCAGACTCTCAGATATGCTCATCACTCCGGTTCTACCAACGCTCTCAAATGTAGGACGCAATGCTGTTACGCCACACCGAGCTGCAGGGTACGTCATTGAGCCTGCTGTCTCCGAGCCTATGGCAAATGGAACCATACCTGAACAAAAGTTTAACCCAAAGAAATGGAAAGGACACAGTTTATTTTTCCAGCTATAGCCAAATAGAAACTTAATCTTGATTCATTTTCTATAAAACCTAACCAGCTGATGTGGAAGCAGCGGGTCCAGCTGATGATCCGGTAGAGAATTCCTCAATATTCCACGGGTTCCTAGTCTGTCCCCCGAACCATATGTCATCATAAGCCAGAGAACCCGAAACAAGCTTTGCTACTAAAACTGCACCTGAAGCTTTTAATCTAAACAAACAGAAGAACGAGCGTCTCATTGTCAAGTTCAATCCAATAGAACAGCAAAAGGAAATCAATTAACATGGTGAAAATATTATTTTTCGGACCTTTTGTAAACCCATGCTTCAATATCAAGAACTTGGTCTTTGAAAGAAGTTGAACCCCACGTTGTTTTGTATCCGGGAACCGCAACTACATCTTTCAAACCATATGGAATCCCATGAAGAGGTCCTACCATGCACGAAAAAATCATAATCAGAAGCTTGGAGCACCAGTTGATCACCAATCCAACGAACAAATCTATTGTATAAGAGAAAGATACCGAGATAAGTTCCTTGAGAGAGCAAATCATCAGCTTCTTTGGCTTGTTTGTATGCCAATTCTTCAGTATAAGTAACCACCGCTTCAAGAACATGATTGTACCTTTTTTTTCCCGAGAATATCCCATTAACAACATCAGATCATGTAAAATCCCTGCAAACACTCAGTGAGAACAGAAGCTCCCGTACCGTTTTAACTGCTTGAGGTAAATCCGAACGAGTTCCTCGGAAGTAATTTGTCTTGTCTTTATAAGTTCTCCGAGTTCAAGAACCTGCCAAAAAGCATTCTCTAATCAGATGAAACTATCCATCTATTGTAACAAAAACAATGAAAGAGGGAGATGACTTACGCTCATGAAGGCGATATCTTCTTCATCTCTAGGGAGTCGTACTCCAGATACCAAAGGATATTTGAATCTTTTGCCTTGAACTCGTGGAACTTGTCTGTTCCAAGACGGATTAAACACCAGCGGGGATGGATTTTCCAGCCCGCCATTCTTAATAGCGACTAGTTTCCGGTTGGTTCGATATATAGGAACGTTCATTTCAGTGGCCCCCTTTGCAATCTCCTGAATCTATAAATACCCCCAAAATCAATAAAAACTCTATTGTGAAAGTTGATAAGTGAAAAGATATACTTAAACAAAAAATGGCTTATTGCTGTTACCCGTCTTCAACAATCAGAGCAGAGTCTAAATGAACAAATCAAAATCAATTCAAACCAATCATATCCGTTTAAAGCCACTGAAAACCAAAATCAAAGCGTGGAGATTGAACTATTGCTGTCTAAAACCGAGATATGGACAAACATTGGCTTCCGTTTCCGCAAAAGATTCGTAAGTGATTCCAAATATATAATCAGATTGAGAACATTAAACCTTCAGATTGTGAAATTTTATAGTCAGGAAGAGGAGGTATCAACTATAAAGCACTACCTTAGTTTCATTGAAGAATCCAGAATCAATCAACTCAAACATGCTATGCAGACACTTAGCTTCCATAGTCTTATCTGGTAGTTCAGTTTGAGTGATGTTGCTGTCCTGATCAAGAACATTTATGCATAACATCAGGGTCATTCAAAACCGCAAAACTGAAAAACAAAATCAGATTTTACCTCGGGGAAGTTGTAATCCTACGGCACGGAACACCCACATTCCGGTCCAAGATTTTCCAGACCATTGAAATAGAGGGCTGGCATGGAAGACGACAAGAGACTAAATCGGAGCAGGGAAGCTTCGACTCAGAAGAAATTGCGTCCGTACAAAAGACCGTTAAACCTAGGAGGAGGAGGATAAGCGGCGCACTACGAGGAAGTGATCCACGCGTCGCTAAGCAACACGTGGCGATCGGTGGTGCTACCATCGTATCGGCTGGTGAATCGGGATTGATAACGGTGACGGTGACGGAGAAACGCTCCTTTTTGTACTTGTGACTGAGGAGAAAAACGGAATGACACGGCCGTTGACTCTGGCGAGGCTCTGCTCCGGTGAGGAACTCAAGTCAGATAATACTTGGAAACTGGGAAGTGGGTCAACATGTGATGCAACTAGTGCCTAGTGGGTCTAACTTATCATTAATTTGACGATAAATGAGAGTACTTTAAGTAAAATTGCAATTAACAGAGACAAAAAAAACCTAAATCACCATCTAAAGACGCTAAACAGTTTGTGATTGTTAAAAAATAACCTAATAAAAATTCTTTAGTTATTGAATATATTGACAGAAGTAAAAGATTCTGTTTTGTGGACTATTATTAGGCGTATATTGTTCAAAACACTGGCCCGCCCACAAATCACGAGATAACTAGATAAGTTGTAATTAATTTTCCCTAACCACTAGTTTTATTTGTAGTCTACCGCTCCACGACTCTGCTGTTGGAGGTCATTCTGGACGAGATGCCACCCTTCATCGGATCAAATCCCTGTTTTTCTGGCCCAAGATGAGCTTGGAGGTTCAGAATTACGTCAGGAACTGCTCTACCTGTCAGCAGAACAAGTACGATGTGGCTACCAAACCAGGTCTCCTTCAACCTTTACCTATTCCTGTTGGTGTTTGGGAATCTGTTAGTCTTGATTTCATTGAGGGACTCCCACCTTCCTCTGGAAAGCACTGCATCTTGGTTGTTATCGATCGGCTGAGCAAGAATGCACACTTTCTGGCCCTCTCACACCCCTATACAGCCCTAGACGTCGCCAAAATCTACCTGGATCAGGTTTTTCGGCTTCACGGGATGCCAAAAGACATCACTAGTGACAGGGATCCTACATTTCTCAGCGACGTGTGGAAAGAATTATTCAGAGTTCATGGTGTTTCTCTAAACTTTTCCACAGCCTATCACCCACAGTCTGATGGACAAACTGAGACAACAAACAAGACTTTAGAAACCTACTTGCGTTGTATGGCCTCTGATGTGCCATCCACTTGGAGCAAGTGGCTCCCGCTCGCAGAATGGTGGTACAACACCACTTACCACACAGCCATCCGCTGCACCCCCTTTGAGATCATCTACGGCCAACCCCCTCCAACGCATATGCCTTACCTCCCAGGAGAGAGTTCCTCTCAGGTTGTTGATCGCAGTTTGCAGAAACGAGAAGAGTTGATTAACTTGATGAAATTTCACCTATTGAGAGCTCAAAACAGAATGAAGCAATACGCCGATTCACACCGGTCAGATCGTGCATTTCAGATCGGTAATTACGTCTACTTGAAGCTCCAGCCCTACAGACAGCACTCTCTTAAGAACCGCCACACTCCCCACAAATTGTCCCCACGGTTTTATGGACCTTTCTTGGTTACAGATCGCATTGGCTCACAGGCTTACAAGCTTGCTCTACCTCCTGATGCTGCAAACCACAACGTATTCCACGTGAGCCAACTCAAACTTTGTCCCAACCCACCTGAATCCCCTCCTACTCTGCCCCCGTATCTCACAGACACCGGTAGCTCAAGGGAACCTGAGAAGATACTTGAGACTAAGATGGTTAAAAGACAGAACAAGGCAGTGATAAAGATCTTGGTACAGTGGAAAGGGTACGCGCCGGAACAAACTACATGGGAGTTTTATCAAGATTTTGTGGCCAAGTACCCAGCATTCCATCCTTGAGGACAAGGATCATCTGAAGGAGGGAGTATTGTTACAGTATCATCGACAACTCTTATTCTCAATCTATCTTTCTTTATGCTACTTGGTTTAAATTATATTTCCTCTTGGTTTATTCGGTCTTGTCGATAACCGGTCGAGTTTTATAATTTGTCGCTTTCTGAACATCACACTTTATGTAAGGCCTACGGCCAGTAACAAGAAAATCAATCAGAAAATATTATCTTCACTCTCTTTCTCTCTCTCTCGCTTTACGGCTCTGTGACGTACAGCTCCGTAACCACGAACCCAGGTTTTCGAGGTGATTCTTCTCTTCCGAAATCACCTTCTACATCTGTGTTTACCCTTTCTTCGAATCCCCACCGGATTTCTAGATCGGGAGTTATCCTTTCTCATATCTTCCTGTCTCATCTACAGAGTTTTCTGAATATAGCCTTTAGCTCAAAAAGCTCGGTTCGTGTCCCCTTTTCGGATTACGATGAGCATCTCACAGTTTCCTCCGCCTGCCTCTCCATCGCCGGCGTCTTCTTCGCGATCGCTGGCTTCTTCATCTCCATCTCCGGCGAGTTTATCATCATCCATGAGGCTATGGAGACCAGCTGCTCAGCGGAATCTTAGGAACCAGTGGTCAAAACTGTCAACTTTTCGGCAGCAATGGGTCGCCGCTTGTTCTGGCGGAAGGGCTCACGCTACTTCGCTCGTCAATTCATATCTGTCCCAAAAGTGTGGAACCCTAATTTTGATTTTGTCTATGACGCTGTTTTGTTTTGTCCCCTTCCTGCTTTAGAATGTGTTAAATCAATCGTTTTGGAATTTGGTTTCATTTCAAATGGTGCTTGATTTGTCTTTAGGTTCCTGGTGAGTGATTGAATAAAAAGATCGATTCATACTAGTTTGTGTGTTTCATGGCAACAGGTATATCCCAATGATGGAATTTGGTGTGTTGAGTGACATGTTTGATATCAAGAAGAAAGCCTTGAAGAGGCTGTTTAAGCAACAGGTGAAAATTTGCATTTCAAAACTCTTTTGCCTTGTATTCATTCTCATTCTTACCAACGTCTCTGTTTCCATGTTCAGAGTTCTTATCGAGTCAAGCTTTTGTCGTCGTACAAGGAAATGGTGAGTGTGGTCCTGTTCTGATCATCTGGAATCTCGTGAATTGGGCATATTTAGCATGTTGTGATTTGGAATCTATAAGCAAATCTGTAGAAAAATACAGGTAGCTGTTGTTGTTGAGATGGTGAATGCAAGTAGATCTCTGAGATGTTATATGAAGCCGGGTAGCGGGTCACTTTTACATTCTTCTGGCTCCAAGGAAGATTCAAATGATGCTGGAGATTGTGGTGGCATCCATGTGTTTAATTTTTGGAATGTCTCTGCATTTGGTAAGAGCCAAAAACAAAAGTTCAGTAGTTATTTATTACTTGATTCTCCTCCTTTTATGTTTGTTGTTGTTCTAAAGTTTGGTACTTGCAATGTTGATATGATCACAGAGAAAATGGCGGAGGAGCTTGTGGAGATGTTCCAACGCGAAGTAATGCTAAAGGTAGCTATACCCTCCTCCTAACTCATTCCGCATATATCTTAGGCTCTAGATTATCCTCTGATTATATCTGCAATTCTGATCTACATCACTATTGACAGAGATTACTCATGGAACTGGTCTCTTTAAGCTGTGAAGTTCCTCAACCGGTCAAGCTCAGTTGGTCAGTTGAGCTTTACCATGGGGAATTTGATGATCTATCCAAATGTTCTTTATATTCCATGGATGTAGCTGAGCCAATTCTGCCCAGACTAAAAGAAGATAATCTCGGTATTTCTTCTGTATCACATACCAACCAGCCAACCGCGGAAATTTTGCAGGTATGTGGGATTTGATTCGACACAGGAAAAAGCTTCTGTTAACATTATCTTATAAGACTTTTATTTAATAGGTTTCTTTGCTATTCAGATGTACTTGACAACTTGGCTTGCAGAGGTAAACATTGATAGGTAAATATTAACATCTTGACCATTGTCATTCCCGAGTTCCACTCTTCTGGTCACAGAATGAATTCTGATGAGCCCGTGTTGCATATTTGTTACAGGATGGATGAGGTATTAGCGATGATCGGGGAAGAAATTAGAGTCACCTTCTAAAGTTTGAAAGCTATTCCTTAGTACAGCTTCTGGTCAAGTTTCAGCGACTTTAAAGCATGACTGATTCTACAAAGCACTCAATGACTTCAGAGAGGGAGAGAGATCTTTAAGACTTAGCTTTGTGAAAACATAAAATTGACACTTATTGCTATGCTTTGTTTACTGGAGGTGTTACCTTCTGGGACTTCTGTTATGAGCAATTCTTCTTTACTAAGTATACAGATGGATTTGAATTACAATATTCGTGATGATGCATACATTAATGCTACATGTCTAGTAAGAAATCTCCGGCTTCTTGACAATGGAGGCCTTCATTGTTCTCAGGATTCTGACCAACTAACTCATACTCCACCCAAAAATTGAAAGATTTGGGGCACGAGATGCATAAAACAATGAATGGGGAAGATTGGCCAAAAACAGAATTATATGGATTCATCAATTAATAGTTAGAGGGAGAGACATTGTACCCTGTCTGGAATATTCCGAGGCATTGGAGCTATGGTAACATATCTTTGTGGATTTAACCTAAGTGAAATCACGGGCCGGTCCATAGATGAGGATGTTGGGTGGAACTTGGCAAAACGATTGATCACTGCAAACTTTTCTAGATCCTGAACTTCGACGCTCAAGTCGGCGATAGTAGTTCCATTTTCTAGTCTGCAAGAAAGACCAGATGTTCATGAGATCAAGCCGCCAAACTGAGTACCCATTTAGAACAAGTTTCAATTACACGAGAGCTATGGTTTTTTACCCTGCAAAGTCGGTCTCTAGCTTCCGTGTTCTACTAATGAAATCTTCAGCAGCTTTGGAGATGTACTGGTCACTGATTGTTTCAGTTTTCGTTCTGGCAGACAGCCTACACAAGAGTGGATCAGTTTGTGTCAATACATATCCTCGAACTCTAGAAAGTCTCCAGTATATCAAGGATAAACAGAAAATATCCTTACGGGTTTGAATCATCCGGGGGAGAAAAACGCTCACTCCTGTCGGTAGAAATGGAACTACATGCATCTCCTAGCGCAGCTCTTGCAGCAGTATATACAACAAACTCATAATTTGAGCTAGCAATCAAAGATATCACCCTCGCAGGAGAGGGGCGAAACAGTTGTTGCATGAGTTGTGTTGTATATATAAGCCTTCTCTTTGATCTGATTGGTGAACCATCCTCAAGTGAAGTCTCAAATTCCACCTGTGAACATAAGCCATCAACGTATTCAACACATTGTACAAAGAAACCGGCGAGAAAACATGTAGTGAGGAAACTCACTTTCTCAGCAAATCGATTAGTCGCTCTAACCCAATCAACCTCGGCCTCACTGTACAGAATATAGAAGTTTAATACGGTAACGGATATGAAATTTTTTAGGAATTATAAACTACTCACCTGAGAGTCTTAAGCCTCTGAGGACCCTGCATGACTTCTTTATTCCAAGATAGAAGTTCTGATGTGGCAGTTTTGCGCTTCTTCGATTTGACAACATTCAGAAGTTTGTCAGTAGCACCATAAGGCAATGACTCAGATGAGGGAGTTTCCGCTCCTGGTGCGGAGCCTGGCATTTGCTGCATATTAAACTGCTTTGACGATTGAACAGAATGTGTACCATCAACCGAAGTCCCAAGATTAGAAGATTGTTCTCCTTTCTTCAAGGGGGTGAATCTCCCTGTATCATTCACGGGTTGCACCAGTCCATTCTTGAAAGTCCCATATTGACTATACCAGGAGGGAGCCATCTGAGGACTGATTTGTTGATGATCTGCTCCAGCCGGGGCTGAATGATTCTTATTGGAGAAACTCTGAGAAACAGTTTGGCCAATATGTAGCATGTGGTTCGCTGGTTCCTTGTGATTTAATCCATCTCTAACGAAACCATCAGATCTTGAAGGTGACTGTTGCTCCCCTTTGGAAGCTACCTTCTGAAGATGAACAGCACTATCCTCAACTCTCTTCACAGTCATCTTAGGTGCGTCACCGTCCCCACTTGCAGCCATATGCTCATCGCGACACAAGTTATCTTTTGGAAGGTTGTTTGAAGGAAGAGAGCGATCAAAAGTTTGATGATTGCTCTGGACCATTTTGGAGAACATCGAATCAACATCAGATGTTTGTTTTGCACCCATATCTTTACTCTGTAAACCATGAATATTTACCATGCCCCTCCCACTTAATGACATGTCTCCTCCATTTTGGGAGGATAATTGATTTTTCTTCTCCTGCCTTGAGAGGTTCCCTTCTACGTGGTTGTTGGGAAATGGATGCGGTCGTAAAATATCGGGCTGAGGCTTCGATGGCTGGTTCCAAAACCGATGTTGTGGAGCTGATATACCGGTTCGTGAGTCAGACATCATACCAGAAGAGGAACTCGCCTGGGGCGAGCTAGATGCAACTGGAGGCTGAGAAGCAGACAGCATAGGAAATCCTTCAGCTGAATCTCCTTTGTTGTTGTGGGTTGTAGGATTTGGTAGGGAAGGTGTTTGTGCTGAATGTCCACGTTGATCAAAGTCACAACATTCATCTCTTTCTATCATTTGAGGGGTAGATAACTCAGAAGATGAACTGACTAAATGGTTAGAAGCTGATTGTCGGGTAGCAACAGGCATCAGTTGATTTTGGTGATACCCTCTGGAATATGGGAAACCAGAAGTCATGTTGGATTCTCCTGGAATACCAGGAAATGGTCCTTGATAAGTGGATTGCTGAGGAATAGATTGATTAGATGCCCATGGAGCAAACCTTGATTGACTTGTTCCTCCCTTTTCAGGGGCAGTATGAAGGGAATTCAATGGCTGCAAGGAATTCATAGAAAACTGCACGTTATCAGGTGATGGAGCTGGTTGAGATGGCGGAGCCAGCTGTAGACTAAACCCCTGAGAAGCAGATGACTGACTATGACGAAATTGACCACCATATTCTGCAGAAATCTTTGCTTCAGGAATCCCAGAAACATTTGCTTCCAAGGAATGCTCCTGCGTCTGGTCCACCTTGTGAAGAAGCTCAAGCATAGTCTGCCTGCACAGGAAAAAAGGTTTCAGAAAAGGAATTGCTAGCACAATTTGCAAGCAATAAGGGAATGAAACTTAATGAGAACATTGACTTTAAGGTGACATAGTTAGGTAACTCTGTCAGTTACTTGACAAACTATCTATACAAAAATCACACTAACTAAATAACTTCACAAACGCAATCAAATGGTGAATAATTAACAAAACCTTTTCAACCCAACGAACGAGTACCTTGACGAAGCAGTCTTCACTTGATTACACATATCAACACTTCTGTCAGCTGAAGCAGATGTACTAGGTGAAATCCCTGAACCCATGCCTTTAAAACTCTCATTTGTGCAATTTAAGTCGTTTTGTGAAACATGTCCCTATCATAATGGAGCCAAGAATAATGTTCAGAGGGATTCAGATTTCTAAAACACAGCATAATCAAAAACCAACAGATAAAAACATACCCTGTCAATTCGCATGTTCATAGGTGGCTGACCAAGAGACTTTGACTGCCCGAAGTACCCTACAGAATTCTG
The DNA here is from genome assembly GCA_030161315.1 of Eutrema japonicum. Lineage (NCBI taxonomy): Eukaryota > Viridiplantae > Streptophyta > Magnoliopsida > Brassicales > Brassicaceae > Eutrema > Eutrema japonicum. The sequence continues at coordinate 54,031,122 of BSQW01000005.1, read as the reverse complement.
CTCCAATGTGGGTGGCAAATGAGAAACCTTTTCTCGAGAAGGCTCATCAGTGACACCAATATTACCCATGGGATGATACTGAAATTTGCGACTTATCGATGGCCTACTACCGACATGACCAGATTGTGTTTCTTTCCCACCAGGCAGCATAGACAAATCACGGGCATTTACCTGAGTATCTTCTTTAAACCCATGTGTAAAAGACTGTTGTGCGAACTTCAATCGAAAACTGTCATTTGAGTTCTCCTTTCCAGAGTTCTCCATTTCGTTCGATTCAGCCATGACTTTACCAGCATTATTACTCGCATATGACTCAAGAATCTGACTGCCATCCCTAGAATTCAGTTGAGGGATAGCTTTGTCCACAGAGTTATTATTCAAATGCTGTTGGATATTTCCCGGGACATCCCTAGAAGAACTAGAATTATTTCCTGTACCGGCAATGCCAAGTCCATAGCTTGCCTTTTGCATTTGTAGATTTTGTGTGAAATGATTCTTCTGTTCAGACAGAGCAGCTAAATTTGGATTAGAAGCAGCCTTCCAGATACCAAATCTATCTTCAATGCCCTCATTTTTTTGAATAGCACACGAATTATTCTGTCTATCGATCCCATTACTTGAAGAACGAAAAATATTTCCAGCCATCTGACTACGTTGAGACATTGACTTCTCCAACGGGACGTTGTCAAGCAAATGTTGAGCAGATGTCCGAGTGGAATCACTGTGTAGTCTCTCACTTAGTGCATTTGAAGCCTTGACACCCAAATCCTGGCCCCTACTACCAAAGACGGCGTCATCACTGGATGATTCTGCTACTGCAGATTGCATAAGAGCACTCCAACTCCCACTTTGCATAGAGGGGCAAGCATCATAAAGGTCAGAACTACTGGACATCAGATTTCCTGTCAAGCTCATATCCGTGCTGTTTCCAAATGCCTCCCACAAATTGTCATCCGAACCAAACAAAATCTTTTCCTCTGTTGGATCTAATGTTGTCGACTTCTGTAATGCAGTTACATTTTCAAGCACTTTCATATATGACTTCTCTAATGGACCAGAACCCTCCATCTTACCAAATTTCTCCTGCACTGACATGTTCCTCTCACGGGAATCATCATCCTGGAAACTTCCAAAATTTGGCCTATTATTTGCACATGGAACTGATGTATGGGAGAACAACTCTTTCTCCTGGTATGTGGATCTAGGGAGCATATGACTATCATGTACATCACCTTGATTCAGAAATGAAGTTGGCTGATTGGTGAGAGAGGAACTCCTGTTTGCAGAACCATGCTGCGCAGCTAACCTGTTCATCTGAACGGAAGAAAAGGCATTTTGAGGAGCATTTGCCCCACCAACAGGCATACCGTACAAGGAAGGTTCAAATTGCTGTGCCAATAAGTTCACCTGCCTGTGCTCAGGGGTAATCATGAGCCCACTGGATGAACCTTGAACAACTGGCGAAATTCCACGATTCATCCAGTTTGTATTTCCTGTCATAAGATCAGGCTGCCAACAATTACTAGACGCATCCTGAAGAGGGATGCCATTAATCAAAGGATGTGATTGATTATCACTTGAGCGACTTCCATTAACTGCATTTGAATTCAAAGAATTGAGCTGCCTGGTCTCTAGCTGTTGTTGCATTTGATATTCATGCATTTGCTTAACCATAACTTGCTGCTTTAGTAGTTGCATATCATTGAATGTCATCTGCTGCCTTGGAAAAGGCTGGAGCATGCCAGGGAGCTGGCTGTTTAACTGTTGTTGACCACCAAAGAAATCATAATTAACCGGAGATTCTCCCATCTCAAACCTCATAGGAATTTTATGAAGGTCTGGAGAATATCCTTTCGCTGATAAGTTATCCCTACTAGATTCTACATCCACTCCCAAAACATTTTCCCCATTCGGCATGGCCTGCCCATGCATATAACCATTTGTGAGTTGCTGGTTATCTTGCAATAGACTTCTGGAGTACTCAGACCTTATAGGCTGCTGCGTAAAAGTCAAACCATGCTGTGAATTTGAAGATTGCCCTCTCTCAGGATCAACTGCAATAAGCAAGAAAGCTACGTTTAAAACTAGAGAAACATCCAACATAATAAGCTAGACGCTATAAATGAAACATACATATAGAGCATAAGCTGCTGAATTCCCCGTCATAAAGAAACAAAATCCATACCACATTGTTGTGTGCTATAATTCTTCAGATTGGTGATAAGGGGTGGGTCTATCTGCCTCGGGTTTCCATGTAAACCATTACTAAAACTGGACCAGCTTCCGTCAACAACCTGAGACTGATGCTGGTCTTGGGATAGGCCCTCATGTCCAAAGAAATTGTGAATCCTCTCTCCAAATTCGTTTCCAGGCATAGATTCAGCTCCTATAAATTATTCTAAATATCTGGACCTCGAAAAGAAACAGAAAAGAGTTCAAGATTGTGTTTCCTTTGATATAAGGTTCGAATGTAAAAAGGAACATTTTCAACACCTTTTAACCCGAGAATTCATGAGCTACCTCCAACTAACATGCTCGGAATACTCAAGATGTCCTGTTAAAAAACAGATACAAAATCAGAAGACACTATTGGTTGACAAGAAAGCTAAAACAAATGCCCGTCAAATGAAAACCATTGGGCAAGATCCTCAACCCTGATTGCTGAGTATAACAAAACATTTATTCAGACAGGCAAGTTTAATAAATCTACAAGACCATTATGCGGGAATTTAAAACTCGATAATTGATGCAACGCCCTCAGGTTAGAAGAAATCATGAATAAGCATTGTTTCCTTAAATAAATAAACCGTACACTGACGTCTAAGGACCACTTAGCCAAAGCCTAAGCTCCGATCAAATTTTGAAACTATAACACACTCAATGTGTGCTCCTAATCCAGTAAACTCGAGAGCTCATTTTCAGTAAATGTCAACAAGATCTTTATACAATAGCTAACTTGAAAAATTTACAGAATTTCTTAGAAATCTCGTGAATCCACTCGAGATCAAAACTGCCACAGCACAATTTCACCCCAAATCGAAGCTTTGGTTAACATAAGCATTACCACAACGGAGAATAAAACCTAAAACGAGGACTGTACTCCTGGAATTAGGTATAAATAATTTCCATTGAGGACATATTAACAAAAAATTAGGGTTTCTAAAAAGGGAAAAAGAGATGTGAACTTACACTTGTATCACGTCGAGCCGTACAGCAGATGGAAGCCTTTCTTCTCCAACCTCAATTTCTAAGAGTACGTTTGGGTTTTCGAATTCAAGAGTTAACGAAACCAGAGGGCAAGAGAGAGAGAGAGATAAAGTGATCGAAATCCGAGATAGAGAGAGAGAAATTTTTCAACGGCGGACGCAGGAGCAAATCCGAGGCTCGGGTCCGGGAGCGAATGCGAGGCTCGGCTCCAAAGCAGATGGCTCGTACAACAGAACTCTCTTCTGCAGAAAGAAGGTTAGACTAGAGTTTTGGTGTATATGAGTGACGGAAGGACCATTATAACCAAACCCACCTTTTACCTTATGACACCGTATCGGTGCCTCTGATTTTTTAGATGATTTAATTGAATTATGTAAGAAATAATTTGTTGTGATTTGTTTTTTAAATTATATAAAATTTTATTTAAAACTATAAAATTTGAATTTTTATATTTTAACTAATAAAATCTACCAAATTATTTTTAAATCACTAAAAATTTCTAAAATCCACTATTTAAAATATTTTTAATAACAGTATATTTGAATATTTATTTACATATCACTAATTTAATAACATAGGATTTTAATTTTTTTTTTTAAAAGCATGTTAAATAACATAGAATTTTTTATTTTAATACAAATCACTCCTAATACTATATTGAATACGTCCCCTAAGAGAAATAAGAGTTTTATGCAAAAAAAAAAAAACTGTCACGTGGATGAGATTTGCAAGTTAACCATTCACTTCGAAAAAATGCAGGTCAACCACTCATCTCACAGTCAATCCGCAATATATCCCTTGTATATTTCACCGTATAAGACATCGTGTATATTTAACAGATTTCGTTTTAGAAACAAAATTTAAATCAATTAATAACAAAAACAACAAAAAACACTTGAATCGTGACCTTACCAAGGAACAATAACCTCATAACCAACTGTACCAAGTATTATTCGAAATAATGACCAACAAAATTACCTATATTATATATTTACAACTATATCTCTGAAAAAAATAGATCTAAAATTTCTAACACAAATCTATCGAGAGAGCAATCCTGAATCTAATCGGAGCAATATAAAAACTAGAGTAAATAATTTATGGAGCTAAAACATAACAACCACTTGGTTGATTCAATGTACATTATATGTATGTGATATGATTTAAATTTTGTTTCTAAAACAGAGAATCTGTTAAATATAAACGATGTATTATATGATAAAATATACAAGAATTATATTGCGAATTGACTATGAAATGAGGGATTGACCTCCATTTTTTTAGATGAAAGGTAAACTTTAAAATTTCATCCACGTAAAAAAAACCCAAGAAACAATGGTGCAACTGGTTGTCAAATATCAGCGTAACTGATGATGATTACACTGCATTTTTAAAAGTCACATTATTTACAATCTTTTCGTTTTTTATGGAAAATATTGAAACCCACATTTTGAGCGGAAAAAGTCAATATTTTATTGAGATTTGGTCCTTCTCAAAAGTGGAGAGGAATAGAAATGTGAGATTTAATAAAGTCAACATTTTTATACTCCCTATGTTTCTTTTTATAAGTAATTTTAGAGTTTTTGTTTAATTTCACGATATAAGTTATTTTCATATTTCTATACAACTTTTATCTTTATCGAATACTCTGTGGCTAATAATATTCTGTAATTTTTTTATGATTGGCTGGATTATTTTTAATTTATATATTAAATGATATTTTTTGGTAAAAAATAAATTTCTTAATAGTTCGTGCTTTTAGCCAAAACGACTTATAAAAAAAAAAAAGAGTAATATTTTTTAAAATATAATATTATATTAATAATGGCTCAAACTGGGTATCGAAAATGGTTAAATCGGTGCAAATAATTTCCCACGTCGGTAAACAAGATCTATTTGTCTTCTCTCAATAGCTCGATTATGCACAAAACAAATCCAACCAATAACACGCAAAGAAAACACAACATGATATAAAAATAAACATCGACAGTTCAACGACATAAAGAGGATAAGATAAACATGTAGTAGACCCTTAACAAAAACACTAAGAAAAAGTCAAAACTCACACGCATCAAAAACCAAATCCAAAACTAAACATTTCAGCGGTTTTACTTGGATTTGGTTCGGTGTCTGGGTCTTTTCTTTTCCCTTTCTAAGGCAACCCATTATTCCTAGTTCGATGTTCCCCCATCACACACACATTCATAATCCTACATATATATATATATATATATATATATATATATATAACGTGATTGTAGCCGATACATATGCAATTCACTCTTTGATCGATATAACGAATCTCACAATTACTCTCTCTCGTTTGTGTTTGAGCAGAAATTAGTAAAGGAAGAAGAAAGACACACAGAGCTATAGAGTTCCCCAAACCGGGTACATCTCTCTTCAGGATATGTGCCTGGAATTCACTATAACCCTGATGGGTCAGTTGTTACCTTAAGCAATGTCAGATATATGTCTGATATGGGAAGGAACCTCATATCTTATGGACAGCTGGAGCAATCTGGATGTAAGTACAGTGGAAAAGAGTTCATGGTAGAGTTCTACAAAGAAGGAAGAAATGTGTTATCAGGGAAATATGATCATGGTTTGTATTATCTGCAAGGAAAGGTCAGACTGCCACAGACAAATGTGGCACAAACATCAGCAGACATGACTAAAAGATGGCACTCCAGATTAGCTCATATGAGTTATTCAACGATGGAAATTTTGGTCAAGAAAGGTTACCTCAAGAAAGAAGATATCAAGCAGCTTGGGTTTTGTGAATCGTGCACTATGGGAAAATCTCATAAGCAAAGTTTTCAGAAGGCAAAGCACACAACAAAGGAAATATTGGGATACTTACATTCAGATTTATGGGGGTCTCCTAATGTCACACCTAGTCTCTCAGGAAATAAATATTTTCTCACCTTCATCGATGACTACTCAAGGAAGGTGTGGATTTACTTCTTGAAGACCAAAGATGAAGCATTCCAGAAGTTTGTTGAGTGGAAGACACTTGTTGAAAACCAGACTGGGAAAAACCTGAAATGTTTAAGGACTGATAATGGGTTAGAATTCTGCAATAATCAGTTTGATAGTCTATGTACAAAGTCAGGTATTAAGAGACACAAGACATGTCCCTATACACCACAACAGAATGGTATTTCTGAAAGAATGAATAGAACCGTTATGGATAAGGTCAGAAGCATGCTACACGAGACTGGTTTAGGAGGGGAGTATTGGGCAGAGGCAGCATCAACAGCAGTTTATATCATTAACAGGTCACCGTCATCATCTATTGATTTTGAGGTACCAGAAGCATTATGGACAGGTGGGAAACCTGAATATAAACATCTAAGAAGGTTTGGATGCATGGCCTATGTTCATACTATTTCAGATAAGATCAGTCCTAGAGCTACAAAGGGTATATTTGTGGGTTATGCTCAGGGTACTAAAGGCTACAGAGTTTGGTTATTGGATCAGCATAAGATGGTTATCAATAAAGATGTTGTATTTCACGAAGAATTACTATTCAAAGATAGAGACTCAGTAAGTGAAAGCACCAAAGATATTGAGGTAAGAAAGGAAAAGAAGAAAGTCACCTTCAGCGAAGATATAGTAACAGGGTCGTCTTCATCAGGAGGAAGTGCAGTTCAAGGTGGAGTTTCTTGGGAATCTGAGTCATCAGAACAAGAAGAAGACACCAGTTCGTCTGAGGAAGAGGAGGTTACTAGTCAGCCGGAGGACTTGAGGGATTACCTTCTGGCCAGAGACAGGAAAAGAAGAGAAATCAAACCACCATCAAAATTTGGTGAGGCTGATGTGGTTGCATACGCTTTGGCAAGTGCAGAAGCTATTGATCTTGATGAACCTAAAACATACACATAAACAAAAAGAAGTAAAGACTAGGATTTCTGGAATTCTGCAATGGATGAAGAAATGATATCCTTAAACAAGAATCATACATGGGACTTAACTGACAGACCAGAGAAACAAAAGGTGATTGGGTGTAAATGGGTTTATAAGTTGAAACCAGGTATTCCGGGAGTGAAACAACCAAGATATAAAGCCAGGCTAGTGGTCAAGGGTTTTGCACAGGTTGAAGGGATCGACTATAATGAAGTTTTTGCCCCAGTTGTGAAGCATGTGTCCATTCGTATCTTATTATCAGTAGTAGTTAATCAAAACATGGAACTAGAACAACTAGATGTCAAGACAGCATTTCTACATGGAGTGTTAAATGAGACTATCTACATGGATCAACCTGAGAGGTTTGTGAAGAAGGGACAAGTGAACAAGGTCTGTTTGTTGAAGAAATCATTATACGGGTTAACGCAGTCTCCAAGGGAATGGAATCACAGATTTCATTCATTTATGGTTAAGCAAAACTATAAAAGGAGTGAGTATGACCCGTGTGTATACTTAAAAGGATCAAGCTTGGATGATATGATCTACTTACTACTATATGTGGATGACATGTTGGTAGCTTCAAGGAGTAAGACAGCAGTGACTATTTTGAAGAAGTTACTTAATTCTGAGTTTGAAATGAAAGATCTAGGTCCAGCAAGAAGAATCCTAAGAATGGATATCTACAGAAACAGATAAAAGGGCACACTGATCTTGTCACAGGAGAGGTATCTACAGCAGCTACTTAAGACGTTTGGGATGTGGGAATGCAGGGAGGTTCAAACTCCAATGGGTTCTCAATTTAAGCTTCAGGGTCTAAGTGAACAACAAGAGAATGATCAAGCTAAAGGAATGGAGGACATACCGTATGCAAGTGCTGTTGGAAGCCTAATTTACGCAATGGTGGGATCAAGGCTAGATCTTGCGTATGCTGTTGGCTTAGTGAGCAGATATATGGGAAAACCTGGAAAATAACATTGGTCAGCGGTTCGGTGGATCATGAAGTATTTGAAAGGTGCATCAAAAGCAAGTTTAACATTCACAAGGAAAACAGAATTCAAAATAAAAGGGTATTGTGACTCAGATTTTGCATCAGACTTGGACAGAAGAAGGTCAATTGCCGGTTTTGTGTTCACGGTGGGTGGAAACACAGTGAGTTGGCGTTCTTATCTACAGAAGGTGGTGGCTCTATCTACAACAGAAGCAGAGTACATCTCGTTGTCAGAATCAGCAAGAGAAGTAGTGTGGTTGAAGGGTATTTGTGAGGATATTTGTGAGGAAATGGGATTCAAACAAGATGTGGTGGAGCTATACTGTGATTCGCAGAGTGCGATCTATCTAGCAAAGAATCATATGTTTCACGAAAGGACAAAGCATATTCAAGTGAAATATAACTACATCAGGGAAGTTATCGATGATGGAATAGTAAAGGTGTTCAAGATCCATACTTCAATCAATCCCGCGGATATGTTAACAAAAGTGTTACCTGGGGAAAAATTTGGCGGTTGCTTGAAATCGCTGAAGGTAATCGAAGCCTGAAGGCTTCACCGGTCGTCGTCTCCGGTAGAACAGGTGAGGAGATGACGATCCAAGGCTGTTGTTGCAGGTTAGCTTCGACAGATCAGTTTCGGTGTGAAATTGAAAGCTTATAGACATGAGCAGCTCATGAACAAAGGAGTTGTCCCAGGATCGGAATTCACAAGACTTTGCCAGAGTCATTGGGCTAGTCGGAGAATATGAACCAAAGTGGAGATTTGTAAAGGTTTGATTCAGAATCAACAACAGTCTTCTGTCGTAAGTCAAAGAAGAAAACTGTGAGCTGGAGTGAAACAGATGGGCTTCGAAGATTTAGAAGGCCCAAGTCTCTGAGAAGAAGGAATAGAGATAATGGGCCTCGCTGGTGAATGCAGCCCAAAGCTCTTTGGTTAAAAGAAGACTTTGACGAGAGTTGAAAATAACAGAATGATTCCATCTTCTCCTTCGTCATTGTCTTTCAACATTGTTGCTATCTGTAAGCTTCGAGAACCTGTAAAACACAAGAGCTCATAGTGAATTCCAGGCACAAATACTGAAGAGAGATGTACCCGGTTTGGGGAACTCTATAGCTCTGTGTGTCTTTCTTCTTCCTTTACATTGCTTAAGGTAACAATTGACCCATCAGGGTTATCAACTGTGATATTGCCTTTCCCTTGAACCATACAGTAGGTGTTATTCTCCATCAAAACTCTAGCTCCTTCAAATTCTTCGAAGTCTGACAATAGCTCCTTTCTTGGTGTTATATGAAAGGTACATCTTGAGTCAAGTACCCATTCTTCTCCCGAGGCACTTAGACTTGTTGTTAGAGCTATTGGTTCAGGTAACTTTACTGATACATTAGCCGAGCTTGATGCTTTTGAGTGTTGATCACTTCTGTTCTTTCTTTGTGGACAATCCTTTTTCCAGTGATTTTCATCTCCACAAATCCAACAAGCCTTGGGACCAAACTTAGATCTTGACTTAGATTTGTTTCCATTGTTCCCTTTGTTCCTTCCCTTGTTGTTACTGTTGTTACCTTTGTAGTCGTTTCTTTTCTCAGTCCTGCCCCTAAACTCCACATACAACCCTTCTGAGCTCTGCTTAGACCTGTTGAGAAGACCCTTTTGCCTTAATTCAGCTTCCTTTGAGTAGGCAGATGTAGTAACTTCTCTAACTGTCAATGTTTCTTTTCCTGAGCCATATTTCAGGGTATGAACCAGTGGCTCATATAAGGTTGGAAGGCTCGTCAGGAGTTGTATAGCTTGATCCTCATCACTCACAGTGATCTTTAAGCTTGCGAGATCTGCTATCAACTTCAAGAAGGTATCCATGTTTTCTTCAATGGACTTATTTTCATCCATCTTAAAGCTAGCAAAGCTTTGTTTCAGGTAAATCCTATTTGGTAGGGACTTGGTCTGGTAATCAGTCTCTAAAGCTTTCCACATGTCTAAAGCAGTTGGCTCATTCATGACTTTTCGAAGGATCTGATCACTTAGACACGTTCCCAACAAATTTCTTACCCTTAAATCTTTATCAGATGCGTTGGGATCGGTCTTTACTTCGATCTCTTTGCCTTCTGCATCTTGTGTAGGAGCATGTTTCTCTTTCAGGACTGGCAACAAACCATGGATCTCTAGTTGCCCCAACATTTTGTATTTCCATAACCCAAAATCTCTTTTGCCATCAAACTTTTCCATCTCGAATATTCCTTGTGTAGGTTCCATGGCTAGCTTTCACCTTTTTGACATGTTACCTACAGATAATAGATCAAAGAAGAAGTACACAATAGCCAAGGTCTACAACTAAAGTCCAAGACCAGATTTAGATTGCAAGAATGAATAGAAGGCAAGATTGGAATTCAATCAAGTTGAGAAAGCTTCCTGTATCCTTTGTTACGTCTCGGTCCTCTTAGAGATGATGCAGCTTGATTCACCTTGGTCCGTGAATCTTTACGATCACCTCAATCTTTGAATCGGTAAGACTCAATCCTTCTCCCTCTGTTTCTTTCACGATCCTTGAATTGCTTTGTATCCTTGAGCATCCCTTAATCTGGGTGCTCTGATATCACTTGTAGCCGATATATGGAAAACAACTAATTAAACCTATATCATTGGCTCGCTGCATTTACCGACCATGATGGTTTGAACCGTATTCTTCGGTCCACTACGAGCTGGGCTGAAACAGACGGCACTGTATGCCTCGACAGGGTATGTCATTTGTTCGAAAATTTTTTTTAGCTCGTCTTTCCCCTACACATATATATGTTACAACAAGATTGATGTAAGATTTTGATATGCATAGATATGTGATTATATGTAGAGGATGGAGTAAAGAACTAGCCTGAATCCTAGCATTAGCAACTTCAATTACTTTTTTTGAGCCGAAATGACACCACGGCTTGTGGTTGCAAGCAGCCTTAAACTTCGACACTGCTTCTGCATTTGTGAAGTTCACAAAAGCATACCCTTTGTTCATTTTACTCCTGTTCAATTTGGTACCATTTATTTAGTTTAACGCAAATTAAAAAGCATAACAAGATGAATTGTAACATTGTTATATTACAAATAAATTCAAGGAAAAAAAGAAATTTGAATTGGAAACATTTATATATATATATATAATTCATGTAACATTATGCAGATAATCGATTATCATTTCCAAGATTTGTAGCATCATTTCGTTGTTCCTCTAGCTTACACGCACATATATTTGTATATAGTAGTATACATTTATATACTTACATGAAATCGATGGGAAGATATAAGAAATCATAGGCAGAGATTGGAAACTCATCTTTTTCCTTTTTGTTAACTTCTTCACAATGCTCATCCAAGAAGTTAATCATCATCTCTCTCCTGCAAGTACAGTAATAATAAGCTTCGATATATATGCACCATCATAACATCGCCGCAACCTAAAAATCAAATTATACTACACCTCGTTTAAAAAACTAACAAATATTCTTCTAGTCTGAAATGAAACCATGTATATGCGTACGTGTATTTGTTTGGTATGTTACGAAACATGACAGTTGTGAGGTGATCGCCGTTGGATTCAACTTGATGATGGATCTTTCTCCTCCTCGTCACCTTCGTAACATGTCCGTTACTTCCTCTCCGGCCAAAAACCTTTTTCTAGTGGTCGGAGAAGGAGACAGATCATGGCTAGGTTTTTGAAGGTAAAGATGAGGCATTTCTTGCATATACACCAACGGATTAGGGTTTATGTTTGTATACCAAAGAGGATAATACAGAAAGATTGATGGAGGAGGATTAGTATCGGAGATGAAGTAAATCGGCGGTGGCGAGAAGTAGTAGTGATGAAGAAAAAGATTTCTGGGGAAGAAGAAAGGTGCGGTTGGGTTTAGGGTTTGTCTGACGATGACGTCAGAAGCGCCGTCGTTGGTTGCCGGTGAAGGATCATCGGGAGAAGCCATTGGAGGTTCTCTGTGGAGAGAAGGAATGTTAGATTTTTGGTTCTTGTTCATTATATATATTATTTTCTTAGGGAAAACAGTATTGATGATATTTAGAAGCCGACGACGAAATGACTAAATCTTTCTTCAGTCATCATTTCGTCTCAGATGAGTTTTTGATCGTTCGATTATTTTTTCACAATCTCGAGATCCGTGGCTCACTACTACATGCCTTGATCTACATGAACTTAAGAAATTTTTTTTATTTTTTATTTTTTTGTTAGGAATTTAGGGGGAGGGTGACGTATGATCTCCCCTCTATATTACTAGATAGATACTAGATTTGGCAAATCTCTGTGACATGTTTTTTTATAACTTGTCTTTATAATATTTTCGTTGTCCTGAAAAACAATTTGATAATAGTAGTCGTATTCACTACAAGAAAACAAGGGTATTTTCGACGGAAATTCCGACGGCAATAATTCCGTCGAAAATATCCGACGACTTTCTGACGGATTTCCGACTAACTTCTCATCCGTCGGAAATCCGTCGGAATTCCGTCGGAAATGTTAACCCGTCGGAAATCCGTCAGAAATTCCGACGGATTTCCGATGACCATAATCCGTCGGACACTTTTCGACAGATTTCCGCCGACTTTTTGACGAATTATGATGTTGACGACATACTGCCGACGGATTTCCGACGACGTTCATCCGTCGGAATTTTCCGACGGATTTCCGACAGATGGTGACTTTGCCGACATGGTTGCCGACATGTTTGCCGACATCGATAATATCTACTTTATATCCGTCGAAAATCCGTCGGAAAATGCACAAAATTTTCCTTATAAAAACGTTTCCACGCTTCATATCACAAAAAAAAAAAATCTCTCTTATCTAATTCCTTGCGAAAATGTTTTCTTCAAATCCTTATAATTATTTTCGATCATGGATGGACAAGCCTCATCAAATTCCGGACACGGGCCTAGTAACCAAATTTTTTTTTTTTTTAATTTCCGATTTTGTTACACTTAATCAAATGTCTAACTTTATAAAACTTCGACATCACTGATATATTACACATTACAATTCTAGTTCAAATATATGTACATATTTTACGGTGCAAATTTTATAATTAAAACTACTGTCAATCCGATGATGAGTAATCTGATTCTCCTGAATCGGAAGGTTCCCCAAATTCGTCAAATTCTTCTTCTGAATCCTCAAATACTCGATCATCTGCATGTATGGTGAAATCAACGACAAGGTCGACCTCAAGGGAATGCTCGATTGAACCCAAACCTACGGAGCTTTGTTGGAGGGGTTCATGATCAGACATCCCATGAACTCTACCTCTCGGGTTTATCGATGTGACTGTAACCCACGGGTCTTGCTTGTTTGTCACCCGCGGATAGGGAATGTAACATACCTATACCATGTACAAATTTAACCACGGGAATGCAACAAAACTAAATTAAAAATTACCGTCTGATGTAAGAGAGCGAGAACATATATCTCGGAAAAAGACACAAATCCCTGCAAAATATGGATAACAAATGAATAATTAAATAATGAAGTATATATTGTATAAAGTAGTAAATAAATAATTTCATGATTGTACCTGCAATTGCTTCGTGGATATTACGTGGTAGAAGACATGCAAAGGCAAATGGAAGGAGGCGCTGCATCACCACATGACAATCATGACTCTTTATCCCAGTAAACTTCCCTTCTCCATGATCAACGCAGTTCCGAAGGTTAGATGCGTATCCGTCCGGGAATCTAACACTTTCGGTAATCCAGTAAAAAAACTCGGCCTTTGAAGGTTCATCGAAACGAAAAGCCGGGACCGGAGGCTTCCCGTTCCCTGTCACATGTAGTGCTCTACGAGAACAAATGTCTGGCAAGTCCAATCTAGACTTCAGATTGTCCTTCGTCTTCCCTTTGACATTGAGAACGGTGTTCATAATGTTGTCGAAAAAATTCTTCTCAATGTGCATGACATCCAGATTATGCCTCAAAATATGGTTCTTCCAATAAGGCAAATCCCAGAAAATGCTCCTCTTGTGCCAATTATGAACGTTGCCACAACCATCAACAGGATGATGTCCGTTACCACCACAATCAACGGTCCTCTCTGCACCAAAATCTCTGAACTGAGTCAACAAATACTCACCATCTAACTCAGGAGGAGGACCGTCAAATACTTTCCGGTTCTTCCTAAACAATGTGGTGCTCCGACGATAAGGATGATCGCTAGGTAGATATCGCCTATGACAATCAAACCAAGACGTTTTCCGTCCGTGCTTCAATTGGAACGCATCCGTGTTATCTTGACAGTACGGGCACGATAACCTTCCGTGCGTTGTCCATCCTGATAACATGCCATATGCTGGAAAATCGCTAATAGTCCACAAAAGTACCGACCGCATGATGAAATTTTGGTGACAAGAAACATCAAACGCTTCAATACCTTGGTCCCATAACATTCGCAGCTCATAAATCAATGGTTGCAAAAACACATCAAGTGATCTCTTCGGATGCTCTGGTCCAGGAATGAGAATGCTAAGGAACAAGAACTCCCTTCGCATGCACAAAGATGGCGGCAAATTGTAAGGTGTTACAATTACTGGCCACAAAGAATATTTTCTGCCGTGCTTCCCAAAAGGGTTGAAACCATCGGTACATAATCCAAGGTATACGTTCCTCGCCTCAAACGCAAAGCTGGGATAAATGGATTGAAAATGTTTCCATGCTCCTGCATCTGACGGATGGGCGATTTGTCCATCTGTTGTATGCTCTGCATGCCATCTCATTGCTCCCGCTGTGCGCTCTGACTGATATAACCTCTTCAATCTCTCTATTAACGGTAAATACCACATCCGTTTATATGGCACTGGCACTCTTCCACCTGTTTCCTTATACCGAGGTTTGCGACAAAACGGCATGTCGTACGGTCTGCGTCCTCTCTCCAGTAGAGCATACAGTCGTCTATGCATACATCTATCATCTGATACGGCAATCCTAGACCTTGAACAAGTTTCTGTATCTCATAGTATGATGCCGGTGCAAGATTATCTTCTGGCAAAATTTCTTTCACAAAATCAGCGATTGCATCCACGCACTCCTCACTCAAATTGAAATCCGTCTTTATACCCATCATACTTGTTGCAGTTGATAAAGGGGAATGTTCACCTCTACACCCATCATATAACAGATGTTTAGCAGCGTCTAACATATCAAAGAATCTCCGAGCTTCTAAATTAGGTTCTTCTCCTCTATCTCCATACTCAGCAACCGATGGTATACTTTCACGAAATGCATCGTTCACCATCTGAACATGACCTACAGTACTTTGTACTTCCATTGCGGGTTCTTCTAAGCTAGTGTTATCCCCAATATAATGTTCACTATTACTAGCATAATTATCCACCATTGTATCATTTTCTCCATGATAATACCAAATCTTGTAACCCGGCATAAACCCATGACAATACAAGTGTGACCATACTTCATCTATCACGATAAATCTACGATTCCCACAATTGGTACAAGGGCAATAGATTTTACCGGTTTTTTTTGCTTTCTTCTGCATACCCGCAAATGCCATGAATTCCTGTATTAGATCTTGTTTGATTTTCTAAAAATATTTTAAAAATGTTTCTAGATATTGTTTGAATTTTTAAAAATATTTGTATATATTAAAATCGTTTTTAAAATATTGTTTAAGTAATAAAAACGTTTAGACAATATTTGTATATATTTAAAACGTTTTAAATATATTTGTTAAGTACTAAAAACGTTTTCATAATATTTGTATATATTAAAATTGTTTTTAAATTTTTTTTATAGTAATAAAAACGTTTTTAATATATTTTTAAGTAATAAAAACGTTTTTATAATATTTGTATATATTAAAATCGTTTATAATATTTTTAACTAATAAAAACGTTTTTAAAATATTTCTATATATTTAAGTTGATGTTAAAATATTTTTTTAATAATAAAAACGTTTTTCAAATATTATTTTAGTTATAAAATGGTTTTAAATATTTTTATAGTAATAAAACTTTTTCTAAATATTTTTATATATTAAAACTGATTTTAAAATATTTTCCCAAATTTTGAAATATTTTGAAAAATTTGAATTTTTAGTAAACTTTGAATTTTTCGGAAAATTTGAATTTTTTGAAAAATTTGAATTTTTCAGAAAATTTAATTTTTTCTAAATTTTTTTCCGAAAATTTCAAAAAATTTGGTAACTTTTGAATTTTTTGTTAATTTACTAACAATTTTAACGTTTTCCGCAGGGATCACGACGAAGTTCTTCAGTTGGGAGGCGGCAACCAAGGACGCCGTTTTCGGGGTTCTCGGTGTACGCCTCCGGGACCAACGAACTCGGGAAGTCACATCCCAGATTCCCAGGAATCCGCTGCTCGGAGCCACATTGAGATCGAGGAGCTAGTCCGGCAGCCTAACCGGGGCCATTGCATTCGACTCGACCCGAAGTTTGAAGACGGCACTTGGTAAGATAATTTTTGTACATTATTTCAATTTATTTAGATTTTTAAACTTAACATATTTATATCTTTTCATAATGTTTTCAGGTTTAAGCTGTCGACTCAGATCACCAAGGCGATATTACAGATGCTCCACAACATGTTGGACAAACCGTACGAGAAGTATTCGGTCATGCCTACTAAGGAGAAAGACGTGTGGCACCGGACTTTCGCGGTATGTTATTTATTAATATATTATTTATTTTGAATTTCATTTTGTCAATTTTTCTTTTTTGACATGTAATATATATTTTTTAAAAATTGTAGCAAGAGTTCACGTGGGACTCTCATCATACGCGCAAAATCCTTGACACATTCGACAAGTATGCCGCAAACTCGTACTCGAAGCACATGTACGAGTGGAAGCAGAAGTGGAAGCACAACAAAGACAAGCCGAAGGACCTTGACGACGACGTCTGGAAGGGCTTCTGTGAGTACTGGAGTAGGCCTGCGACGAAAAGACCTCCGACCAACAGTCGAAGAACCGAAATAGCCAACGAGGCGGGAAAGGGGTCTACATCCACAACGCGGGCGCAAAGACCATCGAACGGGAAGCGATGGAAATGGTAAGTTTAATTTAAATTTTTTATTGCTAATTCTGTTTTTTAAATTTATTTAACTTAACAAATTTTCGCATGCGAGAGAATCTGGTTCCGAACCCGATTATCTTAAACTCATCGAGCAGAGACACACCAACAAGAAAACCGGTCAGATACAAGACTTGGGGATGCGGGATGTTGTCGAGAAGAGCAAGAAGACGAAGATGGACCGTGAACTATCAATATCGCAGCTCACTATCGACGGATTGACGTCCTCGAACTCTTTATCCCGGGAAGAGATAAACCAGATTGTACTTGAGGTAAGTTTTAATTTCATTTCGTTTTTTTTTTTATTTTCGTTATTTAATTATTAACGGTTATAATTATTCGCAGCAAACCCGGCAAGTGAAAGGTCGATTCACTGGGTTAGGCACCCTTCCGACCCAGGAATCTTCTTCCTCGCTTCCTCGTTATCCTTCGGAGTACCGGGTTGAAATCGAGAGGCTCACCCAAACGGTGAAAGACCGTGACCAGCAGGTCGAAGAGCTACGGACAGAGCAAAAGAATACCAACAAGAAGCTCTCATACTTGGAGAAGATGAGGGAGCAATGTTTCCCGCATATGTTTCGGGATAATAATCCCGACGACGACGACGGGGATTCTCCAACCGCTTAAATATTTTCTTTTAATGTTTTTTTTTTTGAACAATTTTTTTTAATGTGTAATGAATTTTTTAATTTTGTTTAATAAATTTATATATTTATTATTTCTATTTTTAATTTATATTTCTAATTTATATAATTTTAATTTATAAATTTCAAAAAAATTAATAATTAAATAAAATTCAAAATAAAATTCAATTGCAATTCCGTCGGAAAACCGTCGGAATAAGTTACCGTCGTAAATCCGTCGGAACCTATTTCCGACGAAGAACCGACGGAATTCCGACAAATTCATCCGATCACCATCCGTCGGAAATTCTGTCGGTAATATATCCGTCGGAAGTCCGTCGGAAATTTCCGACGGCCAACCGACGGACTTCCGACGGCATTTCCGACCGAATATCCGTCGGAGTATCTGTCGGAAAGTACGCGGTCGGAAATCCGTCGGAAAATTCCGACGGATTTCCGACGGCCATGATCCGTCGGAAAATTCCGACGGATTCCGACGGAAACCATATTTCCGACGAACTGTAACCGACAGCTTAAATCCGTCGGAAATCCGTCGGAAAAGGCCTTTTCCGCCGGATTTCCGACGAATTTGGCCGTCGAAAATACCCCTGTTTTTTTGTAGTGGTCGTACAATATAAATAAGCATAAATATGTATCAAACTACATATTTTATCCGTTTCACTTTATATATCGTTTTAGGATTATTATTATTTTTTTTAAATTAAGTATTGTTTTCGATGTTAGATGCAGAATTCAGACAAAATTCTAGTTTTAACCTTTTTATTATAATATATTAATAAAAAGAAAATTATATAATAAGGAATAGAATAAAAAATTTAATATATTTTCATAATTTGTGTGAAATAATTTTTAAAAAATGATGGCAGTAGAACACAATCAATCTAAAACAAGTGTAAGTATCTAGTAATATATATATTCAGGTTATAACCATACTAAGAGTCTAACAGTAAACATATAAGAATATTATGAAATAACACATGCTATAAAAAACAACCCATGATATAAATTCGAATCGTGTCATGACGATAATGGGCCGGGCCCCTTTGCCGACGGAAACTTGTTCTGGACACGTGGAGATTCATCTATCCTACGTGGCGTAGCCGTGTACTTCGGATACAATAGATTAACCCTCTTTTTCGCCCAGAATTTTTCTCTTTCATATATACTTCTCAATACGTTTTCCTTTCCTTTTTTGGAAAAACTAAATATCTATATATATAGATGAGGAGAAAATATATATTAGTCCGAGCGAATAAATCAAAGGAAGATTAAAAATATATAAACTCGACTCGAGGGCATCTCTGCTTTTCAAAAAAATTTGGATTTGGGAGTTTTGTTGGAGTAAAAGCTTCGTGCTTGGTGCGTCGATTGTGGTTTCCTCTCCTTTCGCTTTTCGCGTTGCTTGCTCGATCTCTAGGGTTTTCATCTGATCACCTCTTCTGGAGGTTAGGGTTTCCTGCCGTTTTTTTTTGTATGTTCTTCTTCTTAATCTAGATTAAAATCTCTGTTTGATTTCCATTGGATTCTTCTCGGACATAGAGAAAATCAAGCTTCTTGGGGTTATGGGAGATTTTGGATTGTTGTGATCCGAGTTTTTTTTTAACTTGAGTTCGATTTTTTATTTTTTATTTTTTATGAATGCAAGCTCAAAGCTTTTTTTTTCTCCCCTATTAATATGTATCAAACATGAATAATTCTTAGGAACTTGAGCTGATTTTAGGAAGGTGTTGTCCAAGCATGATTGAGATTAATAAATAGTTATAGCGTGGAAGTCTTTCTGTTCGATTGAAGTCTGAATCTGAGTCAATTACAATTTATAAAGTTTGAATCTGAGCAAATTGAATGACCAAACATTTATATCTCGAGTAGTCTTTTTTTCTTTTTATATTGTTCAGAGACTTAGTAATTTGTGGACATCTGTGATGCCATGTTTTTTTGTTTTTTCTTTCTCTTACGAAAACGATTGTTTTTAAACTTGGTGGTACTTTTCCTGGACAGGGCAGAAGAGTTTGTCTTCTATAGTTCAAGTGTGACATAACTTGTTCGGAGCCTATGCATTGTCGATGGATGATGGGGATATGGACTTTGAGGAAGTATATTTGATTTCCTGTGTCTGGACCTGACCAAGCCAAGAATCTTGTGGGGCTTCTCATTGGCTGGAACTTCAGGGATTTCCAACATTAATAAATGGATGACGATGGAGAACTGGGGATGTTCTTTCCTAGTTGGAACAGCAAGAATCCGGTTGAAATGGTTGAGTCTCGCGGATTAATGTTCTCTTGTTTTGTTGCTGCCCTTGTTGGTATTTTGACCATAGCCTACACTGCTTTTCAATGGCGAAGAAATATCAACTTAAGTTGGACAAAAGCCATAGCCAGGTCAAAGAAAAATCCAAAGGCACGACATAAGATTCTTGTTGCCCCACATAGCTTGGAGCTCGATTCTATATCTCGTGCGAAGAACTTGAACTGCTGTGTATGCTTGAAGTCGATGTCACCATCTCAGGCAATTGTGGCTTCAGAAAGTTTTATCCACAGGTGCACGATCTGTGGAGCAGCAGCCCATTTTAGTTGTTCTTCAAGTGCGCCCAAAGATTGTAAGTGTGTGTCCATGACTGGATATGAGCATGTGGTGCACCAGTGGGCAGTGCGGTGGACAGAAGGTGCTGATCAGCCTGATGAGTCCTCATTTTGTAGCTACTGTGACGAGCCATGTAGTAGCTCCTTTCTTGGGGGTTCTCCTATATGGTGCTGCTTGTGGTGCCAACGTCTTGTGCATGTTGACTGTCACAGTAGTATGTCAAATGAAACAGGTGACATTTGTGATCTAGGCCCGCTTAGAAGGTTAATTTTGTGCCCTCTTTACGTTAAGGAATTGACACGGAATCCCTCTGGAGGATTTTTGAGCACAATCACGCATGGTGCAAACGAACTTGCATCAACCGTCCGTGCCAGTATCAGGAGTCAAAGCAAAAAATACAAGCAAGCCAATGAAACTTCAGTTGACTCAGGTAATAGTGGTAGCAATTGCGATGAATCGACGGAAAGCACAGCTGATACAAGTCCAGCTGTTAATGACACCCATGCCATGCTGGAAAATTCTAGCAGCCTTATGAATGGGGGTTCCTCTCACGGGGACAGCGACAGCAATGGCAAGCTGGAAATGAAGCCTAGTGTTAAGAGAAGCAGGTCTTTTGGTCAGAAGGATGAATATCAGGCACTAAGGTCGAAACTTAAGTATGAGCTAACGGATTTGCCTTCAGATGCAAGACCGTTGTTGGTTTTCATTAACAAAAAGAGTGGTGCTCAACGTGGTGATTCCCTTAGACAGCGCCTTCATCTTCTTCTCAATCCCGTGCAGGTAGAGTATGCTGCCTTGAAAACTCTTCACAGACTTATATCTTTGGACTTTTTCAATGCATTTTTAATTGTTATTGTCTTTTAAGTTTATTGATGGAGCTGTTTCTTGCAGGTGTGTGAATTGAGTTCAGTGCAGGGACCAGAAGTGGGACTCTTCCTCTTCAGGAAGGTTCCTCACTTTAGAGTTCTTGTTTGTGGTGGAGATGGCACTGCTGGTTGGGTATTGGATGCCATAGACAAACAGAATTTTGTCTCTCCTCCTGCGGTTGCTATCCTGCCTGCTGGAACCGGGAATGATCTAGCCCGAGTATTGAATTGGGGTGGTGGTTTGGGTTCTGTTGAGAGACAAGGAGGCTTATGTACAGTATTACAGAACATAGAGCATGCTGCAGTCACTGTCCTTGATCGTTGGAAAGTATCGATTCTGAATCAACAAGGAAAGCAACTTCAGTCGCCGAAATATATGAACAATTATATAGGTCAGTTAAATTCAAAACCTCTAGGTGCAAATCTTCAAAGCTTTGCTTGAAATCTATATCCTTACAAATGTATAAGGATATAGGCTCTCTTTTAATAACTTCATGCTTGAGGTTTAGTTTGAACCATTCCCATTGTGTTTTGATCCTTGTAAATGATTTGACTGCTGTCCTGAAACTCATAGCCTATAATTTTTTGCTAACTTTGTGAATCTTAACAGGTGTTGGGTGTGATGCGAAGGTCGCCCTTGATATTCACAATCTACGGGAGGAGAATCCAGAGAGATTTTATAGTCAGGTAACTAAATAAACCCGAATTGATGAAATTTTAATATAACCTGAGGACAACTGTATTTTTACCTCTCAGAACTGTCATTATTGTGGAGCAGCTTTACTGTTATCCTTAGTCCGTGAAACTGAGATTTGTATGCTCTCGATGTGCAGTTTATGAACAAAGTCCTCTATGCTAGAGAAGGTGCAAGGAGTATAATGGACAGAACATTCGAAGATTTCCCGTGGCAAGTTCGAGTTGAGGTGGATGGTGTTGACATCGAGGTTCCTGAGGTGAGTCACAGAAAACTACCTTACAGAAAAACCGCATGATAATTAATGCTATAACTTCTCTATACTAAATCTGTGAAGGATGCGGAAGGAGTACTTGTTGCAAACATAGGAAGTTACATGGGAGGTGTGGATTTATGGCAGAACGAAGATGAAACATATGAAAACTTTGACCCACAATCTATGCACGATAAGATAGTAGAAGTCGTGAGTATATCTGGAACATGGCACCTTGGGAAACTTCAGGTATAATAATTATCATCTTACAGGTTCTATTTGCATTCTATCTTACTTGTAAACGTTAAACCACCTGTTTTTTTTCCATATCTTCAGGTTGGGCTATCTCGAGCCAGAAGGTTAGCTCAGGGGCAATCAGTCAAGATACAACTTTGTGCGCCGTTGCCTGTGCAAATCGATGGAGAACCTTGGTTTCAACAACCATGTACCCTAACCATATCGCACCATGGCCAGGTATTTCAATCCACTTCCCTAACTAAGGATGCTAGATTCGAACCGAGTTTTATACTGACAAAAAAGTTGCATTAGATTGTAAAAGTTTGTGGTTTTTGTTTTTTCTTGACTCCTCTTAAAGCTCGAACCATTTTTTGTTAGAGGGATTTTTGTTTTACTCATTTACTTTCACTTGGAATAGGCCTTCATGTTAAAGAAAGCCGCTGAGGAGCCATTGGGTCACGCAGCCGCTATAATCACAGATGTTCTAGAGAATGCAGAAACCAATCAAGTGATAAACGCTTCACAGAAACGAGCTCTGCTTCAAGAAATGGCTCTACGGCTAACTTAAAAAGAAGAAGAAAAAGAAAGACAAAAGACAAAAACCTTCCCTCTTCAACAGTGAATCAACCATCACTGGTTAGTTAACGTCTTATCAGAATATTTACAAATATATGTGTATTTACATACCTCGTACCTCTGTCTAACGAAGGGAATGTTAGATAAGTCTAGGAGATCGAAATCCGCTGAATGCAAAAGCGGGTTCTGTGTGGAAGTAGGAAAAATGAAAATGGAACCAAAAAAATGGATTCTGGTTCCAAGATTTTTGGCTGTTCTCATAGTGTTGTGTCACGAGTCATGACATGAGTGGAACTGATACAAAGCTTGTTAATTTATCTATCTTGTTCTTATATTTTTTTTACAATGGATTCTTTTTATATATCAATATCATGTATATTGTTAATTTAGAGGAAGCCTGGTCTTATTTTGTGACCATTTTCTAGAAACCTTGGCTGCGATTTTTCTTCTTCTAATTGTTTTTCACTCATGGGCTGAGTTTTTGATATTCAGGAGATAAAGCAAGAATATGAAATAGGCTATAAATTTTTGGCTTTTCTTTCATATCAGATTGGTTTGTATTGTCCGGTTTGAATTTGAGGTTTATGGAAAAAAAGTGGGAAAAAATAAAATTACATCCGTCCGTGCCCGAAGGACATGCCTGCAGTTGCTTGAGGAAGGGGTTAATGATAAAAGAAAAAGCGAGGTTCCTTGTAGTAAACCCTTTTACTGAATTCAAATTTCTTGTTAATGCGTGGCTCTATTCACTTGGCATCATACGTTGTTTAAACAACACTATCATTATTTAGAAGCAACAGTTAGCAAAGAAACACGAACAAGAAAACAACAAAAATACAAAATATCTTTCAAAAATGTGTTTAGGCATGGTCAGCACAAAACTGAACTCTTTAACTAGTTCTGAAATTTCCCTGGATATGATTAATGAAATTTATGATTAGTGAAATTTAATGGAAAATGAATCACCAATACCAAGAAACAATCTGTAGATGAAAAATGTGTCTGTGTAGATTTCTCGTTTCCAAAGCTTAAGCACTATTATGAGATAGTGACTTGAGAGTCCTTGTCCACTTTCGTTCAATTTAGGGTTTTCAATTTTTAAGACTACTTCTCCAAAGGCCCAAAGTTTGGGTTTTTTTTTTATATAAAACCCGCGAGCGAGCGAGAGAGAGAGAGAGAGAGAGACCTTGACCCTCACACCTAAACCTTCATCAAAATCCGTCAAACTTTTACCCCAATCGATCTCTTTTGGCAATTCAGATTCCTTTGAAACTTTCTTTTGGTTTCCAGAAATTTCCATTACAAATATTTTGTTTTTGTTATAATCATCTGATCAAAATCTACTGCGAAGAATCGGAAGCACGAAAATGGGGTGTTGCGCGAGCAATACAGCAGGAGGTTCAAAGGCTAATCGGATCTCGCGGTGGCGATCCACCGGCATTGTTGGGCTGCGCGACGCCAAATTGAAGGTAAGATCGTCGAGTCATCCTCTGATAAGACGAAAAGCACAGACTTTGTTGGTTGGCTTATGAAATGCAGCGTACGAATTTGTTTTAGGGTTTCTGTTTGGGGATTTTACACTTGATTAGCTGATTATATTTTGATGGGTGAATCACTGATTTGGTTTTGTTGAGCAGGCATTTCCTGATGAAGTGATTGGAATGGAGAGAGCAGTGCGAACACTCGATCTAACACACAATAAGATCGGTATGGTTTCTGCTTCTTTTTTGTTTTGCCTCCTTCATTCTGATTTCTTTCTTCATCAACATGCTAAGAGTCGTAGTTGAAGGACTCTGTATTTGACCATTTATGTAGCTGATGTTCCTGGAGAAATCAGCAAATTACTCAATATGCAGCGTCTGGTGAGAACTTTGCCTCTCTGTACATTATCGAAGATTTCATCATTTCTTGGTGAATTTGTTGTAGTGCAGTATTTCGATTCAATTGAATGCTTATTACTACTTACTGGGGATGTTGTTGACTCTTTCCCATCGTTTCTCTGTTAATGATTCTAGTTAATCTTGTAAAAATTGCTTAATTTTGGCAGTTAATAGCTGATAATCTAATTGAGCGCCTTCCGGGGAATCTTGGGAAACTTCAATCTCTCAAAGTTTTGATGCTTGATGGCAACCACATCAGCTGTTTGCCTGATGAATGTAAGAATATTTCTCTTTAATAGAAGTATACCTTTTTGTTGTTGTTGTTTATCTTAAAACAATTTGTGTCTTTATTATGGTTATTTTTCCAGTGGGTCAGTTGATACGGCTTGAGCAATTATCAATCTCAAGAAATATGCTCATATACTTGCCCGATACTATTGGTAGTCTGCGCAATGTACGTTAACTTCATTTAGCTCAATGATCTGCTTGAAAAATCTAATTACTTGTCTCTAATGAAATGCATTCACTTGGAAATGCAGCTAGTGCTGTTGAATGTCTCAAATAACAGATTGAAATCCCTTCCAGAATCAGTAGGGAGCTGTGCTTCTTTAGAAGAATTACAGGCTAATGGTATGTTTCTAGTTTTGGTTCTCAAAATCCGTTTCCTTTAAATCCCGACTTGGTGATTCAGGAACATGAAAAATATTAGGAACATTTTGCTGTTGACTTTCCTTTGTGGTTGTTTCTTCTCCAAAGCTTAATCATGATTCGGGATAGCCTTGCAGATAACGTTGTTGAAGAGCTTCCTGCATCTCTCTGCAATCTGATTCACTTAAAGTCGCTCTGCTTAGACAATAATCAAGTGAAGCAGGTGAAAATGTGATTTGTTTCTTCACCTTTGAACTTTTTCTAGCTTTACTGAAATTTTCTTCTACTGAAATCTGTAACATTTATGGGTTTTCCAGATTCCAGATGGATTGCTGAAAGATTGCAAGAGTCTGCAAAATCTTTCTTTGCATAACAATCCGATTTCCATGGATCAGTTTCAGCTGGTAAGTCAATATAAGTTTATCCTACAACCTCAAAGAAAACTCTTTGAATTGCGTTTTGTGTAGCATAACTATATATGTGTAAAATATAGATGGAAGGATACCAGGAATTTGAAGAGAGGAGAAAGAAGAAATTTGATAAGCAAATCGATTCGAATGTGATGATGAGCTCTAAAGGACTTGATGTAGGCGTTGATAAATGAAAACTGTCTTTGAACGTCTCCTTAGTTGGTAAGTTGATTCAGAATATAGCAAGATTTGGTATTGGTAATCTCTATGTATTCTTCACTGATGATGATAAAGATTGGTTATTTATTATTTATTGGTAGGTCGGATTGGTGAATGAGGATCATTGTTTCGTCTAAGATTGTTGTAAAACTCTCTCTCTCTCGCTCTAGGATCTCTGGTATCGTGACTCTGAAATTCTAATGAACGCATACACATTCACGCATGTAGGTACATGGGTTCGCCACTGTGTGTGTATGTATCTGTGTATTATATAGATAAACATGGCAAAGCGATTCTTGGCTTTTGCCCTTTTATTGAGGAGACGTTCTTCTAAAGGTGACTTTGAAGGTGTCTTGAAACACACTTTGGGTCGTTTTGCTTGGAGTCATATACCTGATTTTGCGTGTTTAAATATTTGTTCTGCAATTAACATAAATCAAACCGGAGTGTTAATTTGATTAAATTATTTTAGCTTTTGAAAATCTGCGCTAAATCAAAACGCAATCTTTTGTTTTTTTTAACAATTCAAATTATGAGATCTATACAATGGACAGTGTCACTACTTTCTTTGACAGCTAAAAATATTTGGTTATAAGGAAAAAAACTGAACCTAAATTAAAACTAGATTGGATTCTTTTTTCTTTTATTTGACACACCTACATGACGTACCTTATTAAAGTTAATACCAATCGTAAGTAATTTGACTTTTACCAATCGCCCGAATTAAATTGGAGAATCATCAAATTCAAAAATCATAATTGAGGTTTACTTTCTCCCAACAAATTCTCCGCCGGGACTATCTCGAATTGGAATTACGCTCAAGGTAAACCTATCCTGCGCTTGAATATATGTCTCTGTATGCTCATCCAGTTTCTCCCCAATCTGATTCTGTGAAAAACTGAATTGGCTCTGCGATTTAGTGTTTACTATACTCTTTTGATGAACTCTTGTTATATAGTCTAACTTGACTTTTGGATTTGTTCAAGTTAGTTGCACAACACAAAAACATGACAAGTGTTTCTATAGGCTAATGATTCATTTGCCTTTTCAGTGGTAATCTCTGTCTTTAAATGTCGAGTAGCTCGGGAAGTTTCTCAGGAAGCAGTAGCTCCGCATCTAGTTCCACAAGTGATTGCCAAAACTCGTTTGATGCTCAAGAACTTTTGCAGATTGCCTCAACACGCAGGGAGGTTAACACTTCATTCCCTCTCTATTTACTGTTATATTTATATACACTTCTGTTGATGACTCCGATATTCATTGTATACCAGTTTCTGACTCTTAGATTTATGAACTCGATTTTTGTTTTTTTTTCCCTTTTATTCGTAATTGGCGCAGTTAAGGAAAGAAAAGAACATGCTGAGAGAATCGCAGCCTCATAGTATCGAGCTAGTCAGAGTATATTTCTTCTTCATGTTTCATATGATGAACATTCCAGGGAAGGTATTTCCTCATTCTCTTGGTTGTGTTCATTAATCTTCTCTTTACCACAGAGGTTGGAACTCCACACAAAGTCATTATCGGACTCTCTCTTAGAAGACACTGCAAGAATTCGAACCATGGAGAAAGAGTTGTTGAATTGCTATAAAGAAATTGGTAATTCCTACTTGTGCGAGATCAACTAATCTTTGCTATAAAGAGTTGTTGAACAATTTAGTTTTTTTTTTTGTTCCTGAACTAATAACACGCAGCGTATATCATTTTTTCTTGTCTTGTAGATTACTTGCGAGATCAACTAATATTTAGAAGCATGGAAGTGAATTATCTCAATGAACATGTGCACGATCTTGAATTCAAACTGGCTGAATCAGGGAACTTGGAAGAAGAGGTTAACTGTTTGAGAGAGGAGTTGTGTATGTCTAAATCCGAGCATTTGTTGTTGTTGCAAGAACTCGAGAGCAAAGAAACAGAGCTACAGTGCTCGTCTCTTTCTGTAGAGAAACTGGAGGACACCATCTCATCCTTAACATTAGAGTCCTTGTGTGAAATAGAAAGCATGAAGCTTGATATAACAGCGTTGGAGCAAGCACTCTTTGATGCAATGAATATCCAAGAAAAAAGCATCCAAGAAAAAGATCAATTAAGAGGATTAATCAAAGAGGTCCAGTTTCAGTCTCAAGAGGCACACGAGAACGCCAAATCCTTTGAGAAGCAAAACAAAGAGCTGAGGGAGAGAATTGCCGCTTCTGAAAGGAGTATCAAAGAATTTTTTCAAAGTACTAAAGAACGGTTAAATAGTGAAAACGAACAACCCCTAAACGCAGAGTGTTTCTTTGCTGAATTGAGCCATGTGCTTGCAGTGCCCAATGAAGTGCGGTAAGATCCAGCTTAAAGACATGTCTAATTTTGAGCTGTCGGCGTTTCTAATAACGTTGGTTTTGTGTCTCACAGCGAATGTTTCGATGCAATCGTCAAGGAACTAGAACTTTCCCGGAATGTAAATTTGACTGATACAATGGAGGGTATGGGCAAACAGATTCAGCTGCATGAAGATCTTGTGAAGCAGCTCAAGGTACTTTTGACTAACTGAGCAACTTGATTTCCTGTCTTTTGTACCATTACACAACTCTCGTGAAGTGGCTCAATGTAACTAGTTTCATTGTTGATGTTGATCTTTGCCTCTTTGGTATGTGCAGGACGAATTGAAACAGGAGAAACTAAAGGCGAAGGAAGAAGCGGAAGACCTTACGCAAGAAATGGCTGAATTAAGGTATAAGATGACATGTTTGCTCGACGAAGAACGCAAACGCCGTGTGTGCATAGAACAAGCATCATTACAGAGAATTGCAGACCTAGAAGCACAGGTACTACTTATTTATGCTTCCCTATTTTTTTTTTTATATATATCTTTTTGTCAAGCATGCGAAAACGGACGATTCTCTTCTCTTCTAAACCCCGAAGGAATCTAACTATTGTTTTTTCCTCTGTTGCTAAGATCAAGAGAGAAACGAACAAGGCCTCTTCCACTGATATGCTGCCTCTTTCCGGGTTATTGAAAAAGTCTTGAGCTTTGATGTTTAGCTTTTCCCAATTCACCCACCTTCACATTTCTGAGCCTCATCCATGGATTTTCCGTTGAAAGTGTTAGCAGCCGCTCGAGCATGCTTGGCTGGTGATCGAAAACCGAAAACCGGGATCTTTAGGATGGTCAGGAATCCAGAGACTTGAAGTGGCTGGAGAGACAAACAACAGAGGTTTGAGTTAAACCTTTGATTAAACGTCTCAAAGAATTTAGCTTTAGAGATTGATTTTTTTTTTTTGGTTTCGTGTACATAATCAATTGCTTGGAACATAGAAAGAAAGTGGGTCGAAGTTATTATTGGTGTAGCTCGAGATCCAATTTAAGAAGTCATTTTTGGGTCTTGTGAGTGTATGTATATTCTTTGTTTGTTTTGATTATAAGAAAACGGAATGCGTCTAAATCTTGACTGCAATAAATTGGAAATTGTTGTCCCATAAAAAATAATTTGATAGAACTATATATCATTGAAATTCGAGTTATCAAAGTTAGTTTGTTGATAGTCGATCAGAATGCAATAATATATGGTTTAGATCAGGTCCGGTTCAAGACTGTTGAGGGTCCTGGGGAAAATTTTTTTTTTGGACCTTTAAACAAAAAAAACAAATTTGGGCTTAAGTTTTTTTTTTTTACATATTTTTTTAAAAAATTGTTTATATTTTTAAAGAAAATTTAGTTATAGATGTTGCGGACTTGGGTAAAAAAAAAAAGTTTAGGCTCTAAAACAAAATTTTTTTTAAAAATTGGGCCATTAAACAAAAAAAATATGGTTTTTTTAACATAAATTTTTAAAAAATCTAGTTATAGAAATAAAAAAATATGTATTTAATTATTTTTTGGATTAAAGTTAATCTTGTTTTATATATATATGTCTATTTTTTTAAAAAAATATATATATCAAAACTATTTTTTTTTAACAAACCCCTTATGCCATGGGGCAGCGCACTGTTCGTATTTGTAGTTAAGTCGGGCCTGGTTTAGATTTGATTGAGTGCATGTCGATGTTTAATAATGTACTCCATATGTATGTGACTATATATATTTGTTAAAAGATTTTTAGGAATAAATATAATCAAAACGTTACAAAAGATCACAAAATTATAGTAAGTAGTTTGAGAAAATACTAAAAGTCCCCTAGTTGTGTGAGTTGGAAGTGTGATCGACACAACCATTGCATTTTTCAAGGATGTTATACCAACAAAAAAGTATTTTACCCATTTATGTTAAAAAAAAAAAAGAAAAAAAAAACAATTTTCACAATTATGTATTTTTAATACATAAATTAGATAGTTGACAAAAAAATCCATGATTAAATAATAATTATACAATTTTTCTCGTAAATATACCTTATCTTATATTCTTATGTTGTGTGTAACGTCACCCTACTTATTATATGTATTAGATTACAAACCATACTTACTCTTGTTAGATTTTGTAGTTAATTTGTACAAGATTTGTTTTTGGTTTTTTCCTTCCACACGTTTTTGTTTTTGTTTTTAAACTTTAATTTGAATATCAACGTTTATTATTTGCAAAAGTTTCTCACCAGTTTAGTTTACTTTGATAAATTTAATTTGAAGGATTCGAAATTTGAAACTCAGTTGTTGGGTAAAATCCTTCTTCTTCGTATCTGCAATCTTCTTCATCTTCTTCTTTTCAGGTACGCCGCAATTGCGATATGCTTTTCTTTTGCACTGTGATTTCTCTCTTCCTTCGTCTGATCATGCGCGGTTGTGTTGTTTGGATGAATTTCAAGGTTTAGTTAGTATCTTCTTCTGGTGAATTTCGAATGCAAAATCACAGAATTCTTGGTTTTGGATTTCTTCAGGAGATGTTTGGTTTGAAGAAACCTCGGGAAAGGCTTTACAAACTTAAACCGGCTGATTCTGGGTTTTCCAAATCAAATCTCTTTGATTCAGATGATGAATTGGAATTGGAATCAGATGAATTGGAGGTGTGGAGAACCAGACGGTTCAGGAACTTGAGAGCTATGCTGTGTACAAGTCTGAGGAAACGACCAAAACCGTTCAAGGGTGTCTCAAAGTAGCACAAGGCATAAGATCAGATGCTACCAGAACTTTGGTCATGTTGAATGAGCAAGGCCATAAAATCACGATGACACACCAAAAGGCTGTTGATATCGATCATGATCTCAGTCGGGTGAGACACGCCAAAGACAGGAGACTGAGATTTTCAATACCAATAATCAAGCAGCTCTGATTTTTAGGGGTTTACATTCTCATTGTATGTTTTGTGTTTGGTTTCAGGGTGAGAAGCTTCTCGGGAGCCTCGGAGGCATTTTTTCAAGGACTTGGAAGCCAAAGAAGACTCGCTCGATAGCCAGTCCTGTCATAACGAGAGGTTTACTTTACTCTTCTTTGGCTCATCACTTCTAAGGAATCAAACTCTTGCTTGTTACTTTACCTAGCAAACTCACTTTTCCTGAGTAGGTGAATCCCCCAAGAGAAGAGTTAACCACTTAGAGACAAGGGAAAAGCTTGGGTTGAACCATTTACCCAAACCACAATCAAGAACCCGTGAACCGCTCCCTGAATCCACTGATGCCTATCAGAAAGTAGAGGTGTGAATTTCTCTCCCTTTTCTCCTTCTGGGGTTTCAAAAGTTGTCTTTTCCTTTTGTTTACAAAGATTCTAAGAATCATGCTGTGTTAACAGATGGAGAAAGCAAAGCAAGATGAAGGACTTTTAGATTTGAGTGATTTACTCAGCGAGCTGAAGAACATGGCTCTTGACATGGGAACTGAAATCCAAAGGTTTTCTCTCATATCTTCTATCAACTCTCTACACATGCGAGTTTCTTCCTCTGATAAAACTGGTTTATAAATGGAAATCGCAGGCAAAACAATGGACTTGATCATCTTCAAGACGATGTCGAGGAGCTTAACTTCAGAGTGAAACAATCTAACCAACGGGCTCGCCGTTTACTCTGGAAGTAAAAGCAGCCAGAACTCTGTTCATAACCTAGCTCGTCAGCTTCTCCATTCTTGCGATGAATTTGTTGCTTAAAGTAATCAAACATAGATTTCTATATTTTAGTTCTGATCTTAATACAGTTGAAACATTTGACTCCAACAACTGCAGAATCCTGTGAAATTAACAAACAAAGACACTAGTGGCAACATTTGATTCCAAAGCTTCAGTTTGAAATAAGGAATAACTTTAGTTTTGGTGTCCGGAAAATATGAGTAGGATCAAGAAAACACAAGAGACACGAACTCTTGATCTGATTCCAAAGCTTCCATAAACTCTGGAAGAAGACATACTTCCAAATCTATGCTTCCTCCTCCTTCTCTTCCGGGATAAGCCGATACCTTCCCATCATACTTATTGTTATAACCGCTTCTAACCGCCACCGCTTTCCCCATCCCAAACTCGCATCCGTACTTGTTAAACCTTGGTGAGCTTCCCATATGAACAAGGTTCTGATTGCGAAACCGCGCGGATTGCAAAACAGAAGGAGACTTCAACCATTGATCAATTTCGGAAGCGATCTTTTCGCCAGTGTGTTCGGTTACAGCTTGATGCAGTTTGAAAGCAGCCCATCCAAACTCATTCTCCAATAGATTACCAATTTCCGTAGTCGTACTTGCAATAGAGACGTAAGCCCCAAAGTGATTCATTGGCAATGGCGGACTCATCCTTGATCTGTTTCCAGCAGCGAGCCTGCAAGTAGTTTTTTGATCATTTGGTAATTTTCTTGCTCTAGTGATGCTTCTCCACATAAATGCAGATAATGACTGCAAAGAAGAGATCTTTGTTGTTCCGCATTCTTGATTCGCCTTTGATTTCAGTGATCTCACTGTTTCTGATGAGAGATGGAACATTCTCTCTTTCAAAACCGGAGACTCGAACCGACTAATGGACTGATCAAGTGGAGTGAAGGGAAGCCAGCAAATAGGACCATACATTTCACGAAAGATTGGAGGATTCTTGAGGCAAGACAATTTGTTGTTAGTGGTTTCTTCTTGTGAATTGAAGATCTCGGACAAAGAGTTGAAGAACTGCCAGAAGGAACTTCCATCTCCAATCGAATGATTCATAGACAATCCTATGAAAACTCCATCTACCAATTCTGTTACCTACACAACCCCACCCAGTTTTTGTTTTATTTCGTCTATCATTCACTACAAATCTATTAACATATTCGAATTACGAATTTGAGGTAAATACATTCACCAATGAATGAATAAATGTACCTTGACTGATAAGACACTCATGGTTTGGCCATCGAGATTCACGGCTTTGTGATGATCAAAGAAAGATTGAACCATCAAAGGAACATATTTGGACCCAAGAATGTCTGATACACTTAGTTCCGATTTTACATGGAGAAACCCAGCTCCAGGACTGTTATTACAGTCCACAAACACGGAGTGAGTTCTCGGATTGTCTGTTTTCGAAGTCGAGAGGCGACCCGCGAGGGGGTAGAAATGGACAAGTGTTGTGGCTAGAGAGTCTTTAAGCTTTTGCAGCAAAGTCTCCATCAAGTCTTTTGTTTGGATTGCATCATCAGATTCAGATGTTGTTGATGGTTTGAGAAAAAGAAGACCCTTTTGTATGTATTGGAGTGAGAGAAACACATGATCCAATGGTGAAATATGGTATTGCTCTTTTGATTTTTCAGGTTGGGTTTTGGGTTTGACGAAGCATTGCGATATAATTTTTACTTCCGATGAAGCAGAAGAAGAAGAAGAAGAAGAAGAAGAAGAAGAAGAAGAAGAAGAAGAAATCATTTTGCTTCTTTGTTTTTTTGTTTGTTTCTTTCAATGTTTCTTTTTTTTTTTTCACCCTAGTTATGTCCATATATATATATAGGGTTGACTTCACTAAACCACCTCAAGATTAGTAGCCCAAACACATTTCCCCCAAACTATTGATTTCATCACCAAACCACCCAATCTCTAAAATCTGATCAATAAACTGTTAGCAAATCTAAGAAAGTGGATTTGTGCTCTAAAGAGCTTATTAACACAGAAAATATAAATAGCTCATTGAGCTTTATTTAGATAGATAAGAAACTAAAGAAAGGTGAAGAAGATTTTGGTTTGTCACCAAGAACACGAACACATTTGATTGATCTGAATTTTACAGAGAATGAGAATTGTCTTTTGCAACTCTCAAAGGTTACTCTACACATCGATCATAACATTGCATCTTATACTAAATCCACTTTGCTCACTCAAAACCTAATACACATGGGCTTTGGTTTGGGCTTGGCTTTAATATTTCAATATAAACCACCCAAACTATCACTTATGCAATTATTTACACATATGCAATTAATTATGCAAAATCACGTTCAATTCTGAGTTAATCACGTTTAATAAAGTGTTGTTGCCCAAATCTTAAACCCATACCCAATTCTGAGTTAATCACGTTCAATTTTGAGTGGTTTATTGATTATATTTTCGAGATGGAGGGTTTGGTGATGAAGTCAATAGTTTGGGGGAATGAATCTTGAGCCTTGAGGGGTTTAATGAAGTTATCAATCCTAATATCAATAATTGCCCAATGGTTTGTTTCCACGTGGAACACAATACCCATCTGCTTCTCTCCGTTAAGGGTAAAACTCCAATACAAATGAATAAACCAAAATTAAATAACACATGCATGATTTCAACTAGAGTCTAACAATCTCGTCAACTGAATAACACATGATCACATAGTTATGATTGGATTCTAACTTTCAATCCAGCAAACCCAATTTATTTAGAAATATAAGAACTTATATGAATACGATCAAGAAGAAGAGACAAGGGACATGAACTCTTGATCTGATTCTACAGCTTTCCCCATTCCAAACTCGCATTCATACTTCTTGAACCTCGCGCGGTGAGCTTCCAATGTGAACAAACCATCGATCCCAAAAGTATTTCTAAATGAAAAACAAATGATGATTTCAACCATTCCTCGATTGTCTTCGAGATCTCTTCACTAGTGTTTCTAATTACAGCTTGATGCATTTTCAAAGCGGCCCATCCAAAATCATTTCCGAGTAGTTCACCTGATTTCACGGTCATCGACCTTATAGCTGAAATACAATTACCAAAATAGTTCAAAGGCAATGCATGGTGGATCCATTCTTGCTCTATTGTTAGCGGCGAAGCTACAACGAGTTTCTTCATCATATGGTAATTTTCTTGCCCTTGTGATGCATCTCCATATAATTTCATGCGGTTAACGATTGAAAAGAAGAGATTGCTGTTGTTGTTCCGCATTCTTGATTAGCCTTTGATTTCGATGACCTTATTGTTTGTTCCGCATTCTTGATTAGCCTTCTATTAGTATGAGATTTGTAGTAAAATTTCTTCTATTTGAATTATGTCATTTTGAGATCCAAGCTTGTGTAGATGTACCACAAACAATTTTAAAAAGTGTAGATTTTGTTCTGATGAACAAGAGTCATGTCCTAAATCAGACAAAGAAAAGAGACCCCTCTCTTAGAAATAAATAATGAAACAAAACCCTAAATCTTGTGTTGCTGATTAAAAAGAAAAAATACGACCATAGTTTCAGCTTTTATCCTAAATGATTCAGATGCATATATACAAGAAGGAATAAATGTACCTTGACTTATCAGAAATCTTTTGGAGCATCAGAATCAGATATTATTGATGGTTTGAGAAAGAGAAGACCCATTTGGATGTAATGCATAGAGAGCATCACATGATCCAACGGTGACAGATGGTATGGCTCTTTCCATTTTTCAGGCATGGTTTTGGGTTTAACGAAGCATTTCGATACCACTAATTTTACTTTCGATGAAGGAGAATCCATTTGAAGAAAAAGAGTGTCTCTACTTCAATTCTATTTTTATTTTCTCTCTCTCTCTCTTAATTCTCATTGTTTTTTCTTCAAAGTTACTCCTATAGCATATATAATATAATCATTTTGAGGTTTGTTCAAATAGTTTATAGCGTTTAAAAGCAATTAGTAGCATATTTATGAGAAATTTGATTTAATATTCCATATTTTTTATATATTTTGAAAACTAACCTATGTTTTAAAAAGTTTGAAAATTAATTTCTTTATTAGGTAAAAATAAAATTATACCCATCATAAATTTTGAGAATTTACAATTACAAAAAAAAAATTTATTTTTAATTTTCAGAATAAAATTATATATTGTAAAATAAATATTCAATAATAATTTTATTATATATACATATATATATATATATATATCTACTAGAGTAAAATAAATTTATTTTAATTACAATTTATATTTAGATATAAATATATTTAATTAAATATACACAAATATACACAATTATACGTACAAGAAATTATACAAAAAAACAAGTTTGTGAAGCCGTACGTTCATATGTTCATACGATCTGCTATGTTATCATAAGTTCTTGCGTTCACATTCTAAGATAAACTATAAAATTTAATAATATTTGATTTCATGAATGTTAAATTATATTTTTTTTAACAAACAAAATCTAAAAATGATCGACTTTTTCTTTGTTTGTTTACATCCATTATTTTTTAGATTGTGTGTGTGTTGAAAATTATATATTTTTCTTTATAAATATATTGAAAATGTAACAAGATTGAAATGATATATTTTCTTTATTTTTAAATTAATCAAAATAATAAAATTAGATTTTAAAACAATGTCTATGTTTGATTCATCTAGGTATTTTGGTTATTTTACATACAAAAATGTTAGTTTTCAAAATAAATAAAAAACATGGGTTAGTTTTCAAAATATATATATTTTAAAATATTAAACCAAATCTCCCCATATTTAGTTGATATAACAACATATTTATTTAAAGGCTATTTTAAAAACATCAAAATTTATGTTTCGTTTTTTTAAATTATCAGCAAAATCCAAAAATTCCAAAATAATACAAACTAAAAAAAAACATAATAATATTAGTTTATTTCATCTACTTAATAAATGTAAAGATCCACTTCTTTTGAACATGTTACATTTATCAGTTTTTTTTTTAAAGATGTCACTCTTTCATTTTTTTCTCAACATGATAATATTAGTTTTGAAAATAAATTCATTACTAGTTTTCATTTATTTAATAAATTATTACAATTAATAGATACTAATTAACACTATAATAATCAAATCTAGAGCTAAAATGCTATATCTAAGTTTGTTATATAAATAACTTTTAAATTTAAAATAGTAATTAACTATCAAAATAGATGTTACTAAAAAAATCTGTCACGTTTAATTGTGGACGAATAAATTCGGTATCTGGAAGAAATTGACTATAGAAAAATATTAAAAGCCGGAAACCAAAAATAGTTAAAATTATATGGGCCGTATTTCAGGCCTTTTACAGTAGGCCCAACTGTGAGAAGCCTTCTATCTATTAAGCTATATGATCTGCCATATTCGTTTCTAAAGTTAATAATAAATATCGTGACTACTGTCATATTTGTCTGACACGCCTTTCTCCTTCCGCGAAAACCCTAATACGATTTATATCCTCCGGCGAGAAGCAACTTGTTCTCTCCTCCTCGTCCTCGCTACAGGTTCCTATCTTCCCTTTTCTCGGGCATCGATTCAGTTCGATTTTCGATTACGTTGTACTCATCGTGTCTCTGTGAAATTGATTTGGTCTTTACGTTTTTCATTTTAGTTTCTTTCAAAACATTTTGCTGAATTTTGTGTGATTTTGATTTTCAGCTTATTTTGGTATTTCTCTTTCAGTTTACTGTTCCTTTTCCTGAGTTTTCGTTTTCTGAGATTCTAAAGACTAAGTCTTGTTAGTGAAATTTGGAAGTAAAGTTTGATGTGCTATTTCTCTTGTTGATCTGCCATTTGTTTGTGCTGTCATCTCGCATCGCAGAGAGATTTATCGCTTGTCTTGTAGCCCTTTGCTTCTTCTCACTAATCTATCTCTTGTTGGCAGATCTGGTAAAATCACGCAGAGAGAGAGAGATTGCTTCGACTTTGCAATTCCCATCAACCGCTTTTATCTGCCTCGATGTTGTCTCTCATCTCTTTGCCCATAGATCCTGGCTTTGTCTGATCTCTCTTCTTAGCTCCTAGAAACCATTAAGCTCCTTTTCCTTTCGAATTGATGTTCGTATTCTCTTCCCTGTCTATGACTCCAATTGTGATCCATCAAAATCTCCGTGTCTTTGGCCCTGGTTTGAATCCCTCTTTCCCTTACTGCATTGCTAATCATTACCTTGATTGAGTTTGATCCATTTCAATACTCTCTGCTTCTTCCATCAGTGGCTATTCTATTGATTCTGTTACTGGTTTCCAGCCACAAGTAGTACCACCACCTTTCAGATATTCTTGGGTAAGGTTGAAACCAAAAAATCATGTAAATCTGAGTGACTCCTAGGATCTCCCTGTCTAGTAAGTCTTCCTTTAGGAAATCTCTTTTGATTCTTTCCTACGTGTATCCAAGTCTGTTCCGGTTTAACTGAAAGATGCTCCAAGGGCAGCAGGTTCCGCTCTCTTTCCGGAGTAACTCATTTAGACGCCGGTCCATGAAAACGGGTGTTGACAGAGACGACAGGGGCTGGACTCCGCTCCACATCAAAGCCCGAAAAGGCGATCTCAAAGCTGTTAAAGAGCTCCTTGACCAAGGAACAGACGTGAATGCTCTAGCGTGTGGACCCAAATCAAAAGGAGTGACTCCTCTTCACCTTGCAGCCGAAGGAGGTCACATCGAAGTCATGGACTTGCTTCTTGAACGTGGTGCCAACATTGAAGCCAGAACCTGGGGTGCTTGTGGCTGGACTCCTCTCCATGCTGCAGCTAAGGAACGGAAGAGAGAAGCTGTGAAGTTTCTTGTGGAGAACGGCGCTTTCTTGCCCGATGATATAACGGACAGTAGATTCAACCCGCCGGTTCATTACTGTCACGGCTTGGAATGGGCTTATGAGGAGATGAAGAAACTCAGTGGAGAGAGTTCTTCTTCATCTGGTGGAGACACTTCTTGCAGTTCGGAGAACTGAATACTTGTTTTGTTGTTGTTATCTTTCTTGCAATGGCTTGTGCGGTCTCAGACACTGTATGTGTGATATTTTGATACCGTTTGATATGGTTGGTTGGTTGGTTGGTTTGACATGTTAAAAAACCGTCACTTGTTTCATCCTCGGCTTTGGTTTGAGTATGTGAGATTTGGTTTTGATAGCGTTTGAAAATGGATTACGATACCTAATGGTTGGTAGTTGGACATGGAACCGGTTTATTTGACGACAGCTTTCTCGTTTTCTCGGCCGAGATAGAATTAGGCCCGACGGTGAGATGCGGAGCCGAATAGATAATCCGGTTTTGATTCGTTTTTGGATTAGTTCCTTTTAAATTGAAGAAGTTAATCATATTGCATAGATACTGGATGAGATCTATCTGGTTCTGATTTTTTTGTTTATTCCCATTAAAACAGAACAAATTGATGAAATTTTTTATTATTAAAATGATGCATTTATCACCAGCATTAGATAATAATAGATACAATTACCAAAAAAATTAATGTTCTGTCTTTGTTTTTTTTGTCAATAAGCAATGAGAGAGAGACCCATTAACATCATGAACAAGCAGAAGCATCAAAATTAGGTAACACAATGAACGCCATCGACAATGGCAAGACATAAACCGGAGAGTTCACGCCACGGAGGACCGGTTCAAGGTTCGGAATATCTCCAGTTGCCGTCGGTTTTAACGGTTTACCGTTCAAGATCATTGTCTTGCTCCTCAAGTCACCGTGTTCTGGTGTCAGATGATACTCTTCTCTGTTCAAATATCCATCCGAAGCTTTGCTTCCAATCCAAGAAAAGGGTTTCTTCAAAGTATCCAACAATGACTTCTTCTTCGTCGATTCCGCATTTAAAACCACGGTTACGCCATTGCTGACGCTAACCGTAAAATCCGATTGATTGCTTAGATTTATCAGAAGCATCGTTACACCCGCCTAAAACCGAGGAAAACAAAAAAACCAAAGCCTTTTTTAAGCATCTAACCGAAAAATGTATCCAGCAGGATGAGATGAATAACTCACTCTTCCTTTTGAACAATGGGCGTAAACCCGTAGCTGCGGCGGACCATCTGTCTGAACCGCAAGAACCCCTTTTCCCATTAACCGATGCCAAAGCAGTGCGCTGTCCCGTCCAACAGAAACTCAGTTAAAACTTCAAGATCAATCAACCATAACCGAAATCCAAGAGTTCTTGGTTATGGACTCTCTCACCTATAGTAATCCGGATTTGGAACAAACGTTCCCTTTTCGAGCAAACCGTAAAACCCACCAACCAAAGTCTGTCTGCAGTAAACTTTAGTGTTGTGTTTCGACGACATTCCGAGCTGATCTAGATACCTTAAAAGATTAAGATCAAAAGAGGTTTATTACAGGGGGAAAAATCCAAGAAATCCGATTTTTTTGGTTTGTGTTAATTTTACCAGAAGCTGTCTATGAATGCATCAGAAACATGACGGCCACCACTATTGTAAGCTCCACCAGACTCTCCAACCCAAGGAGAAGCCCACGGTCCGTGTTCTTGAATCGTCTGGTTCACGTTCTTGAATGTTTCGGATATTTTACTTAAGTAACTCGGATTCAGTATCTTCTTCACCAGCTCGGGATCATTCCCTGCAAGACTCAAACATAGAAGGCATCGATTTCCTCAGATATGATATATATATATATATATAGAGAGAGAGAGAAGTAATGCTTTTTATTTAATTTGATTCTCTTATACCAAACCAGACCTGAACCGAGATTATATATATGGTGAGTGACAACGTCGACAACACCGGGACCAGAGATCTGAAGAAGTTTGGTGTACCATTGTTGCTCATAGAATCCTCCAGGAGCGACAAGCGAAGGCTTGATTAATCGAGAATCTTTATACACTTTGTTGATTACTTCTTTAAGTACAATCAAGTCTTTCCCGTAAAGCTCTGCGCTCACGCTTGCGCCAACCCCGCTTCCGCTCAGCTCATTTCCTAAACCGAGAACAAGAAAGGTAAGAAAAAGGGGAGCTAGAGAAGGCGACTTTTTAAAATGTGTGAGATATCTAGTTGTTGTTACCGAATTCCCAAGAATCTATAGCGTAGCCCTTTGAGACTGTGTAGTTGATGAAATCTTGAGTGTTTATGTGATTCCACGCCCCGCCCCACGCATTTCCACGGAGTTTGTGTCTCCCGTGCAAAGCGTTTAAACCGAAAGTCACTATAGCTCTGCCCGATAAAAAGAAGAAAACATGAATAATTCAAGATACTTCTAAAGGGGAAAAATTTGAACCTTGATGAACTAAACCAAAACCGAAGGCTTACCCGGTTTTGGTTAGGAAACTGTTGAGCTCATCCCATCGTTTCATATGCAAGCATCCTTTAGAGAATCCGAACAACCCACTGTTCATTTTTCTGAATGGACGACAAGGAGTTTTGAGATTTCCTACGTCGTAAGTCACTTGATCTTGCAGCGAACCTCCGATTCTGATCCTCAATGGCCTGAAGGCTAAACAAATACAAAAATCCAGATCACCAAAAGTTTCAGAAATCAAGAACACACGAGCAATGGCACGAATACTTCCAATTTGCGAGGTGCATACCTTGAACAGCTTTAGCAAGAAGAGGACGAGATAAGTCCTGAAAAACATTCGAAAGATCAAACATTTGAATCGCAATCTCGAACATTATGAATAGTCTAATCGTAAAGACCAAAAGGTGAATCATTTTCTCTAATTTTGTTATTACCATATTGATAACTGAAGAGTAACCCCAAGGGCAATTGTCATAGTTGCACTTGTCATGTGGCCACCAGTCCAATGTCGCACATACAAAGTTCTCGTCGGTCTCAGAGATCCGACTAGCTCCTTCGATAACGATCGATGCACGTTTCATGTCTTGAGCCATTGTTGTCTCTGGAACTAGAAGAAGACAACTCAAGAAGACAAAGAAGCAAACATTGAGGGCCATTGTTTTGTTTTTGAGCTTCTCTATCCAAAGATTTCGACTTTTGCTGCTAACTTTCCTGTAAAAGTCTAAAACATCAAGAAGAAGGGAAATCTAAAACATTAAAAAAAAACAGAACTCAAACATCTGCAATTATCAGAAGAAGCAAGTGATTACAGAGAGAGACTTGCATGTGGAAAAATATGCATAGAGAAAGAAATAAACTTATTTCATTTTCCTGATTTTTCGGATTATGATTATAACCAGGGAGTTAGGTGTAAATAACCCATTAAAGAAGGGGGGGGAAAAAAACTAAACTTTGCTGACAACATCAGGAAGAAGGAAAGGCTAACCTCTACAATTACCAGAACAAGAAAGTGATTACAGAGATTTTATAGAGCAAAAAAAATTAGTTAAGGTGTATGATTATAACCAGAGGAGTTACCTTGAAATGCAATTAGCACAATCCCTTGTTGATGTAATTAAATTAATGTTTTTCAACGACACATGCTCAAAAGAAGAAACTAGAACAGGAGTCAAAGAGCCAGTCGATGATGACGATCCAAATTCTCAGTTGATTATAATTAAATCTCTTTAGAATTCTTAATTAATTTATGGATTAGAAATCAACACATGTGAGAAAGGATCTGAAGCTTTGAAATGATATCGGAGATCGAACTCGAATCCCTTGAATTTTAAGTGACAAAATTATTTAAAAAAACGACATCAGATTGAGATAGAAGAAGCAAGAACTGACCTTAGAATCCAGCTTCAATGGAGAAAAGCCGAGTCTGAAGCAAAGTTTCGTGATCTGTAAAACAAAATCTGAGACTATTCGAGTTTGATTTCGTAATTGTTCTTACGATCAAAATCTGGCGGTGAGGTAAGATGGGTTTAGGTGAACTTTGCAATTTGTCGCCTTCTCTATATTTTATTTTATTTTTCTTTTTGGTATTATTGTTGGAGTTGGATGAATCAAACCCTCTCTATCAACATGAGCTTTCTACCACTTTTTATTCGTTAATTTCCGTATTATTTCTTACTAGTTGAACGGAAAAAAACAGTTAAAGCATACCTTTGAAAACAAGTTAAACCGAATTTGGTGGGTGAAAAACTTTTGTTTAGTTGCTATTTTTTTTTTATATATATAACTCAACTGATCCAGTTGAATTAAAAGACCGCTGAATTATGTAAAATGACAAGTTATATTGCATCGCGTGTACACGCATCATTCCTCAATACTAATTAATTTTAGAGTATGGAAAAACTATGTGAAAATCCCGGTGACCAAATAGATTATATATTACAATTTCATTACCGTGGAAATTCGATCTCTCGTCTAAACTAACATGACCAATTTTACCACAAAAATAGAATCATCCCCATTTAGTTGCTACTTGCTAGACGTATTTTTTTTTGCCTTCAAGCTTTACTTTTCAAACAAAAACAAATAAAAAACTTAACTTTCCCCCTTTTTTTATTTTATTACTGAAGTTAAGTTTGTAAACTATTTTGTTCTTCTAAAGTTTAGATTAAGTACACGATGATTTTAATTTTGGCTACTAGCTAGAATATGGTATCAGGACTAATTAATTTTTTTTTGTTTTTATGCAGACTTTTTACATAAATTAATAGTATACAAAAAAAAAAGTCACTTTCCAAAATATTTTCTATCGTACTTAATTTTTTTTTTTCCAAGCACAAGTTGCACAAGCAATTAATAATATCTAGAGAATAATGCAAACACGATAGATCTGAAAAGAATATTTTGTTCTATTCGCTTCCGCTAAATGAACATTAAACAAAGCAAAACCCAGATTATAAAATAAAGACATTTAAAGAATAAAATACTTTAGCAATATATATAATAAGCTAATGAGAAATAATTGTGGTGTCAGAAAGAAAGAACAATTACTGTATCATTCCAATTCAAATTTAGTCAGTGTTAACACGTGTCATGCTTGAAACAGAAGCAAGTAACTGAAACAGATCTGTCCCTTTCTTTTTTCTCTTTTCAAAATCTATCTTTGTCAACCCAATTCATACTCTCTCTCTTTTTTTTTTAACTCAAATTAATAAAATTAAGAGATGTGACAAAACTTTTTTTGTAATTCACTCTCTTCAAGATTTAGTAAGAGTGGTAAATGGCAGTAAAAAAAAAGTAATGGTGGTAAATATTTATCCTAGTGTTATCTATCACTCATTCTTTGTCTGAACTATTGCTAACTATTTTGTTGGCAATTAGC
The DNA here is from genome assembly GCA_030161315.1 of Eutrema japonicum. NCBI lineage: Eukaryota > Viridiplantae > Streptophyta > Magnoliopsida > Brassicales > Brassicaceae > Eutrema > Eutrema japonicum. The sequence continues at coordinate 53,986,762 of BSQW01000005.1, read as the reverse complement.
TTTCAATGTCATATCCTATATTGTTTTTTTATATAATCCTAATATTGTTTCTAATCACTTATGCTTTACAAAAAGTCTTTGTGAATAATTGGTAAGCTACTTTTATATCCATGACCACCAAATATTCAATTTTGTCAACTTTCTAGATTCAGCAAGCAGAAATTGTAAATTTTGGGCCTCCGTAATATAGATAGGCCCGGCCTTGCTCAGAACTACGCTTTCAGAAAACGTATTTTTTGATAGCAATTTTATTTTTTTACGGTATCACAATTTTTTTATAAAGTCCATAGTTGATGTTTCTTGGTCAGAATCTTTCCTCGGTCTTGTTTCTCCACGGTTCTGCCATTAGATTCGCTGAAGCAAATGTTTACGACGACGGAGGTTACTGTATCACACAAGATCTCTAATCGCAACATTAATTATCAATAAGCGAGAAATGTTGAATTTTGAAATTGTAATTTAAAAAAACAAAACAAAACAGTTATTGTAATCATTGCATTTAACGATAAATCTCCATGTCCATAGCTACTTCGATAACGATCGATGCACGTTTCATGTCTTGAGACATTGTTGTCTATGGAACTAGAAGAAGACAAAGAAGCAAACTTAATTTGATGCCCATTGTTTTGTTTCTGAGCTTCACTATCCAAAGCTTTCGATTTTTGCTGACAAAATGAAGCAGAAAGAAAGGCTAACCTCTACAATTACCAGAACAAGAAACTGATTACTGAAAAATATTCTATGTTACCTTCAAATGCAATTAGCTCAACCCCTTAAACTATGTAATTAGTGACTCAAATTAATGTTATTCAACGACACATGCTCATAAACATTAGAAAAAAGTCTAATCATTTTATTTATGTATGCTTTACGGGCCACGCAATATATTTGTGAGTAAATTGGTAAGCTACTTTTATATTCATGACCACAAACTTAATTTGACGCCCATTGTTGAATCAACATGGATTGGATTCAATGGAAAAATTATTTATGAAATTTGTTTAAAATAATTAAAATTTAGTTTTTGTTCTAAAACTATCACAACAAATTTAAATGATATGAAAATATTTGTTGCTATTAAACAACATTACTATTTTCATTTTCAAATCATACTTTTAATATAATATAATATAGGTATCCAATTGACATCCACATGGAAATATTTTAGATAATATTTTATAATATTTGTGTTAAAAATTATTTAAAGCATCTCTGTGTTATTTTGGAGTCAGCATCTAGATCTTATCTTTTTCAGTATATAATAAAAAGAATCCAAAGTCGGTCCATCTCGGAAAGTATCATTCTTTAGAAAAATACAAAAAGACTTTGTTTGATATCCCTCCGATTCGTCAAAACCTAAAAGCTACATCCATTTAATATTTTTCTATACATTATTATTAATATGGACTACTACTATGAGTTTTATAATTTGAATTTGTTTAGTTACCATCATAAATCTTGAGTTAAATTCAATTAATGAAATTAAAGTCTTTTCCTTCTTCTTATTTTTTTTGTTGGGTCAAAAGAAATTGATCTTAACGTTATGAGTTTTTGACTAATAAATGTGTTACTCAATTTATTGCAAATCATATGGCTCTGTCTTAACAGCATTTAAACTATCAGCCCAAAACTGAAAATTTTAGGAAAAAAATGTCAAAAGTTATTCTCCTTCCCTCTCTTTCTTGCCCTCGTTACTTTTTCCTCTGTTCGTCAATTTTTGTGTGTTCCTAAAAATCAAATCTAACTTTCTCTATTTTCCTCTGAATTTCTCAAATCACTCTTCGTCCTCTTCTGGGCAACTATTAGCTTTAATTTTGTTTGTTGGTTTCTTAGTATATGTTCTTCAGTTGGGTGATCTAAAGGTAACATCTTTAGCAGACAGATAGAAGTTTCCTATGAAATCTTGATCAGAACTTGAGATCCTGAACAAAATCTGCTCTCCTTTTTTTGTTTCTCCATTGATTTTCAATACATCGGATTAATTGTTGAATTGAGTCATGATCAAATTTCGATTTTTTGTTGTTGTTGGTTGTTTGATGTGATGCTGATTTATCTCGACTCACGAGTTTGACATTTCATGCAAGTCTTATTCTCTGTTGAAAGTAGAGATTCCTTCACATACCTGTTATTGATCGATGTTGGAACCAAAGACTCATTTTTAGTTTGAATGTGGTTTATTCGATTTGATCCGAACCCAGAGAAAAACATTTTAGGATCGAGACACACTGATCATATCATTCTGTGCGTTGTTTAAATGATTTCTAAAGTGGGGATTTTGATGATCAGAAATTAAAATCCCTGGATCCTTGAGTAATGTTAAATATGTATTTTCTCTGCAGTTCTGATAAACTGCAATGGCTGAAGAGAATACTCCACAAGCTGATGAGAAGTGTTGTTTGGATGATGCAACACCAATGGAGATCATTGAAGAAACCTCTGTTGAAAAAATTGATGAGGAAACTCAAGGAGATGATGTTCCTCTTCCTCCAGCTGCAGTTTCCAATGGTAATGTGAATCTGAGACGGTATTCGACTGGAGCGTTAGATAAACCAGGACCGGGTAAAGCTCAGGTTCAAACACCTTACCGTGGGAACCAAATGAGTTCGACTCATGATCTATGTAAACACGGGAAGAGGCGTGAGGATGTTTTGGTGATCAAACCGTGGAAGTTGGTTAACAAAAAGAATGTTGACGGTGAGACTTTGGCTGTGATGAGGAAGTCGTCGGGAAATGTTTCTAAACCGGACAAGTCATTGCAGGTTGCAAAGGGAGATGCTGCTGCTAGTGAGATTGTCAAATCTTGTGATGATGTTAAGAGAAGTGAAACCAAGAGCAGTACTCCGAGTGATTCAGCGGTTGTAAGACTGGCAGCCAAGAAGACAAATCTTGATGTTAACAAGGTCTCAAGGATCAGCGAGAACAAGAGTTCTAAAGAGGATCTTTTGAAGAAGAAAGAGAAGATGAAGATTGATGAACCGCTTATATGTGAAGATGTATCGGAGAAGAGAGTTTCAAGGATCAGCGAGAACAAGAGTTCTAAAGAGGATCTTTTGAAGAGTATGAAGATCAAAGAGAAGACGGAGATTGATGAACCAGTTAGATGTGAAGATGTATCGGAGAAGACTTTGTATGTTGTTGAATCTTGTATTGAGGAGAAGAAGATTAAGAAGAAGAAGAGCATCAAAAGTGTTAAGAGTGAGATACAGCAATCTTCTGAGAAGAAAATCTTAAGAGGCAGCGGAAAGAAAAATCTGACACTTTTACCGTCATTGTCCCCATCCTCGGAGGAGGTTAAAGAATCGCGCGTTACGAGATCATATCCTAGGCCAATAAGACAGACGACTTCCAGGTCCAAGACTGGTTTGAATGAGAAGAAAGAGATTGGTTCTGCAACTCTTGTAACTAATTCGAAAACCGAAAGCAAGATTAGGCCAAAGAGGATTGGTTTAAGGGTTACTCCTCCTCCTGGTCCTCCAACGAGGCCGGTGAGTTTCAAGAAAGGGAAACTTGTTGAACCAAAACCAGAAGGTTCGACTCCAACATTGATCAAATTCAAAAAGAGAGTTGTTCAAGAACCAAAACTCAGAAGTGATGGGAACATGATGAAGAAGAAGAACCTGAAAGATAAACGAGAAGGTGTCGGGAAGATGAGTAATAATAACGGTGAAGGCAAACGAGAGAAAGTTGTTTTGAGGCACAGAAAAGTGGAGGCAGAGAAGAAATTGCAGACACTTTTCAATAATGTGATTGAAGAGACTGTGAATAAGCTTGAAGAAGTGAGGAAGAGTAAGGTTAAAGCATTGGTGGGTGCATTTGAAACTGTGATTTCTCTTCAAGATAACGATAAAACATCTCAGAAGAAGAAAATTCAGAGAAAATCCACATCCGTTGAAGGCTAGTCCTTGGCTCTGCTTAAATACAGAAAGAGATCAAAGTTGTGAATTTATGATACAGTTCTTGAATTCAGAAAAAGTGGGTTTGTTTGTTCATGAATCTTTTGATGTAAAATTTTCAATGAAATCATCTATTTTCCAGTATCTTGTTTCTTCCTTCTATGATGATGCTGAGTTTAGAGGTTTGAAGATGAAATAGCCTCTGGTGAAATTGGGATTCCGGTTTGATTGTTTTTTTGTTGTCGTACCGGAATTTTTATTGGTGGACCGGATTAGTTGACACGTGTGATTCTCTTCGACCCCGCTCTTCTCTTGTTCAGTCATGCTCTCTTACGTTTCAAAATTCAAACGTCTTCTCTTCACTTCGCACAACCTAAACTCTCAAATTTCAATCAATGGAGGTTTCAGAAGAGCAAAGGCGGAGAGACGAAGAAGATCGATTAATGCTTGGGGAGAAGCGAAAGCCGTCGTTTGATTCTTCAGAAAACCCACGGAGACAACAGGATTTCAGGTTAGCCAAATGTCGGAAGCTCGACGGCGGCAACGATCTCTGTTTCCAAGAAGGGCATCGGAGCTACGAATACGACCCAGGATCGAGCACAACTGTTTCGGAAAAGTTCCGCGTCAGGCTCGAGATCTGCTCTCCTGATTCGTTTTCGGTGACGCCGGAAAAGCAAGTCTGCCTCCGTAAATTGAGCGAGATTCTATCTGAGGTGAGTTCTTCCTCTACATTTATTTGCGCCGAGCTTTGTTTTGGCTCAGGGTTGTCAAAATCAAAAAGGGGGATTTCCGAGACTCCGATTTGTTTGGGTTTTTTGATATAAAGCAAAAGTACGAACTTGGATTCTAATTCCAGATGATTGCTGTGTTTTTATTGTTTTCTAATTGATTTTACCTTCAGGCGATTCCTACACACTACACTCAAAATCACGATGGAGGAAAAGCTGGCGTTTATAAGATCAGAGATTACAGTATGGTTTCGGGATGTCTAAAAAGGTCAAAGATCGTCGAAGTTGAAGAGATACCTTGGACCACGTTTGCTGTTGTTGAGAAACTTTCCCAGTCTTTCATTGCTGGGAAATGGGAACCTTGTAAACCCGAACATTTTATGGAGGAGAAGGTTGAAGAACTGATTGAAAGTCTGCCAAGAAAATTGGTGAATTCGCTTTTGCCTTTCCAACTTGATGGTCTAAGATTTGGGCTACGGAGAGGTGGCAGGTGTCTCATTGCAGATGAAATGGGGCTTGGAAAGACACTTCAGGTGATAATATTTGTAAAGCAATTACTGAAGTTTTTAATAGTTTTGTAGAGTAGTTTTTTTTTCTGAGTGTTTAATCCTTTTTCAGGCCATTGCCATTGCTGGCTGCTTCATCAGTGAGGGTTCCATACTTGTTGTCTGTCCAGCGGTTTTGCGTTTCTCATGGGCTGAAGAATTGGAACGTTGGTTGCCATTTTGTTTGCCTTCTGACATACATCTCGGTAATAGTCTTAATTGAATTTCCTATCTCCTCTCTTTTAAAACTTCTGTGTCTTACACTTGTTAACTACCTTAGTTGAATACAGAAGTAGCCACTCTGCTCATCTCCCCTCTAGTTTTATTTCCTTTTTATGTTTCACTTCCGAGTCCTACACATATTAACTGTTGCAATTTTAGCAAATTCTACCTCTTGTTTTTGCCCCATATGAGCTCAAAAGCGAAAGCTTTGAATCAGTTATTAGAGCCGTTTATTGGCTATCTCGTTAAGTCAATTTGAGTTTGATGAAACTTTGTGGTTTCAGTTTTCGGTCACCAAAATAATCCTGCCTATTTACCAAGATGGCCAAAAGTTGTGGTTATCTCATACACGATGCTTCAGCATCTTCGAAAGACCATGCTTGAGCGAGAATGGGCTCTCTTGATACTAGATGAATCTCATCACGTACGTTGTTCAAAGAAGAAGTCAGAACCATCTGAAGTATGTTAAGCTTTGCTTTCCTCACTAACGAGTTTCTTAAGTATACCTTACCCGTGTCTTTTTTTTCTTTCTACGATTTCCTACTTGATTTTAATTGCATTTGATTAGCACAGAGGTGAATTAGTGACACTTTCTCTTACACTTCAAGGAACATCCGCAAATCTGAGTGAAGTTTGTTGTGCTTTTTAAATAAGGTTGGTGTTCTAAACACTTTCGGTTATGTTTTGCAGATTCAGACAGTCCTTGATGTTGCTGAAAAGGTTAAACACATAGTGCTCTTGTCAGGAACTCCTTCTTTATCGAGGTTGTATACATTAAAATTTTAGTAAAATCAGTATCTTCTGTTTGCTTCGAATTTGTAATTTATCCTTAAATTTTTTTTCCTAGGTGACCATAGGCCCTTTGACATTTTCCATCAGATAAACATGCTATGGCAAGTCATCTGCAAACTTTGTCGTAAACTTTTGGATTCACACTTCTTCTTTTAATTTTCTAACACTGATTCTGTCGCCAGGCCTGGTTTGCTGGGAAAGAACAAGTATGAGTTTGCGAAAACCTACTGTGAAGTCGGGCTTGTCAGAGGTATACAGGGGAAAATTTTCCAGGTAATTTTGGACTTTATGTGGTAGCCAATTGTGTCCTAAGGATTCTCGATTTTAAGTGCAGGATACTCCCAGCTGCTATCATAGTTCACTTTATTTATTCTTCCTTTCTAAAATGAACTGTGGTTCCCTTATCTGAGATTGTTCCTTTTTTGTTATGTTGATTCAGGATTTTTCAAAGGGTACTCGCTTACTGGAGTTAAACATACTGCTAAACCAAACAGTGATGGTATATCCTGGTTATTCGATTTCAGTTTGGCATTAATGATTTCGTATCGATGGTGGATACTAGGGAACTTGATTATTCGTTGATTTTTCCTCTGAAAGGACCAAGTATGCAATCCATTATTTGAAAGTTTCTGTTATAACTTATAAGTATTCCTAGACTTTTGTGAAGACAAATTATTAATGAGATTTTTGCGAGAAAACATTTCCAACCTTTACAGTTTAGTTAACTATCTGTTTACTTATGCTGTGCATGAAAGTTTGTGAAGAAATGAGAAGTATATGATAATGATACCACTAATAAGATACGCCAATTAATGCTTCTTGCATCGTGTTTTGAGTTGGTAAAGAACTATGTGATGTGAAATCCCTTTTCGTTTGCTATAGATAAGAAGACTGAAGCAGCATGTGTTAACACAGTTACCCCCAAAACGTCGGCAAATTGTAACCATACTGCTAAAGAAGTCCGATATAGCTTTAGCAATTGCTATTGTCAGCGAGGCTAATAAAAAGGCTAATAAACAAAATACTGCTATAACAGATGCCACAGAGAACACACATGAACCTAAAGGTATGTGGCAAGTTTTATACCAACCTAGTAATGATGTTGAATTGTTTTTATCATCATTATTCAAGGTATTTTATTTTTACCAGTAACTCCAGCCTCAAGTTTCTTGGAGAGTTTACCACTGTGATCCATCCAATGTTTTAACACAGACTGCCTTTGTAGGTATACCTCAAAAGGCTCATGGATCAAATAAAGATGGACATATGAACGTAGAGGACTCAGACAGCCCTGACTGTATGTTTTAACTATTTTCTTTTCATGGATGTCAAGGGGAAAATTCTTTCTCATATGCTTGCACTCTTCTTCTTTTTTTTCACTTTTCCTTTTGTTGTGCTTTAGCTGATAAAGATAATCAACTATGCGGGAAACTCTCCTATCAACAACTTGGTGTTGCAAAGCTTTCTGCCTTTCGTGAATGGTTATCCCTACATCCACTTATATCGGGATTGGATTATACCCCAGAAGAAATTAATGGAGACACAAGCTCAACTAAGATGGTAATTTTTGCACATCACCATAAGGTTCTGGATGGAATTCAGGTTAGTATGCTTCATTCGCATTAGCAATTCTTTGATAATTTAGAAACTTCTATCTGTCTGCTAATTTGTTTTGTTCTGGTTTTAAACTTTTTATTATTACTATGCAGCTCCTTTAACATATTATGAGCTAGTAGTTTGCTTTTAAAATTTTTGTTGTGATTTTGACTTGTCAGGAATTTATATGTGATAAAGGGATTGGTTTCGTCCGCATTGATGGGATGACTTTGCCAAGAGATAGGCAATTGGCTGTACAGTCATTTCAGTTTTCTAGTGAGGTATGCACAATATCTCCTATACGTTTATTATCTCTTTAATGATTGTGCTTATTAGGATGTGTGGTATTTGAACTATGCTATGGCTTTCTCCTCCAGGTGAAAGTTGCAATAATTGGCGTAGAAGCTGGGGGAGTTGGACTTGATTTTTCAGCAGCGCAAAATGTTGTGTTCGTGGAATTGCCTAAAACACCGTCACTGTTGCTTCAGGTATTTTTCCTTTACTGTTTGTTTTGCGGTCCTCTTAACTTGCTGTTCTCGTTCGTAAGACTATTTCTGTAAAATGTGGTAAGTCTGCTTGATGCATAATCAAATGATTGCATTTTAAAGGCTGAGGATAGAGCACATAGGCGAGGCCAAACAAGTGCAGTCAATGTTTATATCTTCTGCGCAAAGGTAAACTCGTTTGCTGCTGCCTTTTTTGCACTTGAAGTTTGTCTTATCCCCTTATATTTTAATAGCGACTCTTATGTAACAGGATACTATGGACGAGTCAAATTGGCAAAATCTGAACAAGAAGTTGCACCGTATTTCATCTACCACTGATGGAAAATATGATGCGAAGACTGAAATCGAAGTACCTCCCAAATCTCTGCCCTTTTTTTTTTTTTAATTTTCAGCAGATCACTGTCCTTTCACTTAGATGGTCACACCACGTAGAGGTTTATTCATATGTCATAGGCTTTAATTTTTTCCTGGTAGGTCACATGATAGCCATTAATTTTTATGGTAAAAAATTGTCTGGCAGATTGACAGAGCACATCTTTTCAAGCCTGCTGAAGAAAGCAGTGAAAGAGAAGTTCTTGAAGCACAACCATCACAACCTAATAGAGTACTAGCTGATAAGATTGTTGAAAGCTGTGAAGATCTGGGATCTGAGACAGATATATCAAATACTATTGACCTCAAGGTTTATCTCTTGACTTGTCATTGATCAAACAGTTTGGATATTTAGACCTCGGAAATTATCTTTCTTAATACCATGAAGTTTACAAGCCAAATGTCCGGATAAAACATGAATGGTAGAATTTTTTCCCAGTTTACAAACCTGTCTCCTTGATTATGGAACTCAGATATTCACTCGTTTTGGCTGAATGCTTTTCTCTTTTTTGGCTGAGCAGGATGACATGATTTCTCATTTGGAAGTATTTAAAGTCTGTCCTTCTGTTGAAAATGATTCCGGGTTTGAGAAGAGGTCTTCTGACACTATTTCTTCTACTATGTTAGACCAGGAAAACCAAGAAAATCATCAGCCTAAAATTGTATGAACTTAAATCTTCTGAAAGGTCTATTTTTCTTCTTTGATATGTCCCAAAATGTAAATACATTTTTGTATGGTGCAGCTTATTGCTGATGATGGGCTTGTAAAAGAGAATGATTCCAATTCCTTTTTTCGACTCGTAGATTCTCTGCGATTTGAGGTAAAGTTTAAAGTCGGCATCGGCCCTTCTTATTTTATCCGTTATTCTTGTTGCCTTGGCTGATCATGAAATATATATTCATGTCAAGGGGGCTAAATTTGGTGAACCCACTGCATATTTTTCAATCTCTTGTTATTGGATCCAAGCTGCAATTTGTTTCTTATTTCTATTGTGAAATTTGTCAAATATCATTATTTTTACTTGTTTGGAGGTGAAAACGCATATGGATTGGCTCTTACATTCTTTCAGGTGAGCCAAAACACTGGAAGAATTCATTTATATTCTTGCATTCCTGGGAAAGATCCACGACCAAGGCCTCATTTTCAGAACTTCCGACCAGAGGAGATTGAAGCAAGCAATTCAAGTCCGGGTGTCAATAAAGAAAAAACTCCTGAATCCATTACGGATGATCCGGATCATGTGCTTGCTATTTTAGAATTTATGAAAGAGTGGAAAGCATTACGACCAATCGAAAAGCGGAAACTACTTGGAAAGCCTTTGCAACTACCTTTATCACTGGAGTTAAGCTACTTGAGTGAAAGTAGTACTAGTCACAGCAGTGAGGTATATCTTTTAGCTAAAATTTGTTTTCCAAATATTTGATTCCGAAATAATTTTTAGGAGTTTCGGCATCAGGGATTGCTCAGGGGAGGGAGCAAAAGACGAAATACACCCTTTTCAGAGATCAGTTTTACTTTACCTCCAAATGCAGTGTGGAAAAAGGTCAACCTTCGAAATGGCTACCAAAGAAAGGAAAAGGAATACACCCAAGCTTGGAGTATGAGCAGCGAGCCACTATGTAAACTCTGTCAAAAGCCCTGCAAGTGAGTGAAAACTTGGTGTTTTCTCACACTACTGATTGATAGTTTTTGTTCACTGTTTGATCATAAACTTTATATATTTATTTTTTTTGTTCTAGGGGAAACAACGCCAAAGAGCCCGAGTATTTTGAGGATCTTTTCTGTGATCTTGCATGCTATGAAGACTACCGGACAAGAACAAGCAGCAGATATATTCGTCAGGTTTTTCTTGGCAACTTTTTTCATTATTTGAAGGCGGATAGGTTTTGATTAACTAAGTTTCATATCATTTGTTCTTTTAATGCATCACTAAGAGGTGTGAGTTTTCAAATCTCAGGAACTTTTTCAGATAGAACATGGAATTTGCACAAACTGCAACTTAGATTGCCACCAACTTGTCAGACGGATAAGGCCTTTACCGCTGGAAAAACGCCGTCCGTACATAAACAAAGTTGCTCCAGAATTGTTTGCCCGGAAAAACTTGTAAGCCATTTAAACTCAACTTTTTTGCTTATATTTCTATCTGAGTATCAAAAGGAGTGTAATTACTGCATCTAGACTTACAAATTTTCTTTACAAAATTCCTTAATTTCACATCTAATGTCAAAGGCTGGAAACGCTGGTTAATGATCCAACTGAGGGAAATGCGTGGCATGCGGATCATATCATTCCAGTCTACCGAGGTGGAGGTAAGTCACAATCTTTTTCACTAGAGGAGTCAGTAAACATCATTCTTAACAATGTCACATTTACCTGATTTCATATGTGCATTCAAATGACTGAGCAAGTTTTTCATGAAATTTGGATCACTCATAGGCGAGTGCCGGCTAGAGAACATGAGGACACTTTGTGTGGCTTGTCATGCCGATGTCACTGCAGGTCAATGCGCAGAACGTAAGCTGATACGGTCGAAAGCCAGGAAGCAACTCAAAAACACTTTAAAGGAACTCAGAAACAATACAAACAACAAAAATCTCTTGGCTGACGAAAAAAAGGTATGATAGAGAGACATATTGAAATGAGATGGGGACTTATTACAACACATTGCAAGACTTAATTGTGTAGCATATCTCCACATTAGTCTTATTAAATTATAATTGATCCATTAAACTTTAGTTCTATTTTGGTTTTTTCAGGAGACTGATTGTTCGGACGAAGAGGAAGACGACGAGCTTCTGGTTGAAGTTCCAGGCAGTGCCTACTCCATAGATGAGAAAATCAGTCCTGCCTCATAAAAGATCATGTTGACAACATTTGTCAAGAAATTGGTCTTTCAGTGACAAAAATTTTGTAGAGAAGAAACTGTAATAATGATTTTTGAAGAGTTTTGAGATGCCAAAGGAAAGGTGTTTGTATCTGTATAAAACACTCATCATGTATTGACTAAATATACTCACAATTATTGCACCATGTGTCTTATGGGAATCGAAACCCGAACCTCTTCCTGATGTAGAAACATTAATGAATCTATTGGTCAACCAGTGAACTAAGGAGTTTTCACCACTTCTTCATTCTATTAAATATACAAAATAAAGCTTTGTTGAGTAATTAACAAGCAATGGGCGGAAAATTAGAAAGAAAGAAAAAACTGAAACGGTGACCATTCCTATTTCCTACTATGTAGTTGTAGGATGGTGTCATAAGAGAGCCCGATGAAATAAATTTGGATGTTCCCTTGCCTTGAAGACTTTCTCTTGCATGTGGGGGCCCATTTCAGTCTTCCTCTCCCAATTTAAATTATTTTGTTATATATACTTATACTATTTCCATATATGTATATGTGACATATTCAGTCATGATTTGTTTTGGTCGAAGATTCAGTCATGATTAATATATCATTTATTACTATCAAGTGTAATAAACCGTGACAAACAAAAAGAAATAAAGTGTAAGAAAACCAGCAAGGCTTGCCTCCTTGGACTTAATGAAACCAGCACCATGCATGCATATATTAACCAATAGGTATAGTTCAGGAATCAGGACACAACTACAAAATGTTTGTTTTTCTTTTGTTAATAACAACATTAATTTACTGGTTTGCTTTTCTCTTTTCTTGATTCTGTAAAATCATTTACAAGTTGTTAATCGAAGACTCATTACCTGATGTCATCATATACTTTAACCATCTTAACATGGTAAATATGTAAACACAATTATAGTTTTATTGACGAAGACTAGTGCTCGATCACCACCGCATTTAAGCATGTGCGACAAGTGCATCTGCACCAAAATATTGCAAACCAATTGGAAAATTACATGTAATAATTAGATTCTATATTTCAAGGGTTTTTGCACTGTATATAACCAAGAACAAAATTATAATTAATAGAATAACCAACAAAAAAAATATTAAACATGGATCGTTTTTTTTTCTTGCAACTTTTGAACCGGTCCTGCTAGTGCATATATTTGGTCATTATATATGAATCAATATAACAATTTATTTAATTGGGTTTCAAACCATGTATATATGTATGTATTAGGTTGGTAATGTTTCCAACAAACCCTAAGCACAACTTTTAACAATAAGGATTTTCTTTTGAGTTAGAGGGACACAATAGCCATTATTTTGTGTCTCAAGACTGTTTCTTCACCTTTCTTTTAACTTCGTTGGAAAGGGTTTACTTACTTTTTGCCTCACTTTTTCTTATTTTGTTTTTATTTATATATTACTCGCTCTAGCCTATTCTATTTTTTGTACAAATAAGTATTTGTTGACGTTTTTCATATAAAATACTAAAATAATTTGTTGTTTGTTAATTGAACAATTATATCAGTATCTAATGAATAGTTGTTGGTGTTAAAATTTGACTAAAATAATAACATTAAAAATTCTATAGATATTTGAGATTAATATTATTTTTTCAACCGATTTTTATGTAGTATCCTAATCATAAATTTATTCAGAAAATATTACTTTTTATGAAGGTTGAACATATGTATCTTTTTTTATAGCCAACCTAATCGTAGTTACCATTTCTAGTATAACAAATAAGAAATCAAATGCCAAAGCAATGATATAGAATATTAAAATTGTTTCCTAAGGAAAATGATGATTTTCTAATTAATTATAACTCTCTTTTGCTTTAAAAATGAGAAAAATGAAACTCTTTCATTTAAATTATAAATCTGACCTACAAACTTCATCTCCTGGTGGATCGGTCAGAGTTTATGATTGAAAATCAAATTGAGACCCATTAAACTAAATTAATTTTTTTTTTTTTAAAGAATTGAGTTTTCAGATTGGATCGCTTATGATTTTATTTTAGTTTTAAAGATAGAAAGAAAAATTATTTCTCTAGTAGATTAATTACAAAATAAAATGTTAACGTTTATGATTGAAAATCATAACTTATGTTGTTGTTAAGTTAAAACTCTAAATCTTGAATTAGTTTATTTATTAAAAAAAAATCTGAAAATAGTTTCATGCACAAATCGATAAATAAATAGGTAACGATATCTAAATCTTTATGTATATATCAAATATTATTATTTAAATTGTAACCATTAAAAACATGATATTCTTTCTAATATACAAAAATAATAAGATATTATTTATAATGAATAGTTTATAACTCTTTTTGTATAATTATTGTATCACCACTGGAATTTAAGATTTCTACAATGCGGGTGGATTTTAATTAGGAAAAAAAATGTTACTTATAATGTTTCTATCAAACCATGTTTTTAGTTTACCACTTCTGATTTGTCATGTACGACTTCTCCCTCGAATTATTACTTTTTCTACAAATAACAAAGTATATGTGAAATAATTAGATGACCAGGAAAAAGTTAATAAAATAGAAAAAGACGTATCGAGTAGTAGTAGTGAGAAAGTCTTAATTTAATAAAAAAAACAGGGTCGTAGTTTCACCTATAAATATAAAAACAACATCCCCCGAGACACCACACAAAGAAAAGCCATATTAAATCCATATTTTCTTCAAAAACTCTCCGGCGAAGCAAAAATTAACAAGAATGGTTTCGGTCACATCATCAGAAGCATCAAGGAGCCAATCAAAGAAGGTGTGTGTGATCGGAGCCGGACCGGCGGGGCTAGTCTCGGCGAGGGAGCTAAGAAAAGAAGGACACAAAGTGGTGGTGATGGAGCAAAACGACGACGTAGGAGGGCAATGGTTGTATCAACCAAACGTAGAAGAAGAAGACCCTTTAGGAAGAAGCAGTGTTTCCATTAATGGTGCACTCAAGGTACATAGCAGCATTTACTCTTCGTTGAGGCTAACCTCACCGAGAGAGATAATGGGTTATTCGGATTTTCCGTTTTTGGCGAAGAAAGGGAGAGATATGAGGAGGTTTCCAGGGCATAAGGAGCTTTGGTTGTATCTAAAGGACTTTAGTGAAGCTTTTGGGTTAAGAGAGATGATTAGGTTTAATGTTAAGGTTGAGTTTGTAGGGGAAGAAGAAAATGCGAGGAGATGGATTGTGAGGAGTAGAGAGAAACTAAATGGTAACGTTATGGAAGAGATCTTTGATGCTGTTGTTGTTGCTACTGGTCATTACTCTCACCCTAGATTGCCCTCTATTAAAGGTATTTTTATCTATTCATCGTTATTGTTGATAATATTATTTCTCATTTAATTATCATCTTATCGATAGTAAATATATCTAGGAGTTTTGCAGTTCAGGCTTATAGAGAAAATATCATTTTCTGCCCTATGATATGAGTACGTTTATTGATTTGTTTTTCTTGGTTCTTTGATGATTATAGGAATGGATTCTTGGAAAAGGAAGCAAATTCATAGCCATGTTTACCGGGTGCCTGATCCATTTCGTAATGAGGTGATTGAATCTCTCTCTATATATATAGATCTTTAAACTTGGTGATGATGGTTATGGTTATGGTTATGGTTTATGATAATGATGGATGGTGGTGATAGGTAGTGGTGGTGGTTGGGAACTCAATGAGTGGACAAGACATATCAATGGAGCTTGTGGAAGTGGCAAAGGAAGTTCATTTAAGTGCCAAGTCACTCGACATATCTTCTGGACTTTCCAAAGTCATTTCCAAACACCCAAACCTTCTTATTCACCCACAGGTTCTCTTTGCTTTTAAATTATTATGTTTCTATGTATACATTAACCTGGATTTAAATGTTCCATTTCTTTGGTTTTTGTTTTGTAGATTGAATCTTTAGAGGATGATGGGAGAGTCATTTTTGAGGATGGATCTTGGGTCGTCGCTGATACAATTTTATATTGCACCGGGTAAGATCAAATTGGATAAACAAAAATCTCATCTTCATCTATCGATTAATATGATTAATTAGTTAATTACAAAAAAAAAACACATATATAACAAACTTTAAGTGTAAACAAAATATACCCTTTTTAGTTTTTAGTTTTTGTTTTTTCATGCAAGTTGAAGAACTTTTTGTTTCCGTTAGATAAGACAAACTGATGATTAAGGCTCCTTAGATATGATTTACTCGTAACTAATTAAACGTTAAGTAAAAGCCTTAAAGGTAATAATCGTGGCTTTGTGGGGTACTGTGGTCTTCATCGACATCATAAATATTGCTTCAGAAAGTAATAATTTCATAGTAGAACATTGGGAATTGGGATCTGCATGATATATTGCGTAACTTGTAGATTTAGTCCTACTACAAAAGCATATCGATAGACATAATTTCGATCACAGAACCTATATGTTCTCTATGACTCATAAAGTAAGTTTTATTTTGTATAAATTATAAGATGTGGGGACTCGTAATGTCGTCGTATTGAGTGGGATACAAATCTTTTCACATTGCTATTCTCAATAAGTTTTCATCTCCCAATAATAAAAAATAAAAAAAACAGGTACTCGTACAAGTTTCCATTTCTTGAGAGTAAAGGAAGAGTAGAAGTGGATGATGATAGAGTGGGCCCACTCTTCGAACATACTTTCCCGCCTTCTCTCTCACCTTCTCTCTCCTTTGTCGGTATCCCCAGAAAGGTCTCTCCTTTTTCTTTTTCTTTACTAATTGATTTTGATTTCTAAAATTATTAAAAAGAATTTAAGTGTTTGCAGTTAATAGGATTCCCATTCTTTGAAGCACAAGCAAAATGGATTGCTCAAGTCTTGTCCGGAAAGTCATCTCTTCCTTCTTCCGACCAAATGTTGCAATCCGTCGCCCACTTTTACCGTTCAAGAGATCTCGCCGGAGTCCCTAAACACAACACTCACGACATTGCCGATTTCACCGTAAACCCTCTCTAGCTATATACAGTTTTACTTTTTTTATTTCATTACCTTAAACCATTGTTTCTTTTGCTCTAGTATTGCGATAAGTACGCGGATTATGTTGGGTTTCCGCATTTGGAAGAATGGAGAAAGCTACTTTGTTTGTCTGCTCTCAACAATTCACAGGAAAATCTTGAGACGTATCGTGATTCTTGGGATGATCATGAACTCCTACAAGAAGCTCTTCAAAGCTCTCATTTTACTAATCTCAACTGTTGAAATCTCTTTTCTTGTTATGTTCTCTTTTGTTAATTTTTTTATTGTTGTTGTTGTTATGTTAGAAAGAAAGAAAGAAAGACACTCTTAAATTTCTTTCTTTTTATCTAGCTAGTTTGGTCTGTTTATTATGCTTTTGGTTGATATTTATATCCATACACTTGTTTCCTTCAATATAGTTTAGTATCCTATCCAAAATCAATGGATATCTTTGTTAAGCAATTTGGTTTTTAACTTTTTCTTCGAAAAATCAGAAACTCTATGGTCATGGCAATGTAGTAGACTGGTATTGATGGTTCATGAGAAAAAAAGCTGGTGTCTTTTGGAATCTTTGATCTAACTTGTAATAATTTTTTTTTTAACTTTGAGTTAGATTTGGTCATCTATGTAATTTATAAAATCCTAGTTTAAACAGTCGTTATCTTTTGATGACCTAAAATAGCTAGAAAAAAATTCAAAAGATATCCTAAAGTTTTGGATATTTGATTCTCCTTTGTAGTCTTGATCTCCATAACAAGACTTGTTGCAAAACGCATCTTCAGTAAGATTCTTGATTCTCCAAGAACATGAAGCAAACTCTGGTAAGTATTGTAATTACCTTTTTAGTTTAGCTATACTACTTAGTTGATGATCATATGCTGAAAATTAGCGGCAGGAATTCTAGAACCTCGTCTCCGCTTTTTTATGGCTCCCCAATCGAAACCCATTTTTTCTTCCACCGAGGAAGTGAAAGCCTCTACAGGTTTAGGAGGAGAGCTTCTGCTCTTGTTCTTGGGGAACCTGCAATCCCATTTTGATTCAGAAACTTTAACTAGCTTTTCTATTAACTGCAGGTCCTCATCGGCTTCACGTTCGGAAAATGTGCTTAAGCTCGGGTTATCATCGTGCTGGTCATCTTTCCATTTCCGCTTGGCCCCTCTCCTCCTCTGCTTTCCAAGGTCAAGGATGGAGACCGCTGTTTTGTTTGAAGAATTCAATCTCAGAATTGTTTTTTGGTCCTCCAGCTCCATCTCTGCCAGTTGTAATGTCATGGCCTCACTATAGTCTAATTCGTAGTCCTCAACAACCAAAGAAGAAATCTCGGCAAACCAAAGTAGATTTCTGCCTAAAGAAGTGATGCACTCAGAGGTTTCTCGACCGGACTTTCTAGACAAATCAACTATAGTCTCAGCTGCAGATATTTCTTGATAGTTCCCCTCTGTAACAAGAGATATCCTTCTGCTCTTCTTCCGTTTCTTTTTCGCAACTACTTTGTGACCATTACTGGATATCATTTGTGGTTTACAATGCCTTCTTTTTCCTAGATTGAGCCGGTTTCTTGCAGATTTCACCTTAGACAAAGAACTTGAACTCCCTTTTCCCATAGTCGCTTGATTGCTCTGAGATTCTGAAGTGGCTTGAGCATTCGAGTGCAGGTCAAGATCTGAGCCTTTGAAAGTTTTGTTGATTGGACCAAGTTTTACCTTCTTCCTTGGCCTTGAGCTTCTCATCAATGACTTATAAGGCTTGTTCAAAAGTAAAATGCTATTTAAACATGGTAACGCTTGAACTAACACTCGCGACTGCTCTGATAAGTGTTTTTCGTGCAAAGAGACCGATAAACACTCTAGAGGTTTCTCGGTTTCAAACTTCTCACCTATATTTACTTCCTCTTCAGAAGAAAGGGGAGACATATTCAAGTCAATTCCATACCCTGATCAAGGGAAGTATAAAGATCAATTAAGCTTCAATGCATCAAGAAAATATTACAAAAATGCATCAAGAAGAAACCAATATGTAAACATAATGTTACATTTTCTTACCTCTTCCACATTTTACAGATGACGGTTGTTGGCCTTGCGCTTCATTCATCCAGTTGGAACCCTTTACTAAATCTCCTCCCTCATTCTTTTTATCGGACTCTTCTCCAATTTCATTTGATGTAACTGGACTCAAGAACTGACTGAACACATAATCAGAGTGTTCCTCGATTTTGGCCAGTTCATTTAAATCAAGTTGCAGCTTATTCAAACCCGATTCCAGAGATTGCTCTTTCAGAAAGTTTGCAACTTCACCATTCATCAAACCTCTCTCTACCTCTCTATCATTATACTCAAGAGCCGGTAATTCCAGATCCAAGACCACCTTTTCAGACTTCTCAAGATTATCTACAGCTTCAGTTCGTTTAGGAATGTTTTCTTCATACGGAAAATTCCTAGTTTGATATGTGGAGACGCTTGAATTTATCCAGTGTGTTCTAAGGCTAGGGAAACTAGAATTTAGGTACAAGGCCTCATGATGTCGAGTTCCCTCCATTTCCATCATCAGTTCCTTCTGCCTCCAATACAGACGATGAAGCTCATGGATCTGAAATGGAAAAAAAGGAATCAAACTCACACTAAACACCCGAGATGAAACATTACATCATAAACAATGAGAAACAAAGAAATGCACCTGACTTTCAAAGACAGATTCATGTTCAAGCATGGTGTGCTTCAATCTCTCCTTCAACTGTCTAAGATAAAGGTCACGATACAAAAAAGAGAATGTATCATCAACATTCACATTCACGCCGTATCTATTGGTTAAGACCGTATCAATGTCCTGTACTGGAAACAAACTCCAGCCAGTTCTCGCATCCGTAGTAAAGTCACGGTTTGAGTAATTGCGTCCCAGGAAAAAGCTGTTGTGCTGCATTTTTCATTCACTTCACACTCTTAGCAAGATTTCTGTTTACCAAGAAAGAGAAATAAATCAATCTTTATGAACTTGTACCAACTAATAATAGCTTTTCATTAAAAAGCAAAAATCCACAAGGCATATCATCAGATAGTCTTCTTTGGTTCATCACTTTACCAACAAAATTTGCAAATAAACCTGTGGAAGATGAGTTTTTTTTTGTGTGCTAAAGTATACTAAATTTTCCCTTAAGATCTCAAAGACTATTAACATAATTTATTGTGTGTATAAGTATCATAAGTAGTTGAAGATAAGTTTTCTAAAGCAGCAAGCAAAATAAAATTAAAACAGGACACTGAAAACATAAAAGACCGAGCAAAAGATGAAGCTTGAGTTAGGTTTGTAGGAGACTGAGAATAGAAGAGGAACATAGTAATGAAGGAAATTAAAGATATAAAAGAGTATGAACGAAAAACAAAACTAAAAATCTGCAGAAGAAGAAACCTTATCAGTATCAGTACAGTGATTAAAAAATCAAAACGAGCAAAAAGGATATACCTTTAGAAGAAGAAAAAGGACAAAGGAACAGTTTTTCCCAAGGATTTTCTGAGATTCGACTCAACCTTCTGTACTTGAGGAAGCTGCTGGGAAAACAGAGACGAAAAAGAGCCCTTTCAAATTTTTCTCGGGAAAATGCAAGAAAAGGGAAAGTGCGATACAGCCCAAAAGAGGAAGGATTTAGTTTTTTTTCAGTTTCGATGAAGAAAGAAGTGTGTATCCGAGATCTGCTGGGCCATTAACTTTGGACAAGAGAGAGATTGGAAGAGAGAAAAATGGAGAATTTCCCCAGGAAACAAACAGAAAACATACAGAACAAATATTTCCCTTCTTCTTCTTCCTCTTGTCTTCTTCTTCTAATATGTCTCTCCCCTCTCCTTACTTTTCCCTAGGCTGACAAAAATTATTCTCTTTTTTTTTCGTACAACTTAAAAAGTTAAAAAAAAACTAATGTTATTAAAGAAAAAGACTAGAATTATATAAATCATCTGTCCAAAAATTTGGCCGTTTAGGTGATTAATGGACTGTTTAGGCGGTAGGCGACGGTCCATCTTTTTAAAAAAAATTGGCGATTAATAGCTGATTATTTTATTTTATTTATATTAAAAATTAATATATAATGTCAAATATTGAGTTTTTGTTGGATTTGGATCCATTTCAATTTTATAATTAATTTTATAATTATATTTAATATCATATATCTAATTTTCAATATAAATTAAATAAAATAATATTAAAATACAATATATTAGTATTATTAATACATATTTCTCTACATAATAATGCATATTTAACATTATTTATTAATTTTTAATATAAATTAGATAAAATAATATTAAAAACTAATCAATGATTAATCAGTATCGCTGATTTTTGGATTAGGCGCTAGACGAAACCCAACCGCCCGACTAGCGCCTACCGATTTTTTGAACATTGTATAAATCCAACAAACCATTCCTCATTTGTTGTAAGATAAAAATTCATTTTTAAACAAAAAAAAAACCAACCAGCACAAACCATCCGGTCGAACCGGTAAAATCTAGGCAAGAAAAGACAGTGTAAGGACCACGACATTATATCCAGTAGCAATCACAAATGTTGTGAAAAAAGAATGGAAGAATCAAACTATGAAGAGCAATTAGAGGGAGTGTGTTTTCTTGTTACACACGAGGGTAATCAAGAAATAGTTTATATATATGTCAAGCAAGTGTAGGCCGATAAACCTCTGATTGTATCACTTTCTTTTGGTGGAGGTGGATCCACCAGGAGATGAAGTTTGTGCTCCTCCACGCTTCGGGGGAGGTGGTGGCGGTGGTGCTCCTTCAGGTAGTGACGGTAGTGCTTCTCCACGCATCTGAGGTGGTCCTCCATAGTTTGGATGTACAAAACCACACCTTAGAAGATAACACATTCTTCTTGAACCAAAAATTGGAGGTGGAGTAGGAGGTGGTGGAGGTGGAGGTGACGGTGCCCCAGGCCCTCTACAATAGGCTTGCTTGACATTCTCTTCGTGTGCTTTCTTAAACAACCTTATAAATTTCACGAGGGTCGCAGTAACTGCAGCAAAATATCGATCACCCGGTACGTATTGTTATTAGCTATATATAATATAACAATCAACGACTTTCTAAATGAAGTTTATATTCCGCGCCAAACCTTGTTCAAATGAAAAATGGTAGGGATCCTCCCCAAAATAATACACAAGTGCCTCAGCATTTCTTCCCTGTCCATCATTAAAAAAAATAACCATTTTCAGGATCAAACACATTTTCAAAGGTAAGGAGCTTGGAATCTAGTATAGGTTGACAAATTACCGCGGCGGTGTAGAGATTCAATACAGTTGCCACTTCAGTCTCAGCAATGGAGTTGAAGTCCTTCAATGTCTGTTTTCAAAAACACAAAGCTAGGTTTTAGTATCATTTACCAGCTGGTATTGGTTTTACAATATGATGATGATTTTAGCTTTGTGGTACAATCATGGAACTAAACTCAAAATCATGCAAAAGAAAGAAAATAAAAACCAACATACTTTACGGAAATGTTCAGAAACAGGACCATCACTTTCGGATGCAGTGAGCTCCTGGTTCATTTTCTCCAATCCTTTGGCTATAGCTTGCATTTCCGCAGCCAGAGACTTCAATCGTATCTGAATCGACAGGACAATCAAATGATGAGCCAATTACAACTAAGGAGTAGAGGACGGGAAAAGGCACAAACGCAAACCTTTGACGCTGATTCAAGACTTTCAAGATCCATGTGGAAGTCCAGTAGATCTGATGCCTTGGAGGCAAGGACCTGGAGAAAGAAAGAGGAGAGTTTCATGATTATGTATCCCTCCTGATCCAGACCATTTTCTAAAACAACTCCTGACAGAGTCTAGAGGCTGCTTTTTTCAATTGTTGGTTACCTTGCAAAGATAATGCATGAGAGTCATCTTGCTGTTAGCAGCACGTGTATCGCTTAATTTTAATAAACTGTCAAACTTGAATCCCACTGCATAGCCTGGAGAAAGAAGAGCAAGGGTCTTATCAACCACAAAAGATTTGCGTTCAGATAATATGATGCAATGAAACAAAGCCACCATTCTTGAATCAAGCCAGCATTGAACAGAGTAATTTTACTGTGTTGCGTTAGGAAATGTCATGAGCAAAAAGATGTAGAACAAGAATAATATAATACTTACCCCTCGCAGTTCCTTGGTTCAATGTGTTCCCCAGGTAAAGAATATTTTTCATAATTTCTTTTAGCTTTTGTGAAGAACGGACCTGATGAACAAATGAGGAGAGAAAGCCTAAGAAAGAGAAATGCATATGGACATAGAAACTAGAGTTAAATATTGCAAGCACCATACCTCCTCACACGCAGAATTTACCGCATTTAAAGTATTTTTTAATTCCGTTATCTGCACAGTAATCATCATTAACAATAGGTCCAAGAATCTACTGTTACGTAGACACTGATGAAAGCATAACGTTTTCAGATAGACAGAAAATACAGTAATACGACCGGACCTGAGTGCCGAATTGAATCTGGAAGGAAAATACTCTCAGCTTCGATTCCACTCGTGGCACCTTCATTAGCTCTAGGAAGTACTGTGGTTAAAAAATGAATGAGAGAAGAAAACGTATTAACTAAGCAAATTGTTTAAGATAGTAAGAACCAAAAACAGTGTGAGATTGGTAATCTCAAGACTTAAACAGACCTGCTCACACTTTCCCAAGGTCTCTCTGTCACCAGCGTAGTTCTACAGCAAATCAAGAACAAGGACTCGTGTCACTAACAAGTGAATAATGATAACCAAGAAGAATGACATATTTCACAAAAAAAACATCCAAAATAAAGAGACAAGTAAACAATGCTAATCAATAGAAAGAGGTAACCTTAAGTAATTCCATCTCTTCCTTGGTTGGGCAAAACTTTATAAGATTCTCTATTTGATCAATATCTAGTACAGAGTCATCCATTGCCAGAACTGCAGCCTGATGATGCAAAGAAGAATGTGAACAATCATCATTAAACTATAAAAGATTAACCAGTACTGGCTTGTACTCAAGTAAAGTAAGTTTAGGAGCTTACCATCATATCAGGCAGCGGCATCTTTAAGTTCGCAAGCATGATTTCCATGTTAAAGGCCCTCGTAAGGTCAATCTCGAAAACCAAGAAGAAAAAAAATACATCAAACAGAGTGAAGCACAAAAGCATAGCATGCTTTCTCCTGTCATTTATGTATGACTACATGACCAAAGTCTCCAGCAGAAAAGAGCCAAGTGTTTAAAATATTTAACATTACCAGACAATAATCTTCAGGTTTTTGCACTGTAGCAGAGAAGAGACTAGCAGAGAAAAAGGTCTCTATATCTGATACATCAAATACCGGTGCACTAGCAGAAAAGAAGAAGAAAATGATGATTAATTTCAAAAGCAATAGTTTGATGTCAAAAAAAATATGCAAAGCAATAGTCAATAAAATTGGTGCGAGAGGGAAATATAAAAGAAAGAAGAATGCAAAGATAAAGTTAGTCCAATACGTTTGTGCTTCTCCATGTCTCTGTAACTCGTCCCATAAGCTTCCTCGCAAGGCCCTTGTTATTATAACCCAACGTAATAATGGCTTCAGAGAATGCGTTTCTCTTAGAGGAAAAATACACATATCGGGCTTTTTTCTGGGAGGGGGAGGAGGTGGTGGTGGTGGTGAAGAAGGGTAAGATGGTGGAAGCAACACGGCTCTTCGGTTTCGTCTCTCATATGCAAAAGGAGGAGGTGGTGGTGGTGGTGGAGGCAACATGGTTCCACGGTTTGGTTTCTCAGATGAAAATGGAGGAGGTGGTGGTGGTGGTGAAGAAGGGTAAGATGGTGGAAGCAACACGGCTCTTCGGTTTCGTCTCTCATATGCAAAAGGAGGAGGTGGTGGTGGTGGTGGAGGCAACATGGTTCCACGGTTTGGTTTCTCAGATGAAAATGGAGGAGGTGATGCAGCTGCTTGTGAAGAGTGTAAAGCTGATGTGCCCTCAGAATCATCTGAAGAAGTATCAACAACCAAAAAACCATCCGAGTCTCTCTTATGGCCAGACCAATCAATCACATCGCTAAAAACCTCCTCCACCTCAAAAAATTCTTCAGGCGAAATAATATCGAAATCGTTCTCATCTTCTGATATTGTAGCAGTTGCGATAGTAGGCACCACGGCATCAGCGCCAGAGAAAAGTACCTGATACATATATGAGTATGCATTCAAACTTAAGAGCCTCATTCAAAGGATGATCAGAGATAATTTCACAATGGCCTACCTCTGCTTTGAATTCCTTTGGGAACTGGTCCTTGGCATCCCAAAGTATATCCATCTCATCGCGTTGGACCATTAATATATTAGCACGTACAAATGCCGTGTGGAACATGATTCTAAATACCATCTCCTCACGCACCAAATCATCATGCAAGTGTATACATTCCAGAACAAGATCCCCTTGAACACGGCACTGGACATCTAATTTCACCAGGATACACTCTTCCTGTAGATTAGATCACGAAAATGAAAGTGTGTTGGGTTCAGTAGAGAAGCATATAACTGGTATAATACTTTACCAAAAGAACTACTTTACTTTAATTATTCCTGTATTCATGTTTTTAACTCGCATATGTTAGATCAGTGTGATAAATCCATATGTCACTACGATACAATGGTTTGAAAAGTACCTGTTGGTAGAGGCGAGTGTGTTTCTTTGTCTTTGGCGTGGAAAAGAGAACTATGGAGCTCCTGTTGGCTCGGGCTTTAGGGTCCTGACCATAGACCCGTAAAATTGGTCTGCAGCCTTTTCTCCCTTCAAACTGTGGGAGATCTCTGAGAATCAAGCAATCCAAAAGAAGAGGTGTGTCTGAAGGAGGCCAATCAGAGCCTAAATTTCTTCTAGAAATGTACTGAAGATATCTGAGTTGAGAAGGCTGCGGGTTTAGAGGAGAGAGTAGATGAAGAAGCTCCTTGGGAGCCTGTTTGTGTACCATCTCAAGAGTCTTCTGCTCGCCTTGATACTGCTTTCTGTACAACAAAAGCCCTGATAACATAAAAGCAAGAACAGGCCAACCACCTCTTTCGCAATGCATCAACAGAACATTTTGTTGACCTTCCAATGATAACCAGCTTTCACTCGATTTTAGGAAGTGATGGATCGTTTCGAGAGGTAAAAGCAGACAACTCTCGTACTGCCGAGGATAATCCATAACCGTCATGTCGTATTGAGACAGCACATCTGATATTACACTCCGTTGTTCTCCTTCTCTGAAGTTAAGCACCATGCAAGAGGCATCCGGGAAATGATCCTGCAGCTGTGCCACGATGCCACCAAAGTAGACTTTGTATTCATCCTCTCCCATCACATCGCTCGAGAAACAGCAGTCAAAAACTGCAAAGAAGAAGAAAAACAAGACAAGAATATGAGACAAGCAACTCTGAAACCTGTAACTACTCTAGCAAAACATATATATATTACCATATACACGCTCTGAGATCTCGACAAGTCGATCCGGAGGTTTTGCGTAGAAGAATCGTCGGAACAGTGACATCGGAGACGATCTAGTATACCAACAAGAAGGAGACTGTTCTTGATTGCTCTGGTTTCTGTTTACTAAACCCCAGATCACCTTCTTCGCCGATTTGGATCAACGAACCCTATTTCAAAGCAAAAAGATGACAGATTTCCCAAAAATTACAAGAGAGAGAGAGACCCGAGTCGCAGAAACTTAGCGCAGTTGACTTGTGATAAAGACTTTGTTCAGAATTCGAAGGTCGAAGTTGAACAGACTATAAGACCGTTTCACTTGATCATAATTAACAAATAATTTCGTTTACCAAATCTAAAAACAATTGTGATTCTGTCTGTCAGAATAACTCGAAAGCATCTCGTTATTGAAGAGTTCTTAAGAACCAAAAACTCGAAAGCATCTCGTTAAGTAAACAAATAAACAAAAACACACATTGAGATGGCGATTGCGAAGAGTGTGACTACTAGAGAAAAACGTTTTCGTTCTTACACGGCGTTTATAGCTGGCTTGGCGTGGCTCCGGGATGAAGCTCGATATTGAGATTGCCTCCTAAGAGTGTTGAGAGAGACGAAGGAGTCATATATATAGATATTCTCCTCATGTCCACCTAAGGAAAACAACTTTTTTTAATCTATTTAAGATGGTCATTGAATTTTCACCTATATTTAAGTTAACTAAAAACACATAACTTAGTAAAATAAAATAAATAAAAGTAGTAAATATAAGATTATGGAGTATCTTGTTAGTAAATATAATATAATTTTACTTTTTAATCAAAAAATATATTGAAGACTCACCCTATCTAAAATCTAGAATGTGTTTATGAGTTTTATAATGGAAAGAAAAAAACGATATAGTGAAAACCAAATTGTATTTGTAATTTTTTAACTAGAATAATAATACTTATAAATTAGTTTTAAAAATATTAATACTTAAGTTTTTTTAGATGTGTTTAGAAATAAAATCTCACATTAATGTTTTTAGCCTAAAAAGATCCAGAAATAGATTTTTGTTTATTAAAATTTATGAGAAGATAGAATTTTAAGATATACATATTTAACTTTCATTATTTTCCTAAATATATAATAGCTTATATTTAAAAAATTTAATTTTTTTTTATTAAAACGAGATAATGGTAACAAAAAAAAACGTAGCAACGGTTTCTCAAACACAGCCCACGACCAGGACCTGGGCCACGTGTGATGAAATATTGGTCTCTGACCCCCATTTTTTTGGTCCCAATTTTTTTTTTTCATTTTTTAGACTCCAAATATAATTTTTTGGTCCTCAAACAACAAAAACTTTAAAATTAATCTTGAAATTCCAAAATTTCAAGACCGGCTCTGCCCACGACCTACGATCCTTCTTCTTTGTCCACTATCTTTTTTTTCAATACTCGTTTATCTCTCAGATTCAACAAACAAACATCATAAAAACTGTCAATCGATCGAAAACAGAATATGGAAGTTCTATACTCCTTCTATTTGCGGGTATACATTATTTATGATGTTTTGCTTCTATTTCTTCGTTAATGATTTCGAGGATTCTTTTCAAGCTTACCGATTTGAAGTTTGATTTCTTCCTTTTTACAGCCAAGCAAAATAGGCACTCAGACAATCAAATTCTTCAATGGATTTTTTCAAAGATAACTTTTTCAAAGTCTTTGTTATCGCAAAAACTAAAATATAACTCTTTACATGGTTGGAAAAATCTGAAATTTGAAAAAAGCATTATGCCACTCGTCTCTCTTCGTGTGTTCTTTCAGAATTAAGAAAAATACAGGAAGAACAAATACGGAAAGAAGTAAAACGTCCACCAGCCCAGGAGACAAATTAATATTTTATATATATACTCATCTCCTTCTAATAAGTCAAAGTTATTTTATTCATTTAAGTTTTAGTTATACATATATACAACTAAACTTTGGTTTTTATTTATAACTAGTTAATTAACTAAATCATTTATTGAATTTGTACCTTATATTTTTGTTATTCTTTATATTAACAAAACAAATAAAATAAAATTAATATATGTGTATTAGTTAGTTGTCTGTGGGTCATATATTTTTACATTCTATAGGTTTAAAAAGAGAAAAAAAGATCTGTTTAGCAACTAGACGAGTATTAAAACATCAAATTCATATAATGTATTTAATTGAATTTCTTAAGAAAATAAACATATGCATAGTGGTTTAGTGAGAGTAATACGATGAATAAACTTTTCATAAAAATATTAAACCAATAATAATATGGGTGTGCAACCTCTATTTGCAAAGAGGACAAGTTTAAACATTAAAAGAGAATATTATTGTCCTTTTTTTATATGATATCTTTGATAAAAGAAGAGATGACTTTGAAATGGATAAGAAAAGACAATCCCCTTTAAAAAAGTTTGTTTACATCATAAAAAATGAAAACCATTATTTACTATTACCGATTCAGTATATAATTAACAACAATGAATGATATTAGGGAATTCTAAAAATACTTGTTAGTGACTTATTTTATCAATTAATAACGTGTTTCGACAGATGGGAAACCGCAAATTGAACTTGTTTAATTTAATTTCCACGTAGGATGAGACAAACACCTAAAGAGAGAGAGAGGAAGAGAATGGTCGTGTCAGGACTCCGAACCGAGTCTTCTCCAAAGTCCACTACGTTTATTCGTTCGGTAAGTTTTTTAATAACGCGAAATATTTATGTGGGAAAATCAAAAAAGCTTTTTGCTATAATTAAAAATACCTCTAATTACGAATAAAATAATGTATCGAGAAAAACTGCTGGAAGATTTGTCGAAATCTCGCTTCATTCATTCTTTTTTCTTTCTCTTTCTGCTTCATCTCCTCTTCTTCTTTTTTTTTTTTTTGGTTCACCTGAAATTCTTCATATCACTGTCACTTCCTTCTCTCTCTCTCTATTTATTTTTATCAACTATTTGATTAGCTTCGAAGATTCTTCGTTTCCACGTTTGTGAGGAGATTCGGCATTGTACATAGATCGATTCCTTTGTATTCTCGAATTTCGAACTTGAGGTGGATTCTCCTTGGCCGCCTTTTTGGGATTAAGACTTGCGTTCTTTCAATTTTGGATTATCGAGAGAAGATATTTCAGCGATTCGGCTCGCTCTTGTTAAATTTTGTCAACATTTTTGCTCCGTGAAAATTTAGGGGAAGAAGGGGATCTGGGGTTTAGGTCAACGGAATTGGAGCTGTCGACAATGATCTGCTTGTTGCTCTACTAAATCGACGGTTTGGATCCGATCGGAGGAGAGACAGCGCCATCCGATGGCGCTGTTCCGTCGCTTCTTCTACAAAAAGCCTCCGGATCGGCTTCTCGAGATCTCGGAGCGTGTTTATGGTAATACCTTTCATCTGTTTGTAGGGTATATTCCTTTTTGAAAAAAGATGAAACATGTTTGGATCAAATTTGCTCCTGGATGCTGGAGGGTTTTTGGAAGTTTGATTGCGTTGAGAATTTGCAATGGATGCCATTTGAGCTCAACTTGTCTCTGTTAGGCTTTGCATCTTAGGAATCAGAATACTTTTACTTTGTGGGAGATTCCCTTGTCACCCAAAACCATGGTTTCCTTTAGCGTGATGATTCTTTGAAATGGGGTTTTATTTGAGGATCTACATTGGACTTCAGGATATTGACAACAATTTCAGAGCTTTTGCAGTTCCAGGTTTCAGAGTTGCTCTTCTCTTAATATTCTCTTGTTTTCTTCTTCTTTGCAGTTTTTGACTGCTGTTTCTCGAGCGATGTTATGGGAGAGGATGAGTACAAAGTATACTTGGGTGGCATCGTGGCGCAGCTGCAGGATCATTTCCCAGAAGCCTCTTTCATGGTGTTTAACTTTAGAGAAGGAGAACAGCGGAGTCAAATATCAGATGTGTTGTCTCAATACGACATGACGGTTATGGATTATCCTCGGCAGTATGAGAGTTGTCCGCTTTTACCTCTCGAAATGATCCATCATTTCCTAAAATCGAGTGAAAGCTGGTTATCATTGGAAGGTCAACAAAATGTTCTGTTGATGCATTGCGAAAGAGGTGGTTGGCCTGTTCTTGCTTTTATGTTATCAGGGCTTTTGTTGTACAGAAAGCAGTATCAAGGCGAGCAGAAGACTCTTGAGATGGTACACAAACAGGCTCCCAAGGAGCTTCTTCATCTACTGTCTCCTCTAAACCCGCAGCCTTCTCAGCTCAGATATCTTCAGTACATTTCTAGAAGAAATTTAGGCTCTGATTGGCCTCCTTCAGACACACCTCTTCTTTTGGATTGCTTGATTCTCAGAGATCTCCCACATTTTGAAGGGAGAAAAGGCTGCAGACCAATTTTACGGGTCTATGGTCAGGACCCTAAAGCCCGAGCCAACAGGAGTTCCATAGTTCTCTTCTCCACGCCAAAGACAAAGAAACACACTCGCCTCTACCAACAGGTACTTTTCAAACCATTGTATCTTAGTGACATATGGATTTATCACACTGATCTAACATATGCAAGTTAAAAACATGAATACATGAATAATTAAAGTAAAGTAGTTCTTTTGGTAAAGTATTATACCAGTTAGATGCTTCTCTACCGAACCCAACACACGTTCATTTTCGTGATCTAATCTACAGGAAGAGTGTATCCTGGTGAAATTAGATGTCCAGTGCCGTGTTCAAGGGGATGTTGTTCTGGAATGTATACACTTGCATGATGATTTGGTGCGTGAGGAGATGGTATTTAGAATCATGTTCCACACGGCATTTGTACGTGCTAATATATTAATGGTCCAACGCGATGAGATGGATATACTTTGGGATGCCAAGGACCAGTTCCCAAAGGAATTCAAGGCAGAGGTAGGCCATTGTGAAATTATCTCTGATCATCCGTTAAATGAGGCTGTTAAGTTTGAATGCATACTCATATATGTATCAGGTACTTTTTTCTGGTGCTGATGCTGTGGTGCCTACTATCGCAACAGCCCCGATATCAGATGATGAGAACGATTTCGATATTACTTCACCTGAAGAATTTTTTGAGGTGGAGGAGATTTTTAGCGATGTGATTGATGGGCCTGACCATAAGAGAGACTCAGATAGTTTTGTGGTTGTTGATACTGCTTCAGATGATTCCGAGGGTAAAGAGGTGTGGAAGGGTGACGTGGAACCCAATGCGTTTCTAGATTGTGCTTCTGATGATTCAAATCATAAACATGATCTGCATGTGGAGGCTAGCACAGATCCAGTCAAAGATATCACTGTTGATGATGTACAGTATAGGTCAGATGGGAAGGCAGATTCCAATATTGACTCAGTGAAGGATATAGGAATAGATGATGGTGATGAACAGCGAAAGAGAAAGACCATGGAAGCGAAAGAAAATGATATTAAAACAGCAGAGACTGTACACAAAGGTGATGGTGAAGGCAATGATTCCCAGAATGATTTAGAGCCTACAACTCAGAAAACAAATACCAATCTCAACAACCCCATGTCCGAAAAAACACAAGCTACACCAAGGAAACAGGTCGGAGCAAATGTAAAACTGGCTGGAGATTTACTCAAACCGAAGTCTAAGCAGCAAGAAACTCAAGGTCCTAATGTAAGAATGGCTAAGCCTAATGCAGTTTCTCGATGGATTCCTTCAAATAAGGGCTCATATAAAGATTCTATGCATGTGGCGTATCCCCCAACAAGAATTAACAGTGCTCCTGCTTCAATTACCACTTCTATCAAGGATGGTAAAAGAGCTACATCACCTGATGGTGTGATTCCAACAGACGCTAAGACTAAATATCTGAGAGCATCTGTTTCTTCACCAGATATGAGGAGTCGAGCTCCAATTTGCTCATCACCAGATTCTAGCCCGAAGGAAAAGCCGCCTTCTCTACCTGCTGCTTCTCCACATCAGGCGCCTCAACCACCTCTGCATCCACCTCCATCTCCAGCTCTGCTTTCTCAAACCAGTGAGGCTACATCAGTTTTACACCCTTCAGAAGCAGCTGCATCACCTCCTCCTCCACCTCCGCCACCTCCGCTACTTCCTACTTACTCTTCACCGTGTCAAAATGACAGCCACTCTCAAACATCTCAAATCCCACCACCACCTCCTCCTCCTCCTCCATTTGCATCTGAGAGACCAAACAGTGGAACCATGTTAACTCCGCCACCACCACCACCTCCTCCTCCTCCATTTGCATCTGAGAGACCAAACAGTGGAACCATGTTAACTCCGCCACCACCACCACCTCCTCCTCCTTTTGCATCTGAGAGACCAAACAGTGGAACCATTTTGCCATCATCTCCACCTTGGAAGTCTGTGTATGCTTCAACTTTGGCAACTCCTACAACATATTCTACTTCTCAACCTCCTCCCACTTTACCTCCACTACCTCCTCCGCCTGCATATTTATCACTGGGCCAAACCAGCAGCCACTCTCAAACATCTCAGCTCCCATCGCCACCGCCTCCTCCTCCACCACCTCCTTTTGCATCTGTGAGGCGAAACAGTGAAATCATGTTGCCTCCACCACCTTGGAAGTCTGTGTATGTTTCCACTCTTGAAACTCATGAAGCATGCTCGACATCTTACAATTCTCCACCACCACCACCACCTCCTCCACATTTTAGCTCATCAAATACAACAAAAGCAAATGGAGGTCACATTTCTCCTCCTCCCCCGCTGCCTTATATGAGTACTGCACCTTTGCCATCACCCGAGGCCCATCCTATCAATGCTTTTTCCGCTCCACCTCCACCTCCTTCTCCTCCTTTTAGTAAAGCACATACAGTCCCTCCCCCTCCACCTCCACCTCCACCTCCACCTCCTCCTCCTCCTTTTGGTCACGTACGCTCAATTCCTCCACCTCCTCCTCCACCACCGAGTCATGGACCTCCTCCTCCTCCACCACCACCTCCTTATGGTAAAACTTCTCCTCCGCCACCTCCACCACCTCCATTTAGATCTAGTGGACCTCCGCCACCACCACCACCTCTATTTAGATCAGGTGGACCTCCACCTCCGCCACCACCTCCATTTAGATCTGGTGGACCTCCGCCTCCACCTCCTCCACCTCCACCTCCAATGTATGGAGCACCACCTCCACCACCTCCCCCGATGCGAGGAGCACCACCGCCACCACCTCCTCCGATGCGTGGAGGAGCCCCACCGCCACCACCTCCCCCAATGCGTGGAGGAGCCCCACCTCCTCCTCCGCCTCCTGGTGGTAGAGGTCCTGGGGGACCGCCTCCTCCACCACCTCCTGGTGGTCGTGCTCCTGGTCCACCTCCGCCTCCTGGACCAAGACCTCCAGGTGGTGGACCTCCTCCTCCTCCTGGACCAAGACCTCCAGGTGGTGGACCTCCTGATCTTAAGGGTGCAGGAAGAGGGCGTGGTCTTCCACGTCCTGGTTTGGGGTCTTCAGTTCAAAAAAAGTCTTCTCTGAAGCCTTTACACTGGGTTAAAGTAACAAGGGCACTGCAGGGAAGCTTATGGGACGAGTTACAGAGACATGGAGAAGGACAAACGTATTGGAATAACTTTATCTTTGCATTCCTCTTTCTTATATATTTTCAGGAAAACAAATTCTAGGTTATTGGGGTTTTATTGACTATTGGTTTGCAATTAATCAATTTTTTTTTTCTTCTGCTAGTGCGCCAGAATTTGATGTATCAGAAATAGAGACCCTTTTCTCTGCTACAGTGCAAAAACCAGCTGATAAATCTGGAGGTCGAAGAAAATCGGTTGGGGCAAAGCCTGAAAAAATTCAACTGGTAATGTGAAATATTCTAAAGACTTGGTTATTGCCAGATATCCTAACTTGCTCTTTTCTGGTGGAGACTTTGGTCATATAGTTATAAACAATTGACAGAAAGCATGCTATGATTTGCCTGGAATCTGAATACTACCCGCATCTCTGTAAAAGATAAAAAAAATTGTACTAAGAGGATCTCTATAAGCTTATTGCATGTCGGTTTGCTTTTGCGATCAAATATTTCACACTGTTTGATGTAAAGTTTTCTTATGGTTTTCCAGATCGACCTTAGGAGAGCCAATAACACGGAAATTATGCTTACAAAAGTAAAGATGCCGCTGCCTGATATGATGGTAAGCTCCGAAACCTACTTTACTTGAGTACAAGTCATAACTGGTTAATCTCTTATAGTTCAATGATTGTTCGCAATTTTCTTTGCATCGTCTAGGCTGCAGTTCTGGCAATGGATGATACAGTACTAGATATTGATCAAATAGAGAATCTTATAAAGTTTTGTCCAACCAAGGAAGAGATGGAACTTCTCAAGGTTAACTCTTTTCTTTTGAGTAGCCTTTATACTTCTCTTTATTTTAGATGTCTTTTGTGAAATATGTCATTCTTCTTGGTTATCATTATTCACTTGTTACTGACACGAGTCCTTGCTCTTGGTTTGCTGAAGAACTACGCTGGTGACAAGGCGACCTTGGGAAAGTGTGAGCAGGTCTGTTTAAGTCTTGAGATTACCAATCTCACACTGTTTTTGGTTCTTACTATAATATAGTTTAACTATTTGCCTATTTAATGCGTTCTTTCTCTTCAATTTTGTTACCGCAGTACTTCCTAGAGCTAATGAAGGTGCCACGAGTAGAATCGAAACTGAGAGTATTTTCCTTCAAGATTCAATTCGGCACTCAGGTCCGGTGGTATTACTGTTATTTTCTGTCTATCTGATTCTTTGGAGGAAAAAGTTTTGGTTTCATCAGTGTCTAAGTAACCGTAGATTCTTGGTCCTTTTAGTAATGGTGATTACTGTGCAGATAACAGAATTCAAAAAAAGTTTAAATGCGGTAAATTCTGCATGTGAGGAGGTTAGATATTTGCAATCATTAACTCTAATTTTGTGTAGTCCATATGAATTTCTCTTTCTTACACTTTTTCTCCTCGTTGCTTGTTTATCAGGTCCGTACTTCACAAAAGCTCAAAGAAA
The DNA here is from genome assembly GCA_030161315.1 of Eutrema japonicum. Classification (NCBI taxonomy): domain Eukaryota; kingdom Viridiplantae; phylum Streptophyta; class Magnoliopsida; order Brassicales; family Brassicaceae; genus Eutrema; species Eutrema japonicum. Next base: position 53,951,826 of record BSQW01000005.1, on the reverse strand, counting down.
TTATGAAAAAGATTCTTTACCTGGGGAACACATTGAACCAAGGAACTGCGAGGGGTAAGTATTATATTATTCTGTTCTACATCTTTTTGCTCAAAACTTTTCCTAACGCAACACAATAAAATTTCTCTGGACAATGTGGGCTTGATCCAAGAATGGCGCCTTTGTTTTGTCTGAACGCAAATCCTTTGTGGTTGATAAGACCCTTGTTCTTGTTTCTGCAGGCGCTGCAGTGGGTTTCAAGTTGGACAGTTTATTAAAATTAAGCGATACACGTGCTGCTAACAGCAAGATGACTCTCATGCATTATCTTTGCAAGGTAACCAACAATTGAAAAAAGCAGCCCCTAGACTCTGTCAAGAGTTGTTTTAGAAAATGGTCTGGATCAGAGGGATACATAATTCTGAAACTCTCCTCTTTCTTTCTCCAGGTCCTTGCTTCCAAGGCATCGGTTCTACTGGACTTCCACAAGGATCTTGAAAGTCTTGAATCAGCGTCAAAGGTTTGCGTTTGTGCCTTTTCCCGTCCTCTACTCATTACTTGTAATTGGCTCATCATTTGATTTTCCTGTCAATTCAGATACAATTGAAGTCACTGGCTGAGGAAATGCAAGCTATAATCAAAGGATTGGAAAAACTGAACCAGGAGCTCACTGCATCCGAAAGTGATGGTCCTGTTTCTGAAATTTTCCGTAAAGTATGTTGGTGTTTTTTTTTTTTTTTTATCAATCATGAATTTGAGATTAGTTCCATGATTGTGCCACATCACTAAATCATCATCATATTGTAAAATCAGTACCAGCTGGTATTTTTTTTTAGACATAACTATCTCCCGATCCTAAAACTATTAATTTTTTTTTTTTTTGATAACAGACATTGAAGGACTTCATATCCATTGCTGAGACTGAAGTGGCAACTGTATCGAGTCTTTACAGTGTCGTGGTAAATTTTCAAACTCTACTAGATTCCAAGCTCCTTACCTTTAACATGTGTTTGATCCTAAAATGGTATTTCTTGTCTTTTTAATGATGGACAGGGAAATAATGCTGATGCACTTGCCTACTATTTTGGCGAGGATCCCAAACGGTGTCCATTTGAACAAGGTTTGCCGTGGAATATAAAGTTGATTCTTTTGTGCAATACATTAGAAAGTCGTTCATTGTTATTATATATCTAATAATAACAATACCGGGTGATCAATTGCTGCAGTTACTGCGACCCTCTTGAATTTTATAAGGTTGTTTAAGAAAGCACACGAAGAGAATATCAAGCAAGCGGAGTTGGAGAAGAAGAAAGCCGCAAAGGAAGCGGAAATGGAGAAGGCGAAAGGAGTCAGTCTCACAAAAAAAGCAGTTGATAATAGCTGACCCAAAACCTTGAACATTATGTTGCAAAATCCGCCTTGCTCTCTCAAGCGAACCAATGTGGTTCTGTATGCCAGCGGAGGCGGTGCTGTTGAAGTAACCTTTCCGCAAAGCGGCACAGGGAGGTTTGTGCGGTACAAAACAGGGTCGGGTCCTTCCTAATGGGAACGACTAGCCTGGGCGGGCTATCGAGGAACCATCCAAAGATAAGAGACAGGTCTTTTCTCCACTCACGTACGTTTACATGACTGACTCCACACTGATTCATTCTAACTTGTAAATTAGGATTCTTTCCTGTTTCTTATTTGTCCTGAATAGAGGAATTTTTGATAGATTGAAATGTTGTATAGGTTTTCAGGTAGAGAGAGATGTAGAGCATTTTGTCCATTTAGTGTGTAACTTTGTATCGTACCACAATATCAATGTTCTTTTTAGGATCCAGACGAATGAAAACAAATAATCCGAATCGTTTTTGTTTTTCTTCATTAATAATCATGGGAACTTGAAGAGCTCTGTTATCTTAGCTTAGTTGTCATTGCCTCTTACTTACACTACCCTTTTAAAGCAAACACAACCTTTTTATGACTTTAAATCGTACAAAAATAATTTTTATGACAAAGTAATATATATAATAAAAATTAGTTTGTTATTCTGATTGATTAAAAAATTAGCAAAATTCAAACGCACACAAAAAGAAGAGTCTGTTATGCGGAAGAAAGTGAGACGTCACGTGTGAAGGTGATGACCAAATTTTCTAAAACAAATAAATGGAAAAGTAAAGTAACGCAACGAATCTCGTTTTCTTGGATCCCAATGTTTGAAACTTTCATCTCTTTCCCCCACTCTTCTTTTCTCAGAAACTAACCCTAACCCTAACCCTAACCCTAGCAATAGACTCCGCGAATCCAACTGAAAATGGCCGAAGATGACCTTGTATACTGTCAACAACAGCTGATTGGGTCCTTGGATCCCAGTTCGTCAATGGTTGTCATCAGAGAGTCGTCAATTTTCGCCAAGGACGATCGTGTTGTTTTCCCGCCGATTAACCACGAGAATCTCCAGGTCGCGTCTTCCATCTATAGTTACCTCGAATCGCCGTCGGAGTCCTCCTCCCCTTCATCTTCGTCGAGACGCTCTGATTCATTTTCTTCTTTTCCGTCTGATTCAGACGGACAATTTGACCGGAAGTCTCCGTCGGGAAATCAAGGAAAATCTCCGCCGTCACCAGATTCAGATGGACAATCGCTATTGACAGCCTGCCAATTTGACCGGGAATCTCCGCGATCGCCTTCTGAACAATGCGGCAAAGCTCCACCGTCCGACTCAGACGTGAAATCTCCGTTGTACCATGAAGCTGATGTCTTCCAAGATTGGTGGGAGCTTCTTCTCGTACGTGTATACGCCAAGTTGAAGAATCTAGTGACCTGGTTCTCATTGACTCTTCGATCACTTTATCCAGTCCTTGCCTTTGCGATTTGGTGGTGGATGCGTGTACGAGCTCGTCGGAGACGTGTCAAAGGAGATGCGATCAAAGAGAGAGACGAGGTATGTAGCCGGTTTCCATTTTTCATTTTCTTTTGCAGACATAGTGTTCGATGAAATGTCTAAGAGACATTAGTTTACTTACATCTCTTGTTTTCTGGTTTTGCACAGAAAATACTTGAGCTTTTGCAACAGATTGCTCAAATGAATGAGTTACTGGTAAAACACCACAAGGACATGGTATCAAGAAGATGATTCATACTCTTTAGCTTTACTGATTCTTTTGTTTTCTTGTTTATATTCTTTTGCAAGTGGAACAATTGCTCGAAAGCCACTATTTCTGAAAAATTATTCCCATATGCCATCTTTTTTTTGTATTTTTAATAAACAATTAATTTTATAACAAAATTGAAGGAAAAACCGAAAACCCCAAATCAAAACTAGAAAATTACAGATCCAACCACTTGGATCCGATAAAATACCCACCCAGACCCAACAATCCAGAACCAAACCCAAATTCAGTTAATTTAAATTTGAAAAACAAAATAAAAACCAGAAAAACAAAAAAAACCTCCCACTTCCCCATGTTTGCTCTTCCCCGCGACGAGACCATCGATCTTCCCTGAGGAAAGTTCTGATCGATTCCGACCTTCGACCACGAAATCCGACAAGAGCTTAGCCACTCCGGTTCCCTACATCATCGCGACTCTGATCGATTCGTTCTGGTCTTCGATTTCGTCGATTGCCAAGAAATCTCGAGCCCTCCCTCAAAAATCCCGAGCCCTCCCTCATAAATCTCGAGCCCTCCCTCAGACCCACGCGATTCTTCATATTCTTCCTCTCAGACTTCGCAATAGGTAACGGAATCAAAGCTAGTTTCGATGCCTTAGTTTTCGATTTTCGATGAGCGCCATTATGCCTAACTTCTCTCCTTTCGGTTTTGATATGAAATTGTTCTCGAATTAGTTTGGATTATTCACAAATGGTATGTGGATGTGTTGTCTAACTTATATCTAGTTTTGGTTGTTTTAGCAATGGATTGTCATGAAACCAATCCGAAAGTGACGGTTAATGAAGGAGAAGAAGAAGAAGTTACTAAAGAGCAATTAGTTGAAGAAAACGTGGATGGAAGGAGAGTAGAGGAAGAAAACGTGGATGAAAGGGAAGAAACAGTTGCTGATGACGAAGAAAACGTTGCTGAAAACGTTGAAGAAATCGCAGGGGAAGACAATGTTGTGGAGGAAGAAGAGGAAAATGAGGTAACTGGAACATCTTAGGTTTGAAATTGTGATGTAGGGACATCTCTGGCTAACTGGAACATTTTAGGTTTGAAACTGTGATGTAGGGACAAATGTGTCTAACTGGAACATCTTAGGTTTGAAACAGTGATGTTAGGACAACTCTGGCTAACTGGAACATCGAAACTGTGATGTAGGGACAACTCTGCCTAACTGGAACATCTTAGGTATTAAATTGTGATGTAGGGACATCTATGGCTAACTGGAACATCTTAGTTCAACACTGATGTAGGGACAACTCTGGCTAACTAGAACATCTGAGTTCAACTGTGGATAAGTGATAGTAATAAGTGTTATTTTTATTTGCAGGACTACGATAGTGATGCTGATGAAGATGATGATGATGAGAGCCAACCACTGCCGCCGGAGAAGATGTTTTTTGGTCCAAGCGAGTACAGCAAGACTTGCAAGGTCGGAAGTAGGTGTAAGCTGAAATCGACGGTGGAGTACATTGAGGATGGTCTTGATGAAGAGTTGGAATGGTTTCGAAATCATTCTCAATTCAAGCATCTGTTCCACATGCCTAAGGAAGCAAACCACATGCTTCAAGGCATGTGGATGCTTCTCCTTCGGACAGCATCTACGGAGAAGGAGAGAGAAGCCTGGTTTGTGGTGAACGGAGTGCCTATCAGGTACTCTTTGAGAGAGCACGCCCTCCTTACTGGATTGGACTGCCACGATTACCCCGACAACTATAAGGCGTTGGGGGATTTGGAGTTTGCTGAGCGGATGTTTGGTAAGGACCTGAAGGTAACAATCAAAGATGTGGAGGAGAAGCTTGAGGAACTTAAGAAGAAGACCGAAGGAGTGAAGAAGAAGACCTCAGCAGTGAGGAAGACCTTGGGAGACAGGTTGAAGCTCACTATCTTGTATTTCTTATGCAAGGTAGTGAAAGCCAAGTCTAAGGTTGATGGTAACATAGATTCGTGGCTGCTGAGTGTTGTTGATGATGTCCACGCTTGTGAGACATTTCCTTGGGGTCGGTTTACATTCGACGAAACCATGAAAGAGATCCGACGCTTTGTGAAAAGCTTCAAAGGCGTCGTGAAACCAAAACAGCAAGCGGCGTTTGGTGGCTTTGTTCTTCCTCTCGAGGTTAATATTTAAGAGTAATTTATGATTTTAAATATTAGTTTAAAGATTTTAACACTGAGATAATATAACGATATGTGTAGATTATGGCATATGAGGCGATTCCAAATCTTGGACGAAGATTTCGGGAATCTGTACCCGCAGAGCAGGATTGTCCAAGGTGTTGTAAAAGTAAATTCTCAGAAAGGTTAATGAAAGGTCATCCTTTGGATGACATCAATGAAGCGGTCGGTCTCAGCAAGGTAAGAGTTTGTGAACATAGTTAGTTAGTAATATTTGTAATCTTTTAGAGTTTCATTTGATGTTCGAATTATTAATCTTTACAGGACATCTCTAGCATCTTGGAACCAGATTCAGAGGAGAATGATCTGTTGGAGCGGATCATAGACGATGACTATGATGATGGGATAGGTTTCATCGATCCCATTGTTGAAAGTTGGAGAGAGCGTCTAACTGTTGAGAAGAAGAAGATATTTTGGAGAGATCTCTATGATTTGGACGTGGCTTCGCGGAGTGATGCAATCCCTGAGACTGCGAGAGTTGATGTTGGCCTTGACAAAGTTTCTCAGGTACCTGGGCATGTACCTGCACAGTCTGGAGAAGCCTTGGAGAGGAAGATGAAGAAATGGATGGAAAAAGCGATGGAGAAAGGGTTTGAGAAGATCACGGAGAAAATAACAGAGAAGGCTATGGGCTTGGAGAAAGCGATGGATGGGAGACTGAAAGAGCTTGAGAATTTTGTCTCAACACATCGAGAGAGTCGATCTTATGAGACTCCATCCTATCAGCCAACTCGACCAATCATCGAGGAGACAAGTGAGTGTGGAGCTTATGAGACTCCAAATGCAACTGGTGTGGTTCTTTTCAGTGGAGTCCCTGACCCATCTCCACCAATCATCGAGGATATAAGTCAGTTTTTTTGGTTTACGATTTTGGGTTTGGTGATTTCTTTGTTGTGTTTAACTTTGTTTTGTTTAACTTTGTTTATTTTTTTATGCAGCTGAGGTAGAGGCTCATAAAGAGATGAAAGGAAAAGCAAAGAAAGACAATAAGAAGAGGAAGGCGAATGATCCCAGTGTCACTCCAATACCAACCGGAGTGAAGAGAAGAAGGGGAGAGTCTGACTATCTAAGGACACCGTGGGTTGATGAGAAGAAGCTTGAGCAGGAGCCTGAGCAGGAGCCTGAGAAGAAGCGTGCGAAGAAGCCTGCGAAGAAGCCTGCGAAGAAGCCTGCGAAGAAGTAGGGGTTTGTAGTAGTTTGGTTCTTTGGTTATGAACTGTTTGGGCGGAAACACACTACTTATTGTTTTTATGTATTTCAGTTTTAGGAATAACTGGTTTATATAGGTTCAACTTATTTAAGTTCCTTCAGAACAACTGGTTTATATAGGTTCAACTGAATTGAGTTTTTTGGAACAACTGGTTTATATAGGTTCAACTTATTTAAGTTCCTTCAGAACAACTGGTTTATATAGGTTCAACTTAAACATAAACATAAACATAAGGTTTTCAAAACATAAGATTCGTAATACAAAAGGACCTTCAGCCGCATAAACTAAAGTCACTTCAGAACAACTAAAGTCACTTCCTTCTCCCCGAAAGTTTTTCCCTCAGCATATGGATCTCGTAGTCCTTCTTGGCTAAGCTTTCCTTGATCTCATCAATTTCTTGACGCATTTGGGCAACGGCCATACGCAGCTCACAATGGAGTTTGAAAGCACTGTGAGACGAAGCTCTCTGCTCATCTAGTCGGAGCTCTACTCTTGTAAACTGCTCTTGGATTGCATGATCCCACCACTGAAAAAGGTGATTTCCACCATAACAAAGGTCTCCACCACCACTCGCTGTGCAATGGTAGTATCTTCTTCCTTCATCCCCCGGAGTTTTAGCCACGTCGACTCTCACTTGTTTACCGCACCAACACTTTGAAGGAATACCGAAGTTTGCGTCCTCTCTTGCGTAGAGATCGTCGTAACTTTCTTCTGAGGAATCAGTATCTCTTGCACTTATTGGCATTGTCACTGTAACGGGAAAACATTTTCATTAATAGTTATACAGAAATCGAAACGAAATCCTATATACCCAGAAATCGAAACCTCCTTAATATCCAGAAATCGCGAAATCCAAAATAGAAATCCAAAATCGAAATCGCGAATCGAAAACCTCCTTAATACCTCATAAATCGCGAATCGAAAACCTCCTTAATACCTCATAAATCTAAAATCGAAACCTCCTTAATACCTCATAAATCTAGAATCGAAATCTCCTTAATACCCAGAAAATCCAAAATCGCGAAAGCCAGAATCGCGAAACGTCCTTAATACCCAGAAATAGAAAACTTACTGATGTCGATTGTTGAAACTCCACCTTCCAATTCCAGAAATTTGAGAACTTTTCCCTTTTTCTCTCAAACCCTAGAAATCGCGGAAATGAGAAATGAGTGGAGTGAGAGGAGTGTGCCGACAAAAAGGAGACAAAAAGGTATATTGATTAAAAATAAATAAAAAAATAAACCAATAGTGGAAAAGAAGGGAGGGAAGTTCCGAAAATATGAGGGAAGTTCCGAAAAAAAGGAGGGAAGTTTAAACATAGTTGTCCCCTAGATGTACAGTTGTTCACCAAACATCATAGTTGTGTTTTTGGCGATATTTGCGTATTTTAAGTTGGACCTTAATATAAATGATTATGTTGTAGTTGTCCACGTGACTTCCCACGTTTATGTATCATTTAGGAGGTTTTCATAAGACAATTTGCACGAAATCGAATTTTTGGACTCTTTTACATCGTAAGAGGTGAGTATTAACAAAGTCTTCCTTATACTATAAGGAGTATTTGATGTGAGAACAAGCATATGTATTAGGAAAATGTTTAATTCGTTTTTATTGATTATAAATCGTTTCTTAAGGTATTACGAATCATTTTACAACTTAATTTACCATTTTTAATATTAGTTGGATATTATATTAATAATTATGATTGTATAATTATTTTGTTCGTAGTTGTACTAGTTGAACTCCGTTGTACAAATCCGAGTACAGACATGTTCTTATCTGTACTTAGTTTAACCTGGTTGTACAAATTCGAGAACTGCTGAACATACATGTTCTTATTTGTATTTAGTTTAACCTGGTTGTACAAATTCGAGAACTGCTGAACAGACATGTTCTTATTTGTACTTAGTTTGACCTGGTTGTACAAATCCGATGCCATATAGCAACATACATGTTCTTAGTAGTACTTAGTTAAACCTGGTTGTCAAGATCCGAGAAATACAGCAACATACATGTTCTTAGTAGTACTTAGTAACAGACATGTTCTTAGGTAAATTCGAGAATTACAAAGAAGAAAATATGTTTACTCATCATGACTTTCGGGCTGCAACCACCTCTCCAAGTTAATGCCAGGGACAGACTTGTTTCTCCTTTTCCTGCTACCTTCTCCAGTAGATGGAAACCGCGTTTCCTGATTTCTTCCAGATCGTTTGGTGTATTGCGGCGGTAAGGCGAACAATTCTTCTATTTCAGCAGGAACCATCCAGTTAGAGTCATGCGGGACGACATAAATCGTTCTGTAATATGCCAACGCCCATGTATCAATCAAGTAATATTGAGAACAGAGATCATAGATTTGGATATTCGCGGTTCTCCCATCCTTCCTCATTAGGTTTCTCGTTGCGGCTATTGCGTGGACACACGGATACTTGTCTATATCAAAACATCTGCAAGAACAACTTTTCATTTTCAGGTCCACCAAATAACTCTTCCCATCGCGTCCAATAACGTTGTATTCAAGCTGGAAGCCGTTTAGCTCAGTCACCACTAATTTTGATGCAATTGCACATCGTGTGTGCAGCTCGTTCTCCACAAAAGGCACCACTCTCTTGTGGTCCGATGCAGCACCAGCTTCTTTCCTATGTTTGTTAAACCATTCAGAAATTTTTTCAAGAATCGCATCAATCATAGGTAATAGAGAGTACTTCCTTGCTTCCCTAAACACACTGTTCATTGACTCTGCGGAATTGCTAGTGTCTATGTTGTACTTGTCTCCTGGGAATTTGCACCTTGCCCATTTATCCGGCTCTATGCTCTTATCGAGATATTCGGCGACTTTAGGATACCTACTCCTAAAATCAGCATACTCTCGGTTGAAATCACTCTCCGTATAAATATGAGCACAATCCCTGAATTTCATCGCGACATGATCCTTGTGTTGTTTCTTCACCTTTCCTCTCACGTTTTGAGACAAATGCCAGATACAGTGTCCATGATGTGCGCTCGGGTACACCTCAAAGACTGCCTTGATGATGCTTGCATGTCTGTCGCTTATAAAAACCATTCCAGGAACATCCGGTATAACTGTTTTCAGCATTTTGAAAAACCAGGTCCAGCTAGCATCTTTCTCACTATCAATTACACCAAACGCAATGGGGTAATGGTGATGATTGGGATCATGAGCTGTTGCGAAAACCAGCATTCCACCATATACAGACTTAAGAAAAGTTGCATCTACAACTATCACTTTTCTCATAGCCCTAAACCCTTCAATGCTAGCTCCCAAAGCAATGAATAGGTACTTGAATCTTTTCTCTGCATCCAATTCCACAGCTGTTACTGATCCAGGATTCACCTTCTCTAACATGTACAGATAGGAATACAACATCTTGTAGCTTTTTTCAGGACTCTCTCGCACATCACTTACATGTTGTTTTTTTCCTCTCCAGGCCGTAGCGTAAGACAAATGCAAGCTGAGTCTTCCTTGAACAATACTCATGAGATTTTTAGGACTCGGGGTGTCTAATAGACCTGGATAGTCTTCATGCAAAAGAGCTGCTACCATTCCTGGTGTGCCTTTCTGTTTACAACTGCTTGTGCTCGCAACAGCCCGAGAGCAACTATGCATCTTTCTATGTACTCTGACACTGAAAAATTCTGATTTCTGAATTCTCGCAGCTCGTAAATACCATTTGCAACCTTGTGCAGCTTGACCACATCGTAGCATAAGTCGCTCCGTATCCGACTTAACCGTACGAATCTCAAAACAGTTCAAATTTGCAGCTCTATGAACCAGTTCTTGCACTGCCTCCTTTGAACAAAATTCTTGACCCTTTTCAAGACCCGTACCATCTTCCCATTCTTCAACATACTGACTATCTTGTACAGGAGGTGGCAGCTCAACATATTCATGCCTACCATCGAAACCGTCATCCACATGGTTATCCACTGGGCTATCCACAGCCTCAAAATCGTTACGTGAATCATTCTCACAACCTTCATTACCATCATTCATCGGCTCTTCATTGATATTCTCGTTATTTTGTTCTGATATTTCGCCAGCTCTGAAAATAGTAAGGATTCCACCATTATCTGCATCATCAACTCTCCCATTTGAAGCCGGCTCCCCATAATTCTTACCAAATGAACTTCCTCGCCCCGCTCTTGAAATTTGATCGACCCACTGACTTTTTTCCAAATCATCATTCGACAACTCCACATGCATAACATGTCGAAGTCCCTTTTCATCCGATGTCGTCAAATAAACAAAAACGTCCTCGTCATCTACAATATATGACTCTCTCGCAGCATTAGATACGCTATAACTCAATTTCAGCTTCCTCGGGGTTTCATCTAACGCAATCTTCCTGCATATTTTCTCTACTAACATCGAATAAGTTATCTCTTCCATAGATGCGGTCTTAAACGATATAGCGTATACGGAATTTATTGAAACCCATTCATGCTCTTCTGTATAGTACCCTCCATAGTCAAAATGAACGTTTGTGTGCCTCTTCCTCATCGCCTCCTGGAAATAAGATAAAAAAAAACACAAATTACGAATTACATAATTTGTCATAGTTATTCCATTTGTTCCAGTTGTCCTAATATCTCTCAGTTATATACCATTTGAACCAGTTGTCCTACTATCTCTCAGTTATACCATATGTTCCAGTTGTCATAAGTCTGCAGATTTTCAGATTTGGGATCGATTCTAAATCGTGGTTTCCTCTAAATTTACCACCATTCAACATCTAAATTCGATAAATAACCTATGGAAATAGCTATTCTTACCATCAAACATCATTACAAACCAAATAGAACCAAATGTGCTACCAAAACAACCAAATTTCTTTTCAAATCCCTAAATCTAACAAATCCCCAAATCTCCTATCAATGAACTCACCAAATCCGATGGAGAAAGGAGAAGAAACCGAGACCAACGAGAACGAAGAACTCGCCGGAGGTGACGGAGGACGTGGTTGAAGGAGCTCGGTTTGAGCAACAATGGCGGCTCGGGAGGAGGGAGGTGACGGGGTCGAGGGACGCTAGTTTTCTTTAGTTTTAATTTTTTTTTTTTTTTTAACAAATTTCATTAAGGTTAAAATGGGCATTACACATATATGATGGCATGTAGAATAGTACATGACATGGTAGAATTTTTTTTAAAGAAAAGTGGCATATGAGAATGTCGCTCTTTGCAAATCACTCTCTTTCTGTTAAATTCTTACATTTCAAATTTCTTAAAATGAGAAAACAAGTTAACTTTCCCACTTCTAACAAAAACCCTACGAGTCCCAGAGTCACTTCATCAGCTTAGGGTTCTTCCAAATTAAACACACTGCAAAAACATATATTTGCAATTTAAGATCCTTAGTAGTATAAGTTTAGCAAAAGAATCTATTGACTTTTGATGTGATTGAAACAAAAAAGAAAAAGAACCGAGCTTTGAAACAATGGGGGAGCTATAATCATCAAATTTTGTTCAGCTAAGGAACTGTTGTGCTTTACCAAACCGGTTCATCGGCTGCTAGCTCCGCGTTTCATTCTCCGAATATCAAACCTGTTTACATATTTCAACGGAAATGTTGTCTCGTTCCTGATCCTCTTGATCTTAGGGCTTAACAATCCCCTGTGACCAAATCCATAAAGCCTGAGCACTTGATTATCCGCAAAGTTGTATGCTCTCTCCATACTCTTCAAGCAACGTTCAACCGCGTAATCCGCATAACTCCCACACGGTTTGCATCCGACAAAGTGAGTAACAAAGGGCCATCTTTCGTCTCCCAATCCTGGATGGTACTTGTCTATCATCTCCTCATACTTGTCCGCTAATCCTTCCCAAAACCCATGAAGATAGTACTGGTTCTCCACAAAGACTTTCTCCATCCACTTGTCCTTCTGTGAAAGCAGCAGATAGATCAATGCAGACTGATCGTCAGCTTCGAACGCCGGTCTTCCCTTGAGATTCGCAGTGAGAATCTTCCCGGCTTCTTCCCGGATGGGTCCTTTTGGTCCCATTGGAGCCCAAGCATCCAACAGATCCAAAGACCATTGGCAGTTCCTAAACAAGAAGCTACCAGTGTTCAAAGCAATCCACGACTTCTGCTCGAACAGCAAATCCGGGTACCCGTGAATAACCAAGTTATGATTATCGTATTTAGACAGCGGAATCTCGAACACCATGTCTGTGAACAAAGCATCACTGTCCATCCACCAAATCCACTCGATTTCAGGGTGAGACAACATCAATCTCCTGAGCATTGGGAGCTTAGCCCAATACCCAGCAAGCTCCCTGTCCAAATGAGCCATGTTATACACAATCTCGATCCCGTGAATCCTACAATAGTCAATCTTGTTCTTCACCGATTTCAATAGGTAATGATCACCAATTGGATTGTCACAAGGTTTCGGAGGCGAACCTGTTAGAAGCAAAACCCTAGCTTTCCCACTGACGAAATTGGGGAAATTTGGGTTCTGCGTTAGCCACATTTCTCGTTGTTGGTCCCAGTTAGTGATCTTGGGTCCGAGAGTGTAGGTCATGTTGAGCTCAAGATCCGAATCGGGAGGCTCGTTCGGGTCGGTAGGATCCGAATCGGAACGGATCTCGGCTAGAAGTCGGTTAGTCTCTTCGATTAGGTTCTGGTTAACGGTGTCGGCGTCGGAGGTTCTGAGGTTAACGCCGATTGTGCCACGGAGGACGAGAACGGTGACGAAGCCACAGAGGATAGTCATCTTCACGTTGTTGAACGTCTTCTGGATCTGTCTACCACGTGGTGGTCTCCTTCCTCCGCCACTCGCCATCGTCGTCGGAAGAACGCCGGCGGAGGAAGCGGTTGAGACGCGCTTCTGAGTCTTGAATCCGTCCTCCTTCCCCATCTTTTTACACGGAGAGAACCTGTGAAGGTGGAAAAACGGCGAAGCAATTCGCAAAACACTTTGATCAAGGAGACATTGTTGTTGTCTAATTGTCTTGTCTGTGCTAGAGAGAGAGATCGATGCGGACCACCAAGATTCAGGTATTAACTGATTCGGATTGAAATTGCACCACTAAATATGTATTGCCGGGCCCAAAATTTTATAACTAAATATAATAAATTTTATATTATATAAAAAATGTTAGGAATAAATAAAATCGCATTTTAGGGAAGAAAATTTAGAATGAAAGTGAAAAAAATGCAAAATCCACCTCTAAAAAAATAATGAATTCAAAGAAGCCTCACTTCTCTTACAGTTAAATTAGAGACACAGAATCGAAGAAAACCATATGCTAATCTAGTTTTATTGTGATATGAATCTTCTTAATGTGACAACTTGAAGATTCTTAGTATATTCACAACCCCACACTTGTCTGTAATTTTTTTCTATATAAAAATGTTCATAATCAATTCAACTTTGTGACAAAAAAAAAAGATTTCAACTTTTACAACTCTATAAAAATGATCATAATCTGCAATTTTTAAATCACTGCCCTAATTCATTAGACTCGGTCCTAATTTGGTAACAAATATTCTTTTTATTTTCATTTTGGTATTTACAATTTTGTAACAGATTAGTGAACACTACTGTGTGTATTCGTACATCCACTAAGCTCCAGTTTCTTTACTTTTCTGGTGTTAACAATAAGTATGTATGATTTACGAGTGTATAACTATTTTTTTTGCAACGAGACGGACTCCAGCTTTCTGCTGATAGTCATACGGTTCCAGAGACAAGAATGCATCGACAACACTTCCTGAGTTCAGCAACGATTCAAGCTCCTCAACGCCCGGGTTGCTGAAGATTAGCTTCTGAGTACCTCCAGAGGACTCTCTCTGGTGTAACTCTGTTGCATACCGTGCTACATCTCCATTTATCTCTGTCGGTATACTGCAGACACCGAAGAACCCAATCAGGAGAAGCTATAGCAAGCAAGAAACCGGGAATTTGGTATGAAAAATTGGAAAACTTACTGTATCCTTGCGTTAGAGTAGTTTACAAATCCTTTCACTGTATTTACCACTGGGTTCCAGTCAGAAGTGGAGCCCGAATCAACAGATAGTTTCTGCGCATTACTGTCACATGCTTCGAGTATACTGCACAGACTTGGGTTCAGATCAACAACAAAATTCAGCCTCTGTCTCCCGGCGTTGTCTACAAACTTCCCATTGATTCCAAACCGTATTTTCAGACAAGCACAGTAGAGCTGCAGAGGGGAATCGCCATGGAGTAGCTTTGGTCTCATTATTTGGCTTCCATGATAAAACGGGACAAGAATCGCTTTGATGTTTGGAAGAGATATCGCATCAGGCGCCAAGAATCCCCCATGGTCACTTGTATTCTCAGAGACAAGAGTCGCACATGGTTGGTTTTCGTCTTCTTCTTCCATGAGAGTGTCTAATTGAAGGTGGTTGTCGGAAGCCATTTCATTCCTCAAGAGGCTCATGTTTAACGGATCTGGCTCAGCTACACTGTTCTCGCCAATGGACGGTAGCGTATGAGAGCTAATTACAGTACTACCATCGCGAGAAGAAGATGCTTTGAGACGTCTCCTTGAACTAGTAGTTTCTGGAGATACCGAATTATCTACAATTACATTTGGGAGACTCGACTCCTGCGAATTGTAAAAAAGCATTGCCTTACATTGCTTGCAACGGAGCCATTAGGAGATAAAGATTCTCCAATTACAAAGTAATTAAAGAGAACATACCAAGAACAAGACAGTGGCACAATATTTGAGAACCTCAAGATTCATCCTAACATCGTCCAGGCTCCTGAAGGAGATACAAATAAATTATAGCTCAACAGCTTCGGAAAGATTGAGGTAAAGAATTAGATCCCAAATGCTTATGCTTTTTGACCTACCTATGCGTTTGCTTGCCGAGTCCGAAATATGTAGCCAAAGTTGCCATCTGCAGAAACAAAAAAGCAAACGGGATAAAGACACTCAAATCACCTTGAAAAGGAATGTGTTTGATTTACCTTCATATCACCAGCTCTTCTACCAAATTTCTGAGTTAGCAAAGCCAATGAGTCGATGGCGCCTTTTGGCTCAGGTGGTTGACGCCCAATCTCTGCAAATGCTTCTCTGATCCTTGCACAATCAAACCTCAATATGTTGTGACCTGCCCATATCCTCCCTGCAATACAAAATGGGGCAAAATCAATATAATATACAAAGCATGAATCTTGGCAATCTCTTTGATTTCAGAGGCAATTCCACCCAGCGGAAAGTTGAGCACTTTATTTTTGTTTCTAATTCAAACAGAAGCAAGCAAATTAGAAAGGGTTTATGAAAGAAGAAGAAGAAGAAGAAGAAGAAGAAGAAGAGGGTTTTAAGTAACCATGGAGAATGTCGTAGACAGTATCAGCGATTTCGGAGAACAAAGGTGCCGAAACGACATCGTGATGCTTGATGCCGTTGCACCGCACGGACAAGGAGGATATGAGACTCAAATCTGCGGGTTGGACCAGAGTCGTGTAACTTCGGAGCTCCGTAAGCTTCTTCGGGCATACCAGGATTGACCCGAACTCCAGAATCGCGAAACGTTCGCCTCGCTTTGGCACAGTCGTCTCAAGGTCGAAGAAGGCAATCTCGGATCTATCCTCCGGATCCATCAAAAGAAGTGTTTTTCTCTCTTTTTTAAAAAAAACGGGTCGGGTTGAATCGAGCGGTCAATGTTAAAAAGCTTTCAAATTTGTTCGGAAAACTTGAAGTATCATCGAGGGGTTATATACTTTGCCTAGTCAATGTGAAAATCATTTACTTTCTGGGTGGGTTTTCCAAAAAAGGTTTTTTTGGTTCCTCGGACTTCTAATAGATTCATAATCAGGATTCATAGATTCCAATTATTTTACAAGAGTGATTTGTAAACATTCCTTGCCCCTTTCACATGTTTATGCAAGTTGTAAGTATATCCTTGTGATCTTGTCCTTGTTCCCAGGTTGTTCCAATGTTCTCTGCAACTATACACAGGAATCTTCAAAAGACCAGAGACAGGAAACACACGAATTAAAGTCTTGATTTTTAGATTGATCAAGAACAAACATTACGACTAGAGCTTAAGTTTACTCAACCTTGAGTGTGACATAGCCTTTAGATCACACAGCTACTGTCTCTGGTCTCTTGGTAGATTTGATTCCTTTTATAGCTGCAGATATTAGAAACGAGCAGACAAAATGTCAGAATATCGCCACTCACAAGATCATGTGTAATTCACTTTACAAGCAGAGCCCTATACCTTCTGCATAGTCTTTGGCTCCAAATACAGCTGATCCAGCCACTAAAGCATTTGCTCCAGCCTCAATAACCTTTTAAAACACAATTAAAAAAAACACTCATGATTCGGTATATTCTTGAAGGCGCAAATGAATTTACTGTTTGAAAATTCTTCACCTTATAAGCATTTTTTGGAGTGACTCCACCGTCGACTTCAATCCATGGGTTTACTCCCTGCAGTGAACACCCACGCCAATGGTTTAAAGAGAGAAAAAGGCTCCTGGTTTGGTTTACGGGTCTAACTTCTTCGGAGTTACAAAATAACTTAAAATCAAGCTATATATAACATACCTTCTCTACACACATTCTTCTCAAGTCCGAGATTTTCTTTACTTGGCTTTCGATAAAGCTCTGCCCACCAAATCCAGGGTTCACAGACATTATCAAGATCAGATCAACCGCTGATGCCAGAAGCAAAAGAAAATCCATTCAGAACAATTTTATCGATAGCTAAAGTGCATAATGTTCAGGATGGAACCATTCATATGCAGAAGCCTCACAGTCTAATACATATTCAATTGCACTCAATGGGGTGCCAGGATTAAGGACAACTCCAGCTTTAGCTCCCAAGCTTTTAATCTACAATCAACAGCACGTCGTCGATTAATTGAAAGAAGTTTCTACAAGAAGCATTAAACAGGTAAAACATTCTTACTTGATTGACTGTACGATGCAAATGGATGGTCGAGGATTGCTCACAATGCACACTAACTATATCTGCACCTGCTTTGATGAAATCTGGCACTCTCTGTTCAGGTTCTACTATCATCTGAAATAAGAGCATCTAAAATTTACAGGTGAACTAGATATAAAAAAAAAACATCACTACTGCAAAGGGAAGCAAAAGCGTACAAGATGAACATCCAATGGAAGATCTGTCACAGGGCGCAGAGTGTCAACCACAAGCGGTCCAATTGTAATGTTGGGAACAAAACGACCATCCATCACATCAACATGAATCCAATCACAACCTGCTAACTCTACCGCCTTTACCTGAGAGAAACCGAGAATCCAGCGAAATAGATCAACAAACTGTTAAGCATCCCACAAAAACAGAAGCCCTGGAGGTCATTTTCAAGGAGAGATGCCAAACCTGCTCTCCCAATTTGGTTTAGCAGATAGAATTGATGGAGAAACAATTATATCGCTTTTCGAGAACTTATCAACCCGAGCTGAGGCCTTAACAACACCATGAGTTTTTCTTCTAAGAAAGCTCACATAACAAAACAAAAAAATTTGATTTATGGTTTGGAATGACAAACATTTTTCATACATGTTCGTTCAAGCATTTCCACAACGCACATGGGGCACATTCATATAATCATATACTCTATGAGAAACTACACTACCAAAGGATCACTCAGAATAAAGGGACAACTTTCTCTCCCTCTCTCTCTGATCAATGTTGTAGATTTCTAGCAATCCATCAAAATCATCTAAAACTGTTACCTCGAGGAAGGAAACGAATTGGGCTGGCAAAGAAGCGCCCTTTCCGGTCTAAGACCAACTCCATTGACCAACGAAGCAGCTAAGCTCGACATGTCCAATCGAATTGCAAAATTTTCTCTTTTTCCCAAGAAATATTCAGCTCTCTCTCACTAGTATCCGTATAGATTTGGTGGGTAGTGAGAGAAACCTAAACCTTTGATATCTCCGATCTTCTTCTTCCGTAGCTCTCTCTCTCTCTCAAACAAGAGAAACCCAAAAAAAATCAATACTTTTCTCGGCAAAGATTCGAAAGAAGAGGTCACGTGTGACGTATGGGCTCGTGGGAGATGTAAGCAGCTTATCTCCAATGCTTGGCTCTCCATTGCCGACTTGTGCCTCCCAATAGAGAGATCGTTTCAGATTTGATTTGAGACTTCCTTCCGATTGTTTAGCTCTAAGGGTTACTTTCGTAATTAATTTGTTCCCGGTTCTTATGTCTCGGTACGACGTTTTCCAATACCAATTACCGATCATCGTATCGTCGAACCGGATTTGGTTTGGTGTGGGAGAGGAGAGTAACTCTTTTCAGATATTGCTAAGCAATCCCGATTTTTTCAGACATTGCAACGGTTCCCTTTAGATCTGCAGATTCAGCTGGAACCCAAAAAAAAAAGATTCAGCTCTCACATGAATCTAAATGATGCTATGTAGCAGAAGTATCATAAATGTTGATTACCCAACTGGATTCGAGTTGCTTTGGTCACTCTTCCACGATTAAATCTGTAAATTGCTAATGTGTATTCTGGTTGTTGGGTCGTTAAAGATTACTCTTGGATCTAAAAAGCCTTGGATACTCCAGTTTTTTATAAAAAAATATCATAATTTATAAAACTTAGATCGATTTTTTGTGTGTGTCGGAACTTAGATCGACTTAATTCTCCATTTATAAATAGCAGTTGTTTTTGCTCACTCTAATCGATTCTTTATATTATTTACTATTAATATTCCTTTTTAGGAAGAAATCTAAATTGTATAGATATAAACAAATTATAAAATAAAATAAAAAATTGTATAGATATTTCTCTTTAGGCAAAGCATAGAGGTAATATTCATTTTTTTCTGAACGTCTACTTCATTTTATCCGTTCATACAACATGGGGAAGTTATTGGGAGATTGATTTATGAAGATTTTTAGAGTTTAAGATTCTAGTGTTATTGGTTTGTGGATTTTTACATTCTTAATAGATTTCAATGTTATTCGTTTATGGATTATAACATTCCATTGTTATTGGTTTGATGATTTTTATAATCTAATCAAAATCCATTGTTATTCAAAAAGTTTGTATTTTAATGATTTTATGATTCTGTTAAAATCTAGTGTTATTGGGATATGGATTCTTTACAATTTAACTCATAAAACATGAATTACAAAATACTATCTATATTCCTTGTATTCTCAAAGTTTGTTATAATAGAATTCTTTTATGGATTGTTTAAATACATAAAACTCTTTGCAATTTTAAAAAACTTTTAAAATTCAACAAAACTCTATGCAAATTTGACAAATATGATGACTTTTGAAATCAACAAAACTCTCTATAAATCCAACTCCCAATAACCCCCATAAGTCATTGATTTGCAGCCACACACGTCATATCCCAAACTCCCCCCCCATAAGTCATTGATTTGCACCCACACACGTCATAGAGAAAATTTTATTCATAGACACATTTTGAAACAACAATTACATAAATAGATACATTTGAGTTAAGGCATATTTTGATATACTGTTTGGTGTGTATATTAACATTTATGCCTATCTACTAAGAGATAATTATTTTTCACCATTTTTTTATACTTTTATTATTTTTCATCTCACACACTCTATATATATATATTTTTTAATTCTTTTCATAAAAAAATAATCTACCAATTTTTTTGCACTATCAATTATATTTCTTTTTTTTCTATATTTGATACTAATTTCACAATATTTTTTTATTTACATGTGAGTCGAACCTTGTGGATAGGACAGATGTGTAAATGTATGATCATATAAATGTATATAAATGGATTGATATATATATCAAAACCGAATCTTGATATATATATATATATATATATATATATATATATATATACAAGTATATGTGTGTGTGTGATATGACGATTGATTTACATCCTAAAACACATAAGTGAGTTTGGTTTATAAAAGTGACATGTTATGACTTATGACATATTTTTGTTAATTTATTGGTTGTAAAATATATATATTCTTTTATTTGAAAATAAAACTGTATAAAACTGTTCAAGACATGTCAATTCATTTATTATATAATCATTAACGTTCATTTCTGTATGTACATTACAATTAACATATAAATGATTTTGCTATATATAACACACACACACAAAATACATGTTATTGTTTAAATATTATAATAAATATAATAGAAAAAAATAAGCAAAGAAATTTCTAAAAAGTAGACAAAAATGTAATTTATAATATAGACCATTATGTTATAGCAATGCAAAATTATAATATAAAAAATCCATTTGTTCAGGAAGTTTGGGATTGGAGTAAACGATTTGATGAAATCAAATTTGAATGGATATCAAGAGACGGAAATAAGTCAGCGGACATATTATCAAAGTCAGATATTCCAGATAATTCTACTTTCACTTATTATTCTCTTGTTCCTCATATAATAACTAACACATTACATTCTGATTACATTTGTTCAACCTAATAAAATTAGAAGTTAAAAAAAATATATATATATATATATATATAAAAAATCCATATTATATATGTATATATTAATTATGTATTCCAAAGATTATAAAATAAATAGAAATGAAAATAAAATATATTTTAAAAACTAACAAAGTAAAAAAAATGATAAAACAATGTGATGAAAAGAAAAACAATTAGGGTAATAGTCACTATAAAAATTGAGATATTGGTGGGGTTTTGATATAAGGCGAACAAAATTAACAAGCATATACATACATAAATACATTAAAATGATTATAAATATAGTTTCATGAATTTTGTATAAAATTTTATTATGTTATATGCAATTGTATTTGTACAAGACAAAGATTTGATTATTGTACAAGACAAAGATTTGATTATGTTATATGCAATTGTATTTGTACAAGACAAAAAATCATCAATCAATAAAAAACTGTTCTTATGTTTTACAATAACCGTTGTTCCATTATTCATCAATCAATCACCAAATACAAAATAAAATAAAGATGGCGGATAGGTAATAAGTGTCAAGTCCCTGGGAAGGAGGTTAGGTATACAGAATCTTGGACGGAGCACGTTTTATGAGTCAAACCTCTCAATGACTAACATTGAAATAATAAAAATTTAACAAAAGAATAGATTTAATCTTCTTAACACTATAAATGATCAATAACATTGAAATAATAAAAATTTAACAAAAAAAATAGTTTGCGGCTTGGACCATTTATTCAAAATTCCATTTCTAGTTATTTCTTTCGTCTATGCAATTGCAAATATTAAATGAAAGAAATGGAGTTGACAAAATAAATAAAAAATGGAGTGACCGCAATGTGGGGTTATATTTTGTCTAAACGGATAACAAAATCTATTTTTTTGCCAAATATGGTCTGTAAAATCATGGAATTTCAAGATTTTGCATATTCGAAATTTCTCTTAAGAGAGCGATTGAAATTTTAGTTTTTGGCCTACTTATGGCCAACGATTCCAAGAGTGAACCTTGCAATAGATTTAAATAATTTTCGTAAGAGAACAAAAAAAATTGTTTACAATGTCTATTTATTTCCATCATTATCAAGTTCAACAGTCTATATGCCACTTTAGAAGTCGGGATGAGGATACCCTAGATATAGATTTGGTGTTTTAGCTATACGCACTTGAATCCAGATGAGATTAAAAGATAGATATGTAACTATTACGTATCAATACGTAATTATCAGCAATCAAAGAGAAGGTACAGTCGATAGTTTGAAGATGTTGGAGATGATGCGTGCAAGAAGAGTTGATTCTCAGTTACAAAAACAAAAAAAAAGAGTTGATTCAGGCAGCATGACAGGACAGGAGTTAACGCAGATAAAGAGTTGCTGAGCAAGACATTCGGAGAGATTTTCCATGGTAATTTGTGGCAAACAGCTTTTGGAATAAGATACCTTCAGTGTGTGATAAGTTCGATACTGAATCTTGGGTAGATATATACTAGTTTTGTTGTTTTGATCCTATATAGGCATGTATAAATTAATGGTGATCAAGACACACAAAATCTGTGTGCTGCTGCATATTGAGAGTTTATCAGGCAGAAAGGTTTATTGGTTTCCAAGTTTAGAAGACAAAAGACTGCGTGTGAATTAATTATGTGTGTTCAAGATCTTTCTATGAATGTGAGCAGCCACATAAAAACCAAAGCTCTTTGTATCACATACTACGAGTTATGACGATATCGTTGAATGTTGATTAAACTGGCTTTGTTTGCACACACTATTTTTCGGGTCACAAATCCACTTATGTTAATTCGCTCACTTATTGCTCTTTAGCTTTTGTGTATAATTAAATTATTGTGGACCATATATATATATATACACAAATTGGGAACATAATTTTTTTCTTGTTTGTTTTTATCTATATTCTGGTCTTCGTACCAACGTAGTAATTTTTTGCTATTTTCCAAATTATGTTGAAGAGAAAAAGCTGGTACGGTCTGCCCCACGTTTTCGATTACGAAAGACTTTATGTAAATTAAAAAAAAAACAATATCAATAGACTTTATGAATATTGACCACACAAAAAACTTTATCGATATAGCTTTTGGTTTTCCGAGAAGTTGTATATGATCGGTAGATGATTCGTTTTAAATGAATACAAATTAGCGTAGAATACATTTAGTGGAAATTTTAATATTTTACTAAATGTCCTTAACTTTTTCTTAAGATATTTTGCTGTAACGTTAAAGCAAATATTTCTCTGCAATTAGTTTATTAGAAAAAACAAAAAATATAGTCTTTTTATTCTACTCCACTAGCTTAGTATTCAGTTCATTTATTTGTATCTACCTCTTTATTTGATGGTCACCAGTCCTATCTTTAGAAAAACTTGTTTTTTCTGTAATCCCAAAAAAAAAAAAAAAACTCATCTTAAAATAAATGAGATATATCATATATGCGCAAAAGTCACTTTATTCAAGTTTCAATTATATTATAACACTTTTAAATTGTGTAAAAACAAGTTAATGTTTTCTCTTGTCAAATGATGATTTTGTCTATATTTTTTATTGATCTGTATAATGTATATTTTTATTGATATGTGTAATGTACAATATTGTACAGGCTTACGATTGAAAACTCAACGCGTGAACAGTATAGTATAACACTTTTCAAAAAATGAAAAAACTTAAAAAGTACTTGTAGATACAAGATTCCCTTAAAAAGCTTCATCGACTTTATTGGTAAGATATATTTTTTTGTGTGGAGACTCTCCATCAAAAATCTAAAATGTGCTATATTTTTCCTCCAATGTTTTTGGTTACACGGCTCAAATAATATAGCGTTTGGACTTTAAATCAAACTAGATTCTAATCCGCGCAAGATAAATTGTTTTATAGAGTTAATGTATTAAAATATTTTTTATAACAAATTTATTATGTTATATTTCAGGTAAATTATCACATTAAAGATTATATTATACTATCAATTTGTTTTTTTTAATGCATAAAATTTGATATTTTCAAGTTAAAATTTCAAAAATCTAGTATGATTATTATTATGATTTAATTTAAAATAAGAAAATTTAGTGCAATTTAAACAATCTCGTTTGATATTTTCAACTTAAAATTTCTAAAATCTATTTTGATTTAATATTTAATGCTAGAACTAATTTATGACATAATGCTAGATCTACTTTAACTTCTTCTAGTGCCATTTGGTTAACTTTATTTTTTTTCCAAATAAAATGCTCGACAAACTGAGTTAGAGGAATAGAGTTGATTGGGTTTTTTATTTGAAATTTTACATTAAAAATATAAAATGACATTTTTGTGGTGAAAACAAATAAATCTTAAATTGAGTATTACGAAAGAAAAGATCTAATAATAAATAACATGTTTGATATTTAAATATAAAGAATAATTATATATAATGGAATTAAGAAAATGCAAGCTTTATTTAATATTTACTTTCAAAAGGACGTCTTAAAATATAAAAACAGTTACTAAAAAAAACTCGTGTCTCTCGCAAATCAAATACTAATTGATCACGGGATCACATGCATGGTTCTCTAACTATGAGAATCCCTTATTGGATATATATAGTATAGTAATAACTTGTAAAACCCTATTCTTAAGCTTGATAAACCATGAAATTAACCGGTCAACTAAAGTCCGGTAAGCAACCAACGGATCATATGAAGTTCTTGTCGTCGTAACCTTGGTTCGTGTCATAAACAAAATCGGAATAGTCAACAAGATAGTTGGACCAACCGGTTCTGTTTCGCATCATATTGCATGTCTTCATCAACGCTTGTTGATGAGACATCAGACATAAGGAGATATTGATTATATCCCCCAATGTTCTCGGTTTCTTCGCCTTCGTTGTTAATAAATTGCTCGAGAATCTGCGAGAAATCGTATCCGGAATTGTTGAAATCAAAGTTCATGCCGATATCTTCCTCCATATGATCAATTATGTGTTCAGATGACTGCGCGAATGGATCAAATTCGTCCACATGAAATTGACTAGTTTCGGAAAAGTCATCATTGAGACATGGAGACAGTGTTGTAGAGCTGATCAGCAAGGTTCCTTCAATGGACGCTAATAAGATCTTTCCAATGGAAGCAGCCCTAGTTGCAACTTTGTTTAACACTTTTGATGTAGAACTCGATCTCTTAAAACAGCGTTTCTTGGAGCTCAAGGAACCATCAATTTTGGGTGTCTCATCACTGCTGCTTATATCCGGTAGATTGCAAGAGCTTGAAGATGTAGGAAGAGATTTTGGAGACATAGAACCTGAGTGTGACTGCTCATCCGAGTTTCCGAGGTTTGAGTCGTCATCTTGGAACTCAGAAGTCTTGAGCGTAGCCGGACTAGGGTTAGAGGCACGTGGCTTGTGGGTCACGGGATCAATACCTTGATCGATAAGGCGTTTTTTAAGATGTGTGTTCCAATAGTTCTTGATCTCGTTGTCTGTCCTTTTGGGCAAATGTCTCGCTATGACCGACCACCTATATTAATTAAGGACGAAGAAAAGAAGAATATATCAAAACTAATTTGATCATGTGCGGTGTGCTAAAACTTACAATATACTCCCCTGTTTCATAATTATTATTTTTTGTTACAGTTTTGACACAAAGTAAGAAACATGTTAGAAAGTCCATAATATTTTTATAAAAAATAAGTTTTTCATCCTTGGTATTTTGTTCCAATTAGTTTTTTGTAAATCAACTTTGACTTAAGGTTAAATTAGATATGTTATGTTATAATGAAAAAAACTAAAAGGACATTTGTATTAAAAATGAAAAATAACGTTAAAACAATGCTTAATTTAAGATTGAGGAGATATGAATTTTGACAAGTATATTACTTGTTGCCACGGGAAGCGTGAAGCATGATGATAATCTGCTCCTCCTCGTAGCTAAATTCTCCTCTCTTGATATCCGGTTTCAAATAGTTAGCCCAACGCAATCTACAACTTTTTCCACATCGTTTTAAACCTAAACACCATAGCGATATAAACATCAATTCGACCATATATATACATAATGCATGTGTTTAACTATAAACTATATAGATTATGTATGTGTCTATATAATATACCAGCTTTTTGGGGAATGTCACGCCAGCCTCCTTCGCCATGTTCATGAATGTAAGAGATGAGTCTCTTGTCTTCTTCGGCGGTCCATGCTCCTTTCTTCAGCCCTTCTCCTACACAACATGGCTTTCTTGACATTTTTTTTTCTTTTTCCTCTGATATGATTATAATATCTATAGATATACGTACAAACTATAGAAAAAGAAAAGGAAGAAGAAAGGAAGAAATGTCGTCTAATTTATGGCAAGAGACTAATAGATCTGTTGAGTAGAACTCTGATGCATCTGAATATGAAACTAACTGAGAAACTATGGTATATCGTTGAATGATTATGTGTTTTCATTTTCGGTAACATTTGAAAACGATAATAAAAAAATAAAAAAAGTTGAAGGATATATATCAAAGATCTAAGACATTGCGAGCTACTTCTCTATACTGAATAATTTTTTATATCTATGAGTATATATATTTATATAAGCCCTATAATGGACTCGCGCGTGTCAAAATACTTTTAAAAACCACGTAAATATATAAATAAATAAATACAAATAATAATAACAATATTAACTCATCAAAGGTGTGGTGACCGTATCTTTTATGGAGGGACTGGAGCTGTTCAAATGGTTTGTGAGAGACTAATTATGGAATGATTTTGATAATTAAATTCATAATTACGGTGCCGACCAAAAAATAAGATCACAAATATGGTTATCATATCATTTTATTAGAGTTGATTTGGTAAATAACACGTGAGTTTTGTTAGTTTTTTAACACTTAATTTATTGTTCATAATTTTTAACACTTTTGTTACTGTTGATAACAATTTAGCATATGTATAATATGATGTGTACAATACACAAGAAATAGAAAGAAATATATTTTCGTATTTTACAGGTTAAAAGATTTTTTTTTAAAAGTGCTATAAAACTAGGGTGAATTGCAACAATATTACATTTGGGTGAGCTATTTAGGTGACTAACATCTGAAAGCAGTCAATTGAATTTCTAACAATAGTCAACTGCCCAGAATAAGGGGAAATCTCGGAAATAACCTTGCTTCCTTCTTGTGGACATTGCTTTTTGCAGGCTCGGACAGCGACAAGTCGATTGAAAAAGGTGAAGAAGCTAGTGTTTGCGTTGGTCGATAGCAGGGGGAACTTTTCGCTCCTTTTTCGTTTTGTGTGTACGATGACTAGGTTATTTTCGAAATTTGTGTAAGCAACTAGGTTATTTTCTTCAATCTCATAAATAGCCGCTTACAATGTTGTCCACCATCGCCGCTCAGCAAATTCCTCACGATTTTAGGGTTAGTCTATTTCTGGGTAATTTTATGTCTATTTTGAAATTGTAGTTGGTTACTTGACTTTTCTGAAACTTTGGTTGCAGATGGTTGGGCGACAAATTGTTTTACTTGTGAAAGGGAAATGGTTTGAAGACCCAAGTAGTGTTTGGACATTCCTCACAGAGAAAACATGAAATAGCCGAGGTGTTTTCCTAAGTTCAAAGATGAAATATATGGAGGTTGTCAATCTGGTGAAGGAGAAGATGGAGTTAAACGAACACGCAGTCGTCGCCCTCACCTATCAATGGCCTCAATACATGCTCATGGATGATGGGAAAGATGCACCGCCGGTTTCTATTCGCTGTGACGACGATGTTTCTTTGTTTGTGGAAATGCGCTCTGAGATAGAGCAGCTGAACCTATGCGTTACTGTGGAGGAAGGGATGACTGAGAGTGCGAATGAAAGAGCTTTGGTAGTATTTGTAAACAGTGAAGAGGATGATGGTAAGTTAGCAAATACTCATGCTTATAGTGAACTCGTTTATTTTTGCTAAATAGTTGACTATTCTATTGGTTTTGGCAGAGTCCTTAACTTTGGTTGGGGATATATCCGTATTAAGTAGTCAGCTACTTTTAAATGACTATTAATCTATAATTTGGGGGGGGGGGGGGGGGGGGGTTAACGATTCAAATAGTCGAGTATATTGAATTAACTTCTAGGTCCGTGTAGACAACACTTTCTATTTGACTATAAAGATGTGGTAATTTATATGTTGTCAGCACGGGGAATATTCGTCTATTTGGATGAGTAACTACTAACAACCATTTTCAATTTTATAAGGGTGTGAAAAGCTGGACGAGTTGGCTGCAATTAGTCTTGCTGGTGAAGAGGTGGATTTTCACACAGGTATTGATGATGAATCAGCTGAGGAGAACGATAAAGAGTTGCATGATTTTGCAGTGGATGAAACTGTTGAGGGAAACAATGTCGTTGACTCCGACTTTGAAGGGGATGTTGAAGGTCCACATAAGGGTGAAAGTAGCCGTCAATCAATTAGGTTCATCTGCGCACAAGAGACAATTAATGGTGTTTTCTCTGATCCCGAAGAGGTTCCCGCTATGTTTGGAAGGAATGCTCCGCCAATTGTGGATGAAATTTCGGATGACAGTAATAGTTAACTACCTGTATGTAAATATATTATATATCTTTGTAGTTGTATACTAAAGTGATGTATTGTATATGAATATTTATGGTTACAGGGATCGACAGTGCATTGAGAGATGTTCGGTACGAGGGTGATGAGATTTTTGTTGGCCGAATATTCAGAAACAAAATGGAGTGCAAAATCAAAATGACTATACACGCAATCAACAGAAAATTCCATTTTAGGACAGCGCGTTCCACACCAAACTACATGGAATTATTGTGTGTGAATCAAACATGCCCTTGGCGTGTTTACGCTTCCTTGATGGACGCATCCGGTAATTTCCAGATTAAGAAGGGCAAATTCATACACATGTGCCCCATTGACGATCGGCGACAATATCACAGGAAAGCAACTACGCAGGTTATAGGAGAGTTGATACAAACAAGATTTGTGGTAGGACTAGCAGGCCCAGGTCCAATTGAGATTCAACGAATCATGTTTCAGGAGTTCCAGGTTAATATCTCCTACTGGAAGGCATGGCGCTGCCGTGAAGTTACTGTCGAAAAAGCTTCTGGCTCAGTCTCAGGAAGTTTTGCATTGCTACCATCATATATTGAAAATTTGCAAATCTCAAACCCGGGAACCGTTTGCATAACAGAGTTTGCGGTGGACAAGAATGGTTGTAAAAGGTTTAAGTATCTATTTATCTCGTTTGCTGCCTCCATTGCCGGTCTAAAGTACTTAAGGCATGTTGTTTTGATCGATGGCACACATCTTGTTGGGCGGTATGGTGGATGTCTTATATGTGCTAGTGCACAAGATGAGAACTTCCAAATCTTTCCCATTGCTTATGCTGTAGTCGACAGCGAGAATGACGCATCATACGAATGGTTTTTCAATTGTCTGCAAACAATCATAACAAATGACAGAGGGGTAATGTTTATTTCAGACCGACACTCAAGCATTTACTCGGGCCTAAGGAAGGTACGAAAGACTACATGTTTATAACAGATAGTCCACTATATGTAATCATATTCGAAAGATAGTCCTTTATTGAAAAGATAGTCCACTATATGTAGTCATATTCGTACCATATAATATTTATATAACAATATGCGTATAAATATACAACTATCTTTATTTGATTGTAGGTGTATCCTTCGGCAAGACATGGTGCTTGTTTAGTTCATCTAGCAAGGAGCGTGACAACAAGATTTAAAGAGAATCGTTTGCCTTCATTAATGGTCCGTGCGGCAAAGGCTTACACAGTGTATGAGTTTACCCAAATTTTTGCGGATCTGCAAACCATTAGCCCTAGTTGTGCCGAATATTTAATTGATTTAGGACTACCACACTGGACAAGAGCCTATTGCATTGGTGAACGATACAACCTAATGACAACAAACGTTGCTGAGTCTTTGAATAAAGTATTGAAGGAATGTAGGGAGTTCCCACTAATCTCCATGCTTGAGGCCATACGGATGAGTCTTATAGGTTGGTTTGTAAGGAGGAGAGCTGCATGCTCCTCTGAGACACATCCTCTTACCCCGAAAGTGCGAGAGGTAATTGACGACAACTTCTATGGAAGCACAGAGATGAAGGTAATTGACTGAATAAATAATATAGTCTAAAACGATATTGATATATTAGTAGGTGACTACGTGAATTTCTTGTTGTAGTCATATTTGAGGTTATTGACTATTTTGTAAATGTAGGTGGTTGTCGTTAACAAATATGGGTTTGAAGTTTATAACCGAAAGGGGCACAGGTTCGAAGTCAACCTAGAATCTAAAACATGCAGCTGCAGGGAGTTTCAAATGCTGCTTATACCATGTTCTCACGCTTTGGCTGCTGCTTCTAAAACAAACATTCCAATCGAAAAACTTGTGGGGGAGGTGTACACAACAGGTTTTAGGAGATCCCTTTATGAAGGACTTTTCCACCCAGTACCAACTCCTGTAACTTCTGGTGAGGTGGAACTGCTTCCTCCGATAATGCGTCGTCCACCTGGACGTCCAAAGAAACTCAGAATCCCATCGCGTGGAGAATTCAAGGTAAATATGTAGTTTGCTAATCCATGATATTTAATGAAAGACTAGAGTAGTTGCATATTTCATGATTCTTCATGATAGAGACAAATTTCGCTATCTACTGTGAATATGTAGTTGGCTACATCATTATTAGAAAGCGAAGAAGGTTAATTGTAGATGGCTATTAGAAGTTACTTCATGATATACTAAAGTAGCTGGCTATTTACTGTAAATATATAGTCATATACTTTAAGATAGACATAGTAATCTCTCCGTTTTATTTTTATGACTCAGCGACGTTCGAGGAAAGCGGCCCGACTTTGCACTAGGTGCCTTGGTCGGGGTCACAACAAAGCCTCTTGCAAGCTCCCTGTGTGTGAAAGATGAACACGAATAGAAGGGATTTTTTGTTATTGCCATGGGAGAGTAGAAGATGATGCACTTCAAAATAGCTCTTGGTGTTTCGTATATCATTGGGGAATATAAATGTGATATTTTGAGGGAATTTTTTGACTACAATGCATCGTTAATTTTGGATATTGTTTCATATTTTTGCTTTTGGATTTTGAACTGATTGTTGTATTTCACTCAAACTCCCTTAAATTATAATGTGGCATTCAGATACTTTTATTCTTTGTAGTCCACACGAACATATTCATAAAATACCTACATATTAATTGTGAATTATATATCACAAAACTCCATAACTGATTCACAGTATAGGAGTAGTTGACTACTTAACAAAAAAGGAAAAAAAGACAAAAATACAAATTGATAGACATAAACTTTCTAAAACATATGTAAATTAAATATAAAAAGTAGATAAGTTTCTTAGTTCCTAATAATATGTGGCTACATAGATATAGTCAACATCTGACATACATAATAGGTTAGACCTCTACGACGTCAACATACATAAGAGGTTCGAGCTCAACGATTTTAGGACTTAGGGGGTTCTACCTAGGCCTGGGCACGGGGCGGGTACCCGCTTATTTTGGCCGACTTGCTACTTGACCCGCCCCGTACGGGTAATAAAAATATTGACCCGTACTTGGACCTACAAAAATGGGTACCCGCTGATTCAAGGTACCCGCCCAGATTTTTGATACTTGCGGGTACCTTGACCCGTACTCGTACTTGCAAGTACGGGTCCCCGTTCAACAAGTAATTACATTACTTGCCTTGTTTTCCATTACTTGCCTTGTTTTTTTCCATTACTTGCCTTGTTTTTTCCATTACTTGTCTTGCTTTTTCAATTACTTGTCTTGTTTTCCATTACTTGCCTTGCTTTTTCCATTACTTGTCTTGTCTTGGGTACAAGTAGCAAACCGGGTAACGGAGAACAAGCCGGGTAACGGAAACAAGCCGGGTAACGGGACAAGTAGTCAAAAAATATTTTCGCCTTGGACTTGTCCCGTTACTTGCAAGTAGTTGGTTAACTCGCCTTGATACTTGGCTTGGACGAGTCGAGTACCCGGTTTTACAGGCCGAGTATGGGACGGGTCGATCGGGTCGGGCGGGTAACGAGTACTGATGCCCAGGGCTAGTTCCACCTCAGCTAGAAGATCGACTGCGTACTTTAGTGATGCATCACGAACCTCATTTACAGTAATAGCAATGTCAAATGTCATATTTCCAGCGTGTAACTCAATTAGCATGAGTGTCATAACACCGCTGTGAACTGCAAGAATAGTATAAGTACGTAAGAAACTCTTCGAAAGGGTAAACAACTATACTCTTTCAATCCTGAAAAACGAATAAACAAGGTTTCTTAGGTGAATATTAAGTAGATGACTATTAAAGTGATTCGCAAATTTACCTGAGGCTTCTGACTGAGGAACATGATTCTGTATTAAGATTTGGAACGCCAGAAGTGTATCATCATTCATCTCTGAATTGTAAGCCACTGACCTGATGAAGTGTGGTAGAGATTGAGCAAGAGGTGCTATGGCAGTCTTAAGCTTCAGCTCCTTAACCGACTTAAGGCAGTTCAGAACAGTTATCTCGTGAGTCTCGAAATTGATGCACAGACCAACCCAATGCTTTCGATCAATTAAGTAGGGGCGGTAGATACAAGCTATCTCTGTGTACCATGCCCGCCTGGATTTGACATAACTAAGGGATCCGATGGGAATCCCAACTTTCTTCTTCGAAGGTTTTAGATACAGTGAGTGGAGCTTTACGATTTCATTGATAAAACCGAACTAGACGAAATCATATTTTTTTGGGATCTTCTTTGTTTCTCAACAATTGATCACGGAAACAGTTAATTAGAGCGTCAAAAGCCTAGAAAAAAACGCGAAGTAGATGGTTATTTTGGGAAAAAGTAGACATATACATTGATTATTAAAAGTAGACGACTATGTAAGAGTGGCCTTAATATTACCAGGGGGAAATTGAATATGTAAGGGAGATGATTTCTTTAAATGTTTTCACTGATAGGTGAAGCCCGTTCCAGATTGGAAATTGACTAACAAGGATAGAACAAAAATGTTAATAAGTATAGCAAAGGGTAGCGTTACGAAAACAAAAAATGTCTTACTCACATGGGTTCTTCAAGCCTCGCATTGAGAACTTCTATTTGTTGAATGTCTGGTCTTTGGAACATCTTTGAGAGCTCATCTGGTTTTTCAATCTTTCTTTGCCGTTTCGCCGGGAGTACATAGTCTACCATAAAATTTGGAGCAGCCCTTGGTCGACCACTTTTACGTATTAGTGGATGGGTATCTGGCAATATGGTCTCTTCTTTTTCCTGGTTTGAGGTCAATTTTTTCTCTTCTTGTGTTAGGCCAAGAGAAAAATCGGGAGCAGCGACATCAATTGGAGCAAGTAGTTCCTGTTTACAGATATATAAAACGATTATTTAAATACATGACTATATAATTATGGTAGTTATATAAAAAGTGGTAAACTAACCTCTTTCTCGTTAGTATCCCCGGGCTTGTCAGACAATGGGTGTGTATTGTCCTCCATGTCCTGGTTATAATTATGAATAGTTGACTATTACAAAGTAGACAAATACTTGATTGTTAAAAAGTAGACGGTTATATGTATGACTCAAAATTAATTTCGGGGGGTAAAGTATTAATTGTTAGTAGTACACTATGTATTAAATGTAGTTATATGAAAAGTAGTCTACTTTTATTTACAAATGCTAGTAAACTAAAGTACATGACTATATAATTATGGTAGTTATATAAAAGGTAGTCGACTAACCTCTTTCTCGTTAGTATCTCTGGATTTGTCAGACAATGAGTGTGTATTGTCATCCATATCCTGGTTATAGTCATGAATAGTTGACTATTACAAAGTAGACATATACTTGATTGTTAAAAAGTATACGGTTATATGTATGACTCAAAATTAATTCCGGGGGGTAAAATATTAATTGTTAGTAGTACACTATGTATTAAATGTAGTTATATGAAAAGTAGTCTACTTTTATTTACAAATGCTAGTAAGCTAACCTCTTTCTCGTTAGTATCCGCGGGCTTGTCAGACAATGGGTGTGTATTGTCCTCCATGTCCTGGTTAAAATCATGAATAGTTGACTATTACAAAGTAGACAGATACTTGATTGTTAAAAAGTAGACGGTTATATGTATGACTCAAAATTAATTTCGGGGGGTAAAGTATTAATTATTAGTAGTACACTATGTATTAAATGTAGTTATATGAAAAGTAGTATACTTTTATTTACATATGCTAGTAAACTAAAGTACATGACTATATAATTATGGTAGTTACATAAAAAGTAGTCGACTAACCTCTTTTTCGTTAGTATCCCCGGGCTTGTCAGATAATGGGTGTGTATTGTCCTCTATGTCCTGGTTATAGTCATGAATATTTGACTATTAAAAAGTAGACATATACTTGATTGTTAAAAAGTAGACGGTTATATGTATGAATCAAAATTAATGGGGGTTTAAAGAAAATTACCTCGTCAGTAATAGGTCAAATTTCAGAAAGAACAGAAGATATCATGTTATTAGCGATTGTCGCTTCATCGAGTACAACATCCCCATCCTTGCCATGCTGATGGTCATTACCATCTTGTAAATCAAGTCCAACCTCCACAGACTTCCCATCCTCTCTAGCATTTAGAACCATATCATTGTTTCAATCCTCATTAACAGATTCATTCTTGTTTGAAGCATCAGATTCATTTGTGCGCCGCTTTCTGTTGGAATCCTTGTCTTTGTTAGATTCTTCTCCATTGGAGGTATCATTATCTGAAATTTGCTCATCATTTGCAAGCGATGTCTTCTGACTTATATTAAGTTTGCTAACAACAAGAGCAAACTGAGCTATTGCTGATGCAACTTCGGTCCGTAGAAGGGCAAAATCAGCTTTCAAAGTAGTGACCTCTTTTAGAACAAGGGCATTGGCAGCAACCACCTTATGAAAAAAGGCTGACGCAGCAGAATCTACTAAGACCTCGGCATTCACATCAGAATTCTGCACTTTTTGGACCGTTGATGTTTGGGTCGTTGTTGTTTGTGCCTTTGTTGGTTTAATATTGTCACATGCCCTTACCCCGCCAGTCCATGAATCGTTTGTGAATATATCGCAACGATTTATTGCATCCATTAAGTTGTCAACCTGGTGGTCTTCTTCTTCATCCGAGAAGATCATCTCTGTATTGTCAAACACATTGTTCGTGTCTTCAAGTATTGGCTTCACAAAAACCTGTTACAAAGTGGAGGAAATAGTTGTCTATTAAAAGCATATGAAGTTGATGAATATTATAAGATGTGTCTATAGTCGACTATTACTGAAATGAATTATGTAGTTTACTATTTAGATGTGGGGGAAATATATGTCTATTATTTACGGAATACAAATATAGAAATAGATGATTATTAATGAAATGCTTTATTTGTAGAGTTATGTGAAATGGTAGTAGTAATTGTAGTTAAGGTTCCCTTGTAGTTAACCATTTGTATAAAAAGAAAATAGTTGTAATAAAACTTATAGTTGGATACCTTGTGCTCTGTGTCAAGAAACTTCATGTAAGGCATGGAGATGTTGATTGGCTTATGAGCACTAGGCCGTAGTATTGGAACTTCATCTTCTTCGTCTTCATCATCCGCCAAACTGGGTTTTAGAGACTTTCCCTTCACATCCTTTGACAATATGATGGGAGCGCAATTTAATACAACCATCTGTAATCCGTGTGTGAAGCCCTGGAATGCACAAGTTGTTTGGCAAAGGTTTAACAAGGTGGCACACATTTTTTAATACTTTCCATGGTCTGGTCAAACGACTTGCGACCCCAAGGGTAAATAAGAAATGCGTCCAAATCCTTAACCATCCAGATGTGTTC
The DNA here is from genome assembly GCA_030161315.1 of Eutrema japonicum. Taxonomy (NCBI): domain Eukaryota; kingdom Viridiplantae; phylum Streptophyta; class Magnoliopsida; order Brassicales; family Brassicaceae; genus Eutrema; species Eutrema japonicum. Next base: position 53,916,020 of record BSQW01000005.1, on the reverse strand, counting down.
CCCATTGATTTTAGTATTCTTAGAAGTAGGAAAGAGAACTCCATCGACAAGCAAAAGACAAGCTAGCCTGAATCTTGTGTCTTTTTCTTTGTACGGCATGCCTAAAAGCGTGTTCAATATCCATTGCGGAGTTGCGTTATTCTCTTTACCAAATAATTGTTGCGTGTACTTTTTTATTTTATCTTCATCAACTGGCGCAGAAACTGGCAATTTGGAGCAATGAAAACCTGTAACAATAGCAAACTCTCTGATTGAGAAGCGAATTGGCTGACCCGTAAATAGACACCATATCTCCTTCTTTTTTTCGTAACGAGCTGCCTAGACAACATGAAGTGAAGGAATCTGACGGAAGATGTGATCTTGTTAGCAGCTTCAATCAGTTGGCCGAATTGGGACTCCCTAAGCGTCTCCATGTGGTCATCTTCTAGTGCAAAGGTAATGGCGTCAAGATAATTAAGCTGAAAGTAGGTGTTGACCTTCTTTTTTACAGGCTCATTGCATAATTGGAAGAGCCTCTCCGGCAACAGGCTCATTGTGTAGTCACTGGTAACATAAAACACAAGGAGATTAGTAAGTACGAAATGGCAGGTAACTATCTTTGCTAACTATCTATGAAATAGGGACTAATTAACCAATGGGTAGATAACTATTTAGCGTTGCCTATGTAATTTCTACTAGGTAACTATCTTTGCATACGCCAAAGAAAATAAGTTTAAGAAATAGTTAACTAGTTTGTTTCTGCGAAAATATGATACACATTAACCTATGGTTTAGGCAAGCAAAATGATTTAAATCGATACACATTAACCAAGGGATTATGCAAGCAAAATGTTTAAACGGCGGCGGTACTAATTGTATAACTAGGGTTTTATGAACTTACCCTAGAAGAAAAGCGGCGGAAGTACGGGGTTTGTCCTCGGTAGGCGATATCCGATGACGAGTTCGGAATCGGGTGAAGCGGCGATCAAAAAGAAGATAGACGATTAAGCAAAGCAGAAGAGGAAGAGGAAAGAGAAGATTAAGAAAAGCAGAAGAGGAATTGGAAAGAGAAAGAACAAAAGTAAAGGGAACCGTAGAAGAGAAAGAGAAAACGTTATTTTGTTTTGTTTTAATTTTGAAAAAGTTTGTAGCATTTATCGAGGCAGTTGTCAGACTCAAATAAAATGCGCAACGTTATTGATCTAAAGAAGTGATACTGTGAATAATATATTAGTAGGTGAATATATAAGGGAATAGTTGTCTATTGGATTGTAAACCTTTAACAACTCAAATTTTATTGATACTATAAATAATATATTAATAGGTGAATATATAAGGGAATAGTTGTCTATTGGATTGTAAACCTTTAACAACTAAAATGATAGACGAATTATAAATAATATATTAGTAGGTGAATATATAAGGGAATAGTTGTCTATTGTATTGTAAACCTTTAACAACTAAAATGATAGACGAACTATAAATAAAAAGGTAGACAAAATTTATAACGATAGCCAAAATATAAATAAAAGGGTAGACAAAACAACAAAAGACAAACTACAAATAGAAATACAAATAGCCTACTACTAATAAGAAGTTAAGCATTTAAAATAGTCTACTGTAATTTGGGGACTACGATAAGGGTTTATTACGACATGAAACATTCAATTGTATTGAAAGGTGAATTCAATCCCTCAACAATTGGTACTGAGTATAAAGATAGCACTCCTCACAGCATAGCATCGTATGCTTCAAACCGCATTTAGGGAGTTCATCTAGGACGTTGGGCAGGTTAAGTGGCCTATCACATCGCATGTTGGTGATGGTATCCATGACCTCCTCACCCATATCGATCATGTAATTCATGCGGGATCTCTAGCCAACTACACGGTCTAACAGTTGGAGGGCTCTTGGATATTGACCATATGCGATGACCAATATTGCAAACATATAGGTCGCATGATCAATACCCGCTTTAGAAGCCATGTTAAAATACCTAACAGCATCCTCAAGGTCGACGGCAACTAGCATTCTGCTCAGTTCACACAGGTACAATGCCTTAGGATTACCTGATTTGATTGCCAGATCAAAAAAGGTAGGGTAGCGATAAATTAAGGTGGTGTCTTCAACAAAGTTAGATAGGTTGAGCTCCCTCATGACAAATGGGTCATTCAATGTTTCATTTAGCAGCTTACACGAACATCCAAAGCAACAAGCGTCTTTTGCATATTGTCTTCCCACCCTTACTAGCACATCATCGAGTACATATTGTATTTGATGAAACTCATTAGTTTGATAGGGTGTGGCATACCGTGGATTAGACTCCATGTTTCTAAAGAATTAGATAGTCAATTAGTCTCAAGGTGGGTATAAATAGTCAATTAGTATAAGGTGAAATAAAATATTTAACTACTAGACACCAACTGCATGTAGTAGTCAACTATATATAAGCACCTATTATAGATAACTATGACATAAAATATTTAACGACTAGGCATCAACTATTTTAGAGAAACACAATATTGAGTATATGACAAAGGAAAGACGAGTATTTTGGGTCGAAGATGGAGTATGAAATTCAGATCTAGTCTCTTTGTCTGAAATTCAGATCTATTCAAAACAGAGTCATATCTAGTGTATCCCATACAAATCGGACCTAACAAACCACCAAACCAAACAAACCCACTTACCAGAACAAGAGTTTTCCTGACCTCGAAATCAGTTTGCTTTCAGAGAAGAGAGAGAACGAAGATTCGAGACGGCTAATCAGGAGCGTGAGGGATAATTGTAACAATGGAGAGCGAAGATATGAGAGAGAATAAAGGTCCCGAGAATGAAATGGCGAGAGAAACAAATGCAGGAATCGTTTGCAGGAAACAAATGCAGGAATCGTTTGCAGGAAACAAATGCAGGAATCGTTTTCTCTTTCATATGGAAGAAAGAGAAAAAGAAAAAGATTTGAATATGAAGAAAGAGAAAACGATGAGTGAATAGAAGAAAGAGAAAATGTCAGAATAGATGAAAAAAGGGGATGTTATAGATGAGTTATAGTGTATGGTGTAAAGTGGCTGAGGGGCTGAGGGGTTATACCTTTATTGTGTAAAGTGGCTGAGGGGTTATAGTGTATTTACACAACCCTTACTTTTGAATAAAAAAATCTGGTTTTATTTATTTAATTTGTGTCCAAATTTATGTTATCCCAACTAGTTTCCCATAAAACTAACTAAAAGTATAAATAAGTTTCTATTCTTGCAAATATGTCAAATAACAATGGAGAACATCGTATTTAAGAAAATTACAATTGTATAAGTTGTTATTTCCAAATGACAAAAAGGTATTACACTAGCTACAAGAAAACATATGAAATTTTTGTCGGGAATTCATATGTTTTTTATAATGTTAGCAAAATTTAGTAGAAAATTTAGAACGTAATTTTATTAAATATACAATTAAAATTATATTCATATGGTATTATCATAAATGGATATATCATTATTTAACACATTATATAATAATATAGAATCACAAAATAATTGTTGCACCTGGAAATACAACGGTTAAAATTTGTAAATAGAATAAGCGGAAGACTTTGGCTTATCTTTTAAAAAAGAAGAATCGAGTGACTATCGAGCAGTAAAAAGAGAGTTTGTTGCTCGATGAGAACATACATGATCTGATAACGATTTGGACAGAGTTTTTGTGGAGCAAAATGGTTTAGTATTTCGATTCTCAAAAGCGATTTACAAGAACAAGAACAAAGAAAAGACAAATGTTTGAGTCTAGAGCTAAGTTGTAGTTGAGAGTGGTGTAGATAGTTGGATTTTGGTCCTCTTGCTCTTTGCCTTTGTCCTTGTTTTATACTCTGAGATCGTGTTTAAAGTCTATGTTTACTTTTTCTGATTTTTCATAAATGGTCTTTAATTCCGAGGCTCCGGCCGTTACGTTTAGACCACTTAACTCACCGGTTTGAACGAATCTTTGGTCTTGGGGTGGTTGACTAACGGTTCTGCATTTAATCTCCTTTGACCGTAGATGTTCACTCCGATTGGTATTTCACCTCGTTTGACTTTTTTAACTTCAACGGATTTTTTTATCATATATTTATTGGTCCCAACTGAGTCAGGATTTTAACCCCACAATAATAAATGATATATTTATATGACAACAATATAAGTTTATTTGATAAATTTTATGTGTATATAGAAAATTAAAATGTTATAAAAAAGGATCATGCATTTTGTAACAATTAAATAATATAGGTAAAAGTGTAAAACCATGTAGAACATGTTATCAAAAGATTTCCTGCAATTCTTTCTCTAGCTATTTTCTTACTTGTTACAATCAATTGTGGATTCAATGCAATAATTGTTATGAATGTTTGATAGATTATTTTTATTGGACAAATAAACACCTTTGTCATTTTCTTAATTATGAATTCGTATCTATTGCTAATAAATGCAAATATTTGTTATTAACTATATATATATATACTATATACTAGTATTAAAACATAAGTACTTTTGTAATGTATTTTTTATATATTTTTTATTTTTAAAAATAAATTGAACCTTTTACCAAACATATATTAAACATGTTATTAAATATTTTTTAAAATTTATTATAAATTTAAAAATTATAAATTAAATATATCTAAATCAATAACATTTAGATTAATTTTTATTCTTCATTTTACAATTTATATATTATTTTAAAAAAAAAATATTTCGGATACAAAAGTTTAGAATTTAGTTCTATATGATTAATCATCACGTTTTCGTTTTCAGCATCGGTCCTATTTGTTTGCCACTTCGGGAGTCACTAGGTAGGTAGCTGAGCTCTAGTAGCTGTATATAAAATTCAAATAAAGTTATTTTACTCTATTATTAATGTTCGTTTCTTCTCATCTCACTTGGCCTTCTCTATTGTTTCTTTCTTAAGAAATCTATTAGTTACGCCTCTTCGGAACTTGCAGAGTTAACTCAAAACAGTCACCACAGAACAAAAAATTACACATAAATAGCTACATAATAAGTTTTGTGGATTTACAATTCAAGATTGATTGATAATAACTACATTGGCACATATTTTATATATACTATTTTAGATTCCATCAAATTTTCAATGTAAAATTACTAGAGATGATGACTTTCCGAAATATTTCGAATTCCACTATAAAATATATCCTACTTGGTCAATAAATTTGAATTCTGATACCAGTTTGATAAATTTTCAACTCAAAATAAATTGACTAATATCATTTATACTACTCTAGGTCTCATCAAACTTTGGATGTTGAATTCATAACAATAATGTATATTTTTTATAAAATCAAATCATTATATATAAAATCACATACTACAATTTTGCTTAAACCAATCTCAACTTTCCAATAAAACCGATTAGACGCAATCTATTTTAATTTTTTTTGGTAGACGCTTGTTAAACGTTTGAAATTGGCCAACCATCTAATAATGAATGCAATATAGATATAATAACTATTAAAATTTAACTAATTTCGTATAGCTTTTCAGTTACATGAACTATGTTTTTCAAATATAATTTTATTACCGATAGTTTTTTTAAAAAAAATTCTGATTTGTTTTTCAAATAAAACCACCACCTCTAATTGGTCGATAAAAGTAAATCGTACAAAAAAGTTTAACTTTGAAAGAAGAAAAAAATACAGAAATGCACTTATGAAGACACCATATATTTGCTGCATAAATACCAACCATGCCTTGAACGGGCACAATGTAAATTGATGATTATATGGAGTATTATTTAGTTACTACTCATGCTGTTATGCATATTAAAGGATTGTTATTTTTTTATTGGAAAAACGCATGCAGATCAAACTATCAAAGTAAATTGGTTGAGTGGAAACAATGGCACGCACACAAACTACACCACGTGCCACCAGAGTCTCCCCGTTCATGGCCAATATTCTAAAGTATATTCGAATACATTGATAGCATATTAATTACTCTCGTGGCTTGTTTTTTGTTTTGGGATTTTGGACCATATATATCTAAAGGAGAAATCCACTTACATAAATAAAAAAGCGTACATGTATATTACTAGTATTAATTATTTTTGGCATGTTATTTGCTTTTGTCACTTTCATGATTATTATAAGTACTGCAACTTTAATATACTGTGGCATGATTGATTGATACAAATAAAACACGAACTCAATGGAGAGACGATCGAGGGGCCCTACTTTGATCTTTGCATTATTATATATTAATTAAAATACGAAAACTACTTAGATTTTTTTTTAATAATCGAGCTTTAATCTCCAAGATCTATAAAAAAAATCCAGTTTTTTTTTAACAAATATCTATAGGTGGTTAAATGGCGGAATAAAATAAGTTCACGTTTAAGGAAATTTGATATATGTTATGTACTAACAAGGTAAATCTTCATCAAAGAGAAACAACTAACCGATTATCACTTGGTTCTATGTTATCGTTATAGATAGGCTCCGAATAGAGAAAGCGGATCAGACGGTGCGGATCAAGCGGATCAAGCGGAATAAATACGGATCAAATGGATCAGGCGGAATAAGTGATCAAGCAGATCAGGCGGAACAAGTGCGGATCAAGTAGATTCAACAGTTCAAAATATAATGTTGAATAGTGAAAACAGATAACAAGCGATCCAAAAGATTGTACATAATTATAATAATTCAAATTAAATTGAAGCTAGTATTATATTTATAATATAATTATTTGAATAAGGTAAACAAAATTGTTTCTAATTTTAGAAATAACAAATAAAAAAATATTTTAAAATTATAAATTATGTCAAATGGGAAGATATAAAATTTCGAAATGTGGTATAAAAATATAAAATGAGAATTATAAAGTAAGGTAGAAAATACGTAATAATTAATTAATTTCAAGAACTAATAAAAAAATCATAATTTTTTTTTAGCCAATAATTGTTTTTTGAAGTGTGGTAGTGGATGGAATACTCCATTATTCTAGTGTGTTTAATCTATACATGAACAAAAGACATGTAACCGAAGAACCGAACCAAATTAGGAGATCCCGAACCGAACTAAAACGACAAAATATCCGAACGAATCTTAAACTCTTATATCCTAAAATGGAAACCAAACCGAAAACCGAATTATATATTCAAATATATGGTCGAATGAGAAAAACGGATAAAAAAGTAATATGTAGCAGGCTTAGATATTCATATATTCGGTTCAGTTCAGTTACTTTTACACAAACTATCCGAAACTATCCAAAAAACCTAAAAAATGATTTAATTTTAATAAAATTTGGTTAAATTTTGAAAAAAATGTTTAACTTTGGCAAATATAACTAGCCCTGGGCATTTCGGGAATCGGGACGGGAAATTACGGGTAAGGGACGGGAACGGAAAGTTCGGGAATCTGTAAATACTATCCAAACTATTCCCATAAAATAACGGAACGGAAAATTACGGGTAAGGGACGGGAACGGAAAATTCGGGGGAAAAAATATACTACCCAATATATACCCAAAGTGAAATTAAATCGGATAAGGGACGGGAAAGGGACGGTAAGGGTTTGTGAATTGTTAATATGGGCTTATTAAGTTAATATGGAAAAGAGAAGGGTTTGTAAATTGTTAATATGGGAAAGGGACTGGTAAGATTATATGGGTTTATTAAGTTTATGGTCATTTTGTTTGTAAATTGTTAATATATTGAATTAAAATCAGAATATGTAAAATTCTGTTTTTGCATTAACCAATAACCAAAAGTCCAAAACCCCTAAAATTCCACTTCTTGTAACTACCCAATGGGAAGTTTGGGTAATCCCGTTCCCTTCCCTACCCTTTCCCTTACCCATTTGAGTAGTATTTTCGGACCCAAACGGGAAATTACAATTTCACTTTCCCCAAAAATTTGGAAAAATTGGGACGGGAACGGTACGGGACGGGTTACCCTTCCCAAAATGCCCAGGCCTAAATATAGCTAAGGATTATTGGATCTTTCGGTTATTTCAGATATTTTGGTATTTATAATTGTAATTTTGGATAATTATTAATTTTCACTACTTTCTAATATTTAAAATGATCAAAATTTTATTTCTGATTGCAATATATAAATTGGTAAATCTTTCAAAAAAAAATTTGATAAATGAACCTATACCATTTTGTAAAATTATTCTGAATAATTTAAAAAACTATAATAATGAGAAATATTAAAAATGCTACAAGTCTATAAAAATATAAAAACAGTTCACACACACCAAATATCCAGTGGTTCTACTGTACAAAGTGGATCACTTCATTTCCTTCGCAAATCTCACCCATTTCTATTGTCGCGTTTCAAATTAATATTTTATTAATATTTTTTTAAAAAGTCACTTAATTCTTTTAACATATATGAATGGGAAATTACAAGCGGTTCTTCCACTTTAAGTTTGATCCGTCGTTGAACCAACTCTCCATTCATAGCCATAGTATAAGATTAGTATCACTTTGCATTATTTTGAACCGATGACAGTATGAATCTAAACTAGTTTTAAAACAAAGAAAAAAAATAGAGAAAACATTAATTAGCCCTTTACTTGGACTTTATGTATTTAGTTGGATTTAATTAGCTTAAATTTGGTAATTTTTGTGTCTATGCACAAAGAAAAAGTGATAAGTGTTAATTAGTTTGGCGTTAGAATCGCTTTCTATTAGTTAGTTTGGCGTTAGAATCGCCTTCTTTTATGGTCACCTGAACTTTTGTTGGAGGTGGTGTTACTATGACGTGGCTTTTTGAGGATAATATTTAAATAAATAAACATGGAAATTCAAAGTATACAAACATTATAAAATGTATCTTACCAATGCTTCAAATTTACGATCTAAATGTCAAATGTCATAAGGTTGACAACTACAAAAATGTTTGCAGGAGACTTATGATGAATAAATTCCGAGAAAAGTGGAAACAAATATGTTGACACTGATCTATTTTACCTGTTATGGACCTGATCACGACTTTTGAGGGTTAAAACGAATCTGAATTTTTGGACTTGGAATTTATATGAAAATTTTAGGTTTTTTGGATTTGGAATTATCATAATGCATGTACACTTATTTAATTAAAAAAAAAATCAGCCTATATTATCAAATTGTGCTTGCATTTTAAAGAATCTCTTTTAAAAAATAATTCATAGGTAAAACCAATGTTTTAAATTGCGCTAGACGCTAGTCGGGCGGTTGGGTTGGGCTTAGCGCTTAATCCGAAAATCGGAGATTAATCGGGGACTAGTTTTTGGACTTTTATTGACTTTTTAACATATTAATTCATAAATTTATGTCTTTTTAATGATTTTTAATGATTCTTAATGACTTTCTAACAAAATAGTAAAACCAAATTAGAACTTTTCAAGATTTTTGTTAAGCAATAATTCTTTTAAAAATAACAAAAAAAAACTAGACATATGGGGTGGATCTAGCGACTAGTCGGAGATTAATTGGAGATACGAGGAGATTTTTAGAACAGGGGTAAAACATATCTAATCCATAATAATTTCACAATGAATGATTTATTGAAAAACAACTTTTAATTCCGCCTAAAATATGAAACAGGCTATGAAATGTGATTTGTAATAATATTTATGAACAGTCCAAAGATCTTCAATTTTTTTTGAATAACAAAGGATCTGATAGATTGATAGTGGACCTAGATAAATGAGCATGATTGAGACCCATAGACACGAATTCACTATTCACGTACAGTTGATGTTGTCGAGTTCAGAAGATACTGCGCTATTCACGTATAGACACGAATTCACTATTCACGTACAGCAACTGTATCTTGATAACTCATCGTCATATAAAGAGTTCAGAAGATACTGCGCTGATAATGGGATAAAGATGGTGAAGACTATTCCTGGAACGCCTCAACAAAATGGAATAGCTGAAATGATGAACATGACCTTGAATGAGCGTGCAAGGAGCATGAGATTGCATTGTGGATTGCCTAAGACATTTTGGGCGGATGCAATCAATACCGCAGCCTTCTTAATAAACAGAGGACCGTCTGTTCCATTGGGATTCAAGATCCCTGAAGAAGTTTGGAGCGGAAAGAAAGTAAATCTTTCTTATCTAAAAGTGTTTGGCTGCTTAGCTTATGTTCATGATGATAATGCTGCAAGAAGTAAACTTGATGCAAAATCCAAGAAGTGTTACTTCATTGGTTATGGTAACACGGAGTTCGGTTACCGGTTTTGGGATGACAAAAATCGGAAGATCATCCGCAGCAAGAATGTTGTGTTCAATGAAGGAGCCTTGTACAAGGATAAGCAAAAAGAAAACTCAGAAAGGAAGGAGTATGTAGCTGTTGATTTGGGAGATATCTAAGCACCAGAGTTGCAAGAGGATACGACAACACTAGAAGAACATATTTCTCAAGAAGAGAATAGTGAGGCATATGAGAATGATGATTCCGAAGAGATCCCACATACGTCAGTTACAGAGTTGCGAATGTCAAACAGAATCATCAATAAACCTGTAAGATTTTCTCCATCGCTCAACTACATTCTACTCACAGATAGAGGCGAGCCTGAATGTTATGAAGAGGCAATGCAAGTTGATGAATCGATTAAGTGGGAGCTTGCAATGAACGATGAGATGGACTCGTTGATGTCCAATCACACGTGGGAGTTAGCTGAATTGCCTAAGGAGAAAAAGGCATTGCACAACAAATGGGTCTACCGAATAAAAGAATAACATGATGGAAGCAAGCGTTATAAAGCGAGGCTTGTTGTGAAGGGATTCCAACAAAAAGAAGGCATAGACTACACAGAAATCTTCTCTCATGTAGTCAAGTTGGTGACAATTAGAACTGTTCTTGGCCTGGTAGCAAAGGAAGACTTACATCTTCAACAGATGGATGTAAAAACAGCATTTCTTCACGGTGATTTGGATGAAGAAATCTACATGAAGCAACCCGAAGGCTTTGAGGTCAAAGGAAAGGAAAAGCTAGTCTGTAAGCTTCAAAGGAGTTTGTATGGCTTGAAACAAGCTCCAAGGCAGTGGTATAAAAGGTTTGACAGCTTCATCAAAGGAGCTGGTTTCTTGAGGTGTGAGGCTGACCACTGTTGTTACTTCAAGAGGCTTGAAGAGTCCTACTTGATATTGCTCCTGTATGTTGATTACATGCTTATAGTGGGAGCAGACTTGCATGAGATCAACAACTTGAAGACGAAACTCTCAGAAGAGTTTGCGATGAAAGACCTGGGAGAAGCAAGACAAATTCTTGGGATGAGAATTAGTAGAAGCAAGGAGGGTCTTAAGTTATCTCAAGAGGAGTATGTGAAGAAAGTCCTCAAGAGGTTTAATATGGATGACGCGAAGCCAGTTAGTACTCCACTGGCAAGTCATTTTCGGTTATCCAGAGATCAGTCCCCAGTGACTGAAGACGATATGGCATATATGGATAAAGTCCCATATGCTTCTGCTATTGGCAGCCTGATGTACGCAATGGTATGTACAAGGCCAGACATTGCACATGCAGTGGGAGTCGTTAGCAGGTTTATGAGCAATCCCGGCAAGGAACATTGGGAAGCTGTTAAGTGGATTTTCAGGTATCTGAAGGGAAATCCAAGTTTATCGTTGTGTTTCATGAAGTCGGAGATGGGATTGCAGGGATATGTTGATGCTGACAATGGAGGTGACATTGACAGTAGGAAGAGCACATCCGGGTATGTCTACACTTTTGGTGGTACTGCAATTTGTTGGGTTTCAAAGTTGCAGAAAATTGTAGCTCTATCAAGCTGTGAAGCTGAGTATGTTGCGGTAACAGAGGGAACAAAGGAGATGATGTGGTTACAATCATTTCTATGAGAGCTAGGTCGCGACCAAGAGAAGAATGTGTTGTACTGTGATAGTAAGAGTGCCATTGATTTGGCAAAGAATCCAGTTTACCATGCTCGGACGAAGCACATACAACTTCGGTATCATTTCATCAGATCAGCTTTGGAAGATGAAGTGTTGGTGATTGAAAAGATCCCAGGAAGTAAGAATCCGGCAGACATGCTAACAAAGGTTGTGCCGTATGATAAGCTGAGGTTGTGTGCAACCTCAGTTGGCCTGCTAGAGTAACAAGCTCAGAGGACCTGCTGCATTATCAAGGTGTGAAGACAGATTGAAATCAGTCTTCAAGTGGGAGATTGTTAGTCAACATTGGGTTGGTGAGAAGTAAAAAAAAGGAGGCTTCAACCTTGTCAACAATGGTTGCTCCCACCAAACCTTGTCAACAATTATGGCTTTCACCAAACCCTCATCATCTTGTATAAATACTGATGCAAGGAGAAGAAGCAAACTCATCCCAAATCTCAACAAGAGAAAGAAAACAAGAGAAATAATCTTTCTTTGTAAGTAATTTTCTTGATCATTTATTCCTTTTCACTCTGAGACTAAGTCCTCAAAAATCATTGATTCTTGAGTTGTGAAAGGATAAGTTTGGGTTCGTGTGTGAGTTGAGAGTGTTGTAAAATTCCCGGTTAATAATAAAAGATCTGCAGCAGGTCCAGAGATGTAGGTAAAGTTGGCCGAACTCCGTTAACAAATTGTGTGTGTTGTATCGTTTCCATAATTCTAATTTATCGGAAATTTGGCGTTATTTCCTAACACATCAGATGTCTCCCGAACTATTTTCTCTGTCTATAACCTACGAACATAAAGTTAGAGACTTTAATTCTCCGACTAAACCCCTAAAACAAAAAAATTGAAAATCCCCAAAATTGAAAATCCTAAATCAAAAACCCCGAAATAAAAAATCCCATAAATACAAAATCACCAAAATTAAAAATCCTAAATAACCCTCCCCTCCCCCCACCAAATAAAAAATCTCCAAATCCTAGAAATGTCCAGTTGAACCAATCAGGAAACTCGAGAAATCAATTCGGCTAAACACATTCTTCATCATCATCATAATCGTTATCAAAATCTCTCTGTAACTTTATGAATTTATGGGTTTAGAAAACGTGAAGAAAAAGTAGAGATGAGAAACGCATGATGAGAGACATCAAGGATTTGAATCAAATCAGAGGATCCAGTTTTGGATTGTTTTGGTTTAGCATTTAACAACAACCGAAATCAAGAAAGTGAGAGATAAACTTTAAACATCCAGAGATATAGCATTCAAAGCAAGATCCGACCTTAATTCTCTGTAATCGGGTCTTCATCCGGTTTAGGGTTAGTTTTATATGGTTTACGTTCCATTAAAAAATTGTAAACCAACTAAAACCGAGGTTTATGGGGTTTCGAATTTTTATTATGTAAGGATATAAATTTCAAATATTTTTTTTGGGATTAAGGTTTTTAATTTTTCTTTCGTGGAGTTCATAGAGCATAGTTCGGAAGACATCTGATACTATATGATAGTTCTCGTGGCCATAAAAAAAAATAGATCATCGACCCGCAAAACAACATAAATACTTTGTCAAACATTAATTAATTACATCAAACATATATTTTCTGGGCCTACGCCAGATTCGATTTCAGTGATTATCTGAAAAATTAATTCACGTCGTTAAGAAATTAAAACAAGAGATGCAAGCCAAGTATATGGATAATTATGAAAATCCCATGTCGAGTTTGGTTTTATTTCTGGACTGGGTACAGTCGAATTGACTTGATTGATAAAGAAGCAGATTGGGCTCTTGAAAAGACAGGCCCAAATTAGAGCAAAAGAAATGGCCCACATCAAGAAGCCCAATCGGAAATCTGTTGGGGTCGTTATAAAGCAGAGAGGATAAGGTGAAACATAGGAATCTTCTTTCTAATAATTCGCCCATAATTGACTATTTTAACTGAAAAATAAGCTTGTCAACAAAAAAAGTGCGAAAATAAAAAACCAGTAATAAAACAACGAAAAAAAGTTGAACTAAAGTGACGACTAATTACATCGAATACGGCACGTGGGTATACGTATTCATGTTAAATCCGCAATTAACCGAGGGGTGAGATTTCAAATTCATCTGAAGTATATACAAATCCGAAATTAGCAAAATACAAATATCTATTCGAGTGTTTTTGGGGTTTGGGAATCTAGTTTTGAAAGGTAACTAAACTAAAGTAATCAACTTTTGTTTTGTTATTATCCAAACTTCAAAATGGGCATTTTTATATATTAAATAGTGATTATGAAAACACGTTAGAAGAAAAAAAGTCAACATCTAACAAAACAAATTTCGTGCCATTAACAATTTTTTTTTGATATAGCATTCAAAACAAATTTCCGAACTATGCCCAAATTTCGTGTATTTTTTTTTTTTTATACAACTTGATTTTATAATACCAATTTTAAAATCTTCTACAAAGCAATTTTCGAGCCATTAGTGCCTGATATTTTGTTAGAACATAGAATTACACTATATTCTGGAATCTGAAAAAAAAAACAAAACAAAAAAGGTGGGAGCTGCAAAATAAATAATAAAGAAAAGGTAAAAATAAAGTAAAAAAAATGTTAAAGAAGGTGTTGTGTGGAACTCAAATTGATCTTTTTATAGTATATCATATTGTATATATGATTCATTCTGGTTACAAGTTACTACTGAAAATTGTCTAAAAAAACAAAAACCTCTAAATTAATTGTGTACAACTCGTTTCAATCATATTTTCCATCTTTTATTTGTTTGTTAGTTTACAATTGTCGGATATCTTATACTGTAGTCTATCGATTTATATAGGTATATATCAGCAGTTATATAGTATCACCGGCTCTATTTTACTGATATCACCGATTAGAATGTAAACTATTCTTTGCCGATGTTATAAAAAAGTAGTCAATGTGTATAGGCTTCAATATGATATAAGTTAAAAGCTGCTCAATGTATAATATTAATATACATGTGTGTATATATATATACACACACATTTCATACATCATGTGTAACAACTTCATAACAAAAAAACAAAAAAATAAACTTTATAACGGAATAGATTCTTCATGGGAAAAATGAGAGAGAGTCAATAAGTAACGAAACTACTTATATACCTTTAATCTAAAAGCAGAGGAATAAAAAGTGTTGGTTCATGTGTTAGACTGTTTTAAGAATATTGATTTAGTTCTTTATAATAGTAATAACTATATACAGTAGTTAGATATTATGTTTAAATCATTCATTTATACACACCGTATCGATATAGATTTGTTTTAACATATTAGTGTTCTTTTCACTTACGTAGTTTTTCCAAACTAAGAACCATTTAAAATTGTTAAATCCTTTTTTTGGTCAAAAATATGAATTAAAAACATTACACCCCCACATGAAACTTTTTTATAAACTGAAAAAAGTTTTTACTATGTCTATTGATTGAGTTTATATATTTGTAACTAAATGTTTTATAAATTTATTTCACCATCCATAGCGCGGATTTAATTAATATAATATATGTATTTAGCTGTATATTTAGAAAATACGAAAGATAATTTGTCTTTTTATTAATTGATACGTGCGTGAACTTGTGCTTCGTGCTCATGGAAATTGTGTTTCACTTTATATAAAAAATACAAATATTTATTAAAAAAAAGAAAGATAATTATATGATATATCACAATAATGACATGAATTTATTTTAAAAAAAAAATGACATGAAATTATCGATTTTGTCTGTGGATATCTACTTCTGGCGTCCCACCATTGGTCTATGAGTCTGCATTTGTTGGGAAAGTTTACGTCGACAAGAAGTTCCTCTTACGACTACGCGTTCGGTTCAATACCAACAAAATTTTGGCGGCAACGGTAAAAAAAAAGAGTATTTGTGTTAAATATTTATATGTTTAGTTATATAATATTCGTGGGAATTAGAAAACTATTAAAATGTTAGGTGGTTTTCATATTTTTACCATTTAAAATATATCAAATGTTATGATACGTGATTCTATAATGCTAGCCACGTTTAGTCCTTGCATCATATGTAATATGTTATGTCATCGATGCATGTGCTATATATGTATGCGCAAGTATACATTTTGTTTTTATATCAGCCCCCAATGGCCCCAATATATATGGATTAGTTCGTCATAAAATCCGAAAAAGCTTGATATGACAGATGAATAATTTCCAAGAAAAAGATTTCATGCAAATCGATTCTCAAATATATATATATGGACGAAGCCAAAATCCAAGGCCTGAAACTGATTCTGATTCAAAGATTTGATAATTTCAAAGGCATCAGTCTAGTATTGAACCGAACGGATAGTCGTGGTTTTGATAATATATATTCACCAAAATGCATGGATTTTTTTGAAAAACAAAACAAAATTTAATTGCTTCTCCTTTTTATCCTCTATCTAATATTAAGTTTCAGTTGAGTATAATAATAGAAAACACTAGAGGATAATAATCTATACAAACTTAGCACACCACGCTAAAAGGATAAAACTTTGCAAAGTTCTTCATACTTGTGACCTAAATTAATGGACTTTTGAAATCTTCAGTAATTCCAGAAAGGTTCAAGATCAACCGGACCGGCGGAGGAAGACGGAACTTCTTGATGATCGAATTTTTTTCTCCCGAATTCAAAATCCGATGAAATATCGGTATTGGAAACTCCGGTTTCCTGCGAGAAGCTCAACGTTTTGAAGCTCTGCCTTCTGCTGTTGTCGATCATCGCTTGTTCTTGAGTAAGAATCGGATTGGAACTCTGTGGATTCTCGGAAACGTAGAGAGACTGAGGTTGGTAGAGTGGAATCATCTGGAGAAAATCAGGTTGGATCAAGCTAAGGGCAGGGTTGCTGAAGCAATTGAGTATTGTTCCTCTGGTTTCAGTTTGGTTGGAGAAGCAGGGCACGTAAATCGGTTCGGTCTTGGTTTTATCATTGTATGGTGAAGAATCAGTTAAAGGTGGTAATCCGGTTCCGTAAGAACCAATCCGGATTAAAGTCGAAATGGGGATCTTCTTGCCTCCAGCAGTTTTATGAAACACCCTGCAGATCACCCATTCATTCTGCCAAATGGAACCAAACCCCAAAAACTATCAAAAAAAAAAAACAACAGAGTATGTATAAGACAGGGTTGAAAAAACAGAGCAAAGCTTGGATTTTTCTTTTTTACCTTGGCGGTTTTGGGCAAGTTGTGGGCAGAGAGTTTCCCATCTAGCCTATACTCATGCATCACCCAATTTGTTTTCTGCCCTTTTGGAGCTCTTCCTCTATAGAAAACAAGTGTTTTCTTCATACCAACAAGCGATTTGCCTCGGAAAATCTCTTTATCCTTCCCCGTCGCCTTCCAGTAACCGGCTTGAGTTGCCCGGTTAGTCCTCAGACCGGTCGGATACTTTCTATCCCTCACACAGAAAAAGTACCATTCTTTCTCACCCATTTTTGCTTTATCTGTTAACAACAAACACATTAGATTTCAAAACACAATGATGATAACCCAAAAAAAACTTGGTTTGTTTGAACCTACACGGCAACTCCCATGGCTCAGCTTTGTTCAAATCCACCTCGCCAATAGCCTTAGCCGAGAAATCGATGTCAAGAACCTTCTTGTGTAGATAGTGGGTTATGAGTTCTTCGTCTGTTGGATGAAACCTAAACCCAGGAGGCAAATCCATCTGCTCATCATCTTCCTTGTGAAACCCACCAAAAGTTTCCATCTTTTTTATCCCCCAAGGAACCTTAAACTCTAAATTAAAGAAAAGCAAATATCCGATACCGGAACAAAATCAAACCCTTGTTTGATCGAAAACACCTGTTTCTCAAATGGTTTTTTTTTTAATTTGATCGAGAAAGATTTGATCTTGAATGTTTTCAAGAGATGGGTTCAGATAATATATATATATATATATATATATATATGTAGAGAGAGTAAAGGTGAAAAGAGGACTTAAAGAGAGAGAGATTAAGGAGACGGAGAGGAACTAAAAAGGAACGGAACTTAATGGAACTAGAAAGGTATAATTTTTTGACGAAAATGATCGTTTTTTTAATTACAGATTATTTATGTATATATAAAAAAAAAATTGTCCCTATTTTGTGAGAGAAAAAGATACGTAGTGTTAGGGGTGGGCATTTCGGTTTAATTTCAGATTCGGTTCGGGTTCGGTTAATTCGGGTTAAATAAAATTTTAGCCGAACACAACCGAAATAAGTTTGGTTCGGTTTGTGTTCGGTTTGGGTTAGTTCGGTTCGGTTGTACTTTAGTTTGGTTTTAGTTCGGTTTTAAAAAAATCAACTTATAAAAACAAGAATCCTAACGAAACGTAAACAAAACAAAATCATAAAAAAAATTATTCCCTAAAATTTTAAAACCAAACTTAAAGTATTTCACTTAATCAAAATTAAAAAAATGAAAAAAATCATGGTTTCGTCTTTCCCATACCACTAAAATGAATCTACAACAAGCCAATAACTTAAATATAAGTTAATTATACAAGTAAATGTTTATTCATTTCTTATATGAGTCTATATAGACTTATATATCATTAATATAAAACTATCACTATGTGTTATTATTTTTAATATTATTAATTAAATAATTAACAAAAACACATTGGTTTATCTGTTCGAGTTGAGAAAAACTTCAACCAAATAGTTGAATATTAACTATAGTTTTGTTTGGATCGGTTTGAATTCGGTTTGGTTCGGTTGGTTCAGTTAAAATGCCCATCCCTACTTAGTGTGTAACGCAACTTGGCTAGGTTGTTTTGCACTTTCCTTTTTTTTTTTTGGGAGAAAAAAAATCACTTTCCCTTTTAAAAAAGAAATAAATTTTATTTTGAAAAGTAGTTGTAATTAAAATGAAATTCATAAAACTATATCCGGATCTATAATGGTAGACTTGCCTTATTTTTGGTTCTTTGAATCTAACGCGGTGAGAATAATTATTAACGTTACAATAGATGGAAATTTAGTGAATAACCAAAATAAAGATTTTTTTCGTTAGTTTGTTATGCAATGAATAATGGCAGACTGGCAGTAAGTAAAATTAAATTATGAAGATATATTAATATGGTTCAAGAGAGTTATTATCGTTATAACCATTTTCGGTATAATTAATCAATTCGTTTATTTTTAAAATTTTGATAAAGAGGTCCGTGCATGTCATTACAAGTAATTAAATGTTGAAATTCTGATGACTCGACACCGATTTATTTATTAAAATCCCCTTAACATTATTAACTATTTTTTTTTACTACAACTCTCTCTTCCCAAAAGAAGTGCGAGAAAGGCATGAATATGATTGACAAATGGTGTTTTGCTGTTACTCGTATTGGTTCTTTAATTTTGTTTCCTTATTTGACAAATATGTGTTATTTTACTATGTATTGACTAACGCTGCCTAACGAGGTAAAAAATAAGAACTGAAAATAGAGAATTATGTGTATATATCAAACCAAATAGCATGTGGGATGGTATTATAAACGAAAGCCATTCTTATAATTTGGTAAACTCAATTATGCAAAAGAGAATACAACGAGAAAAAATCATCATATTTTGCAATCAAGCTATTAAGTTATAGTTTTTTTTTTAACGAAAGTGTTTAGCTTTCTTACCTTACGATTCATATTTTATTTGCTATTCTCGTTTTAATTAAGAACTAAAAATCTCAACCTAAAACAGGAAAAAAAAACTTTTAAAATCTACATCTATTCAAAGCCTTTTTTTTATTTGAATCAATATTTGAACTCCATCTACATGTGTAATTTCCATATATATGCCCTACGTTAAAGCCATATTGGTATGTAATTAATTTATGTATAATGCACCTATTCAAGCAAATGACATAATGCATGTAATGTTTAACAAGGTGAGGCGGATGCTTCCGTTATCCACTAAAATTAAAATTAGAAATTTCAAAGGTATAGCTCTACTTAGTGACCTAGTATATTCCCTCAAATAAAAAGTAATAATTTCTTTATTTAATTAACCAACTATTGGGGTGATACATGAGAATGCAGTTTCGACGAAAAAATAAATACTCATCCCACCAAGCCGGTCTCTAATTTATTTTGAGTCTTAGGCCAAAAATTTTTTTTAGACCTTTTAATGACATATAAAAAAAATTCTGTTTTTTTAGCTTTTTAATAGTATATAAAAAACAATTTTTTTTTTGTTTTTGGGCCTTTTTTTAAATATACATAAATTTTTTTATAATTTTTGAATTTTTTTGGACTTTTTTCTCAAATTTATTTGTATTTTTAAAAAAATTTAAACTTTTTTCTTTAAACAATTAATTTTTTTTGTTGGACCTAGGGCCTACGGCCTTTCCGCCGCCCCCGCGCCTGCATCCCACTTAATCTTATCTACAAAATAAAAAATACGTATATATGATGAACTTTCTAAGTTATTTGACTATAAAATAATCTCCCCCGTTAAAGTAAGTAGCTATCGTAATAGGCTTCCTCTTTTCTAAATAAGTGATATTCCCTATGATCTTATAAAAAACTCTTCGGTTACTCTTCTTCTAATTTCAAAGCCAGCAGTAATGACAAACTGGTTGGTCAAAAAAATATAATATAGTGGATCAGACGATCGATGATAAAATGATGTTGTAATGAATAGACATAAAATAAATCGTCATGCCGATTTTAATAAATTAAAATTCTACTTATAGAAAATGTTGCATATTAGGTTGGTACGAAAGCAACTAATATTTCTATTTAAGGAAACAGATGTAATAAGACAAGACCACGTGTATGGCTGTTTCTCGAGTAATCCCAAAGACTTCCGGTCTCATTAGCATTTAGTCAACTTGTCCACATCTGCAACGTCATGCCGATTTTAATCACACATAAACAATTTTAGATGCCAGCTATTAACCAATTATAAATAGACACGTGTAAATGAAAGGTAATCAAGTAATTATCAATGCAGCGATAGTTGACCTTGTTGGCTAAGTACTGGTCTGGAGATACGTGGCAGTGTCTTAGTGGCTGCAAGCAGTCTCGAACCTACATGAAGGGAAGGGGGGTCACCTGACACTGGTTAAATTTTATAAATAAGTTTTGTAAGCCATATTTTGTAAATATCATCAGCTCAGTTGGTTCGAATCTTCATTTTGCACCCATAATTTGAATTTTGTCCAATTATTTTAGTATGGGCCTGGACCTAAATCCCGTTTTTAATCTTAGAAAATAGGTTGATTCTAATCTTAAAAAAAAAAAAAAAACTGTAATTTTGTAGTAGACATATTTCTTACCTTTTTTTTTAATTGCTTATATTTTCAACAACTTTATACTTTTCTCACTTAAATGTTTGTAATATCTTCTCTTAAAATGGCACTCCTTTTTTATTTGTCTCCTAAATTTTTATTTTCTCTAATATTATTTTTGCCATTGATTTTAATTCATTTTTCACTTTTCTGTTCTAAAATAATTATATGATAACAATTAAATGTATCTTTTAAATACTTCAAATTTTTTTTATCGGATATAGTTTTTCCTTCAAAAACTTGAAAAATAGCTAAACTGTAATATTTTATATAATAAATATTTTGTGGCAGCATTATATTTTGAGAAAATTTGAGAAAATGTCTTCACATGAGTTTATATTTTGAAAACTACACCATTTTTTATTTTTTTTTGATAACTACACTTATTTAAAAGTTAAATGACCAAAGTAACCTAAATAACAATTATACTAATTTAAATATTTAAATCATGAATTTTATTCAAATAAATACTAAAACATATTTACAGATCTACACAAAATAATATCTAATTTGTTTTTTATTTATTCTATTTTATTATTCTAATAATAAACTAATTTAAACTATATTTTAATATCGACGATTTCTCAGAATCGGAGGCTCGCCGGAGAAATTTCAACATGTACGCCTCAGTTTTTTTGAGCCCACGATAGAAACTCCCAAACATGAATCTGATCTCTAATTAGACAATAAAAGAGAAGGGCATGAGACAATCTATTGTTTATTATTGATCCAGTTGTAATTGTGAATATAAATCAAGTTGTGACAATGTTGATATGAATGGTACTTCGTTTGAATATTTACAGTTTGGCTTCACCAAAGCTGATTTTGTTAGAATCATACGTCTTTCACTGATTTCAATCTGGTATTAGTGTCGTATCATGATTATCCTTCTATATATTCTGAAAATAGTTCTGTTTTTTTGTTTGTTGTTTTTTTAGGAAGGAAAATGGTCCATATAGCTGGAGTTTTTGGTGAATGGAAAGTGAAAAAGGAATCATGGAAATTCATGGTGAATACAAAAAAGGAGGTAAAGTATTCACTATTACAGATGGTTTGAAGTTTGCTGATATGGTTCACATGGTTTATGAAGATTTTGGTATAGATAGGTTGGTTCATAAGGTAGAACTTAGCTATGCTTTGCCTGAGACAATGCTGAAAGACATGCCCAAGGATACTCCACCTATCTTTGTGAATAGTGATAGGCATTTGGAGACTGTGTTCGAAATGTGCAGATCGATGCCTATTCGTCTTTGCATCTCAGTTAAAGAGAATGTTAACCTAGAGTACCAAAATCAAGGCTTAAATTCTCGCAAGTTTTCTGTGGTTTATGGAGAAAGCAACGCAAATACGACTGAATATTCACGTGAGAATGTTGATAGGCAGAATAGTAATGAAGAGACAGAAGTTGAAGCTTTGAATTTTCATGATAGAAAGGTCATTAAAAAGGGGCAATGGTTCAAGAATAAGGCAGAGCTGTCTTGGAGTATACGGATGCTTTCGATTGAACGCAAATTCAGAATCATTGTTAGCAAGTCAGACACCAAATTGTTAGTTGTCAAGTGTGTTGAGGCTAGCTGCAAGTGGATGGTTCGAGCTACAAAGACTTATCCGTCATGTGAGTATTTTTGGGTAACAAAGTACATCGACAATCATACATGTCTTTCTAGAAGAATTGGTGGACCAAAAGCTCCATCGAAAGTAATAAGTAAGCTTGTTTTGGAAACTTTTGGAAATGCTGGTATAGATATGAAACCAGGGGTGATCTCTACAACTATGAAAAAACGATACGGTCTTGATTCAACATACTGGAAAATATGGAAAGCTAGAGAAAATGCTCGGGAAGAGGTATTGGGTTCTCCAGAAAGTAGCTATGCTCAACTCCCTGTATACATCCACAAGATTAAGAAGGCTAATCCTGGCACAATAGCTTGCCTCGAGGTTGATGACCATCAAAGGTTTAAGTACTTGTTTATTTCGTTTGCTGCTTCTTTCAAAGGTTATGAATTCATGAGAAAGGTTGTTGTAGTTGATGGGACCTTCTTGAAAGGGAAATTTAAGGGCGTTTTACTAGTTGCAACGACTCAAGATGGCGATTCTGGGATTTATCCTCTTGCGTTTGGAATAGTAGATTCTGAGAATGATGCATCTTGGGAGTGGTTTTTCACCAAGTTGAGGTCTGTTGTATCAGATGATCCTAGATTAGTTATGATATCTTACAGACATCTTTCCATTGCTAAAGCAATTGAAAAGGTGTACCCAACAGCTCATCGTGGAATTTGCACTTATCATCTACTAAAGAATGTCACTGGTAAGTCTGGAGGAAAAAAGATTGCTCGATTGGTAAAGACAGCCTCTAAAGCTTATACGACAGCAGAATTCAATGTTATTTTTACAGAAATATGTCGTCAGAATCAGAATTTGAGCGTCTATCTGGAGGAAGCAAATGTTCGTATGTGGTCACATGCTTATTTTCCAGGAGACAAATATGACATTACCACAAGCAACTCGGCAAAAGCTATAAATGCTGTGTTAAAAAAACCTCGTGAGCTACCCATTATCTCATTGATTGAGGTAATAAGGAATACACTAACACGGTGGTTTTTTGATCGTCGAGAAAGTTCTGCGAAACTTACTTCCTCTCTCACACCTAGAGTTGAAAAGAAGCTCAATAAACGGTGTGATTTGTCAGATACTTTCGATGTGCAGCCCATAAATCAATATGAATTTCAGGTAACCGATGGCTTTCGAAATTATTTGGTTGATCTACAACGGATGACTTGCACATGTCATGTGTTTAATATTGATAAGATCCCTTGTAAGCATGCTGCTAAGGCTGCAAAAAATCGAGGCGTAGACCCTGAGTTATATGTACATCCTTACTACTCAAAGTCATATTTGTGTGCTGCATATTCAGAGAGCATAAGACCCGGAGATGATCTTTCGGACTTGAGCGAAATACCTTCTGATATTGTTGGTCAGAAATGTCTACCTCCAGATGTCCGAAGGAAACCAGGAAGACACGTAAAAAGAAGATATCAAAGTGTTGGAGAACAAATAATGAGGAAAAAAGCGCGAAAACAATATTGCTTAAGATGTCATCGTTCGGGACACAATCGTGCAAGATGTGACTTTGGAATTTGATGTTTTTATTTGGCTTTAAACTTCTGGCTTTTCATTTCCTAATCTCTCTTTAGTCTTCTTTGAATTGGGATTTAAATAGGAATTTACATATTCTGGTTTTACATTATTTGTATGTAGACTCTGTGTTTCAACTACTCCGACTCGCACCAGTTTGCTATGCGTCATTTTTCTTGGTCTTTTCAGTGCAAATACATCAATAGAAAGAAAAAGAAAAGAAATACAACTCAATAAAAAAACCAAGTGAGAAAGAATCCAACGTAAAAGCAAACAATAAGCAAAGCTAAATCCATTATAAGAAAAGGACTACTAAATAGAAGGAAAAAAAAGAAGAATACGTTCTTAAAAATCGTGAAAATGGTTGGCTTCTCCAAACATATCTGTTGCAAACTTTTTCCGGATATCCCTGATGTTTTCATCACATAGTCCAACTTCCATATCTATGTCTAATGCAAGACATTCGACATACTTCATAGCAAATACTCCACAATCACCCGTTTGTTTGTTCTGCGGAATTCTTCTAGACCTTGAAACTGTGTACTCATCAGCACTTAAAGCGTATTGGTCAGCTGGGAAAACCAATGATTTGAGAAGATATGGAAGCATACGTGCATATGGCTTCACAAACTCCGTTATCTCGTCATCGCTAGAGAGCGAAATAATACTGTCGTACACTTCAATGTGCTGGTGAAGAATCGAGATAGCCAAGGCGATCCAATGGACATTTTTAATGTTTAACACAACATACACAACATCGACATCAACTCCAAGCCTTTTATTTGTCATTTCACACGTAGGTAAAACACCATTATAGTAATCAATGAACTCAGCGCTCCAATAAAAGTTTCTCTGGTTTTCTGAAAACTTTTGGTAGCTCTTTGATACCAGCTTTGTAAATGGCACATCCAAAAATGCCAATCTTTCACTACGAAAAGGACATGAGACTTTTGCTAATTGTTTTCTCATTATAGACATGCCAACGTCAATATGTTGCATCAAACTAACAGAATTTAATTTATGTACACTAAATATTTACACTTGTGAGAATGTTTAAAATTTACTTACATCTTCACTTAACCAAAATTGTGGCTCAATAAGCTCGGCAAAAAACTGTTTGTCTGCATTAATGGTGCCCAAGTTCACCGTTATAGCTCTGCAATCAATCAATGCAGGTGGTTAAATGAATATTGATAAGAAAGTAATAAATACTCAAAAAACCAATATACTTTTTTGTGAAAACACGAACCTGTCTATCATCATCCACGAGTCTAGCCATTGAGCTTTACTTTGATCCGCTACTGCAAACGGATCGTATGCATTTGTTTTTACGACCTTATTTCTTCTCATCTTTTCACCAGTATCAAATAACAAACCATGGTCATTGATTTTTCACATCTGCTTTTATCATCTTCCTTTTCTCATTCTCCTTTGCTGGAGTTACGCTCAAAATTTTGACCGAAGAATCTGTCTCCGTACAGTGCATTGTATCGAAAGTGGGTTTCAAATCTTTTGTTGTTAACTGGGAAAAAAAAATTAGTCACCATATATATTCACAATAAACGTGTAAAGACATACTAACTTTAGCAATTGATGTTTAAATTGATAAAATTATTTGCGAATAAGAATACATCAAAAAACAAAATTTGCAAAATGCCAAACCATCAAGCTGAAGATTGTTTACCTTCCTCGCTGTTTTTAAACTCTTGACTTTTTTCACCTTTCTCGTTTTTTGTAAAGCCTTCAAGTTTTCATCAAGTCCTCTTAGCTTAGCTTTCACATCCAAAAGCTTTGAACTAAACTTTGCAAAGCCATTGTTTAGAATTTCTTCAAATTCTGTCATACATGCCTCAAAATAGTCTTTTGATAAAACTTCCACGCATGGGACAACACTTTTCTTCTTTGATTTCAAATTGTCCGGATATGTCTGCTCTGTTTCTGTCTTTCTTTTTCCATTACTTTCTTTCTGAAACTTGTACTCCATCTCTAACAGAACATATGAAAAAGAAAAAGAAAAATCAAATTTGTGTTAACTTTCAATAAGCAAATCATCTATTATACAAGAAAGAAAAAACTGAAAGAGAGTACCGTTGCTCTGTTTTTTTAGAAAACTGAAAGAGAGTACCACAAGTCGAAGGATCTCAGTTCCTCTGCTTTTTTTAGAAAACTCAATTGTTGACGATGAAACTGTTTACCTAATAACATGTTTATATAAGACTAATAAAAGTGTTTTTTTGTAAAGATAAAGTTAAAAATATTTTAAAGATTTATCCAATTATAAATTTAAAAATATTAAGTAATTAGATATTTTTATCTCAAATAAAAAATAATCATAATATTAATTATTTCAAATTTTTATTTTCATTAATTAAAATATGGTATTTCTAATTAACTTTTGTCAAAAAAGTCTTTTTACATAAACCAGAAGTGTAGTTTTCAAAAAAAAATAAAAAACAGTGTATTTTACTAATTCAAAAACTTAAATAGTGTATTTTGCCAATTATCCCTTTTTTTAATTGCTTATATTTTCAACAACTTTATACTTTTCTCACTTAAATTTTTGTAATATCTTCTCTTAAAATGGCACTCCTTTTTTATTTGTCTCCTAAATTTTTATTTTCTCTAATATTATTTTTGCCATTGATTTTAATTCATTTTTCACTTTTCTGTTCTAAAATAATTATATGATAACAATTAAATGTATCTTTTAAATACTTCAATTTTTTTTTATCGGATATAGTTTTTCCTTCAAAAACTTGAAAAATAGCTAAACTGTAATATTTTATATAATAAATATTTTGTGGCAGCATTATATTTTAAAAAAAATTAAAATAATTAATTTAAATATGACACCGGTAAAAAAAAAATCTGAGTCCACCACTGGCTGCAAGAGTCAATTAAGAACGTAGCCTTATTTTGGGTGCATCTCTTCGAACACAGAAAATGGAAGAACAGATATGGCCGTACATACAAATACAATACGTGAGTTGCGTAAAACGAGATAGAAAAATAAATATATACAACGTCGTTGTAAGATTAATTAGACAATCTCTTTAGTTCCAAAAACAAAAACAAAAAAAGATTAGACAAACTCCTCTACGCTGCTATGCATCTTGTACATTGATCGGGGTTCGATTAAATGTACAACTAAAGAAGACTAGAAAATACAGTTTGTTAACTTTTTCTTAAAAGGGAACACTACAAGAAAACAACGGATTTGCGACGACACGACTTCCGTCGCAAATCAGTCGTCGCAAAACAGTTTCCCTCGCAAATCCGTCACAAATTTGCGACGAACCATTTTCCCTCGCAAATTTGCAACGGTAAATATCCGTCGCAAACCCGTCGCAAATTTGCGATGATAAATATTCCCTCGCAAATTTGCAACGGATACTTTCCCTCGCAAATCCGTCGCAAATTTGCGACGAGATAATTCCCTTGCAAATTTGCAAATGCAACTTTCCCTCGCAAATCCGTCGCAAATTTGCGACGAGATAATTCCCTCGCAAATTTGCGAAGGCAAATTTCCCTCGCGAATCCCTCGCAAAATTGCAATGGATTTGCAAGGAAAATTGAATTTTGTAAATTAAAAAAAAAAATAAGAATTTAATTTAAAAATTGAATAATAATTAAAATAATTAACATATTAAATTTAAAAACATAATTATATAATTTAGTTATTACAAAAAGTGAATAATTGTTTTAAAAAAAACAAAATAAAATGTTTACAAAGGACTGGTTCCGGTTCCGGTTCCGGTTCCGGTTCCGGTTTCGGTACCGGTTCCGGATCCCGATCCCGAAGGGTTACGTGCTTCGCGAAGTCTTGCAAAAGCCGGATCCTTCTCAGCAAAGTAATCCATGAAAGCATCATAGGAATTAATCTTCTCGGCCTGATTCGTTAGCATCTCGGCCTGACTCGATAGCATCTCGGCCTGACTCGTTATGATCCGGTGTAAATCGTCCTGGGATGGACGCGAAGCCGATGTAGAAGAAGCTTCAATTTGCGGTTGAAGCGAACCGACACCGTAAATTCTTCCTTTTTTGCGGGGAGCAACCTATGAAAGACAAAAAAACAAACATTATAAATATTTCTAAAAATATTTAAATACAATACAACAATTTAATTTTTAAATACGTACCTCGGTAAAAATTTGGTTCTTTACGAAAGGAGTAAGGCCGCCAGATGCTGTGCTCTCGGGATCATCACTATCGACGGTCTGAGATAACAGTTCGAGCCGCGAAGTGACATCGTGGTAGATCTTCTCCGAGCGTCCATCGATAAAAGAGCCATCCGGTTTCCGTTTTGTCTCCTCGAGAACCGCTAACAAATCCGGAACTGATGATCCGGTCTTTGCGGCCTAAAAAAAATTCATAAATTCATAACATTAAATTAAATTACGAATGTAAGATTTTTTTTAAAAAAAAAACTTACTATGTTTCGGCCCCGTGCTTTAAACGAGGTTTGTCATAATAATTTTATATAATGTCATAATAATTATAAAATTATATAATCTAAATTCATACTAATTAAAATACAAATTTAACAACCTAATATATAACATATCTAAATCTAACAATCTAAATTCATCCTAATAAATACAAATATAATAAATATAATTTTTTAACAAATCTAAAAAACTAAAAAACTAAATAATCTAACAAATCTAAGAAACTAAATAATCTAACAAAATCTAACAATTCTAAAAATCTAAAAATCTAAATTAAATACAAATCTAACAAATCTAATTTTTTTTTCACAAATCTAACAAAGTTCACAAATCCAATATTTTTTTTTTTTAAGATAACAACATATATTTTTGAAATAAAAAATGAAATTAAAAAAAGCAACTTACCTTCGTCCAGGAGAAGAAGAGGTCGCCGGAGGGAGAGGGGAGAGGAGGGGACTCGCCGGAGGGAGGGGACTCGCCGGAGGGAGAGGAGGTCGCCGGAGGGAGAGGAGGTCGCCGGAGGGAGAGGAGTGCTCGCCGGCGGAGGAGGAGAAGAAAGAGCTCGCGAGGTGAAGGGAGGAGGTCGCGGAGGAGAGTAGAGAGGAAGGGAAGAGAAACCGATCGCCGGAGGAAGAGGAACCGATCGCCGGAGGAAGAGGAACCGATCGCCGGAGGAGGAGGAGTGGGATCGCCGGAATCGACGGGAGATTGAGATTGAGGGGATTGAGAAGGGAGAAAGGAAGAAGAAGATAAACAGTCGGTTTATAAACTAATAAGCGATGGATTTGCAATGGATTTGCGATGGATCCAAAAATTGCAACGGATTTGCGACGGATCCATCGCAAATCCATCGCAAAATTCGCGGTTAAATTTTGGCCCAAAATGTGCTGAAAAAATTCAATTTTCGTACCAAATTTCCAAAAAACATTTTGCAACGGATTTGCGATGGATCACTTATTTGCAACGGATTTGCGACGGATCCATCGCAAATCCGTTGCAAATTCATGAGTTTTTTTTTTAATGTTTAGGGTTTAGGGTATACGTTTAATAGTACATAATAAAGTTTACGGTTTATAATCTCATAAGAGTCATGATCATAAGCATATTTTTTCACAAATATAATGAATTTGAGGGTACGAGGAATGTTGAACTTATATATATATATATATATATATTCATAAACAACATATACGGATATATGACGTTTTATATATCATACGGGGACATTTCCAAATTTTCACAATTTATGAATGCACATCATTAAATAACTTTAGAAATATAATTTTTTGAGATTCACTTTTAAAACCGTTAGATGCTTATCACGTTTTTATCCTCTCCGGAAATAAGGAATGAATCCCTAGCAATTCCATTGCAAATTTGCAACGGATTTGCGATGGATCCTTTATTTGCAACGGATTTGCGACGGATCCATCGCAATTCCATTGCAAATTTGCAACGGATTTGCGATGGGGTCTTTATTTGCAACGGATTTGCGACGGATCCATCGCAAATCCGTTGCAAATTCGTGATTTTTATTTTATAATGTTTAGGGTTTAGGGTATACGTTTAATAGTACATAATAAAGTTTACGGTTTATAATCTCATAAGAGTCATGATCATAAGCATATTTTTTCACAAATATAGTGAATTTGAAGGTACGAGGAATGTTGAACTTATATATATATATATATATATATATATATATATATATATATATATATATATATTCATAAACAACATATACGGATATATGACGTTTTATATATCATACGGGGACATTTCCAAATTTTCACAATTTATGAATGCACATCATTAAATAACTTTAGAAATATAATTTTTTGAGATTCACTTTTAAAACCGTTAGACGCTTATCACGTTTTTATCCTCTCCAGAAATAAGGAATGAATCCCTAGCAATTCCATTGCAAATTTGCAACGGATTTGCGATGGATCCTTTATTTGCAACGGATTTGCGATGGAGTCTTTATTTGCAACGGATTTGCGACGGATCCATCGCAAATCCGTTGCAAATTCGTGATTTTTATTTTATAATGTTTAGGGTTTAGGGTATACGTTTAATAGTACATAATAAAGTTTACGGTTTATAATCTCATAAGAGTCATGATCATAAGCATATTTTTTCACAAATATAATGAATTTGAAGGTACGAGAAATGTTGAACTTATATATATATATATATATATATATATATATATATATATATATATATATATTCATAAACAACATATACGGATATATGACGTTTTATATATCATACGGGGACATTTCCAAATTTTCACAATTTATGAATGCACATCATTAAATAACTTTAGAAATATAATTTTTTGAGATTCACTTTTAAAACCGTTAGACGCTTATCACGTTTTTATCCTCTCCAGAAATAAGGAATGAATCCCTAGCAATTCCATTGCAAATTTGCAACGGATTTGCGATGGATCCTTTATTTGCAACGGATTTGCGACGGATCCATCGCAATTCCATTGCAAATTTGCAACGGATTTGCGATGGAGTCTTTATTTGCAACGGATTTGCGACGGATCCATCGCAAATCCGTTGCAAATTCGTGATTTTTATTTTATAATGTTTAGGGTTTAGGGTATACGTTTAATAGTACATAATAAAGTTTACGGTTTATAATCTCATAAGAGTCATGATCATAAGCATATTTTTTCACAAATATAATGAATTTGAAGGTACGAGGAATGTTGAACTTATATATATATATATATATATATATATATATTCATAAACAACATATACGGATATATGACGTTTTATATATCATACGGGGACATTTCCAAATTTTCACAATTTATGAATGCACATCATTAAATAACTTTAGAAATATAATTTTTTGAGATTCACTTTTAAAACCGTTAGACGCTTATCATGTTTTTATCCTCTCCGGAAATAAGGAATGAATCCCTAGCAATTCCATTGCAAATTTGCAACGGATTTGCGATGGATCCTTTATTTGCAACGGATTTGCGATGGGGCCTTTATTTGCAACGGATTTGCGACGGATCCATCGCAAATTCGTTGCAAATTCGTCAGTTTTATTTTATAATGTTTAAGGTTTAGGGTATACGTTTAATAGTACATAATAATGTTTTATTTTTATAAGATTTATGGTTTATGGTATATTTATTATTATCATAATAAAGTTTTTATTTTTTTTACGGATTTACAACATATACATATTTTTATTTTAAAAATTACATTATAGTACATTTAACACATTATTCCGAATCGTTTTCAGATTCATTTTCAGACATATTAGAGTGTTCACTATGCTCATCATTGTTTTCTCCGCTATCGTTCTCCTCGAACTCGTCAGATGCGGCTGCATCTTCGCTTGAATCATCCACGATAGGTGCAACCCCACCATCGTCATATCTTCTAGGAGCGGTTTTTTTCGTTTTGACGGTTGGGCTAAAGTAGTATGACGTGAAGTGAGATGTTTCCTCGGTCAAACTACCTGCAACGATGGAACCCTCCACTCTTGCAAGATTTTTGGCCTTTCCTTTCAAATGTCCCATGAATCGCTCGAACGGGTACATCCATCGGAATTGCACGGGCCCCCCAAGAGCTGCTTCATGTGGTAGGTGGATTGGGAGATGTTCCATTACGTCAAAAAATGAAGGTGGAAATATTTTTTCTAAATTACACAGCAAAACAGGTATATTATTGAGTAATTGCGCTATGCCATCCTCAGTCAGTGTTCGAGTGCATAGATCCCTGAAAAATGCTCCAATGCCTAACTCCACCTAACTGCTTCCATCGCAAATCCCTTGCAAAAATCCGTAGCAAATCCGTCGCAATTTTGCGAGGGACATTTACCGTCGCAATTTTGCGACGGAGTTGCGACGACCACTGTGGTCCTCGCTAATCCCTCGCAAATTCGTCGCAATTTTGCAACGCATTTGCGACGCCCGTTTGGCCCTCGCAAATTTGCGAGGGATTTGCGACTCTAGATATTCCCTCG
Source organism: Eutrema japonicum (assembly GCA_030161315.1). Classification (NCBI taxonomy): domain Eukaryota; kingdom Viridiplantae; phylum Streptophyta; class Magnoliopsida; order Brassicales; family Brassicaceae; genus Eutrema; species Eutrema japonicum. The sequence goes on along the minus strand of BSQW01000005.1, from coordinate 53,883,293 downwards.
CACGTTCGTCGCAAATTTGTTGCAAAATCGTCGCAATTTGCGACGACTTTTTCCCTCGCAAAATAGCGACGGATTTGCGACGACTAGTTAGTCACTCGCAAATCCGTCGCAAATTTGCGAGGGATAATATCCATCGCAAATTCCATTGCAAATCGACTGTTTTCTTGTAGTGGAACTTGTAAGTTGTAACCTATTATTACAACATGTTTAATTAATCAAATACAACATGATAAAATAAAAAAAAAGAGAACAATGTTGTCTGGTTTAATTATCACATGCACACATGACACATTGTAAAAAGAAAAATTATTTGGGAACTCCATATTATTATTATTAAAAACTTCCTCATTAATTATTACTACCAGAAATGAAAATCGTTTAGCTTGGAACAAAGCCGGCCCATGTGAGATTCTTGGTGTAAAACGAAAATAAGAATGATATATGCATATATGGATGAACCTAAGCCACTTAACAAAACCTAATTTAAGTTGTACCACTTTTATATTGTTTAGTGGCCTAATTAGGCTATATTGTATATAACTGGACCTCACATGTACACTTTTCTCATTTAGGAATACATATATATTTTAAGTTTTATATTTTTGTTCTGCAGAATTTTAGCAGGGGTAAAAAGCTAAATTGTAATGATTTAAGGATTATTAGTTATATTAATGGTTACTTATTTTGTATTTTATAGCATTTTAGGAATACGGGTTGTACATATATTAAACGGATATATAATCTTTTCATCAATGGGGATGTAGCTCAGATGGTAGAGCGCTCGCTTAGCATGCGAGAGGTACGGGGATCGATACCCCGCATCTCCATTTTTTCTCCCTTTATCATTTTATTTTTGTTTTAAATCCACAAGCATGAAGATACCTTTAACTTCCTCCGAAGAAGCAACTAAGTAGCCATTGATCAATCTCTTTTGTGATTTGTGATCAGGTTTAAAAAAGAGCACCCCTCTTTATAGTTTCAACTCGCACCCAATCTAACCACTCACAACTCTTTTCAAAGGGGAAGTAAGGTAAAATAGCAGTCCCGGAGCCACGAATCTCTGATTACAAACTAGGAAATCGAATAAAAAAGCAGAAATTTACAGCAGTTGCTACTCTGTTCAACAAGAAGAAAGAAAGAGAACCTAATAAAGTTTGAAAAAACATTCAAGTGAAACATTTTGAGAATTCGTAATAAACTTTCATGTTTTCTTGAAAAACTTTCCGCCTTTTCTCCCAATTCCAGTCCCTGTAAGGCTTGAACAGAGATGGGATCTGGTGTCTGGTCTCCACTGCAATTCTACCAAGTCTGAGAACAAAACTGACAGCAACGGAGAGATTTCTGAATCTTTTATGTTCTTGCACGAAACCACTTTCAGATGTTCGAGGTCGTGCCAATGTAGAATCACGGATTCTAGACCTGATGTTGTTAGCAATGAGCAGCCTTCTAGATACAGAAGCTTCACTCTCCTGCAAAACCCAACAATGATAATTGAAAGTTATCTAATGGTTTACTACTAGCAGCAATGAAAATTGGCTAAAGGCTGCAACTTTAAAGATCACATTGTTCCCAGAGAGATTCATATCCCGAATGCCGTCTATTTTTACCAGTTCACCACTATCAAAGCACAAAAGTAGAAAATAAAGTTTTTAGTACCCAAAAGCCATTGCCAAGCTGAAGATATCATTATCCAATCCCCAACAATCTTGGAAAACAATCTCTCGCGCCGCTTCACACATCTTAAACAAAGCCTTTACGGTATTCTTATCTCTTAACTGACACTTCTCCAAGTGCAACCGCTCGAGCGCAGGACAACAACAACTCAAGCACTCACCTAGACCAGGATCATGATCGATCTTTTTACAAGACACGAGTTTCAGCGTTTTGAGATTCTCACAATAGCGAAGACCTCCAAGCCAACCCGACTCCATCTTATGATCACAAACGGTGAGTTCCTCGAGCATTTGACAACATTCGGCTATTTCTTTAACCCCGTCAAATCCTCCCTCGCATCCGAAGAGCTCAAGCTTCACCAGTCTCTTGCAGCCTTGAGCCAAAATCATCAGGCCGATATCCGAAACCAAGGAGTTATACAAACCATCGACGTTACCAACCAACCTCAAGATCTGCAGATTCTCAAACGCACCAATTCCAAGCAAAACACTGTCAGAACACTTGTGCAATTCGAGTTCTTGCAACCTAGAACACGCTTCAGCTACATTCAACAACCCTAATTCACTAGTGTTTGTCACAACGAGTTTCCGGAGATTGGAGCAGCCACCTGCAAGGGTTCTCAGCCCTCTATCAACCATTTCAACAGACAACAAATTCTCTTCAAAGAAGCTCCAACTCTGGTAAGCCCCTACACCAACAGTAAAGGAAACTAGCCTGTGGTGAACCAAAACACCTGAATTTGGCGGCGAAATCAAACACCCACTGACCAAATCAACGTTATCAAGATTGGGAAACCTCGAAATCAGCCGACCGGACGCGAGAAAATCCCAATCCGATACCCTAATCGACCGTACAAGGAGACCATGGAGTCTGAGCCATCTCTTGCAAACCAAAGAGAGACTCTTCCGGTGGGATTTAGGGACCTTGTCGATGATTGTGAGGAGAGTGAGGTCAGATAAGAGAAGCGTGAGATCGATCTTGGAGGAATCGGGGAGTAGGGTTTTGGATTTGGCGATTGGAGAGTGAAACTTGGAAGCCAAATCGAGCGGCGAAGAAGACAGTAAATGGTGATGGTTAACCCAGAGTTCCGACCAGCTGGCTCGTCGCTTCTTCAATGGCGAAACTGGACTACTCTCCTTCTTCCCCATAAACGACATCACATTCTCCGCCACAGTTAAACCGGTCGTCAAGTCCTCCAACGTTTTCTCGGAGGGATGGTTCAATTTTTCCCGAGAAAACTGTTCTTCTTTCTCAAACGTTAACGGATTTCTGCAATTAAAATGGAAAGTGAAGGTCTGAGAAATCACTTAGTTTTTTTTTCCAAAGAAAGAAGGGCAAGAATTGTTTTTTTTGTGATATATTTTTGTCTCTCACTCTCTAGGGTCTAGACGAAAGATTCGGTCTCTTTTTGTTAGCTTTCGTTTGAAAACTGTTGTAGATTTTTCGGTCTCAAATGCACTGTAGTAAAACCTGTCACTCTCACTCTTTTTGATCCAAAATCTGAAGCCACTTGATTTTAATCATCATTTCTCTTGTATATAAGATAATTACAAAAGAGAAACTTCCAACAGACGAACTCATTCTTTCCCATCACCTTTTGTGAGATGTAATTTACTAAAAGAGTGATTATTTAGGTCAAGAACGAGGAGCAGCCATCTGTTGCTTCTTTATCTTCTCGTCTGACTTCACCATACTGTTATTTGCACACACACAAAAAAAGATATTACATTTAAATTTTGGGGATTCTATTTTGGTCTTCCGTAAGTGGGAGTTATTACCTGATATCGTGAGGAGTGATGAACATCCACTGTGAACCTTGTTTCAATGCAAAATCAACCAGTGTGTCTAAGCTGATTTTCCTGCTTACCGCGTCCTGAGGTTGCAGAAACCAAAACATTTAACGCTTTCCTCTTTACGTGTTTTATCAGGCTAAAAGCATGACAAATGCTTGTAAATGAATGAGAGAGACTGATGTGGAGGTTACCATAAACACATCAAACTCGTCCATCGCTCGAATTGGGGCCTCAGTCATATTGTGAAGAGCTAATGCAAAGCATAGAGTCGAGAAAGACCGTTCTCCACCTGGAATTTTATGACAAGAGGGGGATTCATCAAACTCTGAAGCTGCCTAGACTCTCAATGGAGTAATTAGATGCTTCCAGAAACTTAGCAATAAGAAAGTCAAATCTAGGAAAAAACATAGAGTGCAATAGCAAGCAAAGGTCAACAAATTTTTACATTCTTCTTTCAAGTTTCATATTCAAGGGCTTTTAAACACTTAATCTCATACATTGAACCTTGTTTAGAAGAGCATCCTTGTTCTAAGTTTCAATCAAATTTGGGATTTAAGTCCTAATCCATATTCAAATCAAGAGTAGGGAAGCAGACCTGAAAGCCCTCTAGTGTCTCGAACAGCGCTGCTTGTGGCATCTTGAGGCATCTTAACCTGTTGCAGAATAAAAATGCCGTCAATCAGTTAATCAATGTAATAATATGGACACAACAGATGAGAAATGTAGCATTATGGCCACAATTACCTCTATGGACAAAGTTTTGTTCTCATACGAGACTCTGATTTGTCCGCTGATACCTTTATTTTTTAAATGATAGTTGAATCTGCTTTAAAGATCACCAACCAAGGAGAAGGTCATATGGAAAATCACATAACTTAAGAGAGAACTATAAATCATTCAATGTAATCGGCAATAATGAACAAAGCAATTCGTACTGCCAAGTTAATTGGCGCTTCAGATGACATTTATTTATTTGGAGCTTGCTCCACCGTGAATCTACGGTATCTTTGCATACCTGATTAAACAGTAATGCACACATTAAATGATTAGCATATATATATATACATATTGATGCTTTGGATAAGGAAAAAATATATATTAACAATTGCAAGGCTTAACCTTGAGTCTTTCTCGAAAGCTTTTGTAAATTTTGCGTTTCTTCCCAATCTTCTGTTCTTTTTCCTCGTGCATACTCCTGAGGTCATCGATTGATTCAGAATACCTGCATCAACAAAAGATAAAAGGGTGTAACCTTCACATGCATTCAACGGGTAGTTTCAATGTATAGGCACAATCACAAGGCAAGACAAAATACGCACTTCTCACTCTCTCGCTTCAGTCTATGATTTATTTTGTTAATTTGAGTACTAAGTTGCAAAGGAGTGTCCCCATCCCAGGGACCCATAGCAGTTATCTCACTCTCAGGACAAATTATGGAGGCCTTATCATTACTTTCCTGAAATTTGAGCAGTCGAACAAAATTATAAAATAATATGGATCGAAGAGCAATAACTTGAATATGAAGATATAAATGATATAGCATTGCTAATTTTGATATTTTGTTGTCCCCTTTCGTTTATATTAATAACGTAACTTCATAATTGTTTATTCTTACCTGCCGCTTGGTTTTAAGCTCCTCATATTTAGCCTCAGCCACATTAATATCGGGTAAGACCTTGTCCTTCATTACATCTTCATAATGGTTCTTTTCCTGAAACAGAATAAAAACTTCAGTTCTAAGTGCAAAACAAGTAAAGAACCAAACTCTTAAAGAAAGTGCACCGTTTCTGCGGATTGGAGTTCTTTTTCAATCTCCTTTAGCTCATTCTCTGCTTCCTCAAAGGCGTCAACTTTACCCTTGGCTGACTCTGCATGCGCACGTTTTAGAGAAAAAAGAATGTTGCTTGCATTGCTTGAACTATGTTAAAGCATATCAAGATGATCGACCTTTCATGTTTTTAACACAAATCCAAGGAAAATAAATGTATCGCCAACATACCATAAAAGTTCTCAAATGAAGCTCTAAGTTCATTAGCCTTTAGTTCAGCTTCTTTCAAGCAGCCTTGGAGCTTTTCCAGCAAGGATTCTTTCTCCTCTATCTCTTCTCGAGATTTCTGAGAAATACAAAGAGCGCAATGCTTGAGGAATGATGCACGGGGTGGAAAATGACAATCAAGCGGTTTCAACCAATAAAACTAACCATGATTTCTAGATGAAGTTCATTAACACTTGATGTAGGTGAAGCTTTGGTTTCAGCAGCGATTGAATTTTTCAGATCCTGCATTCAAGTTCCTTCCTTGTCAAATCTTTCTCAAGTTGGGTGCGTTGCCTCTGTAACATAGACCACAAAACATATGTAAAGTGATTATGAATACAAACAAGCTTAAGCTTTGTGAAAACAAGCGAAATGTTTCAGATAAGACAGTTAAAAGGTTGGGCGCATTAATTTGACATGACTAGTGCATTAAACAATGGGTGCAGCTAAAGAGACAGCAGCGATTTTTCGCTACCTTCAGTCTGCGCATTTTCGATTCAAGACCCTCGAGATTCACTTCTGCCTCCCTCTTTTGTCTCCTGCATTCCTGTATCTCACTTTGTTCTTTTGAGGCCTCTATTTCAAGATCCTTGATTTGGTCATCAAAAGAACCACACAATCGAGTTGGTCTTCGAGGACGGGGAGGAAGGGTTGTCTGAACAGGCCCACGAGAAAACCTGAGTCAAGAATAGTAGTACTGTTATGTAGACGCATATCTTCCTCTACAGTTGATATCAAATAAACATGAAGTCTTTCCACTAATCAAGTCAAAAACTCAGTAAGTACATCAGAAGTGGGCCCTAGTAATCTCAACTCAAACCTCTTCCGGTTAAAAAATTATCTCATTTTACAAAGTTGTAGACACCTAATATTTCATTATCCCTTCCTTTCAAGATAATTTGAACTGAAAGATTTGTGTATAGCTCTTTAAACGACCTGTTCTTGCAATCTAACTGGCTGCTTACATTTGGTATCCATCTATAGTGAAAACATCTTTCAGATGCGAGAGCCTTGTCTCAAAGGCAACTGTCTTGCCAACCTCATAATTCTCTGCAAGCACTCGCCTCTCCACACCACTCTGGATATATCCAGACATCAAAGCTAAACATGAATAACACCACACAGGGGTTGGAGGATGAGAAATTAGTAAATACAGAGAAAATGTTACCTGATCCACCAAGACGTTAAGAACAGTAGGATTCTCAGAGTGCAAGACAGAGAGAATAGTTGGGTGTTCCGTTTGAGGAAGCATGTGTCTTGGTATAGTTAACCTGCATAAACAATTACCATGGCGTTTGCAATATAACTAAAGCTATCCATTTATCAGAGCATAACATAAACACAGATATTGGAAGTATTGTTTTTTTAGTTTTTAACCTTGGTCTTGAAAAGTCATAGATAATAATCTTCAGATTGTTATAATTTGCTTCCTTTCCACAGCCTCGCAAAGTAATTAAATCTTCATGATCGGTCACAATAAAAGCATTCAGGAGGTTGCCAAGAGCTTGTTCAACTGTAGAAGCCCATTTATTACCACTGACCAATGTCTGCAGAATACCACACAATTAGAAGAGTTCACACTAAAACAGCAGAGATTGTGTCGTAACAGTTGAAAATGTCAGCTTTTCTTTACACCATGTGAGCTAACTCGACTGAATTTCTTTGGGCCGGAAGGAACAAATAGAAAACTTACCACATGAGCACCAACCGGACCAATAGGTGGCATTTTAAATCTGCGATGATGTCTCTCAATCGCCCGCAAAAGATTAATGACTCTATCTCCTCCAAATGCGGTAACCTAGCAAGTGAAGTTTGATATTATCCACTAATCCTCGAGTTTGTCATCCTTCAAATAAATAGAAAGAACATATAGAGCCTGCTAATAGATCCATGTAATTGAATAAGCACCTTATTTGTTTGATGTTTCTTCAGATCATTGATGTGGGCGCTTATGTTTCTTTGCTTCTTTTCATGGTCTCTACTCTAGAAATCAAAAGGCCAAATAGATGAATGTCAAGAAATTTAGAGACTGCAACATAAAGTGATTATTATAGTATTTAAAACCACACAAATATGAAACAGTAAATTCTAGGACTAAGATTCATAAGAAAAAACTACAAGCATCATCATACCAAATCTTCTATGTGTTCCATCTCCTTCCCTCTGGCTGCTGCTTTCTCTATTACTATGTTCTCTTCCTCTTTCAAACTTACGTGTAGAATATTAAATCCATGATTAGCGGAAAAAAATAGTGAAAAAGATAGCTCAAGAAAAGAAAACGAAAAAAAGTTTATAAAGACCTGGAAAGCAATGATTCAGCCTTCTCAACCTCTAGCTTCAATTGATTCAGTTTTTCTTCGATTTCAGATTGTTCAGCCTGCATCACTATCAGCCTGTAAATATTATATACACCTATACACACACACGTTATACTACGCCTCAATAATCATACCAAACACTGAGCATAAAACTGATAGGAACTTAGTTTGCGCCTATAATAGTTAACGACAATGATAAATAAAGATGACCTGTGTGCTTCTTATAGTCATTTCATCAATATCTTTAATCTGCCGTTCAAGCCTCCTAACACGATCCTTAATCTTCTGAAAGTTATTGCACTTATGACGGTATTCTTCTTCCAGAGCAATCTTCTCTCTTGCAGCCTGCTTTAAAATTTATATCAACTACACACAGATGTGACAAGTATTTAAACCAAAGGCAATTTCAAAGCTAAACTATGAGTGAGATATTCTATTAACGAGCTCAAGAGCAGTGCCTATCAGAGCCATGCAATCCCAATATTCAATAGCAAGAATTTCTTTGATAAATCCAATACTTTAGGAGCAAATGAAAGTATTGGATTTATCAAAGAAATTCTTGCTATTGAATATTGGGATTGCATGGCTCTGATAGGCAGAGCTCTTGAGCTCGTTAACTGGGACCCTTCTCTTTATAACTAATTTTTAACATACCGTCTTGACTGATTGCCGCAAACACTCTATCTCTCTCTTCATAGAACTCGATTCATCCATCAGGCATGCAACTTGAGCTTTCTTCTTGTTCAAGTTTTCCCTTAAAGATTTCACCTCACCCTACATAAATGGTCAGCTATAATCAACTCCAAGATGAAGGATTTAAGCGATATGTTAAGGTATGCATTGGTGCTACGGTGGAGTATATAAGTTTCATGGTGTAAGCAAATAAACATTTTAGAAGCTCAACCTGGCATAAATGAAGAGTGCACCAGGGTATACAAATAATCCGTATGGCCATATGAGAATGTTTTAGGGAAGAACTAACCTCAAGCTTCAACATTTTTGTTTACTCGAAACTCTCTCTATTTAATACAACTAATAAACTGCAGTATTAAAGTATCCAAGAGAAACTTAGACAAGCCATGCACCCCTGCGAATTTCTGAAAGTGCATAGCAATCCAAATTTGAGGTAATAAAAAGAACATATTACTTACCAGTTTCCGATCAATTTTATCTTGACAAGTAGGCACTCGTTCTCTGAGTTTCACAATCTTGTCAGTCTGTTCTTTGAGCTGCCTATCCACATCATATACCCATGACCAAGCTAGTTTCTTTTTCAAATGCAGCAACTGTTGATATATTTCTTCAAACTGTTCTATAGTCTTTATCTTTCCAAGCAACTCACTGATCTCCTTTTCTATTGGTTTTATTGTCTCCTCGAGCTCATCCACAAGAGCACTTGCAGCTTTCAAACTTGTGTCAATACTTTGAAGAAGATCATCGACTTGATGAAGAAGGGTTGCCTTATAAAAGAACTACAAAAAAAAGAAAGCTTTTAGCAACAATATCAACAAGATTTACTTCACCGCATACCGATTTACTGGATATACCTTGAATTTATCTTTGTCATTTCCAGAATGTAAAAATTCCCTGCTCTTATCTTGACTCATTATCACACATGGATTCTCAACATCAATCTAGCCAAAGAAAGCATAATGCAGATCCAATGAACTCGTATCAAATACCAACAATAGCACTAAATCTGATAATAACATATATGACCAAAGTTTTAAACTTGAATCAAAGAGAAAAGCTCACATTATAATGTTCAACTAGTTCCCGTAGTTCCTCCCTTCGGTTTGATATTTTTTTCCCTGTACGACAGGGGTTGAAGAGAACAAGTAAGCAGTTGATTTACAAACGACATACAGTAAGAGTTGGTAGGAGACATAAAAGTAAGAAGTTATGTAACGACAATCAGTCAATCACATTGAAAACAAGCAGAAGCACAGAACTGTAAGTCACATCAGATTGATAGAGATTATAGCATCAAAGATTTATTAACCTTGGTGATCCTTGAGAACCGTAGAACTAGTAGACTCAGATATCCTGCGTTCAATAATCAGAGTATCACCATAAAATTCTGGCTTAAAAGCATCCTCTCCTTGGTTATTCATTTCGACATGAACAAGGGCATCGCTGCAAGAAAACACGAGATAGATTGAAGAAATTCATGTCATTTCTGCAATTAATTTCGTGGAGAAGCAAAAGTCAGCGACTCCCTAAAAGCAGTTGAGAAAAAGAAGAAAAAATCATTGCAGAAATTCTACAAGGCTACAACCCAAACATTTTTTAGCTTTGCAAATTCTACACATAGCGCAAGTGCACAAACCTGCATCCAGTTTTTATGAAATCTTTCAGCGTGGAAGCGCGCTGAGTCCCCTTGGCTCGACATCCAAACGCAACACATAGAGCAGTCAATATTGCACTCTTACCGCCTGTAAACACCTTAATGGTACAAATCATTCAGCAAAAAAAACAGCACACAAAAACCAAAGCTTAAAAAAACCTTCTCTACCGAAATTATCAGAAACCCAACTCCAGAAAACGCAGCGACAGGTCATTTCATTCATCTAAAAAGCGATTAAAGAGCCAAATTTGGTAAGATACTTACTTCCGTTTTGACCGGTGATGAAATTGACCCACTCGCCAAACTCAATCTCGAGATTACTATGGCACATGAAATTCTCAAGGCGTATTCTAAGAATTGTGCCCGAGCCATGGGTATCCATGTTTGTCGCTTTCTAGGGTTTCTTACTCAGAGGAGTCCAAGACACATATAGAAGAAAGTGAGTGTTCATCATCAGGTGTTTAATGGCGGGGAAAGAGTGATACTAATGTACGACGCGTCTATGCTATCCCATATCACACTGGCCGTCGGATCTTTGAGATTTGAGATCTTAGAGTTTGCCTAGGGGTCACACTGGCCGTCGGATCTTTGAGATTTGAGATGGGCCTTCAAATTGAAATTGTGCAGCATTCTATTCTCCCTATGTTACCGGTCTAAGCGAACCGGAGACTGGTTCGTGCAACAAATGGCTAGGGAGTTATACCAAATGACTGTTTTGCTACTTTTCTCTCTATTCCCTTTTATTAATGTTCTTCTCTTTTTCTTTCAAGGTTTATAGTTTTTTACCCGAATGTGATTTGACCTATGAAGTAAAATAAAATTAAAATACGAAGAGCGAAAAAGGGGTTTCATTTCCGGTTAAAACCATTCATGCTAAGATTATAAAATGAAGAGTTTATCCAGTTTGTTGACCAAAAAGAGAAGAAGAGTTTTTCCAGTTAAACCTATGCAGTAATACAAAAGCTTCACTTGCTCCCGTAAGCAGAACTATAAACCGGATCCTTAACCATACTTAAACCACCAGTTTCTTGGTTTATTCAGTCGACATGATCGTGATTCCTGAAACGAATGATTCTCTTGATGAACAGCCTCTCATGCAGGTATCTACCAAAGGAAACCACAAGATGTCAGTGTGTATATTATTTAGTATGCAGAAACCATATAGTCCGATGTAGAAAGTACATTTGGCGTTTAATAGAACCGAAATAAAAGTCTGTTTTATGAAATGGATTTTGTGATTGTCATAGGAGAGGACTTACATGATATAGGCTGAGAGACAAAAGCAGAGGAAACCGATGGCGAAATGGAGAGGAAATGTTGCCCAGAAATTCTTATGGTCGAGAATGGTTCTCTCTGAGATGAGAGTGAGTATGCCCGAGAATATAAGAATTTTCCAACCTGAAGGAAAACACTTTCGGAACGAGAATGAAGAAGAATCGACCTGTAGAGAATTGTGGGAGTTAAGCACCAACAAAAAAGACTGTCAACATAATAGATAGTTTAATTTAATCAAAGCGTACCTGGAAGTAACTTCGGATGAATAGCCCTGAATAGATGATCCTTACAATCATATCTTTTTTTTTTTAAGGGAAATCAAGAAGACAAAAAAGATTAAAAAAAAAGTGGATTGTAGTTGCAGAATCTATATATGGGTGAAGGATACTCAAGGAATTCGCCAAGATTAAACCTATTGCTCCTGCAGATCTTATCAGCAGAATATTTAATATGATGTAAATCAGTGAAAATACAAGCAACATGTTGTTTGAGCGCTTCAGTTGATCCTCTGTTCCAATTGCATGTAAAAATGCTTCGGAGGTTCCTGACAAAATAATTTACAAACTAACCAAGACTGAAAAAAAAAGGCAACTAGTTGCCGCAAATCAAGGTAGCAAACAGCAAGTCAATAAGCATTAGGTAAATCTAGATATGATTACTAACCGTTCATGGCCAGAACGATGATGTAGAGACAATAAAACTGTAGTGCCAAGGAAGCTTCTCCATCGCTCCATTTTTCACCATACAACAATCTGATGAGAGAGTATGAATAACTCGGGCCAAATGCCATAAATATAAGACCTGGAAATTCCCAGGAACAGGAAGTAACCGAAAATTAAGTCAAAAGTCTTATATACAATTAGGAACAAAAATAATTGAGGAGCTGTACTGAAGTTGAAAAGTAGATGCTTGGTATTAGGGACTGGTAAGAGACACACGAGTGGAATTTTTCACTGCAATAGATAAGAATATACCTATTAATATAACAAGCTTCAAGGCCTCGGTCAGGCAAATTCCAAGTTTCTTTCTCTTTTGCTGGTCAGGCAAATCACCTGTCAAGAGAGAGATAAATAAAAACCATACATGGTAATGAACTCGAGGGTGACCAATACCGAGAAACATCAGGACTAAGATTAATTACATACTGAATTACACTAAACTCAGGAAAGAAATAAACCTGATGCGAACCTGGCAAATGTAGTGTATGAACTTTCTTCAAAGGGAAGAAACACCATACGTACAACTAAACTTCCTGGAGTTTTAGAGAATTTGTGTAAGAAAATTTATAAGCAACAACTCTAGACGATATATAATATACTTTGTATGGAAAATTTGAATTTTGTCACGAAAGAGACTTGCCTAGTTTGTCAACGATCCCATATACAGCCTGGTTATAAGGTGTATCTAACCATACAAGGACCAACTTTTCACCCTCTTGAAGGATCAACTTTCGGAAGGACTGAATAGTAAATAGCATACACATGTTCGAGAGCTGCTTATCAAAATCCAAGAATCTCCCAGGTCTGTGACATCACAAAAATTGTTGGAACATCATTGGAAATGAATGAGTTGATTGGAAGTGTCAAGAGTTAAGAATTCTGGCAAGGAGATCAAACAATAGAGAACTCATACCTGAAAGGAAAGAGATCCGAACTTTTGAAAACACCACAAATGAGAAAATAAGCCCAGTACCCAAGAAATAAGGAACCTCCATATGCAACTTGTGACAGTGCAAAGATTATCCCTTTCTCCTACGTATGTTGAAGATAATTAGATTTTAGTTCTATTATATAAGTTTTTTCAAGCATGCTTTTTTGCCACAAACAAAAGGGAGTCGTACTTATTAACACAAATATGTACCATGTTGGTTTGCTTGACTATGAGAAAGCACAAAGTTACACAGCGTGAAAATGTAGCAACAGTCTCAACAACTAGTCGCAATTTTAGAAGCATCAATGTCTGAGAGAGGATATACAAAGGCTCAGCCATTAGCTCCAGCACACATGCAAATCCTGCCAAATAAGTTGGTTAGTCCTTATGTTGATAAAAAAGGTAGATTAATCCTACTGCAATATATTCACAGAATCTAAATTTGTAATACTAGAAAGAAATCTTATTAGAGAAAGACTAGAGGTATCACCGGAGAACTTGTTTAAGAAAAAAAGAAAGTTGTAGCCGCGGAAGGGAAAAAATGGATGTTGCTATAATTATTACAGACACAAGTAAACGACCACAAAGCAGAAACTTTCAAATTCCAAGGCTGTAAGCGAAAGAAGTATGATAAAGGCATAGAAAACGACAACAATGTACCGTGAATCAAGATAGCCTGTGCGTATGTGTCGGAGTAACTAAGGTCCTGCCACCATAACACAAAAATACATGCTGCAATAGTAATGGCTATTCCGAGTGGAAATGTCACCCATGCCACTTTCAATAACTTAGTAACATCGTTCTTTGATACAAGACCATCACTGCAGCACGAAATTAAGGAATATCACTGGCCGAAAACTTAGTCCTGAACTGATTATGTGAACTGGATCAGCGCGAACTGCTTTATGTATACCTGTTAATGTCAGCCCGCAGGCAAGCGCGCCGGAATCCCTCCCGGCTGAGAAACAAGACACAGGTAACAAAAAGATGGAACTGGACCGCGTAGAGCTGCATTGAAATGAGAAAAGATAGATCGAGCTTATAAGCAAAACCCATTGAATTTCTGGAAGAAGGAAACATCATCCACGTAGCTACTCAAATGAAAGACCAGTAAAATCAAGCAGAGCTAAAACTTATAAAACATGACTTCATAATTGTTTCCAGGCAAATAACAAAACCTGATCTTCCACACCTAAAAGTCCACACTTAAGCAATTAGAATCACATCTTAGATTCTTGGAAGCCAACTGCACAAAACCCATCTTTACCATAAGAAATGCATACAAATACAACAACAACCCAAATAGTACTTTCCATCAAGCTTTAAGGCAACCCAAATAGTCAACGATCAATTACGAGCAAAGAAACTGGTAAACAACGATCAATTACCGCATAGTCTTTTTCGGTGAGATTCCTCACGATCCAGGAATTGAATATGAAAGGGATGCCTCTGGAAAGAAACTGCGTAGCTAATTCCGAAATTCGATCGAGGAAGAAAGGGAAAATCTAATTAGCAGGAAAATGCAGAGAGAGATTTTCGAAAAAAGAAAACAAACACAAAATGAAGACGAACCTAGTAGATACTTGAACGTGCGCGAGAGATTAACGCTATCTCCCATTTTTTGGAGATGCTAAACTCCAGTCCTTCGTCTAGGTGTCTCTGGGTTTGCGATTTTAAACTATGCTCACGCTCCAATTGCACGAATCCAAGAAAAGTTTATCTATGGAAACTCCATTAATTTACAAATACCCAAATCCTCAATTTAGCTTATTAGACCGGGGGTGAAGACGACGACGACATACAAAAAGTTTTTGGGTTGGTTTGGTTCAAATTTTTCGGGTACGGGTTATCCTGGTTGGCGAAAATGGATCCGAATATAAACCGAACTTTTACCAATTCGATTCGGTTCGGTTGAAGCTAGATATGTTAATCCCGAACCTATATCTACATATGTTTTGCAAAAACAAAACGATCGGCTTTCGGTTTTAAACCGGAACCGAACCGAACCTAACACCGAAGTTTTTTTTCTAAATGATAGCCGATCGGTTTCTATGTGTAATCGGATCGGGTCGGTTCGGATAAAATTCCATAACTAATTAGACGAAAAATAATGTCAGAAGTGGGATTTGAACCCACGCCCTCTCTCGAAGACCAGAACTTGAGTCTGGCGCCTTAGACCACTCGGCCATCCTGACCGATTGATGATTATCTGATTATCAAATTTATAATCATCTCAACCCTATAATGAACACAATATCACTTAACCTGAAAACATCTGTATTTAGAATTTAATTTTGAAAATATGAGGTCGAATTCAATTTTGAAAATATGAGGTCGATTTATCAATATCAGTGCATATACATATATTTACATAATGATTTTGTTAATATTATTATCTAATTATTTTATCGAATTATGTCATATTTTGAACTGGCTTAACTCAAAACCGAAATTTTTTATTAATTTATCGAATATTAATTTATAGAGTTTTTACTGTAGTTAATTCTGTAATAACATAGAAAAAATATAACGGTCCCAAGAAAAAAAAGAAAAGAAAATAACTTAAAAACAAGAAAAATAACTCCATACTATAGACAGTGAAGAGCCACTCCGGTAATTTTGTTTGCCTCTCGGATTCAAGAGAACATGTGTTCCATCTAGAAAAAAGAAACCAAAAAAGTGAGAAGCGAGTCCAAGTTTAAGATTAACGTTTGTTTTCAACAATTAACCAAGATATTGTGTATATGAAGATATATAATTCATGGAGATTCACCTGCAATTAAGTGCTTGAGCTACCGAGATCAAAGTCCATTGTGTAATCATACTCGATTGTTGGAATAACTGATGCCATAAACTTCAAGAACAAAAAGAGATACCTATGGAGAAGATAAAGAAAGGAATTGCAAAGGCATAACTATCACTGTACATTTTATCCAAAAAAAATATCACTGTACATAAATAAGATAAAAAGGTTAATTTGTGAGAGATTTTACTTGTCAACTTCAGGTTCTACTCCATGCGACATTAAGACATCAATGATCTTCTTCATAACAGCTCCATGTCGACATGGATGAACTGAAGCATGTTTCCCAGGTAAGTGCGGATGATCTTCTATTGTTACCTGTGAAATTTTTGTAACTGAAGTTGTTACAACAAGCCAAGAAATTGAAAGAAAACTAAAATCCGTATCATTACTGATTCTAGAACAGAACAAGGTCACAAAATCCACTATGGAATCAATTGATGCTGTGGAGATATGTAATTACCGTTTTACGTGCATGGTCTTGACTAACATCCTCCATTACAAGTTCAGGTTGCAGTAACATCCTTGACTACAAGACATACCCATTTTTTAAGGGAGCATAAAAGACATGGAAAAACATGCAAAATTTGTCACAGCATAACGAATTGAAATTGATCGCAATGAATGAGTTAGAGACCTCATCATAGCCGGTCAACCAAACACGGGGAGTTTGGTAATATTTGTCGTACCTAAAATAAAGTGAAGCAAGATATAAGTTCCATCTATTGAGCCAAGAGTATGAGACATGTCTTACAAGAACTCAGACAAGTTTACACGTGTATGTAAATGTGAAAATGGGAAAGGCACAAGATGCTTACGTGATGCTAACATCATATGTTCTGGTTCGAAGGATATTATCGTCATCAGATTCATGAGCCACATGAGACGTTGACTGAAGAGTTGCCTGACTCAGAGATGACAAGAGAAAGAATTTTAACACTGCTGGTTGATTATAATGCTCTGAGGCCACTCTCGTGTCAAATTCAGTCTATTTATAGCTTTTTTTTGTTTTGGTGCAAATTCTTAACAATAAAATATAAAAGCTGAACTTAGCAGATACAGATAGAATTGAAATCTAGCAAGTTCATTTGCATATAACCAACTCACAGGATCATTGTCTATGAAATTGTCAGTCTCATCAAACTCTGCCATGTCTGGAATATCTTCATCCTCCTCGCCTCCAGAATATTTGGGTAGTGGTTGAATAGTAGTATCTCTCTCGTTTATTTCTAAGTCATCCATGGATGGCAAGTTTTCATCTTCATTGCCTTTATCTATGGACACATTGAACACGTAAGAAATCATATGGGAGAAAATGAATTTGCAGAAGCAATAACTTCCGGATATAAAAAAATCTACCTTTAGGTCTTCCATGAGTTGCCAGCCAACCATCATTATCTTCATCATCAACCAAAACTTCACCTCCAGCAGCTTCATAATCCTCTGCCACAGATGCAGCTCTTCGTAGACAAGGTACTGTTAATCCATGGAAAAGCCACATAATAGATCAGATGTGCGTGCAATCAAAAACTTCAAACTGAAAATAAGAAGGAGCTCTAGATATCTCTAATTTACCATTCCTAGTAATCAAATACTGTTTGTCTGAAGGCAAGTATGGCTTTCTTTTGCTTGGATCACCAGATTCCCTGAGTAGAAGAAAAAATAATCAAAAGCCATGAATTGTTTATTGGTTTTGATCCATAAGTCATACCAAAACACGAGGAATTATCCCAAATCATAATCTCACAGAATCGTACGACCCCAGAGACCTAAAATCCTAGACGTTGATCAAGTTCACAGCTTACACATATTGAAGATTGTGAAACCAACAAGTGGATATTGAAATTCGAACTAACCAAGACCAGGTAGGGCACTTGGAGACGAGGTTATCACCGGCGAGAACGAATTCGCTGACGCTGAGAACGCCCTTCTCCTTGAACGCTGAGACCGTTCGAGGACCAGTGATCCTCTCCACTGCACCTTTGAATACTCCATGAATCTTTTGCGAAAGCACCATTGCAATACTCACGACGAATTCGAGCAAATCGGAGAATCGATTGATGACCCTAAATTCCCTATTTGGTGGCAAAGATCAATATAGAAAGAAAAAAAACAGTTTTCCGTGCCCAATTATATGGATTTGCTGGATATGAGAATAATAGTTTCATAAATATCACAAGTAATCACCATACCTTTACAAAGTTTCGTTTTGATCCGCTAACTTAATAAATCGATAATATTCCTTTTAGATTTCAATTCGGATAAAATATAATTACAGTCTTCCCCCACCTATTTCTAAATGTTTCAGTTTCGCCCCAAAAATATAAATTGGTAGTGATATTTTCTTTCATAGCATTTAAACCAGGTATTGCAAAAATTCACGATGCTTACAAACAACACGGATTAGGTCAACGGATTCCTGAATCTTACAGTTTTATAAAAAAAAATATCGTACAACTCCTAATTCTCATGATTATGGACGATCGTATATACAATCATGTCAACAAAAAAAAAATTGTAAATTATTGTATATTATGTCATTACAAATAAGAAAAGATAGTTAAAATATGAAATGATATATAACAATATTTTAAAATTATTGAAGAGAATATGGAAAATATTTGTTTTTCATTAAAAAAGTATATTTACTATTTTGTTTCTTAATTATTACGATATTAAAAATATATAATATTTATAAAAAAAACTCATATATATTCAAATAAAAAAAATATTCGAAATCTTGCAATATTGTTCACCATAATTTGTTATATTTATTTGAATATATTCATTTGAATATATTCAAACCAAAATTTGAAAAATAATTGTACTACTTTTATAAAAAGTTAGACACGAGAAACTTATTTTTTTAAAAGTTTGTGGACTGATCACAAAATCCAGAGTCATTAAGCGGTGCATATTAGAGTTGGTGTTTTCAAGATTGTAGTTTTTTACGGGTTACCGAATAATATTCTACTCCACTGCAAAATGGGTTACGTAAGCGGGTTAGCCCGCTACATAACGGGTTAAGACTCTAATTTTTAAATGTCCACAAAATCGGATCTCGCAAGTTAAAATATTAGTTTTTAGTTTTAAAGATAGATGTTATACTCAGTTTACTAAACATTATGATTTGTTTGGAAATTAATTATATTTTTATTTGAGTATATATATCAAACCTAATTTAAAAAAGTATTTACTATTTTTATAAAAAGTTAGACACGAAAAAAATAATTTTTAATAGTTAACAGATTGACCACAAAACTGACAGTAATTAAATGGTGCATATTAGAGTTGATGTTTTTAAGGTTATAGTTTTTTGCGTATTACACCGAATAATATTTTAGTCAACTACAAAATGAGTTAAATAAATAAGTTAATTTGGTTTAACAAATATATCTATAATGATTAGTTAGACATATTATAAAATTCAAAAAAATAAAAACAAATTTTTTTCAATTTTAAAACAATTTTAAGAAAAAAAAATTCTGCGATATAGCACGAAGTAAATCTTAGTAGAATATACCGGCATTGGTGGTGAACAATATGACGTGAACTTCTGTAGGACCATAGCGAAGATGACGTGGGATAGTAGGGCCTAAACATGGTTGACTCGGAGCCGTTAGATAAAGTGTACTTCATGATCGGTGTTACCGTCTAATTAAAGGAGTTTAGAGACAAGCTTACAGTTGTTGCATACACACAAAACAACAAATAAACAAAAAAGAGAAAAGCTAACAACAGCTAACAAAAGATTAATCGTGATGTCGACCGTCGAATCTTAAAAAAGTTTTTCATTTTCAATCTTTACTCTAAACACAATCATACTAACTCACAAATTACGGGTAAACCTAACGACCTTTTTTTGAATCACTTATAACTAAACTTGCCGGATAAAACTCCCAATCAAAGATCAAAGATGGATCCCACGCACTTCAACCACCATCACTAGTCAAACCCAACATTTATCATCACCACTTTCAACAGTCTTTAATTTTTCTTGAGATCATGAAAAATCAATTGCCACGGTCGCGAGTTTTTTTTTTATTTTTTTCATCTTGGAAAAAACAAAGAGCATCCACAACGGTGGATGTCTCATTAAATAGTATAGGATGTCTCATAATTAAAAAAAAAAAAAAATTGAAAAATCATGAGAGAGAGAAAGAAAATTGAGACACTGTATCTCGTTTAAAACACTCATTTTATACGTGTCATTTGATTATTGGTGCAAATTTTTGTTTAAACTCAAATTTAATTGGTGCAATTTGTTTGTGTCTCGTTTGTACAATTTTATTAATATTTTATTTTGAGACCTCCAATGTTGAGATCCCACAGATGCAAATGCCCTAAGAGCATGTTCAATGGGGTTCTAAATAGAAGAGTTCTAAAAAATTATAATGATATATAATTGATAAATATTGGAGAGGTTCTAAAAAGAAGAGAGAAGGGTTCTAAAGTTAGAACTTTTAGATACAGATTCTAAAAATTAACATACAAAATGTTGGGGTTCTAAAATGTGAGGTTCTAAAAATTTTAGATACCCATTTTTAGAACCTCACCATTGGACATGCTCTAATGTGCTACTTGCCATATCATTTTAAAATGTATTTTTTATTTATTTAATTTCTCACTATACATCTTAACACTATAATTCCCATTCGAAACTATGTTTGATTTTTTTGGGCCAATTAAGTTGATATAACCATGTGAAAATATTTCAAATGAAAATTAGTTGAAGTGAACGGCTATGACACTATAAAAACATCAACCCGAATTAAATAGAATACTTTCTAACGTGTGTAAGAAATATACAATTGGGGGAATTGTCATAATTCGTTGAGAATTTGGGAGGATATGTTTCCATATTTGTTTTTTTTAAACGTCATTTCATTTATGTGGTCAACAGTTTACAAAATCACGATTGTACATAGAGGATATAAAAGCTCGGGCAACTAATAAATACTTTTCCAAATAAATTGGGAAAATATGATATTTGCATATCCCCTATTTACAAGGCAAAGAAATCATAAAGTCAACATTGATACAACGAAATAAAAAGATATTCTAGATCTGTTCTCTGAACTAAAAAAATATCAATTTCATCTCCCATCACCGTCAAGGCGTCAATCTCTCTCACTGAACAATAAATTCCATAGTTTCCTTTTCCTTTTTTTTTGTTTTGTTTATATATTGCCAGCCCAGAGCTTCCATTACCTTTCTCAGAAATATTACCTTGTTATAAATTCCAAAGTCTGATAATCATATACATTTCTCATTTTCCTAAAGTCTCTCACCTCTTCAACACACAAATATCCAGATTCTTTTCCAAGAAATTAAAGAAGAAAGTTCCACGAGATGAGAAGAAACCATTTTTTAACACTGTTACTCGGGGTCTCTTTATCAGCATTATCCATCGTAATCTTCTTCATCTTCTTCTGCAGAAGAAAACAATCATCTGCTGAATCAGATCAATGCGACGTCGAATCACCCGACCATAACAAACATGGATTCTCCTCGGAGACAGAGGAGGAGCTCGTGACATTTCACGGCGGCGAAGATATCACGATCTGCGATATCCTCGACGCTCCCGGAGAAGTCATCGGAAAATCAAGCTACGGCACTCTCTACAAGGCGTCGTTGCAACGGAGCGGGAAAATTAGGGTTCTTAGATTTCTTCGACCGGTTTGTACAGTGAGGTCGGATTCCAAGGGCGTCATCGAGACGCTTGGATTTGTTCGCCATGAGAATTTGGTTCCTCTGTTAGGTTTCTATGCTGGAAACAGAGGAGAGAAGCTTATGGTTCATCCTTTCTTCGCTTCCGGGAATCTTTTCGACTTCATCAGAAGTAAGAGTCTCTCTCTCTCTCTTTTTCTCGAGAAATTAAAGGAAAGTCGAAAAAATATTAAAAGGATCAAACTTTTCCTTTTTTCCGACAGAAAGTAAAGAATCTCGTGGTCACTTGTTCTTCGGGTTTCCCCGGGAAACAAACAGAAACAGAATCCTGAGATTCTGTTATTTTCCCGGGAAAATGGTTTAAAACCTTCGAACTCATACAAGCATCTGACGAAAACTTTACCGTTTCCCATGATAATGATATCACTTTCAGATTTTGCCTGAAATATATACATACATATATATATTCATATAGACATATAAAAGAAAACGAGTGTGTTATATACCTATTGAAAAGTGAAACACCCAGCTGGATCATTAATAATTTAGTGTTTCATTATTTTGTCTTAGTATTTATTTCTAAAACTTTCAGTTTTTTTTTTCCTTCACTTTCCACTTCTTTAGTTCAGTAAGAACAAAACTTTGGAAAAAAGAGTTGAATCTCAAGAACATCAATCTCAACAAACACTTCTTCAAATTTCTAGACTAAAAGAAAATTACGTCCTTTTTGTGGCAGGTGGAGATGACGAATCGATAAAATGGATGAACATTCTAAGCATCACAATTGGAATATCCAAAGCTCTTGATTATCTTCACACAGGAATGCAGAAACCAATCGTCCACGGAAATCTGAAATCCAAGAATGTTCTTCTGAACTCGAGTTTCGAACCTCGAATCTCTGATTTCGGTTTGCATTTGCTCTTAAACCTAACGGCAGGACAAGAGATTCTTGATGTTTCTGCAGCTGAGGGATACAAAGCTCCTGAGTTGATAAAGATGAAGGAAGTGAGCAAAGAGAGTGATGTGTATAGTCTCGGTGTGATCATGCTTGAGCTAGTCTCTGGTAAAGAACCGATAAACGAGAATCCAACTGGCCATGATAAGTTCTATCTTCCTGATTTCATGAGGCATGCTGTTCTTGATCATAAGTTGTCTGATTTATACCGTCCTGAGATTCTCAGGAGTAATGGTAACCTGAGTGAAGAATGTGTCCTCGAGTATTTTCAGCTTGCAATGTCTTGTTGCTCTCCTTCGCCTTCTCTTAGGCCAAACGTGAAGCAAGTCTTGGGGAAACTTGAAGAGATCCGGAAATGTTAGAAGAATTTGAGAATGATTGGCAACATTTGGGTTTCTCATAGAGGAAAATATCTGGTAGAAGAATAAAGCTTTTACATAGGGATGATTATGACAGAGAAATTATTCGATTTTTTGTTTTTTTTTTGTTTCCCGGGGGAAAGTAAACTACGCTTAGACGTTAGCAAGAGACTCGATGAACTTGAAAGATCTTTGGAATCCGCAGAACTGATACTGAGGAACATCATAGAGCGATGGCTCGAAACAGCCAAGTTTCTTGAAAGTCTTGTCTAGGAAGCTGTACTTTACAGCCTTGTTTGGAATGTGAAGCAGGATGTATGATTCTGCATCCGTCTCTTCCTTTACAATACCGATGACAGAGAACGCGTAGAGCCGCCTATTGGTGAAGTCTTCGGTTCTGATCATCTCGGGAAACGCGGCTGCAATAGGCTCTAAATCAACATTATACTTCACGGACCAGCTTAAGCTATTCCTTGCCATTTCGTAAACAGGGAAAGTTGAAGAACTCTGATCATTTAACTCGAAATAGTAAAGATTTCCCCGGGATTCGTCCAAAAACCTCAATGTCCAGAACTCTGGTGGTCGCGCCTCTTCTTCATGGTCAAGATTAGAGAGTGGAAGAATCTTGATTTGCTCTTGACTGATATCGAAAGAGAGGCAATCTCTTGAGTGGGAACCGAACCAGTGAACCGCGCCATTCCAGAAGACTGAGTTGTCGAACGCTTTAAAGTTTAAAGGATAAGAAGGAGCTGAAAAAACTCTCCTCCAAGTTCCATCATTGGAAGAATAAACCTCTATGTGGTAGAGGTGATCGTCAGAGTCAGAGAAAGAAGAGTTCTTGATACTTCTTCTGAGGCAAAAGACTTTATAGTGAGGAGAGTTAGAAGGATCAAAGGCTAGAGAGAGCGCGAGTTCATCATCGATGATCTGAGGGAGAAGAGTGTTCTGTTTCGTTGTGGGATTGTAAACATAGTAATTTGTGTTGAATTGGTTAGTGTTGCAAGCGCATCTGCAGAGGAGAAGCCCGTTGGTTGATTGCATTATGACCATCTCTGTTGGATGATCTGTAAACCAAAGCGGTAATGATAACGAAACCCGTTGGTTGGTTGCGTCATCATCATCATCAAGAGAGACAAAACTATATTCGATGCCTCTTGGTGGTGGTGCGTGTAAGAAAAAGCCAGAGATTGGAAGTGGATGCTTGGACTTGATGATACGCTGGGAGAAATCGGGATTTGTAATGAGCGAAAGCCAACGTTTAGATACGCGTTTGGATCTTAGAAGCGTTTTGATTGGAAGGTATGAGAGAATCTGAATCAAGACGTCGTCGAGATCTGCCACAATGGCTGCCGAAGAAGAAGAGAAACCGTAATTTCTGCGGCCTCTAGCTGATCTTGGAGCTCTTGTTCTCCTTCTTGAACAAGAAGACATCGCTGGAGAGTGATTTTGAAGAAGTTGGTTTTAGGGTTGTTTATATGAGTGAAGAGGAGAGAGATTCTGGTATTGGATTATATAAAGAGTTAAGGATGTGATGTGTTCTGTTTTTTTTTTTTTTTGGTCAAGAAGATTGTGGAGGAAGCTTTTCTTGAGTTTTTGCTTATCAACTACTTTTTGAGCTTCGTTGATTTTTGACTATTCAGAGTTTGTGTTTTTGTTTTCCTGGGTTTCAAAAGTAAAACTAAGAACTGTTAAAATGATATATTTTTCTCCTTTTTTTTTGTGCTTTCTGTTGTTTTCCCGGGAACATCCGAGGTTTACTGTCAAAACAGAAATTACCGAACGCTGACAAAGGGAGAGATCTTCTTATTCTTATAGGATAAATGGCAGAATGTGCTGTTACATTTATTACCAACGGCATGATGTTCGTTACGTAAGGGTATTTCTGAACTAGTTATTCCCCAACAAGAGGCCAGAGGCCCATTTAAATCTGAAACCCATACCCGTAATCCACCCCACCCAATATGAACCCGACCCGAAATGCCTCGTAATCTCTCTCTTTCATTTCAATTTTGAAAAAAATTATCTCGGCGTCAGAAACCATGGCTCCTTGCAGTCTGTGAATCGAGGAGCTTAGTTTATCGAAGGTTATAGGCATTGATTCTTCTTCCCTTCTGAGAATCTGTCGCAGAATCTCCTTGCATATACTCAAAATATGGAATTTACAGAGGCTTACAAGCAGACAGGTCCTTGCTGTTTCTCCCCAAACTCTCGTTACGTCGCCGTCGCCAATGATTATCGTCTCGTGATCCGCGATACTTTTTCGTTTCAGGTAAAAACTAGTTAGATTAAACCCTTGATTTCGCTTAGAAATCGGAGGCAATTTTTGCTAGGAGTTTTTGGATCTTACAAAAAAAAACGTTTCTTCTAGTGTTCAAATGCAACTAGATCTTGTACTTTAAATTGGGTATAAGCTACTTGATTCTGACTATTTTTGGAAAGTGGAACCTGAGATCGTTGATGTTTTTGTTTTGTTTTGTTTGGATCTTATGAATATGTAACGAATGTGAAGCGTGTCTATAAATGCAGGTTGTCCAGTTGTTTTCTTGCTTAGATAAAATAAGCTACATAGAATGGGCCCTAGATTCTGAATACATTCTCTGTGGTCTCTATAAAAAACCGATGATTCAAGCCTGGTCATTGACACAACCAGAATGGACTTGCAAGATTGATGAAGGTCCTGCTGGTATTTCATACGCTAGGTGGAGCCCAGACAGCCGTCATATACTCACAACGTCGGAGTTTCAGCTGCGGTTAACAGTTTGGTCCCTTTTGAACACAGCGTGTGTTCATGTTCAATTGCCAAAGCATGGCTCCAAGGGAGTGTCATTCAATCAAGATGGGAAGTTTGCAGCAATATGTACACGGCGTGATTGCAAGGATTATGTAAACCTTTTGTCTTGTCAATCATGGGAGATAATGGGTAGCTTCGCTGTTGACACCTTGGACTTGGCTGATCTTGAGTGGTCACCTGATGATAGTTCTATTGTAGTGTGGGATTCGCCTCTTGAATATAAGGTATGTATCATTTTGGTCTTGATGCTACCTTTGAATCTTGAGAAATGGATAGTCTCTTGCCTGATTTTCAGAATTCGTTATGTTTGGTTTTGTCGGGGATATCTCTAAAGTTTGTAACCTTTGGGCAGGTTCTAATCTATTCTCCAGATGGTAGGTGTCTATTTAAGTACCAGGCATATGAATGTGGACTTGGTGTAAAGACTGTTTCCTGGTCTCCATGTGGTCAGTTTCTTGCCATTGGTAGCTATGATCAGATGTTGCGGGTCCTTAATCACCTTACTTGGAAAACATTTGCGGAGTTTTTACACCTATCAACGGTTCGTGCGCCCTGTTGTGCTGCTATTTTTAAGGTGAGGCCCTTTCCATTCTTTGATTTCAAAAAAAGTTTCTAACAGCAGGACAACTGCTGATTGTCAACTCAGGTGTGTATTAACCTATTGGTCATTATTTTTTGTTTTAAGGAAATCGATGAACCCTTGCAGCTTGATATGTCTGAGTTATCCTTGGATGACAACTTTATCCCAAGCAATTATGGTAACTACGGTTCCAAACCTGTCCTTTTCTATTGGGACATCTTCCGTAACACTCTTTTCGTCTGTAATTGTTACAAAATACACTTTTCAATCTTTTCTGGTTTTTCATGTGATTCATTTCTATGTCCAGATGCTTCGGAAGGCTATATAAGTGTCAGGTATGAAGTCATGGAATTGCCGGTAGTTTTTCCTTTCCAGAAACCTCCCGCAGACAAGCCTAACCCAAAACAAGGAGTTGGTAAGCTCTTTCCTCTGCAATGAAACACAACCTTAGAAACTGCAATCGGTCTGGAAAACTTTGCGTCTTGTATTTGACTTCCTAAAGCTAAACTCTTTCACAATGTTCTCAGGCCTTCTGGCTTGGAGCAAAGACAGCCAGTATCTATGCACACGAAACGACAGTATGCCCACTGCCCTATGGATATGGGACATGCAACACCTCGAGGTTGCAGCCATCCTGGTCCAGAAGGAACCTATCCGAGCCGCTGTGTGGGACCCCACCTGCAGCCGACTTCTTCTATGCACTGGAAGCTCTCACCTTTACATGTGGACTCCCTCGGGTGCGTTCTGTGTATGCAATCCTCTCCCGGGCTTCTCCATAACTGACCTCAAATGGAACATTGATGGAAGCTGTCTCCTTCTCAAAGACAAAGAAGCGTTCTGCTGTGCCACGGTCCCGCCTCTGCCTGAGTCCAGCGACTACAGCTCTGATGACTGAGGATTCCTTATGTATTTCTTTGTAAAAGTTGCAGCCTTGTGTGTCTTTCAAATTTAGGAGTGTTTTTTTTCTTTTCCTGCGGCTATTACTAGTGATTGTTAACTATTTTCAATGTATAAAAAAACTTTCTTGAGTAACAAAAAATACCGTTACGTCCTTGATCCAACAAAAGAAAGTTCTCATTTCAGGAAATAGGCTCCTGCTTGATGTTGGTCTATGGTCGACTCAACAAATAAAGGTAAAAAAACTCTGATATATGTGGTATAGGTTTAATTCTGGGTGTGTTTCTTAACATTCAACATGGGTTTGTGATTAACTTGCGTTTTCTTAATCATGTTACAGGATCCTTTTATAAATATTAATGAAACTAGGAAACCAGAGAAAGAGATTCAAAATGGTATCCTGGTTTCTCACTGTTAATACTCAAAACCACATTGTCAACAAAGAGAATTGGATATTTAGATAAATATCTCTTCTCTGTTTAATATTTATTTGCAAGTTGTGCATCTCTCTTTCAAGTCTCTGGACCCTGTAGCTTGTGGTCCATATTCTTTATCAATGAGTGTAGACTTATACCTAACCTATGAGACAAAACATTTGCTGCTAACTTGTTCATCTTGATTCACTCCACGTTTTCCTCTTGTATAAACGTTAGGTACACTCGCTTGTTGAAGCTGTTTCAGTAAAGTTTCTATGTGGGAGATTGAGACCTTGTTTATTTCAAACGCTATTTTTTTTTTGCGTTTGCGTTTACATGTGAAACAAAATTTCAAAGCGGATATTTTATCTTCATTATTTTTTCATAACGCAAACGGTTGCAGAGCCTTGTGTTTGTGTTTGACGTGTGCATTTACAATAAATAATGGTTTTTAAAAAAATATTGCTAATAATTAAATTATTATGTTCATTTCTAAATTTCAGCCACTATATTGATTTTTGGTTCTAATCCATTGACTCATTATGGATTACAATATCTAATAACTAGTTAGTTGTCTAAAGATCGAAAACTCTCTCGAGGCTTTTCTTGGAAACAAGAACTTGTTTCTAAATCTTAGGGTCTGTTTAGACATGAAGAAACAGAACATCCATACAAATTTGTTGCAAGGGTTATTAAGGACACTAACCTACACTTCACTTTCTCTGTACAGATTAACTTATACAATGAAACTGCTCACACTCTTAAATGTTAAATGCATCATTCACAGGTCGTTTCTCCATCACTTGACGATGAAGATGAGTTGCTCTGACTTCTTTGGAGCTCCTCCTGAACATCACTTCTCTTCCTTTTCCGTCCCGAATTCGCAGGAGCTTCATACTTTCCGGCATCTAGAGGAAAGTTGAGCACGGCTTTTCTTCCCCGGAGCTTGAAAGCTGCACAATCATAGGCTCTTGCAGCATCAACATCACTCTCAAATGTTCCTAGCCAAATCCTGGATCCTTTCTTTGCTGGATCCCGAATCTCTGCTGCAAATTTCCCCCACGGCCTTCTTCTCACTCCTCGGTAATGCCTCGCTTCTTCTTCTTCGAACCTCTTTGCTTTTTTGGGGGTCGAGACACTCTGATCAGTCTCATGTGATGATGAATTCAGCTCTGAAATTCCCGTTGATGTAGATGATTCGGCTTCCACTTGTAAAAACTCTTTGACGAACGAATCCGGATCAAGAACCTGCAAATCAGGTTCCTGTTTAGGAACTTGATTCATCATAGGTTCTACACACCAGAGTCCTGAGACGAAAGAAGCATCAAAGTCGAAATCTCCCATGAAACCATCAGAAACCATAAAGTCTTCAAAGAGATGCTTCTGTATAGCATCCAAATCAGAGCTTTCCTCAAAAGTCGCCATCTTTTTCCCAGACAAGACGCAGATGAGAGAGAGAAGAGAGAGAGAGAGAGTCTGCAAGTGATGTTTGCACAAAAGCTTTGATCTTTTGCTTCCTATATAAAAGGGAAAGAACAGGAGACAAGAAGGTAATCACAAAGTTTTGGCAGCCATGAATGGGTAGGGACACAAACTCTTGTGGTTTTGTCGCTCTCTTAGTGGTTTTACGGATGGGTCATAAGTCTGATCAATTAATACAATTTATGAAGACAACGTCGAACTTTTTGTCAGGACCTTCATCAAGTTGTTGCGTGACGTGACATTTCACATGAAAAAACTGTAATCAACCTACAGTATATACATTTTACATTTTGGTTCTAAGGATGAATCTTCTCATTTATGCTCAACTTGTCTTGTCTTTACCTCTCTAAAATATCATTTGATTCTCAACGGCATTGCATATATTATCTTTACATATTTTTATTATTTTTCTTGTTTGCTAACATCACATTATTTTATTTGTTTCTATTAGAAATTTAGAATTATTGGAATTATGCATAATGACGAAATATCTTTACGATTTCATACCTTTTTTTTACCAAGTCAAGTAATTTTTTTTAATTACGTTTTTATATAGTCATCCTGCCATCATGTAGACTTAATGGCATATATAAACCAATCTATTTCAAAATTCTTTGTAAATGAAGAGATGTCAATATTAGATTGCAATTTGCTTCTTTTTTTTTCTGGTTTGAACTAAGCATTTACTCAGCTTAATTTTCAGTTTCTGGTTACAAATTTTTAATTTTCATTTACTAGTATTGATTTAAAACCCAAAATTGTCTTCAAACTCTTTTACAACTAGGCCAAATAATCTGGGTTATTTTTATATCATATGTGAATTAGTTTTTTTGTCAATAAGACTCGAATCAAAAGTCTTTTCCATAAATTGACGTTTCTCTTTAAATATGAAATTTTTAATGATATAAGGTTTTAACAACGAAGAAGTATTTGAGATCGCATTGTTACCTGAATGTAAAAAAATACAGTAGATTCTATAATATTATATAATGAATACATTTTAAACGAGGAAAGACAGCTCAATCAAGTTGTTTTCCTGGTAGGCCTCTCCCTGGTGTAAAATGATTTGAAGCAACTTGATTATTGGATATTTTTATTAATCTCGAGGGCTCCACGAATTAAACCTAATCTACCCTCTTTATTATTTTAAAAAATAATAATAATATGAACATATAATATTAATGATTTGGATGTCCTATTTGCGTTTTTTGATACTTTATATATATAAATGCGCCATCATCCATTATTGGTTGTCATTGATATGTTAATCACATTCATCTTCATAATTTAATATGGTTACACAGTCTAGACAAATAATGCGTTCCTATTAATTTTTTGGTGGTCTCTGAAAAAATAGCTAAATGTATTTTATTGATGTAAAGTATCATTAATATCTGTCTTCAAGACAAACAAACAAAAGTTAACAAAAATATAACTTTAAAAGAAAAATACAAAAATTTCAGACGGCTAAAAAGAAAAAGAAAAAAAAAATACAAAAATGGTTTAGCGTGACATTATCCGCTTATAGTAAACAACGGTTGCATATAACGCTGGTTTTCTTGTCACTAAGTTATTAACAGTTAACATTTGTTAATTATGATTGAAATCGCACCGGAAGAATTTAAACCATGATCTTTCAACTAATATGGTGAATTATTCAATCACTATACCAATAAGTTGTTTTGTCCTTTACGATAAAAACGATATAGTAATATAAACTAGTAATAGATTATCATTATCGGTCACTTTTATATATTAATGTCATTAAATTTTGCTTTTTCACATCAAGTAGCTAAAAAGAAATAAAAACAAAATTTAGAAAGTTTACTAGCGAATTAAATATTCACTTTTATTTTGCATTCATATCAAGAAAATATCCATCCATAATCTATGTCCTAGAAAAAATACATTATTAAAAGATTTGAAACACAAAACAAAGGAAGATTTAAATATTTTTTGATATAAAAAGGGTATGTATCAGCAGGCTAAGAGACTGTCCTATTTCAACGTACAAATTTATTCCGCGAAAAGTATGAATAGTGTAGCTACGTACTGAAAGTCTACTATGAACCTGGCCATTTTAACCGTACCCAATATCCAAATCCGAATCTAATCTGAAAAATCCAATCTCAAATCCGATCTAAACTAGAGAAATATTCGAATGGGTTTTAATGTCTAGGTACTTCAGATTTCAGGTAATATCTGATCCGAATCGAAACCCGAACTAGTACCCAAACAAACACGAAATTAACTAAACCCATTAACCCCATTTATATCTAGTCTTGCTGGTTCCTCTCATTTTTTCGGATTTTCCGGATATTTTAAATACATTCGGGTACTTTTAGGTAGTTTGGATAGATTTTTTACTGGGGTTTTCGGGTAATTTTGATACTTTTGAATATTTTAAGGTAGTTTAAGTATTTTTGAGTAGTTTTTTCGGGGGTTTTGAGTACTTTCATGTATTTTTAGGTATTTTGGGGTAAACTAAATCTGACCCTAACCCGAAAGGATCCAAACTGAACCCGACACGAAAATTATAAATACCCGAATAAGGTTTAAACCTCTAAACCCAAAAATCATACTATTATTTGTGAAGTCATAATCTGATGTGGCGTGCTCACATAGATTCTCCCTCATTCGAGCGCTTTTGAGATTATTTGTCATATTTTCATTCGTTACGCTCTGGTGACGTGTCTTCATCACTTAAATTGAACCAACGCTGAGTTAATCATATCGTTTGGTTTAGATATCAACCCAATTTTTTTAACACATGTTCTGTTTAATGTTCTATTCTGTCGTCGATTTTCTTAAAACCCGTTCTTGGAAGTTTTACTAAAACAGACGTTTGCTAAAAACGGTTTCGAGTTAAACGTTATAAAATTAATGCTGTTCCTTTGTTACTTGCTGAAAACGCAATTGGTTTGGGTTCGTAATGGGTTGTCTCAACATCGGTTAGTTTTAGAGCCTATCTAAAACCAAGCTGGGATAAAATCAGTTGGTTGGTTCATTATAAAAGGAACGTCAATTTACATGTATTAAACCAAAACCTGTCACAATATTTATTATCTTAAGTATATTCGGCATATCGGTTGGTTTGGAATCTCAACCCGGTTGCTAGCTTATGTGTCAAATTCATATTGGGTTTCGCATATGAAAAAAAAAACCTCTTAAAATTCGGTGTAATTTGGTTCTTGGTCTCGACTATACCGATTGACTTCTAGATTCAACCAAAACCCTAATGTTTCTTGTGTTTTTTAAGACTCGCCGAAAATCGTTACAATATGAATCGACAATTAAAATAAATACAAAATCTTAATATATAAATCGTAAGAAGCCCTAGCCTTAAAAACTATATATATAAATCAAACCCTCTCTTCGTCTTTGTCTTCTATATCTAATTTTAGTGTTTTTGTGTCTTTTAGGTATGTACAAATTTATATTTGGGTAGTCTTGGTTTCTGCGTTGAGGTTTGTTTGGTTTTGTGTATTATTGTTTAAACGTGTGTGCACTTTTAAGCTTAATTTTATGATTGTGTATTTATAGGATACAGAAACGAAAGTCTTAGAATATACTCACAATATACACGAAGATAAGGGATTGTAAGCAAGGTTTCAAAAAGTGGTTCGAATACTCTTACTAATCTCTTCGTTTTACAGTTTTTGTTTCATTATTTAATCTATATTCTTCTCTCCTAACTGATAGTTTGTTGTTTCTCTTCTGGTTAGTGTCTCGGCCCCTTGGATGATCTATTTCTTACTCTCTCGGCCGGCGCCCAATCTGGTTATGAGTTATGTTGCTATGAATAATTGTATATATGTTCTGATCATTTGTTCTTTTGCTATCGGTTAATTACGATTGATTTCATAGCTCTGGACAAATCTTGCCATCAATTCAAAAATTTTGAGTTTCCATTATTTGAACGAATAACCATCTTGTATTTTCTCCATGTATCCAACTGTTTTGTTATCTTTTAATTTGGTTAGTTTAGGCTACGTACTCTTTATCATTTTTGATTAGTTAGTTGGATACGTGGATTGGGGTTGTGTGATCAGGGATTCACGATGATGAATGTTCAGCTGCAATTACAAGCAAATTTAATAGCGCTCTTATGTCATTGTATTCTTGCATCTTAGGGTTATTAATTTCGAAGATGTGTTTCTATTTGTATATATTTGTTGTTTTTAGATCGGATTTTTGCAAATCAAATGTCCCTTTTCCAGATTTTTACAAGTGTTGTTTCAAATTAGTGTTTTTGTATGCTTCGCTTTTGCAAATCAAAAACTCTCTTCTGAATTTGTGTTTTCATCAGTTTTGAGGGGTTTGACTCTCGTGAGTGTATTTTACTTAGATACAAACAATACAATTCTTTTCAGATTCTCGATTACTGTGATGTTTTCTTAATTCTGCTATCATCTATGGAGAAGAAGAATATGAAATACTAGAAGAAGAGGGAGGTAATTCTTTATGTTCTGTTTTATTTCATTATGATTATGCTTCTCAAAAGTACTAATCGATTTATTACCGATATGTTGCATTTTGTATACGCTCTTATCATTAGTTATTGTTGGATTAGTCCCATACTATTCATTGAATCCTGAAACTATCTCCTCTGCATTTGGAGACAGTGATGCAATTGGCAGCATAAACATGATACATCTCTTGAGACTCAAATTCTCCCGATTTAGTGAGTGAAGTATATACACACGTACGACATATATTATCATGTATATTTGAGGTACATATTAACTATTAGGGTTATAATTGCTATGTTTTCGTGTTTGTTAGGTTCACTTATGGCTCGGGTACAAAACAATTCTTATTCTTCTGAAAACCCAGGTTCATAAGATTTTGTAATTGAAATTTTTTAGTTGTCAAAGTAGTTCAAAGCTAGGTTCTGTGTGGGTTATGGAAGTACACACACCGTCATTTTGACAGGGCTTTGTGGTTTCTTATTCTTATAGAAGCCATGAATCTTTATGGCAATGACTAGGGACAGATTGTTGCCATTTTTCTTTTCAAAAATTAGCCCACGAACTTAAGTACCGGTGAAAAGCACAATAGCAATTGGTGTGCTAGCCGCTGCACTCTCAAATATTTTTATGGTTGTTTCACAGTTTTCTTAGCTGGTACATTGATCTTTGCCTTCATTACATGTCTCAGTGTCCTATTGGAAGGATTTCACATATAATTAGTGGCGAACAGAAAATAAAGGTTCATTTTGAATAGTACAATATTGATATTGTTGTGGAAATTGGTGTTATATTATTGAGTTTGCATGATATTATTTTTCTGTTTTTGCAGGATAAATGTGTTATATCTATTTGGATTCACAAAACTTGAACACATATTCATGTTTGAGATTTGAAGATGTGGTCTTTCCTACTTCGGGGGAGTCTAAAGTTATAGAGCACTAGAGAACGAGACATTGGTTGTACGATTGAGAAATTACCTTGATAGTTGAAGTTTTAAATTAAGAGTTGACTCCAATCGCACATACACTTCCTAACAACAATAATGTTTATTTGTGTTAAAATGAAGACATTGGTCGTACTGTTGGGAAATTATCTTGATAGTTAAAGTTTTAAAGATTTGCCTCCAATCGCTCATACACTTTCTTATAACAATAATGTCTTATTTGTGCTAAAGCGGTTTTAAATCATGTATCATATATTTTTTAATTTTGTCACATCAAACATTGTTATTGCATAAGGTTTGCCTGATTTTTAATTAGCATGATCCTATATCCATGATGATTGATTTATCTAGATATTCACATTCTTTTCAAACTTTTCCTGAACAAGAGACTTTATATAATAAAAAAGAACAATAAAATATTAAAAGAGCTATTTAGAACACACATGATATACATTCAATTACATTATAAATGTGAAGAAAATAGTTGCAAATGTATTTACGTAACTAACTGTGTCATTTACAAAACAAAACAAAAATTCAAAGTTTTCATGAAAAAAAAACAATGCTCGAAAAATACAATTTTAACCAGAAAAAATGAAGATATTTAGTAATATGGTAATGGATACTTATCTCACATATAAGAGAAAATGATTTTACCAAAAAAATAATGATAGAAAAATTTCCTATAAATAGGTATATTTCCGCCAAAAAATAAATTGGGTGGTATTGGTTGACTTTAACATTTTTCGTGTAAGGTGAGATTTCTCGCCCGTTTACTCATCTTTTTATGATCGAATTTAAAGAGAATACTTTGTGTTCTAGGACTATAGTGACTATTTCTTATTTGTTTATCTAGAAACCGTTATAAGTGGAACTTTAGATCTCAATTATTGTGTTGGTTAGTTTACAGTGATTTGGCTTCCATTGGTGTTTAAGGTAGAGACAATGATCAATCAGAGACTATAAAAAGATAAATCCAGAATTCTTGTGGTTTATGATTTTATACAATTTAGGTTGGATGAATATGGCATGGATGTTTTCAAATATACTGAGCAGAACATCTCTTCTGTCATCGTGTGTGTTTTGAGGCTTCTATGCGTGAAAGAGTACCAATGTGTTGTTTTCTCTAATTTGATAAAAGAAAAAAAAATTGTGTTTTGGATTTTAGTTTTTTATTTATTTATAATTTCATGTTTTCACAGTTTTGTTCCATATCTGTCAATGCAAAGTGTATTAGTAGATAATAAATGTAACAAACAACAAAATTTGGCCACAAAAAAAAAAGAATTTTGAATGTTTCGGATCCCTAATTTTGAAAATTATACTCACATTTGTTATATGTTACTTAATCACCAGCATTAACCATCATCGCCATCACCATCCTCACCACTACATCCTCTAATTTATCTGTATTTTCGTGGTGATATAAACTAATGTAAAAATTCTCGTAGCTATAAATAATTCAAGAATATTCACGGTGGGAGATTTATATATATATATATCGATAATTAAATATTATAGCTATAAATAATTATTTCAAGAGTAGATAATTATCGGCCACTCTTTTTAAATAAGATAATTATTGAGACCAGTTTACATAATTGGAAAATTGGCTTATTTCATGCTTAGCTAAATATTTTTGGAAAATTAGAGATTTGTATATATATATATATATATATAATCGTTTGTAATTGTGTTATCTTTGTTATTAATTTACTCACGATGGCTCATCTTCTTTCAGTAGCTATACATAGATCGTACAATTCATGTTTAGCTGATGTTTCGGGTCTTGATCCACTCTTATTTGTTTGGAGAATCAGAGTTAAGGTGTTGCGAAAATTTAGATACTTTTGGGGTGTAAACAAAACTTTGGATCTTATATTAGTAGATGTCAAGGTGCTTAATTATTGATTTGTCTTTTTTACAATTTTAAATTATTATTTTCAATTTCTTGTGGTGTTGTTATTTTCTTCATTGTGTTACCATGTTCGCAAGGTGATAAAATATATGCTTCCATAAAGACAGATTACATCATTGAATTCTCTGGCCGTTTCCAAGAATGAGATTGGTTGATTTCGATCTCATTCTTCATACCAAGTTTACCACCCCCAATTGTTCATCGATTTATAATTCATTTTAAGGAGACTACTCAATGTCATACGGTTACGCTCATCGACTCAAAAATTATCTATTTTGTTGATCTAGAAGATGTTATAGATGGAGATGTCGATCATGATCATTGTGTTGGTTAGTTTGTTTTTGCTTTTAGGTTTCCATGGCTTTTCAAAAAAATTCGCTTTTTCTAGATTTGAAGATATACAAAGTGGACTCTGAAATCCTCACTTTTGCGTGGATGGGTTCGTCTCTCATTTGTTTATTTAAAGATTCGTTTCAGGTATTAAAAAAATATGATTTGTTGGATTCTAGACTTAGATATTTTGTTTAAACTACATGTGTTTCCATTAGATTTAATTGAACATGTTGCGGAGATTGAGACCTTCAATTCTCTAAATCGATCGTTTGATCATCACAAGTATTGGAGCAATGTCTATGTGGTACTTCGAAACGAGGTGTAGGTTCCTTTATTTGTTATTTGTTAACGCCATTTGTTTATGTGTGTTTTAATTATTATTTTTTTGATTTTTTTAGCAACATACATTTACAATTCCTCATGCGTAGAGATTGTGCATTGGAGTTGATGGCTTCTTTGTCTCAGAGTAGGTATAAAGTCAACATTTGTGTTATTAGATTTGAGAGAATCGTGAACTTTGAGAGTTTTTGAGGAGCTATGACCGCGTACGATTTTACTCGGATATTATTGAATCCTTCTTTTTCTGAAGTTCATCACATGCGTGACTCGATTCTTCGATCCAAGGGTTTTAGTCCATGATAATGCCCATCTTAATCCATATGATTTTTGTGGTTTATCTTTTATGATTTGTGAGTTTTGTTCGTTGTTTTTTTATTTTATATTTTTGTTATTCCAATGCTGAAATGCATTTTAAATTAAATTATTTATCTATTTTTAAAAACTTTTTTGCCATATTACTCTGCTAAGTCTCCATATTCTCTTTAAACCTGAATTGTCTCAAAAAGGATTAAAAGCTTCGATAAAGACTCAAAAACCTTGCAAAACATGGTTTAGAATGCCTTAAAAACTTAACACATCAAGAACCATACATGAGCTTTGATTGGAATTATTTTGCAAGGTTTATCCACTACAAGAAAACACAGTTTTTATGACCAATTTTTGTGACTCTTTTTTTTGTCGCAAAAAAGTGGAAAGAAAGTGTGACTAATTTATGACTACTTTGCGATTACTCGCAATGCAGTGGCAAAACAGTCGCAAATTAACGACGAAAAAGATGAGTCACAAAAGGGTCTCAAATTTGTGACTGTTTAAGGACTTGCAAAAGTAGTCCCAAATTTGTTATTGATTTGCTTCGATTTAGCAATTCCACTCGATTTTTTTTAAATAAACATCAAATACTATACAAAAAATTATAAACCCTAAACCATCAAATAATATACAAAACATCAAATAATATACAAAAAAATTCAACACTTATAATTTTTAAAATATAATCATTTTATAAATCCTAAATTATAAACCCTAAACCTCTAACCCTTAATCATAAAATCTAAATCTTAAATTGTAAAATATATTTTTGAACAACTATATACCCAAAATCATTGTAAATTGATATTCAAACCTTATATGTTCTTAAAGTTTAGGGTTTAAGGTAACATCTACACTAATTTGCAAACCCAGTTTTTATAACTAATTTGGGACTAATTTGCAACTCCACTTGATTTTTTTATAGAAATCAATAAATTCTAATCTCAAACCACAAACCCTTAACCCTAAACCCTAAACATCTAACCCTTAATCATAAACTTGATCTAAATCTTAAATTTTAAACTTAATCTTATACATAAACATCAAATATTATACAAAAAATCCAAAACTTACAATTTTTTTAAATATGATCATTTATAATCCATTTTATAAATCATAAATTTTAAACCCTAAACCTCTAACCCTTAATCATAAACTATAAATCTTAAATTGTAAACTATATCTTACACATAAATATCAAATAATAAACAAAAAAATATAACACTTACAAAAATGTCAATCTAATTATAACATCTACTAAGTGTTACATGTGTTTTATAAGGAATGATTTTGAAAGATAAAAATTCTCTCAAATTTTTTTTTTTTAAGTTTTAACATATTATTGAACTGCTATATACACAAAATATTTGTAAAGTCATATTCAAACTTTCTAGCTTCTTAAAGTTTAGGGTTTAGGGTAAATATTTTTGATTGTCACAAAATAGTCCCAAATTTGCGACCGTTTAGCAACCCCATCCGATTTTTTTTAATAGTAGTCACAAAATAGTCCTAAATTTGCGACTAATTTGCGACTAAATGACAAAAATAATGAAAGCTTCTCATTGGCTATTTCATTTAGACGAAGATTGAGATTCTCCACCGTTGATTGATTTAATCCAACGGTGAAAGATTTAAACTGCTTTATTTAATATTTTTTAATTAATTTTTTTCTTCGTTTTCTTTCCCTCTCTCCTTCCCACTAGTCTCTTCTCTTCTTCTCCTTCTTCTTCATTCTCTTCCTTTTCAATTCTCGAGTTGATCTAACCTCTTTTTTTTCAGATCCAGCAGCTGTCGAAATTTGTCGCCAAGACAAGGGCGTCGGAATTTGTTGCCGTGAAGCTTCATCTCAGAGGAGGATGAGGAGGCGGCGGCTTCATCTCGGAAAAGGAGGAGGAGGCAGCGGCTTCATCTCGGCTTCATATCCTCTTTCCAGATCTAGCCGTCGGCGAAGGAGAGGATGGAGAAGAGGAGGAGACCCACAAGGATGAAGGAGAGGATGGAGAAGAGGAGGAGACCACCGCCAAAGAAGGCTCCTATCTGTTTTCTTTTTTATTTTTATTTTTATTTTTCATTTTTTTTGCATTTTTGTAATGAATTAATTAAATAAATAAAATATTTTTGTTTTTGGTTTTTTTTTTTGAATTTTTGTTTTTACAAGTAGTCGCAAATCGGTCTCTAAATTATGACTGATAATGGGTGTCACATATTAGTCGCAAATGAGTCATTTGCGATAATTTTGGGACTATTTTGGTAGTCGCAAAAACTGTGTTTTCTTGTAGTGATCGTTAACTGTTTTTCGATGTTTTCTTTAGGTTTAGTGTTTTTTTTTAAATAGTAACTGGCCCAAAATAAAAACTCTTAGCGTCGAGTACGATCGTGTGTAAGTAGTTATGAATATATTTAAATTACTATTAGAAATGTTAAACCTGGGTTTATAAGATTTTGTGAATTAATAATAAGGATTCGGCTCTATCAGATTCTAAATTAAGGAAAATTTATAAATTATCTATTTTTCTTAAATGGAAAAAGTGTTTTCCAATGTATATAAATTAACATCGATATCCCACTTCTACAATTCTGAATACCAATATGAATTATTTAATTCTAGATCAACTTAGCAAGAAACGTTCTTGTCGTCCTATCGTTGTACAAATAATCAGGAAGTGGGAGTCTAAAGACGTGTCAGATACTAAGAAAAACCGTTGTTGTTTTGATATATACAAAAAAACACATTTGGAAATATATACATGCAAGCACATTTACACTCTCGAAAATCTGTTAATCGATTCGATTTTTATAATATAGATTAAATAACTTTTTTTAGATCAAATTGGTATTCAACGTGAGTTAGCTATATGCTTTCAGTTTTATAAAATATATATAAAATATCTTATCATAAAATCGGTGCATAGCAGTAGTAGAATCAACTGAATTCAAACACACATATAAGAGTGATTAAAATAGATTATGATTCATAGCTTGAAGATAGTTAAAATTTCTACCGAAAGAGATAAGTTGCAGAAAATCGAAGAGAATGTTTTGCTTTAAAGATCTTCTTTTAAATTCCGTCTCTCAAATATGGTCATGAGTGCTATTAACGGTTCGAGTGTCAAACCAATCGCCGGAGAATCATGAATTCTTCGCCCTATCAACTTAATTGGGATTATGCGAAAAGGATTGAGTGTTAAACCACCGGACCCATCTAACCCTCAGAATCAGAAATATTTTTGCGGATACTGAGGAGGCTAGCTGAGCCAGGTGATCTAAAATTCAAACCCATCGCTTCTTTTCCGAAAAACTGTATAGATGTTTTTATTCTGGATTTTTTTGTTTTATCAAAAATGAAGTTTTTTCGAAGTTGTGTTATTATTGTGATGGTGGTGGACTCTTTAAATAGATAGTAGTTTAACTATGTATTAGATTGTTAGTGATTGGGGAAGTTAGATTTTTGGTTTGTGATAAGATGTTTATATATATGATATTCGATTTTTAAAATGCATATATCTTTGTAGCATTGCGAATACGTGTTGCATCTAGCGATCCGGTTATTTGGTATTTTAAAAGGAATAACAATTGTGTATACGTGTTGCGTCTAACGTCTAATTATTGCGTGATTAAGAAAGATGTATAGAGTACATATTGTTTGATTTTGACCTAAACAAAAAAAAGGATGTCTTTAGTTAAATTCTTGTATCTTTGTACGGGTTTAACCATATTTCATCGTGATTTTTTCGTGTTTAAATTTTTATTATTAAACATACTTTGGTTTATCGGTTTATTTCGATATATATTTGTAAGATTATGTCATCTATTTGTTTTGTAAATAAATTTCAGTTTATGTGTTCAATAATATAATTTAATCATATTTTGGAGCCCACACAGGTACGGGCCATATCATTAGTCTAATATATATGATCTAAATCTGAACGGGGATCCGAACACCCAAACATATTTGAACCTATGACTTATATATATTTGAATTAATAAAAAGTTCTGAGCTAAGGACCTTACATCCCCATGAACTAGAACGTTTTATATGGTGTTCGTTTAGATTTGACGTGCGAGTCTAATGGTTTCATCTTTCCATGTTTTTTCTATGTTAACCAATAAACTTTAATGAATCAAAAGAGAAGAAAATTTCCATGGTAACCAAAAGAAATTTTATCTGATCTAAACTAATTTAGACAGGGTAATAAATATTTTCGAGTTTGGGGGTTGATCCTTTTTACCTTGAAAATTTATCTGACTGTAAAATTAATACAAATCCCCCATCTCCTCTTAAATAACTACTGCTCTTAGACGGAGTATATTTTCGTTTTATAATAATTAGAGCATATATATATAAAATGTCCATCAATCGGATGAGCGTCTTGTGTCCAAAAAAAAAAGGATAAGCATCTAGAATATCCTATTCAGACGTAAGAATATCTCATAAAAACTGAAAAAAAAATTAATAGCAGAAAATGTTAAACAAAAAGTACGAAGCAAATTTTGTTTGATAGAATAAATACGAAGTAATTGGAAGAGAGATACAAAGACTAATTAACTCAGAATAATACGAGATCCATGAATCGACGAACTAGTAAGAAAGTGAAATTTTGGGACATGAGGTTTATGAGAAAGCTCACTCCCCCTTATTTATAAGGCTAATTAATCATGCTTATCTTCCAACGGCTATATTGATTTGAATATGAAGATCGTGATTCTGAGTTTTTTTATTGGCGAAGTGATTCCACACGGCTAAATTTATTTTGCTTAGTATGGGAAGAAACGATTCACGGTTCTATAAGTTCGGTTAAAATCAAATAAAACCAAGAAGGGCTAAACCGAATACGAAAATAAACCCAAAATGTCGTCCACTCCTATTTTACAAGAAAGCGAAGAAAGGAGGCCATAAAAACGTGACAACCAAACAAAAAGAAGAAAAGGCATTGACGTGACGTAGAGCTCAACGTTCACTCGCATCGTTTCGCATGGATCTAAGCACGTGCCGTGCACGTAGACTACACCACTCTCGCTCTCTGTCAATAGGAATCCACTCTCCTTCATAAATTCCCACAACCATCGGATCAAACAAGCATGTCGTGCCCTCTCTTCTTGCCATTCAAAATAGTGAAAAAGATGCTTTTTAAGAAGAAACCACGCGAGAAACCACGCACAAGGCCGACGTTTAAGGGTGTTCTGACGGCGTTTTTGGCCACCGTAGCCGCAATAGTCCTCTTGTTGCTCGCCGGCCTATCCCTCGCTGGCACAGCCGTGGCATTTATCGCCACCATGCCGTTATTCCTCTTATTCAGTCCGGTTCTCGTACCAGCGGGTATTACCACTACTTTGCTGGCTACGGGTTTAGCGGCCTCCGGCGGCTCCGGTGCGACGGCTCTCACCATCATCATGTGGCTCTACAAGTAATTAACACTAACCATTTTTTATTATTATTAGTATTGTTATTATATAGGGCACAAAAAGAAGGGTTTCCTAAATTAATTACAAATTTAAAGTATATATATATATATATATTAACGCATGAATTGTGGACGTAGACACATAATTATTATAATACGTGAATTCATCAATATTCCCCTTGAATCTCACCATTAATTGTATAAATTAATTATGAAAAGTTGAGAACAAATTTCATTTTATCCCATTTATTACACTTGCATTTACCATTGGGAATCTATATCTATTTGTCTAGATACATGGTTGTATACGTTTCTATGCATAAAAATATACTCTTTCCGTTCTGTAATAAGTGATGTTTTAGAGTTTTTTTTTTTCAAATAAGTAATTTTTTTACAAATTAATGCAAAATTAAATAATTTTTAATTATTTTTTACCCTTTGTATTTTGTATATTATTTTTTTATTGGTTGAATTGTGTTTAAATGTACAATAATGATGTTTTTAGTATGAAAAAAAAAAATTAAATAAATTCTTAATTGGTGTGCAAAAACCTTAAACATCACTTAATATAAAACAAATGGAGTATAAAGTTTATATATAGCCTCGTACATATAATAAAATTGCTTGGTGGTGAACAGTTTTGAGGCGTAACTATGAAGAATATGATACCATGATTTTTGATAACCAGACGTATTTAATTGTGTATAGGCAATTCACGGGCAAAGATATGCCAAAAATTCCAGGGTTGACGCCCGCTGGAGGTGGTGCCTCACCAGCACCAGCAGCAGCATCAAAGCCGGCAGCTAAACCGGCAGCTAAACCAGCAGCTAAACCAGCAGCTAAACCAGCAGCTAAGCCACCGAGTGGTTAAAAATAAGTCATGGGCATAGGCAAGGGATGATATTTGATATATAGTTATTGGAATTCCACAAATTAAATATATTTAATCCAACCTTTTTTTTTATAATAGATACTAATTATTACGTGGGGATGGAACTAAAATTTTCAAATATCATTCTATTATAATGTATGTCGTGGTACAAAATAATAACAAATGTACGCATTTTTATTGTATAGCATTTTAAAAACGAAGTGATATACATATAATATTAACATTCTATGAATGTTTTGAGATTTGGCGCAAGTTAATTTAACCAACGCATCAACTGTATTATTATTGAAGTTCTTGTTTTAACAAACGTTGTCAAATAAGATAATCTATCTCCCCCGGGGAACCATTAGATGTTACATTTAAAATTGGCACACTAATAATTGTGGGTTGTGGCCCATTTAAAACATTAGCGGCCTCCGGCACTTTAGTCTCGTACAAATGATAAAGTTTATAATATGCATCAACATATGTAGTCTCGTACAAGTGATAAAGTTTTGGGCCGTAAC
This sequence comes from Eutrema japonicum, assembly GCA_030161315.1. NCBI lineage: Eukaryota > Viridiplantae > Streptophyta > Magnoliopsida > Brassicales > Brassicaceae > Eutrema > Eutrema japonicum. The sequence continues at coordinate 53,839,134 of BSQW01000005.1, read as the reverse complement.
TAATAAGAATATGATACACAGATTTTTTATAACCAGACGGATTCAGTTGTGTATAGGCAATTTAAGGAGATTATCTCATCAGGGCGTCCCGGAGAAACGGATAAAGATAAGCCGGCAGCTAAATTAGGACTTAAACCGACAGCTAAGCCACCACCTAAATCATCTCCTAAACCGGAAACTAAGCCAGCAGCAAAATCAGGACTTAAACCAACAGCTAAGCCGCCACCTAAATCAGCACCTAAACCGGCAGCTAAGTCAGCATCCGCGCCGAATGGATGACAAGAAGCCAATTTTTGATAGACGGTTATTGGAATTCCACAAATTCAACATAATTAAGCCAACCTTTTAATGAATACTAATTACTACGTAGGGATATATGGAACTAAAATTTTCAAATATCATTCTATTAATAATTTATGTCGTGGTACAATATAATCACAAATATACGCATTTTTGTTGTATATTTAAAAACGATATGATATATCAGCGCATCAACTATATAGTCATCCGTGTGAATTATTGAACCTAAGTTCTTCTTTTACCAACTTTGTCTGGTACTTACCTTTGTAAATTTCAAACCTAAACAAGCTACGCTTAGGATGAGATGATATTAGTATTTTACATGCTAGACTACGGTCTAAAACTTTTTTAGTCAAAAAAAAAAAAAATCTAAACTAAAATTTTACTTGAATTTAAGTAAATAACTAATATAATTTCATTTATTAAAAAAATTTAAATCAACTAAGAAAACAAAAGAGATAACCTATCGGCCCCAATGAACCTTTAAAAGTTACAAGTAAAACTGCTCCAATGTTTTCAGATCCGGACCGGATCGACCGGTCGAATCGGTTAACCCGTAATTAACTCGGTTACTAATCCAGTATGGGTTCAATGCTTAAATCCTCTAATTATAAACCCGACAAAATATAGGTTAACCAGAAAGACTCTGTCCTAATCTTCTAACCATAAAATAAATCATTCAACAATTGACCTACATATATATGAATTAAGTATATCTAGTAAATATAATGCCAATTTATCGTATAATTTAATTTTAATTAGAAATACAAAAGCAATGAAAAAAGGAAAAGGCCAATAAAACATTATCATAACCCACACAAACAGAAGAAGAAAAAATATGTGACGTGACGTAACGTATAGAACGTCAATTTAGTATTCACATCGTTTTGCATGGAAGCGTTGATGTGTATCGTACCGTGCACGTATATACCTCCAAAACTTCTTCATAAAATCACCCCTCTTTCCAACACAAAACCACAACAAATTCGATCACAAATCTCAGCCTTGGAGATTTTAACATTTCATCCCAAAAATGTTTGGGATTATTCAGGCGGTTTTCACCGCCGGGTCTGCATTAGCTCTCTTGGTATTCGCCGGTATAACCCTCGGCGGCACAGCCGTGGGATTAGTCATAAGCACACCACTTTTTGTCATATTCAGTCCGGTTATCTTGCCAGCAACTATAGCCACCACTTTGCTAGCTACGGGTTTCACGGCCTCGGGCTCCTTGGGTGCCATGGCTCTCACCGTCTTCATGTGGCTCTACAAGTAAAAAAAAATAAAAATAAAAAACTTTTATTGAAACCATTCGCAATTTGGTCTAGTTATATACATCTACGTGGAAACTTATTTATATGCATAGCTATAAATATAATGTACATCACCATCTTCATGTGGCTTTTTAAGTAATTAACAAACCTAGCTATGTTCATGAAACACTCATGATTAACTCTTCTAAAAGACTATAACATAATCGAGTTTCCCGCTAAATAAGTTTCTAAACTTACAAATATTTCATTCCTAATTTTTTAATATATAATTGTGTGCAGGCGTTATACGGGGAAGGACCCACCAAAAATTCCGGGATTGACGCCATCGAATCCGGCGGCGGCTGGGAAGAAGAAAGATTAGGCCTTTCGTAATGTGGGATGATATATGGAGGACCTTGATGATCTTTAAATATTGGGGCTCCTTAAATAAATCTTTAATAAACTTAATAATTACGCGCGGATGAAACTTAATGTTTCAAATATCATTCTATTGATGTATGTCGTGTTACCTAATTATGATAAATGTACTCGTTGTGTTGTATATTTTTTTAAAAAATGAAGTGATTGAGATTACCATTAGATGATTTTTGCAAGTTATATTATTGAATTATGAGAAATTTTTAGGTGATATAGTTTCTCAACTATTTAAAATATCCATTTAACTTTGTTTTTTATTTCCCTATTTTTGATATTCAAGTGATAACTCTTTGATAGAGGTGCTCTAATGTTAGTTTCTACCATTATCTTGTAAAAATACAAATCTAATTTTTTATTTGCAACGACCGATAGGCGATAACTTTTAGCACAAAAAAAACAAAAAACTGCTGGTTTCTGAGATATTTCCATGCTATATAATCTGATAATAAAAATAAATCTAAGTATTTCTTTAAAGTGTAAAATAAGTTTGATATTATGTTAATTTTGGCATATATCTCTCCCTCTTGTTAACTGGTTCCATCACGTTTTGTAGATGTTATGTTAAGAACTCGATATCGGAAATGAAGTATCATTTTAATTAACTGAAGGTTTTGGATCAAAATCCATACTAATATCCTAGACCTTTATATTTTTACTATTCAAGGTGCTTATATGATGTTTATAGTCATTAAGAAGGACTCTAATTCTAGTCTTCCAACCATAAAATAAATCATTCAAACATTAAACTACGATGAATTGGTATATTTATTTATTGTATAGTTTAATTTTTAATAGGGACACCAAAGCAAGAAAAGAAAACAAGGAAAAGTCCAAATAAACATGGACACAAACAGAAAAAGAAAAACCAATGTGGCGTGACGTAACGTATAGATCTCCATTTAGTACTCACTTCGTTTTGCATGGAAGCATGAATGTGTACCGGCCGTACCGTGCACGTAGACTTCCACAAACTCCTTCATAAAACCCCCATTTCTTCCCACCACAACCCACTATTCAATCACAAATATCAGCCGTTGAGATTTTAACATTTCATCCAAAAATGTTTGAGATTATTCAGGCGGTTTTCTCCGCCGGGGCTGCATTGGCTCTCTTGGTATTCGCCGGTATAACCCTTGGCGGATCAGCCGTAGGATTAGCGGTAAGCACACCGCTTTTTGTCATATTCAGTCCGATTCTCGTGCCAGCAACTATAGCCACCACTTTGCTAGCTACGGGTTTCACGGCCTCGGGCTCCTTCGGTGCCACGGCTCTCAGCATCTTCATGTGGCTCTACAAGTAAATTAAATAAAACCTTTTGTTGAAAGCCACTCGAAATGTTATCTATTTATATTCAATGAGGCGTTACGCACATATATATAATATACATCACCATCTCCATGTGGCTTTTTAAGTAATTATCAAACTCTATGTTGATGATTAACTATTCTTAACACATTAGAAGCTAATCGAGATATATATAATTGTGTGCAGGCGTTATAAGGGGAAGGCAACGACAAAAATTCCGGGATTGTCCCCGGCGGATCCGGCGTCTAAACCAGTGGATTCTGGGGGAAAAACGGAGTAGGCCTTTCGTAATATGGGATGATTTATGGAGGAACTTGATGATACTTAATTATTGGGGATTCTATAAATAAAACCAAAATTTATCCATCCTCTATTCAATCAAATGCCAATTACGCGCGGATGAAACTAAATGTTTTAATATCATTCTATTGATGTATATATCCCATAATTTCCTTGGATCCGAACCGGCATTTGGTAGTACTTACGGTAATCTCAATATAATGTAAAATAAATCTGATATTATTTTAACTACAAAACAAATCAGATTTGTTTTCAAAACTTATGTCTGACATAAATCTCCCCTCTTGTTAACTGATTTCATCTCTTTTTGTAACTGCTGGGAATTCTACATCGGAAATTAAATACTTTTAACACTTAACTGATTCCGTCACGACAAGCATAGTCTGTAGCTTTTTGAACACCTTCATATTGATTTCATCGGCTCTACCAACAACCAACAACGTTAATTAACCTTTCAATCATGTAATATAAATGCAAAGTTGATCAAAATCAAACAACAACTTAATCATGTAGCTTTGATATATGGATAATAACAACAACCTTTCTTCACGCTTTATCATTTCATAAAGCAATAAAACTAAAGAAATAATTTGAGTTTCTTTTTTTGGTTTAGTGGTTGATTTCTATATATTGCCAAATTCAAACTTTACATATGAGTGTTTTTGACCTTTTGATCTAATTACAAATTTATGCAAGAGCTAAAGAGGAGTTTTATAAGTATTGCATAATATGTTTTGTGCACATATGAAAAATTGTGCCTAGGCTTGAGTTGTTTCAAAGTGCTTGAGCCAAATGGGTGAAGTGATCAAATTTGTAAGAGGAGGCAGCTCGAGTGCGATGTTATACAAAGCCTTTGTCGCATATTCTCACGAATGATGACAAACGTGGATCTTGATTTAGGCCTTGAGTTTTTAAAACATCCCAAGTTCTTACAAGAAAGAGGAAAAAAAATCCCAAGATATATACATGTACAACCCACACAAAATTAAATAAGAAGAAGCAAATGTGGCGTGACGTGACGTAACGTAGATCTCTATTTACTCACATAATTTTGCATGGAAGCATGAATGTGTACCGTACCGTGCACGTACATCTCACAGCTCCTTCATAAAACCTCTTTCTCCCCATCACCAAATTAAACACAACCATCCGATCACAAAGTTGGAGCCAAGTCTCCTTCAAAGCTTTAACAAAAAAGTCTCAGCCGTTGAAATCTAAACATTCACCCCAAAATGATCTCTTGTCTCATCCCAATTTTTCAGGTTTTTCAGTTGGTTTTTGCTGCAGTTGTATCTGCAGTCCTGTTCGCGTTCGCTGGTCTAACCCTCGCCGGCTCAGTCGTGGCATTAATCGTAGCCACACCACTTTTTGTTATATTCAGTCCGGTTCTTGTACCAGCAACTATAGCTACCACTCTCCTAGCCACCAATCTCTCGGCCGGTGCTCTCTTCGGAGTGACGGCGATTGGTCTCATGATTTGGCTCCTTAAGTAAAATTTAAACAACCCCTATTTTTTTGTATATATGCTTAAACAAACCCTACTTTTTATATATATGATTAAACAAATTCCCTATTGAACTTCATATTTTTTTTAAAAACCTATTGAGCTGGCCACTCGAGATTTATTCTTATAAATTATTCATATACGTGCACATGTACATAGTAATATTATACGTCTATATATATTCAAAACGTGCTGTTAATTAGGCATGTGCATTCACATAAGAAACATTTAATTTATATGCATAATTATAGGTTTGTATACATCAACATATCTTTTTTTTCCTTCATACATCAACATATATATCTAAGGTATTTGATTGTTTCGATTCCCGTTTATTCGTTAAAAAAGTTGTTTATATTTCTTTTTGTTAAAACTTTAACATTTTTAGTTGTAATATAACTCAAAAGTCTAGAACCCTAAACTCAATTAATTCCTACGTATCGGTCAATATTCTTAGTTTTATTTGTATCAAACATCATTTGAAAACCGTGAATGTAATCAATGAAATGAAAATGTGGTACCAAAATGTTTTTAAATAGTTTGACATATATACTCACTTGTGTGTGTGTGTGATATAGGCATAGAATTGGAGTAAAACCGAAGAATAATCCACCTCCGGCAGGAGCTCCACCGACCGGAGCAGCTAAACCGACAAAGAAGCCAGCTAATAAACCAGCCGGAGGGCCAGCAGATAAACCAGCCGAAGGGCCAGCAGATAAACCGCACGGAGGAGGAGCGGATAAACCGGCCGGAGGGACAACGGATAAACCGGCCGGAGGGTCAATGGATAAACCGGTTGGAGGGTCAATGGATAAACCGGCCAGAGGGCCAAAGGATAAACCGGTTGGAGGGCCAATGGATAAACCGGCTGGAGGGCCAATGGATAAACCGGCTGGAGCGCCAACAGATAAACCGGCCGGAGAGAATAAACCGCCGGCGTAAGTATCCTCGTAAGGCTGAATGGAGCAACTTTGAAACTAGATTATTGGATTCCAAATATTATACCTAATTTATCCAAAGTGTATAGAAATTATGCGCAGAAGAAACTACATGTTTCAAATATCATTTCTATTAATTAATGTATACATGTTACAAAGAAACGATAAAACCAGTGCACGAATTTTTCATTGTAAATATTATTTGAATCTTTTACAGAAACAATTTTCCAAGAGTATGAGAGATTTCAAGAGGATTTTGACATATTCTCCCTCACTTTCTGAGCACGTCAAGCAAACCAAACCGCGGATAAAATCGACAAACATGCTTTTTTCCGTATGAGGCTATATATAGTTTCTTATAATTCACTTCGGTTGTTAGTAATAGGCTGATAGCTGATAAATCGCAAAACACTATTGCCTCTTAATGAGTTTTAATTTTGGGGGAAAAAAGGACATAAACATTGTGTCATTCAAGATAAACTTTAAAATGTCGACAGTCAATACATAGTCTTCTTTTAGTTGCGACAAGCGTAGTTTACGTTATTCCCTTATTACTTGAGATTTTGCTAGCCTATGGTAATTGTATCTTAAATTATCAATGTTTCAGTTGTTCTTAAACAAACTTTGTCTTACACGTTTTGGAAACACAATTAATCACTATGTACTTCGCTTAAAGATACCATCTCACAATTAAACGTTATTTTACAAAATTTCATTTTGATCTTGCATCTCTTTTGTTCTTGATAACATTCGAACTAAAGATACCATCTCCCATGTTCATGGTTAACAAACCCTGGTTAATTATGAACCTACTCTCTAAGCTAACTGATGAGACTCATGCCCTGCACGTGACGGCCGGGACTTCACATTCTTCTTCGAACCCTCTAAACAATCCCAAAGCTTCCCAACACTCAACCTTTTGCACAGCTTAGACATGCATAGACTAGATCAACAGACCCCTTCTTTTTAATTACTATGATAAACTCCATTATGAAGCTAATGCCATTTGAAAGATGCGAAATATGAGTTTTTTTTTGTTTTTTTTTTAATTATTAGAAGGTTCTAGACTAAGGTGTGTACATCCCCGTGTCTAACACCAGAGCATTTTATATGGTCTCATTCCAAGTACTATTCGATCATGTGATCTCTAAGCTTTGTTTTTGATATTCTTTCAGTTGAGCTAACGACATTTGGTAAATACGAGATTGCACCTGTCGAAATCAATTGGCTAGTGCGCATTTCGGTTCTTTTACTCTCCCTCTCAAGACTTTCATCATCTTCGACCGACAACTCATATCTCACACTATAATTCAAATTGTTTCAAACAATTGCTCGAGTCATTAGTTTTTCTTATCAGTACTCTTCAACTCCTCTAAAATTCCGTTTTACGATTCCTCATATATTGTAATCATGGGCTTTTAGTTCAAACACAACCCGGTAAATTGTATCCTTGTTATAGATATAATTAACCATGCATTAACAACAACAAAAAAAGAAAACAAATTATTTTGCTAAACGTAGAAAAAAAAAACAATTGTGAGTTTATGAATTAAGAAACAAATTACGATTTTGCTATATATTGTTATAATATTTAAATATTATTAATGTCTAGCAAATTACCATTTTTAGCGACCTGTAGTAAATCATGATAGATTTCGTCGGTTCCACCAACAATTTTTTAATCAAGTAATCAATTTATTAACTCGGTAATTGTATATGGCTAATAACAACAATCTTTCTTCACGCTTTGATATTTCATAAAGCAGTGGAATCAAAGAAACACAATTAAGATTTTACAAGAAAAACAAGAAGGTCCCAAAAACGTGACAAAAAAATGAAGAAGCAAATGTGACGTGATATATTATTCAAAAAAAAAAAAAAAAGTGACGTGACGTAACGTAGATCTCCAGATACTCCAATCGTTTCGCATGGAGCATGCATGTGTACCGTGCACGTAGTAGACCACACAACTCCTTCATAAAATCCCTCTCACTTCCCATCACCAAACCACAACCATCCGATTCAGAAAATATGAGCGAAGGACTCCTTCAAAACGAAGCAGCAGCTCAGGGTCAGACTGAGTCACAGAGAGGACTCTTTGAAAACGAATCAGCAGCTCAGGCTCAGACTCAGTCACAGAGAGAGGGGAGAATGTTTTCTTTTCTCAATATGTTCCCTATTCTCATCCCATTGTTGGAGGTTATTAAGGTGGTTATAGCTTCCGTGGCCTCCGTAGTCTTCTTAGGCTTCGCCGGTATAACACTCGCCGGTACAGCCGTTGCATTAGCCGTATCCACACCGCTTTTCATCATATTCAGTCCAATTCTCGTACCCGCCACTATAGCCACTACTCTCCTAGCCAGTGGGCTCGGCGCTGGTGCCAGCCTCGGAGTGACGGCCATGGGTCTCATCATGTGGCTCATTAAGTAAACCTAAAAAAAATTATATTGAAATCACTCGAGATATATATATCCTTATATATTATTCACATACGTGCGCATTTACATATTAGTCTAGCTAGGCTTCGGACCCGTTTATAAATAAAAAATAAAAAATAGTTTTTCTAAAACACAACTTGCTAATTAATTCTCTCTTTTTCACGTTCTGTTTACATGCATGCTACCTCATTTAGTTACACCTCATTAATTGTTGTTATTACTTCTTTAAAAAATTAACTTATTATTAGTTGTCTTTTCCATCACATGCAACATGGTTTTCATTTGTGAAGAAGTTGTCAACGTAATTAATAAGAATATGGTACAAAGTTATTTTCCTAACTAATGTCTGACGTATATACACACTTGTTTTTGTGATGTAGGCATAGGATGGGAGTAAAGCCCAAGGATAATCCACCTCCAGCAGGAGCTCCACCGACAGGGGCAGGGGCAGGAGCTTCGTCGGGTCCGTCATTCCTATCTCTGTTTGAAGTGCCAAACTATATTAAGGATAAGATGCCATCTGGATTTAAAATGCCAAAGTTTGGAAAGAAATCTGGAGGTGGAAGTTCATCCATGGGTGAAGAAGGTAAATCTAAGGGTGGAAGTTCATCTATGGGTGGAGGTAAACACGGAGGTGGAGGTAAATCCAGGGGTGGAGATTTATCCATAGGTGAAGATTCATCTATGGGTGGAGGTAAGCGCGGGGGTAAAGGTAAATCCAGAGGTGGAGGTTCATCCATGGGTACTGAAGGTAAATCCAGAGGTGGAGGTTCATCCATGGGTGAAGGTAAATCTGGGGGTAGAGGTTCATCCATGGGTGAAGGTAAACATTCATCCATGGGTGGACATTCATCTATGGGTAAAAAAGGTAAATCTAGGGATGGAGGCTCATCCATGGGTGGAAGTTCACCTGATGGTGGAAGTTCACCAAGGGGTAGATCAAGCTCACCAAGGGGTAGATCAAGTTCACCAAGGGGTGGTTCACCAATAGGTGGAAGTTCATCAGGCGGTGGAAGTTCACCTAGGGGTGGAAATTCACCTAGGTGTAGAAGTAAACATGGGAGTGGAGGCATACATGGGAGTGGAGGTAAATTCGTGGAAGAGGAGTAAAGGACATTGATGGTGGAGCTTCTCCAACATTTAAAATATAATGTGTATTAATTCAAGATGAATTTTATGACTGGGAAACTATAAGAAACAATAACAGGCTTTTTAAAACGATTTATGTTTAATTATATGTAATGTTGAATCTGTTTATTGTGATAAAACGAAAGACTATTGTGATACAATGATTATTACAAAATAGTATATTGTGGCAACACTTAATAACTCCATTCTTCTTGTAATGACTTAACGATATGTAGTCGAGTGTTTCTCTGTTCTTTAACTATGGGGGAGAATACTATTATAACGAATAAGATTTAATTGGAAGTATTCATGAACAAGTTGAGGCTTCTCAAGTCATTTAAATTTTTGACATTGTACGAATATTGGAAGAATGTGTTTTTTCAACTTTTTTTTTCTTTCTAATTAATACTCTTATTTATGAATCTTATATTCTTTCTTTTTGTCAACTTTTTAAAAAAAAAAATATCTATTGCAATTCATGAACTGTCTTTTACGCAGACAAGTGCGTGGAGTAATCGCGAAATCACACATTCTTCCAGTATTCGTACAACATCAAAATATAGGAGTTATATAGAAAGATAAAGAAGATTGTAGAAAATATCAATAATATCGATAAATAGTATAAGAAGATATTTGATTGATTTGTGTACATTAATTATATGCATTAGGTTAAAACCTTACTACTATATAAAGGTAGGTCTATATCATGTACATCCAATCTTATGAGAGTAATACTAAATTCTTTCGATCACAAACTCTCATCACCTCAATATGATCATATTCTTATTTATATTAGCTCAAATCCACACTTAACAAACACAATCAGAATCGTGCATGAGGCTCATTTTAAAAGCTTGTTTTTAAGAGATTTAGAAATGGCGGAATGCAAAACTTCATCGAGACTAATCAAGCAAACTCTCCAAAACAAACTGGCCTTTATCATACTTTCTCAAAGAATCGCCACCTTGGATATCTTCGAAGCATTTTGTTTAGGGTGTTCCAACCGTAAACATTAATCGCAACATGAGAATTAATGTTGAGCTTTTACATAAAAAGAAATAAAGAAGGCTCAAAAAACATGACAACCCACACACACACAAAAAAAGGAATGTGACGTGACGTAATGTAATGTAACGTAGATCTCTATTTACTCCCATCGTTTTGCATGAAGACCACACAAACTCCATAAAATCCATCTCTTCCCACCACTAAGCAACAACCATCCGATCTCAAAAAATGAGCGAAGAACTCCTTCAAAACGAATCTCATTCTCAGTCATCGAAATTTCACATTTTTCTCAAAATGTTCTCTTTTCTCATCCCATTGTTGGATGTTATTAAGCTTGTTATTGCTTCCGTGACCTCCGTAGTCTTCTTAGCCTTTGCCGGTCTAACACTCGCCGGTTCAGCCGTTGCTTTAGTTGTATCCACACCGATTTTCATCATATTCAGTCCGATTCTCGTACCCGCCACAATAGCCACTACTCTCCTGGCCACTGGGCTCACGGCCGGTGCCACCCTTGGAGTGACCGCCATTGGTCTCATCATGGGGCTCATTAAGTAATGTTAAACAAATTCAATTGAAATCATTCGAGATTTTTGCTTAAATATTACTCACATAGGTACACATGCATGTACATATAAATAGCATTTGGCCAAGGATTTGGATGTCCGATAAAATAAATATTTAGAAGACACACATTTAATGGTGATCGTAGCTTCTGAGTTCTGAATATTTTGATTTCTCAATTTTGGGTTCGATCAGATCCCACATCCTTTTCTAAAACATTTCGGAAATTTTAGCTAAATAGTGTAACTCTTTTGTATAAGGTTCTTTTCACATGCTACCTCAATTAATTTCTTTACATGTCTTTTCCTTCACGACCTTTATTTGCGGTTTTTTTGAAACATCATTTGAAGAACTGTCAACGTAATTAATAAATTCTACTCTCTTGTATGTGATAGGACTGCGGAAGGAACTCCGTTGAAAATGCTAAAGTTTTCAGGTGGATATGGAGGATCTTGGGGAGGAAAAGCATTTTCTGGAACATTCGGAAATAAATCGGGGGGTGGAGCTGCACCTGCGGGTGGAGGTAAACCAGGAGGTGGATTTGGATGGTCTTGGGATGGAAAATCCTTTTCTGGAACAATTCCAGAATGGTTAAAAAATCAACCATGGTTCAAAAATATACCCATAGGTGGAGGTACACCAGCGGGTGGAGGTGCACCAGCGGGTGGAGGTGAACCGGCGGGTGGAAGTGCACCTGCACCCCCGTAGTAAAAGGCATTGGTCGAGCTGTTCCAACATGTAGCATATCTAAATTATTTGTGTCTTAATTCAAGATTTTATGAATCGGAAACTAAAAGTGAAAAACAAAAAAAAATCCTTTTAAATACGTTTGATGTAATGTTGAATCTGCTTATACAAAAGAAAGACTGATACAAGGTTTATTGGAAAAAAAAATAGTTCAAGATTCAGTTTACATGATTCGAGAAATAACTTTTTTTTGCGACATTGTAAGATCTCTCATCTTGAATCTTTGTCTTGTATCATCGACTCGACTGGATTATAAACAAAATCCACTTTTATTTATGGGTTATTTTTTGGGCTCAATTTAATCGACCAACTCTGAGATCCAATCAATATGTGACAAATCCAAATCCAAATCCAAATCGGACGGCTCATAATGATCATCCACAAGGCTCATCCCACTCCAACACTTCAACACTCTCTCCTCGTTAATATCTAAATCACTTTTCCCGCTTTTCACCGGAGACCCCCACGTGTCGTAATCATCACCATCCAAACTAAGCCCCACACCACCGCCGTTTCCGCCTCTCGCCGCCGTCGTCCTCACCGGCCTGTACGCATAACGGCACCTGTGCTTTCCCTCATATTGTCGGAGCTGCTCCGGCGCGTGTGCGAAGAAACACACTTTCCTCTGACACAAGTTTCCGGCGTTGCAGGCACGTGTTCGGTAACGCGCCGGGTGGAGCCAGTACTCGAACACACCGTGTGCGAATTCGCAGGTGTCGCCACGGTGGCATGCGCCGTTTCGGAAAGCCGGGCATGCGACGGCACAGTAACTGTAACGCCGAGGGTCACGGCGAGTGGCTTTCTCGCCGCGGTGAGCGTAGGGACACTCCGTCCAGTCGTGGCTGCGAGTCCGAGGACACCGTTTGATCTTGTAGGCGTACATGCGGAACTCATCTGAGCCGTAGATCGCATCGTCGACGGTCGGGATCGGAGGGTCGATCGCGTAAGCTCCTGCATTCCCAGGTTTGCTTACGATGTACCCTATAGTAGGAAATTGTTGCTCTCCGATTTCGCAGAATGCCATTGGATTTACACTCTTCAACATTTCTTTCCTTACGATGATCGATTATTTTCTTATTTTGCCAAATGCATTTTAATTTAGAAAAGAAAATTAAAAAAAGTATAGAGATTTCATCTTAGGAAAAACATAAAAAATTTAGGAAACGGAAAGGGGGATTTATAGATTGAAAAGTCTAATATTTAATAGTTTTACCCTCTGCAAAGTTTTGATACGAAAAATGCCAAAACCATATATAGTAAACGTTACAGTTAATTTTTGTAACATGAACATGTATACTATGGATAAAAATATCTTAACGGCAACGGAAGAGGGTGAGAGATACGATTTCAATAATTTTTGTCAAATGCATCAATAAAGTATAAAATATGTATATTACCGTAATTTACAATAATTGTGATCGACATTAAGATGATATTGAGGCAATGGGTGTCTATTGTTGGTGTTGACCCCCCCCCCGTGAGAGATAAGTTAACAGACGTTAATTTAAACGGCGGCGTTTAGATGGTGAAGAATGTAAAACATTAGAAACACACGAGTGGTAAAAATTGCATGTGAAGGCACACGTGTAAATGATAATCAGAAGAACTTATAGAATAAAGAGGAGAGGAGCTCCATCTGGCACACGTGTTGAGACGCATCCTTTATATCCTCGACAGCCGTTTCTGTTTTTGGTAGGGTTTGGTGAGCATTGAGAAATCTTTTGTAGAGTTTCCATAATTATTTTTGTAAAAATTATGTTTAAGTAGGAAATGATAGCTTATTTCACCAAAAAATTAGCTTAATTTTCTTCTTCTTAATGTCAATTTAATTGTTTTAGACAATAGATTAGCATTTTACAACCTTTTTGGCTGGTCTATATATAAACCGACGGTTTTGCTCTCAAACTATGTCAGCTAAACATGTCATTTTTTCGAAAGATGTATGTATTTGTTTTTGGAAAAAGGGTCAATTATTACATGCACAATTGTCAGCTTTTAAACCTTTTTCTTAATCGCTTTTACATCGAACTGTTTTCTTTTCTTTTGTTGTTTTTATATAAAAAAAATATCTATTTATATATATGGTAATCATATAAGCTTTAATATGTAATTATTTGTGACCATAAACTTTTTAAACCTATAATTTTCATATTTTTATATATTAGGCAAAAATTCGTCTAAAAGAGATAAAGAGAATTCACCTTCTTTCTTAGTTCTGGTGACTTTCAAAGAGAGTTGAGAAATCCTAAATCAAAATGTAACCAAAGAAACATATCTCACTTGTAGATGCGGAAAACAAAATAGAAGAAAATAATTAGAAATCGTTTTGATTGTTTTTTTTTATTGTTAACTAATATAGAGAACCCTTGTTTAACAGAAAAAACCCCTAATAAAACCCTTTCACCACTTTCCTTGTAGTTTGTATCCTCCGATGACGCTTATTAAGGTCGTGTTTTAGTTTCGTATTGTCTGAACCTCCAACCTCTGCGGCGGCGCCTAAGAATCCGGTCTGAGTTCCGTCGCTGTCACTGTCAATGTCAATGTCTCCTTCGATCGTTAATCCTTCGATCATAGCCGCAATCGATTCCCCTTTTACCCCAACATCCACATCTATATATGTGCAACCCACAATGATACAATCAGCATCAATTTTTTTTTTTTTTTTGTAAGACGATTAGCAATTACATGTGCAATCATTTAAGCTTGCTATTAATCTATCCTCTATTTCTTTTTTTTGTTTAACCAGAGAAATTCCGTAGTGAAAAAAAAAGATAATGCGTTTATCAAAATTTATCCATGACATTCTTATTTTACATTAGATAACGAATGTTTAGTTTGTTGATGTAATGTTTAACCGAGTTTAAAAAACTGATGGTGATGTGGTATTGGTTGTGGTCTTGACCTCTACAATTCAGTAATCAAGGGGGAGAGTGAAGAGGCAGTTGTTGATGCATCTTCTGTACCAGTCGAGAAGTACTACAGGAAGTGATAGAGGCGAGCAACTCCAGGAATCTGTTAACGTGGAACCAAAGCGTGGGATGGCTTGGACTTCTAGAAGCTTCCAGAGACGTGCCTAGAGGGGTAGCTGAGCTGGAAAAGCATCTAGAAGAAGATATTGAAGATTGGAGAAATTTTCTTATTCTTAGGAGAAGAAAAAGGAAAAGTGAATATTCTTGGAAATTTGCATTTATCTCCAAGGGATGATTTTAGCTAGTATGGGCCACTACCTATTATGTATAAATAGGTGTGTTTAACCTTTGTATGAGGTAAACACAATATGAGGGAGAATTATTAGCATAGGGTTTTTGGTTGTCTTGTAAGAGATCAAAGCTAAGGTGCTACAGGGTTTTTCTATGGGGTTCTTGGATCGTGTATAGATCCTTGAACGTGTTAGGCTAGTTAGACAAGTCAAGGTGTGTCTTGAGCTTGTCGTAGATCGTGTTAGGTTCAACTTGTATGGTTACTTAGCAGATTTTCTAGTAATACATCCTTGTGTAAGAATCAGAAGAACTCTCTGAAATTCTGTATATTTCTGATTAGGGTTTTACAAAGGAGACAATTCTCTATATATACAGAGGTAAAATAATCCTAACTATATAAGGCCCAATACATATATACCCAATAAGCCTATATCTCTTAATACCCCTCCTCAAGTTGGAGCATGGAGATCTCGAATGCCCAACTTGCACAAAATATCTTGAAAATGACGACCTCCAAGTGCTTTAGTGAAGACATCCGCCAATTGTTGAGTAGTAGAAACATGATGTGTCTGAATGATTCCAGCTACGATATCATCTCTAATGAAGTGGCAATCAAGCTCCACATGTTTCGTCCTCTCATGAAACACAGGATTCGCTGCAATATGAAGCGCAGACTGACTATCACAATACAAATCCATTGGACCAGAATGTGCAATACCCATCGTGGTCAATACACTCTTGATCCACTTCAATTCTTTCACCGCCACAACCATAGCTCGGTACTCTGCTTCTGCCGAAGAGAGAGATACTACATCCTGCTTCTTTGACTTCCACGATACAGGTGAATTCCCCAACTGTATCAACCATCCACTTAAAGATCTCCTCGTGATTGGACATCCCGCCCAATCCGAATCACACCAAGCTGTAAGATGAAAATTACAGTCCGCTTTCAACAAAATTCCCATTCCAGGACACCCCTTCAAGTAACGAACTACTCGTAAAGCAGCCCGCCAATGATCCTCTCTTGGCTCACGCATAAACTGAGACAAGATGTGAACAGAATACGCAAGATCTGGTCTTGTCGCAGCCAAATAAATCAACCTTCCAACGATTTTGCGATACTTCTCCGGGTCAGTGAGTATCTCTGACGTCGACCTTCCCAACTGATGATTCTGCTCCATCGGAAACTCTACCGGCCTACCACCAAGCAAACCAACATCAGCAATAATATCCAGAGCGTACTTCCTCTGTGATAAATATATCCCCTCTGCGTTTCGCGCAACTTCCAATCCAAGAAAATACATCAATTTTCCCAAATCCTTCATATGAAAGCAATTACTCAGATATGTTTTGAACTTCTGTATCACTCCTGGAGAGCTCCCTGTTATCACAAGATCATCCACATATACGAGAACATGCAAGTGAACTTTACCACGAACTAACGAGAAAAGAGAGTAATCTGCCTTACTCTGTGTAAAACCATAGCTCAACAGTGCCGTCGAAAGTTTCGCGAACCAGCATCTCGGAGCTTGTTTCAAACCATACAATGACTTGCGCAATCGACATACCATTCCCTTCTTCGAGCTACCAAAACCCTGAGGTACTCTCATAAACACCTCTTCTTCCAAATCTCCATGAAGAAACGCATTGTGCACATCCATCTGATGCAACTCCCAATTTTTCCCAGCTGCAACTTGCAGAACTAATCGAACTGTGCTCATCTTTGCCACAGGAGCAAATGTATCAGAATAATGAATCCCTTCTTTCTGACGATTTCCACAAGCTACAAGCCTCGCTTTATACCTTTCAATCGAGCCATCAGCATTATACTTGATCGTGTAAACCCATTTACACTCAATGACATGCTTAACTGGTGGTAATTGTTCAATCAACCAGGTTTGATTTCGTTCCTGAGCCTCAATCTCCAGTCTCATAGCTTTTCTCCATCGCGGATCTTCCATAGCCTCAGCAAATGTTTTCGGCACAACTCCTTCTGTTATACTACACATGAACGCTCTGTGTGACATAGAGAACCTCTCACAGCTCACAAAATTCTCAATCCCATAATCATTAATCAATTCCTGACTCACAGCAGACGCATTCATTGCAAATGTCGTATTGCACACAAAATCTTGTAACTTGGCTGGAGCTTGTTTCTGTCGCATTCCGCGTCCCAAAATTTCTGTTGCTGCAGGTTGATCCACCAGGTGTCGATCGATACTGGCTGGTATCGGTCGACACTCATCGACATTCTCAGACTGTGTAACTGATTCAGGGTCAGTCTGTGGCCCTGTAATTCCCAACATATCACGTATTCCTGCTGATATAGCTTGCATATCTTCTTCTCCAACCTTGTCTGACACAACTGGAGTCTGTGTCACTGTATCTCTTGTCAAAACATGACATATATCATCAAATCCAACACTATCATCCACAAATAACGTCCTTAGATCAGAATTAGGTGGCTCATCCACCTGATCTTTTTGCTCCAAATATGGGAATCGTTCCTCAATGAAGGTGACATCCCGTGAGACAAAGACTTCACGTGTCTCCAAATCAAAAAGATTCCACCCCTTCTTCGCATAAGGGTACCCCAGGAATACACATTTCCTGCTTCTACTCGCAAACTTATCTCCATGCCGTTTCTGATTATGAGCATATGCTAAACATCCAAACACTCGTATCTCACTATAAGCAGGGACTTTTCCAAATATAATCTCGTACGGGCTCTTACCATTGTGTAACATAGACGGCGTACGATTGATTAGATATGCAGCACTCGAAGCACAATAACCCCAAAGTTCTATTGGTAGATTTGCCTGAAATCTCAACGCTCTTGCCACATTCAATATATGACGGTGTTTTCGCTCCACTCGCCCATTTTGTTGAGGAGTTCCTACACATGAAGTTTGATGAATTATCCCAGATGCGCGAAAATACTCCTTCATCACTATGAATTCACTCCCATTATCGCTTCGCACGATTTTCACCTGCTTCTCAAACTGTCGCTGGATAAGAGCAAAGAAATCGATCATTGTTTTCTGAACTTGTGTTTTATCACGAAGAAGAAAGACCCACACAGCTCTGGAATAATCATCCACAATAGTTAAGAAATACGAAGATCCACACAAACTCTGTGTTCGATATGGCCCCCAGAGATCGCAATGAACCATCTCGAAACACTCCTTACTCTTCTCCGTACTCTCAGGAAAGACATTACGACATTGCTTTGCTCGGAAGCAAACATCGCAATCAGAGACACCACCACTCTTTTGATCCACTTCTGGCAATTTCTTAATCACCTTTTCAGAAGCATGTCCCATTCTTCGATGCCAAAGTTCCAGAGACCCCACCTTACTAACCTTCGCCACATTCACACTTTTATGAGTACCTTGAAGAAAATACAACCCATCTTTCCTTTCACCCATTGCGATCGGAATCTGCAAAGCAATATCTTTCAACACACACAACTGCTTCGAGAACCACACAATGCAATTCATCTCATCAATAACTTGTGACACAGAGATGAGATTGCACTTAAGTTCCTTGACGAAGAGCACATGTGTCAAAGTACACTTCTCTGTCAATACCACACTTCCTACTCTATCAGCAGCAACCACATTTCCATTAGGCAGACCCACCCAACATGGTGAGATCGGATGCACATCGAACATGTCCCTCAATGTGCCTGTCATATGGTGCGATGCACCACTATCAATAATCCACTCATCTATATATCTCGTACCAATAACACTGTTTGAAGATTCTGTATTTGGCTCTATCATACTCAATAGCCGATCCCACTGTTCTTTCTTCAGTCCTGTTATAGCATGAGTCGACACAACATGTGTGTGTGCAACCCTAGTATTGTGTCTACATGAAGCGCCTTCCGCAGCCTCGTCTTTCATCATATCCAAAGGGCCTTCCGCACCTACATTCTGCTCAAAACCAAACTTTTTCAAAGAAACGCATTCCGCAGATCCTGTTTTCTCAACTCCCATCTTCTCCATTATCACAAATAAACAACTCAATTGAATATTAATTTGTCACCAAACCCTAACCTCGACGACGACCGTGCAAAATTCGTGCAAAATCGCGTGTCTGATTTTCGTGCAAAAACCGTGCAGAAAATCGATCTCGTGCAAAAACTGTGAAGAAATCGATCCCGTGCAAAAACTGTGCAGAAATCGATCCCGTGCAAAAACCGTTCAAAAATCAATCTTGTGCAAAAATGTGCAGAAATCGATCTCGTGCAGAAATCGATCCCGTACAAAAATCGATCCCGTGCAAAATCCGTGCAGAATAACTTGGCTCTGATACCATGTAAGAATCAGAAGAACTCTCTGAAATTCTGTATATTTCTGATTAGGGTTTTACAAAGGAGACAATTCTCTATATATACAGAGGTAAAATAATCCTAACTATATAAGGCCCAATACATAGGTGTGTTTAACCTTTGTATGAGGTAAACACAATATGAGGGAGAATTATTAGCATAGGGTTTTTGGTTGTCTTGTAAGAGATCAAAGCTAAGGTGCTACAGGGTTTTTCTATGGGGTTCTTGGATCGTGTATAGATCCTTGAACGTGTTAGGCTAGTTAGACAAGTCAAGGTGTGTTTTGAGCTTGTCGTAGATCGTGTTAGGTTCAACTTGTATGGTTACTTAGCAGATTTTCTAGTAATACATCCTTGTAAGGAAAACCCTGTGTGGGATTGTGTTCCAGTTCCTGTATCAGTATAGCTCTTGCACTTTCAATTGGTATCAGAGCAGTCACTTGTATGTAATATAAACAAGTGTGATCCTGTGAAGAGCTATCAAGATCCGGTGAACTGTTCGAGGGGGAGTTTGAAGATCAGTTTTCTACAACTCAGTAAACAAGGGGGAGATTGTTGATGTAATGTTTAGCCGAGTTTAAAAAACTGATGGTGATGTGGTATTGGTTGTGGCTTTGACCTCTACAACTCAGTAATCAAGGGGGAGAGTGAAGAGGCAGTTGTTGATGCATCTCCTGTACCAGTCGAGAAGTACTACAGGAAGTGATAGAGGCGAGCAACTCAAGGAATCTGTCAACGTGGAGCCAAAGCGTGGGATGGCTTGGACTTCTAGAAGCTTCCAGAGACAAGCATCTAGGAGAAGATATTGAAGATTGGAGAAGTTTCCTTATTCTTAGGAGAAGAAAAAGGAAAAGTGAATATTCTTGGAAATTTGCATTTATCTCCAAGGGATGATTTTGGCTAGTATGGGCCACGACCTATTATGTATAAATAGGTGTGTTTAACATTTGTATGAGGTAAACACAATATGAGGGAGAATTCTTAGCATAGGGTTTTTGGTTGTCTTGTAAGAGATCAAAGCTAAGGTGCTACAGGGTTTTTCTATGGGGTTCTTGGATCGTGTATAGATCCTTGAACGTGTTAGACTAGTTAGACAAGTCAAGATGTGTCTTGGGCTTGTCGTAGATCATGTTAGGTTCAACTTGTATGGTTACTTAACAGATTTTCTAGTAATACATCCTTGTAAGGAAAACCCTGTGTGAAATTGTTTTCCAGATCCTGTATCAGTATAGCTCTTGCACTTTCATAGTTTTCTAAATCTAAAAACACGCCCGTCGTAGGATCCGACTAGTATTGAGGAGCATATTCTTAGATAAAAGAAAAGCAAAAATTCATGCATAGACATCACAAGTAAGTG
This sequence comes from Eutrema japonicum, assembly GCA_030161315.1. Classification (NCBI taxonomy): domain Eukaryota; kingdom Viridiplantae; phylum Streptophyta; class Magnoliopsida; order Brassicales; family Brassicaceae; genus Eutrema; species Eutrema japonicum. The sequence continues at coordinate 53,818,325 of BSQW01000005.1, read as the reverse complement.
ACTCGATCAACGACTAGATATAATAGCCTAAATAGAATGTTGGCACATATATAGAATCGAAGCAATGTTAGATAGAGACTAAGATCATGAATATATTGTATATGTACTTACCTGGATTAGAGAAAAACCAAAGGACGAGAGCACAAGCGAGAAGGACAAAAGGTATTATGTGAACGGCGTTTTCGGCGAACTTGACACGTGACTTCTCTTTCTTTGTCACCTCCTGGCCGGCAGGATCGTATGGAGTCGGCTCGTCTTCGTCTAGTCCCTTCCACAATCCCTTTGGCGCGGACCAAGGCACAGAGTAATCCTCAGTCACACGGTTCCAGCTCGCGGATCTGTACATATTTTGCGTTTGGTCCAATCTTGTTGTGTACAAGGGATTGAATCAGTTTCTTTACAGAACCAAAAAAAAAGTAATTAAGGCTGAAAGACAAAACGTTTGTGCGGGTGTCGATGTTTATGAAGCGAGAAAATCCTATTAATTTTTTTTTTATTTGGTGGCGAATTTAGAGCCTATGGCTTTGGTGTTTTCGGATCGAAGCTATGACTCTGTCAAATATACATAATTTTTTTTTGTTTCTTACAACCACGTAAGTATACATATGCTTATTTACTTCTAGTTATAGTTATTACGAGATCTTGAATATTACGATATTGATTTGGACATATTACAAAAAACCATTATATGCATTTACCACTAATGGAAAAAGAATCACAAATAAGATTTTCTGAATTTTTAACAAATCTTTATTATATAAAGATTAATGTTTCAAAGTTATTATAACTCACATGATAATGACACGTGTCAAGTCAATTGATAATATTTTAATATGTGTACAAATTTGTTTTTACTAAATTTATAATCGATTTCTAATCTTAAAATGTAAAATAAAAAATGAAAAGCCAGAGTTACTAAGAAAAAGGAAAAATAAAAAATGTAAATTTATAGTAAAAGCCAGAGTTAATAAGAAAAGAAAAAATCGAAAATTAATAATGGAAAAAAATAAAATGGATTAATAACTGATTAATAAAAAATAAAAAAATCAAATTAATAACTGATGCATAATCTTAAAAGGTAAAGTTACTAAACAAAAAAAATACAAAATTTAAATTTATCATAAAATGCACTTAAATTAAAAAAAAAATCCTTAGTTTTTCTATTTAGATTAGAGAATTCAACAATGGATTACTACTAATCATTAAAAAAAATTCTAATTTTTCACCTCTATATAAAGTAATAAGTCAACTATATACAAAAAAAAAATCCAATAATCATTTTCAAAACTATTTACCAAATTCTTTTTTCAAATTTGTATATTATTTATTCCACATGTGATTTAATTGTGTTTTTAATTTTTTTTCACGGATAATAAAATATTAAATTTTAAACCGCGTATATCATAATCTAGTTAGCTATATAAAGACGTACGACAAAGAGATATATTTAATTACACACCGGTATATGCATATTAGTATTAATTTACTTAAGATGCTATTTGAATTTCAGAGAATTTAGAAACCGGGAAAATGATTTGCTTTCTCTTTTTTGTTTGTGCGAAAAATGATTTGCTTTTATTAAAGTATTAAACATAATATTTCTGGCATTACAATTTAACACATATATATATATATATATATATATATACATGTCCACGTTATCACACAGGTTAAACGCACAAGGACATGATGGACTGAGTCTTATTCATACTAAAAAGTAAAAAACAACAGTTTGTATTTTATGCATTTTCCAAAAGAAAATAAAAGGAGTTACAAGGGCAATTCCCTGGAAGCTTATTAGGTGGGGTTGGTGAAGATAAACACTCCCGATTAGTCGAGAAGTTCAACACCCCTTCCATGCCAATTCCAAGCCCAATTGAGTATTTTTGAAAGATGAGAAGTACATAATAGCAATATTTATGTTAGTTAAGATCATTAGTTGATTTTGTTTCTTTAAATATTGTATTATTAGAATTTAATCCGCGTTACCGTCAGTAGCAAATCCAAAAATTAAAATATTTTACAGTGAATTAAAATTTTGTAACCTATTTTAAGCAAAAATAAAGATTTAACCCGCATTACAGATGTGTCAAAAGGAGCTAATTTCCTTACTTAACCTATTTTGCAGTGAATTAAAATCTTATTCAGATTAATCCGCAAATAATTATAATTTTGTAAGCAGCAACTTTAATATGCACTGTATAATGATTGTTGGTTTTGTATTCGGTCCACAAACTCTTAAAAAGATAATTTCCTCGTGTCTAACTCTTTATAAAATAGTAAAATATTTTTTTTCAAATTTAGTTTTGATATATACACTAATAAAAATATATGAAATTATAGTTAATTTTGAAAGAAAAATCTTATATAATTTTTAAATTGGACTAAAGTATTTTTCTGGTTAATTAAACCAGCAAAGAATTACAAATATATTTTTTATTTGAATATATATAAATTGATTATTATTTAAAATAAAATAATATTTTTAATATTATAATAATTAAGAAATTAAATACACTCTTAATTTTCCATATTCTCTACAATAGTTTTAAAAGATAATTATATCATTTTATAATTCAATTATGTTATCTTATTTGTAATGGCATAATATGTAATAAACTATAAATTTATTAACTTGTAAAATAACATCTCAATTAATATATAAGATATATATCATACGGTCTTTTGTCATATGCAATTGGAGCAGTTGAACATAATCCGCGTTTTAAAAAAACTTTTTTTTTAAAAAAATGTGTATATAAAGTGAGACTTATAAACACTGTGAAACGGATCTATTAAAAATTAAACAGCATTCAAAACTATTTTTATTTATACTCAATAAATATAAAACTTGTGAAGTGTGTGGTACACGGATTTGTGACATAAATACGAATCAACTTTCTTTTCTTTCTTTTTTTATTAAGACGGATCAAATTGCGTTATACGGGTCTTTATAATGCATTCTTAGATATAGGAATTTCCCAAAATTGGAAAGCATGACTTGCAACGGTTTTGTATTTGCTGGGGGTTTTTTGTATACAAAACAAAACGAAAAAAAAAATACAACATTTTTGTATATGCTAGGACTTAATAAATCCCATACCTAAAGACCAAACCCTTAGAGCATCATTATTGGGTTTCTCAAGTAATATTTAATTATAAATTTGAAGTTAAGAAATTTTGTTAAGAAATTTCTGTTTTTGCTGCTTTATTGGTAGAACTTTATTAAGGGTTCTTAAAAAATTTTTTTTTAATAATTTTTTTTTATTTTAAATAGAGTTGATTTTTTAATTAAACATAGTTGACATAAAAACATAACATTTTAAACATAGATTTTGAAAAAAAATGCAAAAGAACGCTCAATTTGGGTTTCTTTTTGATATTGTCTATGAATCGCTTCATGTTCACCCACCGAACGATTCCAATTCATTAATATGTAAAAAAGTTTAGAATTTTAAAGTTGAAGTTAATAAAAAGTTGAAAAAGAGTTAATTCATCCACCTAACCTTACTATATGAATTTATTACTAGATTAACCTCTAATAAGTCTACCAAACTCAACTAACCTTACTCTTTTGGTCAATGTCCATTTTATCCATATGTTGTATTATATTACGAAAATGCGATTAATTTTTTTTTTTAATTTTTTTTTTAAAACAAAAAAAATTAATGAAATAAAGAAAGAAATGGAAAAAAAATTAAAACAAAAACATGTTTACAAAAAAAAAAAAACACCTCTCGACAAAAGGCGACGACGACGTTTGGAGCGACCACGTGATTCCGACCGATTCCGGCCAGATTCCGGCCAGATTCCGGTGAGGAATGGAGCGTTTCCGGTACGTCTCTTCATCTTCTTGCTTCGTTTGACCTTTCTCTTTAGTTCCACGAAGAAGAAGAAGAATACCCGACGAAGGATGGTTACGGCGACGAAGGAGGATGGTTATGGCGAAGGAGTTGGACTTTGGGGGAGGCTTGTCGAGGGGTCCGGCGAGTCTTCTGCCTTGGTGTCGGCGGTGATGGGGAAGAATCGGCGTTTGGCGGCGGGGAAACCCTAATTTCATAGATTTTTGTTTTTGCAGCGGCGAAAACTAACCTTTTTTGTCAACGCTCCTATGCTCGGCCGCGGTGGTGTTGGACTGTGTGGTGCCTCGCGTGGTGGTTGCTCCGATGGGTTGGAAAGCAGAGCTTCAAAGATTTTGGCCAGGCGGAGGAGTAGATCGGCGCCGGGCTGCGGTGGTGTTGAGCAGATCTTGGCCAAGCAGAGGAGCAGATCTGCGCCGGCAAGGGAGAAGAAGATCCGGCGAGGGAGAAGATTTGCGAGGTACGCCCACCACTTGTTCGATAAAATGCCTATAATGATGGTAGACTTATTGGTAGATTTTCATTTGCGGTAAATTTTGTTTAATACGTTGCGGTAGATTTGTTTAATCTGTTGCGGTAGATTTGTTTAAGACGTTGCAGGAGATTTGTTTAATACGTTGTGGTAAATTTGTTTAATAAAGATATTGTGGTAGACTTGTTTAAAATCTTGATGATAGACTTGTTTAAAATCTTGATGGTAGACTTGTTTAAAATCTTGATGGTAGACTTGTTTAAAATCTTGATGTTAAACTTGTTTAAAATCTTGATGATATACTTGTTTAAAATCTTGATGGTATCCTTGTTTGTAACTTCGTTGATTTGAGTTGCAGAGATACAGATCGGGATTCGTCAAGTTATAGATCCACCCGATCTGCTCTGTCGCCTCCTTCCGGCAAAAACGCGTTTGATTCCCGACACACGATATGGTATACTCGTTTTCAATGATTTGGTAGACTTGTTTAATACGTTTGTGGTATACTTTTTTAAAACGTTTCGGTAGACTTGTTTAATATGTTTCAGTAGATTTGTTTAAATTATTGATGATAGACTTGTTTAATACGTTGTGGTAGACTTGTTTGATACGTTGTAGACTTATTATCTGGAATTTTTTTTTTCTCCAGTATGCGACAGACGACGAACGATGGTATAGTTGTTGGATGTTTGCTAAGTCTGAAGATGAATAAGTCAAACGTGTTTTTAGGAGCTTGAATAAGTAGTTTCTGTTGAAGTTTGTTTCCGTTTTTCATTCCTAAAGTTTCTCTTTAATCGTTGTAAGGATTCTATAAAAGCCAATATGTACTCATCTTGATTCAATAACACGAAATCATTCAGACTGCACTTCATATATTGAGATCAAACTTATAGTTCTAGTTCCTTTAATAATCAACTAGAGAGCGAAAATAAGTGTGATTGTTTTTCTTCTTCTTTCGATCTGACCTCCATCTTTATTGATGGAATCGCCGGCGGTCCATCCGCATGGACGAGCTCAAGTCGTTACCGTCATCCAAAATTCAGCCATATCAGTCTCAATGGAACCGGCGAAGGGTCCAGTAGCGGATCCACAATCACCAAATCCTCAGCAAGAAGTCGATGAAGAGTTGCTGCCGGTGTCTCCGGAGCTGGAGAAATCGGTCTCTGATCTACTGGAAATCGGAAGTAACAAAATATATGGAGGGAATGCAACGGCCGCACACATGGGGAACCAACAAAATCTCCAAAACATCACATCTTGTTCATCGACAAAAATGTGAGAAACAGGATCAATACCATAAGACGTAAGGATTTGCGTTACGAGGAAGCTATGGTCGCTTGGTTCTCAAGTAGAACCTAACCGCAAGACAAATTTCTAAAATATGTTGTTGTATTGTCTTTTATCTTGTAAAATGAAGCTGCACTGTTTTGAATAATAATTTAACATTCATTCAAACAAAACAAAAAAAAATAGCAATTAGATTATACGCCATGCGGATTTTTGTTTTTTTGTTTACCAAATTTTGTAATATAATTTTTTTATTTTGATATAATTTGTTTTACATATATAATTTTTCTAATAAGTGACAAAGATTTATTTTTGTGTTTAGATATAGTTTTTTTTTTGTAGATTTGATTTTTTCTAATTTTAAATATGACCATGATTATAAAAAAATAATTCTAACACGTCCGTTCATATTAATCCGAGAATGACCGTGATTATAAAAACATAATTCTAACCCGCCCGTTTATATTATCGTATAATATAAATATTTTTTAATTTCAAATATTTAAAATTTTAGACAAATTGATTATGATAAAATATACAATAATTTTTGAAATAATCGATTTTATTTATAATTTTAAATATTTAATTTAATTTCTAGCATAATCTGAATTTTTCTAATTATGAATTGTAATTAATATAAATATATATATAATCTAATTAATTAATTAATTAAACTATTTTTTAATTGAATCAGATTAATTAAATGAATTTTTAATTTAATAAAATCAATTTTTTTGGAAACATGGATAGTTATCCACAAAAATCTAAAGTTTAAAAGTTATTCAGGATATGAATAGAGTAAAATCTGTTTGGACAAAAAAAGTAACTCTGTTTTAATATATTATATATTTTTTGTTGAAGTTTGTAGATGTGATATATTAAACTGATTTGGCTTTACTTTAATTATATCTTTGTGTAGTAGTATTCTTAGTCCAATGATTTAATAAAATTTGAAATAAATATGCCAATGAATAAAAAAGGAATTTCAAATTATTTTGTCTACAATCTTGTGGTTTATCCATTGACAACTATATATTCATTGACACTATTTTAAACTTGTGATTTAAGATGAAATGAAACATTAACCCCATATAAAACTATTTAACAAAATAAATCTACCATCATTACAATAAATCTACCATCAAACACTAAAAATTTCTCATACTTAGCATATTTGGGCGCCTGGTTTTTTCGTAAATATGAGATTTAGTGTATGGTAAAAACGTCATTTTTCATTCTGGAAAAAGTCAAATGTCTACCACCAAACAATGTCTATAAATCTACCGTAAAAAATGTCTACTATAACACTACAAATAAGTCTACCAACTGAAGGTTATCTGAGTAAATACCAAAACAATTACTAAATCTACCGCCATTACAAATAAACCTACCAAATAATTTTAAATCTACCATCATTAATATTAAATCTACCACCATAGTTAATGAGATGTTAGACGTTTTTATATCTACCACCATAACAAACAAATCTACCAAATTTTTTTAAATCTACCGTCACTAATATTAAATCTACCACCGTTACAAAACGAAATAACCAAGATTTAACACAGTTTTAAATCTACCGCTATTATATATAAATTTACCAACCCAATAAAAATCTACCGTCAAAGCAACAAATCTACCGTAAGGAAAAAATAATTCATTCTGATTAAATCTACCACCACAATAAATAAGTCTACCGTTTTGTAATATAAATCTACCACCATTGTCGATAAATCTACCAAAAAATTCAAACATTTACCGTTAGTCAATGGGTTGGTCATAAAGTCTACCAACTCATAAACAAATCTACCATAATTGATAGTATATCTACCAAAAATAAATATATCTACCGCGTCGTAAAAATAAGTCTACCAAAATTTTATAAATCTACCAACTTTCAAACAAATCTACTATCTATCAAACAAATCTACGGACTAAAATTTGAGTTGACCAATATCAAACAAGTCTACCGTCAAAGAACGGTAAACTTGTTCAATCAACTTCTGCCTACGTGGCAAATGAATAGTAATTGCAGTTTTGTAATTATTTTTTTCTCAACAAAGACCATAAGGGCACGCTGGGTAATATGGAAAAAATTAGGTTAGTATAATAATAAAAATAAATGTATGTCAAACTAATAATAATACTAGAAATAAAAGTTATTATAGTAATCCACCCAAAAAAAAATATTCTTAACTTTTTTTTTAAGATAAGAAAAAATTATAAAAAAAATTTGGCAAAAAAAAAATCTGGCAAAAAAAAAAATCCGGCGAATTAGGGGTTGACACGTGGCTAAGAAAAGTGTAAGAACCCCATTAAGAACCGGTTCTTAAAGTTCTTATTTAAGAACCAGTTTTTGCACTGTTCACGATTAAATTTTTTTTTTTTTTTTTTTGTTAAGAACCCCAATTTTTGGGTTAACAACATTGCGATAATGATGCGCTTACAGTATATAAAAATATTGTTTTCTTTTAATGAATGCATTATTTATTAGTCACTACAATCCTCACGATTCAAAATTGATCCCGAAATTAGTATATTCTCTCTCTTTTTGTTTGTTATAACCGAAATTAGTATATTCTTCAATCAAGAATACATTCACAGAAATAAATACGAACTACTTTTCCAATGTCCTCATGAAGATTTAGCCATTTAGGGCTGTGGACTTCACCTAACAGCACAAGAATCCTATGAATTATGAAACACGAAAAAATTGTTAAGAAACAAAGGCCAGGCAACAAAGCAGATCATATATGTTATATGGTGGTTGTGAATTGTGATGTTAGGTTATCCACCTATGCCCTATGCCCTATGCCCTATGCATACACATGTATATAATTTACAGTCACGCACATATACATGCATCTATATATACAACAATAACAATACAAACTAAACTCAAGTTACAGAAAAATTGAATATACAGTTGCGTAAATTATGGAGAAGACGTCGACGATGCTATTTATTTTCAATCTCTGCATCATCTTTGGGACTTTAGTACTAAGAAGATGCAACGCAACGACATACTTTGTGGGCGACACCTCCGGTTGGGACATAAGCTCCGATCTTGATTCTTGGACTTTAGGCAAGCGATTCTCTGTTGGTGATGTTTTAAGTAAGTATCTTATACATCTACACTGGAAAAATCATTTTACATAAAGTTTCATGTTTAACACGATTAATAGATTACAGAATGATTTCACGATAATTTCGGCTGATTATCAATAACAAGATTAGACCCACAAAAAAAAGAATCTTACAAATTTTTGATTTATCAGTCCACAAAATTATTAACAAAAAGTAATAATTTCTGGTTATTAAAAATAATAATTATTTCGTTCCACAAATTCCCTAATTTTTTTAATCGAAATTCCCTAATTAACTGAAAACTTTTTTCATCTAGCGATTTGTCGATTTATTCTTCTAATCTATATATTTTTCCTTTTTTATTCTTTCATAATTTCATGATTTTGCTATGTAATCGATTTAAACATACGTAAATGCATTAAGTCTAAGTATAGTTGCTTGAACCTGTCTATAATTGCAAGTGTTCCAATATTCATCGACGCATAGTGTCTACGAAGTGGCGAAAGGCAACTTCCAAAACTGCAACACTACGGACCCGATCCGTACGTTCACAAACGGGAACACAACTGTTGCTCTGTCCAAACCGGGAAATCGATTCTTTGTCTGCGGTAATCGGCTCCATTGCTTCGCTGGTATGAGGCTACAAGTCAATGTCGAAGGCAATGGCCCATCTTCGGCTCCTGTGGGAGCTCCACGAGCCACCCCCGCAGGAATTCTTCAGCCGTCTTCTAAGAAGAATAATCCTGCAACCAGGGTCGCTAGTTCGGCTCCCCACTTTGGCGACCGCGGTCGGAGGAGTATTATGAGAATTTTTGTATATTTGATGGTTTTTATTTTTCCATTGATATGATTTATATTGAGAAACAACTAAAATACGAGTTTTCATGTATATTTTTAATATATATTTTCCTTAATTTAATTGCGTATGGGTGTGAGTATTCGGTGATTTGGTTCGGTTTTATGTACTTTAGTTCATTTGGGTTGAAGAGTTATAATTATGATCAGATAAAAAATTTGTTTCATAATAGTTTCAATCAAGTTATAAACAAATATCGGTTTGAATTGGAGTTAAAATTTTGGTTCAAATTATATTCGATTTTATTTGGTTCGGTTTAGCGAATAAGCATACACTTGTTGGATTTTTCATTTTTCAAGTTTAAACCATTCTTCTTAAAACGCAAACCCAAATCCAAATCCAAACGCTAACGTAAACGCATACCCGTCTTCCGTTTCGCTACACATCATCTCTCGATATTCTGTCGTGCCGTCCTCTCTCTCTCTCTCTCTCTCTAGAAATTTCTCCATGAACATACTCAACAGGTTTGGGTTGGGATCTAGCGGGCAAACGAGTATGGATCCTTCTCAGATCACTCAAGGAAACGACGAGGACGCTCCGGCGCCGGGAAATCAGTTTGCGCAATTCGGCGCTGGATGCTTCTGGGGGGTCGAGCTGGCATTTCAGAGGGTCCCGGGGGTGACTCAGACCGAGGTTGGATACACCCAAGGGATCATCCACAATCCTTCATACGAGGATGTCTGTTCGGGCACCACGAGCCATGCCGAGGTTGTTAGGGTTCAGTATGATCCCAAAGACTGCAGCTACGAGTCTCTGCTTGATTTGTTCTGGTCTAGACATGATCCCACCACCTTGAATCGCCAGGTACTATTGACGTTTGCGAATTTGAGATTGGTTTTTTTGTTGGGTCAAATTATGAGCCTGAGACTTGTTCGGTTTTAGGGGTTTCATGGTTTTTCCCAAATTCCATGGCTTTCTGATTTCATCACCAGTCTTAAGTCTGAGAAACTTGCGTTTTTGAACATCGGTCATCCAATTAGTTAGAAAGAATTGATATTAAATTTTAGTTTTTTGTTGAAGTATGAGGCTTAAGTAGGTAACTTTGGTCGTTGAATCAAGCTGATGTAGCTCTGTTTTCTCCCCTTTTAATGGATTAGCCCGTTTCATTGATTGGTGGAGTAGATGTAGTAGTATGCTTCAGAGAGTTTCTTTTTGTTCCGCTTCATCACTGGCTTTCATGTTAGATGTGAGTTTTGGCTTAACATTCGCCTTGCCTCTATCTAGAGAACGATACTCAATTGTAAATTACTGCTAGTTTTGTTAGAGGCGATTCACTAGCTTATAGTCTAGCTATCTCATTTCGTTAAGGTACTAGGCAATTTACATCTCAAATTCTATCGCATATGCAATTCCAAATCCTAAGCCGGTGGGTGATATTTGATCCATACTTTGGCTTACGACTTCACTGTGATCAGGGAAATGATGTGGGAACCCAATACCGATCTGGGATATACTTCTACACAGCCGAGCAAGAGAAACTAGCCGGCGAGTCACTGGAACGTCACCAGCTAGAAATGGAGAGGAATATCATGACTGAGATATTGCCGGCTAAGAAATTCTACAGAGCTGAGGAACATCATCAACAGTACCTGTCAAAGGGTGGGCGGTTTGGGCTCGGGCAGTCCACTGCCAAAGGCTGCAACGACCCAATCCGCTGCTACGGCTAAAAGCTGGTTTTACTCTGTTTCTCTCCCAAAACAGAGGATTTTGGGGCTTTGTGTGTAAAAACTGATGAAGTAGGTTACAATACTACTTGTTTGAAATTTTATATGCAATTCTGTAATATCTTGATGTTACACAATATGAACATAAACCGTTATCATCGCTATCCTTAATAAGGTTAACAAATTACCATTGTTTCCAACTCTTTAACCTTTTTAGCGACTACTACCGTTTAAATACAATTATTTTTGTTCATACTTTTAAATGATTGAATTTAAGAGAATCTTATGGATAAAAGAAAAAGTCTGAATGATAGGTGGTGGGCTGGACCCTTTGCGCATTATGATTTTCTATATTGCCATTTGCGCATCAAATTCGTGATTAATTACAGTTGATATTACGTCAAAAAAACATACAGTTGATATTAAAAGTTGAATGTATTTTTCTTTCAATTTTTTTTGAATTGAATGCAAAAAACGTTTTTGTAATGAATGTTACTGTTTTCTTGGAAAGATTCGGTCTAGTGAATGTATTTAGCCGTTAGGTAGGAGTTAATCCCTGACTGTCTCTTTTTCTATATAATAAACGAATAGACAATCTATGCTTCACCATTAAACAGTAGCAAAATGGATCCTTGTCCGATAGCTCAAGAGCCTCAATTAGTAGTAGAAGCACCTGCTGCAATCGATCCTTGTCCGATAGCTGAGAAGCCTCAATTAGCAGATAAACCTGCTGCAATCGTTCCTAGTCCGATAGCTCAGGAGCCCGACAACGATGTTCCGGCGCCGGGAAACCAGTTTGCTGAGTTCGCCGCAGGATGTTTCTGGGGAGTGGAGCTTGCTTTTCAGAGGATCCGTGGCGTGACCGAGACTGAGGTTGGGTACACACATGGGATCTCGCACAATCCCTCTTACGAGGATGTCTGTACAGACACAACGAACCATGCCGAGGTTGTTAGGGTTCAGTATGATCCCAATGAGTGCACCTATGAGACGCTGCTTGATTTGTTCTGGTCTAGGCATGATCCCACCACCTTGAATCGTCAGGTATCGATTTTTAATTTTCTGGTTTTTTGTGTTTCCTCCTCTCTTAAAGATGATTTACGGTTTTGGTTGTTGTCTAATATTGTGAGATTAAACCGGATTATTGGTCGAATTCGTGTTTCCTGGGATTGATTCAATGGCTCTTGATTTTGTAATAAATCCATGGAGGGTATGACGAGGATTTGAACTACATAGAACCAATTAATTAGTCAAGAATCTTTGACCTTTGTTGACTATTTTGCTGGAATCTTCTTGTCAGTTAGTACTATTTACGTATTTCAACTTCTCGAAATGGTATGATAATGCCTTAAAAGAGAGTTTGTGTGTTACTTGTCCTGATCATATAAACTTCAATATTGATGATGGTGCTTATCCTCTTTCTCTTAGCCATGAATGATTGAAACTGTTGCAGGGAAAACTTGTGGGAGCTCAATACCGATCAGGTATATACTTCTACACAGCAGAGCAAGAGAAACTAGCACGTGAATCTCTAGAGAACGAGCAGAAGAAACTGGAGAAGAAGATTGTGACTGAGATCTTACCCGCAAAGAAATTCTACAAAGCAGAAGAATACCATCAGCATTACCTCGCCAAAGGTGGGAGGTATGGCAACGCGCAATCCCCTGCAAAGACCTGCAAGGACCCTATCCGCTGCTACGGCTAACTTACTAGCCTTTGTTCCTCCTCTTCCAAAACAGAGGATTCTCAGATATCCTTTATCTGTTTGTTTTTGTGTGTGTATTGATTTTGTAATTCTCAGTTCATAATCATCTCTGTTTGTAATATTCATTTGGGCTGATATCTACTTTTTCATATCATTTTAGACCATCTATCGTAGGCCCATTTGTTATTGGGTCTTGGTTTTCAACCCTTATGGTCTTTTTGCTCTTCAGGCGTTATTAACTCAACTTGTGGTTAGTCCCACTTCAATTTCACAAATATAGAGAAAAAGAGTGCAACAACAACAACAACAAAATTTCTTGAAAAATCAAAGGTGATTTGGGCGAATAACCATATCGGAAAAAGTAGTGTAGAATATAACCATAATATATTGATATTAGGTGAGTAACCATGTGATATATTTTTAGACGAAAACTACTTTCAAAAAAAGCACGACAAGAGAAAGAGAGAAACTGAAAGAGAAAATAAAAATTAGCTTAGAGGAGATAGAAGACAATGATGTCAGCAACATTTTTCTGGTTTTCTATACTATTTTATTATGATATATGCATAGATAGTACTATATTACATTTCATTCGAATCGCGTTTGTATAATTTTCAAGCACACTACAAAATTTGCAATACTCAAAACAACTACAACAAAAGTATAATATAGTGATACCAATCTAAAATCCATTTCTTGCAAACTAATTTTAATATATGAACGAATAATTAGTTTCTTGCAAGCTGATTCTATTCTATCGATGCTACATAATTAGTATAGTATTTTTGTTGTTTGTATAGTATATTAGTTGTTTTCTCTCGCTTCACGCTGCATCTTCTTCTTCTTTTCACAAGCGAGTCTGACTCTGGGACCTTCGGCACACTGCATGAACAAGGTAATTGCCGCCGCGCTCTACGTCACGTATCAAGGACATAGGAGGAGTAGGAGATTAAATATGGATTACTCGGCAGTGGATCCGAAGATGGAGGCGTCGGTGAATAGCTCCGGCAATGGCAGTGTTCTTTCTGTGCAGAGACCTGATTCGGCGATGAAGTACAAGCCGATCACCGGAAATTCAACCATCATCGATCACTAAACTCATTGCCAACGAAACCACCGCAGAATCCACTTGTTGCCGCCATTGCTAAGATCTCAATCCAGCAGAGAAATGGATTCGAAGACATGGAGTTGGGAAGGAAGGGATGGAGATTGGAGACGTTGAGTTGGGAGAGGGAGAGGGAGAAAATACTCATTTGTTTCGCTTTTTAAAACGATTAATTGTGTACATATCGTAGAATACTATGATTTAAACCGCGCTAGCGCGGAATAATTTAAAAAAAAATATTTTGAAATTTTTTAAAATTGATTATATATGAATTTTACAATATATCTAACTAATGATTATAGATAAAGCTGTCAATTTGTAATAATTTGTCTATTTAACCCGTTTTGCAGTGAATTAAAATATTATTCGGGATAATCCGCAAAAGCTTATAATCTTAAAAACATAACTCTAATATGCACCGTTAAATGACTCTAGTTTTTGTGGTTAGTCTACGAACTCTTAAAAAAAAAAAATTCTTGTTGCTAACTTTTTATAAAATTAGTAAAATATTTTTCAACTTTTGTTTTGATATATATTCAAATAAAATATAATAAATTATAGTAAAAAATATAGCAAGATTTTGAATATATATTTTTTGAATATATATGAATTGATTATTATTTTAAAATATATAGTATTAAAAATAATTAAGAAATGAAATAATATATAACCTCTTTATTGCAAAATATATATTTTCCATATTCTAATCAATAATTTTAAAAGGCTATTATATCCTTTCCTATTTCAATTATTTTTTGTTATTTGTAATGGCATTTTATGTAATAATTTATAAAGTAAAGTTCATTTTTAAAAATGTCTTCTTAAATAATATTATAGAGATATGTACCATATCTTAACCTAGGACTGAGATTATTATCCGGGATCCGATCCGATATCCGCTTTGATTCGATCCAAAAAATGGATATCCGGGTAGTTCGGATACGGATACGGATGATAAAATAACGTATCCGGATACGGATAATAGAAAAATTCGAAAACGGATAACGGATATCTGTTTTTTTTTTTTGTAAACCCTTATAAGAAAGCCCATGTTATTTTTGGTTTGATTGTGAGATTGTCAAACACAAAGCCCATTGAGCCCAATTTTCTCTTTTTCTACTTATTTTTTTGCTAATTGAATGCTTCTTGAACATTTGTTACTTGTAATTTTTGCTATCATGATACATTTTTATTATATATGTTTTCTGTTTCAGATTTTTTTAATTTTAATTAAATAGGCCGGATCGGATTTGGATATCCGCGAATATCCAAGTTTTTAAGCGGATATCCAGAGCTTTCGGATTTGGATAATGAAATTGATTATCCGGCGGATACGGATACGGATACCTTGAAAAACCCAGATATCCGCTCCGTTCCCAAACCTATCTTAACCATGCTTTCAATATGGTCATCCTATTTATTTTCATCTCAAATATGGTTAGATGATGATAATTCCCAAAAATCAAAGCATGAGAACAAAACAAAAGAAAAAAATTCTACTAGTTTATTAATATCAAAGATATAGTTTATTATGAGACAGCTTTTGTTTTCTAAAAGGGTTTCTATATTTATTTTATTTTAAAACATCTTATATATTTGTAGAGAAGTTACGCTATATAATTTGGAAATCAATTATAAGAACACAAAAAAACATGTTGATGTGTAAAGTTGAAAGCAATTCTATGACTTGTTTATTTGTTCATGAAATCGAATTGTATAGATGTAACCTTGAAGTTGTAATATATTACAATTTTTTTTTTGACCAAAATAATATATTACTTTTTTTTTTTGATAACCGTGGGGATCCTAAAGGCTTTCTAGACCCAAAGACTAATCCCACGAGGCCCGCAGACGCTCCACGTTTTCTTGCCACTTAAGGCGTCCCTGGATGGCAAAGCGCTCTCGAACCCACTCGAACCCGGATGGGAAGCCAAATTAGGCACTCTACTACAAATAAGCCAAAGACACTTGGTTAAAAAAGATATATTACAATTGAACCATTACTAAATTACATTTGATAAATATGGAGTAATAGCAATAGATAGTCACATATAATTACAAAATTAATTTTCTCTCATAGTCACTATTTATCATCTATTCTTTACTATCAAAAATCCATTTTATCCTTATAATTTCAAACTAATTATATTTTTATCTTTTTCTCTCATCAAACGAAGGACGGCGAAAAAAAGGTTGGTATCCGTGACGATAATGACGATGAGGACGGTGGTGATAAAGGTAAAGACGGCGATGGTGGTGACGGCAGTGACGATGGTGACGATAACACCGGCGGATGATGGTGATAGTGTCGGTGAGAATAACAATGTTGGTGGCAGTGATCGTGTTTGTGATGGTGGTGGCGACGGTGGTCACTATGGTTGTGTTCAATTTCATTTTTTCTGGGTTTTGAAGATTTTTATTTGTTTAATTACGTTGAAATTAATCAATAACAAAATTATCTAATAGATTATCAGTATAATTTTGTTATGCTAACAAAGTTAGTTAATCAATAACACATATTTTCTATGATATGATAACTAGATTATCACGATAATTTTTATATTTTCATATTTCATATATTTATGTGATATCATAACTAGATGAACATGATAATTTATGATATGATAATTGGTTTAACATGCCAATTTCATATTCTTATGATATGATAACTAAATTATTATATCATTAATTAATAATTTTAATTGATATTTCATATTTTATATGATACGATAACCGAATTAACATGATACACATGTGGTTAACACGTAACATATAAACTTATTGCGATACTATGATAGTTATCATGATAACCAAATAGTTAACCATCAGGTGAACAGTATCAGTGGTATCAGATGGACAATATTAACGATATTATATAACATGCTATTATTGTTAGCACGTTAATATTTTATATAAAACGTTAACGGAATAATAGTTATCATGTTAATTATTGTTAGCATGTTAACAACATGTTTTTCCAATGATGAAATGTGGTTGCCGATTTTTTATGAACAGTAACGTTGGTCGTTTGATAAACAATGTCACTGGCAACCCAACATCATAAAAGAATTGTTGTGATCAATAACATTTTTGTAATTATCTAAAATATTAAAAATATTTTTGGTTTTTTTCTTTCTCTTTTTTAATGTCTAATTTAAAATTATCCATAGCTAGATATTTAATTAACTAATTACCTAGAACTATTTATTAAATTCACTATAAATATATTAACACTATGCTCGAATTATTATAGTTTTGGAATTTTTGAGAGACCTCGCACATGGTGTGTATCTCTATAATATTATTTAATAAGATATTTTTGAAAATGAACTTTGTTTGTAAGTTATTACATAAAATGCCATTACAAATAATAAAGAATAATTAAAATAGAAAAGAATATAATTGTCTTTTACAATTAGTGACAAGAATATGAAAAATATTTATTTTGTATTAAAGATGTTATATACTATATATTTTATGAATAATTAATCTATATTATTTATTAAAAAAAATCTATTCGAAATTTTGATATATTTTTCATCATAGTTTATTATAATTTATTTAATTTATATCAAAATAAAAGTTAAATAAATATTTTAGTAATTTTATAGAAAGTTAGACACAAGAAAATTAATTTTTTTAAAGAGTTTATGAACTAAACACAAAACTAAAATCATTAAACGGTGCATAATAGAGTTATGTTTTTAATATTATAGGTTTTACGGGTTAACCCGAATAATATTATAGTTTATTGTAAAACGGGTTAAATAGATAAATTATTCTGTTTGACAACTCTATCTATAATCATGAGTTAGAAATATTATATAATTCAAATAAAATCAATTTTTCTTAAATTTTAAAACAAATGTTTTTAGATAAATCATATCAGGGTTGACAATCTAGGATTTCATGGCATAAATTAGTAAAGATTCCGGGTACGAATATCTAACAACTTGTGTGTGGATTTTAGCCTAAGTTATTTAACATAATCGGCCAATAAAACAATCATAATCGGCTTATCTATCGGATTAGTCGGATAATCACCATTACAAATGAAAAATATACATATGCCGTGCCTAATGTACAAAAAATAAAACATTTGCCTAGGATTCCTAAGTCTATTTAAAATTTTGGGACCCCAATTACATAAAATATTTTGTGATTTTTTGGTAATATATAATTTGTTATAGAGTTTTAAACCTAGTTTCAATTCCCTTCCCATACTTTTAATATTTTTGATAGGGTTATATTGTTCATAATCAAATTTTAGGGCCCAAGAAATGTTTATATTCTTATATATGTTTTCAATTCTTCTTCTCTTTCACGGGATCATTTTTTATTTTTTATATTTATGTATCTTACAAACAATTTCTTACTATTGTTTTTTAACATTCTTTTTTTATTTTTTCAATCTATTTTCTTTTATAATTCTTTTCTTATACAGTTTATTTTTAAAAAAAATATTTTATATAAAACTATATTAATTATATAAAAATTATATAATCTCAAAATAAAATACTATCTTACTTGTTTTGGGCCCCAAAATCTCTAGGCACCGCTAGTATAACGATAACCAGCTGCAGAACAATACAATTTTTTCTTGTTTATATCTCCGGCTACACAGTTTGAGTTTTCTTTTCTATCGTATATATGTACAAAAAAAGTTACTAATTAATAAGTTAGTTAGGATAAAAAAATAAATAATAAGTCAATATTATCCCGTATTACCATTCAAAATCAAAGATTTTTGATTGTGCGTAAGATTTTGTTTTTAAAAATTATACTCACGGAGTATATATATTTTCAAGCTGTAGTTCCCACATTAATATGTGATACTGTATTTTACCATACGTACCTCATCAACAAAGCTTGGATCTCACAGCATCCACGTGTTTTCTAACTAAAATATAAGACAAAAAAGCTCACATATTATCTCAATATATAATATTTCACACTGAACATTGTCAAACTAAGATTTATATCTATATACACGTTTAAATCTATGTACACGTTTAATAATTGTTGGGCTTTGGTGATAAAAATCATGAATATTAATTAGGTTCGCGATTTAGGTTAGTCAATTAAGAATGTGTTTTTTTATTGGGTTTTGGTTTAAGTTTAAACCGTCTTAACTTTGCAATTACCCTAGTCTATATAAAGCTAGGCATGTGTGAGAGTTTTCTGTATCCTGAAATTCTAGATAGAAACTATAGAGATATTTCTTGTTCTTAGAGAGATTGTGAGGAACCCTAATTCTTTGTAATCCGTGGTGATAGTGGATTACTGAAAAACTCCAGACCGAAACGTAGGATCACACATCGTGATCTGAACTCGCTAATTCTCTGTGTCTTTTATTTATTGCTCAAATTCCACGATTATCGAGACAGGATCAAATCTCATCAAATTGGTATCAGAGCCTAGGTTTTATGTTTGGGAGAAATTGGCCAGAGAAGTTCTGCAGGGATCTAGGTTTTAGATCCAGGTTGATAGCTGGGATCAAAGCATCAACAGGTTTAAGGGTTTCAGCATCGCGAAGAATATTGCGCATATCACCCAAGTATCGATCGACACCACTTCATGGTATCGATCGATACGACTGTTACGTATTCGCAGAAAGTGGAAAAAAAGTTGGTATCGATCGATACTCCATCTTGTATCGATCGACACGGTAGCAGAAGCGAGTTAAGAAGTTCGTTTGATCGAGATATCTTCAGAAAAGAAGCCGAATGTGAAGATAGCCATATTCGACGGACAAGGTGATTTCTTTATGTGGAAGAGAAGGATGTTAGCTCACATAAATCTTCGGGGATTGAAAGGCGAGCTAATAACACCAACCACTGAGCCGGATAAGCTGGTTATCAAGAAGGATGAATCAGCGAAGGATGAATCAGCGAAGGATTTCGAACATAGACTTAAAGCAGAACAAGTTAAGAAAGAGGAGCGAGCAGAGAATGCTATGGATATTTTGACACTCCATCTAGGAGATCATGTCCTCAGGAAAACAGAGGAGCGCATAACAGCACATGATCTTTGGGCAGCACTAGAGAAATTATACAACACCAAGATTCTACCGAGTCGGATTCATTTTTTGTATAAATTCTATACATTTAATATGGATGGGTCTAAGTCAATCGATCAAAACGTCGATGACTACTTGAAGACTGTTTTGGAGTTGGCTAGTGTAAAGGTTACAGTTGCGGATGAAGTGCATGCAATTCTACTACTCAGTTCCTTGCCACCACAATATGACTCCATGAAGGAGACATTGAAGTATGGTAGAGAGTCCATCTCAATTGAAGATGTGGTGAATGCGGCGAAATCGAAGGAAACTGAGCTTAAGGCTAAGGGAATATCGACTTCACAAAGCATTGGTGAAGCGTATGTGGCTCGTGGAAGACATCAAAATATGGATCAACAAAATTCTGGGAATCGAAGCAGAAGAATGTCGAAATCGGGAACAAAAGTCACATGCTGGTTCTGTAAGAATGAAGGACATGTGAAGGCTGATTGCTATGCTTGGAAGAAGCGGAAGGGCGGCGATGATGAAGATGCCACGGCAGCGGTTGTCATCGAAAAATCATCAGGAGTTGATGCGTTATCAGTCTCGGAAAATTGGCATATAGAGAGTTTGGTGATTGATTCGGGTTGTTCATATCACATGACCTCAAGGAGAGATTGGTTTGATACATTTTAGGAGCTCAACTCTGGACAAGTGCTACTGGGGGACGACTATTCTGTGGAGGTTAAAAGAATATGTTCCATCAATATAAAAGCATGTGGTGACACGGTAAAGACATTGACGAATGTCAGGTATATTCCTAAGCTGAAGAGAAATTTAATATCTACAAGTACATTGGATAAGCTTGGGTTTGATCATGCTAGAGGCAAAGGAAAAACAAAGTTCTATAAGAATGGGAAGATGGGTCTTCAAGGCACTCTATGCGGTTCTTTGTATTTGCTTGATGAAGAGACTGTGGTAGGACAATCAAACATAAGTGTTACCAGAAAACCAGCCAAAGGCGAGACGGCTTTGTGGCATAGAAGGTTGGGACACATGAGCATGAAGAATCTGATGATCTTGGTAAAAAGAGGCATCATTGACAAGAGAAGGATTGGGGAGATGGATTTATGTGAGAGTTGTGTAATAGGGAAAACCAAGAGATTGAGATTCAACATTGCGAAACACAATTCATGAGAAGCGCTGAGATATGTTCACTCAGATCTTTGGGGATCTCCATCGGTCACTCCAAGTATCTCTGATAAGCAGTATTTCTTGTCTATCATTGATGATTACACTAGAAAGGTGTGGAGTTCTTCTTGTCTGTTAAGAGTGAAGCTTTCACAAAGTTTTGTGAATGGAAGAAACTGGTTGAGAATCATATAAACAAGAAAGTGAAATGTCTGAGAACAGATAATGGGTTGGAGTTTGTGAGCAAAGACTTCGACGGGTTTTGCAAGAAGCATGGGATTTAGAGGCACAAGACTTGTGCATATACTCCATAGCAAAATGGAGTTGCGGAACGCATGAACCGAACAATAATGGAGAAGGTGCGTTGTATACTGGATGAAAGTGGCTTAGGTGAAGAATTCTGGGCCGAAGCGGTTAGCACAGCTGTGTACCAAATTAATAGAAGCCCATCATCGGCCTTAGATGGAAGTATTCCTGAGAAACTTTGGCTGGGAAGAAAGCCGGGTTATGGACACATGAGAAGATTTGGGTCATTGGTCTATGTTCATGTAGATCAAGGGAAGTTAAGACCAAGAGCTATGAAGAAAATTTTCATACGCTATCCTGAGGGAGTCAAAGGGTACAAGGTATGGCTCCTGGTTGAATCAAAATGTGTGATTAGCAGAAATGTGACCTTTGTGGAAGATACAGTATTCAAAGACTTGAGAAATAAAGTTATTGTGGAAGAAACTGCGCAGAGGAGCCCGACTTTTGAGAGTGTATCGATCGATACCATCCCAAATATCGATCGACACGGACACAAAAAAGAAAAGTCTCGTGAGCTTTCTGAGGTGGTGTCGATTGATGCCTTCCCAAGTATCGATCGACACCGAGGAGGACCAGATGCGACAACTTATGTTATTGAAGATAATGGCCAAGTTGGATCTTCAGGTGGAGCTGTTGGAGATCAGGAAACAGATGATGTACCTCTAGAAGATTGGGAGTTAGCTCGAAACAGGTCTAAACGAGTAACAAGGCGACCTAAATATATTGGTGATTATGATTTAGCGAGTTTCGCCTTAATCGCTGCTGTCGAGATAAGTTCTGAAGAACCTAGGGACTATCAGGAAGCTGTTGAAAGCAAGGATAAAGTTTTCTGGAATGGAGGTATGGTTGAAGAAAAAAGTTCTCTAGATAAGAACAAGACTTGGAGGTTGGTTAAAAGACCAAAAGATTTGTTGAGCAGTAGATTTGAGATGAAAGATCTAGGAGTTGCAAGAAGGATTCTTGGGATGGATATAGCGAGGGATCGTCATGAAGGTGGAGTTCTCACCTTGTCTCAATCTGGTTACGTCAAGAAGATTCTGCAGGTATTCAATATGGATGAAGCTAGATCAGTTCTACACCTATCGGTTCGCACTTCAAGTTGTATGCTGTGAAAGATGATGAAGCAGAGACAATTTTGGATGATATTCCATACTCAAATGCTATTGGGAGTATCATGTATGCGATGTTAGGAACTAGGTGTGATCTCGCGTATAAGGTTTGTTTGGTTAGTAGGTTCATGAGTAAATCAAGCATGATACATTGGACTGCTGTGAAGTGGGTGCTAAAGTACTTGAAAGGTGCCCATGATCGAAAGATTGTGTTCAGGAAGACAAAGGATTTTAAGGTTGAAGGTTTCTGTGATTCTGACTTTGCATCGGATCTGGACAGAAGAAGTAGATCGATTTCAGGTTATGTCTTTACTGCTAATGGGACGGCTATAAGCTGGAAATCGAGTTTTCAACATGTCGTCGCGCTGTCTACAACTGAGGCAGAGTATATGGCGTTGGTGGAAGCTGTAAAAGAAACTATTTGGCTAAGGGGTTTGACTGAGGAGTTTATATTCAAACAAGACACGGTAGAGATCTGGTGTGATTCTCAGAGTGCTTTAAGTTTAGCCAAGAATAACGTTCATCGTGAGATGAGAGGATAAAGCATATTAATAGGAGGATGCATTTCATCAGGGATATTGCTGCTTTTGGTGAAGTGAAGCTGTCGAAGATCCCGACTAAGAGGAATCCGACTGATATGTTGACAAATGTACTTTTGAGAAGGATTTGAGTTTTCTCAACTTAGAAGAGCACTAAGGTGCTGGACTGTCTGGAGCGGCACATGAATGCAAAGATGAAGAAGTTATACTCGGAAATGATTATCATCAAGGTGGAGTTTGTTGGGCTTTGGTGATGAAAATCATGAGTATTAACTAGGTCCGCGACTTGGATTGGTCAATTAAGAATGTGTTTTTTCTATTGGGTTTTGGTTTACGTTTAAACCGTCTTAACTTTGTAATTGTCCTAGTCTATATAAAGCTAGGCATGAGTGAGAGTTTTCTGTATCCTGGAAATTCTAGAGAGAAACTAGAGTGATCTTTTTTGTTCTTAGAGAGATTGTAAAGAACCCTAATTATTTGTAATCCGTGGTGATAGTGGATTACTCGAAAGCTCAAGGTCGAGACGTAGGATCACATACCGTGATCTGAACTGGTGTATCTTTTATTTATTGCTCAAATTTCGCGATTATCGAAACATAATCAAATATCATCAATAATTACTATTGAATAACTTTTCGGTTACAGAGACGAGTCGTGATCAAAATCACTGTCATTAATAGTCATTTTATTTTTTTGTCAACAATAATTGGAACCACGAGAACTAGGAATGAGGTACACATTATAGTCTTTGTTCAATTATCAAGCTGTCGTGTACTGTATTTTACCATACGTACCTCATCAACAAAGCTTGGAACATCACCACGAGGAAGATGGATGTGGTGGTGGTGGATATGGAGAAGAAGATTGATTGATTCATCACCACTTGAAAAAGTGGTTCATCAAGAAAAATTGAACAAACGTTTAGAGCAACGGAACTATCTTTTAATAATCTAATGTAATCATCTATTGGTAATTGTGCAACTGCATTATAATTAGAATCAACAATAAACACACAGAATACATTCAACGCAACGAGTTCACTTAGTAAGCCACGACTTCTTTCAGCAAATGTTTGATATATGTTCTTGAGTTTGAGCTTCCACCAGAAAATTATGGTTTACATCTTAATTTTTGTTTAATATCGCAAACCAAAAAAAAAAAGCTGTAGATTTTGCCATTTTGGTCAATCGAAAAATTTATATTGATATCATGAAGTGACCAAATTTTTATATACTTGCTTCGAATATGGTAGACCGGATTTTTTTGTCAAATGAATGATTCTAGTTATCATAGTATAATTCGAGTCTTCCCATTGCGAAATCATTCATTCTTTGTAATTTGTACCCGATTTCTATGGGTTTCGAAAGATTATTTGAGTTTCGGTTTGGAATAGTCCGGCTAACAAAAAAAAAATAGTATAATGATTCTTATTCAAATCTTGCATAAATTATTGTAGTCATGTCACCTTCTTTGTCACGATAACATATTCAATTTTAAAATTTAGAAGAACTATGATTTTCAATAATTTTGATGATTAACAAGTATTGACATATACATATCTGTTTTTGTTATATTGATTTAAATAATATATTTGTTCTTTTTTATTTACAAATTTGTCCTTATAACATAAAACAAACAAAATTGAAATATAGAAACCTAACTTTAAGCTCGAATTAAGTGTCCAAATCCAGCATTTACTATGCGAAAAGACTTTACTGCCAATTTGCTTTTATGTTTTTTTTTGTTTTTTTTATTATGGCATCAAATTTTTTAGGTCAACCAAGTTGTTAACACAATTTGTAACACATAAACATTTCATAGTCATTAATGATATTTATATTCTTAGGAAAAAAAATAAAAATACACATAAATCACGGACCAACTAAATATCAAAAATTACCACGTGAACCAACGTTTTTTTTTCTTCTTTTCTTTTTACATATATAGAAGAAAGAAGATTCCAACATAAAACATGTAAATTATATTAATTTTTTATTTAAATATGAAATTCATCGATGAGCTAAAATAAAGGTATACCAATCAGTTAATGAAGAATAACTTGTAAAAAATGATAGAACCTATGGTTAAACAAGGCTAAAAACACAAAGCCTCTTCTTTCAGAAAACAGAGTGTAGGTGATTTTTATTTTATATTTTGGGGTGGTAAACACCTGATATGAATAGTAAGACGGCATGCATAACCATTACACAAGAAGTGTGAACCATAAAAAAAAAAAAGGGAGTAAAAGTCGTGATAATGAAAAACAAAATAGACAATTTTTGAAATACATTTTATTTTAAAATTAGTTTTTGTGGTAAAGCCGCAAAAATATAACTTTTCCTGGAAGCTTGGGACGTGGTGGTCCCAGAAAATCACCTAATAAAGGTCTCTTCACTCTCTTGTTACTTTTCCCATAAACCACAGATCAAAGTATCATCGCTTAATTCTCGATCTTTCACCAAATTTGAGATTCTGGACTGTTTTCCCTCATTTCAGGTACAATTACTCATTATCTTTTATCCTTTTCTAAATCTTTTGTTTAATATGTTCCTTCTCTTAGCTTAGTATTGAATCTCAAACCAGCTCCCTCCAATATTGTAATATCAACGATCTTTTTGTTTTTGTTTTTGGGTGCCTATATCAAAGATTTTAAGAGATGGATTATGCTATAAATTTGGAGATTTGTTTAAATATAAATTTCAAATCTTACTAAATATATATAGTTATATTTTCACGTACTATACTAATACACACTAACTAGTAACTACAATATGTGACAACTTGATTGTTTGTTTAGTTACTTTTTAATGAATATATATGATCAAATTCTAAGTGGTGAGGTGTTTTTTTTGTATTCCTACTTAATCAATGTTGTTTTCTAATTATTCTCAAATTAAGATATTTAGATTCATTATCTAATTTCACCAAAAAAAATGGTGAACTACTATTTTGTTGGTTAATTGTGAAGTTTCGTATATTTAATTTATCAATTATTTTACTGGTGAACTACACTATTTTTTTGTCGGCACCATACGTACGGCGAATTTATCATAAATACTTTTTCTCTATATATTATATCGGTTTTGAGTTTAAATCCGATGACACTAAAACAACATATCTACAAGACTAATATTTTGTGTGTGTCAATCTAAACACTTGCCCATTTAAGAAAGAAAAATATAGAAGTTAAAAAAAAAAAAAAACATAATTAAACTTAAAGCTTTGTGTTTTTTTTTAACAGGAAAAAAAAAGTCGTTCCGTTAAAAAATGACGGGAGTTTTAAGACATAATCCGGTTGCGTTTCATGTTATAAGGACAAATCCGGTTGCGTTTAAGTCCGTAACCAAACACACCTTTAGAAGAGCGACTGTGATCAGATGTGCCGCATATACACCGAAGAAACGGTACACCATCGCGGTGCTTCCCGGCGACGGCGTCGGCAACGAAGTCATCCCAATCGCAGTGGAGGCGCTTCGCTTAGCTGGGTCACTCGAAGGTTCCTCCTTTCTCTCTCACAGATTTAATTGATCTGATTTTGGCTTAAACCCTAAACCCTGCTGCAATTTTGACAAGAATAGAATCGCAATGTTACTCAAAACTCATTCTTAACACTTATCAGGTTTAGAATTTAGCTTCGAGGAATTGCCTATAGGAGGTGCTGCTTTAGATCTCGTGGGAGTTCCATTACCGGAGGAAACATTAAGAAAGGCAAAGCAATCAGACGCTATTCTTCTCGGAGCTGTTGGATGGTACAAGCTCGATTTGTTATAAAGCTGGTTTCTTGTAATTTGGATTCATAATCTGAAGTTGAGGTTTTTTTTTTTTGGTGTTGAAAGGCCGAAATGGGATGATGGTCCAAAGCATTTGAAGCCAATAACTGGGCTGTTGCAGCTTCGTGCCGGTCTTGGAGTATTCTCCAATTTAAGACCCATTAGAGTGTTCCCTCAGGTTTATCTCCATTGCTCTTGGATCTTGCAAAATTGCTTTTGAATTTCTCCTTATTGCCTATTAATTTGACATTCTTCTTAACCGTTTTGACATGTTTTAGTTGATTGATTCGACATGTCTGCGAAAAGAATCTGTTCAAGGGGTTGACCTAATGATCATCCGGGAGCTTACTGCCGGTTAGTCAGTTTTCGTGTAATCGAACTTTTCTTCTTTTTTCCATTTGGTTACAAAGATTGTTGATTTCTTTTTTGATTGAAACAAACAAAAACAGGTATTTACTATGCTCATCCTCGGGGTTTTACCACAAATGAAAAAGGTGAAGAAGTTGGGTTTTGCACCGAATCCTACTCTGCAAGTGAGGTATCATGTTTTTGCATGTATGAGATTTTTAAAAAACAACAAAAATCTTCTAGGAAATGGTAATTGATGAAGTTGCTCTTTTAACTCATGATTCTGCTTAGGTTGACCACATTGCTCGTGTTGCATTTGAGATTGCTAAGCAACGGCGTGGTCAGCTTTGCTCGGTTGACAAGGCTACCGTCTTGGAGGTAAAAATTCTGTATATATTAGTAGATTTTAATTCTATCAATTAGGATTTTCTAATGTTAAATCCAATATTCAATGTTTGTTCTTAAACCATAGGGATCTATGTTGTGGAGGAAAAGAGTAACGAAAATGGCCTCAGAATATCCTGAGGTTGAAGTGACCCATCTGCTCATTGACACCGCTGCAATGAATCTTATTCGCCACCCAAAAGAGATTTCCTTCTTCTGATAAAGCAAGACCCTTAGGCCTTAACTAGTGAATGATTCTTACAAATTGCATTATCATTAACTTTTTGTGATGTTTCAGTTTGATACCATCTTATCTGGGGTCTTGTTTGCTGATATTCTCTCTGATCTCGCGGCTGTGATCCCCGGAAGTGTAGGATTGCTTCCATCTGCTTCCCTTGGTGATTCAGTATGTACCATCGGTCAAAAAAAAAAAACTTTCTTTTGTGTGTTACAATTCTCTCATTATCTTGAAAAGATTTTCTCATATTATGACGAATACAGGGGCCTGGAATTTTCGAACCTGTGCATCGATCTGCACCGAAACACTATGGAAAGGTTGTTGTAGCTTCATACATACCACTTTTGCCACTATAAACATGTCGAAGTTGCTGAGATTTACAATGTTTCTGAGGTAATTTTCGCAGGACACAGCGAATCCATTGGCGACTGTTCTATCGGCTGTAATGCTTTTGAGATACGGATTGAAAGAAGAAAAGGCTGCAAAGAGGATAGAAGAAGCAGTTTTCGATGTTCTTGATCGTGGATTCAGAACCCGTGATATTCACACTATGGGAACTGTAAGTTGGCGAAAAGTAAATAAAATTGAAGTAAATTTTCATACATACTTTTGATTATGATAACTAGGGATGGGCATATGGTTATTCGGTTCGGTTCGGTTATTTCGGTTTTTGGTTATATTCGGTTATGCTTTTTACTATCCATTCGGTTAGTAACAGTTTTCGGTTCGGTTTCGGTTCGGTTACCATTCGGTTCGGTTCGGTATGGTTATCAAAATTAATAACCGTTTGGTAACCGAAATCTTTCGGTTATTTTCGGTTATTTTTGGTTAAATTTCAAATATTTTCGGTTAGTTTCGGCTATTTCCGTTAAGTTTCGGTTAAATTTCAAAATATTTCGGTTAAATTTCGGTTATATTTCGGTTATTTCGGTTAATTAGGGAAAATAAACATTTTTTTTATATCCATGGATATCCATTGGTTATCGGTTAATAACTATTCGGTTATCATAACCAATGAATATAAAAAAAAAACCATTCGGTTATTGTGAAGTAACCATAACCTAACCGAACCATTAATTTCGGTTCGGTTCGGTTTGATTTCATTCGGTTCGGTTATTATGCCGATGACTAATGATAACTGATAAGTAAGTTTTTTCGTCGGAAAGAAAAAAGTAAGTTTTTTGTTTGTTTGTTCTCCCTTTCTTACAGAAATTGGTAGGTTGCAAGAGAATGGGCCAGGAGATATTGAGCTCTCTGAATGCCAGAGTCTTGGTTTCGAATGGAAGTTTGGTTTAGCTGCAAAAAATAATAAAACGTAAAATTTAAAAGTGTGATTGTCAAATAAAGTCCATGTTTGTGTTTATATTTGGTAAATCGTTTAGAGATAAAAACAACTGCAAGAGTGTGAGTGTGAGTGTGTGTGTGTGATTATGATTTTGATCTTCTGATCATTGGATCTAAACGTTGTATTTGGTAATGTGAGCCTTTCCACTAATAAATCAAATGTTGTACTGTTGCTACCAATCTCATGTTCTGACTGAGGAGACATAGAATCTAATGAAGACATGAGATGATCAAAGTTGGGAGATTCAAAGCTTCTCTTACTGAATTTGGTTTCGATTTCGTCATCGCTGTTCATCACGGTTTTGAGCGTGTTCACGACTCTAATAGTTAATTTCATATTTGTTCTGTTTTCAATATACTACATATTTATGTTGAATTTTTCACATGAACAATAATTTTCAGTCTTCAGACATCCCAAACTTCTAAGTTAAAAACTCTTTTTTTTGTCAACTTCTAATTTTAACTCTTCAATCTTCATGCCTTTATTTTGTATATTCGATGATTTTTATTTTTTTTTGTTAAAGTCGATGAATATATTGTAGTCTTTAATTATTATTTTTTGGTTAAAGTTTTCTCCTCCTTTTGCTTCTCTTTAAATTTTATAAAAGCCCATTTAGATATATATTGTCAACCAAATTACTCGAAAAATCAATTCAAGAATTTTTTTTTTTTTTTTTGTGACAACTGTAGGATTTTGTTTTCATCATGAATGTTATTGTCTTTTTCTTATGGGAATAAAACAAACATGTAATTTTAAAAACTTATGATGGGTCACGCAAATGCACCTAAATATTGGGATTTTTTTTTGGATAAATTAATAGTAATAAGGTGTGATATAAATAGACATTAATTTTTTTTTCCAAATCTAGGACACCAAATTTAAAATCCTAAAAATAACACAAATTATTGTGCAAAAATACTTGTGTTATCCAAAATGATGTACAAATAAAATACTTGTTTGGATTTCTCCTCTTTTTTTTTCATTTAGGGTTTATATTTCTCCATTATAAATATGGAATTGATAGATAAAAATAAAATAAACCAACGTTCCATTTTTCATTTTTTTTTTACGGCAAACAATTTCATTGATTTCAAATTGGGATTACAAAGTCATACAGAATTTTTGGAAAACAAATTATTACATAAGCAGATATATGCGCCATATAGTGAAAAAGATACAACAAAAGAAGCGATTTTGACGATATTTTCCATAGAAAAGTCTTACTCGCTAACGAATCAAGAAAATCAGTTATTTTCTTCTCCGTATTTGATCTTAATCTGATGCGAAATGTGTGCGTCGGTAGCATAACTTGGCTAGACCTTTGAATTGCACACCGCATGACAAAACCCGATGCTTCCGATAATAATCCTGGAACTTCGACAATCTGATACCAATGCTTCCGTATCAGAGCCTTTTTGAAATATTTTGACTTTGATTTTCTTCCCTTTAAATTCAAACATCGTTTCCGGATAATGGTTGTAGTTTTCTCTTTCTTTACAGAATTTCCACGATCCCACACATGGTGATTTTCGAAAAGCCCTTTCCTCCATGGTTGTTGCCAAAGAAATTGTTTCACATGCAAATAACCGCCTTTGGTGAAAGAGTCTAATGAATAGAAGCCTCGACCAACAGCGTAGATACCCAAATCCTCACATCTATAAATTTGGCCCGTAAGAGTGCAAAGATGTTGCTTCTTCAAATTGGAACGAACACCAAAGAGAAACCAAGTCACACATGCCACTTGAAAGTATGCATCCATCAGTAAAGTAAAATGTGTGTAGTCAACACCGAACGGGATGTGAGATCGACATTTTATTTTATCGCTGAAGATTGATAGGGGTTTGATAGAGAAACTGAATAACAAAATCAAAAAAGCATTTAGATAGATGAAAATTCAAGGTGGTTTAAGGATTTGAAATTCATCCGAACAGAATAAATTCCATCCACCGTCAGAGATTTCACTCAAAGGATCGAAACCGACCGAATTAACCCAGAAAAATTGTAGATCAAACGCCGGACAAATGCTCTTCCGGAAGAAGAGAAAACAAATGCGAGAAACGAATGAAAATTCATCTCGCCCAAGAGAAAGGAAACCCATTATCACTTATTCCTAATCTAATAAACTATAAAGTAGAAGAAGAAGTACGACCGACGTCGGAGCCGACGTTGGCCGGAGGGATTAGGGCAAAAGGCGGTAGTTTTGTTAATCTGCTTGAGCGTCGCCTTAGGACGTTCCATTTTTCATTTATATGCGATTTTATTGCTGATAAAAAACATATACATTTGACCGTTTCAATATGTTTCACACTCAGAATATTATACGTGATATACCCGTAGAGATTCATGAGAAAACAAACAATCAAGGCCCCGTTCTTGTGTATCAGCATCGGATCCAAATTATAGGATACTCCAATCAAATAAAAAATAAACAAGACGTACTTGATAAAAAGATATAAGATTCAGTGATCTTACATAAACACAAATCTTTGAATATATATATATTTTTGGGGGTAAAATATCTTTGAATATTCATAACATGTTGCTCATTAACTTTTTAACGTGTTTAGCACCTTGGCCCAGGCTCGTCACTCAGCCACCACTTGGCGTTGTTTTATTGGCGCTAACTATTGCAGCATTAACACCTTATCATTGGGTAAGTTTCTGTTCACTCTTTCTTGAATGTACAATATTGGATATTTGGATGTCGATCGATGTGTTTGTATTTTTTCACAAAACAAAAATAATCAAAGTATCGAGTATAATCCCAACTCCAAGAAATAGGCTAAGATTGATCTTTGTCTCAGTTAGCCTTAGTTTATTTTGTTTGTAAATACATTAACCTTATAAAGTTCATTGACATTATTATTTTTATCTTACTAATATTTTAGTTTATAGTATACACATTGGTTATTGGTATAGAGTCTAGAAGAAAATCGAAAGTCAGAACAAATTAAGTGGGGACTGTTCTGGTGGTTAACCAATTTTATCCTAACGAAAACCAAATATCTCAACTTAGCATTATTTTATGTAGTATTAAGATGTAACTAATGCTTATAACCTATGGTGACAAACTTGAGATGTACAAATTATTTTGATAATCAAAATCCAACCCAACAGGCCTTTACTGTCGTAAGCTTTGTGTTTTGAAATCTTCTATTTTCAATTTTATATAAAGCTCTTAAAAACAAAATTATAAGCTTAAACTAATTAAATATTACTTACCTAATAATTTTTTAATCTAAATCAAACATTGTGTCTCCAATATGCCAGCCAAATGGTCCAAATTTAGTGGTTGGCGCTAAGATTAAATTGCAAAATTAATAATAAATTCATTAGTCAAAAGAATAATTTCGGTTGATTAGTAGTGAGAACCCAATTATCATTAGCATGACTAATATTATATATACATAGATACACATATCTTAGTGTCTACATATACATTGTAAATTAAATTATTCTATATACTATTTCGTCATCTAATTTATTTTATATAAACACCCAAACCGACAGGCAAAAGAGGATACACAAACAAAAAAAATCAATCCATGTAAAAAAGTGTACACATCTCTCTCCAATAGTCCAATGGATGATCGAATTCAAACGATGATTCAAGATCAAGAACCTATGGCTGAGATCATGACAAATGTCATAACGGTGATGTCATCTCTCCTACAAAGGTTGTCGGAGACGAACAACGATCTGAGCCGGCCGTTCTGGGAGCACCAGAGGATCTCAGCTTTCAGTGCATTTACCAAACCTTCAATATCTGTGAAGCTATATGGAGAGGATCTTCAAGTACGCAAATTGTAGCGACTCGTGTTACATAGTCGCGTATATATATTTGGATCGGTTCATACAAAAGCAGCCATTTTTGCCTATTGGTTCCTTTAATGTCCATAGGCTCATTATTACGAGCGTCTTGGTCTCTGCCAAGTTCATGGATGACTTGTAAGTTTCTCATCTTTTGTTTTTTTATTTTTCGTTAAATTTTTATACTATCTCCGTATTTTTTTATGTCCATAGGCTCATTTTTCCATTTTTTCGAAAATATTGATGTATACTATCTTAGTATGGTCTATGATAATCATTTATTTAAATTTTTAGGTGTTACAATAATGCATATTATGCAAAAATTGGAGGAATAACCACAGAGGAGATGAACTTGTTAGAGCTGGACTTCTTATTTGGAATTGGATTCCAATTAAATGTGACATTTTCTACTTACAACAACTATTGTTCTTCACTACAAAGAGAAATGGTTATGAGGACGATGTACTCCCCGCTTTTAGAACCTTCTTTCTTGGTTAGAAGTTTTCACAAGGATCGTCTGACGAGTTTGTGTGACGAAGATTCACTATCTATCCACCAGAATACGCAACTCACAACAGCTGTTTGATATGTAACCTTTTTGAGGGACATGTTACAGCCTTTTTTGAAAACTTCAAATTGATGATTTCCATATTTTTTAAACTCTTTTGGTTGTTTGATAAAAATTCATGGAAATACAATAATTTGTAACCGATTTTTGTAGTTTCTTACTAACCTTTGGAAATAAGGTATGGAAACGAAACACCTATATTTATTGAATTTCTTTTTTCACATTTCAGAAATTCGAAGTTAATTTGTATTTTCGAATTTAAGTTTCAAGAGCAAGAAGATTTTTTGTATTTTTGCAAAGTGTACAGTATAGACAAATTGATTGTATTTTTGCAATTCTCCCTTTATTTTATATATTCGTGATTAATAATGTATATTTACTTTACCAATATATATGTGTATCCGCATAAAAATCTCTCTACAGAATGTTTCAAGGGACCAAAAAAAATCAATAATATCTTTTATTCCATTCTGTTAGTTATTCAATTCATTTGTTTTCTTTTCCATTTCGGAACCTCAATGGTTTTCAGTAAAAATGAAACAAAAAACAGGGAAAAACAGAGTATATGGTGGGAAATTCAATTGAATTAAGCCTCCCAACCACGCAACTGGGTGGCTCGAGCTACGCGGTTAACTCCGAGAGTAAAAGCTCCCATACGGAGGTTGCAGGAATGAGTATGGCACATTGACTTGATGTTGTGAAAGGCTCGAGTCATGTACTTTTGCAGCTCCAGGTTCACTTTTTCCTCTTCCCACATGAACCCTTGAATGTTCTGCACCCACTCAAAGTAACTCACCGTCACTCCTCCTGCGTTTGCGTATATATCTGGAAGTATAATCACTCCTTTCTTCGACAGAATCTGTGCCAATAATCAAACAGATTAGCATTAGATTTTGAGAGGTTCTAGGGATGGGTTTTAGTGTAATGGATGCTGCCGCTGCATTACCTCATCAGCATCTGGATCGGTTGGATGGTTTGCTGCCTCTACTATGAACTTTGCCTTCACATCTCCAGCATTTTCCCTGAACAAAAGATTGCAAAATGAAGAATCAGAAAATGAGACACTCTATGGAAAGTTTTGATGAGAGAAAGTTTTTGTTCTGACTTGTTCAGGACACCTCCAAGAGCGCAAGGGATAAGAACATCGCACTCATGGATGAGCAGTTCGTTTGAGTCCATAGCGTCTCCACCACTGAAATCATTGAGACTTCCAGTTGCTTCTTTGTGTCTCAGGAGAGCGTTGATGTCGATACCTTCGGGGTTTCTGACCGCACCTGTAATGTCGCTTACCGCAACCACTTTTCCGCCTTTCTCGTGGATCAGCTTGGCTGCCCATGTTCCAACATTCCCAAAACCCTGTAACACCAAGCAAATCTCTCAACTTTTCTTTCTCATATTCTCTGACAATCTTGAGATATGAGATTAGCTATTAGTGGTTTTACCTGAATAACAAATGTCAATCCCTTAATCGATTTCCCATACTCAGCAAGAAGAGCTTCGGTGGCAAAGACAACACCGCGTCCTGTGGCAGCTTCCCTACCAAGTGAACCACCAAGATCCTACACCAAAAGTGGTACAACAGTTATACCATAAAAGCTCAAAACTTTGGTAAAATCACACAGAAATATCAAATAGTCGACCACTTCAAATCAAGGGAAACCAGAAGAATAACAATCAGATTCAACCAACTTGTTCCGAATCCAGAAATGATATAATCAAAATCACAAGACCCTTACAATGGGCTTTCCAGTGACAACAGCAGGGGAATGGCCATGAAACTTAGAGTACTCATCAAGAATCCAAGCCATGGTTTGAGCGTTTGTGCCCATGTCAGGAGCAGGCACATCGGTGTGAATACCGATGAGATCATGGATCTTCTGGGTGAAGACACGAGTGAGTCGCTCGAGCTCGCTCATGCTCAAGTCACGAGGATTGCATCCGATTCCACCTTTTGCTCCACCGTATGGAATGTCCGCTACAGCCGTTTTCCAGGTCATTAGCTGAGCCAGTGCGTTCACTTCATCGGGATCCACCTTCAAACCAAAAACTAAAACTTCAGAATTCCGAATCTCTAGATTCAAATTCCGATCAAAATCAATAAGTTGTTCAATCGAAAAACCCCAAGATTTCAATTCCAAACCCTAGATCGAGAACAAAAGATTAACTCATCAAAAGGTGAAACTCAGCTTTTTAGCAAAGCGACGACGAAAGATCCATCGAAATGATAAAATCCAAGAAATTGAAAGAGATAAGTGAGACCTACCTCAGGATGATATCTGATTCCACCTTTCATGGGTCCACGAGCATTGTCGTGTTGAACCCTAAATCCGATGTACGAAACGAGAGTTCCATCGTCCTTGGGTATCGTGCACTCAACCTGAAATCACAGTAAAAATTCCCAGAAATTGAGACGAATTTCCAAAACAAGCAGCGTAAAAACCCCAATAAAATATTCCGAAAATCTTTTTTTTTATAAAAAAATTCGAAACCTTGATCTCTCTAAACGGGATCATAAGACTCCTCTCGATCTTCGAATCCAACCCCAGGATTCGCGATGCATGACGGAAGTTCCTGTTTGTTGCGGCTAAAGCATTCATGGCTCGCTTACACTCGAACTTAGAAGGGGCAACAATCAAATCAAAGTGATCGGAAGATCCAAGGTTTCAAAGAACTGAAACAATTGTATCTGGTGAATCAGAGAAATCCAGCAGATGAAATGGAAAGAAAAAACAAGAAAGTTGGAAGAAAAGAAGTTTCGAAATTTGGATATTGAGATGGATGTGCTTATGGGAGGAAGAAGAATGGAGTATTTGTAGGGGAAGAAGAGAAAGCGTAATTTGAATGAGATTTTGGATATTTTTGACGTCTGACGGAGACGAAACAAAAACTCTCTTATCCCTTTAAATTACTCTTTTGCCCCTAATTATCTTTTTGGCTTTCTTTCCCCAAAATCTTTTTCTGTCTTTTTTAAGTCAAACATATCTCCAAAAGATTAACATCTCAGTGTAAAGTTTCAAAAAAAAACAAATTCTGGGTCACAACAACAAATGCTAAAATAATAATAATAGAATAACAGAAAATAACGAAGAAGATCTATATAGAGTTACTTTAGGTCAAAAGAAAGGCAACCTCTTCTTTAAAACATGTTAACAGAGAAAGAAACCAAGTTGCATATATATTATCAAAAAAAATTTATATTATTTGTTTGAATTACTGTTTATTTAATTGCTTAAACTTTATATATTTCCCTTATACTATCTAATATAATCAGATGGCAAAAATAAAACATCCAAAATTTTCGGATTTAAAATATACCAATTACCAAACAACTTACAAAAATATAAAATATGAATTTAGACATATTCTCAATTGGCTAAAACTTTATTTATAAGTAGAATAAACGAAAAAAGCTTATAAAATCAAATGAAAACAATATACATTTCTTAAATATATTTTAAAATTTTAAAAATATTTTTTAATCTATAGAAATACCAAAAAGTGCTTTGCTATAAAATTAAAATGAAAGATTTAAAATTCACGGATTTTTTAGAGATATAGTATTTATTTAAATGAGGGAAAATAAGACTTGTTTCTTCTTAATTTTGTAACGGGACGTGGACCCCCAAAAAGGTTGGAGCTGGGACAGATGAGATTTATTTTACTACTATTTACTTTTGGTTAAATATACTGAACTAGGGACTGCGTTATTATCACCTTTATCAATGTTAACCATATTTTTAGGACTTTTCCAAAAATAATATTATATGGCTTATGAGACATTTAATGACATATACTCATATAGTATTATAAATTAATTTATAAAAAATTGTGGATAAACATTCAGACCTGCTTACATAAGGTCCACGTTAGAACAAAAAAAATGCATTCTTCAATAATTTATAGACCATCATCTAGAAAAAAATATATATATATATCTAGATTTAGTTTCCAATTAATTTTTTTTACATGTTTCCAAATATTTAGTTTTTTTCTATTCTTATTTGAATTATTTTTACTTTTTATTAGTTAACTATTCATATTTTTTTTAATGATGAATGAATACACATTTTTATTTGAATTATATTTAATATTTTTTTTGTTCTTCAATAATATTGATTTGATTTTTTTCTTTTTGAATCAACATAAAAATTAAACTTTTTACTTTATCAAATTGACCGTCAATTTTTATCAATGGGACATGCGGAAAACAAGGAGTGAGTCGTCATTATGGACGTGATTCCCTGCGGACATGACAATATCGTACTAATGGTTCCAAGTAATCTGAACCGTTGAAAATTTGGATGGTCTTGAATCGTAAGAACCAGATTCGGAATCTTAGTCAGACCCACGTTGCTGTGATTGTGTTTTTTTATTTTAATTGGATGGCGACTCTTTGCTTACCTGCTGTGACGCGGCTACTCGGCGGCTTTGTCGTCCCTATCCCTAATTTTTATTTCCCTTTTGACCTCTTTTTTTGACAAATCTTTTGACTTTGTTGTGTCTTTAATTATTTGGATCAAATTTTAATGCATGCATCTCTTTGTGGTTAATCGTATACTATATAATTCATAACCTAAAATTATTTAGTATATAACATTTGCAACTAGAACTATAAAAACGTTGAAATCTAGCAAGTATACGTAATTTATGTTTGTACTTAAAACATATTATGAACTCAATGGTGTGTGAACATAATTTAACTTAGTTTTGATAAATTATTATAATCGCAATTATATTTTACAACAAAAGAAAATGTCGTTTGAAGATATTAATACTCAATTACGTATATATATATCATAGATTTATAGGATTTTGTAGATAAATAACGAATAACACCACAAACTTCAGGGTAGTAAAATTGAAACGAATGAATTGAATAGTTTCATATCTCAAGCGATACAACAACAAAAAAAAAATGGGAACATTTCGCCGGTTTAAGAATTAAGGACTGTTACAAATCAATATCCTATATTAAGAAAGAAAAAATTTCAGAATTTAGGAGGAGGAAGTAGCCACGTGGAGCCCTTAATGTAACCAAGAGTGAGGAAAGGCCTAACTTCGTTTTGGTCAACATCTTGTGTGAAAGGCACTCTCTTCTCTAAGTGTGACCCTGGTCCGAAACACTTGTATTCTCCATAGAACACCGTCCTGCATTTATACGATATTTATAATCAAATTTATTAATTATAATGAGTTATAATATATATAAGAAAATGAGATGATATGAAATGTTACTTGTCATATCCGTGTTGGAGGTTTTCCTTCCAGCCAGATGGGTTGACCACGCTGGTCATCTCTGTGAAAGCATAGATGACTTTTGGGTGGCTCATCCAAGACCTGCCCAGATAAATTCCGGTTCCGGTTCCAGTGATTTTGCAATGCACGAACGAGTATCCGTTTTGTTCGCTCGCACTTTGTCTACCGTGTGCCGTGATCACTCTTAATCCGTCTCCAACAGCGTGCAATTGCGTGTTCTATCGATTCATATACAAATATACGTATTAGTTGAACATCTTATATATATATTATGTTATTATGTTAAAAGAGATCTAAGCTTACCAAGTACAAGGAAGCTCCTCTTCCGAAGATAAAATCATAGGTTCCTTCGATGTAACAGTCCTTGAAGAAATGGTTGCCTCTGTCGTCGCAGAGAGTATCTTGAAAACCGTGGAATTTACAGCTGTAGAAAGCTGCCTTGTCGCCGTTGATCCTCATAGCTAGAGCTTGTCCTTGTGAACCTGGTTTCGGCATTGGAGCAGTATTCTACAGAATAACAAAATCAAATATACACTTACATTAGATTACTAGCAACTAATCTTTAATGTAATGACATATATACGTAGAACGAATATTTCACATACTTTAATGATGAGGTTAGCTGCCATGAAATATTCAGACCAGACGATAAGAGTTGCACTCTCTACGGTTCCGTATTGAGCGGCCGTCCCGTGGTAAGTCAAGACCGTTTCTGAACCAGGTTGACCAAGTAATGTAACGAATGGTCGAGCTACGTCGATCGTGACCTTCTCATTGTATACACCTGGAGCCAACTTGATGATCACACGGTTCTTATTTCCCGTTGGAATGCTCTTGATCGCTTCGTTTATTGTCTTAAAATTGCCGCCTCCTTTTTGATTCACCTGCAATGAAATTTTCATTTTTTCATTCGAATTGACATATATGCAAGAAGGATTTATGGACGTCTAATTCCGTTACATCGCTATGAACCGAACCAAAACGAAGATTAAAGGATCTGATCCAAAAATCCAACCGGAGAATAGAATAAACCGATTCAATGTCATTTTTTGTCTAACCGAAACCCAAATGGATCAAAAACTTTTACTAGTTCTTTTTTTTTTTCTTTGAAAAACTTTCAAACTAAAAAAAAAAAACTAGCTAGATCAAACTGAACGTATCGATTCTTGTTGTTTTTAATTGGTTCGTCAAACTGAGCAAGATCCCTTACGCTCTCTCCATATATACCCCTTGTTTATATATATGGTGAAGTTTTATATTTCAAAAATGAAAAGATGGAACTAAAACCGAACCGAAAATCAGACTATATTAATGTAACTTACGGTGATAACTTGTCGCGATGCTTCAGCAGCATCGAGGGCAGGGTCTAGGGTTCCCTTTCTCTGGGAATAGGGTGCAACGTTGGTCTTGAACCACTGCGGGATTTGGGCTTTGGTTTCTGGAATCGGCGCTGTATCGGTGGCTAGAACCACCGGCGAGGCAAAAGCGACGAGGAGTGCAACTATGGACAGCTGGGAAATGTAACCCATCTTTTATTATTGTATTTTTTATTTTCTTTTTATTACTTTCTTCTATTTCTTTTACAAAATAAAAGAAAATAATGAAAAAGGAAACAGAACAAAAAAAAATCTTGTGTTTACTACCAGTTTATTTACTTTTAAATTGGAAGAAATGAAGAAGCATTGAAGGTGTTTATATACTTGTCTTGCTCGTCGATGTCTGACCGGGCATATCTAATTTTTACTATTCTCGTTTGTGGTTTATATTTCTTGAAGCATTTTTGAATGTCTGATTAAATTTGTAAATTCATCTATCACCACCTGATTTATCCAATAAAGGAAAAGTTACAGTTGGCAAAGTCAAAATGTTGATTGATCCCTCTATAAAGAACTCTATTATTACATTTTCTATTTATAAATTAACCTAAACCACATTTTATGTTTGACTGTAAATTTGCTAGACAGTACTTAAGTGGTAACTAATTTTTTTGAGTTTGTTTACGTCAAATGTTCCTAAGTTTTTGGTTTTTATAATTTTTTTTTTTAGTTTTTTTTATCATTTAATTGTATATACTCAGAGCCGGTCGTGAGATTTCTCAGGCTAGAAGCTGGAAATTTTTTTTGGCCCCTTAATCATTTATATAAAAAATGTTTTAACGTAAAAAAAAAAACACCGATGTTAAACGATATTAAAACATAGAAAATATCAATATACTATTTCTGAAATATTACTCTTCTTGCATTCCTACTTGCAAACTCATCCATCAAGTTTGTATAGTCAAGTTTTTTAACCATAGCCTTTTTGATTGACAATGTCGATAGTCCATTCAGCCTTTCTTGTGACATAGTCGATCGTAGATACGATTTTATGAGTTTCAACTTTGAAAATGTTCTTTTTGCAGTGGCAACTGAAACTGGAATCGTCATCATTATACGATATGCAGTCCATGTATTTGGATAACACATTTCCATCGTTTTGAGATAATCCAATACCTCAACCAGCTTCTTCATTTCTTTTGGTAAAACTTCTCTTAAAAGCTTTAATTCCAAATATAAATCATTACCATCAACATCAGAATGAACACCATGCTTCAGATAAGATTCTAGGTTGGCACAAGAAACCATCAAGCTATCATGTGTTGATGATTTGAGTTTCTTCAAGTCAAACAAAAATCCAAAAGTCTTCTCATACCTTTGAAGTTGATCAAACCTTGTCTAAAAAGAAACCAAACCTTGATCCACAATTTTGATGAAGTAATCAATCCTGAAATTTTCTTCTGCTGTTAGTATCACACTTTCTCCATCTTTTTCAAGTTCTTCATCATGATATCACTTTCTTTTACTGACACGTTTTGCATTCACAGAAAATTTAGGATCAATATTCATAGATATAGCAATCCGTTCAGTTGCTGCTTTTGCTTCTTGAAAGCCTGTTTCTCTATAGTTTCTAAAAGAAGAAACAAGTCCTTGCAATTGAGCAATAGCAATATCAATATAATATCCATATCTTCTGACTGCAAAGTTTTGCTTACTTTGTTCACAGCAAACATAAGTTCATACCAAATGACCATTCCAAACAAAAACTCAAAACTTCCAATTCCATGGGTATCACTCATTGCTAGAGACTCATCGTCGCTTCTTGTTTTTGGATTATCACTGTAATCTGCCAAATAAAATAAAGCTTCCCGTATCTGTGGAGCTTGGAATCGTACCGCTTTGACACTTTTTATGCGATTTTTCCAACGAGTTTGTGATAATGGTTTGACTGTTATACCATTCACGATATCTCTGAAAACTTATGAATTATTTGTTGAAGAGGCAAACAAGCAATAAATACGCTGAAGAATTCCAAAAAATGAAACAGCTGTCGGCGATGAGGAAACTATATCTGAAAGTGCTAGATTCAAACTATGACCACCACATGGCGTGTAAACTGCCCTTGGATTGATTTCGAGTAACCTCTTCTGCATTCCTTTATTTTTTCTTTTCATGTTTGACCCATTGTCATAACCTTGCCCTCTAATGTCATCAATACTCAAATCAAGTTCAACCAATACATCTTGAAGCAAGTTAAATAGCCCTTCTCCAGTTTTGTCTTTAACTACCAAGAATGTCAAGAAAAATTCTTCAATCTTTGGTGAGGTCTCAGAAATATCCACACATCGGATAACTAAAGACATTTGTTCTCTATGACTGATATCAGTAGTACAGTCAAGAATCACAGAAAATACTTTGCCCCTTGAATCTTCTTTATGATCGCTTTTTTTTAATCTCATTCCCAAGCATTTCTATCAATTCATTCTGGATTTTGTGACTAAGATAATGATAATGAATTTCACGTTTCTCAATTCTTCTAACGTGCTCTATCATTACCAAATCAAAATCAGCAATAATCTCAATCATTCCCAAAAAGTTTCCATTGCCGTCTTGACCAATCTTGTCTTTTTCTCCACGAAATGCTATATTATTTTTAGCAAGCCCTTTACCCACTACAATTATCCTCAACAACACATCTCTCCAATGTCTTTTCTCTTTGTTGATTTCTTCTTGAACATACTTATCGATCGTCAGATTCTTTTGCACCCTCACCTCTAGCTCCATCCAATCAGTCATGAATATGATATGTTTATGACTCTTTTCATGTTCCTTGAGCATTTTTGAAACATTTCTCCAATCATTGTATCCAGTAGTTGCCAACTGATTACTATTTTTATCTCTTATGAATAATTTACAACAAAAACAAAAGATTTGGTATTTTATTTTTGAGTAAACCAGCCAGTGTCTATCTTGCATCTCTCCATTAACTATTTCTCTGGTGTAGGATGAATGAGAAACACATCTTCCAATCTTGTCTCTAGAAAAATGATAATCAATTGGCAACCTTGTCATTGGACCATTTTCAACCAAAAAATCTCTCATGCTGTTGTCAATATTTTTCCAGTTTTCAGGATCACTAATATCGTTAACATCTTTGGATTTCTCCTCCTCATTCCCATCCCTATCCTCAATCTCAATCTCAGCCTCAATCTCAATCTCAGCATCAATCTCATCATCATTATCATGCTCAATCTCAATCTCATTCTCATTCTGATTCTCATCTTCATTCTGATTCTCATCTTCATTCTGATTCTCATCTTCATTCTAATTTTCATTCTCACCCTCATCCACATTCTCTTTCTCCTTCTCATTCCTATCATTACTTAAAACTTCATCAGTATTAGGAGTTTTAGTTTTTACGACAAACCTTAACAACGAATTAGCTTGAGAATTGATAAATGCTTCTTCTTTTTTCTTTCTCCTTCTTTTTGATGCACCGGATTCTTCACTTTTTATTGGTTTCAGAGGCATCTGTACGTATATATATTGTCTATATGCCGGTAACTGATGTCAACTGATGTATATTCATAATTTTCTTTTTTTGCAAAATTACGTTATCCTAATTTCTAACCAAAAATATAATTTCACAATTTTCAAAAAAATGCGAGACAC
The DNA here is from genome assembly GCA_030161315.1 of Eutrema japonicum. NCBI lineage: Eukaryota > Viridiplantae > Streptophyta > Magnoliopsida > Brassicales > Brassicaceae > Eutrema > Eutrema japonicum. The sequence goes on along the minus strand of BSQW01000005.1, from coordinate 53,774,439 downwards.
GATTCTACAACTTTTCACCAGAAGATAATTTATAACTTTCTATAAAAGCAACATTTCGAAATGTGTTCTGCCAAAAAACTTAAAATTATGTTTATGATGAAAAATGGTGGAATCACGTTTTACCGAACAAAATTACGTAATCACATTTTTTATTTTGGCAATCAAAATTAATTAATTAAAATATATAAAAATAAACAAACAGAAACATAATACAAGTAAGGACCGTTATAATGATTTTGTTTACAAATCACCTCCAAATAGTGCTGCCATTCAGTATTGGGTAATTGTATATATCGATCACAAATCTATTATCATTTATAATAGTAACCAGTCACATCACTCTTAAATCATATCTGTAACACACTCATATCATTATCGCATTTGAATTACATTACCAATGAACCCGATTTTAAAAAGAATTGATGATTTGGTTGTTTAATAATCAATCCGCCTCTCAGTTATGAGCCTTGACGTATTTTTATCATTATAATGAAACCAAAAATGACACAAGTCTCTACTTTTCCATCATATACAGAAAGAGAGGACTCTTCGAAATAAATTTAAGAAAAAAAGCAAAACGTACAATTATATACCATATATCCATGTATTTTCAGTGAAAAGTATAGAATATATTTATAGTTATGAAAGGGTGTGCATGGACCGTGTGGTTTAGAAAGCGGGAGGAGGGAGGAGCCACTTGGAGCCTTTGATGTAGCCGAGGGCAAGGAAATTGTTAGCTTCGTTTTTGTCAATGTCTTGTGTGTGTGCCACTCTCTTCTCTTTGTGTGATCCTGGTCCCGTGCACATGTATTCTCCATAGAACACCGTCCTATCATTATATATCAATCATTCATCATAATATCAAGAATTGTTATTTTGTGATCGAACTGGGCAAGTTCTGTTCCGACCGCAAAACCCTAAAAAAATTGGATCTATTTTAAGACGGTATCTTTAGGACCAGGCGGGATAGTATAGATTGTCTATCGCAATATCTCCATGTGAGGAATCATGAGATTTCAACCTGTTGAGAATCCAGAGGCTCAAAGGCGTCACCTTTACAGAGCATAGACCCCAACAAACCAAGACGTGAAGCAGTTGCTGACATACTACAGAGACTGTAACAGAAAGTAGTACAAAACAGAGTATAGAGAGAAAGAGAATGGAGAAGGGAGCACACACAAGACTTAACGAGTTCACGCCCATAACAAGGGTCGCTACATCTCGCCGAGACTCACCTCGGAATCCACTAGAGCACATAGGTTACAAAAGAGATCCACAAACCATCCCAAAACCCTCTTACAAGAGCCTCTCTTGGTTCTCACTCTTTACCTATGTCTACATTGTGTTGTAACTCTCTTAGCTCTCTCTCATGTCTACCTCTAATTTATATATGAGGAGACAACTCCAAAACCCTAGTGCCTTTTAATTCACAAGAAGACAAAGAACCTTATCTCTTGCTTTGTGGTCCCAAAAAACATAACCCAACCATAGTAACTTATGCTAACTATAGTTTGTTCTTGTTTGACCTTTGTTTGACTTGTAAACTCCAACATCAAGTTATCATCTTCACAAATCTCCACCTGAGAACATGATGATCAAGCCAAACAACTTGCACTTCCATCGGAGAGAGAGATCCTTCTTCTAGTTTCTTGGATTCCAGTCACGGTTCCTGAGTATGCTTACTCAGCCTTGATCCTTAGCCGTTTAAACACCATAAACCAGCTTGATCCTTGTTGCATTTAACAGCCCGTTCAATGCACTTCAGCTGTGATTACTCACAATGCTGAACCTGAGCCACCAGCACATCTTCAGCTCACTTAGAGTTGTGAAAACCAGCTTCAATACAATCTTGTATTTAGCTCAACTCTTCTGTGACACTTCCTGACGCATTCAACACTTGAATACCTGATACAACCGCTCAGCAAACTCCATTAACAAGTTCAGAAACCCCTCCAACCTGTTAACTCAACAGAAAACCCCACAAGATTCACCACTTATGACTTCTTCAATCACACAGTATCTTCTACAGCTTCTGTCCAAACCATAGACCTGTTGCAGTGACTGAACAAACAATTATCCATCTGCAGAACCTTGATTCCCTTGCTAGCTTCTAGGATTTCCTCATGCGCATTGAGACCAAAACCCTTTGAATTTACTTGAATCAAATGTAGAAAACTGAACCACCTTTGTTTCAGAACCTGAAACCCTTTTGATTCATCCTTGTAGACAATCTCTGCAGCTTCTTAAGAACCACTGCATAACCTGAGATTACCCTTAAACATGTCTCATAGCAACAAAGCCTTGTGTTATACCTGAGACAATCCTGTACAGACTTTACACATCAATTCTAGAATACCTGATGCACTTCCTGCTGTACCAGCAGCCTGCTACACATGCAGACTCCACTAGACGACTTGAACCTTGCTTCATTCAGTTTCCAGACTTAAACCAAAGCCTTCTTCATCCCTATCATCGCCAGATACTTGAAGAAATTTCACTGAATGACATGCAAGCACATGTCTCTGAGAAGATACTTACATAAACTCCTCATGGTGCGACAAATAACTAAAAACTCCTTAGTTGTTGTCTTCCAAATGCAGCTTGCTTCTCTGCACTTGCGTCCCTTTAGGACTCCTTTAAGTTGCATACTTTAGTCTTGAGATGACCCTTCTTGTCATGCTTTGAGCATAGCAATTTGTGACTGTCTTGAAGTGAATAACCCTGATACATATTTTTCTGTACCAGCACTTGTCTCATTCAGCAACTTCTTATGAAGACCCACTGAACCACTTCAATAACCTCATCTCAACTCACACTGTGCCTTCTCTGAAATTATTCCAGAAACCTGCAACTTCTTCAATCCAGAAACCTGCAACTCTGTTATGAAATCTGCAGTTCATTTCTGAGACTCCTTATCAACAATCAGCTTCAAAACCAAACCTGTAAACTGCCTTTTACCATCAGATTACAACCTGCTTCAACTGAATACCCGTTGATAATAACCCGTTCTTGGCTTCCTTGTCTTCTTTGCACACTGAATTTCCATGAATCATGTTAAACAATGAATTGTGCATCCTGTTAACTCTCCTGTTTTGAGCTAACCATACTCAGATCAGTTTGAGCAAGACACCCGAAACAACCTCCAAAAATTAAACTGCTCCACCAGGAACCATAACCATTTGGATGTTACTTTGTCTTTGAAAGCTCATCTTCACAAATCCGATTCAAAGCATTCTTCACTGTCTCTTTGATCCACTCACACGTTCTGATGTATCAGATGAATTACCCTGGCATCTTGCTTCATAATGTGTGTCAGAACTTATGACACAACCTCTTTCTTCTTGCAGCCACTCCAAACTGATTCTTGTACCCGAAGACCCACCAAAGAACATTACTGAGCTTCAGCAACACTGTCTCTCCTTTACTTAGAGCATTCACCATGATATGACAATGCAACAACTTATGCCGATACACCATCAAACCACGCTTCCATCACAGAAACCACAAACCATAACTTAGCATTCTCTTGCAGCCAAAACACAACACATACTGATCTTGTACCGCTGAAATAAACAGAACACGCCGCCTAACTCCCTTAGCTAGGAAGACTTTCGATACACGATTGTAGTATATCCTGTTGCACAACAAACATTGAGAGACATTCCTCATGACACATGACGTCTCCAATGTCTTAGGCTTTAAGACCATCAGATTCTTCAATGCTTGAAGATCTGAACCAAATGCAAGATATTCTCTGAGAATTTCCTGTAAAACGATGCTCCACCTGAGACAAGAACACCTTGTTCTCACAGATTCACTTCAGCAGAATTTCCATGTGTTAGACACAACACAAATCTGCAAAAAACATGAATATGTGCTACTGCCTCCATGTCAAGAGCATACACTCCTGAAACAACAGCTCATACACCTTTCAGCCTTACACTCCAGCTCACACTAGCTGAGTGTTACTCCTTCTGTTTCCACAGAACATTTCAGACTACAACAAAGTCATACAACCTCACTGCATTCCCTCTGAAACAACAACCTTGTAGCTTCACGTTCTCTGAAAATCCACCAACCGTAGACTCTCATATTCACTGAACAGATAGCTACCCACTGAGACAAAACCTGAGACAGAACCTGCAGCAGAAAACCCTTTCAAACTCAACAAAAAAAGCCACTGAAAACTTCATAACCATTCCTGTCTTTTACCAAACAGAAAACTTGACTTGCTTCATAACCATCATGCACTATCCTTTAGACTGAATCCAGAATACCCTTACAGAAACTCAAACAGCCATAAACACGAAAGCTTTAACACAGCCTGAACCTGTCTTTGCCGCACTGAATTACCCCCAAAAAACAGAATGAAACCCATCACTGAATCTTGTCCAATCCATAGCAAAACCAGTATAAACCCCTTTGTGTTGCAACAAGCTTTCGATTCCAAAGAAATGCAGAACTAAAGCAACCTGAAACTTCAATACATAGCATCACAAAATACCTTGTGATCGCAGCGGAATCAGACTTAATTAGTCCCAAACTTGAGTCTTGAAGTTGATGTTTCGATTCTGATGTACACACTTTGAGTCACACAACTTGAACTCATGTGTTACACAATCAAATTCCAGCTGATTCTTGTAAAAGACCTTCAGCTTACACCAACCTTTAACCGGCTTCTTCAGCAATGATCAAGAACATCCATCTTTGATCATATGCAACCTGCTTCTATCTCATAATTTCCCTTGTGCTTGCAACACTTAAACTTGTGAGTAATATGAAATTCTTCTCACTGTGTTGCATAACTTGTACCTTGAAGAGCTTAGAGGCAACCTGATTTTACAACCTTGAAATCACCTCATCCGATTCAAACTTCTGTTCTGAATCACTCCTTGTAGTACCCGCAATATCACATCTTAATTCCACACTCAGTTACACACCATAACCAAAGCTTCTCCTTTGCTTCTTCTGTTGCTCCTTGTTACTAACTCTTTAACTGGAACAGAAAACCTGTAGCTGAACCAGTAAACCTGCAACTGCATCAGATGACCCTGTAGCTACAACAGTAACCCTGCAACTATGACAGCAAACCTGTAGCTGAACCAGAACACCTGTAGCTGCACCAGAAAACCCAGCAACTGAACTAGAAGACCCTGCAATCAAACCCGAAACCCTGTAGCTGTAACTGTAACTCTGCAACTGCATCAGAAGACTGCACCAGCAACTGCATCAGAAACCCTGCAGTTTCAACAGAAAACCTGCAATTGCTCAAACCTTCTTGATGCATGACATGCTTCGAATGAGATGTTTCTTGCTTCACCAGAATGAGTCTTACAACTCTTTCCACTCAGATTCGTGCTGTTCACCAAGAGATATAGCTTGGCTTTCAACCTGAGACACTCAAGTCTCCCTTTCTCATCACCTGAGAAAACACAGATGATGCTCACCAATGAAGAACCTTACAGCAACTTCATCTCCTCTGCACCATTTACCAAGAGCTCATGATTTTGTTGCTTCACCTGAGACGTTTCTTATCTCCCACAACCAAGCTCTACAAAGAAAAGAACGTGGATGCTTAAGACAAAGGATCCCTACTGCTCCAGCCTTCCAAAAATCCAACCTTTCCTCCTTTTCTTCACTTTCCTTCTTTCTCTAGATCCTTTTCTCTACAGATCTGGATCTTCTTTCTCTCTTTCTGGTTTTGCTTCTTCTAGATCTGAGACTTTCCTTACTGAAATCTCAGTCATCCTCAAAGTTTCACTCATGCCTAGAATCTCCACCTAAGCCACGAGTTCCTGCTTCCACAAAACACAGCCTCTATGACAAACACACTCTTCCGCATCACTTCTTGTCAAAGCATGATTCTTGGCTTGAGAGAACCACGAAACACAGAACCAAGGTTCTGATACCACTCTGTTGAGAATCCAGAGGCTCAAAGGCGTCACCTTTAGAGAGCTTAGACCCCAACAAACCAAGACCTGAAGCAGTTGCTGACATACTACAGAGACTGTAACAGAAAGTAGTACAAAACAGAGTATAGAGAGAAAGAGAATGGAGAAGGGAGCACACACAAGACTTAACGAGTTCACGCCCATAACAAGGGTCGCTACATCTCGCCGAGACTCACCTCGGAATCCACTATAGCACATAGGTTACAAAAGAGATCCACAAACCATCCCAAAACCCTCTTACAAGAGCCTCTCTTGGTTCTCACTCTTTACCTATGTCTACATTGTGTTGTAACTCTCTTAGCTCTCTCTCATGTCTACCCCTAATTTATATATGAGGAGACAACTCCAAAACCCTAGTGCCTTTTAATTCACAAGAAGACAAAGAACCTTATCTCTTGCTTTGTGGTCCCAAAAAATATAACCCAACCATAGTAACTTATGCTAACTATAGTTTGTTCTTGTTTGACCTTTGTTTGACTTGTAAACTCCAACATCAAGTTATCATCTTCACACAACCCAACATAAATCAGCAATGAGTGAATCGAGTCATTCTCCTAACAGTAGATACATACATATATAATGTGAACTGGACTTACTTGTCATGCTCGCGCTGCCGGTTCTCTTGCCATCCGGATGGGTTGATGACACTGGACATCTCAGTGTAGGCGTAGACGACCTTAGGGTGGCTCATCCAAGACCGGCCCAAGTATATCCCAGTTCCGACCCCGGTAACCTTGCAATGCACGAACGCATACCCATTCTGCTCGTTCGGGCTCTGTCGATTGTGTGCGGTGATCACTCTTAATCCCTCTCCAACAGCGTGCAATTGCGTGTTCTATGGATCAAATAAATATATAGACGTCTAGGTAAGTGTCAATCATACTCTATATATATATGTGTTAAAAAGAGAGAGAAAATTAATAATTAAAAGTGTATACGTACCAAGTACAAGGAAGCTCCTCTTCCGAAAATAAAATCATATGTCCCTTCGATGTAACAATTCTTAAAGAAATGGTTGCCTCTATCGTCGCAAAGTGTGTCTTGAAAACCATAGAATTTGCAGTTGTAGAAAGCAGCTTTATCGCCGTTGATCCTCATAGCTAGAGCTTGTCCTTGTGTACCTGGTTTCGGCATTGGAGCAGTATTCTATAGGAAAAACAAAATCATGTATACAAACACATCAAATTAATTAGTATACAGTTGATCTTTAACAAAATATATTAATTAAGATGAAACAACCTATATATATATATACTTTGATGTTTAGGTTGGCTGCCACAAAATATTGGGCCCAGACGATAAGCGTCGCACTCTCAACGGTTCCGTACTTAGCGGCCGTCCCGTGGAAGGTCAAGTTCGTTTCTGCACCAGGTTTACCCATCAATGTAACGAACGGTCGTCCTACGTCGACTGTGACTTTCTCATTGTAGACACCAGGAGCCAACTTGATGATCACACGCTTTGTGTTCCCTGTTGGAATGCTCTTGATCGCTTCGTTTATTGTCTTAAAATCGCCACCTCCTTCTTGATTCACCTGCATTGAATTTTTTATATTTTTTATTGGAATTAATAATATGCATTGTTTTTGTGTCCAATTCGGTTTAATTGATATGTAACGATACAAGAACCGATCCATCCTATATTTTCTACGTATTGGGAACACACCATAACCAATTAATTCTCAAGTTATTTAAAAATCTTTCGAGCCAAAGAACATGTCAAACCAAACCAAATGATACTCGATTTTTCTTTGTCAGGTTTCTATATTTCAAAAACAAAACAAACAAAAATTGCAAAATCCAAAAACCGTATTCAATAAAGTGACTAAAATCTTACAAATAGGAACATATTTTGATTTACTTACGTTAATGATCTGTGGCGATGCTTCAGCGGCTTCGAGGACGGGGTCGAGTGTGCCTCGTCTCTCGGAATAGGGTTGAACATTGGCCTTGAACCATGGCTCGACTTGAGCTTTGTCTGCGGGAATCGGAGTTATATCGTCGGCTAGAACCAGCGGTGAGGCAAAAACAACAAGAAATGCAATCATGAACAGAGAAATGTAACCCATATTTTTTTTTTTATTATTTTTAAGATAAAAAGGAAAACAAAAATTGTGTTATTAAATGGAAGAGGTGAAAAAGACTTTTTATTTACTTTTCGGGATCGTCGATTTCTGACCGGAAAATTCTCTTTTTTACTAATCGCGTTGGTGGTTTATATTCCTTGAAGCATTTTTTAATATTTAATTTTTACAAACAGTCATTTCTCATGCACTTGGTGTTCGATTAATTAATTTTGAAATCAAGTAGCTTGTTGTTGATTGATCAATATTCTCTCGGTTTCATTTTATAATTTTTTTTAGCTAAAAGCGCACGTATTAAAATATTATATTTCTTTACAAAAAATCATTTAATATTTTAATTTAAAATAATTCAACCAATCATAAAAAATATTACAAAATATAATGGTCACAAAGTATTAAATATGTTTAAATTTTGCATAGAAACTTGCAAAACATCTTTTTTTTTTTGCCATATGATATATATATTTTTTTGCATAGAAAATATTTTTTTTTTGCCATCTGAAACTTGCAAAATATTAAATATATTTAAATTTTGTATAGAAATATATATATTTGTTTTTGCCATCTATTTGATATATCATGGTTTTTACCTCGTTTAAGCCATGATATAAGTCCGTTTTATCGAGTCTTTATTCTATTATAGTCTTTTAGAGTCTTTTACAGGTTTTAGCACATTTGGAGTATTTTTGGAGATATTGGAGTTTTATGGAGCATTATGGAGCGAAACTGAAATCTGGTGACTAAGTGCCCGATCAAAGCGTCAAGTATCGATCGATACCCCTGGTATCGATCGACACCCATCGGAGCAGATTACAAGTCGCGACTTAATGAAGTTTAGGAGAATTGCAGAACTTGCCCAGAAGACTTTGATATTTACAAGAAAACCTCAATTCGTGTTTAGACTACTTAATTAGGTTTTACAGCCACTTTCATGGTTATGCTTATTTTTACTTTGGTTTTGAGAGAGAACTTTTGAGGGGAGACAAGTCTGAAACTTTGTTCGTCCGAGAGAAGATTTCGAACCCCTGTTTTACTCTACTCTTATTTATTCTATTTGATGATTTATTCAGTTATGTTGATTGTTTCATTCTCCATGTCTGAGTAGATCCTTTGTTAGATTCAAGGTTATCAATAGGGTTTTCTCTGAATGTTAGATTGATTTATTATTAGGATTCATATCCGAATTAGTTATTCACCATAGATTGTTTGCAAAACTAATTATAGATTGATACCGTTGAAAATTTGGATGGTCTTGAATCGTAAGAACCAGATTCGGTTAGTCAGGCCCACGTTGCTGTGATTGTGTTTTTTTTATTTTAATTGGATGGCGACTCTTTGCTTACCTGCTGTGACGCGGCTACTCGGCGGCTTTGTCGTCCTTATCCCTAATTTTTATTTCCCTTTTGACCTTTTTTTTTGACAAATCTTTTGACTTTGTTGTGTCTTTAATTATTTGGATCAAATTTTAATGCATGCATCTCTTTGTGGTTAATCGTATACTATATAATTCATAACCTAAAATTATTTAGTATATAACATTTGCAACTAGAACTATAAAAACGTTGAAATCTAGCAAGTATACGTAATTTATGTTTGTACTTAAAACATATTATGAACTCAATGGTGTGTGAACATAATTTAACTTAGTTTTGATAAATTATTATAATCGCAATTATATTTTACAACAAAAGAAAATGTCGTTTGAAGATATTAATACTCAATTACGTATATATATATCATAGATTTATAGGATTTTGTAGATAAATAACGAATAACACCACAAACTTCAGGGTAGTAAAATTGAAACGAATGAATTGAATAGTTTCATATCTCAAGCGATACAACAACAAAAAAAAAATGGGAACATTTCGCCGGTTTAAGAATTAAGGACTGTTACAAATCAATATCCTATATTAAGAAAGAAAAAATTTCAGAATTTAGGAGGAGGAAGTAGCCACGTGGAGCCCTTAATGTAACCAAGAGTGAGGAAAGGCCTAACTTCGTTTTGGTCAACATCTTGTGTGAAAGGCACTCTCTTCTCTAAGTGTGACCCTGGTCCGAAACACTTGTATTCTCCATAGAACACCGTCCTGCATTTATACGATATTTATAATCAAATTTATTAATTATAATGAGTTATAATATATATAAGAAAATGAGATGATATGAAATGTTACTTGTCATATCCGTGTTGGAGGTTTTCCTTCCAGCCAGATGGGTTGACCACGCTGGTCATCTCTGTGAAAGCATAGATGACTTTTGGGTGGCTCATCCAAGACCTGCCCAGATAAATTCCGGTTCCGGTTCCAGTGATTTTGCAATGCACGAACGAGTATCCGTTTTGTTCGCTCGCACTTTGTCTACCGTGTGCCGTGATCACTCTTAATCCGTCTCCAACAGCGTGCAATTGCGTGTTCTATCGATTCATATACAAATATACGTATTAGTTGAACATCTTATATATATATATTATGTTATTATGTTAAAAGAGATCTAAGCTTACCAAGTACAAGGAAGCTCCTCTTCCGAAGATAAAATCATAGGTTCCTTCGATGTAACAGTCCTTGAAGAAATGGTTGCCTCTGTCGTCGCAGAGAGTATCTTGAAAACCGTGGAATTTACAGCTGTAGAAAGCTGCCTTGTCGCCGTTGATCCTCATAGCTAGAGCTTGTCCTTGTGAACCTGGTTTCGGCATTGGAGCAGTATTCTACAGAATAACAAAATCAAATATACACTTACATTAGATTACTAGCAACTAATCTTTAATGTAATGACATATATACGTAGAACGAATATTTCACATACTTTAATGATGAGGTTAGCTGCCATGAAATATTCAGACCAGACGATAAGAGTTGCACTCTCTACGGTTCCGTATTGAGCGGCCGTCCCGTGGTAAGTCAAGACCGTTTCTGAACCAGGTTGACCAAGTAATGTAACGAATGGTCGAGCTACGTCGATCGTGACCTTCTCATTGTATACACCTGGAGCCAACTTGATGATCACACGGTTCTTATTTCCCGTTGGAATGCTCTTGATCGCTTCGTTTATTGTCTTAAAATTGCCGCCTCCTTTTTGATTCACCTGCAATGAAATTTTCATTTTTTCATTCGAATTGACATATATGCAAGAAGGATTTATGGACGTCTAATTCCGTTACATCGCTATGAACCGAACCAAAACGAAGATTAAAGGATCTGATCCAAAAATCCAACCGGAGAATAGAATAAACCGATTCAATGTCATTTTTTGTCTAACCGAAACCCAAATGGATCAAAAACTTTTACTAGTTCTTTTTTTTTTTCTTTGAAAAACTTTCAAACTAAAAAAAAAAAACTAGCTAGATCAAACTGAACGTATCGATTCTTGTTGTTTTTAATTGGTTCGTCAAACTGAGCAAGATCCCTTACGCTCTCTCCATATATACCCCTTGTTTATATATATGGTGAAGTTTTATATTTCAAAAATGAAAAGATGGAACTAAAACCGAACCGAAAATCAGACTATATTAATGTAACTTACGGTGATAACTTGTCGCGATGCTTCAGCAGCATCGAGGGCAGGGTCTAGGGTTCCCTTTCTCTGGGAATAGGGTGCAACGTTGGTCTTGAACCACTGCGGGATTTGGGCTTTGGTTTCTGGAATCGGCGCTGTATCGGTGGCTAGAACCACCGGCGAGGCAAAAGCGACGAGGAGTGCAACTATGGACAGCTGGGAAATGTAACCCATCTTTTATTATTGTATTTTTTATTTTCTTTTTATTACTTTCTTCTATTTCTTTTACAAAATAAAAGAAAATAATGAAAAAGGAAACAGAACAAAAAAAAATCTTGTGTTTACTACCAGTTTATTTACTTTTAAATTGGAAGAAATGAAGAAGCATTGAAGGTGTTTATATACTTGTCTTGCTCGTCGATGTCTGACCGGGCATATCTAATTTTTACTATTCTCGTTTGTGGTTTATATTTCTTGAAGCATTTTTGAATGTCTGATTAAATTTGTAAATTCATCTATCACCACCTGATTTATCCAATAAAGGAAAAGTTACAGTTGGCAAAGTCAAAATGTTGATTGATCCCTCTATAAAGAACTCTATTATTACATTTTCTATTTATAAATTAACCTAAACCACATTTTATGTTTGACTGTAAATTTGCTAGACAGTACTTAAGTGGTAACTAATTTTTTTGAGTTTGTTTACGTCAAATGTTCCTAAGTTTTTGGTTTTTATAATTTTTTTTTTAGTTTTTTTTTATCATTTAATTGTATATACTCAGAGCCGGTCGTGAGATTTCTCAGGCTAGAAGCTGGAAATTTTTTTTGGCCCCTTAATCATTTATATAAAAAATGTTTTAACGTAAAAAAAAAAACACCGATGTTAAACGATATTAAAACATAGAAAATATCAATATACTATTTCTGAAATATTACTCTTCTTGCATTCCTACTTGCAAACTCATCCATCAAGTTTGTATAGTCAAGTTTTTTAACCATAGCCTTTTTGATTGACAATGTCGATAGTCCATTCAGCCTTTCTTGTGACATAGTCGATCGTAGATACGATTTTATGAGTTTCAACTTTGAAAATGTTTTTTTTGCAGTGGCAACTGAAACTGGAATCGTCATCATTATACGATATGCAGTCCATGTATTTGGATAACACATTTCCATCGTTTTGAGATAATCCAATACCTCAACCAGCTTCTTCATTTCTTTTGGTAAAACTTCTCTTAAAAGCTTTAATTCCAAATATAAATCATTACCATCAACATCAGAATGAACACCATGCTTCAGATAAGCTTCTAGGTTGGCACAAGAAACCATCAAGCTATCATGTGTTGATGATTTGAGTTTCTTCAAGTCAAACAAAAATCCAAAAGTCTTCTCATACCTTTGAAGTTGATCAAACCTTGTCTAAAAAGAAACCAAACCTTGATCCACAATTTTGATGAAGTAATCAATCCTGAAATTTTCTTCTGCTGTTAGTATCACACTTTCTCCATCTTTTTCAAGTTCTTCATCATGATATCGCTTTCTTTTACTGACACGTTTTTCATTCACAGAAAATTTAGGATCAATATTCATAGATATAGCAATCCGTTCAGTTGCTGCTTTTGCTTCTTGAAAGCCTGTTTCTCTATAGTTTCTAAAAGAAGAAACAAGTCCTTGCAATTGAGCAATAGCAATATCAATATAATATCCATATCTTCTGACTGCAAAGTTTTGCTTACTTTGTTCACAGCAAACATAAGTTCATACCAAATGACCATTCCAAACAAAAACTCAAAACTTCCAATTCCATGGGTATCACTCATTGCTAGAGACTCATCGTCGCTTCTTGTTTTTGGATTATCACTGTAATCTGCCAAATAAAATAAAGCTTCCCGTATCTGTGGAGCTTGGAATCGTACCGCTTTGACACTTTTTATGCGATTTTTCCAACGAGTTTGTGATAATGGTTTGACTGTTATACCATTCACGATATCTCTGAAAACTTATGAATTATTTGTTGAAGAGGCAAACAAGCAATAAATACGCTGAAGAATTCCAAAAAATGAAACAGCTGTCGGCGATGAGGAAACTATATCTGAAAGTGCTAGATTCAAACTATGACCACCACATGGCGTGTAAGCTGCCCTTGGATTGATTTCGAGTAACCTCTTCTGCATTCCTTTATTTTTTCTTTTCATGTTTGACCCATTGTCATAACCTTGCCCTCTAATGTCATCAATACTCAAATCAAGTTCAACCAATACATCTTGAAGCAAGTTAAATAGCCCTTCTCCAGTTTTGTCTTTAACTACCAAGAATGTCAAGAAAAATTCTTCAATCTTTGGTGAGGTCTCAGAAATATCCACACATCGGATAACTAAAGACATTTGTTCTCTATGACTGATATCAGGAGTACAATCAAGAATCACAGAAAATACTTTGCCCCTTGAATCTTCTTTATGATCGCTTTTTTTTTATCTCATTCCCAAGCATTTCTATCAATTCATTCTGGATTTTGTGACTAAGATAATGATAATGAATTTCACGTTTCTCAATTCTTCTAACGTGCTCTATCATTACCAAATCAAAATCAGCAATAATCTCAATCATTCCCAAAAAGTTTCCATTGCCGTCTTGACCAATCTTGTCTTTTTCTCCACGAAATGCTATATTATTTTTAGCAAGCCCTTTACCCACTGCAATTATCCTCAACAACACATCTCTCCAATGTCTTTTCTCTTTGTTGATTTCTTCTTGAACATACTTATCGATCGTCAGATTCTTTTGCACCCTCACCTCTAGCTCCATCCAATCAGTCATGAATATGATATCTTTATGACTCTTTTCATGTTCCTTGAGCATTTTTGAAACATTTCTCCAATCATTGTATCCAGTAGTTGCCAACTAATTACTATTTTTATCTCTTGTGAATAATTTACAACAAAAACAAAAGATTTGGTATTTTATTTTTGAGTAAACCAGCCAGTGTCTATCTTGCATCTCTCCATTAACTATTTCTCTGGTGTAGGATGAATGAGAAACACATCTTCCAATCTTGTCTCTAGAAAAATGATAATCAATTGGCAACCTTGTCATTGGACCCTTTTCAACCAAAAAATCTCTCATGTTGTTGTCAATATTTTTCCAGTTTTCAGGATCACTAATATCGTTAACATCTTTGGATTTCTCCTCCTCATTCCCATCCCTATCCTCAGTCTCAATCTCAGCATCAATCTCAATCTCAGCATCAATCTCATCATCATTATCATGCTCAATCTCATTCTCATTCTCATTCTGATTCCCATCTTCATTCTGATTTTCATTCTCACCCTCATCCACATTCTCTTTCTCCTTCTCATTCCTATCATTACTTAAAACTTCATCAGTATTAGGAGTTTTAGTTTTTACGACAAACCTTAACAACGAATTAGCTTGAGAATTGATAAATGCTTCTTCTTTTTTCTTTCTCCTTCTTTTTGATGCACCGGATTCTTCACTTTTTATTGGTTTCAGAGGCATCTGTACGTATATATATTGTCTATATGCCGGTAACTGATGTCAACTGATGTATATTCATAATTTTCTTTTTTCGCAAAATTACGTTATCCTAATTTCTAACCAAAAATATAATTTCACAATTTTCAAAAAAATGCGAGACACGATTCTACAACTTTCCACCAGAAGATAATTTATAACTTTCTATAAAAGCAACATTTCGAAATGTGTTCTGCCAAAAAACTTAAAATTATGTTTATGATGAAAAATGGTGGAATCACGTTTTACCGAACAAAATTACGTAATCACATTTTTTATTTTGGCAATCAAAATTAATTAATTAAAAATATATAAAAATAAACAAACAGAAACATAATACAAGTAAGGACCGTTATAATGATTTTGTTTACAAATCACCTCCAAATAGTGCTGCCATTCAGTATTGGGTAATTGTATATATCGATCACAAATCTATTATCATTTATAATAGTAACCAGTCACATCACTCTTAAATCATATCTGTAACACACTCATATCATTATCGCATTTGAATTACATTACCAATGAACCCGATTTTAAAAAGAATTGATGGTTTGGTTGTTTAATAATCAATCCGCCTCTCAGTTATGAGCCTTGACGTATTTTTATCATTATAATGAAACCAAAAATGACACAAGTCTCTACTTTTCCATCATATACAGAAAGAGAGGACTCTTCGAAATAAATTTAAGAAAAAAGCAAAACGTACAATTATATACCATATATCCATGTATTTTCAGTGAAAAGTATAGAATATATTTATAGTTATGAAAGGGTGTGCATGGACCGTGTGGTTTAGAAAGCGGGAGGAGGGAGGAGCCACTTGGAGCCTTTGATGTAGCCGAGGGCAAGGAAATTGTTAGAGCATCATTATCGGTGACCCCTACACACGGGGTCATCCGGATTTTTTTTTTTTTTTTTTTAATTTTTTTTAATTTTTTTTTTTAAAAAAATAATAATAATAATTTTTTAATGTCGCGACGAATGAGGAAGCGACACGTCATCACAAATCGGATGACACGGCGCGCGCGGGTGTCACCGCAGAGACACACAGACACCCGGTTCATCCACGTGTCACTTCCTCATTTGTCCAAAAAAAAAAAAAAAAAAAAAATTTTAAAAAATCGGATGACCCCGTTTGTAGGGGTCACCGATAATGATGCTCTTAGCTTCGTTTTTGTCAATGTCTTGTGTGTGTGCCACTCTCTTCTCTTTGTGTGATCCTGGTCCCGTGCACATGTATTCTCCATAGAACACCGTCCTATCATTATATATCAATCATTCATCATAATATCAAGAATTGTTATTTTGTGATCGAACTGGGCAAGTTCTGTTCCGACAGCAAAACCCTAAAAAAATTGGATCTATTTTAAGACGGTATCTTTAGGACCAGGCGGGATAGTATAGATTGTCTATCGCAATATCTCCATGTGAGGAATCATGAGATTTCAACCTGTTGAGAATCCAGAGGTTCAAAGGCGTCACCTTTACAGAGCATAGACCCCAACAAACCAAGACGTGAAGCAGTTGCTGACATACTACAGAGACTGTAACAGAAAGTAGTACAAAACAGAGTATAGAGAGAAAGAGAATGGAGAAGGGAGCACACACAAGACTTAACGAGTTCACGCCCATAACAAGGGTCGCTACATCTCGCCGAGACTCACCTCGGAATCCACTAGAGCACATAGGTTACAAAAGAGATCCACAAACCATCCCAAAACCCTCTTACAAGAGCCTCTCTTGGTTCTCACTCTTTACCTATGTCTACATTGTGTTGTAACTCTCTTAGCTCTCTCTCATGTCTACCTCTAATTTATATATGAGGAGACAACTCCAAAACCCTAGTGCCTTTTAATTCACAAGAAGACAAAGAACCTTATCTCTTGCTCTGTGGTCCCAAAAAACATAACCCAACCATAGTAACTTATGCTAACTATAGTTTGTTCTTGTTTGACCTTTGTTTGACTTGTAAACTCCAACATCAAGTTATCATCTTCACAAATCTCCACCTGAGAACATGATGATCAAGCCAAACAACTTGCACTTCCATCGGAGAGAGAGATCCTTCTTCTAGTTTCTTGGATTCCAGTCACGGTTCCTGAGTATGCTTACTCAGCCTTGATCCTTAGCCGTTTAAACACCATAAACCAGCTTGATCCTTGTTGCATTTAACAGCCCGTTCAATGCACTTCAGCTGTGATTACTCACAATGCTGAACCTGAGCCACCAGCACATCTTCAGCTCACTTAGAGTTGTGAAAACCAGCTTCAATACAATCTTGTATTTAGCTCAACTCTTCTGTGACACTTCCTGACGCATTCAACACTTGAATACCTGATACAACCGCTCAGCAAACTCCATTAACAAGTTCAGAAACCCCTCCAACCTGTTAACTCAACAGAAAACCCCACAAGATTCACCACTTATGACTTCTTCAATCACACAGTATCTTCTACAGCTTCTGTCCAAACCATAGACCTGTTGCAGTGACTGAACAAACAATTATCCATCTGCAGAACCTTGATTCCCTTGCTAGCTTCTAGGATTTCCTCATGCGCATTGAGACCAAAACCCTTTGAATTTACTTGAATCAAATGTAGAAAACTGAACCACCTTTGTTTCAGAACCTGAAACCCTTTTGATTCATCCTTGTAGACAATCTCTGCAGCTTCTTAAGAACCACTGCATAACCTGAGATTACCCTTAAACATGTCTCATAGCAACAAAGCCTTGTGTTATACCTGAGACAATCCTGTACAGACTTTACACATCAATTCTAGAATACCTGATGCACTTCCTGCTGTACCAGCAGCCTGCTACACATGCAGACTCCACTAGACGACTTGAACCTTGCTTCATTCAGTTTCCAGACTTAAACCAAAGCCTTCTTCATCCCTATCATCGCCAGATACTTGAAGAAATTTCACCAAATGACATGCAAGCACCTGTCCCTGAGAAGATACTTACATAAACTCCTCATGGTGCGACAAATAACTAGAAACTCCTTAGTTGTTGTCTTCCAAATGCAGCTTGCTTCTCTGCACTTGCGTCCCTTTAGGACTCCTTTAAGTTGCATACTTCAGTCTTGAGATGACCCTTCTTGTCATGCTTTGAGCATAGCAATTTGTGACTGTCTTGAAGTGAATAACCCTGATACATATTTTTCTGTACCAGCACTTGTCTCATTCAGCAACTTCTTATGAAGACCCACTGAACCACTTCAATAACCTCATCTCAACTCACACTGTGCCTTCTCTGAAATTATTCCAGAAACCTGCAACTCCTTCAATCCAGAAACCTGCAACTCTGTTATGAAATCTGCAGTTCATTTCTGAGACTCCTTATCAACAATCAGCTTCAAAACCAAACCTGTAAACTGCCTTTTACCATCAGATTACAACCTGCTTCAACTGAATACCCGTTGATAATAACCCGTTCTTGGCTTCCTTGTCTTCTTTGCACATTGAACTTCCATGAATCATGTTAAACAATGAATTGTGCATCCTGTTAACTCTCCTGTTTTGAGCTAACCATACTCAGATCAGTTTGAGCGAGACACCCGAAACAACCTCCAAAAATTAAACTGCTCCACCAGGAACCATAACCATTTGGATGTTACTTTGTCTTTGAAAGCTCATCTTCACAAATCCGATTCAAAGCACTCTTCACTGTCTCTTTGATCCACTCACACGTTCTGATGTATCAGATGAATTACCCTGGCATCTTGCTTCATAATGTGTGTCAGAACTTATGACACAACCTCTTTCTTCTTGCAGCCACTCCAAACTGATTCTTGTACCCGAAGACCCACCAAAGAACATTACTGAGCTTCAGCAACACTGTCTCTCCTTTACTTAGAGCATTCACCATGATATGACAATGCAACAACTTATGCCGATACACCATCAAACCACGCTTCCATCACAGAAACCACAAACCATAACTTAGCATTCTCTTGCAGCCAAAACACAACACATACTGATCTTGTACCGCTGAAATAAACAGAACACGCCGCCTAACTCCCTTAGCTAGGAAGACTTTCGATACACGATTGTAGTATATCCTGTTGCACAACAAACATTGAGAGACATTCCTCATGACACATGACGTCTCCAATGTCTTAGGCTTTAAGACCATCAGATTCTTCAATGCTTGAAGATCTGAACCAAATGCAAGATATTCTCTGAGAATTTCCTGTAAAACGATGCTCCACCTGAGACAAGAACACCTTGTTCTCACAGATTCACTTCAGCAGAATTTCCATGTGTTAGACACAACACAAATCTGCAAAAAACATGAATATGTGCTACTGCCTCCATGTCAAGAGCATACACTCCTGAAACAACAGCTCATACACCTTTCAGCCTTACACTCCAGCTCACACTAGCTGAGTGTTACTCCTTCTGTTTCCACAGAACATTTCAGACTACAACAAAGTCATACAACCTCACTGCATTCCCTCTGAAACAACAACCTTGTAGCTTCACGTTCTCTGAAAATCCACCAACCGTAGACTCTCATATTCACTGAACAGATAGCTACCCACTGAGACAAAACCTGAGACAGAACCTGCAGCAGAAAACCCTTTCAAACTCAACCAAAAAAGCCACTGAAAACTTCATAACCATTCCTGTCTTTTACCAAACAGAAAACTTGACTTGCTTCATAACCATCATGCACTATCCTTTAGACTGAATCCAGAATACCCTTACTGATACTCAAACAGCCATAAACACGAAAGCTTTAACACAGCCTGAACCTGTCTTTGCCGCACTGAATTACCCCCAAAAAACAGAATGAAACCCATCACTGAATCTTGTCCAATCCATAGCAAAACCAGTATAAACCCCTTTGTGTTGCAACAAGCTTTCGATTCCAAAGAAATGCAGAACTAAAGCAACCTGAAACTTCAATACATAGCATCACAAAATACCTTGTGATCGCAGCGGAATCAGACTTAATTAGTCCCAAACTTGAGTCTTGAAGTTGATGTTTCGATTCTGATGTACACACTTTGAGTCACACAACTTGAACTCATGTGTTACACAATCAAATTCCAGCTGATTCTTGTAAAAGACCTTCAGCTTACACCAACCTTTAACCGGCTTCTTCAGCAATGATCAAGAACATCCATCTTTGATCATATGCAACCTGCTTCTATCTCATAATTTCCCTTGTGCTTGCAACACTTAAACTTGTGAGTAATATGAAATTCTTCTCACTGTGTTGCATAACTTGTACCTTGAAGAGCTTAGAGGCAACCTGATTTTACAACCTTGAAATCACCTCATCCGATTCAAACTTCTGTTCTGAATCACTCCTTGTAGTACCCGCAATATCACATCTCAATTCCACACTCAGTTACACACCATAACCAAAGCTTCTCCTTTGCTTCTTCTGTTGCTCCTTGTTACTAACTCTTTAACTGGAACAGAAAACCTGTAGCTGAACCAGTAAACCTGCAACTGCATCAGATGACCCTGTAGCTACAACAGTAACCCTGCAACTATGACAGCAAACCTGTAGCTGAACCAGAACACCTGTAGCTGCACCAGAAAACCCAGCAACTGAACTAGAAGACCCTGCAATCAAACCCGAAACCCTGTAGCTGTAACTGTAACTCTGCAACTGCATCAGAAGACTGCACCAGCAACTGCATCAGAAACCCTGCAGTTTCAACAGAAAACCTGCAATTGCTCAAACCTTCTTGATGCATGACATGCTTCGAATGAGATGTTTCTTGCTTCACCAGAATGAGTCTTACAACTCTTTCCACTCAGATTCGTGCTGTTCACCAAGAGATATAGCTTGGCTTTCAACCTGAGACACTCAAGTCTCCCTTTCTCATCACCTGAGAAAACACAGATGATGCTCACCAATGAAGAACCTTACAGCAACTTCATCTCCTCTGCACCATTTACCAAGAGCTCATGATTTTGTTGCTTCACCTGAGACGTTTCTTATCTCCCACAACCAAGCTCTACAAAGAAAATAACGTGGATGCTTAAGGCAAAGGATCCCTACTGCTCCAGCCTTCCAAAGATCAAACCTTTCCTCCTTTTCTTCACTTTCCTTCTTTCTCTAGATCCTTTTCTCTACAGATCTGGATCTTCTTTCTCTCTTTCTGGTTTTGCTTCTTCTAGATCTGAGACTTTCCTTACTGAAATCTCAGTCATCCTCAAAGTTTCACTCATGCCTAGAATCTCCACCTAAGCCACGAGTTCCTGCTTCCACAAAACACAGCCTCTATGACAAACACACTCTTCCGCATCACTTCTTGTCAAAGCATGATTTTTGGCTTGAGAGAACCACGAAACACAGAACCAAGGCTCTGATACCACTCTGTTGAGAATCCAGAGGCTCAAAGGCGTCACCTTTAGAGAGCTTAGACCCCAACAAACCAAGACCTGAAGCAGTTGCTGACATACTACAGAGATTGTAACAGAAAGTAGTACAAAACAGAGTATAGAGAGAAAGAGAATGGAGAAGGGAGCACACACAAGACTTAACGAGTTCACGCCCATAACAAGGGTCGCTACATCTCGCCGAGACTCACCTCGGAATCCACTATAGCACATAGGTTACAAAAGAGATCCACAAACCATCCCAAAACCCTCTTACAAGAGCCTCTCTTGGTTCTCACTCTTTACCTATGTCTACATTGTGTTGTAACTCTCTTAGCTCTCTCTCATGTCTACCTCTAATTTATATATGAGGAGACAACTCCAAAACCCTAGTGCCTTTTAATTCACAAGAAGACAAAGAACCTTATCTCTTGCTTTGTGGTCCCAAAAAATATAACCCAACCATAGTAACTTATGCTAACTATAGTTTGTTCTTGTTTGACCTTTGTTTGACTTGTAAACTCCAACATCAAGTTATCATCTTCACACAACCCAACATAAATCAGCAATGAGTGAATCGAGTCATTCTCCTAACAGTAGATACATACATATATAATGTGAACTGGACTTACTTGTCATGCTCGCGCTGCCGGTTCTCTTGCCATCCGGATGGGTTGACGACACTGGACATCTCAGTGTAGGCGTAGACGACCTTAGGGTGGCTCATCCAAGACCGGCCCAAGTATATCCCAGTTCCGACCCCGGTAACCTTGCAATGCACGAACGCATACCCATTCTGCTCGTTCGGGCTCTGTCGATTGTGTGCGGTGATCACTCTTAATCCCTCTCCAACAGCGTGCAATTGCGTGTTCTATGGATCAAATAAATATATAGACGTCTAGGTAAGTGATATATCATGGTTTTTACCCTATTTAAGCCATGATATAAGTCCTTTTTATAGAGTCTTTATAGTATTTTGGAGTCTTTTTAGAGTCTTTTACAGGTCATAGCACGTTTGGAGGATTATTGGAAGTATTGGAGCTTTCTGGAGCAGTTTGTAGCAGAGCTAAAGATCGTGTCGCTGAGAACCTGAATTCACGTCGAGCATCGATCGATACCCCTTGGTATCGATCGACACTCAGCGCAGCAAGACACAACCCGCGAGTTTTCCAAGACTTGAGGAATTGCAAAAGTGCCCAGAAGTCTTTAATAATTACAAGAAGACCCTAGATCGTGTTTTAGGTTGTAAATAGGAGTTTTCAGCCACCTGTTTAGGCTATGCCTTTTTATGCTTTTATTTTCTGTGTTTGATTTTACTTTGGTTTGAGAGAGACAAGTCTGAATCTCCCTTCGTCCGAGATCAGATCTCTAAACCCTTCTTCCTATTCTATTGATGATTTATTCAAACATGTCTTTTGATTCAATTGCCATGTCTGAGTATATCCACTTTAGGTTTAGGGTTTTCTCATAAAGGATTTCTTTGAATGCTAGGTTAATTATCTGTTTAGGATTCACCATCTGAATTAGTTCTTCACCTTAGGTTGTGTTCATAGCTAATTCTAGGTTGACGAATCTGGAACTTAGATCTTAGGATAATTGATTAGGCACGAGAGTGCGATTAATTACCTGATAGAACCTAGGTGAGCAAATTGATTATTCGCAAAGAGATTTGGTTTAATTGATTTGTGAACATATCAAACCTGATATTAAAGCTGATTTAGAATTTAGGATTCGCAAAGAGATTTGGAATTCTTGGGATTTAGATTTAGATAGTTTTCGCAACGAGAGTTGGTCAGCTATATTTTAGTGATTTGAGTTCAAGAACTGCGCTAAATCTGAATCCTGTTAGTTAGTTAGTCTGCATTCACTGATTTCCTGAGAAAAACCCTGAGCCTATATTTCCCAATTGATTTACATCTCGTTTAATTTCTGCACTGTTTTTAATTACAACTGTTTGGCTTAGCGTAATTCGACACTATAGAATCTATTGTGCGTTTCTGTGAGTCTTCTGTGGTTCGACCCCTAGCTATACTATTACAACTGCTTTAGTACTTTAGGGTATTAAATTGAGCATATCAATTTTGGCGCCGTTGCCGGGGACTCAATTTCGCCATTAGATTTTAGTTTAGAATTTCGACTAAGTTCGTCGGTATCGATCGATACTCTGTAGTATCGGTCGATACGCGTCGTCTTCTTTTGTTGGTATCGGTCGACACCACTTGGTATCGATCGATACTCAACGTATTTTTCTGGTTACTTACGTGCTTTGCCTAGTGTTTTGTTTGCAGGTGTATGCCTGTTCGTGAAACCAGAAGCAACAAGAGCACACAACTAGTTGAACTGTCACTGGAACAGCTAGCGTTTGTGGAACGCACAAACAGAAAGACCAAGCAAACATCAGGGATGAACAACCCAGTGGTTTTAAGAGCTGATGAAGCTGGAATTCTGAGAGACCAAGAGGGTCACGTGTGTAATGAGAGAGGGCAGCGACTTGATGAAGCTGGTAACATCGTTGTCCCTGCTGCGGTTGTTGAGATTGTCGCGCCAGCTGGGCGCGCCAACGCAAGGAATGCTGTGGTTAATCGTGGAAAGACGATTGGTGAATGCAACAGGCCTGACCAGTTTTTCGCCAATCGTTCAGCAATTCGTCCTCCTGCGTTTGAGAGGAATGACTTTGAGCTGAAGCCTGCTTACTTCACTCTAGTGGGACAGCATCTCTTTCATGGTCTTCCTCATGAACATCCAATGGACCATGTAGAGAGGTTCGAGGACTTGGTCACTAGCATTAAGAGCAATGGAGTGTCCTACGACTATCTCTTCTGCAAGCTCTTCCCCTACTCTCTAGGTGGAGAAGCTACTTACTGGCTGAGGCAGCTATCTCCTGGATCGCTAACTAATTGGGAGGACACCAAGAGAGCCTTCCTGATTAACTTCTACGATGACGGAAGATCTGAAGATCTGAGGAATAAGATCTCCACTTTTTCTCAAGGACCTACTGAGGCGTTCAAGGCTGCTTGGACAAGATTCAGATCGTACCAGAGAGATTGTCCACATCATGGATACTCTGATGTGCAGCTGCTGGGTATCTTCTTCAGAGGAGTAGATTGGAGATATCAGATGGGTCTGGACTCTTCGAGCAATGGTAATTTCAACACCAGATATCCTGAGGATGCTATTGTGTTGATTGAGAACTTTGCCTCTAGCAGTAGCACCAAGAGCGCAGATTTCGAGCGCAAGAGGCTGGCTGGTAACATGGATGGGTCACAGATCGCTGAAGTGAAAGCTCAGCTGGATTCTATGCACAGTCTTCTGCTGGGAAGGACAACAAAGGCCGTCCACTTTGCTACTGAGAATGAGGTGGAAGATGTTAACTACATAGGTGGTTCTGGTTTTCAGGGTCAGCGATTCGGATACAACTCCAATCGAAACTTCACCAACAATGCTCAGCAAGGAGGGTACCAATCCCCACCACCCAAAGCTCCTGAGAGTAAGATTGAGGCTATGCTTGAACACCTGGTTCAAGGGCAGGAGAAGATGACAGCCACCTTCAATGGTAAGATGGACACCATGTACACCGATTTGAGTGGAAGGATCGAGGCACTAAATACGAGCCACAGGATGCTGGAGACGCAAGTAGCTCAGACTGCAGCAAATTCCAAGGGAAAGGCGGTTCAATCACACAATGCACACGTCAATGCCATCAGCTTACGTGCAGAAAATCTCGAAGCCATTCCTGAAATCGCACAAGCATCGATCGATACTCCCCAGTATCGATCGATACCAGCCCAGACATCTGCTCGAATGGATTCGAAAACCCGTGTATCGATCGATACCCCATTGGTATCGGTCGATACCGGGGCGATTTCTGAGGAAACAGTTGAAACTTCGACTGTGGTGCCTAAGGTCGTTGCAGAACGAGTGTATGTAACCAGGATGCCTTATCCTATGGTTCCTAAGCTGACAAGGGAGGAATGGGAGATTGCTAGACTACAGTATATGCTGGATAACCCGAACGTGGAGCTTCTTTCTGATGAAGATGTACCTGTCAGAAACGATTCAAATCGCATGGCGTCGATCGATACCCTACCTGGTGTCGATCGATACCCCTCTCAGAACGGACCAGAAGTTATGAAAACACCTGAGGTGATCGGAGAAAGAGTTCGCAATTCACTACAACCGCGGAAATTGACACAGAGGGAAGACCCAGGGAAATTCGCTGTTCCATGCTCCATCTCAGGAGTTAATTTCAAAGAGTCTCTTGTCGACTCAGGGGCTAGTGTCAATGTCATCTCAAGGGCAATTGCAGAGCGGTTAGGAGCTGATATTCGATCACCAGAGGCATCTATCACATTCGCGAACAACTCCACCTCGCTTCCACACGGTACTATCCATGGTTTGCTGGTCAAAGTAGGAGACTGTCTGGTGCCTACTGATTTTCAGGTTGTGGAGATGGGTGCGATATCTCGTATGCCTATACTCCTGGGACGACCGTTCATGGCTACTGCAGGCGCGATCATAGACACACCTAATAAGAGACTATCTTTCTCTTACATTGACAGTGATGTCTACTATGATGTCATTCCACCTAGGAGTATTCCCACACGTGCCTCTAGCATCAAAGTTATCACAGGAGAGTCGCTAGCAATTGATCTTCTGGAAGAGCCTCCTGATGAGCCTACTGTCACAGACGTTCCAGCTGAACCGCCCAACATCCCCAAGAAGAAGACTAAGGCAACAAAGAAGAAGAAGGCCAAGAACAAAAAGGTCGAGAATCCCCATGTCACTCTGATTCCTCAGAAGTGTGATGGGAATTCGATTGATTACAAGGTCAAATGCAAGGGAGCCTTGAAGCCATTCTCCAAGGCCAGAGTCCTTCTTACTTCTGAGCTGAAAGAGAAAGGGCAGGAATTTGTGGACAGCATGCTAAGCAGAACTCTGAAGCTAGTAATATCAAGTGATGGAGCCTGTTTTGGTGCAAGCTCTCACTCTTATCCAGCCTGAAGGGCGTTACAGTCAAGCTATTGACGTTAAACGAGCGCTTGGTGGGAGGCAACCCACTGGTGAGTCTGTTTTTGATTCGTTTTTATTTTTATTTTCGTTTGTTTTGAGTCTGTGTCAGGATGAACAAGGAGCAACTCGAAATCGCCTAAGCATCGATCGATATCCCTATGGTATCGATCGACACCAATCGCGGATGAAAATTCACAAAGTCGATCTAAGCATGGTATCGATCGATACCATGCCGTGTGTCGATCGACACCGACTGTTCCAGAACGGTAATTTCTTGTTTCTCTTCGTTCTATCCTTTTTCTTTGTTTCTTTCACTGACTCTAGGCTAGATAACACTGAGGACAGTGTTGTTCAAGTCTGGGGGAGGTGTCTGCTGACATTGTTTTCGTTTTTCTTAGAGTCAGTCGTTTTATCGAGTCAAAACTGTTTTATTGAGTCAAAATTTGTTGGAGATGATGATCCTGTGCTTGAACCTATTGATTTGATTTTGTTTTTGAGTGCACAGTGTTACAGGATCAGTTCTAGATCGACTAATGAAAAATCCAAAGGCTGACCAGTTGACTAGAAAACATTCATGTCTCCAGCAGAGTTCTTCTGAAGCCTGAGCCAAATTTTTGCACTTCATCAATGTGGTTAGTGTTCATAGAGCTTGATTCATCATTCATATCTGATAAAGGAACCCGTGTGTTTAGAATTATGGTATCTCTCTCCCCTGAAATAAGTTGATAGATTAAGAGCATAAAAGATTGAAATGATTTTCTTCTGAGTAGAGGGTTAGGAAAATTTCCAGCGATCCCATTATTCTACTTAAGAGGGGATGATCACACAAAGGATTGGAAGCGAGGCTAGGATTTTCCTATGATGCCATTATTCGCCTACATCCTTTGATACATAGAGAGGGAAGAACCGGGGATTTGGTGGCAAACACCATCAATACTCGCGTCTCCTACCTTGATATATATATGCTAAGCTGAAAATAAAAAAATAATAATAAGGATATAATAAGAAATAAGTCTGGAGGAGAGAAATTGATACAAAAAGTGTGAAAAAGGGTGGTTCCTTTGTCAAGATATTGTCTGGTAAAGAGTCTAGAAGGTTCTTAGATATTAGCTGCAGAGATGAAACTGGCGATGAGGGCTTTACTTGAACAATGCTGTGGGATTTTGTGTGGAGTCTGGAAAAGCTGCAAATGTCTACGGAGAAGTACATGGTGGTTAGATCGAAAGCTGATCAGGTGACATTTGGGTACTTGGGAAAAGGGTCTTTTCGATGGTTCAGGAACAGGTGAGTCTCTACGTTTTCAAACCTCTTTTTCTGGTTTAGTCTTCTATTTGCTTGAGGGCAAGCAAAAGGCTAAGTCTGGGGGAGTTGATATATCATGGTTTTTACCCTATTTAAGCCATGATATAAGTCCTTTTTATAGAGTCTTTATAGTATTTTGGAGTCTTTTTAGAGTCTTTTACAGGTCATAGCACGTTTGGAGGATTATTGGAAGTATTGGAGCTTTCTGGAGCAGTTTGTAGCAGAGCTAAAGATCGTGTCGCTGAGAACCTGAATTCACGTCGAGCATCGATCGATACCCCTTGGTATCGATCGACACTCAGCGCAGCAAGACACAACCCGCGAGTTTTCCAAGACTTGAGGAATTGCAAAAGTGCCCAGAAGTCTTTAATAATTACAAGAAGACCCTAGATCGTGTTTTAGGTTATAAATAGGAGTTTTCAGCCACCTGTTTAGGCTATGCCTTTTTATGCTTTTATTTTCTGTGTTTGATTTTACTTTGGTTTGAGAGAGACAAGTCTGAATCTCCCTTCGTCCGAGATCAGATCTCTAAACCCTTCTTCCTATTCTATTGATGATTTATTCAAACATGTCTTTTGATTCAATTGCCATGTCTGAGTAGATCCACTTTAGGTTTAGGGTTTTCTCATAAAGGATTTCTTTGAATGCTAGGTTAATTATCTGTTTAGGATTCACCATCTGAATTAGTTCTTCACCTTAGGTTGTGTTCATAGCTAATTCTAGGTTGACGAATCTGGAACTTAGATCTTAGGATAATTGATTAGGCACGAGAGTGCGATTAATTACCTGATAGAACCTAGGTGAGCAAATTGATTATTCGCAAAGAGATTTGGTTTAATTGATTTGTGAACATATCAAACCTGATATTAAAGCTGATTTAGAATTTAGGATTCGCAAAGAGATTTGGAATTCTTGGGATTTAGATTTAGATAGTTTTCGCAACGAGAGTTGGTCAGCTATATTTTAGTGATTTGAGTTCAAGAACTGCGCTAAATCTGAATCCTGTTAGTTAGTTAGTCTGCATTCACTGATTTCCTGAGAAAAACCCTGAGCCTATATTTCCCAATTGATTTACATCTCGTTTAATTTCTGCACTGTTTTTAATTACAACTGTTTGGCTTAGCGTAATTCGACACTATAGAATCTATTGTGCGTTTCTGTGAGTCTTCTGTGGTTCGACCCCTAGCTATACTATTACAACTGCTTTAGTACTTTAGGGTATTAAATTGAGCATATCAGTAAGTGTCAATCATACTCTATATATATGTGTTAAAAAGAGAGAGAAAATTAATAATTAAAAGTGTATACGTACCAAGTACAAGGAAGCTCCTCTTCCGAAAATAAAATCATATGTCCCTTCGATGTAACAATTCTTAAAGAAATGGTTGCCTCTATCGTCGCAAAGTGTGTCTTGAAAACCATAGAATTTGCAGTTGTAGAAAGCAGCTTTATCGCCGTTGATCCTCATAGCTAGAGCTTGTCCTTGTGTACCTGGTTTCGGCATTGGAGCAGTATTCTATAGGAAAAACAAAATCATGTATACAAACACATCAAATTAATTAGTATACAGTTGATCTTTAACAAAATATATTAATTAAGATGAAACAACCTATATATATATATACTTTGATGTTTAGGTTGGCTGCCACAAAATATTGGGCCCAGACGATAAGCGTCGCACTCTCAACGGTTCCGTACTTAGCGGCCGTCCCGTGGAAGGTCAAGTTCGTTTCTGCACCAGGTTTACCCATCAATGTAACGAACGGTCGTCCTACGTCGACTGTGACTTTCTCATTGTAGACACCAGGAGCCAACTTGATGATCACACGCTTTGTGTTCCCTGTTGGAATGCTCTTGATCGCTTCGTTTATTGTCTTAAAATCGCCACCTCCTTCTTGATTCACCTGCATTGAATTTTTTATATTTTTTATTGGAATTAATAATATGCATTGTTTTTGTGTCCAATTCGGTTTAATTGATATGTAACGATACAAGAACCGATCCATCCTATATTTTCTACGTATTGGGAACACACCATAACCAATTAATTCTCAAGTTATTTAAAAATCTTTCGAGCCAAAGAACATGTCAAACCAAACCAAATGATACTCGATTTTTCTTTGTCAGGTTTCTATATTTCAAAAACAAAACAAACAAAAATTGCAAAATCCAAAAACCGTATTCAATAAAGTGACTAAAATCTTACAAATAGGAACATATTTTGATTTACTTACGTTAATGATCTGTGGCGATGCTTCAGCGGCTTCGAGGACGGGGTCGAGTGTGCCTCGTCTCTCGGAATAGGGTTGAACATTGGCCTTGAACCATGGCTCGACTTGAGCTTTGTCTGCGGGAATCGGAGTTATATCGTCGGCTAGAACCAGCGGTGAGGCAAAAACAACAAGAAATGCAATCATGAACAGAGAAATGTAACCCATATTTTTTTTTTTATTATTTTTAAGATAAAAAGGAAAACAAAAATTGTGTTATTAAATGGAAGAGGTGAAAAAGACTTTTTATTTACTTTTCGGGATCGTCGATTTCTGACCGGAAAATTCTCTTTTTTACTAATCGCGTTGGTGGTTTATATTCCTTGAAGCATTTTTTAATATTTAATTTTTACAAACAGTCATTTCTCATGCACTTGGTGTTCGATTAATTAATTTTGAAATCAAGTAGCTTGTTGTTGATTGATCAATATTCTCTCGGTTTCATTTTATAATTTTTTTTAGCTAAAAGCGCACGTATTAAAATATTATATTTCTTTACAAAAAATCATTTAATATTTTAATTTAAAATAATTCAACCAATCATAAAAAATATTACAAAATATAATGGTCACAAAGTATTAAATATGTTTAAATTTTGCATAGAAACTTGCAAAACATCTTCTTTTTTTTGCCATATGATATATATATTTTTTTGCATAGAAAATATTTTTTTTTTGCCATCTGAAACTTGCAAAATATTAAATATATTTAAATTTTGTATAGAAATATATATATTTGTTTTTGCCATCTATTTGATATATCATGGTTTTTACCTCGTTTAAGCCATGATATAAGTCCGTTTTATCGAGTCTTTATTCTATTATAGTCTTTTAGAGTCTTTTACAGGTTTTAGCACATTTGGAGTATTTTTGGAGATATTGGAGTTTTATGGAGCATTATGGAGCGAAACTGAAATCTGGTGACTAAGTGCCCGATCAAAGCGTCAAGTATCGATCGATACCTCTGGTATCGATCGACACCCATCGGAGCAGATTACAAGTCGCGACTTAATGAAGTTTTGGAGAATTGCAGAACTTGCCCAGAAGACTTTGATATTTACAAGAAAACCTCAATTCGTGTTTAGACTACTTAATTAGGTTTTACAGCCACTTTCATGGTTATGCTTATTTTTACTTTGGTTTTGAGAGAGAACTTTTGAGGGGAGACAAGTCTGAAACTTTGTTCGTCCGAGAGAAGATTTCGAACCCCTGTTTTACTCTACTCTTATTTATTCTATTTGATGATTTATTCAGTTATGTTGATTGTTTCATTCTCCATGTCTGAGTAGATCCTTTGTTAGATTCAAGGTTATCAATAGGGTTTTCTCTGAATGTTAGGTTGATTTATTATTAGGATTCATATCCGAATTAGTTATTCACCATAGATTGTTTGCAAAACTAATTATAGATTGATACCGTTGAAAATTTGGATGGTCTTGAATCGTAAGAACCAGATTCGGTTAGTCAGGCCCACGTTGCTGTGATTGTGTTTTTTTTATTTTAATTGGATGGCGACTCTTTGCTTACCTGCTGTGACGCGGCTACTCGGCGGCTTTGTCGTCCTTATCCCTAATTTTTATTTCCCTTTTGACCTTTTTTTTTTGACAAATCTTTTGACTTTGTTGTGTCTTTAATTATTTGGATCAAATTTTAATGCATGCATCTCTTTGTGGTTAATCGTATACTATATAATTCATAACCTAAAATTATTTAGTATATAACATTTGCAACTAGAACTATAAAAACGTTGAAATCTAGCAAGTATACGTAATTTATGTTTGTACTTAAAACATATTATGAACTCAATGGTGTGTGAACATAATTTAACTTAGTTTTGATAAATTATTATAATCGCAATTATATTTTACAACAAAAGAAAATGTCGTTTGAAGATATTAATACTCAATTACGTATATATATATCATAGATTTATAGGATTTTGTAGATAAATAACGAATAACACCACAAACTTCAGGGTAGTAAAATTGAAACGAATGAATTGAATAGTTTCATATCTCAAGCGATACAACAACAAAAAAAAAATGGGAACATTTCGCCGGTTTAAGAATTAAGGACTGTTACAAATCAATATCCTATATTAAGAAAGAAAAAATTTCAGAATTTAGGAGGAGGAAGTAGCCACGTGGAGCCCTTAATGTAACCAAGAGTGAGGAAAGGCCTAACTTCGTTTTGGTCAACATCTTGTGTGAAAGGCACTCTCTTCTCTAAGTGTGACCCTGGTCCGAAACACTTGTATTCTCCATAGAACACCGTCCTGCATTTATACGATATTTATAATCAAATTTATTAATTATAATGAGTTATAATATATATAAGAAAATGAGATGATATGAAATGTTACTTGTCATATCCGTGTTGGAGGTTTTCCTTCCAGCCAGATGGGTTGACCACGCTGGTCATCTCTGTGAAAGCATAGATGACTTTTGGGTGGCTCATCCAAGACCTGCCCAGATAAATTCCGGTTCCGGTTCCAGTGATTTTGCAATGCACGAACGAGTATCCGTTTTGTTCGCTCGCACTTTGTCTACCGTGTGCCGTGATCACTCTTAATCCGTCTCCAACAGCGTGCAATTGCGTGTTCTATCGATTCATATACAAATATACGTATTAGTTGAACATCTTATATATATATATTATGTTATTATGTTAAAAGAGATCTAAGCTTACCAAGTACAAGGAAGCTCCTCTTCCGAAGATAAAATCATAGGTTCCTTCGATGTAACAGTCCTTGAAGAAATGGTTGCCTCTGTCGTCGCAGAGAGTATCTTGAAAACCGTGGAATTTACAGCTGTAGAAAGCTGCCTTGTCGCCGTTGATCCTCATAGCTAGAGCTTGTCCTTGTGAACCTGGTTTCGGCATTGGAGCAGTATTCTACAGAATAACAAAATCAAATATACACTTACATTAGATTACTAGCAACTAATCTTTAATGTAATGACATATATACGTAGAACGAATATTTCACATACTTTAATGATGAGGTTAGCTGCCATGAAATATTCAGACCAGACGATAAGAGTTGCACTCTCTACGGTTCCGTATTGAGCGGCCGTCCCGTGGTAAGTCAAGACCGTTTCTGAACCAGGTTGACCAAGTAATGTAACGAATGGTCGAGCTACGTCGATCGTGACCTTCTCATTGTATACACCTGGAGCCAACTTGATGATCACACGGTTCTTATTTCCCGTTGGAATGCTCTTGATCGCTTCGTTTATTGTCTTAAAATTGCCGCCTCCTTTTTGATTCACCTGCAATGAAATTTTCATTTTTTCATTCGAATTGACATATATGCAAGAAGGATTTATGGACGTCTAATTCCGTTACATCGCTATGAACCGAACCAAAACGAAGATTAAAGGATCTGATCCAAAAATCCAACCGGAGAATAGAATAAACCGATTCAATGTCATTTTTTGTCTAACCGAAACCCAAATGGATCAAAAACTTTTACTAGTTCTTTTTTTTTTTCTTTGAAAAACTTTCAAACTAAAAAAAAAAAACTAGCTAGATCAAACTGAACGTATCGATTCTTGTTGTTTTTAATTGGTTCGTCAAACTGAGCAAGATCCCTTACGCTCTCTCCATATATACCCCTTGTTTATATATATGGTGAAGTTTTATATTTCAAAAATGAAAAGATGGAACTAAAACCGAACCGAAAATCAGACTATATTAATGTAACTTACGGTGATAACTTGTCGCGATGCTTCAGCAGCATCGAGGGCAGGGTCTAGGGTTCCCTTTCTCTGGGAATAGGGTGCAACGTTGGTCTTGAACCACTGCGGGATTTGGGCTTTGGTTTCTGGAATCGGCGCTGTATCGGTGGCTAGAACCACCGGCGAGGCAAAAGCGACGAGGAGTGCAACTATGGACAGCTGGGAAATGTAACCCATCTTTTATTATTGTATTTTTTATTTTCTTTTTATTACTTTCTTCTATTTCTTTTACAAAATAAAAGAAAATAATGAAAAAGGAAACAGAACAAAAAAAAATCTTGTGTTTACTACCAGTTTATTTACTTTTAAATTGGAAGAAATGAAGAAGCATTGAAGGTGTTTATATACTTGTCTTGCTCGTCGATGTCTGACCGGGCATATCTAATTTTTACTATTCTCGCTTGTGGTTTATATTTCTTGAAGCATTTTTGAATGTCTGATTAAATTTGTAAATTCATCTATCACCACCTGATTTATCCAATAAAGGAAAAGTTACAGTTGGCAAAGTCAAAATGTTGATTGATCCCTCTATAAAGAACTCTATTATTACATTTTCTATTTATAAATTAACCTAAACCACATTTTATGTTTGACTGTAAATTTGCTAGACAGTACTTAAGTGGTAACTAATTTTTTTGAGTTTGTTTACGTCAAATGTTCCTAAGTTTTTGGTTTTTATAATTTTTTTTTTAGTTTTTTTTTATCATTTAATTGTATATACTCAGAGCCGGTCGTGAGATTTCTCAGGCTAGAAGCTGGAAATTTTTTTTGGCCCCTTAATCATTTATATAAAAAATGTTTTAACGTAAAAAAAAAAACACCGATGTTAAACGATATTAAAACATAGAAAATATCAATATACTATTTCTGAAATATTACTCTTCTTGCATTCCTACTTGCAAACTCATCCATCAAGTTTGTATAGTCAAGTTTTTTAACCATAGCCTTTTCGATTGACAATGTCGATAGTCCATTCAGCCTTTCTTGTGACATAGTCGATCGTAGATACGATTTTATGAGTTTCAACTTTGAAAATGTTCTTTCTGCAGTGGCAACTGAAACTGGAATCGTCATCATTATACGATATGCAGTCCATGTATTTGGATAACACATTTCCATCGTTTTGAGATAATCCAATACCTCAACCAGCTTCTTCATTTCTTTTGGTAAAACTTCTCTTAGAAGCTTTAATTCCAAATATAAATCATTACCATCAACATCAGAATGAACACCATGCTTCAGATAAGCTTCTAGGTTGGCACAAGAAACCATCAAGCTATCATGTGTTGATGATTTGAGTTTCTTCAAGTCAAATAAAAATCCAAAAGTCTTCTCATAACTTTGAAGTTGATCAAACCTTGTCTAAAAAGAAACAAAACATTGATCCACAATTTTGATGAAGTAATCAATCCTGAAATTTTCTTCTGCTGTTAGTATCACACTTTCTCCATCTTTTTCAAGTTCTTCATCATGATATCGCTTTCTTTTACTGACACGTTTTGCATTCACAGAAAATTTAGGATCAATATTCATAGATATAGCAATCCGTTCAGTTGCTGCTTTTGCTTCTTGAAAGCTTGTTTCTCTATAGTTTCTAAAAGAAGAAACAAGTCCTTGCAATTGAGCAATAGCAATATCAATATAATATCCATATCTTCTGACTGCAAAGTTTTGCTTACTTTGTTCACAGCAAACATAAGTTCATACCAAATGACCATTCCAAACAAAAGCTCAAAACTTCCAATTCCATGGGTATCACTCATTGCTAGAGACTCAGCGTCGCTTCTTGTTTTTGGATTATCACTGTAATCTGCCAAATAAAATAAAGCTTCCCGTATCTGTGGAGCTTGGAATCGTACCGCTTTGACACTTTTTATGCGATTTTTCCAACGATTTTGTGATAATGGTTTGATTGTTATACCATTCACGATATCTCTGAAAACTTCTGAATTATTTGTTGAAGAGGCAAACAAGCAATAAATACGCTGAAGAATTCCAAAAAATGAAACAGCTATCGGCGATGAGGAAACTATATCTGAAAGTGCTAGATTCAAACTATGACCACCACATGGCGTGTAAGCTGCCCTTGGATTGATTTCAAGTAACCTCTTCTGCATTCCTTTATTTTTTCCTTTCATGTTTGACCCATTGTCATAACCTTGCCCTCTAATGTCATCAATAATCAAATCAAGTTCAACCAATACATCTTGAAGCAAGTTAAATAGCTCTTCTCCAGTTTTGTCTTTAACTACAAAGAATGTCAAGAAAATTCTTCAATCTTTGGTGAGGTCTCAGAAATATCCACACATCGGATAACTAAAGACATTTGTTCTCTATGACTGATATCATGAGTACAATCAAGAATCACAGAAAAATACTTTGCCCCTTGAATTTTCTTTATGATCGCTTTTTTTTATCTCATTCCCAAGCATTTCTATCAACTCATTCTGGATTTTGTGACTAAGATAATGATAATGAATTTCACGTTTCTCAATTCTTCTAACGTGCTCTATCATTACCAAATCAAAATCAGCAATAATCTCAATCATTCCCAAAAAGTTTCCATTGCCGTCTTGACCAATCTTGTCTTTTTCCACGAAATGCTATATTATTTTTAGCAAGCCCTTTTACCACTGCAATTATCCTCAACAACACATCTCTCCAATGTATTTTCTCTTTGTTGATTTCTTCTTGAACATACTTATCGATCGTCAGATTCTTTTGCACCCTCACCTCTAGCTCCATCCAATCAGTCATGCATATGATATGTTTATGACTCTTTTCTTGTTCCTTGAGCATTTTTGAAACATTTCTCCAATCATTGTATCCAGTAGTTGCCAACTGATTACTATTTTTATCTCTTGTGAATAATTTACAACAAAAACAAAAGATTTGGTATTTTATTTTTGATTAAACCAGCCAGTGTCTATCTTGCATCTCTCCATTAACTATTTCTCTGGTGTAGGATGAATGAGAAACACATCTTCCAATCTTGTCTCTAGAAAAATGATAATCAATTGGCAACCTTGTCATTGGACCCTTTTCAACCAAAAAATCTCTCATGTTGTTGTCAATATTTTTCCAGTTTTCAGGATCACTAATATCGTTAACATCTTTGGATTTCTCCTCCTCATTCCCATCCCTATCCTCAGTCTCAATCTCAGCCTCAATCTCAATCTCAGCATCAATCTCATCATCATTATCATGCTCAATCTCATTCTCATTCTCATTCTGATTCTCATCTTCATTCTGATTTTCATTCTCACCCTCATCCACATTCTCTTTCTCCTTCTCATTCCTATCATTACTTAAAACTTCATCAGTATTAGGAGTTTTAGTTTTTACGACAAACCTTAACAACGAATTAGCTTGAGAATTGATAAATGCTTCTTCTTTTTTCTTTCTCCTTCTTTTTGATGCACCGGATTCTTCACTTTTTATTGGTTTCAGAGGCATCTGTACGTATATATATTGTCTATATGCCGGTAACTGATGTCAACTGATGTATATTCATAATTTTCTTTTTTTGCAAAATTACGTTATCCTAATTTCTAACCAAAAATATAATTTCACAATTTTCAAAAAAATGCGAGACACGATTCTACAACTTTTCACCAGAAGATAATTTATAACTTTCTATAAAAGCAACATTTCGAAATGTGTTCTGCCAAAAAACTTAAAATTATGTTTATGATGAAAAATGGTGGAATCACGTTTTACCGAACAAAATTACGTAATCACATTTTTTATTTTGGCAATCAAAATTAATTAATTAAAATATATAAAAATAAACAAACAGAAACATAATACAAGTAAGGACCGTTATAATGATTTTGTTTACAAATCACCTCCAAATAGTGCTGCCATTCAGTATTGGGTAATTGTATATATCGATCACAAATCTATTATCATTTATAATAGTAACCAGTCACATCACTCTTAAATCATATCTGTAACACACTCATATCATTATCGCATTTGAATTACATTACCAATGAACCCGATTTTAAAAAAGAATTGATGATTTGGTTGTTTAATAATCAATCCGCCTCTCAGTTATGAGCCTTGACGTATTTTTATCATTATAATGAAACCAAAAATGACACAAGTCTCTACTTTTCCATCATATACAGAAAGAGAGGACTCTTCGAAATAAATTTAAGGAAAAAAAGCAAAACGTACAATTATATACCATATATCCATGTATTTTCAGTGAAAAGTATAGAATATATTTATAGTTATGAAAGGGTGTGCATGGACCGTGTGGTTTAGAAAGCGGGAGGAGGGAGGAGCCACTTGGAGCCTTTGATGTAGCCGAGGGCAAGGAAATTGTTAGCTTCGTTTTTGTCAATGTCTTGTGTGTGTGCCACTCTCTTCTCTTTGTGTGATCCTGGTCCCGTGCACATGTATTCTCCATAGAACACCGTCCTATCATTATATATCAATCATTCATCATAATATCAAGAATTGTTATTTTGTGATCGAACTGGGCAAGTTCTGTTCCGACCGCAAAACCCTAAAAAAATTGGATCTATTTAAGACGGTATCTTTAGGACCAGGCGGGATAGTATAGATTGTCTATCGCAATATCTCCATGTGAGGAATCATGAGATTTCAACCTGTTGAGAATCCAGAGGCTCAAAGGCGTCACCTTTACAGAGCATAGACCCCAACAAACCAAGACCTGAAGCAGTTGCTGACATACTACAGAGACTGTAACAGAAAGTAGTACAAAACAGATTATAGAGAGAAAGAGAATGGAGAAGGGAGCACACACAAGACTTAACGAGTTCACGCCAATAACAAGGGTAGCTACATCTCGCCGAGACTCACCTCGGAATCCACTAGAGCACATAGGTTACAAAAGAGATCCACAAACCATCCCAAAACCCTCTTACAAGAGCCTCTCTTGGTTTTCACTCTTTACCTATGTCTACATTGTGTTGTAACTCTCTTAGCTCTCTCTCATGTCTACCTCTAATTTATATATGAGGAGACAACTCCAAAACCCTAGTGCCTTTTAATTCACAAGAAGACAAAGAACCTTATCTCTTGCTTTGTGGTCCCAAAAAACATAACCCAACCATAGTAACTTATGCTAACTATAGTTTGTTCTTGTTTGACCTTTGTTTGACTTGTAAACTCCAACATCAAGTTATCATCTTTACAAATCTCCACCTGAGAACATGATGATCAAGCCAAACAACTTGCACTTCCATCGGAGAGAGAGATCCTTCTTCTAGTTTCTTGGATTCCAGTCACGGTTCCTGAGTATGCTTACTCAGCCTTGATCCTTAGCCGTTTAAACACCATAAACCAGCTTGATCCTTGTTGCATTTAACAGCCCGTTCAATGCACTTCAGCTGTGATTACTCACAATGCTGAACCTGAGCCACCAGCACATCTTCAGCTCACTTAGAGTTGTGAAAACCAGCTTCAATACAATCTTGTATTTAGCTCAACTCTTCTGTGACACTTCCTGACGCATTCAACACTTGAATACCTGATACAACCGCTCAGCAAACTCCATTAACAAGTTCAGAAACCCCTCCAACCTGTTAACTCAACAGAAAACCCCACAAGATTCACCACTTATGACTTCTTCAATCACACAGTATCTTCTACAGCTTCTGTCCAAACCATAGACCTGTTGCAGTGACTGAACAAACAATTATCCATCTGCAGAACCTTGATTCCCTTGCTAGCTTCTAGGATTTCCTCATGCGCATTGAGACCAAAACCCTTTGAATTTACTTGAATCAAATGCAGAAAACTGAACCACCTTTGTTTCAGAACCTGAAACTCTTTTGATTCATCCTTGTAGACAATCTCTGCAGCTTCTTAAGAACCACTGCATAACCTGAGATTACCCTTAAACATGTCTCATAGCAACAAAGCCTTGTGTTATACCTGAGACAATCCTGTACAAACTTTACACATCAATTCTAGAATACTTGATGCACTTCCTGCTGTACCAGCAGCCTGCTACACATGCAGACTCCACTAGACGACTTGAACCTTGCTTCATTCAGTTTCCAGACTTAAACCAAAGCCTTCTTCATCCCTATCATCGCTTAGGGTGGCTCATCCAAGACCGGCTCAAGTATATCCCAGTTCCGACCCCGGTAACCTTGCAATGCACGAACGCATACCCATTCTGCTCGTTCGGGCTCTGTCGATTGTGTGCGGTGATCACTCTTAATCCCTCTCCAACAGCGTGCAATTGCGTGTTCTATGGATCAAATAAATATATAGACGTCTAGGTAAGTGTCAATCATACTCTATATATATGTGTTAAAAAGAGAGAGAAAATTAATAATTAAAAGTGTATACGTACCAAGTACAAGGAAGCTCCTCTTCCGAAAATAAAATCATATGTCCCTTCGATGTAACAATTCTTAAAGAAATGGTTGCCTCTATCGTCGCAAAGTGTGTCTTGAAAACCATAGAATTTGCAGTTGTAGAAAGCAGCTTTATCGCCGTTGATCCTCATAGCTAGAGCTTGTCCTTGTGTACCTGGTTTCGGCATTGGAGCAGTATTCTATAGGAAAAACAAAATCATGTATACAAACACATCAAATTAATTAGTATACAGTTGATCTTTAACAAAATATATTAATTAAGATGAAACAACCTATATATATATATACTTTGATGTTTAGGTTGGCTGCCACAAAATATTGGGCCCAGACGATAAGCGTCGCACTCTCAACGGTTCCGTACTTAGCGGCCGTCCCGTGGAAGGTCAAGTTCGTTTCTGCACCAGGTTTACCCATCAATGTAACGAACGGTCGTCCTACGTCGACTGTGACTTTCTCATTGTAGACACCAGGAGCCAACTTGATGATCACACGCTTTGTGTTCCCTGTTGGAATGCTCTTGATCGCTTCGTTTATTGTCTTAAAATCGCCACCTCCTTCTTGATTCACCTGCATTGAATTTTTTATATTTTTTATTGGAATTAATAATATGCATTGTTTTTGTGTCCAATTCGGTTTAATTGATATGTAACGATACAAGAACCGATCCATCCTATATTTTCTACGTATTGGGAACACACCATAACCAATTAATTCTCAAGTTATTTAAAAATCTTTCGAGCCAAAGAACATGTCAAACCAAACCAAATGATACTCGATTTTTCTTTGTCAGGTTTCTATATTTCAAAAACAAAACAAACAAAAATTGCAAAATCCAAAAACCGTATTCAATAAAGTGACTAAAATCTTACAAATAGGAACATATTTTGATTTACTTACGTTAATGATCTGTGGCGATGCTTCAGCGGCTTCGAGGACGGGGTCGAGTGTGCCTCGTCTCTCGGAATAGGGTTGAACATTGGCCTTGAACCATGGCTCGACTTGAGCTTTGTCTGCGGGAATCGGAGTTATATCGTCGGCTAGAACCAGCGGTGAGGCAAAAACAACAAGAAATGCAATCATGAACAGAGAAATGTAACCCATATTTTTTTTTTTATTATTTTTAAGATAAAAAGGAAAACAAAAATTGTGTTATTAAATGGAAGAGGTGAAAAAGACTTTTTATTTACTTTTCGGGATCGTCGATTTCTGACCGGAAAATTCTCTTTTTTACTAATCGCGTTGGTGGTTTATATTCCTTGAAGCATTTTTTAATATTTAATTTTTACAAACAGTCATTTCTCATGCACTTGGTGTTCGATTAATTAATTTTGAAATCAAGTAGCTTGTTGTTGATTGATCAATATTCTCTCGGTTTCATTTTATAATTTTTTTTAGCTAAAAGCGCACGTATTAAAATATTATATTTCTTTACAAAAAATCATTTAATATTTTAATTTAAAATAATTCAACCAATCATAAAAAATATTACAAAATATAATGGTCACAAAGTATTAAATATGTTTAAATTTTGCATAGAAACTTGCAAAACATCTTCTTTTTTTTGCCATATGATATATATATTTTTTTGCATAGAAAATATTTTTTTTTTGCCATCTGAAACTTGCAAAATATTAAATATATTTAAATTTTGTATAGAAATATATATATTTGTTTTTGCCATCTATTTGATATATCATGGTTTTTACCTCGTTTAAGCCGTGATATAAGTCCGTTTTATCGAGTCTTTATTCTATTATAGTCTTTTAGAGTCTTTTACAGGTTTTAGCACATTTGGAGTATTCTTGGAGATATTGGAGTTTTATGAAGCATTATGGTGCGAAACTGAAGTCTGGTGACTAAGTGCCCGATCAAAGCGTCAAGTATCGATCGATACCCCCTGGTATCGATCGACACCCATCGGAGCAGATTACAAGTCGCGACTTAATGAAGTTTTGGATAATTGCAGAACTTGCCCATAAGACTTTGATATTTACAAGAATACCTCAATTCGTGTTTAGACTACTTAATTAGGTTTTACAGCCATTTTCATGGTTATGCTTATTTTTACTTTGGTTTTGAGAGAGAACTTTTGAGGGGAGACAAGTCTGAAACTTTGTTCGTCCGAGAGAAGATTTCGAACCCCTGTTTTACTCTACTCTTATTTATTCTATTTGATGATTTATTCAGTTATGTTGATTGTTTCATTCTCCATGTCTGAGTAGATCCCTTGTTAGGTTCAGGGTTCTCAATAGGGTTTTCTCTGAATGTTAGGTTGATTTATTATTAGGATTCATATCCGAATTAGTTCTTCACCATAGGTTGTTTGCAAAACTAATTCTAAATTGATCACATAGAACTTAGATCTTAGGATAATTGGTTAGGCGCAAGAGTGCGATTAATTACCTGACAGAACCTAGGGTGAGAAAAACACTATTCGCAAAGAGATTTGGTTTAGATGTTTTGTAAACAAATCAAACTTGAAAATAAAAGCTGTTTTAGAGTTTAGGATTCGCAAAGAGATTTGGAATTCCTAGGATTTAGACTTAGATAATTCTCGCAACGAGAGTTGGTTAATTATATCATAGTGATTTGAGTTCAAGAACCGCGCTAAATCCGAATCCTGTTAATTAGTTCATCTGCATTCAGTGATTCCCTGAGAAATCCCCTGAACATAGCCTTTATCCAATTGATTTCACAACCGTTTAGTTTGCATTCTGTTTTCAATACCATTGATTGCTTAGCGTGATTCTCACATATATAATCTATTGTGTGTTTCTGTGAGTCCTTGTGTTTGACCCCTAACTATACTACGACAACTGCTTTAGTATCTAATAGGGTATTAATTTGAGCATATCACTATTTAAAACAGAAATATTTTTGGAATCTATTTTCAAACGTCTCTTATTTTTTTTAAAAAAAAATTGAACATGTTGCCAAACATATATTAAACCTGTTGCCAAACATTTATTAAATTTAAAAATTACAAATTAAACATATTTGAATCAATAACATTTAAATTAGTTATTATGTCTCATTTAATATTTTATATATTACAAAAACCTTTATCCCATTAAAAATCTATTTATCTATTACAAATCATGAGAACAATTAGATAAACGATTTTACAAGCAAACAATTCTACTTGCAAAAAACATCTAATATAATAAAATAAATAAAAAATCATAAAACATCTTATAGAATGGAAAGAAAGAGTATCATCTATTTACTCTTATTCTCTTCACATAACTAATGTCTATATCATTCAGTAACAATTAATAATCAAAGATCAAAAGCACGAATACAAATCATGTTAATTAATCAAATATAATTTCATGTAAGAGGAATTACATAATTGCTGAAACTGCACCGTTTAAGAAACCTCGAGATTTCCTTAGGCTCATGAAAATGTACAAGTTTGTTTATTGCGGTTAGCTGCTTCATAGCTTTCACATAACCAGAG
This sequence comes from Eutrema japonicum, assembly GCA_030161315.1. Taxonomy (NCBI): domain Eukaryota; kingdom Viridiplantae; phylum Streptophyta; class Magnoliopsida; order Brassicales; family Brassicaceae; genus Eutrema; species Eutrema japonicum. The sequence continues at coordinate 53,730,892 of BSQW01000005.1, read as the reverse complement.
TGGAACATTACCAGTTAGTCTTTAGCAACAAAAAAAACATTACCATCCCGCTAGGTCTGGATCAGCCTTTAATATTTTTATTCGTCCTAATTGTCACTCGATCCTACAACATCTTAGATTATTCCAGGGTACAGTTTTCCGAGGGACGTATAAAGACGATATTCCATCTTTACATCCTTTGTATAATTGATGTTTAAACGCATCTAACATATCAAAAAAATTTCATGCTTCTAAATTTGATTCATCTATTATGTTACATACTCAACATGATACAATGCTATGTTTTCACGAAACGCACCATTCACTATCTGAACAATACCTACGTTTACATATATTTCCGGTGTTGGTTCTTCTAACCTACCCGAAGTATTATCAAACCTATTCGAATTGTTACAATAATAATGCAAAATCGAATCAGTTTCTCCGTGTGTATACCAAATCTTGTAACCAGAAAATCGGTCTGGAATTTTTGACGGACATGAACCCTCGGAAATTCATCGGAAGTTTCCGACGATCTTTGATCTGTCGGAAGTTTCCGACGATCTTTGATCTGTCGGAAATTTTTGTCGGATCAAAGATTGTCATAAATGACTATTTTTTTGTAGTGTTATTGTAATGAAACCAAAATTACACAAGTCTCAACTAATAAGAAGAGAGGACTCTTGGTAAAAGAATTCAAAGAAAATAACCAAAAATAAAAGACGATGTGGTTATGGGCCAAGGCCCATACATCCCCAGGTCCGGGATCAGATCATTTTATATAGTCTCGTCCCAAGCGTCACTCAATCCTTCAACTTCTAGACTTTACCCTAATATTAAAGCGTTTACCAAGCGGGAGGTGGGAGAAGCCACTTGGATCCTTGGATGTAGCCGAGGGAAAGGAAACGTTTAGCTTCAGTGGCGTCAATGTCTTGTGTGAATGGAACTCTCTTGGCTTTGTGTGATCCTGGTCCCGAGCACTTGTACTCTCCGTAGAACACGGTCCTGTCAAAAGAAAAAAAAAATCCATTAGTTTATCAAAAAAAAAAAAAAATCCATTATAGATCGAACCGGCAAGCGAGAAACCATCCATTATGGTAACATTTGATATATGTAAAGTGAGAGAATTGGAGTTACATACTTGTCATGTGCGGGCGTCTTGTTTTCTTGCCATCCGGTTGGATTAACGACGCTGGTCATCTTGGTGTAGGCGTAGACAACCTTAGGGTGGCTCATCCATGCCCTACCCAAATAGATTCCGCCACCGGTTCCAGTCACCTTGCAGTGAACGAACGCGTATCCGCTCTTCTCTTCTGCGCTCTTTCCCGCGTGCGCTGCAATCACTCTAATTCCATCTCCCACCACGTGCAATCGTGTTCCCTTATGGAATCCAACACATGCATTAGACTTTTACGTATATGCTATTAAGAATGCTATAATTCGATGGGATAATATATTACAAGGTACCAAGTACATAGAGGTTCCACTTCCGAAGATGAAATCGAATGTCCCTTGGATGTAACAATTCTTGAAGAAATGGTTTCCGGTATCGTCACAGACTGTGTCTTGGAAACCGTAGAATTTACAGTTGTAGAAAGCGGCCTTGTTTCCGGAGATTCTCATAGACAAGGCTTGTGCTCCCTTTGTTTTACCATCCGGCTTCGGCGCTGTATTCTTAACGACGATGTTGACGGCCATGAAATAGTCGGATAAGATGATGAGGGAGGCGCTATCTACGGTTCCATACTCGGCGGCAGTACCGTCGAAGGAGATAACGGGCTTGGCTTTACGCTGTCCCATCAATGTAATGAAGGGTTTGTTTCTGTCGATAGTGACCTTCTCTTTGTACTCACCAGGAGCCATCTTTATTATCACACGCTTTTTGTTTCCTGCTGGTATGCTCTTTAGTGCATTCGTTAGTGTTTTGAATCCACTACCTCCCTTTGGATTCACCTGCAATGTATGTATTTTCCATAGATCATATATATAGTTAAGCTTTAAATTAATAATAAATATTGCTAGGTTTCGTTTCATACGGTGATGACACGTGGTGCAGCCTCCGCAGCTACGAGAGCTGGATCTAAAGTGCCTTTACGCGAAGCTAAAGGACCGACGTTGGTCTTGAACCACTGCCCCACTTTCCGTTTGTCCGCAGGAATTGGTGTTGCATCATCTCCCAACACCATCGGTGAAACAAACACCACGAGCAGGGCTAATAATAATATGGACACATTTGTGTATCCCATTTTTTTTTTTTTTTTTAAATAAAAAGTTTTTTTTTTTATTGTTCCATTTTATTTTTTTTTTTTTTTCTGGATGATTTTATGGGAAGATGGCAATGGGGTATATATATATTTTTTTTTTCGTTTGCTATTATTGTTTGTGGTTATCCATTTTTTTATATCACGCTATAATTTCCCTAGGAATATCTTTACTTTTTCAACTTTACTTATTCTAAACATTCAAAGGTTGACAAAGAAAAAAACATTCAAATGTTGATAATGATAATTAAAAAAACAAATTATATCCACCCGAATATCTTTTTTTTTCAGCTAAACCAAAAAATAAACCTCAAACTCCACTCTGTGTTAGCTTCATCTATTTTTTTTCTTCAAATATTGTAGTTTCCGTTTTATTATATGAATAACTTTCATTTATTATAATTATAATTTTTTGCCCAACAGTTTATTTTCTTTGTAAACAACACTAGAGTTAGCAATACAGACGCGAAGGGCAAATTTGTCATTTTTTCAAAGCAGCGTAATTTTTCAGGAGCTAAGGGAGGACTCAACCTGGCTCCACAGTGTCTCAGCATAAGCCTTCTCCTCTTGCTTCTCCTCCTCTGCAGCAAACTCTTCTCTTCCTTCAGCTTCATCTTCTTCTTCTTCTTCTTCCTCTTCTTCTACTTCTTCCTCAACCTCAGTTTCTCCACAGAAACTTCTAGAGCCTTCCCTAACCTCAGCAAAAGCTTCCCTCATAGCCAAGCCTGTAGCCGGTCTATCACTCCGTCCATATTTTGGAGCCGGTACAACAAACGGCAACTCAATATCATCGATCTTAGACCCGTCCCATGAGTCCATTTCTTCATGAGGTGGAGGGAAAACAAAGACAATCCCGAGCTCGTAGTTGCATACACGAAGTTTATTGACCGATCTGATGGCATTGTGGGACTGGTCCTGATTGTTCCTGGAGGATCTCGAAATGGTCTGTCCCCATGCAGCTGCACTGAAATTATGTGAGCCGCAGTAAACCCAACCAAACGAAGAAAATCGTGAACCTCTTGTGGAAGTGAAGCGTCTCCTAGCCACCTGTTCATAGTATACAAGGACATTGTACTACTGTGTTAAGTACCGTTTTTGCCAACTCTCAAGTCTTTTTAGTGTCACACACACATTTCTCTTTTGTTCTTACCTTGATATGCATTGGGTGCCCGAGTCTGTCCTGCGGATTAGGAACTGCATCATGAAGCACGTTGTTATGTCTCAACTTTTGCCAGGTTTTCTGCACATGACAGTCAAAAAGACAAGTTTTGAGATTCATATTTTTCCATCACCTTATTATATCATTCCAAAGCAATCTTTTTTCTTTTCTTCCTGGACAGAGGCTTTGGGCATAAAATATGCAAATACCTCAGAGAAGCAAAGCAGACGTTTTGAAGACAAGACACCATGATGGCCATTTTTGACTCTGTCAATGGTAGGGAAGATGATTTTAATGGAAGGAGCTTCCCGTTCTTCCCTAGCACTCCAACATCCCCACTGATCAAGAACATGGGCCAAACGTTTCATGCACAAAACTTTGTGGTGGCAACTTTTAAGGGTGCTTCAAAACAAAGCAGTACCTCTGGATCAGATTCCTGGGAGTCAAAATGCTGTAACGCTTTTTTACCTGCTGCTGATGAAAAATCAGCTTGAAATCTTGCAGTTGCTGAGCCTCCAATCGAGGATGCACCTATGATAAGAAAAACAAACGGTTAACTTAATAACCTGCCGTATTACTGTTAAGGTCTTTATCTACCATAACTATTAAAAATGAACTTACTATAGACGAATTCCGATTCCTGAGATTCAGGCCACTTGTAACGGCCTAACACCTTTTGAGGAACAATACAGAGGATCTCATAGTTAAAGGCTGATACACTATCGTTAAAAATCAAGGGTTTGAAAGCACTATTCGTTTGTTCTTATTAGCCATCAAATTTACCTCTTGTAGCCTCCAAATGCCAGTACATCTCTGAAGTGAAGCGATCAAAGAGCACAGCGCAACAACATGGTGAGGTTGAATCAACTTTGACATATCTGACATGGACACTCCCTGCAAAAGTCAAGAGATATAATCCGATGTGTCCACATCCTATTTATACAAAGTATCTCATTAACATATAATTAAAGTACCATGCCTGTAATACATGAAGCATCAGTTGCACCTTCTGGTTGCTCCTACAAGATGCAGCTGCAAGGACTTCCTCCCGATACACATATCCAACAAATTTAAAGAACCAAATATCCCACAAAGGAGAAACCCATTTTGCAATATTCCGTGGCAAAAAGCCTAGTTGGACAAACTCTGTCACAAAGCAATTTGTATAAGTCACAGAATGAAAATTCATGTCAAGAACATTACCATCTATTATACATGAAACTATTTACCGTCTTTCGAATCATCATCAGGGTTAGGAACAAGGACGCTTACAGCATTCACGTCAGCAGGCACATTGGTGTTTCTTCTCAAAACAAGTTCCAACATTCCAAGAGAATTTTCTCGGGTTCTGCTGATGTATGAAGCCAGTCGTTTCAGTTGTGTTCCTGTAGAATCATTGGCAGAACGAAAAAGGTAACTCAGGCCAACAACAGATGCTTCAACAGATCCCAGGTATTCTTCTTTGAAAGACTGCAACAAGAATCATACGATTAGTCAAGAAAGGGATGCATAAAACGTTCAATATTCTTTAAAATCGGCTAAAAGTGATCCAATAAAAAGTGACGTCAAGATATTGATTCTACTCAGAGAATCCATACACAAAAGATGAAAGATGATACTACTCACAATATTTGAGCGAGCAGATTCTATAAGATAAGACGGCCTATGAGAATGAATTCCAGGCACTGAAGCCACAAGGTGGCCTGCTGAGTGTTCAAAGTTGTACTTTGTGAACTCGAGAATCCAGTGGGCTTGACTTGGAACATCAGCCAAAAGAGAGGCAGCAAATCCAGCCAGCTGAGCACTAAAATCTGACCTTAAACCACGATTGGTTTCCTTTTCACAATGGCCGAAAAGGGATAAGAAATCAGGGTTTGCTCTTCGTGGAAAATCTTGCCACCAGACTGTGTTGGTCACATCATTCCACTGGAATTATAAATCTCCATTAGAAAATGAAATATGATAAAACTCTCTGAATATACCTGAAACCTCACAGCCAATGTGATGCGCAAGACTCATCTATGGTTCATTTCATTACTTTCAACTTAGGCCTACACTCTTACCTGTCTTGCTACTAAGTTTGCAGACGTAATAATTACACGAATACTATCTTCTCTTTGCAAAATAAACAGCTTGGGGTGATGACAAGCAATGCCGCGGTTCTTGCGGTCTTTCCCAAATGCAATTTCCTCAGGAAATGGTGGAAACCTAAGACAAGATGAAAACTCGTTAGAATATAACCATGAATCAATTCCTTTTAAAGGGAATATGATCAGGTATTACGTACACCACAGCTACATTTGGGTAATTTGGCAAAGGAGCAGCAGTTCTTGCATCAGGGCTTGAGCTCCAACATCTTTCAGCATGGTGACATGCAACAGTCACAGGCAAATGACTAGGTATCTCACAACAAGTAAGAAACCTGCTGAGACAACTTTGTCAAACTCTTGAACAAGCATGGGAAACAAATGAGGATATAGTATCCATTTTTTCTGTTTAGACTACTAGGGAAAATAATAGAAATAAAAACTTTTTTGAAATACCATAAGATATCGCTTGTAAATGTTGCAATGAAGATTTGTGAAATGCTTTCCACAGGGTAAAGAAGTTCTGGCAAGGAAACCACCCGTTGACAACCAGTTGAGTTTTTTTCAAAATACTGAAGACGATTTAGATAAAAGTTCTTCCCAGGTGTTTCGAGAGAACTTCCATAACTTTTCTCCTCACCGATGCAACTAATATCGGGAGTGTTTTCCTTTTCCCCATCAAAAGGAAGCATAGTCCTAGTCTTATCATTGACAGAGATACAAGCAGCACCATAATCTTCTACTTCGCTAACCAAGTTTGAGACACCAAAACTTGTACCTATAGGTAATTTTGGACTTGGCCGTGCATCCCTCACCCCTAAACCGGACAAAGCATGACCCAAGTCATGATTTGTCTCGGCACTCTTGACTTCTCTATTATCGGCCACTATACCTACTTTTGACCTTAACAGTTTGGTTGTACAACAGGATAGGCAAACCTTTCCAGAATCTGATATGATAGATAACCTTAGGCAAGATAGAGGATCATCGCTGCTCAAAATATGTCTACAATAGCTTACAAGATAATTCAACCTCTCAATAACACCAACAGATTTAGGTGGATAAAACCCAGAAACAAGAGAATCAACTTCGTTTTCCATCAGAGCAAAAACCCTTTTGCTTCTCTTCCCACTGGAATGTCCTGAAGAGACCGGTGCTCCAATCATTCGACATCTATCTTCAGAAATTGAGGTATCTCTTCCAGAATCAATCTCCTGAACGACAAACCCAACTCGACCATGTTTATAGCACAATCCTTCCTTCCCGCAAACAAACAATACCTCATCGCCAGTTGAAATCTCCTGAAGTTTGGCTTTACTAACCCTAACACGATTAACATACACCCCATTCAAAGAAACCCTATATTTGAAACTTGCCAAATCCTTGTTTTCCTTGTGCAGCTCATCAACGCTAACCAATCTTTTCCTAAGCTCATCAAAAGCTTGACTAAAACTACCTGAAGGCAAGAGAATCACGCCATCAAAAATGTAAAGTTTGCTACTTTGGCTATCAAATAGAATCTGACAGTGCTTTCTACTGATACCGACATGATCAAGGAAAAAATCGCACAACCCATTACTTCTTCGACCTATAGTGTACGGACGATCTGATTCAACGTGAACTGAGTCTACGGGCAAACCAGAAGACCCAGAAATCAAAGGTGTGCCGATATTGTGGATACGAATCAAAACCTTCCCGCTATGTCTTCTTTTCATATCACAGAAAATTAACGAAGAAACCCTAAAAAAAAATGAGGAAGAGGAAAGGAGAGAAAGCAAAACTCTTTCCCCAAACTGATTTTCGCTTTCTGGGATTTTCCCTCCCAAATCGATGCGCTTTGGTACTGTCTCGCTTTCTGTTTGGACGACAGGATAAAACTCCCCTTCGCCTGAATAGTATATAACTTTCCCGCTTTAACACAGCTGTTAATTAAATTCTCTTACCTTCAAAATATATGGTAAATTATTATTTATATAAAAAAAAGTTGTCAATGTAAATAATTGTGATCCAGGGTTTCAAATGCCAATTATGATATTATTAGGATGTAATTACGTGATAATTCTCTGACTAACTTTTTCATATATTTTTAAAAAAGTCAAACTCAAGATTCTATAACATATTCTTTATATACAGATAATTTTTACAAGTATAGTTGGTGAATAGAAAATTCTATGCTTCTTAAACTGGTGGGTTGGATAAATATAATCAATTTTTTTTTTTTTACCGTCTGAAATCTTTTTTTTTTATTACAGATTATAAAAATTATTACAAGAACAATGTTTCAACTAACAATAGATCTGTTCCACAAGAATCAACATAAAAAAAAAAATTTATAAGCTTGTCTCCATTAATGAAATATATTAATGTATTGACGATAAAACAAATGTAGGATTAATTAACTATATATATTCAAAATAAAATAAAAAAATGATTTGGATTTCGATGTTCGATAATGTAACGTGAGCTATATAGTATATGACGATAAAACAAATTAAAATTAGAATATGCTGACCATAACTTATAATAAGTCTCATATTGGACGTGGCCCTGTAATGCGCGGGAGATTTGACCAGGAAGAAAGTACCAACAAATCTCATAGAAAATTTCTAACCAACCCCTACACAACAAACAACAATTTAAAAAGACAATCAAAAAGTCTCATTTCATGCTAATTTGAAATTTTCTTAATTAGTAAAGATTCAAACTTAAGTGTATTGAATAATCCCGGCTAGTTAGTTAGTGTATGCTTTTGGTATTCCAGATTAATTATAATAATCATTTAAAAGTTGGTTTTCAACATTTCAAAATTCTTGTTCTTCATTTCATCTTCTTCAGATGCACACAGCAAGAGGTTGAAGAAAGATTGAGGAATCGAAGTGAAATGCAGAAGCTAGGGTTCGAAAACGCGAGATGCTACTACCCAAGCGGCACAGAGACGCCGTACAGAGGACAGTCGTCGGCGATTATCGAGAACACGGCGTCGACGAGCAACTATTATGAGGAAGATCAACCGTATGTGGAGATTACACTCGATATCCACGATGATTCCGTCTCCGTGTACGGCTTGAAGTCACCGGACCATACCGGCGCCGGATCGAAATACGAGGATCCAGGGAAATCGCTTCTGAGGCCAGGCCGTCCGGGGAAGAGTAACTCGGTATTGAAACGCATAGCGTCGTCGGTCTCCACTGAGCTGAAACGAGTTGCTTCTTCCATTTCTTCGTCGTCGGCGAGAAAACCACCACGTCCGCCTCTGGCTCGGTTCCGCCGTTCGAAATCTAGGGCAGAGCTAGCGTTCAAGGGTCTCAAATTCATCACCAAGACTGATGGCGTCACTGGTTGGCCTGGGGTTGAGAAACGGTTCCATGAGATTACCGAGGAGGCTAGCCACGGATTGTTGCACCGTTCCAGATTCGGTGAATGCATAGGTTCGCAGAAGCCACTTTCAATCAATCGATTTTCAAAGTCAAATATATTTTGAAGGTGATTTTTGCTGCAGGGATGAATTCGAAGGAGTTTGCGTTGGCATTGTTCGACGCTCTAGGAAGGAGAGAAAACGTAAGTGGAGATTCAATAAGCAAGAAGCAGCTTCAAGAGTTTTGGAAGCAGATCACTGATCAGGATTTTGATTCTAGGCTACGAACTTTCTTCGCAATGTAATGTTTCAATTCCTTTATATGTTAATATCCGACTTGAACTTTCAATCTCATATTTTAAGTATGCTATGAATTGCAGGGTGGATAGAGATGGGGATGGGCGGTTGAATGAAGGCGAAGTAAGAGAGGTAGAATTTGTTTTTTTTATATAGTGATGTCTCGAGCTCTCTGTGATCTTCATAAGTAGATTTCCCTCTTCATGTACTACAGATTATAAGTCTAAGTGCTTCTGCAAACGAACTGGATAACATTCGGAGACAGGCCGATGAATATGCTGCTTTGATTATGGAAACACTAGATCCCTATCATTATGGGTACATCATGGTATGTGAATGAGGTTCGTTTTAGCTTATCTTATTTAGCTAGACAAGTTTGGCTCTTGTGAATGTTTTTTGATGTGTTTGGAGGCACTTGCTACAATGCCTAACAGATAGAGAATCTCGAGGTGCTGCTGTTGCAAGCGCCAATGGAGGATATAAGAGATGGGGAGAGTAAGAAGCTGAGCAAGATGTTAAGTCAGAAGCTCAAGGTATCGCAGAGTAGGAATCTCGGGGGGCGTTTTTACAGGGGGGTGAAGTATTCTGTGTTGGATAATTGGAAGAGAGTGTGGGTGATGGCTCTATGGATAGGTGTTATGGCCGGGCTGTTCGCGTGGAAGTTCTTACAGTATAGGAAGAGATCTGCTTACCAAGTTATGGGGGTTTGTGTTTGTGTAGCTAAAGGAGCTGCAGAGACCCTTAAACTAAACATGGCTATGATTTTGTTACCAGTTTGTAGGAACACCATCACTTGGCTCCGGACCAAAACCAAGTTAAGTGCTGTTGTTCCTTTCGATGACAGCCTCAATTTTCACAAGGTAATGTTAAGCTTTGTGGAGAATAAATTAGAACGGTTTTATATGAATGCTTATGATTGAACCTTACACAGGTTATAGCAATAGGAATTTCAGTTGGAGTTGTAATCCATGCCACATCTCACTTAGCCTGCGATTTCCCCCGGCTGATTGCTGCAAATGAAGAGACGTATAAGCCAATGGTGAAGTATTTTGGGGATCAGACAAAAAGATATATGGACTTTGTGGAGTCGGTGGAAGGAGTTACGGGGATTGCAATGGTTATACTAATGACTATAGCCTTCACATTGGCTACGCCGTGGTTCAGACGTAATAAGCTCAATCTTCCTGGACCACTGAAGAAAATAACCGGCTTCAACGCCTTCTGGTACTCTCACCACTTGTTTGTTATCGTCTACTCGCTGCTCGTTGTTCACGGATACTATCTCTACCTCACCAAGACATGGTACAAGAAAACGGTTAGTAACTTATCAACCACTAGACTCAATACAAAGTTGTAACAGATGCATTATGGACTCTGATTTCGGTTTTCATGTGATTTAATAGACATGGATGTATTTGATGGTACCAGTGGTTCTTTACTTGTCTGAAAGGCTGATTCGTGCGTTCAGGTCAGGCATCGAGGCTGTTTCGATACTAAAGGTGGATTCTATAAACATTTATCTATTGAAATATCCAAGAACAGGGAGGAGGAATATGCATATTCATCTCTATTAGTTATTAGTTACCTTAATTCTTCAACAGGTTGCTGTGTTACCAGGGAATGTCTTGTCGCTTCAAATGTCAAGACCAAACAACTTCAGATACAGAAGCGGACAATACATGTATATTAACTGTTCTGAAGTTTCTTCATTAGAATGGTAACAGGAAAAGCTATCATATTATCTGAGAGACATTTATATGAAAACAAGCTGAAAAGTGGTTTGCATATAAACAGGCATCCATTCTCAATTACCTCGGCTCCAGGAGATGATTACCTCAGTGTCCACATAAGAGTTCTAGGAGACTGGACTAAGCAATTAAGACTATTATTCTCTGAGGTACTTAACTCCATCTATTTCCCTTTGAACTCAAAATATTAATTGAGCCTAGTATGTAATTCCTTTGTGTGTACCTGATCCTCAGGTGTGTAAGCCACGCCTTCCTGATGAAAACAGACTGAAGAGAGCCGACTTGAGCCCCCTTAATAACATCCCTAAGTAAGTCTAGTCAACAGCTGTCCATCAGTTAGCATTTAGTGGGTACTGAATACATAAGATGATTTCGAAATGAGACTAAACTGCTTTAACTTTGGAACTGTGATCCCTTAGCTTTCCAAGAATCCTAATCGACGGTCCATATGGAGCACCAGCACAAGACTACAAGAATTTCGAAGTTGTTCTACTCGTGGGTCTAGGAATCGGAGCTACTCCAATGATCAGCATTGTCAAGGACATAATCAATAACTTAAAAGGCAATGGAGAAGAAGAAGGAAGAGGCAGTAACCGAAGACAGTCACCGAACCACAACATGGTCACACCTCCTCTTTCTCCAGCAAGAAAAAGTGAGATGTTCAGAACCAAGAGAGCTTACTTCTACTGGGTCACAAGAGAGCAAGGGTCGTTTGACTGGTTCAAGAACGTGATGGACGAAGTGGCCATTACAGACCGCAACAAGGTCATTGAGCTGCATAATTACTGTACCAGCGTCTACGAGGAAGGAGATGCGAGGTCTGCACTGATCACGATGCTCCAGTCGCTGAACCACGCGAAGCACGGAGTTGACGTCGTGTCAGGGACACGTGTCATGTCCCATTTCGCTAGGCCAAACTGGAGAAGCGTTTACAAAAGGATCGCTGTGAAGCATCCCAAGACTAGAGTCGGTGAGTTTCTGACTAGCAAACAACCACTCTCATCTATTTATGATTATGAATGCAGATTATGTGAATGTTTGATAAATTTGGCAGGAGTGTTTTATTGCGGAGCAGCTGGATTAGTGAAAGAGCTACGACACTTAGCACTGGATTTCTCTCATAAAACTTCCACCAAGTTCTGTTTCCATAAAGAAAATTTCTAAAACATTACGTGTGGAGATATAACAAGGCTCTAAAAAATGATTATTGAGTCATTGGCTTCATGGTTGTAAAACTTTGTATATAAACTGTACATATAATGTGATTCAATACAGTTTTGGTTCTTGTACAAAAAGAAAAACTACCAAATTCAAGCATCAATCATGTTTGTCTCGTTCAACGCAACTGCAGAACACTATTACCTTTTCTCCGAACTTCAAGTCTCTTCGAGATGGGATATTAACACGTGTTACACCTCTCTTATACGCTGTCTCAGCTCAAAAACAAAATGTATTATTAACTTTCTTTTTCCACTCACTAGTCACTACCATATGTACTGGATTCTCTAGAAAAGCAGAGGAAAAACAGAGTCTTACCCTGAAAGCTCACTTATGCTTCCTTTTCAGCCTCTGAAAGCTGGGTTTCATGAGCTGGCTTGATGAAACAGTTTGGTGGTTGGAAAACTGACTAGTCTGAAAAGGAATCAGAGGCTTCTTCTGAGACAAGACAGAGATATCCGGTGAGGTTGGACTACCTATGACTAGTACGCTTGGTGATCCAACTTTTCCTCTCATCTTTCTCGGAGCTTCAAGTCTTTCCAATATCATCGACGTTTTCATATCGGCCTGCTTGTTGTTAGGCGACAGAAATTGGCGGTTTATATCTGGTTTGGGTGTAGTTAAAACCGGAGAAGAAGACTTCATGAGAACCTCAGTGACTACTAGTTGTTCCCATTCTTTAGTAATCGAAGCTGTTGCTTTGTCTTCTTCATTAGTTCTCTGGATTGCCTGACGTGATTCTTCTTCTATGGATGGGGTTATTATGTTTTGAAATGTCTGTGCCGTTGGAATTACAGAATCTGAAACTACTGAGCTCACTTCACATGCTGCGTCTTTTGTACTTGAATGTAATGAACTTCAAGAAACAAGAAAAAAAAAAAGTTAGATGGTTTTAATATTATTGCTGGGATGTTGCTAATGAAGAAGATTAAATAAAGGAGGAGAATAATCACCCAAATTGAAGGCTTTCTTTCACAATGAGGTTCAGTTTTTGGTGGAAGCCTCTGTTGTGGGTCAGAGGATTGTAGTCTGTTGATTCAATCTGCTAACATAGCAGAAAGAAAAGACAAGTTAAAACTCTATATAGTGTAACTAAATATGAATACCAACAGATTGAAATGAAATCGACCTCCAACAAAGCGCCTTTGACAGAAATCTCGATTTCTCTAGGAATAGAGGACTCGGCAAACTGACTGGCACTGGAGGAAATAGGCAGGACTTCCTCTGACCCTGCCAATCTCTGCAAACAGTTTTGCCTGTTAAACTACGAAACTGCAGAAAGTCAAGGCGTAACACAAATTTGTTATATCATAAGGAGGATGCTATTCAGAATGATACTGTTATTTAATCAAGGAAGAGAGTCGCAGTAATGAATTTTTACCCTCAGAAGCATTGGACCGTTTTCTGACGGTTGAAGAATGTAATAACAATGAAATTCCACGACTTTCATGGTGACTAGATTGAAGTTTGAAGAGCAAATTAACCCTTGGTCCATTGAATATAGTGCACCACATAGTCCCTGAAAAACTGCATTTCTAGCCGCTTAGGAAAACTATGGGATAATACTGAAATGTGGATTTTTTAGGGAAACAGTCTGCTTACTCTGAGTGTTCAGATCTGGTTGATCCATTTCTTCTGAAGAAGCTTCCGTTTCATGACAAGTCGAAGGGCTTACAATGTAAGGCCTCCCAAGTATTAGGCCTACGTCAAAGTATACTTGAATCAAGTTCTTTATTTTCGAGTAAAGAAACGAAGTTAAAAAGATGAGAGCGCACTGGAAAGAATATTACTTTCGAGTAGCTAAAAGCGTTACCTTCATTGACAGAAGTTAGATTAGTCCTCTCAATGACAGTGAAATCAATCTGGGAAGAAATTGGATGAAGTTGCTGGAGGCTATGGATTGAAGGCAAAAACAGAACAGTTCTCTCACCAACTTTCACAGAATTTTCAATCACATCATGCTTTCCAAGATCATGATTGGTTACAGAGCATTGCAGCTTCTCTGCAGTGAATTCCACTGAATCTCGTAATGGGATGCCGTGGCACGTGCATGTCTGTAAACAGCAACAAAGAGGATGAAAAAACTGTAGTCGACAAAGCATTAAGCTGAAGTGACTTATGAAACCTACAATATGAACATATGCAATATCCGCCTAAGGATGTTAAGTGCAAGCTTATTGGGAGATAAAAGATTCAAGTTTAGGGGTATGGCTCAGTACTCGACAAGGGCTAAATCCGTCGACAATCTGATTCACTGCTGCAGTGAAATTGCAGAAGATCTTGTTCACTGAGCCAACAAGGTTACGTTTGAAGTTAAATTGGGCCTGCAGTGATTCTCCAGTGTCATCCTGTAGATCCTGCAGCCATCTCTTCTCAAGGCCATGAAGTGATTTTCCATCTGAATGCATAGAATGGATCAGTATCCTATCTCCGGAAATGTTTAGGAACTATTCTTGCGTTGCCTCATGCTGGATTCCAAACTTCTTTACAGATAATAGATTAAAGAGTTAAACTAGCCTGGAAATCTTATGCGAGGCAAAGGAAAACTACTCCAAAGAACCATACACCAAAATCTGACACTGTTTGTGAAATAAATTAATGAGAAGCAGCCAGTTATTTGGAACCTACCAGGGATGCAGGTTTGAAATGAACAATTGTCAAGATCCGACAGACATCTGAGAAATCTATTAATTTTCTCCTGCGTATAGCTCATATGGCTTGCTCTCTTCTCAAGCAAAAGAAACTCAACCGACACACATTTATCTGCTGCAGCCTGAAGGAAAAAGACTTAGCACTGAGAAAAACAAGCAACTAACAAATACTAGTATTTGGCTGACCATAAGAGTGCTTTTCGCTTCCGAATCCATATTTTCAGGGAAGCTTGAACTCAGCACGATAACTTTCCTCATGATGTCTCTACCTCCCCATGAGTATATAGCTCGATCACACAGAACACTTGATAGCTTAAGATCTACGAACAAATCATGGCTATGGTTAACGAGCGGCATATTAATCAGGAAGCTATAAAGAAATAGATAGGAAGAGAGAGACCTCTGCAAGATATGGCTCCCGATTCATCGATCTCCGGTACAAACGCATCCAAAGGCAAGCTGTTAACAGCATGATGGAAGTCGCGAAGACAGAAGTTTCCACTGGGAGTGTACGCGATTTCCAACTGCTAGATCCATCGAAACGTAAACAACCACCACACAATCACCGAAATTATAAGGAAACAACGATCGATGCCGAGCATAACCTGATCGTTTCTGGAAATCCTATCTTTCAGGATATAACACAAACCGATCCGATCGGTGAGAGAATCAACCGGAGACGAAATGGCGAGTAAATTGGCGAGATTCAGAAACGACTACAAAATTCGCAGCAGAAATCAAATTCGATCCGCAGAATCGAGCATCAGAACTCGAAGCAACAATCAATTTCGATCAACAGATATATTGAGCGATCTACGAACAAATATATTCTACTGACAATGAAAATAATCTTCGCGAAAGAGACCTGCTTAAGATCTCCGATCAGAGAAGGAGAGATACTCCGAAGATCCAAGACGAAACATATTAGCACCATTCTCAGTCAATCTTCGTGCTCTTCTTCTTCCACGATACGCGCGAGACGGGAATTTGAAATGGGAAAGCAGAGCAGAGTGATTTAAGTGGAAGACGATTTCATTTCACTCCCTAAACTTGTAGTAATATTCGGGATTTCACGGGAAACAACCTCTTCAAAATTACAAATGCTTACCATTAGTCTGAATTATTTCGCTTTTGGCTCTAAACTTTTTTCTAGCTCTAGCATTCTTCACAAATTGAAAGTAAGTTCAAAAATGTTTAAACTTTATATATGCCAAGAAAATACTGAAGAGAAAAGAGTAGTACGAATGTATGCTCCTTAGATAACCAAGTACATTCGAAGGAGCCATGGTATATAAATCCAAAAATCGAATCAGCCAAGCAAAAAACCAAAGAAAAAAAAAATACCCTTAAATCTATATGCCCTTCAAGGGGAATACTGTCAGTTTTCTGCAGACTCATCTGAGCTCTGAAGAATATCACGAATGAAGTTTATGAAAGAACAGAGTCCACCCAAGAAGTTATGGTCAATGACGCCATTACCATCATGAACATGAGCGAAATCCACCAGCTTGACTTGTGCTCGAGCATCATCGTCTCCCTTTAAGATGGAATCATTCTCATAGACCATTAGAATCGAACAAGAGTTGAAATGGTAGAACGTTTGGTTCTCAAACCAGGTCTTGAGCTCCAACAATTGTGTTAAGATCCCGTTGGAACCGCCGTAAATGCAGGACGCAAAAGCAGAGTCGGGTTTTGAACTGGTGTCAGAAAGTGTGTTTGATGATACAAACTTCCGCAGAGCCAATCTCACGCCATCGACTTTAATCCCGTTAAGAAGCTTCCTGTTGGGCTTCCAGAAACTCAATTCTTTGTGATCATACACCTCGAAACCAGAGATCCTGAAACCCGATGACACGGTGGTGGTCCCCGTGTCTTTCTTTAAGCATTTTTGGATGTATTCTTCGGATGCTTCAGGGTACCATGTTCTTGAACCCATCTTAACATCCATTACTGATGGCTTTGAGTACTTGGAAAGAAGATTTTCCAGCACAATCATGGCTGCTCCATCAGAACCCTCAACTGCTTGAGTACCGTGATATACTGGGAAATATCTACGGATGTGATCTGGAACCTCCGTGTTTGACGAGAAAGATTCGTAGAACTTCACCTCTTTTTCACCCCGGGAATCGCCCTGTAGTGGCTTGAAGAACCGGCCCTTGTCGTCGACAAGGGGACCGGGCTTCCCGTCTTTAGCAATGTGCCCTGCAACCTGATGTTCAGGGGCCTTGAGATGCATCTTGGTAGAGTACGATGAACCTGAAGAATAAGAAATTAGGTAGTTAGAAATCACTCATAATCCCAAGAACACAAAAGTAGAAAAGCAGAAAAAATATGAAGATGTTAAAGAGATATGTGGTTCAATTTTCAATCAGACAAAAAGCCAAACTTAACAATGCCCGTATTTAAGAAGATCAAGCTATAGATATGAACCCTAATAGGAAAGACCTTGAGGGATACTAATCTGAAAAGAAAAAACATCATAGAAAAGCCACATTCCTGAAGATATCCAGTGATCCAAGACCAATAACAAGAACAGCTATGCATCAATGAACTTAGTAATAATAACTACTGCTCTGCAAATAAATCACTATTTCACACATTCTTTCCAAATGAGCAACAATCATAGCTAATAAAGGTTATTGGTTGGATTAGATAAACAACAATACACATAAATGAGAATCCATCACACCATACTAGAATTTCCCAGGGATTTTCTATTTTTTAACCAAAGGGAAGTTCCGAATCAATACCACTGTCCCATCGAGAAATCATATTAGGGTTCTGCAATTCTCCTCGCATTTAAAAGAAATAAAAATATGCCCATCATAATTACGAGAAAATCCGTCATCAAAATTTCTCGACTTCATCGCTTGAAGAGCAAGAGAGAATTAAAACAAAACAAAAAGGCGCAAAAAAGGGGGAAACAACCCTAAATAGGAAATTTCCCCAAATCCAGCAAGCAATTGAAAATATTGCTTTCGTAGAATTTTATTGCTAAAAACCGCAGAAAAGGCTAAGAACTTTTACAAAACAAAACAAAAAGTACTAGATTGAAGTAAACAGTAATGAAATAAATTGTTGTGGTCTAAGGAAGTAAAGATTTACCCAACAAAAATTAGAAGAAAAGATCTTCGCAGAGAAACGATGAGGAAGACGATAAGAAGGTTTACGATTCTCACAATTAGACAGATGAGAGGTGCCTGTCGTTGTTTTCTTCTTTTGAGGCACCGAAGCAATCAAGCTGGACAAATATGTATATATACATAAATATAAATAAACCAACTATAGTATTATTCTTTCTTTTTCTTTTTTTTTGATAAAGTTGGATGCAGAGGACGCAAACTCAACACGGTTAGTTTTTTTTTTTTCAACATTTATTTTTATTTATATAAAAAATTCACGATTACATAGAAACAACAAAATTAAGAAATTCTAAATATTTAGAAAGTAATAAAACAAAAAAAAAATGACTATGCTTTTCAGAAAAAAATCTTACCCGGTTGGAGTTTATACACGACATGTGATATCTTTTAAAACTAAAGAAAATAAATAAATAAACATTAATGCTAATTGAACAAATAAAAAAGAAAACGAAATCAGATGCATTTTAATCCTTAGATATCAAATTATATTCAGACTAATTTTCCAAGTTTTCACTTATCATTTTTCATCTTACGATTTAAAATTTTACACACAAAAAAATAATCAGCAGAACAATTATGAACTGTTATCGCTTAATTAAATTAAACATATAGTATTTCTTATATAAATAGTTAATTATATAATTACATTTACTGTATGTTTATATGTAAATGTAACAAATCGTAAAGGAGAGGGATTGGGTATTTGTCCTTGATGGTTTGCTTGTTCAAGCCTCTGTAATCGACACAAAGGCGCCATGAACCGTCTTTTTTCTTCACGAGCACGACCGGAGATGCATACGGGCTGGAACTATATTGAATGATTCCTTGAGTAAGCATATCTTGTATCATTTTATCAATGGAATCCTTCTGCAGAGAGGAGTAACGGTATGGTCTCAGGTTGATAGGATTAGCACCAGATTCGAGGGGAATTTTGTGATCAAAGCCTTTACGGAAAGGTGGGAGCTGGGTTGGTTCTTCAAAGATGTCTGTATAGTTGTGAAGCAGCTGTTGCAGAAAAGTGTCATTACTCATCTCAGCTCCACTAGCTTCGATATGGTAGAACAGAATCTCAGGGTCAGGCGGATGTTGGTCCAAAGTAACAGACTCTTGGATGTGGAGGAGAGCAATCTGCGGTTGTTGTAGTAAAAGCTTGTTCAAACTGCTCCCGTTAACCACTTTGCAACCTGAGTTAGTGACACCTCGCAACACATGTTTCAGACCCCGGAATGTAAATTCCATGCGTAGGTTTAAGAAATCCCAAAGGATGGGGCCCAACACTGACAGCCATTGTACTCCCAAGACCAGCTCACTGACCTCTAATGGTAAAGTTCTGATTTCTGCAGTGAAAGTGTAACCTTGCATTTTCCAGTTGAAATCAGTACATTTGTAACCAGCAATCAGGCTACCATTTGCAGCTGCTACAGCCATTGGCTTAATAGGATCCAATTTGCAGCCAAGGACTTTAGCAAGACTCAGGTCAAGAAAGTTATGTGTGCTCCCTGGATCGATCAGAATATGGAGCTTGCGTTTACCATACTGCCCAACAACACGCATGCAGTTATAGGTAGTAGAACCGTTCAACGCATTGACAGAGATGACAGGAAACTTATCATCTTGTCCTGCAGGTGACTCCTCGGATGGTGACTCTTCTTCTCCATCACCACTAGAATTCTCTTAGTCATCTGCGTCCAGGTAAAGGAGTTGAGAGCGTCTGTGTTTTAAGTGATGGCCTGGTGTAAAAGGTTCTTCGCAATACATACATAGCCCTTTACTCTTTCGTTCTTGCATTTCCTCAAAAGAAACAGTCCTGGCGGGTTTGGCTAACTGGTTTCGATTAGGGAAGTTTTGTCGTTGAGGCAGACCACGGGAAGGATCTGGAGTAGACAACAGAGGGGCGGTGTTCACATTCTTAAAAGGGAGGGGAGAGGTAGAGCGCTGAATGGGATTGAAGGGAGCTCGGGATTATCTCAGTGGTGTGTGTGCCAAAGATGAATCATGGAGCTTTGCGATTCTTGCCGCTTCTGGGACAGAAGAGACATTGAACTCACGAACGTGGTAGGCCAAGTGGGGGTTCAGATTTGTCAGAAAGATGCTGAGAGCATAGGCTGGGGGAAGTGTGATCCGTGTGAGAGCATCCTCAAATTTTTCCAAGTAAATTTCAACGGCGTCACTGTTCTGTTTGAGACTGACTAGCTCCGACAAAGGGTCATCGATTAAACCACCAAAGCGAGCTGAGATAGCGCTCACATAATCGGGCCAAAGAGGGTAAACATCATAACGTGTAGAGATATAGTTATGATGCCATTTCAAAGCTTTTCCCTCCATGTGTATAGATGCAAGCCTGACTTTCAGCTCCGGAGGAGTACTATCGAGAGAGAAAAATTGTTCGCACCTGTAAATCCAGTCCCGGAGCTTCGTCCCGTCAAACATGGGAAAACCCATTTTGGTCAGTCGCGAAGATAACCCATTAGGGGGCATAGAAGACCTGTTCGAAATGGGCTCGCCATTAGGTGCGTATCGCATCACCCCACTCAGACCCCTTGGATCTGGTGACTGGAACATCCCGGGTGAGGGGACTCCAACTGGAGGTAACGGAGGTTTCCCGGCAGCGACTCGATCGACCCCACTCAGATAAGGCGGATCTGGTAACTGGACCATCCCCGAAGAGAGGACTCCATCTGGAGGTGACGAGCTAGAGCTCTGGATCTGATCGTGATGTTGAGAAGACGAACCATGAGAAAAATGTTGCAGGATCAGCGTCTCGAGTTTGCTAAATCTCGTTTCCAGAGAGTCGGTTCGGAGCTGCTGTTCCTCGAGTCTCTTCTCATGTCGTAGACGAAGGTCCTCAGCTTGACCTTCCATGGCTTGCTTTTCTTGAAGTCTGGTTTCGACGACCATGTTATCTCACGTCCGAGGTCGGAGAGCTCTGATACCAATGAGACAGGAAGATATGAGAAAGGATAACTCCCGATCTAGAAATCCGGTGGGGATTCGAAGAAAGGGTAAACACAGATGTAGAAGGTGATTTCGGAAGAGAAGAATCACCTCGAAAACCTGGGTTCGTGGTAACGGAGCTGTACGTCACAGAGCCGTAAAGCGAGAGAGAGAGAAAGAGAGTGAAGATAATATTTTCTGATTGATTTTCTTGTTACTGGCTGTAGGCCTTACATAAAGTGTGATGTTCAGAAAGCGACAAATTATAAAACTCGACCGGTTATCGACAGGACCGAATAAACCAAGAGAAAATATAATTTAAACCAAGTAGCATAAAGAAAGATAGATTGAGAATAAGAGTTGTCGATGATACTGTAACAGTAGACGATAAAACGACTCCTAGCTGCACGACGGTACGACGCCGGAAGTTGCACGATGGTGTACAATGCCGGCGATAGCTTCTTTTTTATTCACAACTTAGGGCTTGTGAAGAAATACGCACAGGTTACAATTGTAATTTTGATAGCTTTTTAACTCGATTATCTAAAATTAACTGCTGTAAAAAGAAAGTTACTTTGCTGTAATTAATTTATTAATTTATTTGTTAGTTGTATATAGAATCAGATTTTAACCATCGGAAGTTTAGAAAGAGAGAGAGAGAGAGAGAGAGAGAGAGAGAGGATGTCTCACAGTCACGGGAACGCTTCGTCGGCGAACGATCCACGGCAACATTTGGCGGCGAAACCTTACACCCCGCGGCCTGTTGCGCCGGAGGATCTTCCCGTTGACTACTCTGGATTCATCGCCGTTATCCTCGGCGTCTCTGGCGTTATGTTCAGGGTAAATTACATCGAATCTCATCTCTCTCTCTCTCTCTCTATCATGATCCTTGGTCGCCAGTAGAATCGTAGAAACTCTTGCTCCAGTTTTTTATGCTTAGGATTTGGTGAGTTAGATCGTCGGATTTCATAGGTTAAGTCTCCGATTCATCAACAGAAATCTGTAACTCGCTCGTTTAGTTTTTGACATTGGATCTTTTCAAACTCAGTGGTAATTGTGGAGTGTTTGAATTGAGTTAGCTTACTTTCCCAATTGGGTAGATTCCAACTCCTCAAAGTCTTATTATAGATCTTGTTGAGATTTTAAGCTCGAGATGGTTCATATGTTACTTGTAGCCTTAATGGTTGAAAGTGGAGAGAAAACAAAAACTGTGGATTATTGTTCCATCGAATACACTCAATTTTCTTTGTTTGTGTCTCAGTACAAGATTTGCTCGTGGCTTGCAATAATATTCTGTGCACAGTCTCTGGCCAATATGAGGAACTTGGAGAATGATTTGAAGCAGATCTCCATGGCTATGATGTATGATCCATCCCACTCATTAAAATTTCTCGTCTTTGAGGTGCCCAAAAAGCATTGAAAAATTAATTAATTGACCATTGCGAAATACTAGTTTCTGTTAAAATCCCCGAATTCCGAAGAATATGGATCAGCAATCTTCTATGGAGCCATGGAAAATAGATTTGAGTTGATTAGATGACATGCTTGTAGCAAAAGATGATTACTCCCAGAGATTGTTGATGTTGACTCAAGTTTTCTTGTATTGAAACAGGTTTGCTATAATGGGATTGGTCACGAACTACTTAGGGCCTAATAGACCCGCGACAAAGAAATAATCCTGCTTTTTTATGACAAACCTTTGTTTTGGTTCTTGTTTCCAGACCTTCAAGTTATAAATTTTATCAAGAGATTGCGCCATTGAAGCTAGTGTTTTATTTTGGTGAAACTTTTGTGTTTACCAACTCATGTTCAGAGATTCTCATTTCAGATACAAAGAATCTGAATTCCGACTTTTCTGTTTTGATAAGAAACTGAAAGACTGGACTAGGATCATAGTTGATAAGATCAGACGGAAGAGAGTGAGAATCGGATTTATGTTATTAGCAATTCTTCTTTACAAATGGATTTGACTTGCAATGTTCGTGATGATGCATACATTAATGCTACATTGTCTAGTAGAAAATCTCCGGCTTCTTCACAATGGAGGCCTTCACTATTCTCAGGATTCCGACCAAGTAACTTGTACCCACCCAAAAATAGAAAGATTTGAAGCAATGAAGGCGAAGATTGGCCAAAATATCACTAGTTAGAAAGAGAGACATTGTACCCTGTCTGGAATATTCTGAGGTATTGGAGCTATGGTAACATATCTTTGTGGGTTTAACCTAAGTGAACTCATGGTCCGGTCCACAGATGAGGATGATTGGTGGAAACTCGCAAATCGATTGATCACTGCAAACCTCTCTAGATCCTCGACTTCGACTCTCAAGTCTGGAATTGTAGTTCCGTTTTCTAGTCTGCAAGAAGAACCAGACGTTCATGAGATATAAAGCCAGCAACCCATTTACAACTGGAATTCAATAACAAAGAGAGAGCTATGGGTTTTACACTGCAAAGTCCGTCTCTAGTTTTTGTGTTCTACTAATGAAATCTACGGCAGCTTTGGAGATGTACTTGTCACTGATTTTTTCAGTTTTCCTTCTCTCTGACAGCCTACACGAGAGTTGATCCATTCGTGTCAATACAGAACCTCAAACTCTAGAAATTCTACAGCATTTTAGGGATAAACAGAAAATATCCTTACGGGTTTGAATCATCCAGGGGAGAAAAACGCTCACTCCTGTCGGTAGAAATGGAACTACATGCATCTCCTAGCGCAGCTCTTGCAGCAGTATATACAACAAACTCATAATTTGATCTAGCAACCAAAGATATCACCCTCGCAGGAGAGGGGTGAAACAGTTGTTGCATGAGTTGTGTTGTATATATAAGCCTTCTCTTTGATCTGATTGGTGGGACGTCCTCAAGTGAAGTCTTGAATTCCACCTGTGAGAACATAAGCCATCAACGTATTCAACAAAATTGTACAAAGAGATTGGCGAGAAAACATGTAATGACGAAACTCACTTTTTCAGCAAGTTGATTAGTTTCCCTGGCCCAATCAACCTCGGCCTCTCTGTAAAGAATATAGAACGATTAATACGGTAATGGATATGGAAGAAAAAAATTAGGACTAAGAGTGCTCATAAGCCACACACCCGAGAGTCTTAAGCCTCTGGGAACCTTGCATAATTTCTTTATTCCAAGATAGAAGTCCTGATGTGGCAGTTTTGCGCTTCTTTGGTTTATCAACCTTGAGAAGTTTGTCAGTAGCACCATGACGCAATGACTCGGATGAGAGAGTTTCCGCACCTGGTGTGAAGCCTGACATTTGCTGCATATGAACAACAAAACCAGGATCCACAGT
The DNA here is from genome assembly GCA_030161315.1 of Eutrema japonicum. Lineage (NCBI taxonomy): Eukaryota > Viridiplantae > Streptophyta > Magnoliopsida > Brassicales > Brassicaceae > Eutrema > Eutrema japonicum. Next base: position 53,706,753 of record BSQW01000005.1, on the reverse strand, counting down.
ATTTAACTGCTTCGACGATTGAACAGAATGTGAACCAGTAACCAAATTCCCAAAGTTAGAATATTGTTCTCCCATCTTCAAGGGAATGAATTTCCCTGTACTCATGGGTTGGACCAGTCCGTTCTTGAAAGCCCCATATTGACTGATTTGTTGATGATCTGCTCCAGCCAAGGCTGCAAGATTATTTTTGGAGAAGCTCTGAGAAACAGTTTGGCCAAAACGCAACATGTTATTCCCTGCCTTTTGATTCAATCCATCCCTAACTAAACCATCAGAACTTGAAGGCGATTGTGTTTCTTTCCCACAAGACAACATAGACAAATTACGGGCATTTGCCAGAGTATTTTCTTTAAACCCACAAGTAAAAGATTCTGGTGAGAACTTCGATCGAAAACTGTCACTTGAGTTCTCCTTTCCCGAGTTCCCCAATTCATTTGATCCAGCATTATTACTCGCATATGACTCAAGAATCTGACTACCGTCTCTAGATTTCAGTTGAGGGGTAGCTTTCTCCAAAGGCTGTTGCATACTTCCCTGGACATCCCTAGAACCACTACAATCATTTCCTGCACCATAGCCTGCCCTTTGAATTTGTAGATTTTGTGTAAAATAATTATTCTGTTCCTTTGCAGCAGCTAAATTTTGATTAGAAGCAGCCTTCCAGATGCCAAGTCCATCTTCAATGCCTTCATTTTTTCGAATAGAAAACGAATTATTCTGCACATCAATACCAGAACCTGAAGAATGAAAAGTATTTCCAGCCATTTGATCTGAAACTTTATATCCTCTGTTATGCAAATGTTGAACAGCTGTCTGAGTGGAATCACCGTGGACTCTCTCACTAAGTGTATATGAAGAATTTGCATGTGAGGCAGTATTGTTGTTAGTCCATACAGATTGCTGTTTCCTACCCCATTCATGTACGCCTGGATCATTACTGGATGATTCCGCTACCGCGGATTGCATAAGAGCACTCCAACTCCCACTTTGCAAAGAGGGGCATGCATCATAAAAGTCAGATTTCCTGGACATAAGATTTCCTGTCAAGCTCATTTCAGTGCTGTTTCCAAAGGCCTCCCACAAATTGTCATCTGAACCAAACAAAATCTTTTCTTCTGTTGGATCTAATGTTGTCGACTTCTGCAATGCAGTTATATTTTCAGGCACTTTCAAATACGACTCTTCTGATGGACCAGAAACCTCCATATTACCAAATTTCTCCTGCATTAAATTGTTCCTCTTGTGGGAATCATTTTGCTGGAAACTTTCAAAATTGGGCCTCTTATTTGAACCTGGAACTGACGTTTGGGAGAACAACAGTTTCTCCTGGTATGTGGATCTAGGGAGCATATGACTATCCTGTACATCACCTTGATTCACAAATGAAGTTGGCTGATTGGTGAGAGAGGAACCATGTTGCACAGGTAATCTGTTCATCTGAACGGAAGAAAAGGTATTCTGTGGTGCATTTGCCCCACTAACAGGCATACCGTACAAGGAAGGTTCAAATTGTTGTGACATTAAGTTCGCCTGCCCGTGCTCAGGGGCAATCATGAGCCCACTTGATGAACCTTGAACAACTGGCGAAATACCGAGATGCATCCAGTTTGTATTTCCTGTCATAAGATCAGGCTGCCAACAATCACTAGACGCATCCTGAAGAGAGATGCCATTAATCAAAGAATGTGATTGATTATCACTTGAGTGACTTCCATTAAGTGCGTCTGAATTCAAAGAACTGAGCTGCCTTGCCTCTAGCTGTTGCTTTTGAAGTTGAAGTTGCATTTGATATTCATGCATAACTTGCTGTTTTAGTAGTTGCATATCATTGAATGCCATCTGCTGCCTTGGAAAGGGCTGGGGCATGCCAGGGAGCTGGCTGTTCAATTGTTGTTGACCACCAAAGAAATCATAATTAACTGGAGATTCTCCCATCTCAAACCTCATAGGAATTTTGCGAAGGTCTGGAGAAAGTCCTTTTGCTGATAAGTTACTAGATTCTACATCCACTCCCAAAAAATTTGCCCCATCCGGCATTGTCTGCCCATGCATGTAACCATTTGAGAATTTCTGGTGTTGTTGCAGTAGATTTCCGGAGTACTCAGACCTTATAGGCTGCTGCGCAAAATTCAAACCATGCTGTGAGTTTGAAGATTGCACCCTCCCAGGATCAACTGGAATAGGCAAGACAACTACGTTTAAAAGCTAATACCTAGAGCAACATCCAACATAATAAGCTAGAAGCTATGAATGAAACTTATGTGTATATAGAGCACAAGTTGTGGAATTCCCCGTCATGAGAAGACAAAATCCATACCAGATTGTTGTGTGGTATAATTCTTCAGACCGGCAACAAGCGATTGGTCTATCTGCCTCGGGTTGCCGACTAGACCATTACTAAAACTGGACCAGGTTCCGTCAACCTGAGAGTGATGCTGGTCTTGGGAAAGGCTCTCTTGTCCAAAAAAATTGTGGATCCTCTCTCCAAATTCGTTTCCAGGCATAGATTAAGCTCCTATAGATTATTTTAAATATCTGGACCTCTAAAAGAAACAGAAAAGAGTTCAAGATCGTGTCTCCTTAGATATAAAGTTCAATTGTTAAAAAAAAAAAAGAACATTTTCAACACCTTTTTCCCCCGGGAGTTCATGAATACTCAAGATTCTCCTGTAAAACAAACAAAACAGATACTGCACATTTAAAGTTGACACACGTAGATAGTGAAACATAAACATTCATGAAGACAGGAAAGTTTCAAAAAAGGAAACCTGAATCAGCATTGTTTCCTTAAAATGAAAAACCTAAGCACCAATCAACTTCTGAAACTATAACACTCTCAATGTACACCTAATCCAATAAAACTCGAGATCTCATTTGCAGTAAATGCAATCAAGTTCCTTATACAAAAACCAGCTGAAAAAATAAGCTAATTTACAGAATTTCTTAGAAATCTCGCGAACCCACTCGAGATCAAAATTGCCGCAACACATAATCGAAGCTCTGGTTAACATGAACATTACCATAACCTTATAATTCGATATCAAACGACAGTCTCCCAGACTTTAGTCCTACCGACACGGTCCATGAATTGGGTATCAAAAATCATAATAAAAAATATTAGGGTTTCCACTAAGGGAGAGAGAGATGTGAACTCACACTTCTATCACGTTTAGCCGTAGAACAAATGGAAGACTTTCTTCTCCAACCTCAATATCTAAGAATACTTCTGGGTTTTCCGAATCCAAGAAATAACGAAACCAGAGACAGAGACAGAGACAGAGAGAGGAAAGAAGAGTTTTTCAGTGAGCAAAACCAAGGTTCGGGTTCAGGTCCGGGAGCAAATCGGAGGGTCGGGTCCAAAGCAGATGGCTTGTAGATAGATTAAAAACTCTCTTTTAGAGTCGGAAGATTTAGACGAGAGTTGTTGACTTGTTGTCGTGTGGGCCAGTGACAGACCAATAACCAACTACATGTCTACACGACACCGTACTGGTGCGTTTAAATCACAATCGTTCATCAATCCAATCATCATTTAGATTGTCCGATATTATGTCCAAAAACAAATATTATCTTCTTTGGGAAACTGTGGGATATTTTTTTTTTTTTTTGACGTAACTGTGGAATTTATTTTTGGATAACAGTAAACTGTTATGATTGCAGATATTTTATATTTTCAGTAAGATATTTATCATTAATAAAGTGTGTGTTAAACAAAAGTATCTTTCTTTGTAACGGAAGTTTTATGTCGAGATAAAAATAATAATAATTTATTTGTTGGACAAAATCTTTCAAGTTCAGGCAACATTTTTGGTCTGCCACATCAAATAAAATAATATATGTATCAAATAAAATTCCATAAAAAAACACTGAACTTTTCAGCGATTTCCATAAAAGTAAACGAATTTTTCATGTTTCTGATAAACCACCGTGCTTCCCTATTAGCTTCACGAGTTAAGAAAGTTTAGTGTAGTTTTTTGTACTGAGCAATTTTTCTTTACTAAAGTATACAAATGGATTTAACTTACAATATTTGTGATTATGCATACAGTAATGCTACATATTTAATAGAAAATCTCCGACTTTTGAACTCCTAGTCCTACCCACCCAAAAATAGAAAGATTTGGGGCACGAGATGCACAAAGAATGAATGGGGGAAGATTGGCCAAAAACAGAACTATATGGATTCATCAATCAATCTTTAGTTAGAGGGAGAGACATTGTACCCTGTCTGGAATATTCCGAGGCATTGGAGCTATGGTAACATATCTTTGTGAGTTTACCCTAAGTGAACTCACGGTCCGGTCCATAGATGTAGATGATGGGTGGAACCTCGCAAAACGATTGATCACTGCAAACTTCTCTAGATCCTCGACTTCGACTCTCAAGTCTGCAATTGTAGTTCCATTTTCTAGTCTGTAAGAAGGACCAGATGCTCATGAGATCAACCCAGCCAAAATAAGTACCCATTTAAAACTGGAAACTATTACATGAAAGAGCTAATGGTCTTTACCCTGCAAAGTCAGTCTCTAGTTTCCGTGTTCTACCAATGAAATCTTCAGCAGCTTTCGAGATGTACTGCTCACTGATTTTTTCAGTTTTCCTTCTCTCAGATAGCCTACACAAGAGTGGAAATATTTGCGTCAATACAAAACCTGGCTTCAGCATTTCAGGGATAAACAGAAAATATCCTTACGGGGTTGAATTGTTCGGGGGCGAAAAGCCCTCACTCCTGTCGGTAGAAGTGGAGCTACATGCAACTCCTATTGCAGCCCTTGCGGTAGTATACGCAACAAACTCATAATTTGAGCTAGCAACCAAAGATATCACCCTAGCAGGAGGGGGGCGAAATAGTTGTTGCATAAGTTGTGTTGTATATATAAGCCTTCTCTTTGATCTGATTGGTGGGCCATCCTCAAGTAAAGTCTCAAATTCCACCTGTGAGAACATAAGCCATCAACGTATTCAACAACAATGTACAAAGAGACAAGCGAGAAAACATGTAATGGGGAAACTCACCTTTTCAGCAAATCGATTAGTTGCTCTTGCCCAATCAACCTCGGCCTCACTGTAAACAATATAGAAAGTTAACAACGGTAATGATGAAAAAAAAAAAAAAGAGGAATATTAGCGTTCATAAGCCACACACCCGAAAGTCTTGAGCCTCTGGGGACCTTGCATAACTTCTATATTCCAAGATAGAAGTGCTGATGTGGCAGTTTTGCGCTTCTTTGGTTTATCAACCATCAGAAGTTTGTCATTTGCACCATGAGGCAATGACTCAGATGAGGGAATCTCTGCTCCTGGGGCGGAGCCTGACATTTGCTGCATATTAAACTGCTTCGAAGATTGAACAGAATGTGTACCATCAACCAAACTCCCAACATCAGAAGATTGTTCTCCTATCTTCAAGGGGGTGAATCTCCCTGTGTCATTCACAGGTTGCACCAGTACATTCTTGAAAGTCCCATATTGATTATACCAGGATGGAGCCATCTGAGGACTGATTTGTTGATGATCTGCTCCAGCCAAGGCTAAATGATTCTTATTGGAGAAACTCTGAGAAACAGTTTGGTCAAAATGCAGCATGTGGTTGACTGATTCCTTGTGATTCAATCCATCTCTAACTAAACCATCAGATCTTGAAGGTGATTGCTGCTTCCCATTGGAAGCTACCTTTTGAAGATCAACACTATCCTCAACTCTCTTCACAGTCACCTTGGGTGCGTCACACTCCCCACTTCCTGCCACATGCTCATCGTGACGCAAGTTATCCTTGGGAAGGTTATTTGAAGGAAGAGAGCGACCAAAGGTTTGATGATTGCTCTGAACCATTTTGGAGAACATCGAAGCACCATCAAATGTTTGTTTTTCACCCATATCTTTACCCTGTAACTCATGCATATTCACCTTGTCCCTCCCACTTAATGACATGTCTCCTCCATTTTGGGAGGATAATTGATTTGTCTTCTCCCGCCTTGAGATGCACCCTTCTACGGTGTTGCTGGACAATGGATGCGGCCGTAAAATATCAGGCTGAGGCTTAGATGGCTGATTCCAAAACCGATGTTGCAGTGCTGAAGTACGGGCTCGTGAGTCCGATATCATACTGGAAGAGGAACTTTGCTGAGGCGAGCTGGATGCAACCAGTGGCTGAGAAGCAGACAGCATAGGAAATCCTTCAGCTGAATGTCCTTTATCGGTCTGGGTTGTTGGATTTAGCATGGTAGGTGCTTGTGCTGAATGTCCACGTTGATCAATGTCACTGCATTCATCTCTTTCTTTCAATTGAGGGGTAGACAACTCAGAAGATGAACTGACTAAATGGTTAGAAGCTGATTGTCGGGTTGCAACAGGCATCAGTTGATTTTGGTGATGCCCTCCGAAATAAGGGAAAGCAGAGGTAATGTTGCTTTCCTCTGGGATACCAGGAGATGGTCCTTGATAAGTGGATTGCAGAGGAAAAGACTGATTAGATGCCCATGGAGCAAACCTTGATTGACTTGTTCCTCCTTTTTCAGGGGCAGTATAAAGTGAATTCAATGGATGCAAAGAATTCCGAGAAAAATGCACGTTATCAGGAGAGGGAGCTAGTTGAGATGGAGGTGCCAGCTGTAGACTAAACCCCTGAGAAGCAGATGAAGGACTCTTCCGAAATTGACCACCATATTCTGCAGAGGTCGTTGCTTCAGGAATCCTAGAAACATTTGTTTCCAACGAGTGCTCCTGCGACTGGTCCACCTTGTGAAGAAGCTCAAGCCTGCACAGGATTTTTTTATCAGAAAGACAATTGCAAGCAATTCGGGAATACGAGCTAGTTGATGACCACAGTCAGAAATTACATCTTAGTGAAAATTAATGAGAAGAACGAGTTTAAGGTGACATAGTTAGGCAAATCTGTCAATTATTTGACAAACTATCTATAAAAGGGTCACACTAACTAAATAACTTAACAAAAATGTTCAAAGAGTGAATAGTTTAAGCAACCATAATTAACAAAACCTTTCAACCCAAAGAATAAGTACCTTGACGAAGCACTCTTCACTCGATTGTCAGCTGAAGCAGATGTACTAGGTGAGTTTTCTGAACTCATGCCTTTAAAACCCTCATTTGTGCAATTCAAGTCGTTTTGTGAAACAAGTCCCTACCATAATGAAGCCAAAAGAATGTTGAGAAGAATTCAGATTTCTAAACCACCAGATAAACAAAAATTAAAGGATAAAATTTACCTTGTCAATTCCAATGTTCATAGCTGGCTGACCAAGAGACTTTGACTGCCCAAAATGAGAAACTTTTTCTCGAAGAGGCTCATCAGTGACATCAATATTACCCATGGGATGATACTGAAATTTGCGAGGTATGGACGGCCTAACACCAACATGACCAGATTGTGATTCTTTCCCACCAGACAACATAGACAAATCACGAGCATTTACCATTCCATTTGATCCAGCATTATTACTCGCATATGACTCAAGAATCTGACTGCCGTCTCTAGATTTCAGTTGAGGGATAGCCTTCTCCACGGAGTTATTTCCCTGGAAATCCCTAGAAACGTTAGACACAACTCCTGCACCAGTAATGCCAAATCCATAGCTTGCCCTTTGCATTGTTATATTTTGTATGAAATAATTATTCTGTTCCTTCAGAGCAGCTGGATTTGGATTAGAAGCAGCTTTCCAGATACCCAGTCTATCTTCAATGCCCTCACTCTTTCGAATAGAACACGAATACCCATCAATACCAGAACTTGAAGAATGAAACATATTTCCAGACATTTGACTGCGTTGAGCCATCGCCTTCTCCAACAGACCATGATCTGAAACTTTATTTCCTCTGTTATGCGAATGTTGAACAGCTGTCTGAGTGGAATCACTGTGGACTCTCTCACTTAGTGTATTTGAAGCCTTGACACCTGAATCTTGGGCCTTATTACCGATATGAGGATTTGCATGTGGGGCAGTATTGTTGTTAGCCCATACAGATTGTTGTTTACTACCCCACTCATGTACGCCTGCATCATCGCTAGATGTTTCTGCTACCGCAGATTGCATAAGAGCACTCCAACTCCCACTTTGCAAAGAGGGGCATGCATCATAAAGGTCAGAATTAGTGGACATAAGATTTCCTGTCAAGCTCATATCAGTGCTGTTTCCAAACGCCTCCCACAAATTGTCATCCGAACCAAACAAAATCTTTTCTTCTGTTGGATCTAATGTTGTCGACTTCTGCAATTCAGTTATATTTTCAGGCACTTTCAAATATGACTTTTCTGATGAACCAGAACCAACCATATTACCAAATTTCTCCTGCATTGAAATGTTCCTCTTGCGGGAATCATCTTGCTGGAAACTTTCAAAATTGGGCCTATTATTTGAACCTGGAACTGACGTTTGGGAGAACAACAGTTTCTCCTGGTATGTGGACCTAGGGAGCATATGACTATCTTGTACATCACCTTGATTCACAAATGAAGTTGGCTGATTGGTGAGAGAGGAACCATGTTGCGCAGGTAATCTGTTCATCTGAACAGAAGGAAAGGCATCTTGAGGTACATTTGCCCCACCAAGAGGCATACCGTACAAGGAAGGTTCAAATTGTTGTGCCAATAAGTTCGCCTGCCCGTGCTCAGGGGCAATCATGAGCCCACTTGATGAACCTTGAACAACTGGCGATATACCAAGATGCATCCAGTTTGTATTTCCTGTCATAAGATCAGGCTGCCAACAATTACTAGACGCATCCTGAAGAGGGATGCCATTAATCGAAGGATGTGATTGATTATCACTTAAGCGACTTCCATTAACAGCATTTGAATTCAATGAATTGAGCTGCCGGGCCTCTAGCTGTTGCTTTTGAAGCTGTTGTTGCATTTGATACTCATGCATTTGCTTAACCATAACTTGCTGCTTTAGTAGTTGCATATCATTGAATGTCATCTGCTGCCTTGGAAAAGGCTGGAGCATGCCAGGGAGCTGGCTGTTTAGCTGTTGTTGACCACCAAAGAAATCATAATTAACCGGAGATTCTCCCATCTCAAACCTCATAGGGTTTTTATGAAGGTCTGGAGTGAATCCTCTCGCTGATAACTTATCTCTATTTGATTCTGCATCCACTCCCAAAAAATTTGCCTCAATCGGCATTCCCTGCCCATGCATGTAACCATTTGTGGAGTTCTGGTGCAACAGACTTCTTGAGTACTCGGGCCTTATAGGCTGCTGATGCCTTGAATTTGAAGATTGCCCTCTCTCAGGATCAACTGGAATAAGCAAGAAAGCTACGTTTAAAACTAGAGCAACATCCAACATAATAAGCTAGAAGCTATGAATGAAACATACATATAGATCATAAGTTGCTGAATTCCCCGTCATAAGGAAACAAAATCCATACCAGATTGTTGTGTGCTATAACTCTTCAGATTGGTGATAAGGGATGGGTCTATCTGCCTCTGGTTTCCAACTAAACCATTACTAAAACTGGACCAGCTTCCGTCAACAACCTGAGACTGATGCTGGTCTTGGGATAGGCCTTCCTGTCCAAAGAAATTGTGGATCCTCTCTCCAAATTCGTTTCCAGGCATAGATTCAGCTCCTATAAATTATTTTTAAATATCTGGACCCCGAAAAGAAACAGAAAAGAGTTCAAGATTGTGTCTCCTTTGATCTAAAACAATTGTTGTTTCTGCAAATAGGAAGCGAGGCTTTAAACTCAAAGATTGATGCGACGCCCTCAGGTTAGAACGAAACCTGAATCAGCAGCATTGTTTCCTTAAATGGAAAACCGCACACCGGAGTCTAAAGACAAGTAAGACGAACCCTAAGCTCCAATCAACTTCTGAAACTATAACACGCTCAATGTGCTCCTAATCCAGTAAACTCGAGAGCTCATTTGCAGTAAATGTCATCAAGATCTTTATACAAAAGCCAGCAGAAGTCGCATTTCAATGCCATAGACCCTTGACACCGCTATAAATTAAGCTAATTTTGAAAATCTACAGGATTTCTAGGAAACCTCGCGAGATCAAAACTGCCGCAACACAATTTCACACCAAATCGAAGCTCTGGTTAGCATGAACAATACCATAACCGATAATTCAACCGCAAAAGATAGTCTCCCAGGCTTTAATCCTACCGACGCGCTCCAAGAATTGGGTATAAATCATTTTTCTTTTAGAGCAGAATTAGGGTTTCCACAACGAGAAAGAGAGATGGTGTACTTACACTTCTAGCACGTCTACAACAAACGGAAGCCCTGAAAAAGCTTTCTTCTCCGACCTCAATATCTAAGAATACGTTAGGGTTTTCGAATTCAAGAATTAACGATACCAAGAGAGAGAGAGAGATAAGTGATCGAAAGCAGTACGAAATATTTCAACGGCGGACGCAGGAGCAAATCCGAGGCTCGGGTCCAAAGCTGTTGGCTCGTAATATCAAAACACTCTTTTGAAGACAGAAGGTTAGACTTGAGTTGTTGTAGTGTGGGTGGGCCAGTTACGGACCATTATAACCACCACCTAAACGTAAAAACGGTACCGTAGTGATGCGTTTCCGCTTAATTCAATTAGAGATAAACAAAGCATTTCTTGAGTTATGTAATTGTACGTTTTGACATCTTCGATAACTTTTTTTTTTTAAAAGATCTTCGATAACTTTTTTGCCATTATTAACACACAGTTTTGGATAGTTAACCGAAAAAAAAACGATTTTCTCGGAACTCTAATAAACTGTGGTTGAAAAATCGTAGACTTCATCATAATCTTATAAGTTTGATACTCTTGTAGCATTTTATTTTACATTAAAGATAAGTTTTTGGAGTTTTTGTATTTACTGTATTTACGGCCACTTTGTGAAAACATTTTTTGTATACTAGTATTTTACAAAAACTAGAAAAATAAATAACATTTTGTGTATTGTTCACGCGTTGACTTTTGTAACTCTTTCCCCTCAAACTAAAAAGAAAAATGATTACCAGCTACACAAATTATTGCACATCACATAGTTATACATCCCAACTTTTAAAATGTATATGTAATTACACCAAGTATTGTAATCATATGGTGATATGCACCAACAACTAACATAAGTTATGTTGTCAATACCATAAATACATGCATAAATACATAAATTATAGTTTAGTGCAATAAAATTTGATGGTTGTGGTATTGGTAACATAATTTATGTTAGTTGGTGCATGTCACCATGTGATTACAATATTTTGTGTAGTCATATATACATTTTAAATTTGGGATATGTATCCATGTATGGACAATATTTCATGTAATTAATAATATTTTTTTTTTAAGTAAAAATCTGGAATCCGAAAGAAAAGTAAAAAAAATCCAAACCAAGCCGGAAAGAAAAAAAATAAATACATGCATAGGGGGTCCGTACTCCCAATATAGAGTAAAGTGATGGTCATAAAGAGATTGTTCTCAGAGCATCACCATCTTTGATACCTCAACTGGTGTTTTCCCAAATTTTTTATTTTTTAGTTTAAATAATATTATTTTTATTAATATTTTATTTACTCGACGAATCACGCCATGACACGTGGCGATTCCATGAAAACGGATGTTTTCACAGAGACACCAAAAATTGTGTTTGCTAAAGTTTTAATATAAAATATTCTAAAGACACCCACATAATTGTCCGATGGAGATAGTCTCAGTCCTCACGAGTAGGTAGTTTATTTATTAAAGAGTTTGATTGACTACGAATTGATATGCATTACCTGTATTGTTTTTGTGGGCTTGTTAAGTACTTTGTTTGTCCACTTTTCGTTGCACAAAAAGAAAGAAAAAAAAGAATTTTTTAGAGCATGATTATTAGTGGTTATTATGAGTAAAAATACTGAGTTATTACAGATTAAATCCATTTAAATAAATAAAAATGGACTTAAAACCATATTACCGTATCTAAAATTGTACTCTATATTATCAGTAAATATACTGATTTTGTTTACTCCTGATTGGTCGAAATGAATAAAGAAAGGGACAAAATAATATGATTATCTCTCTCGACATCTCCACAACTCTATATTTACTACATATAATCACATAAAACATCAACAAAATAAATTAGAATTCTAAAATACAATAAATATTATAAAATTCATATATTATCTCAACATATTACCCACCCATAATCATGCTCTTAGAAAATCAAATGCGGTCTATATTTGACGAACGTGGCCTTGGGATTTACCCAAAATCCCATCCGTCTCCGTCACTTGCTTTAGGAGTTGAAAACAGCGACGCGAATTCTCCGGTTGCGTTTGGCAAATGGCAATTCAAAAATAATATTAAAATGTTTATCAACGGACCCAAATGCATGAAGGCAAATACCGAAATACGTACCGTACGCACAAAATATTGTTGAATTTACATGCATATATATATATATTAATAATTTAAAGAAAAAGTATATATGAATTGTATTGATCTAAACAATTTTATCTAGTTGAACTTATTTGATTAATATAACGAATAGTTATATATATCATATAACTTATATGCTAGATTTGGTTGATTATGAACACATGCCTGATGTAGTTAATTCTCATAAAAAACCTCGATCCCGCTTCCAAAAAAATAAAATAAAATTAAAAAACTCGTAAAGGACAAAAGTTTTAAAGGAATACTATAAAGAGAAAGAATTCTGGAATACTAACGAAAATTGTGTCCTAGCTAGTGACCATAACATATCAGTGTCACCCAACATTATATGAACCACATAACTTACCTACCATTCACATAACGTACGAGTACTCTCCAGCTACCACGATTAACGAAAATATTAAATATGTATGGTTCAGAGTTTTTTTTTTGGGTATGATGAATGTTAAAAATATATGGTCCAGAGTTTCCGAATAATCGGCTAGTATTCCAAATACAGTAGTTATCTCGATCGTGCGTTATAGAGGAATAAAAATAGATATTAACTGTATCTCACATATTTGCATCTCTAATTTCGTTGAAACATATTTTGTTGTAATCTTGTGGTTAGGAACGTCCGTGTTTTAGGGATCTTCTCAGTTTAGACATAACTCTTTAGCAAACCCAAAAGATCAGTTTAGACAGAGTTTTTGGAAAGCATTGCCCAGTGTTTTTTTTTTAATCGAAAATACATGGCCCACGGTCAAATATCGGGTCAGGGGTATAATTTAGTATATTTTTATAAATAATATTTTTTTTAACTTATATGCAGTGGCTTTGCTTAACCAACAAAAATAATATTTAGTATATTTTTTATAAATAATATTTTTTAACTTATTTGTATTTTGAACTTAAGTTTTACGAACGGCTCTAGGAGATATTTAGCTACCTTTCACAGTTTATCATTCAAAACTTTACGAACCAGAAAGTTTACCTACCGATAGGGGTGTCAATTAGGGCCGAAGTCCGAGGGCCGGTCCAGCCCGATCCTGAAAACAGCGGATTCGGACCTAGAAATATAAGTCCGAAAAAATTGGGTTTTTCGGGCTAAAGCTCATTCGGGCTAGTGTGTTTTCGGGCTTAGCCCGAAAAGCTCGGAACTATATATTTTAATTAGTTATAGATTTTATTTAAATATTTATCTTTCTAAAAATAATAATTTGACATAATTTCTTTACATTTCGTGATCCATATACCATTATCATTCATCCATATTTACTTCATATATTTAAAATCATTATATATAAACTTTTCATGACATTTCTATATAATTTATACATGTCAAAATTTAATATTATTTTACATTTTTTTATATGTACCTCTTGATGGTGATGAGGATTTAGAAGACGATGAAGGAGATTTTAATCTAAACTTTACTACCTAGATTTGAAGTGTTTTGATTTTATGTTTTATTTGGTAATACAATTTTTTTGAATTTTATTTGTTTTTTTGTCAAACTTTTACTTTTTAATTTTAATTGGATTTGATATAATACATTTCAATTTAGATTTATTTTGATAAATATTTTGTTTTAATTATTCATCTGAGAATTATAAATTTTTGTGTTTGTAAATAAAAGAACGAAAAAGCCCGAAAAACCCTAGAACCATGTCCGGGCCGGATCGGGTTTTGGAATATAAACCCGATTTTTTTCGGACCGAACTGGACTCAAATATACGCGGGCTTTACAAGTTTCGGACTAGGACCCAGCCCAATTGACATCCCTACCTACCGTTCTACACTACATTAATGCTATGATGACTTTCCTCTACATATGCGTATGTTTGATGAATTTTGAAGTCGTGGTGGGATGGGATCCATGGCACCCTATTGCTGGTCTTCTTGGGTCTGCCGTTGTCTCTCTGTCGTAGGGGTAATTCTAGGGACTCATATGCAATGACCATGACTATGATAGTTTATATCTAAATGGGTCATAGGTTATTTATGATTAATGATGGGTCATAAGTAAATCTATTAGTGATTACCTATGACCCATCTAATTACATGGTTTATGGATCAAATAGATGATCCATGAATCACAAAAAATTATTTAAGTAAATATTATTGAAATTTTTGAAAAATGAGAAAATTTAAAATGATGAATAATATTATAATGTACATTTATTATGAATTGACACATTTTCTTTAATTATTGTGAATTGGTAATGAATTTGTCGAACCATGTCTTTGACGAAAAATGTGAAATTATGTTTTTAGCGGGGAAATACGGAATAACGTTTTGGCGGGAAACGAGTGACGTTTTTGGCAGAAAATACATTATTGTGTTTTTGGCAAGAAATTACGTTTTGGCTAGAAAACACGAAATAATGTTTTTGGCACGAATACGCAGAATAATGTTTCTGACAGGAAAACACAGAATAACGTTTTTGACGGAAAAACACGGCATAACATTTTTGGCGGGAAAATGATGAATAACGTTTTTGGCGGGAAAACATAGAATCGCGTTTTTGACGGGAAAACATGGAATCGTCGTCTTTTTTGGCAGAAAAATGCGGAATCATGTTTTTGGCAGAAAAATGTGAAATCGCGTTTTTGGCGTAAAAACGCAGTATCATGTTTTTGACGTGAAAACGCAGTATCACATTTTTGGCGGGAAAACGCGGAATAACGTTTTTGGCCGGCAAATGTGGGATCACATTTTTGGCGGAAAAATAATAGATTGTTGTTTTTTGAGAAAAATGATGGTAGAGATGTCAATCGGGCTGGCCCGGCCCGGTCCGAAACCCGTAAAGCCCGCATTTATTTGAGCTCGGCCCGAAAAAAATCGGGCCTATATTCTAAAGTCCAGCCCGGACAGGGCTCTAAGGCTTTCTGGGCTTTTTCGGGCTTTTCTTTACAAACACAAAAAATCACAATTCTCAAATGAAAAATAATTAAAACAAAATATTTATCAAATTAAATTTAAATTTAAATGTATTATATCAAATCCAATTAAATTTTAAAACAAAAGTTTGACTAAAAAACAAATAAAATTTAAATAAATTGTATTACCAAATAAAACATAAAATCAAAACACTTCAAATCTAGGTAGTAAAGTTCAGATTAGAATCTCCTTCATCGTCTTCTAAATTTTCATCACCATCAAGAGCTACAGATAAAAAAAAAAGTAAAATAATATTAAGTTTTCAGAGGTATAAATCATATAGAAATGTCATTGAAAGTCTATTGATAAAGATTTTAAAAATATGAAGTAAATATAGATAAATGATAATGGTACCTGGATCATGAAATGTAAACCCATCCAACCAAGTGCATGTACAAATCAGTGCTTCAACGTTTCTTGGTAAAAGACGATTTCTATATTTATCCAATACATGCGCACCAACATCAGTGATGCCAGTGTAGTTATTGGAATGCTTAGAACATCACATGCCATGCGAGCTAACTCACCATAATGTTGTGAAAGACACTTCTACCATTATAAAACATTCATGTCTTCATAAAAAAGTTAGTTCCAACATATCGTCTTCTAGGTATAGAGTCAATTTAGACTTTCCTTCTTCTGGTACGTTTTTCATACGTTTTGAAATCATATGATAAGCGAACCCAAATTTAATAAGACATACGTAATCAAATAGTTACGGGCTTTTCGGGTTAAGCCCAAAAAACACACTAGCCCAAAAGTCCCGATTTTTTCGGGCTTTTATTTTTAGGCCTGAGCCCGCTGTTTTTTAGGGCCGGACCGGGCCAACCCTCGGGCTTTGGCCCTAATTGACACCCTTAAATGATGGTAGGATATGTAATATTGCTATGATGTCAGAATAATGTCATGATGATGGGTCCAAGTCCAACGGGTCACCCATTTGACATATAACTCATTTGTCTTATGACCTATTTGACCCATCAATCTATTAAATTCAAAAAAACATTAACTCATTAGAGTTATGAGTCAAGTAAAGTCGACCCAGTACCCATTTTGACAATTCTAGGTAATTCGACCCCATTCCTTTTGTGTTGGATGAAAGATGGGTTTTCATACAAAGAAAGAAAAGAGTACATCAATCTCTGTATGCTATTACTCTATTATAACCGTAATTATGAGTTATTTATATATAAAAGAACAATCTTTTGTGGCTTTGATAGTGTGATCTCCAATATTTATATACTATTAAACGTTTTTCTTTAAACATATATTTTCCGATTATGTGACTAATTTTTTAATAGGTTAATACTACAATTTTTCCCCCGATATTAATAAGTATTTTCCTAGCCCAACAACGATGGTTTGGTGGTAAGATGACAACCTAGATCTTAAACCGTAAATTTGGAGAGGTTCGGATTCCATTTCCGCTTAGAATTTGCTTATGAATTAATGAGCTCTGCATTCCTGGTTTAGATGAAACGGGATTACAGAATCTTCACTAGTTCCAATATGAATGTTTAACATGATATTGTATGTGCCTCAAGAGCTTGTATACCCATAAAATTTGTCCATTTATATGGATTACGCACTCAAATAACAAAAAAATACACACATAAAGGTTTTTAGCACTACCTTTATTTTAGAAAGAAAACTTCCTTCTTTTCATAAAAACAGAACACCGAAGGAAGTATGTGGTCACGTCACATGTATACATCCTGGTAATCAAACTAACCAACCAGTTCTATCCGAATAAAAAACTAAAATCAGTAGCAGTGGCGGAGGTAGAGAGCAATTAGGGGTGAAGTGATCCATGTGAAATCTTGAAAATAATGTAACTTTTATTAAATATTTTAAATTGACCATAGTCTAAAAAATAATTATTGACCCCTATTAAATTTAATTTAACTATAGCCCAATAACTTTATTAAATATTAAAAGTGTTAGTCCAATAAAACTCATCACAAATAATTTTAAAATAAAACTAAGTCCATTGAAATAAATCAAACCTAATTATTTATATTAATTTTGTTTAGTTTATTATCTTATTTCTTTTTTTCCTTTTCAATATTTTGGTTTATTATTTTTTGAAGTTATGTTTGATTCTTTCTATTACCATAACAACCGTTGAAAAGTGCTTATCTGTAATGAATATTGTGAAGATGACATCGCGTAATAGTATTAGTGTTGACTTTTTAAACAATTATCTAGTTTGTTTTATTAAAAAACATGTGTTTGACACAATGATAAATGAAACACTGATAAAAAAAACAAAAACGATTGCAAGATATGAGTGAGCGTAATATACATCTTTGAAATATATATTAATGGATATTTTTTTATTTTTTTTAATGAAGTTTCTTTAATTATTATTAGATCAAAAAATTATTATGACTCTAATAAATATTTTTTCTGGCTCTGCCTGATCAGTAGTTACTTTTGTTATATAGGTTAATTGTTTGAAACACATTTAATTAGTTAGAAGTTAAAAAACCCTACTTCGAACCAATAACATTATTCTAAAACCAAATTATACCTAACCGAGACATGCATGGATTTGAGAAAGAAAAAAAAAGATTAAAAAAACCTTTATTTATAGCTTATGTTTGTTATTCCTCATTTCTCGCTTACCATTCAAACCCAACACTATGACCACTCTATTCATCACAATCCTTCTCGCTACTTTCCTCTTTCTCCTCGTAGTCCTCTTCTCTCTCCGCCGCAACAGAAACCGCAACCACCGTCTCCCACCAGGCCCAAACCCATGGCCCATCATCGGAAACCTCCCTCACATGGGCCCTAAACCCCATCAAACCCTAGCCGCCATGGTAACCACCTACGGCCCAATCCTCCACCTCCGCTTAGGGTTCGCCGACGTCGTGGTCGCCGCCTCTAAATCCGTAGCCGAACAGTTTTTGAAAATTCACGATGCCAATTTCGCTAGCCGACCACCTAACTCCGGAGCCAAACACATGGCATATAACTATCAAGATCTTGTCTTTGCGCCTTACGGACAACGATGGAGAATGTTGAGGAAGATTAGTTCTGTTCACCTATTTTCTGCTAAAGCTCTTGATGATTTCAAACATGTTAGACAGGTAAAATTAGTTATAAACGTTATTCTCATTTTCTAACGCTATAGCTCACCTATAGATTTTTAATCATGTTGTAATTTATATGTTTATAATAAATTTATTTTATATAATCATAAATAACTATGGTACTAACTCTGGTATTTAAGAAAATAAATTTAGAGAAGTATAAACTATGCACCCAAAACAAAACAAAAATGTATCACAAGTTTCCCAAATTTAATATATGTAGGGCTTATTATAAACTATTTTTTGTTTCCTGCATTTCGTTTAAAATATGTTGAGGAAATACACAATGATTTTTGAAAAATTTACAGGTAGATTAATAATATATATCTATAATATTTCTTTAAACAAAAAATAATAATATATATATCTATAATATTAAAACATGAACACTTTTAGAATCTATTTAGAAACACTCTTTATTTATTTTTTAAATAAACTGAACACGAAATATTTATTAAATCTATTAGAAACTTAAAAATTACAAATTAAACATATTTGAATCAATAACAATTAAATTAATTTTTATTCCTCATTTCATATACTCTATATTACAAAAACAATTATTATGTGCGGGCGCGCGGATTTAAAATCTAGTAATAGTTTAAATCATGTATTGTTGATTTTAATAATTTTGATCGAATTTTAATGATAATTTGATTTCTTACTGGATTTTAATATATTTTGAAATTGTTTTTAAGTTAAAAAATAAAAACTTAAATATGAGTGTAAAGTGTATACTGTAAACTATGGGCCTGATTGGTAACAGCTGTAGCTTTCGATTTTATGTTGTGGTTTTTTGGCTTTAGATTTTTTAGCTGTAGAATTTTGGCTGTGGCTTTTTAAAAAGTGAAAGACAGAAAATATAGATTGTGGAAATATAGTTCTCTACAGCCAAAAAATGATACAAATGGTTGTAGGTTTAAAAATCTATAGAAATCATGATTGGAAAAAATAGCTTTTAAAAATCTGTAGAAATCATGATTGAAAAAAAAATTAGCTGTAGAAATAAATATGGCTGTGTGCAGCCTCTAAAAAGCTTATTACAATAAAGTCCTGTGTTATTTTAGTTCCACTTATTTGATTTCAAATCAAGCATTTATATTTTAAAAATAGTTAATATTTCCAATCATATTTGGATTTCTAATTCAATTATTAAAATCTATAATCTAACAACTGCACTAGGTGTAAAAAAAAAAGAAAAAGATGATAGAATATATTTTCTAAAATTTGATACGAGTTTTAGATTGTTTTTATTTCTGTGATAATTATGTTGAAAGACAAAAATTTAATTGGGTTTAAAGAAGAGAAAAAATCTAAACACATAAGAGTAAAATTGAATTTGACAGGAAGAGGTTGGAACGCTCATGCGGGAGCTAGCGCGTGCAAGCACGAAGCCCGTGGAGTTAGGGCAGTTGGTGAACATGTGTGTAGTCAACGCGCTTGGAAGAGAGATGATCGGACGGCGATTGTTCGGTGCCGGAGCCGATCACAAGGCGGAGGAGTTTCGATCTATGGTGACGGAAATGATGGCTCTCGCCGGAGTATTTAACATCGGAGATTTCGTGCCGGCACTTGATTGGTTAGATTTACAAGGCGTCGCCGGTAAAATGAAACGGCTACACAAGAGATTCGACGCCTTTCTATCGTCGATTTTGGAAGAGCATGAGATGATGGACGGTCAAGATCAAAAGCACACAGACATGCTTAGTACGTTAATCTCGCTTAAGGGAGCTGGTTTTGACGGTGACGGAGGAAGCCTGACGGATACCGAGATTAAAGCCTTGCTATTGGTTCGTATAATCTATTAATTTCTTAGTATCATATATTAGGAAAATTATTGATATTTGTTTTTTCCTTAAATACAGAACATGTTTTCGGCTGGAACAGACACGTCAGCAAGTACGGTGGATTGGGCCATAGCTGAACTGATCCGACACCCGGATATAATGACCCGTATCCAAGAAGAACTTGATACCATTGTGGGCCGTGATAGGCCCATTAACGAGTCGGACCTCTCTCAGCTTCCTTACCTTCAGGTACAGTTCGCCCAAACCGGGAATTAGGAATTGTTTGGTTAACGAGCTATATTGTTAATCCGGATTTTGGTTTAAGCAGGCGGTTATCAAAGAGAATTTCAGGCTTCATCCACCAACACCACTCTCGTTACCACACATCGCAGCAGAGAGCTCTGAGATCAACGGCTATCATATCCCGAAAGGAACGACTCTTTTGACAAATATATGGGCCATTGCCCGTGACCCGAATCAATGGTCCGACCCGTTATCGTTTCGACCCGAGAGATTTTTACCCGGTGGAGAAAAATTCGGCGTCGATGTGAAAGGAAGCGATTTCGAGCTTATACCGTTCGGGGCCGGGAGGAGGATCTGTGCCGGTCTGAGTTTAGGGTTACGGACGATTCAGTTACTGACGGCGACGCTGGTTCACGGATTTGATTGGGAATTAGCCGGAGGAATGACGCCGGATAAACTGAATATGGAGGAGACTTATGGGATTACTCTGCAAAGAGCGGTTCCTTTGGTGGTGCATCCTAAGCCAAGGTTGTCCCCGAGTGTTTACGGACTCGGGTCGGGTTAAATCTAAGTTTGCTTGCCGGACAATGTAGGTCTTGCACGGAGGAAGTTAAAAGCTTGTTTCTGGAATTCCCTTAAATAAAGTTGTAAACGGCGTAATTTGGTGCGGAGTATAATAAGCTTATTATAAGAAGGTGTAGCATCAAATTTAAGTAATTAAATTAAAATGTTGTGATTTGTTTGATTATAAATAGTAAATGTTTTTCCCCTTAGTTTGAAAATAGAAGAAGTTAAAAGTCTCCAAATATATATATATATGTATATCTCTATGATATTATTTAAGAAAACATTTTTAAAAATGAATTTTATTTTGTAAGTTATTACATGAAATGCCATTACAAATAACAAATAATAATTGAAATAGGAAATGATATAATAATCTTTTAAAACTATTGATTATAATATGGAAATTATATATTTTGTATTACAGAGATTATTTATTATTTCATTTCTTAATTATTTTTAATACTATATATCTAAAAATAATAATCAATTCATATATATTCAAAGAAAAAAAATTCAAATCTTCCTATATTTTTCACTATAATTTATTATATTTTATTTGAATATATATCAAAACAAAAGTTGAAAAATATTTTACTAATTTTATAAAAAGTTATATACAAGAAAACTATATTTTTTAAAGAGTTCGTAGACTAACCACAAAAATTAGAGTCTTTTAATGATGCATATTAGAGTTATGTTTTTAAGATTATAAGTCCGAATAATATTTTAGTTCATTGCAAAACGGGTTAAATAGACAAATTATTACAAATTGACAGCTTTATCTATAATCAATAATCATTAATTAGTTATATTATAAAATTCATATAAAAGTAATTTTTGTGAATTTACAAACAATTTATTTTTAAAAGTTTACGCCACGCTATAATTAGCACGGATTAAATTCTAGTACTTTAATAAGTCGTTGGACATCCTAATTAACTTATTTACTATGTATTTGCCAACACTATATTTAAATTTATATATTATCTCAAATTCAGAATTATATTTATTTTATATATTTATATTTGTAAAAATAAATTGATATAATACTAAAATAATTTTTAAACATATTTAAAAAAATATATATAAATGTTTGGATGCAGATATTAAAAATGCTTATGTTTTAATATAATAATTTTTTTACACTACATCATGTTGTATTTAAAACCTTTTCCTTACAGTTACCGTATGCATTTAAAACTCTAGATTTTTTTTCTGCCAGCAAAATCAGATTTTTTCCATCTTTCATATTTAGGTGGAACACCACCACAACCTGCAATTCTGCAGCACATGTTACATTACACATTCACTTGGCGTTTTCCAATAAGATATATATAGTAATTTTTTGTAGACAACAGAAAATTAGAAATAGTAAATGTTGTTTCCCTTAGTTAAAAAAAATATGTTAAAAGTCTCCAAATATTGTATATGTATATATACTTTAATAACTCGTTTTGGACATCCCACATCATAATTAACTTGTTTACATTGTGTTTTGCCAACGCCATGTCTCTATAAATTACTTTTTTGTCTTATTTAGTCGATACAAAAAAAATAGTCGAAATTTCTCTTGAATTCTTTTTTCTTTTAATAAGCATCATTAAGGTTTGTTTTAATTTTAAATTTCAAAAAGGTGTACTTACAAGTTCACACAGAGAGCTACAATAATGAAAAAGCTGACTCAAGAAGGGCTAGAGAAGAAACAAGAGTCACGGAACAAGTAGTCACCCTCAATCTCAGTACAGTACATAGTGTCTGCTTGCATCTCTCTCTCTCTCCTTCTTCCTCTCTAACAATATCAGAATAGAAAATCTCTCTATCTTTCCCTTCATCTATCTTTCCATCTCTCTTTCTCTTTCCACAAGTCAACAGTGACATTTGTATCCATGGCTGCTCTGGTTCTCTATCTTCTCAGTCTCCTCATGGCTGGCCATTGTAGTAAGAACTCTCGCTCTTCACTGCATCCATTATCTCTTATTTTTTCAATGTGTCTATTGAGGGGAACTCAATTTCAATCAAATCCGTATCACTGTCCTCTTTTGTTTATAGAATTGGTCTCTCTCTCTCTTGGCTTTCATGTTATTTCTGGCTCTCTGGTTTTAAACCAATAGTAGAACTTATCCCAAAAAACCCTAATGTCCTTGAACCCATATCACATTTACTAGAAACCTTGCCTGACAAAGAAAATATCTTACTTGACTCTCTTTTGCAACTCTTGTTGGTGTCTTGCCAAATCTTGCTTTGCAAAGTTTGAAACCCCTCAAAAAACAAGATTTCTTAATTGCAAGATTTCACTTACAATTTGTTTGTTTTGGTAGGTGCCACATGGTGTGTGTGCAAAACAGGACTGAGTGACTCAGTGCTACAAAAGACATTAGACTATGCTTGTGGGAATGGAGCTGACTGTAACCCAACTCACCCAAAAGGGTCTTGCTTCAACCCTGACAATGTTAGGGCTCATTGTAACTATGCTGTCAATAGCTTCTTTCAAAAGAAAGGTCAAGCTTCTGAGTCTTGTAATTTCACTGGTACTGCAACTCCTACCACCACTGATCCCAGTAAGTTTCTTCGAGATCTGATACTTTTTTTTGTGATTGTCTAGACCCCTAAATTGTATTTTTTTAGTCAAAGAAAGTTCAAGGTGTTTTTTGGTTACTCATAGATGATTGGTATTAAAGATTTGAGTATACGAAAGAATCAAGTAGGGAGTAGATTTTAGTAAAGTGTGAAGGTCTGATTTAGATACAGTACATTAAGATATTTTCTTGACATTTTTTCCTGATGTGTGAACTTTTTGTCACAGGCTATTCAGGATGTGCATTCCCTTCTAGTGCAAGGTATGGTTCTTAGCTTTCTACATATTGATTCTCTTACTGGCTTTATCTAGAAATTGAAGGAGAGCCAAACAAAAGATATCTCATGTGTTTAGTACTACACTTTAATGTTGAATTAAATTATAATTCCTATTTGTGGGAAAGAGAAAAAGTAAACAAAAAGCTTGATCTGGGTCAAAAAGTGCACAACTTTTTTTTATATTCATTTAAGTAAACCAAGCTTCTAGATCACATCTACAATCAATTTAATTGCTTTTTTTTTTTTTGGAAGGGGGGGATTATAAAGTTTTAACCCATAATTAGTGTTTTGACTTGTGTGTATTCTTTGCAGGGATTTTATTATGTTGCCTAAATATGTTCAACTTACTTTAAAGTCTCTTGCCTTTATCTGAGGCACTTTTTTCCCTTTTTCCCCATTTGAAAACCACATTAATGATGACGAAAAACAAATACAAGAAGTACTAAATTAGTGTTTCCAACTAATACAAGAAGTACTAAAAATAATGCATATGACATGTAAATGCAAAACAAAAGAATCGATGCCTAACAGATTTTGGATTTAACAGTGGCTCTGGAGGAAGCAGCACCACCGTGACGCCAGGCAAAAGCAGTCCAAAAGGAAGCAGCACCATCACCACATTTCCAGGCGGAAACAGTCCATACACTGGCACACCAACCACCGGATTATTAGGAGGCAATGTCACTGATGCTACCGGAACCGGGTTTAACCCGGATTACTCAACCGAAAACAGCGGTTTCGCGCTCCGTAACTTCAACACCTTCTTCCTCTACTTGTCTTCTGTCTTGATGATGATGCTCTGAAGATGATGGATGATGTGTCTTTTCTCTACTGTACTGTACTTCTAGCTCTATTCGGATTTCGGTTCATGCTTTTTGATTTTTCGGTTTCTAGGCCAAACAATTACCAATGTAAAACCGAATCGCTTTGCTACGAATTCGGTTTCGGTTCAATATCTTTAATCTTTAGCAACAAATTAAGTTTATGTTTGAAACTTTTATTATTTTGGTTTTGGTTTGAATTCGGTTTAAGCAATTAAAAACCCCTTAATTTACTAAATTAAGATTTACTTTGGTTTTGTACTGCGGTTTTTTTGGGTGGTTAAGTTGAACACTTTGATATAAAGTATCTCGGTTTAGTTCGGTTAGAGCCAGGAGGAGAAAATCTAAAGAATCGAAAGAGGATTTATTATATACATATATAAGAGTTGGACTTGGGAAGAAAAACTGCTTCAAGAAGACGATCTCCTTCTTCTCTTTTTTTTTCCGCTTTTCTAAAATCTAAATTTCTTTGCGTACTCATCGACGCTTTTTGAAGATCCTTTTTTTTTTGTAAAGAATCGATGGAGAACAGAGACAATAATCCATCAGTAAGATCATCGCTTCTTTCGATTGAATTTTTTATTTCCAAGATTCGAGAACAGAGACAATAATGATTTCTCCTCTGATCGTCTTTAAGAATCCATTAATTAGCATTTGGAACTGTTTGATTGTTTCTCCAAAGATCTTTGCCTAGAAGAATCTGGAACTGTTTTATTGTTTTAGTAAAGAAATTCTGAGAATCAGAATCATATTTGATTGGCTCATCGTATAAGTTTCTTTTGTTTAACCATTGTTTCACGATATGAGCTTGAATATTCCGAGCTTCTAAGGTTTCTGTTGGTCAGATAATTCTTGATCATCATGTTTTCTATATACAACTGATCGGTTTGTGATCTGCTGATTTTATTCAATTTTGTTACATATGAGCCTTGTGACATATGTGGGGATATCGGCATTGAAAAATTTATAATGACTTGTTTCAGTTGCAGAGAAGTCAGAGAGCATATGTAAGATCATTTTCATTTCTTGTATTTGTGTAGAGTAAACTTTTATAAATAGATATATGATTCTGATTCTTTTTCGATGGATCGATCGCTTCTGTAAATTCAGTTATTGCGCAAAGATCCGTTTACGATCTCCCCCAGACATGTGGCTATGTCAAGTGTGCAGATCCCCAAGTCGTGTATTACATATACCGAATCTTGTTGACAGCGATATCATGAAGGCTTTAGCAACCGATCATTTGGTATCACCAAGCAAGAAACGCAAACCGCAGTTTCTGGCCTTTCCTTCTCCAAAGAGAAAACCCCGGACGCCTCGGTTTCCGGGTAAAAACACATTTATTTGGGTCAAATCTCTCACAAATTTTGAGATTATGATCTTGTGCTTGTGTTTCATATTGTGATTTCTTTGTTTTTTTTTGTTTTAAAGTAGAGGATATTGAAGAAGCTAACCGTCGCCAAGGATCTCAAAGCTCTGATAAGCTTCAACAATGCTATGTTCGTAAGAAGAAGAAGGAAAGAGAGCAAGGAGTCAAAGAAAGAGCTGACGTGGCAGGAGTTGTTTGACTAAGCTGAATTGTCAAAGAGAAATACTCATTTTCTTTTATCAAGTTTACGATTGTAGCTATTAAAAGGTTGTTCTCGGCATTTTGGGACGGGACTTTGTTTTTCGATTTGTTAGTTGAGACTAGAGAGTCTTGAGTGCGATCACGGATCGTGAGATAAGGTGATTGAGGATTTCACAAATCCGATATCTCTTGTTGACATTTCGATTACATGGTCAGTGACTGTGTGAGTCTTGATCTTCATTCTTAACAAATGGTGCGATTGTGACACGATCGAACACGCGAGCGGTGCGATGGCGCTGATCGGAGACACAGAGAAGCAGATCGACGAATTTGGGAGAAGCATAGAAGAAATTCATTCCGAGCTGAAGATTCTAACAGCTGGATGTTCGTTACTTTCCGAAGCAACGGCGGAGTCAGATCGGAAATTGGAAACTATAACCGCGGAGTCGACGAAGCGATTTGAGGCTTTGGAGAGACAGATGTTCGCGTTATCACAGGCGATTGGGCGAATTGAAGCTAGTCAATTCAACTCCCGCCCTCACGGCAAAGACATTGCGAAAAATCCCGACGCAAATACTCAGGGACCGATTATTATTCCTGATGCTCAACCGGAAGTCTCGACTCTAGGTTCTCGGGGAATTGATGTGGTTTTAGCAACTCGTGAATCTCTGTTAAAGAAAATTGATCTACCTGTGTTTGATGGTACAATGCCTTACGGGTGGATTTGTCGGGTTGAGAGATATTTCAGAATTGGTCAGTATACAGAAGCAAATAAAATGGAGTTGGTTTCGTTATGTTTGGAAGGTCGCGTACTCAATTGGTTTGAAGGAGAGTTAGCAGAAGCTCCGTTTACGGATTGGAGACAGTTTAAGGACCGTATGTTAGCTAGATTTGCGGTCTCCATTGATGAAGAGCCAGGAAAACGATTATGTAGCATCACTCAGTCAGGATCAGTGCAGGATTATATCAGTGAATTTGAAGAATTAACTGCACAAGTGACAGGGATTGATGAGCAGAACTTGGTCAATATTTTTTACAAAGGTCTAAAAACAGAGATGAAGGAGGTGATCAAACTTAAAGAACCTAAGGGTCTAACGGCACATAAAGCAGCAGTAGTGAAGATGGAAGATAGCGTTTTGTGTCAGGTTTTGAGTGGGGTTAAGCTGGGAGACAATAAATCTGGGCGACACTATACATATCCTACTTTCAAACCATCTACAGCAACTATCAACAAAAATTTATCTGCTCCGGACAATAAAAGTAGCACAGTTGCAGGTCAGAAGCAACTACAAAGACCTCGGCTACATCTAACTGAAGCAGAATTGAAGTACAGAAAGGATAACAGGCTTTGTTTCAAGTGTGGAGAGAAATACTTTAGAGATCATGTCTGTCCTCAAATGGCTCTACAGGTGTTGGTGGTGCTTAATGGTCTAGAGTTAGAGGTATTGGAGGATACTATGATGTATTTGGAAGAAGAGGACATTGAACCAGTACCTAAGTTGATGGCGTTATCCTTCAATGCATTTTTGGGATTGGATTCTCCCTCCACAACAAAACTCAAAGGTGAAATAGGACGTCATACAATCACAGTGATGCTAGATAGTGGAGCTACGCATAATTTTGTCTCACCGACACTGGTAAAGCGAGCTCACTTATCTATCACCGATAATCCTAATCTTCAGATTTTGTTGGGAACTGGTGTTTCTGTTCACGGTTTAGGCATATGTTCTGCAGTGACTTTCAGTCTGCAGGGCTTATCCTTTACTAGTGACTTTATATCGCTGGAATTAGGAGGTGTGGATGTCGTCTTGGGAGTTCAATGGCTCAGAACACTTGGGAAATGTCTGGTTGATTGGGACTTACATGAGTACAGTTTTAACTACAAAGGAAGAATGGTATCACTTAAAGGGGATCCTGAGCTTCTTCATCCAAAAGTCTCTTTGAAGTCATTGATTTCTATGAGTGGAGTGCAACATAGTGGAGTGAAATTATGGCTTGGCAATACTCAGGTGGTCTCGACTCCAGCTACACCGATTCCACCCGTCATTAAATCTGTGTTGGATAGTTTTGAGCCAGTGTTTAGAGCTCCAACTGGGGTGCCACCTTTCAGGGGTAGGGAACATTCAATCACATTAAAAGCTGGTTCCGAAGCTATTAGTGTGCGGCCCTTCAGATATCCACAAGCACATAAAGATGCTATG
This sequence comes from Eutrema japonicum, assembly GCA_030161315.1. Classification (NCBI taxonomy): domain Eukaryota; kingdom Viridiplantae; phylum Streptophyta; class Magnoliopsida; order Brassicales; family Brassicaceae; genus Eutrema; species Eutrema japonicum. The sequence continues at coordinate 53,678,299 of BSQW01000005.1, read as the reverse complement.
AAGGCGTTAGTAGAAGAAATGCTGGAAAGTGGAATCATAAGACCGAGCAGAAGTCCATTTTCCAGCCCAGTTCTTTTAGTTAAAAAGACGGATGGTTCTTGGCGATTTTGTGTAGATTACAGAGCCCTCAACAGAGCTACTGTGGCTGACAAATATCCCATTCCCATGATTGATCAACTACTTGATGAACTGCATGGAGCTGTGGTTTTTTCCAAGTTAGATCTCAGGGCAGGGTATCATCAAATCAGAATGGAAGAGGAAGACATTCACAAGACTGCTTTCAGAACACACGATGGCCATTATGAGTTTCTTGTTATGCCTTTTGGGCTAACAAATGCTCCAGCCACGTTTCAGTCATTGATGAATGACCTTTTTCGACCTTTTCTTGGGAAATTTGTATTGGTCTTCTTTGATGATATTCTTATCTACAGCAGAAGTGAAGAAGATCATGCTACACACCTACGAATGGTGATGCAAGTGTTTACAGAAAACCAACTATTTGCTAATAAAAAGAAGTGCTTGTTTGGCCAGACCCAAGTTGAGTATCTAGGACATGTCATCTCTGCATATGGTGTGGGGACTGATCAAAGTAAGACTGTCTCTATGAAGCTATGGCCAACACCAAAAAATGTGAAGCAGTTAAGAGGTTTCTTAGGGTTGACAGGCTATTACCGTCGTTTTGTGAAAGGATATGGGGCTTTAGCAAAACCATTGACGGACTTATTGAGAAAGGATCAATTCATTTGGTCACCAGCTGCTCAAGTTTCCTTTGACACGTTGAAACAAGCTATGGTGTCTGCCCCTGTTCTTGCTCTCCCTGATTTTCAGAAACTGTTTGTGGTTGAATCAGATGCTTCAGGGTTTGGGTTAGGAGCAGTATTGATGCAGGACAATAACCCGATTGCCTATTTCAGTCATGGTCTAACACCCAGGGAACAATTAAAACCTGTGTATGAAAGAGAACTCATGGCAGTGGTTATGGCAGTGCGTAAGTGGAAACATTACTTGCTTGGGAGAAGATTTGTGGTACACACTGACCAGAAGAGTTTGAAATATTTGTTGCAGCAGAGGGAAGTTAATATGGAGTATCAAAAATGGCTGACAAAGCTATTAGGGTATGAGTTTGATATACTTTATAAACCAGGTATTGAGAACAAGGCAGCAGACGGTTTATCTCGTATTGAAGCTCATTGTTCCTTGGCGATGACACTACTTTCGTATACAGTGCCTACCTCTATTCAAATTCAAGACTTGTATGCAGAAATGGCTGAAGATACTGCGATTCAACAGTTGATTACAGAGCTGAAGCAGGGTACACTTAGAAGGGAGGGGTATGCCGTGATTGATGACACATTATGGTATAAACAGAGATTAGTCATTCCACACACCTCTCGATTCATCCCTGTGATTCTGTATGAGTGTCATGATGGTTATTTGGGTGGACACTCAGGGGTTTTAAAGACACTAAAGAGGGTCCAGCAATTATTTCATTGGGAGGGCATAATGAAGACAGTTCAGAAGTATGTTGCTGAATGTCAAGTTTGCCAAACCCATAAATATTCAACTTTATCTCCTGCAGGACTGCTACAACCCTTACCTGTTCCAAACCGCATCTGGGAAGACTTATCTATGGATTTTATTGAAGGCCTTCCTGCTTCAAATGGTTACAACGTGATTTTTGTGGTGGTGGACAGATTAAGCAAGTTTGCTCACTTCATTGGGTTAAAGCATCCTTTTACAGCTACTGATGTTGCGAAGAAGTTTATTGCAGAAGTGGTACGTCTCCATGGTTTTCCCACTTCTATTGTGTCAGATCGAGATAAGATCTTCTTGAGTTCGTTTTGGAAGGAGCTGTTCAAATTGGCTGAGACACAGTTGAAGTATAGCACCGCGTTTCACCCTCAAACGGATGGTCAAACAGAAGTTCTTAACCGTTGTTTAGAAACTTACCTGCGTTGCTTTGCATCTTCACACCCGCGAACATGGTTTAAGTTTCTGAACTGGGCGGAGTTATGGTACAATACCTCTTACCATACTTCTTTGAAGACAACACCGTTTAAGATTGTATATGGGAGAGATCCTCCTGGGATTATAAGGTTTGAGGCTGGATCTACTGCTAACTTCGAGTTGGAAGTGATGTTAAAAGAGAGAGACGCGATACTCTCTCTGTGTAAAACGCATTTGATTCATGCTCAGCAACTCATGAAAAATAATGCTGATAAACACAGGAGAGACATCGAATATACAGTGGGTTCAATGGTGTATTTGAAGCTTCGACCGTACAGGCAACAGTCTGTGGCTCGAAGGGTTTGTCAAAAGCTGTCTGCTAAGTATTTTGGGCCTTATGAGATTGTTGAACGAATTGGAAAATCAGCGTATAGATTGCAGCTTCCCCAAAGTTCGCAGATCCATCCAGTTTTTCATATCTCCCAATTGAAGGCGGTGTTGGGTCAATATCACCAGGTTTCTCAGCTCCCTCCTACATGTTCTGAGTTAACTGATGTTGTGATTGAACCAGCGGACATTCGGGATACGCGTTACAACGACTCTGGGGGATTGGAGTTACTAATTCAGTGGAAGGGACTTCCTGTTCATGACAACACTTGGGTTTTGTTCAAAGAATTCAAGCAACAGTTTCCAGATTACAAGCTTGAGGACAAGCTTAGTCTCAAAGAAGGGGGTATTGATAAGCTTCAACAATGCTATGTTCGTAAGAAGAAGAAGGAAAGAGAGCAAGGAGTCAAAGAAAGAGCTGACGTGGCAGGAGTTGTTTGACTAAGCTGAATTGTCAAAGAGAAATACTCATTTTCTTTTATCAAGTTTACGATTGTAGCTATTAAAAGGTTGTTCTCGGCATTTTGGGACGGGACTTTGTTTTTCGATTTGTTAGTTGAGACTAGAGAGTCTTGAGTGCGATCACGGATCGTGAGATAAGGTGATTGAGGATTTCACAAATCCGATATCTCTTGTTGACATTTCGATTACATGGTCAGTGACTGTGTGAGTCTTGATCTTCATTCTTAACAAGTTCATACCCTTGTGTATTTCATCGGATTGATTGAGACAGTGTTAACTTCTCCTGAGCTTCTTTGTTTCAGTAATTAGGGTTTTTAGAGTTTCATTTTACTTGGGTTTCAAGTGACTTACCGGCTAAGTAAGGTTGGACTTCATTGTCATTTGACGTCCTCTCATTGACATATTTTCTTTGTTACTCTAGAACTCACTCTTCTGAGTCAAAATTTGTATTTTTTTGGTTGGTTAAACTCAAAATTTTGTATTTGGTTCAACATTTATTTTGTGATCTAACGTAATAATTGTAGAGATTTGCTATTGAATTCTAGTTTTAAAATGCTGATTTGATTTGTCATGAAAAAAATACCCGCGTAATTGCATTTCGCGGATTTTATAATTTAAATGATGAGATCTAACAAACTTTCAAAATTATTGTTCTGCGTACCGTTGAATTTATGACACATTGTATTTGAAATTTAAAATTTAAAAATTGACATTTTCAAATTTAAATAAAATATATTATCATTCACCAATTATAAAATTTTATGTGGTTAATTAGATTTATCAGAATGCACATAAAAAACTTAGTTGGCAGATTTGCGATAATTTTATAGTAATAACTGAAATTGCAATCACAATTATTATTTTTCTAAAAAAAAAAAGATAAACTAAATTTTTATTTAGATTGAAAGTTTTTATAATTAATAGCTTAATTATATCTTCCATAAAATTGTATATATAATAACAACAGTTAAACTTTTTCTTTTTGGTAAGCAACATTTTCATGCATTATTAGTTAATGAAGTAATAAATATCTAAAAATGATTTAATAAAATATTGCTTAATAAAATGCATTTTTATTTTCTATTAATTCAACAGTTATATACACATCAATTGTATGCTGTGAATAAGTAGTCCTTTAGATGAATTAATTACTTATTTCTACATAAGGAGTAATATTTACTGTATAATTTAATGCTAATTCAATGTAGTAAATGACACATGCCATAAATATGCAAGACACGTGTCCGCTTCCATTACTTAGTTATGAACCTTTATTATTGGCACACTTGTGTTAGATAAACCTATGATTGGCGGTGATGTTTAACATTGGCAAACCATATAACAAACGAATTTGTGGTGGTGGAGAGGGAAATCGAATATGCGAAAAAGAAGGTGATTGTGGTTAGACAATTACATCATTTTGTTCACTTAAATCAATCGAAACGGAAGATTCTATTGTATATGATGTACTAGTTATACCCTAAGTCTTTTTCACTACTTGTAAACTAAATTCTTTTTAAAAAATTATACGATTCAGAGTCATGTCTTGTAAGTATATTTTAATGAATACTAAAAAAAGGCTAGAAACAAAAATTAGACACCTCATGACTAATTTTGGCTTACGAGCACATATTTTTGGCTTTTGACTGAGACATTAGTGTTAACTTCTCCTAAGTTTCTTTGCTTAAGTGAATAATTGAAGCTTTTTTCTCATTTCATATTTACCATTCTAAGTTCTAACATCTACTTTATCTCCTTTTTCCTATAATTTTTAATTATTTTGTACAAATTAAATTAAGAGAAGTATACACAATTTTTAACATTTTCCTATACTTTAAAGTTTTTTTCCGTTTACATTTTCTACATGGTATCGAATATTTATCTGTTATTTATTTATTAATCGGAAATTCTAGTAACCATTGGCAGCTCGTAAGGCTTCTTCACTGGCTTGCCGGCCTATCGCCGTTTTCTAAACGAAGAAGATAATTTCCTTCCTTTCATCATCCTCTAGATTATCCATTGCTGTACTCTCAAAGCTCCAAATTCTTGTTCTTTTCTTGTTTTCTCACTGCTCATCACCTTGTATCTGACGGAAATTCGAAGCCTTTTCTGGGTTTCTCCAATTTCTCAGTACTTGGATTTTCGGCATGGAGTGGTAAATTAGGGTTTTTGGCCGGTGTCGTACTAACCGAGACCCGTTTGCAGCAGTCGAGAATAAAACCTCGCTTTTGATTTGAATTTTTCGCCGCCTCGATTAGTTTGGGGATTGTTCTTCTCTGATGCTTATTATAGCTTCGTTCTTCGGTTTAGTACTGAAAATTTGAAAGCCTGAGTCTTTGATGTTTTCGATGAGGTCTAATGTTTATGGAGTTGGATTGGAGAGAAACCAAGTGCTCTCTTGATTTGATTGTTGAGGGAAACAAAAAGAGAACAAACGGATCTATGGTTAATCGCAGCTACAGGATATATAACCAAGCATCTGCATAATGTATCAAAAGGTAAAGGAAACTTCCCCGAGTCTTCTTCTGAAGATTTGACTATCGTGAAGCCAGAATCTCCCAGATGCTTGGCTACTAAATTGGAAAGAGCCAACAAACCAAATGAAGAAAACATTGGGGATTGCCCAAATGGGGGAAATTTATATGTATCTGAATGTGGAAATGTATACGGAGCTTCGGGTAATGAGGAGATTTGCTCAGATTCTTTTGGGAACAGAGCGTTTCTTAGGAGAAATCAGCGGTATACAAGTCTGATCAAACCTTTTCCTATGGAGAACAGTGTAATGTCTCGGTTACATAGAGAGAATATGTTCATGGAGGAATATATGCGTAGCCCGTTTCCATCACCTTGTGGTTCAGTTTCGAGGCCCTTGGTTGTTACTGATGCTACAAATGTAATTAGCAAGAAGAACTTTGGAGATTGTATTTGCCAGCGAGTCCCGAATTGTGGAATTCCTCAGCTAAGGAAGTTGCAATCTTCGGGTCTTTATGCTAAGCGAAGAGTTGGAAATGAGAGTAGAAGATCTGATTGTGGGATTGGTAAACTTCGTGCTACCTTTTTATAAATGTAAGATATGTTTATACTGACTAAAGAGAAAGACTTCACATGTTAAGCTGGATTTCTGTATTTTTTTCAGGATCAAATGATGCAGCATTGCTGCTATGCGTTGGGATTTCGATTGGGATAGTGTCATCGTTTGTAGCAAACCAAACCGAAGTAAACAACGTCAAAGCAGAGTTAAAGCAGACAGAGAATTTGGTAAAGGGTTTAGAAGATGAGCTCAAGGCGAAAGTCTCATTGACAGTGAAAGATGATTTACACAATGGTGAAAAACAGTGTGATGAAAAGGCAGCAGAGAAATCAGAATCTATAAGTAAAATTGAAGCAGAGCTTGAAGCTGAACTTGAAAGGCTGGAGATCAACATGAACTCCTCCAACATTGAGACAAGACTCTCAGATGTCTTTGAGGTGAGTTCTGTAATTTTACTTATGCTCTTTGCGCTGCTTTCACTGAATCATTGTCTCATTTTAGTCGATCATCTTCGTTCATTCTGGAAGTTATCCCACGGTAGCAAAGAACCAGGTTTCTCCGTATATGAAAATTGAGCATTGCATTTACTTGTGATGTCAAAATCCGGCAGAGCCATGTAATCAACTGCTTGAAGCAGATAACTTGATCATAAAAGTCAGCCTCTTTATTCACTTATAGAAGTTCAGTTGGTAAATTGTTTCTCAATTCTGCAGCTGGAGCCGGATTTTGAAGTAGAATTTGCGCAGGGCGAGCTGAGAGATGATCGGGTTGAAAGACAGCATAATGACACTGAATCCAACCAGGAACCTAGTGGAAATTCCACACCTGAGTCAGGAAACTACACAGTCTCACCTCGTGAGTTAAGCTTGCGTCTGCACGGAGTTATCAACTCACGTTATGAAAAACGGATAAAAGAACTTGAGGTCGCCGTACAAGAGAGCCAGAGGAAATTGGAGCAGTTAGTCATGAAATCAGAGGAAAATAAGAAACCATTGTCAAGGATTTGGGAAAGCCATGAAGTGATGAAACACAAGAGAGACTCAAATCTTCCAGTGACTGTAGCTCATATAGAGAAGAAGCATAATCCTGCAGAGATCCAACCTCTGGTTATGAATTTAGCAGGGGAAGCACTTGATGCATTCAATGACTCATACGAGGAACTGATGGATATAGACGATTATTCCAAAGAAGATGATTTACCATATGAGCGGCAAGAAGAATTGTCTTTGACAAGCAAAAGCTCACCTTGGAGCCATAAAGATTACATAAAGGATTCCTCAAGAACATCAGAGGATGTGAATTTCTTCAGGCTGCAAGATCTACTTGGTCTGAGCGAGGAAGAAGAAGATAGAGAGTTTGAGTGTGAGATGGAGAAGCAACTGATAAAGCAGATTGTTGAGAAAACAAAACAAGGGTCTTCTGCTGTGTTTAATGCCCAGAGGATGCTATTTGTCATGGAAGAAATAGAATGAGAAATAGAAAAGAATCCATAAAAAGTATTAGCTCAAATTCTCATACGTATCTAGTTAGTGTGTAGATGTGTAAGATTTGGTGAAACTTGTCTTGTCAGATCCAAACAAATTGAAAAAAAAAAAGACGTTTTGTCAAACTCAATGTATATAATTAGCCAGAATCAAAGTTTAAAAAATGTATATCTGGCTAATTAAGCTAAAATTAAGTACAAATCTTTGAAAGTAAGCTCTTGTGGTAAAAGAATTGAAACCTTTCTGGCTGTATCAGAGTGTTCAAAAGAAGGCGCCAAAAAACAAAAAAGAGACGAGAAGAAGCGGTGAAGTGTTGAAAATAAGAGAAGAAAAATCGGCGGGAATAATCAACCAAAATATGTAATAGCTCCCGCGCAAATCGTTCCGTATACAAAACCATTTTGCTTCCTTATTCTTCTCACACAGATTTGGTTGTCTTCGAGAGAAATAGAGATAGAGATTAGAGAAATGGAGAACTCAGTGACCCAAGATGGTATTGCGACAGTATTGGCGAATCGATCCATTGATTCGTCCTCGTTTCGACCTGAGATCGTCGTTCAAGTCGTGGATCTTAAACCTGTTGGAAATCGATATACGTAAGTTTCTTACCCTTTGTTTATGGATCGGTCTAGGTTTTACTTTGATTACTGTCGTCTTTCACTTTAGATTGTGTTTCCCTAATATATTTGGTAGTTCAAGAGCTGTGCTTTAACCTGAGAAAAGATTTTGATATGTTCAGAATTTGAGTTCCGTTTCGGGTTGTAGATTAGGGTTTCTCGCGATTGTTTAAGATCTGGGTTTTGTTAGCGTCTTGTCAAGTCTGTAGCTTAGAATATATTACTGGGTTTTGTTCTGGGCGGCTGATTTTTGCGTTTATCGAATTGATTGGTTCGATGAAATGTCTTGACATGTGATTTTGTTGCTCAGGTTTAATGCTAATGACGGAAAGATGAAGATTAAAGCAATGTTACCTGCGACTTTTACATCTGATATCATCTCTGGAAAGATCCAAAATCTGGGCCTGATTCGTCTCCTTGATTATACCGCCAACGATATTCCAGGCAAATCAGAAGAAAAGTAATACTAATCTCTTCTGCTTCTTCGATGATATTGTTAAGAATGCAGAACTAATCTTCTGTCTTCTCTATCTCTTTCCTTCAGATATCTGCTTGTAACAAAATGCGAGGCTGTAGCTCCTGCACTTGACTCGGAGATTAAGGCGTTGTTTAAAGCGTCCACCGGCATAATGTTGAAATCGAAGCAGGAGTTTGTTGTGAAATCAGCTTCACAGATAATCAATGAACAGAGGGGAAAGTAGGCAAATCTTTTCTTAACTTGTTTGATTCATATTCTTTGTTATGAATGTTGCTTAAACGACCTCTGTGGTTTTTCTAGTGCTGCGCCAGCTGCAAGAATGGCTATGACCAGGAGGGTTCATCCGCTTGTTTCCTTAAACCCTTACCAAGGAAGTTGGACCATTAAAGTCCGTGTCACAAACAAAGCAGTCATGAGAACTTACAAAAATGCTAGAGGAGAAGGATGCGTCTTTAATGTAGAACTAACTGATGAGGAAGTAAGGCTGCTTTGACAAACTCTCTAGCTCTGATTATTGTCTTACACTTTATGTGGTGATTGATTTTCTTTATCGATGGAAATCCAGGGAACACAGATTCAGGCAACGATGTTTAACGCAGCCGCAAGGAAGTTTTATGACACATTCCAGATGGGAAAGGTGTATTATATATCGAGGGGATCACTTAAGCTTGCCAATAAGCAGTTCAAGACGGTTCAGAATGATTATGAGATGACTCTTAATGAGAATGCAGAGGTTGAAGAAGCTAGGAACGAAGAAATGTTTGTCCCTGAAACAAAATTCAACTTTGTACCCATTGATGAGTTGGGTGCATACGTGAATCAGAAGGAGCTTATTGGTAAGAGCCATGTCCTGTATAGAACTCTTCTTGTTTGTAAATATTACTGGTTTAGGTTTATAATTAGCCACATGAATGTTATTACATTTTCAGATGTTATTGGCGTTGTCCAAAGTGTTTCTCCTACGATGAGCATTAGGAGGAAGAATGACAATGAGATGATCCCAAAGAGGGATATCACTTTAGCTGATGAGACGAAGAAAACTGTTGTGGTGTCCCTTTGGAACGATCTAGCAACTGGTTTAGGTCAAGAACTGCTAGATATGGCTGATAAGTATCCTGTTATCGCAATTAAGTCTCTCAAAGTTGGAGATTTTCAAGGTAAATCTTAAATTTTATTTTAAGTGAAAATAGGCACTTTGTCAAACTGGGTGCTGATAGAAACCGATTTTTCTAGGTGTGTCATTGTCCACTATCAGCAGGAGCAATGTGGTGATAAATCCTGATTCTCCTGAAGCTACAAAGTTGAAATCTTGGTATGATTCTGAAGGTAAAGAGACATCTATGTCTACTATTGGCTCTGGGATGAGCTCTTCTACCCATAATGGATCAAGATCCATGTATTCTCATAGAGTCTGTCTTTCTCACTTCACAAGCAACCCATATTTAGGCGAGGAAAAGGTACATAACAAACACTTTCATATTAAGATCTGGGAGAAAGAAAAGTTGGTTTACGTGGTCTTGTATTTTATTTGTATTGCAGCCTGTATTTTTCAGTACTAGAGCTTACATAAGCTTCATCAAGCCAGACCAGACAATGTGGTACCGTGCTTGCAAGACCTGTAACAAGAAAGTGACTGAAGCAATGGACTCTGGTTATTGGTGTGAAGGTTGTCAGAAAAAGGATGAAGAGTGCAGTTTAAGGTGAGATGATACTGAGATTCATAAAAATCCCATTCAAGAATAGAGATTGGATCTTGTTTGCTTTAATTGTGTACTTAATGGTGTTGATTAGGTATATAATGGCGGTGAAAGTCTCTGATTCAAGCGGTGAAGCCTGGTTTTCTGCATTCAACGATGAAGCAGAGAAGATTATTGGATGCACAGCTGATGAACTCAATAATCTAAAATCATCTGAGGTAAGAAAACTAAAACCATTTAAAAGATTTAGAACATTCCTAACTCTCCGGGTTCTGTTTTAAAACTGTATGATGTTTTTTTTGGGTTGTTCCAGGAAGGTGAAGTGAATGAGTTTCAGACAAAACTGAAAGGAGCTACTTGGTCATCTCATTTCTTCCGTGTTAGTGTTTCTCAACAAGAGTATAACAGCGAGAAGAGACAGAGGATAACTGTAAAAGGTGTTTCTCCGATTGATTTTGCTGCTGAAACAAGATTATTGCTCCAAGACATTTCCAAGAACAAGACATCTCAGTAATTCTAACCTTAACATGTTTTGTATAAGCTTTTGCTAAAACTAAAAGTCTCAAGCTTTGTATTATAAGTATTTCTGCCGTGAGTTAAATTAGTTTTTCCTGTCGTTGAAAATTGACTCAAGTCTTCAGTGTTCCAACAATCATCGATAGAGCGAGTGATTATTCTAAAGGCATTGGGTAGAAGCAGTCTTTTTGTTTTTTTTATGAAAATGAAGAAAATGAAAAGTTACAAAATGTCCTAAGAGAAGAAATAAACTGGCTAATGAAGGCAAAGAAAAAGAGCCAATTCCATTGGAGAATCACTGAAGCTTAGGCAAAGGAGAACTCAATTCCTGGAAATTGTGTAGACTTCCAGTAAAATCAGTGAACAAGCCATCAACACCAATCTTGTTGATCCAATAATCATACTCCAAATACGCATCTTGATCAAACCCGAAATGCAGAAACTGGTTCTCGTTACGGTATGTGTATGGATGGACCTAGCAAGTAGCAACAACATTATTCAAAGTGAAGCTTAGAGAAACAAAGCAATGATTATTAGCTAGAGACATAAGTTTGAGTCCTACACACAAACCTGAAGATTACGCAAATGCGCTCTTGCAACCAAATCCGTTGGTGTCGTGAGACGGTTATTGTTAACAGGAACAATTGTGTCTTTCCATGGACCAATTCCAATCACATATGGTTTAATGTAATCTAAATATGCGTCTGATGTAATCTCTGCGTATGTCTGCATTCACACTCATTTCATCTTAAGAGATAAGCAATTTTGATTGATTTGAAAACATAAATAAGAAAGGAAGAAAGCAATGTAAAGGACCTTATTAGTGTCTTCGGTTAGAATAGTGACATCATCGATCAAGAACACTTTTGGTGAGTCTATCAAGTTTGAAATGTAAACTAGCGAAGTTGCAGCAAAATAGTAATATGTGCTGCTGCTTCAGATCTACATTTATCATCACCGGTAAGTAAATCTGATGAACTGATTCATCGAGATCCATGGGCGGCTTCAGATATAAGCAACGGTACTCATCATAGTTATTCCAATGGCTTCTCAAATCCATTGTATTATACTAATGGTTTCCAAGAACATCAAGAATCAGAAGATGAGATTTCTTGTGACACCGAAGCGACTAAACTATGGACTAACGGAAATCTGCTGGGACTGAAATCATCGAAACCGGAGATTGTAGCGGAAACCATCCCAGAGAATGACGAAGACATTGATGCTGAAACCTTCCAAGAGCCTTTAAGAGAAGCTAATAAAGCTCCTTTTTATTGATTTACCTCATCTCCTCCGCTTGATCACATGAAAATATCTTTCAATCCCTCAGAAACCTTTCCGAGTTCCGAACTGAAGCTGAAACTTCCAGAAGAATATACGTTTTCGTCCTTCCAGTTGTTGCCAGAGAATGCTGCTACTTCACTTCCTGATTCTGATTCAGACAAAGACACTTTCTGTAGATCCTCTTCTTACATTTCAGATAACAGCGACAATCACTCTGTGTCAATGTCTGCGCAGCAGTGGGAAGAAGAAGAGTCAGGCGAAATACTTGAAAGCAAGAGCCAAAAAGAGCTCTATGATCCTTTCCACAGAATCAATGCTGAAGCTTCTTCTCTCTCAGCTCCATCTTCACAGATTGAAACATCAAATGGTTATTTAGCTGGAAATCTCTCTTACCTCCAAAATCCAGCTGAGCCTTTACCACCGCCGCTCCCACCGTTACAATGGATGGTTTCAAAGATACCATCGGGGAGATTCGAGGATAACAACAAGCAGTCTCTAAAGGACACTCTCATACGCGCATTCGAGCAGAACAATTCTTTATCCGCATTCAAGAAAGAAGAACCAAACATTGTCACTGCTTCTGATCCTAAACCAGAAAACAATGCATGGAGAATTGAGTTTTCTACACGTTTTCTACGTTGCTCGTCGTTGACCATTCCATTTCCTTATTACTTTTCTTTTCAGTTCCTGTGAATCTTAATATATATAAGAAGATACGAGAGATGACGAAAAAGCATGAAAGTTATATAGGATCGAATATAATGGAGAAAATGAAGAAGAAAAGTAGGGTTTTTATATTGGACCACAAGAGAGAGGAGTAAGAGAGGCGTGACAAGAAGGTTCTCTTCTATACACTCTGTCTTTTGGAGTGTTCGAGCGTGCAGTGTTCGAGCGTGCAGTGTTCGAAACAAGATATATATATTGGGATATGCATTTAGAGGGAGATAAGATAGTGATAGACAGAGAGAGAGTGAAATGTATATATGTGTTGTGAGATTTTTTCACCTAATAAGGGAGCAACCCAACAGTGCCTTTTGTTTTGGAATTTAAAGATTGAAAAGGAAAGTGTGATATACTTTTGTCTTACTTGCACATCATCAATCATCATCCATCATCTCTCTAAAATTAATATAGGTTGACATATTTTGTTGTATCCAAGGGTCAAAATTGGAATTTTATATTATTTTGTATTTCTATCTTTTTTTTTTTTTTTACATCAAACATCCAAAAACGCAGCACGCCGGAGTCGAACCCGAGTGGTAACACAAAGACCGTCTAAGCACAAACTGCTAGGCTACATGCTCTGGTTTCTACCTTTTTTTCTTTTAGATATTAAGAAATGGGAAAGATACCCAAAAAAAATAATCATAGTTTATATTTTAACAAGTGTGGAAGATTTTTTTTATAAAAAAAATTGGAAGATAATATGTTAACCAATCAAAAACTTTCCAAATACTGAAGGCCATATGTGCATATTTTATATAATATAAAATTGATTTAGTTTTTAGTATGTTTATATATAATAAATATTGAAAAAATTACTTGGCAAAATAGTTTTAGAATGTACCAAAATATTCACTTTATAGGATATAGTATAAAACCAATAAATGGTAAATCGAATTCTGTCTGGATTAATTATATTTGACGGATCTTCTAAACTTGGAACTTTTTAACACTAGGGATTGACCCCCGCGCTTAGCGCGGACTTATTTTATATTCATGTTTTATAAATTTGTTTATATGCTATATTTTTAGGAAACAATTTGTTTTTTAATTTTGAATTTTAGTTTAATAGTCGGTTTTATGTTTATAGTTGCATTGTGTGTATCTGCATGTGTTTTGTTATTTCTCCTTATTAGTATTTGTATATAACAACGGTTTTCTCTTAATTATGTTGTTAATTAATGTTGAAATATTGTTCTTTTTTTTATGTGTTTATATGTTGTATTTGACTTCTGTGTGATTCTAATTACAGTTATATATATATATATATATATATATATATATATTACAATTTTTTTTGTCAACTACCCATCTATTACATCACATGTGGCTAGGAGTGATGTTCCGTAGAGCATCCACAACTGGCTCGGTATGACTTACATGGGAAAATAAAAAGCCTCGTGCTCGAGCCCCTTTTGCAAGAGTGTCGGTGCGGACGTTTAAAATTCGAGGGATAAGAGATAAACTAAAGTCTTCGAATGACTCTCTAAGAAGATGGAAGGAGTCTAGTTCTGATATAAACGCTGACCAATCTGCGGGATTCTCGATCATGCTTACCAAGTCCGAGCAATCAGTCTCAAAGTGCATCGAAAAAGACTGTCTTTCTCTTAGGCATGCCATAGCCCAGAGAAGACCATCCATCTCTGCGTGTAAAGCCGAGAGGCTTCTGCGACATCCCTGTTGTCCAAAAAACTCGTAACCCCTGTTGTCCTTAAAGCACCATCCTACTCCACTAACTGGTCCATGATCGATCCATGAGGCATCCATCTGGCAGGTCGAGATTCGGAGGTCCAAAGGAGGAGCCCTCGTGACAAAAAGTTCTTGTGGTGCTAATACCTCCTCTTCATCTTCCTTTTGATTCGCGATCCTCCAACTTTCCGCTTCCAGTGTCGCGTGTTGAAGAGTGTCTTCCGGAGAAATCTCTTTCCCGTTGAAGACCTTATCGTTTCTTGCTTTCCAAATGTACCATAAAATCCAAGGATATATATCCTTTTGTGGTTTGGATAGACCTAACTTTTCTGCTTTCCAAAATAGGAAACTCATATTTTGGTAAATAAAATTATGTTCCTAAACTTTGTTTTGCTGATTACAGGGTATTTTTTTATCCTCCATTTTTTTGAATTTTCGTTTAATAGTCGTTTACGTTTATAGTTGCATTGTGTGTATGTGCGTGTGTTTCTTTATTAGTGTTTGTATATGACAATGTAACTATTCATAATGAGGCCAATTATAACCTCATCAGACCGTCTACACATTAACTGATTGAAGTGCATGTACATATTTGAGTATTTAAAATTATATATTTATGTACGTATAGTTTTAGATTGTTTAGAGTTACGCTCTATAATAGAGAATTTTTTCTAATGGTTGCGCATTTATGCTAATATATATTTTGGTTCAAATATTGCTTTCTTTGTGAAAGATCGCTGATAAAAGATATGTGATTTTTTCTTTGTTCCCCATCCCCGAAGAACCTATACTCTCTCGCTTCTAAAAATCCAACCAATCTCATTCCCATATTTTTGGCGAATACTTATGCCAAAATTAGTTCATCAAACGGAGCAAAAATCCTATTATCAAGTGGTACTCCTCCTCTAAAATGCTATTTCTTGTTTTTAGAGGATATTTGCAGTTTTCTATCTGATGATTTTTCTCCATTCCTGATTTTGTAGTTTCAAAGGCTATTTCTTGTTTTTTTTGGATCATTTTGATTGTGAAGAATGAATTGTTGGTTTTGTTACTTTTTTTTCTTTTTTTTTCACTTGGTTTTGTTTTTTCATAAAATATTGAAGGTCATATTAATAGCACAACTAATTGTTAATTGAACCTCATATATTTATATCTGATAGATGATTTACGTTTTCCTATAACCAATTGTTAATTTTTTTTATTTTGTTAATGATGACTTTTCTTTTTTCCTACAAGTTAATTTAGTTTATAAGAGTAATATTCTAATTTTAATTTATTTCACTCTAATCTAAATATGTGATGTCCATTAATAAATGATTGTAGTGATGATGTGGATGGCTTAGAATGAGAAAAAACTCTCTCATTATATAATAGATTTACATAAATCTACTTGTGGGCATTAACATTTAAACCACTGTCTAACTTAATTGACTGAATTTTATAGACTAGGAAACATAGCTGAAAAGAAAAATGAAGGAACATTTATGAGATGATATATACATATTTGTAATTCCATGTAGTATTAATGTAGGTGGGGGTACTTATTCTTGTCAAAGTTAAGCTTAAATAAGTGAAAGAGTGAAAAAGAAATTAATGGTCCCCCAAAACTCCACAAAAAACTGACAATGCGGTTCCCCTCTCCTTATGTTATGCCTCCATTCTTGGTCCTAAGATTTTCAGTTATTGTTTTGTCTTATATATATACACACCATCTAAATCTATATATATATGTGTGTTTATAAATTTATATGCAAAATAGTTTTGTCACTAGTGGCAAGTCCATAACAATGTATATGTGCAGTAACCTGTATAGAGTATATAGGGTGAGGCCAAAAGCTAGCTTCGAAAGCTAAGAATCAACACAGAGAGCTAAGTAAATCATCTATATATAAAGAGTGTGATATGACCAATAAAAGCCAAAACAAAGAACAAGTTTGAAAACTAAGTCTCATTGTCCTCATCTACTGTGTACTCTTCTTTCTCTCTTTACCCCCACATTATTTTATTAACTTGCAGTTCTACACACAATCTCACTCTCTCTCTCTCTCATATTCAATTGCTACTCAACAAATTGTTGATGTGTAACAGTGTAAGAGAGAGAGCTAGAGATAGGGAGGGAGAGGAAAGGAATCTTTTTGTATGTTAAAAGTAGATAGGGTTTGAACAGATTGATGATAAGTAATGAGATTTAAAACTAACGACAGTGTATAAGAAAAAAGGGAAGCTTTTGAGCCTAAACTCTTGAAAGAGATGAGACATCACAATTATCATAGTGTTTTATTTTGTTTTATTTTTTTTGAGAAATTTTAATGGATTTCGATGATTGCATTCATTGTAAAGGATTCGTTTGATAACAACTTATCATACTTTTTTTTCTTGATAAAATTCCACTATTTCAGCTAAAGACCCTTCATAAAAAGTCTTCAATAATACGTTTTTATAATAATACGTTTTCGTATATAGGCCAAAAATAACATGTGTTTATATAATCCAAAAATAATACGTTTTCGTATTTATTCTCATATATGATGTTTGTTTTAGTATTATATATGATTAGGAGAAATAAAATCGATTTTGTATTCAAAATACACTAAAAAATATCGATTTTTCACCTAAAAAAAATCATTTATACTAATGATTAGCATGAAACTTCAAAGTTTTCCTGTCCATGTTGTTTTAATTACTCCTTAATTTTATGAAATTATCGCCACTACTTCCAACTTTTGTATATTATACTATATTCAACTATAAGAACATGTAATGAAATCTTTATTCCATATTTTTTTTTTTATTTGAATAGACTAGTGGTTCTTAATTTGTGCATATAGTAATAAATGATGTTAAGAACCGGAAGGTAATCAATTGATTAATCTATATATATAAAGTTACCTTTGCTCTATTCTTATTCCGCCACCTCAGCGTTCACATAGGCGAAGAGAGTAAATGTTTTAATGATTTACTTCTACATCAAATGGTCCAATAAATTGTTTTAATCATTCTCACATCAAGACTTACGATCTAATAGATAAGAACAAGCTGATCTCATCCCACCAATCTGCCAAGCTTCACAAACACAAACCAGAAAGTATGAAGATCAGATTGTTCTAAATTTGTGTAACAGGAATGAGTTCTACCAGTAAGTGTCTGAGCTTGGTTTGTGAATAGGGAAGCTTAATAACGAGCTTAGCTATGGTGAACTTCTGCAAATTCCAGGAACAAATTCACTTCATAGTTTTTATAATCTTTTAAAAATGCAATAAGATCGAGTTGAATAACAAGAACTTTCCAGAATGTAAAGACGTGATGAAGAGCATAGAGTCAAAATACCTGTGACAAAATAGGCATTTCCATAATCTGGTCTCAAAATTCTCATAACTTCATCAACATCTCAAAACTAAATCATTTAAACTTCCTACTCCATGAAATGTTAGTAGTAAAATAACAAAATTGAGCTCTGAAAACCCTAACATCGTGAGTTTTGTGTTCAACCTGACAGTAAAAGGAGAAGACTGCGTACGGAGGAGGAAGAGAATAGCACTGCCTAGGCCTGGGATTATTACCCGAACGGAAATTTCCAAACCGAACCCAACCGAGTTTTGGAGATTTCGGGTGTTGGGTGTACCAGCAGATTTTGGGTTATTGGTAAATATGAAATTACCGAAATAACCGGTAACCGAACCGAACCAAAATTTTTATCGGTTAATATTGGTAGAAAATAGTTAAACTAAAATTACCAAATAAACCGATAAATGAAGTAATGTTTACCCGAACTCAAAGGCCTAGCACTACCCAATTCGTAATTATATATGGAGATAGTGTTTAAAAAAGGACTTCAGAATAAAAATAAAAATCGATAAATATGATTCAAATCGTAGGTAAACAATATTGGAGGGGAAAAAAAATTTGGGGAAAAAAACACAAGATTAATCGAGGAAGTTGAGATTAACGATCCTAAAATCATCTGCTACTATCTACATCCCTAGACATAATATATGACCCTAAATGGACGATAAATTCACCACAAGCGAAGGAGGTTTCAGATACCCGCGTCAAGGCCTACATCCGCCTTAAGCCCCCAAAAAAAAAAACCGATAACCGCAAAGATCTATTATCATTCACCAATAATTTCAATAAAGAAAAAGGGAAAGCTTTAGATTGACGTATTTTTTTAAGACTATTATGGTTTTAAATTTAAAATAACAAATTCTTCCGTTAAAAACAATTAATGCTTGCTATTTTATTGGTGTGAAGAAGGATTTTTAAATTAATCAATAGCATGTAACACTAACTCATTACTAATATGATGACTAAATATATAAAGTTATTTCACAAATAAATTTGAAATACCATGTGTGTACTAATATATAGATTAAATATTAATCCATTTACTAACACGTACGAGTTGCGTTAAAACAAAAGATCTATACAATTATAAGAAATTAAGGAACTAATAACAAAGAACAACTAAAAAATATACAATTCCCAAAACTTTCAAATGACAAAAACTTTCCTTTTAAAAACCAAGTAATTGAATAAATAGATAACCAACGGAAAAAAAAAGATAAAAATGTGCATCATTCAATAGAAAAAAGAAGATAAAAATGTGCATCATCCACTAAACAAACACATAAATAAACATAAATTTAAGGAAAAAAAAACATAAAAAACAATCCACATTTCTTAAGCTAATAGAGACAAATCAATTAACTACTATACTAATAAAATTAAAAACAATATTAAACAATAATTTTTTTAAAAAATTTGTGTTAACGTCAGCGCGTAGCGCGGATCACACACTAGTTGAAATATATAATTAGACCATTTTGAAGAACAAAAAAAATGGTATTTCCCTTTAAATCAAGTAAATTAAATAATATCTGCTCAAAAACTTTTTACAGAGTCTCACGCATGCATTAGAAAAAGAAAAAAAGAGAGAGACAGAACTAAAAACTCAGATATTGAAGAGAATCCAGAGAACAACTATTTTCCGTTGTTGTTGTTCTTTGGGACTTTTTAGAAATAATTTCATTACTCTAATTTTTTTTTTATTACGTAGACCATTAAGTATTTATCTTTGATCCATTAGTTAGGAAGATCTGTCATCAAGAAAAAGGTCCACCCCCTTCTTGGAGAAGCTAAACTTTACTTGTCACATTATTTATCTTTTTAAAAAGTACTAAATTGATGCTTTATTTAGGGTAAGAGCTTATAGAATATATAATATATATATGATGAAAAATGAAATTATACCATTGAATTTTAACTAATTATGTTTAAAACAACTAAAACTAATCAATATAGCATATGTAAAAGGAAGAAAACGAGAAATAAATAATTTATTTTAAAGTTTTAAAATATTTTAATTGATATTTAAATGCTCGATTTTAAATTGCTCAAAAACATAAAACTTTAAGTTACTAGATTGAAGTAATAAAATTTTAATGGCCAATTTATACATAAATTATGCATTATCATATTTTCATAATATATCAAAGAAAATATAAATTAAGATTGAATAAATGTTTCAATAAATCATAAATTATCTTTGAAATATACCAATGTCTAATTTAAAATTTAGAAGATATGCAAATTATCAAATATATCAAGTACATTGATCAAGATAATGACTTGGTTCTTACTACATGCATATATTGTGTCACACCGTTAAGAGAACTAGATTACAAACTGAACGTACAATTCTATATTGGAAAAGATTCGATAGTAGTCTTTTGTTTGGCTTACCAAAAAGTCTGGATGTTTGATTCATAATATTCGTTGAATAAGGAATCAAAACAGATTAATTCATTTATTTTTTCATCATCGATCAATCCCTAATTTTGTTTAGACGCTTGTGGTCAAGTAGTAGGGGACGAGTTTTGAATGCATACATGTTCTGGGTTCGATAATTCTGTTATACAAAACTAACACACATTTGTTCTAAACACCAACATGGATATGGATCCTTGCTTTCGACTCATTTGAATACCTGGGAAGAGGCCTATATGCAGGGGCGAACCCACTCACAAAAATAAAGTGTCAATTGATACCTTTTTTTTTTTGAAATTTCTTTCTATTTTATTATAATTTATTATTATTGACACCCCAAAAATTGGTGTTGAACCCATAAGCTAAATTGTTTTGTAATATGAACCCATATATTTTATATGATTTTTTTTTTGTATTTCTATTTTTCAAATTTAACTTGCACCTGGTAAAAAAAATTCCTAGATCCGCCACTGTCTATATGTGAGTTGTCCTTCCCCAGTGAATTGTTTGGATCCCTCCATAGACCTGAAATCTATCCTCCCTAAATTATTATTTTTTTTAAAAAAAATTCCTAATCATGAAAACTTCTCTTCCTTATGTACATTTGGTTTAGGAATATTAAATATCTTGTGTGAATATTAAATAGTTTGACGTGAACGATTCGGTATATATAATATAATATTAATACATATTTAGTTTTTTTGTTTGTTTGGTTTGAGTAAACTAATTACTACCCTAACAATTCACATTGATATATATCTTACCTTCTTCAGTTATATCGTTATTTATTGATGGTCTTAAAAAAAGGGTAAATAATTGCGAAGATGCTCTAGATGAATATAACAGTGAAGGTTAGTACAGTATCTCCCTTTACTAATCGTTTCAGTTCGGGATACGTAACAATTAAATCCCGCCGTTAAAGTCAGACACTAATTTAAGACCATATAAAAATATATAAAAGAGCTATATTAAATTCTTTGTACACAACTTAATTGTTTCTATGCAAATTTATTGTCTGTAGAAATTTTACCCATATATAGTAACACAAAGGGGAAATACGGAACAACTATTTTAAACTTATACATTGCAAATTTCTTTTCAAAGTCACAAATATTTTAAACTTAATTACGGAACAGCATTTCTTTTAGTTTAATTGAAGAAATTATGGATCTACATAGTAAGCAGTTAATATGCTAACAGATTTTGATGGATGAATATAGTTTTTGGTAGATTTTAATATTTTAATATGCTAATAGATTGTGTTACTATTTTAACATAAAATAGTTATATATAACGATCTAAAAGACGGGATATCCGGATATCTGATACAACTAAAACACATAAAAAATTAAAACACATAAAAAATTAAATAATCCAACAACATAAAATATTCCCCAAAATAGTTTCGATTTAAAACATGGACTAATAAGATAGTAATATGAGCAAACAAGAGCAAATTTACCTTCATGAGTCTCGCCTCCTGGCTCAGTTCAGCCACATACGTCCAAAAGCAATATCATGACATTAAAAAAAAACACATAGTCAATTATCTCAAACTTACTTTCGTTTTTCGTTTTTTAGTAAACTAAAACTTCAGAGATGGGAGAATATTCTAATTGTCAAATTAATCAAAAATTTAAGTATTAAAACTAGCATAAAAGTGAAAAGACAAAAAAAACTTGTGACATCTCTAACGATCTAAAAGACAGGATGTTCATGTCTGATTTGGTTTCACAATTATACAGTTAAAACACAAAAATTCTTTAACTAATCCAACAACATAAAATATTCCCCTAAATAGTTTCGATTTGGAACATGGACTATAATAAGATAATAATACGAGCAGACAAGAACAAATTTACCTTCATGAGTCTCCCCTTCTGGCTTAGTTCAGCCACAAGCAGTAGTACGTCCAAAAGCAATATCGGACATAAAAAAAAAACACAGTCAATTATCTCAAGCATCATACTTGCGTTTTTTTAGTAAATTAGAACTTCCGTTTTTTAGTAAACTAAAACTTCAGAGTTGGGGAGAATATTTTAATTGTCAAATTAATCAAAAATTTAAGTGTTAAAACTAGCATAAAAGTGAAAAGACAAAAGAAACTTGTGACACCTCTAACGATCTAAAAGACAGGATGTACATGTCTGATTTGGTTTCACAATATACAGTTAAAACACAAAAATTATTTAACTAATCCAACAACATAAAATATTCTCCTAAATAGTTTCGATTTATAACATTGACTATAATAAGATAATAATATGAGCATACGAGAGCAAATTTACCTTCCGTTTTTTAGTGTTGATTCTGGAAATGGCTCGATCAGTAAGCACCTCACAACCTGTTAACACATGTACAAAACACAAGCAGTAGTACGTCCAAAAGCAATATCGGACATAAAAAAAACACAGTCAATTAGATATCTCGAGCATTATACTTCCGTTTTTTTAGTAAATTAGAACTTCCGTTTTTTAGTAAACTAAAACTTCAGAGTTGGGGGAAATATTTTAATTGTCAAATTAATCAAAAATTTAAGTGTTAAAACTAGCATAAAAGTGAAAAGACAAAAGAAACTTGTGACACCTCTAACGATCTAAAAGACAGGATGTACATGTCTGATTTGGTTTCACAATATACAGTTAAAACACAAAAATTATTTAACTAATCCAACAACATAAAATATTCCTCTAAATAGTTTCGATTTAAAACATTGACTATAATAAGATAATAATATGAGCATACGAGAGCAAATTTACCTTCCGTTTTTTAGTGTTGATTCTGGAAATGGCTCGATCAGTAAGCACCTCACAACCTGTTAACACATGTACAAAACACAAAAACTCAGTCTCAAGTTTTAAGTAATCTGATCAAAGCAATGAAATATAAGGGTCAAGCATCTTACAGAGTGTCTTAATCCAAGACTAGGGTTCCAATCTTTTTTAAGCGTATTAACGCAGATCTCTCCATTAGAAGCAACATTGGGATGGAAGATCTTTGTCATGAAGTAGCCTACAATGGCCGACCCAAGGAAATTAGAAACCGTTAGAAAGTTACATGTGTGTCTCTGGCTTAACATCTTAGTGGTCCGTCAATTTAAGTGACATGCATAAATTAGACATACCTTTAGGCGGTGAATGTGGAAAATCATCATGCGACAATGCCAACTTTATACGGAAAAGTCCATTCTCATAAGGAGTCCCAACTGTATGCAATTTAAAGAAGAAAAATATCTTACTTTAAATCACACTCAATATTTGTAATCATTCAACAATGAAGTTGATAAAGAAACAATTGTGTACCTGGTCCTTCAATATCAGCACATATTCGTGAGAAATCCTCGCCATTTACCACAAAACCTTGATGCCATCTGGAGGGGATATTGAAGACAAATCAGAACAGGTAAACTTCAAAGGCACAATTGTACTTCTAAGCAAGAAATACAGAGAGAGAAAGAGAATTACCATGGAGAATAATAAGTGCAAAAGGGGAGAGTCTGGACTGCAAACAAAGATAGATGGGTCACTTCATCATAGTTTTTCAACTGAGCGACAACGAGAAATTTACTTGAAGCGTCTTTTACAACCTTTGTAACCATTAGTTGCCAGAAATGAGCGGATTGGGTGCCAGGATTCAACCATGGCCGGTTGTCCACCAATATGTAGATCTTTTTACTTTTATTGCCCAGGAAAATACTGAGATCAGAAAGATATCTATGAAACAAAAGGAAAAAAAAGGCTTAACAAGATAAGCAGAGAACACCAGGCAGATAAAATGTGACAATGTAGATTAGCCTTTGAAACAAACACGTAACTAGAGTGAGATAAGGAGCTTTGGTGAGAAAAATAAGCCAACACATTGAGATTCAAAACAATCACATACGTAAACCCTATTGCCATCCAAAGAGAACAGAATATCATGAGACTAGACAAGAAAATCGCTAGAACAAAGTGCTTCAACTCTAATTCACTTCACAGGGAGACATTCACACCAAGAACTGATACTACTTCAGATTCAGGAAACGAATTCTACAGGCATTCAAATTAAATTCAAAATATAAAATAAATGGGAAAAAATGGAGAACTTTGACATAAACTGTCAAAAGATTCGTTTTTGTCCGGAAGAACAACGTATGGGTGAGACAAGACTTATATTATAATGAAAAAGCAATCACAGAAGAGGAAAGTATAAGTGGTTCTGAAAAGGTTCCACATTCATAGACATAAACTGCAGAATCATTGATATCCAAATCATAACATTCAGAAACGAAAAGAAATACAAAAAAAAACGGAATCGTGATCAAAGAGCGAAAGAGTTACCCGATCTGGAGACTCGTCAATGGTAAAACGCATTTTGTTTCGTCACCATTCGCCATCTAAATCCGACGATTGCACTCTGATTTCAAATTGACCTCAAAATCACTGGAAAACGAACACAAAGGAGTTGGAGAAAATTCGTCATTATCATACTCCACACCCGAATTCACCACAGAAATCAAAAAGAAACTTAACACTACCGTCGAAAATCAAGAGAAAAGAGGTCAAGCAATTACCGTTGAAAAATTTCTAGAAATAAAGAGGCAAACGTGCCAATGTGATCAAATCCTTTTACGGTCTTCAAGACTCAACAGATTTGGCAAGTCATAGATCCATTTCTGCACCAAAGAAACTGTTGAAAGTTAGGCCATTGAGCTAATCGATTTGAAAAAACAAAGCGTAAACTCTGATCTCTTAAAGAAGGGTGAAGACACCACAATTCCACTGAGAGTAAAGCGGAATAAGTGAAAAGAACGAACCGCATCCAAGAGACAAGAAAGAGAGCAAATCAAAAGAAAACCTTAAAATGAAATAATTTTGGGATCTCGCTTAATCGACTCTAGGGTTTCCAACAAAAACTCATTAGACCTAATTCGGGGTTAAGAAATAAACAAATAAGCCGAAGAAATAAGAGAAAGAACACATCGCAGGACAAATCAAAGAATCAGGCGTTTCCAAGAAAGAAACAGAGTCGTTCAACAAGGTAGAGAAAGAAGAAAGAAAATAAACGAAATCAAACGAACCTTTCCACGAAATTGAAATACGCAGAGAGTGCCTTTCTCTCTACCTCTCTTTCGTGTAGAGTAATGATTCAAGTTGAAATCGAGTAGAGAGTCGTTGTTCAATTATTGTTGTAAATTTTATTAGGAGAGAAAGAGAGAGACAAATGTTTTATTAAAAGAAATTAAAGGAGCGTATCAAAAAAAAAACCAAAAAGAAAGAAATTGTGGGGTAGTTTCGTAAATTTTTCTGCCAGCCTGGAATTGACCGTTAGGATGTCTTCTTCTTCCAACCCGCTAACTACTAAACTAGCCGTTACTTGTGTCAGGTGTGACGTGTTCTTTAACTATGATTTATTTCTCAAGCTTCAAATTTATGGTATCCCCTAAATTAAATATAAACCATATATAGATAAGGAAAACAGCCCTTATACAGTATTTTAAGTACATTAAAGAAGAAATAAACTGGCTAATGAAGGCAAAGAAAAAGAGCAAATTCCATTGGAGAATCACTGAAGCTTAGGCAAAGGAGAACTCAATTCCTGGAAATTGTGTAGACTTCCAGTAAAATCAGTGAACAAGCCATCAACACCAATCTTGTTGATCCAATAATCATACTCCAAATACGCATCTTGATCAAACCCGAAATGCAGAAACTGGTTCTCGTTACGGTATGTGTATGGATGGACCTAGCAAGTAGCAACAACATTATTCAAAGTGAAGCTTAGAGAAACAAAGCAATGATTATTAGCTAGAGACATAAGTTTGAGTCCTACACACAAACCTGAAGATTACGCAAATGCGCTCTTGCAACCAAATCCGTTGGTGTCGTGAGACGGTTATTGTTAACAGGAACAATTGTGTCTTTCCATGGACCAATTCCAATCACATATGGTTTAATGTAATCTAAATATGCGTCTGATGTAATCTCCGCGTATGTCTGCATTCACACTCATTTCATCTTAAGAGATAAGCAATTTTGATTGATTTGAAAACATAAATAAGAAAGGAAGAAAGCAATGTAAAGGACCTTATTAGTGTCTTCGGTTAGAATAGTGACATCATCGATCAAGAACACTTTTGGTGAGTCTATCAAGTTTGAAATGTAAACTAGCGAAGTTGCAGCAAAAGACTGAATAAATATTGGCTGTTTTAACCAATTTTCAGACATATATGAGCCTTTGTATCCGTATTTCTCCAAAGTTTCCACAATTTTATCCTCGAATTTCTTACCATTAGCCCATTTCACCTGCACAAGTTTCCAAAAACCCAATTCAACAGCCTCTCCATTTGTTATCATCAATGACTCAAAGTTAAAGTTTGTATTTGGTTTTTGGAATTAGATTACGATTTGCTTACTTGCTGATTGATGAAAACCGGGTTCTTGATCTCTGGATATATCCCAACAACTCTAGGGGCATCTAGTGCTATCGAAATATACTCGTCGATAGTAATAATCGGGAACTTACCTGATAATACCAGAGCATTTTCCTTTATAATTCATTGCGCAAAAGTAGATTTCAAAGTATATAGAGATGAGAAAACATGTTACCATTGTACTGTTGATCCCTGAAAGGATACCTCTGCTTAGCCCCAAGTGTTTTCAGCTCGTCGAGAGTAAAATCAACTGTTCTTGGAATGTTCATCAATCTCATTGTTAAACTGTGAAAAACTAAACACCGAAAAATCGAATTGTTTTTTTGTAGTGTATTTAAGTTACCAGTGAAGAAGCCGGTTAAGTTCATCCCTTGGACTTCATAAGTTCTCTTACGGTCTGCAAACTCCTTGTGGTCCGCAACATCGGTTGTATCATCGAGATTAACATCGTGATGACATATAAGAACACCGTCTTTTGAAGATAGAATATCTGATTCTATGAAATCTGCACCCTCTTCAATGGCCCTCTGCAAGAAAACAAAATCCAAGATATAGAAATCTTGATGAAACCGGACCGAATTAGTGTAAAGGTTATATAGATCCAATACCATATATGCAGGAGCAGTTTCTTCAGGGAACTCTCCGTTTGATCCTCTGTGTGCAACATTGAAAGGACGAGAAGTCTGAAGCGGTTTCTTGGTTCCATCTCTTGCTTCACTTGGGAGACGATACAATGGCCTCGAGGCACAATCAGCAATCAACAATGACAGTAAAAGCAATGGTAGAAAATCTGGAAAAAAAAAATATCAAGATTGCTTAAACAAATTAAGAATCAAACGTTGGAATCTTTAAGCATAGAAGCAATTCAAGATTAGCTAAAAAGCTGAGAGCTTTGATTAGAGCTTTGATTTCTAATGCCAAATCTCACTCAAAGGGACCCAAAAAAAAACAGAAACAACCGAAAAGAAAAAAAAACTGAAAGGTTTCTATCATCATCATCATATGTTGATGGAAATTTGACACTTACACTTCAAGCCCATGACTGAATTGCGCTTGAGAATTCTTCCAAATACCTTAAATTGTCTCAAAATTCTCTCAATATACAATATATCCAACATTATATATATAGAGATATACACGAGCTTATCTAAAGAACAAATAAAAGATTTTTTGCCAGAAAAATACGTAACAAACCCATCGGCATAAGAATATTCCACTGAGAGATATGCATATTAATAAATAGTATGCCAATAGAAGATAAACACTTGTTTCGTATGCAGCTTATCATCGTTCGAAAGAATATTCTGTTCAGATGGAATTTATGATTTACAAATCCTGGTTGAATCAATATATTCTGACATAGTTTTATTTACATATTTATGTGAAAGAAGATATCATGAAACAGATATTATAAGCTTGGTGATGTAAACGCAATCTAGAACTGGCTGTGAATGAAAAATAAACTCTCGAGCATATCATTAAATCCCAGTCACTAGATATTTGTATCAGAGTGAAAATAGAAACTAGACCATCAATTCTAGAGTGAGAGAGAGAAGAGACACTGAAGAAATACAAGAATTGAGAAAGTGAAAACTAAGAGAGGCTTTCTCCATTTTTATCAGATTTCTTCAGACTGCCATGAGATCACCATAGTTACGCATGAGGAATACTCCTCCAGCAAACACCCCAAGTGCTCGCAGAAGTTTCTGCACCACAAGAGAGACAACCAAAAACAAAAGTATTCGTGTCAGAGATTTCGATGGTCAGATTTTTATGTGAACGAGAACAGAACACTTCAAGGCATGGACTTGTGATTGATAAACCCTAGTTTATCTGAGAGACCCAACATTCCCAAATTCGGATTAGAACAATAGATAACGACATCGTGAAACCTAAATTCGAGAATCACTGAAACACGCAGCGAAAAGCTCTGATTTGGCGTATCGAAACATACAAAAGAATCAAATTCTAGACTCAACTGAATCAATTCAAGGCTAAAACGAAGCAGAGAAAAACCTAAACCGAAATTCGCAATCGTTGTAATACCCAAAAGAAAAATTTAATCCAAGGCATAGAGAAAGCCCATGATCTAGTCACAAGACATACAAGAGAATCGACTACGATGCTCAATTCAGAATCAATCCGTAATCAAACGAAAGATAGAAGAACCATAGAGAGAGAAAGAAAGAGAATTACCATGTTAGCGGCCCATTTTTGTTCATCGTGGACCTCAGAGTGCCACAAAGCTTTCACCTTGTCGAATGAGATAACAGTGTTCACCATTGTTGCGTGCTGAAATCGGAACTTTGATCGTAATCCAAACAAAAAACAAGGCTAGGGTTTTACAGCCGATTTGGGATCGAGAATTTAGTCGGTTACTTCTATTAAACCCTTTTTGGGAATAGGGTTTATTAAATTACGGAAATAACCTTTACTAATACTAAATCTCTCTTTTTGGTACTAAAAATGGAGTCATTTCAACCAAACAAAAACCCGAGAAGAGATAACCAACCATGGACAAACACGTGTACAACACAATCTTAGCAATCTAAAAACTCGTGATCTACAATCTCTGGTTCCTCCATTGAAGAAAAAGCTTCGACAAAACCAGAGAAATAGATAGAGAGAAAGAAAATTACAAAATGGCGGCTAAATCAATCTGTTCGTCTTTATCGGTGCATTCCATGGCAAACAAGAAGCCTTCACCTTCTGCAACAAGAACAATAACCTCAAGGAAGGTAAAACACAACTGAAAAAATTGATTTTATCTTTATATTTCCCTGAATCAATTCTGTTTTCACAGGGCACAGCAACTACTCCGGTTAAGCTACTGACAAGAGTTGAGCAGCTCAAGCTTTTGACCAAAGCCGAAAAAGCCGGACTTCTGTCCTTAGCTGAGAAATCAGGTTTCTCTCTATCGACCATTGAGCGTCTTGGATTGCTCACTAAAGCAGAGGACTTCGGCGTTTTGTCTGCCGCAACCAACCCCGAAACGCCTGGGACGTTATTCACCCTGAGCCTCGGTTTGCTCCTTCTTGGACCGGTTTTTGTCTACTTGGTTCCTGAAGATTATTCTTGGGAAGTGGTGGCTCAGCTCGTGGTGGCTCTGGTCTCTGTTCTTGGTGGCTCTGCTGCTTTTGCTGCTTCTGGATTTGTCTCCAATTTGCAGAAATCTGATTAGCCCGGTTTTTGTATCAGATTTACTCGTGTATGTACGACCTAGCAAGAGACTATTTCATCTATATATTATTTCAACTCATTCCACTATTTCTATGTAAATGGTTTCATATACAGAATCCAAGAGAAACGTTTTGCATTTCAATAAGTCCACCATTAATGAAACCTTTTCTCATTAGGCTCCCATGAAAAATGTAATTTTGGGTCACAATTGTCGAGATATCTATAATTTTTTATGTAGTTTAATGGTTTGTGATAATGTAAATGGATCACTAATTCAAACCTGTTGTAATAGATAATTTTTATGGATCTAGCAATTACTTTTTTGGGCCTATTTTCAATTCAGTTCAAAGTCTCAAAATGATTGAGCGCGCTTTGAGGCCCACGAAATCTCGCTCTTTGTGTTTGTTCAGTCTGAACCAAACCGGTAATCATTTTATCTGTGAGGTTATCGGTTAAGAGATGAACCAATCCAGTATCTCCGAATCGAATCGAAACCACTCAGACCGGTTTTATAATCCTTCGGTTTCCATCTCTCTTCCATTTTCTTCTTATTTCCTTGGCCAAATCTGTCTGTCTTCCTCGAAGCGAAGCGAAGCTCTCTCATCAATGGCGAAATCAGTGGCGACGGCGACTTCCTCGCTTGTGCAAAACCTTAGGCGATACATTAAGAAACCATGGGAGATTACCGGACCTTGCGCTCACCCGGAGTACCTGGAATCTGTTCCGAAGGCGACGGAGTATCGTATCCGATGCCCCGCCACGATTGATGAAGAGGCGATCGTGCCGAACTCGGATCCCGAGACGGTGTACAACATCGTATACCACGCCAGAGATCAGCGCCGAAACCGCCCGCCGATCCGGCGTTATGTGTTGAAGAAGGACGACGTGGTTCAGATGATGAATGAGAAGAAGACGTTCGAGGAGTCGGACTTCCCTAGAGTTTACTTGACAACCACTGTCGAGGAGGATGAGAACGCGCGTGGCGGAGGCTACGAGTAACAAACAGGTGAGGAATTCGATTTCTGATTGGCATAATATTTTGCTTGATTATTAGGGTCAATGAGATTATCAAATCTTTGATGTTTATGTTCTTCGGATTCATTTGATTATCGAAGAATGATAATGAAGCTTATGTTCTAGGATTGCACCTTGTGGGTATATAAGATCTCCTTTCTTAATGGCATTGGAATTTCGACTTCAATTAGGGTTCGTATCTAATTTTAAGCATAAGTATTCGTTGGGGAATTCTAGACTATAGATGATTCTTGTTAAAGTTTCTTGATTGGAAAATGAATGTTTTATTAGCTAAGTGCAGCATTGGCTTCTCGTTTGATTTCTAAAGTTGTACACTTTCTTACCAAGTTCTTCCCCAGTGACTGTATAACTTTTCGATTGTGAAATTACTGAGTGAAAATCGTGGCCATAATTTAGTTACAAGACTAGTCCATTTCCTTCGCTTATTGGGAGTCATATTTATCGAAAATGGTCAGTTTAAGGAAGATTTTGGTGTTAGATGCTGAATTTGGTTTCTGGGTCATTATCTCAACTGAACCTTATTATCGAGAATCGACTGAAACATCATTAAACCATTTCGATTCTACCAAGTTTTTAATTGGAACTAAGGAAAACTCGGGAGTATAGTAAGCTTTTTTTCCGGCCTTCACAGTAGTTTTTGAAGTATCTTTCTCGCTGTGAAGTTAGACTTCAAACATTTTGATTGATCAGTTGAAAATTAGATCACTGACATCTGCGAGGAGATGTTTGGACTTTTTGTCCTGCGCAATTAGCTGGAATAGATTTAGAGGTTGAGCTGGGTTGAAAATGATGGTTTTTGTTGATATAGTGTATTGTGTCGTTAACGGTATTGTTGTTGTAGGTTTTTATCTACTTATCCTTGCTGCTTTAGTTTTTCAGAGAGCCTGACATGTCTTTTGGTCTTGACTACATGAATTTTGTGATGCTCAGTTAGTTTAGTTGCGACAATGCAGATGGTTACTGGAATATTTTTGTAGCAGTATCAAGAAAATGGGAAGTTTGGAATTGTGAGTAACATGTTGAATAGATGTAACTAGATACTGAGTTCTGACCAGTTAGATAATGTCTCGGTTTGTGCTTTAGCCTACAATCAATACTGCTGCAACAGTTTAGTAATTCAAATATCCATGTTTGGTATCACCTTGTATCCACTTTACTGCCTAAACGCAAGGAAATCTCCTTCGCCAAAAACCCATTTAAATGGCTACTATTTATCTGAATTTCCATTTCTCCAGACTGAATATTTTGTTTTTTTCCTTCTTTGTAGGTTTTTTCTAATCTCTGTCTTTCTCCAGTAATCTGCTGATGGGCGTATGATATTCCTCTACCAACAAAAGATTCTCCCTGGTTTGCATTATCTAATAAGGTTTCTAGTAGCTTAATGTACTACAAAACACTTCATTTTCCTTCACAAGAACCAGATTGTTGTTCAGTCATATTTCCCTATGTTTACGCATATAACAATATATATATATTGGTCTATGATGAACTCATGATTGTTTCAAGTTTGTAGTTTTATTAGAAATGGTTGCCAATGTAACACAGAGAGAAACAGGTAGTAGTCGCTGTGTTCTTGGGGACCCTTATTCTAATGCATCAGTGATTAAAAATTTAAAAAGAAAAAAGGAAGAAGAAGCAGAAACTGTGAAAAGCCATTATGCCACCAAACTCTATGTCTCCACGAATGCATGTATGTGTGTGTTTTTTTGAATTTACCCCAAACTACTGCCTCTTTCACCTCTTTTATTTGTCTCTTACAATGAAATGTCACTGTCTCTCTCTCTCGGCATGTTCCTTTTGTATTTACTG
The DNA here is from genome assembly GCA_030161315.1 of Eutrema japonicum. Taxonomy (NCBI): domain Eukaryota; kingdom Viridiplantae; phylum Streptophyta; class Magnoliopsida; order Brassicales; family Brassicaceae; genus Eutrema; species Eutrema japonicum. The sequence goes on along the minus strand of BSQW01000005.1, from coordinate 53,645,782 downwards.
CCGTACAGACAGAGAACGACGGCTCAGGATTAAAGAAAAAGAGTATTGTGTTTTGCAATTTATGTCCAAAGTGTCTATGTGATAAGGGGTGTTAAATCCGGATATAGGTTCGTTTTTTTTTTGTTTTTCGGTCTACAAGAAATATCTACCATATTAAATCTATATCTACTTTGGTATGATTTGGTTTGGATACTCGTGGTTTTTGGTTTATTCAGTTTTATACCGAAAACAAAAGCTATGTTCAGTTTAATTTCAAATTATGTGGGTTTCGATTATTCTGCATAGAAAATTAGAAATTGTAATTGAGAAAACATCAAAAGGATTAAAATTAAAGAAGAGAAAATCTATGTCCTAATAAAACCAATGAAACTCTAAGAGCATGTCCAATGGTGAGGTTCTAAAAATGGGTATCTAAAATTTTTAGAACCTCACCTTTTAGAACCCCAACATTTTGTATGTTAATTTTTAGAATCTGTATCTAAAAGTTCTAATTTTAGAACCCTTCTCTCTTCTTTTTTAGAACATCTCCAATATTTATCAATTATATATCATTATAATTTTTTAGAACTCTTCTATTTAGAACCCCCATTGAACATGCTCTAAGAAAATCTACAAAGAGGAGATTGTTTTATTTAAAAACTAAGATTTATTTATTGTTAAAATTAAGTTAATTATATTATTCTATATTAAGATTTGTTTAGACTTTAAACATTAGATTTTTGGGATTACATATATAAAGATTAATAGTATATATGAATATTTACAACAATAAAGATTAATAGTATATATGAATATTTACAACAATAATTTATAACTAATCGGGTTTTTTTCGGTTTAGTCCGTTAATATCCAAACTGTATCCATATCCTTCTTAGGTCTGTAAATATAGGACATTGAGAGCATCTCCAACGCTCGTCTCTACCACCGTTTCTTAACAATAAAAAATAGAAAAATAATCAAAAGTGGGAGAGAGAATTAAAAGATGGTTCTAAAAATAGAGCTGCTAGAACCGTTTCTAAACCTGAGCTCTCCAGGTGTCTTCCTCTAAGTGGTATGTTCTCTTTTATTTTTATTATATAATTAATTTATAATAAATAATGTTTAAGAAACCCATTTGGAGATTCAAAAAGATGGAGATGGTCCGACCGTTTCAACCGCACTCTGTGTTACGGGTTGCACACAATATAAGTGAAGTGAAGCCGTTTCGTGGTGAACATTAGTGATAATTAATTGGAGCTTTGTACCCCAAACAAAAAAGTCAAAATTCTAAGAAATATAAAAATATTGGAATAACAGATTTATAGGGAAAAAAGAGGTTAAAATGGATTTTCTTATTCAATCGACTTGAAGATCCAAACGCGCTAAAAGTTAATAGAATTTGAACCAGAAACTGAAGTCCAATCAATCCATCATCATCGACTTATTATATTTCAGCCATTCCTAGGTCCCAACTAGAGAAATTCTCAATCTCTGATACATAAATCAATTTTTGCACATTTATATAAGCAGCCAAAAAAATTATTAATAAAAATCATAATATAGAACTAAAAATTCTATAAAAAAAACTCGCCTTAAATTATTTCCACACGGAAGTACTCTAAATAAATTAGAAAATTCATTAATTGATACATCACCCTATCGCCATTCTTCTGACAAGTATATAAGTTCACAGGAATTCTTATGAAATTTGATTATTATTATTTTTTTGTTATATGAAATTTGCTATTGTGATAGACTGATAGTGTGCATCTAACATAACTGCTAGAAAGAGTTAGCTAAATATCTCGCTGCCATGCATTGCACATAGTGGTCCATGAATCTCTGTGTATCATATATATATAAATTGCTTTTAACAAAAACATATATATATACTCTGTAATTTGGTCCATCCTATATCTAAGACCAACAATTCTAGCTGTCAATCTAAATGGCTATTATTACATCTACAAGTATATATTTTAGAAATTAATTGGGATAGTCAGGAAGATAATCAAAAGGAAACCCTAATTTCTACAAGTTTAGTCTTAACATTAAATTACAGTACATATGTAACTGAATTTCCCCTGTTCCAAATGTATGAGTTGGTTCCCAGTATATTAATTATGGCTTCGAACGAAAACAAGAAATCAAGAAAATAAAGAGATAATAATTAACGTGTAATGGAAATTTATTTTTCTTATAAAAGTAATTTAGTTGAATGGAGACGAAAGGTATCTTTCAGAAGAATTCTTCTTTCTTTCGTAGTATTTGTAAGTTTGGCCGATTTTATACAAAACTATTTGTAATCTTAAGATAATACAAGTTTCACGTACGTTAATGGTAACAGATACATAGAAGATTTCTTAAAAACAATTTTCCATTGACGTAATATTAAGTTACCAAAGAGATTTCCCGGTATGTTTTATTTTAGAAGTCCTCAGTATAGTAAGACGCTTTCTTAAGTAAGTTGTTTTTTAGAAAACAAAATGATTAGATGGTATGTAATGGATTGAGTTAACACATTCTAAAGAATAACAATACATTTAAAAAAAAAAATAGAATACATGTGTATACACATATGTATACTTTGTCAACTATTAAATTATTTTTATTTATCATGTATTATGAGTATAGGTGAAACCATAGCATCGAATTTGCTTCTGTCAACAACATTTGGATATATAGGAGTGTCTTTACAATACATACATAAATTGCTCCTTTTTTATCCTTGTCTATAAATTCCTTTCATACCCAACTAAAACCCTAGGAAGTGGAGTGTATATATATATATATATATATTTCATTTCTTGCTCAGCCTCAATCATATGTTATACACTTTTACTTTTGTAGGAAACGATATTCAATTGTTCATCATCCTATCTGACGAAGAATTCACTCGATCTGTCTAAATCCGGCGAATTCAAGCTTACAAGTTTTTTGGTGTAAGGTATATCTTTCTTTTTTTTTTTTTTTTGCAATAATTTAGTTTGGAATCTTTAATACATCTTTTTTGAATCCTAATAAGATATTTGGATTGTTTCATCTATATCGATTTGGATCGATCACTTGGGAACTTTTTATGTCATACAAAAGCTTTTTATACTTTCTTGATCTAATGATCTTTAACTGGTTATTGTTGTTTACTATTGAAATTGCTTTCATTTCATGTGATTAAGATCTCAATATTGTTTTTGTTTTCAGATAGATAACATATACTAAATCAACGGAGATGAGCTTGAACTCGAGAGAGGACATGGGAATAAAACAAGAAGACAATACTCAAGCGACTTCTTTGTCCTGGTTGAGGCAAAATCCGAGGATCGTGCGAGTCTCGAGAACATTCGGTGGCAAAGACAGACACAGCAAAGTGTGCACAGTTCGTGGTCTTCGAGACAGGAGGATAAGATTGTCGGCGATGACAGCGATCCAGCTCTATGACCTTCAAGATCGGTTAGGGCTGAGTCAGCCTAGCAAAGTCATTGATTGGCTCTTAGAAGCTGCCAAAAACGACGTCGATTTGCTTCCTCCTTTGCAATTCCCACCTGGTTTTCACCCTAATCTCGCCGCCGGCTCAGGACAATCTTTTCCCGGGATCTTCGAAAATTTCGATCTTGGAAGCTGCTCTTCGAGAACTGATACGACCCACAGAGAAAGTTTGGATTTTGAGAGAAGGAAATTGGTTAAATTCGATGAAAGCCGTAATCTTGATAATCATCCTTCTTTCTCCAACTCAACCCAAAGCAACAAGCTTTGTTTCCCTACTTCGTCGGCGTATAACAGCAGCAGCTCTTATCATTACAATCTCGGACATCTCCAACAGTACTCACTACTGGACCAAACTGGTAACGTTACTGTCGCATTCTCCAATAATGATCTGAATCCGCCGGCGGTGGAAACTATGAGTTCTATAATTCCGAGGTACCCTTCGTTTCTCGGTGGTGGTCAACTTCAACTCTTCAACTCAAACTCGAACTCGTCGAAGAAAACAGATTATGTCGAGTAATTCCAGCTTGATTTCATAAGTTGATGAGTTTGAATCATATATGAGACAAACGGATGATCGAGAGATTTCTATGGTTTAATAATTGTTGTTATTGTTGGATTGAGTGTATTTATATTAAGGTAGTCTTGTTAAACATTATCCACGTCCGATCCGATTCGAGGAAAGATATTCATGATGCGATCAAATTTGGTGGTATATCTATTATTAATACAATTAATTTCGACTTGTAATTTCGTTTTTTTTTTTTTTGTAATGTTTGGAAAATATGAATAGTTTTGTGTGTGAGAGAGAACTACATTTTTTTTGTAGCGAGAATAAATAGATGTTAGAAATATGTTTGAAGTGCCTATATACGTTAGACCTCATTGCATGCCAAACCCTGGCTTGTTCATATATACGTCCACAATGATCACAACCACATATGCATGTGTATATATATACATTATGCTGTTAACACATACACGTATGATACTTCCATACAAAAAATAGAAATACACATTAGGACTTTTGTTGTTGTTTACTTCAATTCAGCATATATTTCCCGTAACCAAATTCACTGCAAAGTATTCTTGCATGTTGTGGTATCTAACCGACTGAATGTATCTATTGAGACTTGTTGGGATTGAATAATGAAATAATGAGAAGAAGATGAGGCAGTTTGGCATCTGCAGTCAAGCACTGATCCCTATTCAATTATCTTCTTTTAAGTATTGCTCTTTTTCCTTTTCTCTTTTTGTCTCCTCTTTTCATTTTCTCTCTCTATTCAATACCATGGTAAATTTGAAAAAACATAAACTTTGGACAACTAGGCTAAATATAGGGGATGTAATCTAACGCCAATAATTTGTAGGACTCAAGTTCATGATCTCAGAAGAAATTAACAATTTCAAAAACCAATAGAGCGAATACAAGTTGTAAGACGACAACCAACAAAAAAAAACATCGTTACTAGATGATATTATTAATAATCGATGTCAATAAATTTTGACCCCCCCAAAACAAAAAACAATGTGTTCTGATCAGTGATGATCTATAGCAACTCGTATTAACATTATTTATAGAAATCAAATAAATGCATTGGAATGTTTCCTTAGGCTTGAGCGACTACAACACTTTTTATTTTTTGTAGAATCTTTAATAGCAAGAGAATATTATCTAAAAATGGATATAAATGGTCCATATGACTATAAACTTTACTTTACTCACCGGCATGCTTCGAATTTAGGAGAGGAAAACAAAAAAAATAGAAACCAAAAAGAAGTGACCCGTTGTTTCATTTTCACATTATTCACTAGGCATGCAAATCTTCTTTTTTTTCTTCCTTTTTTTACCCCACTTATCTTCTCTTTCTTGTTGTTACAATTTTTTTTCCGGACAAATCAAATATATTGATATAATAAAGATTTTACAAGATACATAAATATTTTCAATTCAACCGTTCACGTAAATAAAGGAAATTGAAACAATTTCGATATTAAGGAGTAGATAAAACTTGTTATGTCCTTCCTTCATGCACTTTTTATTGGCTATCATCTTTACAATGAAACTCCAAAATGTACTTAGCTTTACATTGGCTATGATTAAATTAAATATCGTTGCTGATGAATCTAAAACTTGTTTATTCGTTGAAATAAAAATACTTGATGATTCCTGCGAAAGCTCTGTGTTCATATTCAAGGATCCAATAATTTTGTATGTCTGAAACCCTCCATTTATTTCGATACAAAATACATTTAAACATCCGTGACTTCCCATTTCATTATCAATACCTTTAATTTGCAAACATATTTTCTTGAAGATATATATACCCTCTTAATTTCTCCATAACATCCATTGTTAACATGTAACGGCAACATCCATGTATCTCTTCCGCTATATCTATATGGATCATACAATCCTCAGATATATTGAAAGTTTTTCATCAATTTCTTCACCAATTCCAAAGATAATATTAAGTAAAATCATAATCCGATTTTTTCCATAACTAATAACATAATAAAAATAAAATTTGTGCTATTTTAGAATATTTCTCTATTAAATATCAAGCTATCAATTATCCATTAATCCTGACCATATTAAAACCAAAAACATTAATGGGGGGTTATTGGTTCTTACATTTTAATGGATTTCTCGAATTTAGAAATTCTAATGAATCTATTGATTTTAAAATCAGAGAAGTGAATTTCAAAGTTAAATAATTGAATTTCAAAATCAAATAAATGGATTATTGTAAATCAACCAAATAAATTTACAATAATTTTAGTATTATAAGAAAATAAAAAAAACAAACAAACAAAAAATCCGTTCTTTTTCTTTCACTAATCATCTAATATTCTCCTAAAGTATAGAATCTGTCCACATATTTGTTATAATTATTGCTCTCAATTGATTGACATGTTCTCTTTCTTGATCCCGAGTTCCAAAAATTTCTTCATCATTGTTATTAATTTCTTCAAGATCTTCTTCTTCTTCTTCTTCATCAGAATTTGTTTCTTCAAGAAAACTATATGTTCGACAGTACTTTCGAAGAAAGTTATGTAAACCAGCACATGCAAGTACGATTCATGTATGTGTCTTATAAGAGCAGACTTAAAAATTAGGAATCAAGATTTGAAGATACCAAAGATTTTTTCAACAACGTTTCTTAATGAGGCATGTCGATGGTTAAACAACTCTTTTTCATTTCGTGGAGTAGAATCTTGACCAGAAAACCATTTCTTCAAGGCTAATATATTTTGTATCACATAAACTTGTATTCTCTCGGATGAGATTGCATAACATTAAAAAATATTTTGATACATCCGATATAGCTCTCGAAAATGAAGAGGATCTTCCTTTAGCACATTTTCTATATAGTCCTGACCAGCTTTTGTGATTTCACGTCGAATAGGACGTTCAATTTGCAATTTATTATTATCTATTGTTGGATTGATTATTTTATGTGTTCGATTAGACTATGGGTTTTTATAATGAAATTGGTTTTTCTATCTATCTTTTTTACCATTTCAAAAATATATTTTAAGTTTAGCGATCGTGCAGAACAATCACAATCTTTGTTTGTACATTAGCAAACACTGATTACATGAAACCTGAGAGGTCTCACGGGCAGTGTTTTGAACATCCACTTAGAAACTAGCTAGCCTCGTGTCCAGCATGTAGTAGATGTTACATATCCACTTAGAAACTAGTCTTGTAACATGTAGTAACTTAATGTTACGTGTAGTTATTCCTTGTCTCTTCTTCTACACATTAATTGATAGGTGTCTTTCTATTTTTAATTATACATAGTAGTTTCATCTTGAAAAAAAAAACACTTGTAAATCCAAATCCAACCAAATAACAAGGTTTCACTCGATATTTGCTCCTTTGTATTTTACTCTTAAAAACACTTATAAATCCATTCAAATCCAAATTAAAATCAAATCCTTATGAAAATCTTTACTATTGAATAACACATGATTTTAACATGGATTTTAAAATCATTGAACCAATAACACAAGATTTGAATATGGATTTCAAAATTATAGAACCAATAACACTTGATTTGGTTTGGATTTCTAAATCCATTAAAATACAAGAACCAATAAACCCCCATAAATTACCCTAACCGGATTTATTAATATTTTCATTTTAATATGTTTTGGTAGGAAATCGGACCCAAAAAAGAAGCATATAGGACAGGATGTCGAACACGTGTAAAGCTTACACATGATTGGTGGACGATAATTAATTAGAAACAAACAGCAATTAATCTACATTTAATGTCATTTAAAAAATAATGGAGGTCGATTTGCTTCCTCCTTTGCAATTCCCACCTGGTTTTCACCCTAATCTCGCCGCCGGCGCTGGACAATCTTTTCCCGGGAACTTCGAAAGTTTTGATTTTGGAAGCTGCTCGTCGAGAACTGAAACGACCCACAGAGAAAGTTTAGATCTTGAGAGAAGGAAATTGGTTAAATTCGATGAAACCCGTAATCTTGATCATCCTTCTTTCTCCACCAACTCAACCCAAAGCAACAAGATTTGTTTCCCTACTTCGTCGGCGTATAACAGCAGCAGGTCTTATCATTACAACCTCGGACATATCCAACAGTACTCACTACTGCACCAATCTGGTAACGTTACTGTCGCATTCTCCAATAATGATCTGAATCCGCCGGCGGTGGAAACTATGAGTTCTATAATTCCTAGTTACCCTTCGTTTCTCGGTGGTGGTCAACTTCAACTATTTAGCTCAAACCGAAGATACTTGGGGGATTGAAGATTGAGTCAACGAACCTGCTGTAATTTATTTTAAGAGAATTGTGAGTAAATGACACTTTTTGACTTACTTATTAGTCTCATAACACTTTTGGTTGGTGCTATGAAGTGCATAGCACTTTTGCACGTGAGAGTACCTTAATGACTATAAGAGCATCAGCATCCGAGACTTATGTCTTTCCGAAGACACATGTCTTCCCAAAAAGCTGATGACGTGTCGTGACGTCACGTCGCGACATAAAAAAATCAATTTTTTTTTTTTTTAAAACGGAAGACATGAGTTCCAGATTTGCAATGCGTATGGTCTAAGCTGTAGTGACTATAGTGGTTCATGCGCGTGATGAAGTAGCAAAGGGAAATAAAAATTTTAAATAATTTTTAATTACCTGCGCGTGGTTGAGATGACCATTTTCAATATTTGAAAATTCAATTTACTCCAGGTGTTTAAGAAAGTTAAGATATTAGAAACTGTAAAATTAAAAGAAGATTTAAATAATTAATAACCTTAATATCGAAGGAATTTTACAGTTTATCTTCTCCATATCGTCTGCTCATTTTCCCGTCGAAATTAAAGCCGGAAAATATCTCTGATAACCTATTTCCGCAGGAGACGAGAAAATCCAACGTTGTGTTTAGGCAGGATTTTTTGCATTTTTGAATTATTGAATTATTTTTGCAGTAATATCGCATTTTTGAATTATTTTTGTGATATTAGTGAGAGCCCAAGCTGCCTCAAACTGTAACAGATAAAACAACAAATCAGCATATGAATCATAAATAGATAAACAAAATTGAAGGCTCACCTGAACACATGTTCCTGGTACCAGCAATTTGTAACCAATAAGAGAAACAAAATCAATTAAGATGCTTTTAGAGGGAAAGACAAAATTAAGTAGGCGTCTTAATTTTTGATTTAATAAATACGTAAATTAGGACGATGCTATTTTTTTGGAATTGTATCAAATGAAAAAAAAGTGACGCAAAATTTAGTAATTTAAGATCGATTGAAAGAAGTGATACGCTGCACTTATTTGTTTTAATATCAGATCTCTAAATAATGTTAAATTAGTGATGTCAAATGCCTTTTTTCTAGTAGTGTATAGATTAATTTTGCTTGATAATTTGTTTCTTCTTGTTGTACAGAAGACTGTTGGTCTTGGGCTTTTTACAGAGGCTATCGATACTTCACTGCAATTAATTGTATACAAGGGTTCGAGCCCTTGACCTACAACAAGTTCAGATATGGTCTTCCGAAAAGTCACCTTGACAATGACGGTGGACTAGATAATATTGAAAATACAAAAGGTTATTTGATTGAGTCAAAGACATGATTGTCTACAGGCGGCCATCACAAAATTATAAAGATGCTGGTTTTGAACTTTTAATAGAAAAGTTGCTAATCAAAGGCCCAGTGGTTGTGTCATTTGATGTGCTCCCAAGCTACCAATCCTACTTTGGACACGTAAGTAGTTTTTGACTAGTAATGTTAAATATTCTAAAACTTCCTTAGTTTTTAGCTAATATTTAACTTAAGATATTTAAATAATTTTCAGCGGATATACATTCCTGATGTTATGGAGTGTCAAACAACTGCTTTTCAGATATATTCAAAACATATTGCAGTTATCACTGGGGTCGGAGCTAAGAAGGTCGATGGAGTGATGACAGATTTCTGGGAAATCCACGATTCCAAAGGGGCGGATTGGGGAATAATGGGATGTGGGTTTGATTTTTTGGCTCGTGGGATGGGTCTAATAAGAGAAGCGGTTGAGTTTAAGGTAATTTGTATTTTCTTCAAAATACTCATTTAATTTTTACTAGATTAAAAACTTTACATACTTATACAATTTTGTTTGTGTGTTTTTAGTTCTGATCACCGCAACAAATGGATCACAAGAAAGAATTCTCTAATCCGCCATGTATCTCTATAAGTCTTTCTGTTTGATTATCAATTTTAATAATTGACCGTGTGTCTCCTATGTCTTTGTGAGATTATCAACTCTATCTATCTTATCTTGTCTTTTTTTTTTTTTTTATCAAACTCTTATCTTGTCTTTTGGTTGGAAAAACGATGTATTGTATTTATGTTGGATTATAATCTCTATCTCTTATCTCCATAGTATTCATCTCAATCTCCAATAATTTTTGTTTCAAGTCATTTAACAAATGTGATTTCGGTTATTCGGGTCGGTTACAGTTTGATTTTTCGGTTAAGAGAATTTATTGCCCAAGTTACCTAAATTTTTTCACCGGTTCGGTTCTGTTATCGGGTATTTCTGTCAAATTTGGATTGGTTAGGGTATTTAAATATATCTTTATAAATTTTAGTATAAACCGTTTTGATCGATATAAATTGGTTAGGGAATTTTGTTTTATTCTTTACAAAAATAAAAGATAACGAAAAAACCATTCAGGTTCGATAACAAAACTCACATTTCAAACCTGTCGATCGGTTCTGATTTTCAAACCGAATGGAGCTAAAAAAAAAAAAAAAATTGATTCGATTCGCTTCGGCTTTATATCTCAGGACTAATATTTTCAGCTTATTTTATCAAAAGTTTACTCTTGGTTTTGGCCCCTTGCAACAAGAATGTAAGACCATCCACATTGCAGACATCAATTTGATGTCTTCCGCTTTAAAAAAAAATTGTTTTTTTATTGTCGCGACGAATCACGTCACGACACGTCATCACTTTTTGCCAAGACATTGTGTCTTGAGAAAGACTAATATCCTCCGATGTGGATGGTCTAAGAGGCTATCTAATGAATAGTTATGAGGTTTTACTATTCAAAATCCCAAAATTTAAAGATTTAAAAGTTTGTTCGAGTGAATAGTTATGAGATTTCACTATTCAAAATCTCAAAATTTAAAGATTTAAAGGTTTGTTGGAATGAATACTTATGAGATTTCACTATTCAATATCTCAAAATTTGAAGATTTGTTGGAATTGTTAGAGCAAATCAACGTGGGAACAAGGTAGTTGCAGAAGTTTAAATTTGAATAAGTTAGTAATTGAGAATTAGTCAAATAATGAGCGGTCGAAGCTGCTTCAGTTGTTGTTATGTTGTTAAGCATTAGATTTAGGAGTTTCAGTTTGGTTGTAATAAAACCATCGTATTGCAAAATCTTGAGCTTACTAAAGTGGTTTGGCATGGACAATTGCAATGCGGTTTGTAATCCTATGGTGCCCGGAAAAAAGGATGAAGGTGTTGATGATAGGGAGCCTCATGTATATCACAATGACGAGACCTGATCTTCAATTACCTGTAAGTCTTCTAAGTGGATACATGGCTAAACCTACACAGTACATTTATAAGCAGCGAAGAGAGTTCTGAGTGGCAATGCGGATTTTGGAATTTGATAGCAGAAAGAGCACGTCTGCTTGGTCATCGGAAAAAACAACCAATCGTTACACTCTCCACCGCAGAAGCATTATGGAGGAAGTGGGATATGTTGTATAAGAAACTAGAGTCATTTTGTCACTAAGAATCCTGTTTTTCATGGTAGTTGCACAAGTTTAAGTTTGAATAAGGTAGTAGTTGAGAATTAGTCAGATAATGACAGTATTATGGTCAAAGTTGATACTACCATCTTTTAATGATAAGATTAACATCTTTCAAAGATTCAAAAGGCAAAATAAGCAGGAATATCTAGCATGAGGAAAAACTGATTCAAGAACAAAGGCAATTAAGATATTAAACTGAAATAAACCGACAAGTGGTAATGACATCAAAAAAGACATGAAGCTTTAAGACCTTTGCCTTCCTTCAAGAAGGCCATGAGCGATATACCAGCAACTTTCGGGGGACCCTTGAACGGAACACGAGGAACATAGTACTGGAACATACAACACGAACAAAATATAAATGATTAAAGAAACTAATCCATGTTTAATATAAAAGGATTTTTGATTCAACTTACATCTTCATTAATGTTGGGGACAGGAGCATAAATCTTCTTTCCATTATTCATTAGCTCTTCAAAACTACACCGATTAAAAAAGATTTATAGCCTTACTCATCACAAGAAGCAAATTAATTTATATAGCCTTACTAGTTTGGCGGTCGCATCCAAGAGGTAGCCGAACAACTAAAGCATAATCAAAAACAGAGAAACTCATCAACAACAATGTCTACAATATATAAACAAAACAAAAAAGCAATAGATGAAGCAAATTTATATGTTTGATGCGCTCCCAAGCTACCAATCCTACTTTGGACACGTATATCCAGCAGGCTTCTTCCATTCATTTACAAGCTGAACCTGCGGCATGCGCCTGACAAATCTACACCGATAAACAAAGATTTATAGCCTTACTCATCAACACCGATAAAAAGCAGTTGATGAAGCAAATTTATATGTTTTTTTTATATATACTTGCGTGTTTGGCGGTCGCATCCCCGACCAACTAAAGCATAATCAAAAACAATGAAACTCATCAACAACAACACGTATATATATAAACAAAACAAAAAGTAGTTTTTTTTTTTTTTGATGCCCTTCCGGCCCTCGGGAGTAATCCCAAGCCCAAAGGCCCAAACTAATCTCCCGTATGGAGTGACACAACCCACTTATAATGACCCACTTGGCCAAGTGCTTGTCCTGATAATACAAAAAGCAGTTGATGAAGCAAATTTATAAGTTTTTATAGCCTTACGTTCGAGGAACCCTCCATTCATTTCCAAGCTGAAACGACGCTTGCAAGCGCCTGTCACAACTCCGCCGATAAACATGAAGCTGCTTTTTGAGCTTGCGCGCAGCTCTCATACCCCTTTTTGTCTTACTGTAACCATATCATCATCACCAGATACAACATTAAATTAAAAAAAAAAAAAAAGAAGACCATAACTTCAATCCATAAATCAAAGTAGAAGCAATTCATATAAGTATTCACAACACGATAAAACCTTTATCTCAAATTCATCAGCTATCATGAATCCAGCACAAAATAATTCAGATTTAGAGATCATAGGATAGAAAAAAACCTTAAGTCAAATACCTACAGGTGTTCCATTATACTCTAAATCTCTAGATTAGCTATTATCCCTTGCATTAAGTTCTCAAATCAAGAATACAAGCACTTAAATAATTAGCACAATTCAAGTTTAATCTATTGTGTAGGAATTAAAAACGATGAACATACATTTCCAACCAACGGAGACAGAAGACGAAGGAACAAAGAGAGGAGAAACGTACTTCTTTTCTTTTTGAACAGCAGGAGAAACGTACTTCATGTTTGTCGACGGAGGAGAAGATTATCAAACAAACAGCCATTGAGCCTTGGTCACTTTTATTTGGTCACTTTTATATCTGGTTCTAACTAGATTATACTCCGCGCCAAGCGCGGATATTATATTTTTTTATGAAAGAAGTCTAGTTTCGAAAATTAAATGTCCCATAGGCTTTTAAATCTTTCTCGATTATATGATTCTCATAATGTTTAGATTTAATGATAGCTGGACAAAAAAGCTGAGAGAATCATTTTGGTACCTATATATATATTTTTCATGTTTTTAATTTGTTTAATTTAGTTTTGATTTATTTAATTAAAAAAATCTGATAATAAATGCCACCTAAACTTTAAAACATTTAATCTCCTACTTTTACTCTCATGTTGGGGAGAACTGGCTAGATCAGTAGATCCTCATGGGAAGTATTGCATGTTTACAGATCTACACAGAACTTAATCCTATGTTTAATTGTCCATCGATTAAAGTTTAGAAGCTAATTCCACACAATTCGTAATTTCCAAAACTAATTACCCATAATCTGTAATTGGCTGGTTTACAGTGGACCAAATGCTGGTAAACCGTGTCAGACTCGTCTTAACCGATCATAAACCAATTTAAGACCCGATTACGATCCGATTGATGACCCGACCCGATCCAAAAAAATTTATGATCCGATTACTCAGGTGGACCGCGAGTAATCGGGTCCAAAAAAACTAATATGGCTTTTTCATCCAATAATAATTTTGATGGATCAATAGATGAAAATTATATAAGCAGAGATCAGTAGTAATGTTCAATTGGAAGCAAATATGTTGATTGAAAGTTCTGAGTAGGCCTGGGCATTCGGGTATTCGGTTTGGTTTCGGATAGGAACCATTCGGTTCCGGGTATTTCAGGTATGGAGGTTTAGGATCCATATAGGTACCGAAATGGTTTCGGTTCGGTTCCGGTTCGGTACCAATCAGTTCCGGTTCGGTTCGGGTATATAAGACTAAGAACCGTAAAATACCCGAAAAGTTTCGGTTCTCAAACGGTTCGGGTATCCAGTACCCGAAATACTTATATTATACCCGAAAAGTTTCGGTTCTCAAACGGTTCGGGTATCCAGTACCCGAAATGTAATAAAAATACCCGAAATGTAAAGAAATACCCGTAATGTAAAAAACAAAAATGTTAAAAAAATACCCGAAATATAAAAATACCCGGAACCGAAATGTAAAAAATAAAAATTTGTATATATATGTTCGGATATCCAGTACCCGAAATGTAAAAATAAAAATACCCGAAATATAAAAATATCTGAAGTGTAATGAACATACCCGAAATATGTAATTGCATATTTGTATATATATGTTCGGGTATTCGGTTAGTAATACCCGGAACCGAACTGATATCCATGGATCTTCAATACAAGATCAAATGGATATTTTGGCTAGAACCGGAACCGAACCAAACCGATAATTTCGGATCGGTTTCGATTCCGGTTTTTGGTTTCGGTTTTAATGTCCAGGGCTAGTTCTGAGAGTCGATTCTATAATCTCGTTCTTTTTATTTAATACTCAAAATAAAACCAATAAAAACAAAAAAAAACACATAAAGGTTTTCTATTGTTAAGAACCTCATTGAAAATCTACCAATAAACTAATTATTTCTTAAGTTTTTAAAAAGAGGTTCTTAATGGATTTCTCCGAATAATGATGCTATTAGGTTCGATGTTCGCAAAGGTTTATATTTATATACTCCTTAAAAGAAGACCCAAAAGAAGGAAAGAGAAACCGCCATGCAAGTATGCACTAAGATCGAGGTGGCTATTTCTTTCGTTTGGGGGATTGATTGATTTTGCGATTCGACAAGGGTTTTTTTCTGCTTCGTTGAGGGTTTATATGGATTCCTGGGGTTAGCTTCCCTCTTCGATCGACGCAATTTCTTTTGTTTTGGGGGATTGATTTTTCGCTTCGACTATAGGGTTTTAGTCCGCTCCGATAACGGTTTATCCAAATCTAGCCGGTTAGCTTCCTTGTTTGATCGAGGCAGTTTCTTTCGTTTTTCTCCAATGGTTTTCTGTTTGATTAAGCACCGACGATGGCTAGAGTACCGAGCAAGAAGACGAAGGCTCTAAGGAACATGTATAAAGCGGCTGGTGCCGCCAGTGAAGGTCGTCGGAGACGGGAGGATGATATGAAGGAGACTCGGAAGAAGGGGAGAGAGGAGATTTTGCAGAAGAAGCGTGGTGAAGCTTCCACGTCGTCGGCGACAACGCAGCCAGTAATGATAGTAAGTGCTTCCTCTTTTAACTAGTTAATTCTTGTTTGTCCGATTTAGCTTCCAACATCATCGCTCGGCATCCATATCGCCTCTGGAAGAAGATATCAGTAGGCCATCGAAGAGATTTGAAAGTCCAATAAGCTAATCTATCGGAAGAGGTTTCCACCGGTGGACTCGTTCTCGGGATTCGCCTATGTCTCCTGCGTCGGATTCTGTATTTTGAATCGAGATTAGGGATAGTGAATCTCGTTTAATATCAAATACGGAACCTGCTTTGGTATATTTATCAGATTCTGTCATTTTTTATTGTAAATTGGATTAGGGATATTGAACTTTTGATGTAGATAGAAACCTAATTCAGAAAAGAAAGCTAGGGTTGGATTTCTCCTCGTCTATGTCTTCATAAAAGAAAGTAAATGCTCGTCGTGCTCTTTAACTGCTAAGCTTCTTTTTTTTTTCTCTGGTTCAGATGATTTTAGATTGGTATTGATTTGGATTGGTGAAATTAGTTTAAGATCTTTTCTCGATGAAATTAGATTTGAATTGAAAGCTCTCTGGTACAATTAGCTTTTGTGTTTCGAATCAAGCTCATTTGACTTGTTTGTTTGATAAATTGGATTAAGGATACTGAAGAAATTAACAATTTCGAAATTTGTAGAAGTCAAGAATAAAAAACCAGTTATACATATATAAAAGGGTAATTGCAAAGGATATCATTTTATAATATCAAAATTAGCACCTATTTTTTGACACTATACCCCACATACTATTCACATTAAAGTGTCTAACTTATCTTTATATCTTCTATCTAATTACATCTAACATTTTCTATCTCATAATATCAACTCTCGTCGGAGAAGAAAGAGAAGAAGAAGAAAGAAGAAAGAAGAAAGAGAAAAAGAAGAAGAAAAAGAAGAAGAAGAAGAAAAAGATGAAGATGAAGAAGAAGAAGAAGATAACACCGGTGGATAACTCCGGCGAATAACTCTGACGGATAACGATAACACCGGCCGCCGACGATAACACCAGTTGCCGACGATAACACCGGCAACCCGGCGATAACACCGACGATGTTAACTGGATTTAACGCGATAATTTATGATATGATAACTGGATTAACATGAAAACTTCATAAAACTGAACATGATAACTGGTTTAACATGACAATGTTAAACCATACTAACTATATGTTAACGATGCTAACAATGATAACTGGTTTTAACATGACAATGTTAACGATACTAACTAATATGTTAACGATGCTAACAATGATAACTGGTTTAACATGACAATGTTAACAATACTAACTATATGTTAACGATGCTAACAATGATAATTGGTTTAACATGACAATGTTAACGATGCTAACAATATGTGTTTTCTGGTAATGAACAGTTATCGTCGAGTTTTGATGAATAGTACCGCCGACCTTTTGATGAACAGTATTGCCGGAATATGCTGTCAGACAATGAGTTTCAGTCCAATGGCATTTCTGTAAATATTAAAAAGCACAAAGGATATTTTGGGTTTAATCATTTTTTCTCTTTATTACTTACTTAATTTACAAAAAAATAATATCACTCACATAATTAATTGGTCAACTGACCATATACACCTAAATCACCCTATATAGAAAAGGATAATTGGGAATTTAGAGCAAAAAATGGGAACTATTGTTCCCTTAATACTTATTTGAGATATGCCATTTTTAGACTAAAATACCCTTTATTAAATATTAAAAAAAATCAAAATAAATATTTATATTTACTTTAGAAATTCGGAATATTCATATTAAGTAAGTAATATATATTGTGTAATTTATCATAGGAAAAACAAATTTTTTTAAAAATATTGAATAAAGATTAGTTATTTGCTGTAATCTTTGTAGAATTTTTTAAAAACAAATTCTACTAATTGTAGAATTTGGTTTCTATTATTTGCTGTAAAATCTACCAAGTATAGAATATGTATTCTACTATTTGTATAGCATTCTACTATCCCTATAGAATCCGTTATCTACAATGTTGTATATATTCTACTAATTGTAGAATTCGCATTCTATCATGTTCTCTATATTCTACTTTTTGTAGAATATAAGTTTCTACTATTTTCTCTATATTCTACTTTGTTGTAGAATATAAGTTCTACTATTTTGTCTTGATTCTACTAAATGTAGAATACATATTCTACCAATCGGTTAACAAAATATGAGAGAAAATCTAGGAACAACTGAAAATCTTCAAAAAATATTGTTTTTTTCTTTTTTAAATCGTTTTGAAAACGTTTTTTCCTAAAAAAATATTCAAAAAATATTTCTTTTGTCGTGTAATCTTTTTTTCCCCCTTTTTTTCTTTTTCGAATCCTTTTTTAAAAATATTTTTTTTCCTTTTTTAAATCGTTTTGAAAACACTTTTTCCTAAAAAAATATTCAAAAAATATTTCCTTTGTCGTGTAATCTTTTTTTTTCCCCTTTTTAAAAACTTTTTTTTCCTTTTCGAATCCTTTTTTAGAAATATTGATTATTATTACTTTAAAGGGTAAAATTGGATTACCCTTAATATAAATACTAAAGAGACAATAATCTTTCAATAAATACTAAAGAGACAATAATTCCCATTTTTTCTCCAAATTCCCAATTCTCCCGTATAGAAATGCACTAACTCCCTTTGTTTTAGTAATGTCAGAAGACTTTGAAATATCACCTACAGATTTTACTAATTAAATATCAACCTAGCAATTATTCATTAATCCTGACAATATTAAAACCAAAAACATTAAATTATCCCAACAGGATTTATTAGTATTTTCATTTTAATATGTTTTGGTAAGAAATCGGACCCAAAAAGGAAGCATATATAGGACATGATGTTTCATGACAGGATGTCAAACACGTGTAAAGCTTACACATGATTGGTGGACGATAATTAATTAGAAACAGACGGCAGTAAATCAATTAATTAATTTACAAAAATAATGGAGGTGCGGGGAATCGAACACGGTGCCTCTCGCATGCGAAGCGAGCGCTCTACCAGATGAGCTACACCCCCGTTCGATAATTGTTTTCCCTAAACTCTTTTTGATCATGCCGCACAAGATAACTTTCTGATGTCAAAAAGACGTAATTACCCATTATATTTTGTTTATTCAGGCACTTGAGAGGAGTTGTCTTTAGCTGGACAAAGACGGCATGTCGGAAAATTCCGTGTGTACATACATACCGAACCGAACCGAGCGGGTCAAACATTTGGTTTCGGTTTACAGTTAAAAACTGTTTGTAAATATATACGATCCTCGGTTCAGTTCGGTTATAAATATTAAACCGATCGGCTTGGAAACATTAAAATCCCTAGATTTAGATTACTTACTACTCTCCTTGTCTCTCCTCACATTGTCGTCGAGCCCGACCCAGATCCGTTTCTCCTCCACTCTCTCTCGATTTTGTCTCACTCAGTTTCTCGCTTGTCCCTCGAAGATCGACACTTTCCGGCGTTTTCGGTTTAACATCTCGACTCGCCGTCTTCTCACCGTCGCAGACTCACGTCTTCTTCTCGCTTTCGCAGAATCGAAGTCGTGTTCTTCTTCGTTCTTGGTGTAAACCGAAGCCAAACTTAGTCTATTCGCACCATACGATGAACGATCTTCTTAAGGTGAGATTCTTCTTTTGCAACTGCTTCTTCTTTTTCCCGTTCTAGACATTTAGGGTTCTGTTGAGTTTGAATTGGGTTGATCATCGAATGTGGATGCTTTGAGACTTTTTGTTCCTGAGGTCTCAATTTAAATTGCTGATGTGATTTATTATAAATGCCGCCCAGTCTACTGTTATCGTTATCGAAATTCATATAGTTTGACCATCCTTTAATTTCACATTGAGCAGAATCTGAATGCTGTATGGATCTTTGTTTTATGTGAACATTTTCTATCTGATTATTTGATCTAAATCTAGCCTTGTCTGCTCTTTATCATGTAAAACTCGAATGGTATGCTTGTGAGGGTTTATGGTAATCGATTATTGTGTCGAATTTTGGTTGAATTGTAGGGTTCGTTTGAGCTTCCTCGAGGTCAATCTTCTAGAGAAGGGGATGTCGAACTAGGGGAACAAGGTGGAGATCAAGGATTAGAAGATTTCTTCAAAAAGGTACTCTAAAAAAAAAAAGAGAGAGTGCTATATTGCCCTACCAATGACCCTAACTAAGTGTTTGCTCTTTGTCTTCTTAGGTTCAAGAGATTGACAAACAATATGAAAAACTCAATAAGCTTCTAAAGAAACTTCAGGTATAACCTAATTACTATTTTTTTAACCTTGCGCTATTATCTGTCTGTGATTCTCTTTTGATATGTGGTACTATATATAGTATGAATGTAAACACTAAACACTGCATCAAATTAAGAGCAAGAACTTTTGGTTACAATGATTGTTTGCTTTCCTTTTAAAGATTTATGATTTTGTGGCTTCTCATTTGTAATACTGTTGTAAACCCTATAGGCTGCCCATGAGGAGTCGAAGGCTGTGACCAAAGCTCCTGCCATGAAGGGTAAATTTGTTTATTTTGTTCATCTTACGGTCATTTCCTCCCAAACAATTTTATGCCAGTGCAAGTAATCTCGGATATGTTTCAGGGATTAATTGATAAAAACACTAACTTTCGATGATTATCAGGGGTTGCTTGCACTAGCAGTGGATAGAATGAACTATTGCTTAGGGTTAGTGTTAAGGATTTGCCATAACCTTACATATAGTTTGGTGTTTTGTGTGTTGCTCCTTATGTTATGGACAGCAATAAAGAAGAAAATGGAAAAGGACGTTGATGAAGTTGGAAGTATTGCCCGTTTCATAAAGGGGAAACTTGAGGAGTTGGACAGAGAGGTAGGATCACTGGCTCTTTGTCTTCTAATTTTACAGTTGTTGAATTGATCTATTTCTTTTATATTAATATTTATTCAAATGTTGTAGAACTTGGCAAATAGACAAAAACCTGGGTGTGCGAAAGGATCTGGTGTGGATAGATCAAGAACAGCAACAACTCTGTGAGTATTAATAATTTTCAATCAGACACCTTTATTTTTGGGGTAGGGTTCAGCTGTTATCTAGTGACAGATGCTGTTAATATTATCAAAGGTTTTGTTTTACGGTTTTATTTCATTAAATTCATCTTGTTCATTCTAAAGAGTTTCCATGGGTATAATAGTTTGGAAAATTCAATAAGGAACTTTCATCTTGAAGACCTTAGTATCAGGCTTTGCTTCTACATACTCTTGTGTCGAGTTTTATCTGATGAAGAAGAAAACATTTGACCTGAAATGTTTAGAATTTGGGTTCTGTTGCAAACAGGGTAGTATTTTCTCAGTCATTAGTTTTTAATGTAAACTTTCTTTAGTATGACCTTTATTCTTTTTGTGCAACAGTTCCTTAAAGAAGAAGTTGAAAGACAAGATGGCTGAGTTTCAGGTGGGTTAGGAAGAAATAATGATGACTCTTCAAATAATATGGAAACTGTTATTTTTCTCAAATTAAGATTGTGACTTGTTCTAGGTTCTACGAGAGAACATCCAACAAGAGTATCGCGAGGTTGTTGAAAGGCGTGTTTTTACAGGTATGTAAGTTGAGGTTATGTGATGTATTCCTTTCTTATTTATCTTTTTGTCTTATTGTTTTTGTGTGTTTCCCTTGAATTAGTAACTGGGCAGCGAGCGGACGAAGATGTAAGTAAAGTAGACTCTATGTGTTTTATTATGGTCTTAGAAGTTTGAATAAAAAAACTCATGCCTTACCGTTTGTTGATTTTCAGACAATTGATGAATTGATTGAAACTGGAGACAGCGAACAGATCTTCCAGAAAGCGATTCAGGAGCAAGGAAGAGGACAGGTTTGAGCCTTTCCATTTATTTGAGAAACGCTTGTGTTGGACATTTTGACATTATATTATGTGTTAAAATGTATTAAAAACATTCCAAGATTTGAACATGCAATTTATTTCTCTCCCAGGTAATGGACACCTTAGCGGAAATCCAAGAACGTCATGATGCTGTCAGAGACTTGGAAAAGAAACTTCTCGACTTGCAACAAGTAATTTATGTTTGATTTCATAATGATTGAAATCTTTGAACCAAGTTTTAGGCAATATGTTAACAAACCTCTTTTTGTTTGTTTGATAACTTATTGGACCTTTTTTTTGCAGATTTTCTTGGATATGGCAGTTTTGGTTGATGCACAAGGAGAAATGCTTGACAACATAGAATCTCAGGTAATTTGATATATTTTTTGTTGTTGCTTCAGTTGGATTATAACGGATAAAAGCATAATCCAAGGTTAATATGAAGTGTGATATAGATGAAGCTGTTGATAGATTTAAAATAAAGAAGAGTAATAACCAACAAAATATCGTATTGACCTTAAAGTTCATTTTACACTCTTAACATGAAGGCATTGTAATAGTAAATGATGATTGCCTTTTTTTTGGCAATTTTAGGTGTCAAGTGCAGTAGATCACGTGCAATCGGGAAACACGGCTCTTCAAAGAGCAAAGAGCTTACAGAAGAACTCAAGAAAATGGATGTGTATTGCAATCATCATCCTCCTCATTGTTGTTGCAGTGATCGTTGTTGGTGTTCTCAAGCCTTGGCAAAACAAGAATGCTTGAAGAAACGAAGAATGTGTTAAAAAAAAATATACATCCATATGTACGGCTTTGATTGAGTGAGTGTTTTTGTTTACGAAATGTGTGAAGTTTGTGTTTTTACCAAGGGAGAAGGGGGAAAAAAACAAAAAACAAAAGTCTATATTCTTTTAATTGGATCAAACAAACCAATTTCTCTATTACATACTTGTGCTATTTCAAGTGGACTCATGAAGGAAGGAATAAATCTCATATCAAAGCCAGATAAATAAAATCTAGTTTATGGTCACTTAGGGTTTGGTGGTGATCGTCGTCTTCATCGCTCATGCTTGAGTCTAGCGTTTTTATCTCAGTATGTTAAATTTTGCTGCTTGTGTTTTAACCTATATATTCGTGATTTATTCTGAATTTAACCTAATTTATACTTAGGAATAGGAGATTGTTGATGTGTTATTTTTCTTTTTATGATATGATATATATCTCCCAACTAATTATATATAAGATGTTAACGTAAGATATTACTTAAATTCATAAGCTATTATGGTTATAATTAGAAGATATAATCAAAATAAAATAAAACAAGCCAAAAAAAAAAAAAAACTAACATAAGAGATTAGCCATGAGCATGGACAAGACTTGCCTTTCACCCATCTATTTTGGAATCTCATCGGTGGCTTATTTGCTATTCCGATGGATTGAAGACAACACATGCATCACTGACTATCTCAACCGGATTAATTTCTCCATGGGGATCTTCATCGCTGGTTTCACCATTGGATTGTTGATGATGTTGAGGTACCAATGCAAGAGATGGTGGAGTAGTCCTTCTGCGCAAGATCTGGCAGATCAAGTTCAAAGATTGTTAGGATCGGGCCATCTTTCTTCAATCTGCGAGTCCGTATAACAAAAATTAGGGTTTAAGGCTTCGAATGGTGACAAACGGTTTAGCAGGTGCGGTGCGGTTTTAGTGCGGGGCGGTTGGAAAAAACACATCATGCAGAACAAGTGCGGTTACTGCGGAACAAACGGTGCGTGACAATATATGAATGGTGAAAAAAACAACATGCAGTGCAGTCCAAATGTGTGAATAGTAAAAATATAAAAAGCGGTACGGAATAAATATTTTATAAATAAAAATAGACTAATGATATTAATATGATTATAAATTAAAATTATTAATTTATTAATAATCAGTTCTTTTTATAAATTAATTATGAACCATAAATGGGTTGAGAATGATAAATGGAAAAACTGGAATTTTATAGAGTTTTTTTTTTATTTAAAAAATAATAATAATAATAATAATCAACAAACCAAAGGTTAAACACACCTCATCCCCTTCTTTTCTCCCATGTGCGGAACTTGTCTAATTCTTTCCTCCATCTACTTTATTTTTTTTTTTTTTTTTCAAAAGTAACTTTTTAATTCACGTAAATAGTAACAGTGTCTGAGGATTAAACAATTATAAAAAAATAAAAAAAAGTAGGAAATTGAGTTTGGAGGGTGTCTCGTACCAGAATCGTTTTTAGGAAAGTATCTACGTGTGTCATTGTTTTATTGGTACAATTTTACTTTTTAATTAAAAAATTAATTATTTAATTAAATTTATTTGAAACTAATAATATTTTACTCATGAGACCCTCTAAATCGTTCCTAACCGATGCATATGGCCTTTATAATGTGTTCCAGCTAAACAATTCAAACATTGAATGCCTAAGATCAGTTTTTCTTTTTTCTTCTTCTTTCGGCCTGTGAATAAATCACGGCCCTTTTCAGAGTAATAGGAGAGAGTAATTGATACCTTTTTTTATTTTTCTTGGGATACAAATTCTTTTTTTTGCCCTCCTGATATTGATAGACAACAAAAAAATTGACTTTGTTTGCAAAAATGTCATTTTATTACGAGAGAAGCCACTCATCCGTCAAGTGATTTCACTTCTTTGGCCAGATTGCGATCTCAGTGTAACCATCTTCGGTGGCACAAGCTCTGAACATCCCGGTGGTGTTAAATGGCATTGCGACTTCACCATTGGCCGAGACAGCAACGAGTCCACAGGTTCCTCTGGGTCCGGATTGGTCAACGGCATAAGCCGCAGCCTCAGTTAAAGACAAGCCTTTATACTCCATGAGTGCAGCCACTTCTCTAGCCACGGTTCCACGGATTATCTCTTCTCCTTTACCCGTGGCTGAGACAGCACAAAGGTGGTTAGCGTATGTTCCTGCACCAATGACCGGTGTGTCCCCGATTCTGCCAACCATTTTGTTGACATAACCCCCCGTTGATGTAGCTGAAGCTAGATTTCCGGCGCTGTCCACGGCTACACATCCGACCGTTCCTATTTGACTGTCGCCACAATTTTCCACTTCTTTCGGGGTGGGGATTGTGTAATCCAACTGTATTTGAGGAATTCCAAAGAGCTTTCAGAGTCTAAAGAAGCAAACACATTGTCTCAATTAACAGAATACCTGGACTCGATTGAATTCTTTGGCCTGTTTGAGCCTTGCAATGTTTTCAGGAGTTATGAAATGGCTGGATTCGAGCGTCTCAACGCCCTAGAAAACCAAAATTTTAGAGAAAGGGTGTACAAGGAAAGTGAGTAATGAAAGAGAGTCAAAGAAAGAAAAGTAGAATCTGACGTGAGCTCTTGCGAAAGCTTCAGCAGCAGTGAATGCAAGATAGATATGAGGAGTTGATTCCATGACGAGTCGAGCTAAGGAGATGGGATTGAGGACAGTGGTCAAGCCCGAGACGGCTCCACATCTTTTCGTTTTGCCGTCCATAATGGAAGCTTCCATTTCAACAGTGCCTTGCGTGGTTAAGACAGATCCTTTACCCGCATTGAAGTCTGGGTGGTTCTCAAGCTCACGAACCTTAACAAACACAAAGACTGACTCTCATCAAAAAATGGCTCACTGAAAATTTCACAAGAGTGATCAATCAATCTTTTTTATTTCTTTTTTGTGTGTGTCAACGAGTCATTCATAGAAGCAAAATCCTAAAAAGTTAAGAAACTCAGAATTATCAAGCTTGAGTGTAGTGACGACTCCAAACGCATTTCTTCAGACTATTTCCAGATAATTAAATGGATTATTCCAGATATTGTGATCGTCTTTGGGATTACTACTTATAGAAATCTCATAGCATAGCGTTTCATGAATCACAACAATCCGATCGAGAGAGAGAGAGAGAGAGGCGTACAACGAGTTCGGTGACGTCCAAGGGAGGCTTGCCGGATTTGAGGGCGGAAACGCCGAGATGGAGGCAGTAACGAAGGGCGGTCTCGCGAGGGATACGTCGCTCGTCCGGGAGGTCAATCGGAATATCTCCGGCGCCGCCGTGGAGCGCTATCGCCCAGCCAACCATCGCCCGCCGGAGAACTTAAAAAAAACTTTCTCTAACCTTTTGAAACTCTTAAACAGATAAGATGATTGGTAGAATCTTTTTCTTTCTTCGTTTTTTCACACTACTAGAATCTTTTCAGATGTGAATAAAAATATAAATGGAATTATAAAAGTTTATTGTCTTATTCACAAATTACACTAGTTAGCATATAAAATTAAGAGTAAAAAAATCAGCTAACTCAACAAGTCCCGCCACATTTAACAGCTTTTGAGAAGCTCTCATCACATTGTAAAATGCTTCAAATTCCATCTTGAAAATATGATTTTTCCGCTTCCAAAACGCCCTAAAATCATCATATTCAAGTCTTTTTATGTTGTATATAAAATAAAATAACAAAAATCTGGTAATCAATAATATAAAAAAAAAAGTGAGAAAAAAACCAAATACCTTAATGATCATGATGGCTGCATCCTTGTGTATGAGCTCATTGTGGCAACCAAAATTCTGAGCACAACTGGGGCAACCGGTTTCAGCTGAGCAGCAGCAAGACGTTAACAGATCAAGACAGCTTTTTAGAAGCTCAGTGAAGAAAGGTCGGATCTGTCATTCAACCAGAAATTATCATCCAAAATTCAACAAAACTTTGGAATTACTTTCACATTTCGAGTTTCTTTTCATTCGTTTACCTGCGCGGATATGCCCGTTCCTCCAGGATGACGATCGTATAGTAACATTCTTGCTGGAAAATAGCTTGTATCATTCGGATTTGCACATTCCGGAGCTATGTCTGAATAGTTACAACGCACGTATCTACCACCAACAACAATAAGAAAAAAAAAAAAACCAAAGTTAAGTTTATATAATCTGCAACGTACGTAGAGAAGGAAAAAAAAGACAAGACTTAGTACGTACAGTGGAACAACATGGAGAAGAGCGTGACTAGCGGCGTGTAAACCAGCCCGGAAGTTATTCTTCTCCACTGCTGATTTTACTGACTCAGGGACTTGAATCCAAACAGCCTATTATTACCCATTAACATAATTATTCTTAAATCACAGCGAAAACAGAAAAAAAAGTATAAGTGAGTGTGTGTGTGTACAAGTCCCCATTCCAGTTTAATAGACCAAATCGATTTCGTAAACCGTAAAATCCAAAAAAGGGAACCCCTTTCTGCAGGTTGAAGATAAACCTGTGATTGGTAAGAGTAGCTTGGGAGTGAGAGATCAACGTCTTCAAATGCTTCATTGGTTCTTTTTCTGATACGGTAAAATCCAAACCAGTTTGTTGTCACCCTACAGGTCTGAGCTTGTGCTGTTGTCTTATCAAGTTGATTCTTTGGAGCCTTGGATGCGTAAGCCTGAAACATGAACACGGTTATGAAAGAAGAACTACATCCCACAACACAGTTAGGTCAAGCCAAAAATCCTTACAGTTTTACCACCAGTTACATGGATACTCGTGAAATCCCGAGGCCGGGTGTAGTAATCCACGTTTGCTAATTTACACAAGGCTATCTTTTCTTTTGTATCCAAACTCGTGACCAGATAGGTCCTTCCTTGGTTCATATAAATTGCTCCTTCATAGACCTGGAAAAACGCTTTGCTTTCCTCTATTTCTTCCACGACATCTTTACTTCTTTCTTCCATGACTCTGTATCTTTCTGTCTCTATGGCCCGGATAGAGACTCTCTGCGTAGGCTTTTTCTGAGAAAAAAGTTGTCCAGCAAAAAAGGTTTTTAGAGCAAGGAAAACTCGGTTTCGGGTTGTAAATTTCAATGTAGTGCTGCCGGATATACCTCTCGACCAATATAGTTCCATATTCTAGCTGAAGAATCACGGGTCGGATCAAAACTTAAGACTCCTCTCTTCTTGAGCAATTCAACAGTGTTTCTTAGGCCAGAACCAAAGTGTTTTCCATCGTACTGCAAACTCAATGGGTGCTCAAGAGCAGCACATGCCAAATGCTGCTCAAGGACCTGCAAGAAGCAAAGTAGCAAAGCACGTCGGCACTGACAGTCAGCACAAGAATCTAAACAGAATATAATTAAGATCACAGATTATTAACCTGTTGATTTTGAGAATCAGTATGGCAACACTCAATTGGGCTACGGAAGAGCTTGTTCGGGAATTTCATGAAGTATTGGTCAAGGGGACCTTCAAAGGCAACATATACGGCAAGAGAGGGCCTTTCTCGTCTTCCAGACCGACCCGCTTGCTGCCAAAGACTGAGACTCAAAAGAGATCAGTCATTGAAAGCTGCAACTTATAGAATCTTCAGTTTTAAAAGGGAAAAGAAAAGAGCCAAGCAGACTGATTTACCTGGCAATACTACCGGGAAAACCTAAATGCAAAGTTACGTCTATATGACCGACGTCAATCCCAAGCTCAAGTGCGTTTGTTGCAGCAATACCACAAAGTTTTCCACCGAATAAGTCACCCTCTATTTTCCTCCGATCCTGCAAAATATCAACTTATTGTTCTAGTAAAAACAATCCATCTACAACAACACTTAAGTTCAGAAACATAAAAAAAAAGGAGATGTACCTCGGCAATGTAACCTCCACGATATGAAGATATGGCTTCAACCAGGTGAGGAGCAGTCTTAGCAAGAATTTCACGCCTACATCATATTTTGCAGATCTCATCAACATTTTCATAGTCAAATAATCAAAGCCTAGAGTGAAAATTTATTCAGCGAGTTACAAGAGGATGTACGTAAAACACAGAACAAGTTCGCAAAATTTGCGAGACCGACAGAAAGCAATGCAACGTAGGCCATGCTGAACCATCTCTGCGAAAAGGTGTGAAACTTCAGAAACTGGGCTGAGAAGAAATGAAATAATATCATATGTTAGCTACAGATCGATGACCATAAAAAATTTATTTCTTGTAAAAAATAGCAAATGGCTAGAAATACCTTGATGATTTATCCGCAGCAGCTCCATTACTACTGATGACTTTCGAACTATCTTCAGCTTTCTGTAATACAACAGATAAGAAAAAAACGAGTAAATAAAAATCTCAGAATTGGTTTAAAAAAATCTAGAATACTGAACCATACACTTCTTGGGAAGATTGTGGGATTCCACAGGACGAAAAGCTTTTGAGACGAAGAACTTCCATCATTTTCTATCAGCTCGAGCTCAGAGAGGTTTGCAAGCTCCTACACCATCACCAAGCCATGTTTTGATCCCATAGCACGGATTTTGATAACCCGATATTATATCCAGATAAACGGTAATGTAGGCCTACCATGCAATGTTCTCGAGGATTGGCAGAAGTTGCAGTACAAAATATGAATGAGGGATTGGTGCCATATACTGGAAATTAAGATATGCTTGGTCAATTAAATGTCTACATGTACAAAAATTGTAATGGAGACTATTGTTTTGACCATGGGATCAGTTTTGTCACCGTGAGAGCACAGGCGGCGTAGTCTTCTCAATATAAGGGCTGTGTGGCAGCCAAATGCTCCCTTGTAAGTATGGGCTTCATCGATTACAATGTACCTAATATATTCAATGAAGACTCGACTTAAGTCATGGATTACAAGCAGGCCTTTTTACTCTCTAAACCAACCATTTCTTGCAAAGATTCTAATGAAGTTAGTCAAACTTTGAACAAGAGGAGGATTTTATTTCTTTTGACATTTTTAAAGTACTTGAATTTCCTTCATAGGAAGACGTGTTACCTGAGGTTTGATAAAATCCGGCTGAATTGTCCATGGGGAGGCAAGATTGACATATGTAACATATCAGGATTTGTGATCAGCTACATTCATAACGTTCAATAACTCTAGTTAGGGAATTATGTATTTGGGAATTCAGATGAGTCTAAGTTAAAGAATCACTATGCTGTTGGAAAAAGAAAGACAGTACGAAATTACCAGTCTGCCGTTATTCCTCAGCCTTGTTCTATCCTTATGAGGAGTATCGCCATCATACACCCCCATATGTATGCTAGCTTCATATCCTTTTATTAAGTCAGACAACGCTCTAAATTGATCCTGCGCTAAGGCCTATACAAACAAAAAGTAAATCTCTTTCTATTCTAGGAATATCCAAGATTACTGAAATTCAAAACAGAAAAACTTTTATAAAAGAGAGCTGATAAACCTTGGTCGGAAATAAGTACAAGGCACAAGCATCTGTATCTTTGGTCAATTCCTCAAAGACTGGCACGTTATAGCAAAGAGATTTTCCACTGGAAGTCATAGTTGCAACCACAATATTCTTCCCGGACAAGGCTGCTGAAATCGATTCAGCCTGATTAAAAAAAGGGGGGAGGAGGGGGAAAGGTATCAAAACAAACGTTGAAATTCATAGACACAGAAATACATTACAAGATAAGGTACCTGATGGCTGTATAATGTATTGATTCCAATTCGTTTCAAGGCAGACTTCGTAATTTCTGAGAGCTCATCTGGTATTTCGACGTAGACAGCTTTTCTAGCATTGATATCTTCAACGTGAACTATCTGCAACAGAAAAAAGAAGTAAACCTCTTTAACGAATGGAGATTTGCTAACAAAACAGACCTAGGAATTCAAGGGAGAACAGAGCAAGAGAGTGAGAGGGGGAGACTAAACTACCTGTCCTTTAGATCCAAAACCATTCCTGAGATGTTCAACCATCTCCACTGGTAGCAATGGATTTGTGTCCTGTTAATTGAATGAAAATATTTAAAAACTATGCGAATGCTACAAACACTGAATGTTGTTGCATGTGATGCGGTAAGAAGATATACAAAAGGGTCATAACCAAAATCATACATAAAAAGGTATTTATTCAGGACCTATATTTCTAGAACGGGTGTATATCGAAAAGTCTATTTCAATTGAAACAGAATAATTACAGGTCAATATTGGAGCAGACTCTTACATGACACGAAGCCCGAGATGAACGAGAGCCAGAGTGAGGAAAACTGTCTTTTCCAGCCTGTTCGTTTTCACCAACACCTTTAGCTTCCCTGGCGAATATAAGCATGTCCTCCAAGGAAACAGAGATTCCCCTCTTACATCTATTTTTCACCTAAAAAGAAAAAATACTTCAGAAATCCAATATCCAAAATTTATACTACAGCCGAAGTAATGGAATAATGCTAGTACATGGATGCCTAAGCTGTGACCACTTTGATCGGTTTGGAGTAATAAACATAGATCCGTTTGGAGTAATAAACATACCAGTAGCGATTTGATGGACTCCCACAATTCAGCTTTAAAAGAAGTCTCCCGCTTTTTCATAGAACCAAAGACCTTAGCAAGTGGAGTTTTTTTCAGACCTATATAACCATGATTTGAAACAAACACTAGTAGTCCTTAGTCTTAAGAGATAACTCACAATACCTCGGATAAAGAAAGTAAGTATATTCATCTGAAACGGTACCTGGTTTTTCATATTTTTCACCTCCATCTGTCTCCAGAAAATCAGCTATAACTATAGCATTCTCATACTTCACAGTCTCAAAGTCATCAGTGATAACCTTTACTACCTACAACAACCACTGTGGTTACATTACATACCAAAAAACAAAAAAATATCACTGACTAAGTAGGAGTTTCTAGATATATCGACAAATCACCTTGGGGCATATAATTGAAAGATTCTTTACGTCCTCTATACTAACACGAACTCCAGACATTGCTAACCGGGCAAGCGATTCCTCCAAGCGGGTAAAGTATAACTTTTCTCCAAGTGATTCAATAAGAGATGAAAAGAGATTCAAAAACATGAATGTCTCCATTGACAATTTCAACCAATCTGGACAAGAACAGGAGTAGCTACTAGTTTCCCTTGACATCAAGCACTTTGCAAAACCTGGAGATGTCAAGCAATTCCTAGACTTTAAAACCTCAGCAAGCTTTTCTTTGTTCTGGCCCTTAAAATCATCTCTACAATCAGACTCCAAAACACCCTTTAAGAATTCAACTGGACACGTTTCTTGATCCCGTTTCCGTTTCACCCCAACAGAATGATTCTCAGCTCTTTTAAAGGTTGAAGATTCTCGAATCATTGCAGAATACACGGAATTTGAGTAGCTTGAACTCAAGGAAGGCTCTGATAAATCAGGTTTTGAGGCCTGTGGACGTTCTTTCTTAACAAAAGGAACCAAAACCAAGAAATCGCCGCCATTAATGGCACTAGTAGCCACTCTACTGTTCAAACTCAATTTCGTACCCTACCCAAAAAAAACAAACTTTAGATGGTAAGAATACAAGAGAACAAAATTCGTCCCGGTGAAGAGACTGTGAAGTTTAAAAAAAATGAAACTTGAAATCGGTGACGAAGAAAACCAAGAAATTTCAAATAGATAAACGTGGAATCGTTCTAAAACAAAGACACGGCCTGAGATATGTAGAAATACAAAAACCCAACAAGAAAAATTATAACGAGCGTAGAGCATAAGCATTACCTTGAAATACAGATGGAAATTGGGAGAGGAAGAAGCGGGAGGGAAAGAGGATTGTAGGGCAATCTTGAGTTCATGAATCGTCTCGTCCGAGGAAACCTGAACGGTCGTCGATTCTCCGGAAAGTGTACGGACGCAGATCGCAACGGTGTTTCCGCCGCAGCGAACCTCGTCCGTCATTGTCGTCGAATTTACTTTTTGTCGAAGAAGAAGCAGAAAGGGTTTTATATGTTTTTAAACTTCGCTATGAGATGACACGACGTCGTACTGGTGCGCTATGGCGCGGAATTTGACACGGATGAATGATTCGGCACGTGCGAGCTATGTAAGATCTATATATATATATATATATATTTATAACTTGCAAAATCGGAAAATGTGTCGAGTTAATCCATTAAATTTTGACACATATAAAAAAAACTGACAAATGTTTTTATTAAATTTACAATTGATTCTCAATCCTAAAAGGTAAAATTACTATTAAAAAATAAATAGAAAATCCTAAAATAAAGTTAGCACAAAAAAAAAAAGCTATTTTTAGATTGAGAAAATTTATCTGATTTTTTTTATTTAACAATAAAGAAAAAAATATAATCTAGACTTAATCATAAGAGTAAAATTAGCATAAAAATGAAAAAATAAAAGTTGATTTTAGATTAAGGAAATTTATCAAAATTTAACATTACATTAAAAAATCTAAATAACCAGTTCATTGTTTTTTTTTTCCTGTTTCAATTTTTATTAACTTTTTCTTTTAGGATAAACTAGATAAGTACCTGCACATATACGGATTTGTAATTTAATATTTTATAACCCGTGAAAAAAATGAAAGACGATAAAATGGAAAACAAAATTAGATCACCCGTGAAAATATCTTATACATAAATTTAGAAACAAAGTTTACGATAAAATAAATATATACATTGAAAACAAAATTTGGTGATTAGTTGTGGATACGATTATTGGACTTTTATTTCTTTTTGTGTAATTGATATACTACCAAATTCTGGTTTATATAAAGGCGAGAAATTCAAATTCTTTTTCTTTTATGATTAATATTCTTAATCTAAATGAAAAACTACGAAATGTTTTTTCCTTACTATATTAATCTTGCCTTTTATGATAAATTATAAATTAAAACTAATTTGATTAATATTTACTTTAATTCATTTGTTTTTTTAATTAAACTGAAACATGTCAAGATCTAAATTAACCGTGACAAATGTCATGATCTCGTGAGTGAGAATTATCCTACGTGTCATACTCACATTGAGAGATCCAACTTTATATATATATATATATTAGTAACTTTACCTTTTCGAATTATGAATGTGAAATTGAGGAGCTATCAATTTGGTTATCTAGAGGTGGGGAATGATAATTCATTTTCTATTTAGAATTGTATTGCATTTTAAGTTTTTGATTTTTTTAAGAATTACTAATTGTTATTTCCTTTTTTAAAACTTTAGTTTTTTTATGATTGCAATCTATTGTTTAATTTCCTTATTCTAAACTGAAATATATTTTTTTAAAAATAAAATTTGGCTTTTATTCCTTTTTAAACTAAAATATGTTTTTTTTTAACTTTGACTTTTTATAATTTTTGTTTAATTTTTCTTAATCTAAACATAACTACGTTTTCCATTTACTTTTTAGTATTAGGAATCGATTTTAAATCGTATATTAATAATTTTTCTTTTAAGTTTAGAGTATATTTATAATTTTCTTTTTTTAAATTTGATCGTGGTTGTAGATTATAAACTTTTAAGCTTCATTTTGTCACTTTCCTTTATTATAAGTTTTCCTTAATTATAATTATACTTTTTTGTAAAATTGTCTTTTTACTTTAAACTTTTTAATATTTACTTTAATTCATTTTTACTAAGATTTGCCTTTTTTAGTTTAACCTTTTTAATATTTATTTTAATTTATTTTTACTTTTTTAATTAAATTGACACATGTCAAGATCTAAATTAACAACCGTGACAAATGTCACGATCTCGTGAGTTATAATTTTGCATATGTGTCGCGCTCACGTTGAAGGATCCTGCTTTATATAATAAGATGTAGATTTTGTATTTTTTTCTTTTTTAAGTAACATTAGATTTTAGGATTATGAATCGATTATTAATTTTTCTAAATTTTTATGTTTTCTTTTTTTATATATTTTTTTGTTAAGTAACTTTACAATTTATGATTATGGATCGATTATTAATCTTTCAAAAAATTTATGTTTTTTTATTAATTGGTTATTAATCGATTTTATTTTTTTCCATTATAAATTTTTGATTTTTCCTCTTTTTATTAACTTTAACTTTTATGATCAATTTACATTTTCTATTTTTTTATTTAGTATTTTTACCTTTTAAGATTAGGAATCATTTATAAATTTAGTAATTTTTTGGTAAGCTTTTTAACACATGTTAGCATATAATCAATTCACTTGACACGTGTCGCGATCATGCGAGTTAGCGACTTTGAAACATTCTTCTTTTTTTAACTTTAGTTTTTAGGGTATTTTTTTGTTTAATTTTTCTTTGTTTACTTTTTAAGATGTCAATCTATTGTTTAATTGACATTTTTTAATGTAATCCCAAAAAAATATAAAAACTCTAATTTTTCACCTCTATATAAATAATTTGGTTGTATATATCAATTACATATCAAAAATCAAATGTCCAATAATCGTTTCCAAAGCTATATATGTTCCACCAAATTCTTCTTTCATATGTATTTATTTTATCGGAAACTTTGTTTCTAAATTTTTATGTTATTTATTTTTATGATTTATTTAATTTTGTTTTTCATTTTTAGTTTTTTAAATGGATATATGCGGGTCCTACTTAAGTATGAGAATAATATCCTAAAACGACCTTATTCATAGAATGTGAGCCGGTTTTATTTGTGTTACCTGGTTAGACCCAATTTCATCACCCACTTTCCCATTTAGCAAAAAAAAATTTCTTGAGCTCGTGATTTTCAGGATAACTGACTTAGAAAACAATTCAAGTTCAGTTAATTCTTGTTGTATTCATTTTCTTGAACAATCTCAAACAAAGAAAATCAAATATTTTATGTTTTTTCCCAAGATTTTCATTGGATACAAAACAATATAAAACCCAAATATTCAAGTTAAACAAGTGTGCACATTTTTTATCAAAACAAAGATCGCTGCCGAGATATTCAGAGAATTATTTAAAGATTCTAGATTTTATTGTTAAGAGACTAAGTAAAAACTATTTAAAAACAAATACATTATACAATCTGATTTATGTTCCCGAGATATTAAGAGACTTCAAGTAAAAACTATTATAGATAATTGCACCCATAATCACTTTTTAAAACTTTCACACTTTTTTTTGTAACGATTTTGCTCATGTTTCATATTGTACACCGTTGAGTTGCGCAATACTGTACATGGTTAAGACTGAAAAATCAAACGTGTATAATACATAGAGTATTAGCTTTGCACAATTTTTCAAAAAATGTTAGAATACTACGTAAAATCTAAAACTAAACATGCAAGAACCCCAAACTATTATAACAAACCTTATAGATACATGCTTAAATGAGAAACAAAAACTCGAAATGCATTCATTGATATAGGGGAAACCATAACTTTCTGTTTCTCACAGAAGCTTTTCTTCTCCAATTTTTTCATGGTACAAATCTACATACACCTAAAAAAAACAACGAGAGAAATTCCTAAAAGAAAGTACCTCAAGATGATTAGTATTTAAAGGCTAGTGATTGCAAGTAGGCTCGAGCTTTAGCAGCCATGGCTAGAGATTCTTCATCTTCTCGTTCCTTTGCGGTAGTCACAGCTGCAACATAAGCTAATCTTGCTTCTTCCATTTTCCTCAGTTCACTTTCATCTACATCGTCCTGTTTTTAACGTATTTGCAACAGCTTTAGATATGACCCCCAAAATAAAATATGAAAAAAGAGAGATGATTGTCGTGGTTTCTTAACTTACGAGATATGGAAGATGATCAAATTCATATGGGGTTGCATCATAATCTCTGTCAAGTTTCTTGGATTCTGCTTTCGCCAAAGTTTCAAATACCCGTGTGAATGAAGAGATTTCTCCTTCAACAGCATCAAGCTGTTCTTGAAGCTTGATTGCTCTTGTTCCTGTTGTATTTGCTTCCCATTGGGTTTTCTCAAGAGCAGCTTGCTTGTCTGCAAGTTTGATCTAGTGGAGATAGCGAAAATAAGCTATTAACATCTGAAGATGGTATAATAAAAAAAAAAGGGGAATCTTTAAATATGTATGCCTGGCTCCACAAAATGGTGTATAAGCATTAGCAGCTCCTAAAACCAGACCTATTCGCAGAAGTAACATGTATTCTCTATTTTCTTCAAAACCATATTCAAAATAAACATCGGTCTGTGTGGGGAAAAACTGAAGACGCATAAGAGGAAAAGGTTCACCTTTGTGTCTGATAATTGTGACTGCATAGACTTGATCAACATCTCCTTTTCAGCAACCAAGCGTTTTGTTTCTTCAAGCTTTTCCTGAATCTCGTTTACCTGATTCTTTGATATTTCCATGGACTTTAAAACCTCTTCTTTCTCTGATAATTTTGTCTGCAAGTCATTCACTTGCTCTCTAAGTTTGGTTAGTTCTTCCTTTTCTGCACCAGACAAAGCCTTGGCGTTTTCACCATCTTCCCTAGTATGGTTCACAACATCGTTATTTCCCTCTGCATCTCTCTTCTTTCTTCCTGGGACAGTTTGAGAAGCATTTCTTCCCTTTAAACCAGGTACATGTTAGCAAGTGATACAGTAGAGCCTTAAACAAACAAATCACCATGAGATTCATTTGATAAATGAGGGAAATTGAACCCAAACCAAACCACCCATTAAAGTTCTTTAACCAAGTCTGAAGACACGAGTGCTCCAAAAAAAGGAACCTATCCCTTATTACAACAACATTTACTGCATATAATAATTGAAAGACAAGTATAACTCCCCCTTATGTATATACAAAATGTTATCAAGCCATTAAGCGAAGTTGATATCACCCAACCCAAAAAGGAAAAGAGAAGAAAAACTAGTTCCATCTAAGTAATTAGCAGTGAAATTCTATAAGTTGAAACCTAACTAAAAAAAAAGATGATAGATGGAAACAAACAACTCACCCTTCTGGACAAGGATTCTCGGGAAGGCATCTTAGTGTAGATCATGGAACCACGCCGCTTAAACGAACTCCTTTCTTTGTGTTCCTAATCGCGTTCAATGAGAAGAAACATATTAAACCTAACCATGAGACCTACAATCTCATCTTTCAGAAATTTCAAATCCATATGTCCAAAATACCATCATTTTCTCTCACATATCTACAAATTCCCAAATTTGTTGGAGAAATGAATCAATCGAAATTGCTGCAAGTTTCTCCACCCGAAAACACAAAGATTCCGTCCAATCTGAGGTGGGTAGAGAAAATTACCATGTAATGCTCGATGAGGGGAACCATCTCAACGAGATCTTTTAAAAGACGCCGATCGAGATTCTCGTTGCCGGAGTTTGAAGCGGCGGCAGATTGGTGAGGAGAAGACAGTCGGAGATCGTCATCACCGGCGAGCCACGAGCTATCATCCCCAAATCCAGAATCGCTTTGCAAATCAACGAAATGCTGCTGCTGCTCATACATCTGAATAGATCTGCTTCAGTTATCAGTCTTATAGAGCAGAGTCTGAGGAGAGAGAGAGAGAGAGAGAGACAAAGAGAAGACTTGAATTTTGTTTTTTCTTTCAAAATCGTTCGTTCTTCTTCAAGTCCGAGCTTTGGATCTCAATTTTTGTCTCCAACGTTCATCGGAAACTACCAACTTAAAATGACAAATATACCCTCATTTTTCTCACTATTCTCTTGACTTGACCGTGATTTTTGAATTGTTTCCTTTAACAGTATATTTCCATCTTTTTTGTTCCCTTAAGTTTACAAAATGTTATTTCTTTAAGTTTGGAGGATGAGATACATTAGAATCATGTATTAAATTCCTGGTGATGGAATTACGGTTGTGTATCGAAAACGAAATATAGGCGACCATAGTTATAAATTTAAATAATACAAGGTCCTATCCTTCCGTCGTTGGCAAAGTGCGATCGTCTCAATTAACGTGTTATCTCAGCCCTTCATTCAATAATCGATACAAAATATCACTTTCGATAACCAATCATCCAAAAAAAAAAAATGTTTTATAATAATAAGAGTGAAAAGTGACTTCACTAAACACAGGAAGCTTCCAGAAAACATGGAAAGCCTTCCTCTTAATGATATTCCTCAACAAACAGCAAAAAGAAAGAAGATTTGCGATTACAGTCTAAAATGCGGTTAGCATAACCGGGTCTTAGGTCTCAAAATATTATGGACCCACGAGATAAAACATTATACTTTCGAATGTACAAAAGACAAAACAAAAAATAAGATTGAATCTGTATAACTATAATAATTTTAAAAAAAAAACAGAGGAATCAATTTTGGTGTTTTACCCGATTGTGTGCTGAGTTTTTTTTTCAACTTCTATTGTTCGTCTTGAGCCGTTTTGGTTTCCGAGTTTGCTTGACGTCGTCGTCGTTTCCGGCTCGAGAAATCGGTTCACCAACTTCATGATCCTATCAGTAGTAAACAAAGCTAAAAATTATCAGGATCCACCACACACAAAAATAATAATAATAATAATAATAATAACAATTCGATGTGTTTAAAATTATATCAAATCGTAAAGAAAAAGAACCTTGAAGGAAGAGGATTGTTTAGCAAGCTCAATTTCGACGGATATGCTTGCTTTCGTTAAGTCCACTCCTGAATTCTCCAATGCTTCCCTTAGTGTTTTCACTAATCTGCTCCGCAAATAAAACAAAATGTTTTTACTTTTTTTACTTTTAACTGTTACAAGATCAAAAGACAGGAGAGATTTTAGTTTTACCCTTGTGAGTAAACACTTGATATACTGATGTTACCCTCATGAACTTCCTCATCATCTTCTTCTTTCAACGGCTGAGTCTGACTCCGAGAACTCGGGCTTGGCTCTACGGTTTCTGATGATGCTACTCTTGTGTGGAACTGAGTTACAGGGTTACCCGCAATTACAGGAGAGAATAAACTGTTGCTTTGAACTGACAAAGGAAATGGAGCCCTCGTTGGCATTGCTCGGTTCAATGTTTCTGGATGATCAATAACACCGCCTTGTCCTGTTGCAAGGACCGAAACCGGAATGTTGTTCTTCTCTTCTTCCAACTTTGGGGTATAAGCAACGGTTCCTTCAGGTACTAGCTGTTGGTTGTTTCTCTGATGTAATGTAAATTGATCACACACAGATTAACATTACAAGGTTTGTTTGTTTTCAGTTTCAAACCTGGAAGAAAAAGAACCAAGTATGGTTGGAAAATGTGATATTATATTTACCCAATTCAATAGCTTCGCAGGTTCGTGATTCCATCCTTGGTAAGGGGTCTCATACTTATTTGCTTTCTCCTGTAAGAATTGAATATACTCGATAACCTGAAATGTGGTGTCAAGAGGAATATTTTGGAGATTAGGAAAAGATGAGATTGAAATTACTGTTACAGAAAATTTGGCCCAAAAAAATGATAGTAATACCTCTAGTAAGAAGGAGGCCTTGTCCCGCTTTTGGTCGCTGTTAGGTATTAGTTGTCTCAACATTTGAAATCTGCAGAGAGATCCATTAACACTGTTTAATTAGTCTCTCCTCCCCGATATACTCTATAACCAATTGTGGCTTTTGCTACATTTCATATCTATGAATACATATATTCAAGTTACCTATCATTGATCTTGCTCCTCCTCCGTTGCTCTGTAGCAGAATGTTTAGACCTAGGAGTGTTCAGCTTTTGATCGTTACCAGAGCCCCTCACGTCTGCTTTTACTCTCAAATCCACTGTACGGAACCAATTAATCAGATCTTAAGCTGTTACAGTTTAGAAAACGCAAAGCTGACATCTCCGATAATACAAACCTCTATGGCTCTGGCTAGTGGAGGAGCTCTCTTTCTTCATGAGGAAATCTTCTTCATCACCTAAATCATCGTCCTGTGAACTTCCCTTCGCTGATCTTATCATGTCCATGAAGCTCTGGCTCTTGAGTCCAGACCCTCTGCAACCAAAGAAAAACCTTATATCAGCCTTTTTAAGTCCAAAACCCGAGTGATAGGGAAAAGAAAAGAGATGAGACTGACTGAGAGGAAGAGCGAGAACTGAAACCGCTCAAATGGTTATTTGTCAAAGATTGGGATTGTGGTTCCACCACTGGCCATTGTCCCATAGTTGTTGCAACATCAGCTATACATTAAAAAAAAACGTATATCATCATTTCATGCGGTTTCTGTAAACTAGTCTAATTAAGATCAAGATTCAACTTTTGTGTTACCTCTGATGGTTGCTCTCTCCCCAACAATATTCTCCTTCCTTGTCTGTCCCTTATTCGCAGAACGAGATTCGTCCCACAGAGTAAACCCGCTTGCTGCAGCAGCGTACGAGCTGCAATTAGAGTTTGAATTATCGTCCACAACGTTTCTATCATTACCACCACTCGCTTGCGCAGCAGCAGTGAACATCATCAGTGGTGACAACTCCGGCTTAGGAAATCTCTGATGATGATGATGGAAGCAAGGAATGGGGCTGACTGTGTAAGTCCCTATACCACCGGGAAGCACATGCTGCAGTGGTGCAGGGGGCGGTGGCTTCTGGGACGCTGCAGTTGTAGTGTTAATCCTAGTTGTCTCTTCTTTAGCAGCACCAACACATTCTAACGGTTGAAGAAAATCATGGGTTTTCAAGTAGCTACCTGCTCCACAATTCATCAAAATTTCTGTAAAACTTAAGTATATATCATACACATTAATCTCATTTATTGTACGTAGACAAACACAGACTCTTATTAAATAAAGATTTTGATAAAATGTTCGAATCATATATCAGGATCTAAAACAAACTAAGAGGAGCAGATGTGACCCCTTGATTCAATAAGTTATTATTATTAAAATCCCATCTTGTTATAGAATTATTCGAATGCAGCAGCAAGGTTTTGGACATGTGTAACCCCATGAACGGTCCCTTATTGCCCTGGGCTTTAAACAGAGTTGGGACCATTAGGGCCCAATCAAATAGCAACATTTGGATCCATGATTCGTCTTAAAGGTCAGATCAGATGCACGCGCGGAAAAAACGTGACGCCTTTTAAGAGAATCTTTTAATGGAAAAAAACAAATAAAAATCTGAAAAAGGGGTAAAAGGGTAAAATACCTTGAGAAGAAGGTGTTGTTGGCTTTGGATCTGAATGACTGCAGAGCGATAAAAAATCATGTGTTGGTTTTCTCCCTGTGGAAATTCTTCTAAAAATCAAAATTAAAAACGAAAAAATACAACAAATAATTAAAAAATCTGAGAATAGTGTTACCTTGGGTTTTGAAGGGACGAGGTTGAGGAAGCTCCATCAACGGCGCTTCTTTTGAATTATACTAGTCAATCTGCGCGCGGGAATGGGAATGGGAATTATCACGATTGTCTCGGATACTTGTTCGCAAAATTCGACGGGATTCTGTAGATACCAACTCAGATCTGCGATTTTCACTTGCTAATTCAATAGATTCCTCTCGAAGCTCGAACGTCGCTGAATTATGCTTTCTCGGTCGCTTTTCCCCTGAGAAAACTCCTTGAAATCCTGCTCGATTTAGTCAAAACCCAGCCTCCCGCTGCAAATTTTCCTCTCCAGGAAACACAGGGAGAATTCGACGAGAAACTCCAGTAATCAGCCAATTCGATAGATCTGTCATCAAAATTGCAAAAGTTTAACCACAGTTCAACAGAATTCTAGCTCAAACCAACCGAATTTCGCATAATTCAAGTCAACCCGTGAGCATGGAGATCAAAAAACTGGAGTCCACGTTAAATCTAGGATTAGAATCTGGGCTAAAAGATAAGAAGCGTACCTTTTCGAAAATGGAATCAACGACAATTGTGTGAAGCTTGGATCCCTTGGTCGGAGCAACCAAACAAAAAGTTCGAATTCCCAGATAAAACTCTTCGATCTGATCAGACAAAAAAAAAAGAACACCCAGAGAGCTCTCTCTCTCCTCTCTGTTTTGAGAGGAAATGAGAAGGCGGAAATCTTTTATACAGTCATTATAACGCTCCCCGTTTAACACCAATACACTCCGTTTAAACGACGTTAATTCTAACGGAGTCACGTGGAGTTAGTTGCTTTTGTAGTCTAAGGTAACAGAGAGGTTTTATCCGTTTAGCGGCGCTCAAAATAAAAAAAAGTAACAAAATAATATAAATTACACACACGCACATAAATTATATTATTTATTGTTTTGTTTTGGTTTAATCGATGTACGCTTTTGTTTTTATCGTGTTTGAGGATCCCCATTAAATTGTTTACTGTTTTTTACTTACTGCGTAATCGATTAAATACATACTACTACTATAGACTATATTACTAGTATAAAGAAGGAAATAACTTTTGCTTAAATGTAAAGTTTACTAGATTTAATTATTTGCTATGCATTTTAAGGTATTTTTCTTTCAATATGCTATATTTTATTTATTTCTAATTTTAATATTTGACCTTAAAATATGTCTGTGTATATATCATATTTACACAAATACACCGGTCACTCTAATGACAGTATGAAGAATTGCTGAATATATCGTCCTGAATTAACAACTCTTTATCATCATCAAAGCTGTAAATTTTACAGAATAAGTTAAAAACAAAATTTCATCGTCGACATATTTGAAA
Source organism: Eutrema japonicum (assembly GCA_030161315.1). Taxonomy (NCBI): domain Eukaryota; kingdom Viridiplantae; phylum Streptophyta; class Magnoliopsida; order Brassicales; family Brassicaceae; genus Eutrema; species Eutrema japonicum. The sequence continues at coordinate 53,602,909 of BSQW01000005.1, read as the reverse complement.
ATGTTTAATTGTCAATAAAATTTCTACTTATATAAATTATATAGCATTTATTTCCATCCATTCTATACCAATTGATGGTCATTTTTCAATATTCGTTGTCGGCAAATGAAACTCACATGCATCTATTCATTTAACTTTTTAAAGGCATGCATACGCAAACATATGTACATAATATGCCACAATCATGGCGATGGCGCCGAACATTAAATCTTCACGGATTCATATAGTTTAATATTCCAATCAAACAGCTTGTAGTTGCTGGTGTCAATGCACTCTATTTATTTGACTATAGATTATTGAAAGTACCCCGACTATTGTTTGTGGAAGCAAAATGCAACCAAACGAAAATCAGCTAATTACTACGAAGTCAATGTATTTGATATTCAAGTCTTCGTATTTTCTCGTATTAAATTTAATACTACCAAAACTTATATGAAGTAAAATAATATTATGAAATCTGATCCAATTAATCCCGCGTCTCTTGTCCGTAATTCATATATACTCCTAATCTTCTAAAAGTAAGAGTGAGTTGCATTCGAGTTCTAGTCACTGAATGATTGTTGGTTGAGTGAGCTTGACTTCTTGAGGTCATGATTTGATCCATCATCGACGAGTGTTCTTCTCTTATGACAACGTGGCTATGGAACTAGGAGTTAATTTGAGAAATAGAATTGGAAGTGACTCTATCTATCAAGTCATTTATACATTTGTTGGGTTATAGCTTTTTAAAAAAATTAGGACCGATCCGGGATTAATTACAAAATTAACGGGTGTTTTCGTGACACACGATTTGCTCAGACTAAGCTGTAAGTGATTCGCATATTCTAACTTATACATGCTGTTAAATGACTCATCATTATTCGTATGACAGTTGAACTGCACAAACACATATATGCATGTATCGATTTTATACACATGCACAGCAAATGATTATGCATTTGCTTCTTCTTCTATATATCCTCGTTTTAGAGAAGTTTGATTTAAAACTCTGGAACAGTTAGAATGCTAGCTAGGTTAGCTGAAAATGGTTATCAATTGAGTGTTCGTTAGTAAACGGTGTTATAAATGATGGTATGCAGCGGGACAAGAATAACTGTGTACGTGTATGCATCTATGTGTCTATGTGAGTGGGGATCTACGAATGTGACATTAGGTGGAACAAAGACAGCTCTTCCTTTGTGCAATGCCATTAACAATTGTCCAAAATCCATAATCAAGACCCTAATCATGTGAGATAAACGCCTAAACCCATTTAAAATTTAGTTGAATGCCACTTGTTAAGACACCAGCTTATTTTTATTCGAAAATTGTATATATAAGTAAACGAAACAGACGACTTACACTACATATATAAAAGAAGTTTAGTTAGCATATTTACCAAACTAACAATGTCTAATATGGACGGATTTGAGTTAGGTATTCGGAAAAATCAAATATTTATATTCCATTTGTATTTGAACGAATAATATATTACTCTTTACTCCATAATATTCCTGTGGAGCGGAGTATTTTAAGTAGATTTTATTTTTAAAGTTTTGATTTATTACAACCTGAAATTACGGGTGTCAATTAGAGTCAAAGCCCGAAAGCCGGTCAGACCTGACCCTGAAAAAAAAAGCAGATTCGGGCCTAAAAATATAAGCCCGAAAAAATCGGGTCTTTAGGGTTAAGCCCATTTGGGCTAGTGTGTTTTTCGGGCTTAGCCCGAACGGGATCGGACTAATCCGAAAAGCCCTGAACTTTACATTTTAATTAGTTAGAGATTTTATTTAAACATTTATCTTTCTAAAAATAATAATTTGACATATTTTCTATATATTTCGTGATTAAGGTACTATTATCATTCATCCATATTTAATTCATATTTTTAAAATAATTATCTATAGACTTTCAATGACATTTGTATATGATTTATACATATCAAAACTTAATATTATTATACTTTTTATATGTACTTCTTGATGGTGATGAAGATTTAGAATACGATGAATGATATTCTAATTTAAACTCTACTATCTAGATTTGAAATGTTTTGATTTTATGTTTTATTTAGTAATACAATTTATTTGAATTTTATTTGTTTTTTTGTCAAACTTTTGCTTTTAAATTTAATTGGATTTGATATAATACATTTCAGTTTAGATTTATTTTGATAAATATATTGTTTTAATTATTCATTTGAGAATTATGAATTTTTGAAATAAAAGTCCGAAAAGCTCTAGAGCCCTGTTCGGATCGGACCGAGCTTTAAAATATAGGCCCAATTTTTTTCGGGCTGGACTGGACTCAAATATATGCGAATTTTACGAGTTTCCGACCGAGCCGTGCCGAGCTAACCCGATTGACATCCCTATCTGAAACATCAAAAAAACCATGATGGATCGGAATATATAGGAGCAGAGGATATTTGCGTGCGAGCTAGAAATGAATTTATGCCCATCACTTTTTTTTTTTGTTTGATTGGAAAATAGTATAAAATAATAAATTTAAGAGGTGAGGAATTATAGCTAAATAGTGTTGGATCACATGAAGAGGAAAATGATACAAAATAGGGAAAGAGCAAAAACAATAACACATCCCCACATGCTCTCCACTTCGTCTCGTGAGTTGTTAGGTTGTGTCTAAACACGCTTTTTCTTTTTTTTCTTTTTTTTTGTATATAACCCATGAATTATTATATTACTCGCAATCTCATGATTCTTTGATGAAATTTTTCAATGTATTATATTTGAGATTCAGTTTCTCTCTAAAAAAACAAGAAATTGATTGGGCTAAAAGAAATGAATGGTCTAATAAAAAATTTACACGTATAATAAATAAAAAAGGAATCAAGGAAATGGTAAAAAAAAAAAAAAATGGTCAATTCAAAAGTGAAAGACGGGAAGAAGACGATGTTAGTGTGATGTCGTTTTCGTGGTCTAGTGGGGCCACGTGAATTGACTCTGCAACTCACGTGAGAAAAATACTGTAGAACCTTAAGAGGCAGGACATAAATTGATTTTGGGTAACTTAGTAATAACTCATTTTTTACTCGGAACTGCTGTTTGCTGATGGGCCACAAACCGACCTATCCATGTCTCCTTGACCATTCGTGGTTCGGTTGGTTGGTTCTTTGTTCTTCTCTCACTTATTTAGTTATATAATCACTCCAATTAAATAATCACTATTTAGCATTTTATCTGTAACTTGTGTCACAAACAACACAAATATATATTATGATCAAATGTGTGTGAGATCTATACAACAATTTTACCGCAGTTTTGCACATAAAAACTACGGCAAAGACGCTCACTATTCGAAACTTTAAGTGAGATCTATACAACAATTATAAGTTCAAAATGTTAGCCTCATATGTATTGTTCAGCCTACTTGTATAATCATTGTAGAATAATAATAAATGGTAGTTTATACTTTAGAGATAAAAGGTGCATATCATTTTTATATTACAACTAGAAAAAAAAAATGATGAAATTTGACATTTCGCTAATAAATTATTACTTGAAGTAATATATAATAGAAAATAATTATACTAATTCTTTTAGTAACAAGAATTTGCACAAAAGGTTTATCTTCTTCTTTTTATGTTTTACGGTTATCGGGAGTAATCCTAAACCCAAACAAGTACATACTAATTTCTCAGATGCGAGTGACACAACCTAGTTTTAATGCTTTATTTGGCTAAGTGATAATGTGATAATTTCACTCTTGAGGAAAGTAGATTTCTAACCAAAATCAACATGACAATTCTTCCAACAGAAAGGAAACCACCCCCACTACAATTACTAAATTTCACCCAAGATTTATCGGTATAACAAAAAATATCATTTTATTTTCCTACATATATAAAGATATCCATGAAAGAAAAATCCATATACAGGAGAAACTCATTAATAGAATCTTAAGATTTATAAAATCGACATAAATACATATTATTTACTAAATTATTATATCATTAATTCCATGACTGATCCAAATCGAAATAAAATAAATGTGAGATCTCATATCACAACTCACCAGGTTCATGCACACGCTAACAATTGTTTTTAATTAATCAATATTTGAGTATTTCAATAGTAAACAATCTCAAACATTTCTTTACATATTAGCTATGTAACGAGTATTTCAATAGTAAACAATCTTATGATTTTCTCATGTATAGGGATTTTAATTACATATTAATTAATCAATATTTGAGTATTTCATAATATTATCAATGCTCTTTCCAACAGCTCTTCCATTTATCAAAGCATTACTTTTTCATAAATCTAATTAAAAATTAAAATATCAATTTCTAAAACTTTACATACACAGAGTGTATGGGAGAGCATCTCATCCGAATTAGCTGGCTTCTTTTATTCTTTGTTTCCTTCTAAAGAGGACTATTAGTTGTCTCTAATCATTGTTATTTTCTTAATAATATATCAAATTAATAATCATAAAGCAAAAAAAAGAAAAAAGAATATGAAGCTGGATATCAAGAAAACAAATGTATTTGCATTACGGACATTCCTCTGTACATTGCACAGGAATCCTCTTAGGGATCAGTTAACAAATAGTTTATGTGTCATGTGTACCATGGTAATATACGAGATTAAATAACTAATGATGCATTACATTAAATTAGTTTTTTTTGTTTGACATACTTAAAACTAGTTTAAAAAAACTAAGTTTAACCTACGAGCTTGGATCTAATGGCCTGGGTAGACAGAGAAGGACACGTGGCAGTTGCGCCGCGTAAATCGCGCCGTATCACGTGATAAGAAACCTTTTGGCTGCCTACCTCAGCCTCCCATCCATCACGTGGCCAACTCATACCTCTCGATTATTGCAGGTCCCACATTTATTTTCTACGCTATCCCGTTTCACTCTTTTATTTTTATTTTTGTTTTTAATATATATCATAATTTTATAATCTATACTATTTTTACGAAAATATAGAAAAATAGATAATATCATTTTTAAATCCTATAACATTTTTTTTATTTTTAAAAATCTAGTAATTTTTTATGATGATAAAATATAATAATGGGCAATTCTACAAAATAGCACCAAAAAACTTAAAGTTCAATAATTTAGCACACAAGGATAAAAATCCTAAAACTAGCATTCATTAAAAAGGAAAAAGACTCATTTAATCTTGAACAAACACAAATAAAAAAAAATCCCTTTCCCGACGCCATTTTTCATCTAGCCGGAAAAACGTTCTCATCTTTGGATCACCGACAAATTGTTCATGGAGCTAGATATTTTGTCATTCTCTGATCTCGAAGCTTTCCCGACGCCATATTCGCGAAGAACTGGTTTTCACCTTCTTCTCGCGCTCTTTCCTCTTGCCAGAAGAGTTCTGGTTCTCCACCATTGGATAAGAAACCAACCGCTGAGATGAATCGGTCTCATCAGGCTCGGCCTTGACTCTGTCTAGATTCGCGCTGGAATCCGAAGGTACGGCGGAGTCACCGGAGATATTTCCGTTTTGCTCTGTAGCAATCCCCGAGAAACGAGCGGCGCGGTCCAAGAGGAGCGGGTTAGAAGGAAAAGTCAATCTCCCGAAAGGGTGAAGAGTGGGAGGAGGGATATCTCCGGCGACTCTGGTAACGGTCGCCTGAGAACACGATGTATCTGCGAAATGGAGAAGCTCCGTGGCCTGATTCGCGAGAATCAGAAGAAATCCATGGAGAAACAACAGAGTTTTCGATGTGTGGAGAATAATCAACCGAGAATGGCGAGAGCTTTAGAGAAACAGGTTAGTTTCCAAGGTGTGAATGTAGAGAATCATCAGCCAAGCAGGCTCGGAAGATCAATGGAGAAGCAACAGAGTTTTCGAGGTGTGACCGTGGAGAATCAGAAACGTGGAGTTATGGAGAAACTTCCGAGTTTTGGTAAAGCATCAATGGAGAGGCAGAAAAGTTTTCGTGGTGGGCTTTTAGAGAAGCAGAAAAGCTTCTGTGTGGTGATGGAGAGGCAACTGAGTTTTATTGGTGAGAGGAGGAAGAAGAATGAGTCACCAGGAAAAAGAGGAGATTCGCCTCTTCACATTGCAGCTCGAACCGGGAACTTGGGAAAAGTTAAAGAACTGATTCGAGGTTGTTGCGATGGAGACGGCCAAGAGTTGAGAGATTTGTTGTCAAAGCAGAATCTTGAAGGAGAGACTCCTCTTTATATTGCAGCAGAGAATGGGCATTCAATTGTTGTTGAGGAGATGTTGAAGCATATGGATCTTGAAACTGCTTCGATCGCAGCAAAGCCGTGAATGAGCCGGTATTCTCCGGAGGCATCGTCACCAATTGTCGAATTTCTTCGCTGAAATTGAGCGATTCCAGTCCGGTCACCACCTCTCGGCACGGCCCACCGCCGGATCTAGCTCCAAACGCTTCGCTCAGATCCATAAACGGAAACTCACGCTTAAACCGGAATTAACCGACTTGAGTTTCAGAGAAGAACAAACAAAAAAACAGAACCGACCGACTGTTAAAAACCGCTTAGAGCTTCAAATTGTTCATGGATTTTAATTGTGCAACTGTTGTGATGAATAATTTAACGTGTTGTTGAAAACTGATGTGCAACTTACTATATTTTTACGCAGTCATTCTAAACACGATTAATTTTTGGTTTTAGTCATGGTTATGTGTTATTGGAACTAAATACTCGATGAAAGTCTGATTATTCTGTAAAAATATATTAATTCAGTTATCTGTAAATATTTAGGAAGCCGTCTTACCCATTTAATTAAGAAGGCCTTCCTAAAACGTATAAATGAGAATTTTTTTGTTCATTTATATAACTTCTCAAGTTTAGGAAGTTGTCCTACATATATAACGTATTTAGGAAAGCCTTCCTAAATGATGAAAATTGATATTTTCTGGAAATGAAACATATTTAGGAACATATATAACGTATTTAGGAAAGCCTTCCTAAATGATGAAAAATGATATTTTATGGAAATGAAACGTATTAGGAACATATATAACGTATTTAGGAAAATCTTCCTAAATGATGAAAAATGATCATTTCTGGAAATGAAACGTATTTAGGAACACATATAACGTATTTAGGAAAGCCTTCCTAAACGTATTTAGAAAGAAATATACAAATGATGAAAAATGATAATTTCCTTGAAATGAAACGTATTTAGGAACCATTTCGGAACATATATAACTAAATAATGAAAGCCTTCGTAAATGAACAAGAAACAAAAAAACTCTAAAAGACTATATTAACTGTTGATTATCATGCGTAAATGAAGCATCAGAACATGTGTTGTTGTTTGACTACACAAAAGAAAGATAATGAAAAATGATCATTTCTGGAAATGAAACGTATTTAGGAACCATTTAGGAACATATATAACGTATTTAGGAAAGCCTTCCTAAATGATGAAAATTGATATTTTCTAGAAATGAAACGTATTTAGGAACATATATAACGTATTTAGGAAAGCTTTCATAAATGATGAAAAATGATCCTTTCTGGAAATGAAACGTATTTAGGAACCATTTAGGAACATGTATAACGTATTTAAGAAAGTCTTCCTAAATGATGAAAAATGATCCTTTCTGGAAATGAAACGTATTTAGGAACATATATAACGTATTTAAGAAAGCTTTCCTAAATGAACAAAAACAGAAAACGATATTTCCTGTTGATTTTCATGCGTAAATGAAGCATCAGAACAAATTTGTTGTTGTTTTGTCTAAACAAAGAAATAAAGAAAGATTCAAATGATGAAAACTGATCATTTCTTGAAAATGAAACGTATTTAGGAACATATATAACGTATTTCGGAAAGACTTCCTAAATGAACAAATGATGAAAAATGATCATTTCTTGAAAATGAAACGTATTTAGGAACATATATAACATATTTCGGAAAGATTTCTGAAATGAACAAATGATGAAAAATGATCATTTCTTGAAAATGAATCGTATTTAGGAACATATATAACGTATTTCGGAAACACTTCTGAAATGAACACATTTAGGAACATATATAACTACATCAGGTTTTAACATATATAACGTATTTCGGAAAGACTTTTTCATTGGTCATTTATGGAAATAAAACGTATTTAGGAACATATATAACGTATTTAGGAAAGATTTCCTAAATGATAAAAATTGATCTTTTCTTGAAAATAAAACGTATTTAGGAACATATATAACATATTTCGGAAAGACTTCATAAATGAACAAATGATGAAAACTGATCTTTTCTTGAAAATGAATCGTATTTAGGAACATATATAACGTATTTCGGAAAGACTTTCTAAATGAACAAATGATGAAAACTGATCCTTTTTGAAAATGAAACGTATTTAGGAACATATATAACGTATTTCGGAAAGTCTTCTGAAATGAACAAATGATAAAAAATGATAATTTCTTGAAAATGAATGGTATTTAGGAACATATATAACGTATTTCGGAAAGACTTCCTAAATGAACAAATGATGAAAACTGATCCTTTCTTGAAAATGAATCGTATTTAGGAACATATATAACGTATTTCGGAAAGACTTTCTAAATGAACAAATGATGAAAACTGATCCTTTTTGAAAATGAAACGTATTTAGGAACATATATAACGTATTTCGGAAAGTCTTTTGAAATGAACAAATGATGAAAAATGATAATTTCTTGAAAATGAATGGTATTTAGGAACATATATAACGTATTTCGGAAAGACTTCCTAAATGAACAAATGATGAAAACTGATCCTTTCTTGAAAATGAATCGTATTTATGAACATATATAACGTATTTCGGAAAGACTTCCTAAATGAACAAATGATGAAAACTGATCCTTTCTTGAAAATGAATCGTATTTATGAACATATATAACGTATTTCGGAAAGTCTTCCGAAATGAACAATTGATGAAAAATGATAATTTCTTGAAAATGAATGGTATTTAGGAACATATATAACGTATTTCGGAAAGACTTTCTAAATGAACAAATGATGAAACTGATCCTTTCTTGAAAATGAAACGTATTTAGGAACATATATAACGTATTTCAGAATGTCTTCCGAAATGAACAAAAACAGAAAACTATATTTCCTGTTGATTTCCATGCGTAAATGAAGCATCAAAACAAATGTGTTGTTGTTTTGTCTACACAAATAAATAAACAAAGATTGTCACCAGGTGATCATGTCATCATCGAGAGTGTTTAGAACACAAATAAATAAATAAAGAAATAAATAAAGAACAAATGTGTTTAGTTCTTATTTGAAACCTGATCACCTATAAGCACCACTGTACCAGAAGAAACATGGTCAATGTGTTATATTCAAAGTCCTTGGGAATGAATGAGTTTAGCACTTGAAAGTCCCTTTTCTTTTTCTTTCCTTGTAAATAAGATCTCTAAATTTTTATAGAACATTTACCGTATGGCTTGTTCCTGCATCTCTTTGAGTCTCTCATCAAGCTGATTGCAATACAATTGGTCTCTGCTGTTAATGTTTTGGTTTTCATTTCCTTTTTCTGCCATCATCATGTTTATAATGCAATCATCAATCACCACTTACCGGTTGTTATCTACTTGCAATGACTTAATGCAGGTGTAGATGTTAGTATGAACACTCGTTTAAAAGCTGTGAAACTCACTTTGAAAGGGAAGAATCCAGTCACAGTAGACCACTTAAGTGTCAGGGGAAACAACATTCGCTATTATATTCTTCCAGACAGCTTGAATCTCGAGACTCTACTGGTCGAAGACACTCCAAGAATCAAACCGAAAAAGCCAACTGCATGTAACATAAACACTTCTTTCTATTTATCTTCAGCCATTCGTCACTTAACATAGTAAAACGATTTTCCTCCTCTTGGGTTTTTGGGTTTATGCATACTCTAATCATTTCATTATTCTCATCGGTATTAGGGAAGATTCCACCAGGTGGTCGGGGACGAATGAAATTCATACTCTAATCATTTCATTTTTGGGTTTTTGGGTTTATGCATCTTCTTGGGAACTAAACACAAATAAATAAAGAAAGATTGCTTATAGGTGATCAGGTCATCATCGAGAGTGTTTAGTTGCTCTTTGATAAAGAGAGCAAACAAAGTGGAATCTTATCACCATCAAGAAGCTCAACCTTGTCAGTAGAAGAGTCTGAAGGAATGTAAAAGTAAACCAATCGATCTGCATTGCCGTCAAAACTCGCACACCTCGTCCCCACATCATTTGACCCGAATCCTAAAGGCACAACCTTTTCCTTTTACACAAAATCAGCCCCTACACCTTCATTAAACACACCTCCATCTGTTCATGTGTTACGAATCTCAAGATCTAGATTGTTCAAAGACTCTCTTAGCTCCTCAAGCTTCTGTCCACCCACACCATTAGCACCATCTACGATCAATTTGCTAACCTCTAGGTTGTTCTTTCCACCAACTGGGATCAGATCAATCAAGCACCTGAATGAGGTAGAGAGAATCTCAAAGTAATCATTCTCCGTTGCCTTGAGACCTTTGTTCTTAGCTCGAACCATCCAATGTAAGTGCGGAGTTGTCAAAATCCCCATGTCAATCGCAACAGATCTCAAAATAGAGGAAACACCGATTTCCGCAGCTCGGAGAAGCGATTCACCACTAGGTCTCGTATCCCTTCCCAACCAAACCTCTGCACCTTTCTTCTTTCCTTGTCCACGAATTCTCTAATCAACGAGACGAGCTCTCGAGACAACCAACAATTTCGGTGTGTGAGAAATTGTTATTTTTTTTTTATTAATTCTCAGAATGATATTATGGGTAAAATAGTTTTTTTTGCCTCTTTAATCTTTAATGAATGCTAAAAATGGGGCTTTTTTATTAGAGTGTTAGTTTGGTGAGAAAGTTTTCAAAAAGTGCTATTTTGATCAATTTCTCTATAATAATCATATAGACATAAATCTAACAATCATTTGTTTTACTATAAACCATTATACTAAAAAAAAAATATACAAATTTAATCAACAAATTATTTTTGAAAAGTTATATTATAAAAATTCACCTACTCTCATAACTTTTTTATTTTATAAAAATATATTAAATCTATAAAAAATATGTGTATGGACGCACAGATTAAAATCTAGTTATAAATTTAAAAGATTTCTCAAAACAAACCTGTTAAAAAGCTTTGTATTATCATTATCAAAGGTAAAATGAAAAAAAAAATATATACTCTGAAAATTATGTAGAATTAGATTTTGATATTCAAAAGAGAAATTTAACCAATAAAATCTTTTTTTTTAATCACTTGGCGTTACATAATTCCGTTAAACATATATCTGTTTTTTTTCCCAGCATATCACATATTTAATTAGAAATATTAGAGCATGTCTAATGGTGAGGTTCTAAAAATGGGTATCTAAAATTTTTAGAACCTCACCTTTTAGAACCCCAACATTTTGTATGTTAATTTTTAGAATCTGTATCTAAAAGTTCTAACTTTAGAACCCTTCTCTCTTCTTTTTAGAACCTCTCCAATATTTATCAATTATATATCATTATAATTTTTTAGAACTCTTCTATTTAGAATCTCCATTGATCATGCTCTTACCCTTTCTGTAAGAAAGATTCCTTTATATGTCCAAAAAGAAAGATTACTTTACCTTCTTTTTTTTAAAGATTACTTTACTTTGGTAGGAGGGATCATTTCCGGACGTTCACCACGTTTAAATTCACGATTGTAAAATATGTCACGATTGTTAAATATGGTGCTGTCGTCCAAATAAGTTTTTAATGTTGAGTGGTATAATTATGAAATAAGGTTTTAATGTTGAGTGGTATAATTACGAAATAAGGTTTAAACGATTGTTAAAAATCTAATACTCCATAAAACTAGTTTTGGGGCCGTAATAAAAAAGGAAAGAAAAGGAGGTGAAAGTGAGATGAGAGGAGCAGCATGGTCACGTGTGCCCATTCCCTGCCGTTAATCAGCCACACTGCCTTCCGTCTCGCGTGCGGTGGGTCCCATCATCTCCTTAGCTCTTTCTACATCTCCATATATTCGCCGCACTGTTGAAACTCGTGACGCCGTTTAATTCCAAACGTTGCCGTTAACTTCTAAGATTTTGTTTTTTGTCTTCATATACTTCTATAAAAATTCCGTAAGGGGAGCTGAAATGCGGTTCTTAACAAAAAAAAAAAAAAAAATTAATTGTAATAGTTAAAAATCTGTTTTTAAATAAGAATTTTTAGAACCGAATTTTATGAGGGTTTTTTATCCACGTGTCAATAGCTAATTCGCCGGAATTTTTTATTTATTTTTTTCTTAATTTTAACTTAAAAAAAAAATTATTAATTTTTTTATAAAAAAACTCTTTCTTAACTTTAACTTTAAAATTCTTAACTTTTTTTACATAATAATGAATTAGAATCTTTATACATTAATTTTTTTTTTTAATATTCTAAAATTCTAAACTTTTTCTTCCTGAAGCTTTCTGTAGCTTCAGTAATATTTTGTATGTTTTAAAATTCATGAAATGCAATATAATCTTGGTTTTATAAAATATAGTATGTTTATATTTTTTTATAAAATAAAATAAATTTAAGAAAATTAATTATAAAAAAATATTTTTTTTTTAAGAATTCAGGTTCACCATTGGAGGTGAAATAGAGTTCTAAATTTTTAAATAATCAAAATTTATGATTAAAAAATTGGTAAAAATCCATGAGGAGTTCTTACCATTGAAGATGCTCTAATGTTCATTGAAAATAATCAATATAGCTTTTTTTTTTGTCGCCTCATTGTTTCATTTCTTAATAAAACGATTACAGTATCCATATGAGTACATAACTTTGTGATTCATTTATAGCTTGCTTAGCTAGTTGATCTGCACTAATATTTGCTAGTCTATTAATCTGCAAGAAAGAGAAACCACATTGCTTAGAAATTTTTATAATATCTTGAATATAAACTCCGATGTGAAGGTGTTTCCATTCTTGTGGCTTTGCTCTGGCTTGGTTACTCTGCAAAAGTCCATATATTGATTGTAAGTCTCCACAGAAAGTGACCTAACCTTCGCAGATTGATGACTGCCACGCGTAGTGCTTCTGCTTCCATGGAAGATTGAGTTGGGGCGATTGCTCAAGATCCTTTAAATAATTGTCGACCATTCTTGTCATATAGAGTCAATGCAATTCCAGCTAGGTGGTATTGCGATATACATGAAGCGTCTAAAAAGCAACAGTATCATAGTAAAAACATTTAAGACAAAATCATGAAATTTGATCCAGAAAAAAATTGTTTATTTATTTATTTAATAATCGTTTTGAATGAAGGTATGGGAATGGGACTAGCCAAAAGGTAGTGAGATATTTTGTACGGGCAAAGGAGAGGAGAGGAGAGGAGAGACGTGAGAGCACGTGCCTGTAAGAGAGAGAAGCGGTGGCGACCTGTCGCTTTCTCGTGATGGTATCACGTGAGGGAAATTTACTCATCTTGGGTCCCACTTTTTTCACTCTGACAAACAATATCAGGGGTTAGAAATTCGAAGTAAAGTAAAACTTGTAGGCCCTACTCCCTTGGTGAATAATATTATGTATTTTCTTATTAGTCCCTTGGTGAATAAATAAGCGAATATGTGCTGCTCTTCTCTCTTCACTCAAATTTCCACAATAGAGTCCTTAATGAATAGTAATAAAAATATATAGTCTTGTCTTATAATCAATGTTGACGACGATGATTAAAAAAAAATGTTGGTGGAGAAGTTAAAACTTGAAAATGGAAAGTGTCTAATGAAATTACTTTTAATTTAATGGTCCAATAAGAAAATGAAGATAAGATAAATTATGTTGGGAATAGAAGGAGAGGGCATGTGGTGTCCTTTCTTCTTGAGTGACCTGTCGGTTTATGGGTCATTGATAATACGTGAATGCGAAAGCTGTGGAGTTATTCATACTATATGCCATGAGAGAGAGACTCAAAAAGAGAAGATGTGTTTTCTTTTGTTCTGTTCCCACTCTGTTTTCGCTTACGTGGCTCTCTCACGTGCCTCGACTTAGACCTCTCTTTTTTTTAAAAAAAAAAATATATATTATTATTCTTATTTGATGGCGATCTCTGATTAAGACGCGGCCCATTCAGTGCTCGACAAGTGTCATATAATATACTTTTTATTTTCCTTTTTGGTTGGTCCAAAAGTATCTCGCTAACAAATAAATTCCTTTTTCTAGTCAAATAATAAAAAGCATGATGCATGTTGACAGGAAGAATTCAAATAAATATTATTATGGGCCGTCCATTGGGCCTAGATGGTGCTGCCATCCTCCCCGACCCTACAGAGAGTACAAAATTCAGTTTTCTGTTTTTTTTCAGTCACGGTTTAATTTGGTTTGTGTGCTCTATTCTAAACCAAGTGCTGCTAGGTTATTATTATACTCGTTTAGTTATATATATTCTTCCAAGGTCGTTGTGACGGGTAAATATTTCGACTCGGCCCATTTCTGCCGGCCCATCTCGGTGTTTAATGAGCGAGACATGAGTGGTATTCTTGTAAATTTTGATTTAATTCAATAAAGGCGGAGAATTTCATGTTTTCACACCAACGCATGCGACATATGCAATCTCAGATCCTCGATTCGATTTCTCGCAACTTCTCCGATACCGATTACTCTTCCTCCGACGTTGTTTCAGGCGAGGAATTTTGTCTCCGATTCAGTCGTAGTTTCTGTTGATCTTCTTCTCTACAAGCGTAAGCTTTGTCATGGATCTGTCACACCAGCGTGTTGAGCAGTCTCAGGTAACTCTGTCTCATGGCGATATCGATGATGATAATAACCAAGGTACGGAATCGCGGGGTGTGGTAGAGGGAAATTGCGACATGGTTATGGAATTAGGGTTGGAATCCGGTGGCGGTTTTGCTGAGAATATAGGTCATGATAGTGATAGTGATAGTGATATTGATGTAAACAACCTTGATGATTTTGATGAATCTGATGACGGCGCTTTCTTTGTGGAGAGGAGGGATTCTGGGCTTGAGCTTCTCGATATCACATCGGCGGGGAGTGATATCAGGTTAATTACAGTCGAATCGGGTTCTGATGATGATCAAGATTATGGTCCAGAGATTGAGAGGGAGATATGGGGGACGGATTTGAATGAAGAAGATGATGATGATGATGATGATCTTAGTGTGACTATCCCTCTTTGTTGGGATTCACTCCAATTAGAAGATCGTGGAGTTACTGCTGAGGAATTTGATTGGGAACAAGTTGATGGTGCGGAGGAAAGGGAGATACTAAGCGGTTTTGCAGAAGCTGATGATATCGATGATGGTAATTCGGTTTCTGTTTCCATCTCACCGATGATCTCTCTAGAGTACTTAGCCACAGGCGAAAGAACAGAGGGCTCGGGAAATCTCGGGTGGGAAGTTTTGCTGAATTCTCATACTCTAGAGTTCAACTTTGATGTAGAAAACAGAGAGCTGCATATCGTTGGGGATCATGACGATTATATTCATACAACCGAGTATGAAATGTTGTTTGAACAGTTTGCTGAAGCTGGGATTACCGATCTTTGTTTACCTCCAACTTCCAAATATTTCATCAAGGATCTCCCAATTGTTCAGCTGGATGTTGAGAACGATGAAGGTGCAGTTTGTGCGGTTTGCAAAGATGAGATGAATATTGGAAGCAAAGCAGTTCGATTGCCTTGTAATCATAAATACCATAGCGAATGCATTGTACCGTGGCTGAGAACAAGGAACACATGTCCTGTTTGTCGTTATGAATTGCCTACAGATGATGCAGAGTATGAGCAAAGGAAGAGCCAGAGAACAACAAGTAGTCATGATATATGGTAAAACATCCTCTATATATATATATATATATGATTTTGTATTTTGAATATTGAAGAATGTGTATTATATTCTATGTTTGGATTGAGTCAAGCTTTTTCTTAGTTGTTTATTTTTATTTTTGTATGTCGCCTCACTGTGTGAGCCATGTGATGATGGTCCAGGCTTTAGAAGGCTAGCTTTACATAGAGGAACATATCTATGTATATTTTTGTTTGCTATACATGTTGCTAGAGGGGGGTTGGTTTGTGTTTGTTTAAAAGACAAATTTCATATCATTCACTAATTGTTATAAATTTTGTAAATCTCTAAAAATATTAAACTGGTATGCCTACTTAAAAATATACGGAAATTTTTAGACTTTTGTTTTAAAACTATATATCAGGGTATTTTAGAGTAATGTTTTTCCTCAATATACGGAAACCTCTCTCATTTATTTATGTAATATGTCCGAGTAATTTGCTACGTTTCTTGTAGCCTCAGATTTCTAATTTCCCATGGGTTCCAAAAGCTTCAAAAAAAAAATGAGTAGTTTGAAAAGAAAAACAAAAACTTCCGCGTGATAAAAGAAATGCAGGAATATAAAGATATATCATGTGTTTTTACTTCTTTTTTTTGTAATCCTTTAACAAACACTGACAAGATAAGAGCATCTGCAATGGTTAAAGACTTAAGACATTGATAGGGTGTCTCAAAAATATTTTTATTTTGTTTTTAATATAATTTAATTCAACAATTAAATTTTAAATTAAAAAATAAAAAATAAAATTGGACAAATGAAAAATGACACATATCAGAAGGGTGTCTCAAATTTTTTCGTTGAGTGTCTCAAATGAGACACCTTTCTCCTTTTCTCTTATCTTTTCATTTTTTTTTTATTTTTTTTTTATTGGTGGGTGACTCATTGAGACATCTAATACAGATGCTCTAAATAGACTTATATAGGTAACAACGTCCACATAAATCAATAAGATATAATCTCAAAAACTTAGTGTATTTTTTTTTTTTTTTTAACTTGGTATTGCATTGATCAATTTTGACATTTTTTTAACTTGTCTTAGAATTTATAATAAGTTTCAAGTAAAACAATTTCCCAGTAACTAGCTAGATCGATGTTAATGCTGAGATGATCTGATGACTAGAAAACTTGAGCTGAATAAAATACAAACTATCTACAAATTGATTAAAAAAACTAAAAAAACGTCTTGTTACCTAAGAGTATATAACACTACACTCAAACTTCTAAAATATCAAGTCAATAACCTATAATTGTTTGTTTGAAACCATATCTATATGTTAAGTGTTTTTAATACGTAAATTGAGTCAATGAAAGTTTCACTTTAGTTTCAACTTTATTTAATTGAACTAGAAACCATATTATGGAGCCCATAGACTTTTTTTCCTAAACAATCAATCTCTCGGATCAAATATTAAATAAATCGAATACAAGTTGGGAAAAAGTTTCATATATAATTGATTCGACGTTAGTATCAAACTATCAATTTGTAGTCGTGTAGTTAATTACTGCAGGAGGGTGCATGTGAACAAATGTCAAAATTTTAGGGTAGAAGGACAAATAAATAAAAAGAATTGCAGAGACATACACGTGCAGAAGA
This sequence comes from Eutrema japonicum, assembly GCA_030161315.1. Lineage (NCBI taxonomy): Eukaryota > Viridiplantae > Streptophyta > Magnoliopsida > Brassicales > Brassicaceae > Eutrema > Eutrema japonicum. Next base: position 53,585,515 of record BSQW01000005.1, on the reverse strand, counting down.
GATATGTCCCCTATCGTCACAAAACATGTTTCCCTGTCTGCACTAAAGATACAACCAAAGAGGATGGGTTCTTATTTTATGTCTCGATTTCTCAATTATACAACTCACACTGTGTGCACGTGTGTGTGTGTGTGTCTATAGTTACGATCGAACCAAATCTATGCAACATTATTTTTCAATTTATTCTAAATGTTCATGTTTCTTGTACCTGTAGAGATTCTAACATTTGTTCAACCAATATAGTGTAGTGTTTTTTTACTAAAAGATGTCATCAAGACTACTTCAATTTTTTTTTTTGTATTTTTTTGTAAAAGTTCATACTTGCATACACATTTATCGCTTCTGGTAGATTTTATTTTGTAAGCTTGAATCTTGTTTTGTGTTTTAAAAAATAATTTCAACTAGATGATTTTTCGTGCTAGTTTTGTTTTTGCTACTTTTGAATTATATAATAGGGCTAAGCATAACAATGTCAACACCGAGGCGTCGTAAATTTGAAAAAATATCTACTAAACACCGATTACTATATATGATCTAAACAAACTAAAATATAAATTGCAAGATTGGTGAAAACAAATTATAGAATTTGAAGAGAAATGACGTCGGACTAGTAATTTATGAAGAAAGTTTATTATTAAAAATGATTGATGTGTTAGTGTTTTTTTTTTTTTGTTAAATTGATTGATGTGTTAGATAAGAGTTGCATCTGTGTCATTCAACAAGAAACATCATTCATCCTTTATATTATATATATATATGATTATAAAACTGTATGTACTAGAGATTGTTCTAAGAATTTGAATTTCTGAAGTTGTTAGGTAGTGATTCAAGTTGTATCATGCTAGTTTTCTTTAGCAGAATATATTATTGATATAATTACTCACTCATATATAAATTTATATCTACACATATATAAATGTGTAACATGTTTTATAAACATTTATATGGATAATCTCTTAAAATGATTTTAATTTTCACTATAGCAGTGTAACTAACTATCACCAAACATGTTTATAAATACGTTTCTCTAAAATACTCTCAAGAAAAATTAGTTATAAATTTTTGATAAAATACAAATATATTGGTTTAATATATACAATCTTTATATAAAATATTTTTTTAGCTTCTATTACTTAAAAATAATTAATCTAGTTTTAAATTTAAATAAAGATATACATATAATTTTGTACTTTTGTTTTATAAACACAAATTATAAGTAACTTTCATTAATCTAAAAAAATTATTATGTTTTATTGTTTAGGTATTTTTCAAAATTTTATTTAACTTTACATGGATGAAAAATGTTTGAATCTTTCGATATTTGTAGATCTACGAATTTACGGAAATTGATCAATATGGAAATGGGGTTACGACTTTACCACATCATACAGAAGATAGTAGATTTAACAAAACAGAAGATGATAAAATTTGGGTTGCAAGACAAGTGATCTATATATATATAAGCAGTGGAATTCAAACTCCTGAAACATGCCACCATTTTTTTGGCAAGTTGTTAGTGCAACATTTACAGAGGCTTCAACATGTTGCAGACTAACTCGTCGGTTCTGGTTCAGTGTATATTAATGCATATCATCGAATTGTTCATTATAAAATAGATAAACAATTGATCAATTATCTGTTAAAGGTCATAAATGTTTGTTTCTAGGATGTTAAAAATTCCTCATGAATGCGACGATACGTAGTGAACAAAATATCCTCAAAATTGCGATTATGAGTGTAAATACTCTTTCTGAATTTTTAATACACATGCCAAAATAGTTAGCTTTCCGTAACAACATCAACACAATTTTAGTGGGAAGATCTTGTAACTAGCATTTTCAAAGGTATTTCTAGTTTTAGTCCATGACTTCAGCCGTTTATAATTTCTTTTTCATGTTTTGTATTTCGTTTATGTACTAATTTCAAACTTTCGAGAAGCGGACTTTTAGGCAATGAGTTTCGAAATTCCTCGTGTTGTAATCGTTCGCTATAATTAATATAAGAATGATGTTGCACAAAAAAAAAAAAAAAAAAAAGTGGGAAGATCTTGTTATGTCAATGTAATTTTATTTTTAATTAGTAGTAGTATGGAAAAATGAATATAAACAGAATATAGAAATAAGTAGGAAGATGGTATATATGTATTTCCATTATGGGGTACTATGGTGGTGACCATAAAGAAACCCATAAAGGCCCAAGCTATTATCATCATCATCATCATCATCATCATCATCACCATAGTCACTATCATCATCCCCTTCATCACTGTATCAGTACACTATGATCTCGTTGTAAATTTTTTAACACTTCTCTAACAGATCGAATATATAATATAGTGAATAATAATTAAATAGGTTTACATGTATAAAAATAATTAGCCAACTCATCAGGCAGACCAACACTGTTCCATCATTAAAACAACAAAGCGTAACGACACAAGGAAATAACATTCGATCATGTAAAACGAAAACATTTGAACATATATTTAATAAACACAAACATAAAGTCAAAAAATCAAACTAACCCTTCTTGTCTAACCGAGCCAACGTAACTATGAACTGCACTGTAGCTGTCATTACCATCATCATGATCATGATTATCACCATCATCATCATCATCGTCATCATTGTTGTTATGAACCCTAGTCTCCACCAAAACCATCTCTTCATTAGTCTTCTTCTTCTTTTTCTTCTTTAAAGAATTCTGCTCCTCAATCTCTTGAGGGAGCTTGAGACATGATGTGGTTTCCATTGGACCAGAAGATGCATCAGAATCCATTGAATCACCACCATCGCTATCTTCATCGTCATTATCATCATCATAGTAACAGTCGTCGTCCTGATCGTGAGAGGGTGAGGCTAGATACGTTGTCCATCCAGATTCACAGCTGCGAGAATCCTCATCGGATCCAAAGATCTTTCCAGACTCCATTTTTATATAATTACAATTCTTTTTAGTGTCTCTCTCTATATATATATAGTAAATAAACAGAAAAAGTAACAAAAGAGACCGACAAAAAAAAAACCCTAAAGTGAGACAGTAACAAGAAGAAGTTGAGATATCAAGTAAAGTAAACAATCCTACAAGCATGTATACATATATGTAAGCGCGTATATTACAGAATGTAAGCGTGAGTGTGTATGTATATGTATAGGCATTTGATTATAAAAGACAAGATAAGAGGGTTTCTTCCAAATTGATATTTTTTTTGAATGGGGAAAAAAATGAATATTCTGTCAAGAAATTACTTGATTTTGTTTTGTGTGGGGGAAATTAAAAGATAATTAGAGGCTGACTTTTAAAAAGATAAGGGGAGGAGTTGGGTGGAAGAGATAGAGATGGAGAAGAGGTTGTATTTAAAACACCTGAGAATTGCTATTTATCTCTCATCCTCTTTCTGACCAAATAACAGCTCACGACCCCAAATTTATATATAGAAATTAAATAATACTACAAGACAAGTGACAAACATACCCATCCAATAGTTATTTTTATAAAATAAAAAATCCATTTTAGCAACAAAAAAAACAAATCAATCTTTTTTTGTTTGACAGATTCAAATATTAATTGTAATTGAAATATTTCTATTTATCATGTTCTTAATTAAAGATTAAAATAAACTTAAAAAGGTCAATCCATATATAATTTATAATTAGACGATTTAACCAAAATTAAAGTATCTAAGTATTGCGAAAACACATGGGTTAGTTTAGATAGAAAACATAGAGCAATATTCACTACAAACTACAAAGTGTACGTTGTGTTCGGATATTTGAAAACCATTTTACTTAAACTAATCAATTTCACATTTGCATAATCATAAGGCTCTTTACATTCATGTGTACTTTGGTAGTTTAAGCTTTAATAAGAAAACAAAGTGAGAGAGAGAGCCATAAATGGAGAGAGAGTTGATGAGAACAGCAAGAGTCCAGCTAGAAGCCGTGAAGGAGAGAAAGTGAAATCTCTCAACTCGCAGAGGTAGCATCTTTTAAATGCAATAACTTTAAACGTCATATCTTCTTAAAAAACAACAATTTAATTCTTAAAAAAAAATAGTTTTAGGTGTTGGTATATATTGCAAATTAGCCTTTCACATGCAGGAAAGAAGAGTGCCCTAATGAGACATTAATTGACTAAGTTTGCGAGAATAAATCGTAATGTAAATAAGGAGTGCCAAAATTACATCAATGCTTTGTGATATTATATTGAAAACGAGAGTATGGTATGTACATATACAATATTGTACCAACACTACAAGAAAACAGGCAATTTGCAACGAATTTTTGCGACGATTTTAATTCGTTGCAAATTTCCATCGTTTTCGCGACGACTTTACGACGATTCTTGAAAACGTCGTAAAGTCGTCGCAAAATTGGGACGATAATTTTCGTTGTCAAATCGTCGCTAATTAGCGACGATTATACAACGATTACCGACGACATTACGACGATTATCAAAATCGTCGTAAAATCGTTGTAACGTAGCGACGATTTTACGACGTTTATATAAAACGTTGTAATATCGTCGTAAAATTACCCACGAATTAGCAATGATTTGTATAATTTGAACTTTACATCGATTTCCCAACGATTAATCAGTTAGGTGAGCACGTTTTAAATTCACGGTGTTTAGTTAGGTAAACATGTTTAATATCGTTGTAAAGTCGATGTAAACATTTTTAGATTCGTTGTAAAATCGATGTGAAATCGATGTAAAATCGTAGGTAATTCGATGGTAGTGAAAATAGAAATCTATATATAGTGGCCAACTTCATAATTAAAATTTCATATTCAAAAACAATATTTACTTCCTTCTGACAAAAAAAAAATGTCAATATACGAAATTAGAAGATGGATGTATAATCGTCTTGATTCAGATGGATCGCTAACAAAGGAGTTCAGTGATGGGGTGGAGGGATTCATGCATCAGGCAGGAAGTATACATAATACGATTATCAGTGGTAAGATGTACTGTCCTTGTGCCAGATGCTTGAATAGGAAATTTATCATTATCTCGAAGGTGTGGTCGCATATATTAAATAGAGGGTTTATGCCGCATTACTATATATGGTATTATCATGGAGAGGGTCATGGGGGAAATGCAGCTAGTAGTAGTAGCAATTATCAAGCATCGAATTTTGATGAATCAAATAATTTTAATCAATTTAATGAGCATGCGGAGCAGCATGGTGAAGATAATGATAGGATTCATGACATGGTTACGGATGCATTTCATGAAACCGTAAGTACATTTGCACATGATCATCATGATGATGAGGAACCCAATCTAGATGCAAAATTTTTTTATGATATGCTAGATGCTGCAAATCAGCCACTCTACGATGGATGTAGAGAAGGACATTCTAAATTGTCGTTGGCGGCTAGGATGATGACTATTAAAACTGATCATAACTTAGCTGAGGTTTGCATGGATGATTGGGCTGATTTGCTTAAAGAGTATTTGCCAGAGGACAATTTAGCAGCTGAAACTTACTATGAGATACAGAAGCTGGTTTATAGTCTTGGGTTGCCTTCTGAGATGATAGATGTCTGTGTTGACAATTGCATGCTTTTTTGGAAAGATGATGATAAGTTGCTGGAATGTCGATTTTGCCATAAGCCAAGATATAAGCCGCAAGGTTCTGGTCGTAGTAAGGTACCGTTCCAGCGGATGTGGTACCTTCCTATAACTGATAGATTAAAAAGAATGTATCAGTCCGAGAGGACAGCTGCATCGATGAGATGGCATGCAGATCATTTGCAAACAGATGAGGAGGTTACTCATCCTTCAGATGCAAAAGCGTGGAAACACTTTAAGACGGTACATCCAGACTTTGCTAGAGAGAAACGTAATGTGTATCTTGGTCTTTGCACAGATGGATTTAGTCCGTTTGGTATGTCTGGTAGGCAATATTCTTTATGGCCAATAATCCTAACGCCTTACAACCTACCCCCAGATATGTGCATGCAAAGGGAATTTTTATTCATGAGTATTTTAATACCAGGTCCGAAGCATCCGTAGCGTTCCCTTGATGTGTTTTTGCAGCCTCTGATACAGGAATTGGAGCAGTTGTGGTATACCGGGGTTCGGACATATGATTTTGCAAGGAAAAAAAATTTTACAATGCGTGCGGTGCTTATGTGGACAATAAGCGACTTCCCTGCTTACGGGATGTTGTCAGGTTGGACTACGCATGGGCGATTGTCTTGTCCATATTGTCTCAATCGGACAGATGCGTTTCAATTGAAACATGGTCGGAAAACAAGTTGGTTTGATTGTCACCGCCGATTTCTACCGATTCATCATGCATATCGAAGAAATAAGCGGTTGTTTAGAAAGAACAAAACTGTTCGTGTTCCTCCTCCGGTTTATATTTCTGGGGAAGATCTAGAAGCAGAAATTGATCATTATGGTGCATTGGAAACAGTCAATCGTGGTGGAAATTGGCACACTCCAGCTAATATGCCGGATGGATATGGGGAGCATCACAATTGGCATAAGAAAAGCATATTCTGGAAGCTTCCGTATTGGAAGGATCATTTGCTTAGACACAATTTGGATGTCATGCACATTGAGAAAAACTTTTTTGATAACATCATGCATACATTGTTAAACGTGCGTGGAAGGACTAAAGACAGCGGTAAGTCAAGGTTAGACTTGCCTGATCTTTGTTGTCGGACTGAGTTACATATTACAAGCAATGGGAAAGCACCTGTCCCCATATTTCGAGTTGGTGCGGAAGAAAAGTCAGCTTTGTTCAAATGGGCGAGATCTGATGTGAAGTTCCCGGACGGGTACGTATCTAATTTATCTAAATGTGTTGAGAATGGCCAAAAGTTTTCTGGGATGAAGAGTCATGACTGTCACGTCTTTATGCAACGACTACTTCCTTTTGCATTTGCTGAACTTCTACCAGGAAATGTACACGAAGCAATTGCAGGCATTGGAGGGTTTTTTCGGGATCTTTGTACCCGTACTTTGTCAGAAGATGTTATTGCACAACTTGATGCTAGTATTCCTATTTTGTTGTGCAACATGGAGAAAATATTTCCCCCAGCCTTTTTTGATGTTATGGAACATCTACCTATTCATCTACCTCACGAAGCAGAACTTGGGGGACCTGTGCAGTATCGATGGATGTACCCATTCGAGCGATTCATGGGACATTTGAAGCGGAAGGCTAAAAATCTAGCCAAAGTTGAAGGCTCAATAGTAGCAGGAAGTTTAACAGAAGAAACTTCTCACTTCACCGGGTACTATTTTGGCTCGAAGGTTCGCACACGGAAAAGGGCAGCACGGCGATATGATGATGGAGGTGTAGGCCGAACATATGCTAATGAAGGTGTCCCAGATATCTTTTCTTCAATCGGTCGATTATGTGGAAGAGTGAAGTCAGTTTGGTTTGCCAATGAAAAAGACCATCATAGTGCACAAACGTATATCCTCTTAAATTGCGAAGAAGTTAGTCCATTTGAGACGTAAGTGTATAAACATACGTCTTATATATATGGCTAAATTATATATATGCTAGCTTTATACCAATTACAAATACTTATGTATGCAGAGAATTTGTTAGACAAGTCCGAGAAGTCATTGAAGTAATCTCAGACGATGAAATCAACAAGCGTAAAGATCAACATTTTGCCCCGTGGTTGAAGACGCAAGTACGTAAAAATTTAAGTAATATTACTAACTTGGACAATTAACCTAATACATATTTTGATTACTTTGTAATTAAATTAATTAATGATATAGGTCGAGTATGGGGATACCGCATATCCACTCTGGTTCCATGAGTTAATAAAAGGCCCCATATCGAAGATAACGAGTGCACCCATGTATTGCACACGCGGATATATCTTTCATACATTCAAATACGGCAATCAAAGAGCTACTGCCAACTACGGGGTATGTGTGCGGGGCGAAATAGATTTTTATGGAGTGTTGCAAGACATAATTGAAGTTGAGTACCCTGGTTGCTTAGGTTTGAAATGCGTTCTGTTCAAATGCGACTGGTTCGATCCAACAGTTGATCGAGGCGTCCGTAAAAATAAATTTGGGGCAGTAGATGTCAACCAATCACGACGTTACAATAAGTATGAGCCATTTATCCTAGCATCACAAGCAGAACAAGTCAGCTTTGTTCCATATCCGCGAGTTCGTACCACCCGTATCTCATGGTTATCAGTTATAAAAGTTTCTCCGAGGGGTCGAATTGTGGGGGTTGATGAGGAACTACCAATGCAGCAAGATCATTGCTCTGATATGCCAGAACTAAATGAGAGCAATGAAGACATCCTTTTGATAGATCCTCAAAACAGGGAAGTTGAATATCTCCCAGACGATACAGAGGAAGAAGATGAGGAAGATGAGTTCGAAGAAAGTGATGAACCAGATGATGAAGAAACGGATGTGAACTACTCTTCGTCCGAAAATGAATCAGAGTGACCGCGCTAGCTAGTAATTATTGTGAATTTAATGTATTAATATAATATTGTGATCGAGTAGTTATTGTGAAATTTAAGTGATATGATTTCTATGAAATCCCTTAAACCCCAAACTAAATCCCATCTCCGATCTCCACTCATTTTCCGCCGTAGGTGCGGCGATTAATAAATTACGAGACATATATATGTGTTTATGTGTCATGTAATTTATTAATTTCCCCAACAACGGTGGGAAATGAGTGGTGATCGGAAATGGGATTTAGTTTGGGGTTTAAGGGATTTCAAAGAAATCGTCGCTAAATCGTCGCTAATTGTGATACTCACAAAATCGATGCAAATTGGCGACGATTTGGCAACGACTTGAACTAATCGTGGCTAAATCGTCGCAAACACTAAAGGTTGCAAATTCGATGCCAATTTGCGACGATTTAGCGACGATTTGTCATAAACCCTAAACCCTAAACCCTTTGCCCTAAACCCTAAACCCTAACGTATTACCATCGCATTGTATTATGCATCTTTCAATGAAATTGATCGTGACTTTAGAGAATTGTCCGGAAATGAAAACTTGGTCAATCGCAGTAATATCCACAAACTGAATCATTGTATTACTAATCTCTAACGTATACGCAAACTATATGTTTTACTTATTTTTCAATATCGATGAACTTATTGATAATTTCATGAATTTGGATTTACGGTAAACAAGTCAAGTTGTTTTTGAAACGTTGCAATCGACGTTACAATTCCGTACCTATACCCTAAACCCTAAAACCGATTTTACAACTATCCTCACTAATTCGATCCAAATTTGCGACGATTTGGCAACGAATATTGACAAATCGTGGCTAAATCGTCGCTAACTCCGAAGGTTGCAAATTCGATGCCAATTTGCGACGATTTAGCGACTATTTGTCATAAACCCTAAACCCTAAACCCTTTGCCCTAAACCCTAAACCCTAACGTATTACCATCGCATTGTATTATGCATCTTTCAATGAAATTGATCGTGACTTTAGAGAATTGTCCGGAAATGAAAACTTGGTCAATCACAGTAATATCCACAAACTGAATCATTGTATTACTAATCTCTAACGTATACGCAAACTATATGTTTTACTTATTTTTCAATATCGATGAACTTATTGATAATTTCATGAATTTGGATTTACGGTAAACAAGTCAAGTTGTTTTTGAAACGTTGCAATCGACGTTACAATTCCGTACCTTTACCCTAAACCCTAAAACCGATTTTACAACTATCCTCACTAATTCGATCCAAATTTGCGACGATTTGGCAACGAATATTGACAAATCGTGGCTAAATCGTCGCTAACTCCGAAGGTTGCAAATTCGATGCTACTTTGCGACGACGTAAATTCGTTGTAATATTTCGTTGCAAATCCGTTGGTAATTTGTAAAAAATTTCTATAAATACCTTTCACACCTTCATTGCAAACTCAAAAAATAAATTCATATCCACTTTTCTTTAAGTTTTTATGTTGATCATTGTATACCTGCTTGTCTGATGCTCTGGCCAATAAATAATTCTGTAAGATCTTGTTTTCAAGTAAAAACTTGATTCCCAGAATTATTTGTTAGCCGGAACATCAGAAGCAGGTAAACAACTTTCAACTCCTAAACCCAAAATGACATTACGTTACAATTTCGTACCTAAACCCTAAATCCTAAAACCGATTTTTAAAGAAATCGTCACAAAATCGATCCAAATCCGCGACGATTTGGCAACGAATATTGACAAATCTTGGCTAAATCGTCGCAAACTCCGAATGTCACAAAATCGTTGCAAAATTAGCGACGAATTAGCTACGGTTAATTTGCCTCGATATAGCCACGATTCGTCGCGAAATCGTCGCTAATCAGCGACGATTTCGCGACGACAAGTAATCTTATATATACACGCGAATTCCTTGCCAATTCATTTGCAAACAAATTAAAAAAAAAACTGCTTACAGCTTCCTTGCGAATTCTTTGCGAAAAAAGGTAAATATTTTTTTTTTATGTTTTTAATTAATTAGTATAGATAAAAATGAAATAATTTAGGTCGGTAGAAACGGAATCAAATTAGGAAAAATAGCAGACTGCCCGGATGTTTATAGATAGTAATGTTTTTTCATTTTTATGCAGATGGGCCAGCGTCGTGCACATTACGCTCAGTTTTTTAGAGATATTGGTGATTCTACGGGTCCCGGGTTGCCTCCGTCTTCTGAGGCTACAGAGACGGATTTCGTCCCTGTGACGCAACCTCCGCCGCCTCTACAACCACCTCAGATTCCGCAATCTGGAGGACATGCCCCGGCCCCGTATGCACACATGACGGTTCATGATTTGCTTGCACAGCCGGGGCGTCATAGGCTTAAAAGATTAGATCCGGATCATACTGATGGGTCGGAATGGTAATATATATAAATATTTATTTTTTACATTTATTATTACATATTTATATTTATTTCTAACAATTCAAAATTTTACAATTTTTTGTTTCAGGTTTGGAGTTGAATCCAAAGTTGGACGCACCGTTTCCGACATCATCAAGTCTTATTTTGTCGAGCCGCATACCAATTTTTCCCAGCTTCCTCAACACGTCAAGGACACATGGTTCAAGATGTTTGCGGTACGTATGGAAATTTTTTTTTTTTTCTCTTAATTATTTTAATTATATTTAAATATATATTTAATTTTACTTTATAAAATGTGTAATTATTTTTGTTTTTCGTGCAGCAAAAATATCATTGGGATATTTCTATTCATGAGGAGGTTAAAACTTTATTTCTCGAGAGGGTAAAGTTTCGTATCCAAGGCGTGGTTGGAGAGTGGAAGAAAGCATGGAAGAAAGATGGCGATGAAGCAAAGCCCCTCTACATGGATAAAGCCGTTTGGGACGGCTTGGTGCGGTATTGGCTGGAACCGAAGTCCATCATCATTGCTGAGAAGTGTTCGGCTTCCCGCAACACCGTTGATTCGGCCGGGCGACTCAAGGCTCTGCCTCATACAGCTGGGCAAACACCTTTTGCGGGTGTTCGTCTACAGATGGTAATTAAATTTATTTAAATTAATTTATTTAATTTACGTTGCCAATAACATAGTTTTTTTCTTTAGGCCGCCGAAGAAGGAGGTGTACTCCCTCCGTTGACCAGGGTTTTTGAGCGGACGCACCGGAAGAAGGATGGTTCCTTTGTTTCCGAGACTGCCGAGCACATCTTCAATGAGGTGACTTCCAGAGTCACCGATCGAGAGACACAACTCTCTCAACAGCTCTCTCCCGGTAGTTCGTCGGTCATGTCTGGAGGGTTGACCACACCCGATATTGACCGGATCTTCGAGCAGGTATATATATAGAATAGTTACTCTTTATTAATTTTTAGTTTTTGATTTTTTAAAAATTTCTAAATGAAAAATTTAAATATAGGTTGCTCCTAAGAGAAAGGGGAAGGTTGTCGGGATGGGATCTATTCGAGATGTCTCGGCTGCTTCTTCATATGCTCCGCGACGCCGATTGCCAGAAGATGATCCAGTCGTGTTACGTGCCACGATTACGAGTCTTCAGGAGCGGGTTGAGACCGAGGCTACTCGGTCTCAGGCATATCAGGCGAAGATTGCGAGTCTTCAGCAGCAGTTTCACCTGGATGATACGCAGAATGACGAACTCTTCGACATCTTGGCAACAGGGAACCCAACAATGCAGGCTATGCTACGGGAAAAGCGAAGACTCCGAGCAGAGAGAGATGCAGCGGCAACGGCAGAGGCAGAGGCAGCGGCAGGCACATCCGGTTCGTCGAGACGTCCCGAAGACGATGTCAATCTCGACGATTACGATATAGTTATTTAGATTTAGGATTTCGAATTCTAATTTTGGTTTTTTTTTTTTTTGTAACAGATTATTATATTTTCTTTTTAATAAAATTATATTATATAATATTTTTAAAATTTTTATTTTAAAATTTCGAAATTAATAAAATTTTAAAATTAATAATAATAAAAAAATCATATATAGAATAGTCGGTGATTCGATGGTAATCCGTTGCTAAAAAATCGTTATAAAATCGTGGCTATTTACAACGATTATACGACGATTTATTAGCAACGATATTGCGACGATTATTTAGCCACGATTTTAGGACGATTTGTTCGCAACGATGTTGCGACGATTATTTAGCCACGATTATACGACGATTTCTTTGCAACGAATTAATGACGATAATTTTTTCCATCGATTTTACAATGACATATTTTCCTTCGAAATAGCAACGATTTTACGACGTATTCATATTCGTCGTAATTTCAATGTAACATTTACGACGATTTTACGACGAACATTTAGCGACGATTTAGCGACGAAGTATTTTCCCTCGTACTTTTGCGACGAATTTACGACGATTTGTTGTTTGCGACGATCAGTTAACAACGATATCATTTTCGTCGCAAATTCGATGCAAGCCCTCTTTTGCAACGATGTTACAACGATATCGTTCGTTGCAAATTGCCTGTTTTCTTGTAGTGCAATACTTTGTGATAGTATATTTTAATAGTATGGAAGAATACAGGACAACAACGAAACAAAGTGCAAGGGGAGAATGTTTCCAACATTTTAATTACCACAGTATGTTTCTATTTTTGCGAATTGAGATCTCCAATTGAATCAGTATGGTTGGGGAAGAATGATTTTTAATATGGTGAGAAAATATTGGAAAATGTGTAATGAACATTAAATAAGATGACTTGCGCTCTTCTGTCTTCCTTTAATTTACTGCTGTTAAGTCCTTTCTCTTCCTCAAAAAGTTCAAACATCTCTCGCTCGCTTTGTCACAACAGCACAATTTACATATATATATATATATATGTATTTTTTTATAAAAAAATGCAGAAATTTACCTATATATAGGATTAATTAAATTCCATCTTCTTCACATGTATATTTTGGATTAAATGGTTTTTTTTTTGGATTAAATGTTGTTACCTATTTTTTTTTTTGGTTACAGGTTATCACTTGAATTCCAGTTCAGGATCATGCAGCGATGTAGAATAATTACGGATTTAATAAGATCTGATAAAAAACGAGGATGTTGAAAAATTCATGGCAATGTAAGGATAATTTTCTAGATCAATTAGATAGATGACTATAGCTTTACAAATACTCCAATAGGTACTAATTTTGCTAAATAATTGTGGAATGTTGTTTTCTTACAACTATATGTGTGGATTGTTAAAACTGCTTTATAACGTAACTAGTCATTTATTATTATTAAAAAAGAAGAAGTTACTATTAGTTATTGTAGTCGTAAGTAATTTATTATTTATGTCTAATTACTGTATAAAAATATATATATATATATATCGCATAAATTGATTATTTAAAATTATAAAGCAATAAATGTTATTACATTAAAAATGATGAACGTTTGGTAAATTTTGAATAAGGGCATGTTATTATATCCAAATGTTTGAAATTCCTTATTATTTTTGTCATTTTTACTAGATAAAAATTGGTTTTATTGGTTGAAAAAATTAAAAGTTTCTGAAAATGGAAATATAGAGGTATAGGTATATAACTGTATAAGGCATGATCATAATTTTGGTGGTGGGGGAAGTGGGGCAACTGTAGATATTTTCACTTTAGAGTTACAGAAGACAGAAGTTACACTTAAAATAATAATTTTACTGAGAGTGAAATAAATAGTGATCAGACATTTATCTTCCAGAAAAGTGACTTACGTAATTTATTTCTTTTGTTTCTTTGAAGTGACTCAAATCCGTAAAAGTAAAAGGTCGTACACACATTTTATTTTTATCTATATATATTATAAGGAAAAATAACCATTTCATATATTATAACTCCTTCAACAACATGTTATGGGTATCTACGGACTACGGCTATGTATTTATGTGTACAACTGTACAGTCTGTACATAGTGAACAATCCTTTTCACATTTCTTAAAATGTACTATATAGCTTATACAAGTTTAATACTCCAATATATATTTTCTACCAAGTCGTAGTTGTGATTCTCCTACATTGGTTGAGAGTTTTGAGACCGGTGAATAAAAATATATAGGGAAAATGATTTATACCTAAACAAAATGGTAAAAGTTTTAAAAGTACACAAACTAATATAATTATTCAAAAAAGTTATGAGTTCGGACAATCAGTTTAATTTTCTTTAGAGATTACAGTTGTTAAGATCAAATTTTAAATTCAAGATCCTCTAATCGATTAACATTTTGGCCAAAAAAACATCAAAATCAATTACAACCGGTTAATAATCTACAAATTGGTATAATTTTAAAATATCATATCAGTAAATTCATTCAATTTAAAAATAATCGCATAAATTCATACAGTTTCAAACGACTATATTAGTTTGTATAGCTGTTATAAATATAAAAAAGCTATAATATTTGTGTCATTTTTCAAATTTCTGGTTTCTATCATACAGTATTAGTTTAGTTGGGATTAGAGCACAACAAGAATATAATGTGACATTGATATTGAGTTCAAGTCAGAAGGAGTAAGTCATGTCTTTAATGCTAATTAAACACATCATGATAGAAAACTGTCTGATCAAATTATATTTTACAATAAAATAAAATTTCAAAATATCATTTCATAAGATATATTAAGGCTTCGAATGGTGACATCGGTTTGAGCGGTGCGGAACAAGCGGTTTAGAAGGTGCGGTGCGGTTATAGTGCGGTGCGGTTGGAAGAAACGTATCATGCGGAACAAGTGCGGTTACTGCGGAACAAGCGGTGCGGGACAATATATGAATGGTGAAAAAAACAACATGCGGTGCGGTCCAAATGTGTGAATGGTGAAAATATAAAAAGCGTTGCGGAATATATATTTTAGGTAAATATTTTATAAATAAAAATGGATTAATTGTTATGAATTAATTATATGGATGCACATTATAAAGCTCATATTCTAGGAGGTTTAGAATATTTTCGGTTTCTTTATTCTCATTATTCAGCTTGCTCTCAAAATCTATGTAAACCTATATATACCTCTATTTATTCATGTAATAAGACACAACAATTTCCTCTTTTTCTTTTATTCACAACATTAATGATATTAATATGATTATAAATTAAAATTATTAATTTGTTAATGATCAAGTCTTTTTCATAAATTAATTACAAAACATAATTAAATCATTTTTAAATTTTTAATAAATTTGTTTGGTATTTTACAATAATTTATTTATTGCTAAAATAAAATAAAATTGAAAATACATAAAAAAACAGTTAACCTGTCAACTATACTTCCAAATTTAAAACATTTTTTTTTGTAATTCACATGATTATGGATCTGATTTGTAAATATTACATGTTTTATATTCGATTAAAGAAATGCTATTTATACTTGCACGTTTACATGTGCGTTTCTTTTACCTAACCACACCTACTTTTCTGCTTCTGTTTTACATGTACGTTTCGTTTTCTTTGTTTCTGCACGTTTACCAAAGTCCTCACAATTTTTTATTTTTTAATTAGATGCATTCTAATTAAATTGTTCTGAATGGTGACATTACCATTGTCCCGCCTTTGTTTTTTCGGAAAACATTCAATGCCTAAATCTTCAGATATTTTTCGTTAGAGCTAAAAAGAATTTGATTCAAAATTTTCAGTACACATTTATAACCAATATTTACTGCACCATCCGGACATAGGAAAAATCAAACAGAAGTAAATAATATGCTTCGTAACGAGACAAAAATAAATCATTGTAACAGTATTAAGACAAGTACTAGTTTAAAATAGAGATATATATTGTCCTTAAAAGAAAATTTTATTGGTTCCCAAAGGTAAAAAAAAGAAAACCCCCACGAATCCTAATAGTTCAAAATACATTACGAAGACGTCGAAGAGAGCGACGTAATGAAGACTGTTAAATATGTATCTAAAATGGGATTTTTCAAAATAGCTAAACATATAGTAAAAAAGAGACAAAGCAATGTATAGAAATCCTTTTCTTTTCTTTTACCTTTTTAGAAAAGCACCAGAATCATTTGGTGAATTTTGCGATCAATTTGTCCACGTGGATGATGATATCGTCAATGCGCGGTCGGACCGCAGCTTGCGGTTGCAGCATCCAAGTCACGAACTGGTGAAGAGCCTCAGGATAAGAAGACTTTGGGCCAGCGTTTGGCCATTTTATCTGAGCGTTCACGATTGCAAGCTGAAGACTTCCCCCAGATTCTCCAAGTGCATATTCGAATGGAGACACACCGTACCTGCAACACACACACACACAAAATGAACATCCACAAAACTCTATCTTCAATTCACTAAGTACACGACTTGTTTAATCTTAGAAGGATAATTGTATTACATTATTGCGTATAATGTGCAACCTAGTGACCAAATATCTGTTCTCTCATCGATATCTGCATGGCTTGGGCAATCCCAGAGCTCGGGAGCTCGAAAGGGTGCTGAACAATGTTCAGATGTCCATTCCTACAAATGTCAAGAGAAACTTGAGGAGTTTGCAAGACAAAAAAACTTTAAGAAATATATACTAACATAACAAGTTCATGATAAATATCAGAAATGGAATTTAGATAAACAATGTGTAGTAGCGAGAACTGAGAGGCTTGTGATCGATATAGAACCTGTAACTGTAAGGCCTCTTGACGGGAGCGTATTTGCTTCCGTGATGGACGAGCACTCCCAAAGTCCATCAATATCGCAAGAGGAGGCTGTCCTTTTATACGTGTTAAAAGCACGTTTCCAGGTTTGACATCGTTGTGAGCATATGGTGGCTCCAGAGAGTGCATGTGTTTGAGTCCATCACAAAGCTGCATTGGAAGAAGAAACTCTCTTGGCAATCAAAAGACTTGCAATTTATGACTAATCATACAGTGACTAAACTAAACAGGCATATTTATAACATAATCGATAGTTGCAAACGAAGAAGAGAATTGCAGAAAACCAAAGTTAAAAAACTAACAAGCTAGGTAATAGAAATCAAAGATGGATTTATAAAAAGAGAGATTATTACCTGACGGAATATATGCAAAACATCAGTTGTTGAGAATGTTTCCTTTTTAGCCTTCATCGATGTGGAATTATCCAGCAAGGTACCATCCAAGTGAACAGGAAATAGAAGGAATGCCTCGTGTTTCCAAGTTCCCTCTTGGCCGTCCTATAACCAAATCAAAAGCACCACACTTTCTAAACCAGACTTTACACGAGAGAATTACAGAAACAAATAGCAAAAGTACATAAAAGGCATCAACCATGAAAGTTCCAGACCCAGTGCTTATCTACCTTGACAGAAATAATGGCATGATCTAGGAGAGGAAGCAAATTAGGGTGGTTGAACAATGACGAAACATGGATCTCCTCCCTCACCAATTCCAGTTGCTCCTTGTTCTGAATCAGAACTTTCTTCATAGCATAAGTTCCATCGGCTACAAGGAAATCATGGATAAATCGAGCTTAGTCATGGGACACACATAAAAGAACCTCAACCAGTCAAGTTCTAGTGCCAATGAACAAATGACAAACCAAGCTCAAGAATACCATAGTTTCAGATGCATAGTGGATCAAACAGCTATAAAAGATAAAAACTGGTCGATTGAAAGTCAAAAACTATATGAAAGTGGATTCACTGTGATCACTATGTTTTGTCTATCATCCTAATTCAAGAACTTACAAACGAAGATCAAGAAAACCAAAATTTCAAATGCACGGCGGATCAAACAACGATAAATGGTTTGGTCTACAGTCAAACTATGGAACAAGATTAGCAGATTTCGAGCTAAAAACAAACATACGATTCCTACATTGATAAAGGTTGATTCCTGAAACAATTTCTCATAGTCCGTGCTGACTGATACAAACTCTCAATCTTCAAACCCCACCGCCTGATCTCAATATCACAAGCGGATGGGCAAACGAAAAGGAAAACAAATCTAATCAGAAACAGCAGATCAGATTCAATCGAGATAACGCAGATCAGCAATCACGACCGAGAAATGATCAAAACTAACCGGAGAGATGAGCTGGATCCTTGACTTTCTTGGCCAGACCGCCACCGGATGCGGCGGAGGAAGCGTCGGCGACAATCTCCTTCACCAAAAAGACGAAAGCGAAACCGCCTTCGCCGAGCTGTCTCACGACCCTGAACCTATTTTCATTGATCCACACGTCGCCTCCGCCGTTGACGGCGTCGTATAGCGCGTTCAATCCCGAAAACGAACAGCCCATGCTCACGAATCACAACCGCACCTCCTGAAGATTACACAATTCGAAGATCCTTCAGATTCGCATTTTCCAGATCCCCAAATTTTCCTTCTTATTCTGTGTGTTTAATTAATTATATGGAAGTGGAAAGATTTGGAGTTGAAGCATTCATGTCAGGTCAGCTATACGAGACCGGCACAGAAGCATTCCGTGTTTTCACTATTTTGTTAATTAAGTAATCAATTTGCGTTTACCTACAATTGGTTTGGCTAAAATCATTAAGATTTTGTTTAGTTTAATTAAACTGAAAAAAGAATAATCTAATTTAAATTTTTTTATCATCGGCCTTGCATTATTAACAAAACAAAGTTCTAATTATTTTTTTGGACAAACTAAGTTTTCTTGTTTTGTAAAACCGACAGAAATGGTTTAATAATATTACTCGGTTAAACCGATCAGAACTTGAACCAATACATCAGAATTTCTTAGCCAGCGAACTATAAATACATACAGGATCCAATAAACGTATGGAACGATCGTACGGTTCTCGTTCGCTCTCATGAATCAAATCAATATTAAAACCAAATTAACGGTCAGGATTCATAAAACCACGGCGGCGCGTGGAGAACACCGTCAGTGGCCGTTGTCGGCTACGGAATTAGGCTCCGCCGGCTGCTGCTGCGTAATGCAATGTATGTTTCCTCCAGCTAGAACGATCTCTCTTGCATTCTCGATTCCCACAACCTTCCAAAAAACCCCATAGGAAGAAGAAAAATCAAAACGGTCTTTCTTTATTTGGTTTATGAATCAGAGATAGTTAAATAAATACCGAGTGGTGAGGATATGTCTCTGAGAGGACACGAATCGCTTCTTTATCGCGTTCTGCGTCACCGAATTGCGGCACGATTATTCCTTCATTAGCTATATAGAAATTCACATACGATGCTGCGAGTCTTGTCCCTGCAAGCCTTGGTTTAGCTTCACCTTCCTGCAACATTGTGATCCACATTTTCAACTCCATTCCAAACAAAAAACAGCTTCAAGTTTTTTTGTTTTTTCCAGTTAGAATTCGTTGCCTGAATGATTCCAGAAGCTTCTTCTTCGGTCATATAAAGCGGTCCAGGGACGTGAAGTTTGATGACTTGAATCTTCCTGCCACAAGCATCAACGGAGTTTGAAAAAACCGAAAGAGCTTCTAAGGATCTTTCGTATTGAGGATCGGTTTCATCGTCTGTCCAAGACAATAGCACAACTCCCGGTTTAGCAAAGCAGCACATGTTATCAATGTGGCCGTTTGTGTCATCATCACCTGAAAATCGATACACCAACGCACATTTGTATAAGATTGAAAATTTCTATCGAATTTGTATGGAGCCATGTCGATTATGGTAGATAGAGCCAAGTGGAGCTACCATAGAGACCACGAGGAAGCCAGATACATGTTTTTACTCCGAGATACTTTTTGAGTTCTTCCTCTATTTGCTCTTTACCCATATGAGGGTTCCGGTTTTTGTTCAAGAGACACTCTTCTGTGACAAGGCAGGTTCCTGAAAGAATGTAGAAACAGGAGGCGGAATAAGCATTAAGCAAAGCAACAAAGGAATTGTGAACAATAATAATAAACTCAAATAGTTATTCAGTTTTGAAGTTGCTATGAAATGTATTTGCAAACCTTCCCCATCGACATGGATGCTGCCTCCTTCAAGAATCATCGAATGTTGAAATCTTGGAATTCGCTCAACAGCGAGAATCTGGTGGATTGGTGAAGAAAAGAGCAAATCATCATTTGAAACAAGCCACTGAGAGTAATATGCATACCTATTATGAGATGGTTTGTTTCCCGGAAAATAACCTTTTGTGAAACTAGAAGGTCATGACTCCAATCATTGTAACAACCATCATCAGCTCCTGCCAAAGTCCAAAGTGTGTCAAGCAGTTACTACAAATGCTAGAGAATGGAAAAAGGTTTCCTTACCTCCCCAGGCATTGAAATTCCAGTCAATTCCAGCGATGTTACGGTTAAGAGAACTGAGTCTTAAAGGTCTTTTCCGCACAACAAACTGTAAAATAGAGAGCGAGAAACAAACACAGTTCAGTGAGATAAAGGGTGGTGACAAAAGATGTTAGAAAGTTTTGTAAAAAAGGGAAGAGATAAAGAACTCACAGTTGGTCCAGAGTCACGGAACCAAGAATCATTCATGCTCATCTCAACAACTCTTATATCTTGTGGAAGCTGTTTCCTTGCATTTTCCCACTAAAGACAAACATGGAAGCAAAGAAAGAGACTAATTGGTACATTTGTTGATAGAAACTCGAAGATGTTTTTCTATTTCCGGTATGATTCTACACAAACCTGAGCCGAGCTTGCACAAACTGTCACAGGTTCGAACATTGAGATCGCCTTTGCAACATCTGCAAACACTCTCTGTGCGGGTAAAGCGTTGTGGCGCCAGTTATCTTGCCGTTCCTGCAGCCATTTATGTCAGCATAAAACCCAGATCCAAAATCACAAAAAGGTTTGCGTTAGTCCATGTTTGAGGTTAGAAATAACACTGTTTGATTCATATAAACAGCGATCACACGAATCTACCATAATCATTTGGTCAGAGATGTTCTGTAGTATCCTACATAGAATGGGCAAAAGACCATGGATCAAAACCTAAACTGAAAATGCTATAAATTCTGCTTTGTTTGCAGAATCTGTAACAAAGGGCTTGTACAAAGATTTCAATGTTACAGATCTCAACTCATAACATATCTATATGCTAACTTGATTTGAAACATTTCACAAACATTCTTAGGGGAAAAAACAGAGTTTAGAAGCTAAACCTACAAAAGTCATCGGAAACTCCGAAACGAACCCACGAAACAGAAACAGAGAAATCATCAAAACAAACGCAAGACAACAGATCGAACATAGAACAATTACGAGCATGATTCAGAAAAAACAAAAACAAAAATATATGAAATACAAGGTTGCATGCAGAAATTGGAGCAGCGAGATTCAGTACTCGAGAATCGCCGTCGATTACTTTTCTCTAATCAAGGAGCAAACTTTCTCAATAGATAAAAGGAAAAAAGAGAGAGGGAGAGTTACAGGCCAGCCGATCCAAGTTTGGGCATGAGGATCCCATTCCGCCGGCATATAAAAACCGTGATCCGCCGGCGATTCTCGGGCATCCTCCATCCCCAAATAAAAACCTCTGTGTGAGAAGTGGAGGAAGTCAAATATTTTAACTGACATAAAGCATTTTGATTCGTAATACTTTTCAAGGTATTCGCAGGAGACCCACATAATTATGTTTTCTTACAGTTGGACCCCATTATTTTACTCCTACAACTGTAACATTCTCAATTCCCGACCCTACCTCTAGTGCCCAGTGGCGAATCAGAATCAGAATCAGAATCTTAAGCCCAGTGGACGAATCAGGACAACACTTATTAAAGACCTTTTATTTATCTGCTTTAACAACTTCAAACCGTATAAATTTAATGATAATAAAAACATTGAAATAAAAAACAAACCGTTTGTCCCATTTTATAATTTTTTTTTGTTTCATTTTATTAGATGTTTTGCAAGTTTATATGCAAAACTTAAATGCATTTAATATGTGTATAAATGGTATCTTTTATGATTGGTTGAATTGTTTTAAATTAAAATATGAAATTATCTTTTATTAAAATAAATAAATCATATTCTACACGATTTTAGCTATAAAATGAGATAAAAAGAGTTCTACTCAACAACAAACTTCCAACAAAACAATCCTAAAATATTACGCAATACATAAGCATCCAAATGATGCATTTAAATGATTCATCTAGATGGATCATCTAGATGATGTTTGTTTCTATTTTTGTTATTCATTTGGATGATTCATCTATGTTTGTTTGTTCATTTTAATGTAAATGTATATCTTCTTATTTAATCATGATCTTAATTATATTAGTTTTACAACATGATCTTAATCATATAAGTTTCTAATTTCATGAAATATAACATTTTTATAAGAAATTTCATCATATAATTGATAAAAAAGTATAAATTCATAAAATTTGAAATCATCATAAATACATATAAATTCATAAAAACGAAACATTCTCAAGCAAGAACCAAGGGACATAAATACTTACAAGATCCGATACTCTTCTTTACCCGATACTCTTGTTATTCACGGTCCCTGGATCACAAAAGCTTGTCAATAGGAAAAGCAGGACTCCAACTATAACAGCCACGAAGCTCATATACCTTCAAAACAGAATTGAATGATTTTAAGGTGCTATCATGTAAAATTTAGGAGTTACGTAATTTAAAGAAGATGGATAAAGAGAACCATGCCTTACTTGTGAACTTGGCCGATATAATATCCAGGTATATAGGCAAAGGAAGATTTTGTAGTTAAAAAGTATGTTGATCCAATAATCGATAGATATAAGACCTGCAAGATATTGAACAAGCATTTCAAATACAGTAACTATAACCGATAAGGATTTACAAAAATCTCTAAGCAGTGATGATCTGATCCTTAGGGGAAAGAAGCAGCATGCCATTCACAATTAGCTATTTTTCCAACATAAAGACTAGTTTCACGGATATGAACTCAATACATTTCACTTGAATTTTTAGAATTACAAATCAAAAATTAATCTTCAACAATGGGTTAGCTGCTTTGATTAATCTACTAATCACTTATAACCCACACAAACCCCCTAATCAAAGGACACATTTATTACTTGAAACATCAAAGGAAGAAGAAGAAGAAGAAGTACTAACTTGCAGTAAAGGATTAGGCCGGTCACAGAAGAAATACTCAGCCGATAGAATCAAGTCGGTGCCTTGGGAACCAAACACAAACCCAACAAACCGCCTGCAAGAAAACAAGAGAAGCAAATCGATGGAAGAGTTGTTTCAGAATACAAACAGAGTTTTAGTGAAGAAGGAGGGAGTACAGAATACAAAAAAAAACGAAATGTTAGGACATATATTATTCATTTGGCCGATTACCCTTCGTTTTCCGGCGAACTGAAGCTCGGCTGTTGGGATTCGGCGCGGCGGGTTGCGGTGAATCAGACCTGCGGTGGTTCAATCATGGTAAAGTCTCGGGTTTACCTGACGGAGGAAGCGACAGCTAAGCTTCCGGCGGCGGTGACTTCTAGTGCTTCCGGCGGCGTCATGTGGCTCGGCTACAATGGAATCGATCTCGTCGAGGGTGAGAGAAGCGGAGTCACGAACATTTGCTCAGGGGTATTTTCGTATTTTGTAATTTTGAACTGAGCTTAATCATTTAGCTGAGCCAGTTTAGAACAGCCAGCTGAGAACTTGCCAGTTTGGAACAGCCAGCTGAGAGTTTAATCATTTAGATGTTAATGATTTTAGCACTAAAACAAACATTATTTATCATCTTCACCCAAATAATCCATCTAGATGAACAACCAAACAGGACCGTATATGTTTTAGACTTTTATTTGAAGTATCTTACTCTCCTCATCACTTTACTGAACAAATATCTATAATTTTAACAGCCTTAAAATTAGAAGTATTTATCGTTTCCATACAGTGTTAACATAATCGCCATTAAAAATTGCCCATTACTAAAAACATAAGATTTATGATTCTAAAATACTATCGCTACAAATCTAAAACTATAAACCGTCAACAAAATTGAATAAATGGGAAAGCAACTTCGAGGCCTCAAAATCTCACCATATTCATTAACCAACATTAAGCCACAACACAAACACATGTTAGTGTGTTTTTTGTTCTTCATTCTAGTTTCTAATCAGATTACAGAAGATGAAAGCTCTTTGACATCGTCAGCGACTTGTTCGTAGTCTGTCTTTAACTTTTTAAGATCTTCTGCACTTAGTTCTCCTTTTGCCGGTTTAAGCATGACCAAGACACAACAAGTTGGTCGTTTTGTAGCCCCAGCTTGCGCAAGATCCTGATACAATAATTGACTGTCTTAGACCCGAGACCAATCCATAAGAAGAGAGACTAGAATTGAGGAACAACATTGGGGCTTACTTCTTTGGATGGAACGTATACGTAAGGAACACCGGCTTCCTCGCACAAGATTGGAAGATGGGTTATCACATCAATAGGAGATATGTTTCCAGCTATTACACATAATCTGCACAACAACAATCGATTAGAACACAAACTCAAGGTATAAATAGTTGAAACAGAGTAACAAGAACTCAAAAAATAAGACAAGAGAATGTGGGTTTAAACCAGGCCCGCAAATCAAAGCACCAATTAGGCGCTCAGAGAAGGCACAGACATTTCAAACCCATGATTCAGTTTCCGTGTACAGTACCATGCTACATTCATTCTGTTTAATCCAGAGCATCGGCTTAATTGTACACGGATTTCACATCAACTAAATTTGCTAACATAACAATGACCATTGTCAAACATAATCACGATGCAAAACACATATAATGTGGATCTCAACCAGGCCCTCTAATCAAAGAAACTCAGAGAGGGCAGACATGTCAATCCGCTTTAGCTCAGTTTTCGTGCACAGTACCATGCTACCTTCATTATGGTTAATCCAGAGCATCGGCTTAATTGTACACGGATTTGACATCATAATAGATGTATTTTCAGACAGAAGAAAGTGGATTAACCTAACTAGTATGCATGATCACCAAATAAGCAATACAAAATGTGGATCTAAACCAGGCCGTCTCATCATCAAATGAACTCAGAGATGGCAGACATGTCGATCCATAGCTTAGTTTTCGTGCACAGTACCATGCTACCTTCATTATGTTTAATCCAGAGCATCGGCTTAATTGTACACGGACTTCACAAAAACAGAAAACAAATACCATATGCCACATTCAAGATTACATGAAATCGAAACGAAAAACTAACCCTTTTTGGCCACGTCTGATACTCTTAACCACTTCCTTTACGCCTCTCTTCAAGCATTTCTGACCAGCAGCTGACAAAAATTACAGACCAATACATTATCAGAGAGAAAATTTTGTACAAGAAAACTAACACGAACACTATAAAACAAAGATAAACTCCTGATTTATCCATAAAATAAAATAAAAAGCCATCAAGCGAGCTCGCAAGTCTCGAATAGAATACAGTGGTACAAGCAAACATGTATGAGTTAGATCAGGTTCGTACCTTTTTGAATGAGTTTGAATGTCCTCTTCTGTAGCTTTTTTCCGGCAAGAGGTTTAGCGATAGGCGCAAGAGAAATAACCTTCTTCTTTTCCTTTTGAATCGACTTCTCTGCTTCGGTATCGCTTCCCATGGTTTATAGCTAGCTCAAGTAACAAAAGGGCGGATGAGTGGCGGCGACAAAGTAGGGTTTATGACGATTGTTCCCAGAACTTGAGACGTTAGGGTTTTATAGAACTGCTGGACCAGAAAACCCTAAGTTCATATGGGCTCGTAAAGTGGGTAAGATTATTACATATAGGGCCGAAGTATTTGGGCCTTACGAACTCCGACTCAATATCATTGTTTTTATCCTTAATTAATGAAAGGAAAATCATCTTTTTCGTTAAACAATTGAAACAATTTTTTTTTTTGCTTTTATGATGAAAGGAATATTAAATATTTGATCGACGTACAAGCCGTAAGTCATCAATTTTATAGGTGTTTTTTCTTTTTAAAGATAATGAATATGTTGAAATTATCTTTTAATTTCTCTCCGATTTATGTAACACATTAGTTGTAAAACAGTTTTTTTGGGTTTGAATATAATTTTACGTTGACTTCAAAAAAAAAAAAAAAAAAAAAACAACAATTTTATTGCTTTGTATACAAATTCTTTTTAGTCCGCGATTCTTAGAGGGAGAAGACTTCTTACAACTTCAACAAATTCACCAAGTATTTTTGCTTGATCCACCACGAGGGAAAACGTGACATGTCTATACTAAAGCAGGAAGTTTCTATTACCAAAAGGTGATTAGAAGTGTTATATAACTTACTTTAGGAAAGTACAAGCGGCAAACAAAAACCCATAAGCGAACAATGATGTTAGGAGCTCGAGGGTCCATGTCGGGTGAATGATTGAAGAAGGAATCATTGGGACGAAGATCGACCCGCAGATCCACCCAGCCGCTAGTGCTCCAATTCTGTAAATCGCACCGTAAACGAAACAAAATCAGATCACAAAATGGTTAAAAAGAAAAGCTTTCGTCTTTAGCTTGTTTGATATAAAGGAAGTTTTACCCGATTATGCAAGCTCTCCCCAAGCTCTTTGTCTTGTCGTTTAAAAAATATATACACGCAGCCAAAGATATAGCCACCTGAAAAATACAAAACAGCATCGTAGGTAATGGCGATAGATTAAAGTATCATGTCGTCAAACGCGGATAGAAGAGTAACAAAAGGTTTTCTATGCATGGACCTAAACTCACTTCTCAAACTCAATAGGCACATTTAAATCCTCACCGGTTTCGTATGCTATTACTAAGTCTCTTGGATCATGATAGGCTCAGAGAAACTGAAACAGAACAAAGAGTGGATTCTAGAGCACTTTAAGCCCTCCCAAAACAACTTAGTACCAGTGACTCCTCATACTGTTTAATCCTATACTTATGTTCAACAAAGAACAACTAATTTTGTAAACAAACGGTTTGGTTAGTTAAGCTGATGGAAGTAGGCCATTGTTGAACTCTTTACGAAGACTTATCGCATCATCAATAGTAGTGGGTGGGAATGCAAATAGTAAGACATCCGATAGTAAGTAGCAGAGACTATATGTTATATTGGTTTTATGAGAAGTAGAGAGTATTCCATCTGAAGCAACAAACCTGAAACGCAGGGCCAGCTTCAGCTGAGTTCATGATACTCCAACCGCCCATGAACGCAAAGAGGAAAAGTCTCTTGAATACAATGTCCATTGGAGGCATTTCCACAAAGCTAACAAGAGCTTTGACCCAAGGAGGAGATTCTTGGACTTTCTTCTTCAACCGCGTCTTTAGATTGATTTTAGTCTTCTTCCTTGTGATAAAACTCGATGTTAGCAGTTTCTCAAAGGCGGTTTCTATTGACTCTTGGCTTCTTTCATGTCCAGAATACTGGTGCAACAGAAAGTTGCGAGATGCCCAGATTTCTTCCTCGGAAGCATATGGACTAATTCCTAAACGCTTGTATGGATCCCAAGCTCTTGTTCGTGGGAATGTGGCAATGTTGCCTACATAAAGACGAAGATCCAATATTTCACTAAGCCACAAAAGATGAAATTATGACTATAATTGCAAGAGTGAATCTGAAGTTACCTTCATAGGGAGAATCAATGGCACATCTAGGGATTTTGAAGCTTCTTGAAACATTTCGAAACGTTACCACGGAGTTCTTAGAACTCCGGTCGAGACGGCTGCAACCAAAACAATCTCCGGTCAAGGGCTTAAAATTCCGAATAACATCTCCGAAAAAACTATAAGATCCTAAATTACTTTCCGCCAGATATAATTCAAAAGCTCTACGAACACCAAAGTGAAGCAAGCAACACAGAAAGAGCGAGAGAGAGAGAGAGAGAGAGAGAGAGATTACAGCTTCGCTGGGGAGACGAACGGAGAAGAAACTAAAGTGCTGGAGAGAAGAAGCGACGAAGACATGGCTTCTCCGTCGGTCAAACCGTCGCTGATTTCTTTATTTCAATTAGCTTTGGCTCCATGGCTGCGTTTTCCGCTATCTTAATTTAATCATCTTTTATCTTTTACATTTCACTCCCTATATTTTACAAACATCACCCTGAGTTTTCATTACAAGGAAACCGAGTTCATTACGTTTACATTTTGATGTAGAAAGCAATATAACTAGAACCACCTCAAAGCATGGCGGCGCTAAAACTTGTTGGAGTGAATTGATTCTGGCTGATGAACATTTTAACGCCAAATCATCTTTGACACAGTAGCAATGCTTCAGTAACGAGAACTAGTGTTGCATATTCCAAAGGGGAATCTCACTGGAAAAATAATCAACCAAAAAAAAAAGAGAGAGAGAGAAACTAAGATTTAGAAGCCAAAAGTAAGAGCTCTTAAAGTAATGATGGAGTACAAATGTGTTAGCATTCATCACTTTATGAAACCAAGAGATTACATCAATCACAATAACAGTCATTGAGAAACCGGTTCTCAAGGAACAGATTCAATAGCATGAGCTAAACCGGAGAATCCATGGAGTTCAAACACATTTGTAGACGAAGAATGTCTACAATGAAGCTAGACTTTTTGATACATGAAACCAAATTAGACAACCTTATCAAGACCATTGTTCGGTCAGACCAAGAAAGAAACCTACAAGACTCTTCTCTCTCAAACAATCTGAAGTTTTTTTTTATCCAACTCCAAATCCACTTGATAACAGTTAAAGCGCAAAAGGCCATCAACTATGAACATATACCCGATTAACTAAGCACAAATCTGCAAACAAACAAACAAACAAAAAAAAATACTGGAAACTAAACAGATTGGATTCTCGCCAGATACAGTGTCATATCTATCTGCTCCTAAGAACTCAAAATCATTTATTTTCTGTTGAAATTCCCAGAAAATACTCTGTTTTCCCTGACTTTCTCAAAAACCAATGATAGGGGAATTATTAAATTCCATTTTTTAAAGCTTGTAATTCGCAAGTCAATAACAAAAAAAAAATGCTATTATTTCTCGGAAACTCAAAACGGATTCAAAAGTGAAGATTGATGAAGAGGCAAACGCTGGATGCAGAGGTTTATCGATCTGTTCATGCTTTTAATTTCTTTCCAACAACAAAAAAAATTCCCAGGAAGAGATCGATGAACCGCTGCCTCCAGCGACTGTCACTCCTTTTTTTTTTTAACAGTTTCCTCAAACTATAAATCTCAGATCTGAAAAATCAATGGTCAAAACAAGCACCAGAAAGAAGTAGTAATAGCTGGATCTTCATTACCTCATTTAATCAAGACAAACGCAAATGGACCAAAACATATACAAATAAATACACATAGATAAACCGGGACAAAGAGAAATCTTAGATTTAGGAGTAGATGATGTAACATAGATGAATCCACACCAAAGAGTAAAAAAAGGAAACAGAGTGATGAAGTTTGAACCAATCTGATGAGATACCATTTGTGATTTGCCGTACATCTCTCTCTCTCTCTCTCTTGATTACATTATGGATCAGGTTATAACAGAACAACAAAATTATAGCGAATTTTTAATTATTTATTTACCCATATGATCAGGATTAGAGGGAACTTGCTTTAAGGATTAGGCCAACACAATCATCCCGACTAATCAGCGACCATTTTATTTGGACCGAAGCCTAATCTCTCATATATTCGAAAAATATGTATGGCTATATCAGACCCTGACTTGTATTTTAGGAATCTAAACTCGTATCATATTATACGCTATACCAAAAAAATTATAATGTTATGACCGAATTTACAATATGATGTGCATGAAAATATGTACGATAGTCCGAATTTATACATGCATACAATCATAATGGTTTAAATATTTTAAAACCGATCTAAAATGTTTTATCTATCAATGTCTGTACATGGCAATGCATGAAACCGTTAGCTGTCCGTATTCCATATTCATTAAGTTTCAATTTGGGTCAGGCGGTGGCCTATATATGTAAAGTTTAGTAAAAAGCCCATTTTTAAAAAGCCCATTTTATATGTAAATCTTACGCGCCGTCAATCCCCTTGGGAGAAAGAGTGTAATTCACGCGCTTGTTTTTGGTTTCCTGTTTTGCCCTAGTCGATTTCTGCGTAGAGAAAGGCGAAAAGGAGAGAGCAAATCCGCTGATAAGATTCCGTACAATCCGTCCGACTTCCCGCCTCTCGATCTCGCCGCGACTCGGTCTCAAGACTCTGCTAACTCGCCGGATCTCCGTCGTTGTCTCCAATTCGTTCCGTGTTATACTAGGTCAGTCGGTACTGGATTCTCTGTCTCTGTTTTTTGGTTTTCTCCTTGTTCTTCTTCCTATAACTTCGCGGCGTTGATTTCCGCGTATGAACAAGTACAAGTAATCTACCGTTCAATCTGATTTTCGCTTCTAATTGCGATCATATAGACTTCAAACGATGGATCCGATGGATATAGTTGGCAAATCTAAGGAAGATGCTTCGCTTCCAAAAGGTTCGGCCTCTTTTCCTTCTCTCGATCGATCTATATGCTAATTTTTGGGGATTTTTCAGTGAATTGATCCGTATCGCTAGTTTAATTCCACTCTTTTAGAATTTGCAGTTGAAGATTTACTGGTGGATAGGTAAATTGATTAGATTTTGTAAACCTTAGCTCTATCCAGGTTACTCAATCCAATGATGAAAAGAAATAATCATAAACTTCTTTGGGAGTATGGAATCGTTGAGATTGTTTCCGCGTCAGAAATTTCGTAAAATTCTCAATTTTTGTCTGCTAAAACTATGTCTGTTCTTGTAAATTTCAGCTACCATGACTAAAATTATAAAGGAGATGTTACCCGCAGATGTTCGTGTTGCTAGAGATGCTCAAGATCTTCTGATCGAGTGCTGCGTAGGTAAGATTAGTCGTTTTGTTTTATCAACACCTTTTTTCTCATGAGGTCCGATCATCGTTTCAAACTGCTATTCCTTCTAACGTTAGTTAATTTGTCTAAACATTGTCGCAGAGTTCATAAATCTTATATCCTCAGAGTCTAATGAAGTCTGTAACAAAGAGGATAAAAGAACAATTGCCCCTGAGCATGTACTCAAAGCACTACAGGTTCGGTTTTATATCCGTAAGAACTATAGATATGTTTTTTCGTAATGGTGGGTTGTTTCATTCGACTTGTACGTGAAACAGGTTCTCGGCTTTGGGGAATACGTTGAAGAAGTCTATGCGGCTTATGAGCAACATAAATATGAAACCATGGTAAACAACCCATTACACCATTTACTTAAATGTCTGGAAACTTAAAAAAAAAATGAACTTGTTTTCCTGCATTTTTCAAATTCTGCAGCAAGATTCACAGAGAAGTGTGAAGATGAACAGCGGAGCGGAGATGACTGAAGAGGAAGCAGCAGCGGAACAACAGAGAATGTTTGCGGAAGCTCGAGCAAGAATGAATGGAGGTGTCTCAGTTCCTCAACCAGAGCAACTAGAAACCCAACAGACAAGTCTACAAAGCTAATCAAGAATACCGCAAGGGGCAAATCCTTTTGACTTTTTCTTTTTCTAGCATCTCTCTGTAAAGTGCCAAATTCGTCGTCTTGGTGTTGATATTCTCTTTACATTTTAACTTAGATTCGTTTTTTTTCTTCTTCTTTTGAATCTACTAAAATCACTTGGTGTGATTCAGATGTAATTAGTAAGCATTGTCATGTTTCTTCGCAACCGTCGTTTTCAGATCCAGATCCAGATCCCTACATATGTTTATGAGTTGATTGATCTAATTTTTAGATGCTATATTCGGTTTCAAATTAATTTCAAGATTGACCACCAAATGAACTAGGATAAAAATGGAGATGCGGGGTATCGATCCCCGTACCTCTCGCATGCTAAGCGAGCGCTCTACCATCTGAGCTACATCCCCATTGAGCATTAAAATATTATTTAAATTATAAGTTAGCATTTGTTTTGTTCCTAAACGGTTTATAAACTTTATAATTCATACTATACAAAACCTTCAAAGGCCATAGGAAAGAGCTAAACAAACTCAGATCATGATTTTGAATGATTCAGTAGGTTGAAAGTTTCATATATTCTTAAAGAAATAATTAGTTTCCTTTTTCCATAATACGATCGTAGTTTTAAGCTGTTTGAAATATTTTTTTTTGGTTTCTAAAAGCTGTTTGAATTTTTATTTTTTTTTGGTTCTAAGAGCTATTTTAAATAATCTTGCGGGACAATCTCCAGCGGTTAAAAAGTACATTTGATATGTTCGTTTGCCTGCCGCATGAGGCTGCGGCAAAATAGTGTTCGTTTACCAGACGCAACTTCCTATGGCTGCGGCTATACATTGTGATCTGCATTCAAAATTTCTAAACGCTGAAAATATTCAGCGTTGCGTTGCGATCAGTAGCAATGACTAACCGCGCAACTGCCAAACGAACAACAACAGCTGCGTCCAGGGGCGAACCTACTTAGAGGGATGGGGTGTCACATGACACCCTATTTTTTTTTAATTAAGTAGTTTTGGTTTAAAAAAAATACATAATTGATGGTAAATATGGTTGTTTTTCCTATATTTGACTCTAGTAACGTTGGTTTAAATCCTTAACTGACACCATATATTTATACATTTTTTAATTGTTTTCTTATAGTATTTATCTATGTTATATTATGCATCCAGGAAGAAATATATCTGGGTCCATAACTGGCTGCGTCCGCCTGCTACCGACAAACGAACAGACCCATTGTCTTTTTACTCTCTTTTATTTTTTATTTTTTTTTGTTCTGCGTCAACAAAGTATTCGAGTGAGGGAGAAATTACATGTGAGACTCTTGAGTTTTCAAACTATCCGATATTTTTTCAAAGCAATCAATTAAACCGTAGAGCTAGAGCCAGAGGAGGAGGAGGAGGAGGAGGAGGAGGAGTAGGACCACTCTCGGAGCGAGTCTAATTTAAAACTGTTGTACGTCTCTAATAAATTGTTTTATTCTTTGCCTAATGGATTTATTTAAAACTCTCATGCCCTCGCCGACATTATACCGATTTAATTTTTTTTTGTCAAACATACAGACTTGGTTTTTGACTTTAAAAGCTGTTATTTTATCCACTAGAAGCAAGCTAGTAGTATTTATTTATTTATATAACTAGTAGATAAATGTTTTTTGACCGAATCAGAATCTCAAAACTTTATCATGAATATTATAATTATTAATTTATTATTCAAATAGTTGGTTACTTGATTTTGAAAATAGAATCAAAGTAAAATCATTTATTTAAGCTACTGATTTTAATGTTTTTAACCAAAAATGGTAATAAAAAAAAAATCAAAATATTTTATGTAGTTTGGATCATAATTTTTTGTTTATAAATATTTGTTTTGGCTGTTTCAGTTCAATTAAGTAAATGTTATTTTTGTTGTTGTTGTAATGTAAAGCGGTTTAATATCCAAAGCACACTCTTAATATCCGAAATTGTTTATTCTTCTATTTTTAAGGTCATTAAATACACAATTTGGTGTAATTCCATTTCCACCGCTGCGACGAGAGATCTCTCGTTCGTTTTTTCCCCGGAAAATCTGGGAAAAAAGAAGAAAAATTCCCATCGGATCCTCTGAGAAAATTCGACTCTCTAGTCCACGAGTTTTTTCTTCACCTATCTTTCGTTAATCGCTCGACGCCTCTTGGTCATTCTCTTCCTGTATTCGCGTTTTCTTCCCCCCTCTTTTTTTTTTTTTTTTTCATCTCTCCCTCACCTAGTTGATGAAGAAATTCTGATCAGATCTAGTTTAGAATAGGTAGGATTCTTCGAGAGATAATGTTTATAGATCGAGAGAGAAGGCTTTCTTGTCGCCATGGGACTCCAGAATACAGCAACGGGAAATTCCGCGATGATAATGGTTACGGATTCTTAGATCGATCGGAGAATTGCCGCGAGAGGAGTCCTTCCAGATCTTCTCCCTCGAAGATCCTTCGGATCCCGTCGCCGACCTCGTCTCCTCCACCTTCCAGTTCTTCCCCGCCATTTCCTGGTCCCAACTCCCCCGACCGTGGCTATATCGAGCACCGCGTCTCCAAGTTCGACACCCTCGCCGGCATTGCCATTAAATACGGCGTTGAGGTACAATTCCGCTGAATATCGTTAAAAATACGGCGTTTGATGTAGCATCATCGCCATTTACAGCTCCAGAATATTTGACTTTGCCGAGCTTGTTGCTTAATACTGACATACAACGTTATTTTAATTACAGATAAAAAGGTTGAAATTGAATTAATTTATTTTTTCTCTTTTTTTTGTGTGGAATTGACGCTTGATGAAGAACAACACATGATGGGAAAGTTATGCTTTTGATGATAGATTGTTCCAAATCTTTGTTCTGATTTCCATTTTTTTTTCTTCAGGTTGCAGATGTCAAAAAGATGAATGGCCTTGTTACTGATCTTCAAATGTTTGCTCTCAAGTCTCTCCAGATCCCGTTACCTGGAAGACATCCTCCTTCCCCATGTTTATCTAATGGCTCCTTAAACCATGGGTACTTATATAATACTTTTTCATTTTATCCCATCTTTACCTTGCTAATTACAGCTCTGAGGTAGCTTTTAAGTTCTAGTCACGGATTCTTATTGCAGAGCAGTTTAATCTGGTTGTGATAATTGAGCCCTGGCTGTGTTGGAGCGCAGCTGCATATTCATTATCAAATAATCCTCTTTTCATGGCTTCTAATACATGGATTCTTGTTTGCAGAGAGGGATGTTCATGCCACGAACTGGAATCACCAAACCATAGCAACAACGACGTGTTTGACTCATTCCAGTCTCTGAGATTGAAGTCTTCGGAAAAGAAAGTGTCTCCAGCCATGTACTCACTGCAAGGTTATTACGGGCTAAAACCAGCAAACAGAACAGTTTCTGAAGGAGGATGCTTCGAGATGGGAAGTTACAAGATAGAAACTTCTCATCATCTCTCCAACAACGGTGATAATCAATATCTCAGACCTTTCCCATCCACAAACACTCCCTTGAATCATCACAGGAAATCAAGAAGCTTGGTCAATGCACTTCTCGAAGAGGTCAACCAATCACCCGATCACAATACCCCTCAAGAGCAGAATTCCGATAAGTTTATAAGAAGACGCCAGAAATCTGAAGCCGATTTTTCATCCAGGACTCCAGAACTTCTGTTGAAAGAAGAGAACAGTAGCAGCAATGGCGGGTTTTTATCAATAGCCGGAAAAGGCTTAGCTTTGAGATCGAAAGCCTCAAGCAGAACTAATCTATCAGCAGAATCTGAGACCGGTAATTTCAATCCGGTACCAATCAACTTGATGGATGCTCCAGTGTCAGACAGCTTCTGCAGTGTAAGAAAATCGTCGAGTGCATCGAGTCTACAAGATCCGGACGGAAACAGCAGCAGTAACGGTTCATTGTCTCTATGGCCAACATCTAAATGGAGCTTAAAACCTGATTTGCTTACACCTGCGGCTATTACAAGCTCTATATTTGATGGATTACCAAAGCCTTTAACAGGTCGGAGAAACAAAACGGCTATGGACTAAAAAAAGGTCAGTTTCTCGTTATTTAACTGTCCCATTCTTTTTGAAACTATACAAATCAAAAGCAGAAGAAGCTATTTAGGCTTAATGCGGAGTAAATAGAAGTAAAGAGATTAGAGAAAATTTGAAGGAAGAAAGAAAAACTTCCAAATTAAAAATTATGAAGAAGGAAGAACGCTTGTGATAGTGATGTAATGATGCTTTTTTTTTGATCGGCGAAATCCGTAGCGTAGTCATTTTTTGTTTTATAAATATAATGAACATTGCCACACATTACTAAAATGTATTTCGTGCATTTTTTTTAATAATGTTTTTGTCTAAAATAAAAGGCTCTTGGTTTCAACACCAACGCACTGTGTGAACGTGTTAGCTCCACCGTAATGAGAATTCCGGAATCAAGCGCGTCTATATAACGTAATTTTTTAAAAGTAATATACTTTATCAAAAACAAAATATAAAGCATAAATAATCCACCGTTTTAAAAAAAAAATCAGAATAGTGTGATTAAATAGAATGAAACATCAAACCACATTCGATTCTTCGATCCAAAAGACATGGTACAAAAATCCATATCCATACCGACCGGTCACTGTCGCCGTCGTCAACACTGCTGCACCATCACCGATTCACTGTTTTCATCATCGTTATCCCTATCACCACCTCTACTTCCGCCGCTGTCACCACTGCTTCTGCCACCACCATGAGACAACAGTACCGGTGGTGGCGGCAGAAGTGGTTTTGGCTGTGGATGTAATAATTTTTAATGGCACAACTGGTAACATATATGTCGTATTTATTCTTGAGGTCGATGGTTCGAAAACCTTTCCTCACAATTAGACAATTAGAAGAATAGTTGTTTTACATTCTTCCTTAAAGGCTTAAAAAATGGAACGACATACCTTTCTTTTCGGCAACATGAAACAATTACATTCATATGATATAGTAGTTAACATTTATGCTTTTATATTTTTGGGTCAATAATTAACATTTATTATGTTTATAATCTACTTTTAACTCTTGTAGAAAACACTAGTTATTGAAACCAGTTTTCTGATCAAAGTTCCATATTCGATAATAAACCTCTATGACACTGGGATGAGCTAACATATTTTATATTCTAGAGTATTATGATGGGTAGATCGTTTTCAACCGGTTTTTGGCTCTTCGTTGCTATCAATTAGGTGGAAGAGTATAGCCAACACTAATTCTATTTTACGAAGTACGGACATACATTTTTACAATACTTTGCCAAATATGTTTCACTGAGCAGATGATCTATAAATTTCTGTTAGATTCCAATCTTCCAATTTAATTAGGCTCATGTTTCATTTTCTCCTCAATGTTTCTTATTTAAAATAATGTTAACCCCAAAAAATGTATGTACTACTAAATGGTGAATCTTGGACACACTACACTATGCCCTTTCAAATGGAGGATGAGAAGAAGAAGAAAAAGAAAAATCTAACCTGCAGACTTCAGAGAACCAATCATAAACGCTTCTTGAGTTAGTTCCCAATGACTTTGGAACTCTCCGGTGGCACAAAAATCTCAAACCCTGAAACGACCACGCAACACACTTGAGATTGTCAGTAATCAATTCAAGCCTAAGGAAACATGAATCTCTGTTGCATATATGTTCCCAGACACATATATGTGTAAATGAACCACAAAAAGACCCGAGCCCAGCCTGGGACGGTTTTAAAATTTCAAAAGAAACAAAAAAAACAGGGCTGAACGCTTTAGCCCACAGCAACATCTCTATTCTCAGATGAGCCCGGTTCTCAAATTCAAACTGTCATTCGAAATAAACAGTCAAAGACTAGTCTTTACCTCGAGATTCCAACCAGAACGCTCATCTCCACCACTCCGGGTTCAAAAGTGTAAATCTAGCAAAAGACAATGCAGCTGAGTGTTTATGTACTCGAAATTGAAGTCAACATAAAAATCAGAAAGCCAGATATACATATAGTCTAAAGAGATCTGTAGACAGCATAGAGACCATGCAGATCAAGGAACTAAATCATTCATAGAGAAAATCCTAGTCATTATCAGAAATCCACACAAACGCACAATGCTCGTTAAGTTGGTTTATTCTAATGCAAGTAATGAGTACATGTATTCGCTCAGGTAAGTCAAATCCTAACCAATCTGCCATCACAACCGAATTTGTTTCTTCTGCTCTTTTCAATCCGTACTTGCACAAAAGTGAAAACAGCAGGTTCTTCTCAAACAATACTTCATCAAGTACTCACTGTTGTTATAGAACAAAAAAGTTCACTATGTGTCACCAGCACAAACATGACTTGAAAGGATATGAATTTATGGGAGCTGGAAACGTTATAAATTGAACTACCAGCCATAAACAAGTTTTGTTGAGAAGATATATTTCTCAAGACACAACGAGGAACCAATACCTCAAGTCCTCAACATACTTCAGATAAGCAGTGCGCAAGATTCAATATGGATTTTCTTGTAAAACCGGCTGAATGGAGTCGCGATTGTTTAGAATGCATGCTTCATGTTCCTGCTAAGGCTTCCAGGCACGACAACCTAGGTTATGTAGAGAAGAGACATCTGTCAAAAGCAACAAAAAAAGGAACTTAAGTTAATTAGAAGAAAAGCATCATCGCCTCACTATTTCGTTGGAGAAAACAGTTATACAGAGGTTTAACAATACGAGTTCTCATACAGTAATCTCGTCTAGGGGAACTGAAGAGACTTCAACAAATAAATCCAAAGTGACTTTTACCCACAAACAACAAGAAACACTAAACAAGCAGGTCTCCATTTCGGGAACCAGTATTAAGAGTTTAATACTTTGGAACTTTCTCATTGCCTCACTACTGAAACTACCTTGGAACTTAGTTACTTCTCTGTGCAGACACTACATTTATCTGGTGTGCATTTTTAAGGTCATTTCTCAGATACCAGTAAAGACAGTTTTAAGTTAAATAGTTCTTATCAGACAGGATTTCACCCAATATATTAAGACTTAAATGCTTGAAATTCGTTTAACTAGAAAAAGCAGTGTATAGTTATTGGCAGAGTTACAGGATCTCAGGAACGGAAGTACTAACCAAATTAGAAACAAGGGCATATACTGTGAAGAACATGATCCGGTGATACATTTGTCAGGAAAAATTACAATATACAGAAGTATCCTGACAATAGTCTGCAGAGTTTTGATGCCCCTGGAAGTGAATATACCGCCAAAAAAAGTCCTTCATGTAAGGGAAGGCAGTCTATCTCGAACTGTCTGATAACAATCCAGAAATAAGAAAATTAGAGACAAAGAAGGTGAAACATGTTAATGAGATACTAGCAGCTTGCTAGTCGAAGTGTAAAAGAACAATTGAAAGGTAGACTACCTTAACTTCAAGATGGCCTCCAACGAGCCGCAGAAGGCATGTCTGGCCGAGATGGTAACATCTGCGTAGCAGTATGACCTTGAATGGCAGATTAAGATGTTAAACATTGCAGGAAAACGCAAAGGATCCCACAATTTCATCTCTGAGTGGCTACATTCAGATGAATGGATTTAGATCATCTCACCTGAAATTGTAGGGCCAGCTTGCAAGTTATTAGCAGCAAGTTGATAGCTAGGTGGTCTTTCTGGAGGTGGCTGAAAGAAACCTGTCGTTGCAAATAAGATTACAAATATCAGCGAAAAAGGGAGAATCATAACCAGCTGATGCAGCACAATGCCTACAGGCAGATATTTATATGAACAAACTGACATACAAAGGTTTGAGATGTTCCTCGCATATACATACCATCTGTAACTGTAAGAGGGCCTTGAAGTGGGTTTCTTCCACTTATCCAAGCTCCATGTTGAGTATCTGCACTACGTCCATTTAAAGGCATCTGCCATGGATCCTCATTCATATGCCGCCGTCCATCAACTGGCTGAGAAGGAAAAGGGTAAGGATGTGGAAAGGAGGACCGTTGGGGTTGTGAATGAACAATCCGGCTTGGAAGCGAAAAATGGCTGGATGGTGCTGGGGCGTGATTCCTAAGCATTGGACTCTGTAGAAAAGAG
Organism: Eutrema japonicum; assembly: GCA_030161315.1. Classification (NCBI taxonomy): domain Eukaryota; kingdom Viridiplantae; phylum Streptophyta; class Magnoliopsida; order Brassicales; family Brassicaceae; genus Eutrema; species Eutrema japonicum. The sequence continues at coordinate 53,545,670 of BSQW01000005.1, read as the reverse complement.
GTATTGCTCGGCCGAAGCCGTTGGTTCTGTAAAGAAGCTTCATGTTTAAATAACATGTCGCTATCAGCATGCCTTCCATGTGCAGCGTTTACAAGCACTTGGACAATTTGGTTACTCTGCATATAAATCAAAAGTACGGGCCAATGTAGCTTGAGAAATTACAAGATGACTAAATCAGAAACGAGAGAAACCAGAGGGCTTACAGTGGCAATGCCAGACCGCTGCATAGATATCTGGTATTCATGTTGCAATGATGGATATGCTGGGGGAACGAATCCTGGTTGAAGTGGTACTGAAGGATGGCTAGGCTTGGACGGTTGACTTATTGATGATTGGGGTAGAGCTATAGATTGAGGAAGTGTAGGGGGGAGTGGAGGTGGCAATGGAGCTGGTGGTGGAGGTGAACATTGCTCAGAGAGAGGTGGTGGTGGTGGCAGTTGCGGTGGAAATGATGGGGGTGGAGGCGGGGATGGCGGTGGAGGAGAAGGAGGTAGAGGTGGGGGAGATGGAGGCGATTCATGAGGTAGCGGAGGAGAACCCTCTGGAAAATGGGGCAGCTCAGTTGCAGTAGTTGCAGCCGGTGAATCCTCCTTTGCTTCAATCCCACAGACATAAGAAGGTTCTTCATCTCCCGGCTGATAAGACACATCTTCCATTTCAAGCACACCATTGACAGACTCTAAAACACAGTGAGGTTTATCACTCGAACTATCATGTGCCTCTAACTTGCATAAAGCATGGACTGGTTCTTCAATATGTGTGTTTTTAACTTCCGTTGATGTAGTTAGAAGATCCTCGTCTTCTTCATCATCTCCAAGAGAAGATAAAAACCCAGGCAGCTGAAAACTCGCATTGCTGAAAAACTCGTTAACATATAATCATTCAGAACCGCACTAAAATTTTCTTTAACAACCATTCAGTAATATAAATTTCCAACTATGCTTCTACATGCCCATCAACAAAATATATCAAATCTGAAAAATTGAACTATAGATCAATATAAGTGTAATGCATACCTCCCATACTCATCCACAAGCATCCCTTCCATTTCCCTTATAGGATCATCTACAGCACGCTCAGATCTAGAAGGACGTCGTAAGGTAAACCCAACAGTTGCATCACCACCAGAGGCACTAATATCACTAATATAACGACGCAGAAGAGACTCTGGGAAAATTTTCCTCTCAAGCCACAACCTCAACACCTAGCAGGAGCAAGAGATTACTGACTTTGAACAACAAAAACATGAGTGTCCTCAAAAGAAACAAAAAGCAAAAGAACCTTGCGACATTTATGACGATTTTCACGAGCACCAGTCCCTGGAGGAGCAGCAGCACCTAGAAGGCGTGGCAAGGCTGCCTGCACAGTAGGAATATACAAAGCGCCAGCTATACCTAAAGAAGATTTCACATTAATATTATTAGTTATACATAAGACAAACAAAGATATTCTCGTTGACTGCAGACAGAAATATAGCAATAGTATACAATTACCGTGAACACCTCAGAAAATTGACCATTCAGGAGGAAGCCTTACCTTTTTGGCTATGGGAACATTGGGTGATCGAATCAACGAGAAAGAACAAGTCCACTTTACGGTGGAAATGAGGCTCAATTTCCAACTTTCGTATGAGAAGTTCCACAACCTACAAAATACAACAAAAATTTCCCCATCACAAGCTTCCCTGACAATTTCACAAATCAAACGCTGTATATAGTTTTGTCAAACACATGACCAAGTTACACAAACAAGAAATTTGAGCCAGCAAAGGTACATTTCTAAATCAATTCTTCATTTTCAGTCGATTCTTCAGTTTATCATAGAAAATCCTTGCTGACAGCCTTAAGAAAAGACAACAAAAAAAAAAGTCGCCAAACCTGGGGTATCATAATTAACTCACCTCACTGGCAATCCCATATTTGGCACAATCAATTGCCTGGCGTGTTGCACGTCCAATACTTTCCTTCGTTCTGGATAAGGTCTCTATCATTCCCTCAAAAGCATCTCGAGAAATCGCAGCCTCAGTGCCAGCATCCCCAACTGACATATTCCCTGAGCTAACTCTTCTCTCTTCATTCTCTTCAGTCTCAGCTAAATTACTTGATGGGGACTGGTGGCCATGATTTGACAGGGTCGGATCTTCTTGATGTCCCTGAGCAACAATCAGCATGGCATCGCCGGCAGGAGATGAAACATTCTGAACCATCAAAGGGCAATGACTTCTCATCTGAGTTTCACCGATGCTTAAGCTTTTATGGTCTAGATTCCCAAACGGTGAAGTGTGTGAGTGTGCTTGTTTTCTTTTTGCTTGGGCAGCCGCAATCAGGTCCTTCATAGATGAAGAAGAATCTGGCATCCCAGAGCTGATCAATGGGGCACTTCCATTTCCTTGATTGACATCAATCCTATAATAAGGAAAAACACAAAGGCTATAACCTCCAAGCGAAATAAGAACATATCAATGACATAGGAATATACAAAAACATACATCCCAGTGGACGAGTTCACAGAAGTGTCTCTTGACACTCCAGCATCGTTCAAACGAGTTGAAACTTTCGGAGTGTCTGTTGGTTTTTCCCCTAAAGCTGGTTTGCTTCTCTGTTTTGCTGTCTGAGATTGAGAAGAGCTTACTCTATCAGAACCAGCCAATGCATCCTTAGAAGAATCACCTTGACTTTTGTTTGACATCCCCGCTCCAGAGACTTTTCCAATTTTATTTTGTCCTGCCACCTGGTCCTTAGTTGAAACCAACTGAGGGGACTTCTTAGGAGATCTCAAGAACTGCTTGACATTCTTTGTGTGCAACTTGATGACTGGTTTTCCCATAGACGAGCTGTTCGAAAGGCCCTCAACGTTATCTGGCATCCCCGCAACAGAGACTTTTGAAGTTTTATTTTGTCCTTTAACCTGTTTCTTAAATGAAACCAGCTGAGGGGACTTCTTAGGCGATCTCAAGATCGGCTTGACATTCTTCGGGAGCAATTCGGTCACTGGTTTTCCCATAGGCGAGCTATACGAAAGACCATGCATGCTATCAGGTAATGCAAGTGAAGCATCCTTGTTATGTTTACACAGAGGTACTTTCCCTGTTTCAGCGCTTTCTGCAGATCCAGCTAATAGCTTCGCTCTAATAGAAGTATCATGGGACGCATTAGCACTTTTAGGACCATCAGTAGAAGCTGAAGTAGCTTTGGGAACATTGGTATGTCCTCCATGCACTGGAGTCTTTGGGTCTTCGTCATCATCTTCATCATATATATAAACCGCCCTCCGTCTCTTAGGCAGCTGAGCAGCTGGAACCTTCACATCACCAGCAGAAGATGAACTAACCTTCCGTTCTGGATGATTTGTCCCCTCTTTATCACGAGACCCAGAAAAAGAGGAAACACTTGTCTGCTCCACTGTCTGTTTGCGGCGCTCTGTGTAAGCGACCACTTCCTTATCAAATTGAATTTCTCCTCTCCGGGCACTTACCCCTAACACAAGCTCACGCTTTAGAATTGATACAACGCCAGTAGTAACAGATCCTTCAGCTTTGCCTTCACCAACAGGAAGAAGACGTTTGGTCTTACATTGTTTTTGATCCTTAGCATCTTCAGACCGTTGCCTCTTAGCAGCATGTTTACTTTCATCTGCTCCTGATGCAGACTTTCCGAGTTCACTTTCAAACCTCCTTTTCTTCCCCAAAATCCCAGGTTTAGAGTCAAGCGCATACTCATTCTTATCACTACAGACTCGGGCGCTAGGTTTCTCTTTCAGCAACTTTTTTGATTTTTTAGAACTAGCGATGTTAAGATCTGAAACCACCTTATTGTCACAAGATTCTTTTTTACTGCCCTTTGATTTCTGGTTAGGACCAATGAAATTATTATCTGTAGCAGCTCGACTATCAGGCACACGTTTGGCTCTATGAACCTCATCTTTACATCTTTTATCCGAGTCACCCGTTAACTTCTTTATTATTCGCTGACCGTTGACCGAATTCTTTCCAGCACCATCACGATGCTCAGTGCAAGTGACACCATCAAGATTTTCATCAGAATCTGCTACCTTTAAAATAGGGTCAGGTTTCGGTGGCTCACCACCCGGGGATGTGCTTCTGTTATTTGATTTCAGAAATGGAGATGAATATTCCTCTCCTATGTCAGGCTTTGTCTCTGCACCATTATCATCAACTAATTTATGGAGACAAGGATCCGCCCTAGAGTCAAACTTATCAGAATTTCCATCATTACCAGATTCTCTATGATCTGTTCCATCCAATGTCTTAGTCTTGGTCAAACTTGGCTCAACAGCAATCAAAAGATCCTCATTGCCCAAAATATCTGACTTGTGATTCTTTGACTCTTCAAATGCAGCGGAGATTTCCTCCACAGCTTGTGCAAAGTACTTGACTGTTTTACCTTGACATCTTTCTAATAGTTTTTTCTTTGCCTCACTTGTGAAGGGTTGAATATCAGGTGGCGTAACAAAGGCTCTGCATTAAAGGAAGATAACTTGGTAAACGACTAATATTTAGAAAACAAAATCACACTCCAATAACAAGGGAAGACAAAGAAGTGCTGTTGCCATCAGGGAGGGAACTACCTAATCACAGGAACATAATGAATTGACTAGACGAAGATGCATATAGCTTTCTAAGTCATGATAAGATACATCTCAAGCCATTAACGATCAGTAAACACAGAAGAGGCCTACTTACATTTCCCGTGTTCCGAAAAACTGAACAAAGTATTTCTTCGGGTCTGGAGCATGTTGCCAATCTTCGGGCCGGCCGATCTGAAACTCAAATCATGCTAAGTCAAAATGAACAATCCCACGCAGCTCAATCGGATATAACAGCAATTCAAACACTCTGAACATAAAAGATACTACATAGCAATACGCTAGAGGACTATACAGATGGCTTCAAACTTCACTAAACTTCAGCACAAAAAAAAGAGGCTGCTTTGGCATACTATAAACAAAAATAGTAGGAACAAAACTAACACAAAGCGAGCAGCAGACTTAACCCCTAAAAAAAAAATAGTAGGAACTATAGGGCTTATAGAATAGATAAAGCGAGCAGCAGAAAACTACCAAACAACAGTATGCGCAGACAAAAAAAAAAGCATGATCATGAATCAAAACGTAATGAAGCCGAGAGAGAGCAGAAGACGCACCATAGCAGGCCAAGCAGGGAAGCCTTTGACTTTAGCAAGAACCAGATCACCCAGTCTCAATTCTCCTTCCGCCAAGGTTTTGTTCGCTCCTCTTTTACGCCCAGGAGCCATTGGCGAGACTGGCTAAAAAACCCTAATTTTGAGTTCAGATAGATACACCGAACGGAATTGCCAATTCCAATCGAACACGGAGAATCAATATGAAACTCCGACTCTTCACCGGAGGTTTTTTCCGCCGAAAAGAAACCCGCAGAGAGATGGAGACAGCTAGGGCTTCAACGTAACGAGCAATGGCGAGGAAACAAGCGAGAGTGAGAAGTTGAATCGGTGGAGGAAGAGAGACGATGGGATTTAGGGCACGAACGTGAAACTTTTCATCGGAGTTTTTTTGTTGAGATCAACAGAGAAACTGGTTTACTCACGTCGCCGCTTTTTCCTCTCCCTCCCCTTACAAATATCAAACTCTCAAGGTTATCACTATTTTTTTCCATTTTTATTTATTAATTTATAAAAAAATAAATATTATAACTCCTAAAATATTGTTTTACTAACTTGTTTCTGCCTAATATTTGCCCTTTTTTCACAATCTCAAAACATCAGAGTAAAATCATTTTCTGAGTAGGGGAAAAGAGAACCCAAAGTCATTCTTTATCCACTTAATAAGCATTTAGCTAAACCCAAAAAGAGAGGGAAAAACTTATTACTATGATTACCAGTTTTATATCTAACTCCAACTTTTAATCTTTGCTTTCATTTCCAATAGCATCTTTCACCAACTCCATGGGTCTTTCATCGATTATTCCAAAGGCCTTTGCCTCTTCAGGAGTCATGAAATGATCCCTATCCATGTTCTTCTGAATCACATCGATGGATTGCCCCGTGTGTTTTACATACAGCTCATTTAAAGCCTCCCAAACACGAACAATCTGCTTTGTATGAATTGTCATATCCTTAGCTTGTCCACTATATCCACCTGAAGGCTGATGAATCATGACCGTTTCATTTGGGAGCGACCGTCTTTGTCCTTTGGCACCTGCTGCCAAGCGAAGAGAAGCCATGGACGCAGCTTGCCCTAAGCAAATCGTGCTTATTGGCGATCGAATGTATTGCATAGTATCATAGATTGCCACACCTGCAAATCGCAGATACAACGAGAACGGATCAACATCTAATTTCTATGAGGAACATAGCAACAGTCTATCAACACTAAGAGGATTAATTGGAAAAACCTTTAACATAGACCCAACATTACAGAAAATTCGTTTTCCATGAATCCACTGAGTTTTACTAAGCACTATTCGCATCATCTTCTACAAAAGGCCTTTGAAATGCGAGTAAATTCCAATTCCCAATCTAATCAAGCTGAAGAACATAGCAATCAAATCCATGGAAATTGGGAACATTCCAGAGAGATCATAAGTTCATAACCAGAAATGGAAAATGGTTTTAAGATAGAAAGGGAGACAAAGCCTACCGGCAGTGACATGTCCGCCTGGTGAATTAAGGTACATATGAATCGGCTTTGAAGGATTCTCGGACTCAAGGTAGAGAAGCTGAGCCACGACTACGTGGGACGTATCGTCATTTATGGGACCATTGATACAGATTATACGCTCCTTGAGCAATCGAGAGAAGATATCGTAGGCTCTCTCGCCTCGCGATGAATGCTCGATAACCATCGGTATTACACTGTAGCGTCTTCTCGCTATGGCGGTGGTTACCGCCATTGACGATGTGGTCCATAGCCTCTTCGCGCCGGAAATCAGACCCCTCATGATCCAAATTTCTAGGGTTCCGCTTCTCAGAAAGAGGGGAAGAAGCAAGAGACGGCGAGTAGCGAATGCATTTTTTCTTTCTTTTTAGCCCCCTTTTTTTTCCTCCGTTATCACTTTTTTTACCAAAAGTTATTGAGTTTGGAGTTGTTCAAAAAAAAAAAAAAAGTTATTGAGTTTGTTTGGAATTTACCAAATCAAAAATATTTGTTAGATTCGAATTGTAACACAAAGCGATGAACATAAAGACAAAAAAATGGTAAATAGTACTAGAATAAATTTAAAATGTAAGAAGTAGCAGTAAGTAAGAGATAGCAGTAATAAAAAAAATTTAAAATTTTTAAAACGCAATCTTTTTCGTTTTTGTGATTAGTAATTTTTAGAATAGTAAACTTTATATCGTTATGATACAGATTATAGGAATCACAACCATTATCCAGTTTTTACCAAAAATTATTGCATTTGTTTTGAATTTACCAAATCAGATATATACAAAATTGTCGCTAGACGGCAAAAATTGTCATCTGAAACTTGTGTCCCATGATGTATTACAGTATTATATCATAAAACTTCACATCTAATGTCCAAAGAATAACGGGAAAACGTGTGCACCGAAGAACAAATATAAAACCAAACAACGTGATTTGTGCACTAAATGATATAGAATTATAGACCTTAAGAGATCAAAAACTTTAAGATCAAACTCAATCTTTATTGCTTTAGAAAAGAGACTCCTCAATAAAAACTAAAGCTCAATGACTTTTAATCTCTCAAACTCATTAAGTTATGGCACATCCCACCATCTCCTTGTATAATAACCATAAAACCATAAATCCTAATTCTACTAGAACTCCTAAAATTGAAAACCTATTCCTAAGGCACATAGGAATGGTCCTAATCCTAAGTCTCCTAGGATTAGGTAGGATTACTTTTCTCAAGTTATTTCAAGCTTAATCCAACATTTAATCCAACATTATCCCCCTTAAGCTTGAAAACACATTTTGAAACGTTTTGAACTCCGATGAGACTCCTCATCTCGCAGAACTTAATTCTTCCAAGAGGTTTTGTCAAGATGTCCGCCTTTTGCTCAGTCCCGGGCACATGTTCAACCTCAATTTTTTCATTCTCCACACACTCTCTTATGAAGTGAAAATGCGTATGTATGTGTTTACTACGGCCGTGAAACACCGGATTTCTTGTGAGAGCAATTGCCGATTTATTATCTATCCGAAGGACAGTTTTCTCACAAGGTGATCCCATCACCTCACCAAGCAATTCTTGTAACCAAATCGCTTGCTTATCAGCCTCTGTAGCCGCCATAAACTCAGCTTCGCATGAAGACAACGCCACCGTCTCTTGCTTTTGTGAACTCCACGTGATTGGACTTTCTCCGAGATAGAACACATGTCCGGTCGTACTCTTTCCGTCATCTGGATCAATGTTATGGCTACTGTCGCTGTAACCCACCAAGTCACATAATGAACCAAAACGATCTTGAATTTTCGTTACATGATGAGCATATACCAGTCCTAAAGAGATTGATCCCTGTAAATACCTTAGTACTTGTTTCATGGCTGCTCCGTGACATTCTTTAGGACTCTGCATATACCTACGCAAGACACCCACGGCATAGGATAAATCCGGCCTTGTGTGCAACAAATAACGAAGACAACCAATTAACTTCCGATATCTTGTTGCATCAATTTCTACATCCTTTTCCGCCTTGGTTTGTTTCATGCCGGAGTCCATCGGCGTTTGAGTAGCATTACAATTTTTCATCTCAGCTTCTTCAAGGATTTTCATCGCATATCTTTCTTGTTTGAGTATAATCCCTTCACCACTTTGAGTTACTTCGATGCCAATGTAATACGTTAATACTCCAAGATCGCTCATCTCAAATTTTGACGACATGTCTTCTTTAAACTTCAGTATCTCCTTAATACAAGATCTTGTGACAAGTAAATCATCCACATAAACGGCCACGAGAAGGATAAATTCTTTTCCTTGCTTACGGTACAAGGAGGGTTCCTTGGTGCATTTTCTGAAATTTAATTCCTTGAGTATTGTGTTCAACTTGTTGTTCCAAGCCCTTGGTGCTTGTTTTAGCCCATAGAGTGCCTTATTTAGCTTGTAAAATTTGTTCTCACTTCCTTTGGATATAAATCATTCTGGTTGGCTTACGTATACTATCTCTTTCAACTCTCTACGAAGAAACGCTGTCTTTACGTCGAGGTGATGTACTTCCCAACTATAGGATGCTGCCAATGCGAGAATAAATCGTATAGTCTCTATACGTGCTACCGGAGCGAACACTTCGTCGAAATCAATACCGTGCCTTTGGACATAACCTTTCGCAACTAGTCTCGCCTTGTATTTATTAATGCTACCATCAGAATTTCTCTTGACCTTAAACACCAATTTTAGACCAATCGGTTTTACACCTACATGTAGATTGACCAAATCCCACGTCTTGTTCTTTGTTATTGAAGTGATTTCCTCTTCACATGCTTTGACCCATTCCGTAGATTCTTTAGCCTCTTCATAGTTCCAAGGTTCTTCGTTAATCATCAGTAGAAGACGCTCACTTTCGATTTCTGGCAATAGGAAGACGGTGGTTTGCTTTGCCTTGTGGTTCTTCGCGGCTGAGCCGCATGACTTATTTCGATCTCTGCTTCCCCACCAGCTCCATTATCGATCTCTGCTTCTCTGTTGGTGTGATTTTCTTCGCCATCGGAGTGATTTTCTTCACCGTTTCCATTATTTTCTCTGTTATTATCAACTTCCCCTATGTCTGCGTTTTCCATTGTGTCTTGATGTGAAATCTCACGATTTTCATGAACTCCAATTGTAATTGTGAAGTTACCAGGTATATTACTCACTGGATTTTCCCCGGAAGTCCAATTCCATTCTCGAGATTCATCAAACTTCACGTCTCGGCTTACCACAATTTTCTGATTTATCGGATCATATAAGCGATATGCTTTTGATCCTGGTTCAGTTCCTAGATGAACTAACATTCTCGATCGATCATCAAGCTTTTTAAGGTGTGGTGTTTCGATCCTTGCAAAAGAAACACATCCGAAGACTCGTATATGCTCGATATTGGGTTTTTTGTGTCGCAAGGCTTCGTATGGAGTATGTTCCTTGAGTGATCTTGTCGCCACCCTATTTTTCAAATATGTCGCATGTCTTATTGCCTCTCCTCAGAGAAAATTCGAAAGTTTCATGTGTTTTAACATACTTCGGGTCATCTCCAACAAGGTCCTATTTCGCCTTTCGACTACTCCATTCTACTGAGGCGTGTATGGAGCCGTTAGATGTCGTTTAATCCCGGAGTCGTCGCAAAACGAGTTGAATTCTTGAGAAACAAACTCACATCCCCTGTCTGTTCTAAAGGTTTTGATTATTTCTCCAGTTTCTAGCTCAATTAAGGATTTGAACCTTTTAAACTTTGAGAATGCCTCACTTTTCTCTTTCAAGAGTAACGTCCACATATATCTTGAGTAGTCGTCGATTAGAACGAAAATATACTTGTTCTTTGCCGCTGTGCTCGGTGTTATGGGACCGCAAAGATCACCATGCACAATCTCCAAAGTAGTTGTTGCTCGGTACTTGGTGGATTGTGGAAAAATCTGTCTTGTTTGTTTTCCGAGCAAACATGAACCACACAGCTTCTTTTCAATGGTTATGTTCGGAACACCAACAACCAATTCTCTTTGAAACATTGATCTCATATTCTTTTTTTTGATAAAATTTGAATATATTACCATAGAGGAACATAGTATAATTACAGAGCTTTAAAATCAAGCAGCTTCAGGGACCAAAAAAATATAAAAAGCCAGAGAAAGCTATTACAAGAGAAAGAATTTGCTAGCAATAGAGACTAAGCATGGGTGAACCATTGATATAACAAACCTTGGCATCGTCTTTTTGAGAGTCTAGCAAGGAGGGCATCACGAGTGGTGCGGTCTATCTGGTTGAAGACAACTTCCACTATGATGGAAGTGTTGTTGTGAATCCTACTGTTTCTTTCTTTCTAAAGAAGATACACCGTTGCTTGGGAAACTAAGCATTTCAGAGTTCTAGAGGCAAGCTGAGAGTGAGACCTCATCCAGGTGATAAGCACTTGCCAATTCCCAAGTATCAAATTTGCTGAGCTGAGTCGAGACAAAACCATTCTCCAAACCTGATTTGAAAAATCACAGTGCAGGAATAAGTGATCTCTAGTTTCTGGATGAGAGTTACAGAGGCAGCAAGTAATTGGAGTGTTTATTCCCCAGTTCATCATTCTCGATCTCGTTGGTAATCTATCCAAGTTTGCTGTCCAAAAATGGAAGGCATGCTTTGGAACAAAATGCTTGAACCAGACAGATTTGAACCACGACACGTGCTGAGAAGAAGGCCTGAGAATTTCCCAAGTCCTCTTAGTGGAAAATTTGTTGTCTCTCATACCTTCCGCACCCCAAGTGAAAGAATCAGGTTCTCTTCCCGAGGAAGGAGGCGCTGTTGCGAGGAGCGAGACTCGAAGAGCTTTAATCTCAGCACTTCTAGATCGGATTGATGGAGGTCTCCAACCTGTCAAATCACTCGCAGCCTGGGACACTGTTGATTCAATAGGAATCCCAATTCTGCGAGGTCCTTCAGAGCCAATAAACTCAATTAGAGGACCGTGAGGGAGCCAACTATCAAACCAGAAACTAGCCAAAGAACCTGTCCCAATGACGCAGCCAATGAATTGCTTTGCCGAAGGTCTCAGGGATAGCATAGACTTCCATATCCAAGAGTGGGATCTTTTTTCTTTGATTAACCAGAAATTCGAGCGTTTCAGCCTGTGTTCTCTATTCCAAGCAACCCAAAGAGAGCCACTGTTGCAAAAAAGCAGCCAAACCAATCTCAGATTCAGAGCTTTGTTCCAAACCATAAAATTCCTCAACCCCAACCCTCCCTCATCCTTAGGAAGACAAACAGAACTCCAAGAAACTTTAGAATAAGGTCTCTTTGAAATGTCCCCATTCCAAAGAAAGCTTTTACACAACTTCTCAATTGCTTTTAGGCATCCTTTTGGCAGAACAAAGGCTGATAGCCAGAAGTTTACCAGACTATAAATGACTGAAGAAATAAGTTCTTTCCTCCCTGCATACGACAAACACTTTGTAGTCCAACTCGTGAATTTATCACGGATCTTGTCTAGAAGAAGAGAGTACTCAGAGTTGCGTAACTTTCTGCTCTGGAGAGGTAACCCCAGGTATCTGATGGGAAATGAGCCATAGTGGAAGCCTGAACTGTTCAGTACTGAGGCTTCCTCCAGGGTCATCCCCGCATGGAATAGGGCTGTTTTTTGTTTATTAAGGCCCAAACCAGATAGATGCTCGAAACTGTCCAATGCAGCTGAGATTCCCTGCAGAGATGTCACCGAACCATCAAAGAAAATCATCAAGTCATCTGCGAATGATAGATGAGTTATTTTTGGGTTTCTAGCAAGCGGATGATAGCCTATCGATCCATCTTCAAATTTAGAGGTTAAGAGGCAAGCAAGAGTTTCCATAGCCATAACAAAAAGAGAAGGAGACAGAGGATCTCCTTGTCTCAATCCTCTCTTTCCTTTGAAATAGCCACAAAGCTCCCCATTTACATTTATAGAAAATGAGGTAGTGGAGATGCACTGCTTTATCCAGTTTGTAAACACCTCCGGGAAATCCGCTGCTTCAAAGATCTGAAGAATAAAATCCCAGCTTACCGAGTCAAAAGCTTTACGAATATCTACCTTTAAGAGACCTCTTGGAGTAACATTTTTTCTGTTGAATTCATGCACCAGTTCAGTCGCCAGCAAGACCCACCAATAATCTATCTTTAACAAAAGCAGATTGAGACAGAGAGATCATACTTGGAAGAAGAAGTTGCAGTCTCCGAGCTAAAATCTTTGAGATGATTTTATAAACCACGTTACAGCAGGAGATAGGTCTAAAATCACCCAGTTGCTCAGCACCTTGAACCTTTGGAGCTAAAGTGATGGCCGTTGAGTTCCATTGCTTGAGAATTTGTCCCGAGACAAAAAACTCTTGGACAGCATTTATAACATCAGCCCCAATTATGTCCCAGCTCTTCCTAAAGAACTCTCCAGTATAACCATCAGGCCCCAGAGATTTATTTCTCGGAAGATTAAAAGCTTCTGATTTGACATCCTCAGCTGAAACAGTTGCTACCAGCATCACCTTTGCTGCTTCTGAACATCGAAAAGGGGTTAAAAAGCTGGTAGTATCCTTATCCTCACTAGACAACACCAATGACTCTCCATCCAGAAGCTCTTCAAAGAAATCTACACAATGAGATTGGATATCCTCAGATTTTTCCAGCCTCTGCCCCATTAGATCAATCAAGTAGTGGACTTGATTTGCGGATCTCCTAGCAGCAACCATTCTATGGAAAAATACAGAGTTACCATCTCCAAATTTCATCCATTTGACTCTAGATCTCTGATGAATGAACTTTTTCTCAGCCAGGGCAAGGGTCATCCATTTCTTATGAGCTGCCTTCTCCAAACCAGCCTGAAAGGGAGAGGGATTAGAGAGGAGGTTACTTTGCTGGGCCAACAAGAGCTCGTGAGCATATTTCACTCGATTTTCAAGGTCTGAGAAGTGTTCTCTGTTGATGTCTTTGAGGACAACTTTTAGGGATTTCAGCTTCTTCGATAGAATGAACATGGACGTACCATAGACTTGAGTGTTATGCCAATGAGCAGAAACACTTGGGATAAAGTCTCTGTGTTGCAGAAGGAAGTGAGACACTTTAAATGACTTCTTAGATGGATTAGAGGAACCAAAAGCTATTACAGCTGGGCAATGATCTGAAACATTTAAATCTCCAAAATGACCAAAGGATAAGGGGAGAGCCAGCTGCCACTTGTCATTGATCAAAACCCTATCGAGCTTTTTTGCAATGGGATTTAGCTCCTGCTTATTCCACCATGTGAATTGGTTCCCCCTGAAAGAGAGATCAAACAATCCAGAATTTCTCACACACTCTCTGAACTCAGCCATTCCTCTAGAGATTCTAGTGCCTCCTTGAGAGTTCTCCAAGGGATTGAGAGTTTGGTTAAAGTCTCCTATAGCTGCCCAAGGCTTGGACGCAATAATTGGATCATTTGCAAGACCGCATATTTCCTCCCAAAGAGCTCTCCTCTCGTACTTGCAGTTTAGTGCGTATTTGACGGAGATAGCCACATCTTCTGAAGAGTAAGGATGCTTCACAATACAAGTGATCATTTGAGCAGATTTTGAATGAATTGTCAGCTGAACCGAAGGATCCCACAAAACCCAAATCCTACCTAGCTCTGCAAACTCGTAGTTACCAGCAAAATTCCAGCCTGGAAAAGATGATTTAATATACTTCTAAGACTTGTGAATCCTCACACGAGTCTCAATTAGGCCACCAAAAAGGGGTTTATGCCTCCTATGCCATTTCCTGAAGCTACTACGCTTGACACTATTATTAAAACCTCTAATGTTCCAACAAAAAGTATCTACTCTCATCAATGAGAAGATTTATCCCTGGGGACTCTCCCCGAGGTGCTTTTAACGTGTCTCCACTCTTTCTTAGAGAGCACTTTAGTGAACTGCTTTTTATCCTCTTCTGACGAGGTGAACCCAGAGTCTGCATCAACTTCCACATCCTGGTCCGAGGAGGAGGAGGGAGAAGAGTTCGGATCTGAATCTGATGAGGATGACAATTGAACATTCTTCCCTTTTCCTTTACCAACAGACTTCCTAACCAGATCAGCCTGAGAAGGTTTTCCATTCTGAGGACCAATCAAATATTTCTCTTTACTTCGTACTTCAGGAAAAACTTCAATTTGAGCTGGCGCCAGTTTTTTCTTCTTTGATTTTGTAGAGATCCTTTTCTTTTTTGAAATGGAAGCTTCACCCAACGATCCTTTCTCATTCCCTATCGCAGCGACTTGCGGAATGTGGTTAGAAACCTTCGCAGGGTTGGATTTCTTTGCACGAGGACAAGAATCCCCCTCATGAGCTGAGGACTTGCAAGATACACAAGTGATAGGAGCTGTTGGGCAGCGCCTGATACTGTGACCCATCTCTTGGAAGTGGCTGCAGATCGGAGGGAGCCATGGGCAATACACTTCAACTCTGTGGACCTCCCCATTTTCGAACTGAGCGTTAACTGCTTCAAGAATAGGCTCTGTCAATTTTATGATGGTGAAAACTTTGGCCACTTCAACATTTACCAAGTTTGCTGTGTGGGGGTGGAGAAACATCGAATCACCAACCAACCCCGCGACGTGTTCCAGGCCTTCTTCGTTGAAAAACTGAGGCGGGACTCCTCTAAGTTCCAACCACACCGGGGCTTCCGAGAGCTCAGGCATCGAAGGAGTCAAGCCTGGCGAATAGTCTGGAACAAACATTGTTTGACCTTCAATATGCCACATCCCTTGACTCAGAACTCTACTCCTTGTTGCTGAGCTAGGTATTTTGATTAAAACAGTTTTCGGTCCCAGCTTTGAGATTGAGATATCACGCTGCTTGGAGCTCCAAATTCCGTTCAAAATTGTGTGAAGAGCACCATGAGAGGGCAGATTTCCGTGGAACTGGCCCATGATGAAAGGCTCCCATTTACTTTGATTATCCTGGATAACTGAGTTTGGAATTTTCACACACAATTCGCCCGACTCCAACAGGAATGGGACCCCTTTTTTTGACATTCTGTAAGAGGGGCCTTTGACTATCTCTCTCCAAGATGGCTTCGCAGCAGATAAATCTATTGCCTTTTGGGGCTGAATCTTTGAGCCTGCCTTTTGAGAGGCCGGATCTGAAGCAGCGGCCAGAGATTTGCTTGTTGCAGGACCCGTCGCCGAGGATTCTGCAGCAGCAGGAGCAGACTTCACATAAGTCGGAGGGCTCCCATGGAGGGAACGTTCATCTGACGGAAACTCCGCCGGAGAGGAAATCGAAGGGAAACCGGGACCAAGGTTTGAACGGATCTTTGCAGCAATGGCAGACGAGAGCTTTTGAGGAGAGGATTTTTTCTTATTCCTCATCGGAAAAGGAGGGTGACCGCCGCCGGGAACGGCGACGGTGGTTTTGAAGAGAGGGGTTTGTCCTTTCGCCCTTTTGAGAGAGAGAAAGGTGAAATTTTTATATTGATCTCATATTCTCTGTATTTATATGCCCCAATCTTGCGTGCCATCTTGCCGAGTCACTCATTGTTTTTGTTTGTAAACACATGTTGTTATTTAATCCCATGCGTACCTTGTATAATCTGTTCGTTGATCTTTTCGCCTTAACCTATAGCTTGCCGTCTCGATCATGTAAGGTTAGGAAATCTTCTCTCATTCTAACATCACATCCGGATTCCGTCGCTTGTCTGAGGCTGATTATGTTACTTTTTAATTCCGGGATGAAGTAGACATCGGTCATAATTCTTTGTTCCCCATTCTTATCGATGAAAGAAATTGAACCTTTGCCTTTAATATCTATTCTCGAGTCATCACCAAATCTTACCTTTCCTGTGATATCTTTATCTAATTTTGAGAAATACATATGATTTCCGGTCATATGGTTGATAGCTCCGTTGTCGAGATACCACATATCATCTTCTGCACTTGTCTCGTAATTGCTTGGTACTACGTTTTGCACATTCAAGAAGACTATTTCATGCATCATCAGCTCATCTGCTTCTTGTGTATCAATTTCTTTGTCTTCTTGAGTTTCTTGTAATTTAAGTAACCGATCCGGACAGTCTTGTGCAAAGTGCCCAGTTTTATCGCATCTATAACATACAACTCTAGACAAATTTCTTCATTGTCTATAGTTATAATTTTGTTGTTGTCCACGACCTCGACCACCTTGGGAGTTGAACCTTCCGCCACGCCCTCGCCCTCTGCTGCCTCTTTGAGAGTTATTATTTGTCCATGTTGGTTGTGATTGTGAATCCATGTTTGTAAACATGAGTTTACTTGGTTCTTCTTGTGTTTCTTCATCGTCACAAATCCTCTATTCATAAGCTTTCAAGCGACCCACTATGTCTTCAAAACTGGTATTTTTTAAATCCAATACTTGCTCGAGAGAAGCAACTATATGAATGTATTTCTTCTTCGGCATGCTGCTTAGAAACTTTTTGACTAATTTCGATTCTGCAATATTTTCACCTAAGGCAGCAGATTTCGAAGCAATTTCTGTTAGTTTTCCCGAAAAACCATCAATTGTTTCGGTGTCCTTCATCTTCAACCTATCAAACTTGGTCATCAAGGTTTGGAGTCGTGCTTCCCGGACTCTGTCTGCTACAACATACCGGGTTTTAATTGCCTCCCAAACTGCCTTGGATGTGTCGAGTGCTCCGATCTGCAAGGTAAGGGTTTCGGATATTGATTGGAATAGAAGTGCGGTTGCCATATTGTTTTTATCTATGTTATCTGTCCCTGGTTCGATGGCTTCCCAAACTCGATGGACTTTAAGAGCCATCGTCATCTTGATTGCCCACACCGTGTTGTTTGTACTATTTAACATTGGACAATGAATAGACGATGGGTTAGCTGATGGACTACTCTCCATCGTCTTTGCTGCAACGATATCTCCCATGGTTTGGTTTCAACGGCTGTAGGTTCGCAAGATCTTCGTTGATTGGATCTACTCACGTAACCTTTAAGCTCTGATACCAATTATAGAATTATAGACCTTAAGAGATCAAGAACTTTAAGATCAAACTCAATTTTTATTGCTTTAGAAAAGAGACTCCTCAATAAAAACTAAAGCTCACAAACTCTCAATCTCTCAAACTCATTAAGTTATGGCACATCCCACCATCTCCTTGTATAATAACCATAAAACCATAAATCCTAATTCTACTAGAACTCCTAAAATAGAAAACCTATTCCTAAGGCACATAGGAATGGTCATAATCCTAAGTCTCCTAGGATTAGGTAGGATTACTTTTCTCAAATTATTTCAAGCTTAATCCAACAAATGATTGTTGTAATTTAACAGGTGATATCATTATTGCTCTTGAGAGCTATTTGCTGGTGAGCTACTGTTGGAGGTGGGCCTAGCACCCCCAATTAGTTAGGCCCATCTTAGGAAAGACCCCTCTTCAGCTCGGTCGCCGGCCTAAAAGCACAGACCCGCGAGGCCCCTCTTCAGCTCGGTCGCCGGCCTGAAAGCACCGAGTCGCGAGTCCCCTCTTCGGCTCGGTCACCGACCTGAAAGCGACGCACCTCGGGCCCGGTCTGACCCCTCAAGGCCGGAATGTCAGAAGAGCAGAAGGCAAGTGGGAGTCGGTCGAACAGTGTATTGTCTGAGCAGGAGTATGGGTTGACCTCGACATCTCACCAACCCTGCAGACTTGACAAAGGAGAAGAAGACACGTGGAGGAGTTGGTCAAACAGTACGCTGCTCTGCAAAACGCCACGCCGAGCTCATCATGACCTCCCTCCTCGAAAGCCGGAACACGCCTCCTAGGCCACCTTACCCGCGAAAGAGGCCGAAGACGCCACGTGGCCCCGAGATCCCGGGGAGCAGGAAGCCAACCTCGGCTATATATACCCCTCAATGTCATTAATGAGAGGAACTTTTGATGGGGGCCATTTCCGACCTATAACTAGCTACCCGACCTCTCTCTTTCTCTTTGTAACAAGGCAACATTTTAGAACGCCGAACTGGACGTCCTTCGGAAACCAGTTTGTAATTCTAAAGCGTTCATTTCTCTCACCATCAATAAAAAAAAACACGGCCCCCGGCCTACTCATCTTTCTCCCGGCCTGTCTTAATAGTGGTTAAACTGCTCTAATTAACGAAAATCTTACCTCTCATCTCCTAATCACCCCGTAAACATACTTAGTGATCCCCGGGATCAACAGCTACTATAGAAACTTCGAAGAAAGTCATTCAAAGTCTTTTGACTTGTCCCACGAAGAAAACTAGTTGATCAATCGATAATCGTTGGAATTCCAAATTTCTAAATTCATCGACGTCTAGGTTACGGAGAAGCCCTTGCGTTTTTGTCAAGTGAAATTGAGCCAGGAAAAAAACTCCTGCACGAGCTCCTTGATTTATATCACGTAACACATCACTTAATATCCCAATCGGATCAATCAATCCAAACGTAGTAAAAACCAAGAAAAGTATAGATTACAACAGTAGACTGCTAAATATTGACTTCTAAAAAAATATTTAACTTAATGCATCCAGTCACAATCGATCGATCATCGTTACTTAACGGAAACACTGTGTTATCCCTGTTTTTTTTTAAAAAAAAATATATATATATATATGACCAAACCATTATAATATAGAAAGAGATATAAAAAAAAATCGTTACAACAAGGAAACGCGATTCTGCCGTCCAAGAAACCCGTCCAAAACGACTTTTCTTTTATACGACTGAGAATTCAAATCCGGCACATACGCAGAACCGTCGCTACCGCTGCGTTTGCGTTTTGCCAACGCGGCCGCGTCTCTGAGACGAGGCAGAAAGTAACACCAAGCGGATGTACAGAGGATTGCGCAGAGCCGACCCCAAATTAACATGATCACCAACGTCAATATTATGATCGAGATCCCAATTACCGAGTCAAACTTTTTGACCCGTGACCCGTTTTTCGCCCGAGACGGTTTCATGTCGGGTTTCCCGTAACGGGTTGAATTAGATATGCGTCCAAGACACGTGTCTTCTCTAGAGGAACATAACGGTTCAATGGGTCGGTCGGTGTTTATGTCTCGTAAGTCCTTCGGTTTTCTCTGAATAAGTAAGCAACGAACAACAAGAAGAAACGATTTATTGTCACATCTGAAAACCTAATTAAAATCCACAAATATGTTAAATTTTCCATAGCAAAAAAAAAAAAAAAAAATCATGTGTTGGTGTTGGTCATGAATGAAAATGTTTTTTTTCTTTTGACAAAAAAAAAGTGTAAAAGTCTTAACGAAAGATACCTCTTTTGTTTCCTGATTCACGGCCTTATCATCAGCCGGAATACTCTGACGATCAGTCATACGACTTATCACCGGGACGGATTTCTGCTTATCAGTTTCACCTTCTACACTAGAAGTCGGTTTCTCTGTTTCCTCGATCGGAGCCGGTTTGATCTCACCGTTCTTCAGGCGAAACTTCGAACATAAAAGCCACGGACTTGGCTTCTTCATCTTCTTCTCACCACCGTCTTCCGCGGAAACCATCGACTTGTCGGAGTATATTTTCCGGGAAAATCCGAAACATTCCAGAAAATACGAAGAAGACCCGGCTTTCTCTCGGGCTCTCTTCCCGGTTTTCGCCATTGCAGTGGAATTGAAGGAAAGAGAAATTGTGCATTCGTGCGAAGACTTTGAAATATCGCTAGGAGCGGTTGGATTTTATTCCCTTTTTTATTTCGACTAAAATAACACGGTTCCTGACTATCATAGTTTTGTTTTCTTTCGGATTACTATCATAGTTTAAAAAGAATAAAATTGGACGGATAATTATTATTGCACAATGAGGTGTATGAGTGTAATTGAGTGTCCAAAAACATGTTATAGAAAGTCAGAAGTTAAAAAAATATAGGGGAAAAATAAATTTACAAGTAACGGGAAGTGAAAAACAAAACTTTTATAAACGGAAAGTAAATCGTTTTTCAAAACAAAAACAAAACAAATTATACGCGAAAACGAAAATCAAAGTATTTTAAGAATTAAATTTACCCAAAAAGTATTATTTTATCTAAGAGGATAAAAATAACGTTTTTGTTTTGTAAAAAAATAAAATAAAGAAATGTCCACTTTTCATTTGCCTCTTGAAATTAGTATTTCTAAATTTAATTTTATATTTCCCAAATTAACCAGTAAAAAACTATATTCTTTTCACAGAACAATGTAGTAGCTTAAGGAATTTGTTGACAAATCACTGTAAGTGGATTTTTAAAGATAAGGTTAAAATTTTAAAGTAAATCACTGTAAGTGGAGTAATAGATTTGTTGTTCGACAAAAAAAAAATTATCAAGTACATTCCCTGTAAGTGGAGTAATAGATTTGTTGTTCGGTATAAATTGGAATATTCGGAAATAGCGACAATGCAAACTTGACCTTTATTACATCACCAAATCAGACGAACACTTTCAGATATCAATCAAAACTTTTACAGTAACGAACCACGTTATTCAATACGGTGGAAAAATTAGGACGAAGGATTCATTTAATAAAAAGAAGATAAAATAAAACCAAAGTAAAATTAAAGAAGAAAATACGTATCGTAGCGCCCACGTTCTCAAATTCTACGTCGGACAATAAGAAACGAGATACATATGTACAACTACAAATTAAAAAAATATATTAAAAGGTTCATAAAAAATCACCAAAATACAACAATCACTTATTATAAATGTTTCATTAATCTTAAAACAGCCCCCATAAACTATACACCATTGTTAATTATACCGTTTATGGAACTGAGCATAGTAGCGGTCAATCTCAGAGACGTTCCTCTTGACCATATTAACCTTCAAGCCATGCTTCATGTACATAGTTAGAGCCATCTTTGGCTCAACCTTATGACCACTCTTCACATCAACCCTAACTCTGTACCGGTAAATAATGGCGGCCGCCGCATATTTCATCTGGTAATACGCAAAATCCTTGCCTAGACAGAGTCGAGGACCGCCATTGAAGGCGGTGAACTTATAGGCCGATTCACTCATGTACCGGCCGTCTCTTAGCCACCTCTCTGGCCTGAAGTGGAGACAGTCTTTACCCGAGATCGTCTCCATACGTCCCATCGCGTATACAACTTTTTCGCCTTTGTTTAATTTTGTCCCATCCGGAAACACATCGTTTTCGAGCACCTGAAAAGTATAGTAACTTTTTATTTTTTTAAGAGCGGATATATTGAAAGATTCAAATTGAATCAAACCAAAATTTATGATAGCAACAGTTTTATAATCTTATGGGTACTATATTTGTTTAACCGAAATCGAACTTAAACAAAAGTTTTTGTAACCAGCCACACCAATTAAAATAAAACCTTATTAAAAATTCACATTTTACTAATACATACATACATATATATTATTTTAAAATTATTAATTGAATATTATATTGATTAATAGTTTTTTTATTTTTGTGTAACAGTTTTTTTTTTGTCTCTAAATCCAAACTGTACCCAAAACGAAAATCAAGCCAAAATTTTGACAACCCTAGGACTATTAATGGTCTCTTGGGAGACAAGTAAGTGAAACAGAGCGGATACCTCTTTGTGATCAATTGGAACAGAAGGATACAATCTGAGAGTTTCAGACAAAGCAGCTTGTAGATAATCCATTTTCTTGATCTCTTCTGGTCTGAACACAGGCTCATATTCTATCTTCTCCTCTGTATCTCCTTGATGATCTCTCTGTTCCAGAATCTTGCAAATCTCCACCATGATTCTCTCCTCCACCTCTGAATTCTTCTCGATTAACCAGAAAAACCAGCTCAGAGCCACAGAGGAAGTGTCTCTCCCAGCAAGTATGAAGTTCACACAAATATCGCGCAAGAACTTATCTGATAATTTATATCCATTGTCATCTCGTAGACACATAAAAATAGTCAAGAGATCTGATCTCTTTGCGATCTCGGTCTCTAGAGACAGCTCTTTCTTCCTCGTCCGGATTACTAGATTAAGTATGTTAATACATAATATGACCCTTAAATCAAATGGTGTATTTGAGGTTGGTTCTAAAGTAGTATATGTGCATGTGCGCCTTGTGTATGGTTTAATTAGTGCGGTGATAAAATGGGGTGAAGCTCCGACCACGGTGATTCCCATCATCCAGAAGCTCTTGAAGGGTGGCCTCCGCATTTGGATCTATAGGTATTTATGTTTCTTTGTTGTTGAAAATTTCACATTAGAAATTTGTTTTTACATACATATTGCTAACTAGTTTTAATACGATACTGGTTCTTCTGGTTATAGCGGAGATACAGATGGAAGAGTTCCAGTAACAGCTACGCGTTATAGCATAAAGAAGATGGAACTTAAGGTGGAGTCACCGTGGAGGTCATGGTTCCACAAGAGTCAAGTGGCTGGATGGGTTGAGACTTATGCCGGAGGGCTAACTTTTGCCACCGT
This sequence comes from Eutrema japonicum, assembly GCA_030161315.1. NCBI lineage: Eukaryota > Viridiplantae > Streptophyta > Magnoliopsida > Brassicales > Brassicaceae > Eutrema > Eutrema japonicum. The sequence goes on along the minus strand of BSQW01000005.1, from coordinate 53,522,653 downwards.
GAGAGGCGCCGGTCACCAGGTTCCGCTCTTTGCTCCGTCGCAATCCCTCTCCTTGTTCTCTCACTTTCTCTCTTCCCTCCCTTTACCTTCCTCTCGCTCCTAATCAGCCCCACAATCAAGTCAATAATTCTTGTGAAAAAAAAAGAAGATTTGGTTATGTTTGATTTATAAGAAGTTAATATTTGTGTGTCTTTTCTTTTATTGCTTCGTTTTCGATTATCGTGTTACTTTTATGTCTGAAATACTCTTCCCAATAGAGATGAATGTTTTGAACGTATCTGTTTCATGACAACGCTGTTGTTCTGATCAATCTCTTATTTTACTACCCACAACTAGTTTGCTGAAGTTTAATTATTTTATAAGCAATTTGAGCATTTTGTATGCTTGATTCAGATTTAATTATATCACTACAAGAAAACAGCCGATTTCCGACAGCCATATCGGTCGGAAAACCGTCGGAAAACGGCTTTCCCGATCAATTTCCGACCGATTTGGCTCGTCGGGACTATTGCGTCGGAAATCAATATTGGTCGGAAATTGGTCTGTAATTTCCGACGGATTACCGACCATTATTTTTCCGACCAATTACCGACGTTATAAAGCGTCGTGTAATACCCGACGAGTTACCGACAACAGTCCGACTAACATATTTCCGACCAAATACCGACCATACTTTTTTCCGACCAAACACCGACTATCCGCATACCCGACGGTTTCCGACCAAATTCCGATTAACCTATATTCCGACCAAATTCCGACCACCCTAAATTCCGACCAAATTCCGACCAACTTGAAATACAGTAATTCGAAATTATTTTGAAAAATTTTGAATTTTGATTAATTAATTTAATTTAATTTAATTAATTAGAAAATTAAAATTAAAATTAAAATTAATATTAAACATTAAAATATTCTAAAATAAAATAGTTTTGAAAATAAAATAACAGAAAGTGTTTTTAAAACATTAAACATATTAAACATTTGCGGATCCCGATCCCGATCCCGTTCCCGGGAAATTCGGGAACTTCGCTCTCATCCAAGCCGACATGCTAGCGATATCCGTCCTCGACATGCTAGATGTGGATCAAGCCGGATGTACAAGTTTCGGCACGGTTGTTGGACTAACTCCTCGATGGTGAGGACTAGAGGAGCTTGACTCTGCGACTCCGGGATAGTCGATCCAGCGGGACTTAGTGGTTGTGTGCCTCGACTCGAACCACCGCTATGTCTAGGTGGTTGCATCTCTCGAGGCGAACCACCGAGATGCATGTTCGTGAAACCCTCGTACGTCCTACAAAAAAAACGCAAAGTTAGTTAGATATTAAACGCAAACTAGAAATAAAACGGGAAAAAATACCAAAACCGGAAAATATTCACAAAAAGGCGAAAATACATAAAACCTGAAAATATTCACACAAAAATACCAAAAACCACAAACTATTCACAAAAACGCAAAAAAAACCAAAAACCGGAAAAAATTACAAAAACATGATATATTTCAAAAAACCCGAAAAAGTTATGAAAATTCTCGAAACGGTTTTTATAAAAATAATAAAAATTCATAAAACGATTGTGATGCAAAAGAAAACGAATAAATTATTCTTTTCAAACGTTTTAAATAGCAGAGAAAAAATTATTCTTTTCAAAAAATGCTAAAACGAATTTTATAAAATTTTAAAAATATATTTTTGGTTTTTTAACCTAAAAAATGATTTTTTCATAGGTTTAATATTGAAACTAAAAAGAACAAAAAATCTTATGAAAATTATAAAATTAATCAAGTTTTATATAACTATTCAAAACAAAAATTAAAATTAAACAAATCTAACCTAAACTCAAATCTCAACTCAAATCTAACAACTTACGTCGATAACGAGACGGTTGATCTCTTTCCGAGGCGAATGTTATCAAAACCCTCGTATGACCTAGAAAAAACGCAAAATTAGATAGTCGTTAGAATTATTAAAAATGTAGAAATTACTAAAAACAGTACCATAAAACCACATATAAATTATAAAAATTCTAAAATTGTTTTTCCCCAAAAAAGATTTATATAACATTTAAAATTTTTAAAATCACTTGTAAAATTTTTAAAATGTATTATTATTCTTATAAAAATTAAAATCACTTATAAAATTTAGAATCACTTCTAAATTTATTTTAATTCACTTTTAAAATGAAAAAGAAATTTGTACAATTAAAAAAAAAACATATTCACTTGTGAAAATACATACATCAATTTTTGAATTTACCCAAAAATATTTTCGGAATTTTTTCATGAATTTTATAAAATTTAACATTATCTACAACAAATCAACAAATCTAACAACAAATCTAACCTCAAATCTCACAAATCCAACAAATTCCACAAATCTCACAAACTAACAACTTAAATCTTACATGGTGAAGGCTAGAGAGAAAGAGACTGGCGGCGGAGGCAGGACGGCGATGTTGGGACGGCGGCGGCGGCGGCGGCAGGCAGGACTACTTCCTTAAAAACAAGAGAATAAATGTAGATTTAGGAGAAGAGAAGATGAAGAGAAGAGGAAGAGAAGAGATAGAGAAGAGAAGGAGAAGGCTTACCGGCGGCGGCGAGGATCGACGAAATTTGAGAGAAAATCGACCCACCGTTGAAGATGAATTGGCGAAATGAGGAAGAAGAAGAGAAGGGATGATTTAGATCTATTGATTTCCGACCGTCTATTCCGGTCGGAAATCGGTCGGAAATCCAATAATAAACCGGCAAATTATTTCTTTTGGCGGTCAATTTTCGCGGATGTTTTTTCAGTCTGGTCCGAAATCGGTCTGGAAATTCCGACCGATTTTCGACCAAATAGTAAATTTTTGGAAAAATGCTAAGTGTTTATACACTTGTGTAATGTTATCAATTTTATTATATATGATATCAATTTTATTATTTATGATATCAATTTTTCTTTATCTTTTGAAAGCCAATATTGGTGTAATGCTTTACAAATGTATAAACACTTAGAAATTTTTGGAAATTCTCATACAATCAAGTTATTGGTTTCCTCTGATTAAAAAGTATTGTTTGGTTTGCTAGGCATTTTAGAAATTTCTATCGTTCGGGAACATAACTTGCTCCGAAAATTTTCATGAAATTTTAGAAATTTGCATATATATATATATATATATATATATATTTTTAATTTTATGGGTAAACAATTGATTTTCCCACGAGAACTATCGTATATAGCCAAATGTCTTCCAAACAATATCTTCTGTATAAATTCTCACGAAAAGAAAGTTAAAAACGTAAATACCCCGAAAATAAGTTCGAGACTTACATCCCCACAGATGTTGGTTTCCATGGTTTGTTCTCTAAACACGTGAGTAAACCATCAAACCCATAAACTAAACCGAATTTTTTTTTAACCAAAATTAATTTTATATATTATTTTATTATCATCTATAATAACTAAAAATCTAAATGATATATAAAAATTTTCAAAAAAAAAATAAGTTTACAAGTTTATAAACACTTAGAAAATTTCGAAAATTTCCATATTGGTCGGAAATCGGTCCGGAATTTCCGACCGATTTCCGACCATATAGGGTATAAACACTTAGAAAATTTCGAAAATTTCCAAATTGGTCGGGAATTGGTCTGGAAAAGTGCATTTCGGCAACGAAAAAATGCATGTTATTTGATAGGTCAATAACACGTATTAATGTCTAATTTAATTTATACCCGTCGGAAATTGGTCGGAATTTTACCATGAATTCCGACCAATTTCCGACCGGCATTGCAAGATGGTCAGAATATGGTCGGGAATTTCCGATCTATTCCCGACCATATGAGGTTTAGGGTATGAATCCTCATATGTACACACCGATTAGGATTTCTAAAACATATAAACATATTATGTCTAACAACTATCGGCAACATCAACATAAAATAAAGTATATGTCGATTTTTTTTTGAATCGATAGGAGAACGAGTTTATAATCTCTTAACGAAACATGTAACTTATACTAACACTTTTCGGTTTCTCGTAAGGTTTTGATTATATACTCAAAAATAGTGATTCTTAAGATTTTTGAACATTGAATTCTTTCAAAATATCATATATTACCCTAGAAACATAACCATAATCAAAATTTTGCCATTTGGGGTTTCGAAACTCCAAATGGTCGGAAATTGGTCAGAATTCCCGACCATATTCCGACAAATGTATGAACACGTTTTCCATAATATATCAACACGACCAATTCCCGACCATATAGGGTAGTTTTAAAAAAAAAAAAACCATACAATTATTCAATGCATTTGGAAAATTTATAAAACTGTTACTTAAAAATAAATGCATATTAAAAATTTGTTACAACTTTTTTCTGATTCCCGACAAATTTTTTCTGATTCCCGACTAAATCGGGTACTTTTCCATATGAGTTTAACATTTCTTAATGAAACATAGAACTTATACTTACACTTCTCGGTTTCTTGTAGGGTTTTGATTAGATGTTCAAAAATAGTGATTCTTAAGATAGTTGAACATTGAATTCTTACAAAATGATCATATATAACCCTAACAAACATAACCCTACTCAAATTTTTGCCGTTTGAGGTTTCGAAACTCTAAATGGTCGGAAATTGGTCAGGATTTCCAACCAATTTCCGACCATATATGAAGATTTTCTGAAAAATGATGATATGTGTCCACTAAATCGGCGATAACTCCTGGAATATTGCTAGGAATGAGCTGAAACCACTCTCATTGGAAAGATAACTCAATTTTCAATCTTTCTGCAAAATTAGAAATTAAACTGGGCACGGAAAGATTTCCATCCGACATGATATTTAAGCTGCTTCGGATTGGCTCTACATTTTCCGACTGTGACATATCTTCAATAAATCGACCGTATCTCCTGAACCGCTGATCGGAATGACATGAATCTACTCGAGTTGGAAAGATAACGCAATTGTGCATGACTTTCATCAAGAGCTTCCAAGCTAAATCCATCGGGAAGGCTTTCGTCTAACTCGTTTTATAAATCCCGTCGGAAAATGGTCGGGATTTCCGATCAATTTCCGACCATGTATAAAGATTTTCCGAAAAATGCTGATATGTGTCTACTAAATCGGCGATAACTCCTGGAATATTACTAGGAATGAGCTGAAACCACTCTCATTGGAAAGATAACTCAATTTCCAATCAGTCTGCAGGATTTGAGATTAAACTGGGCACAGAAATATTTCCATCCGACATGATCTTTAAGATAATTCGGATTGGCTCTGCATTTTCCGACAGTGACATATCTTCAATAAATCTCCCGTATCTCCTGAACCGCTGATCGTAATGACATGAATCTACTTGAGTTGGAAAGTTAACTCAATTTCGCATGACTTTCATCAAGAGCTTTCAAGCTAAATCCATCGGGAAGACTTTCGTTTGACTCGTTTTATAATCCCCATCTTAAATTGGTCGGGATTTTCGATCAAATTCCGACCGTATATGAAGATTTTCCGAAAAATGCTCAATTCCGTCGGAAAATGGTCGGGATTTCCGACCAAATCCCGACCATATATGAATATCTTCCGAAAAATGCTAAGTATAAAATGCTAAGTGTATAAACACTTAAAATTAACAATTTATACCATACAAATTTATAAACACTTAGAAATTTTCGAAATATAAGTATTTCATACCATAAATCATAATTGGTAGGAATTTGGTCGGAAATTTCCGACCAAATTCCGACCATATAGGGTTTAGGGTATGAAATCCTAAATTTAAAATCCATATAGGGTTTAAGAAACATCTACTAATCTTATTTACTAACAACTAACTTAATAGGTAAACATAAAATGGATCATATGACGATTTATATGAATCGATTCGAGAACGAGTGTAACCTTTCATAACGATACATATAACTTATACTCACACTTATCGGTTTCTTGTCGGGTTTTGATTAAAAGCTTAAAAAGAATGATTATTAAGATATTTTAACATTGAATTCTTTCAATATATCATATCTAACCTTAGTAATCATAAACGTAATCAAATTTTTATCATTTGAGGTTTCGAAACCACAAATGGTCAGAAATTCGTCGGGAATATCCGACCGATTACCGACGGGGTGAGAACACATGTTTTAAATGTATAGCAACACGTTTATTTTATGTTTGTAAAAATATTAAATCGGAATTTTCGACCGATTTCCGACCATATATGACCGGTCTCTATATCGTCAGAAATCGGTCAGAAATTCCCGACCAATTTCCAACGGGACAAAAATGGTCGAGAATTTCCGACCGGTTTCCAACCGGATTTATTCCTTCGGTATTTAGTCGGAAAACGGTCGGAAATTTCCGACCGTTTTTTTTTTGTCGGAATTCCGGTCGAGAATCGCTTTGTTTTCTTGTAGTGTATAGTGCCTATAATCTTAATGGAGATTAATTTCATAAGAAGAAGAAGAACCCATAATTTGTTATTAGATTAGTAGTGGTTTGATCGATTAATTAAATAGCTAAACAAAATAACATAATAATTGTATATGTTGTTTTACTGCCTGTTTAGTTGATTTTTGGGTCTGATTCAGGTTCTTGAGCTATTGTTTCCAATGAATGTTGAAAAGTAGCATTTTTAACAATAATAATGATGGAATAAAATCGGTGAGAGGATAATATTAAATAAATTATTAATAGATGCCTTCGAGGATACAAAATCCTGAAATTGAGACCCATTGACAGATGTGAATATCTTTTGTCATATGAAGCTTTGATGTGATAGTGTGCCCTGAATCTAATAATTAGGAAAACTCTTCTTTAAAAAAAAAAAGTTTAAAATATTTCATAATTGAATTGACGACTATCATGCTATTAAAAGAGTGACGGTAATTTTGTACTATTAAACATTTTGAAAATTCTATTTTATTCAATTTTACAAAAATGAATTATAAAACGGTTTTTTGTTATAACATATTCACGTGAACATAACAATGATAGAATATATCTCATGAAAATAAAGACTTAAAGGTAAAAAAAAAACACGTCCCGACCAAAAAAAAAGGTGAAAAAAACACAACACTATGTAACTTTTGAAGACATCCAATAAGATAAAACGCTATAAAAAGAAGAAGTAGTGGGTGGTTGTTTTCTCTCTATATATACTTCTTCTTCACTGAGAAAAAAAGAAGAAGAAATAAAGCATTTGGCGATGAAGAAGAACGCACTTTGGCTACTGTGCGTTCTGGTGTTACCGGCGATAGCCTGTGGTAGGAAACCGGAGAAGAAGGTAACGGGGAGGAAGGAAGATGACCTTGTGACCGGTTTACCCGGTCAACCACCGGTTAACTTCAGACATTACGCCGGTTACGTGAATCTCGGGCCTCAACAGAAGCAAAAGGCGCTTTTCTATTGGTTCTTCGAAGCCCAACAAAACTCTTCTGCTCGTCCTCTCGTCCTTTGGCTCAACGGAGGTCAGTCTCTCTCTCTCTCTCCCTTATTTATTTCACTGTTTTTGAGCGGTTTAATTAACCATTCTGCTTAACCATACAAGAATAATACGTTTTGTTTTTTTATGTGTATTAAAAAACACTGTATTCTCAGATTGAAAATAATAAGATTACAAAAATCCTTCAAAATATATAGAAGGATGATAAATTGTACGATAAAATAAAAAAGAAACCAACAGAGATTTTCCTAACGTAAGATGGATAAAATGTGTTCGGCTGTTATAATTTCTCTTGATTTTTTTTTTCGGTTTTTAAAAAAATAATAATAATAATAATTTCTCTTGATACAAATTTTGTTTTAGCCTAAAAAAATATTTTATTTCAATTTTACTTCTGGAAAGAAAAAAACATCAAGTTGTGCACATTGCCCTACCAAACTCCATCTGCCTTCTAATACTTTCTTAGCGGTTCTTTTTCGTTTCAGTGTCAGTTCAATTATTATTATAACTATTTTAATGTGTAAATGTATTGCTACGAGATAGTAATTAAATATAGTCGTTTCGTTGGAGCTGGTCTTTAAAAAAAAGCCTATATAATATATTAGCCAACCTTAAAGTATTTTATGTAGTTTTTTACGATTATAACGCTATTTTATTTTAACCAAACATTAAAAAAAAATTCAGTCATGCTAATCTCTCCGTTTCATAAAAAGTGTCGTTTTGAGATTTTATTTTTATTTCACAAAGAATGTCTATGTTTTCAAATGCATAATTTTGAACAAAAATCTAGTTTTATCCTTATTGTTTTAATGTATTAATTAGAAGAAAAAAATTTGTTTAGTATATCAATGAAGGTTAATATTAATTTTTAATAATTATTTTAATATGTGTGAAATGTGTTAAAATTATACTTTTGTGAATCAGAAAAAACAGAGGAAGTATTAAACTTTTTTGTTTGTTGTTTCTTACTGAATGCCTAGTGGAGAAGTGATATGGGGATGGAAACAAATATTTATTGTTTTCGGGAACGCACTAATATATAACAAACAAATTGTACGGTGGATCGAGTAGGTTCTTGCCTCTTCAGGACAGTACTGAGTGTACTAATTGTTTGTTCTTAATTAGGGGTTTGACAGTCTCTATAGTCCACGTTTTACTTATGTTAAAACTGAAAACCATATTCTTTATATATTGTGAGACCATTGCAACAATTTAGAAGCGGCTTTAGTCAATCGAGCACATATATAGTGTATGACTTATTATCACACGCATGAATGATGAAGCTATGTTTTCCACTTTTTTTTTTTTTTTTTGGTGGTGGTCACTTTTCATTTGTTGTGGGTTTTCTTGCAAGAATACATAGACTCAAATCCATTTGTAGGTTCCTATAACAAATCCAAAATAACTAATGACAACAAATTTTACAATTACAAATATGTTATTAAAAATGTAACCTCGATTTTATTAACTAACGAATTTTTAAATAAATCAAATCTTGTTCTAAAGGAAGATGATGATTACATCGCAAACGAAGAAAACATATAAAAAACGCTGTATTTTTTACACTATTTTTCACATTCTGTTAAAACTTAAAAATACTGTGAGATTTATACGGTCTGGTTCTCTGACAGAGATTGGACTTAATTGTCATTCATTGTCTTTTTTTCTTCCAGTGTCCAAATCTTGTTTCTAGACTGTTAAACTTTTTGTCTTCTTGTTCCTTTTTTTTTGTTTTCCCTCTGTTTTTGTTCATTAATTTAACGAATTTACTTTATACTGTTTGTCTTTTTTCGCACACGGTTCACATTCCAATATTGGGATATTTAGAAATATCAACCTCGTCTTTTTAAACTGGTGCTAGAAATCGGATAAGATGTTGACTATTTAAATACTCTTATTAGAAAAAAGACAGACAAGTTGTCTATGTCTAATAATTAATGTAGCCATGTCTAAGTAAAGTATTCATTTAAAAATGGGCATTACCTTTATACGCCATTGCGTGATTGAAGGGTCAGGGACACACACGAATCCAATGCAATCACAGTAATTGCAACATTTATGGTTATGATTTCTCTACCCAAAAACTGGTCTTCCATTTCGATCGCAACCTGTAACGAAAATTCTTCTCCAAAAATTTCACAATAAAACTTAGTTTTGCTAATCCGTCATGAACTACAGTTTATGGATGATGTTGCTAATTGAAAACATTTTTGTAGTGAATTGAATTACAGAATGCATGGGAGAAATCTACACCATCTTCATCAATTTGATTAGTAATGACAAATCTATAATGTTTTCAATATTAAAACTAAATTAGACACGGGTATCAAATATACAGGACCTGGTTGCTCATCGATAGCCTATGGAGCTGCACAAGAACTAGGCCCATTCCTTGTTCGCACCAACGGTGACAACCTTACCTTCAATAATTTCTCTTGGAACAAAGGTACAACGAATTAAATTTCCATTTATAATACGATATTTTCATTTAAACAAATGTTAGTTGTGGTTACAGTGAATTGAAATATATATGTTTGTGCAGAGGCCAATATGTTGTTCTTGGAAGCACCGGTCGGGGTTGGGTTCTCGTATACCAATAACTCAATGGATCTTCAAAAGCTTGGAGATCAAGTTACTGCAGAGGACTCTCTATCTTTCTTGATAAACTGGTTCAAGAAATTCCCCGAGTTCGGATCCAACGAGTTTTACATCACCGGGGAGAGTTACGCCGGTAAGTGCTTATTCCCGTTTTAAGTTCGATCGGTTTTGTTTTGTGTTTTGAATGATGAAAACCAAAATAAAATCGAATTAATCTTGTTTGATTTGGTTTCCTATGACTTTATATTTTGTTTGGATTCAGTTTCTCCAATATGTATACATATAAAATAAAAAACTGAGTGACCGACGCCATTATATATTTTTTTTCTTAGGTCACTATGTTCCACAGCTTGCGGAGCTAATTTACAACAGGAACAAGAAGGTTACAAAAGGATCTCAAATCAATCTCAAGGGATTCATGGTATGCCTTAAGTAGAAAGCGTTACTTGCAACACAAGGAAACAACGTTTCTTGCGATAGAAGTAAACATAAAAAGTATTCATTTGGTGACTGCGTTTGCAGATTGGGAACGCGGTGATCAACGAGGAAACAGACATGGCAGGACTAGTGGACTATGCATGGAGCCACGCTATAATTTCTGACGAGCTCCACAACAACATCCATAGCTCGTGCCTTTTTCAGGAAGAGCAAACCAGCAACAAGACCGTACAATGCTACGACAATATCAAAGCTTTCATGGAAGCTTACAACGATATCGATATATACAGCATCTATACTCCCGTTTGCCTCTCCTCTTATTCGTCTTCTTCTTCTCCAAGAAAACCTAAACTCGTCGTGTCTCCTCGTCTCCTTACTTCACACGTACGTATACTTCACTATGCAAATTTACGATTAGATATTTAACAGTTTATGGCAGCTTTGTTGTAGTGTAATGTAACGATCATCTTTCGTCTTATTTTCTTCTCAAAGTACTTGATAAGTTTTGATGGTTTTAAATGGTCAGGACATGTGGGAAAGGTTGCCGGCCGGGTACGATCCATGCACTGAAGGCTATGCCGAAAACTATTTTAACCGGAAAGATGTGCAGGTCGCGCTTCATGCAAACGTTACAAACCTTCCTTACCGGTACACTCCTTGCAGGTTAGTCCTACTTACGTTGCGTATACTAACAATGACTATTGTTTAATTGTAACATTGTAGTAACTGAAGATGGACAATCCGGTTTACAATGTGACCACGTTGCTAATGAACAAAGTTTATATATATATATATGTGTGATTCAGCGGGGTAATAAGGAAATGGAGTGATGCTCCATCCACCGTGATCCCAATCATCCAGAAACTTTTGACGGGTGGCCTCCGCATCTGGATCTATAGGTATATCCATGTTTTTCTTTTATAGTATTACACATTCTACATGGAAAAGAAACTCTATGTTACGTTAATCAATCTACCTTATTGTCAATTAGTTTTAATTTGTACAATTTTGGTTATAGTGGAGATACGGATGGGAGAGTTCCAGTAACATCAACGCGTTATAGCATAAAAAAGATGGGACCTAAGGTGGAGTCGCCGTGGAGGTCATGGTTCCACAAGAGTCAAGTGGCTGGATGGGTTGAGACTTACGCCGGAGGACTAACTTTTGCCACCGTGAGGGGAGCCGGTCACCAGGCTCCGGTCTTTGCTCCGGCCCAATCTCTCTCCCTATTCTCTCACTTCCTTTCTTCCCTCCCATTGCCTTCAAAACGCTTCTGATCACTACCCCCAAGTCATGGCAAGTTGTTGTTGTTGTTGTTTTGAAGCCATCGTTTGGTACTTCACCAATTGATCAATAAAAACATTTTGTGTTGTTTGGAATCAATTCAATTTTTAAAATGTTTTAATTTTAGTAATAGGAAATAAAAAAAATATGGGTGAGACGAATAGGTAATAGAGGCCCTTGAGAAAACATAACTTTGGACGGCCCATTGAGGCCCATTTATTCGAAATAAGCAAAGCACTTGAGTCGTGTCACTTCCCTTTTGTAATCACCTGAAGAGATCTTTCAACTCAAGCACCGCTTGCGATTCATCTTCTTCTCTGCCCGTCGATTCCAAGAGAGAAGAAAAATAATGGCGTTTGCTAAAATGATGTTTCTTTTCAGCAAATTTCAGCAGGTGAAAATTAATCTCTTTTCTTTCAATTTTGTTTTTCTTCTGAAATTTCCTCTTGGGTATGGGTGTTTAGATGTTGGGTACGAAGAGAAAATTCAAATCTTGTGCAGGATTTAGTCTTCACCAATAAGATGCTTCCTGTTAATTAGCTTTGTGTGATTCTGTTCATAGCTTTTGGCATTGGGAGATATACTTAGAACATATGTGAGTACTGATTGAATCTCAATGATTCGCTTCCTGTCGGTAAATGTAGTTTGAAGTTTCTCATATGATCTATAAGAAGTTTCGATGTAATATTGTGACTGAAAACCTCAATCTGCCCCAAATCCTACCCTCTCTTCAACCAAAAAGTGCTGAGATCTGTTTGTTCTTTTTTTTGTGGGTGATGTTTCCAGGGTGTTGGTGTTCTAGCAAAGAGTACCACTTTTGCTAAGAATCCAAGGCAACTGCAATTTGAAGCCGACATTAACAAACTTTTTATGTTTACAAGGTTGGTCTTTGTTTGTAATGAGTTGCTTTTGAACAAACTTTTTATTACTCATGGGGATTCTCTGTGTTATAGCTATAATCGTTTGGGACGAGACGCTGAAGAGGCTGATGCAGAAGAGATCATTGAGATGGCCCGTAAAACCACTTTATCTGAGCAAGAGAAGCAAGTACAAGAGAACATTCACTACCAACTCGAAAACTTTTGTGCTTCGATGGACGAGATTCTTCTTCCTGGTAGCAACAAAACAAAGGAACTAAACGAGTCAGGATCAGAATCTAGAACCCCTCCTCGTAAAAGCGGACTTAGTTTCGCCATTGGTAAAGACGTTAATGTTCCAACTGCAGACAAGCCAGGTGAGTTTTAATTATATGTGTACTGAACTCACGCATATCCAGATTCTTGTTATCTTGATCATTTCTCAGTGATTCTTCTTCAGCACAGTTGTTCCTGAGACTAAGCCGCTTAAACTCGCTGAAGTCTCGCAACGACTAAAGGATCGAATTGGGTACACCCTCGAGATCAAACCATCCTTAATACCTCACAAAGACGCGGGTCAAGGTTGTTTCATATATGGTGAAGCAGATGTTGGAGCTGTCTTAGCCTTTTACCCTGGTGTGATTTATTCTCCTGCTTTCCACAGATACATCCCCGGGTATCCAAATGTCGATGCACAGAACTCATATCTGATCACTAGGTATGACGGCGTGGTAATAAACGCTCAGCCTTGGGGTTGTGGAGGAGAATCACGGGAAGCATGGAATGGCTCTTTTACAACGCCTGAGGTCAGAACACATGCTAAAATCGTGGAAAACAGTTCAGACAAGGTATCGAAGATGCTGAGCAGGCCGCTTGAAGGTTCGGGTAATGTAGAAGCGGTTCTTGAAATGAGAAATCCGTTGGCGTTTGGTCATTTTGCCAATCACCCGGGTAAAGACATGGATCCTAATGTTATGATTTGCCCGTATGACTTCCCTTTGTCAGAGAATGCGATGCAAGCTTACATTCCAAATGTAGCTTTCGGGAATGCAGGAGAGGCAAATATGAAGAAGTTTGGAAGCTTCTGGTGTAGGACCAGGAGTAATTGCAGTTTGGATGCTCCTCTACTGAAGACGCTTGTTCTAGTGGCTACAAGAGCGTTGTGCAATGAAGAATTGATGTTGAATTACGGATTGAGTAGTTTCGAAAGAAGACCAGAGTGGTATACTCTGGTTGATGAAGAGGTAGATCTAAGGAGATGGAGCTAAAGTCTTCGGTTTTCTTTTTGTTCCTCTAATTTCCTGGGAACGAGTTTCATAGTGGGATGAAAAAAAGGTACAATTGCAAGAAGAATTTAATCTAAATACAACAAAACAATCAATAAAACAAGGTTATTATCATCTTTCTCTCAAAATCAAAAAAGTTACAACAGATTTAGGAGGAAGAAAAGGGATCCATGATGTTGGAAAACTCCTTACCCTAGACTCTGTCCATGTCACAGCCCTTCTTCCTCCTCTTCTTCTTCAAATGGCTTAGTTGCCGAAGAAGCCTGGACCAGCACGAGAAAGCAGTTCTTGCCCAGCGTCTTTTCCCATTTTCACCATGTCCTCAAACACGTATGGACCTTTTCTTGATGTCTCAAGAACTGTCACAAAGATGGAACAGATAAGAAATGAATGATGATTCTCAGATGGGAATGTGTATAATCCTCTCACATGGGTATATGCAGGAATGTTTATCATACCTCGAGTACCGTCCGGGGAAGCAACCAATCCTCTGAAAAAGCAGTTGCCTTCTTTGTCCTTGGCCGCATATCCAGCAATAGGAGTACGGCATGAGCCATCCAGCGTTTCAAGAAACGCTCTCTCGCATGCAACCGCTAGTCTTGTTTCCTCGTGGTTCAACGAGGCTAAGTAATTTGCCTACAGATGTAAAACAACAATAGAATCATTTTTTCATTCACAAGCATATCAGAGATGCAATCCAAAGGTCCCATGAAAGGGAAACATCATCAGATGAAGTAGAAAACCTCTGCTTAGCTCAGAGGAATGGTTTTTTTTTTTCAAGAGCTTGACATACCATTTTATCATCATCGCTTCTGCAGGCAATTCCAATTGCTCCTTGAGCAACAGCTGGAAGCATTTCATCGAGAGATAAGATAGATGCGACATTCTCTGTCATACTCAATCTCTTAAGACCAGCTAGTGCTAAGAGAGTTGCTTGGACCTTTCCTCCCTGAAGCTTTGATAGTCTTGTCTGCACATTACCCCTAAAGTTTTCCTCAACCTGCAGAGGCGATAAACACATGTATCAATTTAAGGAAAGATAAAACTGATCCATAAGAAATCACGAATGAGAAATGGCAGTCTCTATGTTGTGACAAGATGTGAAAAACTTACAGTTAATGAAGGATACTTGTGGAGTATCTGGGACTTTCTCCTGAGAGAAGCTGTTCCCACAACGCTTCCAGCTGGAAGATCGGCTAACGAGGCTGCAGTCAAACATATGAAGGCATCTCGAACATCCTCGCGCACAAGGTTACAAGGTAAAACCGTTTTTTCGGGTATGTAAGTTGGGACATCCTTCATCGAATGGACAGCTATGTCGATATGGCCATTAATTAAGGCCTCATCTATTTCTTTGGTGAAAAGTCCTTTCCCACCAATATCTGCAAGCGGCTGAGAGAGAATCTTATCACCCGTGGTTTTAATTATCTCGATGTGAATTGCTCCATCCTCGGTGAGTTCCGGGTGTTTTGACCGGAGCTTTTCTCGTGTCTCGTATGCTTGAGCAAGTGCTAGAGGACTGTCCTACATAGTGAGAGTATATAAGCAGAGAGACGAAGATGATAAAGTCGCACTAGAGGCTAAACTCAATTCACCACTAAAGCGCTACTAGAAACAATGCAGAGATTGTCGAAGGAAGAGCCCAAAAGAACCATGTCTCATCTCTAACCAAACAAATTATACACTTTTGCTTCCAACCATCTACATAAACGCGACAAGCGATTGACATTGCCCACTATAACTCCCTCAAACCCAGGAGACCAGAGGACCGGTCGCAATCGATAATTTGAATCTGAATAAAGGAAGCCAAGGCCAACCCATTCATAGACTGAAAAAAGAGTTGACGAATCTGCGGAGATCAGCGAAAGCAAAAGGAGAGAAATTTACCTTCCCCTTGTACCAATTCTGATGATAGCTGTTCGGGTCTTCTGTTCAACAGCAACACAAGCTCTTACGAAGCCGGAGGAGCTTCGTTTCCGGCGACATTTAGCTAGAGACGGAGAGCTGATTTGCGGAAGCGAGAATCCGATAGCGGAGACCGAACCGAGGGAGCAGGTGTTGACCCGCGAAGAAGGTTGACGCGTGAGATTAGTCTTGTGAGCTTGATAGAGAGAGGAAGAAGCGATATCCATTTGGAGCAAGTGCAAAAGAGAAGTAGAGATTTGGAATCGTTGGAGAGATTTCGAGGGAAAGAGATCAGAGATTTTAGCTTCGAAATGGAGTTGATGGGGAGAATCAAAGCACTGACCTCTATGAGGATTTTGGATAGGATAATTATATATATTTTTTTATTGCCTACAAATGACTCATACCAGATTATGGTGTTCCACTACCTTTTTCACCGTCCATTTTTTCAATCCTTATTGAGCCTGAACGTAAGTATCCGATGGGCCCTTAACGTTCGATCCGGTTGGGCTCTGTGCGGGTCGGGTTATGATGGTCGTATAGCCCAAGTCGCTCTCCTGCGGGTCGGTCATCGTCGATAACATAAGATTAGGGCACGAAAGAAAAACAGTGAAATTGAAACAGATCGAAATCGACGAGAGAGAGTCAATAGAGGATGTCGTATCTTCTACCGCACTTGCACTCCGGTTGGGCAGTCGATCAGGCGATTCTGGCCGAGGAAGAGCGTCTCGTCGTCATACGATTCGGCCATGATTGGGATGAGACTTGTATGCAGGTCTGTAATCGTTTCTTCCTCTTACCTTCGTTTTGATCTTGAACCCGATTATCTCTTTGATTCGATTTGTAGTCCCAAATTTCGAATGGGATGCTTTCTTGCTGGGAAATTGCCGTGTCTATTGTTTCAAGCCATTTGTGTGTTCTTTAGCTCGGAACTGAAGACGATTAGGGTTTCACTTTACAATCCTAGTTTTCTCGAGTTGTTTCTGTTTGTTCCCTATAGAAAAAGGTTCAGTTTGTGGTCTCTGCTTCGTTTTGTTTTTGCTGATTCGGTGATTTTGAAATTTTTAGATGGATGAGGTACTCGCATCTGTTGCTGAGACGATCAAGAACTTTGCAGTCATATATCTGGTGGACATAACTGAGGTTCCTGACTTCAACACCATGTACGAGCTCTATGATCCCTCAACTGTCATGTTCTTCTTTAGGAACAAACACATTATGATCGATCTTGGAACTGGAAACAACAACAAGATCAACTGGGCTCTCAAGGACAAGCAAGAGTTCATTGATATCATTGAAACCGTCTACCGCGGTGCAAGGAAAGGTCGTGGGTTGGTGATTGCTCCAAAAGATTACTCCACCAAATACCGCTACTAAACCCAACACATTCCAGTTTGTTAAAACCATTGCTCAAAACTCTTATGTCGAGTGATTCTTCTGGTCAGTTGAACTTGTTGCATATATATGCTTTAATGATTCTGGTTTGCCTTGTCTTTCGGCTGTCTTTCATTTATGTATGCAAGTGCTTCTTCGAACATGATTCAGTGACATGAAACTTAGAAGCCGATATTGGGTTATATATATAAGTTTCTTGATATTCTTAATTGTTCTGGACAGTTCAAACGTTTATCCTGTGGAGTTGACAGGTAACCCAGCTAACAAGATCAGCAACAAAGGACTGTTAATGGATAAAGCCGATGAAGACTTGAGGCTTTGAGTCTGGAGGCTTTGTTGCTGGTCTGGTCACTTGTCTTGACATATAATAAACTTGAGATATCTTTGGTAGAGAGTGTTTGAGGTACTTGGTCTTTTGACCACCTAGGGGATTAAACAATTGCATTTAAATGAAAGTATTGCAAAAAAAATAAACTTGATAAAAATATACGAAATCTTAACACGAGTCTTGTTTTTGTTTGTTTATTGGTCTTGTACTAAGAATCCTCACTAAACAGCATTGAAGATCCTCTGTTAGCCAATCAATCGGCCTGACAATAATGAGGGAGATTTTTCCCTTAAAAGATTACAAAAACTATCAAGAAGACCCTGAAAGGATGGCTAGCTAGCTATTGCCGCCATCTTGAATCTTGATTCCTTTCAAAAGCCCAAATTACAAGTTTGAAGAAACAAAAAAAAAAAAAAAATTGTGCTAGTATTTGTTTGGAAAATTAATCAATTAATATTAAAAAACTCGGAAAAGTCCATACTCTAGAAATATTGGGTTTGGGCTAAATTTCACAAAAGTGTAGCTTTTTGAAGCCTCTTTTGATCGGCGCTGATTCTTCAGACGAAGCTTGCTGAAATTTCTTTGCTCCATTTCCGTTTTCGCCTTCACACAGTTAGGGTTTTTTGTGTGGCTGATCGAGGGAGGAGAACCAAGAAGAAACGAATCATGTCTAGGCAAGTCACAAGACTTCTCGGATCTCTGTCATCTAAAGCTCGCCGTTGCTCAATCGGCGGCTCGGAGGTTTTTCCGTCATGCCAGTCTCTCAGTTCGTTGACCCAATCTCGCTCCTTCGCGTCCGATCCTCCGCCTCCTGCCGCGGTTTTCGTCGACAAAAACACCCGAGTCATGTGTCAAGGCATCACCGGAAAGAACGGGACTTTCCACACCGAACAAGCCATTGAGTACGGCACGAAAATGGTAAAATCATTATTGAGTATTTCTTCATTGTGCGGGATATAAACGTAATTACATTGATTAGGGTTATTCTCGTTTCTGGCTGGATAGACTTCAACTATTATTGCAATGTCTAGGTTAGGACTTGGGGATTCTCTGACTTCTTAGACCATGAGCACTCTAGTCTTTGATTTAAAGCTAGTGGTTTTGCTAATTTAGTTTATGTGTGTTTTATTCTGTAATAGGTGGCAGGAGTGACACCAAAGAAGGGTGGAACAGAACACTTAGGTCTCCCTGTTTTCAACTCTGTTGCTGAAGCGAAGGCTGACACGAAAGCCAATGCCTCTGTGATTTATGTTCCTGCGCCTTTCGCTGCTGCTGCTATCATGGAGGGTATACAGGCTGAGTTAGATCTTATTGTGTGCATTACCGAAGGGATCCCTCAACATGACATGGTAAAATATCATCAGGATGATGCCTTTTATTTTGTTCGTTATATATCTCCTTCAGTGCTTATTGCATACTCACGTGATGTTTCTTATTTAGGTACGTGTAAAGCATGCTCTTAACAGCCAATCGAAAACTAGGCTGATTGGTCCAAACTGCCCTGGGATTATTAAACCTGGTGAATGCAAGATTGGAATTATGCCGGGATACATCCACAAGCCTGGGAAGATTGGGATTGTCTCTCGATCTGGAACCTTGACATATGAAGCTGTAAGGTCTTTTTTTATGTCTTGCTTTTGATGTTTTGTTCTCTGTCTCCATCTTGACGTTTTTTTTTCACTAATTGAGCTTTTGAATTTTTATGTAAATGGGTTTTTGGTGGTTATGGATTTTTGATAGAAGGCCTTATTTTTTGTTAGGATTTCTAATCGTTGCTTTTGTTTTAATTCTCATGCAGGTTTTCCAAACAACTGCAGTTGGTCTAGGCCAATCTACATGTGTAGGAATTGGTGGGGATCCTTTTAACGGGACAAACTTTGTTGACTGCTTGGAGAAATTCTTTGTTGATCCTCAGACGGAAGGTAACGTTTTTGAACTTGTCTTCATTCTGTTTCACGGTTTTTTTTAAATCATTGTTTCTTCTAAATAGATTAACCCGTAAAGATTGTTTGGTAGAACGATCACATGCTTACCTAATCTCCTTTCTTAGTGTAGTTAGTAGCTTAATTGAAATATTTTGCCTTTTGTCCCTTAAAGATGGAAACTAAGAAACAGCTGGCTGTTTTAGGTATCGTTCTCATTGGAGAAATCGGAGGCACTGCAGAAGAAGATGCTGCAGCTTTGATAAAGGTAATATAAACCACTGCGAATCTCTTTCAACTCGGTCCATCTCTCTGTTCTCATTCTTAAAAGTAAAAGTCAATTTATGGTTTTTGATGAATATATGAACAGGAAAGTGGTACTGAGAAGCCTGTTGTTGCTTTTATTGCTGGACTTACTGCACCACCGGGTCGTCGAATGGGTCATGCCGGAGGTACTTTCACAAGCCCTAAACCGGAATTACTACTTTTGTTCCTTGCTGTCACTTACTTCTCTGGTCTTTGTTTGTTGCAGCCATTGTTTCCGGTGGTAAAGGTACAGCTCAGGACAAAATTAAGAGTTTAAATGATGCCGGAGTAAAGGTTGTTGAATCTCCGGCTAAGATCGGAGCGGCGATGTATGATCTCTTCAAAGAAAGAGGTCTTTTGAAGCAGTGAAGTGAATTTCACTAGCTCACGTTTTTTTCCATCTTGAAACCTTCGAGAAGAAAACTAAAAAAAACCCTAATACCTCGCCATTGATGGTTGCACACTCTTTTGGGGTTGTTTTTCTAAATCGATTTTTTTTTCCAATTAAAGAGTGTCACAAGATTTGACAAAGAGAAGATATACAATTTTTTTTTATAAATGGTGGACTGAATTTGCATCAAATTTCTTCTAACCGAGTCAATCTTAAACGAGTACAATAAATAAAAATAAGTGACAATACGTGTCATTCTCTAACGATATCTTCCATTACAAGAAATAAAAATACGTGACAATAAGAGCATCACACCAAAAAAACTACTACTAAATAAAAATCCTAGTATATCACGGTAATATATATAATCAAGAACAAACACAATGATAGTCTTCTTCACTATAATCATTGCGAACGTTGAGATCCATCCAAGTTCCAAGCAGATGTAGCACTGCATAGATTTTCTCGGAGTGGAAATGTGTTTTGTCATGAGCTATGAATCTATGTGGTGTTCCATTCAATTCAATTATACTGTGTCCTGCAGTTTTCTTCACTCCTTTCTCCTCCATTGCTTCTCTCATAGACCGAGCCGCGCCAAACCGCTTGTTGATCGCATAAACGTTAGCTAGCCCGACATATCGTCCATCATTATGCGGTTGCAACTCTATAAGCTTCTTTCCAACTGTTTCCGCAAGCTCCAAGTTTCCATGGTTTATACACCCGTTAAGCAAAGCTCCCAACATTGAACCCGTCGGTTTTATCGGCATTTCGGATATAAAATCATATGCGTCTTTCACTAGACCGGCCCGGGAAAGCACATCCACCATACAAGCACAATGCTCACTCTTCGCTTCCACACCGCTTTCCTTGAGACTCGCAAACAAATGCCACGCTTCTTTCACTAATCCGCCATGGGAACAAGCAGCAAGCAAGCACAAGAATGTTATCTCATCCGGGTCAAACTCAGATTCTTGCATTTTGTGAAACAATTGGAGCGACTCTATTATGAACCCGTGACTCGCAAGCCCTCCAATCATAGCATTCCACATCAAAACATCTGTTTCCTTAACGGATGCTCCACAAAACACGCCCCAAGCGTCTCCTATCGACCCGCATTTAGCATACATATCAATAAGAGATGTCCGCAACATAACTGTTAAGCGCAAATGCTTATCGAGTATATAGCGATGTACCGTCTTTCCTCGATTTAGCGCACCCAAGTGAGCACAAGCGCACAAAACACTAACCATAGTGACTTCATTTGCCTTTGATGAACCCATTTTCATCATCTGATCGAAAATCTCAAGAGCTTCGTTGTAATCACCGCTCTTTACATACCCATCGACCATAGAACTCCAAGACACAACATCTCTCTTAGTCATTCCATCAAACACCTGTCTTGCCGAATCAACATCCCCGCACTTGGCATACGCGTCCAAAATAGAGTTCCAAGTGACCAAGTTCTTATCAGGCATTTCATCGAACAGCTTGCGAGCGGAAGCACTGTCACGGAACGAACCATACATGTGAATAAGAGAGTTGCATATGAACAAATCCCACTCAAACCCAGTTTTAACGACGGAGGAATGCAAAGAGCCACCAAGTTTCCTGTTCAAGAGACGAGAACTCGATTTCAAGAGAAACGGATAAGTCATATGATCTGGTGAAAACCCTGTCCTCAACATCTGGATATACACACGGATCGTTTTCTCGGGGTTTCTACTATACGAAAAACCTCGTATTACACAGTTCCAGCGGAAAGCCGGAGGATTGGATAGTTTCGACAGGTATCTGTAAGCGTAATCGACGTCGCCTGAGGAAGACAGTGCAGAGAAGGAAAGAGCTCGAGAAGCAAAAGGTTCTTCCTCGGAGAGACCGAGTGTGATCAGGAGGGCGTGCGTTCTTTTCAGCTCCGACATTGATTTGCATCGGTGAAGCAGAATCGAGTTCGCGAAGAGAGACGATGATGATTTCAACATTCACCGCCTTTACATTTACATATACACTTTGATGAAATTTCAATTCCTTTGGGATCGAATCGGTTTTATAATTCACGATTTGAAACATTTGTAAATGAAGCCCTGAGTTTTTAAATAGGACAAATGAGCCCGCCTTTACTTTTTTCGTTTCTTTTAAATAACCCCAACGTTTTAAACGAGTCACAACGAACCCACATTTTTGTTATTTTGGTCTGCAAAAATAAGATCACGGTCATCTAATATACAAATGCTAGTCAGAAAAGAATAGAAAAAGTTACAAAGAAACAAACATATTAACAGACAAATAAACAGAATGGTGGATTCCGAGTCTACAATGGTCTGAAAGAGATTTAGTAAGGAATCTCGCAGATAACAGACATAGCAGCAAGCTAACCTCTGGGTTCCATAGAACAAAAAGCTTTTACTGCTTTATCCAACTGGCTAATCTCGGTACGCATCTCAGGTTCATATCTTGAATTTTATCTTCAATCTGCATATCAAATGCAACTATCTGAGCTTGAACAATGCGCGCAGAGCTATGAGTAACTCGTCGATACTGGTACTGAATATCAGAAGTTTCTGCAACAGGTATAGAGGCCTACTGACCTTTCTTTAAATCATAGTCTTAAGAGTCAATCAAGTACTGATTCAGATAGTGCACAACCTCTGCGCCTGTAATTGTAACATCAACATTAGCCTTTCTGTATATGATCCAAACATATCCATAGCAACTATTTCTTAATCTTTTTTCATATGTATGCGCATAACATTCAGAAGAAAAGAGAAAATCTTGGTCCAGAGCAAATACCTTGTAAGAAGGAGCTGGGTTCATGGCATCAGACCAAGATTATCAACAAGAAGCTAGCTGCTTATTAGTTTCAAAACTGAGCTTTTACCAAATCATTAGCTGAAAAGCTCTGCAACCAATCCCAGTAAGTATTCTCTGTTTCAATTAGAAGTGTTTGCTTCATTTTCTACTCACAGCAGCTACAACAGGAAATCTACCGTCTTTAATTAGACCTGTAAGATAACATGATGTCGTATAGTCTTCCACAAACTTATTTGTAGCACCAACAGCAAGCAGGTAGTTCCTATCTACTGTAACCGGAAATCTTCCTTTATGAACCATTTCTCTGAATATCCCAAACCCAGCACTGACGTTTTCACTTATTAAAAAAGAGCTTACGAGCGATAAGTAAACAGCTGAATCAGGCTCCATTTCCTTTTCTTCCATCTCACGAAAATAAACCAAAGCTTCACTTGACCAGCCACACTTGCAAAGACCCTGAATAAGTGCCATGAATGTAATTATATTTGGAAGGCAATCTTTGGCCTTCATTTCATTCCAACGAGAGATTGCTTCACTAGGCCTTCCACTGGCGCATAGCCCATGGATTAGGCTAGTGTAAGTAATAACATCAGGGTCTTTCTCATCCTCATGCATCCTCTCAATACAAGACATGGCCCGATCAATCTCACCTTCCTTGCACCATCCATCTATTATACTGTTATAAGTAGCAACAGAAGGTTTTAGTCCTTTCGATACCATTTCGTTAAACAGGTTATCAGCTTCAGTAGTTCGACATGCTTTACATAGAGCTTTTATCAATACATTGTATGCAATCACGTCAGGGGAATGACCATTGGCACATATGTCTCGGAATAACTCTAAACCTCTATCTACTCCCTCATTTTTTATGAGACCATCAATTGCAGCAGTATAGGCAACCATGTGACCAAAGAAACCTTCTCCAGCCACATTATCAAGGTATTTGCAAGCATCAACGGCCCTCCCATTCTCACAAAGTTTTTTGACAAGGAAGGTCGAATGCTTTATCCATGGCTCAAATCCATAATAACGCATCTTTTTCAGAAGGCCGAGTGCTCCTGCAACATCGCATCGTTCAGCCAAGCAACCATAAATACAATTAAGTGTGAATTGACTTGGTTCAACTCCCGTGTCCTTCATTTTCCCCAGGAGTTTCAAGCTTTCTTCCGACCTTCCTTCTTTACACATCCCCTCAATTATGTTGTTGTACGTCATAAGACTTGGACAAAGGCCTTCCTGGACAAAATTATGTAACAAGCTCACTGCCATATCCACCTTATTAGCTTTGACCAAGCAGTCAATCACACTGCTAAGAGAATCGGAATCTGGGAGAATTGCTTTATTGTGATCCTTTAGAAGCTTAATAATCTCAGACTCACCATCCGACTCATGATTTCGCATGAGGTTCTGAATAAAATTGTAAGCATCATGCACCAAATCATTCCCAATAAACCCCTCCAACAAAGTTTTGTAAAGAAGCATCACAGAATTTGTGTCTATGTCTCCAATAATCACTTCTGTTATCCGGCTTAATTTACTTTCTTCAGGAAATGAACGTATTAGCTTCCCAAGTATTCCTCTATCAGGTGGAATTCCCGATCCCTTAATCTCCAAATACAAACTCAGAGCCATCTCAAGATCTTTATGCTTGCAAAGTCCTCCTATCAACACATCATACAATGCAATATCAGCGTTCATACCCATCCGACGCATTTTCTCAAACAGCTGAAGTGCTTTATCGATCCGAGACTCCTTTACAAACCCATGAATCAAAACACAATATGTCTTATAGGTCAAACTAATATGGCGTCCTTCGAGCATCTCAATCAACTCAAAAGCCTTATCCACCTGACCCAACTTACAAAAGGATACAACCAAGATCGTTGAAATATGTCCATCAAGCCAGCCTCGACTATGAATCTCATTGAAAACACTTAACGCTTTCTCGGACTTGCCAGTGTTGCAGTAAACCTGCAAAACTGGTGTAAGAGTATATTTATCGAAATGAAACCCGCAATTCCTCATCTCCTCCAACTTCGTCTCAACCAAATCAACCGAACTCGAATTCGACTTAGAAATTGCTTCTAACAAACAGTTATAGGTATAAGAATTCGGAACACAAAGACCCATCTCTCTAATTCGATCAAAAACAGAACTTGCTTCTTCCACCAGCCCAGCATTACCCAGACACCGAATGAAAAACCCTAACGCTCCAGGGGACATCAAACAGCGAGAACTCAGAATATCTCCAACCAAAGCTTTCAGTGAGGCATTTTGTCGAGCACGTGATAGAATAGAAGCCATGGCATTGTAAGCATACATATCGTTTCTATAACCTTCCTGTTTCGAAGCCCAATTGAAGAACAGATAAGCCAAACCCCACCTTTTGAATCCATTCAACACGGTTTCGACTACCTTGGTGTTGAGCTCTGGAGCGAGTCTCAGCAGCTCAGGGTCTTCAGGCGAAAAAGGTTGTCTTGTGAAGATCGCAATTAGGTTTTGGGCAAGCTTGGATTGATTGGGAGGAAGAAATCTACTGTTGTCTAGCTTCGTGGTGAATGGTCTGTGAAGTTGGCGTTGTTGTCTGGAGAATCGCTGGTTAAGAAGAGCGATTCTCGAGAAGGCCATGAGAGAAAACGATCAGACCAAAAAAACCTTTTCGTCTGTGATTTCGTTTCTAAAAGTAAAACCCCCTTTTTTTTGCAGTGTGGGAGTTTCAGTTTTTAAACGAGAGTTCTAACGCAGACGCGATTTTGAGTTGACCAGACTCAACCGGAAGCAACTTTTCTACGATTTTTTATTAAGGTTTCGAATGGCGACAGCGGTTTGAACGGTGCGGAACAAGCGGAGGTGCGGTGCGGTTTTAGTGCGATACAGTTGGAATAAACGTATCATGCGGAACAAGTGTGGTTACTGCAGAACAAGCGGTGCGGGACAATATATGAATGGTGAAAAAATAACATGTGGTGCGGTTCAAATGGGTGAATTGTGTAAATGTAAAAATCGGTGCGAGATATATATTTTAGAAAAATAATTTATAAATAAAATGGATTAATGATATTAATATAATTATAAATTAAAATTATTAATTTGTTAATGATCAAGTCTTTTTCATAAATTAATTACGAACCATAACTAAATAATTATTAAAATTTAATAAATTTGTTTGGTATTTTACAATAATATATTTTTTGCTCAAAAAAAAAAATACATCCACAAAAACCAAGTAAAATCATATAATATTATCGAGTACGTTGATTTTCCCATGTTCCTTTAGGTGTCTACATTTTTTACTTATATGGGTTCAAACATTAGTCCAGTTGGTAATGACATTTTTTTATTTTTTTTCAACTAGAATTTTGTTATTTGATAAAGTTAACATATTTGATTTATTTCAAAAAATTTTGAGCTTTAAAACATATATATATATATATATATATATATATATATGTAAAATTATAAAACTAAAAGATTATTAGCGTGTATCGTAAAGCTAATAACATCAGCTAGACAAAAACAATAATAATTTTCAAAGCTATAATCCAAATATTCTTAATTTTTTTTGAATTAAAATAACTATATAAAATGAAATATTATATGATACATATATACATAAGTCAACTGTAAACTACACATAACCGTTGACAGAAAAAAAAAAAAAAAAAAAAAAATCACACCTAACCGCACCTATTTTGATTCTTTTGCAACCGCACGTGCGTTTCATGTTTTCTTTCTGTTTCTGAAACGCACCCAGCTTTTTTTCAGAAACGCAACCACACCTAACCACATTTGCGTTTGAACGCTGAATGGTGACATGTTTTGTAAAACACAGGACGTTTGGAAGAAACGCACCAAACATTCAAGGCCTAATTATATGTTATGTATAATTTTTGTGTTTTGTTAATGTTTCGAGAAAACGGATAAAAACATAATTAAAGCTTTTTGAGCTCTTTATTCTTAGACATACAAATAGCATAAGGTCAGAATCAAACAAACGTACGCAACACCGAAAACATTTAAAACATAATTAAACGTGTGCATGTTTCTTCATCTTTTGTGACTTAACAAAAACAGTGGCACTGTGCTCCGTGAGAGACAGGTTTGCACTTACCACCTTTCCCATTAGCGCATCCATTAAGACACCAACTGTTGCATCTCTCGTTGTCATGGCTCGGATCGCATTTCCCAAATTTCGGGTGAGTGTTGCAACACAACGAACCACTTTCTATGACATATCCTTCAGTATCTGCCAATAACACACACCAACATTTATCTAACTTTACGTGTATTTGTCTCCTTTTTCAGTCATATTTATAACTTGTTATAAACAAAATATGTATGAATATAAATAATAAATCTGGAAGGATAAAATAAAATTTATCAAATTTCTCTAAAAATAAAATATGAGTGTAAAACAATATATAATTTGTTTTCTTCTTTGGGTCAACAATACATTTAACCCTTGATTTTATAACAAAGAAGACGTACCAACGGAGAAGAAAAGGACAAGGAGCAAAGCAAAAGAAACAAATTTCACATTGGCCATTGTTTATCTACGTTTTAGATTTGTAATAGTGTTTAAGCTTATTTTTGTATTGAAAAAAAAAATGATCTATTTGCTCTTATTTATACCGAATGAATTCTGCATTTTTTTCTGATCTGTTAATGAAAACAAACTAACAGTTTAATTCTTTTGTTATCTCTATTCTATTTCTAGATTACTTCTTTATTTCTGCTAGTTAGTTTGAAACTAATAGTTTCTAACATTTCATTTTGTTTAGGTGTAAAGTCAAACACTGTGACTTGTTATTGAAGATAACAAAAAAAAAACCTAAATTAGAAATTGTTAATTTGTTATGACTTAAACATATTCTTCTTTCTGATTTTTTAAAAATATATATACATAATACAGTATTCTTATTTAAAATGGGCTTTTCTTAATTCTGAAGGCCCAATGTTCATTTTCATCCGAACTAATCTCTTGGGCCCATTTTCATACTACTCCTTCTTTTAGAGCCCTTGGAGGTTCAAACTTCAAGTTTGTCATCTCCGTCGTCGAATCTCCGATTTGGCTACACCACCGGAGCTCGAGGCAGAGCAACCAGTGAAGATAAAACTATTAACCATGGATTCTCAGTCTAATTCCCTGAACACGGGTAAAATAATAACCTTAATTTTCCCTTTCACTCTCTTTACGCCCTCTTTTCATTCGCGGGAAGATTCGACTCCTTCCTCTGTTGATTCGTTTCTTATTCTGTAGATTTCTCCTGAAGAATAAAAAAAACTTTATTGTCTGTACATTGATCTGAGCCTTTTGCTTCATGTGCCTCTTACTTTGTAACAGTTTCGGATGACGATGAGATTGATTACTCCATCAAACCAGAATTCTACGATTCAGATCTCGACGATAAAGATGAGATGTGGATGGTTAAGAAAAGAGATGGTCGTGCTTCTGATGCTGTACTTAGTTGTCCTGCTTGTTTCACCACTGTCTGCTTAGAGTGTCAAAGGTGATTCCCATTTTTGATTCATTAGAAACAAATTGAATGTTTGATTTATCGATGTTGCTAGTCTTTAGCTGTTGGTCTTTGGTTTAGGGTCAATGAATCTCCACCCATGTGTGTTGTTTCCTGGAGAATAGACTGATTGATAGTGACTTGCTAGATCCTGTAATGTTGACTTGATTTGGAGATTTTGACCATTGTTACAGGTTCTAGAATACTTAACATGTTAAGATCCAAAGATTTTGTTTAGGTAGGATCCTAAACGATTCAAGACTTGATTAAATTAAAGAATCCCAAAACCCTAGATAACTCCAGAATACCCCACCCATTCTGAAAATTTTTGTTTGGCCGTGTGAAGCAACTTGTCGACATAGGAACTCTATTAATACTTTCCTAACCAGACATTTGGATTCTTTTGCAGGCACGAACAGTATGTGGCACAGTACAGGGCAGTCTTCGTGGTCAATTGCAAAGTAGATAAAGACAGAGTGTTGCAACACAATGCAATACCCTCAAAAGTTGGTAAACGAATGAGAGATTACGAGAAGCAGGAAACTGGTTCTGCAGATAATGAAAAACTTAACCAGGTCTTTTGCTCAACTTGTTCCACAGAGATCGGAGTCGTTGACAGTGAAGAGATCTACCATTTCTCTAATGTCATTCCAAGCGAGCCTTGAAACCAGTTTACTTTATGAGTTGTTTGTAACAATTTCCCAACTGGTGATTAGGATTTATTTTAGGCTGAAATTGTTTGCATCTGTGTTTATATTGTTTTAAACGAATCTACAACCTTAAACATTTTAAACAAAAGAATCCAAATGTTTCGATGTTACTGTAACGAAAGAAAGATAAGAAGGATAAATCGATAATAGCCGTTTTGGTCTCGGAACGTGTCTAATTGACGCTAGTTAGATATTTCCAACAGTGGCAGAAGATAAACATGAGATGACGTGGATCATTCTGATTGGTGGAGTAGGCGAAGAAAATCTAGAAAGCAATCGCCAAGTGAAAAAAAAATAGAAGAAAAAAGGAGTGAGAGAAGATCTTTGTATGAAACACGAGTTGATTCTTTTGTTGACAGAAGTGTCACTTTCTTGTATTTTCGTCCACAATCCATAATTCTATTAATTAGATATATATATTGGGAAAAATGCCAAAAAATACCTCAACTATTTAATTTTTGCCAGAAATCCACACAAACTTTTTGCGTTGTCAGAAACGCACACAAACTATTTGTTCGATCCATAAAAATACCCAAACTTTTTAAAGTTCCATTTTCCCCCCTACGATTTCACGTCCGTTAACGGACATAACAGAATCGATAAACGGCGTTAATTTTCTTTTGGGAAAAATGCCAAAAAATACCTCAACTATTTAATTTTTGCTAGAAATCCACACAAACTTTTTGCGTTGCCAGAAACGCACACAAACTATTTTTTCGATGCATAAAAATACCCAAAATTTTTAAAGTTCCATTTCCCCCCCTACGATTTCACCCAAAACGGCTCATCTTCTTCAATTGTGCTCCAAACGTGCTAAAACCTGAAAAGACTCTAAAATACTATGAAAAAACTAGAAAGACTCTATAAAAAAGACTTATATCATTGTTAAAAAGGGGTAAAAACTATGATATATCAACTTCCCCAGACTTAGCCTTTGCTTGCCCTCAAGCAAACAGAAAACTAAACCAGAGAAAGAGGTTTGAAAACACGGAGACTCACCTGTTCTTGAAACATTGCAATGATTTTTTTCTTAGTGCTCCACATATCACCTAACCAGTTCCAAATCTAACCACCATCTACTTCTCCGTAGACATCCACAGCTCCCTAGAGTACACACATTATTTCACAGCATCATTCAAATAAAGCCATCATAACCAGTTTCATCGATGTGATCAATGCCAAGAACTTTCTAGACTCTTTTCCGTAGAGGGTGAAATCGTAGGGGGAAAAATGGAACTTTAAAAAGTTTGGGTATTTTTATGGATCGAAAAAATAGTTTGTGTGCGTTTCTGGCAACGCAAAAAAATTGTGTGGATTTCTGGCAAAAATTAAATAGTTGAGGTATTTTTTGGCATTTTTTCCAAAAGAAAATTAACGCCGTTTATCGATTCTGTTATGTCCGTTAACGGACGTGAAATCGTAGGGGGGAAAATGGAACTTTAAAAAGTTTGGGTATTTTTATGGATCAAAAAAATAGTTTGTGTGCGTTTCTGGCAACGCAAAAAGTTTGTGTGGATTTCTGGCAAAAATTAAATAGTTGAGGTATTTTTTGGCATTTTTCCCTATATATATTCAAAAAAATGAGAATGGGCTCCAGCTGTTTAACACATTTGACAATTGTTCGTACACCTATTTAATAATTGTCAAATGTTTACTCCATTTTTTTGGTATTCGTTGATCATTAACAATTGAGTGTTTCAAATTTACTAGTTATGGATGCATTTATCCAGCTAACCCATAAGGCCATAACTAATCATTAAACATATGATCCTAGTATGTATATCTTTATAATATTATTTAAGAAGACATTTTTAAAAATGAACTTTGTTTTGTAACTTATTACATGAAATATCATTACAAATAACAAAAAATAATTGAAATAGGGAAAAAATAATAGTTTTTTAAAATTATTAATTAGAATATGAAAATTATATATTTTACATTAAATAAGTTATTTATTATTTAATTTCTTAATTATTTTTAATACTATATATTTTAAAATAATAATGAATTCATATTCAAAATGTTGTTATTACAAATGAATTCAAAAAAAAAATCTATTCAAAATCTTGCGAAATTTTTCACTATAATTTATTATATTTTATTTGAATATATATTAAAACAAAAGTTGAAAAATATTTTACTAATTTTATAAAAATTATACAAAAGAAAACTATATTTTTTTAAGAGTTCGTAGACTAACCACAAAAACTAGACTCATTAACGGTGCATATTAGAGTTATGTTTTCAAGATTATAAGTTTTTTTGTGGGTTAGCCCGAATAATATTTTAGTTCACCGCAAAACGGATTAAATAGATAAATTATTACAAATTGACACATTTATATATAATAATTAGTTAGCTATATTTTAAAATTCAGATAAAACAATTTTATTAAATTTTAAAACAATTTCTCTTAAAAAAATTATTCCGTGCTATAATTAGCGCGGCTTAAATCCTAATGTTTAATTAAGATAGTCCCAAACAATTGAGTGTTTTTTTTTTAATTATTAAACTACTTTAATTGAATCCTAGCAACTAAATGTAACAAAATTTATCCATGTCTCTAGTTTTGTCCCCCACCGGTGAGTTTTAGCAGTTTGTTGTTGTAATCAGAATTTTTTTTTTTTAAATAAAATTTAAGATATTAGTTGGTTAACGAGAATGATATACTCATGATTGTATGGGCGTGTTAACAACGATACATTATCAATAATCAAGTCATTATAATTTTAATGATTTTGCTGCTAGACACGACAATAATCATAACATTTTTTTTTAAAGGGGTTTCCTAATCATAACAAATGTTAACACGATAATATAGAATAATGTGAATGATAGAAAAATGTTTAGTCCACAAATCGTAAAGAAAGTAGATAAATTATTGTCGCGAAATAATAAAATAAAATAAAAAATCTCGAAGTAGCGACATATCACACAATCGCGTGATGAAATGATTATTTAAAATATTCCGTAGTGGTAATAAGAATTATGATTATGATTATTCAAATTTTGCACACACGAATGCTAAACAGTGTCAGAAAGCGCGTCATTGTCTTTATTGGAGCTATTTTAATTTTAGAAACATAAAAGAAGACATCTAATAATCACAGATTTTTAGATGTGAAACTAAAAAATATACAAAATCGTAATCAGCGTAGGTGTAAAGTCTACCCTCCCAATCAATTTCCTCATTGATTATATCTTATTCCACCTCTGACTCCCTCGACGACTATCTTTTCAACAATCGTGGAAACTGATGAAAATTGGGATTAGGTTTTGTTTCAGTTGCAAACTAATTTTTCAGATCATTTAGATGGTGTGGAACGGTTTTTTTTGTGTTTTTAAATGGTATTATCCGTTCACATCATTTAGAAATATGCCGATCCGCTAATTTATAAAGCTTAGAATTGATCATGAGGAAGAAAAAAATGCATATTCGTATAATAAAAGCTTGAAGTGAATTTGAATTGAGTGTTTTTTTTCTGTTAAAGAATCAAAAAATAATGTTGATACCTATTACTGGTTTTTTTTTTCTTCCTCATGATCAATTCTAAGCGGCATCCGAGACCATGTCCTAGGAAGTGGCACGGAACAGTGACTCATATGTGATAATTTAAAACTTTACCTTTTCTCTGGTAATTCCGATTTATGACGGTTGGCGATGTAATGTTGATGGATCTTGGAAGGAGACCGATAGTTTTTCCGGAATATGTTGGTATTGTTATCAGGAAGGAGTCGAAAGAACTATAATGGGAACGAGGAATCTGCGAAGAAGCATATCCCCCTACACGCAGAATTGGAAGCTGATGCAGCGCAGAATAAGAAATATTAAGATAAAATACGTATTATTTTCTTTTTATGTATTTTAACAGTTTTCCTATTTTAATTAGGATTATGTTTTAGGGTTTTCTTATAAATAGTCTCTTAAGCTTAATGTATTATTTAGTTATTGATTTTTAATAAAGAACTTTTGCTTTTGAGAGAATAGTATTCTTTATCCTTTGTTTTCGGTAGATCTATCGGGATCTCAACGAGTTCAAGAAGCAGATCCCAAGCGAGGATTCTCTCGAATCCCTTGGTTGAGTTGGCATATCTCAATCGATTCATTTGAATCCATTGGTTGAGTTGTTTATCGTTGCTTCCGCTCTATCAGAAACACTCATCTGGGCCATGCATTGTTTGCTAGCAAACCAGAAGACGGAAATATCTTTTGCAACATACTGCTCCGAGTTCGTGAAGATGGTGTCTACATCCGATGATTGGCCAGCTTTTGTATTACACTTGGATGAATTCGTGAAAAGTAAGGAGGCGTTTTCTTTCTTCTCAATATCACTCATCTCATGCGCGAACAACACAATGACAGACAATCTAGCAAAAAGTGCTTGCTCTACCCAGTGGATATTGACTATGTAAATTCGGTACTACCGATTTGGATTTTCGAATCGTTTTAGGTATTTAAGCGGTTAAAAAAAAAAAAAAAAAAAAAAAAAACTAATATGCATTGGCTTTTATATTACAGGAACGAAAAAAAAAATCTATATGCGAATAAGCGGACTCAAAACGGACAACCGACCTAACCGGATATGAGATATCTCTTCCCCATCCGGACCGGGAATTAATCTTAGATGGGACCCACATTCTAAACCTAAAACTTAAATTCTCCTGCCGGAAACGTGGTCCCCACTCTACAGTCAACACCGGAGTCAGCGCGTGAACTCAAACACGTCCAGACAAAAATGCCCGCCAGAAAAAAAGAAAAAAAAAACATCGCAGAAGTGAGCTGTGAGGGACCCACCAAGCCATGTGCGCCTCCTTCCTGTCTCCACCAGCTTCCTGCTACTCTCTAAATCATTTACCTCCGTCTTCTTCCTCTTCTCCTCCTCCTTGAGAGAGATAGAGAAATCCAAATCCCCGCATAACGAAACCCTAATGACGAACAACGACGGAGCACTAACTAATGGCGTCGTAATCGACCAGACGTCGTCAGCGGTTAACAAAGGATCTCTTAACGCCGTGAAGAAACCACCGTCTAAGGATCGACACAGCAAAGTAGACGGAAGAGGGAGACGGATTCGTATGCCAATCATATGCGCAGCTCGAGTTTTCCAATTGACCAGAGAGTTAGGTCACAAATCCGACGGCCAAACCATTGAGTGGCTTCTCCGTCAAGCTGAGCCTTCTATCATAGCCGCCACAGGGACGGGCACAACTCCGGCGAGTTTCTCCACCGCTTCACTCTCCACTTCTTCTCCCTTCACTCTCGGAAAGCGCGTCGTGAGAGCGGAGGAGGGAGAATCCGGCGGCGGCGGAGGATTAACAGTGGGACCCACGATGGGGGCTTCGTTAATGGGTGGTGGTTCAGGTGGTGGCTTCTGGGCGGTTCCGGCGAGGCCTGATTTCGGACAAGTATGGAGCTTTGCAGCCGGAGCTCCGCCGGAGATGTTGTTTACACAGCAGCAGGAACCAGCTACACTCTTCGTCCGACACCAGCAACAACAACAGCAAGCTTCCGCCGCCGCAGCTGCAATGGGTGAGGCATCAGCAGCTAGAGTCGGGAATTATCTTCCGGGTCATCATCTCAATTTGCTTGCTTCTCTATCGGGTGGGGCTACCGGGTCGGGTCGTAGGGAAGAGGATGACCCACGTTAAAAGAAAAAAAGGTCTGGCCTTTGTGCTCTTTGATTAGGGATATTTGGTATGTATAGAAAAATTTCCTATGTTTTTATGTCTGCTAAAGTGGTTAGAAAGTACTTAATTCGTGGGATTTTGTTGCTCAGTCTTAATTAATTCTAAGCTTATATTGCTTGTTTGATTAGGGTTTTTAGGGTTTGAGAAGATTTGGTCTCAAAATTTGTTTCGGAGAGTTATAGAGATCGATTGATTGAATACTAAAAACGCCATAAAGAACAGCAAAAAGCTCTTTTTACGTTTTGTGCGTGAATTCTTTAATGGTTCTCGTCAGTGAAGTTGAGCCCACACGAACTATTGATCTCTCGCCGGTCAAAGGATTGTAATTCTGAATGTTTCTCGTGACTTGTATGATGAATGAGAATTGAAGATAGAAAATAAAAACAAGCATGTGTATTTGTCTAAAGTTCTTGTGAAGTGGTCCTTGTCTTTTTTAAAAAAAATTTATTACCTGTTATAAAGTTTGTAGCTTCGTGCTTGCTCTCTTTTTGGTAAACACTTCTTTTGGAGGATGAATACAAAAATGGATAACAAAGAGGGAGTTAACCATTTTGGAGGATGAATAAACTTGACTAAAAACTAAGATTTGAAGGATCAGGGTTTTGCTGAATTATGTGCCACTCTATTAAAACTCGGAATAACATGTTTGAATTTGCAGTGTTGAAACTTCGATGCCCAAAAGCTTGATATCTTTGCGAAGAGTTTCCACTTCAAAATTCATGACTTTATCACCGAGGAGTGAGAACGTTAGAAACTTATAATTATAACAAGAAAGTCTAACAGCAAAATAACCTTTAATTTGATAAGTTCCGTTTATACCATATACCATGCGAGTGCGACACTACTTAGTTTTGTCTCCCCAAGTTTGTTGGAGTCATGAAACTTTTGGGTTAATTTACTAGAAAGTTGCCAACGAAAATGTTAATTTTAAAATAAATGTAACCATGATCATTAAATTGAACCGGAACAAACCGTTTGGTTCGATATGAGAAACCACGTTTTAGATGCCAATTATGATCCGATTTATCACGAAAAAGTGGGCGTTAGATGAGAAAGAGAAATCCACTATTAATCATATACGACCCAATGAAATCGGATCAGACCGTCTCGAACCGGTAACCCTAAAAAAGCCTGGTTCTTGACATTTTGGATTTGCTGCAAGTAACGTTTCTTCTCATCGAGTTTGACCGAAACGACATCCATGAATCAATCAAGATTCTTTTCTCGAGGAGGAACATCAAATCGAACAGATGAGATCTCCGTGTTTAGAAAAGTAATTCCTTAACTATCCTAAGCAAATAATAAAAGGTAAAGGTTAAATCTTTGCTTCTCTCCGCCAAAGTCCACGCGATTCTCACTGTCAGTTTCGGGAAATTTCCAGAATTTCTTGCACTTTCCCTCGCAGCAGCCGTCAATTTCAAGCGGGTATGTCTTAGATCCTCGTGGCTATTTTGGGTTACTGTTCAATTTTTCGTTTCTGGGTTTTTGACGAAGAAAAAAAATCACAGCTATTCAGTTATACATATCTAATCATAAATCTTTGTCTTAGATCTTCAAATTTCATGTAGAAACTGTATTTTGAAAGCATATCATGAATCGATTGTTGGATTAAGAAGATTGTAATTTAGTGTGAAGAGAACATTAAACAAACAAAATCCGGTAGGATGTTGAGGATGGTGCCACATAAATATCTATCTAGACTTGAGCCGATGAATAACATGTAAGGTTGATTTGTTGCATTGATTGAGGTTAGAGTTCTTGAGATTTGGGTTTAAAGAAATCTTTAGTGAAGTGATGTTTGGATACTTGAATGCTTTCCATCTTTGGCTTATTCCTTCATAGGAAAATGATATTTCTTGGATTTTCTCGAATATGTTATGGAACTGAATAACATCTTCTCGGGTATGTTACTCGCTTGTTTTTCAGGTCTTAGTTAGATCTTGTAAAGAAGCAATGACAGAGATCTTTAGTGACACCGGGTTCAGACAGTTAACTCAAATGTTCTTGGCGATAATCTTCTTCCACACATCGGAATACATTCTCGCCATAGCCTATCACGGATCATCGAGAGTAACTTTAAGCTCACTTTTGATCACCAAACATTATGCATTAGCAATGCTAATCTCAGTTCTCGAGTACCTAATCGAGATTGTTCTGTTCCCGGGGCTGAAACAACACTGGTGGATCAGCAATTTCGGTCTTATGATGATTGTTCTCGGTGAAATCGTCCGTAAAACCGCGATAATCACAGCGGGTAGATCGTTCACGCACCTTATAAAGATTCGCCGGGAGGAGCATCATAAGCTTGTGACGAAAGGAGTGTATCGAATCTTGAGGCATCCAAGTTACTCGGGGTTTCTCGTTTGGTCTGTTGGAACGCAGGTGATGCTGTGTAATCCCATATCCGCGATTGCGTTTGCGGTTGTGGTGTGGCGGTTCTTTGCAGAGAGAATACCTTATGAGGAGCATTACTTGAAGCAATTTTTTAGGAGACAGTATCTGGAGTATGCCCAGAAAGTTCCTTCTGGTGTTCCTTTTGTAAACTAAACTGAAACATTGAATCAATTATGAACAATTCAAGTTTGGTTTATTTATTACCAGTTTCAGATAAGGTTCTTGTCACCGGTGAGTATTTGTATTTGGTTAATAGAGGCGGAAAGCCCAATGGATTAACCTTGACAAGTTGTTTCGATTCTCACAAGAAGGCGCGAGCTTTAGCTCAGCATCGACGGCTTCTCCGTGGCTTGGGATCTGGGCCGAGGGAAGAACGCGGCGGCGGAACCACCGACCTTGCGGATGGCCGTGGTGCATATCTGCGTAGTAACACGACGAGGTTCCAAGGAAATGATAAGATAGCCGTGGCTGTTGACATAGATGAGGGTATGTCCCATTCTTCTTCGTTACTCATGTTTACAGGTTTGAAATGCCTTTGGCATAAATCGTTTTAAAATGTTTTGTTAAGACTTATAAAACTGCTAAATGGGTTCTACAAAAGCTCGGATTCAATGAGTAATAATATAATCATAAGCTGAGAAGTATATATATAAATGTTCTGGATGGTGTGCAGTAGAATCTGGAAAGCTTATGCAACTCCCTAATTCACATTGTTGCTTTGAGTAAAATATGTCTAACCATACAAATCGAATGCTAATTTCAGACGACCAACTATCTTGAACTGTGTCTTAAATTGATTTCTGTGAATCTTTTTCATGTGTTGTCTGGTGATTCTACTTCCAACTCGACTTTAAGTATTGTCTTGGTTTGAATTATCGGAAAAAAATAAAGACGAAACAAAAAGGCATATTCCAAACACTCTGGCTGAGTCGGAGGGTTCGTAACTTGTAAACATAAACTTTACGATAGTGGTAGCTAAGCTCCGGCGAAGAGTCTCCGAGAGAGCGAGCTTGCCCTATCTGTAATCTCGAGACGGGACCATGATGTGCGGAGGCTCGCGTGTTCTGCAGCATTTGTCTGATCACCATCATCATACATCGATTGGATTAGGGTTGGGGTTTTGTGGTGCTAAGATTGTGCAGCTGTCTTCGTTCATTCTCAGGCCTTCTCAGGCTATGGCGAACGGTCATTTCAGCCATAAATTGCATCAGCGGATGATTTCTTCCTCTGGGTTTCATTGCAGGACTTCCGGAGAAATCCCAATTCTTCACAATTGTTTCAGGTTATTTTCTACTCCTCGATTGGGATTTGAAATCTAGCTGTTGTTATTTTGGTCTTTTGCTGCGGATTTTGAAATCTAGATTGGCATCTTGATGACATGATGTGAATTTCCCAGTTTAGCTTTGAGCTAACCGTACT
Organism: Eutrema japonicum; assembly: GCA_030161315.1. NCBI lineage: Eukaryota > Viridiplantae > Streptophyta > Magnoliopsida > Brassicales > Brassicaceae > Eutrema > Eutrema japonicum. The sequence goes on along the minus strand of BSQW01000005.1, from coordinate 53,483,984 downwards.
GGAATCGCGTGCATTGTCATATATGTTCCTGAGTTGGAGATCCAATGGATGAAAAAGAGAGATCTGTTCTCAAGTTATGTCACCAGTCTCTGTTTGATGTAAAAGTTGGTGTCTTTTTTTTATTTTCTCATTATCTGTTTGTTTTCTTCCTCCAAAGCCAGCAAGAAGATGATCCTGAGCTTCCAGCTGAAGGGTTACCCCCAATTGCAGGTATCCCTCGTTGCTTGTTTCTTGCTTTTTTTCATTCAAATTTTTTTTGTTTGCTTCTTAATTTCCTAAAATCCAACTGCTTCCTATAAAAAAACTCTCACTATTCTAGTTTTTAGCATAAGTGTAATACTACTAGAAACTCGATCGAATGATAGATCTTATTAGATGTTAGCATATGGTGATGTTCTGAAGTTGTCTGATGGTTCGCAATACCTTTCTTGGATGTGCATATTTGCAGATCTCTTAGTTTATGTCATCATTTTGACATTTCATGTTGCAGGAGGTATTGTTGCTCTAGGGAAATTTGATGCCCTGCATATTGGCCATCGAGAGCTTGCGATTCAAGCTTCCAGAACTGGAACTCCGTATCTATTATCTTTTGTTGGAATGGCGGAAGTACTCGGTTGGGAGCCTAGGTAATATCCCCCCTGTAGTATTCATGCCTTCCTTTTCCCTTTGGCATTAATTTCTTTCGCTTCAAATTCCCACTTTACGAATAAACCAACCTAAGAATTCTTCTCTTTTCTTTGAGATATTTAAACATTAGATATGATTCTGCTGATCAAGTTCGGTTTTTTTTGTTTAAAGTCAATTTGTGCTCTCTCCCATGTAGACTACTGACAAATAAATTTGTACAAGCAGGGCTCCAATAGTGGCCAAATGTGATCGAAAACGAGTGCTCACCTCTTGGGCCTCATATTGTGGGAACAGAGCACCGGTAGAGTACGAGATAGAATTTGCCAGTGTGCGACATCTTACCCCACAACAGTTTGTGGAGAAGCTGTCAAAGGAGCTCAGAGTCTGCGGAGTTGTGGCAGGTGAACTTTAGAAATATCTCAACCCACTCCTTTCTTTACCATTTCATGTTGAAAACACACAAAATAAATTGTTTGCAAAAACCTTTTTCCACAGGGGAAAATTACCGATTTGGATATAAAGCTTCGGGTGATGCGTCGGAGCTAGTGAGGTTGTGCGAGGAGTATGGTATCGGTGCATACATCATAAGCTCTGTGATGGACAAGAAACAAGACGCAGGAAAGATAGACTCAGGGGACTCAAAAGACAGAGGGCAAGTCTCATCTACACGTGTACGCCAAGCTCTTGCGGTGGGAGATATGAGGTATGTATCAGAGCTCCTTGGCAGGGCACATCGGCTTATCTTGCGAGTCAGAACCCGGGATATACTGAATGAAAGGAGGATCTCAGTCCCGAGATCATCAATACTTAATTTACCGCCTGGGAACGGAATTTACAAGGCATGTTTGCTTCTAGTTGGGGATGAGCCTTCAATTACTTGTAGTGTAGTTGTTGATACATCAAATATCCATGTAGAAATAGAGAAGCTACGACTCTGTAATCCAGATTGGTCTCAAGAGTTTCAACTCTTGAGTGTTGAGTTCGGTTAATTTAATCTTAGTTCCTATGAATATAACTCAAGACTGCTCACTTTTCTTATTATTTACTCAGGGAAACATTGAGCTTAAGAATCTTAGAGTCTTATAAAGACTTGTGAATATACTCAATTAGCCATAAGTAAGCAATGATTCCGGTGTACTCTGTTTTTCATTGGACGTGTCTGAGCACATTGCTCTATAGTCTGTATATTTTTTAAGCACAAGGAAATGGTTTCTTGTGCAGAGCCCTATAGAGTTTCCATTTAAGTTGATTGAGATTTGCAAAGATTTTATCGACAACATATTAATCTGATCTTATCGACAATGTAAAAGAAAGAAAGGAATTGAGTATGTACAGTATTGTCTGTCTTTCTCGGACTATTCTCTGATCAATCAGGTAAAGAAGAAATGAAATATTTCTTCTAAAACCCGAAGCTCCTCAGAAACCGTGGCTTTATTGCTCTTCACTGTCTTCAAAGCTCAGAGAAAGAGCCTTCTCAAGGCAATTAAAAGCTTTCTGGTAGCTTAAGAACCCCATGAACCAGAAGTCGAAACCATCGACGGTGACTACTTCCAGGTACTTCTGTGACGGTTTCTTTGTGTTCTGACTTTGGTTCACTCTCTCGATCTTGCACAAAGGAATTGACACCTTGTAATGAACCCGGATCATGTCTCCTTGAGGAGAAGCCACCTTTATCGATTTCTCGCTGCAGAACGCCATTTTCTGGGACGAAATGAAGAGAAGGCCGGCGATGGGACCCGCGGTAGTCGACAAGTAACACTGGTAAGTTTTGAACAGTTTCTCATCTTCACTGACTCTGAAGAGCCGCTTGTAGATCTTCTCTAAACCTCCGACCTGAAGAATCCTAGCCCCCAAAGATAGCTTTCTCTTCACTGTTTCGGTTAGCTTTGGTCTTAACTTGCTCTGGTCTCTAGCTCCATTGGTGAAACCATTAGTTTTCTTCCTTTTAAGAATCGATTTTTTTCCGTTGCCTGTCAAAAAAAAAAAACTTGTTAGTTTCCATTTTTTGCAGGGAAAAAAAGGAAGACACATAGGAAGAGGGTAATAAAAAAAGGTACTAACTTTGTTCAGATTTCTTGGAAGAAGTGGAAACCAGGAACTTGTTAATCGAAGCCGGATCAGGTAAGTAACCCATCGGAGTAGTCTTTCCCGCCGGAAAACTAATGACTTGTTGCTCAACCCTGCTCATGTTCATCTTTAGGGGATTGAGTTATAATAGATCTTGATGTTGTGTGATTTGTAAAATGAAGCTGGATTGATGAAATGGTTTGGTGCAGGGTTAAGGTATTTAAAGGGCAATGAAAAGAGAAGATAGTGAATCTTTTTTGAAACTTTTTGCAGGATGAGTCACGAATGGGTCATCAACAATTCAGCAAGAATGAAAGAAAACTTGTAAAGTAATGTGTTTGGCTGCTTTGAGCAATTAAAAGAAGATCACACGCCCCTCACGTTAGACTCCGACATGCTTTTTAACCTACAAGTTGGCAAGACGGCATGACACTTTTTTGTTTTTGTATTTGTATTGCCTGGTTTCTTACACACATGTAAAATACGTATTTCTTGTATATTCCCATATCTTAAGCATAAAAAATTCTTATAGTTTGGTTAATCACTGAGATAAAAAAACGTTAGAATTTTCAATTGCTTTAATATCTTTTACTAATTTCACAAGTTACATTTTTGAATAGTATATTTACGTTTTTGTAATTAGTTGGAACATGAAATAATAAAATAAAATATACGCTGACTTATGGAGAAGGGATGTCGTGGCTTTGGAGCTTTCTGAGTTGGCATCGTGACTTTCTTCTGATGCCATAACCTTCTTTTTTCTTGCTAAGATACTTTCTGGTGTGTTTTTATTTTAATTTAAAAGCAGACAAATCATAAAATAAACACACAAAAGAAAAATATGGTTTGAAATGGATCCCACCTGCCGTTCTATCCATTCGTCACCCATGTGATCTACACTGCAAATGCATGTATTACACTCCTAAAATATTGCAAGGGTTCAATGATGTTGTGTTGCTAGTAAATAGTATTATTGTGGTTGAGAACGATTACTAATTTCTACGATATTATATTTTAGCGACTTCGATATATATCAGTATATAATAAATTAATTATAGCGGACATTAACAGACTGATTTGTTTTGAACTATATATACATATACCGTTTTTTATTCAGCATTTACAAGTTTTCATACGTACTAAAATGTAAGAAAGAAAATTTCATTAGCGAATAAGTTTTTTGAGATATTTGCGCATGATATCACTTATTTTAAGTTTTATTAGTTTTTTTCGTTACTTTTTGAAAATACTAAAAATTCTATCACTTTTTGCATGAAATGACGATTATACCCCCTGAATCTACATTGTGTATCGTATACGAACTTACGTTTATCGTACACGAACGTACACGTTGTACAGTACACGCCAATTGTTTTTAAAAACTAGGGGGAGATTAATTAAAAAATGATGTATTTACTAAGTCTTCCTTCATATTTTGGCAAGTGTTATTAACTAGCACCCATTTGTATTTAACTAAACCAATATCTGCAGGTACTTATTCATTTTCTTTCCCTTAATTTTCATATTTTTTTTTCCTTTTTTTTCGCTGAAATTTCACATTTCTCTTACTCTATATATAGTCTCCCTTTATGAGTAAGATATAACTATAATTTATGAGCTCTAGTTTTTATATTGTGGTTGTGATGAATAATATATTTATGTAACAAAACAGAATCAAAAGGAGAACCCTTGCCAAAATAGAGATATTTAGGGAAAAAGAAAATGAGTGAGAGAGGCAAATCTAATTTCGAGAGCTTTCTTGAACACATTTCTCCTAATGTCTCCGTTAATCTGCATACTCAGGTAAATTTATTTACCATGTTTTTCTAATCATTTTACCGATGAATTCAAACTCATCATCTTCAAGTATATTTATATATTGGGGATACAAATATATTTGAAATATCAAATATACACATAATAAAAAATTACACAGCACCTACAAAATAGTTTAAGAAGGTTAGGTAAATTTATAGAAAAATCTTTAACAAAAAAAAAAAAAAAAATTATAGAAAAATCCTTATGTTACAAACTCAGTTACGCATCTAATCGCCTTCTATACTTTACTTTTTTCTTCTGCAAGGCTAGTGTGGGCATGAAGATTCTTAGAAAGATAACAATTTCAATAAGTAGAATCAAGTTTTAACTAGTATTATCAAGAAATCATTTAGAAGAAACAATGTAACTTAAGTTGTTTACAAAAACAGAAATCTAAAAAGGTAATTACATAACAAAATAATGATATCGATTAGTGATAAACGCGTTGAATAGTAAAAAAGTTGTTAAATCTTTTTGAGTCATTTAGAAAAAAACAAAATATTATAAACCGTTTAAGGAAAAAATATAAAGAAGCAATTAATTTAAAACGGACAATTAAAAAGTGACTTTGACAAAAAAAAATAGTGAATTTAATTATTGACACGTTGAATACGTATTGCTAAATCTTTTGGAGTTATTGAGAAAAAAACAATAGTTCTTCCGTTTCACAATAAGTAATATTTTTTAAAAAAAATGGTTCAAATTAAATGATATTTTTGTTATTCTGCGTAATTTTGTTTTGATGTTTTTTTATGGTTTATGATTATTTGTATTATGTCATTTGTTTTATCATTGGTTGAATTGTTTAGATAGATAATAATTGATATTTTAATTTATAAAAACAAAAATTAAATAATTTCTTAATCTGTGTGCATAAAACCTTAAAGATCAATAAATGAATATATTATAAGTCGTTTAAAAAAACAAAAAGCTGAAGAAGACAATTTAGTTGAAATGGAAAGACAAATAGTGAGTTTAATTAGTGATAAATGCGTTTAATAGTAAGATAATTAGTTTTGTGACCCCAAAAAAAAAAAGAAGTAAGATAATTAGTTTATGTTTTTTTTTTTAACATCTCATTTTATTATATTGTGAAAGGGTAATACAACATATTTATCATCCAACTAGGAAGAATATGAAAATTACAATACAATAAATCAAAATCATGAACTAATTTAGATAGTCTATCTGCTATTTGATTCCTCTCTCGATTCACATAATCTAAAGAACAAGCAAGTAACTTAGACATCCAATGTCTAATATCATAAATCAAATTCCTCAACTTTGTGCATTAGTTTATGTTTTTATAGAATTTTTTAATGTTTTTAAAAATCGTGGAAATGTATCAAAATAAAGAAAATTAAAAATTAAAATGTTAAAATTCGGATCCACGGACCCGGATAATACAATCGGGTGGTGATTTTTGAAATGTTGTTAAATCCGAATAAAATGCGAGCCCTAATTTCGAAAATTGCCGTGCAGAGTTGTGTGGGTTCGTCTTCTTCAAGAGCCAAAGCAGAAGAAGTGAGGAAGCCTCACGTTGGCCTCAGAGACATTTGGTCTGCTTACGAAGAATGGAGCAATTACGCCGTAGGCGTTCCTCTTACGCTGAAGAACACAAGATCGAATGTCACTCAGTACTATGTTCCTACCCTCTCCGCGATCCAAATCTTCACCAACAAACCATTCTTCGGCGGATCTTCTTCAAGGTCACAGTCTTGATTTTTGGATTCTGAATTGTCTTTTTTTTTTGCTTTGTTGTGTTCAAATGATTTCCACATCTTCATTCGGATGGTAATGTATTGTCTGTGTTTCTCAAATTTAGGAGCTTTGGTATGGACAGTCATCTTTATTTCCAGTACAATGAGACAACGAGTTTTGATGATAGGTCTCCTCTTATTCTAAAGGTATATATGTTATGCTCTTTCTGTGTGCTCCCTTACATTTGTCTCCTCTGTAGTGGTATGTTAAATGGAACTGCTTTTTTTTTCTTTTGAAGGTTGATGAGCTAGCTAAGCAGCACTATGGATTGAATAGTCTTACAAGCTCTGATCTTTCTCATCGCAGCTGGTTTTCTGTAGCTTGGTATGAATATTCTCCAATTATCTTCTCAGATTTTAGCCCTTTCTTAAAGTTACCTTCTTTTCCCTTTTTTTGGAGTACTTGTTAATGGCACTTAATTTACATGATTTGTAAAGGTCTCCGGTATATCAAATTCCGGAAGTGCGAACCGTCAAGGCTTTATCTCTCTCTTTCCTAACATATCATTCATTCACACCTTTCTTTCCAGGTATTTTCCTTCTTTCAATCTTTAAGGCAAAAAAAAAAACAGTTTAATATCCCATGTCTTGAACTAGTTTTCATTGTGATTCTTAGAAACCTTGCCTCAAGATGCAAAAGTTGTGCTCCCTGCTTTTGGAGTAGTGACTTCCAAGCTCCCCGGCAAAGTTTGGATCATGCCAGGGACCTCAGATCAAGAGAACATTAACATGCATGAAGAATCTGCTGCCTCCTGGCTCGGAACACTCATGTTTAAGCACAATGATTTCGACATGTTTATGGCTGAGAAATCTAATGACCTGCCACCTCCAAGTTGGTGGTAACAATCTCTGCATTTACCTATTCCTCCAGGTCTACAACTGTCTGGTAGCCTGGTAGTGGTATCTTGTTATCGTTGGAATACATAGATGAAAACTTTGCGAACATCTGGATTTTTTTTGGTTTTACTTAAAAAAAACTCAACTTCTTCTTATTATAATGTTATTTGGATTGAGTATTTCTGATGATACATAGATTGACTAGGAGATGATTTGGTACAATCTTCTGGCTTCGACAGTATTTTGCTAGGGATGAGTTTCACTTGATTGAGATCTAGCTTTAGAAGACCAGCATCTTATGCTTTGCGTCTGGTAAGAGTATACATTTTGCAGGCATGAGGCTCCACTAGGGCAGACAGTTGTTTTTTAACACCCGAGTGTGTCGAATGCTGCATTCATCATAGTCATGGTTCATGATTAGTATGAATTAGGGAAACAGAATTCTAACGCATAATGAGAATGAGGGTGCATGCTTGGTTTATCATAATTTACCGCCCATAAGTCACGAGCATTAACAATAGCTGATGAATCAAGGCCAATTTCTTCCCATCGAGCTGTGATGTTTGCAGGTAATGATCCTCTGTTCCATAGGATGACTGCTACTCGTTTCTTGCTTAGCGGACCTGCCCATACCTACATTAATTTCACCATATATGTTATGTTTATGAGTTCATATTGTTAGTGTTTGGCATATGCATACATATATATATATATATAAGAAATATAATACCTCAAGATCACCGTCTTCTTTCTTGATTTTCTTTCCCTGGATCCCAAGTTTGTCTGAACGTAAACAGCTCAAGCTCTTACCACTTTTTGGATTTCATATGAGCAGATTCTGGAGTGATTAAGGACTTTTATTTATTTAGATTATTTACCTTGATTAACAGCAATCACCTCTTTGTTGCTAAGCAACTCCAAGGTGACTTTGTCCATCGATCGAAGATCGCACCCGATCAACAGAGGAGCCTGCAAGAGAGAACACAAACGAGCATTGGTTAAAGTAGGGATACATTCATACTCTGTTTAGGGCTTACAGGTAAACAAAGTTCATACTTTTGCCAATGCCCAGATGCTGAAATGTGATCGGTATTCTTCTCTAGTCATGCCTCCATTTCCCACTTCGAGCATGTCTGGATCTGTTTCAGTTTTACCGATATTACTTTCTCGGGACTCGATATAATTCACTCACATCTGTTAGTCACACAAAACTATTTACCGTTCCATGATCCTGGTCTTGCGTAAGATGCCCATCGATCATTCTGATCTGCTATCGTTGTCATGCTAATAAGCAAAAAAGTAGAAGAGCAAATCATCTTCAAGTTCTTGTTTCACTAAGATTGCAAAAAAAAAAAGCCAGTAAAAGAACAGAAACCTCTTCCAATTATCTTCGATATCTCCCGTTGTTCTCCAACTGTTACCAATATCTCCTGCCCAAGTTGCTGGATCCTCTTGTCCCCTGCACTTACAACTCAGTTTCATCATCAGACCAAAGTTGTCTGAAAAAAAACCATAACTTATCTTTTTCTTCTTACCATTCACACAAAGAGAAGAATATGGATCTTCCTGAATTTATCAGAGCTTTGCTCATCTTTGGGTATCTTTCTTTTGGACTTGTCCCTGGGTTATTGCAGTTATCATACTTCAAGTAATCAATGCCCTGTTGAATTCACCATAACAATAACAACTCCAAGGTTTAGGATTTGAGCTCAGATATAACACACACACACATACATACCCATGAGGCAAATGTTTTTGCATCTTTTTCTTCATGCCCGAGTGAGCCCGGCATGGTTTGGCTGCAGGTAAGAGTCCTAGAAATCCAGAAAAAGACGATCAACAAAGAAGCTATCGACAAGATTTGGGTTTTATAACAAAAAAGTCTCTTGTTTGTGTGTATATACCCAGCATCAGAGTAGATCCCAAGCTTAAGCCCTTTGCTATGAACATAATCTGATAAAGCTTTGATCCCTGAAGGAAAAGTCGATGCTTTGGCAACCAAATATCCCTGTTAATATTTCATCAAAAACAAATCTCAGTTTCGTTCTTGGTTTGTCAAAGACTGTAAAAAAAAAAAAACTTTCTTTAACCTGAGAGTCTCTCTTGAGTTCACCCCAACAATCATCTATAAACACAGAGAAAAACAGAAGACAATAATTAAGAAAACAGAGAGATGAAAAAACAGAGTAACAATCTTTGTTTACCTATGTTGATATACTTGTAACCTATTGCAGAAAGGCCACTTGAAACCATTGCATCAGCTGCAGAGAAACTCAGAGTATTATTATAAGTAATCAGTAAATGGGATTTCTTTTCGATGTAAAAGAATCAGTAATCACCGGTTTGTTTGATGAGAGTTTCATTGATGTTACAGTGGAAATGATTCCAGCTGTTCCATCTGATAAGAAAGTAATAAAAAGAGGTAAGTAACTTGTGAGTCAAGTAAATGAAAACAAATGAAGAGGATCGAACCCCATTTGAGGAGATAGAGCAAGTCCATTGCTCAACAACATTCGACTCTGAGACCCATCAACGAGCTGAGTAAGAGTGGGAGTCAGAGTGAAAGCAATGAATATTAAGAAGAAACCAAGAAGAACCATTGCTGGATCAAGCTTTTTGGCTGTCAATGGCTATAATGGTTAGACAGTATGTGAGAAAGGAAGAAAGAAAGAGATTGAAGAAAAATCAATAATGGGTTCTCTAATAAATATTGATGGTTAGAGTGGGGGAACTGTGAAAAACATTATAATATTAGAGCCACATAAAAAAAAAAAAACATTTGGAGTGATCCACTTTTTAGTTACAGTTAAGTACTACTGATATTGACGTATACAAAAACAGAATTCTTCACGCGTTTCAATAAATGGTTTGGTTTTTATTGTCATGATCGAATTGGACTCTAGTGGAATCTACGCATGTCTAATATGTAACTGTATAAATGAATTTCCTTACCAAAAAAAAAACTGACTAACATACTAATTTGAGCCGGGTCAAATGATCTCTCTATGTAGTTTCCGCCAGTGATTCCACATGTCATCGTCTGTGCGCATTTGAGTGGTATATATTGTACCCTGTTTCTTCTTATCGTTCAAAACTGGCCATTTTATTGATAACAATTATTTATAGGTATACTTTGTCTTACGTTTATTGAAATGATGAGAGATTTGCTTCCTCAAGTCAAGTGGACCAACACACAAATGATTTGAAGTGTGTCGTACGCAACAAAAAGAAGAAAGAAAAAGCACAGATTTCATCATTATCACATCTTTCGTTTTCGGATTAAATTCCTTTGAGCAAATGTAGAATAATTTATTGGAGAATAACTGGAGAGACTGACGAACCCTTATTGTTTTTACAGAATAATTGGAGAATACAACAACGTAGCTCTCTCTCTCTCTCTCTATTAGGCAACAGGTTTTAGAACATACAACTTACACGCATGAGAATCCACTGTTGCTGTCAAGCTCCCTACAAACTTTTGCTTCAATGTCTTGTGCTGTTTTCATATCACAACAAAATTAACACACATTAATTCATCACAAGACAAAATATCTTCGTTTTTCTGTGGTCATTGGTTTATGTATCAATGTATGTGTACCTCCCATAGATCTCTGGCTTCAACGATGCTATTTGCAGGGATCTCAATATCATCCCAAAGAGCAGTAATCGAAGATCTTGATGGTCCACGGTTCAACAGAAGCAAAGCTACTCTGTAACCTGACAATGGTCCTGCCCAAACCTGATTCCATTTCCCATTTTTATCACCAAAATTAACATCCTTTTCGTTTAGATGAAAGAACATACATGTCTATAATAAATGTCGGTGTTTTAGATGTAATCTGACCTGGATATCACCTTCCATTCTAACTTTCTTAGCCTGAACACCGTGTGGATCTACAAGAAACGTTTATTTGTTTGTAATATATATACTCAAAGCATGGTGTTTGATGAGTCTTTATTAAGTACCTTGATTAATAGCAATGACCTCCTTGTTTGCGACGATCTCCATTGTTTCTTTGGTCATGTTTCTTATGTCACAACCAAGTAGAAGAGGAGCCTGTGATATATATACAGCATTGGTATCAGGTTTGATAGATTCTGATTAAAAAAGATGGTTTCCCTGTTTTAGGTATTTACTCACCTTTGAGATTGCCCATATACTGAAATGGACTATGTAAGAATTATTTAGGGGTCACACGTGTATTATCAATGTGTTAGGGTCATTATTTAAAGTAGTCAAAACTTATGTGGTTACTTAAGTATAAAATAAAAGACTATGGGGCATAAGTGTTATGGAAATTTAATGTGAGGATACATTCAGTAATTTCTAATTTGATGAAGGGCCGAATTAGAAATTGTTTCTATATAAATAGAAGGTTATGGTCCCCAAAGCAACCCTAATCAGAAATACAGAAAACTCTCTGCATCCCATCAACAGAGACCTAAAGCTATTCAGGGTTCGCTTTGGAAGAACCATTCCCAAACTTCAGAACCTTAGCAATGGATCCATCAGGTACGCTTCCGCTTCTGTTCTTATTAATCAGAGACTGGCATGCTTAAGTGGATTATTTAGATTAATCTTACAATTGGTATCAGAGCATCATGTTCAGTTTCTGTTTAATAATCAGGTTAATTATGAATAAATTCGGATTTATTAATTGTGAAAAAATCAGATTGTTGAAACTGGTTTTTTTTCTTTGAGATTCATGCTTAGATTAAGTATTTTGGAATATGTGGTTTAAAGTTCTGAAGTTAGATCTGATTTATATGATGTTTAGATCTAGTTTTGGTATTGATTCTAGAGAAAATCATGTTTTGGTTCATAGATCTAAATTAATCTTACTGGAATCAAGTTCTAAAGTATGAGCTCGTAAGGTTTTAATTTTTCGAATATAAGGAAAAGTTTTTTTTCTTTTCGAAAAGTTTGAGCAAATTCGGATCTGGTTTTCATCAGCCTTGGCGGCTGGCTTCTGAAATTTTTTTTTAGGGTTTACTCGTGTACCCTAAATTTGTTTTGGTTTGATGAAAGGCATATAGGGGCATTTTTTGTAATTCTTATAATCTGATTTAATAAAACGTAAGTTTCATATTCGGGCCAGAAATCAGATTTGTTAACTCTTTAGGTTTTTTCTCGGCTTCGCCCAAATATTGTTTAAAATAAAGAGTTTGGGCCCGTTTAGGACAGAGGTTGCATTATAAGGCCCGATTCGTTTTTTAAGTAAAACGAAAAACGCATCTAATGGGATTCGAACCCTGGCTGCGTTATTTGGGTAACCTCTTCCAGCTTGTCTTAAACCACTTTGCTGCTGTCATATTCTTGCACATGGAGCCCCCAGACTTCTTCATATATGTCTGAGCAAGAATACAATTAAGATTTAAAACAATATATAATTTTGATTGTACAAGTTTAATATTTGAATTGGATTTATTGATGCAATATGTTGCCAAAGTAACATTTATTGTGGATATTTTTTCATGAATAGTATTAAATGTTGTGTGTATGTATTTTCATGCGAATATTAAATCGACCCAAATGTAGATTTATATTTGGCCGGATTACATACATACATGTGATGATAAACATGTGACAATTATAAGGATAAACATGTGAATGATAAATCGATCCAAAGATAGGTTTATTATTCATCATGCATTATTTTCAATGTTTGATCATTACAACAAGAGTATCGCTAGCAATTAATATTACTGTCCAAAGACTTGATATTAATGTTGCACTTGGTATCTTGAGATGGATTGCACAATCATTTATAATTTATTATTGATTTATCTTCAATTAAGTAATGAGTTACTAATTAAGGATTGTTTTTTGTTTTTCAGCAAATTTCACTACAGTATCTGCAAACTTAGGTTCAATTCCAACACTTACTGGTTCCAACTACAAGGAATGGAAAAGTAAAGTTAAGATTGTCCTTGGGTGTATGGATCTTGACCTTGCGTTAAGGATGGAACAACCTACTTCTCCTACAGACACCAGCACTGCCGAGTATAAGGCTGTTTATGAGAAGTGGGAACGTTCTAATCGTATTGGTTTAATGATCATTATGGACACCATACCATCAACCTTTAGAGGTGATGAGGCGATCAAAGACCTCAAACAGTTCTTTGCTGAGATGGACTTGCGTTTTGCAAGCAGCGATAAAGCAGAAATAAGTACGCTTCTGTATCGCTTTAGTACCATGAGGTATCACGGCAAAGGAAACATAAGGGAGTACATTTTGGAAATGTCCAACATTGTTTCAAAACTTAAGACTCTCAAGACTGAGCTTCCAGAAGAAGTGCTCATATTTTTTGTCTTGAACTCTCTCCCTCCTCAATTCAATCAATTGAAATCCAGTTACAACACACAGAAGGAGAAATGGTCTCTTAATGAGCTCATTTCATATTGTGTGAATGAGGAGAATAGGATGAAACAAGAAAGGTCTGAAAGTGCTCATATGGTTAACACCTCTAAGGGTCAGGGCAAGAGAAGGAAAATTGAGGTTGTTAAGAATGATGCTGCTAAAGGTCCATCTCAAAAGAAGCAGACTAAGGTTGAAGATACATGCTTCTTTTGCAAGAAAGCTGGACACATCAAGAAGGACTGCCAAAAGTACCACGCTTGGCGTGGAAAGAAAGGTATGTTCCTTGCTATGGTCTGTTCTGAAGTGAACTTAGTTGAAGTACCCAGAAACACTTGGTGGTTAGATTCAGGTGCAACTACTAACATCAGTGTTTCATTGCAGGGTTGCCTGAGCTACCGAAAACCAACTGAAGCTGAAAGACGCATTCATGTGGCTAATGGATTTCCGGTGGATGTGGAGGCAATTGCGCATTTTAGATTGTTTTTTAGTACTGGTCGTTTTTTGGATTTGAAAGACACTTTTGTTGCACCGTCATTTAGACGGAATTTGGTTTCTGGTCCTTATTTAGACAAATTTGGTTATTCTTGTCTAACTGAGCGTGGAAAAGCTACTCTGTCTTTAAATTCAGTTTTAATTGGAACTGGTACACTTATGGATAATCACAGTCTTTATATGCTTGACACTCTAACTTCTCATGATGAAAGTTTAAGTGTTGAATCGAGGGGTACTAAACGAAAATTCGAAAATGCAAGTTCAGGAACTCTGTGGCACAAACGCTTAGGTCACATCTCTAAAAATAGAATTGAGCGACTTGTGTCGGATGGTATATTGGGTTCTGTTGACTTCACAAATTGTGATGTCTGTGTGGATTGCATTAAAGGAAAACAGACTAAACAAAAGAAATTAGGTGCATACAGAGCTACAGAAGTTCTTGAGTTGATACATACGGATATTTGTGGACCATTCCCTACGGCATCTTGGAACGGTCAACAATATTTTATATCTTTCATAGACGATTACTCTCGATATGCATACTTATTTCTTATTCATGAAAAGTCAGAGTCTGTGGACGTGTTCAAGAAATTTAAGGTTGAAGTTGAGAACCAACTTGAGCGAAGGATAAAATCTGTCAGATCTGATCGTGGTGGTGAATATTACGGTCGGTATGACGGTTCAGGTGAACAACGTCCAGGACCATTTGCCAGATATCTAGAGGAGTGTGGAATTGTCCCACAATACACCATGCCTGGGTCTCCCAGCATGAATGGTGTGTCAGAAAGACGCAACCGCACTCTTAAGGATATGGTGAGGAGTATGATCAGTCATTCCACCTTACCAGAATCACTCTGGGGAGAGGCACTAAAGACTGCAGCTTACATTCTTAATAGAGTGCCAACTAAAACAACTGCAAAAACACCTTATGAGCTTTGGACTGGCAGAAAACCTAGTTTAAAGCATTTTCACATTTGGGGATGTCCAGCTGAGGCTAGGCCTTATAGGCCATTTGAAAAGAAATTGGACTCCAGAACTGTGAGCAGTTACTTTGTTGGTTATTCTGAGCGATCTAGGGGCTATAAGTTTTATGATCCCAAACATAAGAATATTTTTGAGACGGGAACAGCTACGTTCTTTGAGGATGTTAAATTTGGGGGGAGAAATGAAGTTAAAGACATCATCTTTGAGGAAGAATCGAATTCAGGTTCTATACCGATTCATATAGTTGCTTTGGATAAAGCAAATTTGGAACCTCAAGTTGATACTGAAATCCTTCCTCTAAATGAAGATGACAATGTTATCGAACATGAAGGTCAAATTCAAAATCCTCAGGAACTAGTGCAACAAGAACAAGTGCCTTTGCGGCGATCCACTAGAGAAAGGAGAAGCGCTATTCCGGATGATTACATAGTGTTTCTTATGGAACAAGAGGAAAATCAAACTCAGTTGGAAGATGATCCTATCAACTTCCGTGAGGCCATGAGTAGTTCCAATTCAGATAAGTGGGTCAAAGCTAGTGAAGAAGAGTATAAGTCAATGCTAGACAATAAGGTTTGGGACCTTGTCCAATTACCAGAAGGAAAGAAACCCATTGGTTGCAAATGGATTTTTAAGACTAAAATGGATTCAAATGGTAATGTGGAAAGGTATAAGGCTCGTCTAGTAGCTAAAGGCTATACTCAGAAAGAAGGGATTGACTACAAAGAAACCTTTTCTCCAGTCTCATCAAAGGATTCTTTTAGGATAATCATGGCCCTTGTTGCACATTATGACTTAGAGCTTCATCAAATGGATGTCAAGACAGCGTTTCTCAATGGAAACATTGATGAGATGATTTATATGGAGCAACCAGAAAACTTTGTATTAGGTGATTCAAAGAAGATGGTATGCAAGTTAAATAAATCCATCTATGGACTAAAACAAGCTTCTCGTCAATGGTACCACAAGTTTCATGAAGTAATCACCTCATTTGGTTTTGAGGTGAATTTGGTTGAAGATTGTGTGTATCAAAAATTCAGTGGGAGTAAATGCATTTTCCTGGTATTGTATGTTGATGACATACTACTAGCCACTAACGATATAGGCATGCTACATGAGACCAAGAAATTTCTTAAGGAAAATTTTGAGATGAAAGATCTTGGTGAAGCATCTTTTGTATTAGGAATCCAGATTCATCGAGATCGAACTCGAGGAATTCTTGGATTGTCTCAAAAGAGCTATATCGATAAAATACTCAAGAGATTTGGCATGCATGATTGCAAACCAGGTGACACCCCAGTCGCTAAAGGAGACAAATTTTGTCTCAGTCAGTGCCCTAAAGGAAATTTAGAAATTCAGGAGATGCAAAAGATTCCTTATGCGTCGGCTGTAGGGAGTCTAATGTATGCTCAAGTTTGTACGCGTCCAGATTTAGCGTACATTGTTGGAGTTTTGGGCAGATACTTAAGTAATCCAGGTTTGGACCATTGGAAAGCAGCCAAAAGGGTCATGAGGTACCTGCAGAGAACAAAGGACTATATGCTCACATATCAGAGATCAGATAACTTGGAGATCATTGGATATTCTGATTCTGATTTTGCTGGATGTCAAGATAGTAGAAAGTCTACATTAGGTTTTGTTTTTCTGTTGGCCGGTGGAGCTATTTCTTGGCGTAGTGCGAAACAATCACTCGTAGCTTCCTCCACAATGGCAGCAGAATTTGTAGCAGTTTTTGAGGCATCCAATCATGGACTTTGGCTGAGGAATTTTGTCACTGGGCTGCGAATTCTTGAAGGAATTGAAAGACCACTAAAGTTGTATTGTGACAATAAATCAGCGGTTCAGTACTCAAACAAAAATAGGAGTGCGACAAAGTCTAAGTTTATTGAAATTAAGTTCCTGGTTGTTCAGGAGAGAGTACAAAGTGGAGAGATTTCCATAGAACACTTAGGGACAAACTCCATGATAGCAGATCCTCTCACTAAAGGTATTCCACCGAAGGTCTTTCATGAGCATATTGCTCGAATGGGTGTTTTAGTGTTTGATGATCATTTGGATTAGTGGAAGTTTTTCATTTGGGTTTGGGTTTTATGTTTTTGGTTTGTGTTTATGCACATTTTCCTTTCTGATCAGAAATAAAGTTTTTATGTTTACTCTTTGTACAATAAAGTTAAAGGATCTCAATAAGGTAGGACCAGTTGAAAATCGACATGTATTGATCACTTTTCATGTGATTTTCATGCCACACTTTTCATAATTGATCAATGTCATTTGGCTATATTGATTTCAGTGACCATGGAAGGTTTAGTTATTTTTATTATAACGAAGACCGCCATGATCCTATATTTCTGTAGTCAATGGACGTGATTGTTTATGCCCTGCTGCATAATGACAATTTTGAGCTCATAAAGTCTAACACAATTTTGGATACATATGTGACCCAGTGGGAGATTGTAAGAATTATTTAGGGGTCACACGTGTATTATCAATGTGTTAGGGTCATTATTTAAAGTAGTCAAAACTTATGTGGTTACTTAAGTATAAAATAAAAGACTATGGGGCATAAGTGTTATGGAAATTTAATGTGAGGATACATTCAGTAATTTCTAATTTGATGAAGGGCCGAATTAGAAATTGTTTCTATATAAATAGAAGGTTATGGTCCCAAAGCAACCCTAATCAGAAATACAGAAAACTCTCTGCATCCCATCAACAGAGACCTAAAGCTATTCAGGGTTCGCTTTGGAAGAACCATTCCCAAACTTCAGAACCTTAGCAATGGATCCATCAGGTACGCTTCCGCTTATGTTCTTATTAATCAGAGACTGGCATGCTTAAGTGGATTATTTAGATTAATCTTACAGACTATGTACTCGTCTTTCGTCATCCCTCCATTTCCCACTTCAAGCATATCCGGGTCTGCAACCAACAACAAAGTCACCCACTCGTCATAAATTTTCTCCAAAACCTTCACAAAATCTGCAAACACACAAAATCTGGTACCGTTCCAGCCACCAGGCCTAGCATGCTCAGCGTAGATTTCGTTCATGTCTGCAATTGAGATCATACTGTACAAGGCGAAAACATTGTAAAGATGAGAAATTTTCAGGAAACATTTTACCATCTTTGATTCTTTTATTCTTACCTAAGCCAACTATCATTGATGTCATTAGTGGTTCTCCAAGAGTTGCCTATTGGAGATCCCCAGAGAGCTGGATGCATATCCCCCCTGATAAGGAATCATCAATTTAAAAGGGAACATGATTCTTCCACAGACGAATCGAATTTGGCACAATGAAAGGGTACATGATTTCTACCATTCACACAAGGAGTGAAAGATGGGGCGGCCAGATTTCATCAGAGCTCGGGTCATAACTGGATACCTGCAATGTATCATCATCCATTATTGGCAGTGAATGTGAATCCCATATTTTTCTGGCTGAAACTCGAAAACTCAATTGGCATCATCAAAATATACCTGACAGTCGGTTTAGAGCCGTCGTTGTTGCAGTTGTCATACTTCAAGTAATCAATCCCCTGAAATTTGAGCCAAGCATTGTTACTACTTACTGTCTGAAAAACAGGCCAGGGACCAGTTTATGAGATGGAAGAGATTGTCAGAAAACAAGAATGTCTACCCATTCTGCAAATGCCTTGGCATCATGCTCCTCGTGGCCTAGAGAGCCCGGCATGGTTTTGCTGCAGGTTAAATACCTGTAAACCAAACAATCCTGAGGCCAATGCGCATTCTTGTTCGATCGGATTCGCGATGAAAAGTGTAAGAGAAATGGAAAAACCATTCCTCTAAGGCTCTAACTGCTGAAATGATGATCTAGAAACATGAAAGCAGTGTTAGTTTACCCGGCATCTGAGTAAATCCCGAGCTTAAGGCCCTTGCTGTGAACATAATCCGCAAGCGCTTTAATACCAGAAGGGAAAGTTGACTTCTTTGGCACCAGATTTCCCTGGAAAACAGATTTGAACACGATAAAATCTAGCAAAGCCTAGAAACAAGAAGTGAAAGCAGCAAAACAAAGAAGTGATAATACCTTGTCGTCACGAGCAATTTCAGCCCAGCAATCATCTGAGAAACAAACCAAGATTTCACAATACTGTCAAGAACGATATCTCCAGAGAAGTTTTACTCGCAAGCAATCAAACCGATGAAAAATTAATCAACTTTAGATCTATAAACTGCATTACCGATATTAACATAGTTGTAACCGAGCTTAGAGAGGCCAGTGGTAACCAAAGCAGCAGCTGTTACAAGTATAAGATTGACGATTGGTTAAGAAGACAGAAGATTTAAGATGCAAGATTAGTCAAGGATTGTAAAAATAAAAAAAACAATAATTCACCAGTTTCTTTGATGACTGTCTCATTTATGTTGCAGCTGAAATGATTCCAACTATTCCACCTGCAAACCATTTACATCGAACTTCATTCAGACATCATCAAGAACACAGAAGAGAGACAGAGAGTCATTCCACAACATAGAGAAATCAATTGATTATTAATTTAACATAATTTCAGAACATGGAAATCAAATCCAATTTCTCTAATCTTTGGCGAATTCGGTCAAAGGGTAGTTACATCATTCACATTCACAAGCCCTCACACACCAAACCGAACCAGAAACCCACAATTTTAGGAATCAATCGTAAAATCCACCGACCATTAAAAGGGTAAAATAGCTCAAACCAAAAAAAAAAAAAAAGAAAGAACAAGAGAAATATAGAGTTGTACGGACCCCATGGGAGGAGTGACGCCGAGGCCATTAGCGAGCAAATATCTCCGTAAGATCTCGGAGTCGTCGCGGTCAGAGTCACCGGCTCTTTGGACTGATCTCGAAGACTCGACCATGGTCATCATCATTGATGACATCATCACAACAAGAATTGACAGCTTCACCATCTCACTTTTCTGTATTCACGCCATCTCTGCAAAATCTCTCTAGTCGACGAGAACAGAGTGCGAAGATTGTTGACGAGCACTGCTTTATAGTAGAAGCTTGAGAGTGTTCTATAAATTCGGTTTATTCCCATATTGCCCCTCGGGCTCTTATCTACAACACATTACATCCTTTTTAACTTTATCATATTCTAATTTGTTGACGTCAATTGGATTATTTTTTAAAGATGGGAAAAGATTAAGAACATTAAACATGAGAGGTTAATATGATTTTACGGATAGAGTTTTTTGTTGTTGTTGTTGAATTTACGGGAAGTCTGAGGATCACAATCATTAGATCAAAAGTTAACGTTGTGAAGGTTCAAACAAAAAATAAGTTTAAGAGTTTTTAATTTAAACAAAAAAACAAAAAATAGAGAGAGGGAAGAAGCTCACGTTTCATTCCACTAATAAAAAGCTCTGAGATAAAATAATAATTTTAAGTGGAAGCAAAATCGAAATAAAGCACTAGGGTCTTTCTTTTTTTACTTGGGAATATTCTCAAACTACGAAAATCCAAACCATATTTTTTTGTCCGCAAACGCATATATCATTTTCTTTTCATTAAAAGGTTTTGAGAAGGCACAAAAAGGATTTTCAAACTTATTAATTAATCAGTCTATGTCTGACAACAAAAAAAAACAAATAATCAGTTTGTCCTGTTCTTGAATTCCCATTTTATATTATCTTCTTTGTTTTTATTGTTTACGTAAGGGTGGGTACTAATAAAAAATCAACTTAGGGCCGATAATGAAAAAATGGATAAACAATTATCCTATAAAAATTACTTTATATATAAACAAATATTTATGTTGGAGTAGATTATTAGTTTACTCGGACTTATAGCATAAATTACAGATTATACTAGTGTGGCTACCGTGTTATAAAATTCAAATTCAAACTAAAAAATGGGTGTGTGTAAGTTATATATGAAAAAAAATTGTTTAATAAAATAACTAAGTTTGTGAAGGCTTACAAAACATGTCATGAAAAAAAGAAAATAAATATTATATATAATATTAATGTAATAAAAAATACATTAGATCGGATATAAAAAATTAATATCGGTATCCATATCAACAACTATATCTATCAATATTGGATATCTATCAATATCCAAATCGAACCTAAAAATTCGTATACTATTAACTATGTTGCCAAATACCAATTATTTTGTAGATAATTTTAAAAAAGAGAAAAAAATCTCGAAAAAATATTAAAATCATAATAGATTGCATTCATTTGAGTTGTATTATAAAATTCGAAACCAATAAAAACGAGTAAAGATTCAAGTATTATTAGATACTTTGTACATCAACTCTAGCTATAGTATTTCACTTTTCACCTTAGGTAGATAACATTACAATTCCCCAAAAAAAAAGTTCAAAACCTGATTCACAAGAAACCCTCCCACAAAAAAAGAGAGAATCCACTGTGACTTCATGAATCAACTCTCCGACCCACCTTCTTCACATTCCTCCAGCCTCTCTCTCTCCCAGATCCTTTACTATAAAATCACTCTCTCGTTTCTCTACGATCGGATTAACTCGTCTAGGCAAGCATTATCATCATCAACAATCAAACAGAGGAAAAAATGTCGGATTGGGGACCCGTGCTAGTGACGGTGATACTCTTCGTGATGCTCACGCCAGGACTTCTGTTTCAGTTGCCGGGACGACAAAGATACGTTGAGTTCGGTAATTTTCAGACAAGTGCTGTCTCCGTTATCGTCCATTCTCTTCTCTACTTCTCCCTTGTCTGCGTCTTCCTCCTCGCTCTCAAGATTCATATCTACATCGGCTAATTTCAACCCCTTTTGTTTTCCAAGTTTCCTTTTCAAATTTTTAACCTTTAATCATTTAATTCCAAATGGTCCGATCCTTTACATCGGACCCTTTTGCTTTATGTGTGTTTACCTTTATTTCTTCTTATAAACGCAAATATTTGTATTTTTGCTTAGAATAATCATGTCATTGAAAAATCATTTTCACTTATATTGTATATGCACAATAATGCAATGCAAATTATTCAAATGCTCCAAGCCATGAACTAAAAGTAGTCTATATGTGTTGATCGTGGTAAGCATCTTCTATGTGCAATTCCAATGAATCAATCACCCAAACATGTTAAATTGGTTATTCCAATGAATGGAAGAAACCCTGATTCTTTGCTTGCTAAAGAGTAAAAAAACTTCACCTACATCTTATCAAATGCACATAAGTGAGAAAGAGATTGGGATAGGTAATACGACAAACAAGAATCTAAAGCCAACACCTTTCATTCGAACACAGAATATAAGAAAAACTTAAGCTTCGTTAAAAAATTGAACAATGCATTAACCAAACCCATTAACTACAAGAACCCAAACCAAATTTAGACAACAGGTATTCAGATTTACAACTTCTCACAATACTAATTAATTAGAACTTTAGTCAATTACGACTAAAAGTAGAACCTAAGGAAGATCATAATGTTTTTTATTTTATATTTGTTGGTAAAGGGTTCCTAAAATCTCTTCATCCTCTTCTTTACCTTCACCTTCTTTGCTATATATCGTCAACTTCTTTCTCCTAAAACAAAAACCAAACTTATAAGACATGATTCTTCTTCACTTTCAGGATCATTGTTTTCCATTGACTTGAGATATTCTGCCTTGAGTTCAGCAGAGCCTTATATTCAAATAAAGCTTCTTAGCCTCAAGATAATGAAACGGAACTCGGTTTCAAATTATGGCGCTAAAATGTCGCGCACCTTCTTTTCGTTTTTTTACTTTAAATTGTTGACGTGGAGGTTTATCCACCGTTCATTTTGAGTCCGATTGTTTGGAAATTGTACCGGAGCAAAATTGTAAATTGTAAATTGTAAAATCCTAAACCGATTATGAAACCAAATTAATCCGTTATCGCTCTCTCTAAACGACAATCACCTATATTATTTAATTGCACTAAAGCACCGACATGAATTTCAAATCCTGTTAACTAATTATATAAGTTTCTTAAAATATCAACCGAATCAAATATGACAAACACAAATATTTAAAATATTAAAATTCCCAAAAGACACAAATATCACTGTGACATTTCAAAAAGAGAAATTACAATATTTTAGATTACTTTATGATATTATACAATACTATGGCCTAATGTGGCAGTGAATCAAATGCAGAAAGTTGAGTAAATCGATTTGTAAATTTAAAAATGTTTCGTTGCGAAAAATGAGAAATTTGAAAAAATGATTTTGGAATTTGAACAGAGAAGAGGTGAGTTAAATAATAAAGCAGCTTCCTTTCTCTCTCCTTCGTAGTGTCTGTGTGTCATTCACACCTCTCTTCTTCTTCTTCTCTTTCACCTCGCCGTTAGAGAAAGAAAAACACTTTGAAATATCTATAACTCATCCAACAACTTCCTTTTAGCCATTTTTTTATCTTCTTCGTAAAGGGAACAACGGCGTTTATACTGTTCTTCAACCTGCATTCTTTTCCAATCAATCTCAACCCCAAAATTGGTTTCGGAGTTGAGATTGGCGTTCTGGGTTTTGTTGGAGAAGAGGCCTAGAGTTTACCGTATGCTATCTTTTTCTTCATCCCTATAGATTGTTTCCTCAATTAGATCTATTCGAGATTTCAGATTTCGATTACGGTGGGTCAGCCGTTGAGAAGCGGAGATCTTAAGGTGCTTTGAAGTTCCTGGATTTTTGGGATTTTTTTGTCTGTTCGAGAGTGGAATTTTGAATGCTCGCCGATGTAAGGGTTTCGTTTCCGCAATGACCACCAAGCGCGCCTACAAGCTACGTATCCTTCTTTTTGTTTATACCAATTTTCTCTGATTTCATGGATTCTTGTTAGAGACTTCTTTGCGAGGATCATTGATTAGCTCGAGTGCCGTGCTTGATCTGCTGCTTTTAGCTCTGGTTCACGAGATCTGTATGCACTTGTTAGCTTTGTGTTTTTGCGTTTTTTGCGGTGAAGTAATTATGACTTTTCGGTAGCTGCGTGCCTCTAAACTTAAAGACTGTTGTTAGTCAATTTCTTCTTTGAGTACGAGTCTCATCTGAGGGTATTGCTTAGCCTTGACTTGTGTGATACATTTGGAATTCAAAAGAGGAATTTGTGGCACATTCTGCTGCTGTAAATTGTCTTAAGATCGGGAGGAAGTCCTCGAGGAAACTCGTTACAGGCGGGGAAGATCATACGGTCAATCTATGGGCTATTGGTAAGCCCAATGCCATTTTGGTCAGTTCTCACGTCTCCCTCCACACTGCTTTTATTGAGGAATGCCTCTCGGTAGATTTTGAGTTAAGTTTTAGGTGAACTGCGACACACTTAGAAATAGTGTAGTAGGGCGGTTTGGAAGAATTTCTGTCTGAGTGTATACTTGTGGGTGTTTGTGGTCAGAGCTTGTATGGGCACACGAGCGGGATTGATTCAGTAACGTTTGATGCTTCGGAAGGTTTAGTAGCAGCAGGAGCTGCTAGTGGTACCATCAAACTTTGGGATCTGGAGGAGGCAAAGAGTAAGTCTAAAATACTCTTCTCATTTTCTGTTAGTCAGCCACACCAGGCTCTTATATTCACTGAATATGTTGTTTTGGTGAGTAGTTGTCAGGACTCTCACTGGTCACAGGTCGAATTGCATATCAGTGAATTTTCACCCGTTTGGTGAGTTTTTTGCTTCTGGTTCTCTCGACACAAATCTTAAGATATGGGATTTAAGAAAGAAGGGCTGCATCCATACTTACAAGGGTCACACTCGAGGTGTCAATGTACTAAGATTCACCCCAGATGGTCGTTGGGTTGTATCTGGAGGAGAAGACAATGTTGTCAAGGTTTGTAGCTGCCTTCCTTCCATTGGTTGTTTGTTCTTTCTTAGTATGTATTGGGGAGGACATCAGCTGCGGAGTCAATTTGATAGATTTCAGATATTTTGAAGAAAAATACCACATTTTGCTAAATAGACATAAACTGGTGCTAGAGAGATGCTAGTCCTTTATGAAAGGAACAGATCTTTGTTTTAATCTGCTTTGCTTTATGTATTGTCAGAGTAGGCTCTTTATGTGTGGATGAGAACATTTGATTATTTAAGGTGGCCTCTCTGCGGCTGACCTTCTTACCCTAGGGGAAATCATTTGCTTAGTGCTAAAATATGCACATACTACCTGATCAACTTGGATATTTAGATCATCTGGCTTTCCTATCTCTCTTAAGATTATTGCTTTGTTTCATCTCACAGTTTGTACTGCTTACTGTACTTGTTATCTTGAATAGAAAGTTAACGTTGGATCTGATATGTGGGTTGCCTTCACCAGGTGTGGGATTTGACAGCTGGAAAATTGTTGCATGAGTTTAAGAGTCATGAAGGGCAAATTCAGAGTCTAGATTTTCATCCCCATGATTTTCTGCTGGCAACAGGTCTGTATCACACTTTCTAAGGAAACTTTGTAACATTGAAGCTCTCAGATTTCTGGGTGACCTAGATTTATCACAATGATATGAACGCGGATTAATTTTCAAAGCTAAGAGTGATATGAGCACAATTACATGGTGTGACCTACCTCGACATCGTTAGATCACTGTTCGTTTTTGTTTCCCCTGGCTCTCTTATGGCGAAAAGGACTTCAGTAGTGGCTATCTCTTTTTACGGCATCATTTTTTCGTAATATTCATATGAATTCTGTTTTTTTATTGCATGTGGTAATAGGTTCAGCTGATAAGACTGTAAAATTCTGGGACCTTGATACATTCGAGCTTATTGGTTCTGGTGGAACTGAGGTATCATATGTTGTCTATTATACTTCTAGTTATGCACTGATTCGAATTACTGGTATTCGATCTTTCATTCAAGTTTCTAACATTCTCATTTCTTAGACTACTGGGGTTCGTTGCCTGACCTTCAATCCAGACGGAAAGAGTGTGCTTTGTGGATTGCATGAAAGTCTCAAGGTAAGTTCTTCTGGATGTCTCAATTAGAAATATATCAACTTAACAAATCCTTCTTTGGAGGATTAACACTTATATTTACATGTTTGCTGTCCTGTCTTCACTAACTTCCATACAAATTGTAGATTTTCTCTTGGGAGCCAATAAGATGTCATGATGGAGTGGATGTTGGATGGTCAAACTTGTCGGATATGAATGTTCACGAGGGAAAGCTTCTCGGTTGCTCATACAATCAAAATTGTGTAGGCGTGTGGGTTGTAGACCTCTCGGTACATCTCTCTTTCTCCCTACATGCTTTGTTATAGTTTGGCCTGTTCCGTAGTTGTTATCTCTGAGCCCTCCGTTCAATTTTATAATGACATTCTCAGCGCACTGAGCCTATGAGTGGAGGAGCCACTCAGTCAAATTTTCATCCAGAAAAAACTTCGGGCTCAAACAGGGATCCAGAAGTTCTAAACGGTAACAGCTCAAAGGTTATTCTCGGAAAGTTGCCTGGTTCCCAGAAAGTGGATCCTTTATTGAAAGAAACAAAGTCTCTTGGAAGATTATCAGTTTCTCAAAACTCGGATCCTTTGCCAAAGGAAACAAGGTCATCAGTATCTCAAAGTTCAGATGCTTTGGTAAAAGAACCAAAGCCTCTCGGAAGGTTGTCAGTTACTCATAGCTCAGATGCAGTTAAAGAGTCAAGAACCTTGTCATGTATGTTTTACTCTGTTCCTTTTTTTATCTTTCTTTGCACTTTTTGCTATAATGTATCTGCTTATTAAATGATATCGCATTTCTTGGTTTGTCTGCTGTTTGCTGAAGCCACAGGAAGTATATCAGACTCTCCTCATAGGGTCACTTTAACCAGTTCTCCAAAAGTTGCTTCAGCTGTTACGGTTGTCCCCACTGCTACAGCCTCAAAGAGGAATTTTACAAAAGCTAACACAAAGGCGAATCCTCCAGTAGTCAGTAAAGGGGATCTTTTTCCAGTAATTGTCCCCAGAACGGACCCAATAATCGAGCACGCAGCTGAATCCAGAGCAGAACTTGACATTATTGGAAGAACTATGCCATATTCACTGCAGTCAAAAGCGGCTGATTCTCGAAGGCTGTCGAGCAACAGAAATGAGCCAGATCTACCAACTGGTTCGCTTCTTGAAAGGTCTCAGTCTCAGCGTACAGAACCAAGCAATTTACAAGATGGAAATACATTTCCTAGTGACGAAGGTGGCACATGGGATACAGCTGAGAGAAAAAATAAAGATAGCAGATACAGGGTATTTGGAAGGTTTAATTCAAGATCTCTGGTGAGATCACCTCCAAGAAATCACAACGAAAACTGTATGTTTAAGCGCCTTTCCAGTATTCTTTTGTTTTAGTGCAAATATGGATTGCATTTGATGTTGTTTAACTATCTTGGCATCTTAAATGTGGAGAACAGTTCTGAATTTCTGAAGGACTTGGGTATATATTTATGAGATCCTAGGAATCAATCTTTAGGTATATATGTTGTTTTTTTTAGTACAACATGTTTTGGTAACCCAAATTTTTGTTTAGTTTTCTGGATGCTGTTCTCAGTTCCAAGCTAACAAACTCTTTATTCCAGCTGACTTGAATAGCTATAATGCAAATAGAGATCCAAGTCCTACTGAAAGTCGAAGAGGAGGTAACTCTTTCCTGACATCCTGTTTTTTTTTTGTTATTTCCCTTTTCATGCGCGTATGAATAGATTCTCATTATCTGCCCTGACATACTAGGAAGACTGCATTCCCTCGTTCTAAACAGGGAAAGAAGAGGAAGATTTTCCAACTTTGAGGGTCCTGTTTCGAGTTTTTCTGGTGGAAATATGACTGCACCAAACATTCCCCCTTCCATTATGGTAATGGTCTCAATTTTTTTTGTTATTAAATTGGGATCTCGGGGCAATAAAACATAGACTGTAGAAAATAAAGAATGAGGGAGGAAAATATAAAGAGCGACAAGTAAACAGTCAGATTTTTATTCTTTTTTTAAAAAAAAAACTCATTTTCAACTGTTCCTGCATCTTCAGCGTGTTAGTGGAGATAAAATTTCCCAATTACTAGTCTCCAACACCTCATCTAGTCATATTCCGCTTGTGTTCCTTGAGAGATAATAATGACATATTATTTCCTTTCATACAGCTCAAGCAGAGAGGAAACCATGTGCCAGTTGTTCAAGGAACCACCTCTGCTAGTGAAGAAGATATATTTGGAGACATAATGGGGCAGCACGATCAATTTGTCAGCTCTATGCAGTCTCGCTTGGCTAAGTTACAGGTAACACGAAGAAAGTACAAATTATGATCATGCTTCAGTCCTATTTAGAATACTAGCTGTAATAATACTTCATAGTTTTCCATAAACATTGTGAATCTTCTAAATAGTTCCACCGAATTTGCAGGTAGTCCGAAGATATTGGGAAAGAAACGATATTAAAAACTCGATAAGTTCAATAGAGAAGATGGCTGATAATGCTGTAAGCAACTTCTGGTTGTTTCGAATCTAATTAAGGCATATAAACAGCACGTAAATCATATCAAAAATATTTTCCACTTACGCAAACTCATTAATTTGGTACAGGTCATTGCGGATGTACTGGTTATAGTAACCGAGAGAACTGAGATTTTGACACTGGATACTTGTACCTCTCTTCTTCCACTGCTGACAGCTCTACTAGGTAGCGACATTGATAGGTAAGCAATTCATCTTAAACAAAATCATGACATGGTCACCTATTAAACTATGATTCCGTAAATTTTTGTTTTCTCTAAACGACGTTTCCTGTCTCTAGACATTTGAGTGTCTGCCTGGATCTGCTGCTTAAGCTGGTAAGAATGTATGGATCACAAATTTACTCATCACTGTCCGCTCCATCATCTGTTGGTGTAGATATTGAGGCTGAGCTAAGGTTTGTTCGGGTTTCAATCTTATCTGCATACTTAAAAACCCATATCGCAATGTAATTTTAGACTGCAATTTACTCTCTTTTGAAAACTCAAATATGTTTATTGCTAATCAGGATGGAGCGGTACAGTCGTTGCTTTGTTGAACTTGAGAAAATCAAGGCTTGCCTTCCCTCTTTAGCACGGTGAGTTTTTTTCATCTACTAGGAAATGAAGGGCGCAATGGTTTCTAAAGTTCTCTCTTTAAGTCTCATCTTATATATATATATATATATATCATTTTATGACTATGTAGACGAGGAGGATTGGTGGCGAAGACTATCCATGAGCTCAACTTAACATTCCAAGAAGTTTCATCGTGATGATTCTGTACTTTTTGGATGTGGATCGGGACCCGATTTGGTGTTTAACAAAACAAAAGCTAATTCTACCAAGTTAACCAAAAGAGTCGACGGAGGACTAACTAACTCTCGAGCATTGCGTATGGCCACTGCTCGGGTCGCTAACCGTTTGCTTGCGGAAGCAAATCTCTGCGGAACTGTCTGGTTTCAAGCTAACTCGGTGTGTAAAGAGCCATTTCAGCTGTTGTATTGATTTAGCTTATTTTTTCTTTAACACTGTTTAGCTACATGTTCTTAAAAGCACAAAAGGGAAGCCTATTTATAACAAAACTGTTTTCAGAAGATTCAGATCTTGAAGTACTTATAACCAAAATCAGGATTTGTCATTCCCTCTTCCCAATCACCCATTCGTTTACCACCAAATACTACTTGTTGAATGCCCAAGTACCTGAAATTTCATATTAACAAAAGTTAAAGTTTTCTGCAACATAGAAGGAATCAATCAAAGAGGATAAAAGGAAACAACAAGTTCTCTTGTGTTACTTACTCTGAACTCATAACTGTCAAACAGTTGAGAAGCACATCAATGGCGAAGATATCAGAAGTACCAAGATCAACCCTGCAACAAACAGTTTAAGTAAAATTCATACTAATTAGTAATTACACAGTTTTAATTAGGAGATGGTTTGGACGAGTAGGGTATGTTGGAACAGATTTTTACCACACACGGCCCCAATTGTCCTGAAATTCGACGTCGCTGATATCATGGAAGGATGAGGGCATCACTTTGAAGCCCTTCTCTGCGTCGTAGAGAGGATCATATTCCATAGATGAGTTTGCTAGCTGCAATAATAGTTTAGATTATATCATTAAGACTACAATGGAGATGACCATGGAAAGGGGAAGAAAAACATGACTAGCCACTGAAATGTATGGTGTGATAAGAAGAAGTAACAGAAAAGACAGAGCGGATGATGAACAAACCTGTAAGTTAGATGTATTGAAAGCGCCCAGTCGCCCCAAAACATACCATGCCTGTATAACCTGTTAAAAAACTCGTGTTTTATTATGGCCAAAAGAAAGAAATGAAAGAAGCATTGAGTCATCACAATAAGACTCGACATTTTGCAATAGCAAGAAGAAGATCAATTTCTTACACTTCCAATAAGATCAACATCACGATCTGAAGGCGATCCATAGAGCTCAAACCATATGAAGGAGTTAACAGGATTGAAACTGCAGATATCAATATAAGTATGTTGGTTACGTATTCTGAAGTAGTCTAATGTTATGTTGCGGAATGCAAACACCAAAGTGAAGCAATGGAGAAAGCAAACAGGTTTTCTCACTCTCTGAAGTTAACTTTGAAAGAAAGCACAGAACCAGTCTTCTGCTTCTGGAAATCTTGTCCCTTCTTCCTTACCCTTTCTTCAACCTGAATAAATAGTAAACAAACATGTCCTCACAACTGCTAGAAACAAACACATAAATATCTCAGTTCCACGACAAATATCTAAAGAAGAGACCCGCCCGTTACCTTCTTCCTCATGAGCTCAGGATTTCCTATGCTATCGCCAAGAACAGCTCGAAGCTCTTCATCATCTTTACACGCACTCTCCAGTACCCTGCAATTTTAAAATTTACTGTTTCAGAAAAAGGTAAACGCATTATCGCGACATAGGCAAAAACACAAACACTTGGAGGGCAAAAGAGAGTACTTGGCCCAAGATGGGTAACCGTGAAGACGATCGTATTCGCGTTTTCTCTTCTCTTCTCGAACTTTAAGTAATCTCCTTCCTCTCGCCGTCGTCCCCGACCCTTTATTTCCGACGTCATTTTCACCGGAGAGGTTGTCGGAATTAGCAGAAACAGCGACGAGAGAGGGAAGATTACGAATGTGGGGAGAAAATGGTTGTCTCTGAGAGACAAGGAAGGGCGAGAAAGCAAAATTGAGATTAATGGTGCATGAAGAATTCGATAAGAGATGAGTTTTGTACATTTTCGTTTCCTATCTATTCAAGTTTCTGTAGTGTAAACCCAACCAGCAAGGAAAAAGCTCAAGTTGATGAGTTTCCTGCCCTTTGAAAAGTTTTGTTCTTTCACTTTCTCCTACATTTCACTATAACTCATCTAATATATTAAAACAGAGTGACCAAAAAAAAAAAATGCATTTAAAACTATTCCTATTCTAGATAATTTTTAAACTTTTAATTTTTGTGGATAACTATTATGTTTCCAAACAGAATAATTTTGTTCAATTAAAAATTTATTTTTTGGAGATAAAATTTCAAATACAAATCATAATCTTCTAAACCATTGATATCACAATTTTTTTTAATTTTGTTTATATTTTATATTTTAATTTAATTCCGAAAATTAAAAATATTATTTTAGATTATTTTAGATTTTCTTAAATATAGGTTAGATTATTTACCAAAAATCAGAAAATTAGTTATTATCTTCAAAAATAATAAATCGGATATTACTTTAGATTTAATTTAAATTTTTGAATTTAAATAATCTAACCATAATAACACATATGATAAAATAAAATATGTTATTGTATTTTTTTTTTATCATAATCAATCATCTTAAAAATTCAAATATTGAAATAAATAAATATTTATATTATACGGTAATATGATGGGCGGGTTAGAGTTATGTTTTTATAATCGCCATCTTATATGGGTTTGTTTGTCAAAAGATCCAATGTAGTAGGTTGATTTGAGGCAGATTAAAAAAACGGGTTAACATTTTAACAGTCATAAATATATAGATTGATTATGTAATAATCTAAATTCAGATAATAACAAATTTTACAAAATGGGTCAGAAAAATTGGATAGCAAAAATAATACATTTTAAATCATACATGTCATACCATAATTATATATTTCTATACAATATAAAAAACCATAAAAGATATATACAAAAATTGTCAGTCGCCCTTAAATGTGGATTAAAATTTTAACTAAGATAAAAATCATATTAGATTTTAGAGATTTTAAGTTGAAAATATCAAACAAAATTGTTTAAATTCGGTTAAATTTTATGATTCTAACTTAAATCATAAGAAAATTTATGTTATAAAATTTATTTTAATACATTAAATAAATGTTTTGAAATCCGACACATAAGCAAACCAAAGAGTCCTTCGAGCCACCGGGTCCATAGGTTAACCCGGTTCGATGCGGTCTGACCGCAATCAACAATTAATGAAATTATATATATACACGATACACATATATATATATATATATATATATATAAGTATAAAAACTAACAAATCACTAAGATATGTTTAAAAATGATGTCTAACTGACAAAGTAATTATTATTATTTTTGATAAAGTACTATTCACAAACGGAAAAAGATTATAAAGTACCAGAATGTAAAATCTCAATGACTCAATAAAAACAATAAAGAAAACCCTCTTATTGAATTATTACAGAACCATGATTCGTTTGGATCAACGATTAATGTCCAGTTCACGGTTATTTGCTGAGTTTTTACGGATTTTATAATATCGGGTTTTATAGCTATAACAGGACTGAATAGTCTGATCATGATATAAAAATATTGCATTAATTTTTTTATAAAAAAATTCTGCGCCCGGGCGCGGATGAATATCTAGTAATTTATTACAACAACGTTAATTAATCCTTCGATCCGGTTAAGCGGAATTTATCCAATCGAAAATCTTACGAAAGAACAATCCGAAAACCGAGACCGGAAAGAGAAATTAAACCCAATTTAATTACGAGTAAGACAAATTTGACTTGAAAATCCATAAGATAAAAAGGAAATCAAAACCGTATCGAACAACTTGGTTATGCAAATTGTAAACCAAAAAGAACCGAACTAAAGATTTGTTTTTGATTTACGATTTGGTTTTCAACAGAAGAGAGTTCGGGTTTTTTTTTGTTAGTTTGCTCCAAATCTTTGGTGTAGCCTCATGATGACTCAAATCAAAACCGTATCAAACAATTTGGCAACACCAAAGCAAAATAACCAAAACACTCACAGAATAAGCATTACCAATTTCTCTCCTACAAAAAATAAATAAAGAGAGAGCAATTGACCATCAAATGTTCCCTCAACCCACTGTTGATTGTCTGCGAAAGGGAACCTAAGAACATCTGATTTCATTACTCTTAGTTCAGCTTATGTAGTGCAGCATAAGAGCCATCTGAACAAACCTTAAACGCTCACAGAGTTACAGGAACCAATTCGTTTAACACTCTCACATACCCACTACAATCCACTCTCTAGTATGCTACAATCCCACAATAGATGATATATATTTTGAGGATAAGATAATATTGATTTGAAGTGAACCCATCAGCATCAGATGCAAAAAAAAATCAGTATAGTAGATTCCCAAGCTTGAATTACCCTTTTGATTCATGATCAAGACACAAGTTTTTAGTTTCTCCAACAAAGAAGAAACTCTTACTGTGGGAAATCAAATCAGAGAAGCAATGGAGGAGTCAAGAACCGGTGAAATGTATATGTATATAATATGCTAAATGTATACACAAGTACATACAAACCCATTCACAAGGAGAAGGAGAAGAAAAGAGTTTTCCTTTATCAGGGATCAAGAAACTCAAACTCGTCTTCCTTGAGATGCGTGAAGAATTTGACAGGGCCACGACCTTCCATCTCTTTCACGAACTGTACCTTATACGGCAGATTTGCTGAAATTCGCTTTCCTTTCCAGAGGACGACGTAGTCTTTGATAAAACCTTCCATTCCCATCAATTCAACCTCCGGCACGCGAACGACATGATAAACCTTCAACGGCACCGTAACCCTAACCCTAGCCCCAACCTTCGCCTTCGCCTTCTCATCCTCATCCGTCTCCAATGAAACATCAGCGTCCGCGTCCACCGAAGCCGCCGATTTCACAGCAATATCGCAGCGAATCGCCGATCTTGGATTCTTTCGCGAGATGGAGAAGGCGCATTTGCTTCGACCATAACAAGTAGATAATGAGATAGGCACCACGATTGAAGAACAAGAAGAAGCGTAGATCGCTTTGGCTCCATTAACAGAAGAAGCAGAGAAACAGTCTTGTGATGCCGGAGGGCGAACGGCGGCAACAATCGCCGGTGACAGCGCGAAACCGCTAGTCATCTGCTCAGGTCCGAATCCGAGCCGGGGAAAAAAAAAAGTATCTGAAGACGGAAAGTGAGAGTAAACAAAAAATTCTGAAGCTTCCCCCTGTATTTATATACAAGATAATTAAGCTAATTAGGTGATTAGCAATTTTGTTAATTACTTGGTTCAAAGAAAAGTTAGGATAAAAGAAAGGCGACGCGTGTCACCCGTTGAGACTTAAAAGACAATGGAAGGCTTCAAGGGATGAGGAACTTGTGGTTTCAGAGAGACAATAATATCTTGAGACGAATCTCCAGATATTTTATAAACGAAATTAATTTTTATATATATCCACAGTGGTTATTGGATAAATTACCAAAATGAATGAAGTCAACTAAAAGACAGGAAAAAATAATTATAGGAGAAAGGCTTTGTGTTGACTGAGTCTCAGCTTTCATTTTTGGCATTATAATAGCCAATTGTTGCTATTAAGACACAGATTTAGCGTAGCTTTCTTTCACCATTGTCTTAACAAAAAGCTCCCCTGCTCTGTATGAAGACCTCACCTGCAAAAAAAATATAAAAAAATCAATCAAGCACATTTCTGGTTACTCAATGTCAAGAAATTTGCAGATCTCAGAAACTAAGAGCTAGTTCGTGTGGCTTTACCAGTGGACCACTTGCAACATAGCGAAATCCAATTGATTCTCCGTAGGTTTTCCAGAAATCAAATTTCTCAGGTGTGACATACTCTTTCACAGTCAAATGCAATGGAGTTGGCTGCATTGTGGAACCAAAGAAAAGAGTTTTGGGAATTTGGGATCTTTCTGTGTTGGAAATATGAATCTTGTGAATGATTTCTGAAACTCAAAGTAAGTATTTTACCTGTAAATACTGGCCAAGTGTTAGAATGTCAACATCGATAGCTCTTAAATCAGCCATTGCTTCCTTCAACTCTTCGTCTGTTTCTCCAAGACCAAGCATTATGGAAGTCTTAGTGATCATTCCAGGTTTGCTGATCTTTGCGTGTTTCAAAACCGACATGCTCTGCTCATATCTGCATTCTCCACATTATAAGGACATTTACTACAATTAGAGATGCAGAAAACTATGTACGTCTCATTTTAACTGATTGAGGAAGTAATTTACTGTGTAATAAGAGACAAGCTGACTTCCCTTAACAGAGGATGATTGCATGCCATATCCAATTTTGCAAAACAAATATAAAAAGAAGAAGAAAACAACGCTCACCCAGCCCTAGGGTCCCTCACAAGTCGCTGGAGCCGTTTCACAGTCTCGATATTGTGAGCAAAAACATCCAATCCCGAGTGTACAAGAGAGTCAACAGCTTCCAAGTCTCCACGGAAATCAGAAGTTAAGCACTCTATCATTATATCCGGCTTAAGTCTCTACAAAGATGGGGACAAAATTTTCACTTTGTGCACTCAATCTTTTCATTTCATAAACACTCTTGAAACCAGAACTCGAGAAATGGGCAAAACAGTATCCTTAAGAGATCATGGGACAGAGCTCTCACCCTATAACCTAACCTTTGAATGAAAAAGTGAGCATTATTTGATTCTTCCATAACTAGTAATCTCCTCAATATATGCATAAGCAATTAGACTGACCTTCATAGCTTTAACAGTCTGCGCAAAATGCCCACTTCCACCATCAGGTAGATCATCACGGTCAACGCTGGTTATAACTATGTAGTCTACACTGCAACAAAGGAAAAGCCAAGAGACCATATCATATTACACTGACCACAAATTCACATAACCTAACTTTCCCGTCATTATAATTGATATGCATAAATGACTATTGAGACTGCAATGACTCCACTTTCTAGATTTTCAACCCATCTTCAGTTATTCTATCCAATTACAAGACGATACAAGAACATTACTCAGATCGGGAATCAGATAAAAGCCACTCACCCCCAACTGGTTATGGCCTTGGCAGTGTTCTCTGGTTCCATTGGATCAGGAGGAGCAGGATTTCTACTGGTTTTAACTGCACAAAATCTACAGCCACGAGTACAAGTATCACCAAGGACCATGATGGTTGCAGTTGCTATACCATCACCACCTCCATTCCAACACTGCACATCAAAAACGCTTAAAAAGTGTTGCTTTCTTTTTCTTTTGAACACCAATATTCGAGATCAGAGGAATCGAAAATGCTAACCTCGCCGATATTAGGACACTGAGCTTCTTCACAAACAGTGTTGAGATTGAGACGAGATAGCGACTCCTTCACCTCCTGAAACTTGTCTCCCTGTGGTGCCTTTTGTCTCAACCAAGAAGGTTTCTTCACATTCGGATCTCTCCCTGTGAAAGGACCCATCTTCGGCATTCCTCCTGGGTAAGGCTCGCTCTTTCGCCCTTCTGACTCCATCAGATTCTTCTTCAAGGACGAATCCTCCATCTCCGACGACAAGGACAACGCATTGGTCCGCATCGACGACGACGAGACATCCCCGGATTCGCATCGGATTCTGAAACCCAAATTGAAGAAGCTAGTTGAATGATGATGCTTGTGGGTCGAGATCGAAACTGAGAAAATGGGTTTCGTGATGGAGCAATGATGAATCATTTTGTTTGAGAGATTTTGCGTGTGTGGGCAAAATGGGGAAGAAGGTTGTAGGCGATTTGAACAGAGTGTATAGACTCTAGTTCGGTTATCAACTTCGGGATATCCGCCAACTAGAGAAGAAGAAGAAAACCATTGCATGGTATGTCAGTTTCGATTCAATCACTCCGGTTTAATTTGGACCGGTTTGTTTAACTGTTTATGTGTGTCCTTAACTTTCACTCCTCTTATTTTTTTCAACCGATTAATTTATTTTGGTCAAAGGACTTAAGGAGGCGGTAAACCCTAATATAAAGCAAGCTTCGCCGCCGTCTCTAGGGTACTAACTGATGTCGTCAATGGCGGAGATGGAGGAGCTTCAGCACGATGAGCAGAATCTGGAAAACAAGGTGAGGAAGAAAGGTAAACACGACAAGCCGAAGCCATGGGACGATGACCCAAACATCGACCGTTGGACAATCGAGAAGTTCGATCCGGCATGGAATCCGACTGGTATGCTCGAAGTCAGCTCATTCTCCACACTATTTCCTCAATACAGAGAGAAGTATCTTCAGGATTCTTGGCCCAGAGTCGAATCCGCTCTCAAAGAATACGGCGTCGCCTGCAAACTCAACCTGGTGCGTCGCCGCATAAAATAAATTAGGGTTTGTTTTGTTCATTTGGCCTTTTTGGGGTTTTCATTTGATCTGTTTTGGTGACTGTGATGCTAGGTTGAAGGTTCTATGACTGTTTCGACGACGAGGAAGACAAGAGATCCGTATATCATTGTCAAAGCTAGGGATTTGATCAAGCTTCTATCGAGAAGTGTTCCTGCTCCTCAGGTATTTTCGGTGCCACGCTTCAATAGCTCAATGTGATATCTTCTATCTAGCTGGAAGTCTTAATTTTCTACTTCATGGATTTTCTTAACTTGCCATTACAGGCGATTAAGATCCTGGAAGATGAAATTCAATGTGATATCATCAAGATTGGAAACTTGGTTCGGAATAAGGTACAAAGTCGATCTTAGTCTCAGGGATTGTTACGAGAGACCGAGTGAATACATTTTGGTATATCAAAAGGCCACCTTTTAACTCTGGCCACAAATTCTAGTATAATAAGCATGGAATACTTGATGACTTCCTGTTAAATTGCTTCAGCATGCATTTGGCGAATATGTTTAATATCAGTATGCATCTGGCATACATTGTCAACGGCTCCTAATATAGACTATCTTTTCAGGAAAGATTTGTTAAAAGAAGGCAGCGGCTTGTGGGTCCTAATTCTTCTACCTTGAAGGTGCGTAAACTGTCTGGTACTTTGTCCTATGATTAATGGAGATGTTTAGAGATAGTCTTAGTGATGCTAGTAGTGTAATGCTTAAGTGGTTGTGTGAAACTATTGTATTCTTATGCAAGCTCCTGAATACTTGCCGAATACTTTTTGTTTGTGTTTTTCTTTGAGGCCTAATGATTTTGGCTGCTTGCAGGCGCTGGAAATATTAACCAACTGTTACATTCTAGTTCAGGTAATTGTGTGTTTCTTTTGCAAATGTCCCACTACTGTGGTACGTTAATTTTCTCTTTGGGTTTTTGATATTTTCTTTGTTCCTTGGGGTTAATCTACATCTAATAGGGAAGTACGGTAGCCGCAATGGGTTCTATTAAAGGTCTCAAACAAGTCAGAAGGATTGTGGAAGAGTGCGTACAGAATAAAATGCATCCTGTATACCATATAAAGGTGTGTATGAAATATTTTTCTGTTACTTGTACTCTCATGGGAAGGTGTTTTAGATTTGTCTTTAGACTACGTCAAATTGGTTCATATGTTTCCGCACTTGGTAATGCAGACTCTCATGATGAAAAAGGAACTGGAAAAGGATCCAGCGCTTGCAAACGAAAGCTGGGATAGGTTTCTTCCTACATTCAAGAAGTACGGGCCGTCTTTCTATTCTTGAAGAGTCAATCGAGTGATCTCTCTTGATACTTCAGTAACTCATCAGCGCATCTATCTATTTCAAATTTGATTTCTCAGGACGAATGTTAAGCAAAAGAAGCCGAAAAGCAAGGAGAAGAAGGAATCCACACCATTCCCTCCTCCTCAACCGCCCAGCAAGGCAAGAAAACTTGCTTCTTACGCCAATTATTCCTATATTATTAACGGTCATTTAAATTATGAACTTAAACGATTTTGCCAAATCAAATACGAACTCTATAATAAGCCGAAAAATACACAAACTTATATTGACTTGGCCAGATTAGTTATAAAATTAGTCAACGTGTATTAATCCAAACTTATATCAACTAGTTTCAGCTTTTGATGATAATATGTTCATCGTCTTTTGGTTTCTTTTTCCTCCAAATCCTTCATGTGTTTTGACCTTGTTGTGTGATTTTTTCCAGATTGATTTGCAACTGGAGTCTGGAGAATACTTCTTGAGTGACAAAAAGAAGTCAGAGAAAAAGTGGCAGGAGAAGCAAGAGAAACAGACAGAGAAGAGTTCAGAGAAGAAAAGAAAGAGAGATGCCTCATTCCTCCCACCTGAGGTCTCTCTTCTGCCTTGGTTGTCACAAATATCTAAATCGCGTCTCTCCTTTGTACTTTCTAAGACTACTCCTTGAACTGGTTCTTGCAGGAACCTATGCAGAACAGCAACAACTCAAACAAATCTGAGGAGGGCAAGAAAGATCTTACTGAGTTAACAAAATCCTTGAAGGTAATGAAATCTGTATATCTTCTTGCTGTTCAATGGTTCAAATCGAGGGTAATTGGCACTGAGTTGGTTTTTGTTCTTGATGATTTGTGGTTTTGCAGAGCAAGACAAAAGAGTTGAAGAAGCAGAAGAAGACACACGAGAGAGTGAATGCAGAGGAGTATATTGCTGTTGCATCTGGTGATAAATCTACCAAGAAGAAATCCAAAGTTACTAAAGATTAATACTCTTAAAGCCTCTTTTATCTGTGTTTAAAACTATTATAAACATGTTCAATCTTATTTTGATGGATCTAACGGTAAGCTTGGAGATGATATAAGCTGAAAAGTATCTAAGAGCTTCTTCGACCCTACTTTAATTTTTATTTTGGAATAAAATATTCTCGAATTCCAATTTTAAACTCCAAAATGGAGTAATCATATTTTGTAATCCTATTCGGTTGTTGGTGAGGAGAAACATATACTTAAAACTAATTTTTTTTTTTAGTACAAAAATGGAATAATACAGTGGAGATATCTCTCTAAATTTAAGTCCATTTTGAAATAAAAAAATGGAGTAACACAATGGAGATGCTCTAAATATATAAGCTTTTTGATATATATTAATATTAGTGGAAAAAAGTAGAAAGGAAAAAATATCACCTTGCTTTTTCATAATTAATTTTAATTAACATTTCATTTGTTCTCCTATAATATTTGTGTTTATCTTTATATTTTATTTTTTATACTACTTTTGTTCATCTTTTTTGTTGTCATTATTTTGGACCACAACAAATCGGCCTAATAGTCCAATTATCCCCACACATAAAAAACAGATGGAATCAAACTCGACACCGATAAAATAGCAGCAGAAGTATGATAATTACTGACCCACTTACTCCTTCTAAACTTTTATTCATCTTCTATTCATATTCATATTATTTTCTAAATTGATAACCAAGTATATGCAGAGATCTCTTTACCAAATTAAATATCATATACTAAACTATTTTTAAAAATAGACATATAAATCCAGAGGTAGATATCTATAGTGTTTTTGCATTTCGAAAATCGAAATGTACTGAATATATCATAAATAAATGAATAATATATAAACAATTTATTGCTTATTTAGTTTGACTTTAAAAAACAATTACGAAGATATCGCTGATGTTTATAATTTTTGTTAATAATACTCTTCTTTTTTCTTCTTGTTAGCTCCATTTACTAATATAAAACCTTTTTTTAACTAATAAACAGAAAGCGGAAAAGGGATGCTGTGGTGATTCTCTATGAAAAGTGGCCGGAGAACCTGAGCTCTCTCCGTCGGGTTTTTGTGTGTTTTCCTTCAATTTCTTATCGAGCGACTAATTTAGGCGATTCGCTCGGTGGGTTTCTTCCACATCGTACATTCGTCAAAGTTGCGGTTTGATTCTCTCTCTGGGATTTCTTGCACTTGTCAAATGGAAATTTCTTCGACGCGACGACTTTTGTTTGGTTTCTGGAAATAAGAATCAGTGACTGTATGCTCCGTTGCAGGGTTTAGAGTTTCTTTAGCTTGATTCGGTACTGGTTTTAGTCGAATAGACTATAGTGTATTTGGATAGGCTTTGAAAGAGAGAGAATTGAAGCGAGGTGTAATGGGGAATATAACTTGGGTTGAGGAGGGTAATGTCCATTCGACTGGTTCGAGGAAAAGGAAAGCGAGACCCAAACGTTTCCAATTTGTAGGATGGGGTTCGAGACAACTCATTGAGTTTCTCCAATCCCTTGGTAAAGATACAACAGACAAGATCTCCCGATCCGAGGTTAGTGAGACTATCGCAAGGTATATTGCAGAGAATTCCCTCTTAGATCCATCAAATAAAAAGAGAGTTGCATGCGACCCTAGGTTGATCTCGCTTTTTGGGACTAGGACGATATTGAGAATCAAAGTCTATGACCTGCTTGAAAAGCATTATGAAGAGAACCAGGATGGTTCAGACTTTGATTATCTCTACGAGGATGAACCGCAGATCATTTCTCCCTCTGACAAGATAGCTAAACGGACAAGAAAGGTTGTTCAGAAACCTAGAGGCACTTTTGCTGCAATTGTCAGTGATAATATCAAGCTTCTCTACTTGAGAAAGAGTTTAGTCCAGGAACTTTTGAAGTCTCCTGATACCTTTGAGACTAAAATGTTGGCAAGTTTTGTGAGGATCAAGTCTGACCCCAATGATTATCTTCAGAAGAACCCTTATCAGCTTGTTCAGGTGACAGGTAATTTTCTGGAAGTCTATATTCATTTTTGATTGTGTCGGTGTCGTCTGTGATTTCTATGGACAAGATAATCACACCTCTAAGATTCTGCCTGTTTGCTTAAAAACCTCTCTTCTGTTGTAGAAAGTTGAGCTCTTTTTCTACTTTTTTGTTGTTGTCTGTTATCTAGGCGTGAAGAAGGAACCTGGGACTGACGATTTTCTTCTTCAGGTTACAAATTATATGAAAGACGTTTCTATCTCTGTGCTATCTGATGATAATTTCTCCCAGGTAATTTACTTAGAAATAATGTCCATTCCTCAATTTTTGTGCTTCTAATTGATGATAAATCAGGTATTTATGTGCTTTGAGAGCTGGCCATTGGGTTTCTGTTCTCTAGTTATCTAGATGTACTATCTTTCTTTATTAAATTGTCTGACTAACGTCCATTCTAGCCTTTATAGTCTATGATTTATCATAGCTTTTATGTAATTTTTTTGCAGGAGGAATGTGAAGATTTGCATCAGAGAATAAAGAATGGTTCTCTGAAGAAACCCACAATTGTAAGTTTATTTTTCTGCTAAGAAGGTGAAGATACCTTGTTTGGGAGTTATTTGCAGCGG
The DNA here is from genome assembly GCA_030161315.1 of Eutrema japonicum. Lineage (NCBI taxonomy): Eukaryota > Viridiplantae > Streptophyta > Magnoliopsida > Brassicales > Brassicaceae > Eutrema > Eutrema japonicum. The sequence goes on along the minus strand of BSQW01000005.1, from coordinate 53,441,679 downwards.
TCTTTAAAAAGATTTTGGGAGTGTATTCAATCTAATATTTGGAATGATTTGAGTTTTAATGAGTTTTTAAATGATTTGAGAGAATTTGGTAATTTATTATGATTGGTTTTTAAAATTTTATGAAATCTCAGCTAAAACCATGAGATTTGAATTTTTATATTTTTAACTAAGAAACTCCACCAAAACATCTTCAAATCACTAAAAGTTCCATAAAATCCACTACTTAAAATATTTCCAATAACATTGAATTTGAAGGTTCATTTACAAATCACTAGTTCAATAACATGAGATTTTAAAAGACTTTTTAAAATTCATATTTGAATAACATAGGATTTGTGATTTTAATACAAATCACTCCAAATACTATATTGAATACACCCCCTTTGTTTTTGTAGTTGTTTAATCAAAATTCATTTGAACCTTGGCTAGGTGGAGATGGAAGAAAAGGCTCGAAGTTTACATGAAGATCAGACAAAACATGTATGCTTGCTAACTTCCTCTCGCGCTTCATTTATGTATCTCTTATTTATCTCGCTTTTGAGCATGACTACATTGGTCACATTAAGATGATCAACTTTTAACTGTGTTTTAAGCTGAAAAAAGGGACTCGTGATCCTATATCTCTTAACTTGGCTGTCAACTTTTGGTGACTGAACTTTATAGTGGCTCGGAAGGGAACTTGTATTGTTAGAAAGGCGTATTGGTCGGGCCAATGAGAAGGGATGGCGACGAGAATATCCTTTTTTATGAGGATATATATATATATATATATATTTTTTTTGCTTTTAAATGAATATATATCATTCGGAGAGAGTGATAGTGAGATCTCAAACAAAAAAACGTCTTTGTTAATTGTTTTTCTTGATTTCATGAGTTGTTACGCTGTCTGAGTATCTTGAAAAAAGGGAGCTTCTTCAAAATCCAGATGAACAGTCCCGGCTATTGTGCGAAGTTCCGGAAGTTATTGGAGAGGAACTTGTACCAGACCCTGAAGCGTCCCCTGAGGCTCATAAAAGTGACAATGAACAACAATTGAGTGAATCTCCAATATCGAGCATCCAAGAAACCCCAGAAGTCCGCAACCTCTTTGGTGGAGAAGATCAACAATGTAATGGTTTTCTGATATCCAACCCCAGCACAACTCCGGGAATCACGTCTTATGCTATGGACTTAAACGGGAGATTGCCAACATGGACTGCTTCTGCAGGTGCGTCATAACATGTATAGGGTTACTTGTTTCACTGCGTTGCATCTTACCATCATTGTTCATTGGTGGCATCTACGCTACTGTTCTTTTTCCTTTTTTTTTGCTTTGGCAGAATCTGAAAGAAAAATGCCAGCAAATTATGCTAGTGAAAATAGAGTGAGATATAATATTTCCTTTGTGGCTATGCTGGTTTTGATAGAGGAATTGACGTAGGGATCTTATAAAGATTCGAGATTGATTTGCATCAACCGGTTGTTCTGCTAATGGTTTGTTGTATTGTATAGCATCCAAACCCGTTTAACCGAATGAGATGTTTTGGAATTTATCCCAATCTGGATTCTTCTCAATTACAGGTGATGAATATCTCCATGGAGATGCAGAGCAGCCAGCAAATGGCATCATTGGAGAAGAGACGCTGACTAAAGAGTCTAATGCAAGTATAACAGTTAATCCTAACAACGGATCTCAAGCTCAACCAAATCCATCAGAGATAATAGAACTGAGCGATGATGATGAAGATGACAACGATGATGGAGAGACTCTAGACCCTAGAGTTGAAGATGTTCAGGTTCTGTCTTATGATAAAGAGAAGTTAAACTGGTTATACAAAGATCCTCAGGGTCTTATACAGGGACCTTTCTCTCTCGCAAACCTCAAAGCTTGGAACGACGCAGAGTACTTCTCCAAAAACTTCAAGGTTTGGATGACAGGACAGAGCCTAGAATCGGCAGTTTTACTAACCGATGTTCTTAGTCGAGTTTAACTAATGGAGTACTGGAAGACGAGATGAGTAGATTCAGTGAAAAGTGGTTTCAATTATCTTTTATTGTCTGTATTTGTCTTTAAATTACAGTAGGTTTTGCTCCTCATTTTAAGTAAACAGCAAATAAAGAATAAGACTCCATGAGATGAACCATTTGTTTTATCAGTCATTGCTTCTACAGAATCTTGTCTATATTTATAATGAATCTTGTTGGCAAAAGCATGGAACACAAAAGTAGAGATTTAGGAAAATTAAACCAATGCTTGTGAGATGTAACATAGGATTTTATTGATTTCTTTTTTTTTTATTTTGTAAAAGTTGTATATACATATGCAAGCAAAATATATTATATCTGTAAATACAATTATTATAAATTATTATAAATGTCATAAATTAAATTTTTTTCTTGTCTTCGTTTATATGAATTTTGCGTGATAATTAGTATAACTAAGTTAGAGCATTATCAATGGGAGAAATCCATTTGGGTTTCTTAACTAATATTTAATTATAAAGTTTAACTTAAAAACCCCTGTTAAGAAATTTCTGTTTTTCTGCTCTAATGGTAGAACCCCATTAGGGTTCTTAAAAAAAATTAATAATTTTGTTTTATTTTAAATAGAATTTACTTTTTTTAATTAAACATATTTGACATAAAAACATAACATTTTAAACATAGATTTTGAAAAAAAAATGCAAAAGAACGCTCAATTATTATCTTGATCACGTCCAAAATTTTGCCATATATGCTCAACCAAATCAGATTTCAATTGTTGATGCAGTTGTCTATCACAAATTCTAGTTCGAACACCCAACATATTGGCGATAATTGTAGGCATATATGTAGAATAAGTGAGATCCACATGTGCACTTCCGTTTCCTTCTCCTTGTTGGAATTCTGAAACATCAAATTGAGTGTATCCATTTTGTTCGTCTTCTACAATCATATTATGGAGTATGATACATGCTCTCATAATATTTCCTATTTTTGCTTTATCCCAAAAAAGAGCTGGGTTTTTAACAATGGCAAATCGAGCTTGCAAGACTCCAAAAGCACGCTCGACATCTTTTCGGGTAGCTTCTTGATGTTGAGCAAATAAAGATGCTTTTGGACCTTGTGGAATTGGAATAGATTGGATAAAAGTTGCCCATTTCGGATAAATCCCATCTGTGAGATAGTAAGCCAAATGATACTCTCTTCCGTTGACGGAGAAATTCACTTGCGGAGCTTGACCTTTTATTATATCATCAAAAGCGGGTGAGCGATCAAGAACATTGATATCGTTTAAGGTACATGGAGGTCCAAAAAATGTGTGCCATATCCAGAGATCATATGAAACTACGACCTCCAAAACGATTGTGGGTTTTCCAAAACCACGTGAATATTGGTCTTTCCAAGCGGTGGGGCAATTCTTCAACTCCCAATGCATACAATCGATGCTTCCTACCATCCCGGGAAATCCGCGTTGCTCTCCAATATCAAGTAGTCGTTGAAGATCCTCCGGTGTGGGTCTTCTTAAGTACTCATCGCCGAACAACTTTATTATTCCTTCGACGAAATTTATCAAACATGAACGAGCAGTAGTTTCACCGAGCCGGAGGTATTCGTCAATCGCATAAGCCGAAGTACCATATGCCATGAGACGAATTGCTGATGTACACTTTTGAAGTGCAGAGAGACCAGGCCTTCTGAAAGCATCTTTCTTCTGTCGAAAGAATCGAACTTCATTGGAGAGTCGATAAACAATACGCAAGAACAATGGCTTGTTCATTCTAAAACATCGTCGGAAGAAATTAGCAGGGTATGTTGGAGCTTCACTGAAATAATTGTTCCATAAACGTATGTGGCATTCTTCGCGATATCTTTCGATAAAATATGCTGCAATCCGTTTCCAGAAAGCCCCTGATTTCTGCTCGTTGCCTACGACATGATCCTTGCTCGTGTTTAACCACGAGCTGATGAGCAAAACATCTTCGGTGGGGATCCATTTCCTCCTTTCTCTTCGCTCTGCAGGGGTGTCTTCACCAAAGCTTGAACCTTGTGTGCAAGGAAAGGGATCAGGAAGGACAATATCTTGTTGACTGTTCAACATGTCAACAAAATTTGAGGTCTGAGAATATGGATATGTAGAAGACATATCCATAAAAAGGCATAGAATAGAGAAAGAGAAAATGAAATCAGAGAGAAGAAGGACCAGTTTTAAAGAAAGAGAAGAAGCAGAAACAAGGAGATATCAAATGAGAAGAAGCACCGACTTTTAATAGAAGATATAAAAGCTTTGAAGCATTCATCACCTATCTAACCACATCGACTTGACATATATCTAACAAGCAATAACCATTCATCACATATCTAAGCATTCATCACTTATCTAACCAATCCATTTATTACCTATAAGACAACCATTATCTAACACTAATATGCATTTATTAATCAATGCAGTTTTAATCCATGTTAAGCTTTAAAAATGTGCAGTTAAGCTTCCCCACACTAATATGCAGTTTTAATAAGCTTTAAAAGTGTGTACCAATAAAGAGACAACCAGTTTTAATCCATGTTAAGCTTTAAAAATGTGTACCAATATGGTCTGACCTGTGGACTGCTCTGATCAGGTGGGGAAGCTTAACCCTCAGTTCCGTCATCTAATCCTCAAGATTCTACAAAACAAAAGATTCAAAGTCTAATCCTCTTCTTCTCCAAAAAAAACAAACCAAAACACAAACAAAAGATTCTACAAAAGAATAGGGTAAAGCAGTTGGCTTACTTTCTTCAAGACCCAACCGCTTCATAGAAACAGAGCCATGTTTCTTCTTGCTTTTCAAAGGGAAACACCCCAAAACCATCTTTTTAATCCTCTTAAATCTGTTTGTGATTACCGCTTTGATTCTCCGAAAACGTGACAGATGCTAATGACCAGAACATATATATATATATATACATAAAGTCGAGCCTTTGAATGCATATAACTCAGAATAACGCACGCGCCGAAACTCGAAGCTTAGGCTCACAATATCATCTGAAAATGATTCGAAACACAAACTTTTAGCAGCAGAAACAACGATACACACATAAAGACGTGGTTTTTAGAAAAACCCAGATCCGTTGATGCATGTGTTAGATCAATGGCCATAGAAAAGGTAAAACCAAAACCTGAATTCGATCTAGAAAAAATGAAAGCAGAGAAAAGGTAAGACAAATTTGTTCAAACCTGTAAGGAAAAGCCCGAGAGGAGACGAAATCGAAACTGCGACAAGAGAGAGAGAGATGCAAAATGAGTGAAAACGAAATCTGAAATTTCTGAGAAGAATGGAATCGTCGAAGGCGACGGAGAAAACAAGGAGAAGTCGAGAGAAGAATTTGGTCGGGGAAAAACAAAGAAGAAAGAAAGAAATTTTTTTTTTCCCAATTGTTGAATCCAATCACCTAATGTCACCTGAACTGTAAGAAACGGTTCTTAGAGCATCTCCATCAAGGGTTCAGAGAAGGGTTCTTAGAATAAAAAAAAATTAAAAAAAATTGAAAAGCCCAAAAATGTTAGGAGACCGTCTCTTAACGAAGGATTTTTAGGACCGTCTCTTACGCAGGTTCTTAAGACACCTGTCGAAACTGGATTGGTTTCTGGTAAAAAAAAAATTGGTCTCCTTCTCTCGACAATTTCTGCGACTTCTTCATCTTCTTCTCTTCTCTCTCGTCTATTCTGATAGAGATTCGATTCGATCTCGGCTGTTTAGATCGAGGTATGCAGCAGGGCGATCAGACGGTGCTGAGCTTGAGACATGGTGGCGGTCGAGGAAGCAGACTATGTGTTCTTCGTTCTTCCTCAAACTCCATTATCTTGTCTTATCCGTAAGTTTTTTTTGGGTTTCTCTCAATCTACCCTTTTGGCCCCAATTTGTTTTTTGTTGGTTTGTGATCTCACATTGGTTATATATCTGCTAAGAGACGATCTGATTTAGGTTTATAGACTCGTCGACCTCTTTGATCACTCGTCGGTGGAACTAGTGCTCTTTGACTCATCGCTTTACTGATTATTTTGATTCCTGTAATTGAATCCGTGTATTTCGATGCCGACCGCACGATTGCTTTCGTTTTGGGTTTCTTCCTGATTTTTGTGGGTTAAATTTGGTTTTTCTTGCTGGTGAGTTGTGAAATTTGAACTATCGGTGATTTTTGCAAGTTTCTGTGTGTGGCTCCTTAGAATAGAATGGACTCAAAGTGTGATTCATACGTTTTCATTATATGAGATTGTTTTCAATTTCCCTGCTTTTTTCGGTTCTAAAATCTGGAATATGATTTTGGTAGAATGGAATATCAAACGCTCGGAGGATGTTCAACTTTATTATCAAGTTTGAGTCAATTGAGAGCCAGTATCAACAAATCTTTACTCATTGATCTCTCCAGGAGATTGTATGTCAAGAGCTTTTCATACGACTATTAGTTCATGTACACTCAGACTTTCTTCTTCGTAATTGTTATTTGATTGTGAGCTTTGTTTATCTTCTTTGTTTTTTTTTTAATCTTAGCCTGTGTCTGGGATTCCAATAAACGGAAAGGGAGTAGTTATCTGCAAATATCCATCTGATCCAACTGATAGAGATAATGCATTGCGATAGCGATTGTGGCAGGCGTCTTGTGTGCAACTCTTTTTGTGTTTGGAGGCATTTTTCTGTTTAGGCACTAAGAGGATGAAGCTGCAGCGAGATCAAGCTCGGTTAATGAAGCTGTTTGAGGAAAGTGATGAACCTGAAGATGAACTTGGACTTGAACCTGTGATATGACATGGTTTTGTCCACTGTTTTTTGCACGGAGACTTTTCGTGTTTCATGAATTTTGCAGCTTTGTTAGGGAAGAAGAGGATTGACAGTAGGAAATCTCAGTTTTTTTTTGTCATCTATACTTTTCGTGTTTTAAATAAATATTTTCTAAAAATAATATTTTTTTTATTTTTAAGAACCCTTACCAATGGAAGGAAAAAATACTAGAGGGTTTTAACTATTCACAAATCAAAAAACAAATATTAAAAAAATCTTAAGAACCCCAACAAGGGATTCACTAATGGAGATGGTCTTAATGTTCTAAATTAAGATACGACTCTTATCTAATTGAATACTTTACATTAATTTTAATCAAAAAAAACTCTAAGAATTCCCCTAAAAGACTGCGTTAAAAATGCTCTTACTTGGTTGTTTGACTTGTTTCCTTTCCAAATAAGCTTAACTGTAATTTTTGTGTTTGTAACAAAAGTAACATATGAGAACAAACTAGAAAGAAATATTGTATTTTTATAATACTACGAGAGAAAGAATCAGAACTTTGATTAGTTACTGTGATTACAGGTTGCCGATTAAAAGAAAAATAAGTTGCTACTAGATTCTAAACTCACGCGTCCTTACGGGATACTGAATAAAGTTTTTTGTAATATATAAAATGTGAAATGAAGAATAAGAACGAATTTAAATGTTATTGATTCAAATATATTTAATTTTATAATTTTTAAGTTTATAATAAAATTAAGAAATGTTTGATAACATCTTTAATACATGTTTGAGTTCAATTTATTAAAAAAATAAGGGTGTTTGGTTCCAAAAGTGCTATATATTAATAGTATAGAATTGCAGAAACAAACTAAATTTGGTGTAGTGATAATAAGAGTGCTTCACACTTTTGGACACTTAATGAGTTTAGACAAGTTTAGACACACTTTAATTATTTTATGACACATGAAATACCTTAAATGTCCTTTGAACAATTAGCTGAAGAGGAGAGAAAATATCACCCTGCATATTTTGTTTGCTTATTTTCTTTTTATAAAAAAAAAATTGAGCAATTATTTTTGCAATATAAACTATATTTTTTTTTTATATTTTGATACACATTTCATAAAATTTAACTTACATTTCATAAAATTTAACTTACATTTTATTCGTACATATGTTCAAACACGCATGCGTATCCACGCACATATGAAACATGTATTTGCAGCTAAATAGATACGTATGTGTATCTACGCGTATATAGAACAGGTGTTCGAAGCTAAATGAATACACATGCATATCCACACACATATGGAATACGTGTACGCAACACGTGCATATAGAATACGTGTTCACAACTAAATGGATACATGCGTTTCTAACGCATATGAAACACAATTTCGCAGTTACATGGATACGCATGTCTCTCTTGCGAATTTCGTAGAACATTTTGAAAACTCACAATTTGATGATTAACCAATTTGAGACTTTTTCTGTTTATTTTTTTTTAAATTGAGAAAAATTGATGAAATGAAAAAATAAATAAAAAAAGAAAATAGAGTTTGAAGATAAAGTAGTGAAGAATAGAGAAAGAAAAAGTAAAAAAAAGTAATTATCTCTTGATAAAGAGATATAAATGTCAAAACACTAAAAAAAATAGAGTGAAAATGTGCCTAAACTCAAAAAAATGTCTATATTAGATATTAGAGCTTTAGAAAGTGTTTTAGAAACTCAAAATCATAATTATCTATGATAATAATAAGTTATTTAAGACAATGAGTGCTTAATATTTTATCTCTAATAAAAACACTGTTAAAGAGGAACTTTAATAATTAAAATTGGAACAAACAAAAAAATAAAAAAATTGAAAAACCCAATTCTGAGGTCACAACTCCAGAAGAAAAACTGAGAGAGTTTGCTCGAAGAAGAAGAAGAAGAAGGAAAAAGCTTCTTAAAACCTGTTTATCTTTTTTTCGTATGATTCGAAACTCATCCTCATCATTCGTTCCCAATCATTCCATTATTTCTTAATCTCCAAGCTCGTTTTCAATTTCTTTTCTTTTTCTTCTCATTACTGTTGAAATCTCGAAGGTTTCTCTTCGGGTAATACCTAAATGGTGATTGGTTACTCGAAAACCTATATGAGATTTTGAGAGTAGGCGGAACTTGGAGTCGTTTTCTGTTCAGTTTCTCGAGGGTTCCATTTTCGGATTTCGTGAGCTTCGGGGACTGAAAATGGACAACGGCCATGAGGAAAGACTTGCCGAGAGGTTTTCAGGAGTGGGACTGAGAGAATCCCATGAAAACGACGTTAAAAACGATAGCTTGTTTCAGGTCATCAAAGCTGTTGAAGCCGCAGAAGCCACAATCAAGCAGCAGGCCTGTCTTCTCTCTCTGTATTTCTGAAATTGTTTTCAAATGGGACAACTTTTACTACTTTCTCAATCACTTCATTTCATCACTATTAGTTATCTTCTGAGGTTCTGTGTAAGTTTAGTTAGGGCATATCAATATAGCTTGCAGGTTGAGTTCCTCTAACCAAGGCTAGGGAATGGAAATGAGTATATTTGGGTTTTCATTTACTGCTGCACAATGAGTGGTTTGATCTTAATCAGTTCTAATTACTTAACTTGGGGAATGACTTGGACACATTGTGTGATTTGCGTCCACCTTTTCTTGGTCATCTTGAGCGTCTCTGACTGTTTTATATATTTCTCTGACCAGGTGGAGGAGAATAACCTCTTAAAGTCTGAACTTCAGAGAAGATATCTGGAGCTTGCCAAATATGTAAGTAACTTGCTTTTTTGCATTTTCCTGCTCCGAGGATAGAAATAAGGATCATCTCTTCTAGTCCCTAGTGATTCTCAAGTATCTTTTCCCTAGAGCTCTGTTGACATTCCCATGTTATGCATTAGGGTTTCTCTGACAAAATTAGGTAAACCGTAAATCTGTGGTTTACATACTAGTTTGTTTTTGTTTTTACCTTTCTTAGAAATCAGGTGAATCCTTTCCCCAAACATCTGATCTAGGAGATCACTTGAATACTACCACCAGCGGGTCGTCTTCCCCGTTTCACCAGTCGGCCGCTGGTGTTAATCCAGTTGATCTGAAGAAGGGCACGATCAATGCTTCAGGGGCTGATTCATCAGGTATGCTAGTTGTGCACCAGCATATGTATCCAAATGGAGAGGAAGCTACTGTGAGTAATCGTTCGGAAGACCATTCTGACGGAATCATGATTAACGGCAATGTAAGAGGAGCTGTAGGTGGTGGGGGAGCCTCTCAATTTTCTTCTTCGCCATCTACAATATTACTATCTCCTATCAGGTACTTAACTTCTAACTAATACTGGCCTGGTGCTGCAGTTTTATGTTAATCTCGTCATTTAGCCATATTTGCATCAACACAGTGTATTTTCGTAATTTAGTATCTGAGTTTCCTTTGTTTAGACCGCTATTGGAAGGAGATCGTGACTCACACATCAACTCGTCTACTCATGAGTTGATGCCAGTAGGTGAAGTAAATAATTCGGGGAATGCATGGAAGCAGGTTTCAGTCACTGTTACTAAATCTTGTTTTTCGTATCTAGTGAAAGTGAGAAAATGTTTCCCTGACTATGCATGTATCAGGAGCTCATTCACAAGGTCCAAGAACAGGAACAAGAGATTTTGCGGTTACGAAAATATCTTACTGATTATTCTGTCAAGGTGAATCTCTAGTTTTTTTTATGCATGCTTGGTTGACATAACACTACATTTTCTGACTAACCTTTTGGCCTGTTTTTAGGAAGCCCAAATACGCAATGAAAAATATGTTTTGGACAATCGTATCGCGCACATGCGTTTGGTGAGCTTCTATTTATTATGACATCTGTCTACCTTTCTTGTATCGACTTTTATTTTCTTGTTCCCGTAACCATTTAGAGGCTCATTTATCCTTCTTCTTGCGACAGGCATTTGATCAACAACAACAGGACCTTGTTGATGCTGCATCAAAGGCTCTCTCTTACAGACAAGAGATCATTGAGGAAAATATACGCCTAACATATGCCTTACAGGTATTATCATCTTGTATTTTTGGATATGCGACAATAATTGTCTGTCTTTTGGCATATGTATTGTTGATCATCGGTTCTACTTTATCTGGTGATTATTTTTGGCTGGACTCCATTCGTTATCCTCAGTATCCATCAACCAATCATTTTTATGGTTCAATCGGCAAAATTGGATCTGTCTTTGGTACCTCACTTTTATTTATACATCTAAATGGAAAAGGCCCTTTTCGCTCTACCAGGCTGCAGAGCAGGAGAGATCGACATTTGTATCGTACTTGTTGCCTCTTCTATCGGAATATTCGCTTCATCCACAGCTCTCTGATTCTCAGTCTATTGTTAGCAATGTGAAGGTTAGAACCAAAATCTCAAGTTTGTTATCTTTTATTAATCGTTTTGTTTTGCACTTCAGATCGTCTATCTTGGAAAAGTATTTACTGTTTGATAGTAGTTTTGGGTGGTTGCTCTTTATTTTGGCTGGAAAAGTTTCAACTTCACCACGCTTGAAATTTATAAAGCTAAAATATAATACTAAAAAGTGATGTAAAAGGTCTCCCGAGTAACTGTTGAGCACCTTCGATAGAGAACTGAAGTCACTCCTTACTTCCTTGTTGTGGAGTGAAGTTTTTATTGCATCTATTTCCCATCAGAACTTGTGATTGATGTTTACATCTATGTTTCATTCGTATTCAGGTTTTGTTTAGGCATCTGCAGGAGAAGCTCCTTCTTACTGAGGTATGATATGCGGGTATGGGGTTTGCTGACATCAAATTTCAGCGTTTGTTTAATTTATAATTACAGTTACTCCTACTGTTGATGCTGGAGCTATTGCATACTGATTTATGATAAGGTGATTCGTTCTGATCCTTTTCCTTGTCTGGTACTAGACAAAGCTAAAGGAGACAGAGTACCAATTAGCACCTTGGCAGTCAGATGTAAACCACTCAAATGCTTCGCCTCTGCCACCATATCACCCTGTTGGTGTGGGTTTGAGATACTCGGTAAGTTCATAATCCTTTTTGTAATATCAATGTGCTTAAGTGACGTGAATTCAAAATTCCTTCTTTTATTTCTATCAGACAGATCCAGAACACCATCATCAAGATGGGCGTGGTGCCTCAGCTGTGAGTAATTACCATCTTGATGGTCCTGAGAGGTATTAATGCACTAATTTTGCTGTTAATAATGAATGCCGAAAAGAAGGGATATGAGTATAATGCAGAAAACAATGGATAGTGTGACTTTTTGGGTAATGGGCTGGGCTAAGCTATATGCAGATACCAGGCATTTTCATACTGTTAAGCTTTCCTGTCAATTAGACATTTTATTGACTCTTAGCTACTCTCGGAACCATTAATTTCTTCGTGTTAGATATCTATATGGCCATTAAATAGTTCACTTTGTAGCATGGTAACCTTTTCTGAGTCCTCACCTGAGTTTTATGCAATGCAATTAATGGTGGATGAGTGCTTTTGGTTGCAGTGTTGAAATTATTTAGATGATCAAATGTGTCTTTTGTTCCAGTAGGTCACGAGCCTTTCAGATGCCTGTGCAACCAGCTCTTAATCAAGATGAAACTCATGGACCAAATAACCGTGTTCAGTTTCGTGAGCCTCTCAGCAATACTTTTATGGATGATGCATATGCAGAAGTACAAGCAGATACAAATAAAACTTTGGAAAATGCGAATTATGTAGCTGGGTTTGATGATCCAAGCCCCTCAAATTACCCCATTTTGGCCCCAGTTCTTGAAGAACCATCTTCTTCATTTTCCGAGGATAATGGTTACTAATAGTAGTGGCATATTACCAATTCCATCAGTCTTTCACTTTATCTTAAAAAATTGTGAATTACTCCTTGCAGCTGCAGATGATGATCCGTTGCCAGCTATAGCAGACCTACAGATATCTGGAGAACCTTTTCCTGGACGAGAGCTTCAGGCTTCTGGTCACTCCATCAATGGAACGACAAAATGTAATTTCGAGGTGCATGCTAAATAGAAAGCTGTATTATTTACCCGGTTTATGTCAAATTGCATTTTCAATATCTATCTTCCCTTCTTGAAAATTTCAGTGGGTGCGGCATCTGGAAGATGGATCAGTGAATTACATTGATGGTACACATTTACCCCCTACTACCCCTTTGATTTATTCTCAAAGTTATCTTTCGTTTTTTTCCTTATAATTAAATATGGCGATAAGAGCTTAATTGTTGACAATATCCAAACGTAGGAGCAAAGAAGCCAAATTATCTTGTCACTGCCGATGATGTTGATTTATACCTTGCTATTGAAGTTCACCCCTTGGACGACAAGAACCGCAAGGTTTAATTTCTTAAATCTTTTCTGCTGAATGAGGGTTTACTTCAGAAGCTTTCAATTCGCTTTTCTGTGGAAAACATGGATTAGGATTCAGGTGTTTTGTAGAAGCTTGATCATCCATTAGTTTAAATATGTTTGTGAATTTTATTATTCTGCCAAAAGTGAGAACCATTTTGTTACCCGACTGGTTTTCAGTTTTATATGTGATTCGTACTATTCATCTTTTTCTTTTTGTGATTCTAGGGGGAGCTTTTGAGGGTCTTTGCCAATGAGAATTGCAAGATTACGTGTCGTAAGTTTGTGCTTTTACTAAAAAAAATTTGGTCGCTCATGTTCTTAACAAAACTAAATCCATGGCTTGTTCGATCCATTCTTCTTATCAAGAAGCATTACTGAGAGACCTGTTTTTACCCTGAAGAGTTAAAGAAATCGAAATTACATAACTTGTCAGTTCATGATTCAGTATTGGTTTCTTGTGGCTGTTTTTCAGTTTGTTGGATAACTCAATTCTAGCTCCTTTTAATATAAGCATTACTGTAAAATTATAGTAAAATTTCTCGTTAAGCTTACTTTGCAGCTATTATTCTTAGAAACTGCCGGGATTACCGCACCATTATTCTGGAGTTTTCTGGTAATTGTATTCCTCTTTTATTTACACAGATCCAGAGATGCAGAGCCATATAGAGAAGAGTCTTTATAACAGTCATGCTTTATTCAAGGTCTCCTATGCGGTATGACAATTCTCATCTTCTACAATATCTATATGTGTAATTTTTTTTACTATGTGATCTCTCTTTTGAAACAGATTGGTTATATGGATATATGGGAAGCAGCTACTTTGTCTATTAAGAAAGAAAGCTACAGCATCAAATCTAGTAATGATCCTGTAATTACAGAAAAGTTCTCCTCGTCTACCGCTGTAAGAGTCGTAGAGTCTTGCCTTATCTGCTCTTTTTTCTTAGAAATCCGATCCTGGCTGCATTATATTTTAACATACATACTGAAGGTAAGTAACTTTGAAGAATGGACTAATACTATGATCTTTCTATACTTCTTTTAGGTTATGATTCCCTTTGATCAGCCTGCGGATTTTGTGATTATTGGTACTGATGGCGTGGATCATCTCTTTCGGGTGGATAACGATGCACCAGATCTTAGCTGGTAAGTAGAGTTTATCTTTCTCCGTATGAGGTAAAGTAGATCAAAACTCCTACGTCGTGTGAATGCAGGAATTTGTCTATGAAAACGATGAAAATGTATGAAAGTGAAATGAGACCCCTTTTTTTTTTTCTATATTCAGAAGAATCATCGATGAGTCTAAACTTGAATCTTAAGACATTGCATATTTTGCTTGTGTTTACTTTTTTAAACGGAGTTGTTTAATGTGTTCCTAGTCTTCATTGAAGTTTTCGTTTTCTTGTATTAAGCAGCAAATCTTGTGTTTTTGTGTTGAATTGGCAGCTCAAGAGATACAATTGTGCTCACCCTCAGATTATTTATTAAGAAGGTAATGTTTCTGGCAGTTAAATCAGTTAGCTTCTTTAATTATATATTTTCTAACAAAGTATCATAAGGGCAACTAATCATACAAAGATTAGCTGTTTGAGAAGCATTGATTGGTTAATTCGTTTGCTAATTTCGTTGCAGGCTCTGCAGAGAAAGAAGGGCAAGAGAAAAGGATTTTTGTTTAACAAATGAGTGTTTTTGGTAAATAATATTGTTGGCCCTTTCCAGAAAATTTTAGAGATAGTCTTTGAACCATTGAGAGTTATTATGTAAGTCTTCTGTAGCTGATTAATATATATATATTCAATCTATTTCAGTATAGGAAAACAAAAAAAAAAGGCCCTTTGTTCTTTTTTGTTATAAAACATTGTGGAAAATCCATTCATCTAGAGAAAAACCAATCTTTTGTTTATCAAATAAAGTATATTGAGATCCATTTTACTCTATTGCATTATGAATGTCCTCCATTCCTATTATATCTATTTTATTTTAATACATCTTATATATGTTTGACTTTCTATTGTAAACAAAACTAAAATTTTGTTTCAAAAATCTGTTATAAACACAACGAGGCCTTTTTTTTCAAATAAAAATAAAGTTCTGGCAACAGTTACTTAGATTATCTGAATATAATTTATACACTATTATTCAGCTATTGTCCAACACTATTATTGAGCTAAAAAAACAAAATTTCTGACGAGGATTCCAACAAGAACAATTTCTAGAGGGGATTCAATCTTATTACATCCAAATATGTTTCTTACAGAGAATTTATGGTCCAACTCAACTTAGGACCACAACAACAACAAAAACTCATTAGAACATTCTTGTAATTTACCAAATGCCCTCCAATAACTTCACCTATAAATTGGTCAATTATGTAACACAAAGATTCCACTTGGGTAACTGATTACCATTCTTCCCACTTGTTCATGAAGTCATCCCACATAGTAAATGCAATGGAGTCTCGTAGAGAATCAGCAACGAGCTCCTTAGGCGTAGAATCCAAGTGCAGCAACTCTACTTCTTCTTCCTCTTGTCCACGCGTTTCCTCCACTGGAACAGAATCTTCACCATCAGCAGCAAAGAGCCAATCATGAATCCCGTTTTCCCTTTTAATGAAGTTATGCAAAGCACAAGTCAAGTCACAATCACCAGATCCCTCTGGACATGTAACGCGTAAGGAGGCGCGGATTTCAGGATAGGAAACCGGGTTTTCAGAATGTTGAATGATCTTTGGATGATGTTACTTGGACACATGTGCCGATGATTGAAAATATCATGCGCGTTCTGCGGCATTTGGCTTGCGCCACGGAACTCGTGGAGACGGTACCTAGTTCCCGCGTATGGAGCGATGAATCCTTCCTGTGTTTGTGTAGTCTCTGTCGACAAGATAGTATTTTCCTGGGAAAAAGGGGATGTCATTCTATTGAAATGGGACTTGTAGAAATCTCAAGGGATATTCTGTATGTAGAAGAGGGTTAAAACCTTTGGGAGCTTGTGGGAAATTCTGGGTTGGATCATCTAGGACAGCTCTTAAGATGCGTGAATCTTCAACAGAGCCTTCCCATCCCGGGTATACAAATATAAACTGCAAATCAAAAGTGCAAGCTGCAAGCACATTCTGGGTAAGTATGCCTTTCTTGTTCTGAAACCGGGACTGGTCTTTTGCAGGAAGGTTAGCAAGAATTTGCAAGCCATCTATCACTCCAATACAATCCTGAGGGAAGGGTATATAAACAAAGCAAACTGAAGAACATTGCATCACATACTTAAACCCAGAGTTTTTGATGATTATATATTCTTTCTTTACCTTGAAATATGGATAAAGCCTTTTGCTCTTGACTATCTCTATAGGCGTTTCCAGAGGTGGTGGCTCAAAAAAACCGTGTGACAACGACTTAACTGCCTTTAGCACATTGTTAAAATGCCGGCTAATGGTTTCACAAGAAAGCTGGAACCTCTCCTGTATTACTCTGATTCGCTGATTATGACCAATGATGCTTAAGAATATAGCAACCTGCTCTTCTATCAAAACAGTGGGAGTATCTCGCAGCAGGCCTTTCGAGCGAAGAGTTTCAGATAGTTTATGAAACAGATGTTTATCCATCCGAAGCACTTCCCTGCAATATTCAACAGGTCCTTCTAGCAAGTCTTTCAAGTATGTACAGATTGTAGGAGACGAATTACTCTGAGGTTGATTTACTCGACTGTGGTAGTACAAGTAACCAGCAGCTGCAGCAACTAATTCCATCTCATCCAATTCTATGTCAAAATCGGCGCTACTAGTGGACGAATCTGAAAGTATAGCCAAAGATGACAGTAATTCCATCAAAGTTTCTACCAGTGACAATCTTCATACATAAGTGAATGAAGCAGCTCACTGAATCAATGATACCATTTCACCAGAAGTACCAAGAACATACAGCGCAAAAAAGATCAAATTTCTTATGAAGTATAACATACAGAACAGAAACAGATGAGCAAAACTAGGTATTCATTCAGGTCTACATTTTCCCTGTAGCCACTTCAATCGTTTCTCATATTTCAAAGAGATGAAAATTTCCCGGGAACTGGGGTTCTCAAACAAATCCAGCGCAAGAAAATAGGTAGGTTGATCAACACCTTGTAAGTCGTCCAGCACTTTGATGCATTTGCTGATAGAGAATCTGTCACCGTTTTTAGTGAAAGCTGCTGCTCTCATTTTGGAAGCTGCTGCGATTTCTAGCATGGCTTCAACTATGGCATCACCACAAGCCTTGCGACCTCTCTTGCGGGTTGGTGCAGAAGCAGAAGTTGTTGCAGGCATACGCTTGTTGTGTCCATCAATGACCTTTACTTCATCTCCAGAAGCAGAGGAAGGTTCATCATCACCAAGATCACCAGACATTCTTCAACAGGAAAACACACACAGAAACAAAATAAGCTTCAGCGCAACTTTGCTCAACCCAAAAGCAAGCAACGCAAGAGAATCAGAGAAGGAGCGAACAACTAAGCTCAGTACAAGACCTAGCTCGGAATCTAATTTGAATAAGAAAGTGTCAGTTTTGAGAAAACTGAGCGATTTTTGCTCATGGCCTCGAAAATTAGGGTTTCGCAAGGTTTCCATAATTGGGTTTAAAACATGGCGATTCATAATCTACAAAACACGGGAGCAACAAGGGTTTAACTTGAATCCGATCAACAAAATCCTTTGTAAAATAATAAGAGAAAACTTACTTGCATCCAGAAACCTAAACAATACGAGGAAGATCGAAGAAGCTTGCTTGCTTGTCAGAGAGAAAGAGATTAAGAAGAATTTGCTCGTCACTCAGTTTTGTTTTCTTTTTTCATCATTAGTCAGCATGCAATTTATTTATTTTGACGTCAAATTTAATCGGAAATCAGAATTAAACTTTTATCGGAAATTTTAACAATCAAACCATTTAACTTGAATATGCATTATATATTTTACAAAAGAAAAACAGGAAGAAGACCACAAGACAAGACACAAAAGCCAAAGAAACTGTATCAATAAAATTCAAATAAAGACAGACAAATTAACGTTTTTTGTAAGGGAAAAAAAAAGAAGTTAACCATGAAAGCTTTTTTTGTTGTTTTTAGTTGGGAGACAAGAAATGGACACGAGCAAGTGTGTACTCTTTTCCAGCAATCCAAACACCAGTTTGAGACCACTGTACATCTTCCCAATCAAGATTCTCCGCCAACACCTGTTCTCAATTCCAAAACCCATAAACATCATCAATTGTTTACTAATCAAATCCAATACCAAACAAGAGTCGAATCGCAAAAAAATGGTAACCTCGATATGATCTGGTGGGAGTGGAAACCCGATAGACCGCATAAGCTTCTGCGGGAGAGGTTTCTTACAGCGCGACCAACGGAAAACATCGATTATACTGTTGTCTGAATCTGTTTTGTCACCGTTTGTTAGATGAGGCAGATGGTTCTGTGACTTGTTATTGTTATCGATCTCCATAGCTTCTTGGGATGAGTGCTGTTGTGAGGCTTGGATTGCTTTGATAGTCTTCTCTCCCGCAAAACAGAGCTCATACCTATTTGCATACAAAGATTAGACTCAGCTTCTAAGATATCACTAATCTCGATAAAAAAAAGAACCATGTGTTTTATATGATTTTCGAATACCTGCACGAATGTGTTTCTAGGTACAAAACTTCTCCTTTCTTCAAGCGGGCAGAGGTGAAAAGAGGCTTCTTGAGACCCTTGTCTGCGACAATGCTTATGCTATATTTGATCCTGCAAAAGATTAAATCGTTGCTTGAGTAAAACCTATCTTGCGTCTGATTCCTTGTGGGCGATAAAGATTCTTGAAAATTTTACGAAACTCAGTGCACATTTCTTTAAAGCATTTGGCGAAAATTTCCAGAGAGTTACCAAGGTTCATTGCAGAGGTTGTATTGTATTGTTACTTCTCGAACAAACCTTTGTTGCCGCAGAGCATTCTACAAAACGGTAAACAAGTCATCAGTGCTTGAAAGTGAAATATGACCAAACTACGCGAGCTGATTTGCCATCTGTTATATAATCCAAGAGTGTTAGAAGACTGCACCAAATGCTTGCAGTCAATAATACTGCAATTTGTCTGATCAAATTTATTTTAAAATCCAAGTGACGTGAGGGACACTGATTCAGATATTTCGAAAGTGAAAGTAAAGTACCGAAGCAGCAGCTCTGGTGGTCATAGATCTCTCAACAGCCATTGGTGCAAGTGTTGGCTCAACAGTTGAGGAGTGTGTAAGAGAGGGTTCGAGTTCAATAGTACCACCTCCTTTCTGGAATCATAACATCAGAAATTTGATAGGTAATTGAACACTAGTTCACTTTCTAAACTGGATATTATGCACATACTGAGAAAAGATTGTCAGGAAAACAAAAAGGACACATAACGGACAGATGTCAAATTACCTTCAGTATATAGCACCGCTCAACTCTGTAACTGCATCCGATTCCTGCTCCCCATGCTCGAGAGCGGACATTGTTCCTCAGCTTGGAGGTATAGTCTAACAAATATATCGATTTAAAAAGTTTGGATAAAAGTTCTCTCTTTGATAGAAATAAAATAAGAGAGGAGCTCAATATAGTATGAAAGTTTTGCTCATTAACATGGAAAATTCAATTAAAAAGGGAATAAAAGTAGATAGAGAAAAGCTAACTTACAATCTTGTGACGGTAAGACTCTGATGGTAGTGCGCAACTCTTGCATAGTCGGTGGAGGAGGGGAAGCTGTGGGACGACAGTAACCTGTATGCATGAGCACTAGAGAACAAATAGACCAGAATCAGTGTGATGTTAGAACCGAACCAAGGCATCAATCGCAAAGATTTTGGAGGACACGTACCAGCAACAAGATCGGAATCATCTGTGTATATATCTGTTCCCCATAGCTGGCCACCTCTTACCTGCATAAACACAAGCCAAAGGACTCAGCAGGCAACAGACAGGGGATGCTCTAAAGAGCTGTGCTACCAAAATTAATAGGCAGTGAAAATTAATTGAGCTTAAACAGAGATACAGATTGGAACCAAAGCTATATCAGAAACTACACCACACAAGTCATTTTAAGGAAAAACAAAAAAAAAAGATTATGAGAAATTTTTGAATGTATCTTCGTCTTACTTGGCGATTAGTAGCTGTTACATGCTCAGCTGGAATCCGAACTTCAAGAGTGGGGCCATTATTTGCGAAATCACCACTTTTGTCAGGCTGAGAAGATTCATATTCCTTCCACAGCTTAATCAGTTCTTGCATACATTCCCCAACTTTGTAAACAACAATCGACACCTCTGATTTGCCTAAATCATCAGTATAATCAAATTCAACACGCTGACGCTCGGACCAAATTATGAACTGCAAATTGTTTATTTCGCATAACAGCACAAGAAGTATAAAATTTCTAGAAGATTTAAAAGCAGCAGACACTTAATAAATGTTTAATTGAGCTAGACCTTAGACCAATCTTCAAAAACACAAAGATATAAGCAACTTTAAGCAGCCCAAATCTGAAGTAGCATTGAGGATGAAACCAACTTTTTGGTTTAATCTTTTTATATTTGACATTCTACTGTGAGTAAAACTGCAACCTAAAGACAAACCTAAGAAGGAAACCTTATATAGATTAATTATCAAGTAGATGTGTGTCGTAGATGACCATTATCAATGCACATGTAAAAACGAATGCCGATTTAACCAATTTTTTATACTGTTGTACTCCAAGCAGTGCAACTCGATCCTTTCTCGAGGATATAGAAACGAATGATTACCTTTTTCCCTGCAAAATAAACACAATCAAACATGGATGATATATTAAAACCCAGGTTGGTGATTGAAAAAAGTTAAGGTAGCCAATAACTAACTTACATGATAAAAAGAAATACAGGACAAGATATTCTTAACACAGAGAGAAAAGGAGGGCGGTAGGGAAGAATATTTCCAGAGGAACAACAAATTTGGATTTAAAGAGATAATGTGACACAACAAAATGCAAATATGGGTGCACAATTTCTTTAAAGGCTTTTAATCTCTCGAGTCAAAAAACAATAATGGTAATAAGATATTCCACCAATAATCGCCCCCTTTATCGTAAAATGTCGAATCACCCGCAGATTTTACTAAATAGGTTCAAATTTCAACCAATCCTGGCATGTCTCTCTAAATGGTAAAAAATCTAAAGGATTCTGCTAAGAAATGAGAGGCTAGTAATTAGTCAGAGTCTAAGATTAATGCGTAAGACAGAGAGACGCACCCTTCGTTGTCCTGACTCCGCGAATGGACACGGTCGCGGTTTGTGGTTTGTGGGCTGCCTCTCGGTCTCAGCATTCTCTTCCGTTGCTGAACTCCATAATTGAAGGCGTCCTTTTCCCTCTCCGCAGCTCCTTCACCCTCCAAACACCCATCTTCAGATTCTTTTTCACTGATTCTGCTGCGCTTTTCGGCTCTTTCTGCTTCGGAATCACCATCCCTCTCTCTCCTTTTGTCCTTTGATTCTCTTTCATCTTTTTCCCAGCCCTCCAGTTCGTTCTGCTTCTTCGGCTCTGGTGCCACATATTCCTTTTCTGCAGGTTTGGTAGATGCTTCTCCCAACTCTTTCTCGTTCTGCAAGACCTCTTTCTCAGCACCAGTCCGTGGCTCTCTTTTATTATGATCTTTCTCTTTCTCCTTATTCCTCTCTCGATCTTTCTGCTCCATCTTCTCTCGTTCCCACCTATCGGTTTCTCTTTCTTCTCTTCCAATCTCTTTGGGTTCGCTCATGACACTACCAACAAGCACGGATCCTCTGCGGTCATTTCTATCCTTGTCTCGGTCCCCCCATTCTCGATGCTTCAACTCTTTTCTTTTCTTATCTTTGTCCTTAAATCTGTCTTCGCTTTTGGGATCAACCTTGTTTTCTCCAATGGTCTCACGCCCTTCTAATTGTGCTCCCTCCACAGGCGCCGAGAAATCTTTTACCCCGACCTCAGTTGGGCCTTGAGAATTACCACGGGATGCAACCCACGGATCCACGTTTGCGCTCGAACCTTCAGCTCTCTTCCCTCTATGGTAATCCTTCTGCTCTTTCCAAGCCAAGTGAGCATGCCCGTCCTTTTCCATCTTAATCTCAGCCTTTTGGCCATTGTAAATCTGACTCTCCCTATCAAATTTTGTATCCCTAGTATAGCTTCCAGTATTACTCTTTCCGCTAAAATCATCACCTAGACGCTCAGACTTAGCATCCCTGTCACTCTTAGGACCTTGAATCTCCCTTTTCGCCTCCCCATATGTCTCTCTCCCATCATTCCTAGCATAACTTCCGGTATTACCTTTTCCACTAAAATCATCGCCTAATCTCTCAAACTTGGCATCCCTGTCACTCTTAGGACCCTGAATCTCCCTCTTGGCCTCGCCATAAAAATATCTCCCATCACTCATGTTTTCTCTGTTCTCAACCATAGTTTCCCTGACATCCTTAGCAGCATCTCTCTGCTCCAACAGCGCAGGGGTGTGGGCCAAATGGGGATCACTTGAAGAAACCGTCGCTGGCAGCGATGGAGACCGATACACGAGTTGCAGTGGAGAGCGTCTCTCTCCATCTCTAGGCTCACTTCTCGGACCCTTAACCGTTCGTGATTCCACCTCATAAGCAGAAGCAGGAGCAAGTGGTAGATGAGAATGGGGATGAGGAAGCGTGTTAAGGTGAGACTGAGATTGAGATTGAGATTGGAGATGCTGATGAGGTTGTTGATGGAGGTGTTGTTGCTGATGAACCTGAGCCGGTGGTGGGGTTGCAGGCGCATGCGTGGATTTAGGGTAAGATCCTGAATCCTCGTGAGGGTATTTTGCTGATGAAGAGGATGAATGAGTAACACCCTCTTCATGAGATCTCTTCGGAACACCACTCATCACTCCAAATTCACAAACCCCCTAAAATTCACTGCTCCAACAGACAGAATTGCACCTGATACTTGGGAATCTTACAGAACCTATAGAGAAAAAACCCAGAATTTGTATCACCAGGACAACAATGGAGCCCTAGAAATGAACACGCAAACGAAAAGGACAGATTTTCTACCAATTGAAACTGAAGCAGAGCAAACCCTTAATGAAATTTTCTTGCCGGAGAGTAAAAATGGCAGACTGGTTTGAGACTTTTGCACCGTTTATCTTACGCCTCTTGAGTTTTTTTTTTTTTTTTTTTTGCCTTCCAAAATCTGTTTGCTGGTTGATTTTGGAAATGTTAATATTTGGTTTTCCTCACAGGCCGTGCACTTACCCTGCAGTTTAGGTTTTATATATTGCGTTTTTACCCTCATACTTATTGAATCTCTCGTATCTTTCACTAACTTTAAACTTCGTTATTTACAGCCCTTTTCTTGTAAACAAATAAGTGAAATTAGAACAACAAGCTCACATCATATGGGCCTAAACCCGCCAGCCTATACCGACTCGGTCAGACCCGTAAGTAATGAATTTTAATACGTTTAACTAAAAACTGATCCATATCCACATGACCTAAAATCTGAGAACCAAGAACAAATCAAGACGATCAGATCATTTATGGTGTAGAAACTTTGTTTTTTATTAATACCTAGAATTATAGATATTTTGAAATATATGTTACATTGTAGATCTACTGATCGTTGTTGCATGATCTTCAAAAGAGGGATCATAAACTAATTCGAAATTTGTTTGGAGAGGGTGTTTCTGCTTCGACCGAGAGAAGCATGGAGTTCGATCCACAACTTCTCAGTTTAACCATAACCAAAAAAATGTTATTAAGCTATGAGAGAAGGTTTTCCTTATGTGACTAGCGTCAAGCTCTTGAGCTGCTTAGTGTCGAATACTGGCTTGGGCTTGGCTGCCTTTTCTTTTATTGTTGTCATATGTTTGCTTTTCAAGTAATTAAAAACGATGTAAGATAGGTTGATTTTTTTGGACTATGTTATGTCTAAAGGAAAAACATATATC
This sequence comes from Eutrema japonicum, assembly GCA_030161315.1. Lineage (NCBI taxonomy): Eukaryota > Viridiplantae > Streptophyta > Magnoliopsida > Brassicales > Brassicaceae > Eutrema > Eutrema japonicum. Next base: position 53,417,618 of record BSQW01000005.1, on the reverse strand, counting down.
GTCGATGCATTTTGAGATGGATTGTTCATATTTATTGAAGATGATCGAGAATCCGACAAACTGACCTTTGCTCTGGAGCTCGAGGACATGCTCCGGTGAAGAGTTTTGATTCGATGTGGCTAGTTTATGTTTTGCCTTCTCGTTTCAGATTTTTGGTCGGGATTATCGACGGCGCGGCAGTTCGGTGGGGATTTTCGGGGCTTCTCGGCGGTGCGGGGTTTAAGCGTGCTGGTGACTCACTTCTCGGCGGATCTCTGAGTCGTTTTTTCGGATCTCAGCTTGCAAGCCTTAGCAACCTGGATATGGATCTTTGTCTGTTGATTTTCGTGGTTGTGTGGTCTTACGTTTAGATCGGTTTCGTTTTTTCGACTAGAATTTGGAGCGGTCTTCAGAGGGTTCCTCATTCTCCTCCTCGGTTCATGGATCTCTAGGAGGCTTCTTACTAAAGGTGAAGATTGGGAGGTAAAACATCGATTGAGAAGTGACGAAGAAGATTTTGCGTTTTGTTAGCTTTGTTCTTGGAGGAACTAGTAAGGCTGTTGAGTCGTGTTTGGTTGAGCTTTTTCCGACATCGGGATATGATCTTTGAAGAGTGAGTGACCACTTCAAGGCTCCTCTAGTGTGTGTAGTTCCTGCTTGTTCTTGTAGTAGTCTGGATGGACTTCGATTAACTGACGATGAGGACGGTTATTTGATCGTTGGTTTTTGAAAGCTTCTTAGAGTGGCGAGTCTGTTTTCGGACTGCCTTTGAAAGTTCTTCTATTTCGCAAAGCTAGCTTCTACCCAGAGTTTTCTAGCGGTTTCTTCGTCATTGGATTTTCTTCGGTAGATCATTGTATCTAGCCACGGTTGTGGATGCACTGATGTTTCAAAATTGTTTATGCTTCCATGTTTTTTATTCTTTTTTTGCCATGGAACCAATACCATTTAGATGGGTTTTACAATCTTGTAAACCAGAACATTTTCATTTTTAATGAAATATTTACATTCCTAGCAAAAAAAAGAGCTTGAGCACAAGATTTTTTTTTTTTTCCCATGTAAGTTAGACGGAGCCGGTAAGGAATAATAACTTTGTCGGCTAAACTTGATTTAGTTAAATGGGTAGTTGAAAAAAAAAAAAAAAAAACAAACAAACAAACAAAGCTCATTAAATAATACTAGTATCAAAGCCACCACCAAATTCATGATCATATATATACGAAGCGAGCATGCATGCACCACCCGTCTCATGAGAGTGTTAAATTTCTTTGGAGAAAAATATTTCAAATTTAAAAGACATGATGATGTCTTTCAAAATACAATCACTAGTACTTGTTCCTGTTGGAACTAATTTTTTGTCAAAGCCTGAGGGTTTGATAAAATTGTGTTAGTGTGAAAAGAAATGAGTTAAGCTCTTTCTAATGAAATGTTTTCATTAACCGAGAAATGTTTTCTCGTGTATATATGTTGGAATGGTTGTGTCTTAAATGAACAACATGAGAGAAGAAAAGCCATACGTGCGACGTTCGCATCTTGGGCCTTGATTGGGCCCGTGGACTTTTTGAGGTATCGATCGATACCCCTTGGTATCGATCGATACCCAGCGGGCCGACTTAAAAATCGCAGCCGCCTAGGTTATTCTAGAAATATTCCTTTTCTGTCATGGAAAAACCCTAGCCTCTCTCCTATATATACAACACGATTTTCACCTAAAAAAACATCCTCTGATACACAATAAACACTTACTAAAAGTTCTAGCAATCGTTTCTTCAATTCCCTACTGTTTAGAGTAAGTTTTTAATTTCGAGAGTATCGTAGAATAATGGTCGATAGACATGAATCATGGTGTTGATGATTCAGTTAAACTTTGGTTGTATCCTGGGACTCATGGATCTATAAAACCCCGTCACACTACGGGAGATTCTTAGAGTTAAGGAAAGAGATTTATCTCGCCTCCTCAGATCTTGTATTGCTTTATCGCTTATAAATCGTCTGTTCCTTAAACTGTTTATTTACATATTACTGTGATTAAATCTTTCCTGTCTGTAGTGTAAATTTTGGTCCTACAATCTTAACTCTAAGAAGATCCAATTTTTGTTAATACTTCAATTGGATCTTTAATCACGAGTAAATAAACGTTTTCAAACGGTTTTTTAAACGATTCTTCTACTGCTGATGATACTCAAACGTTGTCAAAAAGCTTTTAGCAAATTGAAACGTGTAGTAGAGGCAATCTTCATCTCTCTCTCTATTTTAAGAAGATGTTCTTCTGCTAGTGATACTCAAACGTTATCAAACAGCTGTTTAGCAACTTGAAACGTGTAGTAGAAGCAGATCTGCTTTAAACATCTTCTAAAAAACCGTCTTTAATTGCGATTAAAGAACGGTATAATCAACGAACACACATATGTTCTTGATAGGTTCGATTCAGATCGAGGCCTTGTGAGTATCGATCGACACCCTATGGTATCGGTCGATACTGGACTAAATTGTATCGGTTGACACTCAAGTGTATCGATCGATACCATGCAAACAGTGTATCGGTCGGCACCTCAGTGTATCGATCGATACTTTGCATCGACCAAGTTGGTCTATGTCGATCGATACTGTGTATAAGACACAGGTATCGATCGACACTGTGGTGCTATGATCGATCCTGTGAAATTCACTTGTATCGATCGACACCCAGGGTGTATCGATCGACACTTATCGTGTATCGATTAACACCATGATGCTTCGAATGACACAGTATGTGCATCGAGCGTCGATCGGAATGTAGGGTGTATCGATCAACACTAAGCGTGTATCGATCGACACCAGGATGCTTCGATAGACACAGTATGTGCATCGAGCATCGATCGACACTGTGGTTTATCGGTCGATCCTGTGTAATTCACTTGCATCGATCGACACACAGGAGCATCGATCGACACCATATGGATGCATCGATAGACATTGGATGTGTATCGATCGATACCAAAGAGTATCGATCGACACCAATGTAATTTAGTTCGATATCAGTATTTTGAATTGCGATTCTTAAATATATCGGTACTAATTGTGTCTCTTTTGTCTTCACAGAATGACAATTGATGTGGAAAACAACTCTGGATTGGTGGAGAAAACCAGTGAGAAGGTTGAATCGACTGCAAGTCAGATCGAGACGGTCAAAGTTCCATCTGGGAATCACGTCGCTCCTCCAACCAAGTTTGATGGGACAGCATTCAAGATGTGGAAAAGGAAGATGTTCTTCTATCTGACAACATTGAACCTGCAGAAATACACCAGTGAGGTGAAACCTGCTCTCCCAGAAGATAACACTGATCCACGTGCGCTTGCGAGTGTCCACGCCTGGGAACATGCTGACTTCTTGTGCAAGGGCTATATTCAGAATAGCCTTTCGGACTCTCTGTTTGGGGTGTACGAAAATGCTGAGACATCTAAGGATCTGTGGGATTCCTTAGACAAGAAGTACCGCATTGAAGATTCTGGTACTCAGAAATTCACTGTGGCGAAGTTCGAGCAGTACAAGATGGTGGATTCAAGACCACTAATGGAACAAGTCGATGAGGTGCAGAGGCTCCTACACGATATCTTTGCTGAGGGAATGCGGTTGTGTGAAACCTATCAAGGTTGCTGCATCATTGAGAAGCTACCTCCTGGTTGGACGGACTTCAAGAACTACCTCAGGCTGAAGAAAAAGAAGATGAGCCTTGAAGATCTGATTGTTAAGCTCCGCGTAGAGTCTACGAATCGGGAACAACAGATCAATGTAGGTGTGAAAATTCGCGAACACAATGCGAACATGGTTGAACACCTAAACCCCAATCAAGGCAAGTGGCAGAACAAAGGTCGCCTTAACAAAGGCAAAGGGAAGATGCCACCAAAGAACTTCCAAAAGTTCAAGAACAAGAGTGGTCAGAATGGCCAGACTTCTCAAAGGTTCTTAGGATTGTGTAACTTCTGTGGGAAGCAAGGACACAAATCCGTTGATTGTCGTAGCAAGAAGGCTCAAGCCAACTTGACAGAAGCTGACATGTGTGCTGTGGTCACTGAGGCCAATGTTGCTGAAAGCCATCCAAAGACTTGGTGGTTCGATACTGGTGCAACCAGACACATCTGTATGGATCGAGAGATGTTCTCCACATACACAAAGACCAAGAATGGTGAAAAACTCTTAATGGGTAATTCAGCCTCGTCGACAATTGATGGTCACGGGAAGGTTGTTCTGAAGCTCACCTCTGGACAAGAACTTGTTCTCACGAACGTCGTCCATGTACCAGATATACGCAAGAATCTGATCTCTGGATCGCTCATAAGTAAGCATGGATTCTCTGTGAAGCTGGAAGGTGATAAGCTGATCCTAACGAAGAATGGGATGTATTTGGGTAAGGGTTTTGTTTGTGATAATCTGTTTAAGATGTCTGTTGAGGCAGTAATCCGAAAGGATAATGTAACCGAGGCTTCCACCTCGAAGAACCCTAAGATTAATGATAAGAAATCAATTGCTTATCTCGCTGAGTCTTTTAATATTTGGCATGAACGACTAGGACATGTTAATTTCAAGTCTATGAGTAGATTAATGAACATGAACATGATTCCTAAATGCAAATTAAGCAAAGACAGATGTGAGGTTTGTGTCCAAGCCAAACTCACTAAAACGCCATCACCCAGCGTTCAAAGAACAACAGAACCTCTAGGTTTAATTCACACAGATTTATGTGATTTGAAATATATTCAAACCAGAGGAGGCAAGAAATATTTCGTGACTTTCATAGATGATTGCACGAGATATTGTTACATCTTTCTACTGCGAAGTAAAGATGAAGCCTTGGACAAATTTAAAGAATACAAGCTGGAAGTTGAAAACCAACTCGGCAAGACCATAAAAAAGGTCAGAAGTGATAGGGGTGGTGAATATAGTGAACCATTTGATGCATTCTGTAGAGCACATGGCATTATTCATCAAACAACTGCTCCCTACTCACCGGAATCCAATGGAGTTGCTGAAAGGAAAAACAGAACTCTCAAGGAAATGATGAATGCAATGTTGCAGGAATCTGGGTTAGCCCAGAACATGTGGGGGGAAGCTCTGCTTACCTCTAATTATATCCTGAACAAAATTCCACACAAAGTCACAGGAAAAACTCCTTATGAACTTTGGAAAGGTAATGTACCTTCGTATGTATACCTGAAAGTGTGGGGGTGCCTGGCAAAAGTTGCAGTACCACTTCCGAAAAAGGTCACCATCGGACCTAAAACGGTAGATTGCATTTTCATCGGATACGCGCACAATAGTAGTGCCTATCGATTTCTGGTACATAAATCAGATATACCAGACATTCATGTAAACACAATAATGGAGTCAAGGAATGCATACTTCTTCGAAAATGTGTTTCCATGTAAGGATAGAGGAAATCCTAAACGAACTCGTGACGAACGAGATGCTAGCAATGAGGCAAGCACTTCAGGCACTTCTACAGAAGTAGAAGAAGCTGAACCGAGACGAAGCAAGAGAGCTCGTAAGGAGAAGACATTTGGCTCTGAGTTCATAATGGCATTCCTAGCGGAAAGTGGTCCAAGAACTTTCATGGAAGCGATGTCTACACCTGATGCACCTTTCTGGAGGGAGGCATCTAACAGTGAAATCAACTCAATTATGCAAAATCATACTTATGAGTTGGTAGACCTACCTCAAGGTTGTAAACCTCTGGGCTGTAAATGGGTCTTCACCACCAAGCTAAAAATCGATGGCTCTATAGACAAATATAAGGCCAGGCTCGTGGTACAAGGATTTCGTCAAAAGGAAGGATTGGACTTCTTTGACACTTATTCTCCAGTGACGAGAATTACTTCGATTCGCATGTTGATTGGAATCGCAGCTTTAAGAAACCTTGAAATACATCAGATGGATGTTAAGACTGCTTTTCTAAATGGAGATTTAGAGGAAGAGATCTATATGAATCAACCTGAGGGTTATGTTGCTCCCGGACAAGAGAAGAAAGTCTGTAGACTTGTCAAATCGCTATATGGACTCAAGCAAGCTCCGAAGCAATGGCATGAAAAATTCGACAGTGTAATGATGTCAAATGGCTTTCACATCAATGAATGTGATAAGTGCATCTATATCAAAAGTACTTCACAAGGTTATGTGTTGTTGTGTTTGTACGTAGATGACATGCTAATCATGGGAAGCAACAAAGATATAATCTTTCAAACAAAGAACATGCTAAGTGGAAAGTTTGATATGAAAGACATGGGATTAGCTGATGTAATTCTAGGGATTAAGATTATTCGAAATTCAAAAGGAATAATTCTGTCTCAAGATCATTACGCTACAAAAATCCTAGAGAGGTTTAAGACCTACTCCAATGGGACTGCAAAAACTCCACTTGATCCTCATCTTCACTTGACAAAGAATTCAGGTGAAGCAGTGTTACAAGTGGAGTATGCAAGAGTCATCGGGAGTCTAATGTACTTAACGAATTGTACTAGACCCGATTTAGCACACTCGGTAAACGTACTAAGTCGTTACACGAGCAATCCAGGTCATACCCATTGGAGAGCCATAACTAGGGTATTAAATTATCTAAGATACACCAAAAGTTATGGGCTGCACTTTGGTAAAGAACCAGCAGTGCTGGAAGGGTACAGTGATGCCAATTGGATTTCAGATTCAAGAAACTCCAAATCCACGAGTGGATATGTCTTTACTCTTGCTGGTGCAGCAATATCCTGGAAATCTTCCAAACAAACACTCCTGGCCAGATCAACCATGGAGTCAGAGTTTGTAGCTTTAGACAAAGCTGCTGAGGAAGCAGAATGGCTTCGAAATTTTTTGGAAGATATCCCAATGTGGGAGAATCCAGTGCCAGCATTACGTGTACACTGTGATAGTCAGTCGGCTATCTCTCGGGCACTGAGTAATCTATATAATGGCAAGTCTCGTCATATAAGAAGACGACATAAGACCATTAGACAATTGATCTCAACTGGTGTAATAACGATAGATTACATCAAGTCGGCTGATAACCTAGCGGATCCGTTTACCAAAGGTTTGCCGCGAGATCAAATTGTAAAATCATCAAAAGGAATGGGTTTAAAGCCTATAGAAAAAGATGATGTTTGACAGATACCCCACCTATGTGACTGGAGATCCCAAGATCTAGGTTCAAAGGGAAACAAAATTAAACTGATTCGAATTGAGCACTGTGAGACTATGTCTCTGCCCAGTTCCTAGGATGATATAACAGTGCTACCTGTGGATAGTAAGGATAAGCGTTGGCTTTTAATGATTGCATAGCTATGTAGATAGTGGAGTGTGACAGGACACTTCTGAAAAACAAGCTAATAAAAGATCACCTAGTGAAGTGTGAAATGGGGCCGTTTCTAGGAGAATGAAAGAGAAGGCTATATTCTCCAAATTCACTCACGAATACCAGGAATGTTCAAGGCCAAAATGAACACAATAGAGAACAAAGTTCTACGAGAAGATGTCTCTGTGCGATACCTGTTGTCTAAGTTTACATAAAAATCCGGGCGGTTCAAGACATCATGTTCACCTCCTGGCCGAGTAAACTCGACAGATATTAAAAATGTTTGGTTCAAAGCTGGAAAATGCTACCTCTCAGATACAGTTACATTTTCGTATACTCTCGAAAGTCTGTCTACGTCTAGATGAGTCTAGTCAAGTATGTCTAGTAAAGTCTAGTCTGTACAATTTTCATATGTTATAGAGTCATTTCTATTCATGTGGGGGATTGTTGGAACTAATTTTTTGTCAAAGCCTGAGGGTTTGATAAAATTGTGTTAGTGTGAAAAGAAATGAGTTAAGCTCTTTCTAATGAAATGTTTTCATTAACCGAGAAATGTTTTCTCGTGTATATATGTTGGAATGGTTGTGTCTTAAATGAACAACATGAGAGAAGAAAAGCCATACGTGCGACGTTCGCATCTTGGGCCTTGATTGGGCCCGTGGACTTTTTGAGGTATCGATCGATACCCCTTGGTATCGATCGATACCCAGCGGGCCGACTTAAAAATCGCAGCCGCCTAGGTTATTCTAGAAATATTCCTTTTCTGTCATGGAAAAACCCTAGCCTCTCTCCTATATATACAACACGATTTTCACCTAAAAAAACATCCTCTGATACACAATAAACACTTACTAAAAGTTCTAGCAATCGTTTCTTCAATTCCCTACTGTTTAGAGTAAGTTTTTAATTTCGAGAGTATCGTAGAATAATGGTCGATAGACATGAATCATGGTGTTGATGATTCAGTTAAACTTTGGTTGTATCCTGGGACTCATGGATCTATAAAACCCCGTCACACTACGGGAGATTCTTAGAGTTAAGGAAAGAGATTTATCTCGCCTCCTCAGATCTTGTATTGCTTTATCGCTTATAAATCGTCTGTTCCTTAAACTGTTTATTTACATATTACTGTGATTAAATCTTTCCTGTCTGTAGTGTAAATTTTGGTCCTACAGTTCCATGGTTCGTTGTAGTAGTAGTAGTACTCGCCGTCGTAGTCGTGGCAGCCGGAGATGAAAAATTGCCGGAGTCGGCAATGTTTCCGGCGATGTTTGTGTTCGGGGACTCATTGGTGGACAACGGAAACAATAACCGCTTGAATTCGCTCGCTAGGTCCAACTATTTCCCTTATGGCATCGATTTCGACGGTGGTCAATCCACCGGTCGCTTCTCTAACGGCAGAACCATCGTCGATTTCATCGGTACATTCATCATCGTTTTTTTTTTGCTTTAATGAAGCAAATATTTCTTTTTTTTAAAACGAAGCAAATATATAGTTGTGTAACCATTCTAATTATTTTATAAATGAGAATAACTAATATATAATGGGGTGGATGATTGCAGGAGAGTTGTTGGGGCTACCGGATATACCGGCGTATATGGAAACAGTAGACGGAGGAGTTGACGTTCTCCGTGGAGTGAACTATGCGTCGGCTGCCGGAGGAATATTAGAGGAAACCGGTCGCCATCTCGTACGCACTTTTCTTATCTTCATACTCTCTTTTTGTTTTTTTTTTTGGTCGGCATCTTCATAATATTTTTAAAAACAAATATTTCTCGTCTGTTTTTTTTTTTGTTCGAAAGTTTTGGTCTAATGTGTTTTCAGAACTATGACTATTTCTTAGTATAATTAATCATTTAACCGAAACAGTCTTGTTTCAACCAATATAATCGAATCACGATCGCAGAGTATTTAATATCGAGAGACATTTGATTGGGTGCATGAAGTTTATGAGGCATGCATGCATATGAGTATTTAATAGCTTCTTAAAAGAAGGAAAACACACTAATAAATGGAGGGTTGTATGCATGAAGGGAGAGAGATTCAGCATGAGAAGACAAGTGGAGAACTTCGAGAAGACATTAATGGAGATAAGTAGGGAGAGAGAGTCAGTAAAAGAGTACATGGCAAAGTCATTGGTGGTGGTTTCATTGGGCAACAATGACTACATTAACAATTACTTGAAACCATCGCTTTTCCTCACCAGCTCCATTTACGACCCTCCTTCTTTCGCCGACCTCCTTCTCTCCAATTTCACCTATCATCTCCTTGTAAGTTCATTAATTACTGTACCTTAAATTATAATTGCCCTTATATATGTGTGTTTGATTCAATGTTGCAAATATCATGACAACACTCGATCGTGTTTAGGAATTGTATGGAAAGGGGTTTAGGAAATTCGTGTTAGCTGGAGTGGGCCCATTGGGATGCATACCGGACCAACTAGCCGCTCAGGCGGTTCCGGCGGGTGAATGTGTGGAGGCGGTGAATGAGATGGCTGAGCTTTTCAACGACCGCCTCAAGTCGCTGGTGGATCGTCTCAATTCCGATAACAAAAGCGCCCGCGACGCCATCTTTGTGTATGGCAATACCTATGGAGCCGCCGTGGATATCCTCACCAACCCCTTTGCTTACGGTTAAGTATATAATTTTATTAGTATAACGTTTTTATCATCTGTAAGTTGGCTTTTTCAAGTATGTATATAAAGTTGTGTCTTTGAAATGAATGATGTTTCTGTAGGATTCCAAGTGACGGATAGAGGTTGTTGTGGAGTAGGGAGAAACAGGGGAGAAGTCACGTGTTTGCCACTAGCTGTTCCATGTGCTTTCAGAGATCGACACGTGTTCTGGGATGCTTTTCATCCTACACAAGCTTTTAATCTCATAATTGCTCTTAGAGCCTTTAATGGCTCCAAATCCGATTGTTACCCCATTAATCTTTTTCAAATGTCTCGTCTCTGAACTACTCAACAAATCTTTCGTTTTTTTCTGGTTATTTCTCTTTTGGATGTGTCATTTTTCTTCTTCTCATTATCTTTTTGGTGATACATTTATCTATCCACTATGGTTCTATTTTGGATTCAGATTGGTTTCAATTTTATAGGCTTTCATGGATATTGAAAACAACAAAAAAATGCATTTTGTGGATTGGAACATATATGGTCGTTGTTTCTTGTCCTATCTATATGGAATTCGTATATATATAAGTTTAAAAAGCTCAAATACAAGTTTAAAGGCCCAATATAAAACTATAAGCCCAAACAGAAATTAAGAAGCCCAAAACGAGGCTAGTGACCGGCTCGGCCTTGACAACGAAGATAAAGCTTGGGAATACACGTCTGGCAATCGGCAAATCATTCCGGCGCGATGGAAACGGAAGCGGTGGTTCGTACCGTCGCCGGCGTCGACTGTTTCGTCTCTCTACCTCGTCATATACTCCACACGCTTCAATCCACTAGCTCGTCTCCTCTCCCTCCTCTTCTCCCTGTCGAGCTCCGCTCCGGTGACCGCCGTTGGCCAATTGCTTGGTCCGGCTCTAGCTCCTCCTCTTCTGCCATCGAGGTCTCTCTCTTTCTCTCTAGATTTTATCCCGTTTATTCAAATTCATATATCGTTTCTGGATTTGGATGTCTGATACTCTTCTTTTTCCATGCGTCTTTAATTTTGTTTCTTCCATTCAGGTCGCTAGAGTGTTTGCGGAAAGCATTTCGTTGCCGGATGGTACAGTTGTTCAGGTTCGAGTTCTTCCCAATACGCCGAAGGCTACTTTAGTAACAGTCGAACCGGAGACTGAAGATGATTGGGAAGTTCTCGAGCTCAATGCAGAACTTGCCGAGTCAGCTATACTTAGTCAGGTATTGGATAATAAACTGTATCATCGTGCCTCTGTTCTTATCATCATTCCAAAATATTTTGATCTTATTGCGAGTAAACGTTTTGCTTTCTAGTTGATTGGAAAGTTTACAATCGTTACCTCTTTTTATTTCTCTGCGTAGCTAGTTTATGTGGGGTTTTGTTTTCATATCTTCGTGCCTCGTACACCATTCAATACTGCCTTTAGTTTGTGGCAAAGGAATAATCAGTCCGCCAATGGTCTGCTGAGGGAACTTTCGAAACACGTTTTTCAGGTGAGGATTCTTCACGAGACCATGAAATTCCCTTTGTGGTTGCATGACCGAACTGTGATAAGATTTGCTGTGGTTTCAACATTTCCACCAAAAGGGGTGGGTAAGACCATCTTTGTTCTGCACTTTTGTTGTATTCTAGTTTCTTTTTCTTCAACTTATCATCCCTGGGATACCAAATGGGGTCGGTCAGACCATGATTACTAGTTTCTTATGCTTACAATCATTACAATTTTATTAGTGATAGAAATGTTTTACTGGTGGCTCGTTTTCAGTACAACTTGTGCCAGGAACTGAAGTGGCTGTCGCTCCTAAGAGACGTGAAAGAAATCTCAACGCAAAAATGGGTTCTGATGCTTTTGCTTCGGATAAAGAATGCAACAATGCGAGAATCCTGTTACGTTTACAAGATACCAATAGATCAGCCTTTTATGAAGCTGATGTCAAAGGATTTGATGTAAGGGTAGCCCTCACTTCCATTGCCTATATTCATCCAGAAACTGCCAAGAAATATTCGCTAGAATCTCTTCAAATGATTTCGGTATCCCCTAGAATACCTTTGAAAGGTAGTGCGAAGAAGGACGAAGCCTTAAATATTAAATGCAACGAAGCTTCAAAGGTGGTGGATAATGGCACTCCTAGCGCGAAGAAAGAGCCTCGTCGAGCAATTCTTCGTCTTGTCTTTTCAGATTTAGCTGCTAAAGGACATCTAATGATGGTCGAGTCTCTTCATCTCTATCTAGGAGCAGGCCTTCACTCATGTGAGTAAATTTTGCGTAAACATATAGATGCTTTTGTTTTTATGTACGTCCAAAATTTTGATGTTGGTGTAATTAGCTTATCTATCTGTTGATTCTGTTCAGCTTGGTCATTGAAATGTACGGAAAGACTGAGCTAACATCATTTTACTGGCACAGAAACATTAATGTCTGAGTAAGAATTATCATTTGTATGTAGGGGTTTACTTAAGGGGATGCAATGTGAATGTGAACAAAGAAATTCCTGCTTTTTCACTTTCTCCGTGCGTCTTCAAGATTTCTGAAAAGGAAAAGGTGCTTGATAGAGGTACTGATATGCTTGGCAATCATAATTCTAATAGAAAAAGCAGTCATCCACTTTCTGGCCTGACCACCAATGTGGATGTTGTGGACTGGTCTGTGCATGATAAGGTTGTTACGGCTCTTTCATCTGAGGGTTTGCATATTAAAGAAGAACAAGATAATGCCTATCAACTTAAGAATAAGAAAGGATTGGAATGCCTTACTCGCCTGTGGTCATTGGCACAGCTTGATGCTATTGCGTCAGTCACAGGCGTTGATGTTAGTTCGCTGATTGTAGGAAGAGAAACGTTAATCCATTTAGAAGTGAGAGGGATCGAATCTTATAAGTCCAGAGACGGGCAGCCTCCTGTTAATGATCATTTGGAAACTAGGAAGAAGGACAAAAATGTTCCTTTAGAAATTTTGTATGTAATGACAGTCTCTGATGAGCCTTCGCTTGGTAATAAATTTGTTGTCTATGAGCTTAGCTTGGACAGAAGTGAGAAGAAGGACAATGTGGTGCATATTGAACCGGTGCTTGAGAAGATGAATCTTGGTGAACCTATATTTTTCTCTTCTGCTAAAGAAAGACACTGCAATAAAGGTGTTTCCACGGATATATCTTCCTTAGCGTGGATGGGCTCAATTGTGTCGGATGTAATCAAGAGTAGGTTTTTTCTCTCTTAGCATCATCTTGCTTGAATTGTAATATCATGATGGCGCTTTATGTTATGCAGAGATATATATATGTGGTTGCAGATAAAAACTAAATAAATCAATTATGGATAGGCCTTGTGTCATGCTTTCTGATAACATAGATTTTGCTTAATTATTTGTTTCATTCTGTGTTAGTTTTTGTTATTGCATACGTTCTAGTTGCATACAAATTGTTCACAAAGCAAAAATTTGACCCAACTAAAAACTGCTTGATCATCTATCTTTTGTGAAATCTTCACATGTGGTTGATTTTAACATGCGTATTTGATCAGATCTGGAGAATGTTCATGAACAGATCTGTTCCTAAAGACAACTGTATTATTATTCAGGGATGACCGTGTTGTTGTCTCCGGCAGCTGGAATGTGGTTTAGCAAGTTCAGTATCCCTTCACCTGGACATATTCTCATATATGGGCCTCCTGTGAGTTCCCCTTCCCATTTTTGTTGTTCCATTTGTTATCCCTCCAAAATGCATTTAGTGCATTTTTGCCCCTTGGATTTACTTGTATTGAGTTCTCAATTGATTCTATCTCTTGATTAACATTATTACGTTACCCACTCCAAAGCTATCCCTTTGGCCAGGCATGAGTATCAGGGTGTTTATATTAAAGCTTTAGATCTGTTCTTTTCACAACCTTGAATTATTGTTTCCTTGGCTTCAGTCATTTCTTAATTTCCCGTTATTCCTACTGGTTGAAATGACCTGTTTGTTTACTAATGTGAGCTTCTGGATGATAGGGTTCAGGAAAGACAATATTAGCAAGAGCTGCTGCAAAGTACTTTGAAGAACAAAAAGACTTGCTGGCACATGTGTGAGTGGCTATGGTTTACGTTTGCCTGTACTGATGTACTCCAACCAACATCATCTATCTTCAAGAGAATCATTCTGGTACAAATGTGACTAAGTGTTGATTTTCCTTGTGCAGGATTCTGGTATCCTGTTCTGCACTTGCCTTGGAGAAGGTTCAACACATCCATCAACTCCTTTCTAGTGTAATAGCTGAAGGCTTGGAACATGCACCATCCGTCATTATTTTGGATGATCTTGATAGCATTATCTCATCATCTTCAGATGCTGAAGGAACTCAAGCTTCGAATGCGATCACGATGCTTACAAAATTCCTAACAGATATTATAGATGATTATGGGGTATGAACTCCTGAAAAATATCAGGTCCAACAGTTCACTGTTTTCAAGTGTTCTATCCACTTAGTTAACAGTTCTATGTTCGTTCACTCAACAGGAATACAGGAATTCCTCTTGTGGAATTGGTCCACTTGCATTTGTTGCTTCTGTACAGTCTCTAGACCAAATACCACAGACATTGAGCTCATCAGGTACGAACTTGTTATATACCAGTACCTCTACCTGTTTTCACGTAAATTGATTCATATGATATTTTCAGGAAGATTTGACTTCCATGTGCAACTGGCTGCTCCTGCTACCTCTGAACGTGGGGCCATACTGAAGCATGAGATACAAAAACGCCTTTTAGAGTGTTCGGAAGACATATTACTCGAGTTAGCTGCCAAATGTGAAGGATATGATGCGTATGACCTGGTATTTAGAATTTTCAATATGCTTTTAAGATGTGATGTTGTGCCATGAGCAGAAAATATATTTGAAGAAATGCTGCAGACCTTGGAGCTATTACTATCTGTGATTGTCATGTGATATATGTTTTGGATTCAAGCTTACTCTTTCGTTTTGATTTGGGTGCATGCCCATGACTGCTCGAGGCTCCTTTCTTCCTTTTTCTATTGATTATCGTTCTGCCTGTTAATTTACAGTGCACTTTCGTTGGATTCTCTTTTTCCAGGAAATATTGGTTGATAGGGCTGTTCATTCTGCCATTGGCCGGCATCTACCTTGTGAATCCAATATATCCAAATATACTTTGGTCAAAGAAGATTTTACTCGAGCTATGCATGAATTTGTGCCTGTTGCCATGCGTGACATCACAAAATCTGCTTCTGAAGGTGGCCGTTCGGGGTGGGAAGATGTTGGAGGTGTGACTGATATTAAAAATGCTATCAAAGAGGTATATTAGCATGTCGATTTTCATATCTGATTTTGTTACCCCCGTTGATATATAATTAGTGTGGGTAGAAAATTTGACCAATATTGATATCCTTTCATTAACTGCAACCAGGAAGCATCGTCAACCTGCATTTATTTGGTTTTATCTGCTAGCATATGTGTATATCGTTGGATGTTCCCTTACTGAATTACACTTCGCTTTCAGTGGGAAACAATACTTTCTATAAATCCCTGAGTTAATATAAGTTGAGTTATCGGGGAATTAATTTGACGGAAATAATTCCACTGTGGTATATGACGTAATGCTACTAGTTATGTTAACAACTACAGTTCGAATGATCAGTAGTTATTTATAGAATTACTGTGGAAATCCAACTTATTTGCTCTTTGCTATGTCCAGATGATTGAGTTGCCATCAAGATTTCCAAAAATCTTTGCAAAGTCTCCTCTGCGTTTGAGATCAAATGTTCTCTTATATGGCCCACCTGGTTGTGGGAAGACTCACATAGTTGGTGCAGCTGCGGCAGCGTGTTCCCTAAGGTTTGTTTCAGTGAAGGGGCCTGAGCTATTAAATAAATACATCGGTGCTTCTGAACAAGCTGTAAGAATGACACCTTTCTTTGTTTTGCATCTTCAAGAACCTTTTGAAATGATCATCCTGATTTTTTTAATCTTCAGTAATGCATGCTTTATCTTTACTGCTAGATTCTCCTGATTTCCTGCTTAGTGGTTACTGCTCACTTAAGTCTTACACAATAGATAGGTAAAGAAACCTGAATGAAAAATGGCTATAGAAAAGAGTTTTTAGACAGCTTTCTGCTAGTTTTTTTGTCTCAGAATCTGAAGAATGTTATCCTAGTGGTTCCACATATCCAATAACGACAAACATCCATTTCTCAGGTCCGTGATATATTTTCAAAGGCAGCAGCCGCAGCACCATGCCTACTCTTTTTCGATGAATTCGATTCAATTGCTCCCAAGAGAGGACATGACAATACGGGAGTAACTGATCGAGTTGTTAATCAAGTAAGTTACTTCAAAGTCTGCATATTCAATCCTCGTAAAGTTCAAACATCTCATATTCTCATTTCACATTTTTCTTTTTGCGTAGTTCCTGACTGAACTGGATGGAGTTGAAGTTCTAACCGGGGTCTTTGTATTTGCTGCAACGAGGTATGCACACCAGAATACGTCTATATTGCATATCATATATAGTGTTTGATGCATTCATACGATCTACAGCAAGCGGTGGATTCTTCTGATTTAACTGTTGATTATAAATCCATATTATATAATAGCCATTAAAGTTGAAGCCTGTTCTCAGTCCTCGCTTTATGTTTTCATTACATACAAAAGATAGATGTATGACTTTATAATGGTTTACCCATTAACAGTAGACCAGATCTACTTGATCCTGCACTCCTAAGGCCTGGCCGGCTTGATCGTCTTCTTATGTGTGACTTTCCATCCCCACCAGAGCGTTTAGAGATTCTTACAGTTCTTTCTAGAAAGGTTAGTACTTTCATCATTTCTGCTGATCATTTCTGTAAGTCTTTACGTTACAAATCTGAACAATCATAAACTAGAATCCTCTATGTAGATTTGAGGCATCTATATTAGTTACAAGTTAAAATGACAGAAAAAAGTCTGCACACATTTCTGCAGCTTCCGATGTCTGATGATATCGACCTAGATCCTATAGCTCAGATGACCGAAGGCTTTAGTGGAGCTGATCTTCAAGCTCTTCTCTCAGATGCGCAACTTGCAGCTGTTCATGAGTTTCTGAACAGAGAAGATAAACCCGAGACCGGAACTACTCCAATAATAACTGATCCTCTTCTGAAGTCGATGGCTTCTAAAACTAAACCATCGGTTTCCGAAACCGAGAAACAAAAGCTTTATGACATATATAGCCAGTTTCTGGACTCAAGAAAATCGGTATCTCTCTCTTCTATCCACCCTAATTCCTCTTGCCTTTTATACAAACCCATAAGTTGATTACTAACAAACATCAAAAACTTATTTTGCTTGTAGTCAAGAGAAGCAAAGGGCAAAAGAGCAACCTTAGCATAATCAAAGGTATCACAAAATGGTTACATTGTAGGATTCACATCATGAGGTATAATTTCCCTAGTACAATATACATATGCGTAGTGATAAGCATTATAGTAAAAATTAAAAATAAGTTTTGAGATAAAACATAGTTAGGGAGCAATAATGTTCGCTCTCTTAAGATCCAAACGGCTATAAACAACAGTTGTGTAAAAGCAGTTTCCGGTTCGATTTTGAGTCGACCCATAACTAAATCGATTTTGCTGGTTGGTTGTCCGATGTGCAAGTATTTCATTATGATGATTGTAATCAAGTCAAATCCGGAATCAGTTAATATTTTTTTTCATAAATTACTGTTAATTTTTGTTTTTCATAGATTAGTAAAAACTAATATTTCTTTTTATGTGTTCATATTATTTTTTTGCAGAAACAAAGTATAAAAATGGCATTTCAAGAAAATTTTCCTTAATAAAATAATTAATAATCATCATGAAACAAAACTTTCGAAAAACACAAGGTAAAGATTGTTGTTATCTCCTATATTTTGACTATGCCAGTGATTAAAAATATACAGAGATGAAGAACAGAGTCGGTTAAGGCAGTTGAGGAACTGTTATGAGTTCAGTTAAATATCTCATCACATTAAACAGAGACAGCCCATTAAAAAAAAAAAAAAACAGTTGTTCGGTTGCTGTGACGTCTCTCTCTCCCTATCTCCTTAACTGAAACGGCATGCATTTCTTCCTTCTTTAACTTCCTTTCTCCATTCCTTCACGACAACATGAAATAAACTCATCACAATTTGTCATTCTGATGTTTGGCCAAACCAAATTCCTATAACAAAAAAAAGAAAAGAAAAGAAAAAAGTGACATAAACCCAAACCCAAACCCAAAAACGGGTAAAAGAGTCTTTTTATTTTTTCCTCTTTCCTCCATATTCTTCTCCTTTTTTTTCTCTTCTTCATTTTCATCTATTTTCTGGTATATGAACAAATTCTGAGCTGTGACCATTAGACCAACAACAGTCTTTATATCTCCTTTTAGTTCTCTTCTTCTGTTTTAAGTTCCTAATTCTTGATTTGGGTTCAGAAACCAGCATTCACATTCACATTCGCCTTCCTTCACTTGCTGCCTCGGCTTGCTCTTCAGGTATGTCTTTGTCTTCTTCTTTTTTTTTTCAAATAAAAAAAATCATTTACTGTGGTTCCTGTAGGGATACATTGAACAGAAACCCAAAAGATATCAGACCTTAGCTTTGGTTATCAAACCATAAATCGTATATAGAACTTCTATAAACAGTTCTCTCATCATATGAACAAGTAACCACCATAAAGATGATGAAATAAGTCAGACTTAGGACATGACAAGCCCTGTTCATTTTCATTCCTACAATTAGTATTAGCACCAAACTTTGATATAGATTTTTGAGTATACAACAAGTCATAGCAAATTCAGGAAAAGCCTATTTTTTCTTCTTCTTTTTCTCACAGATAATTTACATATAAGAAGAATCTAGTGGTCTTTTTTAAATGGTAAGGTTTGAGTACACGACTGCCTCTTCTTTTGTATCTGTAGCTATTTATTATAGTTTTGAGTTGCTTGTTTTGAAAAAATTATGACGATGGAACTCTTTATGAAAGATAACTGATTTTGGATTTAGAATAAGACGTTTGAGTTTTTTTTTTTACCTTCCATAAATCGACATTCATTGGTTACCTTTTAAGATTCGAATGTTTTTCGTTTTCTGACCAACTGCATACACAGTACCATTGTCACAGGTCAGAGGCCAAAAAACAGGTGTA
The DNA here is from genome assembly GCA_030161315.1 of Eutrema japonicum. NCBI lineage: Eukaryota > Viridiplantae > Streptophyta > Magnoliopsida > Brassicales > Brassicaceae > Eutrema > Eutrema japonicum. Next base: position 53,398,547 of record BSQW01000005.1, on the reverse strand, counting down.
AATTCAAAGCCTGTTCTGTCAGAGAAAAACTTACATATGAATAACCAAGGAAGTCAGAATGTTGCAACTTGCAAGCCCGTCACTACATTTGTCCAAACTGACACCAACACTTTCAGAGAAATCGTGCAGCGCTTGACAGGTCCATCAGAGAGCAATGCTGCAGCAGTACCAGAAGCAATAGTGATAAAAACCACCACACAAAAGCGGCCGACTTCTAAGCTCCACGAGAGAAGGCAGTGTATGAGGCCAAAGCTTGAAATTGTCAAACCTCCTCTAAGCTTTAAGCCCACTGGTACGACACCATCATCTAAATCTGGTAATACCAACCTTTTAACAAGTCCAGCGGGCACCCCTTCTTCATTGTTCTCTAACTTGTCCTTGATAGAAGGGGAGAAAGCAGAACCAGATAGTTGTACAACAAACATTGAAGCAGAGGAGAAAGCCATTAAAGAAAGACGCTTTTACTTACATCCATCGCCAAGGTCTAAACCAGGGTATACAGAACCAGAATTGCTTACTTTGTTTCCTTTAACATCTCCCAATTCGAGTGGCAGACCATAAATCAACAGATTAGTCATAAGCTTGTTCTCTGCCTACTATCTCAAAGATCATGTACATGTAGCGTTTCACAACAATATCATTGAAAGAGAAAGACTGTTCAATTGCATTATCTCAATCAAGACTTGTCTCTGTAACATTTCTGCAAGCTTTTCTGTGTAGACCATCATGATCTAGCTTTGCAGCGTTTCACAATTTTCATCGATTAAAACGTCACTGGCTCTTTCATCTGAAGATATAAAGCATTTAGTAAGTCGAAAATACTGTTTCTTCGAGGGTGAGAACGATCTCCAGACATAAAGACATTCATTTTCCCATCCACTTCTAGCCAGCTACATCCAGCTGGCTTTTTCATTTTCTTTTTCTTCATTAGGTTTCTCAACTCCTTCACGACTTCCCATTTCGCATCTGCAGCATACATGTTCGACATTAGAATGTAGTTCCCGGTGTCGTCAGATTCAGCTTGCAAAAGATGATCTGCAACTGAGCGCCCTAGATCCATCCTACTATAGGTTGTACACGCCCTTAACAGTGTTCCCCATATATTCGCATTAGGTTCAACTGGCATCTGTGTGACGAAAGAATATGCATCATCAAGTCGACCCCCACGAGAAAGTAGATCTACAGCCGAAGCATACTGTTCCATTGTAGGTTGCATACCGTTAACGGTTCTTATTGAGTCAAATATTCGCAATCCATCCTGTATTATGCAGTCAACAGAGTAGTTATGAAAACATGATCGGGCTTAATGCCCAAGTCCATCATATGAGAGTACATCATAAGTGCTTCCTTACCCATACCATGTACAGCATATCCAGCTATCATAGCAGTGAACATAACCAGATCTCTATGAGCATCTGACTGGAAAACAGAATACGCATTCTTCAAGCTGCCACATTTTGCATATACATCTAGTAGAGTCCCCTTCAGGCGGATATCGCCAAGTCCGCCTCTAATAATATATCCATGGCATTGTCTTACTAGATGCAGAGAGGCTATCTGCGCACAAACAGGAAGGAGATTCATGATAGTCACAGTGTTAGGCCTCATTCCTCTAGCTTGTATCTCACGGAAAACATCAATGGCTTCATTAGGACAACAACTTTCAGCATAGATACGAACCATCAAACTCCAAGTGGTGAGATCAGTAGTAGACATTTCACTGAACAGAACTTGAGCATCATCATGACTTCCACTATTGACATATCCTGATAACATTGAGTTATAGGTAACCAAAGTTCTCCTCTTTGATAAACCCTGAAAAATCTTATGAGCATATTCTACATTACCACATTTAGCATATGCATCAAGCAATGCATTGCCAAGCATGGGTTCCTTTTCCCCGTGTAAAAGACCGGCCTTAACTGAGTACCCATGAACTTCTTTGACTTTACCAACTCCCAGTACATTTGTGCAGAATTTGACTATGCTTAAAATAGTAAGAGAGTCAAGAATGACTGCTTCGTTAAATAAGTGGTGCAAGAGGTTCATAAACTGAGAATGTATTGGACTGTCTGCAAAGGCATCAAGTATAGCATTCCAAGATACTATATCCTTCTTGGAAATCAGTGAAAAAGCCCAATATGCTGCCCTTGTGTCACCAAGTCTTGCATAGAAACTAATGAGAGCATTCCCAACTGATGTATCCTCCAAGAGGTAAGAATGGCGTAAAATATAACTGTGGATCTCTTTGCCAATGGTCAAGTTACTTAACTGCGCACAGACAGGAAGGATGCTGACAATAGTTACCGAATCAAGAGACACGTCCCCCTTATGCACCAATATTTCAAAAAACTGCAAGGCTTTACACCACTCACAATTTGATGCATAACCGGCTATGACAACGTTCCATGAAACCAGATCTTTGGAACCCATCCTCGTAAACAACGAGGCCGCTTCTCCTATCCTTCCGACTCTCAAATAGAAACTCACAAGAGAATTGCATACATTAACATGAGTTTGCAACCAAGACCTCTGCACAACATAACCATGAATCTGCCTACCATTTCCATATGCAATGTTCTTGTCCATAGAAGCACATACTGGCAAAATATTTGCAACTGTTGCATAATTCGGCTCTATAAGTTCCTTGAGAATCAGAGAAAACAATCTAAGTGCATCGGCCTTCAAATTGTTCTCAGAAAGCCCTGCAATAAACGCGTTCCATGAGACAACATCTTTGTCATCTATACTATCAAACGCAGTGTACGCATCAGGGAAGACAAGCCCGCATTTGGCATACATGGAAACCAGAGCATTCCCCACAAGTGTATCTTTGTCCAACCCGAGTTTAATGATATAAGAATGCAAAATCTTGCCATTGTATGAATTCCCAAGGCGAACACACACAGGAAGAACAATCGCAAAGGTAACGGAGCTGGGCCTAGGTTCATCCGCAAAGTGCATTGCTTTGAAAAACCTCATCGTCTCATGAGCACAGGAATTCGAAAGTCCAGTCAGAACAATATTCCAAACAACAGGATCAACACTGTTTATTTGCCTGAACAGCTTCTGGCAATCATCAATTCTCCTGCATTTCGCATACATGTTAAGAACTGACTTCGAAACCTCATTGCAGGCCATATGACCAAGCTTTGCCACGCTTCCGTGCAGAGCCCTCCCTGATGTAAGCTCAGACACTGACGCGCAAGCTTTGACAACATCCGAAAAAACTCTGTGATCGATTCCAAAACCAGACAAAAATCGAAATTTCTGAACAAATTGCCGCAGCACTTCCATCTTTCCCCTAAATATCTTAGCAACGACCGTTTATGACGTCACGGAATTTGGATCAGACATTTCCACAAACACCTGATGGGCAAGAACGATTTCCTTTAATCCGATAACGAACAAGATATAAGCGTTCACCAGATGTGACAGACATTGAGGGAACCAAAAGGAGAAAAAGACAATCTTTATCAGTTCCTTGTTTCGTGAAGCAATCAATGTTTCGCTCAGTCTCCGTCTCCGCATAAAAGCAAGCGAGATTTTTAGCTGAGTGGAGTGGATTAAATTATTAAAGGGATTATTCTCATTATGATTAAAACTAACGGGCTAACTAAGAATATAATAAATTAGTTAGGTCCTTACATGAAAATATACTATTCTTTTCGAATATTTCTCTCCTCGACTCTGCTTTCCACATCTCCAAGTACAGTAAAGTTACGAAAGCATATTTTTCTGCGAATATGGCTTCGCCGGCAGGTGAAACAGCGTCGGGCGGTGATGGACAGCCGCAGCAGCAGCAGCAACGACAAGCTGGTGGGTTTGGGCAGACTATTACCGGAATCATTAGAATCGCCGTCTTCTGCTACTTCGCTTCAAAGTTCTTTTCTCCGAAGCAAAAACCTGCGGATCCTTCTCAGCCATCTCAGCTTATGTCCAATCTCTTTCAGAAAGGAGAACCTTTGGTAATAATTTTCTGGTTAATTGGGTTTCTGCAATTCGATTGGTTTCTCCCTCCTTCTCGCTTGAAACGAAAATACGTTTCTTTTGAGGTCGAATCACATAATGTGTCTTGGCACAGTTTTTATCCCACTTCTGGGGGGTTTAGGGTTTTGCTGTGGCTGTGTACGATTCTGAGTCCTCAATCAGATGCTTTACTCTATGATTTCCTCGACTCTCAAATTGTCAGGGTTTTCTGATCATTGATTTAAGAATTATGATTCTAAAATGCTAACCATTCGTTTTTACTTCAGGATATGTGGTTTTATCTTTCGGAGCATGATAAATTCAATGACTTTGGCAATGATGGTGCGCTTATTTGGCACCAGACAAACATACCTTATGCAGTGTGGAAGCCCGAGAGCATTAGGACCTCGTCAATGAAGTATTATCCATCCGAGGTAATAGAGATATTTGGTTTTCTTCCTTGGCGATTAATATATATATAGGCTCTATTGAGTTAAGATATATCTGTTGTTCAGGCACTGAAGAATAATGGAAGTTTGTATGCTCATGTCTTCTTTGCTCGATCTGGTTATCCTATTGATCCTAGCGATCCTGAATACCAACCTCTTAATAGTTTTGGCAGGACACACCGTAAGACTTCCCTTTCGTAGTCGAACGACCACCCTTTTCACAGTTGTTTCGTACTTAGATGTATGTATTCACTGAAGTGGACGAATCTTTTCACTATTTCAGCTGTTGCAACTTACTTGCCAAAGCGAAAAGCAGATAAGAAGAAGAGCCTGTTGGGAAATCCCAATGACTCTGCTGAATCCAGTGCAGAAGTTGAGGTGTGCATCTTTGCATTTGGTTTTTATGTATTGGATTTGGCCTGTAATGAAGCCTGTGTACATTCTTATGAACTAACACAAAGCAGACTTCGCAGGAGGTTGATGGTCATGACTCAAATCTTAAGGATGAGGGCCCTGTGGAATGGATATCCTACTGGAAACCTAATGTCACAATTAACCTAGTCGATGACTTTACTCGGTAGGTTTGTTCTGATAATTGGTAGATGAATAATGGATTTATGGCATACATTATTTTCTTTTGGGCTCACTAAAGGATGAATTTCATAAGACGTCTGCTAATTGTTTTCAATTTCCTTCCAGCTATCCACAGCATGGTGTACCACCAAACATTGCTCCTTGTATCCTTCCATTTCTTTTGGTAGAAGAATGGCGTACCTATTGTTATTCGTGTTTTTGTACACCTTTATATGCACATGTTTCTCTAATATTTGAAGGCACTAGCCATGTGTCCGCTGCATGCTTCATCTTACATGCCATTTTTAGTATAAGTTGGATTAAACTCGTATAAAAATTCATAATTCTCAGGGACTGAAACGTGAGTTTCTGGGTTCTTGACTTCTTGGAAGTAGTGTCACGTCTCCTTAATTCATTTCCGTGCATAAGATTCACAAAGAACCTACGCTTCCTTGTTTTTCTGTTGCTTTTCTGTTAATCGCTAGAACGGGAATCTGTGAGGATCGTTTCGGTATGCAAAAGGTGTGTGACGGTCTACTTGCTAATTTTGCTATTTGCTTTCCTTAACTTTATTGGCAGACTTACAGGTAGAACCTACTACAGTAAACTACTACCCAACAGTTTTCTTCAATGAGTTTTGGCTGCTAAGGGACAAGTTGATTGCAATCAATGAGACAGTCTCAGAACTACCACTTAACCTGGAAGTAAGCCCCATAAGCATGACAAAGTGGCAGCTATTTCAGCAGATTGATCAGTCTTTCCAGATTCATCGTAGCTATGGTAGCATGCTTGATGGTGAATCTGATGAACTAAAGGTAATAGATCTGGTCCTTCATGCTCAGTTAGCTCCATATATGTCTTATTATATACTAAGATGTGAATCTAACGACTTTAACTAGAGATGTAAGTAGTTTCTTTGAATTCAATTGGAGCGTGATTTTGTTTTTTTTTGTTTTTGTATGGTTAATATTTAATTTACTTGCAGAGGGTATTTTTGGAAGGAAATCCCTATCTGTTGGGCGTCACAATGTTTGTTTCAATGCTGCATTCTGTATTTGACTTCCTTGCATTCAAAAATGGTAAACACCAAATAGAACAGCTACTATCCTAAAATACTTCTTGAAAGTTAGCTATCTAGTTATCTGATGCTTTCCCTGCAGATATCCAGTTTTGGAACAAGAACAAATCTATGGAAGGACTGTCTGCAAAGTCTGTTGTACTGAACTTTATCTGCCAGTTCATCATCTTCCTCTACCTGCTTGACAACGACACTTCATGGATGATACTGGCTAGTTCTGGAGTTGGTGTCTGCATTGAGTTCTGGAAAATAGGGAAAGCCATGCGCATAGAGGTACATCTAATATCACATACAATCTGGTTAACATCAGCAAGTGACAGTTGACACTGTCAATCGGATATTTTGCTTTGCATACAAACCGTGGCAAACATTTGAACTTCCCAGGTTGATCGAAGTGGAATGATTCCAAGATTGAGGTTCCACGATCGTGAATCCTATGCAAGCAACAAGACCAAGGAGTATGATGATATCGCCATTAAATTCTTATCCTATGTGCTTCTCCTGCTTGTTGCGGGTTTCTCCATATATTCACTGGCCTATGAACGCCACAAGAGCTGGTACTCGTGGATCCTATCTTCACTAACGAGCTGCGTCTACATGTTTGGTAAAAAAATTTCCAAAATTAGTTTACACCAGCTCGATACTCTCTTGTGATTAATTGATTCTGTTTGAGTTGAAACCAATGTGTGTTGTGTTGTTGCAGGTTTCATAATGATGTGTCCTCAATTGTTCATCAACTATAAGCTCAAGTCAGTAGCACATTTACCATGGAGGCAAATGACATATAAGTTCCTCAACACCATCATTGACGATCTCTTTGCTTTTGTCATCAAAATGCCAATGCTGCATCGCCTTTCTGTCTTCCGAGATGGTAAAATACAAATCAATATTTCCGTGAGATTGTTGTTGATTCGTGTCTTTAAGATAGTTTTGGAATTGACAAAAATTGATGATGATCCAATTTGCAGATGTGATATTCTTGATATACCTGTACCAGAGATGGGTATATCCCGTAGACAAGACACGAGTCAACGAATTTGGTTTTGGAGGTGAGGATGATGCTGTGGATACGAAGAAGAAGATCAGTGACCAAGAAGATGACAAGAAAACAAACTAAAATAAGCTTATTGGTTTTCTTCTATCTAAACTATTTTGTCTGTTTTTGTTTTTTGTTGGCGAAATTAGAATTATATTAATCTTGAAGTAACATAGTCAAAAAAACAAAATTAGAATTATATTTCTTATAGAGTTGTCATTATTACATTGTCCATTTACAGTCCCCATTGAGGTGCAGAATTCAATGGATTTCATCATCCCTTGCAGACATGGTTTTGTGTCGAAACATTGATAACTTCCTTCTCCTAACCCTAAACAAAGATGTATAAATTTAGGACAATTCACTAGTGAATTACAGATATAATAACAAAATCTTACAAGGCAATGCATGACTTATAAAACTTTTGACGACAATGAACAGAATAGACTCTATTTATAGATTAGTTATTTTAAAATCTGTTATAAATAAAGTTTAAAAAAATTCTGTACTCCAAGTTACATTTTCTTCTTATGATGCTGGTATGATTTATAAATATACCATTTATTAAGGTAGTTTACAAATAGAACATTTGAGAGAGATACTTTAAAAGAAAATCATGGAGATATTTTTGTAAATTGAAATACTGAGGATAGATTCTATAATATTGATCAGATCCGTGTTCAATTTATCATAAAATTTCTTATCTTATTATATAAATCTGAAAAAAATATAAATTTCGGAAAAATTAATAACCGATTTTTAATCATAAAAGATAAAGTTACTAAACAAATAGAAGTAAAATATAAAGTTAAAATTTATCCTAAAAGATAAAGTTAATAAAAAAATTCTTAGTTTTTCCACCTAAATTAAAAAAAACTAAACAATGGATTATTAATCTTAAAATGAAAAGAAATATTATTTCGCACCTATATATAAATAATTTGATAGCCTCTCAATTACATACATAAAAATCAAAAATTCAATTACTAATATTTTCCAAAACTATTTACTGCATATGACCAAATCTAGTATTTTATAAAATTTCAAATTTGTTTTTCTGCTGACAGATATCTTTATTATATGGGCCGTAGTCTTCAATATATTTTATGAGCCCACACATAACGTCACCGGATACATGATAGAACCCGTTAAGACCAATTATACCCAAAAATATTCACTGATTACGACGCACGCGCGAAGGGTGGGCGCGTGGGAATGAATCAGATCAAACAACTACACGCGCGCTGTCTCAGAACTGGCCTAAACGAAACCAAAAATCTCTTACAACGATTGCTTCGGATTCCTAATCTTGTTTATGCCCGAAGATTCTTCGATCTTAACCGAAAGCCTAGTATCTTTCTGTACAACAAGCTAATTCAAGCTTACTCTGTTCATGACCAGCCCCATGAATCTGTCGTCCTCTTCAATCTCCTCTCCTTCGATGGCCTCCGACCAAATGACCACACTTTCAATTCTATTTTCGCCGCTTCTGCTTCGATTTCTTCAGTTCGAACTTTACGGATGCTTCATTCGCAGTTTTGCAGATCTGGGTTTGAGTCTGATTCCTTCTGCTGCACGGCTCTACTCACTGGATATGCGAAGCTAGGAGCATTGTGTTGTGCGCGCCGGGTGTTCGACGAAATGTCTAACCAAGATTTACCCATGTGGAATGCAATGATCACGTGTTACAAAAGGCAAGGTGATATGAAGGCGGCGATGGAGTTGTTTGATTCAATGCCTCGTAAGAACGTAATCTCGTGGACCACCGTTATTTCTGGGTTTTGTCAGAACGGGGATTACTCCAAGGCTTTAACCATGTTTTTGTGTATGGAGAATAACAAATCCGTTAAACCGAACCATATTACTGTAGCTAGTGTTCTTCCCGCTTGTGGGAATCTCGGGGCATTGGAGATTGGCCGAAGATTAGAAGGCTATTCTAGAGAGAACGGGTTCTTTAATAACATTTTCGTGAGTAATGCTACTCTAGAGATGTACTCAAAATGTGGAATGATTGATGTAGCTAAACAGATATTCGATGAAATCGGAAACCAGAGGAATTTGTGCTCATGGAACTCCATGATCAGTAGCCTAGCTACTCACGGGAAACACGACGCTGCTCTTGAGCTTTATGCCCAAATGTTGGTGAGCATTTTCTTTTGTTTCTTCATTTCAAAGCATCGTTTTTAAGAGTTTTTACACTATGTTTTTTCCGTTGGGACTTCAGCGAGAAGGAGAAAAACCCGATGCAGTGACATTTGTTGGGTTGCTGCTAGCTTGTGTTCATGGTGGGATGGTGGTGAAGGGCAAAGAATTGTTCAATTCCATGGAGCAAGTTCACAAGATTTCCCCAAAGCTAGAGCACTACGGATGCATGATCGATCTCTTGGGGCGTGTTGGGAAGCTGCAAGAAGCCTATGATCTCATCAAAACAATGCCGATGAAGCCAGATGCTGTCGTTTGGGGAACCCTTTTGGGTGCTTGTAGTTTCCATGGCAATGTTGAGATAGCAGAGATAGCAGGCGAGGCGCTGTTCAAGCTTGAACCTTCAAATCCAGGTAACTATGTGATCATGTCGAATATCTACGCTACAAATAAGAAGTGGGATGGGGTTTTGAGGATGAGGAAGATGATGAAGAAGGAAACGATGACAAAGGCTGCTGGATATAGCTATCTTGTGGAAGCAGGAGTTGAAGTTCACAACTTTACCGTGGAAGATAAATCACACCCAAGATCTTATGAGATCTATCAGGTTCTTGATGAAATCTCCCGCAGAATAAAACCAGAGAAGAGTTACTTTGACTCTCTAGTTCAGCATGAAAAACTATGCATATGGTTGTAGAGATTTTGTTTTGTTTCACTGTCCCAAAACAATGACTGAATTGAATTTTTGTGATTTTGGTGTCTTCACATTGATTCCTGTATTCTCAATCTTATATCGGTATACTTTATCTGGTATACAATCTCCGGTTGAACCAAGCCGAACATTACACAACAAAGTTTCCCAGAGGTTAAACCATGTAAAGATGTAGCTTTGCCTATCTTGTTTTAAGTCTCGGCACATAGGCTTTATCGTGTTCACATACAAAAAGAAAGTTATGTTTGCTTCTAGAGTCTGAAACTATTCATATGATCTTTAATATCTTATTCGAACCTCATAAAAATCCCCACATACTAAGTAATAAAAAAACTCACTCAAGGAACAAGCTTGAATATTCACTAAATCCTTTACACATCTTTCTTACACCTAAAACGAAGAGCACTACCTCAACAAAGGTGTTTTCGGGTTACCTATGAGCCTTTGGTGTACGCGGTATGCTGTATGGCATTTGACCCATGTTCATTGGTGCACCAGGAACTGGAGCAGCATGGACCCCATAAGCCATGTGAGGTGGAGCTGGAAGGTTCACTGGTGTTCCAACTGCTGAGACCAATGGTCCACCTACCGGTTGACCTATGGTGGATGTGCCATACATAGGAGGTCCTGGTGGTGTTTGAGAGGCGGCTTGCTTGGCTGATTTGTTTCCTCCTCCAGCAACAGCAGCAGAACCGGTGTTGTTGTTGTTGTTCTGACCAGTGATTGGTCCTTGTGGTGTTGAGACATCTGCGTTGCCAACACTAGTGATGTCGTGAATGCTTGATCGTCTTCTGTCTTTGTTCATTGAGTTTAGACGAATGAAATACTTTTGAGCATGGCTCGCGACTTGGGTAGGTGTTCTTGTTACCACAAAGTTACGAGAAATGCTACGCCAATCACCTTTCCCGTACTTATCCAAACCAAGAAGAAATAACCTGTAACAAAGAAAAGACAGAGACTATTAGTTCATCAGAATCATTGCATAACCAAAAAGGTAGAATCTTCCGGGCCATAGTAACAAACATGAAAGCACACAGAAGCCTGCTAACGGAACCAGTCTAAAATGAATAGCAGGTAACACATTAACGGTTTTGTCTTGTTTCTGCCATCTACGTCTAATCAGCAAATTAGTAAAAATTAAATTCTCACAGCAAGCCATTCAAACAAGAAAGATAAACTTCACTGTTGCATCAAATTCCAACTTTTTTGCAGGTGAAAAAGCAGTTCGGTAATTAATTTTATGCCGGTGATCTTACCGATATACTCAATTCTAGTTCTACGCTTATCTAGCCATTTAATATCCCAAAAATCTTTGCGCCTTCAAGAGAGTAAAAATGAAGACTAAACTTTAACGTAAGATTTTCTTGTCCCTTTCTAAAAGAAAAGTGGGGTTCTCCAATAACGGAGGTGGACAGACTAACAATCCTTTTTCTCGAGGTTTCAGCATGATAAACAGCATCTAGCTTCAACAAGTGGTAGAAAAGATGGTCAAAATGGTCCCAGGGGTTAGATAGCATCTCCCCATCATCTCGAACATGGTGGATGTAATAATATAGGAGCTAGGACAGGGAGGTAAAGAGAATTTATGAGAACAGGTTTCTCTGTCCCATGCCAAGTTATAATTTCAATAAAACCAGAGCCTTTTGAAACTATTACGAAATTATAAGAAACTTTTAGTCTTCCTTCAAAGCATTCTCTAGAGTTACCATCCCCCTAAAACCAAAATCAATCCTTCCACTTTCTCAATAACCTAAGAGTTCCAGTTAAGGGCTTGCTTCTGAGCACAATATGACTTCGAAAAATCTAATGGTACCTAAAATTGAGCGATAAAATTAATGTTCTAGAACACAGAGGAGACACGGAGCACAGATACAGCAATAAACGTAATTTCGAAAGAATGCTAAATGAATGAGAAGAAGCACAAACTGATTAGTAGCATAAATAAACAAAGGTCACCTGTGTTCATCCTCTGTCCAGGCGATACCCTTTCGTCGTTCTTGATCTGACTTTGATTTACTTCCCTGGTTAGACTCGCCGGCGTGACAGTTTCCTCCTTTCTTACTGCTTCCTCCTTCATCACCAGCATGTCCATTTGATCGTTCAGGAGAAGCATAGGCAGGAAGTGGTACACATCCTGACTCAATCCTACTAACATCTTCAACTAAAAGCTCGTAATGTTCTTTAATCTGTTCAACACTTTTTCCTGGAACATCTGCAGCAATCTTCTCCCACCGTTCCTCGGATTCATCGGTATAATTCGCAAGAGCTCTCTCGAACGCAATATCATCCTCTCTACTCCAGGCAGAACCATCAGTAACTTCCTCCACAGTCATTTTTTCCAACTAAACCCAACCAAAATCCGATAGAATTTACCCTAATATGAAAAATTTGGTATCTTTAGAGTTCCACAAACTCGCAACTAATCAACAGAAAGACAAACTTAATAGAATCCAAAGTAAGCAAAGCAGAGAAAGACAGCAAGAGAGCTCAGATCTTGCAAGTATCAGTGACTGAGCCTATGACTTCAAATTAGAACTGCCAGAGAAAATCCCGGGGGATTATATAAGAAGACGAATCGAAAAGGGAATCTCTCCTCCCACAAAATCAAAATCCCTAAAAATAAGGGCAAGAAGAAACCCTTTAGATATCTTTGTCGTAATTTACTGAGGAGCTAAAGACAGGGCATCTCTTTAATTTATATCTTTTTTATCCTGATGAAATAGAGGAAGCACGAAGAAATATCCGTGAGGCAAAGCAACATGGAGATTGAAACGCGGAATATGAGGATATTGGCAGGAAAAAAAGATTGCAACTTTGTAAGAAGATAAATTAGGGATTGCAACAAGTTGAAGGAGAGAGGGATGGGGAAAAAACCCAGAAGACAGAGAGAGAGAGGAGAGAGGTCAAAACGCCATTGTTAAAGGGAAGAAGTTCAAACAAACAAAAAAAGAAGAAAAGAAACAGTGATAATAACCATACACATTGATAGCAACACTTTTCACAGCTCAACTCCGCTGCCTTATTTACTTCTTTCCTTTTTGCCTTATTTATTTTCTCTCTTTCAATTTTTCTTTTTTTGATTTTGCTAATGTTGAGTAAATATTTATTTATTATACCAAGAAATTTTCTGTAACCAGATTATTATACCAAGTAATAATGGACGACCGTTCATTTTGGACATATATACATATTGGGTTCTCCTCCCTTTTTTTTTTTTTAATGCTTTAGCATGTGCCAAGATTTGTTTTTGCTGACATTTGGGTCTTACGCAATCATTGATAAATACTGTCATGTTATTTTTTATTAAGAGGCAATAAACAAAAATTTACTAACTATTTCTAAAATTGTTTAAACCAATTATACCTAATTTATTATGCGCTAAATTTTGTCAACGATCCGATTAGCGCCTAACAATATTTTAAATATGTAACGATATTTTAAATATAGATATAATATAGACAATATATCTATGAATATTATATTTAAAAAAATGAACCTCATATCCGAAAGCCTCTTTAAATAACTGAAAAAATGAGGTTTTTTTCCCAAAAACAAAACATGTTATTTTTTATTAAGAGGCAATAAACAAAAATTTACTAACTATTTCTAAAATTGTTTAAACAACTTATACCTAATTTATTAGGCGCTAAATTTTGTAAACGGTCCGATTAGCGTCTAACGGTATTTTAAATATGTAACGATATTTTAAATATGGATATAATATAGGTAATATATCTGTGAATATTATTTAAAAAAATGAAGCCCATATCCGAAAGCCTCTTTAAAATAACTAAAAAAAATGAGGCTTTTTTCAAAAACAAAACATGTAAATATGTTTAGAAGTGGTTAGTCATTGTACAGTATTCATTTTTTATGAAGAGTGTGGATATATATATTTCTTATTACTACAACTTATTGATCTAGTAAATTAATAATATTATCGATTACGAAAGAAAATGAAAAAAAGAAAGAAAGGGAAAAATAAATAAAGTGGAGAGGTGGACAAAGAAGTTAGGGAAGATGTTGACGTCTTATCCATAAATATCCCACCAAAAAGATCCAATCAGACCGGTCCCCTTCGCTACTTGTCCCATCAGTTCACAGGTCTCTACATTTTTCTTTTCTCCATTTTCATGCGAATATATCACTTCCATTTTTTTATAAAATCATTATTCCATTGAAGAATCACCCAAAAAATCTAGGTTTCGAGGGAATAGTCACACAGATTTAGATTCTAGCCAATTAACTATTCAGATTCTAGCCAATTGCGACTAACCACAATTTGGCTATACATTACAAGAAAAAGGAAAACAATCATTTTTGACTTTAATATTATTCATATACCCTATATAGACATTTTCCACAAAAAGCCAGAAAAGAACCATTGATAATAATTTTATTTGGAATGTTAACTATTTAAAACCCAAAAAAAGGAGCATCCTTTATTTCAAACATGAAAAGGTTTCCTTTGGTTGTTCCCAAAATGAGCTCTCATAGTCATACGCAAACATTGAAGAAAGTAGAGTTAAGCAAAAGAGCACATAGAGCTCTTTCTCATACAAACTTGAATTAAGTTTTTAACATTAACCATTCAAACAAATACATTACCTTCCCTTCTCCTTCTGAATCAGCTTTGCATCCCTATAAATGTGCTTTCAGATTTTTTTTATTTCCATGGAGAGTAATAACAAATCCCCTGCAAAAAGTATAATAAGACCATGAATGACCAAATCAACTATAGGGCTTAAAAGAGTCAAATGCTGACATACAAAAGTCTACCTTTTTACAGAAACAATCAACCAAGGCTAGGTAAAATTTAGATCTTTGCTTTTGCAACAAGAAATTAAAAAAAAAGAGAAGAGGATGAAACAGCAAGGACTGGAGATGCAAACCTGTGGTTAACAATTGTTTTAAGCAGCAGCCTGTAGCAACTCCCTTTCAGCGCGTTCCCTTATCCTTCTCTCGAGCTCCGGCCTAAAGTGTCTTATCAGACCTTGCACGGGCCATGCAGCTGCATCACCCAATGCACAGATTGTGTGTCCTTCGATCTGTTTGGTTACCTCGTGAAGCATATCAATCTCTTCCAGCTTTGCATTGCCAACTTTCATTCTCTCCATGATCATCCAAAGCCAACCTGTTCCCTCTCTGCAAGGAGTGCACTGCCCACAGCTCTCATGCTTGTAGAAGTAAGAGAGCCTCGCAATTGCATCCACAACATCGGTTGATTTATCCATCACAATGACTGCTGCAGTTCCTAACCCTGATTGGACCGCCTTGAGCGCATCGAAATCCATCAGCACATCCTCACACATGTTCTTAGGAATCAAAGGGACAGAGGAACCTCCAGGAATGATAGCAAGTAGGTTGTCCCATCCACCCCTAACACCTCCACAATGCCTCTCAATCAGTTCCTTGAGAGGTATACTCATCTCCTCTTCTACTGTGCACGGCTTGTTCACATGGCCTGATATACAAAACAGCTTTGTCCCAGAGTTGTTCTTCCTACCAAAACTCGAAAACCACTCAGGTCCACGCCTTAAAATGGTAGGAGAAACAGCCACTGTTTCCACATTGGTAACAGTTGTGGGACAACCATATAAACCAGCATTAGCAGGGAACGGAGGCTTCAACCTAGGTTTTCCTTGCTTCCCTTCAAGGCTTTCAAGAAGCGCAGTCTCTTCACCACAGATGTACGCACCCGCGCCAAAGTGGATATAAACATCGAAATCATAACCAGAACCACATGCATTCTTTCCCAAGAGACCAGCTGCATACGCTTCTCTTCTAGCCTTCTCTAGATTCAAACGTTCATTCACATATTCACCCCTGATGTAAATATACGCTGCACTAGCTCTCATTCCGACACCAGCAATCAAACACCCTTCCAACAATTTGTGAGGGTCGTGACGCATGATCTCCCTATCTTTACAGGTTCCAGGCTCACTCTCATCAGCGTTGACAACCAAATAGGACGGACGTCCATCAGATACTTTAGGCATAAAGGACCACTTAAGACCAGAAGGGAAACCAGCACCACCACGTCCACGAAGACCAGATTTTTTCATTTCATTGACAATCCAATCAGTACCCTTGAGTACCAGATCTTTGGTCCTATGCCAATCACCTCTCTTCATCGCCCCCTTGAGAAATGGGTCATGTAGACCATAGAGGTTGGTAAAAATCCGATCTTCATCCTTGAGACCACCGAAATGAGTCTTTTCCGGAGGAGGAGGAGGAGGAGGAGGTGGAGGTGGCTGTGGAGTGGTAGAAGTGGATGCAGCTTGGGTACTGCTGAATGATCTCAAAGCTGGAGCCAATCTGTTACTTTCCTTCCAAATTGAAACTGCCCTCTGCAAGCCAAGAATCCCCCTCACGGGTGCCTGTCATCAAATCCATAAAACATAGAGGTTATACAGAAATAACATTACATTAGAACACATGGATGGTCTTGTTAAATCACTGGAATTGGTAATACAGGACTTGAAGCGTCGGAGGATGAAATATAATCATCCGGAAACCAAAACAAAAGGAAGTGAATAAACCCATACGCTCGCTCAAGAAAAACCGACAATCTCGAAGAAAAATGAGCAGATCAAATCATATTCCAATCAATCACAACCCGCTAGATCTAAATGAAAGAAGATGTCGCATTTTGCAATTATTCAGCTAAATTTTGAAAAACCCTAACAGATGCGATCGAGAAAGAAAAAAGAAAAAAAAAAGCATAACCTAGAAATGAAAACGAAGATCATCAAAGTGAGTGCTGATTGCATACCATGGAGACGAAATTTCCGCGAAGAAATCGGGCAGAGAGACAGGTCTTTGTTCGTTAAGCGAGAAGTAGAGGAAGGAAGGACGGACGGAATTATAATCCCTGCGCACCTGAGACCGACGAACTCGAGATAAACTGGTTGGTTCAGATTTGTCCGCGTCGTCTACTTCTTATTTGTTTTATGGGCCTTTATTGGGCCTGGCTAAAAAAAATACTCCGGTCCGGTATGTATATATTTATAAACTCTTGGGAATAATTTGCATTTAAAAACTATTTTCTCAATTCCCCGGCGACTAGCAGAGGCGGTGGTTCGCCAGAGATAGCGAATCGTGCTCTGGTAAGAGATTCTAGCCCTAAATCTAAAGCGAGTACAGTTCATTACAAATATTTTCGTTGTATTTTTAGGTTTCGATTCGTTATTTCTCGGATTCAACCATTGACTCTGCCAATATTGGTTTTCAGGTATAAGTCATCTCTGGATGCGTCTGCTTTCTTTTGTCTAGGGCTGGGAGCAGACAATCCAAAGAACACAGAAATGTCTCAAAACAGTGACAAAGTAAGTGATATGCATTTGAATTCACTCTTCTTCCCTCTATTTGGTTTTTAACCATTCTAGTTGTGACGAATAGACTAAAAGAAGTCATCGTTACGTTGAAGAATTGTATGTTCTTTTATTTTGACAATTATGTTACTGAATTCAGGTGTCGAATGCTGCCTCTGGATCAAGCTGTTCATGGGCAGCTATCACTTCTTCCAACATTGGGTTTCAGGTATCTACGCCGAGCATGTTTATGTTTACTGTTTAGTATGTTTCTCCCTTAATTTGAGTAGTCTAGTGATGTTAAACCAATTGATTGGAATATGCAGCTCCTAAAGAAGCAAGGTTGGAAGGAAGGCACTGGTCTTGGAATCGCTGAACAGGTATATTCGCATGTCCTTGTATCAATCCTGGTTCTGTCTAGTCGCATTTATTAATGCAGTGTCATTCGCCACCCACTAGGATTGTAACACTTCTCAATTTTTCGTAACTCTTGCTTTGTTGTGTCTTATCTTGCTGTGCTTTACTTGAAAGTCTACAAGTGAAGTTCGTTTACAGTTTGAAACCTTTCTCTGCGAAATCTTAGGTTTTAATAGAGTGTGATGTTTTGAGTTATTTTAGTATCACCGTGTACATGCTTCTATTATATTAACTTGGGTACTGAATATTAGGTTTCTTGGTCGATTTCCTCCGGTGTTGTTGTTTCTATGAATCATGTTCACTCTGTACTAGTTTCTCTAATCAAGTATTTTCGTTTTTCAGAACTATTTATTCTCTTTCCAAGCAGGGTATATTGGTGTCTGTACAAACAGAACCGAAAAATAACAAACGAGGACTGGGAGCTGAAAAAACAACCAAGAGAAAAGCGGCAAAGCCTCAGGCTACAGAGTCTGGACACAACGAACAGGTTTGTTTTAAAGATATACATTTTGACTGACTAGAAGCTGATAGTTTCTATCTAGTGCACACACACTTGACTCTCATCTTTGTCTCTAATAAGACAGAGAACTTATATTTTCCTTGCTTTAAATTTCAGGATGAAGAAGTCCCCAAGAAACTTTCGAAGAAAATGCGGAAGATGATCGAGCACGAAAAACATTTACAGGAAAAGGAATTTGAACGAGCCTTCTTTAGGGAGTTCTGGCCTGATAATGTATAACAAGGTAGCAATTTTTTTGTTTCCTCCGTTCTTTTCGACCTTGATGTTCCAAAAGGTTTATATCTTTATATATAAAGGAGAATGATTCAAAGTTAGTAACTCGCAAGATCGCGACACGTGTGGAGTTAATCGATCATATTTTGACACGTGTTTAATAAATTTCCAATTATATTATGATAGGTGTTTGGTAAATTTTCAATTATATTTTAACACATAATAATAACAACAAAAGTAAAATTTATAATCGAATCATAATCCTAAAAGGAAAAAGGAAAAAGGAAAAATAATAATTTATAATCGATTCATAATTTTCAAATTAAAATGAAAAAAAATAATAGTTATGTTTAGATTAAGGAAATTAAACAAAAATTATAAATAAAAGCAAATTTTTTTAAAAAAGGAAAACCTATATTACATATTAGAATAAGAAAATTTAAAAGGCCAAAAAAATTAAAAAGGAAAAACCATATTTCGGTTTAGAATAAAAAAATTTATAATCGATTCATAATCCTCAAAGTAAAAGGAAAAGAAAAATAGTAGTTATGTTTATATTAAGGAAATTAAAAAACAAATTATAAATAAAAGAAAATGTTTTTGAAAAAATGAAAACCTATATTACATATTAGAATAAGAAAATTAAACTATACATAACAATCCTAAAAAGAAAAAGAATAAAGGCCAAAAAAATTTTATTATATTTTAACACATAATAATAACAATAAAAGTAAAATTTATAATCAAATCCTAATCCTAAAAGGAAAAATGAAAAAATATATAATCGATTCATAATCCTCAAAGTAAAAGAAAAAGAAAAATAATAGTTATGTTTAGATTAAGAAAATCAAACAAAAAATATAAATAAACGCAAATGTTTTTTTTAAAAGGAATATATTACATACTCCCTCTGTTTTTTATAATGCGTTTTCCCTAAAAGCACAGGAATTAAGAAAATCTTTTTTTTTGCTTGAAACATTAAACATTACCGTAACAGCATTTAGTTATCCAATTAGGAAGAGGAGTATTAATGTTTCATGATAGTACCGAGACTACTGATGAGTATAATTAATTAAATTTTGCATGAGAATGTGAGAAACTCTTATAAAAAATAACAAAACAAAATGTCTAAAACACCTTATAAAAAAAACGAGGGAGTATTAGAATAAGAAAATTAAACTATACATAACAATCCTAAAAAGAAAAAGAATAAAGGCCAAACAAATTTTTAAAAGGAAAAACCATATTTCGGTTTAGAATAAGAAAATTTATAATCGATTCATAATCTTCAAAGTAAAAGGAAAAAAATAGTAGTATGTTTATATTAAGGAAATTAAACAAAAATTATAAATAATAACAAATGTTTTTTAAAAAGAAAAATCTATATTACATATTAGAATAAGAAAATTACATAACAATCCTAAAAAGAAAAAGAATAAAAGCCAAAAGAAAATAAAATGGAAAACCCATATTTCAGTTCAGAATAAAGAAATCTTATTATATAAAGCTTAATGTTTCAAAATTGTTAAGTGAAAGTTGGAAAAGTTTCAAATCAATTAATAAAAAAAAATCTGAAAGGTAAATCAAACAATAATTGATTAATAACCGATTCATAATATTAAAAGGTAAAGTTAATAAAAACTCTTTTTAAATAAATGTATCCTAAAAGGAAAAATAAATATAAAAAGGAAAAATAAATCTTTAATTTTTCCATTTAGATTAAAGAAATTAATCCCTAAAAGAATATA
The DNA here is from genome assembly GCA_030161315.1 of Eutrema japonicum. Taxonomy (NCBI): domain Eukaryota; kingdom Viridiplantae; phylum Streptophyta; class Magnoliopsida; order Brassicales; family Brassicaceae; genus Eutrema; species Eutrema japonicum. Next base: position 53,378,377 of record BSQW01000005.1, on the reverse strand, counting down.
ATTCTAATTTTTTACCTCTATATAAACAATAACTTAATAGTATGTCAATTACAAACCAAAAAAATAAAAGTCTAATAATCGTATCAAAACCTATTTAATGCATTTGATTCACCAAATATTTGCTTTAATGTATATATTTATTTCATCGGAATTTTTGTTTTCTAAATTTATGTATTATATATTTTCACCGGTGATCTAATTTTGTTTTCTATTTTTTCTTTTCTTTTCACGAGTTAAAAAATATTAAATTACAAACACGTATATATGCGGATACTTATCTAGTGTACTTAGAAATTAGAATAACTATGTTTCGTATACCGCAAAATTATAAATAAGATTCGATTGTTTGTGTTTGCGTATATTGTATATTCTTCCCAAATGAGCACACAATTTTTGTCATTTTAGACAAAAATAAATAAATTGTTAATTCTAAACGTAAACGCAAAACATAAACATAAAAGCAAAGCTTTTCCTTGTAAGATTCTTATTATGTTCATGTGCCTTGCATTGGTTTTGCTCATGCATCTAGCATGACTATTCCATTTGAATAGTGAAAACAAAAATATTGGAAATTTTTTCTGAATTTGCATCAAAATAATTGAAAATCTTTAGCTTCTATGGTAAATACAATACTTAAGGATCTCAGGCGTAAACAACGAAATCCCTATTTTTTTCTTGGTAGTAAAAGTCAATTTTCTTTTCTTTTGTAATTTAAAACTAGAATTTATCCTGTAAAACAATATGGGCCGAATTAAGAGAAGCCCATTACTAAGCCCCGTTAAACAGAATTAATTATATATATATATATATATTATATTCTTCACCTTCGGCGTTGAACCCGATAAGCGGCTTCTGTAGAGCTCCGCCGCATCCGAAGCCGTAACTTTAAACCCGAAAGCTTCAACAATGGCGTCTCTTCTTCAACCTTCATCTCGACTTCTTCTCCAGAGTCGAAGCCAATATAATGGCCAACCCCTGCTTCTTCCTCGCTTCGCCTCCAGAACACCATTTTTCGTCTCCTCACCCTCACTCCGCCCGTTGAGACTGAATCACCTCTCTACTTCTGCCTCGGCGTCGAAGAAACCATCGGATATTTTCACGGCTGCGGCGACGGAGAACAAAAAACAGCCGGCGAAGAAGAATTCGAGCGAGGAGGAGAAAGTGGAAGTGGAAGTAGAGGAGGATATGCTGTGGATTCAGGAGAAGGCATTAGACCTAGTCGAGTTCACTGGATCGGTGACTCAGGCGATTCCAGGACCCCGAGTTGGAAGTAGCAAATTGCCGTGGATGCTCGCCGTTCCGCTGGCTTACGCCGGCGCTACTTTCGTCACTGCCGTGGTCAAAACCGTTAAGAAGTTCTCTTCTCCTAAAGCCCAACGCAAGAAACTGGTCTTGATTCCATTTTCTCCCTCTCTCTCTTTCTTTGTGATCTGAACAAAGAACTGATTCAATGTGTTGTTTTTGAATATCTCCAGGTGAATCAGAATGCAATGCTTTGCAGATCTATAGATGAGCTGTTACACAAAGAAGACACTGTGCATAGCTCTGAGCTTAAGGCACTTGAAGAAAAGGTGTGAATCACTGATATTTTGCTTCATCTTGACAATGAGAATGCTGATTTTTGTTTTGTTTCTACATCCAGACAGAGTTTAACATGGAGGAGATATTGCGGAAATACATTCGCTATGCCTTGAATGAGAAACCGTTTAATCCCGACCTTGTTGCACATCTCATTCATCTCAGACGAGCTTCTGGTTTAAATGATTCTCAGATTCCTCAGATTTTAAATGAAATCTCTCGTCGTATTGTCAAAGAAAAAGGTTAAATAGAAAGAAAAGGATAGGGTAAAAGCTTCTCCATTGTTACAATCTTCCTTATTGCTCTTGGCATTCTTGTATTTGCAGGTCCTGTAGTGATGAATATGCAAGGCTTTACAGAAAAGGGATTCAAGAGAAAACTCGCAGTGCAGGCGCTTTTTGGAAAAATTTACTATCTTTCTGAGGTAAATGAATGTGGAAACATTACTTTCTACTTTACAGAATCTGCTTACTCTTTCAACATCTATTATGATCATGACGCCAAATATGCATATACAATGTTCTGTCTTTCTGATAGATTTTCTAACTCTCTTCTCTTTTGTAACAGCTTCCTGACTTCTGCTCAAAAGACAACTCCTTGATTGTCAAGGAAATATTCGGAGTTACAGAGTAAGTTAACTCTCAAATTGAAGCATCCTAAAAAAAAAGAATTAAGAGAATCTTATGCTTTTGCAATGTTCCTTGACTTGCCCATCTCTACAAACATTTCAGCGAAGACGCAGAGAAGCTGCGGATACACGCGCTTGCTGAAGCTGGAGACATAGACTCACTTGAAAAGATGGTGGAATTTGAGAAAGCGGCTGATTCTTCTTCGGATAAAGACGATTCAAATGAAGAAGATGACTCCAATACTATTACTACTACTTAAGATATTTGTTCAAATACCAACTTCAATACTAATATTTTCCCAAAGAGTTTTTTTTTCTGCTGTTCTTTCATCTTTGACATTATCACAAGTTGTTCATAGCAGAAAGACGTTTTGATTCCAACAAAAAAAAAAAAATTGTCTTCTGCCATAAAGAATGACAGCTTGTAATAGAAATTTACTGAATCTTAAATGCAGCACAACGATACAGGTTGTGGCTTATATTAATAGAAAAATGGGTTTTGCTAAAATCTAAACTCATACAGATACTTGTCTTCTATTCTTAATATACAGTACTAAAACACTTGTGCCTGAATATGGATTCCGAAGTGCATTACTTGATAACCCAATACATCTCGAAATGAAAATTCCTCAGGGAAAAAAAATCAGTTTCCTGGAGTCCAAGAGTGTAATCCTCCATGTTGATATTGATCAGGCTCTGTGGGTAGATTCCGAAAGGTGTACCTAATACCTCGAGGTTAAAGACTTCTGAGCTCATTTCCCAGTTTCCCACCAATAAAAGTTTTCATCACACTGCCTCCTTGAGATTGAAAGTTCTAACAATTTCCCTGGCGTGGTCGTGTTCGTGGAGCTCGACTAGTATTCTCTTTAACCGGCGGGCAAGACCAGTGGTTTCCGCATCATCCAGTCCTGAGGCAAGCCTTTTCTCGAGAATTCTTGCAAGTGTCAGAATACAATCCACAAGAGGTTGCATCGGCCGACTGCACAATCAGATATAACGTTTTAGTATCTATCAAGGCGATGTTGCAACATAAAATGGTAATTTCCTAATATGAGATGCCGATATTGTGTGTGAACCAAATGATGATGATTTGTCTTAGGCGAATGAGATTCCGAGAAAAGCATAAAGACCATAGCCTGACCAGTACTATTATTTTTGAGGGAAGTGCTTAACTTTTCATGCAGACGGATTGTAATTGAAATGGGAAACGATATGCAACATCACAAGATGTGACTATGATGTTTCACAAAGATGAACCATGAGATCTACAATGTGTGAGAAATCATATGTTACCTGTGGGTTCTTGTGACGCTTTGTCCTGTCCATACTCCAGACAAAGAACCAACAATCTTTTCAGTTCTTGTGACAGCATCATGGATATTTGATGCAATGCTTCTGACATGAGGTAGGACTTTTCCAAACAAAAGGTCACTCAGAGCCAAATTCTCCAACACTGGAAGAGCCAGGATGTCTTTCCACATGCATATATTTCTCATAAGACGGACTGATGTCCCAAACCTATATGCTGCAACTTGTGGAGCATTAGGTACAGCCTTCAATACCAGAGGATCCCATGTCGGAACCTGGAGAACAAAGAAGATATTATTGGTTCGGTATAAATTACTCATAACAGACTCAACGAGATTTATTAGGAAATTAGCAAGAGATGTAACAAATTTAAATTCATACCGTAGTAGCTGCTATGGCTTCAACAAGACGAGAACGAATAGCAGCAAATAGTTCTGCTAGGACCTCGCTTGAAGCAGCCACATAATTCGTCACCAAACTTGTAGCAGCAACAGCATTTCTTGTCTCCCGGGTGCTAAGTATATCCCAACAACGAACTATCTGATGGTGCAAAATAGGAATCGCAACCTTTTCCACTAGCTCAGGGACAAGGTTGGCATCAGTATCACCTGGTGCAAAATCATCCCCATCTTCTGGCTTTCCATAATCAAATAACAACTGATGCCTGGAGACATAAATCACGAGTCAGATTACTTCCACAAATCCGATATAAACAATGGGTTTAGTTTACACGCTAAGAGACTAATGCCTACTACTTAGGATAAGTGAAGTGTTATTTGGGAATGAAGTTTTGGACAATATGGAAAGATGGAAATTGTGAATAGCTTACCAATTCATGTTAAAGAAATCCACATTTTGATGAAGAGGATCCCATTTCAAAAGCTCCAATCTTACATAAGGTGAAAAGATGGAAGGAACGGTCAAAGACATGTAAGCATCCCGATAAGTAGATGAATAGTCTCGCTTCCACCTCTCAAATCTCGCCTTCACCCTTGAAAGCTGGGAATATTCCTCAGATGCATCACTGAAGACCTGATCACCATACTGAAGTAATTTATCTCTGAGTTCCTTATATGCTGAAGACTCGCTGTCACTCTCATCAGTGCTTGATTCTCCTTCAATTTTTAGAGAAGATCCATCAATCTCAATGGCTGATGCGCGCTTAATTTCAAATCGAGCTCGCCTTTTCTGCCGTGCTGCAGCCCTCTTTTCCGCTTCCCTGCGCTTCTGCAGGTTTTCGTCTCTGCCCAATTCATCAAGCTTAACTGGTTGAGTCTGCTGTCTTATAGAAGCAGAGGCAGCCAACGCAGCACTTGTGGCAGCAGCAATCACTGAAGTACTGTGTCCGTGTGTGTTTAGAACTGCCATTGCTGCTTTTACGGCGGCCCCTAGTTCTACCATTTCATCATTGTTATCTGCAAGTCTCCTTTCTAGAATAGCTGAAGCATGTTTTTCATTAAGTTCCTTCATCCGATCTTCAATTTCCTCAATGAAGGAACCCTTTTCCTGCAAAAGATAATTCAAAACAGAAATTAGGAGCAATCCAGTAGCAGTATTTACCATAGTTGTATTATTTATATTGATGGAAATGAAAGCACCAGATACAAATATGTTAAGGTTATACATTATCCATAAAGTGAATCCATACAGCTTTATATATGAAAGACATTGTGTTGTTTTCAATATAGCAGAAATCGTTTGCTTTCATTAAGATGGAATCAAACTACATGTGTCAAAGAACATAGACGCCAAGAGTACCTAGGTACTTACATGAAAATATGGTTTGAGTTCATTTATTCTTTGTTTTGTTGGAGAGTAAGATCAAAAAGATAAATGCAACATAGTATCTAATACTAATTACTTTTATTTTTTCCTTTGAGTCATGATCCTATGCAGTCAAATGAGATGAAAGGAAGAGACATCAAGAGATGCACTAAGAAAGCAGTAGCCAATGGTACTTCAAAAGTAAAAAGAGACAACCCTGCAACATAAGCAATATGTATACAACTACAGACACAGCATTATATTAAAGCGTACCTGCATGAAGTCGCATACAACAGAGATGAAGTCTCTGAGTTTTTGCATGAAGACATACTTGTCTCCAGCTGCAGATAGAGAAGTTTCAAGAGCTGTGATACTCAATAACGAAGCAGTCAAATTCTCATCTGTCTTGGTAAGCGAGGATAAGGTTTTTGCATGGGATTCCTGGCAAATAATTCAAAATAAATGCACTTCATCAGAAACCAAATTCAATATAAGCCATAACCAAATCAGTCTCATAACTAGTCAATAGCAAAGAGACACTAGGAAAACCTCTGCGGTGAGCTATGTTTAAAAGTTCACGTCAGCTAATAATCAACTAGAATAACATTAACATCATACAAATACGGTGATATTAACCAAACCCTAAGAGAAGGGAGAAGATTAATAAATAAGAAGAAGCCAAGTTCATAGAGCAATACCTTGAACCTCTTAACATTTTCCTGCAATGCTTTCTTGGCAAGCTCGGCTTGTTGTGACATTGGTAATGTATCAACACTACTAGCTGGACCAATGGTAACATTGGGCACTGAACCAAGTGGTATCCCGGCATGATAAGCATACATCTGCGGTTGCTGTTGTGGATGCAAAGGCACACCGATTCCATTGCTACTTGCAGTCCTATTAGACCCTTCATCCATTCTTTTACCAATACCTTTCTTAAATTGCTCCTCCTCCCACAATTTATCTTCTTCATCCTCATCCTCATAATAAGTACTTGTCGTGGATTCTTTAGCTGTAGGGTTTTCATCACCGAAATCAAGCACACCTTTCCCATTACCTCTGTGCTGTCTCGCACCGATGAGACTTCCTTGAAAATCCGCATCCTCATCGCTAATCCCTTCAACAGCAGAATGGTTAGCGGTACTACCATCTAGTGATATGAAATCAGGTGCCGGTGCTGAACGTGACTGCCTCTTGGCGGCTAGAATAGCTTCAATCTTCGCCTGATCGTAAAACATACCTTCAGGCCGCTCGCCTTCCCCTTCCTCATCGAAGTCCAAATCCGAAACCTGTTTGACCACATCCTTGAGGCTCTGCTGCTCCTGCTCCTGCGGAGGTTTGATTAAACCCTTAAGCACTACCTTGGGCTCGGTATTAGCACTAGGGCGAGAATACGGAAGCGTCCGTGTGTTCTTTTGGAGCTCGAGCAGCGCCTCTTTCGTATAAGAGCCGGCCTGGGGAAGCACGTTAGAAAGCGGAGCCGCGGTGGAGGAAGAAGAGGAGGGACGGGATTCCATGGTGGAAGAGTTCAATCTGTGAGAAGATCCCGAAACGGCAAGACGCGAAGAAGATTTGCTTCGGTCTCTACCGTTCTTGTTCTTGGGCTTTACCGCCACACGGGGAGGTCCATCTTCTTCCTCCTCGTCATCGGCAAAACTGAGGAGTTTCTTCTTCGGGTCCGAGGCTAGGAGTTTTGTAGGTTTTGACGAGGAAGGAGCCAAAGAGGGTTTCGCCGCGGCGGAGGCATCTTTACTGTCTAATTCATCGCCGCCGCCGCCGCCGCCGCCGTCCCCGCGCCGCCGGAAATTCCGAGGACGGTGACTTCCCATTCTGTCTAGAATTAGGGATTTTACAGTTAGGGATCGAAACTTTGAATAGGGGGAGACTTGAGAATTTGTAATGATATATAATCCTTTGTTTTTTTCTGATTTTGCAGTCCTACTCCTTCATGGAAAAAGGAAAAAAGGAAATATTCGAAAGGAAAGAAAAGTTATTACAACAATCCCAAAATAAGAATCTTTGAACAATTTCGACCCCAAAAAAAAAAAAACAAATCAATATCAAAAATAATTTCTTTTTAAGTCTATTGTTTCAATCCAATGTAAATTGTAAAAGCAGATAGAATTGCAAATGCTAACCATTCAAGGCTATGTACAATGAAGAATCATGAGAAGAAATAAATGTTGCAAATTGCATTTTCTTTTTTCATCCACTTATGGGTTCAGAATTAAAAACAGCTTTTGCCTTCTTTCTTTTGCTTCCATGCCAAAGGAAGCAAACAAAAGAGGATGATGAAGAAGAAACAACATAACTGTTAAGTAGTTTTAGAAGAAGAAGAAAAAAAAGAGTATCATAATCAATTCCCATTGCATCGGTGAATCACACCATTACTACTGCTTCCTTGCACTTGCCTCTTCTGGTTCTGTGGATTAATCCGGTCAAGTCCCCATATCCTTATGGTTCCATCATCGCTTGCTGAAGCCAACATGTGAAGGTTCGTTGGGCTCCAGCTCACGCAGTTAACCGCTCCTGCATGGCCTGGTAGCTCAAGGATTAACTTCCCTGTAGATCTGTGCCATATGTATACCTGCAAATCACAGAAATGTGTGAACCAAAACCCGCATAGAGATCAACTGAATAAGAGCAGCAACCATTCTTCAATACTGAGACTGGATTATCATCATTTGTTTGTCTTCTGTCTGAACTGGTTATGTTTTGTGTATACTCTTAAATCCTAATCCCGGATAGATTAACTGAAGAAAGAAACAACCATTCCTTAATTATGCAAAGTTTCCGAGGACAGAGACTGGAATTTCATCATTTGATTATGTTCTGTCTAAATTGATCCAATGATGAAAGAAACAACCACTCCTCAATCCTGAGGATAATTCAGAGAACAGACCGGATTATCATCATTTGATACTCTCTTCTTTTTTTTCTTCCCTCTTTAATGTGCTAATGTGATGATACTATGCGAAGAAAACAGTGGATTTTTACCTGAGAATCCTCGCTTCCGCTAGCGATGAAAGTTTGTTTATACCCACCAAAGCATGATCTGATGATAAATCTCGAACGCTTGTGACCTTTATATCTCGTCACAATCTTGGGGTCACCTTCGATATTCCAGAGACGGATTTCCTGGTTGAGGAGATTTACCAGAAGATATTTGTTGTCATTCGAAAGCGAGAACGAGGTAATCATGTCTTCCTCTTCGATCAATCTCTCAATTGTCGCTTCCCTATCAAACAGGGATATCACGGAATCCTTGCATACACTTACGAGCCACTTTCCATCATCCGTCATTGCTATATCTGATACCTTTTGTGTCCTCTGACCTTTCCAGCATTCCATCTCTCTACCATCTAAATCCCACATGCAGATGCTTCGGTCTGTCATCCCGGCGATTATTCCCTGCCCATCAGAGTACCATCCGCAAGAAATGGGACCGATACCGCCTTTTTCATACGTGTGAACACAGTTTCCTGAATCAACATCCCAGCGTCTGATAACCTCTTCTGCTCCGCATGTAAGAACTTGACAATCATCAGGACTCCATAAGATCGCAATCACAGAGCTCTGATGGCCCAAAAGTGTATGCTTCTTTGAAATGTGCCCATCTGCGTTGATCTGAAAAGTACATTCTAAGTGAATCAGCAAACAGGTTGCCTGAATTAGGATAGGTAACATATCTAAACTTTTAATTGGTTAGCCAGAACTCAGTTCAGGTGAGCCTTGGTTGGTAAGTCAGCATTACCTCCCATATAATTGCGGTCTGATCCTTGGAAGATGAAGCTAAATATTTGCCATTATGTGAGAATTGCAAGAACCAAACTTCATCAGTATGCGACTCCAAGATCTGAACCATTCATGTAGAGAGAACTTAACGAATGTGATTTATGTCATTAACGCATACATGCACTGCTAGTCTCACTAAACTACAAACATAAAAAAGAGGCCACAGAAGTAATTAGTTAATCAGAGGAGCGTGAGTACAGGTGACAGCAAAGAAATATGTTAGCCAATGATGGAAAAGAAGTAACCGAAAAAGAAAAGAGGCAGCAGATTGAGACAATTATCATCTTCTATTTCTTTCTCGATGACCTGTCAAGGAAGTGGAAACGTTTGCAGCACACTGTACTGTAAGCCTATCAGCTAAAGATATGCCACTCTCCTATAGTTTCGACAAACTCATGATCACCAAGAAACGAAACAACAACATGATGGAAACGTAAGCGGTAAGCAACATTAAGAAGTCTAACCTGAACAGTCTGAGAAGGAATTTGGTGGTTCCCGCATTGATGGTCAGAATACAAAGACAAATCACTATCCAAAGTATTATGGAAAACACAAGAATCCCGCTGAATATGAAGGGAATTCTCAACTAAATACTCCAGCCTCTTCTCTGGGATTATAACCGAAGCAGGAAGCAAGTTTTTCAGTTCCTCCAGAAGCTTGGACCTTGAATTCACAGTTTCTTTACCTGGACCCGAAGTGGTATGTGATATAAAGTTTGAAGGTGATATAAGGGAGGAAGCGAGCTGATGGACACGCTTTGTATTAATGTGAAGAGGCACAATCTCGTTCCTCAAGGTGCCTAGCGCATCAACTATATTTTCAATATTCAGAAGCTCAAAGAACTTTTGCTCTAGGAGCAAGAATGACGCAGATTTGACAGCCTTTTCATCAAGCAGACCGATTCTGTGCAATGTTACAACACTTTCATCCCATTTTCCGTCCTGTACCTGCTGCAGAAACACCTTAACGATGGAATGATGCAGAGGAATTCCGGATTCTTCCTCCAACATAGCCCCGGTTTTATCATATCCAAGTGAATAAAGAGCCCTAGTGATAATCCTAATGAATTCAGTTTTTTTAATGACCCCTTTGGAGCCGATAGTTTCATCATCCCCTTGGGAGGTCAGAGGCCTTGCCATCAGGTCTCCCAAAGAGTTGTTCACTCTAACAGAAGAGTTCCCGGAGAAGCCGTTGGGTTCGTCAGCAAGCCGTTTAGCGCGTTTCAAAGGAGGTTCAGTATCCTCCACAACTCCCATGAAAGACCTAGTTCAGCCCATAAAACTAATCTGCAGAGACATAAAAGCTTTGAGTTTAGATCCATAGGAAAACCCAAAGAAATGCCCTTTTGCCAGAATGCAAGTTAACAACACCAGAACAGTACAAGGATTCTAATTGATCACAAAATCAGAGACGAGAAGAGAAGCCATAGACAGAAAGAATCATGTAGATCTACTAGCAAGGAGATTAACAATCAACCATTGAGAAGAACATCAAACCCAATTGATCAAAACTAGAAATTAGTTGCACTTCACTTTGTTCGATCGGAACAACCACGTCTCTCGATCGTTTCACGATCGATTTAATCACAATAGCCAGTTGCGAAAACTAGTCAATTAAACCACAAAATCGACACCCAAAAAAAAATCGAATTCGTGGAATCAACATCGAAGTAAATAGAACAAGGGTCACTGCGTGATGAAGAAGATCAATCAACGATCTAAGAAGCAAAGAAGTAGAAAGTCCATATCATACCAAATAAGAAGCAAAACCCAGGAAGCAAAAGATAAGGTTAAGAGACAGCCCAGAAACAAAGGGGGTAAACCGCTAGAGATGCAAAAGCGGTGAGAAGAAGATAGAGAAAGTAAATTCTGGGAAAAAAGATAGAGAGAGAGAGAAGATATGCGTTAAAGAAGAAGAAGAGAGAGGAAGCGAGACAATAAGGGGAAAACAAACAAGGAAGATGAAGAAAGGAGGCGTGGCTGATCACCGGCTGCTCTCCTCCCAACAAACCACACAAAAATGCATTTTCCCCACTTTTTATATTTTTTCTTTCACATTTATCTTGTTAATTACCATATGTGATTAAATGTAATTCGGTGCATATTCATTTCATTGGAAGATTAACAAATGATTTGTTCTAAATCATAAAACATAATCATTTCAAAGATATTGATCTGTTTTTTCTTTTTTATTATAAAAATTATCCTCAAATGTTGAAAAAGTATTCACATTTATAACCAAATAATGTTTTGAAGATCTTAGGGGAAATACTAAAAATATTTTCACTTCATCAAGAATCTCATAGTAAAAGTAATCACATGTTTGAACCCATTTATTTAAGTAAATATCGTCATATACTCATATCTCTCCTTGACGATTATGATTATTCTCTTTATAAAATGGTTTGATTTGAAATATCCCTTTGAATCACAATGGGAAAAAATTAGTGATAGGAAGTGCCTGATTCATTCAGAATCTTTTTTAAGAAAACATTAGCTTGCTTCTGAAAGAGCAATGGATCAAAATAAGGGATACACGAACACAAATATTCAAATGAGCTTCTACTGATTCATGGTAATATATTTATGTTGGAAGGTATAGAAGTTGAAGAAAAGAAATTGCAAAAGATGAGGTGAAACTGAAGCCTTTGTGGTAGGATCAAACTGAAGGTAGGTTATGTTCAACAGGTCACGGTCACTTGTAGCCAGAGATGCTCGAAGTTGTACCGTTCTTCAACTTCATGTCAATCTTACCTTGAAATTAAATCACTACTCTCTATCTACGTACGTGCAGGAACAAAATAAACTGACGCTAAGGACAGGTCATAGACATCCGGGTTACGCTTTCACTCCAAATCTTGATGTCTTACATTTTGAAGATATAAACTCGATGGGTATTAACACGAACGAATTGCGTAGTCCATGTTCCCCTTTACAAGTGGGAAAGACTTTTTTTTCGTCGTATTTCATTAATGCTGCATTGTTTTACTTTTGCTACTCTGAATTTCGATATTTTTCTAAACATATCTTTCCTTATTATTATTTTTTTTTCATTAAAAATGAGAAGGTTTGTAAAAATATTACAAAAGAACTATATCTTTCCTTTCCAAAATACCACCTCTTTCTTCATCTCACCCCTAATGCTTCTTTCTATTCGGATTCTATTTGAAGGTTTTTCTCCGGATTCTCTTTTTTTTTTTGTTATAAAATGAAAAAAGGTCTGAAAGCCTCGTACTAATAGCTGAACAGTTGTAGAATGAATGTGGTCAGCAAAACACAAGTACTCTTCGCCCGTTGTGGAATCATGCAAAAAGAGACGAAAAAAGTAATTTAGGAAAAGTTTTGGCAAAAAATAAAAAAAAACAAGGCAAATTATAGAAAAGATTATGAACATCAAATGGGGAAAATACTACTCATATCTGAGCCAAGATTGCATTAGATCACTAAAACCCTTCATTTTCCTTTTGGTCAGAATCAGGCCCGGCTTAGGAGGGAGGACAATGGGTGCGACCGCCCCAGGATCCAACCCCGTATCCTAATAATTAAGGGTCCCGATTTTTTTTATTTATTTTTTTCATTAAAAAAAATAATAATAATAAAATTTAGATTGAAAAGAGTCCATAAAATTATTTTATATGTATTTTTCATAAAACAAATTTACAAAAACATTACACAAAAACGTTTTTTAAATTTTTTTTAGTATAACACATTTTAAAAAAAAATTAAGGGTCCAAATTTTTTTTTTACCCTAGGATCCATAATAACATTGAGTTCGGCCTGATCAGAATTGCATCACAGACAAGACGGTCGAGTCCTTTGAAGATAGTCTGAGGAGTGGATGAGATGTTGTTGAAGAGCATGTTATTTCTCTCGGACCAAACATGACAAGTACTTGCTAATTTTCAAGTACTTAGAGCATCCACAATGGTGAGTGTCTCAAAAAGAGTTTTTAACAAAAGTAATATTAGTATTTTAATAGAATTTGGTTTTATTATTAAATTTTAATTTTTAAAAAGAGTTGAACCAATAATAAATGTACATGTGGCAAATAAATGTCTCAAAGTGTCTCATTTGAAATACTCTCTCTTATTTATTTTTTGTTTTTTCATTTGTTTAATAGCTAGTGTCTTATTGCAGATGCTCTTACTATCTTGCTTAGCCAGTTTAAGTAATTTGATTTGCTTATTGTATTTGTCTCGTCCAACACAAGTATTCGCTATGTCATTGTCAAGTACCAAAAATAAAATAAAATTGATAAGTTACTTGAACCGATTTGTTATTTGCCAAAGTCCATTACTTGAATCTAAAATATTTGGTTACTTGAACCTAAAATACTTGAATAAAAAAAAAAATTCTCATACAAACAGTCAGATACACGTCCAAACATCCTGAAATCATATAAATATGTAAAGTAGTACACAAAAACAAAACAAAAGATAAGCATCTCTATAATATTATTTAAGAAGACATTTTTAAAAATAAACTTTGGTTTGTAAGTTATTACATGAAATGCCATTGCAAATAATAAAAATAATTGAAATAAGAAAGACTAAAATAGTCTTTTAAAATTATTGATTAGAATATGGAAAATATATATTTTGCATTGAATATGTTATAATTATTTAATGATTTAATTATTTTTAATACTATAGATATTAAAATAATAATCAATTCATATATATATTCAAAAAAAAAAATCTATTCAGAATATTGCTATATTTTTCACTATAATTTATTATATTTTATTTGAATATATATCAAAACAACCGTTGAAAAATATTTTATACAAGAAAAATATTTTTTTTAAGAGTTCTTATACTAACCACAAAAACTAGAGTCATTTAACGGTGCATATTAGAGTTATGTTTTCAAGAGTATAAGTTTTTGCGGGTTAGCCCGAATAATATATTAGTTCACTGCAAAACGGGTTAAATAGACAAATTATTACAAATTAACAGTTTTATCTATAATCATTAGTTAGTCATATTGTAAAATTCAGATAAAAATAATTTTCTTAAAATTCAAAATAATTTTTATAAAAAAATTACTATGTGCTATTATAGCGCATGTTAAATCTTTGTTTGAAATATTCAAAAACAACATGAAACTTATTCGATGTGCTCATCCATGAACCATCATATATTCTCATTGTTTACTTTCGTTTTATTTTAATGCTCAAAGGATTTTTTTTGTATGCTCCATGGTTCCCTTTTTTGTATGCTCAAAATATAGTTTTTTTTTTTATACGAAAAACAATAACTATATTTTGAGAGTGAAACTCTTTTCGAGAAAAAAAAAATATTATTTATCCGTATCAAAGAACTCTCCTTCTTTGAAAGTTTAATAGATATTGGGCTTAAATATTAGATATTGGGCTTTAATATTTTTAATATGGTTTGGTTTATTTGGGCTGTATTAATAAGAAAAGGCGAAAAAAATGTCGAATGAAGAAAAAAACCCAACTAAACTACCACCGTTACAATTTAAGTCGATGGAAAAACGTCGCCGTTTAAAAAGCAGAGCCTTATCAATACGTGCTTAGGTGATAAGCCATAGATCTTATCAGATACTGCTGCTAGTATAAGAAGAATAACTAATCAAATCGTGCTTATAGGTTTGTTCCCATTGATGCTCGCATTGTCAGTTTCGAGCGTCTCTTTTTTCTCTATTGTTCGATTCAAAATCCCTAATCTTTCTCTTTCTTTTCAACTTTATGATTAAATTACTTTCCCTTTGATCTCTCTATAAATATTAAATTGTCACCTACAAGTGCTCAAAAGCAATTCAAGCCAAAAGAAAGAAAAGAAAAACAACCTCTCTCGCTCTCGTTCCCAGATTCTTCGATCTGCGAAACCTCTTTTGAACATAGAATCTCTCGCTCTCGTTCCCAAATTAGCTATTATCTACAGGTGCTTCTTTGACTATGTTCTTTCCTCTCTTTTTTTTTTTGGTCGGAGGAAGATAATCAGATATAGTCTGGTTTATGCAGATCTCATTTAATGTATGTGTTTTGATCTCGTTCGCAGAGCTGTACAGTAATGTCTTCTCTTAGCAGGGAACTTGTGTTCCTGATTCTTCAATTTCTCGATGAAGAGAAATACAAGGATACAGTTCACAGGTCTTTTTTTTTTTTTTTTTTTTCGTTTTCTTCCAACTCTTTCAATTTTCAATCTGCAAATTGTGAATTGAGAAACTGATTATGTGAATGTTAATAACCCAGATTGGAATTGGAGTCTGGTTATTACTTCAACATGCGTTATTTTGAGGAATTAGTGACTAATGGTGAGTGGGACGAAGTGGAGAAGTATCTCTCTGGGTTTTCCAAGGTTGAGGATAATAGATACTCGATGAAAATTTTCTTTGAAATCCGAAAACAAAAGTATCTCGAAGCTTTAGATAAGTAAGCTCCATAATCTTGACCATTTTACCTCTTGACTATTTTAGTTTGCTATGGGGTATGTGCCTCAGTACTTTACTTTTCCTTTGGAAATTGTAGGCGTGATCGCTCAAAAGCTGTGGACATTTTAGTCAAGGATCTGAAGGTGTTTGCAGGTTTTAATGAAGATCTTTTCAAGGAAATTACCCTACTATTGACATTGGATGACTTTAGGTTCTTAGAACTTTGACCTACAACATTTTTCTGCCATAGATGCTTATATATTATCGAGATTATCATTCACTGTTACATCAATTTGCAGAGCCAATGAGCAGCTCTCCAAGTACGGGGATACAAAGTCGGCAAGGGGTATTATGTTTGGTGAATTAAAGAAGCTGATAGAGGCTAATCCACTTTTCCGCGACAAACTTCAGTTTCCTGCTTTGAAGAGTTCAAGGTTGCGGACTCTAATAAACCAAAGGTGCTTGAGGATTTTCTGTTATCTTTTAGTCTAACCACATTTTCCTAATGATTAAAACTTGAAATTCACTGGAATTTCTCATAGTTTAAACTGGCAGCATCAGCTATGTAAAAATCCTAGGTCAAATCCTGACATCAGATCTCTCTTTCTGGACCATACTTGCAATCAACCGAATGGTGCGCGAGATTCATCCCCTGTTACAAATCATTTAATGGGTGGTGTTCCCAAGATTTCAGGGTTTCCTCCATTGTCAGCTCATGGTGTAAGGGCCGAATGATAATGTTGCCATTACCACTCTATAGAAATATGTTGTTTTATGCTGAAATGTTGCCACATGTTTTGGACAGCTGTTTCAGTCTGCACCAGGTGCACTTCCAGCTACTCTTTCAGGATGGATGGCTAATCCATCTGTCGGGCCTCATCCTTCTGCATCTTCAGGTCCTATAGGCTTGGCGTCTCCAAACAACGCAGGTTGTCTATTTATTGTGAATGCTTTGTTTTAGATATCTCAAAGTTGTCTTGGCTTCCCATTCATGCGAACATTTGTAGGATATTTGATAGAAATTTATGGAAAACGAATCATAAATAGACCTACCAATGCCATGTTATCTTACTATTTTACTTTATCTGTCACAATTTTCGAAATCCGTTTATTTTAACAATTCTAATTAATTTGAAACATTGTGTTAGCTGCTATCTTAAAGCGCCCTCAGACTCCTCCTGGTCCTACGGAATATCAAACTGCTGATTCCATCCATGTTCTGAAGAGGTCAAGGCCGTGTGGAACCTCAGAGGAGGTACTCATTATTTAATCTATCTGTGAAGTATCCAAGAGTTGATATAAGTGTCCTAGCTATTCTCTTTAGAAAGAACTAGAATTTTCAATTAACGTTTTATATTTGTATATGGATAATGAAAAATGTAACAGATGAGCTCGAGAGATAGCATTACCACTCCAAGCATTCTTTTTCACAGTGGGATTAATTTCTGGTGGTTTTTAATGATATTTTTCAGGCGAGTAATATTCCAGTAAATATTATGCCAGTTTCATATTCTGGCCATCCCCAGGGACATAATACTTTATCACCTGATGACTTGCCCAAAGTAGTTGTTACAACTCTTGCTCAGGGTTCACCTGCCATGAGCATGGACTTCCATCCAATTCAGCAAATTTTACTACTTGGTATGTCCTATGAAGCCATACTCTCAAACGTGCAGATTCTGTAATGTCATTTCTTGCTTCTTTTTTTCTTCTTTTTTTATCGATTAAGGGTACTGAGAATATATGTTGTCAGTCGGTACAATTGGTGGTGATGTTTTCCTGTGGGACTTGGGTGCTCGTCAAAGGATTGCGGAGAAGGGTTTTGATGTCTGGAAGCTTGATGCATGTTCAAAAGAATTACAGGTTTACCTCTCACCCTTTGGATATTTTCCCATACTCTCTAGGAAGAAGTGCTTTAGTTCTTTTAAATTCGTGGACAGGCATCTTTGAACGCTGATGAGAAGGCATCTGTAAATCATGTGGCATGGAGTCCCGATGGAACTCTATTTGGTACATGCCAACTGTTCTCCAGAAATTTATTATCTCTAAGAGCAGTGGATAAATTTTGTGATTAAATTTATTATCTCTCAAAACCTGCACACTGTTTACATATTTCAGGGGTGGCATACTCAAAAAGCATTGTGCATATCTATTCCTTTCATGGGGGCAGTGACATACGAAATCATCTGGAGGTTTGTTTTACTAATTATTCCTTTCATGCATATCAGTCACGGTAGTTGGATACTAGCTTTATGTATGTTCAACATAGCTTTACAATTTGGTTTACTCTTTCCTCTAATTGCAGATTGAAGCTCATACAGGAAGTGTTAGCCATCTTGCCTTTTCATATCCTAACAAGCAACTATCTGTTGTTACTTGTGGCGATGACAGAATCATTAAGGTTTGCCTTTCTGACTATCATGTTCTATTGGCACGTTAATGGTTGGGCATGACTTACATGAACCAAAAATAATCCAAAGGTTTGGGACGCTGTTACTGGGGCTAAACGGTTTACTTTTGAGGGTCATGAAGCTCCTGTATTTTCTGTTTGTCCTCACTACAAGGAAAATATTCAGGTAACAAGTATTGTTTCTTTTTTGGTTGTTGTAACGTACAATCAGTCTCATATGGTTGCTATGATTCATTTGTCTGTCTTGACATCAAATACCCTTGGATATAATTGTCGCTTACTGAATGTAGTGTGTATACATTTTACTATTTAGACTAGAAGCCCCTATAATGAGTGAAACTTTCTCTAATGCATTATAGATCCTATGCAGTTTGTCTTCTCAACAGCAACTGATGGAAAAATAAAAGCTTGGTTGTATGATAATGTGGGTTCAAGAGTTGACTATGATGCACCTGGCCATTCTTCGACAAGAATGGCATACAGCAGTGATGGAACAAGGTTCATCTAACTTTCTCAAATTTTGTCAGCATTTCGTAAAGCATACTGCTGTCTTTTCCTTCGAAATTTAAATCAATTGATCTGTACAGGTTGTTTTCCTGTGGTACAAACAAAGAAGGAGAGTCATTTTTAGTGGAGTGGAATGAAAGTGAAGGATCCGTAAAAAGAACTTATCACGGCCTTGGAAAACGGGCTGTAGAGATTGTGCAATTTGACACAACCAAGAATAGATTCTTAGCTGCTGGTGATGAGTCGACTATCAAAATTTGGGACATGGACAACACAAATCCTTTGACAACTATTCATGCAGATGGTGGCTTACCGGTAATATTACTGAATGACTGTCTCCTCTAGCTATTTCTACTACTTCTTAAGTAGCAGCTAATTCTTCTTGCAAAACCTGCAGGCTTCTCCTTGTGTTAGATTTAATAGGGAAGGAATACTTTTAGCTGTCTCAACCAATGACCACGGTGTTAGAATTCTCGCTACTGATGATGGAATTAGGTTGCTGAGAACAGCAGAAAATCGTTCGTTTGCCCCTGCACCTGTCATGAAGGTATATTTTCTTGGATACAATCTCTGTGGACATTGTACGCAATTTGCTAACACAGTCTGGTGTGCAGGTTTCTGCAGGTGGATGTTTTGGTTCTTCAAGTGCAAATGCAGGTATAACTATGGCAGATCGATCTAACTCTTTTGCAGCTATGGAGGTGGGTTGAAGTCTGAATTTGGATGTGTATCATTGTAGCCTGGTGATTATTTAGTGTCTGACTAAACAGTTTTAATTATTCAGAACAATGATGTGCGAACTCTGGCTGATGTGAAGCCCAGAATCGCTGATGATTCAGGTGAAAGATCTAGAACCTGGAAAGTTACAGAGATTACAGAGCCATATCAATGCTGCTCCTTGAGGCTCGCCGACAATGTGACAGTGACAAAGGTAATATATTATAGTTGAAGCATGCTTCTATCTGCAAGCTAGATGCTATCTTCACATAACGAAATGGTCAACATTTACAAGTGAAGAAGTTACAATCTTTTTACTCGATTTAGATATATCTTGTAGTAACTGAAGTTTTTATTTGTTATGTAGCCTGCGGTTGATCAGTGTTGACTCATGTTTTCTGTGGTGGGAGTTTCAGGTTTCCAGATTAATTTACACAAATTCTGGATGTGGAGTATTGGCCTTGGCATCTAATGCAGTGCACAAGTTGTGGAAGTGGCAGAAAAGCGATTATAATTTGGCTGGAAAGGTCCCCTTGCCTCCTTGTCTTAGTGTCTTTTTACATTGTTAGGTGGGAGTTGCGTATTTGTTGTTTCTGTTTATGATCACTTAGCAAATTATGGCCTCCATTTATTTTCTTCTAGGCAACGGCTAGTGCACAACCAGTATTATGGCAACCTACAAGTGGGATTATGATGACCAATGACACAAGTGGTTTGAACCCTGAAGAGGCTATTCCCTGTTTTGCTCTCTCAAAGAATGACTCCTACGTTATGTCAGCTTCAGGGGGGAAAATCTCTTTGTTCAACATGATGACATTCAAGGTGACTAACCGTATCTTTCTTTTAAATTTTCATTCAGCCTTCAGGAGACAGATCTTTATTTTATCAGCATGGCATTTTTGAAAAAGTTCAGAGGTTTTTCCTTGTTATGAAATCTGTTTTGATCTTTAACATCAAGAAAAAGGAAGTATCCGGTTGCAAAACTGAAATCACCACTGTAGCATTCATATATTTTTAAATAGTAAAGTTAAATTTAAAAATGTTTCATGCTCTAATGCTGTTTTATCTAACCTATAGACTATGACGACGTTCATGCCTCCACCGCCTGCAGCAACATTCCTTGCGTTTCATCCTTTGGACAATAATATCATTGCCATTGGCATGGAGGATTCATCTATCCAAATTTACAACGTTCGTATTGACGAGGTATTATTGCTTGGAATGAAATGATGATGATTAGTTGGTGTGGTAAAGATCCTGAATACGTAGTGACAAGTTGCATGTTTTTTATGCACTCGCTAGGTGAAAACCAAGTTGAATGGTCATCAGAACAGAATAACAGGTCTGGCTTTCTCACAGACCCTGAACATTCTTGTTTCTTCGGGTGCTGATTCACAGGTAAGAGTATTGTGTTGTGAATTTGGCTTTCTCAATGGGCACTTGGGAAGTTAGTTAAACTGTAGTAACTTGCTTACATTTTGAGTATGTAGTTGTGCATTTGGAGCACAGATGGATGGGAGAAGCAAAGTAGCAAGTTTTTGCAAGTTCCAAATGGAAGATCAATGCCGGCTGTTTCAGAAACCCGCGTGCAGTTCCATCTGGATCAGATTCATCTGTTGGTGGTCCATGAAACGCAAATAGCCATTTATGATGCTCAAAAACTGGATTGGTTGAAACAGGTATAATAGATTTAAATGAAACTAGTGTGTATTGCAGACTCGGTATTAATTAATTTTAATTATTACTATCAATGAAACAGTGGTTTCGACGGGAAGCAACTGGTTCAATCACATCAGCTGCATATTCATGTGATAGCCAGTCGATCTTTGTGAGCTTTGAAAATGGTAGTGTAGATGTCCTCACTGCTTCAAATCTCAGATTGAGATGTCGGATTAACCCAACAGCTTACTTGCCTTCGAACCCAAGGTGACTATTTTACTCTTGTTTCATTAGTAAAGTATCAAATATTATCTTCTGAGTTCTGACATTTTGAAATGTGTGGTTTTGCAGCTCAAGAGTATATCCGCTTGTGATCGCAGCTCATCCATCGGAGACTAACCAGTTTGCAGTAGGGCTCAGTAATGGCGCTGTCCATGTGGTTGAACCATCGGAAGCAGAAGGAAAATGGGGCACTTCGCCGCCTCCAGTAGAAAACGGAGCACCAGCTGACAACTAACATAAAAGCCGTCTTTATCGCGTTTCTTGAGATTATTTCATCATAAAGTTTTGCAGCCTTGCTCGGTATAGGCGTTTTGTTTCAGAATTAATCAGAAGATTAGTTGTCAAACCTTTAGCTTTTTGGTATTATTGAATATACAAACCCAAGTAAATCCCTGAAAGCATCACAAACTGACTTCTGATGGCCATCTGAATCTTCAACGACTATCTATGATCTGTACAATCGATGATTATCACTCGTTAAAATGTTATAATCTCATCTTTTGAACTCAGGGCAGGCACCAAAAATCAAAATCATCTACTATAAATGGTGACTGTTTATGTAAAACAAAGAGGGTAGAGCAAAGATCTTGCACCTTTCTTCTATCTATTTTCTTGGGTCTCTCTGCTCTTATATAAGTTTTCTATTAACTTGAAACCTCACTGATACCACTTGTTTCCTCTTCCAAGTTTTCAATCTCATTCTGAAGCTCCTGCATTTTGCTGCTCAGCTACTTTTTTGCTTGCGTCTAGGGATGTTAAAACGGGCGGTCCAGCCCGTTTAGACCGGACCGTTTAGGCCCACATCTCTAACTGCTAATAAAGCCCAATATTAGGGACAACGATATGGGCCCACGTTCAAGCCCACATCGGAGAAATAGAGAATCACGGAGACATCGTTCTCGTTCTTAAAACCTTGAAATTTCGTGAAAAATCAGAGGTGTAGCGAATTTTGGAGACAACACACAATGGGAGAAGCGCCTGCTCAGATTCCGACGAGTTTCGGCCTCGAGCTCAGGGCTTGTCTTCGATGCCGCCTCGTCAAGACCTACGATCAGGTCTGGGTTCTCTCTCACTGTGTTTGCGTATTTCTTCTCTTGCGGTATCTTTCGTTGTAATATGGTTTCCCCAACAGTTTAGGGATTCTGGGTGCGAGAATTGTCCTTTCTTCAAAATCGAAGAAGATCATGAGCGTATTGTCGATGTTACCACCCCTAACTTCAACGGGTATGACCTAATTTTCGAACCCTTTATTTGAATTTACTGGGCACTGTTCATATCGTCTTTATCGTGTACTCGTGGTTACATCGGAATCTGGGTGGGACTCTGCTTAGGATAAAACTGTAGTCTTATACTTACTGATGAGAAGAATAATGCTGATTTTGGTTTCTAATCTCTCGTTTTTGATCGTTGCCTAAAGTTTGCTGCTTTAAGAATTCTGTATTTGACATCTTTCATGCCAAAGCAAAACAAGTTAACAGTGAGAGAGAGATAGTGCTAGTGTTGATTTATGTCTCCATCTGTCTATACCTCCATTATATTAGGTATTGATATTATGAGTGTTTTGCAGTACAATCTCTATGATGGATCCACGCAGAAGTTGGGCCGCAAGGTGGTTAAGAATTGGTATGTTTGAGCTATTTTTCCTAATAATCCTGAAGCTGAACTATTAACTTCCCCTTTTCAGTTTGCTTCTTCTTTCTGTTTCTTGTTCTTTATGGCCAACCATTACACTTGAGATATTACTGCTTGTTCATCACATCTTTCTCTTTCGGAAAAGATAATGTGTATGTGGGTTCGGGTTTAGACAAATCTATGTAGAGATGTTAATCTTGTTCCTATTTGCCACGCTGCTCCAGCTTAAATTCTGATTTTTGGCTATATATACACGCCACTTTAAAGATGCCTATACGATCAACATCTCATTCGGCAAAACCTCGCTTTAGATCCCATATTAGTTGTTTTGTGTACACTCGTATGAGTGGTAACTGCATTTATATTTCTAGTTTTCTACGTGCTTATGGCTTGATGTTTTGTTTCTCGGAGTTGTGAGCTTTCTTTGAGACGGAAATAGTTCTAACAATTCCCAATTCTTGTTTCCAGGAAAGTTTGCTCCTGGTTGCTACGCTCTTGCTGTCTCAGAGACACTCCCAGAGGAAATGCAGGTAAAGATATTTTACTTATACGCGGCTCGGTGATATAATAAGCAATCCTTAGCTCTGGTTATCAAATAAGGTCATCCTAAAAAAATGAATCCGGTTTCATATTGATTTTTCACTTGTATGTGACGGAAATCCGTTGGCAGTTCCTATGCCAAGAAGAGCGAGTGCAGTATGTTCCGCCCAAACGTATTTGAAGCCCTTTGCATCAAGTGGAGATCTCTGCAAGTCATCAGCTTCAAGAAGCCTGAGTTTGAATCCATGGAGGGCTATTAATGGAAGTAATTTAGTTACTACTTTTTTTTTCTGATTTCAACTAATCTTAAGATTTGCCAAACTCATTTGGTAGTTCATAACCTCCGGAAATGGACATAGATTACATTATTCTGTAGTTCAGTTCAAGTTCTTAATTTTATAAACCAAATAATAAAATACTTTAAAGAGAAATACATAGCAAAAAAAATTGGGAAGACGGTCTGAAAATCCTCTAAATTGCGACAATTGTATCCAATTAACTTTTATTACATAACTAGTTATATTATCTATAAATTAATCAAACCCACATATGAATATCACTCATTATATAGAACCACTAATCATTTGACTAACCAACCACTCAGCGATATAGTAATCCACAGCTGCTAACAAGAAGAAATTTTGTTGATAACAATTACTTGGAAAATTAATTGTTTGTTAACATTAGTTAAAGATGTCAAATAGTTTGCAGACACTGTGTCAAAAAGGTAAAGGTATGTAAAATATCATAAAAAAGGGTCATGTCTCAATGCATTATTTTGTTCTTTTTGGATATTATTTAGGAATATATTGATTTATTTGTTTCTCGTGCAAAAGAAGGATATATTGATCTTATAAAATAAAATAAAAAAGTGAACCAAGAAAGAAATGGCTCCTTAATAAAGCGAAGAGGGAAAACAAAAGAGAGACATTGACTGGTTTTACGAATATCACCATTGAAATTCCCAAAGAACCAAACAAAACTATATGAAATGCTTGTGTCTTCATGGATACAAACACACACACAGCAAATATACGATTTAAGAATCACATATCACGATCCAAGTCATATTCTTCTTCTAGTGTATTCACGACCGTTACGTGTATCATTCATTAATTAGTTAATTTTTTGTTCTCTTAGATATCATTTATAATGCCAATATTATAACAACTTAAACCAGAGGCGTTCAAATCTTATTTTCTATAACATATCTGTTGTGATTCCTGTCATCTCTTTCTCAATTGCTTGTTCTGATAAGGAGCTATTACTTATGCCCTGTTTTGTGTTTGTTACTTGTGCAGTAAGAAATGAAGAATAAGACACACGATTACAAGTTCCCAAGGCAATGCGCCAAGATACGTTTTGGTGAGCTAATCCAGCTCACAAGAATTTCATTAGATGATATGCTCAAGTACAAGCCTATCCGAATCAGAGTCTACAACAAGGAGTATTACCGAGAAGAAGAATAGCTATAGAGATAAGCTCTTCTCTCTCTACTCTCTCACTCTGTATTCTGCTTGTTACTCTAACCATCTAGATTCTTCTGTGACGTCTTTATCCATGTGCAGTTTGTCCAGCTCAGCTTGCTTGACCTCACGCAAATCTCCTGCGTAACAACCTCTGCTTGACCAAGATACACTGCACATGGTCACTACTCAAAAACGACACAACTTTGCTATTGGGTTTCCTGTGCTACTTCCGTTTGGGCCTGACCAATTCACTTTCGGCCCAACACCAGCTACAGCACAATACTGAAAGACGGACCACATCTCACATTCTCCACCTTGGTCTTCTTTCAGACAGAACACGCGAACATTTCGCGATTCCTCCCTTTTGTTCGGACATGCCGTCGAAACCCTAGCTCTTCACCGAGCTAGATCTAACTCTCCTCCGAGCTAGATTCAGTCTCTGAGCACCCTTAGGCGACTCCTTGCCTCTTCAAACTTAGTCACTGGCACCAGCTTTGTGAGAATATCTGCCGGATTCGACTTCGTATCAACCTTCGAGACCACGAGATCCCCATCTGTAATCACATCCCTGATGAAGTAGTAACGCGTCTGGATGTGCTTCGTCCTCTCGTGAAAGACGCTGTTCTTGGCAAGACAGATAGCGCTCTGCGAGTCACAGAAGATCTCAACCGATTCCTGAGGAAAACCCAACTCGCAGGTAATTCTCTTTAGCCACAAAGCTTCTTTAGCCATGAACTCAGCATCCGTCGTTGATAACGCTACAATCTGTTGTAGGCCTGAGCGGCAGCTCACAGTATTTCCTCCTACCTGGAATACATAGCCCGTAATCGATCTCCTTCGATCAAGGTCAGTAGCGTAGTCACTGTCACAGAAACCTTTGATGTCAAATTCATGTGATTTTGTAAATGTCAGCTTGCAATCTGAACTTCCCTTTAGGTATCTTAGAACGCATTTAACCGCTTGCCAGTGTTCCTTGTTAGGTGCACTCATTAAGCGACTCACCAGCCCCACTGCGTGTGCAATGTCAGGACGAGATCCCATCATGGCGTACATCAGACTTCCTACATCACTGGAATAAGGTACCTTCCTCATCTGTATCTCAGCTTCAGTCTTTTCTTCTACTTTAGTACTAGATAACTTGAAATGACACCCGATAGGGGTTTGTACTGTTTTCAAATTTGTAGCATCAAAACTTTTGATAACCTTCTCAATGTAAGACTCCTGAGACAAGTAGAGAATCCCTTTACCTCTGTCTCTGATGATATCCATGCCTAGGATCCGTCTTGCTGGTCCTAGGTCCTTCATCTCAAACTCACGGCTCAATAAGTCCTTAACCTTCTGAATTTCTTTCAAATCCTTAGCTGCCACTAACATATCATCAACATAAAGTAAGAGATACACTAAACTCCCATCACCATAAGCTTTGAAATACACGCAAGTGTCCAACTGACTTCTTGAAAACTTTTGTGCTTTCATGAACTGATTAAACCTCAAATTCCACTGTTTAGGAGACTGCTTAAGACCATACAGAGATCTCTGTAACAAGCAGACCTTGTTACCTTTAGAATATCCCTCAGGTTGTACCATGAGAATCCTCTCATCTAAATTACCATGTAGGAAAGCTGTCTTCACATCTAACTGTTCTAACTCAAGATCCATGTTAACCACCATAGAAAGAACTAGTCTTATTGTAGTGTGCTTAACAACCGGGGAAAACACTTCATGATAATCAATTCCCTCAATATGAGAAAAATCTTTTGCAACTAGTCTTGCTTTAAACCTTGGTTCCTCCAATCCTGGGATTCCAGGCTTGAGCTTGAAAACCCACTTGCAACCAATAGTTCTCTGTCCTTCTGGTCTATCAATCAACTTCCAAGTAAAATTCTTGTCAAGTGAATCCATCTTTTCATCTGTAGCTCCCAGCCATTTATCTTTATTAGCTCATTTCATAGCTTCCTAAAATGACTTTGGTTCTTCAACCTCTATCAGTTATGCTACACTTAGAGCATAAGCTGCTACATAGGATTCATCTCCATCATCGAATCTGCTCGGAGGTTTAACATTCACTCTCCTTTCCCTATCTCTAGCCAAGAGATAATCACCAAGACCTGGTGATGAATCATATGATTCAGAGTCTTCTTCTGAATCTTCAACTACTTCTGATTCTGATACAGCCCCACCTTCATCAGGAACTCCACCTTCCCCTGAAGCCTCTCCTTGGACCAGAACTCCACTGTCACTTTCCCTGACTTCCATAGAAACCTTTTCTTTTCCTTTTCCATTCTGTCATGTGACAGTTTTATCCTTTCCAATGTCTTTGAAAAGTGTATCTTCCCAGAAAATTACATCACGGCTAATGATGCATTTCTTTTCATCATAACTCCAGATTCTATAACCTTTAACTCCCTGCGGATATCCCATAAAGACACCCTTCTTTGCCATTGGCTTCAGTTTACCCTGATCAACATGATAATACGCCAAACATCCAAACCTCTTCATGTGAGAATAATCTGGTTTCACACCAGTCCACACTTATTCTGGAACTTCTAACCCAAGAGGAACAGATGGTGACCTGTTAATCATATAAACCACGGTTGATGCAGCTTCTGCCCAGAATGCTTCACCCAAACCTGTTTCACTTAGGAGACTCCTCACCTTTTCCAATATAGTTCTATTCAACCTCTCAGCTACACCATTCTGTTGAGGAGTGTATGGACATGTCTTATGCCTTAGGATTCCATGAGCTTTACAATGATCATCGAACATTCTGTTGCAGTACTCAAGCCCATTATCTGTCCTTAGAGCCTTAAGCTTCTGTCCACTTTGATTTTCCACAAACGTCTTCCACTCAACAAACTTACTGAATGCTTCATCCTTAGTCTTGAGAAAATAGAGCCAAACCTTCTTTGAGAAATCACCCACAAAAGAAATATAGTAGTGACACTTTGATAAACTTGGTGTAACATTCGGATAACCCCATAAATCATAATGAACATACTCCAATTTCTCCTTTGAAATATGTTTTCCCCTTTGATAAGACAACCTGTGAAACTTTCCGAGAACACAAAATTCACACTGTTTTAGTTCTGTGATATCTTCTGATCTCAACAACTCTTTCTTAACCAAAACTTGCAAACCCTTTGCACTCATATGTCCCATCCTGCTGTGCCATAGCATTGTCTTATCGTCTGATTTAACTGATGCATTTGTCTGCTCCATCACTGGTTTACCATCAAGAATATAGAGAGTATCCTTGTAACTCCCAGCAAGAACCTCCTTTTCTTTGTAGAACACTTGTAGTCTGAATTTTTTTGACTGAAACCAACAGCCTTGAGACTCCAACTGCCCTAATGAAATCAGATTCCTCTTTGCCGTAGGAGAATACCTCACCTTAGTTAATATAACAGTTGTATTGTTATTGTTAACTATCTTCAAACTCCCCATAGCTGTGACTAGACAGTGAGTATCATTACCCATTAAAATCCTCCCTCCATCAATGTCTTGTATATCAAACAATAGATCCTTCCTGTAGGTTAAATGATACGAGCACCCAGAGTCAAGAACCCAGCTATCCCTAGAGTGAACTTCTGATGCCGTTAACAATATAGGTTCTTCATTTATAACCTGTCCAACATTAGCATGAGAGTTAGATGATTGTCCTCTCTTTGGACAATCTTTCTTGAAATGTCCTTCGGCTCCACAAATCCAACATGCTCTCTTGCCCTTAATCTTTGCTTTGCCTTTGTCATATTGCTTGTTTTTATTGTTGAACTTCTTCTCAGTCTGAGGCTTAGACTGAATGAATAAATCCTCATTGCTTGTCTTCTGCACATTAACTCCTTTCTGCTTCAGCTCAGTTTCTAAAGAATAGGCTGCCGTAGTTATTTCATTTAGAGTTATAGTTTGTTGTCCACCTCTGTACTTGAGTGTGTGAACAAGCTGAGCAAAGTGTGAAGGCAAGCCATTCAATAGAATTACCGCTTGATCTTCATCACTTAGTTCCACATCTAGACTTGCAAGATTTAAGATAAGCTTGTTAAAGATATCCAGATTCTTGTCTATATTCTTTCCTTCTTCCATTTTGAAACTATAGAACCTCTGTTTTAAGTAGAATCTGTTAGGTAGTGATTTATCTTGGTGCTGCGATTCAAGAGAATCCCACATGGCTTGAGCAGATTTGTGCTTCAAGCCAACCTTCCTCAGTACCATATCAGTCAGACTCATACTCAACAGATTTATAACCCTACGATCCTTCTCCAACCTTTTAGGGTCAGCCTTGACTTCTTCAGTTTCAGTTCCTTTGCCTTTAGGATCTGGTGTAGACGTTGATGTCTCACCATCAATCTTTAGAACTGAATCAAGTCCAAGAATCTCGAGTTGGGCTAGAACTCTATGCTTCCATATAGCATAGTCACCTTCCCCATCAAACTTTTCAACCTCCCATCTTCCCTGTGTAGGCTCAACCATCCTGCTTCACCCGATCTGATACTGTAAACCCAGAAACCAGAAAATATCCAAACAAGAAACACCAAATACCTAGAGAATACCAGCAACACAACACGCCAAGAGAACCCAAAAGATATATCAGATGGAGAAACCGTAAACCAGTAGATCTAGATAAGAGAATAACCTGACTCAGAAACCAGGTACTAGATCTGATACCTGCTGAGTCCTTCTCCTCCAAGATCCAGAAACCAGAAACCACCTTTGACCGCACCAACCTGGCTCTGATACCACTTGTTGTGATTCCTGTCCTCTCTTTCTCTATTGCTTGTTCTGATAACGAGCTATTACTTATGCCCTGTTTTGTGTTTGTTACTTGTGCAGTAAGAAATGAAGAACAAGACACACGATTACAAGTTTCCAAGGCAATGCGCCAAGGTACGTCTTGGTGAGCTAATCCAGCTCACAAGGATTTCATTAGATGATATGCTCAAGTACAAGCCTATCCGAATCAGAGTCTACAACAAGGAGTATTACCGAGAAGAAGAATAGCTATAGAGATAAGCTTTTCTCTCTCTCTACTCTCTCACTCTGTATTCTGTTTGTTACTCTAACCATCTAGATTCTTCTGTGACGTCTTTATCTATGTGCAGGTTGTCCAGTTCAGCTTGCTTGAGCTCATGCAAATCTCCTGCGTAACAACCTCTGCTTGACCGAGATACACTGCACATAATCACTACTCAAAAACGACACAATTTTATTATTGGGTTTCTTGTGCTACTTCCGTTTGGGCCTGACCAATTCACTTTCGACCCAACACCAGCTACAACACAATACTGAAAGACGGACCACATCTCACAATATCAAATGTTGAAGTTCGAACACAAGTATTTTTATTAATTTCTCAGTTAGTATATATCTTTTTTTTGTTATTACAAAAATACAAATTGGATTTTATTATACTATCATTTGTATAATAATTATAAATTCGAGTTCACGTGGCAGTCGCTACTCCCTACCAACTTCCGTTTCATATTACTCACAAAACCAGAGTCATGGTCACACAAGTCCAGCCCCGAAAAACAAGGGTTCTTGCTCCGACACGACAACAAATCCAACATCGCAGCTAAGGTAAAATCTTACTCTCCCATACTATACTCTCTTCTTGTCCTGGATCGAAATCTCAGACACTCCGCTTCTTTAAAAAGTTGACTTCCTTGAAATCTATGTTCGGTTGAGTGAATCTGTGGAACTTATGTTCGCTTCTGTGTACAGTTTAGTTACCTTCTCCTTTTGCCTGGATCTATAAATGAAGGAAAATGGATTTGAGAAATTTCTATTCTTTCGCTTGTTTTGTTGCAGGAGGAATTCGTGAGAAGAAGAAAGAATTGATTTTTTTTTGTTGGGTTGAAAAATGTCGAACATAGACATAGAAGGTATATTGAAGGAGCTACCTAATGATGGGAGGATCCCAAAGACGAAGATTGTTTGCACTTTAGGACCAGCTTCTCGGACTGTTGGTATGATTGAAAAGCTTTTGAGAGCCGGTATGAACGTGGCTCGCTTCAACTTCTCTCATGGAAGTCATGAATACCATCAGGATACACTCAACAACCTCCGCACCGCCATGCAAAATACCGGCATTCTCGCTGCTGTCATGCTTGATACAAAGGTAAAATCCATCTTCTGTCTCCTTTTGAAAGCCTCTTCTGAAATCATTTCTCTTATCATTATTTTCTATCTAGTTTCTGCGTAAACATCAAGCTGGTTCATCTTTTGCTTATATGGCTTTGGAATGTTTGTTAGATTCTGGTTTAGGATTATTTACTTCAGCTTCTCATAATTAGGAATTTGTTAAATGTTAAGATCTTTTGTTTTTGGTACATATTGGATATTAAATGTATGTTCAAGATCGTGGCTCGAACTACAAACCAACAAATCTAAGTCATCATAAGCAATGTTATATCAATCATGGAACTTATACTATCTGAAGCCTAGAGGAACCATTTTTAGAAACAATCAGCATTTGATTTCGCTTGTTGAATTCGCAGGGGCCGGAGATTCGTACTGGTTTCTTGAAAGATGGGAACCCTATACAACTGAAGGAAGGTCAGGAGATTACTATAACCACTGATTATGACATTAAAGGAGATGAGACAACGGTATCCATGAGCTACAAAAAGCTTCCGTTGGATGTGAAGCCCGGAAACACCATACTATGTGCAGATGGAAGCATAAGTCTAGCTGTCGTGTCATGTGATCCCGAGTCTGGAACGGTTAGGTGCCGGTGTGAAAACACGGCCATGCTTGGCGAAAGAAAGAACGTGAATCTTCCTGGTGTTGTTGTTGATCTTCCCACTTTGACAGACAAGGATATTGAAGATATTCTCGGTTGGGGTGTTCCAAACAGCATCGATATGATTGCGCTTTCGTTTGTCCGTAAAGGTTCGGATCTTGTTAATGTCCGGAGGGTTCTTGGATCTCATGCTAAAAGCATAATGTTGATGTCAAAGGTACTTAAATTTTCACTTATGGCGATTGCATTTCATGTTTATTGAAGCATGAATCTGACTTGTGTTTTTGGGGATTTATTTTTGAAGGTTGAGAACCAGGAAGGAGTGGTTAACTTTGATGAGATATTGCGCGAAACAGATGCGTTCATGGTTGCTCGTGGTGATCTCGGGATGGAGATTCCGATAGAGAAGATTTTCTTGGCTCAAAAGTTGATGATCTACAAGTGTAACCTTGCGGGTAAACCAGTGGTCACAGCCACTCAGATGCTGGAGTCAATGATCAAATCACCAAGGCCAACCCGTGCTGAAGCCACGGATGTTGCAAATGCTGTTCTTGATGGCACCGACTGTGTGATGCTTAGCGGCGAGAGTGCAGCAGGAGCTTATCCGGAAATCGCTGTGAAAGTTATGGCTAAAATCTGCATTGAGGCCGAAAGCTCACTTGATTACAACACAATCTTCAAAGAGATGATCCGAGCAACTCCGCTCCCAATGAGCCCACTGGAGAGTCTTGCATCATCCGCTGTACGGACTGCCAACAAAGCGCATGCGAAACTCATCATTGTGTTGACTCGTGGAGGTTCAACTGCTAAGCTTGTAGCTAAATACAGACCGGCTGTTCCGATTCTGTCAGTGGTTGTCCCAGTTATGACCACCGATTCCTTTGACTGGACTTGTAGTGACGAGTCACCTGCAAGGCACAGTCTGATATACAGAGGCTTAATCCCTATGTTGGCTGAAGGATCCGCAAAAGCAACAGATAGCGAGTCCACGGAAGTTATCATTGAAGCCGCTTTGAAGTCGGCTACACAGAGAGGACTGTGCAACCATGGTGATGCAGTCGTGGCTCTGCACCGTATTGGAGCTGCCTCGGTTATTAAGATCTGTTTGGTGAAGTAAGATTTCACACTTGTTTCAAAATCTCAAATCGTGGCCTCTGATGATTGTTGGTAATCTGAGAGTTAGCTTCGTTGCATGAAATAAAGAAAACAGTGGTAATGTTAAGACATCTATCTCCTTTTTTATCTATCGAGTAATTCAAGATTATGGGTCATAATCTGCCTTCTATGGCTCAGTGCCGACTTTTGATGTATAACACTATTTCTATTCATAAGCTTTGCTTATAAAAGATTAAGCTTTAAAGGTGTTAGTAAGTAGAACATACAAAAATCAAGAAAGCCATGTATAATGAATGCATAACGATTGAACAAGACCCAAAGAGAGTATGTTTCTTTCAGATGTTTAGAATCATAAATACTCTTCTAACTTCTAAATCACCGGTTGATCAGCCGTGGGAGAGATTCGTACTGGACTCTGCAGTATAAGAATAGCCGTAAGAGAGAGTCAAGAACAAAGGTATGTATAATGAAGAATTAAAGCACGGAGACTGAAATCACCTGTTTTAAGAGCAACGTTCCTTGAAGTTATAATGAATTGAGCCTGATGTTATTTCTTCCTCTGTTGTGTGTATCAGATGCGATGGAGAATCTCGATTAGTGTTTGAAGTTTGAACATTTTTGGACAGAGATGGAATAATAAATCTAGGGTTGTGGCAGATGCTTACTCATCATGAAACTAACGAAACTCATCGTGGTAGCCATAGTCATCATCAGTGTCATCTTCATTATCGAAAATGGCACTGTAGAAGACGTATGGATGCTCAATCATCTCTGCCAAAGTCAGATGTCCATCTTTGTCTGAATCCGCCTGGAAGATCAGAAAAAGAGAGAGAACAATATAACATCGAGTAATTCAACAGCTAACTAGGCCATTTGTTTTGAAAGTTAATGTATGTACCTGTGATATAATATAATCAGCTTGTTGTTTTGCGTAATAACGTTCGGTAGGATGGATTTTACTGATAACGGGAAGCAATTCAACGTCCGATAAGTACCTGTAGAGGAGTGGGAGGGAGCTATGTTAAGGGATGCATGGCCTTAACAGAAATGGTATTCATGACGTGTACTCTTAAATTACGTACCCGTCATCATCTTTGTCAAGCTGAGCAAACAACTGCTTAGCCGGGCCTTCAGGCAAGTCATGATAAGGATGCGTAGAATTGTGATTATCTTCTTCGTAGTTCCTTACAGTGTCAAAAAGGCCGTGGAAAAACTCTTCGAAACTGATCTTACCATCTTTATCTGAATCTCTTTCTCTGTGAGAGGGAAGGAGAAGAACCCGTTGATAAAAAAGAAAGCTAAAAGAAAGGTTCTTTAAAAGCTATGCCAAGAGGTTAAAATAACATATGGCTACAGTACAGTACCTTACTTCCTCCTTGCACAACCACAGCAGCAACTTAGGGTTCTTAGTATCAGCAGGATGGAGAAAGCTATGTGGAAAGAATTAACCAGCAAGAGCGTTAAGAGAAGATTTTTTTTTATATAGGTTGCTTCTAATCTACAGGAGACGAAACACTTACTCGTTGAACTCTGTTAAATTCAATAGACCATCACCATTTGCATCTGATGCATTAAAGTGCTCCTCCTTCCACCAACCCATGTCATAGCCAAAGGAATTCTTATCTGATAAAATTACATCCAAGTCGTTAGCAGTCTTCCTAAGTGACAAAAGTGAGATTCTTTACTTCATTGGCCTAAGTCTGTTATATATGTTCCTGCAAGATCATAGCAAGTAGCAAAAAAATTGAAGAAACAGGAAAGTGCGGCTCACCCGAATTGCGGACCCAAGATGGCGGTTCGTATTCAGAGAATGAAATGAAACCATCCTTGTTTCTATCATGAACATCCATGTCTCTTTGAGTCCTGTGCATGACCTCCTTCTCAGAAGACTGCATATTCCATTCAGTCAATTCACTCTCAGTCACAAACCCATCGGCAGGAGAAACATCAATCTTTGGAAACAAAGATATCAGCCTGCAAAGTACCAATCAAACTCCTTCCTTACCAAAAATACATCTGCAACTAGTAAATGCTAGAGTAATTCTTTTAGTTAAAAGCATGAGAAGATCCAAAATTCAAAGATTGGATTCAAAGATAAGTATCACGGACCTATCGGTGACATTGAATTTCTCCTCATCATTCAAGTAATCCTCGGCATCCATGAAATCCTCCCACTCAGGCTGCGACTCGTGACCAGGTGCCGGATCATGCCCAACACCGGTTTCTGCTTTCTGGGAATGAGGGGCGAGCTCCGGGTGAGAATGCTCGATGTACTGCCGCTCCCACTCCTTATCCTCGCGACGGCGCTCCATGTCGGCGACGAGAGGATCGAACGGAATTGGATCGTGGCGAGTGGGTTTGAAATTGAAAGAAGAGCGGAGTTTGAGGCGATGATGTTGGTTGTGACCACCGTGGTGGTGATCGCGGTCACTCTTCTTCTTCGGGGAGTAAGAGATGAGGAAGAGGACGAGGATCCCCACCGTGATGTATAGTATCACCGAAGCTTTACCCATGTTTTTGTTTCTTCTTCTGAGCTTGAAACCCTAATTTTGGGCAAGTTGAGAGCTTTTACACTGGAAGTGAAGGAAGAAGATAGATCTTGTGATTAAATTATCTATTTTTTTTTTGGATTTATCTTTTACAAGATTTGACTCTCGACGTTTTTAGTCAAAGAGAATGGTTTTTTGTTTTGGGAATAAAAATATAAAATTTATTTAACTTAATAAATGTCTATCTTAGCAGTGACTCAAATCAATCACAGCTTCCACGTGGTCCAATCCATTACCATCTCCTGTGTTTACTCCTCCACTCCATCGATGCACATGTGGATCTCACAATTCCTTTATCCATACAATTTGCTTCGCTTTCTCAGATCGTCATCGAAATCGCTTTACGAGGATCGCTTTACGAGGATCGATCACGGGATCGTGCTCGTATATATATTTTTTGATAGGGTATAAGTAGATAGATAGTACATAACGATTCGGAGATGGAGAAGTATGACGTTGTGAAGGATCTGGGAACTGGAAATTTCGGTGTGGCTCGCCTTCTAAGGCACAAGGACACCAAAGAGCTCGTTGCCATGAAATACATCGAGAGAGGCCGCAAGGTCAGTCTGTTTGATTCCTAAGAAAGAAAAGCTTTTGTTTTTAACTATCTGGATTCTTCAAGTTTGTGTTGGGTTTATTGGGTTTTACTTTTAAGCTCAGTGGGTAGTACTGAAATCATGAGTTGAAGTCTTTTTGCTAGACATTTTGCAGGGAAACGTGAGAAAATTGGTGGTTTTGAGAACAATGATGATGATTTTACTTTTAATTGTTTGTTATGTTGATCGTGGACTGCAGATAGATGAGAACGTGGCCAGAGAGATTATCAATCACAGATCACTTAAGCATCCTAATATCATCCGCTTCAAGGAGGCAAGTTTGATTTTTTGTTTGGGCTCTTATGGTCATCTAAGAGCTGTCTTGAGATCTTTTTTTGATTCGGTTACAGGTGATCTTGACCCCTACTCATCTTGCTATTGTGATGGAGTATGCTTCTGGTGGAGAGCTCTTTGATCGAATCTGCACTGCCGGTAGATTCAGTGAAGCTGAGGTGATTTTCTCTATTTAAAGTCTTACACTTTGATCTATCTGTTCTTGGACCATTTTTTTATCTGTCTGTATAAGTTTCTGTTTTTAATCTTTATCTTTTCAGGCTAGGTACTTCTTCCAACAGCTGATTTGTGGTGTCGACTACTGCCACTCCTTGGTATGTATATGGTTTTTCCAATATTCATTAAGCTGAAAAGTAAAGTTATGTGCCTGGGGATGATTTTTGATTAGAAGGATTTTTCAATATGCACTTCAGTAGTTGATTAGAAGGATTTTTGACATGTATATTATTGTTTAGATGTTTTGACCTGGGTTTCGATTCTGTGATACATATTTATCTTATTGTAAATCATATAGAATCTTAGCTGCCACTGTTGATGCTATTTGTGGGAAAATAGCAAATGAATTGTTTACAATCTTAATTACTTCTGTTGCATAACATGAACTGCGTAATAGCTTCTGTTCTTGTGTAACCTTCTCCTCTCTTTTTCTTCTGTGCAGCAAATATGCCACAGAGATCTGAAGCTTGAGAACACACTGCTTGATGGGAGCCCTGCTCCACTTTTGAAAATCTGTGATTTTGGTTACTCTAAGGTGTGCACTCATTCATTTCCCTTTTCTTCTTTGCTCAGTGGTCGCAATCCTCAATCCATAACAGATTATCATTATCTATTCACCCGTCTCTTAATTCTTATATTTTTGTCCTGTTTTCTTTTTATCCTCAATCCTCAATCTGTTTTATTTCTTTTTGTGCAGTCATCTATACTACACTCTAGGCCTAAATCGACTGTTGGAACTCCAGCATACATAGCACCTGAAGTTCTTTCTCGTAGAGAATATGATGGCAAGGTACACTACTCATGTCTTGCTATACGTATCAATTTGTCATTAACACATGATTGGTTGTCAAAGTAAGCAGATTATCTCATTAACACATGATTGGTACGTCTTATAGATCCTTTGTACTTGCGTGGTCTGTGTAAAACTTGTCAGGTTATTGTGTACTTCTAATAAATTTTAAATGGACCAGACTCTGCACATGTCCAAGAATATGGTCTTAACTCTTAATTAAAAAACTTTTGGGACGATAATCAATATGTGTAGGATGTTTATAGGTCAGTCCCTATAATCATGTTTATCATGATTGTCATAGAGCATATAGACTGGCTTTTGCACTCATATGGCTGTGTTTTTGTAGCACGCGGATGTGTGGTCATGTGGAGTAACCCTTTATGTGATGCTGGTTGGAGCTTATCCATTTGAGGACCCTAATGATCCAAAGAATTTCAGGAAAACAATCCAAGTAACTCCATATTCAACAATCCACTGCATTTTTTTTCTAATTAGCTCTTCTTATTGCTCCAGTGTCTCAATAAGGTAACAATTCAAATGGTATTCTTCAGCGTATAATGGCTATACAATACAAGATCCCGGACTACGTTCACATATCTCAGGAATGCAAACACCTTCTCTCACGCATATTCGTCACTAACCCCGCTAAGGTACCTAAACCATTCCGGTTTTCTATTTTCAAGCTAAATCTTGTAGGAAGATATTGTTGCGGTTCTGATTGTCAATAATATTCTTGACAGAGAATCACACTTAAGGAGATCAAGAATCATCCGTGGTACTTGAAGAATTTGCCGAAGGAGCTGATAGAGTCGGCTCAAGCGGTGTATTACAAGAGAGATAACACGAGCTATTCTCTTCAAAGCATAGAGGACATAATGAAGATAGTTGGAGAAGCAAGGAATCCAGCTCCATCTTCTAGTGTCAGCAAAAGCGAGGAAGAAGATGAAGAGGAAGAGGACGTTGAACCTGAAGTGGAAGAGGAAGAAGATGAATACGAGAAGCATGTCAAAGAGGCACAGTCTTGTCAAGAGGCTGACAAAGCTTAGAAGAAAGGAAGGCTCTCTGTTTATCTCATTTCATTCCAAAGCCAAAGGGAGTAAACTACTTCGTACAGGTTATTTCACTTTTCGAAATGATGTCTGAAAACGTTTTCGTCTTGTCAATTATCAAGAATAGAACATCGATACTCAAGTGAGAAACGCTGCCAGATCTTCAGTGGGTGAATCTGAGTGAGATTGTGAAGGAGAAGGGGTCAATATTATGATGATAATAAAAAAATGCTGTATTTGTTTGCAAAAAACCATTTGGTAATTATCTTGTCTCAACGTTACCAAGATAACATCATACAAAGCCAATGGGGGCGAACTACGTCCGTTATGTTTGATAGTCCGTCTTCCTAAACGTTATTTAGCTTTTATGATACAAAACCTGGTACGAAAGAAGCTTTTTGCAATCATATGTGGACAGGAAATACTTAGATTCGTTTGTATTGTGTTGTGTTGTAATAATTGATGAGATAATTTTGGGAAGAGGATTTGAGCTAGGTCGAGGATGGCAAATGTGGTTGGATTCTTTTGAATTTGCATAATAATGCAATGTAAATTAAATAAATGCTGCAAGCCATGTGCAAAAAGTAGTCCATATGTGTTGAACTAATGTATACAACAATCAGACAAACATGTCTACTTGGTTATCTAAATGTATGAAACCTGATTCTTTACTTGCTAAGTGAGAAAGAGATTGAAATAAGTGATAAGACACAACGGAAACAAAGGATCCAAAAGTCAAAGATCTTTCATTTGAACACTGGACGTAAGAAAAGCTTAAGTTTCACTAATAAAACTGAATAATGCATTAACCAAACTCAGTCAATATAAAAACCAAATCTTACGTAACTAATTTCAGCTGCAAACATGATAAAAACGTGGCTCTCCCAGCACCTGTAGATCTGTTTGGAAGTATTTACATGGACAGATGGTGAGGCAACCACCAAAGTCTATTGCTTTTGTGGTGTTGTTTGTCTTTCTAGCGATTCTAACAAATAACGCTGAGCTGAGAGAATTTGTGTCAAAAGATTTGTTTTATGTGGTCATTAGAGGCAAATGCCTAAGATGTGTTGTTTTAAGATGAAACCACTAGTGTTAATGGATATATTGCTCAAAATTTGCTCCTAAGATAAATAAACTATGTAAACATTAGAAGCACATGGTTCAAATTTATTTTTTATGTATGAACTCTCAGTGAAAAAATATACATACATATATACTAGTTGTTCACTTACAAATTTATTTGTTTTTGCATCGACATTTTTGTTTTTGTTGTTTGAACTTGGAAGAAGATACTGGATCAATTAAGTTATTTTCTTTTACACACTGGAAGTGAAGGATGCTCAATCATTTCTGCCAAAGTGAGACGTCCATGTTAGATAAGGTAACAATTCATAATGGCTATACAATACAAGATCCCGGACTATGCTCACCTATCTCAGGAATGCAAACACCTTCAACCTTACCAAGATAACAGAGTTGTTTTTGATTCTCTAAGAGAGAAAGTACATGCCGCTTTTGATAATGGTGCGTGAAACGGCGTCGTTTTGGGCCATTCCCTACTCCATATCTTGTCCCCTAGTTAAAACCCTATCGTGTTTACTACAAAACCCTCTCGACATTTTCGACTCTTCCCCTTATCTTCAAAATCTTTCCGGCCACCGACGACGGGAACTTGGTAGTTGAAGGTCCAGAGATGCCCTTGAAGTTCCCTCTCGGTGTACGCTTTATCACTCATCCTCTTCCCTCTCCCCGTCTCGCTTCCATGAATTCTGGCGCACTTATCTATTCCTTCCGCTCCCTACCTCTTCTCTCCAAGGCATTTCCTTTGAGGTTAAAGTACCTTGGATTAGGCTCCCGGGTCAATTTCTCTGCCCGACCAGAGAGAACCCAACCCGAATTCGGGAGGCGAGGAGAGATTCGTGCGTCCAAGAGCTTGATTGAGGATGAGGCAGAGCTCAGTGATTGGGTGAGCGATTTGAGGACTAGTTCGTTGCGTGGGAAGTTCACGAGTGACGAAGATGACTCGGGCCCAGACCGGGTTCGTAGAAACGTAGACAGGGACAACAGTAGGGGTCCGAAGAGGGGAAGGGAAGGCCAATCTGATAGGTTTGCTGGTTCGAGAAGGGGAAAGGAGGGTGAAAGTGATAGGTTTGGGGGTTCGAACAGGAGGAGAACCAGTGGCGAACCAGTTGAGTCGTTTAGGAACAAGCGGTTAGGTGATCTAGAAGGTGCAAGGAGCGGTCGGATTCAAGGAAAGAGTAGTGAGTCGTCTCTTCGTGGAAGGAATGAGAGAAATGTAGTAGATTCAGGGTTTAGGAGAGAGCGAGGCCTGAAAACCAACGAGGGTTTGGGGAAACAGACAAGAGGTTTAAGACAGGAAGAGGAAGATCGTCGTGACGAGGACGAGAAGAGAGTAGTATTGGGAAGCATTGATGATTTGCTTAGTGAAGATAGTAGTGATGATGACGATGAAGATGACGAGCCTCTTATTAAGAAAGCGCCTTCTGCTAAGGCTGTAGAGGCTGATAAGACAAGGACTGAAAATGCTAATACTTCAGATTCTTACTTATCTAAGACAAGGTACATTATTTGCAATTTAGTTTCTTTTTCTATGTACTGTGTTTTGGTTTTATTTCTTCCTCTTGAATAGTTTATAATTTGAATTTGTGATCTGTCTTAGCAGCATTCGTTTTGTGAATTTAGTTTCTTTTGTGGGTTACAAGTTACTTCTACCACTTGATCATCCTTGAGTGGGAGAAGATTGCTTCTTCTGTATGTGACTTACTTTGACCATTTTGTGATGTTTGATTGAGAATATTCTGTATGGTAAATGTTTTACAGATTTGATCAATTCCCACTTTCTCCCTTATCACTAAAAGCCATCAAGGATGCTGGGTTTGAGACAATGACTGTTGTGCAGGAGGCTACTCTTCCTATCATTCTCAAAGGTGGACTTTTCTTCCTTTCTCATGAGAGTTGTTTGCAAGGCAGAAAAAGAAAAAAACCATGATTTAGAAATGTAGTGACATTTTCTAATTGACGGTGTCTCACAAGCTTTTACAGATCATTTAGCAATATCCAGTAGGTATTTTAAAGAAAACTCAGAGACGTGTATCATTCTTCAGGATTCCTCAAATTTGCCATGACTTCCATTTTGTAGCTTGATTGATTGTTTAAAATTCCTCTAATATTTCCTCTTTAACTTCTTGGTTTCTTCCGTGCTCTGTGTTTCCAGGTAAAGATGTGCTAGCCAAGGCCAAAACAGGCACTGGGAAAACCGTTGCATTTTTGGTGAGAAATTCTACCCTCTGGGTTCATGGATATAAGTTGGTTGGTTAGAAATTGATCGGGCATTCAACTCGGATTTGCTCTTATTGTTTCTGTTTATATTTCAAGCTTCCATCAATTGAAGCGGTTATCAAATCTCCTCCTGCAAGCCGTGATAATAGGCAACCCCCAATTATTGTTCTTGTGGTATGCC
Source organism: Eutrema japonicum (assembly GCA_030161315.1). Lineage (NCBI taxonomy): Eukaryota > Viridiplantae > Streptophyta > Magnoliopsida > Brassicales > Brassicaceae > Eutrema > Eutrema japonicum. The sequence goes on along the minus strand of BSQW01000005.1, from coordinate 53,336,857 downwards.
CTACTCGGGAACTTGCCAGTCAAGCTGCTTCAGAAGCAAATACCTTGCTGAAGTATCACCCATCTATTGGTGTTCAAGTTGTGATTGGAGGCACAAAGCTTCCTACAGAGCAAAGGCGTATGCAAACAAATCCTTGCCAGGTAATAAGAAATTTCTTTTGCCACTCCATGTGTATTAATGTAAAGTTTGAGACAGTCTTGCATATCCTTTATTTAAGCTGGCCTTCTAAGATGGCTGTAGATACAGTGAGCTGTCTATGGATATTGTTGAATAATCACATGTATGAACACTCTCAGATTCTTGTGGCTACACCTGGAAGGCTCAAAGACCATATCGAGAACACTTCTGGATTTGCCACAAGGTTGATGGGTGTGAAAGTCCTTGTGCTTGATGAAGCTGATCATCTCTTGGACATGGGTTTTCGAAGGGATATTGAGAGGATAATCGCCGCTGTTCCTAAGCAGAGACAAACATTTTTATTCTCTGCCACGGTACCTGAAGAGGTAAGTCTCAGTTCTTGCACAAAAGGCTCTCATTTTTGGGTTGGAAACTTCAATTGTGTTTTTTGGTGTCAAGGTCCGCCAAATATGCCATATTGCTCTGAAACGTGATCATGAGTTCATCAATTGTGTTCAAGAGGGTTCTGGGGAGACGCATCAAAAGGTAAAAGATTTCTCTTTAGGTTCATTTGAATGAATGGCCTGCCATATGATTGGATGTTATCGGTTTCTCATGTCTGTTTTATCTCCCAGGTCACCCAAAAGTACATGATTGCATCACTGGATAGACATTTCTCGCTTCTGTATGTGCTTCTTAAAGAACACATCGCAGATCATGTGGACTATAAGGTAAAAAAAATTGTTGTTCAAGTGCCATTGTGAATCACCAATGTATTTCTGAATTGACACAATCTACTTGTTGTTGCAGGTTATTATTTTCTGTACAACTGCAATGGTTACAAGGTTGGTGGCTGATCTGCTTGGTCAGCTAAGCCTGAACGTCAGAGAGATCCATTCTAGAAAACCGCAGGGTTACAGAACCAGAGTTTCTGATGAGTTCCGCAAGTCCAAGAGTATTATCCTTGTTACATCCGATGTATCTGCTCGTGGTGTCGATTATCCTGATGTGTCACTAGTCGTACAGGTAAACCATGTAGTACTTTTCCATCATGGAACTGAACCGCAGCTACAAAGTTGATAGTTATTACTGAGAGTGTTGTTGTGTATGATGTTGGATTTGCAGATGGGATTGCCATCAGACAGGGAACAATATATACATAGATTGGGCAGAACAGGGCGGAAAGGTAAGGAAGGGGAAGGTGTACTATTGTTGGCACCATGGGAAGAGTACTTTCTATCTTCCGTTAAAGACTTACCCATCACCAAGTCTTCTTTACCACCAATAGACCCTGAGGCTGTGAAAAAGGTAAGCTTGGACTTAGAATCTCTATGCAAATGCCAATGTTAGAATCGTCTCACAACACAAACCTCTTTGAAGTCAAAAACTAAAGATCTTCAAGTGTATGGAGTATTGATGGGTGGTGTGAGAAACTTGTTGTTGGATTCGATGAATTCAGGTGCAGAGGGGGCTAAGCCAAGTGGAAATGAAGAACAAGGAGGCGGCGTATCAGGCGTGGTTGGGATACTACAAATCTCAGAAGATGATTGCAAGAGACACGACCAGACTGGTGGAGTTAGCCAATGAGTTTAGCCGCAGCATGGGACTTGACATCCCACCAGCTATCCCGAAAAATGTTCTTGGAAAGATGGGTCTCAAAAATGTTCCTGGTCTTAGAACCAAGTAGATTTTTTTTTTTTTTTAATTTTGTAATGTTTTGCTTTTGTCATAATTTATAATGCTTTGTAAGTGTAATCTCTTGTCATTCTTGCAACCCTTCGACTTTCTAATTATAAAGAAATTCTATAAAAGTTACACTCTTATGTAGGTCTTTAGTTTATAAATGGCTAATTAACAATTTGAAAAAATGGACAGTTGTAATGATTTTAATAAAAAAAGAGAATGTGAAAACCAATTTCCCTTCCTGTAATAAAGGTTTTTCAGACATAAAAGATATTTTGAAGCGAATTTTAGATTTTGTTCGATTTTTTTCCGATGATTTTGCTTTGCCGGGTATAGCATTAGTATGGGAACAACCACCATGGAAACCACCATGGAAGGGACGAGGTTTAGGAGCGGTAAATGCAACTTCCTTATGGTATGGCGACATTCGTACAGTCGTTGAAAATTGGCAATTTCCAGACTTTTTTCTATCGAAAGAATCAATAAATTGGGTTATTTTTCGAAGAATATTTTTAGTTCTTACTTGGAAATGTGTCAATGACATACAACAGGAGAAATATATAGATCATAGCCAAAGAAAATCGCATCAGATCAAATGCGATTATGAAGAAAGGAAGGATGGACTTTTTCTTAGCGAAGAAAACTCGAAAAAATCGTCAAAATTCAATCATATTGTTCTATTGTTTTGTATGTTTATTTTTATGTATTGTTGTTTTATGTAAGTGGATTTTTATATAAATAAAGTTAGATATTAAAAAAAAAAGAAGATATTTTGAAGCCAAGGGAGCAAACTACATGCCGTTTATTTGTGTTATTTGTTGACATTTTGGGCCGCTCTCTCTCTCTGCTTCATCTTAAAGCCCAATTACAAAACCTACAAAACCAAACCCTGTAAAACCCTAATTTACCGACGACGGGAACTTGAAGTTCCCTCTCGGTCTAAGCTTCCATCTACTCCTCTCGTTTTCCATGAGTTCCGATGGTTCCAAATCCGGTCGGAAGAGACGAGAGATTCGCGCAAAACATTTGAAGACTAGTTCGTTGCGCGTGAAGTTCACGAGTGACGATGATGACTCGGCAAACCTAGTCAGGGACAACAACAATAGAAAGGGTCCGAAGAGGGGAAGGGAAGGCCAATCTGATCATGATCATGATGAGCCTCTTATTAAGAAAGTAGCTTCTACTAAGGCCGTAGAGGCTGTTAAGCCAATGACTGAAAATGTCAAACCTTCAGATTCTTACTTGTCTAAGACAAGGTACATTATTATTATTATTTTTTTTTTTTAAGGTACATTATTTGCTTTTCCTTCTTCCTGCTGATTAACTAAGCAGTCTCTTTCTGGTCTATGCTTTACTTTTACCTCATTTGATTGAGGAGATGGTTTCAGAGCTTTTCTATTACTCTTTATGGTAAACAGATTTGATCAGTTCCCACTGTCTCCCTTATCTCTGAAAGCAATCAAGGATGCCGGATTTAAGACAATGACTGTTGTGCAGGAGGCCACTCTTCCTATCATTCTCAAAGGTCGACTTTTTTCTTTCTTCCTCCTTGGCCTTGCTTATAAGCCACACAGATAACACACCATGATTGAGAATTGTAGAGAAGATTTCTCATTGATTGTATCTCACAAGCTTTTAAAGATCACTTTGGAATAAAAACTTGTGCATTTTTCTTCTCGATTCCTCATATTGAAGCTTGGTTGATTGTTTATCATTCCTCTAATATTTCGTCTTTAACTTCTTGGTTTCCCAGGTAAAGATGTGCTAGCCAAGGCCAAAACAGGCACTGGGAAAACCGTTGCATTTTTGGTGAGACATTCTACCCTCTGGGTTCATGGATATAAGTTGTTCAGTTAGGAATTGATCGGGCCCTCAATTGGGATATTGTTCTTATTGTTTCTGTTTATATTTCAAGCTTCCATCAATTGAAGCTGTTATCAAATCTCCTCCTGCAAGCCGGGATGATAGGCAACCCCCAATTATTGTGCTTGTGGTTTGCCCTACTCGAGAACTTGCTTGTCAAGCTGCTGCAGAAGCAAACATCTTGCTGAAGTATCACCCATCTATTGGTGTTCAAGTTGTGATTGGAGGCACAAAGCTTCCTACAGAGCAAAGGCGTATGCAAAAGAATCCTTGCCAGGTTAGAGATTTCTTTTGCCGCTCCATGTGTATTAATGTGAAGTTTATTCTGAGCAAATCTTCTCCCTTTAAGATGGATTTCTAAGATGGAAAATGTTATCAATGGAGTTCCATATATTTTTTATTCAAATTGATTTGGTTGTTCTTCGTTTAAGCATTATGGGCCCATGGTTTGAATTGATAGAAATGATAAATTACGATTGATTATGCTGAAAAAATGTATCTGCCTGTCCAAGTTAGGATTGTTCACCCATTTAAGTGTTCATAGGCTATGTTTCTTCATTTAGTGTCTTATGAATCTGCCTTTTTTGTATTATTGTCTTGCCTGCAATTAAAGTTGCTGCAGATACAGTGAGCTGTCTCTCTAGATATTATTGAATAATCACATATATGAACACTCTCAGATTCTTGTGGCTACACCTGGAAGGCTCAAAGACCATATCGATAACACTTCTGGATTTGCCACAAGGTTGATGGGTGTGAAAGTACTTGTGCTTGATGAAGCTGATCATCTCCTGGACATGGGTTTCCGAAAGGATATTGAGAGGATCATCGCTGCTGTTCCTAAGCAGAGACAAACATTTTTATTCTCTGCCACAGTACCTGAAGAGGTAAGTCTCAGTTCTTGCACAAAAGGCTCTCATTTTTGGGTTGGAAACTTCAATTGTGTTTTTTGGTGTCAAGGTCCGCCAAATATGCCATATTGCTCTGAAAGGGGATCATGAGTTCATCAATTGTGTTCAAGAGGGTTCTGGGGAGACTCATCAAAAGGTAAAAGATTTCTCTATAGGTTCATTTGAATGAATGGCCTGCCATATGATTGGATGTTATCGGTTTCTCATGTCTGTTTTGTTTCCCAGGTCACCCAAATGTATATGATTGCATCACTGGATAGACATTTCTCGCTTCTGTATGTGCTTCTTAAAGAACACATCGCAGATAATGTGGACTATAAGGTAGAATAATTGCTTCTCAAGTGCCATTGTGAATCACCACTGTATTTCTGAATTGACACATTCTCCTTGTTGTTGCAGGTTATTATTTTCTGTACAACTGCTATGGTTACAAGATTGGTTGCTGATCTACTTGGTCATCTAAGCCTGAACGTCAGAGAGATCCATTCTAGAAAACCGCAGAGTTACAGAACCAGAGTTTCTGATGAGTTCCGCAAGTCCAAGAGTATTATCCTTGTAACATCTGATGTATCTGCTCGTGGTGTTGATTACCCTGATGTGTCACTAGTCGTACAGGTAAACCATATAGTCGTATTCTATCATGGAACTGAACCGCAACTATAAAGTTTATAGTTCTTACTGAAGATGTTGTTGTGTATAATGTTGGATTTGCAGATGGGATTGCCATCAGACAGGGAACAATATATACATAGACTTGGCAGAACCGGGCGGAAAGGTAAGGAAGGGGAAGGTGTACTATTGTTGGCACCATGGGAAGAGTACTTTTTATCTTCCGTTAAAGACTTACCCATCACCAAGTCTTCTTTACCCCTGATAAAACCTGAGGCTGTGAAAAAGGTAAGCTTTTTCATATCATACGGTGAACGCTTGGCAAGCCTTTCTCAAATTCATTTTGCTAGCTACAACTAGAGTGTTATAAACTGTATTTGAATCTGTATGCAAGTACCAATTTTTACGATAAATCTTCACATCTCATAACACAAACATTTTTGAAGTCAAAAGCTAAGATTTTTCAAGAGTGTGTGATTTGAGTGAGTATAAAAGGATATGAGAAACTTGTTGAATTCAGGTGCAGAAGGGGCTTGGCCAAGTGGAAATGAAGAACAAGGAGGCGGCGTATCAGGCGTGGTTGGGTTACTACAAATCTCAGAAGAAAATTGCAAAAGACACGACCAGACTGGTGGAGTTAGCCAATGAGTTTAGCCGTAGTATGGGACTTGCCATCCCTCCAGCTATCCCTAGAAATGTTCTTGCCAAGATGCGGCTCACAAAGGTTCCTGGTCTTAGAACCAAGTAGATTCTTGATTCTCTAATGTTTTGCTTTTGGTTTAAATTTTTTTTAAGTGTAATGTTTTGTCGTTCTTGCAACACATTGACTTTCTTCTAATTATAAAAAAAAAATCCATAAATCGTACGTTCTGAATTTCTTATGCTCTTTTTTCGGAAATGGGCTAGGTAACAATTTTATTGTGTTTCACCTATGATATTTACGTATTTAACGATAAAAGGTATATTTGCGAGCTTAAACAAAGATGTTATGCCATCGAGCTGCATACCTTTGCTCATCCTAAAAACCTTTAAAAAATATATATATAAATAACAGTTTTGTAAATTTGTATGTAAGCATCAGCCTAAAGATCCATTCTTCTGTAACAAAAGTTTAGGAATATAGCCACTAACAAAAATCAGACACAGATGCAATGAAGCATATTGGGAATAGTAATGAAATTTCTAATTTCCCTGGCAAAGAGTATGTCAAAGAAGGTGATGATGAATGGTAACAGAAAAAAACAAAACCCAACACCATCATTCTACTCGAGCTTCAGCTTTACCATACCATAAGGCTATATCCCTTTTTGTTGTAACTTGTAAAGCTCTACTAATCGTAAAGTAAACCAAAAAAAAAAGAGAAGGCAAAGCCAAAAATGGTAAGTTTCGGCTATGGCTGCAACTGCAAGCTTTTCCTATACAGAATTGAATTCTGCTATGTTTAGTCCTCTTTCCACTTGTTAACATATCTCAAGAAGGCACTAGCTGGATTTTCATGAAGTGGAGCTCTTACACGGGTAGATCTCCTAACCACTGCTTCTTCCATTTCTATGTTGTGAGTAATGTCCTTCGACCTCTTTTGTAGTGTAGAGCTGCAAATCACAGGTCATTACCGGGTTTAGCAATGACACAAAAACATTGAGACTTCCATATATGCGCTGTTACTCTTCTACATGTGCATCAAAGCGAGGATTGAACAAGTGACCAGATTAATAATGCAAAATAGAAGTGGGAAGCTGACCATATTCTGTCATAGAATTTCTCTAGCTGCATGTGTAATGACAGTTCCCTCTCTCCTTTACAGTTTAGTGATCCCATCAATGCATCGAGCTGGATTTCAAAAAACAAGCACAAATTTGAAAAAGATCTATATAATCAAATGATCAAACAAAGAAATGACCCATGTGGCTTGATGGTACCTCTTCCTTGGAGGTATAATAGCCCCATTCTTTGCAATCAGAATCCTCAACAAATATCCTCCCATTGCTTCGGAACCACCAGTACCTGTTGTAGTTCCGATCTTTACCCAAGGAGTTTGTACGTATGACTATTTTCTCCATCTCCCCTTCATAATATTGCCTCTGCATATAAATAAAAAGTTCAGACTTGATGGGCCAAAGCACACACGCGCATATGCAAACAACCACATATCAAAAATAATTATGAGGAGAAGGACTCAACCCTCTGTTCGGGGCCCCTCCTTTCTAATGTTCCTTTCTCATCTTCACTTGATGATTTTACCCCCTGCTTCTTCCCCGAATATCCTTTCTCCTCCTCCTCTTCTTCTTCTCCTTCTTCTTCTTCCTCCTCCTCCTCCTTTTCCTCCTCCCCCTCCTCCTTTGGTTCAACTTTTGTATCCGTCATCTGCCTTTTGTGCTTTCTCAGATAGACATTCCCCATAAGCCTATCACTATCATAAGAACAATGTGAGCTCCCAAGTGATCAGAAAACCAAATGTTCTGCCTATGGGTAAATAGGATAAGCCAAACCTTTTCTCTGATTTTTCATTTTTTTCCGAAGAAACAAACCTATTCTCCATCTTGATTTCCCCCGCAGTGCTCTCTTTCTTTTTGCTGCCTTCACTGCTTTCTACTACTTCTGGACTATTTTTCCTTTTCTCTAACCTGTTCTTGTCCAAAAATCCATCAGCTTCCTCGCCAGTTTTGGAGCGTTCTTTCTCCTCTCTTTTCTGTCGGGCCTCTGCCAATGCTTCTTCTCTTCTAGCAGCTCCAAGGGCATGCCGTTGTTCAACAAGCTCGTCTATTTCCCCCTTGAACATATTTGTTTCAGCAATATGGTTCACTAATTCCCTTAAGATTTTCAATTTTATATTAGGGTCCAATAGACCATAATGTCCCCGTTTGATCGTTCCAATGTCGAAGCACAGATCAGGAGTGTCAACTGAATCCAAGAAGTCACATAAATACTCTGTCCATGTGAGTAATGTTATCTGAAATAAAGCAACAAGCAAGACATTAACCACAAAAGAAAATTGAAAAAAAATCACAAGGCTGGCAACTTTATGTTAAATGAGAATAGCATATTACTGTGCGACCTAATTTGTTAATCAAGGATGATTTCCATGAGATGAAGATCTGACCTTTGACTTGCGACTCCTTCTCTTTAAAGCCTTGAAATTATCACCGCCTTCATTGATGAGGAACCGGAAAAGACAGGCATGAACTTCCATGATAAGAACCAAATTACTCTCCTTGTGGCAGACAGCATTTTCAAAGTCTTCAAGAGAGAATCGCCAAAGATGCAGCTGCCTACCAAATGAGGAACAAAAGTCCCAGACCATAAGAAGATCCCCAACACAATCCATTGAAACACTAAAATCCCGTGAAGGAGAAGGACGTTGAGTGATATTAACATCATCACGATCAAGCGGCAACTGTAAATCTTCAATTGGATAATTGATAGGCTCTTCCCCAGACTCATTAACCTCTGGAAAGAAAAGAACCAACAACGACAAATCAATAGAAAATTATACAGACAAGACAGAAATTTCTTAATTCCACAAACAATCATCAGTTGGATGTCATCACCTAGTCAATAGTATTATCCATAAGCTCAAGAGTACACATACGATCAATGATGTCAGCTATAAACCCGAAATGTAACTGATATTGCGAAGGAACTTTTGCCCAAAACTAGGAATCATTGAATTGGAAATGAATTGAGCTACCTATATCTGTCTCCTCTGCAAAATGTCTACCATTTTCTGCTCTTTTTCTTTTCCCTTTTTCCCTTCCGGTTTTATCTTCCTATAGTTTAGCAATGAAAAAAAACGATTAGTACAGAGACCAATTATTAGGCAACGCCACAAATTACTGTATGGTGGTGTAATTTACATCTACCTGCTTCCTTTGCTGAACCAATTCTCCATTCTGAAAGACATATTTGTTCTGAAGTTCCTTAGGAATATTTCTCGTGATTCCATGTACTTTAGCCAGATATTCATTAACTACCCAAGGTATACTGTGGCATGTGGAATCCCGAATGAAAGACTTCAGAAAATTTCTACTAAATGGAAACTTCTTCCATGACAGATCCTCCCCAGACAGCACTGCGTTATCATTTATTTCCTTATCTTTGTCAAGGAAGCCTACCTCATACTGAGGTTTAATATCCCCATCTGTTACTATCTTCAAGATTCTGCACGGATGCAATTCGCCGTCCCTTTTTCCATACAACTCTGCACCGGCGAAAAAGCAATTTTGCAACTCGGTCGCTATTGTGTCAGCAAGATCTTTCAATGAGAGTGTACCTTTTCAAGATGGAAGAAAAAGAATGAGAGATAGTGCTCATTGAAGAGAGATTTCAAGAAGATACGAATTTATGCTATCACCCTCAAAATACACATAGTAAATTTTATAAATTAAAAATATCAAAAATCTGACACAATTGTATCAGAAGATGAACCATAATCTAGGAAGGGGTTAAGAACTTACTGAATTGGATGATACGTAAAGCAGGTGCAACTAGCTCTCTGGCCAGTGTTTGAACCTTCTTGCTTGCCAGTTTTTCTGACTCTAAGGCCTCCTCGTAGGTCAAGCTAGTTTTACCAGTAGATTTACATGTCCAAACTCGCTTGCGATACAGATTGATTCTCTTCAAGTACAATCTATTTTATGTTAAGCAGACAAATCTGACACGGCAAGTGCATAGATAAAAATGAACAACCAAGCCTTTGAAGGATAATTTGAATGAAGGTTTTTCCAGAATGAAACAGCATGACAAGTTTTAAGCTTATTTATTTTACCTCTAACTGCAAACATTAGGGGAAGTAAAATATTTGAAACATAAGTAAAAAGTCGTCTCTTCTTTTCCAATTCATAAATCCAAACAGCTATATAAGAAGGATACTGGTAATCTCGAAAAATCTCCTTTGTGAGACAAACTTGATAAACAAGTTCTTGTGGCTCCAAGTCCTCTGGGGGCTCGAGTAGTTTATGTGACTTCTTTTTTAGTAGAGGCATCCTTCAAATGGCAAGACAGACCTACAGTGTTAAAAAAATCCATAAACCTGAGTGTCTGTCTAGAAGTGATTATCATAGTGCAATGATCGTTAGGAACATGAAGGAAATGTAGTAACAAATGGACGCAACAAGTCATCCAAGCAAGAAGGGCAGGGATTGTAAGTAAAAGCAAGACGTCACATATGTTAATCTCTAGAGTCTTTCTGTCACATTCCACAAAAAAATAAATCCCAAAGTGGGAAATGTAAACCCTGGAGAAGAGAGATTTAACCGGATAATCTTAACCCATAGACGTTTAAGGTGGACACTAATTTCAAGTAAAGTACTAGTCACGTACACAGTTGAGGCACAAAAGGCAAATGATAGCGAATAACCATAGAGCTGATTGTAATTTCAACGTCTGATTCCATAGAGAAGCAAGTGGGACTTGTGAGATGATGTGAAAAAAAATAAACCCCAAATCAAAAATGTATATAAAAAAAAAACAATGCAGAAATTGAAATAGCAGTAAAACCCTAGAACTATCGCATCCCAATCGTATTTAGAAAAGATCTGAAACCCATCGGGAAAATAGACTGATTTCTACCAGCTGAGAGCAATAATCAAACAAGCGAAACCGACGGATCAAACCCATACCCAAGATCGAGAAAAGAAAGTACTATCATGCGCCAGTTCGGAGAATCCCGAAAACCACCCAGAACGCGAAACCGACAGGGAAATAGCAGTAAACAAAAAAAAAGCATATCAAATGCAACAAGGAAGAAGAAACAAACACAACAATCACGAAAAGACGTAAAAGAATTCGGAAGCCAATGCAAAATTCACATTGAAGAAAAGCAAAATCGCACACGGCAGCGTAAAAGAGGATCGATATTCCCGCCAGAACAAGGGAGAATTGGAGAGAAAAGTTAACATCGGAAAAGAGAAGACACAAATCTTACAGAGAATGTATGGAAATCGGAATGGGCGTGGTCGTCGTCGAGAGAGAGAGGTGTCTCTCGAAGAACGAAGACAGTTGTTGAGATCTCTGCTCTCTCTCGCTCTCGCTCTCGCTCTCGCTCTCAGCTGTTTGGTCCGTCGTCCGTCCTTATGGGAAAGGCGGAAACTTATTAGTAATATGTGTTTTTAGTAGCCCCACTTTTTAATTTATATATATCAAGAGACTCGCTCGTTTCTTTTTTTATACAGGTGTCGTTTGTTTTGTAGCTCATTAGCCCCATAAGTTATGAATTCAGCCCATTAAATAGGATTACTGGGCCTCAAGTCTTCTTCCTTGGGCTTATAAGGCTTCAACTTGTGGGAACTAGAAAAGGTTAAACGGAAAATATACAAGAAAACATTTACGTAAAAAACGTTGGAGATTGATGTCTTATTTAATTTGATTTTGTCAACGACTCCAAATGATATTTATTTGCTGTGTTGCATTGCATGACAAACCAAAACAAATATCTATTTGAATTCTTGTATTTTTATGGCCTAAAAATATATAATGTTTTTTCTCTGTAAACCTACCTACCACCTCAAAACAACAAAACTACTAATTGACAAAATTCCTTGATACGTAAAAATATATCAAATTAAGTACCAATTAAACTCGTGTGATACGACTTTACATACATATATATATCAACACGTACTTTATGTGGTAGTTACTTCTATCCAGCGGTCAAGATTTCGCCACGTCATCACTCCCTCCCTCCTTAAAAGCAACTCCATGCTCTTGTTAGATAGAGATATCCCCGCCATTAAAAAATTAAGCAAATGGAGATCGAGAGAGTCCAACACATTTCTTCTTCTTCCCTCCTTACCGAAGCTATCCCGTTTGAGTTCATCAGATCCGAGATGGATCAGCCGGCGATCACCACTTTCCGAGGCCCCACGCCGGCGATTCCCGTCGTCGATCTTAGCCATTCCGACGAAGAGAGCGTAGCGCGCGCTGTGGTGGAGGCGAGCGAAGAATGGGGGATTTTCCAGGTGGTCAACCACGGGATTCCGACGGAGCTGATACGGCGGTTGCAAGAAGTCGGGAGAAAGTTCTTCGAGCTTCCTTCCGCGGAGAAAGAGTCTGTGGCGAAGCCGGTAGATTCAAAAGACATCGAAGGATACGGAACGAAGCTGCAGAAAGATCTAGAAGGTAAAAAAGCATGGGTCGATCATCTCTTCCACCGAATCTCGCCACCGTCGTGCGTTAATCACAGATTCTGGCCTAAGAATCCACCGGAATACAGGTAAACCAAAGTTTGTACGTAATCGTCGTGCTTCTCTGTATCAATCCTTCAAATTTTCTGGTTTGATGGCTATATGTTAGGGAGGTGAACGAAGAGTACGCAGTGCATGTGAAGAAGCTGTCGGAGACATTGTTAGGGATCCTCTCGGAAGGGTTAGGGTTACGGCGTGAGGCGTTGAAAGAAGGTCTCGGCGGAGATATGGCGGAGTATATGATGAAGATAAACTATTATCCGCCGTGTCCTCGGCCGGATTTAGCCTTAGGAGTACCGGCACACACCGATCTCAGTGGAATCACTCTGCTCGTCCCTAACGAAGTTCCTGGACTTCAAGTTTTTAAAGACGATCACTGGTTCGACGCCGAGTATATTCCTTCTGCCGTCATTGTCCACATCGGCGATCAGATTCTGGTCTGAGTTCTCTAATTCAGGCGCATCTTTAAAAAAATTTGGAATCTTTATAAACCAAAAAAGAAGTTAATTTTTAAAAAAAATACAGAAATAGATCGTTTTGTTTAGATTTGAAGGTTGTATGATTAGGAGATTAAGTTTAGGTTTTTGATGGAGTAGTAAAAATAAGTTGAAGATTAAAAAATAATTGTTATTTAGGTTTTAGGGTTGAAAATGTAGGTTAAAGGATTATGGTTTAGGTTTTAGCGTTCCATCCTAAATTTTGAATTCTTGTTGATTTATAAAAAAAATTCAAGACTATTTTCCTAGCTAGTTTTTAACATAAATTTAGATTATTATTGTCGTAATTGTCTTTTGTTTAAATAGATTGTTGTGAAAGTTGCAGAGGCTGAGTAATGGGAGGTATAAGAATGTGCTGCATAGGACGACGGTGGATAAGGAGAGGACGAGGATGTCGTGGCCGGTTTTCTTGGAGCCTCACGGTGAAATGATCGTCGGACCTTTACCGGAGCTTATTCGCGATGATAATCCTCCAAAGTTCCAGCCTTTTGCTTTCAAGGACTACAGTTACCGCAAGCTCAATAAGCTTCCTCTGGATTGAGAAAAATTAAAAATCTGAGAAGACAAAGTCTGATTTGTTCTTTCTTTAAAAAAAAAAAAAATTGTGATTGTGGAATAGGAAGTGGTTGTTATTGAGTTGTTGTTTTCCCGCGACAAGAAGATCGTTGTGTCTCTTGTTTCTTTTATTTATGATGATTAAATAAAGATTGATGAAGACATGTCTTTGTTATGCTTACAAACCTTTGCCAGTTATGTCGGACCAATCTTAGGAATCGGGAATTTAATGTACAATTAATATTGTTGAGATATATAGAAATTTAGTTGCATAAATAATAAAAAATGTATAAAAATTTGAACTCTAACGACTATTTTTTTAAGATCTTGATTGGTTGATCATTCAAAAAAAGTATTATAAGCTGTTTCAGGTTAGACTTTGGAGATTTTTTAAGCATTTAACTGTGCTTAAAGTATTTTTTTTGCCAAACAGACTTTCACTACTTTATTAATTTTAAAGTCTCAAAAACAAGATTTTTTTTGTCATGATTTCTAAAAGTTACGTGAGATGAGTTTTTACACAAAAAAACTAAAAAAAGTAAATACATTTTTTTCTTCTATTTCTTCTTCCCCAAAATCATTCAAAACACTTTGTAGATTTATATATAGGTAATTTCTAACTAAATTTAATTGATTAATTATTATTTTTTTCTGTTTTCTTTTGAGATCCATTTCTTTAAAAAATCTTTGAGAAATATCATAAATTTTTATCAGTTTGTCCCACTTCTTGATGAAGTTTTTGGTTATTAAACCAGTATTTGAAGCAATAAACATAGATGAAGTTTATTTATTTTTAATAATTTTCATGTAATTTATTTGTATTTTTTGTCAGCAAATTTTTGTATTGATTACTTATGCCAATATAAATATTTTTTAATAATTTAAATCTGGCGTAAACTATATTCTTTACAAAAAAAAGTATCTGTAATTTTTAAAGTAACAGTCAGTTTCTACAGCTACAGTTTTTACAGCCAAAAGTTTTTAAAGCCAAAAGTCTACCGTCAAAACTAAAAATAATAGCTTTTACCAAGCAGGCCTTAAATCTTTTATCAACTAATCAACTTTTGTTAATAAATTATTTAGGAAAGCATAAAAAAATTCTAGATGCTCTCTAAATGTTCATTCACTCAATGCTTTTTAATATGAAGATTTTGATAAAGTATTAATCTCTAAAATATCAAAAAAAAAAAATCATTTTTGATATAGCTAATATATTTTGTTAAATAATATCAAAAAATTATATTTATATTAAGGTGTAAATTTTATACTTTTAAAACTAATATTTACCATTATTTTATTTTCTATTATTTTAAATAAAATATAATATAATAAATACAATTGAAATATGAAAAAAATATTTAAAAATTATATTAAAAATGTAAATATAGATATAATACTTACAAATATATATTAAATAATTTTATATATAATCATTCACAATTCTGCGAATCAGTATATTAATCAGAACATATAGTTTCAAAACATATTAATTTTTGCTGTTTAGTGCTAATGCTCTACTATCAGTTATACCAATCAAGCAAAGTCTTCTTTTCAAATCTATCTAAACGATTTCAAAGTATAAATATCCGGAAAAGGGTATATTAAGCTTCATCTCAGGTGAAAATAAAATTGCATTAGGTGAAAATAGTTTGCACAATATTACAAAGGGATCAAATGAAATACTATAATGTAATGGATCTTTTCTTGAGTGATTTAACCAAAGTGTTACAAAACCTCTCGTTCAAGTTTGAGGACGGCCATGAAAGCTTCTTGAGGTACATCGACTCTACCTATGGCTTTCATTCTCTTCTTACCTGCCGCCTGAATACACATTCAAATCAAATTTCAATTTTTTTATATAATTGTGTTAATCACGAATTCAGCCTTTATCGAGCCTTATTCTTAGCGGGAAAGAGAAGTACCTGTTTCTTAAGAAGCTTCTTCTTCCGAGAAATGTCTCCACCTGGATGAATCATAGTAACAAGATCAGAGATACAAGATCAGAGATGGCTTTGTGAGAACAGATACATCAAAGCGAAAGCTACTTCATTTTTTTTTATTTCTGAAGCCGATTGATGCCAGAAAGAGGTTTCTGATAATACAAGAGGTGCGAAGAGCTTAGGCTAAAACGGTTACAGAGTTTCAATATCAAGCCAGGTGGTGGCTATTTCATGCTTTAGTGAAAGGAGGCAGGGAAGCAAGGGAATGTGTAGTTACCGTAACATTTGGCCAAAACATCCTTTCTGATTGCTGAGAGCGCTTCACTAGCAATCACTTTTGTTCCTATGCAAGCCTGTAAGTATATGTTTATATCAAAACATCTTCCGCGGTTTGTATATTCTAAGGCCATTGTCAGATAAGCAAGGAGAAACGCAATTGACCAGACCCACTTGATCAGAAGTTAAGTTTAATAAGTTCAGAAGAGGAAGATCTAAGATCCAATCCTTCTGATGTGCCTCAGGCCCCCAGTGGTACATTATAAATCTCCAAGCATTCATAGACTATAAGCGGAATTACATTATTATTTATAAAAGCTTAATTGTAAATACCTGGATGGGCACTTTAAACATTTGTCGCGGAATAAGCTCTTTGAGTTTTTGAGTCAAGGCTCTACCAACGGAATATGCCTGGAAGCATAGTTCAAAATGATTCCACAGTACTGTGAGGACAAGACTCTTTTATAATTCAAATACTGGGAGATGTACTAATCTCAACAGTAAGAGCTTTGAGCAAATAGGATCAGTTTCACAAATCTTTACACTTAGAGATGAGTGGAAGCGTGCGTATTTATGGTTCACAAAACTCAGATTAAAAAGGTTAAATATATAACCTTGTCTCTGTGTACAATGGTTGACAAAGGTTCCACTAATTCAGCATTGATCAGAATATCGAGTTTTATCAGATCGCTTTCCCTGTACCTGAACACATATTATAAGAAATGAAGATGCTAAGAAAGACAAAAACAAAAGCGCAAAGGAAACATAGATCTATTAAAGCTTTTTAGATTGCTTGTGGCTTTTAATTACTAAGAAAATAATAAAGGTTTCCATCCTCGCAAAAAGATGCAGACATGCATCACTAAGTAAGAGATTATCTGTGTGATAATGTTGGTGGAACTAACCCAATAACTGAGTATTCCATGCTAGCATATCCCTTGGTCCTGGACTTTAGTTGATCAAAGAAATCTCCCACCATCTGCAAAATAGCAGGGAGCCAATAACGAGAAGATCAGTTTACATAATCAAGAGAGACATCTAAACTTTCATTGGGACTATCTGAACTGTTTACAGGAAAAACCTCACCTCTGCAAGGGGTAACTCATAGAGGATAGAAGCTCTGTTCTCAGCTATATATTTCATTTCTTTGAACTCCCCTCTCCTATCTTGAGCGAGCTCCATAAGCGCACCGATATATTCTTTTGGTGTAAGCAACTCAATCTGTATAATATCATTTTGCACTAAGGATATGTATTCTAAGAAACGTGTCATGTGAAAATATCAGCAATATTTATGCAGCAGAAAGAGTAACCTTAACGTATGGTTCTTCGACTGATTTCCTTTGCCCAGGTTGTGGAAGCAGAGATGGGTTTGAGCACATAGTCTGCAGAAGCATAAATTTAAATGGTAGTAAGGCTCTAGAAATCAAGAAAGACATACACAAGGATGCAATTTCAAGGGAAGAACAATATTTAAAAAAGTGTAGGATCAAGAGGAAATTACAGTATCACCATTTACAGTGTTCACCCTATATACAACACTTGGAGCAGTGGTAATAAGATTTAAGTTGTATTCCCTCTCTAGCCTTTCCTGCAAAGAAGATGAACTGGAGCATAAGAATTGAAGCATGATATAATTGACTTTGTGAACTTCCATCAACTTATTTCGGTTATCCATCCTATACACAAAATATATGGTGAGCATCCATCAGAAAGGAAGCTACAAATAAGTAGAATTTTCACATAATATACAAAAAATCTCTGTCTATCAACTTATTTCGGTTATCGGTGTGCCAAATCATCAATCAAAAAAACATTTTAAAACAAGAAGAGCGAAACAGTCTGACCTGCACAATTTCC
The DNA here is from genome assembly GCA_030161315.1 of Eutrema japonicum. Classification (NCBI taxonomy): domain Eukaryota; kingdom Viridiplantae; phylum Streptophyta; class Magnoliopsida; order Brassicales; family Brassicaceae; genus Eutrema; species Eutrema japonicum. The sequence goes on along the minus strand of BSQW01000005.1, from coordinate 53,319,366 downwards.
ATGTGGAGAAGACCCAAGAAACCGCATCTAAAGCCAAAACCCATGGCACTTGAAGTTTCGGGCTCAAACTGCAGGATAACAACCAAGTTGAGGACTACCCTATATATGAATTTCAGCCAACGTATTCGTTTTTTATCCATAGACCAAATGTGAATATCATTAACAAAGATACATACAATAGAGAGGTATTATTTTTAATTAGCCATTGAAAAAGGACCAGTAAAAATTACAGTCCAGTTCTTACCAAAAAAGACTTTACATTCCACTTAGTCTATATTGGCTAAGAAAACAAAAGAAGATCATAGTTGTCTCTGTGGCACAAGCACATTTAGAAAAGCAACATGTTAGATGTCTATAAACCATTAACAGGATCAAGAAATTTTTGGATAGCAACAGTTTTCAGTCTTAACAATCTTACACTCCCTGAGCATGTTAATGGGTAATTAATTATAATCTCAAACTCCCTGAGCTTTCAAGTCATGCAAAAACATCCATACGTTAACCTTCTTTCAATTAAGTAGTTCGTAATGCATTATCGTTTCCCACCACAAACCAAAAAGAGGGAACGTCCTGGTTACTGCTACTACACATATTATTTTGGGTACAGACAAAAGAAAAATCGTATTTTCTGTAGTTTCACTTTGCTAATACCTTCAAGGCGGCATCATTGAGTTGCAGTTTTTCCAATGCATCTCGAAGATCCGGAAACCTGTCATCATAGACGACATGTGAAAAAATTACATACATAAAAACAAAAGTCAGCAAACGAACAACAAAAACTCAGTACTGGTCAGCGTCAACTGGAAACAGGCCACAGAACACCATAGGGGTAGCTTCCTCGTAACCAGGTAAAGAGCTTTCTGCCTTTCTTCCATATGTTGTTATTGTATCTCCTACCCTGGCATCTGCAACTGATCTTATAGAAGCAGAAATGTAGCCCACCTGTAATTAAGAAAACTAACATTCAAGATATGTGCAAGGAATGTGGCATGATAGTCAGGCATATCTGATATACAGCAGCAGCATCAATCAGCGCATCTTTCTAGCTATTAGAACCTGAGCAAAGAAAGATGTAATTAACCATTCCCTCTCAAATATAGCCAACAAGAAAAGTGAAAACACATTTGTTTTCTTGCATTCAAATTGTTATTAATCACAGCTCCATCTTTTACCAAATCTGCTACAAGGAAATGATGAGGAAATCATTCCATTTACAAATGCTTATAGTTTCCCTATTAACATGCGTTGGAATAGAACCCCATAACAGCAAAAGGAAATTGACATTTTCATTTCGTAATACCAAGGTTTCTGCTGAAAGACCAAATTTCACCAAGAAAATGGGAAACGAAAGCACAGGGAAGTAAGTGAAACAAACAAAATAATTATGTTCAAAAGAGTACACTACCTCACCCGCATATAATTCATCCACTTGAATTTGATTCGGAGATAGAACGCCGATTTCATCGGCGAAATAGTCCTGCAATTGATACAAAATTGAGAACATGAGATACTGGTGAAACACAAGAAAACATTTTTAGAAGATAGACGTTCTCAAATTTTCCTGAAATAATTACAGAATAACACTGCAAATCACTCTGACGGCATACACCACGAAAAGCTGACATGCACAAATTACATTCAATTCTTTTTGGCATACGGAAAGCTATCTTAATCAAATGGAAAGACATCCAGACCAGAGTAGAGAGAAAAGAAAAACCTTTCCGCTTGCCATGAAAAAAATTCTCTCGCCTTTCTTCACTTTCCCATCGATAACTCGAAAGTATACAATGACACCACGATATGGATCATAATAACTGCAGACAAATGTATCGTAAAAATAGAAGTAGTTAACATGTAAACACTGCACATTTGTAGACTAATCAAGACAAAAAGTGAATACTTCACAATCATTTTTAGTTTACCAGTGATAGGGCATAACTGGAACTGATTTGACAAGCCAATGACCAGTCCAATCATCATATAACAATACAACTTAAACTCTATGAGGTTTCTCCATCGTAATGTTTTTTTCTAGGAAAGGTAAAAATCATTATGGATAAAAAACAAGTGCAAACCTGTCAAAAATTAAGGCTCTTAAGGGTTTTTCTGCAGTATCGCGAGGTGGAGGTATCCTTTGAACAATTGCATCTAATATCTCCACAATACCAATTCCTTCCTGTATCAATCAAAGATGCCCCAAAAATGTAATTAAATGGATAGAGAGCCACACGTCTTAAATCTTTAAGTATCAAAATAACAAAATGATTTTAAAACCTAACCTTTGCCGAGCAGAGTATTGCTTTGCTACAGTCTAACCCGATAACCTACAAACAATCCGCATTATCAAACCGTATTCACATAAAGGCTGATGTCTCTAGAATAGCAGTAACGAGACAATTACCCCGTTAGAGGAACATGAGACTGGATAAAATATATTACAAAGAAATGTTTAAGGCATAAAATTAACATAATATCTAATAGAAGCTATAACCTAGTTAAATGTACTGACAACATTTTGACAACAGCAACATAAAAGACTGAGAAGAGTTCTTGCAGACACCAAAGAAGGAATACTATTCATATTATAAAACTGGCTGCATTGTATGATTGCTATTACCAACGCAAATCATAAAATGGGCTACACAATGAAGGGAATCACTAACCTCCTCAATCTCCCTGATAACTTGCTCTGGCTCAGCGCCAGGAAGGTCAATCTTATTCACAACCTGCAGGAAGAAGTAGAGTTCGTTTGCTTTGAACTCTAGAATACAGACCAAATTGTTGAACAGGAAGAAAAAAACACCTTGCATTATTGTTTCCTGAATTGTCATGAATCAGATTCAAGCAACTACCAAACGTTAAATGATTCCACTATACTTTTCTTCATTAAGCATCTTCTACGTACTGCTGGAGTGATGCTAGCTATTTTTATAACATGTTTGGCCTGTTTGAAAGTTAACTTATTGCGGACTCTGACTTCTTTAAATAAAAAAGGGCATTGACGTCCCTGAATAATCTACCACATATACTTGAAAAGTGATACATTCAGAAGAATAATATAAACACCAATAAGATGAAGCATAATTTCGTACTTACAGGAATAATTTCGAGGTTGTTTTCTAGAGCCAAATAAACGTTAGCCAATGTTTGCGCTTCCACACCCTAAAGCAAATGTCAAAGGAAATTCTTAGAAAGGCTTGTACTAATGTACTTGGTCATCAAAAAAGACCGTAACATATTCACCAAGCGAAAAAACAGCTAAAGCAATACAGATTCCAGGTTTCCACACCGTGTCAGAAAATTGTATGTCAAGGAAAAGAAAAATCACCTGGGATGCATCCACAACAAGAAGAGCACCCTCACATGCAGCAAGAGATCGGGAAACCTATTAACAAAAAGAAATTAACAGTGTATTCTTCATCAAAACTGCAACTTAATCATTTGTATTTTCCATAATGTAAACATATTTACGCTAAACATTCAAACCGAGGGTCCTAAGTGCTCACAGATGAAAAATTGAGGGGGTTAACATTAAGGTTAAGAATTAAATGTATCCGTAGACAATAAGTCTATGTTGGAAAGAATAAATGGATGTTCAGTGGATTAGAAGATTTAAGTACCTCGTAAGAGAAATCAACATGACCTGGAGTATCTATCAAGTTGAGGCAATATGGTTTACCCTCGTAAACATAACGCATTCGAGCTGCCTGCAAAATCATACAATACAAAGTTACAAAGTGAGAAGCAGATTAACAATCTTACTGAAACTGGTTTCAGCATTCACAATGAAAAGATATGAAACAAATTCTTGATAAGCAGATGTAGAAATTTTGTTGTCAGTTAATAGAAATGAAAAGTGACTAAATGTGCAGAGAAACGGAAGGAACAAAAGAAATAGGAACCTGAAGCTTGATTGTGATGCCTCGTTCTCTCTCTAAATCCATGTTATCAAGAAACTGTTCCTTCATATCTCTGTTCTGGACAGTACCAGTCACCTGAAGCAACTTATCCGCTAACGTCGATTTCCCATGATCTATATGAGCTATAATACTAAAATTCCTGATGTGCGAAATCGGAACCTGCAAATTCAAAACAAATCGAATTTGAAATCAATTCATCCGAATCATCCCAAGTTTCTGCACATAGATGAGAGCAATAAAAAAAAGAAACGAAACCGACCTTTAAAAGACGGTCCTGGCCAGAACGGGCGGCTAATTTGGAGCCAGAGTCAGAGAGGCCGCTCTGAGGCTGAGTTCCGGCTGTGGCCTGGCAAAGTACATGTAACCTCCGGGTAGAGTGACGGCGGAAGCTAGAGACGGAAATGGAGGAGAGACGACGGAGAGATGATGAAGAAGAAGAAGAAGTTCCGGATAAGAAGAACGTTGGAGGAGATAAGTCCATAGCAGAAGCCATGGCCATGGCACTGTGTGTAACCTGTTTTTTTTACGGTTTTAAGGGATTTTTAATCTTGTTTTTAAAGAATTTTGAGCCACAGGACCAAAACTATGTAAATGGGCCAGTCCATTCTATTCTAACCCACCCACCCTATCTAACCTGACCCGACTTGCTCCAATCCGTTTTCTTGTACCGTTGTACGGATGCAATTGAACATAACCGAATGAAGTTGATTGTGAATCGGATAACCCAAATAATCGAACCAGAGCACAACACACTTAGAGCATCATTATCGGTGACCCCTACACACGGGGTCATCCGATTTTTTTTAATTTTTTTTTTTTTTTTTTTTTTTGGACAAATGAAGAAGCGACACGTGGATGAACTGGGTGTCTGTGTGTCTCTGCGGTGACACCCGCGCGCGCCGTGTCATCCGATTTGTGATGACGTGTCGCTTCCTGATTCGTCGCGGTATTAAAAAAAATTTTTTTTTTTTTTTTTTTTTAAAAATTAAAAAAAAATTAAAAAAAAAAAAAAAAAAAAATCGGATGACCCCGTGTGTAGGGGTCACCGATAATGATGCTCTTAGGGTCTCTTATTTTGTTCATCTAGCAACTGCGTCTAGATGCATATATAAGATGCAGTTCGTTTTTATCAAAATAAGAAGTGCATCTAGATGTAAAAACTGGATGCAAAATGATATGCATCCAAAATAATTGGATATTTTGGATGCACTTGAAACTAAAGTTTGGATGCACTTTGAAACTAAAGTTTGGATGCACCAAAGTGCATCCAAAATTACAAAAGTCTAAAATATCCTCATTTATAATCAAAACTTAAAATATTTATATTTTATAAAGAAACAAAAATTACGTCAAAACCGCAAAAATCAGTTTCCCACAAAAATCGAAAATAGTGGTTTCCTGCCAAAACCGCAAAATAGTTGTTTTCCTGCTAAAACTGTAAAATAGCGGTTTTTTTGCCAAAACCGCAAATAATGGTTTCGTGCCAAAACTGCAAAATAGCGGTTTCCCGCAAAAAAAGTAAAATAGCGGTTTCCCGCCAATACCGCAAAATAGCGGTTTCTCGACAATACCGCAAAATAGCGGTTTCCCGCCAAAACGCATAAAATAACAGTTTCCTGCCAAAGCCGTAAAATAGCGGTTTTCCGCCAAAACCGCAAAAAATGATTTTTTTGAAAAAATATTTATTTATTTATTATTATTTTAAATTTTAAATTTTTTTTAAAAATATAATTATTTCATTAAAGCTACTTTTATAAGTTATTTAAATATTAATTTGATAATTATTTAGTTGTAAATATACTTTAGATTAAACAAATTGTTATAAAGATATAACATGTCTTTTTGGTCATTTGGTTTAAAAATGCATCCAAATAAAATATGCAAACACATAAACAAACAAAACTGCATCTAGATGCAATTTCTAGATGTAAAAGCTAAATACATAAACGAACTGCGTCTAGCTGCTGCGTCCAAATACTGCGTCTAGATGCAGTTTTTAGACGCGGCATCCAGATTCAAAAACAAACATGGCCTTAGAAATAAAATAAAATAAAAGAATAAGCTTTTTTGAGTTTTTGTTCAAAATTGTTGTGCTATGATTCGATGAACCAAATAATCATGCAATTTAGCAAGATGATACTCTTTTATTTAATGATGAGTTGATTAATGTTTTAATCATTTCTTAGATAGATCTTCACATGCTTCAAAGGACTAATTTAATCCTTTTGAAAAGTCCAAACCTTATGCGCAATCTTGGTTTTAGAAGTAAAGCACTAAGCAGAGTGAGAAAAGGCAAAGATGCGTTTTTTATTTACTTCCACGGGATATAAAAAAAAAAAGACACAAATTGAGTCAATTGCGTGGTAATATGGGAGGATTTGACCAATCCATCACCGCTTGTGACTCTATTAACTCTGAGATTAAAGAAAAAGTGAAGACTTTTCTTGGTTTTGTTTCTTTATCAAGAAGCTGGTTTGTTTCGTTTTGGCTTTGGGCGATGCCTATTTGGTGGTCCAGTCCGTTTCGATTTTTGTTGTTGAATCCCTTTTTCTTTTCTTGATTTCCTCCTCCATTCATACTACTCTCTCCTTGACTTTCTTCTTCCTTTTTAACATTTATTCTCGTGTTCCAGTTGCTTTGTCTTTTCACTGTTCTGTGTCGTGAATCCCAAGCTCTATCGCTCGAGAAATTCGGCCAAGCCCTCGTCTTTTTCTCTTCTGGGTAAGTCTTCTTCTTCGCATTCCTCTAGTATAAAATCCGATCTTGCTGCTTGGGTTCACACACTGTTTTGATCTAAAGGCTTAACTTCCTGAAACGGCTTTGGCTTGGTGTGTTTCAGACTTAGACGAATGGTGCGAATCTGAACCCTTCCCCGAAGGCGATTGCAATGTCTTGAACTATTTCGGACACGACTTTGTCCATATTTTCGAAATTTAGTCTGGAAGATTTGATCTGACTTTTTCCTTACTTTGTCCTTTGTTCTAGGTTATTACCCTCGCTGGTTTTGGATCAAAGTCTCGAGATTTTTTCTTAAACTACGCTCAACTCAGTGGCATGATCTTTCCGGTAAACTTAGCTTGAGGTCTTTGGAAGATTTAAGAAAAGTTATGGGGAGTTTTTGCTCCAAGAGCCTTGGAATCAATTTTGGCAGTGAGTATTCAGGTTCAAGTGTGGCTGATGATGCTCGAGAACCCGATTTTTGCTCACCTGGGCAGATCAGTTTGATTGGTCCTGGTATGAGGCAGCGTATGGTTAAAGACGTCAAGGAACAAAATCAGTTGAAAGATGTATTCTCTTTCCGCGAAAGGGAAGCAGAAGATAATTTCTATGATGGGATTCCGAGGTTGCCCATTGTTCCATCACAGAAACTTCGGTCTGCAAAATCTACTCAAACTGCAGTTTCTAAGGTTAGTTTGGACGAGTTGGAATAGCGAGCTACAAATAAGCTCTTTTTAGCTACGACTACAATCAAGAGTTAACGGATTGTCTCTTAGTTAGTAATTGCAAGTGTCTTTTGACTCCATCAAGTCCTAAAAGAACAATCCGAATTTGCTATATTGTGGCAGGTTACGGAGGCAAGTGTGCTTTTAGGCAAAGCGGGGTTAGGTAAAGCAAAGGATGTTTTGGATACTCTCGGGAGTAGCATGACGGATCTTAGCAGCGGTGGATTTACTTCTGGGGTTGCACTTAAAGGCAACGAACTTGGGATCTTAGCCTTTGAAGTAGCAAACACAATTGTCAAAAGCTCAAATCTCATTGAATCCCTTTCTAAGAGGAACATCATGCATTTGAGAGAAACTGTACTTGACTCCGAGGGTGTTCAAAATCTTGTCTCGAATGATTTTGATGAACTCCTCAGACTTGTTGCTGCTGATAAGAGGTGAAAATTCAAGTCTAGACTGCTTCTTTTTGTTTTTTCTTAGCTCATCAAAAACATTCCAAGATAGTTAATTTGTTATATTTGCAGGCAGGAGCTACAAGTTTTCTCGGGAGAAGTGGTTCGGTTTGGAAACCGATCCAAAGATTTTCAGTGGCATAATTTACAACGCTACTTCGACAGGTGGCTTTAGACGAAATCTTTGTGCATGAGATTATGTTCATCTTTGTGTCTTATAGCTTTCTTTTTAGTTGTTAAATTGTTTCTTTGGTTCTCAGGATCCGCAAAGAATTAACCCCTCAAAGGCAGTTGAATGAAGACGCTGTGTTAGTTGTTGAACAACTGATGGTTCTAGTGCAGTATACTGCTGTGAGTGAATACTTTCTAAAATTGGAAACTCTAAAAGCATATTGAGTTGTTCTTGCTACTTAGTTGTGTGTTATGTGCCTTGAGCTATATTCTCTAGTAGCTATTTACTTTTGAAAGATGTGTGATATAAAAATGCAGGTTATTTGTCACTGATGTCACTCAGACATCTCAGATATTATGTGTTCAATATCTCTTTTGGTTCAGGAACTATATCAAGAACTCCAAGTATTGGATCGACTGGAGAAAGACTATGAGCAAAAGCGCCGAGAAGAAGATAACTCAGCTAGCAGCAGTAAGGGTAAACTATCAAAGACTACCTGCCTGCTTTCTAAGATTTGAAACATCGTTTTCATAACAGTCCTCTCTTTTAAACATAGGTGATGGCCTTGCAATCTTAAAAACGGAACTTAAATCCCAGAGAAAGGTAGTGAAAAGCTTAAAGAAAAAGTCGTTGTGGTCGAGAGGTTTCGAGGAGGTGTGTACTGCTTCTTTTATCATTTAAAATCACCAAATCCTCTGGCTGTATGTTTATGGGTACTTAATAACTCCAAAAATTGCATTTCATTACTAAAATCCAGCCAAAACTAACTCTGTTGTTAGAATATTTTTTGCAAACAGAAATAGATTATTGTGATGATCATCTTAACCGCTAATTGTGTATTTCAGGTGATGGAGAAACTAGTAGACATTGTACATTTCTTGTTGCTGGAGATTCATAATATCTTCGGTGGTGCCGGTATGTAAGTTCCTCCCTTTTGTACCTTCCACCATGTGCTACTGAGCATGTATCTATGTTTTTCGATTTTCTCTCGTCCACTGCTCTATTTCTCAGTACATACTGTAATTTCTCTTGTCAATTGATCCTCCATTATTTAGTATTCACAAAAACCTGAATTTTTTGTTTACATCAAATTATGTGCCCAGATGATCAACCATCAAAGAAAGGAGCTGCAGATTATGATAAAAGACTGGGACCTGCTGGTCTTGCTTTACATTATGCAAATATAATTGTGCAGATTGATACACTTGTAAGTGCACAAACGTAGCTTTGCCTCATTTGGTTTGGTTGGTTCTAAGTGTATTCTCTCGATCATATCATATCAAATGTGTGTTTTGATGGGTATAGGTCGCCCGTGCAAGCTCTATAACTTCAAATGCAAGGGATTCTCTATACCAAAGCTTGCCCCCTGGTATAAAATTGGCTCTTCGTTCCAAGATTAAGTCTTTCAATGTCGATAAGGAGGTAATGTCTTCTGGTTTACACTCTCTGATCGACAAAACTGAATGTGTTCTTTTGGCCAATATCACTAAAACACAAGGTGGTATGGTTTGTGATTATTCTGACAGCTTTCGGTTACACAAATTAAGGACGAGATGGAGAGGACACTGCATTGGCTTGTCCCTGTTGCAGCCAACACAACCAAGTAAGAAATCTGACCCTTCTTTCGTTACCCTGACTTAACATGTTATGCTCTCGGTATGAAATCCTCTTTTCTTTTATGGCTAATGATTGTTGAATGGGTTCATCGCAGAGCTCATCATGGTTTCGGTTGGGTTGGAGAGTGGGCAAATACAGGGTGAGTGGTGAATGATATGAGACCTGCAACTTCTCTTCCTGCATTTTGTGTTTTGTTTTCCAATTGTTTTGTTTTTAATCTGACAGGACTGATTTCACTAGTAAGCCTAGTGGTGGAGATATACTACGCATTGAGACGCTCTATCACGCTAGTAAAGAAAAGACAGAGATCTACATTCTTGGACAGATAATTTGGTTACAACATTTGGTTACAAAAGCAAAGAGCGACGCTCGGGGAGGTCCTAGACTTTCTTCTATCAAGTCTCCATTGAATACTACGAACAAGCAATTGATATCTGAACCACTCAGTGTCCCATTAGTAACAGCTGAGGAGCAAAAGATGTTACAAGAAGCAAGCAAAAGAAAAAGGACTCCATGTGTTAGCAAGAGTCAAGATTTTGATTCTGAGTATTCGCGGGCAAGAAAGTGTGACCCTTTGAGCAAAAGCAGTGACTATTATCGTGGAGTGAGAAGAAGCAAATCAGCTGCGGTGAAGAGGTTTTCTTCGGGTTTTCTGTTTGATTTTGTTATCGAGAAGGAAAAAGCGTTGGATGTGATTGATCGGGTCGATGTGCCGAGAGATTATAAAGCATTGTTGAAAGAAGGTAGCTTGAGCTTCTGATAGGGAGTGGTGTTTTGTGGTCTCAAGTGAGGCCAATGCACAAGACGGGCTTCTGGTTTCATACATGTTTGGTTGTACATAAGTGCATAAAAGAAGGCTACGGAAGAAGCTGTAATGTGGAATCATGTTAGATCATTTGCAATATTTCAATATAGTGTTACATTTTTCAGAAGAGGGATGTCATATATTGCTTAAGATGGTTTCAAACGACGATGATACATATAAGACTTGCAATATTCTCTGAAACAAATAGAATAAGCGATTGAGATCACGAAATCATAATCATACATTGCAATTAGAATCTGCAAGATTTAACCTTTATTTCAACAAGTAAAAGAAGCAAAAGAACCAAAAATTTGAGTAACAGTGAATGAATATGTTCAGCATCATCTCGCAGCTCTCACACTCACAAATGATGGGAATTGCAATGCATTAGCGGCACTGCCTAAAGCACTGGTTTTTCTTTTCGTTATTGTCAACAAAAAAAAAAGCAGAGAAGTATTAAGATATGAATCAAAGCCCTTAAGCTGCTGACTCCTTGGAGATCTTCTCTGCCTTTGTAACCACCTCGTCGATGCCACCAACCATGTAAAACGATTGTTCAGGAAGATCATCATACTTACCATCGAGCAAACCCTGCAACAATTTACAATTCATATAAGCTCATAGATATCAAACAATCATGGAGCCGGAAAGAAAGTCATATGGGCATACATACCTGGAAACTGTTGATGTTTTCCTTAAGATCAACGTATTTTCCAGGGGCACCCGTGAAGATCTCAGCAACATGGAATGGCTGACTCAAGAATCTCTGGATCTTACGGGCACGGGCAACAGTCAACTTGTCATCTTCACTTAGCTCATCCATTCCCAAAATGGCGATAATATCTTGCAAGTTCTTGTAGTTCTGCAGCACCTTCTGCACGCCACGGGCCGTGTTGTAGTGATCCTCACCCAGAATGTGAGGTGAGAGCATACGGGATGTTGAATCCAAAGGATCCACAGCAGGATAGATACCAAGCTCAGAAATCTTCACATGGGAAAGAAAAAAAAGTATACAAATATCAGCTTTATGAACATTACACATACATATTTTGAAAAGAATCATCAGAAGGAGACAAATTCACACCTGTCTTGACAGCACAGTTGTGGCGTCCAAGTGAGCAAAAGTTGTGGCTGGAGCAGGATCTGTCAAATCATCAGCAGGGACATAGATGGCTTGGACAGAGGTGATAGAACCCTTCTTGGTGGTTGTGATTCGCTCTTGAAGAGCACCAAGATCAGAAGCCAGAGTTGGCTGGTAACCCACAGCAGAAGGGATACGTCCAAGTAAAGCAGACACTTCAGAGTTGGCCTACACAAAAGAATAAACCGAGTTAAATTTACAATCTCTGCATCAATATATGGCACACAGGTGCTGAGAGATAGAGCAAACAACAAGGCTCACCTGAGTGAAACGGAAAATGTTGTCAATGAAAAGCAAGACATCTTGGCCTTCAGCATCACGGAAATACTCAGCGACAGTCAAACCAGTAAGTCCAACACGGGCACGAGCACCCGGGGGCTCATTCATTTGTCCATACACAAGAGCACATTTGCTCTCTAACTGTTAGAGGGGTAAAAAGAGAATTGAGAAACAAAAATCAGCCTAATCCTATGTGCAAGAAAAAGAAAAGTGTAGATTAATCGAAATTAAATGCAAACCTGCTTCTCGCCTAGCTTGATGACACCACTCTCAATCATTTCTCTGTACAGGTCATTGCCTTCACGGGTTCGTTCTCCCACACCAGCAAACACGGAGAAACCACCTGTTCATTAAAAGAGGCACTAATTAATAACATAAAAAGATGAACACCACTGTACACACTATTAAAAACACCCTGAGAGTGAAACATACCATGAGCTTTGGCGACATTGTTGATCAGCTCCATAATGAGCACAGTTTTCCCAACACCAGCACCGCCAAAGAGCCCAATCTTTCCTCCTCTTTGGTAAGGAGCGAGCAGATCAACCACCTGGAAAGAAAGTAACAAATCTCAGCTCGGAACACGAAAGACAACACATGTGAACTACGGCCCCAGAATCTACCTTAATACCAGTAGCAAGGATCTCTTGCCCGGTGGCTAGATCAACTAAAGCAGGAGCATCTCTGTGAATCGGTAAGTAATGGTCGGTCTCTGATCAACAGCAAAAACACATTGTCATGACAGGATTGCAGAAAGTGATTAAGTGTGGCTTAGACTACTTACTAATTTCGCCTCTCTCGTCGATGGGTTCTCCAAGAACATTCATGATACGTCCAAGGGTAGCTCTTCCAACAGGGACCTTATAAGTGAGAACAAGCCAAAAGTCAGATTTTCAATGTCATAACTTACTCAGATTACTACTAAGGGCATAAATGTTTAGTCATCCACATTCACGAAATCATCTACACATAGAGTTCTTTGAAATAAATAGATTTTGAAGAAGAACAAAAAAAGAGTATTAGTATTTGGACAAAGTCAACGTTAGGGATAAGGAATCAAGAACAGAAACCAGCGAGACTGGGCAAAAACACATCAACGAATTCACAGATCTAGACCTAGTAATGGCAACATAAAACCTATCGACTCCCGGATCAACGATCCAGGTGGGAGGATCTATACACAGAAGCCACTTACAGTGATTGGAGCGCCAGTGTTGAGAACGCGCCTTCCACGGACGAGACCCTCGGTACCATCCATAGCAATGGTCCTGACGACATTCTGCCCCAAGTGATGAGACACCTCGAGAACCAACCTCGTGGGATGGTCCTGCACCTCGAGAGATGTCATGATCGGAGGCAATCCCTCCTGATCCTCGAACCTCACATCAACAATGGCACCAATGACCTGGCAAACCTTCCCGATCGCACCTTTTCCACCGTAATCATAGGTCTTCTTCACCTCATCCTTAGCAGGAGCAGACGATGGCGAAGCTGAGTTTGCCGGTGAAGAGGTCGAATATTCGGCGACGCGGCCGAGGAGGTCACCTAAAAGAGAAGCGCAGCGAGCGGGGGAGGGAGATGGAAGCCTGGGGTTCCGGCTCCCGAATTTGGCAGCAGATCTGCCGGAAGATGAGCGGAGAAGCGATGATAAGACTCTCCGAGACGCCATGAGTGTGTGTGTGTGAAAGTGGAAACGCTAGGGTAGCTGCAGAACCTGAATCTAAGCTCGACTGGTTCTGTTTTGAGGAAGTTTCCAAAGTTTTGTGGGCTTCAATAATGGGCTTTCTGGGCCTACATTATGCATCTTTTAATATCTGCAAGTAAAAAACTAAATGACAAATGAGATTAACTTTTAACTAACAAAAATATATATTTTTGGAGGTTTAAGGTTGATTGAAATATATATATTTGAAGAAACTATCGTTGCTAAATTTCAAATCTCGTTTTTTTTTTTTTAGCTTAAAATTTTCTTACGTCTTCAGTATTAATTTATCTCCACCAGGACAAAAACGATTTTACAGCCATTGAATTTTCTGGCCACTAAGTTGCCAATGATGTAGAGGATGAATGTATATATCATATATACATGTAGAAAGAAGAGTTGATGAGGCTCGCATCGCAGTGCAAGCTTGTTAATATCCCTTCAGAGTTCAGAAGATTGTAGTGTCTTCAGTAGATGATCGATATCGTTGCATAAGAGGAAGAGAAATCCATATATACAAGTCCAAGTAGACGACATCGTTAGAAGAATCACTCTCTTTGGAAACTAAGAGGAGGTGAATGTAATGTAACCATAAATCGGCATAGATGCTCACATTTGCAAGGACTAGGGTGATAGATTATGTGCGGATGAGGATATATGCACATGTTTAGTACATAGACAATGGTTGTGTAAGAGAGATCAATGGACAAAACCGGCTTCTTATTCGTTGGTACATGTTTCGATGTAGAAAGCGCATAAAACAAGGCTATGGAAGAAGCTGTCATGTTTATGACATCATTTGCAATATTTCAATATCGATATACATTTTCAGTAAAAAGGGACGTTATATTTGCCTGTCATACCAACATTCTCTGAAACAAAGAGACTGAGATCAGGAAATCAAAATCTTATACTGCAATAAGAATCTGAAAGACGTATATCCTTTATTTCAACAAGTTAAGGAACCAAAAATGAGTTACATTAAGTGAATATGTTCGGCATCATCTCCGAGCTCTCATGGAATTTGAACCGAAAGAAATTATAAATACGGAACTCAAATTCCGTTTGGTTGGGGGACTCGCAGGCATTGGGTTTTTCTTTTCGTTATTGTCAAAAGAAACAGACAAGTATTAAGCATATGAAAGATATGAATCCAGCTTCTAAGCTGCTGCCTCCTTGGAGATCTTCTCTGCCTTTGCAACCACCTCGTCGATACCTCCAACCATGTAAAACGATTGTTCGGGAAGATCATCGTACTTTCCATCAAGCAAACCCTGAAACAAATCAACCCCACAAGATGATCTGGGTCAGCTACTGTACATATTACATTTGATAACAAGAATTTTATCTATGGTAGAATAAAACTAGTTCATCTAGACATAGACAACACAAAGGATTCTTCTAAACTGAAAACCAATTCTAGTTAGTTGTGAATGTTGTGTACGCCAGTATGCATCTACCTGGAAACTGTTGATGTTTTCTTTAAGGTCCACGTATTTTCCAGGGGCACCCGTGAAGATTTCAGCGACATGGAATGGCTGACTCAAGAATCTCTGGATCTTACGGGCACGGGCAACAGTCAGCTTGTCATCTTCACTTAGCTCATCCATTCCCAAAATGGCTATAATATCTTGCAAGTTCTTGTAGTTCTGTAACACTTTCTGCACGCCACGAGCCGTGTTGTAGTGCTCCTCACCAAGAATGTGAGGCGAGAGCATACGGGATGTTGAATCCAGAGGATCCACAGCAGGATAGATACCGAGCTCAGAAATCTTCACATAGGAAAGACAAAAGTATAAAGATGTCAGCTAAATGAGCCTTGCACAAAACTATTTTGAAAAATATCATCAGAAGGAGACTAGTTCACACCTGTCTCGAAAGCACGGTCGTGGCATCCAAGTGAGCGAAAGTTGTGGCAGGAGCAGGATCTGTCAAATCATCAGCAGGGACATAGATGGCTTGGACTGAAGTGATAGATCCTTTCTTGGTGGTTGTGATTCGCTCTTGAAGAGCACCAAGATCAGAAGCCAGAGTTGGCTGGTAACCCACAGCAGATGGGATACGACCGAGCAAAGCAGACACTTCGGAGTTGGCCTAAACAAGAGATATTTTAGCTCAGCTTATGGCTAAGGTGCTGAGATATAAACTAAAACAAGATTCACCTGGGTGAAACGGAAAATGTTGTCAATGAAAAGCAAGACATCTTGGCCTTCAGCGTCACGGAAATACTCAGCAACGGTCAAACCAGTCAGTCCAACACGAGCACGGGCACCCGGGGGCTCATTCATTTGTCCATACACAAGAGCACATTTGCTCTCAGACTGTTAGATGGGTAAACACAACAACAAAGATCAATCAAATTCCATTTGCAGGAAAAAAAGAAAGGTGAAGATTAATCCCAATCAACTGCAAACCTGCTTCTCGCCTAGCTTGATGACACCACTCTCAATCATTTCTCTGTACAAGTCATTTCCTTCACGGGTTCGTTCACCCACACCAGCAAACACGGAGAAACCACCTGTTCATCAGAAGAAACCAATTAATAAACTAAAAACTGGAACACCGGTGTGCAAACTACTTAAAAACACCCTGAGAGTGAAGCATACCATGAGCTTTGGCGACATTGTTGATCAGCTCCATAATGAGCACAGTTTTCCCAACACCAGCACCGCCAAAGAGCCCAATCTTTCCTCCTCTTTGGTACGGAGCAAGCAGATCAACAACCTAAAGACAAGTAACAAAAGTCAGCTAGGAACACGAACGACAACACATGTGAACTACGGGGCCCAGAATCTACCTTAATACCAGTAGCCAGGATCTCTTGACCGGTGGCTAGATCAACTAAAGCAGGAGCGTCTCTGTGAATCGGTAAGTAATGGTCGGTCTCTGAGAAACAGTAAAAACAGATTGTCATGACAGGTTTGCAGAAAGGGAGGCATTGATTAAGTGTGGCTTAGACTTCTTACTAATTTCGCCTCTCTCGTCGATGGGTTCTCCAAGAACATTCATAATACGACCAAGGGTAGCCCTTCCAACAGGAACCTGAGTAGACAGACAAAAGCCAACAGTCAGGTTCACCACGTCATCATAGATGAATCCATCCGAAAGAAAGAGACTTCAGAGGAAAAGTCAACGAGAAAAGAAAGAACAGAAACCAGAGAAACTAAACGAGTTGAATTGGCATAAACGGATCCACATATCGAATGGCGAAATATGTCCGAGTCCTGCTGCCGGATCCACGGTACTTACAAAAACAAAAATCACAAACACAAAAACTACTTACAGTGATTGGAGCGCCAGTGTTGAGAACGCGTCTTCCACGGACGAGACCCTCGGTACCATCCATAGCAATGGTTCTGACAACATTCTGACCCAAGTGATGAGACACTTCAAGCACCAGCCTCGTGGGGTGATCCTGCACCTCGAGAGATGTCATGATCGGAGGCAATCCCTCCTGATCCTCGAACCTCACATCAACAATGGCACCAATGACCTGGCAAACCTTCCCGATCGCACCTTTTCCACCGTAATCATAGGTATTCTTCGCCTCATCCTTAGCAGGAGCGGACGATGGTGCAGCCGAATTAGCCGGGGAAGAGGTCGAGTAGTCGGCGACTCGGCCGAGGAAAGTCCCACATGGAGCGACGCGATGCGCGGGACCGGGTGATGAAAGCCTAGGGTTTCGGCTCCCGATTAAGGAGGATTTAGAAGTAGATCTACCCGAAGATGAACGGAGAAGCGATGATAAGATTCGCCGACTCGCCATGACTGTGCAAGAAAGAGAGCGAGAGAGAAGAGGGGCTAGGGTTAAAAATGAAATGTTCTCTCCTCTCCTCTCTATAACTAACGTAGACCATTTCTTCAGTGACACGTGTTTTATTATGATAATTACACGTGTAATTTCCTGATTGTTTTCCATATCAAGCCTTTAATTCGAAGGAAATAATCAAAACGAATATCTGTCTCATTAAACGAACCAAAGGCAATAAGTTTGGAAGTCTCGGACAACAACAAAACAAAATGTGAACTAAAGCAATCATGTCCAATTCTCTGAAACATCAGATATATCTGAACTATATAAGTCTATATGTCGTGGATGAAACTATTTTGTCAACCAAATGACATTCCAAATTTAGGCTCCTTGTTAAATCTATCAACTTTCAGATTATTTTTTTGTAAAGTGGATTGTGTTTAAAATTATAATTTTTCTTTGTGAAACGATCAATTGTCCATTATAAACACATTTTCCATCATTTACTTTTGTTTTTAATGACATTATCGTAGCGACAGAAAAAAGTTATATATTATCATCAAAATTATCAACCATACAAACATGTGAAAAGGGCAAAAAAATTTATAATTTAAATCACCACAGTATCATCAATTTTATATATATATATATATTCAACAAATATGACTCTTCTTTAAATTGCCAATCTTTTATAGGTTTTAATCATATTATTTTCTTCCGTACTAGTCAAACAATATTCGACTCAATGCTAAAGCTTCTATGACCAAAAATATATGTGTTTAGCATGATCTTCAAATCAAACTTTGACCCCCCAAAATATAATTTTCTTAATTAAAAAGCTCAATTTGGTGGATCCCTAAGAGCATCTCCAACCATAGAGTTTTTAAAGTTAGTATAGAAGTTTTTAAAAAATTATATAAAATAAAATCATGTTAAAAGAGGAAAGAGGGGTTATTAAAAGAGGAGAGAAATGTTCTTAAATAATATGAAACTTTAGATACCCTCTCTCCTCTTTTAAGAACTCTTCTAATATTTAATTATTATCTCTATAATATTATTTAAGAAGACATTTTTAAAAATGAACTTTGATTTGTAAATTAATACATGAAATGCCATTACAAATAACAAAGAATAATTAAAATAGGAAATGATATAATAGTCTTTTAAAATTATTGATTAGAATATGGAAAATATATATTTTGCATTAAAAGGTTATTTATTATTTAATTTCTTAATTATTTTTATTACTATATATTTTAAAATAATAATAAATTCATATATATTCAAATAAAAAAAATTTATTCAAAATATTGCTATATTCACTATAATTTATTATATTTTATTTGAATATATATCAAAACAAAAGTTGAAAAATATTTTACTAATTTTACATAAAAAGTTAGACATAAGAAAACTATTTTTTTAAAAAGTTTTAAAAGTCCGTATATTAACCACAAAAACTAGAATCATTTAACGGTGCATATTATAATTATGTTTTCAATATTATAAGTTTTTGCGGGTTAGCCTGAATAATATTTTAGTTCAATGTAAAACGGGTTAAATAGACAAATTATTACAAATTGACAGCTTTATCTATAATTATTAGTTAGTTATATTGTAAAATTCAGATAAAAGCAATTTTCAATCATATTTCAAAACAATTTCTTTTAAAAAAATACTTCTCGCTATAATTAGCACGGATTAAATCCTAATTTTATATACATAAACCCTTCTAAGAACCCATGACCAAGGGTATTTTCTTAATTATTTGTTTGTCCTTCAGTTAAATTGAAATAATAACCATGAAATAGGCCCAAATAAGCCTATTATAAGTCCACCAGATAGATCGAGTGGAGCTTAGATTCAGCTTTTGGAGTTACCCTAGCATTTCCTCTCTCACACACACAAACCCACACTCATGGCGTCTCGGAGAGTCTTATCATCGCTTCTCCGTTCATCTTCCGGCAGATCTGCTGCCAAATTCGGGAGCCGGAACCCCAGGCTTCCATCTCCCTCCCCCGCTCGCTGCGCTTCTCCTTTCGGTGACCTCCTCGGCCGCGTCGCCGAATATTCGACCTCTTCACCGGCAAACTCAGCTTCGCCATCGTCTGCTCCCGCTAAGGATGAGGCGAAGAAGACCTATGATTACGGTGGAAAAGGTGCGATCGGAAAGGTTTGCCAGGTCATTGGTGCCATTGTTGATGTGAGATTCGAGGATCAGGAGGGATTGCCTCCGATCATGACATCTCTCGAGGTGCAGGACCACCCCACGAGGCTGGTGCTCGAGGTGTCTCATCACTTGGGGCAGAATGTCGTCAGGACCATTGCTATGGATGGTACCGAGGGTCTCGTCCGTGGAAGGCGCGTTCTCAACACTGGCGCTCCAATCACTGTAAGTGGCTTCTGTGTATAGATCCTCCCACCTGGATCGTTGATCCGGGAGTCGATAGGTTTTATGTTGCCATTACTAGGTCTAGATCTGCGAATTCGTTGATGTGTTTTTGCCCAGTCTCGCTGGTTTCTGTTCTTGATTCCTTATCCCTAACGTTGACTTTGTCCAAATACTAATACTCTTTTTTTGTTCTTCTTCAAAATCTATTTATTTCAAAGAACTCTATGTGTAGATGATTTCGTGAATGTGGATGACTAAACATTTATGCCCTTAGTAGTAATCTGAGTAAGTTATGACATTGAAAATCTGACTTTTGGCTTGTTCTCACTTATAAGGTCCCTGTTGGAAGAGCTACCCTTGGACGTATCATGAATGTTCTTGGAGAACCCATCGACGAGAGAGGCGAAATTAGTAAGTAGTCTAAGCCACACTTAATCACTTTCTGCAATCCTGTCATGACAATGTGTTTTTGCTGTTGATCAGAGACCGACCATTACTTACCGATTCACAGAGATGCTCCTGCTTTAGTTGATCTAGCCACCGGGCAAGAGATCCTTGCTACTGGTATTAAGGTAGATTCTGGGGCCGTAGTTCACATGTGTTGTCTTTCGTGTTCCGAGCTGAGATTTGTTACTTTCTTTCCAGGTGGTTGATCTGCTCGCTCCTTACCAAAGAGGAGGAAAGATTGGGCTCTTTGGCGGTGCTGGTGTTGGGAAAACTGTGCTCATTATGGAGCTGATCAACAATGTCGCCAAAGCTCATGGTATGTTTCACTCTCAGGGTGTTTTTAATAGTGTGTACAGTGGTGTTCATCTTTTTATGTTATTAATTAGTGCCTCTTTTAATGAACAGGTGGTTTCTCCGTGTTTGCTGGTGTGGGAGAACGAACCCGTGAAGGCAATGACCTGTACAGAGAAATGATTGAGAGTGGTGTCATCAAGCTAGGCGAGAAGCAGGTTTGCATTTAATTTCGATTAATCTACACTTTTCTTTTTCTTGCACATAGGATTAGGCTGATTTTTGTTTCTCAAATCTCTTTTTACCCCTCTAACAGTTAGAGAGCAAATGTGCTCTTGTGTATGGACAAATGAATGAGCCCCCGGGTGCTCGTGCCCGTGTTGGACTTACTGGTTTGACTGTCGCTGAGTATTTCCGTGATGCTGAAGGCCAAGATGTCTTGCTTTTCATTGACAACATTTTCCGTTTCACTCAGGTGAGCCTTGTTGTTTGCTCTATCTCTCAGCACCTGTGTGCCATATATTGATGCAGAGATTGTAAATTTAACTCGGTTTATTCTTTTGTGTAGGCCAACTCTGAAGTGTCTGCTTTACTTGGACGTATCCCTTCTGCTGTGGGTTACCAGCCAACTCTGGCTTCTGATCTTGGTGCTCTTCAAGAGCGAATCACAACCACCAAGAAGGGTTCTATCACCTCTGTCCAAGCCATCTATGTCCCTGCTGATGATTTGACAGATCCTGCTCCAGCCACAACTTTTGCTCACTTGGACGCCACAACTGTGCTGTCAAGACAGGTGTGAATTTGTCTCCTTCTGATGATTCTTTTCAAAATATGTATGTGTAATGTTCATAAAGCTGATATTTGTATACTTTTTTTTCTTTCCCATGTGAAGATTTCTGAGCTTGGTATCTATCCTGCTGTGGATCCTTTGGATTCAACATCCCGTATGCTCTCACCTCACATTCTGGGTGAGGATCACTACAACACGGCCCGTGGCGTGCAGAAGGTGCTGCAGAACTACAAGAACTTGCAAGATATTATCGCCATTTTGGGAATGGATGAGCTAAGTGAAGATGACAAGTTGACTGTTGCCCGTGCCCGTAAGATCCAGAGATTCTTGAGTCAGCCATTCCATGTTGCTGAGATCTTCACGGGTGCCCCCGGAAAATACGTTGATCTTAAGGAAAACATCAACAGTTTCCAGGTATATATGCCCATATGACTTT
Source organism: Eutrema japonicum (assembly GCA_030161315.1). NCBI lineage: Eukaryota > Viridiplantae > Streptophyta > Magnoliopsida > Brassicales > Brassicaceae > Eutrema > Eutrema japonicum. The sequence continues at coordinate 53,297,728 of BSQW01000005.1, read as the reverse complement.
CTTTCCTGCTCCATGATTGTTTGATATCTATGAGCTTATATGAATTGTAAATTGTTGCAGGGTTTGCTCGATGGTAAGTACGATGATCTTCCTGAACAATCGTTTTACATGGTTGGTGGCATCGACGAGGTGGTTGCAAAGGCGGAGAAGATCTCCAGGGAGTCAGCAGCTTAAGGGCTTTGATTCATCTCTCTTGGATGTTTAATACTTCTCTTCTTCTTCTTTTGTTGACAATAACGAAAAAAAAAAAACAAAACCAATGCTTTAGGCTGAGCTGCTAATGCATTGCAGTTCCCATCATTGTGAGTTCATTCGTTGGAGTTTTCGACTTCCAATAAAGGAGACAAAGTGTTGATGTTTTCAATCTCTCCACAATTGTATTAAAATTTTCGTATTCGTAAGAAAAGTTATTTCGCAGGATTCAAGGTTATGCTGTCCAAGTGGGAGACCAATTTGAACAGAAATGTAAGTGTTGAATTTGCACTTTACATTTTTTCTTCCTGTCCTGTATATATATAGTCTTTTATTCTTACAAATGGAGCACCATCAGCTTCTTCCTATAGAGTTGATTCCGATGTACAATCTCCTCACTCAAGTATAAGTGTTTAATAAAGAATAAAGAAAGAAAAAACATATATGTGTATTGAGAGCCCAAGGAGTCTTCAAAAATGTTCGAGAACCGCTCCTGTATGATTGAAGCCACAAGATATATGCATTGCTCTTACATTCTTTCCCAAGTTCACCATTGCTGGTCTTGCATAGTCTACATCACTACCATGTCCCTACATTTGAACATACCATATCATTTATTCTCTTTGATTCCAGATTTCATAGATTCTTTAGATATTAGCAAAGCGAACCAAGAAATGAAATGATGCCGCATTCACGTAAGATAAAGATGATGAACAAACCAGTTGTCCACCAGAGGAATGTCCGTCAACAGAGAATGTGCCGTGAGAACCTCCCCAGCCCCAGGTAAAGATATTGTTATCTGCAAACACGTTTCAGAATTGAGTTGAATAACTTGCACAATGGAAATGGGAAAAGATGCTTTACTCAAGATATGCTACCTGAAATAGCTGCACTGTGCTTCCACCCACAAGATACCTGAGATACAGTTGATTCCAAGAAAGGACCTTCAACTCTCACAGGGGAGTGTGAGACATATGTTGAACTGAAAAAAATTAGATAAAATAAGTACAGCTACAGTGCAAGAAGCTTGTTTTCAGAGCTTATGAGGAAACATCCTAATTTTTCCAAGTATGACTTACTCTGTGCCAAGGCACCCATTTTCGTTTGAGCCCCAGGTGTAAAGCTCCCCACCTCCTTACAAAAACGAAGGAAACAATAAAGACTTGAGTTGCTATTGACCATCTTACAAAGACAATATGTTCATATATCTAGCACCAACTAAAACTCATATCTCTTATTCCATATGCAAAGAAATGTGAATAGGACACAAATGTGTAATATATACAAGCATACTCGATAGCAACCCGGTCATCCTAAAAGCATTAAAGAATAAGAGAGAATTACTTGTAACAACACATGTGTGGTAACCACCACATGCAACTACTTCTGCATATGGCACTTCACTGATAATGGATGGTGTTGTAGCATTCCTTACTCCTCCAAAGCCCTGTATTTTCCCACCAGATAGCTTTAGATGACTATAATGTAACCATAGAAGTCTAGGAAAAAGACGTTTTCCTTACCATCTTATTTATAGATCTCTCACCAAACATGAAAGCAGAGCCATTATCTGCATTATTTAGAAACAAACCTCAGAAAGTCGGTAACTGGCACAACATTCATAGTAAAAGAAAGTAGATCAATACCATCAGTGCACGCTGAGTGCAGCAGACCGGCAGCAACATTTTTAACCTAGTGCTCGACGGAAAGAACAGGAAAACATAAGCATGAGTCTCTAAATATTAAAACCACCACTAGGTAACTAGAATTTCTTCATCCAAGGAGGAATTACCTTGATCCCCTCAAGTTCCTTGATAAGCCTCGGAGTAAACTCACTGCAATTAGGGACATACTTTATAGCGCAGTACAAGAAAACTATGAAGAAATCATGATAAGTAAACCAAGGAGGAAATATGAGATTATTGTGAGTAAAAATTGTATGAGAAAGAGACAAAACTAAATTAGGAATTGAGCTAAATAGACCAACCTGTTACTTCTTAAGATGCCAAAAAAACTGGACTCGTGACCGTGGCCAAGTCTCCCAGAACCCCCTCCTCCCCAACTCAGGACTTCACCTCCATCTGCTCATAAAAGATACTTAAAAGACAAAAAAGGTGTTTACTTATGTATCCAGCTAAGAATCTAGGATCCGTACCAGTCACAGCAACTGAATGCTCTGAACCCAAAGCCACGGATTTGATGGTGATTCCATGCAGAGCCTGCACTCTGGTTGGCACATGTACCACTCTTGCAGCCTCTTCATAAGGAAATATGTATAATGAAAACAAACATGTAAATAGGAAAGCAACTTTGATAGGACATTAATAACAGTGTGTAACTTATTGAATGGAAAAAGGTATGTACTTTTCCCCAGTCCAAGCTGTCCACTCGAATTCTTTCCCCACATGTAGAGTTCCCCATCAACTAATGAAAAGAAAGAGAGCAAAGATGTGACGACCTACACATAAGTCATAACATACTATGTGTAAAGCACTGCACTGCACCCTTCTGGTGCAAGAAAAGCTTCTGACGGTTTGGTATGCAGGAGATCATGTTTCAGGGCATGACAATTTAATGAAGATCATTGTGCTTGTTTACCTGTAATAGCAGCAGAGTGATTATAACCAGCTGAGATGTGCTGAATATCCTTTTCTAGTCCAGAAACTTCAAGCGGCTCCTACAACATTTTATACAGGCAACAAACATTTGACAAAATTCAATTCCAATTGAATTATCTGAGATAAAGACATGTGAAAACTGATACAGAGAAGCCAAGGAAAAAAAGCTTGCACCCCTATAGTCTTTTGACCCAACATACCAATTACTAACATACCATAGCATGAGTTTTAACATCTGATACGCCAAGTTGACCACAATCATTAAGACCTGTTGCGAAGACTCTCCTTGTTTCTGTCACATGTGTAGGAGTGTATGTAAGCTCACAATCATCAGATTCAAAGAAGGATACTTTACAAAAACCCAACCGAACACCAACATGCCCAATTAAAACAAAGCCAAAAAAATAATATGATCCCATGATCGTCACTCTAATTCTGATAATTTGCAGCTACAACCAACAAGATTTAGCTGCAAATAGTGTACTAAGATGACTCAATCTCAGCAAAGTCACTGAGATACTAATTCTCCGGATTTCTCATCTCAATACCAAATCGCATTGCAGCCTCTAAGATTCGAAATTTCGGATCATCGTCAAAGAGAAAGTCATAAAGTAAATCACCGGTGAGGAAAAGAGTGTGAGCTCCGCCGCAAGCGACAGCTCTGATGCTATGATCAATCAAGGCAGAGCAAATGGAAGGTGTCCACTGAGACTCCAAGTTTCCGAGCCCTAATCTGCCGTAATCTCCGCTTCCCCACATCGCCGCAAAGCGTTTCCCGCTATCGCTCGACAACCATCTTCTACAGGAAACGCGAATCGGGCCCAAATTCGAATTCTCGAAAACCCGAATCGAATTACTCGATCCCTGAATCCTAGACCCAGGAAACCGAGCTCGTCCGAGGGCTCTAGTCAACATTTTCAATTGTAATAGGAATCAAAAGGAAATGCAGGAGATGAACCTAGCAGGTTCAATGAATCGTTCTTCTTCTCCGTCTGGAAAAAGAGTGAATTTTTCATGAATTGTAAATGGAATCACATGACGATGATTGATGAAGAAGAAGGCAGGAAGAAACTGATGGATGGATAGAAAGAATGCTACGTCTTCTTGTTATTCAACTCTGTAAAGTGGAAGGTTTTCGGAGATCGGTCCTCCCAGTTATTTTTCTTGTTTTTTAAAATTTGCCTTAAAGTTTGTTTTGTACATTTTCACTCCAAAATATACAAAAGGGATTACCCTTGCTATTTTGTCAAAAAATCACTTTGATATATTCTTTTATGAAGAAAAAAACTATCGTTAGAAGATATATATGGTAACGAAGGATTGATTATATTCGCTTAATTATTTTATAAAATGAATAGAATGTGGTGGTCCATATATAGTTGATAATCGATGTTATAGACAAGACTGTTTTGTTTTCAAAATTCAACGTTTACTTCCTTATATTGAAAAATGTAAATTCAAAAGCGATCTAAAAATGTAAAGACCAAAACAATGTTTTGTCCTTTTCACAACAATTAATACATATGTTCATGAAGTCGTCATGTACCAAATCTAAGCAAATGAATGAATCCATATATATAGTACATTAGCACTAAAAGTTAAATGAAACATATTTTTGAAAAATATATATATACAATTCCAGTTTTAGCTATAATTAATAATAAGAAAAAAGGTCGTTCAGAGAGGGAGCCAAGCCAACAAATAATGCGGCAATAATGAGATGTACTATATGATTTAAATTTAATTCATATGATTTGAAGAGTTTTTAAATTTTATTCTTCTTTATATGTGTATTTGTAGTTTATTTGGCGAATGATATCTTATTTGATCATTAACAAAGACATTTAAGAAGGTGTGACTAATTGGTCTCTTTTGATCAAAAGAAAATAACTCTAATTGCCCATTTACTTTAATTTTTTCACCGCCGTATAATGTTTGTTGTGGAATAAAATAAATGGAGAGAGCTTAATTGATGTTGACCTCGGAATTTAAATCAGAGGAACAGCTAAAGGGAAATGGAAAAAAAAAACGAAATTAATCTAGAGGAAAAAGTTTGAATGTACTATAACTTGGATCGAGAACTTTACTCCCTATAAACTTCTATTTTAGGTAAGTTTAATAAGACAGTAACCAGAATTTAATCAAGACTTTTCAAACTCAAAAAAAGTTACTAAACTAATGTAAGAAAAGCAAAAAGACAATCTTGGGGTGTTGTTGTGGCCATTTGCTTCTCCCTCTCTCTCTCTATATATATAAACAAAACCTGAGCTTTCTTTGTCTCACAAACCTAATTTCTCTTCTTCTTTCTTCTTACAAAAAGATCATCACATTCACATATATATATTCTTTGACTTTGGTCTCTTTCTCTTCTTCTTATTAACGTTGGCTCTAGTGTTGACTTTATTAATTGTAGTGTGGTTAAGGGTTGTGAGGAATGTTGTCTGGCTCGAGGTCATGAAGAAAAGTTTGTTCGCTTCATTAATTTTAAAAGAATGAAAGCAAACCCTAAATGATTCTCGGACCAGGCTTCATTCCCCCCAACCGATTTATCATCGCCTTTTCTTCCTTCAGTTTTGTTGTCTTACTTTTATCTTTGATCTATTTTGTGAGATGAGTTTTTAAGTCTTGTTTTTTTTTTTTTTTTTTTTTTTGAGAAAGGGTTATAAGGTCCTGTTTCTAGTTCCAAGGTGAAAGCTACATTTTCATCAGTTCTCTTAATTACTCTCTTAATTACTCTACATGAGAAAGAAAATGTTGTTTATATGTTTCTAGAGTTTTTGGGTGTGTTAACTCATCATATTATAGAGCCCTTATATATATATATATAAACATTGATAAATTCAGAAAACAGAGTTCATGATAATTTCTCTTCAATATCCTTTCTTTTTGAGTCTATGCATGCATTTTGCTATTTCTCTCTCTCTATATATATATATATAAATTAGATTTTATTCGCTTTTCACGTCACGATTCACATCCAAACGCGCTCTCTCTCTCTCTTTCTGTCACGAGTCACGATGTCTGAAACTTGGTTTCTGAAATAATCTAAACCCAGAAAAAAGATTGTTTCTAATTACGTGTAATTTCATTTCATATTGAAGTCACCGACGAGACTTTTCTTTTTCTTAAAACCATCACTGTCACGTGCCTTTTTTTTTCGTTTTTCCTTTGCTCTTTGCCATTATCCTTCTTATTTTTCTGTGGTCTATCATTTTTTTCCCAATCGTCGTTGTCTCTCACTTTTTAATTTTTATCCACCCTAATTTATAAATTTCTTATGTAAAGACTTATATACGAACTTTTAATAATATGTGATTGTTTGGGTAAAGACTTCTTCTTTTCTTTTTAATGTAAATGCAAAGGCAAAAATTGGGTTTAAAATGATAAGACAAAAAAAAATGTTTTATTGTTAAATTTTAAAATAGTCTTGTATGTAAAGTTAAAAGCGATCTAGTATAGGAAAGTTTTGGACGTACCGAGATAAAGACCAAAACAATGTTTTGTCATTTTCACAACAATTAATTGTACATATATATGTTCATGAAGTCGTCATGAACTACCTATAAGCAAATGCATCCATATATTATATATATTTATATATACAAACAACATATGACACATGCATATTTTTGTTTTTTTGACAGCCATATACCACACATACATAAGTTTAATCACACATATTTTTTAAAAATATGTACTTATACAACTCCAATTCTGATTTTAAGATACAATTAAAAAGAAAAGAAAAATGTAGGAGTGCATTGAGAGGGATCCCAAAAGAAATAACAAGGCAATAATGAGATCGAAGCCAAGGTTCTGGCCTGGGACTCTAGCATTAACTCAAATTTACACTTTCAAGATTATGCATGTACATGCTACTGAATAGATATATAGGCATTGTACACACACACACACACTGTAATTGGATTTATGGGATCTTGTTTACCACACATAGAATAAAAAATGCAGGGCACCAATTAACCCCAAAAATGTAAAAATTAAATAAAACAAGTAAAGACAAACGAATATACATATAGATATGTTTACCAAAAATAATAATATACATATAGTATACATTAAAGTAGCGAAATTAAATATCTAGAAGAAGTTTGAATGTCCAATTGGAGTATTTTTTGACTTTTACAACTCTGGCTTTCCCTGTAGAATCCTATTTTCGGTAACCCTACACACACTATATTAAGGCAGTAACCAAAAAATAATCAACCCTTTCGGACCCCAAAAAATTACTAAATTGATGTAAGAAGAGTATATATGAAATTCTTGTGGTCATTAATTTTCTTATATATATATAAAGACGAAACTTGGATTTATTTTTCTCTCACATACCCTCACCTTCCTTTTCTTTCTTCTGTATTCTTACATAAAGTTTAAGCTCTCCTCCAATTTGGTTTAGGGAGGGATGTTGTCTGGCTCGAGGCCATGAAGAAGATCATTCGATCAATTGATGAAAACTCTAAATGATTCTCGGACCAGGCTTCATTCCCCCCAACCGATAATATCACATTCTTCCTTCTTTAATAGTTCTTGTGAAATGGTTTTTGTTTGTAGATCCAAAGGTGATACTAGTTTTTTTTTTCTTTTCTGAAACTTGTGATAATAATTTCTTTAACTGTCGGGTGGATTTGTTTAAAATTTAGAGGAAGGTTCCCCCATCATCATAATATAGAGCTATTTTATATCTATGCCATAAAATATAAAGATTCAAGATTTTGGGATAGTTTGCCTTCAGTATTAAACCCTTTTCTTTTCTGGACTTATGCATGCATTTTTCTACAGTTTTTACCTTTTTAAAATTTTATTTTCTTCCTTTATTACATCACAATTCACATCCAAACTCTTTTATCTCTCTCTCTTCATTCACAAGTCACGATCTCTGAAACTTTGTTTCTGTAATAATCTAAAACCTAGAAAGAAGTTTGTTTCTAATTACGTGTAATTTCACTTCATATTGAAGACAATGACGAGACTTTTATTTTTCTTAAAACCATCACTATCAAATCTCATTCACTTCTTATTGTTTTGTGCTCTCTTACTTTATACCAACCCAAGTTCAAACGTACAGAAAATAAATGAATTTGAAACCAATTAAATGGTGGGATTATTAAAAAGTTGCAAACAAATATACCATTGGAAAAAAAGGTTGAAAACACGAAGAAAATCTAAAAAGTAAGAAAAAAAAAACAGATATTATTATTATAGTGTTGCATTCTTGACTCCTGGTGTTCGGTTTGATAGCTTTGGGGTGAAAACCAGAGTTTAAGAGAATTCACAGCCATTCATATAAATACATGACTTTCAATTGAATGTTACAGTTTACAAAAATATATGTTTTTCTTTGCGAGTTAAAACAAGACGACACAAAACAAACCAAAAAAAAAAGATATATACGGAGAGAGAGTTAAATGAACATAAAGAACTTACTGAACCCAATTGATATCAAGATCTTTAAGGTTGTACAACCATTTCTCTGTATCTTGAGAGACGTAAGGTTTATTCTTCTGATTAATAAGCGTCGAATTTAAATCGGTATCAATAGATTCACTTCTCTGTATCTTATTCTCTTTACGCGAATTTAGCTGTCTGTTCGGATGTCTCACGTTCAATGCCAAAAGACGAGACACTTCGTGTAATCCTCCCCATTTCTCGAGCGCACGCGCTATGTCATAACGACCTGAAGCAGCAGATCAAATGTTTCTCGGACCAATCCGGTCACACAAAGCTTAAATTGAGTTTATTGTTTGTACCTGCGCGTTCGAACGTCTTTCTGCTCGGCATAAATGATGGATCCATTCCCCAACTCTGTTGAAATTTTCCTATCTGCAAGACACCATGCCAACATTTTGGTTTAACCGAACCATAATCGTATAGAAAAGTCAATCAAGAAACCTAACTGAAAACGTAGCCAAAGCCAAACCGATAACAAAACCAGAATTAGTGTAAAGAAAATCGACCAACTTAAATTTACATTCTGTCAAAAAAACGAAACCTTATCAAACCGAGCTGAATGGTGTTTGGTTTCCGCTGGGTTTCTATATTTCGTAAACCCGAAAAATCCAAATAAATGACCAGATTGGACAACACACCTAAGCCTAATGGGTGAATATGATTTTGAACATGTCGAGAAACTTTACCTCTTCTTGCAAGTTTTCGAGATTGTCCCAATATCCTTTCGGTTTTCGGTGTTTATAAGCAAGTGAAAGATTCATCATCAAAGCTATTCTCCTAAATCCACCCATTCTTGTAATGGCTTTCTCAATGTCAATTCTTCCGTGTAACCGAAGCTGCTTTCTCATGGGCATGAATCCTTCTTGTCCATGTTCTGATATGAACTTGAGAATCTCTGATTTCAACACTTCGATGTCTCTTTGCAGACCGGGAATCCTCGCTCTCTGCTTAGTTTGGTCCGTACTATCATTATTGTTATAAACTGTCTCCACTGATGTGGCACGAGATGAAGAACATGTTTCCTCTGAAACATGACATGTCTCCACTTTACATGACTCTGAAGATTTCTCTCCTCTATTCTCAATGTAATCTCGGATTGCGCATAAATTTGCCGGAAGATCTTCATAAATAACCTGAAAAGAGAAACATTGCCGCACAATAGGAGATAAAATACGAGGCTGAATATATTTTATTGTTAACCAAACCTCTTCCATAATTGCTTCGGAAAGAAATGTATCTTTTCGCATTCTGGACTCCACGGTATATTTGAGAAGTGTGTGGTGGCTGCCTAGTTGTTCAAAAATCCATTTACCCTCGAGCGAGTCAAAGTCACCTTCAACCTGCTCGAATCTGATTTCCTGCTCACGACTCTCATGCAAATCGAGAACAGCTCTCGCATGAAGCACCATGTAAAGCAGGCCTTTGCATCCTTCCTGCAAACAGAATTCGGTGTAATCATGGAATTTCTTGAAATCAGTATGGAAACATTGGCCTGGCCAGTGTCAGAACTTTATTCTTCAAGACCGGACTAAATGCAGGGCCTTTCTGAATCATCGTAGAGCAAATTATGAGTTCATATATGGTGTAACCTCACATCCACAACTATTTTTAAGTGATGTATCCAATTCTATCTCTTCAGGTCTCATATGTTTTCCAATGTTAGTACCCCATACAAGTACCTGTACAATGTATTCTACTATTTCTTGCCAAATTTGATTAAAAGGTTACCATGGATGAGAATACTCATACCTGAAGTATTCGGACTTTATTGTTTTCGCGTGACAAAATTTTGCTGATTGCCAAATTTGGAACTATCCTGATAGATTCATAAATGACAAAAGGCAGATGCACAAGAGTTGTATAAGCCACCAACCAATATCTGTTGATAAAATTAACCTTCCGTTCTTACTCTGGAAGACTCTCATAAGCAGTTAAAACTTTCCAAACTTCACAGACTGGAGCTTTAACTGTTATACTAGCAATGGCGCAACGGTGGACACCTCCATTTTCCTTCATCCAAATAAAACCACTCACAAATAACTATAATAGATAAGAAAACTGTTTTTCTTTTTAATGTAGTTAGTTTTGGAACCAACTACTTACCAACAGTCCATCAAATCTACGAAGATGAACTTCGTCCACAGTGCAAGGTTTATCAGGCTTGCAGGCTTTTCCATACACGCCCCAATTATTGTTCAATTCATTTGAATGAGATAATGATCCAACACTAGAGGCAGCAGATCTCTCAAAAACAGGACTTTCAAACTCAACACTGCGAGAAGGGGTCGGTGGTACAGATACTCTAACAAACAAATCTTCTATTATTGACGGCTTTCCGCAACCTTTATAATGTCTCTCAGCTTGGCGAGCTACGGCTCGGAGATTTACAGGAAGATCTGATCTGATTATCCTCTCTAAGAAAATGGCAGGGAAGTTAAATCTTGGGATTACGTTTAGTTCATATGACAAGACAGCTCCTATGGACCTATAGAAAGAGAAAAATAAATGCTTAGAACATAGATGGTTTCGAAATTATCCGTGGTTAGAAATGCATAACAGTCTGTTTAAAGAGACAACTTCTCTGATACGCATTCACAGAGAATTTACAGATATCATTAAACTGATGTTAGGATCATATATATGTGCACACAAACTTCTTTCGGGGGTTAATGAGTGTACCTGATACCAGATTTCACAGACCACTTTCCCTCAAACTTTTTGAAATCACCATCTACCATAGAGAAGTGAAGCTCACGGCCATTCGGCTAAAACGATCGTAAAAGGAAAAACGGCATGAAACTACATCAATAGACATGTATGGATTGAAAAACAAGGAAATATAAGTCATTGTAAAGATTGACTAATCCTAAGCAATATACCCAATGCAAGGAGTGCAAAGAAGGCTAAAAAGAGGATCAGATGAACGTTAGAACCATGGACTTCTGAATATGTAGGAAGGAAACCACACTATGATTCTGTTTTTCTTGAACTAATAAGAGTTTAGGAGTAAGGAGCAGGCAACTCTTATATAATCACGATTACAGATTGTACAGTATAAAGGCAACCTCTAAATTCTAATAAAATGATGGAATATGCATTTAAACAAGATCACATAATCTGGCAGAGTGTGCAGGTTTTAGAATCAGTCCCAAACAATTGGCAGGAGAAAAGTAAAAGGCTTAGAATGCTCACAGGATCTAGGCACTCATGGAGATCAAGGACAACACGAGCCTCAATATGCCAATACAAGGCTCTTTGAAGTCCTCGTTGCTCCAGCCAAATCCGTCCTGGGTGTGGGCAAGGGATTCTTCCACTAGAAGTTGAAACAATCAACATCGAAGAACATGTTAGCATCAACAATTCAAGATATTTTTCAGCAGTAGGAGCAAATTGTTTAAACTTCGAAAACACGGAAGAGCATCTACACTACAAAGAGAGGTACTAAGCATGAGCATTCTCCTGGAGAATTAAGAGTAACTGTATATTTGTATTCACTAAACCGTTCTAGAAACCATTTCTATGGCATGAACATTCCCACGAAAGCACAACAAAATTGAGATTATTTTGTGGATAAAATAAACAAATGATAAGAATCTGAAGAAAGTACCTACAAACGAGATTGGGGATGAAATCGGCAAGGCGCTCGTAATCAGTGAGAACATTCCAGACGGATTGAGAATCCGAGTCGACCCAGATTTCGCCTCTTATCCTCCGTTCCCTCCACGAGATCACATCCACCTCACAACGCACTTTTCTCTCTCCTCTCTCGTCGTCTTCGACGAAACCTAATCCACTCTCTCTCCTCAAACCGTTATCACCTCGACCGGCGCTATGTCTTGTTCCGCGGCATTTGAATTCCCCAGCGCCGCCGAACGCGGCCGATACGGTGGTTGAAAGGGCCGAGAATATTGGAATCTGCGACGGGCATGGGAGCAGCACACTTAGAACCACTGGTTCGTTGGAGAAATTGAGGAAGTTGATGGTGTGAACGCCATGGGATAGATTTGGAAGCTTGCTCACTGACATGGATTTCTTAGAGCAAAGGTGTTCTGAGCAAAAAATGGCAGTGTGTGTGTGTATATATTACAAAGCCCGTTAAAATTTCTCATCAGTGTGTGTGTGTATATATTACAAAGCCCGTTAAAATTTCTCATCCACCGGATTGTTTTTTTTTTAAATGTTACAGATGTATGTATGGCTGGAAAATCACTGTCTTCTTCAACATATTTATATTTTTATGAGCTAATTAATAAAAAAGGTAACAATATTATTATTTTTTCTTGAAAAAAAGATACCATACTGTCAATAATACATGATAAAACAACATATCAAAAGAGAAATCTAAATGAAACCAGAAAAACAACAATCCACTTATGACAAATCATTCTCATTCATCAGTGACTAGCAAATGGATTAATGGGCATGTTTGGGACTTTGTTGATGATGAGCACTTGCACTAGTGTTGTTGTTACCAATACCCACATGAGGAGGAGACTCAAAAGGGACAACGGACATCTTACACTTTTTATCAAACCAATCGTTCTGAAACGTGCAACGATCGCAGAACCAGTAACCGGTCGTTGCATCCTCGTAAGCATCAACCTTAACATCAGACAGACCATCTTTAAGAGTCTTGACAAAGAAATGAAAGTAATTACCAGTTCTTGTTGTGGTGGTTTCCAATTTGTGCTTGAAGCAAGTGATATCTCCATCTGAGATGGCTAGATTCATCACCTCCTCTAGAGTCCCTTTGTGCTTAACAAGATTTGTGGTAGCTTCTTTCCGAAGGTGGTCCAGGTACTGCTTCTTCGCGCTATGGTAATCCGTTATGAAATAGTCAAACACACAGCTCCATTTCAAGACAAGTTTGCATTGAACAATCAGCAACCATGCTTCTCTTAGAGCCCTAATGTCTTGCTCTCCTAAATCGCAGCTCTGGGTTAGTTTTGGAATGCTGTTTTGCTCAATGGCTTTTAGATCGCATTTAGATTTCATCATTTCAATATGACTTGCCCACCAGAGTTTCACGTGAAGAGTTAGAGCGTAATCATTCCTTGATGGTGGAACAAAGACTTCAAAACAATGCCATCCTCCCATGTGCTCTTCCTCTGATCGCAAGCAGCGCCAACAGAAGATACAACTGATTACAGTAACACATAATGAGTTTAATCATCTATTTTTTTTAAGCATAGAAAGGACCCTCACACAAAAAAAAAAAAAAAAAATCAAACCTGCAGATACAAGTCACGAGTCTCAAATCAGGGTCATCATTCGTGTGCACAACACTGTTGCAACTAGGACAACGTTTGGTGTTTGTAGCGATCCAGGAAAAGCTCTTTGAATGATTCAAGAGGTCAGTACACCAAAGAGAAGCATTGTTGCAAGTCACTGGTCGGTGTGACTCGAGTTGGCAACTCCAACAGAAGGTGTGACCACACAAGCACACCACACAAAAATCAAGACAAGATTCATCATCTTCTAATACATCCTCATGACGCTCGATGGCGTAATCACAACCAGGCGCAGGACAATTTTTGATCGATTCCTTGTTGCTCTCCATGAAAGATCCCAAAAGGTAACTCTCGTACATCTCCTTCACTGGCTCTGTGAGTTGTTCGATCGTATCGGGTCCAACGGCCGCGACGCAGTCTGGGTTGAGGCAAGAGATTAGTACTTTCTCTTGCTCGTCGTCGTCGTTGTTCTCCTTCTTCTTCTCCAGAGATTCGCTGAGATAATCTCTCCAACAAGTAGTGCAAAACTTGTGTGAACAAAAGGGCATGGAGACAAGATACTCCCCATCGCTATCGGAATTGGTTTCGTTTTGATTGGAATCGAAAACTTTAACCAACCCTAATTCCGCCAGAAATTTCTCCTTGTCGTCGCCCAGAAGATCTGAAACCTTGAACGAGTTCCAACGGAGACGGATTAGGATTACGGTTGCATCGGATTGTGACAGCGAAAAGACTTCCGAGATCTGAACGATTTCTTTCATAATTTTCTCACGAACCTCTGTTCTCGTAAGAACAGAGTAGAGTCTCTGCCCATCGGCTCCCATGGCTGGTAGAAGAAATAAAAATTCACAACCTAAAATAACGAGAGAAGATATAGTTTGGAGGGTTTTGTCAATCGATGGAAGAGATTTTATAATTACTTACCTGCGGATCCAAGGGGAAGAGAAGGGTTTATGGTAGCTTCGGGATCAAGCTAAACAAATCAACGCTTGGGGATCAAGCTAAACAAATCAACGCTTGGGGATCAAGCTAAACAAAATCAACTCATAGCATGATTAACGCTGAACTAAGAAGGGTGTCTTTTACATTTTTTGATTAAAAAATGATTTAATCTGGTAAAAAATGGATGAAACGGGTCTGTGGACTGAACCTGTTGAAACGGGATCGTCGGGTGTGTAGAAAACACGTGTCGCCGTTTGGTTGGACCGAAGGAAAACAAAAAAAAAAGAAAAAAATGGTTGCGAGATGATCGATCTAATGGTGAGTGTCACCATTGCACACATATATTAACCACATGAAGTAAGTGAATGTCAATCAATTTTTTAATATTAAATTTATTCTTAAAATATAAGTTTAGATACCTTAAGGATGTCACCATTAAAGTTGCTCTAAGAGGAAATAGAGTATCAAGATGATTGTCGTTTAGGGTTTACAATAGTGATAACTGATAATGAGTTGTTTTTTTTTGTTTTGGAAATGAGTACAGTACAAACTTTATAAATTAATAATAAATTACTATTATTAATTTATGGATTTATTAAAAAAAATTTTGAAGTCCATATTTTTTTTTTTAAATATGTATTGGTTTAAAGTAAAAAAAAAAGTCTTTCATATTTTTATATATTGACTGAACTAAACAGATTTGATTTTCGTTTCTTTCTATGTGTTTACTAAGAAACTGAGTTTTTGGTTAAAAAGTTCCTTTTTTTTTATCGAGCATACATATATTCTAAAATGTAGACTCATTTTTTGATACAATTCAACAAGATCATACATACTCTAAAAATGAGGACAAAATTTTTTTCTAATTATTTTTTGTATGTGATCTTCTTCTTGTTTAAGACCAAAAAAAGATCACACACAAAAAAACAATTAGAGATGAACTTCATTTTGAAAAAGAAAAAAATACATTAGTATTGTTAGATATATAATATAAGGCATAATCTAGTCACAATAAATTTTATTTAAAACATTTTTGTCTTTTATATATAACTAGATAAGTATCCGCATATATGCGGATTTGTAATTTAATATTGTATAACCCATTAAAAAATTAAAAACGAAAAAATAGAAAATAAACTTAGATCACCCGTAAAAATATATAATACATAACTTTATGAACAAAGTTTTCGATGAAATAAATATATATCATGAAGGAAACTTTTGGTGAAGCATATGAATGTAGTAACTAACTTTGGATACGATTATTGAACTTATATTTTTGTGTATAATTGACATACTACTAAATTGTAGTTTATATAGAGGTGAGAAATTAGAATTCTTTTTCTTTTAGGATTAATTTCCTTAATCTAAATGGAAAAACTAATGATTTTTTTTCATTTAATATTAATTTTGCTTTTAAAATATATTTAATTTTTAATTATTTTTAATAATTTTACCTTTTGAGATTATGAATCGGTTACTAAATTTTCTGAATTTTATAAGTTTTTATTAATTGATCTTGAAATTTTCCAACGTTGACTTAACATGTGTCGCGATGAGCTGAGTTAGCAACTTTGAAACATTCAGTTTTATATTAATTTTTTCATTTCCTTATTCTTATTAGAAATACAATTTTTTTTAATTTTTTTTAAAAAACTTTAGCCTTTAAAAAAAATTCCCTCAATCTTAAATCTATTTTGATTTAAAAATGAAAACGATATTTAGTTTTTTCCTTAATATAACAGTATTTTGTTATTTACCTTCTTTTTTCCTTATTTTTTTTTAATTTTCCTTAATCTATACACATCTTTTTTTTCCTTTCTTTTTGAACTTTGGCTTTTTAGATTAATTATTTTTTTTTCCTTTTTTGTATTTTTGTTTGCTAACTTTACTTTTCCAATTAAGTTTAGATTATATTTTTTCCTTTTATTGTTAATATTATGTGTCAATATATAATTGAAAATTTATTAAACACTTGTCAAAATCTAATGAATTAACTCGACACGTGTCACGATCTTGCGAGTTACTATATTTGAATCATTTTCCTTTATATATATAGATATAGATAGATATATAAGATATTATATGTCAAAATCTAATTGGTAATTTTTTTTACACGTGTCAAAATATAATGAATTAACTCTACACATGTCGCGATCTTGCGAATTACTAACTTTGAAACATTTTCTAGATATTATGTCAAAATATAATTGGTAATTTTTTTTACACGTGTCAAAATGTAATGAATTAACTCGACATGTGTCGCGATCTTGCGAGTTCTTAACTTTGAAACATTCTCTTTTATTTATATATAAAAGAAAAACATTATTTAAGCCACAATTGTTTTTTATTTTTATATGTATAACATTTTACAAAAAAATGTTATCAAAAGCCACATTAGGATGAGGAGGAGGAAGAAGAGAGAGGGACAAAACACATCTTACACTGTTTATTAGACCAGCGGTTCTTAAACATGCAGCGATCACATAACCAATATCTGACCGATGCATTCTCATAAGAATCAACTTTAACTTCAGGCAAACCATCTTCAAAATTCTTGACAAATTTATGGAAGTAGATACCGGTTTCTGTTGTGGTGGTTTCCAATTTGTGCTTTAAGAAAGTGATATCTCCACCTGAGATGGCTAGATTCATCACCTCCTCTATAGTCCCTTTGTGCTTGAGAAGATTTCTGGTAGCTTCTTTCCGCTGGTAATCCACATACGGTTTCTTCGTGCTATGGTAATCGGTTATGAAATAATCAAACACACAACTCCATTTAAGGGCGAGCCTGCATTGGATGATTAGCACCAATGCTTCTCGTAGAGCCCTAATGTCTCCGTCTGTTAAACCGAAGTCATCCGTCAATCTTGAAATGTCGTTCTCTTCCATGGTTTTTAGATCGGACTTGGATTTTTCTAAGTCTTCATGACTTGACTCCCACATATTCAAGTAATGAGTTTGAGTGAACGTATGTGATGGATCCGCTTTTTCATGATTTTTGGATGGTGGAACAGCGACTTCAACACACTTCCATCTCTTGTTGTGCTCCTCTTCTGAACGAAAACAACGCCAACAGAAGCTACAACTGCTTGCATAACATTAAAACATAAATGAGTCTTGAATTAAAACAAAAATCGGATTTTAATAGAGAGATGGAAAGAGAAGCGGACCTGCAGATACAAGTTATAAGTCTCAAATCTGGGTCACCATTCCGCTGCAGGGGACTGTTGCAACGAGGACAACATTTGGTGTTTTTAGCGACCCAAGCAACACTTTTTAGTTCATCCAAGACGCGGTTGCACCAAAGAGAAGCTTTGTTGCAAGTCACGGGTCGGTGTGACTCGAGCTGACAACTCCAACAGAAGGTGTGACCACACAAACATACCACACCAAAATCCAGACAAGACTCACCATCTTCTAATACATCCTCATGACGCTCGATGGCGAAGTCGCAGCCCGGCGCAGGACACCATTTGATCGACTCCTTGTTGCACTCCATGAAAGATCCCAGAACGTAACTCTCGTACATCTCCTTCAACGGTCCTGTGAATTTCTCGATCGTATCGGGTCCAACGGGTGCGGCACAGTCTGGGTTAGGGCAAAGGACTGCTACTGCTCCCTCTTCCTCGTTGATGTTGTTCTTGATCTTCTCCAGAAATTCACTCCAACAAGTTATGCAAAACTTGTGTGAACAAAAGGGCGTGGAGACTAGATAATCTCCATCGCCATCAGAATGGATCTTATGATCTGCAAAACAAGAAACTGATTCGTTTTCTTGACTCATATCGGAAACCTTAACCAACCCTAGTCCCGCCAGAAATCTCTCCTTGTCGTCACCCAAACGATCTGAAGCCTTAAACGAGTTCCACCGGAGATGGATTAGGATGACGGTTGCATCGGATTTCGACAGCGAGAAGACTTCCGAGATCTGGTCGATTTCTTTCATCATCTTCTCACCAACTTCTTTTCTCGTGAGAACAGTGTAAAGTCTCTGACCATTGGTTTCCATGGCTGAAAACAAAAAAGCCAATAGAATGAAGATCATGCAGCTTTAACAAAGTAAAGAAAGAAACTCTGTGGGAATTTTGTAAATCGATGAATGCGATTTTGTAGCTACTTACCACTGAATCGAAGGGGGGAAGAGTAGGGTTTAGGTAGCTTGGGGATCAAGCTTAAACAAAATCAACTCTCAGGATGAAGATGAACGTCGTAAAACTAAGTTAAAACAAAACACTATTGATGAGTGTCACAAAACTCAAACCAAACCTGATTATATACACTTCTGAAAAAACAACCTCATAAAATAATTAAAGTAATTTCAGATTTTCTGCATTGTAAAATTCACTTTTTGTAGAAAACTTTTAATTTTTAGTTATGAAAATTCAATGTAAATTTATTGTTAAATTAAGTATTCTGACGCGTATCTCTAAACTATATTAATTATATTGTTAAAAATTTATAGAAACAATTATTTCAAAACAAGTATTTCTGGCGGGTGTATATAAACTCTACTAAACTCTATTAATAATATTGTAAATGTTTAGTTATGAAAATTCAATGTAAATTTAATGTTAAGTATTATGCCGCGTGTCTTTAAACTATATTAATTATATTGTTAAAAATTTATAGAAACAATTATCTCAAAACAAGTATTTATCACGAGTGGATAGAAACTCTACTAAGCTCTATTAATAATATTGTAAATTTTTATTTATGAAAATTCAATGTAAATTTATTGTTAAATTAAGTATTATGACGCGTGTCTCTAAAATATATTAATTATATTGTTAAAAATTTATAGAAACAATTATCTCAAAACAAGTATTTTTGACGCGTGTATATAAACTCTACTAAGCTCTATTAATAATACTGTAAATTTTTAGTTATGAAAATTCAATGTAAATTTATTGTTAAATTAAGTATTACGACGCGTGTCTCTAAACTATATTAATTATATTGTTAAAAATTTATGGAAACAATTATCTCAAAACACGGATTTCTGACGCGTGTATATAAACTGTACTAAGCTCTATTAATAATATTTTAAAATTTTAGTTATGAAAATTCAATGTAAATTTATTGTTAAAATAATTATTATGACTCGTGCCTCTAAACTATATAAATTATGTTGTTAAAAATTTATAGAAACAATTATCTCAAAACAAGTATTTCTGACGCGTGTATATAAACTCTACTAAGCTCTATTAATAATACTGTAAATTTTTAGTTATGAAAATTCAATGTAAATTTATTGTTAAATTAAGTATTATGACGCGTGTCTCTAAACTATATTAATTATATTGTTAAAAATTTATGGAAACAATTATCTCAAAACACGGATTTCTGACGCGTGTATATAAACTGTACTAAGCTCTATTAATAATATTTTAAAATTTTAGTTATGAAAATTCAATGTAAATTTATTGTTAAAATAATTATTATTATGACGCGTGTCTCTAAACTATATTAATTATGTTGTTAAAAAATTATAGAAACAATTATCTCAAAACAACTATTTTTCCTGACGGGTGTATATAAACTCTATTTAGCTCTATTAATAATATTGTTAAAAATTTATAGAAACAATTACCTCAAAAACAAGTATGCCCTCCGTTTCACAAAGAGTGTCGTTTTATATTTTCAATACATAATTTTGAACAAAAATTCAGTTTTACTCTTATTGTTTTAGTGTATTAATTAGAGAAAGAGAAATTGTTTAGTGTATTAATAAAATATAATATTGAATTTTTAATAGTTTTTTTTAATATGTGTGAAATATATCAAAATGACATTTTTTGTGAACAGATGAAGTAATTTTAGAGATAATTTCCTCAAAAACAATTATTTTTGACGCGTGTCTAATGTTAAAAGTTTATTGAGACAATTACCTCAAAAACAAAGATAAAGTGTCTAATTATTTTAGATGACAATGACAAGACGTTTTGTGATTTGTACTGTTCTTTATGAGGAGATAAATTACTCTTTGCCCCTTGATTGTTATTTTCTACCGTGTATTACGAAATCTAGTGTATATATATATATCACCCATGTGTGATTTTTGTCTCTCCTTTCTACATCTTTTTTTTTTTCACCATTAGAGGCAAAGCCTGTTCTAGATTGAAGAGTATGGTTTATGGTAGTTTGGGGATCAAGCTTAAACAAAATCAACTCCCAAGATGAAGATGATTGTCGTAAAACTAAGTTCAAAGAAAACTAAGTTGATGAGTATTACAAGACTAACAAAACCTGATTATATACACATTTGAAAAAACTACCTCATAAAATAATTAAAGTAATTATAGATTTTATGCACTCTTTTTGTTAAGCTTAAGAAAAGTTTTTAATTTTTAGTTATGAAAATTCAATGTAATTTTTAGTTATCACCTATCTTAAAAAATTTATGCAGTTATGAATTTTCTCATTTTTTTTATAACTTACTATTTTAATACGACTATTCTTTTGACATATCAGTCAACACCAAAAATCAGTCTTATTTTTGTTCCCATCTATTTTCTCCAATGATTACTCTCATCAAGTATTCAAAATGATACATTTGTCTTTAATACATCGTTTTGGATCTAAAAGAGATCAAGAACTAGACAAAACCTTGGTTAGATTGCTCTGAAGTAAAGCAATTGAATCAACAGCAGATTTAGCAAACCAGCTGATTCCGACTTTAAACCGGTGTTCATCAGTTGGTAGTCTAATCAAATACGCCAATTTTCTTGCTGCGTGACCAATTGGACCTTCAAGTGTAAGCCCTTCAATGAAACTCGGCGAAATAGCAGCATCATATCTTCCAAGAGTCATCATCTCACCTAAATTCTGAAACCTGTAAGGAAAGATTACACAAGAGCTTAAAATTATGTTTTCATTACACAGACCAGTTGTTAAAAAGTCTATAAAGTTTTACCTGAATGGTAACAAAGGTCGGTTATTTATGGCAGCCCATATATTCCAACCAGTAAAGTCTGCTTCTTGAAAAGCAACCTGAAATTTTTGATTTCGTTGTCAAGCTTATTCGACTCAAAAACATGAATGTACTCAATTATGTGGATTTTTTATAACTTTTTTTTCCCCCTCACCTGAGCTGTTGTAGGAAGAAGCTTCCCGTTTGAGTCTCTTAAAGAAGACGAATCACCTAATGCGAAAATCCGCGGATGTCCTTTGACACGGAGTGTCTCGTCTGTTTCCGCTTGTCCTCTGACATTCAAAGGAAGGACATTGGGACCCGAAGTTTCAAGTTGGGTAAGCAAAGGCTTAGAACCGACCGTCCACAACACGATATCAGCTTCAATAATTTGACTCTTTAATCCTCTCTCTGCAGGCTGAAGCTCCAATAAATATCCTCCATCTTCTTCTGAAGATTCTGAATCGCCTGCTCTCTTTATGCATCGAACAAGATAACCCAAGAGTAATTGGACTTTTCTTGACGTAAGAACCTAACCATCCAAAAGGACATTATTAATTTATTACCATCTTTTGTCTAATCAGATGGAAAAATGCAATTGTAATGATACTACCTTCATAGCCGCCTCTCTGTTCCCATTAGGAGCTGATGTCAATATACTCTTAGACACGTTAATGGCTTGCACTATTCCTCGATCTTGCAGTCTCTCTGATATGGTTGCAGCTAACTCAACTCCTCCGTAACCGCACCCAACAACAGCTACTTTAATGGCAGAGCCGTTTTTGAAATTCTTCCTCTCCAATTTGCTTAGCTTTTCGTTCAACCTCTGAAATGATATTGTAGCAGCCACGAGTTAGTTGAAAAGAGTGTCCATTTGGGTTTGACCAAACCAAAACCACACCAAGAAAGCCTATCCAGAAACCCAACGGAAGAGAAGAGAAAATAAACAGATGTGGTTTCATTTGTTCCATATCCCAAAAAGGAAATAAACCCACCAAAACCTCAATTTCTTTGGAAATCCTTCGAATTAAAGACATTTTCTGAAAACCGAAACTGAAACCATATCAAGCCGAACTAAATCAGTTTCTAATTTCTATATTTCATTAACCGAAAAACCCAAACCGAACACCAGATTGGGCACCCCTGCTACTCTTACAATAGCATCTTCAAGATTGTAAAATGGTAAAGCAAACTCTACTGCGCCGGGAACAACATCGAGCTTAGGTTCAGCGCCCAGAGCAAGAACCAGCCTGGCTGTAGAAAAGAAAGAAAATGAGTCTCTCCAACTTAATTACACAGTTTCGTCGTATGACGCAACATAAGAGTCTATAAACAACAAGAAAGCAGATGAACGAGATAGTTTCCAATTAAATCTATCCGGATTGTGTAAACATAGTACCAATCGTATTCAATGTTAAAACCGCTTTCGAGCAAGACGGTTCCTCCAGTAACGGAACTTTCGGACCCATTCACTCCTAAATGGTCACAAGGAAGCAATGTTTTGACTCTATCTCGGAGAAATTGGATTCCCGTGTTTGTAAGCAAATCTGAGAAACGAGGAGCAATTTCCCACACATCAACTTCTGCAGATAAAAAAAGTTAGACACTAAATCAACACTCAGCAAGACCAAAGATTGTCTGAGCATGAATAAACTAACTCTACCTCCAGAGAGAAGTTCATACAGCATCGGCTTGAACACAAAACGTTCGGACTGGTCAACCAAAACCACCTGATCAATATCAGAACATTAAAATGTATTCAAGGAATATAAGTCTGTTGCAACAGATTGCTTTAACTAAAAGTGAATCGAAACTACCATAAACATAACCTGAGGTTTTTTGTCGTCGGGCCACACAAGCGATTCTAACCTCAAAGCTGTGTACAATCCCCCAAACCCGCCACCTAAAATGCACACCCTTGGCCTCTGTAAACAGAAAGCTTACACTCGTTAAGTTACAGAGTCCGCAATGGAAACTTAGAGATGTCATACATTGTTTTAAAGAGTTAAAAACCTTTTTATCAGGCCATGTGTAAGTCATAGGAGCCGTTTCATTCTCAGAAATCTCAGTGTAGCCACCGTTGTTTGCTACAGCCCTCGACACATATAACAGAGGGGGGCTTCTCGTTGAATTCATAAGGGAAGAGAGATTGAATCCAGATGTTGTTGAAGCTAAAGAGGCTTTAGTAATCAATCTCTTTGCCCCATCTGAAACACATTGAGGATAACACCAGAGGAATCAACAATTAATCTTTAGAGCCACTGCCAGATCGATTCTTTCCTCAGAATCAAAAACAAAGAGTAGAATTCCAAACTCAAGTAAGCAAAAGGATTCTCTCCTCAGGAAATCAGAAACGGTCTTCTCAAAAAGAGAATCTTATTTTGCATACCCAGAGATTGAATCGAATCAAAAGTTTCACACTTGGCTCTAATCATCGAATCAAATGAAAATCTTTCAAACGATTGGAACAAAAGAGAGACACGAATCGATTAGAATAACATAACCAGATTGGATTGAGGAAAAAAAACAGTACATACGAGAGAAGGGTAAGAGAGAAGATGCGGCTGAAAGAACGGCCATCGGCGATTGTTAATACCAGGCTCTGCCGGAGAATCGAAGTTTATTTCAGGCGTCTCGTTTCTTATGGATGTTGGGATTCCACGTTCCGCAGTTTTGGACAATGTGTGTGTGGGACGGATAAAAAAGTAGAGTATTTAGAAAACAAGAGTCATTTTTGTCACACCGGTGTTGTGTAATTTCCAAAACATCCCAGCGCTTTAAATTAGCAAACTTTTTACCAAGTAAAAAGGGTTTTATGCCTTGTTGTTGTTCCGCTTAACAAGACTCGAAACTTTTTATATCTTAGAATTTTACATAGCTTATCCCAAAGTTTTATCAAATACAGTCGTTTGCTTTTGGGGCTGTTTTAGTGGGAATCTGAACAGTTTTTATCTGGGAAAAAACCCTTTTTAAATAAAAATTATAACCCAAAAAAAAACACAAGAAAAAGAACAATCTACACTTTTCACAATACGAGTGGTTGAGTGTTAGTGGCAAAGAAGACAAGTATCACAGAGTAAAGAAAGAAAACCAGAAAATTAAAACACACTCCCACAAAAGAAAGGGATGAGATTTTTCTCCTCCTTGATAGATCCCCAACTCCTAGTTTTAGGCGGCCAAAGAGAGTGATAGAGAGACAGACGCATTGGATTCTCGCTGCTTACTATATGTGTAACAATCAATCTCTACCCAGATTCTTTATATTGATTTGATCTCTCTTCTCTCGCTTATGTTTGATCTTTCTATTTGCTTGTAACTGCAGATCTTTTTATTCCCCTTTGCTTTGTTCTGTAAACTTAGATCAATATTATTAATTTGGTGTTCTGAGTTTATCATGTTTTATGCGGTGTAATACAGTGAAGAAGATACCTTTTTCTTATACATTGAAAGTGACGATTTTTTTTTGTCTTACAACTTTGAAAATCTTTAATTTATTCATGAGTGGGAGTTTGGTGGAATCCTTGTTCGAAGCTTTTTTAAAAACATTATGGCGTCTTCTTCTAATTCTTATACATTATTGATATCTTTCCGTTACAATCTACTCCAACAAAAAAATTAATCTTATTGATTTGCAGACACCTTTTTTTTGTTGTGATGTCTTTTTAGTGGTTCTTCTCATTATCTGATAGGTTGGTTGGATCTTATTAATATATATTATAGTTGCTACGTCTCATTCGCGTGTTGTTAGAAATCTCTTCTCACTTGTTGCTTGTCTAAGCTTGATTCCATTTTTGTTTGTGTTTTGCTTCCTGTTGTATCTTTTTGGATTCTCCTCTCCTTTGTTTACATGTCTTTATGTTTGCACTTTAAAGTATAATCTCAAGATTCTGCTAAATCTGGCGGTTTTGGTATGTTTTAACTGCAGGAGTCTTAGAGGGACAATAGATGCAGTGAAGGTCCTTTCTTAGATGGGAAAACTTGTTCTTGAGCTGTCAAAAGGTATTTTCTATGTATATGGAGTAGAATTTTCTACAAGGAAGCAGCCATATAGGAGTTTGGTTTTGGAGGAATGGTTTTAGTGGTTTTGTGAAGAAATCGGCTTTGGTTGTTTTTGGATTTATGGGTAAAGAGAAGCAGTTGGAGACCACCGATTGTGGAGTCAGTGATCACGATTCCCAACCTATCAAAAACGAAGAACATGAGGCACCACGTTACAGCTCAGACAAAGACACGGGTTTACCAACTTGCCGTGTGTGCCAATGTGCAGAATCCGATAGAAGAGGAGATGCTGCTTTAGGGTTTTTGGGAATTACTCCTCCGGTTTCAGAACCTCGTAGAAGCAGTGTGGGCGAAGAAACCGTTGATCAGAAATGCTCGGTTGTCAAATCTAGCGGATTCATCGAACTAATAAGTCCGGATGGAGAAGTTTTTGTATGTGCAAATGATGATATAGAAATGGGAGCGTGGCAGCATCGAGATACGTTGCTAGAACTCGGATGTTCTTGCAAAAACGATCTTGCTTTGGTACACTACGCTTGCGCATTGAAATGGTTTGTCAACCACGGATCAACCGTTTGCGAGATCTGTGGAAATGTCGCGGTGAATATAAGAACAGTTGATTTCAACAAAGTGGTTATCGCCTTGAAAGATTACACAGCACTAAGAGAAAGAACAGCCGATGGAGATCCGAATCCTGTAGCGGTTAACAATAACACGGGTTCTTCAGGGATAGATCCTGATGCGGTTGCAGCCATTCGAAGGCAACGGCTTAGTGAGATTTCGTTATGGTTTGGTCCACATTGTGCAAACAACAACAATAGTAGTAATTCCACTGCTGCAGGGGCGGCGTCTGAACAACCTTTTGGTATAGTAAGCTTTGATATATTGCCTATGGAGAGCCGTGCGACTAAATGGGCTGTAGAAGGTACAGGGATACTACTTGCTACCGGATTACTAACTGTTACTTTGGCTTGGCTAATTGCTCCTCGTGTCGGAAAGGTATGCATGTAAATTGATCAGATTTTGATTATTGGATTCGATTGTTTGTTGAAATTTTTTATAATGGTGTAAACACTAATCCTCTTATGTATAGAAAATGTGAAAAAGGCTGATTTAGTGATCTTTTACCTTTGCACAGAGAACTGCAAAGAGTGGACTGCACATACTCCTGGGTGGACTCTGTGCTTTAACAGTAGTCATCTTCTTCAGATTTGTAAGTAAAAGTCTCATTTTCATTTCTTGTTGAAACCTGTGAGGCCGAAATGAAACTGATTATAAAAAACAAAACTTGAAAACAGGTAGTGCTGACTAGAATCAGGTACGGACCAGCACGTTACTGGGCAATCTTGTTCGTCTTCTGGCTTCTTGTGTTTGGCATTTGGGCTTCACGATCTCACGCTTCTTCTCACTCTTCCACTTGAACATTCTTCTTCACCCTCATTCTCATCCTCCTTGTTTTTTTGTGTCTATGTCTGTCAATATCGTCTACATTCATCTCTTGAAGAAAAAATGTAGAAATAAATTAATAGATCTTCAACTTATTTGTCGTTCCTTTTTATTTCACCTATTCTTACATCTCATTTTCTTCCTGTTCAAAACAAATTTGAATTAACAAATTAATAGATGTGTAAACCTGACTCAATCCTCTTATGCCTGAATTTTGAAGACAACTATTTGCGTCTGAACAAATTAGACCTTGTATCAAAACTACTAAAGTACTCCAAAGTCTTTTAACTCTTGTTCTATAGCAAAAGAATGGTAGAGATTAAGTCGTTAAATTTGGAATTTAGTTGGTGACTCTGATGCTTCATATGTATTTTATAAATACCATTTTCATGGCAATGTAACAAAGAAATATCAGTTAGAATGGCTAAAGAGAAATCATATGTAATTGCTCTTCTTCTATCTTTGCTTATATGCTTTTCTTCTCAAGTTGGTGTCGCCGATGCCAAACGCCACACACGTTATATTCCTCAACGAATTTACACCCTATTTTCAACTGTTCAAGTTACGTTGTTTTAGAAATAATGACCACACTTGTATATGTCACATAATGTTAACTTTTTTTAATATATATTGTAGTTACTAGCAGGTATTGGGATTCTCGATGCGCCAATGAATTTCCCGCAAGTCCACCACCAAGTAAATTTCTGAGCCAGAATTCAAAACCAAATAGTTCATACAAATTGTAATGATTCAAAATTTAAGGGTGTTACTAACCCATCAAAGTTCAATGTTAAGCTTTAAAGAATCTAATCATATGATCTTGCGCATTTTGTTACCAGGTGGGGGCTGTGTCCCGACTACACATGCGCTGCACTCTAACTCAACCAAAGGAAAAGGCCCATAATTCATGAAATAAGTTTCAATAAGTTGAAGAATCACCTTTACATGTTGCGTTACGAAACACTAGTCAAGATTTCTTTTTTCTCACTAATTGTCTTAATTTTTCAATAATGGTTTTTTTTGGCGGAATCTGTTAAGATCCGACAAGGAGAATGAAAGAGAGAGAGAGATCAAGAAATAGTCTGTGGCTTTTCTCATTCCTCTTGCCTGATTTTTTTGTTTGTTTGATATTCAAAATTTACATGCCTAAAAGCTCAAACCTTTGTCAATGGGGATGATTACATCAATGGTGCGTTCCTAAAATCCAATTGAGGAAGTCTCAGCTCTCTTACTCTACACGACCCACCATTTCTGTCTCGGGTCATGATCCGACCCGAATACACTTTCCTAAACAGATACGCCGAGCTTCCGGAGCTGCTCTGCCCGGTGGATCCCGGCGACTGATTCTCTTTCGTCTTGTAAATTGTCCATCCATTTGAAGCCAATGCCTGCGACAAACTCTCCATCGATCCGATTCGTTTGTTCGTGATTCGAGAGAAGAGAGAAACGGAGCAGCAATCCCAATTGCTGACGGATCCGGAGGAAGAGGAAGGGGTTTCCACGGCGGCGGAGAACACGAGCTTGAATAGGCCATTGGAGAGGGAGACCAAGGATCGGAGATGAGAGAGAGAGGAAGCGGATAGAGATGGGAAAGAGAGCATCACGGCGTCGTTTGAAAGAGACCACGACAGAGACGACGATAGCGACGCCGCCGAAGACGACCCAGTCGAAGGATGCGACGACGAGGAGAAAGGCGACGGCGATCCCGATTCTCGCGGCGGGAATGAGAAGATGATGTGAGAGAGGGAAGGTGTTGGGTACAAATCCATACCTAGATCTCTCGCGATTGTGGCTAACTGGTAAGCGTCTGAGATCAATTCTCGGGTGGGAACGAAGAAAAGTAAAGGCGTTTTGGAATTTCTCGTGTTCTTGTTGTCGGATCTCGATCGGGTTTTTGATTGCTTGTGGGAGCTTAGGATTTGCCGGATGCTGGTTTCTCCGTCTCCATCGCCGTCTACGTCGTCTGTATCGCCGTAATCATGGGTTAGATTGAGAGTCTCGTGAAGGAGAAGAGAGCGAGCAAGCTTTAATGGAAGCATTTCTGATTTCTGATTTCTGATTTCTGATTTCTGATCTTAGCTCTCGTCGTCTTCGTTGCCTGTTTTGCTTTTTTATTTCCCTTTTAACCAAGGGTAGCTTTACTGGAACCAAACATAACCGACCGGTTTTTAATTAAAGAATAAATTCGATTTGGCTCGGTTTAACTCGATAAAAATTGTCGATTGGCAAGTTTCTCACTTCCCTCGCCTTCAGGGGTTTAAGCGCCGACCCTGCGAACACTGTAGAGCTTCGATTCTTCTCCCATGGCGGCTTCTGCTACAGTAGTTCCTATGGTTTGTAACTTCGGCTTCTTCGATTCTGTGTAATTTCTTTTGTTTTTCCAGGGTTTGTTTTAGCTCGTCACCCTTTGTCAACGTGTTTGTGGTTTAGGTTTCAGTAGTTAGGGTCTTAATCACTAATTTCTTTCTAAAATTACTTTCTAGCTCTATGATTAGGGATCTTCCGGTGGTATTTTCTGGGTCTGTTTCTTCTTCCAAGGCTTGTTGGAAATTTATGTTTTCCTTAGTTAGATTGGTCGATGCCATAGTATGAGCATTGAATCTGAATGTTGACTATGAAAAGTTGTTGTTAACTGCAGGCACATGAAAGAAAAGTTGAGAATCTGAGAGCCTTTATGGTGGATTTGGCGAATTCGAGAGGCTTATTACTTCCTGAGACTAAACTCTTCCAACAGAAATTCTTGGACCTGTGTTTATCCCGTACTCCTGATCATCCCACTTATTCTGCTGTGCGTATGAAAATTTAAAGTCTCTTATGTGCATATACAACACACACATACATATCTCTGTTGTGTTCTTCTTACTGTATATATTTGTTCCAGATGATTTTTGTTGCTATCACGGAGTTGAATAAAGAAGGTGGCTCTCGCGAAGAAGCCATATCAGAGTTTATAAAGTCCAACTACAGGAACTTGCCATTTGCTCACACGAGTTTGCTCACTTATCATCTAGCTAAGCTTGTGGAGAAAAGAGAGATACTTTGTGACTACAACAACAACCACTGTTACACTCTCCCGGGAGAGAAGAAGAAGAAGAGTGATGCTTCCACTGATGCTGAAAGAAGGAGCACCGTGATAACAGTGAGAGCGAATGACCAGTGTCCGGCGAATGAGGTTATGACTCGCCAAAATGGGGAAGAGTGTGTTAGAATTTTGTATTCGGAGAATCATAAGGTAGATTTGTTGGAAGAACGGACTTTGACTGAATCCGAAACCACCCCTAAACATAAAGCATGTGGTAGCATTAACATCATTGGAGTAAGGCACACAGAAGATAATGGAGTCAAAGCATATTTGAGGGATTCAACTGTTGAAACTCTTAGGAAAGAGGGAGTTGCTAATAAACCAGAAGTGGCTCTAGAAAATAGTGAGGCTGAAGGTAGGATTGAAGCAAACAGTGAAGGAGGTGAATTATATGAGGTGGTTGTTCTGGATGAGCACAATGATGTGGTTATGGAAGAGTCAGGTAAAGGAAAAGAGAGGCTAATAGAAATAATCTCAGAAGAGAGAAAAGCGAAGTTGCGCAGAACATATAACGCAATGAAAGAAGCATGTGTGGAAGTGAAGAGTGAAGCATATAAAACACTTTGGGAATGCCAAACCGAAGCATGCAGCGATATCATTGCTCTCCAGTAAGCTATGTTCCCTTTTTTTTTTGCCTGTTTTCATATTCATTTTTGAATTAGCTTAAAGTCTTTCATGTTTCTCTTTGGGTATTGGGAAAACAGGGAAATGCTAAAGCAGTGCAGAGAGAAAGACCAGCAGAACAAAGCTGTTTCAGAAATTGATGATGTTTCTCGTTTGCCTCTATCAATGGTGATGACGAAACCCTGTAACTTCATGTCACTGATATGTTGATGAAAAACCGGTCTAAGACCATTTTTTTGGGTGTTATTGTTGCCTACTTTTTTATTTACAGGAAAGCTGCAAAGAACTGTGGAAGTTTGCCCACGAGATCCAAAGCCAGCTTTCTGAGATCATCGATTCCTTTGATGAAGCCGTGGTTCCATATTATGAATCTCGAGGGTGTGAAATCGAAGGTATAAGCAAAGAATTCTTCAAAGAGGGTCCCAAGATGAAAATTCCTGGTGGGAATAATGGATCTGAATCACCCTCCAAACAGCTTGAACAGAAGGAAAGAGAGATTGATTCTCAAAGGAAACCACGGGCCAAGAAAACGAGAGTTAAAAGACTTCGAGACATAGGAACAACAATATTGAGGAAATCACCTCGCGTACATAAGCCAATATGAAGATTCTGAAACTATATTAAAAAAAAAAAAGCTTTTGGAGAACAAGATTTTTTATATGAAAGTCAGGTTATATATTTATATCAGTATCTACATAAGCGCAACAACATCTTGAAGAATTTGTATATATATATTTTTTTCATATAAATTTGTGATGAAATAACAAGAATTTGCCTACTAATGAATGAGACATTGATGCTAACAACTATTAACAACACTCTACAATATTCTTTTACTACTAAGAATCAGAGATGATTGAGAACTTGTCTCTCTAGCACATCACATCTTTTAATCTCTTCCTTTTTTAACCCTGTGGAGCAAAACTCCAATTCAAGAATGGCTTCTGCTCGGGTGGATCCTGGAAGGCAGTGAAATAATCAGGCTGATACAAGAACTGAGGGAGAAAAGCGTCATTCTGCAACAACTCCATGGAACCACCAAACATGGAAGTATCAAAAGGCTCCAAAGCATCCTCAAGCTCTCCCCATTTAGGCTCACTCTGAACCTCCCGAACATCCGGTGACACCACGTGACCACCCGAGCTACTCGAATCATCATCTTGCAATGTCGGGTAAGTCGAGTCCGATGTATCAAAAGGCGATGATGACTGATCCGCCATTGTCGTCATGGTCCTCGGTTTCTCATCGGCGGGGTAATATTTCTCCATGGTTCCTTTCTTGTTGTAGATTCGACATAAAACCCAATCATCGAGCTGTAACAAAAAATCCACGACAACAAAGTTAATAATCTAAATCATCATCATTCACAAAAGGAAACAGAAATCAAGAAGAAAAAAAACAGAACTTACTCGTAGGTTGTTCTTTTTGTTTACAGAAGCTGATCTATCGACATTAGCGAGACGATACTCGTGCATAATCCAATTCGTTTTGATCCCTTTAGGAGCTTTCCCAGCGTAGAAAACGAGAGCTTTCTTTATACCCAAGGTCTTGGGTTTACCGATTGGTTTATCTGCTCCGGTGGCTTTCCAATAACCGGTTCCTGCTGCCCGGTTTGGACGCGAACCGTTTGGGTATTTCCGGTCTCTTGGTGAGAAGAAGTACCACTCTTTCTCTCCGTACAAAGACATGTCTGAAAGAGGAACAAATCTCGATTAACTACGACTCTCGAAAGAAACAAAACAAAAAAACAGATGTTATCGCGAAATGATCATAGATCTACCTGGAAGCTCCCAAGGATTGAACTTGTAGAGATCAATTTCGGCGATAACCGGAGCTGAAATGGGCTCCGATGCACATTTCCGGCACAAGTAGAATTTCACAAGCTCTTCGTCCGTCGGATGGAATCGGAATCCTGCAGGTAAGTTAAGCTCTGCTCTCATTCTCAAAGATCTCTTCTCTTGTTGCTCTTCAAAATTTCTTCTTTCAAATTCGCTCGGATCTGAGGTTTTCTTTTCCTCGTCTGCTGAAGATTGGAATCGAGGAGATGAGAGTGAGACGATGAAGGTTTTATAAGGACGAGAATCGCCGAAATTTATTAATTAAAAAAAAAATAAAGAGAGAGAAGACACGAGGGGGTTTTCAAGCACGTGCGGCAAAACCGACTGTTTTCTTTTCCACGCTGACCGCAGCCAGCTGGACATATACGTGGCGTAATATCAATGGATAGTCGACTAAATGGAAGCAGTGATATTGTCATTGCTTCCGTCACCCGCGCGCCCTTTGTAGATTGTTGACCGACCTCAAGTGTCAAAACCCTTAATCTCCTGCTTCTCAGTGTAGCTTATCCCTTTTGTTCATTTACTTACCACTAAGGTCTTGTTTTTTTTTTTTTTTTTTAATTATTTTCTCAGCAGCCATTACTTTTATTATATTGAAATGGATCATACACTATTGTATTGTAACCTAGCTGAAAAGAAGTCAGCATTACTTGAGGTTGAAGTTTTTGGTGTGACTTGTGTGATTGGACATTGACGAATTTACAGTGAGCTTCTCCGCAGCGGATTATCATTTCCCTCTTTCAGCAACGCTCGCGTCATGACGGATGACGTCATCTAACGTTGGATCCTACGTAGTTTTAGTTGCAATCGCGATTCGTAATCACCGGCTTATTTTTTTTTCCTACACTATTTAAAAAAATTGATTTCTCTGATGAATCGTAATCAAACGTTCACAAAACTTAGTACGTAAGAAAGAGATTGCACTTGGGCTTTAATTAAGTTTCATAGTTATAAAAATGTTAACAAGAACTATTCAACAGTTAGTTCAATCCTAGACTAAGTACCTCTTAAACCACATTGATAAAGGACTCAATTTAAAAAATTCTTTGATTTGATTTGTTATGGTTAAAAAAATCCCATGATCATCTCTTTTATTTAGAAATCTTTAAATGGAAAGTTGAGGTAGGTTGTATGAGAGACTGACGTGGGCTTGTTCCCCGTTTTATGATCATCACTTACGTTTCTTATCATACATATAGTATTATGTTTTAGTATTATAACTCCAATAAGCAAATGAATAATACGAAATTGTCTTAGTCAAACACGACTTTTGTTGTTAATAAGGATTTTTCTTTATTGAAATAAGAATGTAGATATTTATAGGACAATTGTCTTAAATAGCACATTTTAAAAAATTTGTTCCAAAATAAGCATTGCTAGTTAAAAGTGACAATAATAGCACAAATTTAATATTAAAATGATTCAAAATTCTTTTTTAATAAGAAAAAAACTAAATCTTAAATAGAAAATAATGAACCCAAACATAAAGTTTTACTTTTATTTTGAATTTATTTTGGACAAATATATATTTTTACATAATTATTTGTGCTATTTTTGGAGTTTTAAATTTGATGTACTATATTTAAAAAAAAAAACAAATTGTGTTATTTTAGGGTATTTCTCATATTTATATAAGTCGTATCATTTCATACACATTTTTAAATATATAATAATTGAGTGCACTAAAGACTTATATACTCCTAATTCCCTCCTTCATTATACTTAGGAACATTAATTTTAGTTGAGATTATTGATATGTGAACTTAATAAATAGAATTAAAATATCGATTTCAAAAGTTGAGGGATTTGAAAAATTAGAGAGGATTTTATGTATAAAAGTATTTTTGTCAAATTTGTTTAGTTATAAGTTATAACAACTTCAAAATCTAATGGATAAATATGATATTTTGAGAATTGTGTCTTATAAAATACAAATGTAGAGAATCATCATGCTAATAACACAACAGTCTTTACAAATCAAACTACCGACAAAATAGGATAGTACTTAAAACAACCTTAAACTATTTACTATGAACAAATTTTGTTTATTAATTAATATGAATCTGTGGAAATCATTGATAATACACAGCATATAGCTATCTTAACACACAAAAAAACTTAATATTAATTATATAATAAAAAAAATTGTAGGTGAAACCAGTATATATTTATGTTTATTTCGTATTTAGATAGAACCACATTAGTCCGAGTGATATTTCTAATTTTTATATTTCGGCCAAATTAAAATTAAAAATCTGAAGTTATATCATTATGATATCATTATACTTTAGTGCAATGAAGACAAAATTACATGCATTATGATAGTTAGAAAGAAAAAAACAAATTACATGCATTATGTAAAAGAAAGAAAATGAAAGTATCATAAATTCATAATGCATGTACGTAATTAGTTTACTGTCGTTTTGAATGGTAACAGTTAAGTCTAAAAGGAAAAGATATAAGACCAATAAGAGAGTATGGCTTTTTTAATTATAAAATTCAGATAAATTGTATCTGGACTTGATCTGAGTTTGTTATTATATATATAGAGAAATCGCTTTATATACTACTACTTTTTGCGGTTGTTTGTTATAAGTCGTTGTGTGAATTGAAAATAGGAAGCTTCATGGAGCTTGGTGTTATAGCTGCCGAACTTGACCTGAACCTTTTTTTTTTGTTGTGATAGATTTTTACTTGTTGTTTTGTCCTATTAGATTTTTGGAATATGCTCAATAAGTTGGATAAGGAGGCCAGACAAGCTGGGACCTCATTGTCGGAACTTAGAACATATCTTTAACAACACTTTAGTATCACATATATACTATTCATATGACTACTTGTCTTATATATATATGTATGTGTTCTGTAAAAGTCAAATTATTTATATAACATGCGTTTTGAAACCGTGGAATATTGTATTCTATAATTTGAGTAGTGTTGCGTTTATGATCGATTTCCCACTTTTGAACTTCTGAATCACGATTACTCAAACTCACACTATTATGCATCGAATGACAATAAAATGGCCCACAGTTTTTTTCCAGAAATTAATTTGATTATGAAAGCAAAAACCAATCTAATTGAAAAAGAGTTATTCAACAAGAATATGAGTCTACTCTTCTTTTTTTTTTTAATTAAGTTTACTTTTCTTATATATACATTGTGTTCCGCCGTCTGGGTCATAAATTTCGTTCTACAAACAAATTCTCATTCATGTAAAGAATATGATCTCTCTCTAAATTTTCAACTTCAGAACTATGCTGCAATATTGGAATAAGACTTGCATACCCAAAAAATACATATTAAGGTCTCATTTGGCACTACAACTTAAAAACAATGGGCCACGTTTGTCCTTCTCTTCTCTGCCAATCACTCTCGTCAGTCGTCACTACAACCACAATGTGCCAACATTGGGCCTTAATTTGGGTCATTATGAAAAACGGTCGGGTAACTGCAGATCCACATCCGATCCGAATTCTCTGGGTTTTTGTATAATAAGTGTGGTGCTAAATCCCATACTCGAAATTTGATTTTAGAAAGGAAATAATATCGAGGATCAGATTTATCTTTGCAACTATTGTGGTATAAACGAGTATTGACGAGTTGGATTTTTTTATGA
Organism: Eutrema japonicum; assembly: GCA_030161315.1. Taxonomy (NCBI): domain Eukaryota; kingdom Viridiplantae; phylum Streptophyta; class Magnoliopsida; order Brassicales; family Brassicaceae; genus Eutrema; species Eutrema japonicum. The sequence goes on along the minus strand of BSQW01000005.1, from coordinate 53,261,758 downwards.
CTTGAATGAAAACATGTTTTTCTCGAAGAGATGAATTACAAAGAGAGCTCGAAGAACGTAGTACAATTAGGTTTAAAAGAATTTGATGTATAAAACCAGGTTTTGAGGCTCTTTTTATAGTTTTCTTCGAAGTCTTAACCGCCACCGCATATCTCGAGATACCTCGTATCACGCCTTCTCCATAATATTCAGAACGACTCCAAACTGTTAGACTATCTTTATCTTTGATTGATTCAACTGACTTGATCGACGGATTATTTGTAAGCTTGGAACTCGCCCAGTTCGGAAGTCGGGGTGATATTTCATTGATGTTGCGAGTTGCGAATAGGATGAAACCTGTATTTGGACCGGTTGTGTTTTTGATCCAATTTCAATTTTAATTTAAATTGAATTGTCGAACTTTTAGTGTACTTTATGGGCCGTAATTCACGGGAGAAATTTAGCTTCAACAATAACGATAATGCCGTAATGATTTATTTCCATCTGTCAATGAAATTCTACAGATATATGTACTTCAACTGAGTTTAATCAGTTTCCCCTTTGATTAGAGGTTCCAACTCACAACGTGAGTTTTATTCCTCTAAATATTTTATTTTGAGCTCCTGTAATATTCCTCGTGATTCCTCTCTACTTATGGATTTAAGATTCTCACATATTTTGGTTTTTCAATTTGTGGGTTTCTGTTGGATTTTTTTTTTAAAAGGCTTTTGTGTTGGATTTTTCTCATGAAATTAAATGTTTTGGCAACTAAAACACCATTTTCCTTTGTAAACCTATAACATTAACATTAACATTAACATGAAACGCCAGATATATTCTTTTTTAAGCGCTAAAAATATATTCATTAGAAAAAAGTACAAGTGAGGCCAAGGGAACATGTCAAATATTGAGAGACAAATTTGAAATCAACCAATAATTTGGCAAACATCATATCATTATTCATGTATCACACGATCAAGATTGGACATCGCCATCATAGAATTTGTTGAAATACTTGTAATTACAATAAAACTGATTAAAATGCAAAATATATATATATATATATATATGGTGAGTTTTATTTACAAAAAGACATATTAGCTGACGAATTATATATGTGCAAAAGGAATAGTGTGAGTTTATTATTATTACATTTTTTGTTGGTAAAGAAGGAATAGTGAATTATAGGAAGACGGAATCTTGGAATTTTAAAAGAACATGTAATTTCCTAGTGAAGAATTTCAAAGATGGTCTCTTAAAATACTAAAAAATAATAATGAAAAATATTGGTGGATCGGAGCACTCGACAAATTCGATTCTCTTCTCAGTTCTCAATATAATCATATCCCTCGCTACGACACTGGACGATGGTAGTACTTGGCTAAATTTATAATTTTATTTATGAAAATTTCTATAACTTGCTCTTTTGTCAAATTGTCTGTTACGCTGTGAAAATATGGGTTATTTACCATCACCGGTCAAAAAAATGACAGTTGTTAGATATGTGTTTAATTAGTAAATATCGGATTTTTGATTGTCACTAATTGAAGTATAATACTACACGGATTGGTATAAGTCTTTAGGGTCCACGTAAAAAGTGACACATATTTAATTGGGTCTAGCTGACCTTGGCGTTGACTTTCAATACACTTTTGTAACTGTCTTTCAACATAAATTAACACCATGAGAACGTTAATTTGTTAAAGCTCAACGAGCGTTCGATTGTTAGCTAGTGCTTAATCGCTAATTTTTAAGGGAGAATTAGTTTTATAATGGTGATTGGTTTTAATATTGTCCATTTACTATTTTCTTGCTTAATATTGTCCTCGTAATACTTATATTAATGTTAAACCTCTTTTACCCTTTAAAATATAATTATTAAATATTGATATATGATTTACGAAGAAAAAAAATTGATATATTGAATATTAATGCCACACATTACAAAAAAAAAAAAATTCCCTACCCATAAACTAATAACACACGAGCCAAAAAAAAAAATTAGAACCAAGCAAAGAAAAAAAAAATTCCCCTTCTCCTAGATTTACCTCTAAAAAAAATTAGAACCGAGCAAAGAAAAAAAATTAAAAGATTTTCGAAAATATTCAGTTTTGGAAGTTACCACTTCTCCTAGATTTTCTCTGATTTTGTTAAAATTTTATAGAATACATATTCTACATATCGTAGAACAAAGACCAAACGTTAGAACTTATCTTCTGGATAAAAGTAGAATATCGTGTAAGCACTAGAAGTTGTATTCTGGGTAAAAGTAGAATATTGTGTAAGCACTATAAGTTGTATTCTGGGAAAAATTAGAATATTGTGTAAGCACTAGAAGTTGTATTCAGCAAAAATGTAGAATATAGTGTAACATATAGAATATGTATTTACCTTCTCGGTAGAATATAGTGTAAATTCTAGAAAACGTATTCTACATGTTGTTAGATTAATGAGGGAATACGGGAAAACGCATTTTACCTAGACGTATAATGTAGAATACGCATTCTGCATTGCGTAGAACCAGTTAAAAATATTATTTAAATATTCATTTTTCCTTAAATGATTTTGCCAAATATTTTTATTTCCTTAAATGATTTTGGAATATATTTTTATTTCATTTTTTGGTTTTTTCGGAATTTTTTTTTAAAAAAATTGATTTTATTTATATTTAAAATTGTCTTAAATATTTAAAAGGTCATTTGGGTCAAAAAGTGACAAATTTCAAAAAAATAGTAAATGGACAATGTTAAAACCAATCACCATTATAAAACCTATTTCCCTAATTTTTAAGGTATTCATTCAGTTGTTTAGTTATTATATTTATGAATTTTGGTCCCTAAACCCAAAGTATTGTGGATCTTTCTACTATTAAAACGTTGTTTTTAAGGCGGTTAAGCTGCTCTTCATTCAATATTTTGCACCGTAATCTTAAACATCTAGTATATTTATATTTAGCAGATCTACTTTAATAACTTTACCATAACTTTAATTTTGAAAATACAGAAATAAATAACACAACCAAAGGGGTTATAGCCCATCCACAGTCTTTACTCCTTCAACTGTTTAGAATTGCTATTTCTTCTTCCTCTCTGACATGTAAACTCTAAATGTGTCTCCGTTAAAGAAAATAAAGCAGATCAATACAAGATATATATATTCTTTTCTTTTTTTTTTAAATGGAGAAATCGGTATATCGATCAAGGTCAGAATCTCTTCATCTATGACGTCGTATTTTTTTTTTTTTTTTTTGACATCAACGTAGTAATATTCTCTTGGCTATTATAAATGTGTTAAATGACTGAATACTTAGTTTTTACATGTGTCAATGATTAATTTAGAATTCGTTTAGAATCTAATCGATTTTTTTTTAATAAAAAAAATCTAAACTAAATACATAGTCAAAAATCTTGTTCGGAATTTTTAAAAATGAATAACATAGAGTTGAGTCTAAATTTTGAATCACAATATAGAAGAAAATTAACACAACAAACAAATTTTCTCAAGACGTTTCACAAATACTTATCATATTTAGGCACATGAATAAATATATCATTCTCGAAACTACCAAACTTTCATAATTCATTTTTCTTCACTCTGTTTCGACTTTCGAACAAAACACTACGCGTGGCATGCGTAAAGAAACTCCACGATATATGGAGGAACACCTAAATGACCATTCCATTTAAGCACTTAGACAGCATAGATTATTTCTAATTATATAATCCCAAACTTGGTATATCATTAATAAATTAAAGAAATCTACAAAAAATTTGAAGTAATAATGGGTTCTTAACCTTTTTATTAATAGAAATAGTATATTATATCCGAGTGATTTAGTTGACCCCAAAAGGTACGAAGGAGGAAACAAGCATTTGATTCTCTCTTATATTTTTTATGCATCCTTCACTAATGATGGTGGAGAAAAAAAGAAAATACCCAACTAGCAAATATTGTCAAAACCGAAATAATTGTCACACAAAAATATTTGTATAGTTTTAGTTAATTAATTGATATTCCTCACTTTTCATGGCTTATATAAGAAGGTGACCAAACACAGATCAAAATGCAGCAACAACTCTTATTATCACCCATCCCCTTTAGTTCTATTTTGCTCTTCTTTCTTTTTGTTCATAGCTTTGTAATAATAGTCTTCTTCTATAAAGGCTCAATAAGAGGAGGTACTATTACTACATTTCTCTTTTTTTTTTTTTACCTATGATTTTAAAATTATTATCAGAAATTGGTTTTTAAATTAAAAAAAAAAACTTAAAGATGAATTTCTGTCTTCTACTTTAGAAGAATAATAATCAATATGAAATTAGTATGAATAGCTTTAGATTCAAATTCAGATTTCAATCAAATACTATCACTCTTTGAAAATAACAAAAAAGATGTAGAGTGTTTCACTTTCACACTTGTGACTTTTTTTTATTTATTTGATTCGGAATTTATAAGTTTCTTGTGATTCACTCTCCCACGGTCCAAATGGACTTTGTAGTAATAATTTAGAGTATTTGTGTACACAGTCACTTTTCTAAAACTCTTTTAGTTTTTTAATATTTTGTGTACGGTTCAAAACGATCTAACATTTTCTCTTGAAAATTGACCATTTTACCCTTTGTTGATACACACGTGTACAATACACATTTTTCTTTTGCGCGATATTGTACATGAGTTTGACTGGAAAGTCAAAGAGTGTACAATTTACAAAGTGCTAGATATTTAAGCACTTATTGAAAAGTGCTAAAAAATTTAAAAAGGTTTTGAAAAAGTGACAAATTAGCAAAGAATTCATAATAATTTATGAAAGTAAACTAATTCTATGGTTTGTTACTAAGTAACAGATGGGTGAAACCGCTGCCGCCAAGCACCATCACCACCACCATCACGGCCACCAAGTCTTTGACGCGGCCATCCACGACGTCGTCCCTACACAACCAGCTTTCAAATGCTTCGACGATGATGGCCGTCTCAAAAGAACCGGTTACAATCTATACTAAAAAAAAAAAAAATGTCAACTTTTCGTTCATTGTTTCATAAAACGCAACTGCTGAAACGCGAAACAAAAACGTGTTATTTCCCCCCTAATCCAGGGACCGTTTGGACCGCAAGCGCTCACATAATTACAGCGGTGATCGGATCCGGGGTTCTCTCGTTGGCATGGGCGATTGCACAGCTCGGATGGATCGCTGGACCTGTAGTGATGCTATTGTTCTCTTTCGTTACTCTCTACTCTTCCACACTTCTCAGCGACTGCTACAGAACCGGTGATGCAGTCTCTGGCAAGAGAAACTACACTTACACGGACGCAGTTCGATCCATTCTCGGTAATAACGATTTCAATGCTCTGTTTTTAGCTCTGCTTTTCGTTCTGAGTTTTGAGATGCTCTGTTTTCTTATAGGTGGGTTCAAGTTCAAGATCTGTGGGCTGATTCAATACTTGAATCTCTTTGGTATCGCAATCGGATACACAATCGCAGCATCGATAAGCATGATGTGAGTTTTTTAGTTTCTTTTCTAAACATTCTTCAGAAGAAAAAAAATGGGTTTAAAATTTGTGTACTCTTTGATGGAACATGCAGGGCGATCAAGAGATCGAATTGTTTCCACAAGAGCGGAGGAAAAGACCCGTGTCACATGTCGAGCAATCCTTACATGATCATATTTGGTGTGACAGAGATCTTGCTCTCTCAGATTCCTGATTTCGACCAGATTTGGTGGATCTCCATTGTAGCAGCTGTCATGTCCTTCACTTACTCTGCCATTGGTCTAGCTCTCGGAATCGTTCAAGTTGCAGGTAAAAAACAACTAGAAAATACTCCTATAATCTTCATGAGAATTGAAAGATGTTTAATGTGGAATTGAATTCTCTCAGCAAACGGAGTTTTCAAAGGAAGTCTCACAGGAATAAGCATCGGAACAGTGACTCAAACACAGAAGATATGGAGAACCTTTCAAGCACTTGGAGATATTGCCTTTGCTTACTCTTACTCTGTTGTCCTAATCGAGATTCAGGTAAAAAAATAAAACCTTTCTTTGAACAAAAGATTCATTTTTTTCTCTAAAACCGAAGATAAAAAGATTTTAACTTGTTAGGTAATAAAACCTTTTCTTTGCACAAAAGATTGGGTTTTCAATAAAATGATTTTCTTTTTTTGGTTTTGGGATATTAGGATACTGTAAGATCTCCACCGGCGGAATCGAAAACGATGAAGAAAGCTACAAAAATCAGCATTGCCGTTACCACCGTCTTCTACATGCTATGTGGTTCAATGGGTTACGCCGCCTTTGGAGATGCAGCACCCGGAAACCTCCTCACGGGTTTCGGATTTTATAATCCGTTTTGGCTCCTCGACGTGGCCAACACCGCCATTGTCGTCCACCTCATCGGAGCTTACCAAGTCTTTGCTCAGCCCATCTTTGCCTTCGTTGAAAAATCGGTCTCAGAGAGGTTTCCAGACAATGACTTGCTCACCAAGGAATTCGAAATAAAAATCCCGGGGTTTAGGTCTCCATACAAAACAAACGTTTTCAGGGTGGTTTTCCGTTGCTGTTTCGTCGTTTTAACCACCGTGATATCGATGCTAATGCCGTTTTTCAACGACGTGGTTGGGATCTTAGGAGCTTTAGGGTTTTGGCCCTTGACAGTTTATTTTCCGGTGGAGATGTATATAAAGCAGAGGAAGGTCGAGAAATGGAGCACGAGGTGGGTGTGTTTACAGATGCTTAGTGTTGCTTGTCTAGTGATCTCGGTGGTCGCCGGAGTTGGATCAATCGCCGGAGTAATGCTTGATCTTAAGGTCTATAAGCCGTTCCAGTCTACATATTGATAATTGATGATGACAATGGACCCTGAACAAAAGAAAATTGGTGTGCAGAGCCTTTTTTTTTTTTTTTAATATATTAAGCATTTGGAAAAAAAAATTGAAAATGTGTATAATGCAAGTTTCCATTTCGTATGGTATCATCTTTGTAATAAATTTTAAAATATGTTATAAATTATAATTCGTGTGTTTTTCGTTTCTCTATTAATTAGTTTATTGTCTTATTGACCATATAAGAAGATCCTCAGTTGCAAAAACAAAACAAAAAGAAGATCCCCACTAAAAATGTATAACCGAATGATTTAAACCACGCAATTTATAATAATCGAGTTGTAAATTTTCTTTATTGTGATAATTAATATATATATATATTGCATCTTTATTATGAATGTATGAATTAGGTGTTACAAAACATGGTGATGGTAAGATGGAATTTGAATCAAAGTGCCACTGACGTCTCAATGATTTTTGACTGATAAAGTGAAGTTGAAAAGGAGCAATTTGGATGGTTTAGCATAAAAGAGAGTTTCCTCAATAGTAAAATTAAGCTCTCCACCCAGCCTTTTTTTTAATACCCTATCTCACTTATCAAAAACATCTAGGGTTCTTGGAAATGATCAGAACCTTTGAAAGTATCTACAATTAAGGCCCGCGTCTGAAAACAATCCAGAAAGGTTCAAGGTTTGGTACTAATGCATCTAAAAGTCAGACCAGAAAAAATGTGAACACGCCTTCCTCGTGCTCTAAATCAAATCATTCAGTAGTCAGAGGTATACAGTTTCTTACAGAGCGGAATTTCTGAATTGAGAGATTGAGAAGATGCAGTGAGTTCATCATCCAACAGATGCTTGAGTGGCTTTCTATGATGAGTTTGTGCTGATTAACAAGGCAGCCGCGGCTTCACGCTCCTGCCGGATTCGTTCTCTCTATAGAGATTCAATGTAAACAACATAGAAACAAACAACTAAAGTTAGTCATGTAATTGACATGAGATGCCCAAAAGGGGGAAATTAAAAAAAAAAAAAAAACATTAGAGGCTTAGCAACAACAGAACTCATCATCTACAACGTTACTGCTAGTTCCAGAATTTGGCTACCTCATCAACTATATGAACTGACCATTACCTCTCAAAGACACAACTATATGAACTGAACATTACCTCTCAAAGACTTGCCTTACGATGGAAAACTAAAACGGCAAAAGAGATTTGAGTCTTTTAAGACATGTTGATTAACTTGCCCTCTCAAAATCTATCACAACTAGTTACCATGATCATCAAACATATAGTTAATCTACATACTTGGAGGCATTGAAACATAACAAAAACAGAAAGTGGCCATTGTCCTTAGTCTACACAGTTGGAGACATTATTAACTAAAGCAGAAAGTGGTCATTGTCTTGATAGTTAAAACTACAACATACCCTTCTCTCCCAGTAAGGCAAGAAGCACACAAAGTCATAGACTGGAGTAATCGTCTGCACCAAAACCGCGTTTATTCCAGTGAAAAGCAACAGTCCCATCAAAGGCCTTGTTCTGTGAGGCATCTTTATTCCAAACTCTTAAGAATCGTCAGCTCTGTAATCATTTAGACTTAAATCTTACCAAAACATAATCAAAGCAAAAGCATTTCCTACTAAGTGTTCCCACACAACAAACATCATTGGAGATTGCCAAGTAAAGTTTGAACAAAATTCCACCAACAAATCGACATTCCTGTAGCAGAATTACACACACACACAAAAAAACCGAACGACAAAAGATTATTGATCGACAGAATCGAATCATTTAAGAAAAGCGAAGTGAAATCATAACGAACAGTAAAGTACAGAATCGAAAAAAGCCAAGTACTCTAGTAACGAAACCAAAACCCCCAAACAATTTTAACTGAGAACAATTCGAAAATGGAGTATGACTTACGACGGAGGTGCTGAAGAAATCGTCGACGACGAAGAGGGATCGGTGCTTTTTAACAAATTAGGTTTCTGTTTTATTTCCGTTAACGACACCGTTTACTTAAGTGAGACATAACGGTGGATAAGTGCGCAACGTGGCTACTTACTTAGCCAAGAATTAGTTTCCAACGTCCGATTTTGTGGAGAAATAAAGAGCAAAATTGAATAAAAACCGAAGAAATCTCGTTTCATCCGCCATTAACGACCTCTCAAGCTATCTCAGACGGAAACATTCCTATATTTCTCGCTGTATCTTCTCCATGTATACATTTTAAGCTATTCTTTTTCTCTGTGTCTTATTATGGATTCATACCTTTCATCTCTAAGTATCTGGTGAAATTGTGATCCTTCATGTATGAAAGTGGTTGCATTTTCTCAATCTTGTATTACAATATCCTTTAGTATGTGTTGATTGGTGTCCTGGGTTTTGATTGTTAATTAGAGGTTTTCTTCTTCTGTCTCTGCGATTTAGGCTTCCGTGAGCATGATAAGAGCGATTGGAGGTGTTGCTGCTACAGGCAAGTATGAGAAGATCTTGATGGGAATGTTTTTTCTGATCTTTTGTCTCGCCTATCTAGTTTGATTCATTACTTAGCTCTGCAAGGAGTTAAGGTTGTAATATTTTCCTTGTTTTCAGATATGTTTGCCTTGCATAGTATGTGTCAAGTGTCTAGGGGAAAATTGGTGATGTTTTTTAAAGGATGTAGACGGTTTGTGAGGACAACATGTCGAGTTTCGATCCCTGGTGTTTCTTTGGGAAATGAATCAAAAGCACCTCCAAGATTTCTGAGGGATAAAAAAATAGTTCCAGATGCGGATCCTCCCCATATGGAAGATATCCATAAGTTGTATCGACTTTTCGAGCAAAGGTTGTTATTCCTACACAATCTTTTTCACAAGTGAAGTGAGCACAAATGATCTGTAAATCTAATGGCTTTCTTCTTCTTCTTCTTCTTCTTCTTCTCTCGTGCAGTTCGAGACTTACCATCTTGACCGGAGCTGGGGTTAGCACAGAATGTGGAATTCCTGATTATCGAAGGTTATTATGTTCATTCATTTGATTAATTGGTCTTGTCTGAAAATGGTTTGCATTCTCGTTCAGATGGTTTGAATTTGATCAAGTTTCTTGATTTCCATGTTCCCTTTTGTAATAATTTCTGACGGGTGATTGTTTCGTGCAGTCCCAATGGAGCATACAGTTCTGGTTTCAAACCAATTACTCATCAGGTGATCTGAAGGCAAGATCGATGAAATCTTTACGGTAGTCAATGCAAACTTTGGATCATGTTATTGTTGTCTTAATCTACTGTCAACAACCTCTTTTCCACAGGAATTCACCCGATCGAGCCGAGCTCGTCGGCGGTATTGGGCAAGGAGTTATGCTGGATGGAGACGGTTCACTGCAGCACAACCAGGCCCGGCTCATACTGCTTTAGCATCACTAGAGAGAGCTGGACGAATAGATTTTATGATAACACAAAACGTTGACAGGTAAATTTATCAGTCCCTCTTATGTGAGAACTCTTTTGCATGCGTGGAATGTTGTTGACTCCAAGCTCTAAGTTCTTAGGTTGCATCATCGTGCTGGGAGCTATCCGCTTGAATTACATGGCACAGTATATACTGTTATCTGCTTAGATTGTGGCTTCTCTTTTCCCCGAGACTTGTTTCAGGATCAGCTAAAAGCTCTCAATCCTAAGGTCAGTGTATACTATAACCCGAGTCAACTAAATTAATGTATATCTCGCAAAGTTACGACGTTACTGTTGCTACTATAGTGGGCAGAAGCAATAGAAAGCATTGATCATGGAGATCCAGGATCAGAGAAGAGCTTTGGCATGAAACAAAGGCCTGATGGTGATATTGAGATTGACGAAAAGTTTTGGGAAGAAGGTTTTCATATACCAGTATGCGAGAAGTGCAAAGGAGTACTGAAACCTGATGTAAGATCGATTTTATGGGCGTTAGATGGAACAAAGCTTTGTGGCTCTTTTCTTATCATGCTCTGGTTTTTGTGAAGGTAATCTTCTTTGGAGACAATATCCCAAAGGAAAGAGCTACTCAAGCAATGGATGCTGCGAAACAGAGCGATGCATTTCTCGTGTTGGGTTCATCTTTAATGACAATGTCTGCTTTTCGTCTTGTCAGGTAATGCGGGAAAATCATCTCTACTGTTTTGGAATTTGCAGCTCACTGAGAAGCATCTATCATTTTGCAGAGCGGCTCATGAGGCTGGTGCAATGACTGCAATTGTAAATATAGGCGAAACCAGAGCTGATGACTTTGTTCCTTTGATAATCAGTGCTAGGGTTGGTGAGGTAAGAAGATAATTGTATTATCTCTTCCCGTTTCTTCATCATTCAAAAACAATGATCGATTTGGTGCAGATATTACCCAGAGTTCTTGACGTGGGATCGCTCGGTGTCCCAGCTCTATAGTACAATGTCCAGAAGAAGAGAACAGTCGATCATGCAACATTAAAGTTCACCCACCTTGATTAAATTTATCAATGGAATACTTATATTCCTGCAATGTATCTCACGTTGTAGTTTCAACATAAAATAAAGACTAATCATTGTTGATGCATATGATTGACATCCAACCAAAACTTGTCTGAACCAAAAGAGATAGATAGATTAAATGATACACCGTCTAACTTGAGGCAGCTTACAGTTGCAGAACATGGTGTCCTGTCAAAAGGCTTTAGAGAATCCAAACAACATAAACACCAAGTCATATTCTACTACACTTAACTACTGATTATACATGACATGTTTTAAAACCTAAGAAAGATCAGAGAGCGCCTTATCGATACCCTCTGCGTGGTTCCGAAGAGTGTTCCACTGCAATGTAAGAAAACATTATGTGTAATAAGCAGATAAGAACAAAAATCAAAGACTTGTGGAAGACATAAGAAAATGGGAGAGGGATGTTAAATACCTGATCCACGCTTAGAGAGATACCTGCAACGTATAACAAACTTGTCAATGTCAACAAAGTTAACCGAAGAACCTAGAGACAGACTTGTGAATGGGAAAGCGCAAATTTTTAACAATTATTTTCATGTTAAACAGATAGAAGCAACTATCAACACTATACTGGTACATAAACATTCCCAATCCACAGAATTGGCCGCTATAAAACCATAAGATCTGCGGCAACTTTAACAGTTGAATGACTCTCCATCCCAGACTCGATGCAGAAACTTAACAAAGCAAAAACTGAACTAGACTAACAGATGAGGAAACACATATTTAGCAATGGCGAATTGTGAGAACAAAAGGGAACACTCGCAAGAATGAAATTTGTTTACCTTTCTTGCCGGGCAAAGTTTTGCCGTCCTTGACATAGAACTCACGAATGTCAATCCAAATTTTCCCGTTCCAGTTCCTCACAGAGACTCTCCTATTCTTAGATATCTGTATATAAACCCAACAAAATAATCATAAACCCTAATTTCAGCAAAACCCTAAATTGAGCAAACCTCATTTAGCACAATCAGAACTTAATCGAAACCCTAAAAACTCACTGTTACTAGAGTAGATACGAGACTGAAATGTATAAAGAGAGAGACTAACATTGCAGACGACGATGTCGTCAGACTCGTCCGAGGAGTCGGCTGGCTTTGCGACTTTCTTAGCCGGCGCGTGGGTTTCAGATTCGTCATCTGATGCTCGGACATCCTCGTCTTTTCTTTTCCCTCTCGACGACATTTTCCCTGGTCGTGACGCTGCAAACGGGTTTCTCGGAGAAAGCTCTATTCTTCTACTCTCGCGAGGAATATTGAGAGATTGGAAAGTGAAACGCCGTGTCTCTTTATGTAATGTGTTCGCCGATCATGCGCTGTTGTAGCGCGTATGATAAAATTAGAACTGTTAGATCCAGAACGCCGTTTTAAAACGCGAGTTCGAGAAAACGCGCGGCTAAACTTAAATGTCGGAAAGGTTTTTAGCCTTAAGCTTGGTGGTTTGTGCACTGTTTGTTGATTCCAAGTTTCCAACTGGACAAAAGACGGGACAGAACACAAGAAAATTTGGACTTTGTTTGAAATCGCGTATAGCTCTGCTCACATCTCCCAATTCTCAATTTTTCTTCTCGATTTTGTTGGATTGGACAAAGTGGGGATAGATGGGGAATTTGTTCGTGAAGAAACCAAAGATCACCGAGGTTGATCGAGCAATTCTCTCTCTCAAAACCCAAAGGCGCAAGCTTGGTCAATATCAGCAACAGGTTTTTGATTCTAACCTCTCGTTTTTCTAGGGCTTGATTTTGCTCGAATTGGATCTATTTCTGGAATCTGAGATTGAAGGGTGAAGATTGACTAGTTTGATTCACCATCATAGGTCACGGAGGGTATATGTTACTCAATTTCTGCCAATTCTAATATTCTTATTGTTGGATACTAACGGAGCAACTAAAGGTGTTCACTTTTCGAGGTTTTAATTTTCTTCCACTGTTGTCAAATGGGAGATGAAGTTTCCTACAGAATCTGTCATGGATCCAAATTTTGTTTCTTATGTCTTTAGTGAGTTTGATCGCTGAGAAGTGGAATAGGAATGCAGTTTCTTTCTTGTAACCTTAAGCAGTTAAGCGTTACTTTCTTTCTCTTAAACCCTCATTTCTTTTAAACCCTTCTTTTAGCTTGAGAAAGTAATTGAAGCCGAAAAGCAAGCTGCACGAGCCTTAGTTCGTGAGAATCGAAAAGATAGGGCTTTGTTAGCATTGAAGAAGAAGCGGACGCAAGAAGAGTTATTGAAGCAAGTAGATCAGTGGGTCATCAATGTCGAACAACAAGTAAATATACTTGATCTCTTCTTATCATCTCACTGTTTGTATAACCTTATTGCTATATAAACAGAAGTTTTTTTGTTGTTATCTCCTTTAATACCTGTTGTTATGACTCAGTTGGCAGATATCGAACTTACAAGCAAGCAGAAAGCAGTCTTTGAGAGCTTAAAGCAAGGTAATAGTGCAATTAAGGCGATTCAGAGCGAGGTCAATCTTGATGATGTTCAAAAACTAATGGATGACACTGCCGAGGCCAAGGCTTATCAGGATGTGAGTTAATAAGCATTGGTGTTCCGTTTTGTTTATGCTGTTTGCTTATTGATATATTAGCTGAGCTTCTCCTAGTTTGTTTCATTCATGGTCTTGAGTAATCTTTTGCTTTATCTAACTGTTAAAATGCTTGGATTTTAGGAGCTGAGTGCCATATTGGGGGAGAAACTATCAGCAGAAGATGAAGAAGAGATCTTAGCAGAACTCGACAACCTGGAAAATCAGGTATGTGGTTTCTCGGATGATAAAATTGCTGGATTATGAACATTCTTGATATTTCTTCAAGTACCATTTACTTTGTGAATGGAGTCAAATGGTGATATATAATGTTTGTTACTTTGTTTAAAGCTCATTGTTGAAGATATGGCTGAAGTGCCTACACCAGAGCTCGTGCCTGAAGAACCCGAGAGATTGGATCTCCCTGATGTGCCAACAAAAGCACCCGTCGCTCCCAATGCAGAAATTGCATCAACAAAGAGAAAAGGTTTGTTTTTTGTTCTTTTTTCTCATTTGTGATACTTGTCCAAGTAACAATTGCAGCATACAAAGAACCTTAGATCCGGGGCATGCCTTTGTTGTTGCAGTTCTTGAAGAACCATTGGAAGCTTGATTCAGAAGAGAAGAATCTGATCATTCTTTGGACAAATTTCCTTGTGTATACTCCTGCAGGCTTGTAAAGAACCAAGTTCGTTCTTGGAATCTTCTTCTGTGTGTGAATGATTTAGTTGTTTCTAAAATCGATTCAGAGTCTTTGACCCGAACGTGTGAAAGTATGTTACAAATGAAATTGTTTCTAAAATCGATTCAGAGTTTTTTAGGGTAATTCTGTCATTAAAAATACAAATTTTGCTAAACAAAATTCAAGTAAAACAAACAAGGGAAGAATTTAGGATATTGTTAAAGGGATTGTTGAGAAAATAGACAAATTGTGTAGTATATATTTTAAACCAAACCAAATTAAACTGATATACTCGGTTTTAACTTAATCTAATTAAATTACCGAAAAAGGAGGAAAAAAAACATAAACCAAAAATAACTGAAGACACTGCACAAAGCAATCTCTCTCGGTCTGGGTTTTTGCAAGCGCTATATAGGGTTTAAGCGCTATGGCTCTCTGAGCTTCATCGGGAAATCTTCATCGTTCTTCTTAGGCTACTTTGTCAACGCTTGTGCTAAATTCAGGTACCTGTTTATAATTTTGAAGAATATATATAAGAAATGAAAGGAATTTCATTTTCTTTTTTGTGATTTCTCTCTCCCTGTAGCCATAGATCTCCTAGAAAATGCCTCAGAGATGGTTGATTCAAGATTCTACTGCGTTTAATTTCATAGATCTCGCCCCCAATTTTGGTTTCGGAGGGGTTTGTGCAAAGTTTATCGATTTCGTCCCCTCTTTTGGCTGTATTTTCCTTCAAATCTCGTGGATCCTTTTTCCTTCCCAGACTTCGTCAACTCTTTGCGGTGCCTTTTGCTTTTTAGGTTTATTCATGAAATTTCCTTATAGAATGCTCTTTAAATTTCATATCATCTTAGTTTATTTCACTTCATAAATTCAATTTCAATTTCACACTGAAAGTATCAATTTCAAGTAAAGATCCTATAACATGAGCTGTTGCTTTTTAAATCTTGCTAATTATCAGTTTCGTTGATTCAGTTTGTAGTTAACGAATGAGCTTAGCCTTTATCGTTTCCTTTTTTTTTTTTTTTTGCTTTGTTTCAGATTTAGTCAGAAGCTGATTTGTGATTTGAGATGGCGACAGAGCAGAGTGGATTAGAAGATCAGGAGAGCCAAGTGGCTCCTGGTTTTGTAGGAGCAATTGAAGAACAATACAAGAAACTCAGAGATCACGCCGAAGCTTACCCATATGTTTGGGGTTCTTATACTGTTGTCTATGGCGGTCTTTTCCTTTGGACAGCTTATAGATGGAG
The DNA here is from genome assembly GCA_030161315.1 of Eutrema japonicum. NCBI lineage: Eukaryota > Viridiplantae > Streptophyta > Magnoliopsida > Brassicales > Brassicaceae > Eutrema > Eutrema japonicum. The sequence goes on along the minus strand of BSQW01000005.1, from coordinate 53,246,015 downwards.
GAAGCTGAGGAGAACCGAGGATCGTGTTCGTGGTCTCCAGACAAAACTTAGGAAACTCGTCGAAGATGAACAAGCAGCCTCTAAATCTGCTCAGTCAATGGACAAGTCTTCTTCAGTTTCTGACAAGACAATGCCTTAATTACTAGTAGTTTATAATCAAAACCATCGTCTCTGTTAGACTTATGACGAGGTTAGTTTCTTCCAACATATTCCCGGGGTTCATCTGTTTTGTTACATTGCTTTTGTTATTTACCCGCAAAAGACTTTTATACAAAGTCAAATTCATATATGTACATGAACGAAGAAGAGAAAACGCTGAAATGTCATTTAAGCGGTTAGCAGCCGGAGGCTCTCAACAAGTTAATGCCTTAGGCCCTGATTATTTGTTTGCATTTCTATGCCTTAATCATTCTCTTTGTTAGTGTCTTTCTTCTAATCGAATCAGGTTTTACTCTCTTCTGTTTAAAGGTTTATTTATTATCCGTATATATCATTTTTAAACAGAGTACGTATACACTTCGATGTACATGAATGAAAAAAGGACGAGAAAACGCTAAAAAGTCATGTTAAGCGCTGTTGTTGTTGTTCTAACAGATGGAGTTTCTGGTGCACTGTAACGCTCCAGCTGAAGAAGTGAGTTCTTTAACGGTTTTAGCGTTTGCTACTGTGAACCTTTGAGATGGGCCGTAATTGGGCCGGGCTTTTCCAACACCTTTGTGTAGGCCGAAACAAGCTCCGTTCTCGAAATAATCATTCATCGAGTAGAATTCCCATTGCATTTGATCTCCTTGGCTACGTTTCTTCCAAGTTATCTAAGTACATATATATATTCGAATGTTAGATGAGAAGAAAATTCGTTTACGTTTCATTTTTTCGTGATGAAAACGCACCTCTTTGCTTCCGGATTTTGGTGCGACGAAATAGTTTGATTCGCTTTTCACACGAGGGCTCATGCTTCCTCCAATTGCGTATTGAGTCCATCCTTGGTAATAGTTATTCGTGACATGAGCATATCCATATCGCACTCTGCATATTTCATCACAATAACAAATAGTTATGACTTCTGTTTGGGATCCTCTGTTATATAAAAAACAGTTATACCTTGGCATTCTCTGGTTGCAATTAGGACCAAAGTGGTTAAAAACAACAGTGACTCTCATGTCTTTGTCTCTTACATAGCCATCATCATGTCCAAGAAGCATGACCTTGTCCTGGTTCCTAAACCAATTGTTCGACACTGTGACGTCAGTACTCCCTCTTGTGACGTCTAATAGACCGTCTTCGCAATCATAGAGCGTGTTGTGGTCGATCCACACTTTCTTAGCCGTGACTAGCCTGATTGCGTCCCCGTCCACTTGTCCAAGTTGAATGATCTGTGAGTCCGGTCCCATCACTGAGCTTGGTGGATGAGCTTTACAATCATGGATCTTAAGTCCATGAATGATCACATCCGTGGCTTTGTAGACTATGAGACAAGCGGGACCCGAGATGTGAGCGCTAACACCGCGACCATCGAGTGTCGTGAAGCTGCTGATTAGTAGCGGTTTATGAAGATTGATCTTCATGTTTCTTTTGAATGTGATCCATTTCTTTCCTTTGATGAGCGTTGCTCCGTATCTAAGAGTTCCGGGTTTAGGGTTTAGAGGATCATCAGATGGGTCGGTTACTTTGTATTGTGTGACTCCTTTACCGATATTTCCTGTCATTTTCCCTGCAAATCCGACCGAGCACCGCGCCAGCTGATTACGGTTTCTACGCCAATGCGGGTTTGGTCTCCAGCATTTGTCCATTACATTCAGTTCCGTGGCCTCCAAGACATTTGCCACAAACGAAACGATGAGGAGTTGAATTAACGCGTTGTTCAAGAACCTAACCATGATTCTTGAGGAATGTTGCGATTAATGATTACAAGCTATGTTGTTTTGAAAGAGGAGATCTATAGATGGAGTTTATATATGTGAGAGATCGAAGTTTGTTTCTTTTTAACCAAAATCAAGTTAGTTTTTTTTGTTTCTATTTAGTGTAAGAAGTAGAGAAGTTGTAAGTTGTAACAACCTTCTAAAAGTAAAAAGGAACTAGTAGAACTATTTATTTTTATTGTTTTTGGTTATCAACTACTTTTTTTTTTTGGTTTGCTATATTAAGTATTAAAATGATGAGTTTTGGTGATTTGCAGTGAAGCTAATTCGATTCCTAAAATATATATATTAAGTTTTTTTTCCCCATAATATTCGCACATTGCAATAGTTCCTACAGCTGTTGACAAAGGAAAGAGTTTAGTTGGATAACAAGTGTCGTTTTATTTAAATATATTCGTCCCTCTTCTTACGAACATGTTGCAACTTCCACGAAACTCGAATATATATATTAACAATGACTAAATATTAGAAATATATATTGGATATTATAAGGTATATAAACATCTATCTATATACTAATAAAAGTTGAAGCCATAAGCTTCTAAGGCGTCCACATCAGTTTTTAAACTATTAATAAAAAAATACTAAATCAGCATTTTAATTTAATTTATTATTCTCTATCATATTAGAGTTTAAAATTGCTGATCACGTAAAACACATGACCATTTATTTTCTATCGTATTAGAGTTTTAAAATGATTGATCACATAAAACCAATGTTTTAAATTGCGCTAGGCGCTAGTCGGGCTGTCGGGTTGGGCCTAGCGTCTAGCCCAAAAATCGGAGATTAATCGAGGATTAATCGGAGATTAGTTTTTTAACATATTAATTCATAAATTTATAAATTAATGAATTTTTAATAATTTTTTTAACATATTAATTTATAAATTTATGACTTTTTAATGACTTTTATTGATTTTTTGTACTTTTAATAACTTTTAATGACTTTCTAACAATATAGTAAAACCAAATTAGAACTTTTCAAGGTTTTTGTTAAGCAATAATTTTTTTTAAAAAACAAAAAAAAACTAAGCGGCCGCCTAGGCCAACTAGACAGATGGGATGTGTCTAACGACTAGTTGGAAAGTAATCGGAGTTAGGCAGGGAGTAATCGAAGCTAGGCCAGAATTTTTAGAACATGACATAAAACACAGGCCCAAATTTATTAAATATTATTGAGCCCAAATTTATTAAAACACAAGCCCAAATTTATCCAAATTCATTAAATATTATTGAGTCTAAAGTTATTAAAAGCAGTCCCAAACGACCAAATTTATTATTGATCACGTAATACTAAAATCGATTAAGGGTTTTTCCAGGATCTGACTCGGACCAAAACGAAGTCAAGTTAGAGTTTGTTCAATTTGTAATCGTCGAGGCCCAGAATCGACAGCGGCAACACCATACTTGAAGGGTTTTGTGTCGCGAGAAGGAGCAGGTAGAATTGTGGTTTGATTCAAACGGCAAATTAATAGTTTAAACTCATAATCGGAAATTCCAAATAAGGTATGTCCAATTATCTTTAAAAAAATGGTAACTACTTAAATAAAATGGAAAAACAACAACATAAATTTCAAAAAAGAATCCAAACCTTCGTACAGTCGTTGAAAATTGTCCTTGAGTTCTTTTTCGAAAAATATTTTTAGTTCTTACTTGGAAATGTGTCAATGACATACAACAGAGAAAATATGAATCATAGCCAAAGAAAATCGCATCAAATCAAATGCGTTTATGAAGAAAGGAATGATGGACTTTTTCTTAGCGAAGAAAACTCGGAAAAATCGTCAAAATTCAATTATATTGTTCTATTGCTTTGTATGTTTATCTTTATGTATTGTTGTTTTATGTAAGTGGTTTTTCATATAAATAAAGTTAGATGTTAAAAAAAAAAACTCGAATGAGTTTAATTAACAAAAAAAGAAATATACAAAATTGACTTAACTAACCATGGAAAAAAAAATTATGAAGCTTTATATGTAAAAGAAAAATTTAACTACTTAAATAAAATGGAAAAACAACATCTAAACTCGAATGAGTTTATTTAACAAAAAACAACATCCATAAAATTGTTTACTTTCTCAATAGTCCCATGAAACCTATTCATCTCCTCATGAAAGATCCTCAAAGTAACTTCGCTTGTAAAATGGCTCCTACGCCTCACCCTCATGTTTTCATGAGGAAAGCAAAGGTATTTCGGTGCCAAAATTAAATGACCAGTGGCCAGAGTGCCCAAACAAAAGTGTGGTCGCGCTGCGTTCTGAAGAAGAAAATTGAAAGTTTGCACAAGAACATGGGCATCATTGAATACCCTTAACTCAAATCTCACATCACCATTGCGAATTGGGTCCCGATAGACTACAGCGAGGGATCCCCTGTTCACCATTCCTATATGGTGTTTCATTGTTTTGTTAACTTTCATTCCAAAAGGTGGGGAATCAAAAGGTGGACCTGTGTTGTTGATGAGAGTAAAAACTTCAGTTTTCAGATCGAACGCCATCACGACTAGCTTGTCTTCGTCTTGGAAATCTGGGTAATAGATCACTCCATCACGGCAAAGTCCTACTTGCGACACAATGTGTATAAGGGCAGCAGACCTCTCTCCACGAGCTTCCTTGGCCTTCTAGAGTGAAGACCTTAAATTTAGGCAAAATACTTGGATTCCGACTGGTTTCAGAACACATCATCTTAAATCGATCGTTATACGGATTGAATCCGAAAAACACGTGTGCGTGGTAAGAGCCACCGGTCTTTTGAATATCTGGTAAAAGACCCAACTTTCCGGTGAGGAAATTGACGATTTCCACCTTGATAGCTTTTTTATTTTCTGTGTATATGCACATCAAACCTTTGAGCGGTGGAGAGGTTATCATCCCGGCCTCACAGATCCCCTGACCCGCAGGAACCTCACACTTCCATGCTCTGTCGTAAGATGCTCCGTCGTAATGGTCAATTTCCAGACAAAGGTGTGGTCGCGCTGCATTCTGAAGAAGAAAATTGAGAGTTTTCACAAGAACATGGGCATCATTGAATACCCTTAACTAGAGCGAGGGATTCCCTGTAGTTCACCATTCCTATATGGTGTTTCATTGCTTCGTAAACTTTCATTCCAAAAGGTGGGGAATCAAAAAGTGGACATGTGTTGTTGATGAGAGTAAAAACTTCAGTTTTCAGATCGAACGCCATCACGACTAGCTTTTCTTCGTCTTGGAAAGCTGGGTAATAGATCACTCCATCACGGCAAAGTCCTACTTGCGACACAATGTGTATAAAGGCAGCATACCTCTCTCCATGAGCTTCCTTGGCCTTCTAGAGTGAAGACCTTAAACTTAGGCAAAATACTTGGATTCCGACTGGTTTCAGAACACAGCATCTTAAATCGATCGTTATACGGATCGAATCCGAAAAACACATGTGCGTGGTAAGAGCAGAGCCGTGCCTAGAGATACGAAACCCATAAGCGGTGTATCCCAATTAACCATTATGGTCCCAAATTCATATAAAATCATCTAATTCATAAAGAGTTACAATAATTTTTCAATAAAAAAATATACTTAATTACACAAGTGTATTGTATATTAAAAAATAATTCACGTTTTATATGAATTTGATAAAAAAGAGCATGTGCACTAAATATGCACTAAGAGTCTAAAGCAACATGTGTTCCTTCATCATAACAACAATTGATTGTCTCCATATTCACAAAACTACAATACATGCATAAAATTTTAAACAAATTACAATCTAAAATTCCAAATCATACTTCATTTTCCTTAAAGTTGATAAAGTTGCCAATTATTTGAGTTTCGTTTGTAATTTAATCTAAATCACCAATCAAACTAACTCTGATATTAGATGAAACAAAATTATGATGAAAAAAATACTTAGCAACATTAGCAAATAACAATTGATTATGTGGTTGTTGTGAAAAAAAAATGAGTTAAGTCCTTCATTTTCTTAAAAAAAATTGGGCCCATATGCGAATGTTTATTTCATTTGTGCATAGGCACGGTCCTAAGAGCCACCGGTCTTTTGAATGTCTGGTAAAAGACCCAACTTTCCGGTGAAGAAATTGACGATTTCCACTTTAATAACCTTTTTTCTTTTATGCGTATATGCACATCAAACCTTTGAGCGGTGGAGAGATTATCATCCCGGCCTCACGGATTCCCTGATCCGCAGGAATCTCACACTTCCATGCTCTGTCGTAAGAAGCTCCGTCGTAAGGGTAATCATCGTGAGTCTCCAGCACCGACCTCAACTTCTTTATGCGGGAACCATTAATATAGGTAAATAGAATACATCAAGCCTGTTTTGAGGCGAGTTCGTTAGAAAAGAAGTTGATATTTAGAGACAAGTTTGAGCTGAAAAACTCTCTCCAACGGCAATCTTTCCCAAATCATCACCATCATGTCCTGTGGAAGAACCTTAGCCCCCATTTTCTTTTTTTTTTTCTTTTTTTTCTCTCAGCTTCTTTCCCTGCAAACCAGTTTTTTTTGCTCACACGTTTAGAGAGAACAAAACCACAACAGCTAGACATTGAGAACATTCTAGACCTAATTGATCATTTACCTTCTTTTTTTTTCTTTTTTTTTTAGGTAAATGATAAACATGTTTTCATTAATAGTAATAATGCCTATACTTTTTCAAAAAAAAAATAATACGTACTCACGCCTACTACTAGCTAGATAATAATAATACCTTGATCACCAGCTGATCTTTCCGATTTTATAAAAAGAGCTAGTATTGACTATGTTAAATCATTCATTCCCATGGTTAGTAGTAATTCTTTTTTTTTTCTTTTTCTTTTTCATGTTTTCAATTAAGCTCCCATGCAGAAGTCGAAACATAAAATGAAATATTTTTGTTTTTCTCTAAATAAAATGAAATATATTGCTTGTATAGTTGATTTTTAGAATTATTTTTATAAAAATGGAAATAATAGTCATTGAGATATACATTCACGTAAATTTATCAAAACACTGTGATAAAATGAAGATGATATTAGTCTAAACTAATTTATAAAATGATCTAATTTGTTTGTTTTACTACATAAATCACACAGAGCGTGAAACCTACTTGGCTAACGGCAGAGTAACGGCGTTAGGAATATTAAACGGAGATTTGTCCGTATGATTTGATGGCCACGGTTGTACAGAAAAGAAAACGCCGTTTTCCAATGCAAGGAAAAGAAACGAACGTCTTTTTAAGAAATCAATTTGATCCAATGGTTGATAGAGCGTCTACAAGAGTGGCCATCAGATCAATAGAGTAGCCATTAGGAATTCTCACTGTTGAATGTTTTTATATATTGTTATTTTGCCGTAACAATAAATGAGGTCTGGTGTTAGTTTCCAGTGATCCAATCCAGTTAGTGGTGTGGACCGTGGTTGTTGTTGTCGGTTTTTTTTATTAGAACCGTGGTTGTGGTTGTGGTTGTGGTTGTTGTTGTTGTTAACATAGAAAAGTTACCGAGTCCTGGTGACTTGTGACTTGTGTGGAGCTAGTATCGTCAAAAAAGTTTTGAATGAAATTTTGAAATTGTTAAGGATTTTGTATATTTTAAGCATGGTCTTTGACGAATTCTTATTTTCTATTATAAACAAATAAATATAATGGTCGACAAAATAAATATGCCGAAGGAGAAATAAAATAATAAGAAACATACTATCAAACAACATGTTTTCTCAAAAAAAAAAAAAAAAAAAAAACCACATGTTAATATCACACCCACATGATTTTTTTTTTCTTAATCTATTTTGCAACCAATTCAGTAATTTAGGCAAGCATTTTTTTTATTTAAATAGGCTGTTTAGTAAAAAAAAGAACAAAAGGAGATAGAGTTTGGTTACGTATATAGCAGCCTAGCTCAAGTCTAGAAGTGAATCAGAGAAGACAATCGTGGATTTTACCGGATCCACGTGGCATGATTTTACAGACCCAAAACATGTTGTGGGACTAAAGCCGTGGCCCGTGAACGTGATTTTGTTATACAAAATTGCATCCATAATCAAGCGATCCCAGCCGTTAAACTGTTGATACACGTTTATCACTGCGCAACTATAATGTTAATCTTATGTTTAGAACATTTATAATATTTTCTATTATACATTTCTTTATTTATTCAATCTTGATTTGTTTCCTTAAATGTGACGTTATGTTGGCAAAAAGTATTAACATTATTTTTTATTTTTTTTATATAATCTCAATTGTTTTGTATGAGTATTATATTGAATATGTGAACTTGATAAACTATTTTTAGAACCTTAAGTCTTGACACTAACTTGATTGAACGCGATTGCAACCGAAAAATATATATAAGAAAATTATAAGAGTTAGGAGTTATCACGAAAATCCACTAGTATATTAATCTCATCTCTATATTATATTATTATTTAAGAAGTTATTTAATAAAATGAACTTTATTTTATAAGTTATTATATATTATGTCAATATAAATAATAATTGAAAATTGAAAATATATAATTGTTTTTAAAATTGTTGAAGAGAAATATGGATAAAGTATTTGTTGCCATTAAAAAAGTTATTTATTATTTAATATTATATATTTTAAAATAATAATCGATATATATCTATATATATATATGCAAAGAAAAAATTATATTCGAAATCCTATATTTTTCACCGTAATTTATTATATTTTATTTTAATATATATCAAAACAAAAATTGAAAAATATTCTACTAATTTTATAAAAAGTTAGACACAAGTTTTTTTTTAATAATTCATGGATCAACCACAAAAACCAGAGTTATTAAACGGTGCATACTAGAGATATGTTTTCAAAATTATAGGTTTTTGCGGATTAACCCGAATAATATTTTAGTCCATTGCAACATGGGTTAAATAGACAAATTATTACGAATCGACAGTTTTATCTATAATCATTAGTTACTCATATTGTAAAATTCAGATAAAAACAAATTTTCTTAAATTTTAAAATAATTTTTAAAGAAAATTAGTTTCTTAAATTTTAAAACAGTTTCTTATAAAAAAATTGCGCCGTTAAATCCTAGTTATTGTTAATTAGGTAACACTAGCTCAACAACTAGACATGTATGTTTTTTTATAAAACTTTAGCATTTTTTTTTTGACGAGTTCAGATATGGATATCTGCGTATATACTGATTTCAGAAATCTGGGAAATTGTATCATGGATCCAACAGTTTCATATCACATGAGATTTAATATAATCTCAATTGTTTTGTATGAGTATTAGATTGAATTAGTCTCTCTGTGAACTTGATCGAACGCGATTGCAAGCGAAAAATATATATAAAAATTTATACCGGTTAGGAATTATCATGAAAATCCACTAGTATATTAATCTCATTATTGTTAATTAGATAACACTAGCTCAAGAACTAGACATGCATGTCTTTTTATAAAATTTTAGCATATTTTTTACGAGTTCAGATATAGATATCTGCGTATATACTGATTTAAAAAATCTGGGAAATTATATCACGGATCCACAGGTTTCAGATCACATGAGATTTAAGATATCCTATTAGTTTATTTTTCTAAGAGAAATGGTTGGATTAGTGTTAAAACAAAAAGAAAAAAAAGGGTAGAGCCATTCCCTAGTCCAGTGAATCAGTGATCCGTAAGAGTCAGTCCGGTCCAAGAACCGCACCGCTGGTTTATGTTATTTGACACCGCGGGCGCACAATCATAAAAGTCTGGTTATCCTACGCTAACATGCGCCAACAGCAAACGTTAAAATAAATTAGGAAATTTCAAGATTTAACATTTAACACACTTTTTTTCTCTCCTTCTCCGTCTCTCCGTCGTTGCGCAACCGCACAGTTCATACCGTTTCAATTTTCCTCTCTCTTTTTTTTTCTTATCCTCATGGATTTTCCGATGCTGCTGATTGTGTCAGTACCTACAATTTCATCGTGTTGATTTGGTCTCAATTCGAGGAAGCCAAGGAGATATATCTTTTTATCAGTATCGGAATTTCGAATCTAGGGTTTTAGAGTGCTGGGTTTCACTAGGTTGATGTTCTTGGTCTTGTGCATGGTGGGGGTAAATCTGATTTTGGTGTTTGAATTGTATATCTTACGGAGTTCGCATTGAGATGGGTAATGTTGAAATTCTCCATTGGCTAAAAGCCTTAGTTGAATCTGTACGGAGTTATCAAAGGAGTGGTGTTAAGCAGGTGTGGCAAAGTGGAGGCGTATATACATTGGAGCAGTTTGAATCTAAGTCAAAAACTTTCTACAAAAGCCAGTTAGGAACGGTAAAAGAAGTGTCACCGGTTGTGGTTGAGGCATTGTTCTGGAAATCAGCTTTAGAGAAGCCTATATATATATAGAGTATGCAAATGATGTGCCTGGCTCGGCTTTTGGTGAGCCAGAGGGCCATTTCCGGCAGAGAAAGAGGAGGAGGAGAGGATCTTATCAGAGGAAGGCAGAGATCAATGAGGACAGGCGGGACGGGCATAAATTATAGTCAAGAACCATCCTGTACGAATGGTGAGCAAATATTGCCTGAGGTAGCAAAGGCATCTCATGCTTCTCCAAGTTTGTTATCTGAGGATCTGTCCAAGCAGAAGAACATGGATATTGTTGATGAAATGGAAGGTACTGCAGGCCGGAAGCTCTCCAACAGTTCATGGAACCTTCAGACGATTGCACGTTCACCTGGTTCTGTTACACGCTTTATGCCAGATGACATCCCTGGGGTTACATCTCCCATGGTTTATATCGGTATGTTGTTCAGCGGGTTTGCCTGGCACGTTGAGGACCATGGGCTTCACAGTATGAATTATCTTTACACTGGCTCCCCAAAGATTTGGTACGTTCTTTTATTGAAAAGTACTGCTAAAGATGATATAAAGGTTCTGTATTTATAGAAATGTGGTCTAATACATATGAGAAATGAGATTTCCTGGAATGCTTACCGCATCAAATCTTTCTTTAATAACACCTGTTTTTTTAAATGTGGCTAACATTGGCTATAGTATGATGAGTATTCATACTATTGGAAAAATGCCTTAGGTCTTATTGCTTTAACGTTATGATAGATATGAGACATTGCAACACTTCTATTGAAATGCATTGTCCTTCTGTTTGTCATTGACTCTTTTCTATTTTTTGCCACTGTCAGCTGCTCTCACCCAACTAGGCGAAAAGACAACTCTTGTATCACCTTAGATGATAGTTGCATCTGACATTCCCTGCTGTAGGTAAGCCTTTTATTTTATTAGACCTTTCACTTCTGTTTTGTGGAGATGTGAGGCAGTATGCTTTTTCTTTCAACTACTTTCATTCTCTGCAATATCTGTGTTCATCTATGTTTGTTTTCCTACGTAGGTTAGTACAAAATCCTGGTGAATTTGTTGTGACTTTTCCGAGGTCTTATCATGTAGGATTCAGCCACGGTAAAATGTTTTTTTTTTTTTTAAATATAAAAAGAAACATTCTTTCAAGTCTTAGTAGTGATTGCAGTCTGTTCGTACTCTTCAAAGTGTGAGAAAACGTGAAAATTGAATAAAGCTTTGGAGAAAAGGGGTGTTTATAGACATAGAATGAGGTAATGATTGATCTTCTAAACAGGAGAATGAAGAACCATATTTCTATTAAGTAGTTATACCAGTCGCATAGTTTGGCTTAGATTAGGAATACAAAACGCTTTTTTTTCTTTTCAGAATCCTTAACTAAGCAGATTTAATCTAACGTTTTCAAGGTTTTTACTGTGGGGAAGCCGCAAATTTTGGAACTCCAAAGTGGGTCAACGTAGATAAGGAAGCTGCTGTGCGACAGGCAGCCATGAATTATCTCCCCATGCTGTCCCATCAGCAGCTGCTATATCTCTTGACCATATCCTTTGTTTCAAGGAAAATTTCCATGGTCTCTGTGTACATAGAACCCTTTAAGTTCTGCTGGACCATGTCTATTCTCATATTCATGTAAATATTAAATTTTGATTGACACTTTAATACTAATGATTAAACAAGTATGCATTCGATTTTCATCGAAATCTCTAGCAGTTTTGCCAAGAGAATACAAAATTGATTGTTTTACATTAGGTAAAAAGGAAAGTAAAAAAAAAAAATGGCAGTGAAAACTACTCATACAAACAGTAGGCAACAATTATGAACACAAACAGAGCTTAGCGGCGGAGAATTGTGCGAAGAGTATCGCACAGATTCTGAATGGTTTGCTGCTCCTGCGTTGCTTGCATTTCCTGGAGCGGCATTTCTTCGTAACACCTGCGGGATCCAAAATTAATTATATTCGCACATTGCAATAGTTCCTACAGCTGTTGACGAAGGAAAGAGTTTAGTTGGATAACAAGTGTCGTTTTATTTAAATATATTCGTCCCTCTTCTTACGAATATGTTGCAACAATGACTAAATATTAGAAATATATATTGGATATTATAAGGTATATGTATATATAAACATAAAACTAAAAGTTGAAGCTCTGTTTCTTTAATTGGTCTTCCTTCAATGTCTTATGAGAAGGAGCTTGCAGCTGCTAAGAAAGCCGTCTCTCTTGCTGTTCGTCTCAGCAAGGTTAAGTAACCAACTCTTTTCTCACGGCTCATCAATCTATATTTTTAATTACAAATTAAGCTTGATTAATGACTGATTCATTTTAATTGTGGGTTGATCAGGAAGTGCAGAAGTCTTTGTTGCAATCAGACGTCCGGACAAAACCTGATAAGAGTCCGGTTACAGCTGCTGATTATGGTTAAGTAAATTCTGTTGTGAATCGGTTTTGATTTTGGTGTCTCAAAACCGGTCAAATCAAACCAGTCGTAGTTGACCAAACCTAATGATAAATGCAGGATCCCAAGCTGTGATCAGTCTTGTACTGCAGAGAGAACTTCACCCTGAACCACTATACTTAGTTGCTGAGGAGGTATGCAAAACTCATAAACAGTCTCTTATAAGCCATCAAATCACACCAAACAAAAGTCTTAAATCTTTCTCTGTTATCTTTTGCAGAATACAGAAGATCTGCAAAACGATGGCTCCGAGGCATTTCTAGAAAGCATCACTAAGCTTGTGAACAATGCTCTAGCTTCTGATGAGTCCTACGCCCCCGCTCCTCTTTCGATGGAAGATGTGCGTAAGGCGATAGACCACGGGAGGTCACAAGGCGGTTCCAATGGCCACCACTGGATTCTTGATCCTGTCAATGGCACCAGAGGGTGAGAAGTCTTGAAACTCAATATAGAAAAATCTTCTCTTTTTGGCCCAAAGCTACAAATTCTGCCTTACAGGTTTGTAAAAGGAGAGCACTACGCCGTGGCATTGTCCTTGCTTGTTGAAGGAAAATTAGTGCTTGGTGTCATGGGTTGCCCAAATCTTGAGAAGCACAGGTCTTCTTCTTCTTCAGATAAAGTTGGCTGTCTTTTCTTTGCAACAGCAGGAGAAGGAGCTTATGTGCAATCGCTTGAAGGCGACTCTCCTCCACAGAAGGTATTATCTTAGGGCTTGATTTCTCTTTTTGGGTGTCCTTAAAACAGAGTGAAAGAAAGTGTGTGAACAGGTGCAGGTGAGCAACATTGAGAATCCTGAAGAAGCATGATGAGATAGCAATTGGGCAGACATTAAACCAATGAACAAAGTCAGAGATATACTAAACCGGAGAGCATCAAACGAATTGTTTCTTTTAATTATTTCAGTATTTTATTTAATTGTTTCAGTTGCAAGATAAGAGAAGAATGAGTCTTCCTTGTGTTGAGGAAAACACCTTCTCCATTTCCTATTATTTCCTTGTTCGTAGGAGTCATAACTCCACAATTTGCTTATTGTAATCTTTCTCTATTTAAATCAATGAAAAACCCATAAAGAGGTAGTCTTAACTACCCAGAAAATATATGTTTTAGTTTGTTCTTTGAGAAAATTCTCTTAGCTTTGAAGAGAGACCAATATTAGCAATTCGTTGCTAACAATTGGTATCAGAGCACGTTTTTGATCCGGACCACTTTGTGGTATCAAAAACATCATATTTTTCATCTTCCTTGTTATCGGTATTCTTCGTGAATCAACGATCATCAAGAATCCTCGACGAACGGCGATTCTTCGGAATCAACGGTCATCGAAATCTATCAAACTATCACCATCATTAGTTCTTCCATCGTTTGTTTTTCTTTATCCTTCTTAAAAAAAGAAAGTTTTCTTCCTCTTCTTCATTTTCTACGCATTTTTTCCATCGTTTCCACTATCATTAGTCTTTTTTATTCTTGTTATTAAAAAAAAAAAAATACATCAAATCAATTTTTTTCCCATTCGTTTTTCTTCCATCATTTTCATTATCTTTAGTCCAAAAAAAAAAATTGTTTTATCATCTTCCATTGTTTTGTTATACACAGAAAAAAAAAGTTTTGATATTCAATAAACAGAACTTTCCAAATTTGGCTATCTCTTGAATTTTGGTATTTCTTTGATTCTTTCTTTGGAATCATTAGTCTTCTAGTATCGAGGAGAACCTCCACCAACACGTAAATGTGACCATCTTCAACTCCAGCCAGCCCGGATTCTCAAAGCATGATACATGGCGCAGTGTCGATCTTATCTCTCAAATTTGGGTGCAATGGCAAGGGCTGTAACCGGAAGAATCAACTTGGGAAGAAGAGTCTCAACACGAACCTTGAGGACAAGGTTCTTCGTGAGGGAGTATTGATGAGATAGCAATTGGGCAGACATTAAACCAATGAACAAAGTCAGAGATATACTAAACCGGAGAGCATCAAACGAATTGTTTCTTTTAATTATTTCAGTATTTTATTTAATTGTTTCAGTTGCAAGATAAGAGAAGAATGAGTCTTCCTTGTGTTGAGGAAAACACCTTCTCCATTTCCTATTATTTCCTTGTTCGTAGGAGTCATAACTCCACAATTTGCTTATTGTAATCTTTCTCTATTTAAATCAATGAAAAACCCATAAAGAGGTAGTCTTAACTACCCAGAAAATATATGTTTTAGTTTGTTCTTTCAGAAAATTCTCTTAGCTTTGAAGAGAGACCAATATTAGCAATTCGTTGCTAACAAAGCAACCTTTGTCGAATCATCTCATAAACCAATCCCCATCCACACCTCTATTGCCAATGTATATCCTCTTCTGTTTGTATATAGTTTGCTTCGAGCCGACCCAAACAAATATATTATTCTTTTCGCTAAACTTACTCTCTTACGGTAAGCAGAAACTTGGGATCAAAGCATTACCTCTAAGAATCCATAGTCAGGTAAAGTACGCGGCTCTGGCTCGAGGAGACGCAGAACTATACTTGCGTTTCACTCTCAAAGGATACCGTGAGACTATATGGAACCATGCTGCTGGTGTAATCATCACCACAGGTATGCACTGCATAAGAATTTTTGCTCTAAAGCACATTACACCGCAAAGTTTATAGCATATTGAGACGCAATCTTTGTGCACGCGCAATTTGAAGTTCACCAAGTATTGCTGCTTTGGAATATATAAGGATATAGATTCAATTCCTGTCGGATGCAAACAATTTTCATTATTATTACGGGAAGTAAAAAAAAAAGAAGAAGAAGAAGATAGGAGCAATAACCTTGTGCAGAAGCTGGAGGCGTAGTTTGCGATGCAGATGGGAATCCTCCAGACTTCTCGAGAGGAAAGCATCTTTATCTCAAAAGAGGGATCGTGGTTAGCACCAAGAAGCTCATGCCACGGCTCTTGAAGGCTATCAAAGACTCCATGGAAGAGGAGATGCAAATCTCTGAGACACAACTGACACAGTAATATATGTACTGTCTGAAATGGTAAACTGGTGTATATTACACATTAATATAGATTCTGCAGAAGTGTGTGCTCTATCAAAGAGGTTGTAGGCTTTTTTGAATAATGATCTAGATTTCAATAAAAGATTTTGATTCGCAATGTAGATAATCTTTTACATTTTATTACATTGAGCTTCTGATAAGTGTCTACCTAAAGGGGAACATCTGATGGGTAATCTTGGGGGTGGCTTTTGATCGTCTGCCTCACCAGAAGTTCCTGTTCCTTGAGGTTGGAAGGAGGAACATCGTAGACATCTGAGAACATATTCTTCAGATTCGGTTTCTCAGTCTTCTCTGCAACCCGGAGCGCTTCTAACATCTGTTTTTACAAGGAACAAAAAGGATCAGATGAATCAGCATAATATATAAACCCAATGTCATGATCCAGGTTTACCTCTTTCTTGATTCTGCTTCTCAGATCAGATTCCACTTCATCACTCCACCAGCCATTACTTTCAATCCATGTCCTAAACCTAGACAGTGGGTTTCTTGATTTGTTCCACCACTCTATCTCATCTGCAGAGCGGTACCTCGTGGAATTATCTGATGTTGAATGGTGTCCTACGCAGTACGTTAAGGCCTAACACGCAAAAAAAAAAAAAAAGGATTTGAAGTTGTTTGTATTTGATGTTGCACCTAATATCTACAACAGAATCACATCAAAGTTACCTCGATCAAGATTGGCCTCTGTTCTCTAATTGCCATTTCGCGAGCAGCACGCACAGCACTGTACATAGCAAGCGCATCATTTCCATCCACACGTATACTTCGAATTCCATAAGCACGGCCTTTCACGACTATACCATCACCTGTTGGGCATTGTGTTTGCAAAAGGTATTGTAAAATCCAAAAGACTTTAAGATAGACGAATCCAATGAATGTAAATCATCCAAAGGAAAAAAAAAAAAGGGAGTTACTTCGAAACTGATCTGAGGTGGGAGTACTGATTGCCCATCCATTGTTCCGGCAGATAAATAAAACAGGTGCCTCCATAACTGCTGCAAAATTCAAAGCAGCATGGAAATCTCCCTAGAAACACACATTATTTTGATTATCCACCTCAGAGTTTTCAGTTTTAGTAATCATATCGATGCATAAACTCTGAAAGGCTCAAGAGTTTGTTTTTATTTCACCTCACTCGAGCCACCATCGCCAAAAAATGTGACTGTGCAGGCATCCTTCCTGTCCATCTTTAAGGAATAAGCAGCACCAACCGCGTTTGGTAACTGCGTACTGGAGACAAAATATAGCATCAGCAACATAAAAGAGAAATTATAAGAATATAAATCAGTTGAGTAAGAAGAATGTGATGACAAAGCTATACGCGATTGTGGCTGAAACGGTAAAATAATTGAGTTTGTTAGAGCCATAGTGGACTGGCATCTGCCTGCCTTTTCCATTATCAGATTTGTTCCTGAAACACTGGTTTGCAAATTCTTGAAGCGTGAAACCACGCCATAGTAGAACACCAGGCTCTCTGTACTGCAGACGCCCAATTTATCATTTGTTTCATTAACTAATGTTTTCCTTCGAAATGGTTAGTGCTAGACGCATATGTTATCCTTATGAGTGTGCAGTTATCATAAATGAATGATCCAAAACCTGAGGAAAGATAACATCTTCAGGAGTGAGAGCTGCAGCTGATGCAATATTAATGGCTTCTTCCCCGATTGTAGTGGCGTAAAAGGAAAGTCTCCCTTGTCTTTGAGCTTCGTAAAATATGTTATCCATTATTTGAAGAGTAACCATATCGCTATATATCTTCACCGCAACTTCCTGGCTAACCTAAAAAGACCGAAGAAAAGAAGACAAACAATTTCACTTGGTTTTACTCTCTTTAAAGAAAGTAAATAGAATTCACAAAAGTAGGAAACTGAATCTTTAACTTGTGTCAGTCTACCTGAACAAGCTAGCTGTTGGTGATTAGTTGGCCATTGTCATCAAGAACACGGTAGCAAGGTACACGCTCTTTATTGGATTCTGATATGAATTGAATCTCAGGTGTGAAAGTTACCTTTCCTCCAGGAAAATCCATGACCTGCACTTCGAGAGTAATATGAACACAACCAGAAATCTCAGACAAAAATCATTATAAAACTATGTGTTTTCAGCAACATAAATATAGATATCAATGAAAGATTAAAAAAAAAAAAGGAGAAAAGGGTATTCGGAAACGATCTAGTGGACCCGGAATAAGGAAAAAGTTAAGATTCCAAATTACTACATGAGTGATTAAAGAGTTAGCTATGAACTTTCACTTAAAAAAACCTAAAGAGTAAGACACCGAGCAGAATTTTATAATCCAATGGAGTAATCCAATGAATGCATGCACCTGATTGTTGACGTCTTCGTGCAAACCAATACTCGAGAGCTTCTCTGCCACGGTGTTACACAAACGACTTATTGGATTCTGTGATACTCGAATACTCGGAGGAGCATGTGGTAGGTTTTGGCGGAGATGACGAAACGGAGAAACGAAACCGAGGTTATGTCTCAGAATGTTGAGGAAAGCCGATTTCGATGAAGAAGATTTCAAATGCTGAGCCATTTTTTGCAAGGAGAAAATCTATTGAGAGCGGCACGAAGAAGATGATGTGTTGTGCTTGTAGAGAGAGAGAAAGGGGTTGGTGTAGAGTGTAACTGTTGAGTGTGTTTCCCGTACACATTTGATTCCTTAATTTATAAAGTGGAATCTTTAGGGAACCGCCATCACGGCCACCGTCAAACGCTAACGCTCAAACTGAGATCGTGATTCGTGACCGTGTCTCCAAAGATGACTCAACGAGGCAAGACATATATGGGCCAGAATATTAAATAACTAACCCCATTTGGTTACTATTTAATGGCCCACTAAATCTTATCATATCCTCAATTTAAGTTGGGATCTTTTTACAAATGAATATTTCCAAAACCCAACATAACATTTAACACAACACCAGTCATAATGAAACTAGAGAACCTTCAGGAGATACAACAAGAGATAACTATTTTCTTCATAGAACGTTGAATAATCCTAGCCAGCTTATATTATTCACAACATGGATCTCCTCAATTTTCGTTAAACAAGTTATGCTCGCATATGAAAACATAAGAAGGGAATGGACAAAGTAACAATGACATCTCCCCGTTCCTAGATGTCAAAGAGAAACAAGAGAGAGAGAGAGACCGGTGAGAGAGCTAAGCCAGGCCAGACAAGCCGAGACGATCAGCAACATTGTACATAACCAGCTTATCCCAAACAGGGCCAAAAAGTTGTTCTCCTCCTATCGAGAATGTCAATGCCCACGCTGAAAGAAGAGCTGTAAAGACACTGAATCCAATTGCTGACCTAACAACATCTACAACAGCACAAGATTTCAAAGGTGTGAGAGAGGAGAATGTACATGTTTCATATCTGATAAAAAAAAAAAAAGACAGAGAGATACAAAAGTGTGAATAAACTTAAAATCAGAAGTAAGGTCATCATTTCATTTCTGAATTTACATTAGGTAAATAGCAATCCAAAGCCCGCCGTGACCAGAGTAGCAATCATTAGCCACTGGATTATCAGTCACTCCCAATTAACGTCTTTAAAAAAAGAAAACCAAGCCAAAAAACTTATGCTTTCAATGATTATCCAATGGGCTAAATATCAAGAATGGCTCATCATAAGATATACAATGCTTAGACAATAAACCTTAAAACTCCAATGCACTTGTCATGTATCCGTGCATACAAGATAGTTTGAGCATGAAACTCGCAATTCAATAACTACTACAAGGCTGAAATAATACTGGCAAATCTATAGCCATCAAAATACTGATCAATGAAGATGAGCAAGACTGTACGATTTCAGAAGATCTAATGCCAGATCAAAAGACCCCAATCTAAGATGGAGGATAAACCCAAATTCACGGGATACGAAAGATCGGAAGAAAAAAAACAAAATCGAAAATTTATCTGCAATACTTACAGCTACGGGTTTGAGGGAAAGCCCGAGAGTGACGGAGAACCGGCCAGAAGTAGAAGCAATTGACAGCCCAGAGCCACGGCAAGAGAGCGAAACCGAACTTGTAGAATCGACGAGCGTAATCCACCGATGCTTCCTCCGTTAAGCCCAACGGACCATCGATGGTTGGCCAAAGCTGCGCCGAAGAGATTATAGAAGACAACGGGTTCGGATTTGAACTCCGATTGTTATTAGGGTTCACATTGGGGTCGTCGCTCCGTGAAGCCTCCATTTTGTTCAGCCACTTGCGAGATACGAAAATGTAAAACCATTTCTCATTTGAGTCTCACACCGAGAAGCAACGACGTCGTTTTTTGGCAAGACTTTTAATTTCTCATTTTTTTGCTTCTAAAAATAATGATAATGTACAACAAACTCGTAAAGAAATAGAGTGAAACCATTCACAAAATCTACAATCTTCAAAGTAATTCCACAATACTTGAATCTGGTCTCGGTGAAATGATACTCCAACCTAACTATTTCAATCTCAAAATGTCCATTTTTGAACATCAACAAGTAGTGGTTTCCATAGACTTGAGTGACTTGGAACAGATTCAAGTTAATATTTTGTCTGGTGCAATCCAAAATCGCATTGTTACAACTTACAGGCCTACATGAGATGGTTTGGCTAGCCTTGGATACAAAACAACGCATCATCATCTAATCGGATAGAAAATGGGTCTACTTTGAAGAGATTACTAGTATGATCAATTTGAAGATATTAAGCTCAACTCTTTTGCTCCATTGTTAGATCAACACACACTAGAGATTTCTTCTGTAAACTCGAGTGATTCGCCATAATACTCATGAGCATCTTGCCTAACAATAGCCGATAAACCCATTTCGCCATTGGATTCAAGACCTTGTACTAGAGTTCTAAAGGAGGATCTATCAGGCTCATACCCAATTGATTGCATAAAGGCGTAGCAGTCCATGACAAGATCAAACAGCTTATGATTCAGAAGAATCACCAAGAGAGCGTTGAAGCCTTCAATCTCAGCCATTAAACCATTTTCTGATTTCATAGCGGAGTAGAGATAATTCACCTCTTCCAGCAAACTATTATCCGCCATTACCGTTATCATATCTGCGTACAGTCTCACCTGAGGCTTGTACCAATACTCCTTTCGAATCTCTTCAAAAACCTATAAACGATTCCAAAATTGAGATACAACACATTAAAAACATGATGGATTTAGAGAGAGACGAACCTTGAGAGCTAGAGAGTACTCGTTCTGGCGTAGGAGTTCCCTGAGAACGGCGACCATATCGAATTTCAAGAGCCGACGGAATTTGAAATCGATTACGCGATCCAGCATCGCTGAGGAATACGGAGACGTGGAAAGAGGAGTAGGATGAGGATTGGCTCGTTTCAGGGCTTGAACCGCTTGAATCGCTTCGATACTGAGCATCCGACCTCTCTGCAATGGTTTCCTGTTCTTGCTACGGTCTCTCATCTTTATCTCCATAGCTCGCCGGACAATCGGAAAACGGCCGCAGACACCACGGCGTACCATAAATCCGAGACGGAGAATCTCCTCCCCGCAACTTCGCAGTCCAATTCCTTCCATATTCGCCGTTAGGCTCTGTCTTCCTCTCTGTGGTGTGATGAAAGGAATAGTGGAGTTTCAGGAAATTACAATAATACCCTTTTGGCTTATCCTGGTTTTTATTTCATGTCCAACCCTAAACCGGTTGTCTAATGTGTCAGATACAACCGGTTTGTATTCAACTTGTCGGATTAATAACAGTGGAACTTCATAAATTAACCAAGTCGCAACACATTTAACACATATCCGAGACATTGTCATCTCTGTTGATGAAAACAAATGTGATCAAGAAATGTAAAATTACATGTAGCACTCAAGAACCAAGCTGCAAGTTTTATGCTCTGACCTCTGCTTCTTCTAAACAAGGATTAATCCAATACAAAAGACTCATCGCCGTGATGGGTCATTCTGATCTTCTGCAACTAGATGTTTGGAATCAACATCTTCATCCTCTGCCGGTTTGGAACTAGAATTGTCACCCTCTCTCTCTGCACTTTGCTTCTTCAAAGCAATGTCTTCGGTATCTGCTTCTTCTTGAACCTTGGGTTCAAGTTCTTCAGAACTTCCTTGTACAAAAGTTTCGCCGTATTCTTCTTGTTTTACATTCGAAAGTTTATGAGCATTGTCTCCCTCACCTTGTAGAGCTCGGATCAAGTCATCAACACTCGTGTCAGTTTCGCTTTTCGTTTGAACCTCTGAAGACAATGTTGTATGATCCTCAGATTCCTTAGACGCTTGCAAGGCTGAATTGGAAGGAGCTAAAGATGTTGCATCATCACCCAAGCCATTGGAGAGGCAAACGTATTTGAAAACGAGCTGTTTATAATTATTTAACAAGCCTTCAACATCTCCTATCCTTAAATCACCAGCAGTGGCAAATACGTAAGGATATTCTTTAAAGATTTTGCTTGCCTCGCTGCTATCATTCAAAAGTGTGGCGGCACCCTTATTTTCCAAATCCGAAACGGATTCAGCTTTCTTTATTGGTAGTTCACTGTTCTGATTCAGTGTTTCATTGGTCCCAGAAAGACTATCAGATGACTTTGATTGCAGAAGCGTGTTTTCCCTCATAGTATTATGAGCAGTGGGCTCATCACGAGGGAGTGATGCAGCACCATGATCAGTTTGATAAGAGTGGGTTCCCAGACCAGAAAGTCGTGCCCGTGCAGATTCCATTTTCTTTTCAAAGTTGGCTTCATCCATCGAAAGGGATTTTGCATCAATATTTGAGATGAAAGACTCTGCAGAGAGTACGTTTGTGAAGAAGTAGGCAGCTTCACCAACCAGTTTAGATTGACGCCTATATCTTTGTATATACAACAAATTTGAGTGAAATTGTGGAGGGTTAGCCTGCAAAAAACAAAGTACATAATGATCGTTAGTAAATGTAGTTGCGCAATCCAAACTTAAGGGTATGGCATACACATATGACATCAGAAACCAGCATGCATAACTTGTTCAATCCTTCGCATACCTTAATGGTGACATATATGAGAACAGGAAGAAACTCGTCCGCTCCAGGTGCGTTCTCCTTTGAAGCAATTGAAGCATTTAGCAGTAGGTTATTTATCACTTTGCAGCAGCTAAGGATACACATAAGCTTATCACGAGGAGCTTTGTACATATTTATCTTCTGGAGCTCTTTTTGAGCTAACTGCCAAAAAGGAGAGGAAATCACAAGTAAAAACCACTGCTACAAAAAAAAAAGGGGTTACACTACCGAGAGCTAGATCAGTTTACCAGCCATGATGTTTCGTTTTGAAAAGTTGGTTGTATATCCAAGCTTTCAGGAGAAATGAATTGTTGAACCAATGACATCTTCTGAAAGAGTTTCTCATCAGATATAACATCGTCGGGGTTTGATGCATATACCCGCGTGAATAACTTTGTCATGACATACTTCTCTAGTCCCTGCGTATACAAAAGGAGCAATGATTAAGGTAGGAAAGACAGAAAATTAGAAATCGGAAAAGTAAGAAGAATACTGATATACACACATCTCCAGCACTGTCCAACTCCTCCTCAGAACAACCGGACCAAATTGGATGAGCCCTGAAAGCAGCCTCCATCTTAGAAAAGAACTCCTGAACTGCATCACAATCTTTCTCTGGGTCTGGCGCATTGTTCGAGAATGAAACAATGAAACTGCAACATAATAAAAACTTGTAGAACTTAGAAACCATAAACAACAAACAGAGATTGCAGAGACCAACAATGATAAACTATGGAAGTTCAGTGGGGATAAGATCAAAGCTCTAGATATTGCCATCACAAGAAATCTGCTTTTCGTTTCTAGCGAATCACCTAAACTTTACAGCAAATCATCGAACTGACAAGATCACGACATCGTCTCAAATCCAACATAGCTATTTCATTCCGAACAAAAAAAATAATAAGAGGGAGCTCTCAAATCACTAAAAAATCTTGCTCCCATGTATTATCGAGCGCAAATAGACCTGATAACACAAACACTATGCACATCCCCTTCAGCTAAGAGAGGGATAGAGAACCTTTTAATGGATTTGACGAAATCGCCGGCGGAGGGTTTACGCATCCGCTCCAGAAAATCATGCAGCCCGGGGAAGACGTCTGTGTTCTCCATCGACGATCACCACCAAATTCCGTACGATCGAGTTCGATCAAACTTAAATCTCCGAACGATTCAGTAGCGAGAAAATGGGAAAGAGAACATTGGTCCCCGTATCCTCAAGGTTGAGAGAAGAGACCTCAAATCGGAATTCAAAAGCTGTTGGTAGGAAGAAACTCATCCAATGCTTCTGAATTCCGAGACCAATGATGTGCTGTGGAGAAGAAAAACAGTAAGCAAAAGATTGGGCCTCCATTATGGATGAAACAAAGCCCAGTAAAGCCCAAAACGTATCTCGGTAAATTGAAGAAAATGATCATAAATGATAAATCGAGCTGCGTCTTCCGAGTAAAGTTAAGCTTGTTTACAAACTAGTCGAATACTTGGCCAAAACAAGTTGAAGAAAAAAAATTGAAATCCAATGGCATTGTTTAGAAATATGAGAATCCAAGGAAAGGTTTTAAGACATAAAGAGATGATGAAAATAACAACTAAAAGACGAGAAATTTCAGAAATAAATATGTGCTCATTATCTCATTTATGGCCTGTCCGAAATGCTCTTCTGTTGATTTGTGAAGACAAGGGGAGGAGACTGAACTGGGCAGAAGAAGATTATTGGTTTTAAACTTTTTTTCATATGTCTGGTCCATGCCCCATGGACGCATAAAATCCATAAGGATCCTCATCAGCAGCAGTGGAGAAATCAAAGTGGCCTTGATGACTCGGATAGGAGCTTCTCGAGTCACTGGCATTCCCAATTTCAGGTGTTGTTAATGGAGCAGTGAGATCCTGTAGCTCTAAGTATAACTCCGAGTTTTCAACTAGGTCGTAAGAGGGTGTCCTTGGCATGCCGTTGTTATGCATGTTGCTCAAGTCTCCTAGTTCGTTGAATATGCCTTCTCCTTCTTCTAGGAAAACCAGTGCTGAAACGTCTGGGTCATGTCTTACCTGCAAAATGATAAACTATAAGAGATATACAGACCACAAGAATTGACACAAATTGATTCAGAGGAATAAGATAAAGAAGTTAGCAAAGAAGCTTTATTTTATTCAATGACTTAGCACCCACTTGTTATCATTACACTAAGCCAGAAAATTAAAAGAATGCCAAACACCTACCTCATTGTTGTTCGGCACACTGAAACGCAAGTACTCATCTTCATCAACAAAGAGATCCAACATTGAATATATGTCATCAACGTTGTTGGGAGCCTGAAGGGTTTGTGCCAGAGAGGCAGTGCTATTAGAATCAAGAAGTGGTGCAGCAGACATAGGAGTATTAGCTGCATCATTCGGATGTGGAACCTCGCAGGTAGTAGTGGTTGTAGAAGGTAGGAAATCGGATACGCAAGATTCTGATATCATGCCACCAAAACAATCCTTATTAGGGTCATGCGAGGACGCCACAACCAGACAGGTTTCATTGTTAAGCCTCTCAAGGTTAGCGGGATTGTTGGTATCAGGAACATCAGTATGTTGTTCCTCATCACTCCAGTCCTCTTCCTTAAACGGAGCTCCATATTGAGCTCCATTCCTAGGTCCCGGTCCATCCTTCTTGAATAGAACACACAGCACATAAGTATCCTGCAGCCCAAAACATAGTAAATCAACAAAAGAAAGAGTGATATAAGCTTCCATGACATGGATGAGAAATAATTAATTATCAAATAAAACAAGTACGAAAATATATATAGGTGGAAGAAAGGAGAAGTTGCGGGAAAGATAAAACGGTCACAATGTTAGAAGAAAATAAGAACAGCCACGCATTAACTCAAACACAGTATCAGAGCAAGAACAAAAACAACAATAAGGTATCATTAGGTACTGGAAGGTAAATTTGAAATCGTATACCATTTTAAATTAGTATATTACCTGAGGGACATTCTTCTGTGTCAGTACATTGTCTTCGAGCCTGTATTCATGCATAACCCAATCAGTCCGCTCCCCACGGGGGGACTTACCAAAGTGAAAAACCAGAGTTTTAATCTTTCCCACAACTTCAGCATTGCACAGAACGTCTCTCCTTCCCTGTGGTCTTCCAGTAACCACACTCAGTTGCACGGTTTGCCCTAACTCCAGTTGCATATTTCTTTTCCCTCGGGCAAAAGAAGTGCCACTTGAGATCCCCACTCCTTATATAGGACTTATCTGTGAAGAGAACAACTCATAAGTTAGAGAAATTGGACAGACAACCGAAAACATGAAAATCTTCGTAACAGAACAAGATGGTTTTTAAATGGATACCAGGCAAATCAGGTGGTTCAAACTTGTAAATGTCAAGTTCAGCAATTGCATCGACGAGGAGCTTTTTCCCCATCACTTTCCTCTTCAAGTAATATCTCACGAGTTCAACATCAGTCGGATGAAACCGAAATCCAGGAGCCAGCTGAGTTTTCCCCATTGGCAAATCCAAAGGGGAAAACTTGCACTCTCCTCGGGAAACTCCTCACCAGTAAAGTGGGAGTTTTGTGCAGGGAAAAAAAATTCTTCAAGTTCACAGTAACAGTAACAGCAGAAGCGAATACGTTTTAATCAAATCATACAGAAAAATTGCAGAGCAGCCAGGAAGAGAAGAGAAGAAAAGAGAGCACTAGACGAGGTGAGGTGAGAGAACGTCTAAGTCCAGTGCCTGAACAAGATTATCTGAAAGCACCACAACCTCCCCCTGCTCATATAACCACAGTCGCACCAAAGAAAAGATGGATTCTTCTTGCAGAGATCAACAGACATCTGGTGTGCAACGTAAAGCCTGTTATTTAGACATTGAAAAACAAAACAAAAAATTGAACTTTTTTCCCTTATTTTTTGGACAAACTAGTTTTCTTGTTTTGTAAAACCGACAGAAATGGTTTAATAATATTACTCGGTTAAACCGATCAGAACTTGAACAAATACATCAGAATTTCTTAGCCAGCGAACTATAAATACATACAGGATCCAATTAACGTATGGAACGATCGTACGGTTCTCGTTCGCTCTCATGAATCAAATCAATATTAAAACCAAATTAACGGTCAGGATTCATAAAACCACGGCGGCGCGTGGAGAACACCGTCAGTGGCCGTTGTCGGCTACGGAATTAGGCTCCGCCGGCTGCTGCTGCGTAATGCAATGTATGTTTCCTCCAGCTAGAACGATCTCTCTTGCATTCTCGATTCCCACAACCTTCCAAAAAACCCCATAGGAAGAAGAAAAATCAAAACGGTCTTTCTTTATTTGGTTTATGAATCAGAGATAGTTAAATAAATACCGAGTGGTGAGGATATGTCTCTGAGAGGACACGAATCGCTTCTTTATCGCGTTCTGCGTCACCGAATTGCGGCACGATTATTCCTTCATTAGCTATATAGAAATTCACATACGATGCTGCGAGTCTTGTCCCTGCAAGCCTTGGTTTAGCTTCACCTTCCTGCAACATTGTGATCCACATTTTCAACTCCATTCAAACAAAAAACAGCTTCAAGTTTTTTTGTTTTTTCCAGTTAGAATTCGTTGCCTGAATTATTCCAGAAGCTTCTTCTTCGGTCATATAAAGCGGTCCAGGGACGTTAAGTTTGATGACTTGAATCTTCCTGCCACAAGCATCAATGGAGTTTGAGAAAACCGAAAGAGCTTCTAAGGATCTTTCGTATTGAGGATCGGTTTCATCGTCTGTCCAAGACAATAGCACAACTCCCGGTTTAGCAAAGCAGCACATGTTATCAATGTGGCCGTTTGTGTCATCATCACCTGAAAATCGATACAACAACGCACATTTGTATAAGATTGAAAATTTCTATCGAATTTGTATGGAGCCATGTCGATTATGGTAAATAGAGCCAAGTGGAGCTACCATAGAGACCACGAGAAAGCCAGATACATGTTTTTACTCCGAGATACTTTTTGAGTTCTTCCTCTATTTGCTCTTTACTCATATGAGGGTTCCGGTTTTTGTTCAAGAGACACTCTTCTGTGACAAGGCAGGTTCCTGAAAGAATGTAGAAACAGGAGGCGGAATAAGCATTAAGCAAAGCAACAAAGGAATTGTGAACAATAATAATAAACTCAAATAGTTATTCAGTTTTGAAGTTGCTATGAAATGTATTTGCAAACCTTCCCCATCGACATGGATGCTGCCTCCTTCAAGAATCATCGAATGTTGAAATCTTGGAATTCGCTCAACAGCGAGAATCTGGTGGATTGGTGAAGAAAAGAGCAAATCATCATTTGAAACAAGCCACTGAGAGTAATATGCATACCTATTATGAGATGGTTTGTTTCCCGGAAAATAACCTTTTGTGAAACTAGAAGGTCATGACTCCAATCATTGTAACAACCATCATCAGCTCCTGCCAAAGTCCAAAGTGTGTCAAGCAGTTACTACAAATGCTAGAGAATGGAAAAAGGTTTCCTTACCTCCCCAGGCATTGAAATTCCAGTCAATTCCAGCGATGTTACGATTAAGAAAACTGAGTCTTAAAAGTCTTTTCCGCACAACAAACTGTAAAATAGAGAGCGAGAAACAAACACAGTTCAGTGAGATAAAGGGTGGTGACAAAAGATGTTAGAAAGTTTTGTAAAAAAGGGAAGAGATAAAGAACTCACAGTTGGTCCAGAGTCACGGAACCAAGAATCATTCATGCTCATCTCAACAACTCTTATATCTTGTGGAAGCTGTTTCCTTGCATTTTCCCACTAAAGACAAACATGGAAGCAAAGAAAGAGACTAATTGGTACATTTGTTGATAGAAACTCGAAGATGTTTTTCTATTTCCGGTATGATTCTACACAAACCTGAGCCGAGCTTGCACAAACTGTCACAGGTTCGAACATTGAGATCGCCTTTGCAACATCTGCAAACACTCTCTGTGCGGGTAAAGCGTTGTGGCGCCAGTTATCTTGCCGTTCCTGCAGCCATTTATGTCAGCATAAAACCCAGATCCAAAATCACAAAAAGGTTTGCGTTAGTCCATGTTTGAGGTTAGAAATAACACTGTTTGATTCATATAAACAGCGATCACACGAATCTACCATAATCATTTGGTCAGAGATGTTCTGTAGTATCCTAGATAGAATGGGCAAAAGACCATGGATCAAAACCTAAACTGAAAATGCTATAAATTCTGCTTTGTTTGCAGAATCTGTAACAAAGGGCTTGTACAAAGATTTCAATGTTACAGATCTCAACTCATAACATATCTATGTGCTAACTTGATTTGAAACATTTCACAAACATTCTTAGGGGAAAAAAACAGAGTTTAGAAGCTAAACCTACAAAAGTCATCGGAAACTCCGAAACGAACCCACGAAACAGAAACAGAGAAATCATCAAAACAAACGCAAGACAACAGATCGAACATAGAACAATTACGAGCATGATTCAGAAAAAACAAAAACAAAAATATATGAAATAGAAGGTTGCATGCAGAAATTGGAGCAGCGAGATTCAGTACTCGAGAATCGCCGTCGATTACTTTTCTCTAATCAAGGAGCAAACTTTCTCAATAGATAAAAGGAAAAAAGAGAGAGGGAGAGTTACAGGCCAGCCGATCCAAGTTTGGGCATGAGGATCCCATTCCGCCGGCATATAAAAGCCGTGATCCGCCGGCGATTCTCGGGCCTCCTCCATCCCTAAATAAAAACCTCTGTGTGAGAAGTGGAGGAAGTCAAATATTTTAACTGACATAAAGCATTTTGATTCCTAATAATTTTCAAGGTATTCGCAGGAGACCCACATAATTATGTTTTCTTACAGTTGGACCCCATTATTTTACTCCTACAACTGTAACATTCTCAATTCCCGACCCTACCTCTAGTGCCCAGTGGCGAATCAGAATCAGAATCTTAAGCCCAGTGGGCGAATCAGGACAACACTTATTAAAGACCTTTTATTTATCTGCTTTAACAACTTCAAACCGTATAAATTTAATGATAATAAAAACATTGAAATAAAAAACAAACCGTTTGTCCCATTTTATAATTTTTTTTTGTTTTATTTTATTAGATGTTTTGCAAGTTTATATGCAAAACTTAAATGCATTTAATATGTGTATAAATGGTATCTTTTATGATTGGTTGAATTGTTTAAAACTAAAATATGAAATTATCTTTTATTAAAATAAATAAATCATATTCTACACGATTTTAGCTATAAAATGAGATAAAAGGAGTTCTACTCAACAACAAACTTCCAACAAAACAATCCTAAAATATTACGCAATACATAAGCATCCAAATGATGCATTTAAATGATTCATCTAGATGATCCATCTAGATGATGTTTGTTTCTATTTTTGTTATTCATTTGGATGATTCATCTATGTTTGTTTGTTCATTTTAATGTAAATGTACATCTTCTTATTTAATCATGATCTTAATTTTATTAGTTTTACAACATGATCTTAATCATATAAGTTTTTAAATTCATGAAATATAACATTTTTATAAGAAATTTCATCATATAATTGATAAAAAAGTATAAATTCATAAAATTTGAAATCATCATAAATACATATAAATTCATAAAAACGAAACATTCTCAAGCAAGAACCAAAGGACATAAATACTTACAAGATCCGATACTCTTCTTTACCCGATACTCTTGTTATTCACGGTCCCTGGATCACAAAAGCTTGTCAATAGGAAAAACAGGACTCCAACTATAACAGCCACGAAGCTCATATACCTTCAAAACAGAATTGAATGATTTTAAGGTGGTATCATGTAAAATTTAGGAGTTACGGAATTTAAAGAAGATGGATAAAGAGAACCATGCCTTACTTGTGAACTTGGCCGATTTAATATCCAGGTATATAGGCAAAGGAAGATTTTGTAGTTAAAAAGTATGTTGATCCAATAATCGATAGATATATGATCTGCAAGATATTGAACAAGCATTTCAAATACAGTAACTATAACCGATAAGGATTTACAAAAATCTCTAAGCAGTGATGATCTGATCCTTAGGGGAAAGAAGCAGCATGCCATTCACAATTAGCTATTTTTCCAAGTAACAAATCTGAAACTTGCTTTCCCCATAGCTCATAAAGACTAGTTTCAGGGATATGAACTCAATACATTTCACTTGAATTTTTAGAATTACAAATCAAAAATAAATCTTCAACAATGGGTTAGCTGCTTTGATTAATCTACTAATCACTTATAACCCACACAAACCCCTCTAATCAAAGGACACATTTATTACTTGAAACATCAAAGGAAGAAGAAGAAGAAGTACTAACTTGCAGTAAAGGATTAGGCCGGTCACAGAAGAAATACTCAGCCGATAGAATCAAGTCGGTGCCTTTGGAACCAAACACAAACCCAACAAACCGCCTGCAAGAAAACAAGAGAAGCAAATCGACGGAAGAGTTGTTTCAGAATACAAACATAGTTTTGGTGAAGAAGGAGGGAGTACAGAATACAAAAAAACGAAATATTAGGACATATATTATTCATTTGGCCGATTACTCTTCTTTTTCCGGCGAACTGAAGCTCGGCTGTTAGGATTCGGCGTGGCGGGTTGCGGTGACTCAGAAAGTTCAATTAAGAGAAATATCACCAAACGAGCAAAACCCCAGAAAGAGTAGAACCCTAATAATGGATCTAAAATCGATGAGGTTCAGATCAGGTCCAGAAATCACAAGAATAGAGTCAAAAGAGAAAGAAACCCAATTTCAGGAATCAAGAGGGAAAACGCAAACCGACGACAACATCGAGAAAATCAGAGCGGAAACACAAAATCACCATGAGAACACGGCGGAACAGAACCAGAAACAGGGAGGAATTTCGTACCCGGAGAGAGGGAAAAAGTCGACGGTGGAGAGGACGATCGGCGCTAGGGGAGGCGAGAGAGTGTGCGTGAAAGAAAAGCCAGAAGTGAGAAAAGGGTTACTATGGTCTTGAGGGTTATATATATGACGAAGCTCCAGACCCTACGCGTTTACAAAGATACTGGTGGGCTCATTTTTAATCAAAGCCCTACAGTGGCTTTGTTTTTTTTTTTACTCTTTTTAATTTTATTCTTCTTTTCAGCCGATCTTACATTGGTTAATCATTTTTAATCAAAGCCCTACAGTGGATTCAATATTTTTCTCTGAACCGGTAAAAAAAATTATATATTCTTGAACTTTAGTTTAGAATGAAATGTAAAAATAAAAATACATTGGTTAATCATTTTTGAACCTTCAAGAATTATGAAAAAAACAAAAAGTAACAGTATATATCATCTATATTATGTATCCTTCAAGAAAATAACCTTGAATCATGTATTATAATATCACAGAAAATATCATTAGAAATTTAATAAAAATGTTAGGATCTCATTAAAAATAAAAAATGTCAACATAAATTTTAACTTATTTGGTTCACAATATCTTTTTTTATTTAAATAGAAATGTATATTTTCTTTTTTTTTACTCTAGCATAATCTTATACAAATCTCTTTCAATTTTTCTTCAAAATAAATTAACTAAATATGTAAATATTATCAATTAATATTATTCAATTTAATCTACAAAATTATTAATCCCACGAGATCTCTACCGTTAACATAATTAAAGAATTGAGATCAAAAGATAATTGTAGGTGAATACAATTAATATATCAATTATTTTTATAAATTAAATAATCAATTATAAGTTAGCAAATGTCACATATTTCTCAGATTTTTCTTTTCTTCATTAAATCCAAAAACAAAAGAAAACTATAAAAAAAAAATTAATCTAAAAAGATAAGAAAAAAAAAAGTAAAAAGAGAGACAAAACATCAGATTAACATACTACCTCTTGTAGTTCCTGAAAGGGTTTGAGAAGGTGAAGAAACAAACTTTTGGCTCTTTTTATGCCTGAAATATATTTTTATGAAAGCACCACAACCTCTACCTGCTTATATAACCATAGTCGCACTATCGGCATTTTGATGATCAGCCTAAAATTAAAGATCCGAAACTAATCAAAACTGATATTATTAGCTAACAAGAAGGTAGATCATGAGGAGGCTTGACCACTCGAGATGATTTCGTCGGTCCATCTTTCACTATGAACACTGCGTTCATTCCCCATGTGGCATGTCTCTCTATATGACAATGCAATAACCAAACCCCTACACAAATAAATAGAACCGATAATCATTTAAAATCTCAAATGAGATT
Source organism: Eutrema japonicum (assembly GCA_030161315.1). Lineage (NCBI taxonomy): Eukaryota > Viridiplantae > Streptophyta > Magnoliopsida > Brassicales > Brassicaceae > Eutrema > Eutrema japonicum. Next base: position 53,213,056 of record BSQW01000005.1, on the reverse strand, counting down.
TGGTAACTTTTATTTTCAACTTTATATAATAAGATATCAATTGACCTTGTACATTTTTTTTAATTTCTCAAATAATAGACAATCTTCAAAAATTTCTTAAGCTTTAAATTTAATCATCAAATGTTTTTTTTAAGTAATCATCAAATGTTTAAACATCTAAATCCAACGTTTGACCAGAGTATGTAATGGCTATGATCGGATTCAGATCCGGTAATGTGTAAATTGCTCTGACAAATATTAATCATTTTTACGTGCAACGTTTTTCTATATCCGATTTCACGTTGAGAAAAGTAACGAAGTGTACAGTACGCACTAACCTGGATTATTAGCTATGAATCTGACGGCGGTCCAGCCGTTACGGGGAACTCCTACGGTTGTCTCCTCCGGTGGATCGACTAGGTTATACTTCAACGGATCCTTCCGGCGATCGAAATTCCCAAAACCCGAACCCACGACATAGAAGCTATAACCATGGAGATGGATCGGGTGATTATCTGAAGCCAACACGTTCGTTCCCTGCAAAACCAGCTCGACGCTCGAATTGAATTCGAGAACCACCACTTTCGTTCCAAACCTCGTCGGAAACGGCAGATTCTCTCCGGTGTAATCGAATTTCCTCGGCGGATTTCTCGGGAAATCCTCCTGGAAAACGCCTCCGATGCGGCGATAATAGGCTCGGAGAATGTCGATCGATGGGTTTACGAAGCTGATGTTGTTAACGCTCGCCGAGAATCTCTTCCCGAACGGGCCATTACAGGGTTTATCGTCGGAGCAATTCAGCAAATTCACGGAGATCGCGTAAAGAAGATGAGTGTCGATTTTAACCGGGACATTAACCCGACGGTCACCAGATCGAAGGCTTCTAAATTGCTTAGTGAACCGAGTGGTTGCCTCTGTGTGATTATAAGGAGGCAAATAGGGTGAAACCGGTGCTTTCCGGTTCAATTCATCGGTTAAGGAAACACCTTTGTATTGTAAGATGGCTGTAGTGGTGGTTTTGTCAAATCCGGCACCAAAGGCGGATGAGTAAGCTCGAGCCGCCATAAAATAACGGTCCGACCGCTGATTTGCCTGGAGGAGGACGTCCATGGACTGGCCAGGAGTGATCATTAGGTAACTAGTTTTGAAATGTTTTAAGTAGAAACCGTCTTTGGCCACAACGGTTAAGGTATGGTTTGCGATTGCAAAGAAGAGTTCTTCGTCCATCACCGCGTTGATAATTCGGAGAAGGTATTGGCGACCGGGCACCACTTTTATTGTGAATGTATCTGTTTCGAAATTACAAAACCAAAAATCTGAATCTGTTAGTGTCGTTTTATTGAAACTAGAAAGATTTGATGAGCTTGGATGAGACTTACCCGGTTTAGAGCATGGGTAAAGAGAACCGGGTTGTCCGTTTATTGTATATGCATCAGATATGGCCGGTTCACCTCCGGTTTTATTAGCGTTTCCTGGTATATCCATTATGTTTTGCTTTTTCCACCATTCACCTGTCATTTATCGCTAAACGTTACACCATGACAAGTAACAACTAACAATATCGAATTTTCTTAACCCATTCCCGTATATGAATGTATCAATTCCATCAACAAGAAAGAGTGTAAATGTACCTAAAATGATAGGGATTTCGCGGTGAGGCTGTGGAAAAGGATAAGACGAGCCATGTTTAGGGTAGACAATAAACGCTCCATGGACGGTGGCACGTGCCCATTGGGTATGTGCATGCCACCAAATCGTGCCTTCTTCAACCGTAAGATTAATTGTATATGCATAGCTCTCTCCTGGTCGGATTGGACACTGAGTCACGTATGCAGGTCCGTCCGACCACGGATTCCTGATTTGTCTCGCTCCATGCCTAAAATGTTAAACATGACTCTCCACATCTTATAAACATTAGCCAATCCGAAATTAAAGTGTGTTAAAAAAAAAATTGTTTACCAGTGGAGGGTGATGTTGTAATTTGCCTTGTTGATGACATTGACAATGAGCTTATCTCCACGGTAGGCTTTTAACGTCGGTCCGGGGAATTCTCCGTTCACCGTCAATATCTTTTTGGAGTTACAAAGTCGTGTGTACGCTTTTGACTTTATCTGTGTAGATAAATTCGATTCATAATATGATTTTTTTACCTTTTCTCTCTCTCTTAATTTTGTAAAAATAATTTGTTTTACAATACCGTGAAAGTATGACGATGAATCTTGGTTTCTGCGATTTGGATTGTAAGAAAAACAAAGAGGGAGAAGACTATTGTCAGGGTGTTAACGATTGTGTTTGGAATGTTGTGCTTGAATCCCATGGTTGTTCTTCTCAACAGATAATCTCAGACAAGATGTTTTTATTATCTGTTTTAGTGTTATTTTTATATCAGTGTCTAACCGCAAGAACAGATCAAAACATTTTAGGGTTTGAGAAGGTGAAGAAACAATTCTGGTGTTTTGATTATCTGCTTAGTGTTATTTTTATTTCTTCTTTTGATATGTGTTTGCTCTTATATTTGTGCTGTTTTTTGTTTCTACATTTTTGGTAGACATGTTCAAATGTTTTCTTATTTGTTCAAAATAGTTATTTTTATACATTTTTGGTAGACATTTATTACAAATTGACTAAGATATATTATACCATAACAGCCTAGTATACATTGAATATAAAATATGGAACACATAAATGAAATAATATTTTTGAATTCAAACCGAATAGAACCAAGTTCCAACCATTATACAATAATCAAAATTTCATCATTTCCTTTCTTATTCTCTCGGGTTACTGTCTAATCTTCACCTTTTGATTAATATATATTTGTAAATTCGTAATTTTTTCTCGAATTTTACACACATATTTGATTTTGTAGTGGATTTTAATAAATTCCGGACAAACTAAGAATGAAATCTGTAAGGTTTTAAAAATTGACTAAGAAATATATTATACCATAATAGCCTACTATACATTGAATATAAAATATGGAACACATAAATGAAATAATATTTTGAATTCAAACAGAATATAACCAAGTTCCAACAATTATACAATAATCAAAATCTCATCATTTCCTTCCTTATTCTCTCGGGTTACTGTCTAATCTTCACCTTTTGATTAATATTTGTAAATCCGTAATTTTTTCTCAAATTTATGTTTTTAACTTGTAAATTCTTCCAAATCTATTAAAATCCACTACAAAATCAAATATGTGTGTAAAATATTTAGTAATAAATAACATTTGATTTTAACTAGGATTTAAAAAGCATAGAACAAATAACATAAAATTTTGATATGAATTTTAAAACCAATGATTGAATAATATGTAACTTTATTTGGATTTTAAAATCCATAAACCAATATTATCGTAAATTTTTAACATCGACAATGAAATATATTACCCATATATTCAATTAATACTTTTTATTGAATTTGTGGGTTAGCCGGTTAGCATTAAACGATGCTCCAGCATGTAAGGTTGGGAATACCGGTCTAAAATTATCCTCAAATTTTGCTTAAACCTATCATGAATGATATATGCTTGCCAAACCAGAGCAGAATACTCATATTCGAACAAAAGATGGTCAATGGAATCGTTTGATAATTAACGGAGGAGGCAAAAGGTGTCTGAAAATAGATGTTGCAAAGAAAATGTAATCAAATTACAAAGACATGAGAAAATGTAACTTCTTGGGAAACTATTCATGTCCACTTAATCAGACTTATCACCCATATATACTCGGTGTCTTTCTTGTATCAAGAACTATCACTCTCCACATGCTATTACTCGCCCGTGAAAGACACACCTTGTCCATCAATCATAGTTTAGAAGTTTGAGCATTTCTCGATAATATATTTAAGTACTTTGTTTCTAACGTTGTAATGGTCTCTCTATGGTTTAGTGGCTCATTGTGATTAAATAGAACACAATCTATAAATAATAAAAACGACCAATGTGAGCGACAAAACACACATTGAAACCAAGTCTTAATGATAACATCATAACTAAAATATAAGCTAAGGTCTCAGCAAGATAACTCCATGGTTAGCTAAAAGTTAAAAGGGTCTCGACCTTTAAATACGAAAGAATAATATGACCAATGCGCCGCTGATTACAAATGACAACCCAGAGATTGGGATCACTGAAGATCCATGGTTGCTTTGAGATGGGCTTGGAGCAGGAGCAGAAGCTGGTCCTGATCGTGATCCAGCAGCAGGAACTGGAGCTGTTGCAAAATAATTACAATGCAGTTGTGACAAACACATAACCAAATCTGATACATCGTTGGTTAAACGAGGAGGGAAATCACAAAACTAATCGATATGATCCAAATTCAAACTTAAACGAAATAAAGATTTTGACAAATTAACCCCTTTTCATGTAGTTACACAATTCAAGGCTCTAGCTTTAAGATTGTACCGTATTATGTTGTTGATGGTCAGATCAAACAAGGAATCAATCAAAGAGTGATTTATCAACAAAGAGAAAGACAAATACCTGGCGCACTAGCAGGAGGATTCGTAGACACTGCAACAACAACAACAACAAGAATCAGAGATGTACAAAAATGGAAAAGAGAAAGGAGAATGAGAGAGAATGAGAGAAATCTCACATCCACAAGCAGTGACGGGAGGAGCGGTGAGTTTGCAAAGGGCGGGAAGAGTAGAGGCTTTAGTGACGTTCACTTTGAATCCCATGGAGGCACTGTTCTTAAGCCCTTCGCATAGACATTCGGCGTTCGTATCGAGCACTGTCTTCAGACCAGAGCAGCACGCGCTCTCGGGTTTATCCACTTGACTCCCGACCGTCACAAATGACAAACATTTCGCCATGTTCAATATCACGGCGGAGCAATCGACGGCCGGTGCCGACTTTCCGTGAACAGAAGGAGAGGAAACAGAGAGGAAGAGGAGGAGAATAGAGATCGCGGCGGAGAAGACGGCCATTGTTTCGATTAGAATCGAATAAAAGGGTTTCAACGGAGAAGAGAATTGAAATAGAGAAATGTGGTGGAACAAGACTTGTTTTATACTAGTGTATACTACAGGTTTGTGTTTTGGTAACGGTAAAACGCGTTTTAGTTTACGCGTCGTGCGTTTCGTGTGTAATGCGTGATTATGGGATTCTCAATGAAAGAAAAGAACTTGTCCATTTCTTTGATCCTTTATCTTAATCAGCTTTCTTAGTTAAGAGCTTTAATATCAAAAATCTACTTCATTACCGAAACGGGAAAGTCCAACTGTAATTTTCTTCCTGCTTCACACACTTTCCTTAAATGGGAGGATTTCGTTTTCAAACTATTGCTTTGATGCCATATTCGTCGTGTATTCGTGTCACTGCTGTGTATTGCCATCTTTATCTTTTCAACCATATATCCGGGTTTTGTGTATAAAACAAATATTAATGTGGGGTTGAATATTCTGGTTTTGTGTATAAACAAGTTTTGCCAGTTATCACCCAAACAAAAAAAAAGGTTTTGCCATTTTGCAAGTAGAAAAAAATCCATACATTTTGTTACCAAAAAAAAAAAAAAAAAAAAAAATCCGAACAAAGATTCAAAATTCATAGGTTGGATATAATTCCTTATGCTATAGCATGTTAAAGCTTTATGATTTTAGCTGTAAGATTTTGCCACTCAAAGAATTTAGTTGTAACAGGCAAAAAAATCTCTCAAAATTATCATCTTTTAAGTATTGTTTTCTATAATTAGCATAACTATCTAAAACGTTCCAAAAGTAACAAATGAACAAACAAAAACAAGAATTTATTCAAAAGCTTTTGTTCTTATTTTTTGGGTCAGATTTGTTTTTTTCAGATACGCACTTAAAACCAAGAAAAAAAAAAATCAGTGGTGCTTCCGTTGATGATGAATATCCAGTCATTTATTAATTATGAGTTCTTCCAATAAGAAAGAAGGAAACAAAATTGATAAAATAAAATCGTTAAAGAATATCACATATTGTCGATATCTTTCAAGACTGAATCAATATCAGGAGTCAAAACTGCATGCTTGTACACATCTCCAACCAGATAACACTTCTTCTCATCTGTGTTAACCAACATCACATCTTGTGCAAACTCGCTCTTCAATCCCGGGCTAACCTACACCCGATTCCGAAATCCGAATTAGACTTTCTTTACTATGATTCTAATGGTTTTGCGGGATCCATGCTAATCGAATGCTAATCAAAGGAAGAAATCAACGGGTATGAGAAATCACTCACATCATAAAGCACTTCACCGAGTTTCATCTTGACAGCACCACTTTTGTAGATTAGAAGTTTTCCCATGAAACCTTCTGGCAAGGTAGTTTTTAAATCACAAGTCTTTTCAAGACGGCCTTTGATATTTGGCTTTGTTTCACGGTTTTCTGTTGTTGCAGATTGCTTTACTAGAGGAACAGAAGGCAACCTCATAAAAAGCATCTTCTTTTCTCCACTATCTTCCTGCCAACAAGTTATCCACAATATGTAACTATGGAGGAGTTTCTATAAGTTAGCGTGTGACTTTTGGTTCTCCAATTTTTATTTGTAATGTCACTAACCATCACACCGAGACTAGCGGCTGTGTTAAGTGAAGCTTCATGATTTTCCGCAGTCTGCATAAATTCCTCCACGTCAAGAAGCTCTGCAATAATGAGTAGCATCTCAAACATAAGTAAAATGGTAATAAAGAACCTGGTTTCACAAAAAAATAATATTTTCTCTTTCTTCTGAAGCAAAAAAAATATATATAAACCTGGATCGCCTGCGTAGGGTGTCCTCAACGGAAGCGTGATTGGGTAATAACTGTAATAATCCTGTGAGGAATCCAAGAACAGTAATTAGGCATTAACATCATCGGCATATGATATGAGTTGGAGATCCTGTAACGGGTTACTGTTGTACCAACCCATGGTTCTTTATACTCTATCTCCTGCGTGGCGTTTGAGCCATAAGCACTATCTGCACAAGAAACATCATGGATCAACGATCCACGCAAATATATGAACCTGTGATGGATTCTGATAATAAATAGAGATGTTGTTTTAAGAAATCAAAATGATTGCTACCTGATCCATTGAGGTACTTATTTGATCTCGTGGAATTTACCACGCCTCCCATCCAAGCAACTTGAGAAGCAGGAACTGTAAAAAATTCATGCCAAAAACTCAAATCAATGTGTGTTGAAAGAGTGTTTTTACAATCAAAAGTATTGTAGCAAACAGAATAGGATTAGAGCCAAGTTTCAAGTTAAAGATATTACCTTTCTTTTCCCCTTTTGGCTTGCGCAATGATCTTTCCTAAGGCAAACAAAATCAAAAAATCCAAGAAAACAACTGAGAAAACAAGAAGAAACAAGAGTCAAAGCGATTTCACCCAGTGAAGAAGCTTACAGTTACTCTGCGTAGCAACTCCGTGGCTTGTGCACTATTATTATCATTCTCAACCACTTCACTGCAGAAATTCGAAATTCAAAATTAGATTTCAAAAGCCAAGTCGACCAAAGAACACGTTTGCTTATGTTAATCAGATCAGTGTTTTAGAAATTTGATTACGGTTTAACTTCCGGTTTAGGCACACGTTTGGGGGGAGCTTTTGGAGCAAATTTCATCTGCAGAAGAAAACAAGAAAACGAAAATTTCAGCAGAGGCAAAACTTAATCAGGCATAAAAGACGGTGAATGATGATATCGACCACAAACCTTCCGTACTGGTGGTTTCTCCTCCATTGCAATTCAATTCTAACACTTTGACCACCCACAAAATTTGAACTACACGACCACAACATATGTCAATAGACAAATCATCAATTTGGTATCAAATATCAATGTTAAAAGCAGAACTTTTAAGAGAAATATCACCAAACGAGCAAAACCCCAGAAAGAGTAGAACCCTAATAATGAATCTAAAATCGATCAGGTTAAGATCAGGTCCAGAAATCACAAGAATAAAGTCAAAAGAGATAGAAACCCAATTTCAGGAATCAAAAGGGAAAACGAAAACCGACGACAACATCGAGAAAATCAGAGCGGAAACACAAAATCACCATCGAGAACTCGGCGGAAGAGACCCAGAAACAGGGAGGAATTTCGTACCCGGAGAGAGGGAAAAAGTCGACGGTGGAGAGGACGATCGGCGCAAGGGGGAGGAGTGTTAGGATCTCATTAAAAGTAAAAATGTCAACCTAATTTTTAACTTATTGGTTCACAATATCTTTTTTTTTTATTTAAATAGAAATGTATATTTTCTTTTTTTACTATAGCATAATCTTATACAAATCTATATTTTTAATCTCTTTCAATTTTTCTTCAAAATAAATTAACTAAATATGTAAATATTATCAATTAATATTATTTTTATTTAATCTATAAAATGAAAACAAAAGTATAAATCCCAGGAGATCTCTATATATAAAATAAATGGTAAAACTTAGGGTTGGGAATTCGGTAGTTCGGATAATTTGGTTCGGGTAGTTTAGTTTTTCGGTTAGTTCGGTTTTTAAAAATTCTACCGAAAATAACCGAACAAATTATCGGTTCGGTTCGGTTATCGGATAGTTTGGTTATTTTTGTTAATAACCGAAATGTTGGCAAATTCAGTTTAATTCAGATAGTTTTGGTTATTTTTGGGTAAATCAGTTATTTTCTGATAATTCGGTTATTTTTGGGTAATTCGGTTCGAGTAATTCGGTTATTTTGGATATTTTCAAACAAATAATTAATTTAAAAAAAAAAAATCCGATTAACCAATCAGTTCGGCTTCTCAAAAGTTTCTCACAAGGATGCTTCCCAAATCTGAAACAGCTTCCCTTGCAACACCATTAGGAACCTTTCTCTCTTTGTCTGATAACTACCATAAATCCATTTTTCCAGTGATATCATTACTAATTGACTCCACACTTGAACGGGATGACTTCTCCAATTTGGAACCGGACCATTTATGAACAATGACTCAACCAACGTTTCAGTCATAGGGGTGGACATTTCGGTTTAATTTCGAATTTGGTTTAGGTTCGGTTCGGTTGATTCTGGTTGAATAAAACTTTAGCCAAACTCAATCGAAATAAGTTTAATTCGGTTTGTGTTCGGTTTGGATTTAGTTCGGTTCAATTGTAATTTGGTTTGGTTTTAGTTCGGTTTTTGAAAAATCAACTTATAAAAACAAGAATCCTAACGAAACTTAAACAAAACGAAGCCATAAAAAAATCATTCCCTTAAAGTCTAAAACTAAACTGAAATTATCCCACTTATAAAACAAAAATGAAAAAAATGCATAGATTCGTCTCTCCCATACCAGTAAAATGAACTTGAAACAAATCAATAATTTAAATATATGTTAATTATACAAGCCAATGTTTATTCATCTCTTATATGAACCCACAATATGTATTTATATATTTAATATTATTAATTAATTAATTAACAAAAAAGCACATTAGTTTATCGGTTCGGTTTGGTTTAAAAGCAAACCGTTCGGATTGAGAAAAACTTCAACCGGTTGAATTATGTATAGAATATAGTTTAGTTTGGATCGGTTTAAGTTCAGTTGGTTCGGTTCAGTTCTGGTTTTTTCCCCACCCATTCCAGACTTCCAGCTAGCCGTTCTCCGGCTGTTGCGCTAATGTGCGCATTGGGATTTTAGGATTAAATGGATCAGGCCCATTAGTCTGGCCCATGTTGTTTATGTCGGCGAGAGTTCATGCTTTCGTCTTATTCCTCCTCAACGCCGCTTTACACCGCCTGGGAAGCTACGAACCGTCGTCGTCGTTCTCGTCTGCGAACGCTGCTACAATGGCAGAGAATTCGTCGAGGAAGAATCTCAAACGATCCTTCTTAGAAGATGAAGATTCCAATAAGCAACCACCGTAAGTTTACAAACCTTTCCGAAACCCTAATCCCCCAAAAAAATTTTGTTTCGTTTCCCGTTGAGTGATTCAGTTTTAGGGGTAAGAGAAAAGTGTTTTCATCGTTTTATCTGCGTCTGATTCTCTCATCTCCTAAATTTGGTAAGCGTTAGGATGATGCGGGACCGTGAACCTGAAATTGAGTGCGTAGATTAGAGAATTCGTTGTTTTTGTTTGGAGGAATATATCATTGCCTTGGAGTATTAACCCGTTTTTGATAATTTTGTGTCAGTTACAGTGCCTACGTTTTGTAGTGCGGAGCTTATGATTAGTTTGTGTGTATCTTTAATGGAGGATTCTCTCTGGCAGAGAAAAGCGAGTACGGTTTCCAAAGGGGAAGAAATCTAGACCTGACCAACACTTAGAGGAAGATGCTGTAGCTCGCGAAGCTCGTACTGCTGCTATGGAGCGTGCACAGATTCGCAATCAGAATACTGCTGAGCTCTTTATCTATGATGATAATATTGATAATGCTGAGGAGACTTATGAGGTAGGATTTCTGCGATCCTTTTTGGTGACTGTTCCTGAAAGCAAATGATGTCTATTTCGAGACCTCAGTTTTGTCTTGACTGTCTCTAGTTTATTTGCGCTTGCAATTCAATACGGTTTTATGTTCATGAAAAGGATCATGCTGATGCTATTATCTCATTGTAGAATGACGGGAACCGCACAGAAGATGGGATCCAGATCGAAGCTTTTAGTCTGGACAGGGAGAAAGAAGAAGGATACTTTGATGCTGATGGGAACTTTGTAGAATATGTTAGAGAAAAGGAAGTCAAGGTACACATTTTTCATTGTAAAGTTTAGCTCCGATGTATTTTGTGGGTTGTCTTACATGTTTATTTTTTTCCAGGATGCATGGCTTGACAGTATTGAAACTAATCCAATGTATATGGGATGCTCTGCTGCAAATGATACTGAGAAGGATGAAGATAGTGGGAACGAAAAACCAGTGGATGAACTTTCTCAAGAAGATATTGGAGTCAGAAAGAGGCGTATTGCTAACGTCCTTGAACCAGGAGAAACGGTGAGACTCGTTCTGGGTTTTAACAAGTAATTGTTTCAGACCATGAAACACGGATTGGACTAGTTAAAAATAATAGCTTAATATAGCATTGTTGATTATGCATACTTCAAACATGTAAGATAACTCGGGTTCATTGTCACAGGTCTTGCGAGCTTTAAGGAGGTTGAAAGGGAACTCGAATAATCGCAAGGAGAAGATGACATCTGAGACAAAGCTCATCTTTGATCAGCTTACTGAGGATGCGGACAAGCTCATCCAGAACGGCGACTACAGTTAAGTCTTGGTTACTTATGTTATGAAAAGCTTTACTAAAACAAATATGATGTCCTCCATTTGTTAATCTTAATTCCTCTTTTTATGTATTCAAGACGTTTATCATGAGGAGCAAGAAGTTTTTCAACGTGAAGCAGGTTTGAGTTGCTAATGCTTTTAATTTATCTCCATTGTTGCTGCTGCGAAGATTCTTCTGCATCTTGATATTTCCTTTTCTACAACACTAGGGAACAATGGGCTTTGCTTGACTGGTTTTGTGTCTCTGCTGTTTTTTTAAGAGGGATATGAGAGACTAGCTCAAGCGAGAGGAAATGGGAGTGCTGATACAGAATCTTGTGATATGTTTGGCGATGACGAGGATGCTCCAAATACTTCCTCCAATTTACCTTCTGGCTCCATCTCGGTCACTCAACTCAATTCTGGTGCCACAACTGCTGAAAGTAAGAGCTTTAATAATGTTTCCACCTCGTAATAAGAAGACTCTAGTTGAAATTGTTTCTTGAACTTTCCCTTAACCAGTTTCTACTACAGCTGGAGCCTTGCAACACGGGCACACAAATAATGGATCTGATTATGTCTTTGACGAATCATCAGGATCTGATTATGTCTTTGACGAGTCTTCAGGGTATGTGTATACGCTCTCCTCTCTTTTTCTCTGGCTCGATCAGTCAGCTTTTTGGCTGAAGTGTTGTGCTGTATTAAGTATAATGATATGACGCTCATTTTTATTTTACCTGAATGCATACTAAAGCTATATAACACTAATTGCTTTTTCAGGTACTACTACAGCAGCAGTCTTGGTTACTATTATGACCCAAACACTGGACTGTACTGCTCCGCAACAACCGGCAAATGGTAATTTAGTTCCCACGAGCTTAGAAGTTAGAACTTAAGAAAGAAGAAAAAATCCATTACTAGTCTTTTTGTCCATGTGTTTTGTCTTGTAATCATCTTTGTCTGTAAAGATATGAATTAGGTTTAGTAACTGTTTCTTCTCCGGTTCTCACTTTGCGACATTAAAACATATGCGTGCAGGTACAGGTACGACGAAGAGACAAAGGAATATGAAGAGGTGGTTTCTGAAGTCACTTCGGGGGAAGTTTAATTTCTTTAGTCTTTGTGTGTCTCAACAGATATCCCCAGTTAAACTTGTTTTTTTTTGGGACAAATTAGCACATAATGACGTGATTTTGAATATATCTATTAATTTTTATCATTGCTTTAGTATTTTATAACTGAGAAGAGAACCGATATCACTGTAAATAAATTCACAGGACCTAATTACCCAGAAAAACCAACAACAGTTGTACCTTGATCGCAAGATATTCCTTAACATGACCCAAAAGAGAATTCTGTGAAGAGAGTAAACGAAAATAGTAAAAGAGACAGAAGTTACCTATTCTTTCACTGGATGGAGTAAGATTTCTAAGAGGTGTCGGAATCCTAAAGCTAGAGAAACATTAAAGTCAAATGAATTAACTGATTGATAATAAGAGAGACCCATGACCATGAGCAGGCAAAAGCAAGGTAAGTTGGCCGAACCCTAGTTGGCATGCTGCTTCAAGAGCTATGTTACCATATATCAAGCAGCAACAGACTCCTATCAGAAAACTAAATTGTTGGTAATCGAGTGGTTTCTTTCCTGCGCTAAGTGTCGGTAGGAAATTTCTGCACGTTAATTTGATCAATATAAGTCTGATCGGATTAATCGACTGGGCCCAAAAAAGAATAATTGACTAGGCCCAATAACCCAATCTAACCGGTTCATTCTGGTTTCTTCAACTTTGTACGAGTCACCTTTGTATCGGACCGGTTCAGCAGCAACTGGTAAAGCAGAGATTGAGAGCATCGGCATTTGGCACTAGTAAAGAAGAAATTATACATCCCGTCGAGAAATCTCTTCTCCTGAGAAATTTTGATCGAATTTCGGATGCGAAACTCTACTACTACGGCTCTTCACGTTTGATCCTGAGTCTTTGTAACTCTATATGCATATATCTTTCAAATCGGCGTCTCAAAGTTCTTCGTCTGATCCGTTTTTCAAAACTCTTTCAGCCTTGATTGCAATCCAAGAATGGCGGAGGAGAGCAGCTTGGATGGTTCCGAAAAGGAAGAGATCGATAGCTCAGGTGATGGCTTTGGAGACTTGGCATCAATGGACTCTATCGAGTCTCGATGGGTTATTCAAGACGATGATGACTCCGAGATCGGCGTTGACGATGATAATGACGAATTCGACGGCACCGGACTGGAATCCGAAGATGAAGAGATACCGGAGCATCGCTTGATTCGTACCGGTCCGCGTGTTGACTCCTTCGACGTGGAGGCCCTTGAAGTACCTGGTGCTCCCAGGAATGATTACGAGGTGATTCATGGTTTCGTATTTGTGCATTTTTTATTGTATAAAAAAACAAATCAGGTATTGTATAAAAAAACAAATCAGGTTATAGCCACGGCGAGTGTATTCTTAGACAAAGTTGGTAACTTGAACAAATAGTTTTTTTTTGTAATTCTTTTAGCAAATATTATCATCGACTAGAAACAGGAATCATAAATGCTTTGTCACTCTTTTTTTTTGCGATTTATCGGTACGAGTTTTCTGCTTGGATGATCAATGACTTGTTTTTGTGAGCCACTACTTTTCATAGTTAACCAAACTTCTATTTGTGTTTTTTGTTTTTACTTTGCTAGGACTTGACCGTCGGGAGGAGAGTGTTGCTTGCATTCCAGACACTAGGGGTTGTCTTTGGAGATGTAGGAACCAGTCCATTGTATACATTCAGTGTAATGTTCAGTAAATCACCTGTCCAAGAAAAAGAAGATGTCATTGGAGCATTGTCACTAGTGTTATACACCTTACTTTTGATCCCCCTTATTAAATATGTTCTTGTTGTTCTATGGGCAAATGATGACGGTGAAGGTATGCTTTAAGCTATTCTCTTCTCCTCATTATAGTCTTGCTTTGAATCTTTTCTGTACTAACAGTACCAACTGCTTTGATTACTTATGATCTTTCAGGTGGGACCTTTGCGTTATACTCATTAATCTCTCGTCATGCCAAGATTAGTCTTATCCCCAATCAACTTCGCTCAGACACCAGGATATCAAGTTTTAGACTGAAGGTGCCTTGCCCTGAGCTTGAGAGATCATTGAAACTAAAAGACAAACTTGAGAATTCATTAATTCTGAAGAAAATTCTCCTCGTGCTAGTTCTTGCCGGAACTTCCATGGTGATTGCTGATGGGGTTGTTACTCCTGCAATGTCAGGTTCTTATATAACCTCTTCTAATTATGTTCATAGGCATGATTCTGTTGTTGCTACTTCCATTTGGACTTTTCTGAATTACATGATTTGCATAATGCAGTAATGTCAGCTGTTGGTGGACTTAAGGTCGGAGTTGATGCGGTTGAGCAAGGTAATGCGGATGATAGTCTAACAACTTCGAAACTGTTCGGTGCTGGTTGTTTATCTTTGTCATTGTATCTTTTGCAATATTTCAGCTATCTCTTGTTTCTTCTTTGCAGATCAAGTGGTGATGATTTCGGTTGCATTTCTGGTGATCCTGTTTAGTTTACAAAAGTATGGGACGAGTAAGATGGGACTAGTTGTAGGCCCTGCCTTACTTATATGGTTCTGCTGTCTTGCTGGTATTGGCATTTACAACCTGATCAAATACGATAGGAGTGTTTACCGAGCATTCAACCCTGTCCACATCTATTACTTCTTCAAGAGGAACTCTATAAATGCGTGGTATGCACTTGGAGGTTGCATTCTCTGTGCTACAGGTAATTTTCTCAATTTTGCTGGATGGCTAGAATTTCATCAGAAAATGAACTAGATTACTCTTGTAGCAAAGCCTAACAGAACCGACTGAGCCTTTTTATGCTCAATAGTCAATACTCTGCCTGATATTGTGATGCTTCCTTTGTTATTTGTTCATGTTATATATTTTTTTAATCTTTCAGGCTCAGAGGCATTATTTGCAGACCTTTGCTACTTTTCGGTTCGATCAGTCCAGGTAAATAAATAGTGGAATGGCCTTTGACGGCTGATTTTAGTTTTTTTTTTTTTTGTGTATGCTATTTGTGCTCTAATTTTCTGCAACTTTAATTTATTTTGTAGTTGTTTTCTGCAGCTTACATTTGTGTGTCTCGTCCTGCCGTGCCTCATGCTGGGATATATGGGACAAGCTGCATACCTGATCGAGAATCATGCGGATGCTAGTCAAGCTTTCTTTTCATCTGTTCCAGGTAAAGTTCAGTTACTTCCTACAATCAGTGAATATCCATGCCTCTTTGGCAAACAAAACCACTTTGATACCACTGCAAAGGCTGTTTTCGCGGTGCGGGTTAGTGACTTATATTAATACTAGCATTAGTTATTGATTCATTACTGTTCTGCAGGTGCTGCATTCTGGCCGGTCCTTTTCATAGCCAACGTTGCAGCTCTGATTGCCAGTCGCACAATGACGACTGCAACATTTTCATGTATTAAACAGTCAACAGCTCTGGGTTGTTTCCCTCGTCTCAAAATTATTCACACTTCTCGGAAATTTATGGGTCAGATTTATATACCTGTCCTAAACTGGTTCCTGCTTGCCGTTTGCCTGGTCGTAGTCTGCTCAATCTCAAGTATCAATGAGATTGGAAATGCATATGGTAAAAGCTGTTTTCTCTGTTTCCTTTTCAGCTTCAGTGGTCCGATATGCTTCCCCCTTTTTGAACTTTGTTTCAATTTCCCAGGGATGGCTGAGCTTGGAGTGATGATGACAACGACAATTCTAGTGACGTTAATCATGCTTCTTATATGGCAGATAAACATCGTAGTCGTGATTGCCTTTCTGATAGTTTTCCTCGGAGTGGAATTAATATTTTTCTCGTCGGTTATAGCTAGTGTCGGGGACGGAAGCTGGATAATATTGGTTTTTGCCGTAATCATGTTTGTTATAATGTATGTCTGGAACTATGGAAGCAAGCTCAGGTATGAAACAGAAGTCGAACAAAAGCTGTCAATGGATTTGATGAGAGAACTTGGGTGCAACTTGGGAACAATAAGAGCTCCCGGTATCGGTTTGTTGTACAATGAGTTAGTGAAGGGAGTACCAGCAATATTTGGCCATTTTCTGACTACACTTCCTGCAATCCATTCCATGGTCATTTTTGTCTGCATAAAATACGTCCCAGTTCCAGTTGTACCCCAGAATGAGAGGTTCCTCTTCAGACGCGTCTGCACCAAAAGCTATCACTTATTCCGTTGCATTGCCAGGTTGGTTCCTATTTGGCCCCGCATGAACCTTTTATCCTCTCTTTTTTTTTTCTATTCCATTTTGTTGCTGAAAAAGAGAATATGAACTCAGTTTTGGTTATATGTGGTGAAGGTATGGTTACAAAGATGCAAGAAAGGAGAACCACCAAGCATTTGAGCAGCTACTGATCGAGAGCCTCGAGAAGTTTATCCGGAGAGAAGCTCAAGAACGTTCCCTGGAGAGTGACGGGAACGTTGATTCAGACTCAGAGGAAGATTTCTCAGGTTCTAGAGTCGTTATTGGCCCCAACGGAAGCATGTACTCAATGGGAGTTCCTCTTCTATCTGAATACAGAGACTTAAACAAACCGATCATGGAAATGAACAGTTCGTCTAATCACACAAACGACCAGGCATTTGACGCATCATCTGATTCCTCTGTATCTGAAGCGGAGCAAAGCCTGGAGAGAGAGTTATCGTTCATACACAAAGCGAAAGAATCAGGGGTGGTGTATCTACTTGGACATGGTGATATAAGAGCAAGAAAAGATTCATGGTTCATCAAGAAGTTAGTCATAAATTACTTTTACGCATTCCTGAGGAAAAACTGCAGAAGAGGGATCGCAAATTTGAGTGTGCCTCAGTCGCATCTGATGCAGGTCGGTATGACATACATGGTCTGAGCTGGTTCTTTCTTGTGTTAATCAATCATAGTTTTTCTTTTTTTGCGTCCATAGAATCCGTAAGTTGCGTCGATGTTTCTGCATTGTTTGTGAAGAGTCCGAGTCTTTGACTAATCAAATATAGAGCAAGCATCTAGTAGAGGAAAAAGCTGAAGCCTGTATCGATTTCAGGAAGTTTCATGGTTCCCGGAATATTAATATTGGTATATGGTGTCATGATGGATCTCATTATTGTGCTATGATTTAGGAATCTGAAATACTTTGTGATGGATAATAACTCTTCCGCAAAAGGGTAGAAGAAGAGAAATATGCAAAGTCCTCTCGAATGCATTTTCATAGAAATGTTACTGTGATGATGATTTCTAACGGAGTTTAACTAGAGATCACTCTTAGTGGTCTCTTGGGAGGACTTTTGAATCTCCACCGTCGGATCCGCCGCCGCGAGCGAGTGAGGGGAAAAGTCACTTTTTGACAACAGCTTTGAATAAAAAAGCTTTTGACAAGACAAAAATCTAATTCGTGTACGTGTCAAATGTCTATTGGAGAAGTGGTCTAAATTCACTGTTTATAAACAAGTCGATTTCCTTGTTATCGTCGGTCTCGCTCCAATAAGATATTAAAAAAAAGAGAGAGAGAGAGAAAACGCTTTCGCTTTCGATTTCACACCTGGAAACATATAACAAGCTTCTCAGTTCATGCATACTCAGATCGGTTAGGGCTGGTTGATTCTCTTTGGGATTACGGAACTTAGAGAGTTCTCTTGGTGGATTTTTGGGTTTATGTTCTTATGGCGGATCGCGGATCTTTTGGATTTATTAGCCCTCCTCGATTAGGTCTCTTTCTGTTCTCTACTGTTTGTTTCCCTCCGTCGTTTTGCTAGCTTCGATTAGGTTTATGTTGCCATCTTTTTATTCCACTTTTGGTAGGCAAAGGAATCGAGCCCGTGTCCTTTCCTTTGAGAGGAACTTGGCTCACTTCACTTTCTTACTGCTCTTGTTCAGCATGTTTTTGTTTGAATTTCTTTTGTCTGCTTGATCTGATACTCCGAGGGAGTAGAGTAATTTGCTCATGTTATATTGAAAACTGTAATTTCTGCGTTATAGTTGTGTTGCTCTGTTGCGTTGGGGATGTTCATATATGTTATTAGTGGTAGCGTAATTTGGGACCTTTACTCAGCGTCAAAAAGGAGTAATGGATATTTTCTTCTTTACGAATTCGCAGATATGGAACAGTTGCTGTCAGAAGCCCAACACAGGTGGCTTAGGCCTGCTGAGATTTGTGAAATTCTTCAGAACTACCACAAGTTTCATATAGCATCAGAGTCTCCCAGCCGACCCGCCAGTATGTTTCTCCCTCGTTTTTGGTTACAATATATCTTATAAAGTTATTGGGTGCATTTGTTAGTCGATGCTCGGAATACTAGAAATAGTCAGTCCGTCTTCCCTTATTGAAAAATACTATGATTATTATGTTCAACGTGTGCCGGCTTAAAATTAGACTTGCACCCGCTCTGTTCATCCTATTTGCGTTTCTAAGAAAAAGTAGGCTTGCGTGTAACTTACAAATATTCTTTTTTCCTGTAAACTAACATCATCTCTCCACCCTTATAGGTGGTTCACTTTTTCTTTTTGATAGGAAGGTGCTGAGATATTTTAGGAAAGACGGACATAACTGGAGGAAGAAGAAGGACGGGAAAACAATAAAAGAAGCTCATGAGAAGCTGAAGGTTAGAATTTTTTGTCATCTTTCCTTGATAGTTTTGTGTTTTCCAATCATGGAACCTGTTACTTGGCTCCACTTCTGGCTTTGGAGTAAATTAGTTGAAAATGAAATGCATCTAAATTGTTGAGAGTAACATTGTTAAAGTGTATATAGGTAGGAAGCATTGATGTGCTACATTGTTACTATGCACATGGGGAAGGCAACGAGAATTTCCAGAGACGATGCTACTGGATGCTTGAACAGTGAGTCTGAGATTATCCATATTTCAGTTTTTCTTATTCTGTTGGGCACAGTGTACCTTCTAGATCTTGGATAGAAAAGGGAACGTTTATGATTATAAGGTGCCGTTACAGAGAAACCTAATCTCATTGGGTTTTAGACGAAAATAAGGCAGCAAACCTTCATGGCATAGTCGTTACTTGTCTTTTTTTTTTCTTTGGATCTTCTGAGAGGCCTTCATGGCTTAAGTGTGGAACATCAAAATACCAACTTGGTCACTATTCTCATGCAATCTTTAAAATTCACTTGTACAAGTTGACTTTGCTTCTTGATAATATATTCTTCATAGTGTGTTTTCAGTTTTGTGCTTATATACTCTGTTATTGTATTGTTACAGAGATCTGATGCATATTGTTTTCGTACACTACTTGGAGGTTAAGGTATAGCTCTTGCTGTCTGTGCTGTTATTAGTAGAAATATAAATTTCCACCACTTCACATTATATTGTTCTTTTGTAGTGTGGTTTTCTACTGATCATCTTATATTGTAAATTATACAGGGTAACCGGACAAGTATAGGAATGAAAGAAAACAATTCAAATTCTGTAAATGGCACTGCTTCAGCGAATATTGATTCAACAGCAAGCCCGACCAGCACATTGTCATCGTTATGTGAAGATGCTGATACTGGTATTTCTTTTTCTATTATTTTGTATGCTTGGTATCTTTTGTTCAAAGATCTAGTTCTTTCCATGGAAGAATCATCAATGTTCATCCTAATATGCGTGGTGTGATGATTTACTTATATGTAAACATCACATGCTCTTGGTTGTGTGTGTAATTTTCAACACCACCTTATATCATTTTTGGCGCAGGGGATAGTCATCAAGCAAGTTTTGTCTTACAAGCATCTCCTGAACCTCAAACTGGTACTCCTCAGATAAGGGCCTAGCAGGATGCTAGCATATTAAATTCTTACTATACAAGCTCTGTTTTGGGTACTCACCTGGCTTTCTGGTTTACAGTCTGCATGTTTGATAAGAGTGCCTTTGTTTTCCTGTATAGAAAATCGCAATGGTTGGACATCTGCTTCTGGCATGCGTATTCTTTCACAGGGTCATGGGAACAGAGTCAGAGAAAGTGATTCCCAGAGATTATTTGATGTCCAAGCTTGGGATGCTGTCGAGAATTTAGTGACAAGATATGATCAACCTTGTGATAACTTGTTGACTCAGGTGCAGTCTTCTAATACTGAGTCAGTGCTGGTGGAAAAGCATACAGACAAAGGTGGGCTGTTAACGGCAGAGCATCTCAGAAATCCTCTTCAAACCCAATTAAATTGGCAGGTAGTCTACTGCTTTTTATAATTATTCATTCAAGAGCTATGCGTAGATATTATTAGTGTAGAAAGTATAATAAAATGTCAACATACAAAAGGGAAAGATGTACTGTGGGGAAAAAGCATGGAAATGCGTGATGATGTCATAGCAAATCAAACTTTGAAGCTATATCAGTTGTATTTATGTCTTGCATTTCTTCATTAGCAATTTTCTCAGGGTTAATATTTCTGCCGTTGACACATTGTAAAATGTAATTTGTGAAGATAAATTTATCTGTCGGTATTCTTAATAAAAAAGGGTGGATTCCATGCCTGCATCAGTTTTTACCTTGACTTCAGATAGGAAGATAAAAAGACATTACTATCATCTCTGTAATTGCTCTAATTTCGAGATACTCATCTCTGTAGATTCCAGTTCAGGATGACCAATCATTGCCAAAATGGTCCGTGCATCTGGTTTCACATTCTGGAACGACGGATGACACTGATCTGGCGTTATTTGAGCAAAGTGCACTTGAGTCATTTTCCAATCTCCTTGGCAGTGAAAATCAGCAACTTGTTGGGAATAGTTTTCAAGCTCCTCCTTCAAGTATGGAAATTGAATATATACCTCTCAAGAAATCATTGTTAAGACACGAAGATAGTTTGAAAAAGGTCGATAGTTTTTCTCGGTGGGCTAGTAAAGAACTTGGCGAGATGGAGGATTTGCAGATGCAGTCTTCACTTGGAGATATTGCATGGACCACTGTTGATTGTGAAACTGCAGCAGCTGGGCCCTCCTTGAGCCCTTCTCTCTCCGAGGATCAGCGTTTCACCATAGTTGATTTTTGGCCAAAATGCGCACAGACTGACGCCGAAGTTGAGGTAGCTTCACTGTTCATATTTGAAAAAAATGGTTTGGTGGTTTACCATCCGGTTAAGATGGTTAAATTTTGTTAATTCATTTTCCAAATTATTTTTAAACTGTAGTAAATGCTTCTACTCTTTTGTGGTAAGAATGTGAAGAAGTTGTTGCAAAATATTGTGTGCTATATTCTGGTTAATATTCCAGTCATTTCAGCTGGGTGGTAGAGTCCAAAGTCCTTTGTTGATTTTCGTGCAGCAGTTTCATTCTGCTGAACATGGTTTACGTTTTCTTATTAGTAATGCTTTAGCTGTTGCGTTAATCCTTTTTAGCTCTCCATTTTCAGATCTTTTGTGCGTTTTGTTTGCGGGGACTAATTTCTTTCTAATGTATCACTTTATCTGCAGGTCATGGTTATTGGGACATTTCTGCTTAGTCCTCAAGAAGTAACAAAATATAACTGGTCATGCATGTTTGGTGAAGTGGAGGTTCCTGCTGAGATTCTAGTAGATGGTGTTCTATGCTGTCATGCTCCGCCGCATACAGCTGGTCAAGTGCCCTTTTATATTACATGTTCCAACAGATTTGCCTGCAGTGAATTACGAGAATTTGATTTCCTTTCTGGTTCTACCAAAAAATTCGATGCTGCTGAATTATATGGTACCTATACAAATGAAGCATCACTTCAGTTGCGGTTTGAGAGGAGGCTTGCTCGCAGAGCTTCTGTTCACGAATACCATATATTTAAAGATGTTGGGGAGAAACGAAGAAAAATCAGTAAAATCATGTTACTAAAGGAGGAAAAAGAGTATCTCCTTGCAGGGACATGTGAGAGAGATTCACCCAAACAAGAACCAAGAGGACGGCTTTTTAGGGAACAGTTTGAAGAAGAACTATATATATGGCTCATCCATAAAGTGACTGAAGATGGTAAAGGTCCAAACATACTGGATGAAGATGGACAGGGTGTTTTACACTTTGTTGCAGCGCTTGGGTATGATTGGGCTATTAAACCGATTTTAGCAGCAGCAGTTAACATTAACTTCCGTGATGCAAATGGGTGGTCCGCCCTTCATTGGGCTGCGTTTAGTGGCAGGTAAAAGATATCTATCTTACATTTCTTTGATTTTCTTTGATCAAAAAATACCTCATTCGTTGTCTTGGATTTGAAAGTTCACACTTTTATGATTTGATATTTTGCATTTCTTTTTAGATTCTCAAATTTATGCGTCTTTATATTAGTTCGTCCACATTTCCATATCAAACTAACTCTGTTTCCTGTGAACTTCAGGGAGGAAACAGTCGCTGTGCTTGTCTCTCTAGGTGCTGATGCTGGGGCATTGACGGATCCATCTCCAGAGCTTCCATTGGGTAAAACAGCTGCTGATTTGGCTTACGTAAATGGACACAGGGGAATTTCGGGTTTTCTTGCAGAGTCTTCCTTAACTAGTTATCTTGAAAAGCTAACAATGGACTCGAAGGAAAACAGTTCTGCCAAATCGTCTGGGCCAAAAGCTGTTCAAACAGTCTCTGAGCGAACAGCTGCTCCTATGAGCTATGGCGATGTACCAGAAACTCTTTCCTTGAAGGATTCACTTACCGCTGTCCGTAATGCTACACAAGCTGCTGACCGTCTTCATCAAGTATTCAGGATGCAATCGTTCCAGAGGAAACAGCTGAGTGAATTTGGTGATGATGACGAGATAGATTTCTCCAACGAGTTAGCTGTTTCATTTGCAGCTTCTACAATTAAGAATCCAGGACACAGTGATGTCTCTGTTCATTCTGCTGCTATCCATATCCAGAAAAAATATCGTGGATGGAAGAAGAGGAAAGAGTTTCTTTTAATCCGACAAAGAGTAGTTAAGATTCAGGTTTGTCTGTTTCCCCCCCCCCCCCCCCCTTTTTTTTTTTTTTTTCTTTCCTTAAATCTTTGTCTGTTTTCTCATTGCTTGAATCTTCATGCTTTTTACCTTTAGGCTCATGTGAGAGGACATCAGGTCCGGAAACAATACAAACCAATCATTTGGTCTGTGGGATTACTTGAGAAAATCATTTTACGTTGGAGACGCAAAGGTAGTGGCTTCAGAGGGTTTAAACGCAATGCAGTGGCCAAAACCGTGGAACCAGAACCGCCTGTATCAGTACTATGTCCTAAGATATCAGAGGAAGATGACTATGATTTTCTAGAAAAGGGAAGAAAGCAAACCGAGGAAAGGCTTCAAAAGGCTCTCACTCGGGTTAAGTCCATGGTTCAATACCCAGAAGCACGGGATCAATACCGTAGAGTCCTGACCGTTGTCGAGGGCTTCCGTGAAAACGAGGTACCCTAGACCCACCCATAACATAACATAAATATATATATATGCAGTGCAGTATAATTTTTTGTCGAACATTGTTGTGATAAATTGTTGAACCAGGCTTCATCATCAAGTTCATCTATAAACAACAGAGAGGAACTACGAGTCAACTGTGAAGAAGACGACTTAATTGACATTGATTCTCTTTTGAACGATGACACTTTGATGTCTCTTTCTCCTTGAATAACATTTCCGAGTCGTATGTATGTATCTGCTATTCATTTTCATTCTTTTACTTTCTAACATTTTTTGCTTTCTCTGTAAATACCATAGTGTCTGATATCACCATTCAGGATATAGAATATTCACTATTTCCTTTCGTCGTCTAGGTTTTCTACATATTTTTGACATATTCAGTTATACAAGTCTTCGAATATATTTCTATAGATTAAATTTCGAATAGTGGTATGGTGGTAAAATTGATTACAAATCCGGATCGACATGCCATTTCTTTCTACCAAATTTGGATTGGCATGCCACTGTAAAGAAAATGAAAAAAAATATATAAATTTGGATTGATGGGCAAGGCTATAGAATATGGAAACTTAACAAAAATAATATTTGAAATATTTTCTGTTTTAAATTGTTAAGAAAAATGTTCATTTTCAATTTTTTTTTTTTAATATATATTAATTGTTAGACAGCGGTTTAGGGTGGGTTGACTAGCTTAAAACCTAATTTTCCAAGAGTGGAAAAGTTCATCAAGAGAAAAGGGCAAAAAATGATTTAAAATCAGAAAAAAAAAACAAAATAAATCAATTTGTACAATTTTTAATTGTTAAGAAAATGGATGTCCAAAAAAAAAAAGGGACTTAATATAGAAAATAAATTTGGACTATTATATATATGACCATGTATGATGAGACTCGCCGACCCGAGTTCACGGCTCACCAAGTAAGTCCATCACATAAAAGTTAACAACACTGCGCAGCGCAGCGCACGATAGCATTTCTCTTTCCCCTTTTCTCTCTTAAACCCTCCTAAAACCCTGCGCTCTCTCTCCTTCTGCGAGATCGCGTTATGTCGAATACGCTCACTTTTATTCAAAGCAATGCGTCGAATCCCAAGGTCTGGGTTGTGATCGGCGTGACGGTGGCCGGGATCGTTATTCTGTCGGAGACCCGTAAGCGGCGGATTAAAGCCCTTAGACAACAGGACTTTGGTGCTTTCTTAGATCGTTTCCAACTTCTTCCTTTTCCTCCGCCGCCTCCTCCTGCCGCCAAACAATCCCTCTCCGGTCTTACCTTCTCCATCTCCGACGCGTATGTCCCTCTCTCAAAATTTCTTCGCTTTTTTTTTCTGTCATCGAATGTTGCGTTTTGCTTTTCTTCTTTGAATAACGATCTGGCTTGAAAGTTTTGAAATTTTGTGGTTTGATTAAATTTTTGACTTTACTTAGACCAAGTCGTGGGAAATTACTTAATGAAGAAACTTCTTTTGGGGATATGGCTTTTTTTAACAGGTTCGATGTTAAGGATTATATCACAGGATTTGGTAGTCCACAATGGAAGAAGACTCACGAGGCTGCAGAGAAAACTGCTGTGGTTGTGACGACGCTCTTGAGAAATGGAGCCACTTGTGTTGCCAAGACAATCATGGATGAGATGGGTTTTGGGTATTTCTCCATTCCCATCTTTTTCTGCCCATCAAATGA
Source organism: Eutrema japonicum (assembly GCA_030161315.1). Lineage (NCBI taxonomy): Eukaryota > Viridiplantae > Streptophyta > Magnoliopsida > Brassicales > Brassicaceae > Eutrema > Eutrema japonicum. Next base: position 53,187,833 of record BSQW01000005.1, on the reverse strand, counting down.
GTTTTCTTTTAACTCATTTGAAATAATGTGAATGTGATTTTTTACAGGATAGCTGGTGAAAACAAGCACTATGGCACTCCTATTAATCCATTGATGCCATCTAATGTACCTGGAGGCTGTTCAAGTGGCTCAGCAGTTTCTGTTGGTGCTGAACTCGTTGACTTTTCACTTGGTATTGCTAATATCTTCTTTGTTTTCTCTTGGCTATGTGATTTTTTGGTCTACTTATGGTTACCAATAGCATTTATTTGTGGTTAAACAAAATGCTTGATTTGCAGGGATTGATACCACTGGCGGTGTTAGAATCCCAGCATCATTCTGTGGTGTTCTCGGCTTCCGACCATCTCAGGGTACTGTTTCTTCAGTTGGAGTTTTGCCCAATTCCCAGAGCCTAGAGACTGTTGGTAAGCTACATTCTTTTCCCCCTTTCTTTGTACAATGTTTAGCAAAGTACAAAGTATTACATTCATCGATTGGGAGTTTTTAGTGTATTTATATCGAATCATATGAATAATCCTTGTAGCTGTCAAATCCCTTTTCTTTTCTTTTTTTGTTTTTCAGTGGTAGATGGTACTCTTGCCTTCCTGATAATTTTTCTTTTCATTTATTCTGTAGGATGGTTTGCCCGTGACCCATCTGTTTTGTGTCAAGTTGGCCACGCCTTACTAAATCTGAGTGCAGTAACACATAAAAGGCAAAGATCTTTAATATTCGCTGATGATTTATTCGAGCTCTCTGATATTCCTAAGCAAAAGTCAGTACATGTTGTCAGAAAGGCAATCGAAAATCTATCTGGCTGTAAGTTTGCATTAGTATTGCTTTCTTCTCTTTACCCTCCTCTAGATTCATATCTCATGTCTCTTGACCACTGGCTCGTGCAGACCAAACTCCAAAACATCTTAACGTTGGTCAATATGTTGCTTCAAATGTACCAAGTCTTGCGGAATTCTGTGAGCAATCTGGAAAATCGAAAAATTCAGCATCAACTTTGAGGGCTCTTTCATCTGTGATGTTATCAATACAAAGGTATTTAAGAAGCTTGCTGTTATTGTAAATTAACTCTTTTTATCTAGAATTTTCATCACATCGATGCTATTTTCCTCTCTCGTTCCTTTTCAACTCGACTGGTACAATAAAAGGTTGCTATTAGTTCTCTTTTTGCTGGAGGTTAACTAATTTTCTTCTTAAATTGTGTTATATGCATTTATTGAAAAAAAACATTTTTTTCTTTCAACCAGGCATGAGTTCAAAACAAATCATGAAGAATGGTCGCGAACATGCAAATCATTTCTAGGGCCAAGATTCTCCAATGATGTTGTTGCAGCTCTGAAGAGCAGAAACGATAGCATTAAATCTCTCTACAGAGTAAAAACTGAGATGCGAGCCACCATTCAGAGCCTTCTAAAGGTAATCTTCCATCTCGGAAATTTTAAATTTTCCCAATGCCGCAACATCAGTGTCTTGAGGACATTTTGTTACTGAAATACAGAAAATTGGAGAGGTTACGTTGTTAAAGCTCATTCTTTTGGGGATTCTCCTCTGCTTTTGTAGTTCTGTTATATTATGATAAACCATATATGCGGTATCTGATTACTAGGAAGATGGAATTTTGGTGATCCCCACAGTTGCTGATCCCCCGCCGAAGCTTAACACAAAGAAGAACATTTTGAATGAGTTTCTTGATCGAAATTACGCACTCTCAAGCATTGCTAGCATGTCTGGGTGCTGTCAGGTATATTTCCAGTTCCTCTTTCTCACTTTCAATGGTTGGAGGACTTTCTTGTTCCCTTTTTGTTACTCTTGAGATTTGATTAATAATAACACAGATCTGTATACATATCCTACAGGTTACGATTCCTTTAGGGATGCATGGTGACCGTCCAATATCTGTGTCGTTTCTTACTTGCTATGGAGGTGATAAGTTCCTTCTCGATACAATTATCGATGTATATGCATCCCTTCAGGACCAAGCCGATATTGCATCCAGCTTAGCTCCAGTGACTGACTCCAATGGTATGGAGGCTTCTGAAGTTATGAAGGAAAAGGTATAAACTCTCTCTTTTGTGCTATCTTCTGAACAAGAAAAAAAAAAAAAAACTTTTCTTGGTTTATTTGAATTTGACAAATAGTCTGTATGGTTCTGGAGTTGGAATGATCTATTTTTAAAGAAAGTTACGGTGGATAAATGTAATTCCAGGGAAATGCTGCATACAAGGGGAGACAATGGAATAAGGCAGTAAGTTTCTATACTGAAGCTATCAAATTGAATGGAGCAAATGCTACTTATTTTTGCAATAGAGCTGCAGCTTTCTTGGAACTTGGCCGGTAATGGTTCTCTTCATATCTTTCATTCTGATCGGAAGATAATTTGTTATTCTCTTCTGATCTGAGAGTTTGTTTATAGCTTTCAACAAGCTGAAGAAGATTGTACCGAGGCTGTATTGATCGATAAGAAGGTGCAAACTTGATAACCTATAATTTCTCCATATTCCATTCTATTGCATAATTTTCTTTTGTTACATTGAGTTTTAGCTTGCTCTGTTTGCAATTACACTTTAGCTGGATCAAATACTCTTTATTCTTTTCTTTTTTGGGATTTGTGGACATGATATTTGTGAAATCTAGAGCAATTCTAATAGAGAATGATTTGCAAATATATTGCAATTCTGCTATCTTGTAGCCTCGTTTCTGGTTAATTCTTGATAGCTGTTGGATTCACTAAAGACACAGCCATGTATGATGATTTATAGACTTGAAAGAAGTTGGGATTTTGATTCTTATAGCTATTGTTTCTACAGAATGTAAAAGCATATTTGAGACGAGGGACTGCTAGAGAATCACTTATACGGTACAAGGAAGCTGCTGCAGGTAACTTCAGAGAACTTGGGATTTTATCTCCTTTTTTTTTATCACATTTGGGAGAGTTGTTCTTGATCGGTTTTGGAGCGTAACATATGGTTTAATATTTGTGCAGATTTCAGGCACGCATTGGTCCTTGAACCCCAGAACAAGACAGCAAAGAATGCTGAGAAGCGACTCCGAAAACTCATGAGTTAGCAAAGAAGAACATATTATTTTCTTTTACTTCTCTAAAACCCTCAAAGGAGGAAAGGTTTTGACTTTTGAGTATTGAATCTCCAACAGATTGATAATTTTGTGGTTTATTTAAGTCTGTACAGATTGGAATTGAACCTTTTTTACCTCTAAATTACTTGATCGAATTTCTGGGTTTTTTTGGGTTATTTGTTTTTAATGCGGTACTTTAAACAATTACAATTTCCCACAAGTCCTTGACTATAATTTCGTAAATTATACGGACGGACCATAAGTCACGTTTATTACGCATTCTCGACAAATAACTCCTTTTTCCCTTCTCTTCTCTTCTCTGTTTCATTTTTTTTTTAAAAACAAAGGAATTAATTTTTAGTAGTATCCAAAAATGTTTGATCATCTGAAATTGTTGCGATGCTTCAGCTTCACGGCGTCGCGTGATTGGTTATTCCGGCAATCATTCGCAAACGCCGGTCTCCGTTCCGTCACCACCGATCTCTCCCACGGCAATTCCATCTCATCGACGGCTATGCATTGTTGGATCCCTAAATCCCCAAATCGATCTAAACCTAACCTTCTTCTCGTCCACGGATTCGGAGCCAACGCAATGTGGCAATACGGCGAACACCTCCGAGCTTTCACCGGCAGATTCAACGTCTACGTTCCCGATCTCCTCTTCTTCGGGTTGTCTTCCACATCGGAACCGAACCGATCCGAATCGTTCCAGGCTCGATGTCTGATGAGGCTAATGGAAGCGCACGGAGTCCAGAGGATGAACATCGTCGGGATTAGCTACGGTGGATTCGTTGGGTACAGTTTAGCGGCACAATTCCCGGAGAGAGTGGAGAAGCTGGTGCTATGCTGCGCCGGGGTTTGCTTGGAGGAGAAAGATATGGAGGATGGGTTGTTCAAGGTTCCGAATCTCGAAGAAGCCACCGGAATTTTGATTCCTCAGACGCCGGAAAAGCTTAAGGAACTCATTAGATTCTCATTCGTTAAGCCAATCAAAGGTGTTCCCTCGTTTTTTCTCTGGGATTTTATCGATGTAAGTTGTTCCCTTTTTTTCATTGATTCATTTTGTGGGTTTCTTTTTTGTTTTATCGATTGTTTTCTTCTCATTTTTACATGTGAAGGTAATGTGTACGGAGTTTGTAGACGAGAAGAGAGATTTGATCAAATCAATACTCAAAGATCGGAGACTTTCAGATCTTCCTAGGATCAAACAGGTGAAAACTCAAAACTTTAGATCTTCTTCTCTTTCAGAATTTCTTTTTTTTAAAGAAAATTTGTGTTTTTTTGTTTTTTTTTTGCTTTAAATTAGAAATCTTTGATCATATGGGGAGAAGAAGATCAAATATTTCCACTGGAACTAGGTTACAGATTGAAAAGGTAAACAACATTGACATTACCATTTATTTTTTTCTGTGCAAATTATAATTATAATATCACATACTTATGTCTTTAAAAAAACAATGATACGGTGAAACAGACATATAGGAGAAAGTGCAGAGATAGTGGTGATCAAGGGGGCAGGACATGCAGTGAATTTGGAGAAGTCCAAAGAGTTCCTCAAACACTTGAAATCTTTCCTTATTGACTCTTCTTTGTGAATTACTGTTTTTATTCATTCTTTTTCATAAATGACAAAACCAATTTTTAACAGTGATTTTTGCATGTACGGTCATTCTATAAAAACATTGTTCGAGTACAAACACTTTACAAAAATTGAAAAACTAAGTATCACTTTGTGTATTTTTCACGCGTTGATTTTCTAGTCGCATTCATATACAATATTGCACGAATTAACCGTATACAATACACGCAGAACCGTGGCTATATACAATAAAATGAAACATCAACCTACGGACCCACATTTTTATGAAAAAATTAAGGGTCCATTTTTTTAATTAGATTCAACATGACATCCAAAAAAAAAATATATATTCAACATTTTAGAATAGAGAGACCTGAAAGAACCTTTAATCAAAATTCAAAATAATTAATGAAAGTTTTAAAAAATAATAACTAATTATAAATTATAAATAAACATTGGAAAGGTAATATAACAGTTCGTCTAATCAATTGTTTTCATTTTTTACATTCATCTTTTTACCTATTTTCAATCGGGGATAATGTTACATGGATCGCTTATCGAATATTATAGATGATTTCAGTTTCAGTTGCATCTGCTGAAAGAAAATTTTCAAAGTTGAAGTTAATAAAGTCTTATCTTCGTTCAAGTATGTCACAAAAGAGATTGAGTGACTTGGTTATCTTGTCTATCGAAAGAAAGTTGGTTAAAAGTGTTGACTTTGAAAGCTTGGTTAGTGATTTTGTTGGAAAGAAAGAAAGAAATATTATGTTTTAAAATTTGTTATTCTGAGTTTTTATTTATTTATTTAGAGTGGTGATTGTTATTATTGGTTTTATATGAATTTGAGATGATAATTGTTATTATTTGTTTTAAATGATTTGGATTAGTTTTATATGGATTTGAGATGATAAGGGTATTTTTTAACTCCGCTTACGGATGTTGTATTTCTAGACACGACTCATAATACACAGACCAATAACAAGTAAGAACAAAATCGTCTTTTCATAAAAGAAGATGTTAATTTTTTTTTTCAAAATTTGTAAAGCGTTAAAACACAAAGTATATTTTGATTAAGTGACTATGGATCAAGTATTACTTTTTAACACTATTTCTCGTTACCGCACTTTGAAAGGGTCATATTTTCCTCCTTAGTTGTTGAAAACATCAACGTCAAATTAAGGAATCACGGTTTCTCACAACACACGACTGTTTTATTTACAACGGACATACATTGATGATCCACAATAGTTCGTTAGTGTCTGCACGATTAATGACACAATTCTTAACTTACCAGAACTTTCTAGTAATAAATTAACGAGAAAAAAACTTGATATAATCTGATAAATGAATTCGATTCTTAACTTATCAAAAAAAATTAACTATTGTGGATCATATTTCGTTATATTTTTTTCTGGTTTCCTCCCAGAAAAGAAAATCTTTTTGGATTTCGGCCAATTATGATGAATTTGCACCCAAAATATATTGATATATATATATATCAAAGAATAATTGAAGTCCTAAAATTCTTCTAAATGGGCTGTATCTTTGACTTGATGGGCTTTGAGGAAAATAACTTTTGCTGGAATTCATGATACTGAACAAAAACTCATAATTTGGTTATAAAATAACCTACAGTTCTATCTAATCTGCTTTAATGAAAAATGTTAATTTATCCTGTTAGGGTTTGCTTTGGAACGGAGAAAAATATATTGTTCAAACTACAAAATTTTATAATGTAAGTCAATATTTCATTTTTAAAAATATATCATGCTTCAATTTTATGTGGCTCCTCTATCAACTATCGTTTAATTTTGTTAAGCTCGAATTATATAGAGACGATTCCAAAGATATTGACTCCTAAGTCCTATGTATATACATATGACAAGAGAACTGGGACCAATCTTTGTATTGAGATTGGTTAGTCAACATGAGAAGCTGGTCGGTCGGTCGGCGGCAATATAAGACCAACGTACCTCACAATATCAATTGATTAATAAACGTAACTTGTCCTAAGGATTAGACTAATTTAATCATTATGATTTTTGCTTAAACAACTCTATTATTTTACTAATGTTTGTTTATGGTTAAAATTTCACTGATGTTGTTGACTATGGCACTTCTAAAGGACTTTGATACTATCTATATAATTACGTTACACGTTGCCTGTGGATCAATTTAAGACTGACCCTTATCTATATATTTATTTTATTTATATAACTTCTTAATAATTTGATAGGACTTACGTTACTTTCGCTAGTCTTTTTCAGTATCTCTTGTCGATAGAAAAGTTTAATTATTGTAGCTGTTCGTTGTCACTGTATAAGTGTGGTGGTGGTTCTCATTTTGGTCATTGCAATTTTGCAATAAAACTACGATGACTTGAGTTTTTTATTTGCGTCTGTATTTGTTTTAGCCGTTTGCATGTTATAATAGTATTTTTTATTTTTTTAAAATGTAAATTTTATTTCCCAAAAAGAAGGATACTTATACAATATAAAAAGACAAAGAAATCAGTGTTTTAGAAAGCTGACAACGAATGAAAAACTGAAAATGTAGAAAATCATCTTCAGTGAATTTGTTCAAGCAAAGAATGTTTTTAACGAAACAACAATTGTTACAGGCTTACAGCTTTGACTGAAATTTATTTATAATTTGTCGCTACAAACGGAAGGAACAACTTTACTTGCATACGGTCTTTTTACTTCTATTTATATTAAAAAAAAATATCAGTTATCGAAAATATTCTTTTTTTTAATGTGAGACACATCTTTAAAACTTTTTTACTCGGTTTTGAAACCATTGAATATAATCACATGTTTCATGCTTTTATCTTTGTCTCGTATATATATGCTCCAAACTTTTACATTCTTATGGTTCAAAAAAAAAAAAAAAAAACCTTTACATTCTTTGACCCAAAAAAGACGATGATCCAAGTGGGCATGCATGCAACATTTGCCCATAAATGATAAGACAATTACGTTTACCCTCAAAGTCAAAAGTTAGGATATGGAGGGGAATGAGTATTTTAACATTATGTTCGACTTCGTTTGCTAACTTTAATTGACTTCGCCGACATATTATGCATATTTCATATTATATAATTATATGGTCCCCCTTACAAATTTTCATATTTTTCATTAAGTAGATATATATACAATTAAATATTAATTGTTATATATATAATACATTAATAATATTAACTCAAATATATATCTTTTAAAAATATATGTTTATGCATTTTATCTATCTCATTTCTGTGATGTTCCTCTTAACACTTGAATTTGAAACATGTTTTTAGTTGTAAAAATTCTCACTCCCGTTCTTACTATGCCCATTCTGATAAAAATGTTTGCAAATTTTATCACTTTCTGCATTTTTTGAATTTAATTAGGAAAATATCAATTATTTTGCCGTTTATGACAATTTCATCTCCGTATAATATGGCGTATACGAATGTGTACCGTATACGGAGCTATAAAGGGTAAAATAATAATTTTGACATAAAACAATAAATATATATATAAGTACAAAAACTAAGAAAAAAATTTTAAAAATGACTTTTTATACAAATAAGTCATCTAGCAATTGCATTGTTCCATTCGGAATTTCCTTTTAAACCCTCTTACATTCGACGCATCTTAGTTGTGATAATAAGTTGTTGTTAGGCAGGAGCTAGTATCTAAGTTCCGGGTTCAAACCAAATTACAGTATAAGACATCGTTGGGTTCTTCTGCTTACGTCCGATTCGGTCTCCGCAGCTTAGAATTATGTTATTTTTTGTTTTTATTTTTTAAAAATGGAAATTTGATTCAATATTTTAATTTTTGTAGGTTTCCAATTGAATTGCAACGACAATTAATATGGGTTAGTTAGGTCATATGTAGCTGCCGATTGATTGTTTTTGAAGTTGGGTCATATGTAGCTGCCGATTGATTGTTTTTCAAGTTAGGTCATATGTAGTTATGTACACATATATGAGCTCGTGCATTATGATAATTGCTCGTTTCACGTATAATATGTCGCTTTCACAAGACACTAAAACGCAAAACGTGTCGCATTTCATGCCAAGTTGCCAACGAAGCCTATCATGGCGTTGATATTATTTCATATTTTCGCCTCCTTGTGATCAGTTTTCAGCCCTACGAATCACATTGGCAATTACATATGCCTACCACACGCACGCTCACACATTTGGCATAATTAACTGTTTTCAGATCAGGAAAAACATTTCACTAAAATAAAAACCTAATAATCAAATTTACGTATTTTATTATAATTTAGTTTCGTTTATGATACACTGACAAAATTCTGTAGTTACAAAGTGTGAAAAATTTAACTTTAAATCTGTTAAAGCAAGCGGTAACTGCAACTATTTTTCACTTGATATTGTAGTTTTTTTTTTGTAGCATAACTAGATTATGGCTTTGATTGGTAACATGAGTTACCATTGAGTTAATTTGAGTTATGGGTCTAACTCAAAGATGATTTAAAAATGTTACCATTAATTTGACGTTTGAGAACTTGAAATTGAGTTACAATGCGTATTGATTTTACAATTTTGTGTTATGTCCTTTGTAAAATTGTTAACTCAAAATCGTTAAAATTACACGTAGCAGAGGTTGATTTAGCTTCTTTTTTTTTTCTTTTTTTCTTTTTTTCTTTTGACATTACCAACATTCAAGAGAACAATAAGTATTTTTTAAAACTCAATTATGATGTTAATTAAATTCGGTTAGATGTAAAAACAATTATTTGGCTTAAATGTTTTTTTGTAAGACTGAATATTCTTAACTTTATGTGTTCGAGATTTTAATTTTTTAATTATTAAATTTTTGATAAATTTAATTATTAATAATAATTTTAAATTTAGTTTAATTTCATTAACATATATTGCAATTCATACAACATAAAAATTACAAGTCAGTTCTTCACAAAAATTGCTAATATATTTAAAATTTTAATTGTTATTGTTATTATTAATAATTTAAAATTTATTTATTTTTATTAACTCATATTGCAACATATACATAAGATATGTTACTAATCAGTTCTTTTGACAAGACCGCTAATTCGTATTTCTACAGCAAATTCACTACATAAATTTAGAGTTAATACCACATAAATTTTACAGCAAGTTACATCAAATTATAACATGTACTACAACTCAACTTCGATAATTTATGCTACCAATCGGATTCGGAGCCTATGTTTTTCTGAGAATGATAAAAGTTCACGAGTTAAAACTTAAAAATAAAGCAGAGGTAAAGTCAGATTATTACCAATCTTATTCCTATCACACAAGAAAGTAGTTCTGACAATGTGACGTAATCTATATTTTCAGGTTTTAATAAACTTACTTACATGTAGGACCCACGTGACTCATCTTCCTCGTATGTCGTGCCTATAAATTAGAAAATCCAACGGCTATGGTTTTTACCCTGGTTAAATTTTTTTTTTTTTTGACCAATCCTGGTTTAAATTATAAAAGTTCTTCTAATACACAATTTATCAATTTTCGTAGCTTTTTTTTTGGTGGGGGGGGGGGGGGTTTAAATATCAATTTTCTTACATAGCCAAATTGTTTGTTCTGTGGGAAGTAAATATATCTTTTTGGAATCTATAGGTCGACAGATTCTATAAGCTAGAGCGTCTGAATGAAATCAATTTTCAGAGAAATATCAAAATTTGATTACATCTATGGCGTAAAAAGAAATTTACCATGATTTTAGCCACAAACAGAATTGTAGAACATTTGTTTTTCCGTCTGTGCGTAGCAATATTTGTTGCGGTCTCATCAAATCACAGTTTGGAGTAGTTATTTTTAGTTCAATCCCGCATCGCATCATTCAATGCAAAAACAAAATTGTGTATATAAAAACTTGCAACATTCTAGAAATTTAGAAGAATAGTTAGTAAAGCTACAGTATTTTAAAAAGGCGAATAGATATGTTAAAATTGATGTTGGAAAGGGCGTGGTTCGTACGCCTTACCCTAGCCTAGCTAGTAGCTACTGACTACTGCTGCTCAAACAAATTGTTTTTATTTCTATACATACACCCAATTTATATAACACATTTATACATACATACTGAGAGATACTAGTGTACTACATTATACACCATTTCGATATTGAAGTTTGTATGGACTGTGTTGTCCCCACCCTAGAGAAACAAATGATCTTCACTATTATGGGTTTCCTTAAAACAACAGATTTTGAATTGCATGTTTATTACGATATTCTAGTGTAATATGGTCGGTTTAGATGTTGCAATTGTATGACAATTTTTTTTTTCTTTTTACAATTTTTTTTTCTTTTTTTTCTCTCATGACGATTGGAAATGCGATTTCCGGCAATGGTTTTCTTTCATCTTTTGAGAGCGTTTGTCCGGCCAAAGACCTCCGATATTCAAGGCCTCAATGTGCCGGTTTCCTTCCGCAGCCCACGTACTCCGGATTCAAAGATCTGAAGACCACGTTCTCTTGCGGTTTCCAAATTCGAATTTTGAACATAAATTTCAGTTTTTGGAAACCACCCTGGCCGAATCGTACTATAAAGCAAGAGCATTTCTTCTTAACAAATTACTATTTCTTCGATTTTGAATCCATGGGTGACAATATTCGAAGACAAATGCAGAATATCAACTTGGGTATTGCTGATGAACCGGTTACTCTCCCTCCGGAGATCTGTAACCATGCTGCGGCTGCAAATCAATTCACGCTGGTGGTGGTTCCTCTTAACCCGAAGAAACAAAATCTAAGGGCTATGATTTCTCAAATGCCACGCCTTTGGGGCCTGGAAACGGTTACTTCGGGTCGGATTATTGGTCATAATCAAATTCAATTTCTCTTTCAATCTGAAGAGACTTTGAATTTGGTTTTGCGACGGGCTCCCTGGTCCTTTGCGGAATGGATGATAACGGTTCATCGTTGGTCTCCAAATCTTCCCGAAGAAGACATGAAGGTAATTCCTTTCTGGATTCAGATTCGAGGAATCCCGGTGCAATTTCTGTCACGTCAAATGATCACCTTCATCGGCGAAATCTTCGGTCCTGTGGTTGGTGTCGACTTTGATGAGAATTCCACCAGAGTGGATTTCGTTCGTGTGCGAGTGTTATGGAACACTGATAAACCATTACGCTTCCAACGAAACTTCCAGTTTCAAATTGGTGTGAATACGATTCTCTGTTTCAAATACGAGAGACTTCGTAACTTTTGTAAGCGATGCGGGAAACTGTCTCATGACAAGAATGACTGCCCCCTGCAAGCGGAGGGAGAAGACAACTTTTCAGACTCTGATGGTGACGATGATAATGACGGAGGCAATAATCCGAATCAAGGTGTTGCTGTGATGTTACCAGTTCAGTTGGAAAACACACCTGCTTCTGTGACGGAAGATATCAATGAGATCCCAAATATGCCTGGGCATATGGAAATGGTGTTGGTCCAAGATTCAGGTGTGAGGCACGCTGCAACTGCTGAAGACTTAAGACTCTATGAACTCAAGAGAGCAAGAGGCAAATTCAGAGAGGATGAACTCTTAGATGTTTTTGAGGATTACGCTCGTAATGACACAAGTTTCAACAAGAGGAAGCGACAAGAAATTGAGGAGATGCTCCAATCTCCAATAATGAATGATCAGGCAGTATACCCGATCAGAAAGAATGGCGGTGATTCTGAATCGCAGGGTTCATGTTCGGTAACTCAAGAAATAGACAGAGGCGCGGGGGGCCCGGTACCCCCATTGTTCCCAAGATGAAGATATGTTCATGGAACTGTCAGGGGTTGGGAGGGTCGATTACGGAACCACGTTTGAGGGAGTTATGTCGCAAGTTTGCTCCGGATATCTTTTTCTTAATTGAAACTATGAATGTGTCTGATGTTGTTAGAGATGTAGCTGTCTCTCTGGGTTATTTTAATATCCTTTGTGTTCCTCCTCTTGGTAGAAGTGGAGGTCTAGCGGTCTTATGGAAGCATGATGTATCTGTTAGTAGTATCTATGAAGATGAAAGGTTGATTGATTTGTTGGTGAAATATAATGGACTTGAGTTTTATTTGTCTTGTGTGTATGGACATCCAGTTCAAAAGAAGCGACATGAGCTTTGGGAAAGAATTGAGAGGATTGGTAGAGATCGAGATGGTCCATGGATGTTAACGGGAGATTTTAATGAAATCATGGGTAATGAAGAGAAGATTGGTGGACCCTTAAGAGATGAATGGAGTTTTCAAGACTTAAGAAACATGTATAGCTCATGTGATTTGACGGACTTGAGATACCGAGGAGATAAGTTTTCGTGGGTCGGTAAGAGACAAACTCACACAATCAAAGAATGCTTAGACCGGGTTGCTGTTAATTCAGAATGGTTGGCTAAGTTTCCGGCGTCTGAGACTGAATTTCTTGGGCTGTATGGATCAGATCATCGGCCAGTTATTATTCATCTTGCTATTGTTACAAATACTTCACATCGGAAATTCTTCTTTGATAAACGTCTTATGCAAAAAGCTGATTTCAAGGATTATGTTTCAAGGGGCTGGAATTCAACGAATCTCTGCAGAAATTACTCGATAACGGATCAGATTCGTGAATGCCGGAAGAGTTTGTCCCTATGTCGCCGAAATTCAAAGTTAAACTCAGCAAAGAAGATCGAGACTCTCCAAAGAGATCTAGAATCTGCTCTTACAAGTTCAGGCTCTCAACGAACCACTATTCCGGGTATTCAACAAGAGCTAGCTACTGCTTATCGTGAAGAAGAAACCTACTGGAAACTTAAAAGTCGGAATACATGGCTAACAGTTGGTGACAGAAATACGAAGTTCTACCAAGCATGTACCAAATCACGTTATGCAAGAAATAGAATACATGCTATCCATGATGATTCAGGTTTTGAGTTCAGGGGTGATCAAGAGATTGGGAAACACGCAGAAAGCTATTTTAAAGGGATTTACACTAGTAATCGAAATAAGGTTAGTGAAGACATTTTTACTGGTTTTTATCAATCAGTGAACGACTCAAAAAATGATGGTTTGACAAAGGACTTCACAGATGCTGAAATACTTAAAGCGGTGTGCTCTATTGGGGCAGATAAATGCCCTGGTCCAGACAGATTTACTGCCAGATTTTTTCAAGAATGTTGGGATATTGTTGGTGCAGATATCATCTCTGAAGTGAATCGATTTTTTGCTACGGGTATCATGAAACCAGGGGTGAATCATACTAATATTTGTATGATTCCAAAAATTATGAAGCCAACTACTCTGTCTGATTATCGTCCAATAGGTTTATGCAATGTTTTGTATAAAATCATATCAAAGCTTCTGGTACTACGTTTAAAAGGGGTTTTAAATCAGATTGTTTCAGAAGAACATGCAGCTTTCATTCCCGGCAGATTAGCCTCGGATAATGTTCTTATCGCAAATGAGTTAATGCACTCGCTAAAGGTCAGAAAACGAGTTTCGCAAACTTACTTGGCTGTTAAAACTGACATCAGCAAAGCTTATGACCGCGTTGAATGGGATTTTTTGGAATCATCAATGCGAGCTTTCGGTTTTTGTGAAACATGGATTCGATGGATTATGGCAACGGTTACGACTGTCAGCTATTCTGTTTTGGTGAATGGGAATCCGCAAGGAATGATCTTCCCCAAAAGGGGTTTACGCCAAGGAGATCCTTTATCTCCATATTTATTCATCCTTTGCGCGGACGTGCTTAGTCACCTCATCAAACGTGGAGTACAGAAAGGTCAGATCCGTGGAATAAAAATTGGAAATGGTGTACCTCCTCTCACTCATCTATTGTTTGCGGATGATTCTCTATTCTTCTGTTAAGCAAATAATAGGAATTGCAGAGCTCTGAGTCAAATTTTTCGAGTTTATGAGGAAAGTTCAGGTCAGATGATCAACATAAGTAAGTCCATGATCACTTTTGGATCTCGGATACCAGGTGATCAACAGAATCGATTGAAAGGCATTCTTGGAATTAATAATCAGGGTGGTGGTGGCAAATATTTGGGACTACCAGAACAGTTTGGGCATAAGAAATCAGAAATGTTTAATTACATAATTGATGCTGTTAAAAAAAGAACGTCTTCATGGAGCTGCAAGCTATTGTCACCTGCTGGAAAAGAGGTTTTACTAAAATCTGTGGCTATTTCCATGCCGGTTTATTCAATGTCATGTTTCAAGATTCCGTCTCAAGTGGTACATGAAATTACTAGTCTCATTTCACGTTTCTGGTGGGAGAAAAATGAAGACAAGAAGGGGATCCCATGGATTGCTTGGAAAAAGTTGCAATTGTCTAAAAAAGATGGTGGCTTGGGTTTTAGAGATTTAGAAAAATTCAATGACGCTTTACTAGCAAAGCAAGCTTGGAGACTCTTACGACATCCAAATTCTCTCTTTGCGAGATTATTCAAAGCTAAGTATTATCGTGATGGATCAGTCTTAGATGCTCATGCTCAGAAACAACAATCCTTTGGATGGTCTTCTATCTTGGTGGGCTTAGATCTTCTAAAGAAAGGAATCCGATACAATGTTGGTTTGGGAGAGAATATCAAAGTTTTTCAGGATAATTGGATCCCAACAGACCCACCAAGACCTGCGAGAGGTGTTTTTTCGGATTCTTTGTTAGTGAAAGTTCTCATTAATACATCAATCCAAGGGAGGAGCTGGAATGAAGACGTTTTACAAGAAAATTTAGTTGACGAAGATATAGTCTGGGCACAATCTTTGTTTCTTTCACAAGAACCAGAGGTCGACAAAGTGATTTGGCATTACTCTAAGAATGGAGAATACTCTGTTAAAACGGGTTATTATTTGGCAAGAAGGATGGTAGAACCAAATGGAGTGGCTATACAACTTTCTCATGGGGATCCAAACCTGAAAATGAAGATATGGAGGTTACCAATTCAACCAAAATTGAAACATTTCTTATGGCGTGTTGTTTCAAAGGCAATAGGAACTTCAACTAGACTTCGAACTAGGGGTATTCATGTAGACCCGACTTGCCAGAGATGTGGGCTAGCTGAAGAGACTCTGAATCACATGTTTTTTGAATGCCCAGTTTCAAAAATGGTTTGGAGACTAGCAAATCTTCCAATACACTGTCTGCTTCAACCATCTTCAGAATGTGAAGAAAATATAAAGGAGTTAGTGGAGTTCTTCAATGTTCAGAGTCTATCTCTACAACAACAACTTCTTCCATTTTGGCTCTTATGGCGTATCTGGAAGTCTCGTAACAACCTCATCTTCAATAAACAGCTTCCACGCCCTTCGAAAGATGTGCTATATTCAATGGCAGATGTACAAGAATGGATTGATGCCACAAATATCACCAGATCTTCTCATATAAATCAAGCTCAGTTTTCGAAAGATGGAGACCAGGAGTTACCATCGTGGAAACGACCTCCTTTGGGTATGTTCAAATGTAATTACGATGCGGCTTATGATATCTCTACTTCAAAATGTTCAGGTGGATGGATTGTACGAAATAACGATGGTATTGCTTCTTTTTGGGGTTCATCGGCCCTTGGAAAAGCAACATGTGCTCTTGAGGCTGAAGGGAAAGCTCTTCTAATGGCAATTCAAATTACATATTGTATGGGTTATCGCGATGTTATTTTTGAGGGTGATTGCTCAAATCTGACTCGACATCTAAATGGTGAAGATGAAGACTATGGAATTCACAATCTTGGTTTGGAAATTTCACGATGGGGAAAGAAATTCAACAATATTATTTTTCAAAGCGTACGGAGATTCTGTAACGTTCCGGCTCATACGTTGGCGAAGAATGCACCGCAAGATAACACTTTCTATTCCAATTGTATTAATCTCCCTGTTTGGTTAACTCATCATCTTCACAGAGATTATGTAACTTCAACATTACATCTTTAATGAAGATATATTTTTCGTCGAAAAAAAAAAAAAAAAAGATGTTGCAATTGTTAAATGATAAACTAGAAATTTAGAAATTTTGGTCAAATATGATCAATGAATGTATCTCAAAAACTTCAACAATTTTTCTGTGTGTATTTGTTGAGTTTTTGTTTTCTGGTTTTTTTAAATCGTTGAGTTGGTGATCCAAAACACCCATGCTTTCGTTTCGTAGATGATGATTTAATGTAACGGAAACTCGGTGCGGTCGAAAACGTATAGAATACACTGTACGTAACCATTTTTTAAAAAATAATTGATTTTAGTTAATTGAACAATTCAACTTTATTTATAACTTCAGACGGGAAGTGTTCAATGTAAATAATATAAACTTTATCCGGAAATATTTGGATTTTATTTTCTTTAGTTTAAATTATGAAAATATAATTTATAATTTAATACACGTTTACGTAAACTTCCACGTCACCCTAGAAGAACCTCACTACAGGCTGTCAAATACCACTTGCCTAACCAATTAAATATATCCACGTGGCCTACGTTGACACGGATGCTCTTTGCATTCTACAGCTGTTCCCCGTTCAAATATTTCCGGTATAAATAAAGCCTTCGCTTGTTTCATAAAACCCCAAATTATAAACCAAAACCTCTCTATTCTATCCTTCACAAAATGACTTATATTTACCGTTTTGCCATTCTTCTCGTTCTCTTCTCAGCCACCGTCCGCTTCTCCGCCGCCGCGTTGGTCGAGCAAGAGCCTCTTGTGCTCAAGTACCACAACGGTATTCTCTTGAAAGGAAACATCACTCTCAATCTTATTTGGTACGGGAAATTCACCCCAGTCCAACGATCCGTCATCGTCGATTTCATCCGCTCTCTCAATTCCGCCGCCGTCGCAAAAGGTCCCTCCGTCGCGTCATGGTGGAAGACGACGGAGAAGTACAAAGGCGGCTCGTCAACGATCGTCGTCGGTAAACAGCTACTCCTCGAGAATTACCCTCTCGGAAAATCCCTTAAAAGCCCTTACCTCCGAGCTCTGTCAAGCAAACTTAACGGCGACGGTGTTCGGTCGATAACCGTCGTCTTAACGGCGAAAGACGTCGCCGTTGAAGGATTCTGTATGAATCGATGCGGGACACACGGGTCGAAATCACGTTCCGTTGACGGCGGAGCTTACGTGTGGGTCGGAAACTCTGAAACGCAGTGTCCTGGTTACTGCGCGTGGCCGTTTCATCAGCCGATTTACGGACCTCAGTCTCCGCCTTTAATCGCGCCCAACGGGGACGTCGGAGTCGACGGAGTAGTCATAAACCTCGCGACGCTTCTGGTTAACACAGTCACGAATCCGTTTAAAAGCGGTTACTTCAATGGGCCTCAAGAAGCCGTGTCGGCCTGTACCGGGATATTCGGGTCGGGTGCT
This sequence comes from Eutrema japonicum, assembly GCA_030161315.1. Classification (NCBI taxonomy): domain Eukaryota; kingdom Viridiplantae; phylum Streptophyta; class Magnoliopsida; order Brassicales; family Brassicaceae; genus Eutrema; species Eutrema japonicum. The sequence continues at coordinate 53,169,885 of BSQW01000005.1, read as the reverse complement.
TACCCGGGTTACGCGGGTCGGGTTCTGGTGGAGAAGACAACCGGAGCGAGTTACAACGCTTTGGGACTCGCCGGTAGGAAATATCTGTTACCAGCGATGTGGGACCCGCAGACTTCGACGTGTAAGACTTTGGTTTGAAAATCAGTGGTGACGAAAGGAACACGTGGCAAGAATCAATGGTGATGGCGAGAGCTAAAGCTTATTGGGGTCAAAAGAAAGTTGTAGATATCTATCGCGTCTGGTTCGGGGGGAGGTTGGGAAAAGGGATGGTGTTTCTTTTTGTCGTTTTATTTGACGTGTACATTCGATCTTGGATTAATATATATTACAACCTTATCAGCTCTTTGCTTATGTTGTAAACTTACTATAATCATTTTGTTCCACTAACCTCATCTTTTTAGGCAACTTGGATTAAATTATCCCAGGAATTCTTGAATCTGATCAGTGGGTTTAGTGTTTAATGCTTCGAATCAATTGGTTTCTAGTGGTTAAGAAGTAAGCTATCCAAGTATCGCTCCAATAACAGTTTGTTAATAAGGACCCCATTTTAGACTCCAAGTTTCAAATTCATTCACATCCAAAAATATCCCTATCTATTTCGTGATTCCTTACGGATAGGCCCCTTCACTTCAAACGCTGAGGCTACTGTTACAAAAAAATGTATGACATGTTTACTTTTGAATATATGATGCAAATCAAACTCAGGGACAAGTCTCTGATTAGGCCTGGGCATAATAACCGAACCGAATGAAACCGAACCGAACCGAACCAAAATTAATGGTTTGGTTAGGTTATGGTTACTTTATAATAACCGAATGGTTTTTATTTTTGATATTCATTGGTTATGATAACCGAATGGTTATTAACCGATAACCAATGGGTATCCATAGATATAAAAAAAAAAAAATTATGTTTATTTTCCCTAATAACCGAAATATAACCGAAATAACCGAACCGAAATAACCGAAACTAACCGAAATAACTGAAACTAACCGAAATATTTCTGAAATTTAACCGAAATAACCAAAATATTTTGAAATTTAACCGAAAATAATCGAAAATATTTGAAATTTAATCGAAAATAACCGAAAATAACCGAAAATAACCGAAACCATTCGGTTAACCGAAAATAACCGAAATATTTCGGTTACCAAACGGTTATTAATTTTGTTAACCATACCGAACCGAACCGAATGGTAACCGAACCGAAAACTGTTACTAACCGAATGGATAGTAAAAGACATAACCGAACGTAACCAAAAACCGAAATAACCGAACCGAACCGAACCGAATAACCATTTGCCCATCCCTATCTCTGATTATCTATCTATATGACAACATAATGCTAGGTTTAGTTCCATTGATCATATATAGTAAATAACTAATAATATAACATTTGAACCAAAAGATTGTAAACGTTTTGTACGTTTCGAGATCAATTCTAGAAGAGTTAGAACTCTCTTTCCCTAATCCTTTATGATATAAACACAAATATTTTTATCTTTTGGTGACAATTTTAATCTTCTTCCATTCCTTTTTATTTTGCATTATAATAAAGCGTTAATTAGCTATTTCAATTTATGTCTTTGTTTTATCATATTTTGTTAGGCTGTTTTTTTTTTGTCAATTACCCATTTTATTAAATAAAATTTGGCCGACAAAGTTATTATCTCTCAAACCACCATCCGGGTTAGTGAAACTTTGATGTAGCATTCTTGACCTGATTTTGTGTCATGGCTGTTTTTCACAACAGCTACAAGATTTCCTTCAATTTTCAAAACTGTGATGACTACAATAGAATGTACTCCAAAGTAAAACAACAAAAAAAACAAGATATGAAGAACACATAGATCATATATTGGTTAAGTAAAATTTGACGAATGATCAAAATTTTATGTTCAAAATTAGTGCACAACCAATTTTTTTTCTTGTTTCTAGTCTTTTAAATTTTAGATCTGCCTATGGTTTCATCAATCATATTTATGACCATGGTAAAAATAATTTATGGATCCGCCACTGTCTGGAACTCTATTAAATTTTATGAACTTAAGAGCTTTAGCAATAGGTAACCCATAACAGTGGTGCTTCTTACCCTTAGTTGCTTCAATGAAGCGTTGTATCTCGTCAACATAAAATACGAGATATTTTGAGCTGAAAGTGTGAAAATCCACATCTTCTTTAGTGATCAAACACCATACACTATAGATATTTGTCCTTGCAAAACTCCAACAGGTACCTCAAAAGACAAAAAAAACACAATAGTTAAAACACATTTATCCATAACTCTGGTTGTGTTTGAAGCGGATTGTGTTCCCAAAGCATGAATGTCTTATTATCCGTAATTGTTCTGCCTATAATTTTGCTACATGGTTTTGAGCTCTAAATCATGCTTCTCACACGTTTACTTACGTGATACTCTTCATCAAACTCAGTCATCCACTTCTTATGACTATTAATCTCATTGCTTCTCTTTTGAGTCATAGGAAGGCACAGAGAACGCCATCTCCTTTTCTCTATCTCTAAGAACACAGAATGATTCATCAATCAATTAGACCATGATTCTCCAATAATAACCAGTACAGAGAGATCTACAAAAAAATAACTTTTCAAATTGAAATTAACAAAAGTATCTAACTTGTGGATTAATGGGCCGATTTTCATGGGCCCATTCAATATTAAGTTTATACACAAAATTAAAATGGAGTTTTTCAAAGAAGTAAGTGATCGTTTGGTTATTCACACGAACTGAGAATCAATGGCGACTCGCTCCCTCTTCCATAGTCTTAGATGGTGAGTCTCTCCCATCTAATTTACTTACTGATTGATTCATGGTTCGTTTGATTTTGTATGTTCCCCTTCTGAATGTAGTCGATTGACAAATGGAAGCAATTTCATTCGGAACGCCGAATCTTCGCGATTCTCGAAGTCGTACAGTGCTGATACCGCAATCGGAGGCTCGTTTGTCGAGGAATCGTTGGATTCGGAGGACAGAGACGATCTGAGGAGCCGGATTTTCAGATTGAGACTTCCGAAGCGGAGCGCGACGACTGTTCTCGAGAAATGGGTTGGCCAAGGGAATCGGATTACGGTCAATGAACTTCGAGAGATCTCCAGAGAGCTTAGGAGAACTCGGCGTTACAAGCACGCCCTCGAGGTACTACCTGATTGGTTTTTTTAAAAATTCATTGGAATTGCTGCCTCCTAGTTTCTAGATTGAGAAATGGGTACTAAACGAGAAAGATTGTTGTTGTCTGCTACAATAACGATTGAAGCGGAGAAGACACAAAACTGAATGCAAACTCTTTACTAGATGATGCCAGTGTCTTCAACTTCAGTTGCGATATCTTACTTATTATTGGTTTGACTTGAGAAGCTCATAAAGTCTTCAAATTTATGAATATGATGTGTGACATTCTCTTCTATGGAACTTATTCAAGCCTTATTACAGGTTACAGAGTGGATGGTTCAGCATGAAGAATCTAAGATCTCAGATGCTGATTACGCCTCACGCATACATCTTATTTCAAAAGTTTTCGGTATCGATGCAGCTGAACGCTACTTTGAGGGTCTGCATCCAGCTTCAAAGACAACTGAAACCTATACTTCTCTCCTTCATGCTTATGCTGGCTCCAAACAAACTGAACGAGCTGAGGCCTTGTTCAAGAGAATCATAGAGACTGATAGTCTCACTTTCGGTGCCATCACATACAACGAGATGATGACTTTATACATGTCAGTCGGGCAAGTTGAGAAAGTACCCGAGGTTATCCAAGTCCTAAAGCGCAAAAAGGTTTCCCCGGACATTTTTACTTACAACCTGTGGCTAAGTTCATGTGCTGCAACATTTAACATAGATGAGCTGAGAAAGATTCTGGAAGAGATGAGGCATGATGATGCTAGTTCCAACAAGGAGGGTTGGGCTCGGTATATCGATCTTACTAGTATCTACATAAACAGTGGTAGACTAAATAATGCAGAGTCGAGCTCACCCGTCGAAGCTGAGAAATCTATTTCACAGAGAGAGTGGGTCACATATGACTTCCTTGTGATTCTGTACACTGGATTAGGAAACAAGAATATGATAGATCAGATTTGGAAGTCTCTGGGAAGCACTAATCAGAAATTGAGCAGCAGAAGCTACATTTGTGTTCTTTCATCATATATAATGCTTGGTCATTTGAGAGAAGCCGGGGAAGTTATAGATCAGTGGAAGGAGTCGAAAACAACAGAGTTTGACGCTTCTGCTTGCTCGAGGATCTTGAATGCCTTTCTAGATGTCGGGTTAGAGGAAAAAGCCAATGACTTGCAGTTGCTCTTGGTTCAGAAGAAATGCAGCTTGGAAAACGAGGTATCATAAAATTGGGTCTCAGACAATAAGTTGTGAAAATCTTATGCTATTTGCAAGAATCAGATCAAGCTCATCAATAATATAGTTTTCTGTTCTTTGCGTCGGAGGTCGTGAAACTTACGATTTCCTCACTGGAAGATTTTGCTTACGATTACTCGAATGAATCATATTCTAGCTGGCTACCCCGAAGAACTTATACTTGTTTTATTTCTCATTGACTCGATACTATTAATGGCCTTTATATATACATCCATGGGCCTTTGACCAGGTCCATTATATTTAATTCATATATCCAAAGTTCAAAAATGTATTCCATCCTCACTGGAAGTCCTTTTTTTGTCGTCTTTGGACTACAAAAGTCTACAACGCTTGTTTTCGTATAGAAAAATGATAATTGAAAGTTGAAAAAAAAAACTGGCATGGAAGGAGCAGAGTCTAAGAGAGTTCGATTATTAAAACTCTTGAAGTTTATTACATGAAGATGACTGAGAAACAAAAACATGTGCTGGACCCACGAGAGAAACAACAGAAGCAAATGAAATTATAGAAAGAGCTTAAGAGCCAGAAATTCAAAAAAGAAAGAAAAAGGATTGATAGCAACAGAAGAGTAATAATGAGACAAAAGAAGATATTCACAGAACATGCGAGAGATTTCAATTTCCACAACAACAAGTTCACAGACATACGTCTCCAAGAAAAATTCAGTTTTACCTTTTTGATTTTTTCCTCCATCCACACACCCACCACCACCTTCACAGAGATATTATTATTACCAAGGAAGAAAAAAACAAGATAATTTATTAACGATCAATGAGAGCACCAAGACTTTGCTTTTTCTTCTTTCACTTTTCGTCCACTCCAAGCACAGAAGATAGCGACTTTTTTTTTTGGTTTTCTTCTTTTTTCTGAGAGCATGCCAAATCCAAAAGTAGATCACTATTGATCCAGCTAAGCTCAACAGTGGATACGGTCCCACTAGGTCACCAGGCGTGTCCTAATTGTTTCAAACGCACGTTAATGAAATTTTTGAGAGAATCTTCAGTCCTTTACCTCATTGATTATCTTTTGTCCCTTGTCTTCTCTTTAACCAACCAAACATGCTTATCAATGGAGGACAAAAGTGGGTTTTCAATTAGTCTTTCACCAATGGTTGTTAGCCTTTCATTTGTTTAAGTTTCGCTTCAGCAACTTGAGGTAATCAATGGCTTCGTCTAGTAGTAAAAGAGCTTCTTTTCCCTTTGCTCCTGGAACTACGCTCTCGAGGATTCTCAGAGCGATGTGGATCTTGTCTTTTCTTGATTGCTCGTCGCTTAGACCAGAACCTGTTTCTACTTTGCTTGAGCTGTTGGATTCATCAAGTTGTTCTTCTGATAAACCTTTGAGTTTAGTGAAACTATTGGTGCCCACAAAGGACGGTGATGAATGGTCCACTAATTTCTGCCTTTTACGACTTGGACCATCATCACTGCTTTCAGTTTCATCCAGTTCTTCTGTTGTTTTTTCGCACGCTTGCTGTTCAGCTAGGAAAGGAGAGTGACCAGTGCTCATCACTTCATCATCACTCTCGCAATCATCATTGTCTTCATCATCAGAATACAGCAGTGCGTCGATTTCCTCAGTGTCTTCGTGCATTTCTGACTCTTCTCCTTCGCCATTATAACAGTTCTCAACATGATCTTCATGGAGCAATATCTTTTCTGGAATGGCATGATCTTTACTTAACCCATTCTCTGGGTTTAGGGAATCGAGAATTTTCCCTGGCTCTGCAGCCACAGAAGAAGGAAACCGCAGTGGAAATCCACATTGTAACAAGCGAGTCTGATTTCCTGACTGATCGAAGATTAGAAATCTTTTCTGAGAAGACTTGAGTGCCCCGTCTGGAGCAGCATCAGACCGCTCGTTCAAACATGAAACTTGTTTTCCACAAGACTGCAGATCATAACCGGACAGTAAGGCCTTGAACGGTGGCTGCAAATAGCCAAACTGATGCTCAGCTGCATATACTTTACCGAGTTCCGGAAAAGGAATTCCAGGACGGGAAGACTCAGTAGCTTGAGTATTTAAGCCCAATGGCAACCATTTCTGTTGCCTGGTATCAAGAGGCATGCTCTTGCAGTTTAAGCCAAGGGAACTTTACTGCAGGAAAAAGAAAAAGAAAAGAAAGGGGTGAATTGTTTTACATGGCTATGAATGAGATAACTACTAAACCCAACTCAAGAAAGCCTTAATCCACAAACAGAACCAACATTATGTAACAGTGAAAATAGGAAATGTTCAGTTAGCATACCGATTGTGGAAGCTGTTGCTCAAATGTGATGAACGCAAAACTTATTGGTTCTTTCTTGAAGCAATCGTAGTGGGGACCAAATGAAAAAGAAAAAAGAAAAAAAATGCCAGCTCGAAGATACAATACAAACCAACTACGTCACTGGTTTGAGAATATGTCTAAAGTATTCAGCCTGAAAGTGGAAGACAAAACAATAGTGTTAGAAAAATAAGACTATGAAGTGAAGTGTGCCAAAAGAGCATAAATTTAACTTTTCTGCAACAAACCTGACAATTATCCATCGGTTGAAAGCAAGCAATAACTCTCACTACAATTGTTGGTTTATTAAAGTCTCCGTTGTTCTCGTACTTCAATGTTCGAAATCTTGTTTGACCAGCTGATTGGCTTACCATAACTTTTCCAAACACGTGAGTGAAAAACTACAGATGCTCCACAGAAGAGAGCAAGCTACCAGAAAAGAGATGACTTGAAGAAAAAGGAGAAAGTATTGATCGTGAGAAGAAGAAGAGAGGAAGAAGACAAGGAAGCTAAGGACAAAGACTTGAAAAAGCTTTTTAAAAGGAATCGTTTAGATGATCCTATATTGCTCACAATGGAAAACGTAGAAACGCTGGGATCCCATTATTAAAGATATTATATAAACAGAAGAAAAGGGCTGAAGAATGAGAAGAAGAAGAAGAAGATTGGAGGTGGGTTTTCAAGGTAGAGAAGAAATTTACAGAATAACACGGCAATACAGATTCAAGCGCACAGCTTTGCGAACAGAAGTTGTGAACCAAAACATGCTGTTTTTCTCCTTGTATGCACTTTTAGGTTTCGATCATTCACTGCTTTGTAATCGAGAGAGAGATCCTGTTTACAAGAGAAGAAAAAGAGAGGGAATCATCTCATCAAACACCAGAAATGGTATCACAACAATTAAACTTGGTGAAGGATAGAGAAATCATAAACAGCCCAAGAGGATTAGCAAGTTGCAGCATTGAGCAAATACAATTCTATCAAATTCTCGCTAAATTTAGACTTAGACTTTGCTAATCCAAACCAGACTAAGAAGATGGAAGCATTCCCTAACGATTTCGCATCAAATTCGCCGGTAGCTTCCTAATGTTGGCACCAAATTTATGTCGAGAAAAACAGAGAACACAGCAATAAGAAGATCGAATCCAGTAGCTTACAGAGAGCGAAGATGCAGAGAGAGCGAAGAGACTTGTGAGACGAAATCACGGAAAACCTCAAGTTATGAGAGGAGATAAATTTTACGAATATATATTTTCTAAGGAAACAATTGGGACTGAAAGTGTGACATTGCTTTATAGAGGTCTTGTGACGATTTTACCCTTCTCAACACTTTATTTGCCGTCAATAATGGAATACTGGAAAATGAAAATAGTTTTTTTTACATCAACAACAAAAATAGAATGTTTGATTCCGGATTTTCGATTCAAGCTTTTTGTATTTTATTTTACAGCTTTTTAATATTTTGTTTTACAGCTTTTTTTTGCCGTGTGAAATTTTTTTTTTTTATTACATATTAGAAGAACTATTACAAAAATAAATTTTCAACTGACAATATATATGTTCCACAAGAATCCACGTAGACTGGATCCACACCGAACGGCTCTCTTTGCACTACGCTGAAAATTTTTTTATAAGTTTGTCTCCATTAATAACATGCATAAATCGCATCTTATGAGAATTGAAACTCAGACTTCCTGGTGTATAAACATTAATTAACTTTTAGTCGACCACTGGACTAAGGGACTTCCACTTGTCTTTACGTTAGTTTTAGTTTTTTTTTTTTTGATAAAAGGTTTTCATTTTTTTTTTTTGGGTTTAAAACATTTACAAATTGAAAGCATGCTAGAATTTAAATCTAAATGCCCATAATGGGAAAAAAACATAGAAAAAACAGGCCCAAACCGAAATCCTCTAACGGGCCCGGTTAAGAAAAAAAATGGATCTGAGAAGCTTACAAAAGACCGGCTTAAACCGGAAACATCGAAACCCTAATCGGAAGAAGAAGCAAGCAACGAAAGCCACCGTCTCCACCTACGAACGAGAAAACGAGTTACGCCGAATCGGAGCCGAGAGCCACCAGCGAAGACCACCGCCGCTTGGAAACGAAGCCGATGCTACCGTAGCGCCGGAACCAAAGGGACGTTAGTTTTAGTTCGAGTTCATATTTCAATCACTTTCTAGTTTCTATCGTATCGTATGGATGGAAAAGTATATGGTCTTCACGAAACATAATTGAAAAAGGATGACGAAAATGAAAAAGGTGGCTTTATTTTTAGTATTTATCATATTAGTTTCAAGTAAATAGTAGTCCAGGTCCAGGTAAGAAAATTAAATGCATACAATTGTGAATTGATTTGATAGATAGAGTATTAAAATTGTTGTTATTATGGCGAGGGGGACGAACGTGTATAAAGTATAAACCTAATTATGGTGTATATAATGGCAAACCCTCGCAATCCATAATTTCAAGTAATTAAGTAAATATTACAAACGTAATAATTACTGAGTTGTTCGTTAAAGTAAAGCCATGTATATGTTTTGTCTTCTTTTCGCTTTTTTTTTTTTTTTTTTTTTTTGCCAACGTTTCTTCTTTTTCGTTTTAAATAATTAACGAGCCAAATAGTGGAAGTGAGTTTTAACTTTTCTGGGTGGTTTCTTTAATTATTGTTTTAAATTATTTAACTTTTCTTTAGATGCGTGGGTGGGATATTTTGAAACATTTACGATGATAGGATAATTATCGAACTTCATTGTTTTTATTTGATGAAGAAAAATCGAACTACATTATAATGTTTTTTTACCAGTGCAGTAGCTAGCTAACTAAACATCAATTTATCACACCCATTTTTTGTTTTACATTTAGTTTAAAACTATAATACATGATATTTTATAAAGTTATTAAAAAATTAGCAAAAAAAAGAAAAATGATTAAAAATTTGAGGAGCATCCACCATATTTGGAGAAAGGGAACAAAAAAAAAAGAAAAAGAAAAAGGATGCAAGTGAATGATTAAAGAAATGCACGGGGAATTAAGTGCTTAACGACTACTTTTTCCAACCTTTTAATTTTATTTTTTTTGCTTTAGGGAATTTCCTTTCTAAAGATTAATTTCTTGTAGCCTCCTTTTTTGGTTTTCTTTTGATTTTGATATGAGAGAATAGTAGTTACCGTGTGAGACCCATATATGATTACTATCTAAATATGATTTGAAAGTACTTTAAAATTCATAAAATTTTAGGAAACAATCTGTTGAGAAATAACAATCATTAAAAACATGCTAAGTTTTAAGACTGATGGAATTTCAACAGCTGAATATAAGTTCCACATTATTTAGACTAGGCTTTGCCAATTTGAAATTGGGCCTATTCACTGATTTGGACTTATAATGGGCCATATATCTTTACTTTCAGTTAGGATGCGGGAAAGCTCAACATATATTTGATAGATTACCCATAAGACGAACTATATAAAACATAAAAACAAAACTCATCAAAAAGAAGTTTGAAATGTAAAACATACAGAGAAAAAAAAAACATTTTGCAGTTGAAATTAAATAATAAATGCAAGCACAAACCGACAAATAAAAACTTAAGAGAAGTAAATTTGTCGACCAATATCATTAAACTAAAATTTTGAATAATACTTTATATTTTGAAAACATTATTTCTCTTTCTTCATAGTAAAATTACTTCAAATTTTCAAAACTTATAGTTCAAAATTTGATAATGTATTAGATATTTCATCACTACAAATACAATACGTAGACCTCTTAAACAAAAAACAAGCACCAAACCACTTTGCCACAGAGGAATTGCCACCACATGAAAGCAATTTACTAGATGGTTTTTTGTATAGACATATTTTCGCTTATATGAAGACATAAATATGACCACATTCAATTTGAAAAACCGTCGACAAAACAATAATTAATTTAAAAAAATTTCTACATCGTCTAATTAAATTAAGATGCGATATTTTATGAGACCATCCACAGCGGAGGACCTGTGTCTTCCGCAAGACGCAATATATTGGCAAAAGGTGATTCGTCGCGACAATAAAAAAACTTAAAAAAAAAAAAAAAAAACGGAAGATATCAAATTGATGTCTGCAATGTGAATGGTCTAACAACCACGAATAAAAAAGATACCAACACTAATACTAACCAAAGAAAAAAAAAAAAGGAATATACCAAATGAAAGTACCCAGCAAAAGTATATCCCCCAAGAGACTTGGACGGACCCAACGACAAAGGCCCTTGTGCTTCTATCAGCTATCACTGAAAAAAAATAACTATTTGTGCGATCATAAATAATCAATTTTACTTTCATAAAATTTTTTGTACATATAAAAAATTATACTTGAATCATGATATAAACAATTACAAAATGTTTGGAAAATATATACATGCAATTTAATGGAATATATATGGTCAAAATTTATCGATCTTACATTTAATCAAAATTTAACATCTTTTAACAAACCACGAATTTGTTCCAACGTAACGAACAAGATCATCGTGAACGGTCCTTGCCTCGTTACTGTCGGAACAAACCCTTTGTACAAAGCCATCGGTCCTTCCTCCGCCACCGTCTTCACCGCACAATCCAACGGTCCACCGTAATTATCCGCATCCGCATTCATCATCCTCGTCTTCACAACGTCGATCGGATTCGACGCCACCGCCGCAACAATCCCGGCTGCGAAACTCGCCGCCGCGTGCGTCCCGATTCCTCCCGGCGTTCCACGGCCTCCCGCGACCATGATTTCTTTGACGTGATCATACGTGGCGAGCTGAGAAGCCGTCACGATCATCGCACGGTTCACGGTTAGCCACGAGCCACGCCATAAACTCGAGACGCCTTCGTGTTTCACGATCCTCTCGAGCGCGTCCACGACGCCTTTGTAGTTTCTGCGGCGGTTTAACGGCAGACGTCCGTCGGCTTGCATTCTCACCATCGCCACGTCAGCGGGATTTCCCACTGCAGATCCGACGGCTCCTGCGATGAGTCCAGCTGCGATCTTGGTGACCAATGGGAAGTTACCTGTTGCGAGAGTTTGTTTTAATTAATCGTTTACCATATTTAACCGAACTAAACCGAGTTTTGTTAAACCAAACCTGATATTTGTGCGCTCTATAAGAGTGAGCCAGAAAAAAAAAACACAAACACACTGATATTGGAAATAATTTATATTTTATTTATTTATTTGTCGTATAAATGTGTTATTTTGTATTGTATTAAATCATAATTTTAAGTTTTAACCACAATTTTAACCCAAAAAAATTGCATTAAAACACAAATTAATAATAGAATTTACTATCACATAACATACCGGTTAGTCGATCCGTCCACCTCCGTTTAAGAAAGTCGTAAATACCCATACGAGTGGCGGAGTAAAGCATCTGACGGAGGACGGTGGCTGAGACGCCAGAGAAGAGAGCGGCGGGTCCTTCGGTTTTCACAATGTGGGCTCCAACGGCGAAAGGGGTCGCGCCGGAGCGAGTGGAGGAAGGCGGCGCGTGAGTGGATGAAGGTAATAAGGAAATGTTGCCGATGAGAGAGTCAAGAGCGAAAACGGGTCGGTACGGTTTGACGGGAAGACTAAGACTAAGATCAAGGTTAAGATTAGGGTTAGGGTTTTGGTCGAGAGAGAAAGAGTGTTCGCCTTGGAGCTGCATACGGACTTTAATGAGGTCTAATGGGTGAGTCAGAGCTCCGGCGATGATTGCGGCGATACCACCTTCAAGAAATGGTTTGAATCCCATTGTTTACTGGAGCGTTTGACAAAAGATAATTGTTTTGATTAATGAGTACGTATATGAAAATTAAAGAAAGAGAAAGAATTTGAGAAATTGGATCTTCTGTAAGAAAACGTTTGGAGAGGAGAAAATGAAATTGGACAAGTTGGAAATGGAAGAAGACAAAAGACATGGGAAGAAAGAAAAATAATGCAACGAGTTGTGTTTGTGTACTAGTCCTGCATTACGGATTCCAGCTTTAGCACAAGGTTTCTTGTCTTGTCCTGATGCATACCTTGTCATTAGTGAAAGAATAATCGAAATGATCAGAGGTATAAACCAATATATATATATATATATATAGGTGTAGAAAAAAAGATATGATGATAAAGATCTTTAATTAATTATCTTACATAGATTTACTGATAGTTATATATAATTTTTGTACCAGATAAATATAGATTTACTAACAGTTTACAAAAGAGAATCAGTACAAGACTATATATATCCAAGATCGAAGCATTAGAGACCCAAACATGACATGTTCGAAATTTATAAGTACTCCCTCGACCTTAATAAAACACAAACCAAACTATTATTACATATATTACTTAATAGTTTGGTTTGTTGTTCTTCAGCCAATTATCTATGGCTTCTTGTTCAAACCACTCGAAGTTTCCTCAGAAACACTAGTGCTTTTCACAGTAACATCTTCAACCTTTGCCGTAGGTTTTGCCTTGTCAGTCTTCGGAAAACCGCTGTTAACACCGGGAAAAGGAAAGCTCGGAATCCACGACGGAAATCCAAATTTTGGCTCTTCTAGCTCCTTTGGTGGCTCCTCTGGTTCCTCAGGCTCCTCGGGCTCCTCAGGAATCTCAGGCTCCTCAGGAACTTCTGGCTCCTCAGGTACCTCAGGCTCTTCTGGAATCTCCGGCAACACTGGCTCTTCTGGAATCTCCGGCTCCTCAAGCTTTTTAAATTGTGGAATCGTTGTGACCTCTTCTTGCACCAGAGAGTGACCTACTCTAGTTGCAAAACTAGGCGTAGCAAACAAGGATGTATTAGGGAATATTATCCCACATCGGAAGTTGGAAGGGATGCTAAGTAATATATAAGGGACATGGGCCAATCCACTCATAGCCAATTGGTTTTGAGTTGGAAGCCCATGTAACTTAACATGGTATCAGAGCCCGATCCATATTGTCCAACCCGATCCATTATCGACCCGACCCAAAGTTGGTCCATCGATCCATGCCCGAACATATCGAGATTGATAGGCAAATAACCATCATCTCGAGGGGGCGTATTAGGGAATATTATCCCACATCGGAAGTTGGAAGGGATGCTAAGTAATATATAAGGGACATGGGCCAATCCACTCATAGCCAATTGGTTTTGAGTTGGAAGCCCATGTAACTTAACAGACGAGATAAAGACAAGGAAAAAGATGGAAGCGACGAGAATAGGAAGGCGAAGAGTAATCATCTTTTGTGGTATGATATCTTCTTTCTTGAAAGGAAACCAACTTAGAAAGAAGAGCTAAATAATGTTGTGAGTATACAGAGTCTGTGTTATAGTATAGTGTAAAGAGTGGGTTCTTAAATAATATTGAGATGAGAGAGCTCTTACTATGCTGATTTCATAAGAGTCAAAAGATTTGGTGGGAAGAACTCTAAATGCGATGTTAGTCGTCAACAAACTCACCTATTTTTCATTTGTACTTCTCATATGCATAAGGCCTTTAAGTTTAGTTGAGAAATTAATTTTTACGTCTTTTTAACTTTTAAGTTATATAAACATTAGACATTACAAGAAAAATTATATAGTGGATAAATCATCCTCACCTACATAGTCTGTGTAAATTATCGACTATTTGAAAACTTCGAAATGAGTAAAATATACGAGGATCAAAATCAAATAAATTTTACACTGTAACTAAAGTCTAAACCCCATGGTGGTATTAAGAATAAAGTCACCAAGATCGATAATCCGAAAAGTTTAAAAGACAATAGAGAAAGCATCTTAAGAAAATAGTTTTAGATGAACAAAACAAAATTAGAAGATATGGTAAAAAGATAACATGGAGTCTTGTAATGGCTTCACTTGAGAGGGATAAACCTGGATGAATTGGTAGCACCAACACCAGGCCTACCGTGCTTAACCGGCTTATACGAGATTGAGAACTCAGCCAAGTAATGCGCAATCATCTCCGGTTTGATCTCGATCTGGTTAAAAGTTTTTCCGTTGTACACACCGATGATGCTTCCAATCATTTCAGGCATAATCACCATGTTTCTTAGATGGGTCCTCACTACTTCTGGCTTCTCATCGGCTGGTGCTTCTCTTTTCTGTTTTAAGGTTAAACCATATATAGATGTCTTGTTAAGACATGTGATCTCAAAGAACCAAAAACAGAATTTCTTAAGCATTTATAAAACTATGGTATGGACTATGGACATAACAAAATCGAACCGAAATATCTCAAACTAAAGCCGAACTAAGCTTTTTTTTTTTTTTTGAATCCGACCAGTAATACATTATTGCAAATACGCCAAACAGAAACAAAACTTAGTGCAAAATTGCAAATGGACCGAACAGAACGAAACCAACATTCATATTATTAAAGAAAATATATATTAAACTATATTTAATAACCCTAATAATGTAGTATATATGTATTCATGTTTGAAAGCTGAAAAACCAAGAAATCGAAGAATCCAACTATGACACAATAACAACACATATTTAAATTAGGATTTTACCGCTGTGCGCAATTTCTTGATGAGAGCCAGAGGCTTCCTCGTCAATCCTCTAGACAACCTACAAGATGATCAACGTAATTAAACAAAACTAACCATTCAGAGCCAAATATATATAATTTACCAAAATTGAGACAAAATGTTTTGGTGGATCAAACCTTCTTTGAATACGGGACGGGAAGAGCTTGACAAGATCATCAGTGGGCATATCGAGAAGAGCATCGAGATCGACTCCTCTATAGGAGAACTTCTTGAACGTTCTCTTTTTCGCAAGAGCATCTGCGAAAACCTCTGATTCGACTTGAGCCTATGGATTCGGACAGAGGAATTTAAGACCATAATAATGTTGCAAAATATATCTAACAGTCGAATAATTTAAGGTTTATAGAGAGATAGAGATGGAGAAACTAACCATTGCTGTTGGTTCGGGAAGCCCTGCAAGTAACTGCTGCTATGGTTTGCTATGGAGAAACGGCAAGACATAACTTGGCACCCAATATATCAAGTTATATTATAGGTCTGGAGTAATCGTATAATGTTATTCCCATCAAAGAATTCCCAAAGAATTGATTATTATTTCCATAAAAATACACGAGTTTCTAAAACCATATATGGATGAATATTTTCTTATTACTCACAAACTTCCTTTTTCCCGTTCACGTATTATATTTAGGAACCCAAAGGATTTTTGTCTGTTAACAAAAACAGTTGGTGAATTTTATAAGATTTTTTACTTCTATATATTAATAGGGCGATTTGGAAAATAAGGTTATCGTTTTTCTTTCTTTAAGCTATGAATATATGCAATTGTTTTTAGACAAAATCTAAAGGAGGGAAGGGAAAAACAGAGAAAATGTTAAAAAGAAAATTCAAAAAACGAAAGAGTCAGTTTTGTTGAATAACACAGACTGATCTGGCTTATTTCACTTGAGAGGGATAAACCTGGAGGAATTGGTAGCACCAACACCAGGCCTACCGTGCTTAACCGGCTTATACGAGATTGAGAACTCAGCCAAGTAATGCCCAATCATCTCCGTTGTATACACCGATGATGCTTCCAATCATTTCCGAATACGAACTAGTCATTGCCAATAGTAAAAATTCCCAAAAAGTTTTGAGTCTTCTTTAATCAAATGAACCAAGAGTTTAGACACATCCAAAGAAGAGAGAATTGGGGAAGAGTAGCAAAACAGAGACAAAATGGTCCAAACACAGACAAAAGAAGGACCCTATAATGGCAAAATGAGAGGTAAGAAAAGCATAGCCTCTGTAAGGTCTTCACTTGAGAGGGATGAACCTGGAGGAGTGAGTAGCACCCAGGCCCGGCCCGTCATGTGTTGACGCCTGAAGCCAAACAAAATTTTGGCGCCCTGCACTAAAACCAAAAAACATTTTGGCGCCTGATCTCTTCCCCTGAAACCAAAAAAAAATTTAGCGCCTAAAGCTAGGGCTTCGCCCGCTTTAGCTCAGGGCCGGCCCTGGTAGCACCAACACCGGGCCTTCCGTGCTTGACTGGCTTGTATGAGATGGAGAACTCTGCAAGGTAATGCCCAATCATCTCAGGCTTGATCTCCACTTGGTTGAAAGTTTTTCCATTGTACACACCGATGATGCTTCCAATCATTTCAGGCACAATGATCATGTTTCTCAAATGGGTTCTCACTGGTTCCGGCTTCTCACCAGCTGGTGCCTCTCTTTTCTGGTTTAGGAAGCAAGAAGAAAGTAGAATTTTCTTAGTGTTGCATAGAACGAACACAAATCATCTAAAGCAGAGTCAGATTCTAGAAACTTAGAACAGTATATAAATTCGCAAGTCAATTCAACACAGTTGCGTAAATGGAAAAGCTTTACCACCTTACGCAGTTTCTTAATCAGAGCCATAGGTTTCCTCGTCAATCCTCTACAGAACCTACAGAAGAGAATTGTATAGCAATTCGATTAGACGATTCCAAAAAAGACATAAACTTTTTTTTTCTGGTTCAGAGCCAAACCTTCTGCGAATACGGGAGCTGAAGAGCTTGACAAGATCGTCGGTAGACATGTCGAGAAGAGCATCGAGATCGACTCCTCTGAAGGCGAATTTCTTGAAAGTTCTCTTCTTCGGCACTCCCGCAGCTGCAACCTCTGGTTCGACGTCAGCCTATAGAGAATCCCATGGAGAAAATTCAAACCACGATTTTCGGAAATGAGAATAGCAGAAGCAGTAGGCTCGGCGAGATGTAGATGGAGGAACTTACCATTGTTGGATCTCAGCGAAATACAAGTGGATAAACCCTGAATCTGTGTCTGCTTGCGTTTTCCATACGAGCAGCACGAAATTGCTTTTGTTCCGGCGGATCCAATTATATACGAGGACCTCGGCTAGACCCTAGAAGTGAAGTTATATTTTGGAGGTTAATGGATTTATTTACTATAAAAATGTCTGGCAATTTTTTTTTGTTAATTTGTCTATTGATTTTTCATTGGATTTTAATAGATTTTGAAATGTTTTTAAATTATTAATACCAAAAGTTTAGATATGAAGGTAAATAATTTACAAAACTATATATTTTAGTTGAATATATATGGCGATAACACAAATCACTAAACATTAAATTTAAGTTGATATATTGTTCATGACAAATTTACCTCTTGTATAATACGTTCGTGTATGGTACATGTAAATCCGTGTACGATACACGATGTATACTCAGAAAAAAGTATAATCGTCATTTCACACAAATAATAATAAAAAATATTCAAACACTTTTAAAAAATAACAAAAATCTAATAATATTTAAAATAAGTAACATGCTACGCAAATATCTCTTGAGAAATTAAATCTTAATATCAGTATATATGTGTAACCTTCGAACGGAAACATGTCTTAAATAAGTAACACAATCTATTAAAAATATATCAAATACAAAGACATCTGTATGTATGAAACATAAAAATTGAACACAATACAATACAAAGTATAAGCGTATAAAAAAAAGAAAAATAAGTATAACTATGAGACCAAACCATAAAGATATGGTTCACTATGTAAACAATGATGAAATAGATAGATAGACAGACAGAAGTGCAGATGCAAATAGACAAACAATATAAGGGTGATATGGTAATTTAAGATCATGGGATGGGCTTCAAAGTAGTTGGGCCTCTTCTTGGTTCCAATAGGCTATTAGTGAGTTCCGGGAACTTTTGGGAATTCCGGCAACTTGGGAAGTTCAGGCATCTTCGGTAGCTCTGGCTTTGGAATCTCCGGCATTTTCGGAACCTCAGGTTTTGGAATCTCTGGAATCTTCGGCAATTCGGGTTTCTTAATCTCCGGGATCTTTGGCAACTCCGGTTTCGGAATCTCTGGCATCTTCGGCAACTCCGGCTTCTGAATCTCCGGTAACTTAGGAGCTTCAGGCTTTTGAACCTCCGGCATCTTTGGCAGCTCCGGCATCTTTGGTAGCTCTGGCTTCGGAATCTCTGGGAACTTGGGCAATTCAGGCTTTGGGATCTCCGGAATCTTCGGCAATTCGGGCTTTGGAATCTCCGGCATCTTTGGCAACTCGGGATTCTGAATCTCCGGAATCTTGGGCAACTCAGGCTTTGGAAATTCGGGTAACTTTGGCATCTCTGATTTAGGTAGCTCCGGCAACTTGGGAACTTCGAATTTCGGTAGCTCCGGGTGAGGTAGTTCAGGCAATTTCGGTATCTCCGGTTTAGGAATCTCCTCCAATAACCGACGAGCTCCGACTGAAACCGGATCAGAGAGCAATGCAATAAGACAGATGATCAGAATTGGTGATGAGAGGTAAGGAGCAAAGAGACTCTTCTTCATCAGTGCCATGTCTGCTTGCTTGCCTTCTTCTTTTATGCTTCTTTTGCTTTGTTGTGTTTGTTGTTGGGTTGTGATGAGCTTTGGTCTTTGATTCGAACGGCTATTTAAAGGTGTTTTGAGTAGGAAGAAAGATGGAGTTTGGTGGGAAAAATCTGTAGAGTCTTTTGAATCAAAAAGTTCGTTTAACCTCTCTATCTGTATATATATCTATATTGTCATTTTCAATCTAGTTGAATTTTAGGTTTTAGTGTTTTGTAAACTAGAAGAACCCAGTTTTGAAAATAATCATCAATTATATAAAGTTTATATAACAAATTATTAAAAATTCAAGATTAGACTTGATGAATTATATACGTGTCTTAAGAAGCCTAGTATGTTTTACTGATGCTAATTTGAAGATGATTTTTTTTGCATATAAAGTTGGTAAATTTGCCATCTATTCTATTAAAACAGAAGCAAACTATGTTTAGGTTTTGGCTGGTAATCTACACAACGACTTAGATCCTTTTTCGTTGTGTGTACGTTAAGTTCTTTGTCATCAAAGGCATAGATGTACAACGTCTTGTTTGATATTGGTGTTCAGACAAATTTACGAATTAAAGAAAAGTTACAGATATGGGTAAAAAACATTCTTTTATCAAGCTTACTTCACCCTTATTCCCTTTTCTACTCAAGATTCTTGAACAGACTGAGAGCCTATTCCACCATAAAAAGCATTCTGCTTACTCAGACGTCCATCGTAACCAAATCATGCCTAGTTTCTTAAGTTATAGTAAGCAGATAAAACCTGTTTTTGGTTATGATACAGATTACAGAGGGGAATATATACCAAAATACATCAACAGATTCCATCTACATAAAAAGAAACAAAATTACAGCATTTTCTACTACGGTATAAACATCAACTAGCAGCAATACATAAAACCTAAGTCCCTAAGGCAACCACACAAAAAAGAGCCTTACTTTAACTAACTAGTCACATCTGCAATTCTGCATTAACAGAAAGTATTGGCAAGCTATTGAAGAACTCATCAAGTTCTTCAAAAAAAAACAACCCCTTCGATATTATCCACCTTTCTTATTTCTCTTTGCATCATCTCTCAAATCATCATCCTCATCATCAGATATTGTAACATATAAATCATCATTATCATCGTAATAGTTTCTTGGAGGAGCCTTAATATTTGCTTGCTGATCAGAGCTTTGCACAGGGCAGACGAAGAGAGGCGACCAACCAGAGCCAGAGGTTTTAGCATGACCTGAAAACGCTAATGGGAACACAACACAAGAACAAAAGTAAACGCCTTCACCATTACTCTCCACTGGTGGCGTTTGCCTCTTAACCGCTTCAAACGCTCTTCTACAATGCTGACACCTCAATGCGCAGTCCTCGTAACCCTTAGGGTACTCAAAATGCGCAAAACAGTATGGACAAGCGGTCCAAAAGTTTGTGGCCGTAAGATTCTCCGAGGTCTCAGCTTGGCTCTGTATTCGCCATTGAAATTGCTGCGATTGGCTACGGAGTTGGCCGAATGGACCAATTTGTGTCAGCTGCAATTCTCGGTCGTACATTGATTTCCTGGGAGGGTCAGAGAGGACGGACCAAGCATCAGAGACGAGTTTAAGCGCCTGATCGGCGAAAGGGAGACGATTAACCGTGGGATTGAGGAGAAGGGCGAGTCTACGGTACTGAATCGCGACGTGTTCGGGGTTTGGGGTTAGCCGGACGAGTCGGAGTACCGCGTACCAGTCTGGTAATTTCGAATCTCCGACCGTGGATTCTCCGGCGAGGAGAGTGTCGGAGATGGCGAGGATATAGTCCGCTTCATCTGTTCGGGACGGGTCCGCTTTGCATGCGCGGATCGCAAATGACTTTGCTCCGTGGAAGTCACTTGAGGCCAAATGCTTCTCCGATGTAACTAGACACCGATCCGCCTCCGCTCTGTTTCCATCGCCGCCTAACATAACTCCGTTTCTCCCGTTTTGCTCCTTTTGGGGGGGGGGTTAAAAGACAGAGCAGAGCCACACTTATGCTAGTGGACCAAAAGCGCTTTGTATTATACACAATATTTACATGAGTAGTAGCCCTGGGCAAAATAACCGGAATCGAAAATTGGAACCAGAACCGAATTGAAATATTCGAACGGGAACCGAACCGGAATTGTCAAAATATTCATTGGATCCTACACATTGATACCCATGGATATCGGGTTAAAAGACAGAGCAGAGCCACACTTATGCTAGTGGACCAAAAGCGCTTTGTATTATACACAATATTTACATGAGTAGTAGCCCTGGGCAAAATAACCGGAATCGAAAATCGGAACCAGAACCGAATTGAAATATTCGAACGGGAACCGAACCGGAATTGTCAAAATATTCATTGGATCCTACACATTGATACCCATGGATATCGGGTTAAAAGACAGAGCAGAGCCACACTTATGCTAGTGGACCAAAAGCGCTTTGTATTATACACAATATTTACATGAGTAGTAGCCCTGGGCAAAATAACCGGAATCGAAAATCGGAACTAGAACCGAATTGAAATATTCGAACGGGAACCGAACCGGAATTGTCAAAATATTCATTGGATCCTACACATTGATACCCATGGATATCGGGTAGAACCGGAAACGAACCGAAAATATTTCGGGTACCCGAATACCCGAAATATAATTATATATCCAAAATATTAAATATGTATCAGGTTTTTGGGTATATTTTTGTATTATGGATATATTGTTTTTAGTTTTGTTTTCGAGTAAATTTTCGGGTTTTCGGATATAATTTCGGGTTTTCGAGTATATTTTTGGTATTTCGGGTATATGTTCCTTAAAACTTTTTCGAGTTTTCGGGTAAAATTACGAGTTTTCAGATATATTTCGGATTTCGGGTAGATTTTAGGTATTTCGGGTAAAAATTATCCGGAACCGAACCGGAACCGATTAAGATCCGAATGGTTCGGGTATATTTCGATTCCTAAACCTTTCTACCCGAAATACCCGGAACCGAACCGGAACCGAACCGAAACCATTTCGGTACCTATATGGATCCTAAACTTCCATACCCAAAATACCCGGAACAGAATGGTTCCTACCCGGAATCGAACCGAATACCCGAATGCCCAAGAATTAGTATGAATGGAAAAATGGGTCACTTTGGGTATTTTTGTCATTTTGTAATCCCTCAAGAGTTTGTCGACACACCGAAAAGATAAAAATTCACGGTTTTTTCGTACCATTCGAAAATAATTGTATAGTTTGTAACCGTTCTCTTCTCCCAATGAACGAACGATATCATCAATCAATACAACGAACCGATAATTCCAACCGGATCGGTATGAAATTCTTGTGGTATACTTATACATTGGCTTAACCGGTCTGTCTACACTAGTACACTATACCATCGGTTGAATGGGCTTGCGGTCGAAACGCGTATGATGCAGGTGGTCCACGGAATGAGTTCATTTGACTGTATGGATTCCAATTTGGATATTGATTGGGCCATGATGGGAATGGACCAGGCCATCCTTGTTGTGAGGCCCAATTTGGGTAATTTGGTCTGAACGAGTAATTGCTTCTTCCTCGTGACCGATTGTTTCTTCCCCTTCCTCTGTAGTTGTTGAATTTCTGTGTTTGCTGGGTTCGAATCGGTTGAGGGGTTTGGTCAATCCTTGCTGATTGATTGGAGACGATGAGTGCTGTTGAAGAGGAAGAATGATCTGTGTGTGTAGCCGAGTGTCTGCGTATCTTCTTAAGACGTGATTCTTCCATTTCCAGCATGTTTTTGGCGATATCAAAACTCGGGAATGGCTCCTTGTGTTTGATAACATTGATAATACTATCGAATTTTTCATTCAGACCGTTGAGGAGATACATCACAAGGGTTCTCTCATTGATAGGAGAATCGACATTGGTGAGGAGGTCGGAGAGAGATTTAAGTTTCTGTGAATACTCCTTAATCGTTTGATCTCCGATCTCTGAGTTGCGTAACTCATCGTCGAGTTGAATAGCACGGGCTTCTTTGTTATTGCGGAATTGGTTTTCGATACGGAGCCAAATATCTCTTGCGGTTCCACCAGGTTTGAATGAGGATCTGAACAGAGGTTGGGCAAGTGTTCCATAGATCCACAGTTTTACAAGCCCGTCACGTTTAACCCATGCCGTGTCGTTGTCATTTGCAGGGAGCAGAGTGCCGTCTAGATGTCCTAGGACATCAAAAGTTAGGCAATGGGTGAGGAGAAGCTCTCTCCATGCATCGTAGTTGTGGTCATCAAAATCGAGAGTGATTGGGATATGGGATTTGATGTTAGTGACCCCAAAAGCTCGTTCAAATGCTGGAGGTTGAGCAGCCATTGGAAGGGAACGAGAAAGAATAAGAGAGAAAGGGTGGAGAGAAGAAGGAAATTAGAGAATAGGAGCGATAGTGCTCTGATACCATGAAAGAGGATGGATTTCCCTGCCGGGATCCTTGTATTTACTAGGTTATATAAAACCAAAGAGATTACACAGAATCAGAGATCTCAACAGAATACAAATGAGATATTCACTAGATAATCTAAACAATACTAACAGAATATGTAGATATTTTATCACTAGGCATCTAATACCAATGATCGTTATAGTGTTGAACTTGATTCTCATTGCAGTTTTTTATTAGTTCTGGTCAACCATTGTCATTGTAATCAAAAGGGTGGGAGCCTAATACTAATATAAAGCGGTTGGTTCTCTTGTCATTGTTCAAATTCACTTTGGGACGGAAGACTATATTTTTAACTCGGAATATCTAAAGGCTGAAAAAATCCATTGTCATTGTAGGCCCGGCTCTAAACTTCCGAGGGCCCATGACAAAAAAAAAAATTTGGGGGAAATTTTTTTTTTTTTGACCATTGTCTGAAAAAAAAAAACAATTGGGCTCCAAATTTTTTTTTTGCGTAAAAAAAAAAAAAAAAAAAAAGTGCCTGGGCGTTTGCCCATGTTGCCACCCCTCTAAGCCGACCCTGAATTTGTAACTATAACATTTTTTTAATGGCTACATGTTCCTCTAAAAATAGTAAATTTTTGTGCCTTTAACAATTTGTATACATGGGAACCAAATTTTTTTCCTAACAATACGGTTTTAATAATCAACGTGAAAAAATCTCATGGGGTTAAACGGTAAGATCGGAAGTGGTGGTAAGACTGTGTTAACAGCCACACATCATCCTCTATTTCTTTTTCTTCCCACGCACTTTATTTCTCAATAAAACAAAATCTATTAGCTAGAGATCGGAGACGAATTAAAGACGATCGATAATAGAGATAGAGATCGATTACAACAATGGATGAAGAGTACGATGTGATTGTTCTTGGGACTGGTCTCAAGGAGTGTATCCTTAGTGGTCTCCTCTCTGTCGATGGCCTCAAGGTTTTCTCCTTTAATTTACCAACTTCTTTCACATTTCACTTTCAAATGTGAGCTTGCTTTTGTGCATCACATGCAAATAAAGCTTTATTTTTACGTTTAGTTCTCGCCTTTGTTTAACTATAGTCTAAAGTTATGAATGGTATGACAGATCAATAGTTACACGGTGAAATAATGATCCAATGATTTTTTTATTTATTTTTACCTTTTCAACGAGTTCTTGTTCCAAGCAAAGAACAACCTTTGTTTCATAAATCATGAATTGTATATATAATTAGTTAAATGTGGATCATTTGCAACAGATAGTAGACAAGCAAGTAGATTCATTTTTCAAATATGCGAAATGCATTAACGAATTTCAATTTTTTATTTTTGGGATCTAAATATGTAGGTATTGCATATGGATAGAAACGACTACTATGGAGGAGAATCAACCTCTCTTAACCTCACTCAGCTATGGAAGCGTTTCAGGGGAAGTGACACTCCTCAAGAAAATCTTGGAGCAAGCAGAGAATACAATGTTGATATGATCCCAAAGGTCCATATATATAAATGTATGTTTATGTGTGAATGTATATATATAATGTGAATCGATTAATGGTGAATATTTTTTTTTATCTGCAGTTCATAATGGCTAATGGACTCCTTGTTCAAACCCTAATCCACACCGATGTCACCAAGTATCTTAACTTCAAAGCCGTCGATGGTAGCTTCGTCTACAAGAAGGGCAAGGTAGGAATTACGTCTATTTTACCTTCAAAAACAAGTTAATTACTCTGAGATTTTGATCATCCGTACCATACAAATGCCAGATCTATAAAGTCCCGGCCACTGATGTGGAAGCCCTGAAATCGCCATTGATGGGTCTGTTCGAGAAGCGACGTGCTAGAAAGTTCTTCATCTATGTGCAAGACTACGATGAGAAGGATCCTAAGTCTCATGAAGGACTTGACCTTAGCAAAGTCACTGCTAGAGAGATCATCTCGTACGTACAACGTATTTTCTTCCATCTCAAGTCCTTTCATCATAGTTTCTTGCGTTACACACTTTTCTCTCTATTTTTCTCCCAATAGGAAGTATGGACTTGAAGATGATACAATCGATTTCATCGGGCATGCCTTAGCGCTTCACAATGACGATGACTACTTGGATCAACCCGCCATTGATTTTGTTAAGAGAATTAAGGTAAAGTGTTTTGTTTTCCTTTCTTCCTCAACAAGGAAATGTTCTGATGATCTCAATGTCAATTTTGTTATGTGGTGAAGCTCTACGCGGAATCTTTGGCTCGATTCCAAGGAGGATCTCCTTACATCTACCCATTGTACGGTCTAGGAGAGTTGCCACAGGTTCGTGTTCACTTTATTCTCATGAAACATCTCAGGTTTCCTCTACCTGTACGGCTTTTTCTGTGTCTCAAATCTCCGTGTCATCTATCTCAGGCTTTTGCGCGTTTGAGCGCTGTGTACGGTGGGACTTACATGCTCAACAAGCCTGAATGCAAGGTTACACGCGATCCACAATATCTTTTTTTCTCGGTTTTATTTTTTAGAAATCTCATATCCAAAAATGTAGGAGATCTAATCTAGTATATAAATGATATATATTTGTTAACTGTATACATCTATTAATTGTTTTAAAGATAGAAATTTTAACATTATCCGTAACAGGTAGAGTTTGATAGCTCCGGGAAAGCTATTGGTGTCACTTCTGCAGGAGAAACTGCTAAATGCAAGAAAGTTGTCTGTGATTCTTCTTACTTGCCTAACAAGGTAATCATAAACCATTTCACCTGCATAAACTGATTAGTTCTTGTACAGTCTAGCTACCTTCTAAGATGGCTTCCTTGTCTTTCAGGTTAAGAAAGTTGGGAAAGTGACTCGAGCAGTATGTATAATGAGCCATCCTATACCAGACACCAATGATGCTCATTCGGTCCAAATCATTCTTCCTCAGAAGCAACTCGGTCGCAAATCAGACATGTAAGAGATCGTAATTAAAAACACATCCAACTATAGAAACTTGGATCTCACTTGCTTCGAATTCTAGTTTGAATAAAATGGAAGATGAATCTCTGAGATTTTGGATTTTGTAGGTACTTGTTCTGTTGCTCATACGCTCACAATGTGGCACCAAATGGCAAATACATAGCTTTTGTCTCTGCAGAAGCTGAAACTGACAATCCAGAGGAAGAGCTTAAACCTGGAATCGAATTGCTTGGACATATTGATGAGATCTTCTATCATTCTTATGACAGATACGTTCCGACCAATAATCAAGAAGAAGATAACTGCTTCATCTCTGGAGTAAGTGAATACCAGAATACAGCATATAATCCAAGTAATTTTGTTTCTTACATGTATTGTTTTGTTTTCTCAGACTTATGATGCAACAACACATTTCGAGAGTACAGTTGTGGATGTGCTTGAGATGTACACCAAGATCACTGGAAAGGTATAACCTCACCACATTGTTTC
Organism: Eutrema japonicum; assembly: GCA_030161315.1. NCBI lineage: Eukaryota > Viridiplantae > Streptophyta > Magnoliopsida > Brassicales > Brassicaceae > Eutrema > Eutrema japonicum. Next base: position 53,143,039 of record BSQW01000005.1, on the reverse strand, counting down.
TTGCTTCACAAGTAAACGAAACATTTCAAACACTGAGTTTTTCTACCGTCTCTTTTGCAGACTCTTGATCTGTCTGTGGACTTGAGTGCTGCAAGTGCTGCTGCAGAGAATTGATAATTTTCGTTTCTCAAATTTCTGGGAGTTGTTAAATTGCAAGTGACTGTTTCTTTTTCTATTGGATATTTATAATACAGTTCAAAGTAACAGAAGTTTACAATTTTGTTCATCTTACTTATTACACTGGTTGGTTTTGGTTTAATTTGTGTTGTTTATAGATATTTACAGTACCATGTTTTGATCAGAATTTTAATCAAAATGAGCAATTTTTATGAAATAAATTCATCTGACCTTATTAAAATTTTATTTTGCATAAAAAATATTAAAATATTAACTTATCAAAATCACCTAACTGGACCGGCTCAACCATTTTCCTTACCTTTTGCCGGTTTTCTGACGGAAACAAGGTTAACCGATCTAGAAACCAATTTCCTTCCAAAACTGGTCTTGGTTTCCTCGAATTTAATGACGACGTTTCCAGGTGAGAGCTTGTGTTCCCCTAAATGCTTTCGGGTTTAATCAAAGCAATACAATAATCTCAGTTCAGCTCGGATTTTGACATTTGATCTATCTCGGTTCGGGTTAATTTCGGAATATAAAGAAATATAAACCGTTCATTGGTCCGATTCGTTTGATGTAAAATCCCCATCCTTTATACGACGCCGTATTAATAGCTTCTTTTCTTCTTCAAGAAGTGCCGTTACGGAGTGAAAGAGAGAGAGGGAAAAAAATGGAGGGAAAAAGCTTTCTCTCTCCTACAGAGAAGAAGTACGGAGCGCCCGACCCGATTCCTCGATTCGGATCTCCCAGGCGAGACAAGACGCATAGCGCTCGTTCGCAGCCGCATTCGCCACTGTCGGTGCCGGCGGGGGATGTAAAGTTTCGCATTCTCTGCCTCGCGTCACGGGTCGGTGCTGTAATCGGAATTCGTGGAAGCGTGATTAAACAGATTCAACAGTCAACGAAATCAAAGATCTGGGTCGAGGATGCTCCTCTTGGTTCTCCGGACCGCGTCATCACGGTTATCGCAGAGGGAGGTTCGACGTCTAGGTTAAAATTAGGTGCTGGCTATGGGGACGAGGAGGAGGAGGGAGAAGAAGAAGTCGAGGTCTCCGAAGCACAAGACGCGTTGATTAGGGTTTTCGAAGTTCTAAATGACGGATTTGGGACTGGTACGGTCTCGTGCAGGCTGTTAATGGAAGCTAGCCATGTGGGTGCTGTGAAAGGTAAGGGTAGTGTTGGAGGTGGGGCTAGCACCCCCAATTAGTTAGGCCCATCTTAGGAAAGGCCGACCTTAATGTCACCGGACTTAATGTCACCGGACTTAATGTCACCGTCCTCAGCAGCTCGGTAGCCGACCTGAAAGCAACGTACCCCGGGCCCGCGCTGATGCCCCGCCAGAGCAGGGAGTGTCAGAAGAATAGGCGAGTGGGAGTTGGTAAGGCAGTACCCTACCCACGTAGGGATGTGCCTTCGACCCGACGTCCCACCAACCCTACAGAGCTGACAAGGGCAGGAAGGAGCAGGTGGAGCAGAGTTGGTAAAACAGTGCACTGCTCTGCAACACGCCACGCCGAGCTCATCATGACCTCTCTCCTCGAAAGCCGGGACACGCCTCCTAGGCCACCTTACCCGCGAAAGAGGCCGCCGACGACACGTGGCCCGAGATCTCAGGGGAGCAGGAAGCCGACCCCGACTATATATACCCCTCATATGTCATTAATGAGGGGGACTGGGGATTTTTACTCTCTCACCTACCACAAATTACCCGACCTCTCTCTCTTTGTAACAAGACAACACTTTAGAACGCCGAACTGGACGTCCTTCGGAACCAGTTCGTAATTCTAAAGCGTTTACTTCTCTCTCATCAATAAAACGAAACACGGCCCCCGGCCTACTCATATTTCTCCCGACCTGTCTTAACTGTGGTTGAATTGCTCTATTAACGAAAATCTCACCTCCCATCTCCTAATCATTCTTTAAACACACTTAGTGATCCACGGGATCAACAATTGGCGCTAGAAGGAGGGGTTTGAGGATTTTTCTACACGCAAAGAGTAGCTCGGCAAATGTCGGGAACATCGCCCTCATCTCCGAACAACTCCATACAGAAAAGTGCCAAGCTTATCCGGGACCGGGACTCACGGCCCAAAAAAAAAAAAAAAAAAAAAAAAAAAAAAAAAAAAAAAACCGAGCTCCAAACGCTCGCACTACAAAAAAAAAAAGCCGAGCTCCAAACGCTCGCACTACAAAAAAAAAAAAGCCGAGCTCCAAACGCTCGCACTACAAAAAAAAAAAACCGAGCTCCAAACGCTCGCACTACAAAAAAAAAAAAAAAACCGAGCTCCAAACGCTCGCCCTACAAAAAAAAAGGGGACCGAGCTCCGGTGCTCGCTCTCCCCGGCACACAAGTTATAAGTGCCAAAGCCGGGCCCCAGGGCTCGCACCTCTACTAGACACACAAGCATTAAGTGTCTCTAAGCCGGGCTCGCTACCCGCACCAAAAAAACAAGGTACACAAGCAATAAGTGCCTTAAGCCGAGATTACCTCGCACCCAATACAAGAGCACGGTCCACGACCTGCTTACTTGACAGAGTACGGTTTACGACCTACTCTACAGATTAAAAAAGCCTCGAAATGGCATTTACACAAAAAAAGGGGGGCCAACGGCCTCTTTCATTATACAAAAGGGCCAACGGCCTCGTTTATTACAAAAAGGGCCCACGGCCTAATCGTTACAAAAGCCTCGAAACGGCACTTACAAAAAGAGAGGGGGGCCAACGGCCCGCTCTTCGCATAAACGGCCTACGGCCGAGTCCTTACAAAAAGAAACGGCCTACGGCCCAGTCTACAAAAAGAAAACAAAAAGGAAAAAAGTTTTTACAAGGCCGCATCGGCCGGTCGGTCTTCCCTCCCGTCAGCACGGGTGCCATCTAAATCAGCCGGGGCCACAATCCTCGCGTTGGTCCCGTACTCACCAAGGAAGGGCTGCCCAGACCCCTCTTCCCCGACCACGACTCCACCGGGTGGCACGTCGGTTCCGGTCTCACCGGACGGCGCGTCCGTATCGGCCTCAGCGGCAGACAGGACCGAGGGATCTGCTTGCACAATCCCAGCAGCTTCGGGGACTCCCTCGTCAGCAGACGGGATCGAGGGATCTGCTTGGACGGTCTCAGCGACCGCAAGAACGTCCTCAGCAGCCAGCGGAGCCTCCAAGGTCAGATCCACCACGGGGGTGCTAGAGGGAGCGACAGGTATAATGTGCTCAAGCAGAACGCCGTGAGCACGGTCCAGAGGGATTTCCAGATCCTCCGGGGTCAAATCCGGAAAGTCCATCCCGTCCAGTACGGCACCGAATGCCGCCTCGTCCTCGTCCAGCTTCTGATACCGGTAGAACGGTACCGACACCCCGTCCTCCGCTTCCATCCTCTTGAGGCAGGCCTTTACGCCGGTCACCTGGCTGTACAGAAGGTGAGGCTCTAAGGCCCGGCGGCGCCCGTCCAGGTGGGCGCGGATCTTCTCCATCTTCGCGGACCACTTCCGGTTCCGCGCTTCCCACCGGGCTGACACCCGATCGCTCTCCGCAGCCACGGCCACCTTGGCCCGGCCTATGGCGGATTCCAGCCCCTTCACCCAGGAGCGGAGTGTCTCCCGCTCCCCCTTCAGGAGCCCGTTCTCCTCTTCGAGCCCCGACGCCCGATCCCACCCAGCCGCAGCACGGTCCCTCTCGGCCTCTAGTGCAGACTGCAGACTGGCCACCTCGACCGCCCGGGCTCTTAACCGCACCGCCTCCTCTTCCAGCGCCGCAGATCGGGCCTTCTCATCTCTCAGCTCCTTCTCGAGCCCGTGGAGACGGGTAGACTGGATCTGCGAGCTGGACTCCCGGCACTCCCGGAGGAAGTTAATCGAGGCGGCCTGCTCGGCGAGCCTCTTCTCGTAGGCCTCCGCCAGAAAGGCACTAAGGGCCATCGTCTGCATTAAACAAATTGTTAACAAAGACGCGCAACAAGTCTAGCTAAAAGCAGTTAGACCAGAGCAGAAGCTTACCCGAGCTGCGGATCGCGCCACCTGACGGAAGGTGTCGGACTCCGCCATCTCCAGCGGGACGAAGTGCGGGTACCTCCGCCCGAACATCATGGCTTGCGCCAGCTCGGCGCACTCGTCCGGATCGACGATTACCTGGTTGCTTCCATCCTCGTGGGTAAAGGAGAAGCTGTAGTCCCGAGGCCCATCGTCGGAACCTCCCGAGGCGCCGCCCACTTCGGCGCTGCGACCCTCGGCCTCCTGCACAGCAGCAGGATCCTCCGCGACGACGGTCGTCTCGCCGACCCCATCGCCCCCTTGAGCCCGGGTCTCATCGACCCCCCCTGCCGGCACGAAGGCCAAGGGCACCTCGGGCTCCGGCCCGGGCAGTGAAGGCCGGACGACCTCCCGACCCCCGGAGGAGGACTCTCCCGTCCTCCTCTTCTTTCTGCCGGCCTCCCCACCGGCAGCCCGGTCTTCCCTCCTCTTCGAGGGAGTCGCCTCGGAGGAATCCCCCGCAACCCGTGGTGCCGGATCTCGCCTGACCGGCACCTCGGGTATCGGCGGCGGCGGTGCAACAAACGAGTCCGCGTACGGAGGATTGGCAAACCTCGCTCTACCTGCGAGGGAAGAACCGTTAATTCGGCAAAAAAAAAAAAAAAAAAAAAAAAAAAACCACCTCCGGTCATTGCAGCTTCGATTCTCGCAGCGGTGAAGGACTTCCACTCTCTCTGACGCACTGTCCTGAGCACGGCAAGTAGACCTGCGTAGTCCGGTAGCTTGAATCTGGAGGAGTGAGGACCTGAAGAGCAAGACAAAAAAAAAAAAAAATCATCAGTCAGACAACCAAAGAGGAGAAGTCAGCTCGACCTGCAAATCCCTACCCGGGGAAAAATTCCAATCCCGGGTGTATCTCGCCAACGGATCGAGCCCAGCCACGGCGGTAGCCCGGACGTAGAAGTAGCTGCGAGACCAGTCCTCGACCTTCGACAGCTTGCTCGCCCTAGACCCCGAGCTGGGTGCCTCCAGAACGTTCGCCGCGGGCTTGAAAGCGGCATAGAAGGTCCCAGGAATCCCGGGGTTTGCCTTCTGCTGGGTGAACGCCTCGAACATAGGCAACGTCACCTCCACGTCGCATTCGTGCCCTAGGGTCAGCAGCACGATCATCCCCTGGACCGTGGACGGGCAGACCTGCGAGAAGGCCAAGCCCCGCGCCCGGCAATACTGGACGAACAACTCGGGGAGAGGAAGGCGCAAGCCGCACTTCTGGAAGAACGACTCGTACAAGCAGACGAAGCCCGGCCGAGGAGTCCACGGGCGCTCCTCCGCCCTGGGTACCCTGAGCTCAACGTCGGCGGAAAAACCACACAGATTCCCCAGGAGGGTCACCGACTCCGCTGTGCTCCAGGTCGGTGACCCTCCCTGCTCGTAGAGGACCAGGGGGGACCTCACCCTGGCCACTCGAGCTCCGCCTCCACGGCCGCCCTGACGGCCACCACGGTCGCCCAGACGCCCGGTTCCACCCTCAGCTTGGCCAACACCGCGACCGCCAGAGGATCTAACCACCGTCTTCGGCCGGAGATGGGTCCCCGGGAGCAACGGGGCGGCCCCCGAAGTCGAAGGGGCCAACTGTTCCCCACTGTCTGCCCCTCGTCGCGGAGAAGAGGCATGTTCGGAGTCACCGGAGGAGGAACTCGGAGAATCGTTACCGCCACCACGGGACGCCGACTCTTCGCTCGACTCAACTCTGATACCGTCTAACGTCGGAGCCATTGCACGGAGAGGAGGAAATCGAAAAGACAGGAAGAAAGTAGGAAGAGAAGGAGGTTACCTTAAGAGTATGCGCAGAAGGTTTTAGCAGAAGGAGGAAGAAGGTTTAAATAGAGGAAGGGGGACAGTGAAGCGACGCCTGGACACGTGTCAAAAGAAGCACGGCTGCCCAAAAAACCTAATGACGACGTCTCTTCGTTTCCCCACGCCAAAAAGCAAAGGACGCCTCGATAAACGCAAAGCGTCTTTTACACGCCGCGCGTGGGCAGTCCACGCGAAAAACGAAGCGTCCTTTGTCATCCCACGTGGCGAGCACGCGCCAACCTCCTACGGGTTTTTCGGAAAAGGCAAACACAGTTGAGCCCGGAAAGACCGTCCTAAGATGCGCCGAACTAACAATAGATCAACTTCGGCACGCTCACTTCGCCCCGCGATACCGAACTGGGGGAGGGCCTATTGTTGGAGGTGGGGCTAGCACCCCCAATTAGTTAGGCCCATCTTAGGAAAGGCCGACCTTAATGTCACCGGACTTAATGTCACCGGACTTAATGTCACCGTCCTCAGCAGCTCGGTAGCCGACCTGAAAGCAACGTACCCCGGGCCCGCGCTGATGCCCCGCCAGAGCAGGGAGTGTCAGAAGAATAGGCGAGTGGGAGTTGGTAAGGCAGTACCCTACCCACGTAGGGATGTGCCTTCGACCCGACGTCCCACCAACCCTACAGAGCTGACAAGGGCAGGAAGGAGCAGGTGGAGCAGAGTTGGTAAAACAGTGCACTGCTCTGCAACACGCCACGCCGAGCTCATCATGACCTCTCTCCTCGAAAGCCGGGACACGCCTCCTAGGCCACCTTACCCGCGAAAGAGGCCGCCGATGACACGTGGCCCGAGATCTCAGGGGAGCAGGAAGCCGACCCCGACTATATATACCCCTCATATGTCATTAATGAGGGGGACTGGGGATTTTTACTCTCTCACCTACCACAAGTTACCCGACCTCTCTCTCTTTGTAACAAGACAACACTTTAGAACGCCGAACTGGACGTCCTTCGGAACCAGTTCGTAATTCTAAAGCGTTTACTTCTCTCTCATCAATAAAACGAAACACGGCCCCCGGCCTACTCATATTTCTCCCGACCTGTCTTAACTGTGGTTGAATTGCTCTATTAACGAAAATCTCACCTCCCATCTCCTAATCATTCTTTAAACACACTTAGTGATCCACGGGATCAACAGGTAGTAAAATGGTGGAGATGATAATGAAAGATACTCGGTGTAAGGTTGAAATAGGGACAGATAATCTGCCGATTTGCGCAGATCATGATGACGCATTGGTGGAGGTACGAACTCGTGATTCAGTGTTTTTTTTTCTGGATAATGTTCTGAAATCTCTGAATCTGGAATGCTTTAGGTTTTTCTAGCTGAGGGTCGATTAAGCCTTAATTGAATCTTGTTTCTTTCCCGTATAATCGTTCTTTCCATTTGAAGGACAACACTTTTTAATTGGTCAACTTCTTGTAGAATCATGAGCATTAAAAACTCGTAAAGATTCTCACTTTTATACTAATTGGGAAAAAGGTTGGCATATCATTATGTAGATGCTTGTGTTCTCAGAATCTTATACTTTCTCCTGCTGAGTGGACCTACTTAATCTGTGGCAGATCGAAGGAAATGTTTTGGCAGTGAAGAAAGCTCTAGTATCCGTATCCAGCCGCCTGCAAGCTTGTCAGCAGATTTGTAAGACAAGGATTGTTCCTCATGATGCTTTACGCAGGAATATGGATGTGGTTCCACGAGAAGTATTATACAGGTCTTCTGATGTTTCCCAGGGAGATGTTTCACGACAGCATAGAGAAGTGGATCCTCGTGATTCCTTGCATAGACTCTCTGAGATCGGTCAAAGAAAATCATTTCCACCAGATGCTTATCAAAGGCGTATTGAAACGGTCACTCAAGAAACTCTTTCTCAGCCAATGATAAATTTTCGTTCACGCCGCGGTTCTGTTCTAGATACGCATCCTCACACCATCAAGCAGCCTCTCTCAGAATCTGATGTTTCCCAGGTAGATGTTTCACGACAGCATAGAGAAGTGGCTCTTCGTGATTCTATGCATAGAAATTTTGAGATCGGTCAAAGAGATGCTCTGGGTAGATCTTTGGAGTCATTACCACCATATGCTTATCAAAGGCGTAATGAAACAATCACCCAAGAAATTTCACGCCACAGTTCTGTTATAGATACGAATCCTCACAGCATCACTTCCTCTCGTTCAAAGAATCATCCTGTCACCATTAAGCAGCCTCTCTCAGAATCTGATGATGATGATGATAACGAAAACATAGTTCTTAAGATACTCTGTCCGACCGAAAGTGCTGGTGGTGTTATTGGGCCAGGGGGTACCAATATCATGACTATTGAAAGGGAAACAGGTGCCTTAATAGATGTGGGAGATACACCTGCTAACTGTGATGAATGCTTGATTACAATTACATCAGAGGTTGGTCTTCGCTTAGCTCTTCCCATTTGTATATCCCTTTGCTTACTTTCTTCTATGTATTTATCATTCTTGGTTGATGTTTGCTGCTTGTTCATCATGTAGATCCCTAGAGACAGACGGTCCCCAGCCCAAAGAGCTATTCTCCTTGTTTTCTCTAAATTATTTGAGATTTTTCCTAGAAAAATCTACAAATCAGATTGGATGTTACATCCAGACAGTATTGGCTCAAGGTCATTTATCACTGCACGGCTTGTGGTCTCCACAAATCAGATTGGATGTTTTCTGGGCTCTTCTGATGTGTGGACAGCAGTTGAGGCTTCTATACTAGTATTGGCGGTTGACGAGAACCCAAAATGTATCTCAGCTAACGATCAGGTTTTGCAGGTACTTGAAGCATTTTTTTTTTTGTTTACCCTAAGGGTTACGGTACATTTCTAAGTAGAAGCCAAAAGTTGGTAAATCTTTTATATGTGATCGTTACATTCTCTCATAAGGGTTACGGTACATTTCTAAGTAGAAGCCAAAAGCATATTTTGACACCAGCATGCTAATTAGAGCTTTAGTTTGCAGAGCTGTATTCTGTGGTGGTCGCTAATTGGCTTACACGCTTTTCATAATTTGCTGCACATTGAGAATCATTGAGATGAAGTATTTAAAGCATGCATGTAGACTAAAAGAATATTAAAGTCTTTCACTTGTTTGTTTGGCTGCCTGTCTTATACACGTACTTTCCTTTCCAATAGATTTCAGGAGAGTTCCCAACTGTGAAAAAGGTGATCTACATTGTTACCAGTATGCTACGAAGCAATCTTCTCCTCAATTCAGGGCCATTTTCTGCAACCAAGAGCAATGCCCTCAATTCTATGGGATTCCATCCATCCCCAAGTCAGTCACCCACCATGTCTACAAGTCTGCCCAGAAGATCTGAGGATTCTCTCCAATGGGGGTCTCATAATCCAGTTAACTCTTTCAAGCCAGATGATTATAGCCTCCGCGTTCTCTATAGTTTACTTCCATCTGAGTTACGGGCGTCACCGGTATTGTCTCCGTCTCTTACTTTTTTACTCCCTCTCTACTATCTCGCGTACACAACCACATGTGGGTGCTCACTGAGGGATTAAGTCTGCCAACACATTGATTTGCATAACCCCTACACACTTGCGGAGTCTGGCCCCTATTTTTTACAATTTTTTAAATCTTCTGCTTGGTTTCTATAGCTGATTATGCATAGTACAAATACAGCCACCTGGTGCTCCAAGAGGTGCATATGATGGCAGCGGAGGATTATCTTCTACAATGGCTGATCCTGGACTTGACAGGTGAAATACATAACAGCTAGATATACTATGTGAGAATAAGCTGTCCTTATCCTGAAAACAGTGACACGCTGCCTTGACCTTTTGCAGCGGACACGAATATCAGCGGACAAACACAACTGTGGAAATTAGAGTTCCAGAGAAAGCTGTGAAGTTTGTGTGCGGAGAGGACGATGGTCACAATCGTCTAGAGGCTGTGAAACAGGTAACACATATTCTGCATACGAAATCTTTCCTTGATTACCTTATAGAATCGTCAGGATTAGGTTAGACTATAATTTAGGTGCATGGTACATAGAAGCGTACGCAAGAATCAATTGCGAGAGAGTAAAGTCTCAACTCTCAACAGAAACTGAAAAGAAACACATAGGTGAACCTCAGAGAAAAAGATCCAAAAAGAAAACTAAACTGCTTAGGCGCAACCATCTAGTGGACTAGAATTGTAGAAGTTTTCAATAACTTAACTCGAGAAAACTCTATAGTCTAGTCTGAGATGGGCCACCTTGGAATCAAAGTTGTAGCTTATCATTTGATGTTCTCTAATCAGATATCGGGCGCGAGAGTTATAGTTCATGAACCTCATCTAGGAACAAGTGACAGGATCATTGCCATATCTGGGACACCTAATCAAACCAAAACAGCTCAAAGACTTCTTCATGCCTTTATCCTCATAGGTGAATCAGTATCATTGGTTGAAAGACTCGGCCTACACTGCACCCAGACTTTCTCATGATAAAGCACTTCAGAAATAAAAGAGATTTCATCTAGTCCTTGTTTCATTCAATCTTTTTTTCTTGTACAATATACTTTCAACTATGTCCTGAATTTGATTGAGTCAGTTTTTAACGTCCTATCTAATTTTCCCTTGGTTTTCTTTTTGTTTTTTTTAATCACATAACACATGAAGTTGAAATTGATTGAATGAAAGTCTCATTGCTCAAAAGACACTTGCTCCAACAACTTTTCTCTAGACTCACTTTGTCAATGGGTTTATTGCTTTTAGATTGCTGGATCTTACTCGCGCAGTCATATAATACTAATACTAGACCATTCCGGTCGGTCAACTGGTGATAGAGTTGCAGAACCTTTTTTGTAAGTTCCAAAGCACAATGGGACATTAACAGGTAGTTGATTACATGGTAGTTTCACATCGATCGGCCACTTACTACACTTTCTAAGGAGTCTTACCAAAACCTTCTTCTTTTATACAGATAGCACCAAACTTCAGATGTGCTCTTGAGCTCTAATATAATGGTTTTGACATCTGAAACCTCCATAAACTTAGGGGAACAACAAATTCCACTTTCCGTAGCAAATTGCAATGCAAAGTGAATCATCAAACTAAATCTAATAATCTAAATCAGTAGTCATACAAAGTTGAGATTCGTGCTACTCAACCAGACAGGTCTGCAAGGTGAAGCTTTTACTCCATCGAAGAAGCTTGATTTTTTTTGTTTAGATTTTTGTTTAAAGTACACAGCTCATCCGTCGTCGTTTGTTGGACTTGGTCTGTATTTTTGTACAACTTATTATGGGCCCAGTCAAAGCCCAAATTGGTCGGATTGGGGAGCAAGAAACGCAAGGGAATATTCTCATCTAGAGAGTTCGACTCGCAAGTTGCAACCAATAAATAGTTTACACGTATTATTCTTCCCGTGGTCTTGACCTCATCTGATTATGCCGTTTTCCTCTTATAAATGTGTTTCCGTCAGGTCGTTGAAAGCGTCAAGTTTTCGCCTGATTTCAAAAATGCCTCGACGCAGCTCCGGAGGTGAGTTTTCTCTTTTCAATTTTCAGATCACGTTTGGGTATTTCAGGAATCTGCTTCCAATCTAGGGTTTGTGTTTGGGTAGTCTGTCATTTGTATTTGTGATAATTTCTCTCCTATGATCTGGGTTATATCTTCCGATTTGTGTCTCCTGAGCGATTATATACATGATTTTTAGGGTTTGTGTCGACGAGGAGGCAAAATTGATTTTGTGATTTAATTTATTGGTTTTGCAGGAAGATCTGCTCCTCGCCCTCGTCCTGCAGCAGCCGCACGCAGCCCGCCTCCTCAAACTGGTAGATTTCATTTTCGGGCTTAAGTAATCCAGTGGTTATATTGTGTAGCTCTATCGATTTTCTTTGATATGTAACTGCGGTTTTTTTTCTCTCTGGGTTTCAGTTAATCGTGCTCCTCCTCCAGCAACAGCTCAGCCTAATGGTGGTGGTTCTATGCTTGGAGGTATTGGTTCAACCATAGCTCAAGGTATGTGCTTTTATCTCTTTCTTTTGGTTGCATAGCTCTTTCTCCTGATCTGTGGTTTATATGGAACTAGGTATGGCTTTTGGTACTGGAAGTTCTATTGCACACAGGGCTGTGGATGCTGTGATGGGCCCAAGAACCATCCAGCACGAAGCCGTTATTTCTGGGGCTGTCCCTGTTGCGAACAGCTTGGGTTCTGGTTCTTGTGACATTCAGTCCAAGGCTTTCCAAGATGTGAGTTTAAATCTTGCTGTTGATCTTTTTCCCTTCACTGAGCATTGGGTGAAAACCTTAGTGATAAGGCCCTTCTCATGTCCTGTCTTCGGTGTAGGCTTAGCATTGTGGATGTATTATTGTTTATAAGATACTAGGAATTTAGGTGAATCAGTACCTAGATCATCATTATTTGATATATACACTCAGATCCAAGGACAAGCAGGCACAACGGAATATGATGATGTGCTTAAGCTTTTAGTTGAATCCTTGTGTATCTGGTTGACTCAGGATGTTTTTGTCTTGTTTGATGTGTTGTAGTGTGTCAACAATTTTGGAAGCGACATCAGTAAGTGCCAGTTCTACATGGACATGTTGTCTGAGTGCAGGAAGAATTCTGGTTCCATGATGGCTGCCTAAGTGTGATTTCGCATCTACTATTGTTATTTGTAATCATTTTGTTTATTTTTAAAAAAGCGGTGTGAAATTAGGGAAACTTGTGATAAGAGGTGGTTCTCTCTGGTGTCTTTGATAATCAAAAGCTGAAGTCTGATGGTTCTTGTTGACACAATCTACTTTGTGGAAAAGTATTATAAAGCTTAGATCTAAACTTTGTCGAAGATTTTTAAGTTAATTTTTTTTTTTAGCATCCCTGTTCTCCTTTTTGTTAAAATTTGGAAGTTAACGATTTTTAACCAATGTTAAGAAATTCAAAAATCAAACAGTATATATATTAACAAAATTCGCTAAGTCTGCTTGAATTTTTTTTAGACGGCATCGAAATAGTTGGTTTGAGAGGAAGAAAATGGTAATCATAACGGTTAATGTCGTGATGTTGTGATGAAATTGGCATGAAGTTTTCGTTGGCTTGACCTCCAAAATCATGTCAAATGTTTGTATGTTTTTTTTTCCTTTTCAAGATTTTTTTTTAACCTAAAAATGTAAAACACAAAACACGATTTTAAAACGATATATATATATATATATATATATATATTGGATCAAACATCGTTATCATCTAAATTTTGTTACTTGCAATCGTTAGCATATGTTAGACTTCCGATCAGCCGATCTTTAAAAGGTTGCAGGGATTTTAAAACGAGGAGCAAAAATAAGAGGGCAATTAAAGAGTATATATAAAGTATGTGTTGTTTAATGCAATTAGCCGATCTTTTCTCAACTTCCGATCTTTTGAGAACCTTTACAAAAATTCCTCATTCAAAGCCTTTTTCAGCAGATTTCGTAGCATTTGCAACTGCTTCTTCTATATACCTGCATATGTTTTTTACATAACAATAAATCAATTATTTTCTAGTATCAAAAAAATAATATAAAAATAATATTTTTTTACAATTTCTTGGATGGGTTTTGTGAAATCCTTTCATAAATTATATTGGTGTGGTAATAAAATCAATAAACCTATGTTAAGGAACTAGTAAAATGGGCATAATAAATAAATATCCACATATATTCTTTTTTGGCTTGGGATCCAAGGAACGTGTTCGGGAAGAAAATTTTATCTTCAAGAGAAATCGGCTTGCAATAATATTAAAATGTACTTGGCCAGTTTATTTCTTCACTTATTGGTCATCTAAAATTTTCATAATGCCTAGACGTAGACCCGAAGGTGAAATGCCTCTTTCCTTTGCTCTTTTTGTGTTTGTTCTTTTCAATTTCTGATCTGAAAATTTAGTTATGAAGACGTTAATTTGGGTACGTACGTTAGGGTTTGTGCATGCGTTTGCGATGATTATCTTCTCTCCTGTACCGATAATTGGGAGAAAGTTTGTTCTGTCTTGAGCAAATATTTTGGGTTTATATTTGTGTCTACGAGACGCTCTTTAACGAAGTTGATTAAAGGATTTGTTTGTGCAGAAAGATCATCCTCCTCCTCTAGCTCCTCGCCTCCCCGGACTGGTAAGCTTCTTATTTTATTTTAAAATTATTATTACCAGAACTATAATTCCAAACATATATATATATATATATATATATTAACCCATTTAGACCCAAAAAAAAAACATAAATTAACCCAAGTTGCAAAAAAACATTCTCTTCATTTTAGCCTTATAGGTTTTCGTGTGTATTAATGTTATATGTGTTTCCCTTGGTTGTGTAGCAAGATCTTCCTCTCGCCCTCGAGCAGCAGCTACACGCAACCCGTCTCCTCAAACTAGTTCTGGTAAATTTCATCCTCGACAATTAATATTCAATCATAGATTTAGAGAGTGGTCGAGGGTGATCATTTTCTGGTATAAAATAAAAAAATATCTCAACTAAAACTATATATATCTTTCTATTGGAACTCTAGCTAGCAATCACGTTTTTGTATTTTACTATTTTATGATTGAACATTTAACAAATCCTTGATATGAACAACCTGTTTCAAATGACAATCACAATGTAATTTCTCTTTAATATAATGATGTCTTTTTTTTTCTTCTTTTTCTTGTTGGTTGCATGTGTAGCCAGATCATCTGCTCCTCGCCCTCGACCTCGACCATCAGCTGCACACAGCCCATCTCTTCATACTGGTAACTAAATTTCAGTTTGGGTTTATTTCGTTAGAGATATAATTATAATTCTAGAGGTAGTACTTCTTAAAATTTGTGTTATAGGAGAATGATCGATTACTTTAAATGGCAAGTCGTTATATTCTCTTCTCTTAGTGTTTAGTCATGTCATTTTTTCCCTTGTCTCCAATTCAGCATGTTCGTCTTTTACACTTTTCTATGTGAGATTTATAAGTCTTTTTTTTTTGGGTTGGGGTTTCCCAGAAAAATCTACTCCACGTCCTGCAAGCTACAGTCCCCCTCCTAAGACTGGTAAAGTTTCATATTTAGCAGTATCTCTGGTAGATAACCTTTGGGATTAGTTGTGAAATTAAGTTATAGTTTAATTAGCTTTATAGATAATTTTTCTTTTTTGGTTATGTTATGTGTTTTGTTCTTTATGAATTTCAGATTATCATGACTACTCCTCGAGCAGAAGTAAGTAGTAGTGATGAAGGTAGGCCCTTTAACTGTCGTTTTTAGATGATTTTTCATTAAGATAATTATGATTTGGTTACATTCACAACGTATGAGTCATATATATGATTTCTTTCGAAATAGGGGCGTCTTTTGGTTTCATAGATGCAATTGCAGATGCTCTAAAGCGCTCACGAACAGCCTCTAAGGAAGACCCTGTCTACACCCCGAGCAGAAGTAGTAGTGATGAAGGTATGCGCTCTAACTGTCCTTCATTTAGATATGATAATGATTTGGTTACATTAATCCGCCTCTTATGAGTCATATGATTTCTTTCGAATTAGGAGCGTCTTCTGGTTTCATAGACGCAATTTTTGATGCTATAAAGCGCTCACGAACAGCCTCTAAGGCAGACCCTGTGGCAGCTCCTGAGGCAACCGAAGTTGCAAACATCAGTGGTTCTATTGCATGTGTCACTCAGGCCAAAGCTTTCCAAGATGTAAGTTATTAAGCCCTTTATCGATCTTCCCTAGCTAACTTCTTTTTGTTTTCTTTTTCTTTAAGCTTATCTTTGTTTTTGTTTGTAGTGCCTCGACGTGTTTGAAACAGACATCACTAATTGTCAGTTGTACATGAACAAGTGATGTAAGTGCAAGAAGAGTTCCAAATCCACTTTGACCACCTAATTGTGTTTCTTAGGCAATCTATCAAACAGCATCCAAATTACTCTTGTGTTTCTTCATAATCAGAAGCTGAACTCTCTCATGGTTTCTCTCTTCTCGCTGTAATAATAATTTGGGATCTTGCCTTTCTCTATATGTCGTGTTTTTCTTTTTGGGCTTTGATGTCAAAAACGAGAAGAACATATGGGGCTTTAAAAGAAACAATAAAAAATAAAGGGGGACATTTAAGAATATATGTAAAGTTTGAGTTGTTCAATGCAATTTAGCCGATTTCCTTCCTCCGCTTCAAGCGCTCTCAGTCGTTAAACCAAACAAAAAAAACTTCCAAATCCCAGCAGTTGATGAATCTCCGGCGTATCTCCGGGAGGTTTCTGCCGGCGTTTTCCACTTCATACAAACTTCAATTCGAAGCTACACGACGGAGTTTCCGATCGGATGCGGCGCTCGAGGCCATAGCAAATGCGTTGGAAGAGAAAGTACCAAACTTAGTGCTGTACAATTATCCTTCCTTCTCCGGCGCCTTTTCGGCTCTCTTCGCTCATCTCTACCACTCTCGCCTCCGTCTTCCCTGTATCATCTTGCCCTTCTCTTCCGTCGTACCCTTTAGGTACACATTTCCTCTTCTCCTCCCGTTTCAATCGTTGCAGGAGAGATTTTATCCGGTTTGTATAGGTTTTGAGTTTAATCCTTTGATGTTACATTCATTTTTCTCAAGGGAATGTAGGGTTTTTAAAATAATCTGATTCAGAAACTGGGAATTTGAAATAATCTTGCAGAGTTGAAGATCTGTGCTTGGAGGGGTTTAAGAGGTGTTATCTGCTCGATTTTATTGTTCCGAAAGACTTTGTTCCTACAATTTGCCGGAAAACAGATTGCGAGTATGTTCATTGTTGTTAAATTTACAAACATTTTGGTTCAAAGTTTAAGTTTTTTGGAGTTTAATTTCGTTATTTGGGGTTTAGGATCATATGTTTCGATCACCGAAAGTCAGCAGTTTCACAGATTGGCTCAATGAAGAAGGATAAGAAGAGGTTAAAGATTAATGTTGATGTTGAAAAGAGTAGCTCAAAGGCTGTGTATACATATTTCTCCAGTAAACTCAGAGATCAAAGATCTTCCGAGGTTTGTAAAGGCCAATGATAATCAGTTATGACTCTGCTTTGATCGGTATTTAATCATATGACAGTATATGTTTTTATCTGTGGGCTAGGGAGAATCTCTCAGTTTGCTAACCGTTGAAGACCAAAATCGGGTTGAATTAGTTCTAGATTACATTGAAGATATTGATCTTCGACGATGGAGATTACCAGATATCAAAGCTTTCAGCTTCAGACTAAAGGATTGGCGCTCAAGGATCAATTGTATCACTAATCCTTACATGTACGAACAGGTCCGCTTCAATTTATTAGGATAATCAATGAAATCTTCTTGAATTTGAGCATTCCCTTATATCATTTCGTGTGTGAATTCATGTCTCTATGTTGCAGTTGTTAAGAATAAGTTCGGCAGATCTCATTGCTTACGGAAATTCATATTTTTCATCTCGGCTTATTGATGCGAAGAAACTGCTGAAGCTGAATAAATCTTTCAAGATCAGATTGGGAAGAGGATTTTATGGAGAATGCCTGGTAATCATTATACTTTGTTGTTGTTGTTGCTGAAATCAAGATCCTCTTGTTTCAAAAATCACTGATTGAGTCGAACTAGATTTGTTTTGTTTTACGTATAGGGAATGCGCGCAGATGGTAACCATCAACTAAGCGATGAACTAGGCAAGCTACTTAGTCTACAAAGTGCTGCAGCTGGTTTGAGGTAAATTTAAATTTTCCTTATGAATGTGATGAAGAATTGTGGCTAGTATTAGTAAGTTAGTAACATCTCTTTGAAATCAGGCCAATAGGAGCTGTTACATTCATCCAACGGAATAATCTCAAAATGTGCTTGAGAAGTACCGACGATATAACCGACACATCTGAAGTTGCTAAGGTTTGTTTGTTTCGAAATCTGACTGTAAGTTTTTGTTTTTGTTTAGTTTTAATGATCTATTAGACTTATATATATATTTATATATCTGGAAAAGGCTTATGGAGGAGGTGGAACTTCTTGTTCAAGCTCGTTCATCATAAGAATGGATGAATATAATCAATGGATTGCGAAGAATCCAACATGAGAACACTCCTCAGCGACCAATCTCAAAGCTCATGTGTCTGGAAATGTTGGCATTGTGAAAGACATTAATTAAGACTCCAAAGTCAATATGAAGTGACAAGTCTGGTCACAAAGGGCTGAAG
Organism: Eutrema japonicum; assembly: GCA_030161315.1. NCBI lineage: Eukaryota > Viridiplantae > Streptophyta > Magnoliopsida > Brassicales > Brassicaceae > Eutrema > Eutrema japonicum. The sequence continues at coordinate 53,124,973 of BSQW01000005.1, read as the reverse complement.
AAGTGTAAATGTACGCTTTTTTTGTATAAAACCTCTTCTTATCGATCATTCTATTTTCGGAAATTGCTTTTTTAGTACCAATTCCAGAGTAACGATTATCCGACTTCCACGTGGCAACATAACGTCCGATTACATGATCTAGTAGATTCACGCGCTTTCGAACGACATCGTTTCTTAAGAAGAAGCCTTGTGTATGTTTAGATGAGCATTCCAACATCATCGTCGACGTCGAGAAGTATCACCGCTAGAACCTTCTCTCTTTCTCTAGAAATCTCTCCCCCAAAAACAACTTTCGTACCTTCAAAAACCCTAAACCCTTAACCGTACACGGACTCAATTTCGTCCGCATCATTTTGCATCTTCGTAACCGATCTAGACCATGGCTACCGCCGCTCTCCTCCGTTCGATTCGACGCCGTGAAGTCGCTTCCACTCCTTTCTCAGCTTACAAATGCGTAAGTCATCTTCATGTGATCTTCTTCTATCTTCACGCGATCTGTAGACGAAATTGGTGTTTCGAAAATGATGTTGGTCGAATTCCGTCGGCCTGATCTGGTCAATTTTTTTTGTTGCAGCTGTCGAGCAGCGGGAAAACATCATTGAATGGCTCTTATCTTGGTCAGAATTGGAGAAGCTTTTCAAGAGTATTTAGGTATCGATCTTTCCCTTCTATATTTGGTATCACCAAGATCTTGCTATGTTTCTGTTCTAAAGTTTTATTTCACTTGATTCAGCTCGAAGCCTGCTGGGAATGATGTCATCGGTATTGACTTGGGTACAACTAATTCCTGTGTCGCGGTCATGGAGGGGAAGGTGGGATTGTGATTCTATATGGCTTTTGATTTCTGAGCTAACTTTGTTTTTTTTTTTTTTGAATCTGATTTGTAGAATCCGAAAGTCATTGAAAATGCTGAAGGTGCTCGAACCACACCATCAGTTGTGGCTTTCAACCCGAAAGGAGAACTTCTTGTGGGTACACCAGCCAAGCGACAAGCTGTCACTAATCCAACAAACACAGTATTTGGAACAAAACGTTTGATTGGGAGAAAATTCGACGACCCGCAAACACAGAAAGAAATGAAGATGGTGCCTTACAAGATTGTGCGTGCACCTAATGGCGATGCATGGGTTGAAGCCAATGGTCAGCAGTATTCTCCTAGTCAGGTTGGAGCATTTGTGCTGACAAAGATGAAAGAGACAGCCGAAGCTTACCTTGGTAAATCGGTCAAGAAAGCTGTTGTCACTGTTCCAGCTTACTTTAATGATGCTCAGAGGCAAGCAACAAAAGATGCTGGTAGAATTGCTGGTCTTGATGTTGAGAGAATTATAAATGAACCAACGGCTGCTGCTCTTTCCTATGGAATGACCAACAAGGAGGGTTTGATTGCTGTGTTTGATCTTGGCGGTGGGACATTCGATATATCTGTTTTGGAGATTTCTAATGGGGTTTTCGAGGTATTTATCCCATAAAGTGATTTATGTTTGTCAAGTCTTCTGTTGCCTTTTTTTTGAGGATCGTTCGTATTAGTAAATTACTTTCCTCAGGTGAAAGCCACCAATGGTGATACCTTCTTGGGAGGAGAGGATTTCGATAATGCTCTGCTAGACTTCTTGGTAAATGAATTCAAGACCACTGAGGGAATAGACCTCTCCAAAGACAGGCTTGCTCTGCAGAGGCTTCGAGAAGCCGCTGAGAAAGCGAAGATTGAACTATCATCTACTTCTCAAACTGAAATAAATCTGCCATTTATCACAGCTGATTCGTCTGGGGCAAAGCATTTCAACATCACCCTAACACGGTCAAGGTTTGAAACTCTGGTGAATCACTTGATTGAGAGGACCCGCGATCCTTGCAAGAATTGTCTCAAGGATGCTGGTATAAGTGCTAAGGAAGTTGATGAGGTTCTTCTAGTTGGAGGGATGACTCGTGTTCCCAAGGTACAATCTGTTGTCGCAGAGATCTTTGGAAAGACTCCTAGCAAAGGTGTCAATCCTGATGAGGCTGTTGCTATGGGAGCTGCACTTCAAGGTGGTATCCTCCGTGGTGATGTCAAAGAATTGCTACTTCTAGATGTCACGCCTCTGTCGCTCGGTATTGAAACACTTGGTGGTGTCTTTACAAGACTGATTAGCCGAAACACAACTATCCCCACAAAGAAGAGTCAGGTATGCCTGCAAAGATTTGTCATTTTGATTGAAAATCACGTAACTAGGAAAGAGGAATTCTGATTGTCACATAATAGTAGGGAAAACTAGGGTAGTATGAGGCACCTATTAAAGTTTGATTTTTATAGTTACTTAGTTAGGCATGCTCGAGTTGCTCCTCATGGCAATGATTCCTACATGGTTACACTCTTAATAGTTAGGGTCAAAACACAGTCTTGTGACATGCTAATTGATGATCCCATCATAATCCAAAGCAACCATTGTTTTGGTCAAGTTTTTACTAAAACGTTGATTCTCTATCTCTCGTTCTTTCTTTTGAAGGTGTTCTCAACTGCAGCCGACAATCAGACACAAGTTGGGATCAGAGTGCTTCAAGGTGAGCGTGAAATGGCAACAGACAACAAGCTTTTGGGAGAATTCGATCTAGTGGGCATTCCACCATCACCAAGAGGCATCCCTCAGATCGAAGTAACATTCGACATTGATGCCAATGGTATTGTCACTGTTTCCGCCAAGGACAAGACGACTGGTAAAGAACAACAGATCACAATCCGATCCTCTGGTGGGCTCTCAGAGGATGATATCCAGAAGATGGTGAGAGAAGCAGAGTTGCATGCTCAGAAAGACAAAGAAAGAAAAGATTTGATCGACACCAAGAACACAGCCGACACAACCATTTACAGCATAGAGAAGAGTCTTGGTGAATACAGAGAGAAGATCCCGAATGAAGTCGCCAAGGAGATCGAAGATGCTGTGGCAGATCTAAGGAGCGCAACGTCTGGAGATGATCTCAACGAGATTAAGGCTAAGATCGATGCGGCAAACAAAGCTGTTTCAAAGATCGGAGAGCACATATCTGGTGGCGGTTCTGCACCAGGAGGAGGATCTCAGGGAGGCAGTGATCAAGCTCCGGAGGCAGAGTACGAGGAGGTGAAGAAGTGAAGAGCCTGCAGTCTGCGTAAATTCTTGTCAGTTGGGTTTAAGAGATTAGGTTAGATCATGGTTGGCTTCTATGTCCAAGGAACGTTTGCCTTTAGAACAACGAGCAATGAATCTGTTTCTGGAATAAGCTTTTGTAGTGAACGAAACTTAATGTTTCTCTGGTAAAAACCTTTTGTTATGTGATGTATTTGGTTTAAGAGAAACGTTTCTAAATTTATCACTTAAATACCAAATAATGTAAACCGAACTCAGAGAGAGAGTCATAGGGGTGGGCATTTTAACCGAACCAACCAAATCAAATCGAATTCAAACCGATCCAAATCAAACCAGAGTTAATATTCAACCATTTCGTTGAAGTTTTTCTCAACCCGAACGGTTCGGTTTAAAATCGAACTTTACTGATAAACCAATGTGTTTTTGTTAATTAATAATATTAAAAATAATAACACATATCATGATAGTTTTATATTAATGCTATAAGCTTATAATGGCTCATATAAGAGATGAATAAACATTAACTTGTATAATTAACTTATATTTAAGTTATTGACTTATTGTAAATTCATTTTAGTGATATGGGAGAGACGAAGATATGAATTTTTTCATTTTTTTTATTTTGATTAAATGGGATAATTTCAGTTTGGTTTTAAATTTTTAGGGAATGGCTTTTTTATGTTCGTTTTGTTTACCTTTCGTTAGTATTCTTGTTTTTATAAGTTAATTTTTAAAAACCGAACTAAAACCAAACCAAAGTACAACCGAACCAAACCGAACAAAACACAAACCGAACCAAACTTATTTCGGTTGAGTTCGGCTAGAGTTTTATTCAACCCGAATCAACCGAACCCGAACCGAATCCAAAATTAAACCGAAATGCCCACCCCTAGGGAGAGAAAGTAAGAGTATGATGATGAGCAAACCTACTTAGAGCACCATTAGTGGTGAGAATCTCAAAAGTGTTTCTCAAAAAGAAAATATTATTATTTTAATATAATTATATTATATAATTAAATTTTAATTTAAAAACAAAAATTGAACAACTTATAAAGTGACAAATGGCTTAAGAGTTTTTCATGAATTTTTCAAAATCTCTCATTTGAAAAACCCATCTCACTCTCTCTCTTCTTTTTTTATTTTTTTATTTTTTTAATGTGAAACACCCATTAAAAAAACCCATTGAAAAACTACCACTAATAATGCTATTACCTAAACACAGGTTTCCATCACCCGACTCAATGTGAAACGTGCGGATAACTTTGTAATTTACGAAATTACCCTCCAGTTTATTTTGTTTTGTTAATTAGGGCTGGTTTAATCGAGATCCCATTTCATTTGTTGGGACTTTCCGAGCTTTCGTCGAAGATAGCAGAGATACTGATCTGATTCAGTCGATGGCTGCCACGGCTCTTCTCCGATCGATTCGCCGACGCGACGTCGTCTCCGCTCCTCTTTCCGTCTACAAATCTGTAGGTTTTTTCATTCTTTGATTGCGTCTTTTTAGTTAAGTAGTTGATAAATCGAGAAAAATTGTGATTCGTTTGGTTTCGTCTTTTCTTCTTCGAGATTATCATCTCAGGTTATGCTTCGTTTCGCGGTAATGAAACGGATTATTTTAATTCGCAGATTTTGGTGTATTCTGTGTTTAATATTTTCTTAGAATTTTTTGAGATTTTGCAAGTATATACAAATTTATATAGTCCCTTCTGGAACAGAAATTAAATTTGCTCGGAATAATCTCAAGACTTAGCATTTTCTGGAATTTTCGCTTGTGGTTAATTGAGAAAGCTTGCAGATGAATATGGTGCAAAAGTATTGGGATGAAGAAGAAGAGAGTTAGCTGTGAAAGTGTTTTTCTTGACCGCTCTTGAAACGTTCTTGTTTGCAGCTTGCTGGTAATGCTCAACCTTCATGGGGTAGCCCATACACTGGTCAAAACTATGCAAGTTTGTGTAGAGCTTTCGGGTAGGTTTCCTTTGTTTCTTGTGTTGCAGATACCTTTATAATCACTGCGGTGATGTATTTTTTGACTACGTGTCTGTTTTCTTTTATAATAGGTCGAAACCTATTGTGAATGACATTCTTGGTTCTGGTTTGGGCACCACCAACACAAGCAATGCCATTAGAGAGGAGAGAGAGGTAAGATGACTTTCTTCCTTTGTAATGTTTAAGAGCAGCTTGACTTTATGCTTATGCATGGTGATCTTTGTCTCAATTCTTCTAGCATTCAAAAGCTATGACTCAATCTTTCCGAGCCTTTGGTGTTGGAACATCGAAGCACATGTTCTCTACAATCTCAGGGGATATAAAGACGACACAGGAGGAACAGAATTCTCCAAAAATTCAAAGCTTTCGCCCTTTATCTCCTCACCTCCCTGTTTACCAGCCTCAGATGAACTCCATGTTATCGATTTTCAACAGAATCTCGGGAGTATACTTGACTGGAGTCTTTTTCGGCGGCTATCTTCTCTACCTGAAAATGGGTATGATTTGCCTCACCTACCCGAGTTTCTACCAAGTTCTTTTCCATGTGCAGCAGCAACTTCCGGTCATCACCTCGGTTACTGCATTAGCCGCTCTTTACCATACTATCAAAAGTATTCACTCGCTCTTGACCCATTGAAAACTTTCCCCAACGCTCTTTCGATGAAGAATGTTTGGTTAAGCCGCCAAAGTCTCCAGTAAGAGTTTCCTTGAGATTAATAAAGAGAGAAGAAACTTTTGTTTTGGGATTTTAGGCCTTTAAAGGCTATGTTTGTTTGCTTTTTCTCTTTTTGAAGTGGTTTGATGTAATAAATGATTTACCAACAAAAAAAAATCTGAAATTATTTCAAATTATCCAAACTTTTTAGTAAATTAAATTTTATCCAAAAATTACGTTATTATTATTTGTTTTCAAACTGAATTAGATAAATACAATCTATATTCCAAATCCTTAGATGAAAGGGAAAACAATTCCAAATCCGATGTCACTTAGGAGCTCATACATCTCTATCAACAACACTGGCGGCGATTCCTACGCCAAGTCAAACACACACAATCTCTCGCTCTTCTCTATAAAACAAATCCTCACAAACACAATCTATCAACACTTGCTCTCGAGTTCTTCATCAGCATATCACATTCCCTGCTTCTCTTGCAAATCCGAGCTATGTCGAACGATAAGTGCAAAGGCCCTATGTCGAACGATGATGGAGAAAACCCTATGCCGAACGATATTAGCTCTATGCTCACCGCTTTCCAGAATCTTAGTTTCCAGAGCAACAACTATAACACCTTCGAACAAGGAGAATCCAGCCACATCAACCGCAACATCTATAACACCTTCGAACAAGGAGAATCCAGCCACATCAACAGCAACATCTATAACACCTTCGAACAAGGAGAATCCAGCCACATGAACAACGAACGAAGAGAATCCAACTACATCAACAGCAACATCTATAACACCTTCGAACAAGGAGTATCCAGCAACATGAACAACGGACGAAGAGAATCAAGCCGCATCCACAGCAACAACTATAACACCTTCGAACAAGGAGAATCCAGCAACATGAACAACGAACGAAGAGAATCCAGCCACACCAACAGCAACAGGAACCACAATTTCAACATTCAATATAACATTGGTCAGATTTCTCTAGGAGCTTCTCGTCGTCTCCCCCCAGCCGCTGGCTTAAGAGCTCCTCCGCTCACTCCGTCGTCGTGGATCGCCCAACCAGGTGCTTCTTCCTCCACCAATCCCGGCCAACCCTCGGCTTCTCCTCAGAGTTTTTTGAGGTCCGACATCCATCTTAGTCATGAAAATTTATGTGTACTGTTGCACATGATGATGTGTCCAACACGTGACTCTAAGTTCCTAAGGTACCTCGGAACAATAGACACCTATCAAGCGGTTGAGAGGGAGAGATTCTTGTTAAATGTCGGATTAATGATAACCACAACCAACTCCACTTTTCTCGATTTGGCCACAAACCAAAACGGCTCACACGCTTTACGAGCCCTCCTTAAACGCAGCCCTAGTTTAGACGTAATCATATTCGAGGCCATCTACATAAACTTCTGCTCGCTCATGAATAATGAGTACGGTCGTTACTTGATCATCCCCACTCTACGAGCCGTCGATAAACTCAGGAAGGTGATGCTCTACAAGCTCACGTTACACAACACTCTGTCACTTGCGGTGGAAGAAACCGGATGTGTTGCCCTGAACGATGTGTTTCAAGAGATTAAAGGCCTATTCAGAGACCTAATCTTGGAAAAAATCGCATTGTACGCGGGCTGGTTATCTTTTCAACCTTACGGAACTTACACGGTGCAGAACTTTCTGACACTTCAGAACCCGCGTGCAACACAAGCAATCGCCGAGACTCTTTATGGAAGTTTCTTCAGGTTAGCGAAGGAGAAAGAAGGAAGCTACGTGGTGGAGAAGTGTCTGAAATCGGAGTTTGGGAGAGAGAAAGTGTTGGAGGAGTTTAGAGGGAATGATAAAGAATGGGTAAGAATGGCGAAAGATAAGTTTGGGAATTATGTGGCACAGTGTGCGATGAGAGTGATGAAGCAGGGAGGAAAGAAAGAAATGTTGAGGGAGTTTGTGGAGAAGCTAAGACCTCACTTTCGGGAGATGAAGTTTGGTTACGGGAAGAACACACTGAGAGTGATTGAAGAAGAAATTGTGGGATTTATTCTTAAGTTTCCAGATGATCTGCTGAATTTTTTGTATTGAGTGTTTTTGTTGTTTTTAGCTAGGTTGGTTTCCGCATGTTTTTTCATTGTCTAGTCGATCGTAGTTGTGTTACGGATTTTTTGTTTATTGGGATATTTGTTATGAATTGTTAACTCCTATTTACTTGCCACCAGTCACGGAGTTATTAACTTTTTTATGATTTTGAAAAGAAAAATAAAATCTATCTATATATAAAGTAGAATGATTCAAAATTAGTAATTCGCAAGATCGCGACATGTGTCAAATTAATCCATTAGATTTTGACACGTGTAAAACAAATTATCATTTAGATTTTAACACATAATATTAAAAATAAAGGAAAAAACTATAATTTAAACTTAATCCTAAAAGTAAAGTTAGCACAAAAAATAAAAATAAAAATTGTTTTAGATTAAGAAAATTTATGTTAAAGGTTTTTTTATTTAACAATAAAGAAAAAAATATAAACTATACTTAATCTTAAAAGTAAAGTTAGAAAAAAGGAAAATAAAAGTTGCTTTTAGATTAAGGAAATTGATTTTAAATTTTTTTTTTAAAATGAAAAAAAAAATTCCTATTTAGATTTTTAAAGGATAAAAGCTAATTTTTTAAAAAAATTCTATTTTGATTAAGGAAATTAAAAAAAGGAATACAATTCTAATTCCTCAACTCTATATACATAAGTACGTATTAATCGCTTGATAACTAAAAATTAAAGTTAAAAAATTTAAAATCGATTAATAAAAAAACTTAAAAATTCTGAAAATTCAAAGTTGAAAATTTAATCTTAAAAGATAAAGTTACAAAAAAAAATTAAATTAAAAAGTTAAAAATTAAATTTATGCTAAAAGGTAAAATTAATATATATAAAAAAAACATTCCTTAGGTTTTCCATTTAGATTAAGGAAATTACTCATAAAAGTAAAATAATTATAATTTTCCACCTCTATATAAACCACAATTTGGTAGTGTTTCAATTACATACCAAACAAATAAAAGTCCAATAATCGTATCCAAAACTATGTACTGTATCTTTTCACCAAATTTTTCTTTCAAGCTATATATTTATTTCATCGTAAACTTTGTTTCTAAATTTATGTATTATATATTTTCACGGGTGATCTAATTTTGATTTTCATTTTTTCGTCTTTAATTTTTTTAATAGGTTATAAAATATTAAATTACAAACCCGCATATATGCGGATACTTATCTAATTTACTGATAAAAGTTTATGCTATATGTATCTAAGAGCGTCTACATATAATTTTAAACGAAGAGTTAAAATATGTCAAATCAATATTTTAATTAAATTTTAAAAAAATGTCAAAAATTCCAAAAATTTGTTTCTCTTAAAATGGAAATAAATATAAAAAGCTAAATTAACAAAAGAAAAAAAATCAAAACTAGAAATAAATATCAAAAGAGTTAAATGAACAAAAGAAAAAATTATTTAAAATGAAATTAACTTGATATCTATGTCAACTATATTGAAAATCAACATAAAAAACCGAACAAAAAAAGAAATTATATGTCAAAATAAAAGCTTATAATAATAAAAGTTAATGTTATATGTATCTAAAGATGTCCACATAGAATTTTAAATGATCAATTAAAATATGTCAAATCAACATTTTAATTAAATCTTAAATAATGTCAAAAATTTCAAACAATTGTCTCTTAAAATGGAAATAAATATAAAAAACTAAATTAACAAAAAAAAAAATCATTTAATAGAAAATTAATTTTATATATATGAAAAATCTATGAAAGTCAATATAAAAAGCTTAACAAACAAAAAAAGAAAAAAGAAATCATATGCCAAAAAAACCGTGTCTCTTAAAATGGAAATAAAAATAAAAATAGCTAAATTAACAAAAATAATAATTCAAAAATAGAATTAAATATCAAAAGAGCTAAATTGACAAAAGAAAAAATTATTTAAAAGGAAATTAACTTGATATTTATGCTAACTCTATGGAAAATCAACATAAAAAAACTTAACAAACAAAAAAGAAAAAGGAATTTATATGTCAAAATAAAATCTATTACTAATAAAAATTGATGATATATGCCTCTAACTCTAATAGTATTGATTTTGCCTACTTAATTGTCTTCTTGATCAAAACTATGCTTTGATGGAAAAAAAAACAACATGAGAAAGAATTCACCTATGGATTGAGAAAGACAAACTTTATAATTTTGTTGTTGTTTGCATAGATAACATATATAACGAAGATGAAACTGAAAATGATTTAAAAAAACTTATTTTTTTTTATTTAAAAAGTGATGTATAATATTTTATCTTCGTATCAATACTATAGTTATTAAAATAGCATTTGATTACTTTGTTACACTTTTAGTTGAGTTTGATATACTAACTTATAAATGTTCGACCATATACTACGTTTTTCAAACTGAACATATATAGATTCAAAACAAAATCGTTGAAATTTCACAAACTATATATAATTACTGAGATTAAAACTGCAATATTTTTAATATATATTATTACAATCATAATTATACATAAAATAATATCTTAATAAATATAATTGCTCGCATATAATTTTTTATCAAAATAATATTAAAAATAATATTTTCGACTCAAAACCTAGTTTTAATAAAAAAAAGCTAATTTATTAAAGGGTAATATAAAGTTGTTTTCTCTCTTTATGCGTGCGAGTGAGTTTATTAGCTGTTTATAGATGTATATTAGATGTGAGATTAAATGCTGAACGGATATAAAGCCAAATTCGAAAATCAAAACTTTATCATCTGATCTCTCTCTTTCACATTTTTCTCCAACGGCAGGATTTTACGCCTCTCGTCTTCTCTTCTCTTCTGCTCTAGTTTACTAATTTAAAAAATGGTGATACAAATCGGAAACGAAGAAGCATCATCGCCGATAAAGTAGATGTGTCGACAGTACCATTTTAGTGGCGTTTCTTCAACTATGGCGTGGGTTTGTTCGCGGGAACGGAGAGTTTCTCCATCTTCATGAGAACCCAACAGGAGAAAAGGAGATTTAAATTTAATTAGCGACGGAGATGAGAAACGGCTGCGACGAGGGGTGAACGACGCCGTTTCCGAAGGCGAAGGATTGTCTTAGGGCTCAGTCTCGCCGCATCCGAGAGTCATGAACACGCCGCCGAGTTCTCGGGTTGCATCTTTTGGACAGACGGAGATCAACTGGGACAAGTACGTTTTCGATTTCCATTAATTGATTCGACTGTTTTTCTTGTTTTGATTTGTTCTTCGTGGCATTGTCAGTCCGAATTGTTTATTTCTTCGATCCAGTTTTTCGTGATTCTGTGATTGGTTCTTTGGTGTATTTTCTTGGCTGCTGGAAATGAAACGGATATCTCACTTTTTTTTTGCGGAAACATTTGGTGGAGCTAATCAAAGATTCCAGATGAGATGTTTCGTTAGGTGAAGAAATTCACAATTGATTTTCACAGAATCAGAAATTTGACTGTGTGGTTTGTCTCTTATCGCTCAATTTCAATATTGCTTGCTTGGTTTAATTTGAAATGCGCTTGATGTAATTTTATCTCTCGATCAATAGAACATGGATTACATGTGTGTTATGAGATGGGAGATTATAACTGAATCTTCTTGTTTTGTGCCTTTCCTTATGTTTATTTCATTAAGTTTGATACGCTTTGTCTAATTTATCATGCAGTATTTTAAAGAAGTTGGATGGACTGAATCCGTGTTATTGCTTGCACACGGCCAAAAACTAGGTTTTGATCTCTCCCTTCCACCAAATCTTAAATCTCATGTTTTGAATACTACTAGTGTTTCAGTTAGGGGACATTATTTTTTGAAATTCCTGCTTAATCACTTACTCTCTGTTTTATCACTTACTGTTTGTTATACAATCTGATTAGGGGGATTGCTGCCATACAATGGCTGAAGATATGGGATTCAAGCTTGGGGAAGAAGTTGGCTATACCTTTCAATTCGAAATATCATACAAACTTCGGTATCCCTCTTTTCTTTTTAAAAAAAATCGTACCGTTTTTTATTTTATAGAGTGTTCTTTGTTAGCATAGGGTGTGATAAGTGTGAAGGTTCTCACGTATACTTTTTATTTAATCCTAGCTAGAGATGATGGAAGATCCTCTCTTGACAAAGTACAAGTACGGATTTTGTTGCAGCATTATATGCGTCGTCTCTTTTAAAAGGTACATTTTTAGATTAACAAAATCGTATAAGCTTCCAAGAATTTTCTCCTTAGGCTTTTTAGATTGTTGTGTCTGCTCAATTTCTCATTATGACGCAACCATGTTTTTCTCGAAATAATGAGATTATTGTATCTTTGCAGCAGTCCCCTTAATGTTATTGCAATGGGATTTTGGAACTTTCTCTATTGACAAATATCATGATGCTTCCGTCTTACACATAGCTAAGTCATATTCTTTCAAGCTCTAAGTAGTTTCGTTTATATGCATTGTGAATCAACTCGAGAATGAATCTCAAGAAGTTGTAGCTATTTTCTGACTAAATTTAAGTTTTATTTTTCAGAAAGTGGAATATGACAACAAAACTTTCACTATATTCTCATGTGTCCTCTATATTGACATAGAGCATATAAGTTGCATCGTTCGCAAAGATAAGTTTCTCTTCTCTATATTTTGTATTCATCCAAAACACGAAAACCAACTAAGAATTTTATATAATATGCCGTATTGATCAAAGAAACTCGACTGATTTGCTTAGATGTAAAACTAACCGGACATGGTTCCTGTCAAATGAATTCATTTGATCGTAAGAGATTGCCTATGTTCAATTTGTTTTCACACCTAATGCAAATTAATCGGTTTCTTATCAATTTGGCAAACAAAACAATATAATTTATAATTGAAACTTGAATTGTTTACATATTTGAATCTAACCAAACATGGAATATGTTTTTTTTTCATTGTTTCAGGTTCAAACTTTCTCTAGAAGAGTATTGTCTGAGAGATTGAGCAGTTACAAAACCTTCTAAATTTGTAAGATTTTCTTCTTATTCTTTGTTTTCGGTGAAGTTTTGGGTGTAAACAGTCTGTTTTGCCAAATATATGGTTTTAGACCAATATTTAAAGTTTGATGGAGGATTCTAGTTAAAGCAAAATAACTGAAAAAACTAGTTGGATCTCCTTGTTTCGTTCCTTGGTGTTTATTCTCCTAGTTTAAAACCTTTAATACTTCGTTGTCTACATTATTTTGCAGTACCTTTAAAAAGCTGGATGCGCTGAAAAGAAGTCATGTTAATACTTTTACACAGCCATAATGTCTCGTTGTCCAGGTTTGTTTTCTCTTAATATCTCAGGTAAGGATAGTGGTTTGAAATTCCTTGCTTAGTCACATACTATTTGTTTTACAATTTGATTAGAAAGTTTCTGCTAGAGTGGTGAAGAGATAAGAGTCAAGCTTGGCACGAAGTAGGACTTTAATATGCTTACTGAATGTTGCACTATTCCTATGATATGTAGCTGCATCATCTACATAGGACGGACTTTAATATGCTTGGTATTACGAGCATATCAATTTCCAAGGTAAATGTGTTGTTTCTCATTTAGCATGTAGCAGATTTTTTAGTAGAAGATCGAACTCACCGGTCGGTCATGGGTAATGTGTTGCAGTCTACTCTGGAAAGCCTACTTCTGCATCTGATGACATAGAGGCTAATCACATAAACAAATTAAAAAAAAAGATACAGTGGGGAGTAAGTATTTTTTCCTAAAGCTTCTTTTACTCTTTTTATCCAGAGTGATACATGTAAATGTTGATGCGCAGTCCAAGGGAAATGTATTAATTATATTTGCACGTTCAATAGCTAACAATGCATTTTTCTTTCATAGTTGGTTGCTTGAAGACTCGCTAGAAGATGCATTGAGAAAACGGGAGGTCTGCTGTCTGATTCTGAGAAGGGACTAGGAGAAGGTACAGACGAGGACATGGATGATAATAAGGCGATACGTATATCCCACATAGATCAGTACTGAATTCTGAAATGGAAATGCAACAGCCAACAGAAAAAGCTGCACGTTAGGAGACCAGCATGGTTTCACTGCCGTCACGTGTAAAACCAGAGCTTGGCTTACCAGTAATGTACTTTCGAATCCTTTATCCAATTTTGTGTTAGAATGTGATGCAAAGGAATGACAAGTGATATCTAATGGTGATGCACATGATTGATTTAAGGAGATATAAATATATTAGTTGTCAAAGCTTAACCTCGTTTAACTTGGTTTTTCCCATCTCTATTTTTTTCTCTCTCAGGTCAATGGACGCAGAGCAATTCATCACTGAAGACCTGAGAAACCGTATGCAGTTGAGCAATGTTGCAATGCCATCTGCCAGCTTTTATACATTTGTTAATACTCATAACGGGTAATTTCCACCTATTCCCCTAATCTTTTTTCTTGTGATGTTGTTCATTGTGAAAACACATGTTATTGACATTTATAATTATGTCATACATTTCCCTTGTTGGGTTTTTCGTGATTCTTGTTTGTATTTTCCATGAGTGAAAGTAATCATGATTTTCTTTTATGTGTTTTTCATGATTCTTGTTTGTGTTTTCCATGAGAAATTATAGGCTGACACTGGTTGCAGATGCTTTGCAGGGTGAAAATGATGCAAATAATCAAACCGTAGTAGGACCAAATGGCATATGAAGTTATACATTACCACTTTTAGTCCTCCTGGAGATTTTACTTTATCCTCCACAAGTATGTATCTTTCCATCACCTTAATATACTAGCAAGGAGACTGTGCGAATATTTCTTGGGCATAAGTGCCATGTATCAGTTTCTATACGTTTTTCTTACATAAGCTGGAATATATGGCGTTGTTTTCATTTTTTTAGGTCCAAACTTTCTCCAAAATAGATTCAACTGGAGACATAGCTTATTAGTTGCAGTTGCATCAAGCGCAGAGATAAGTCTTCTCTTCTCTCTATTTTTTATTTTGTATTTATTCATCAAACTTCTCTCTATCAGTCGTATTGATCAAAGAAACTCGATTGATTTGCTTAGATGTAAAACTAACCGGACATGGTTCCTGTCATTTGAATTCATTTGATCGTAAGAGATTGCCTATGTTCAATTTGTTTTCACACCTAATGTAAATTAATCGGTTTCTTATCAATTTGGCAAACAAAACAATATAAGTTATAATTGTAACTTGAATCTAACCAAACATGGAATCTATATTTTTTTTTTCATTGTTTCAGGTTCAAACTTTCACCACAATAGATTATGGATCACATGAAGACTCACATTACGTACCACTTTTTCATTAATCCAGGGTTTGTAAACAAGTCCTCAAAGTTTGATACGAGATTCTATCTTCTTGTTTTGTGCCTTACCTTATGTTTCTTTCTTTTAAGTTTGATACGCTTTGTATAATTTATCATGCAGTATTTTAAAGAAGTTGGATGGGCTGAAAGAATCCGTGTTATTGCTTGCACACGGCCAAAAACTATGTTTTGATCTCTCCCTTACATCAAACCTTAAATCTCATGTTTTGAATACTAGTGTTTCAGTTAGGGGACATTATTTTTTGAAATTCCTGCTTAATTACTTACTCTCTGTTTTATCACTTACTGTTTGTTTTACAATCTGATTGGGGGGATTGCTGCCATACAGTGGCTGAAGATATGGGATTCAAGCTTGGGGAAGAAGTTGGCTATACCTTTCAATTCGAAAGGTCATACAAACTTCGGTGACACTCTTTTCTTTAAAAAAAATTGTACCGTTTTTTATTCTATAGTGTTCTTTATTAGCACAGGGTGTGATAAGTGTGAAGGTTCTCATGTATACTTTTTATTTAATCCTAGCTAGAGATGATGGAATCCTATCTTGACAAAGTACAAGTACGAATTTTGTGGCAGCATTATATGCGTCGTCTCTTTTAAAAGGTATCTTTTAGATTAACAAAGCTTCCAAGAATTTTTTCCTTAGGCTTTCCAGATTGTTGTGTCTGCTCAATTTCTCATTATGACGCAACCATGCTCGAAATAACGAGATTTTGCAGGTGCTTTGCAAAATCAAAGTACGTAGTTTTCTTTCTATTCAACTGTTTTCTTAAGCCCTGATGTTTTTGATTCCTGCACACATGCAGGCGATGCAAAAGGCAAGGGAAGACAAGCTTGTCGCAACATTGAAAATCAAACTCGAACCATTCGTGGAAGGGCAAACCGATGAATTTGTAAATTGGCCTAACGCAGAGGCTCTCTACAGCTGGTAATCAAACCTTTCTCAATCACCCTATAAAGTTCGGCTTTTTCCGCTCAAGTTTTTTTTCATATTCTTTGGGTACTGTCAGGTTTTGGTGAAGCAATGCTGCACACTGTGTGTTACATTTACACTAGAGAAGCTGCGAAAGAACTCGGAAAGGACAAACGTCTCATGAAAGTCAGAAAGTACCGTTCTTAGCTGAATGGGTGCAGATTTTGGTAAAAGAGATAAACATTGCATCTTCTTCCATAAGCGGGTAAACCAAAAAAGCATTTTGTCGTATGTGCGGTTTCGTTACTCCATTTGCAGGACGAAGTGAGCAAGCTGAAGAACAGAGAGGAGCATATTCAGAAGGCCATTGAAGCTAAAAAAGATGCAATGCTTCAATCCCTTTGGCAAATCAATGTGCTTGACATCGAATCAACCTTATCCCGTGTCTGCCAAGCGGTAAGATCCACCGTGATGATGATCCTATTATTACATTCAATCATTCCATTGTAATAAATAAATCTTGTTTTCTCTTTTGTTTGTTCTCAAGTGCTTAAGGATCCAAGTGTTTCAAAGGATGTTTTTCGAAGTAGAGCTATAGGATTGAGGAAGCTCGGAAACATTTTCCAGGTGAGTCATAGAACAAAAACAAACGAAAAAACATGTGTTCGTTCTCTCACATAACAGAATGAAACTCTGGTACACATTTTACAGGGTTCTAAGAAACCGTACTCTAGAGAAAATAGCTTGCGTCACGAAGAAACCGTACTCTATCTAATCTAGTAATAATAATAATAAGAGGCACAGACAGACAGAGCCATCATATGCCCTCTTTTCTTGCCACCCAAGTAATATCGAACCCTTTTTCACCGGTTTTCAAAACAATGCTGGGTCAAAATTATGGGCCAGGGTAGTTTGAGTTTTGGGCTAAATTAGTTTTCTTGCTTGTTCATGGATTTCTTATTTTATAACAGCGAGGTTTTGGATAGAGTATATACTAGCAAAAAAATTCTGAATAGGGCCAATCTGATCGACATCCATAGATCTAAAGACAAGAAAAGAAAATTGATAAGACAAGTTTTGTGATCAAAGGGGAAGGACACAATCAATTTGAATCCCATTGACAAAGACAAGTTAGGTTTTTACATGGACACCTGTTTTTGGATTGAGACATGTAATTAATTTGGCAACAAAATAATAAGGGACAACGACTTTAGACGATGACAACAAAAAGATCGTCGCTTAGTAAAATAAAAATTGAATGATAAGACGGAGGAATTATAACATCCAACATTGGTCTCTCTCTCTCTCACCTAACACTTTTTTTCACACACAACACATGTCCATACTATTTAAATTAGGTTTTGGACCACTTTAAACTATGCAATGAACAATCGATGATTTCTAGTCTTAATCAATTCAATTATATCCACTTTTTTTTGTTCTTAACAATCTCAAACCTCGGCTCAACTAATTCTCAAAATCTTGTTCCAATGTGAGTGAAATTAAAAATACACAACTATCAATGAATTTGGACTCTGGGGATAACAAGCCTAGGATAAACAAATCTTAACGGGTCTACGTTTTATTTACTTAGCGTTTATTTATAACAAAATTCAAAACAAAGAGAGTGAGTAAAGGCCAAAAAGCATACTTATTAGAAATTAAAACAGAGCTCTAAAAAGAGTTCGCCCAATATAAACACATATGATAAAGTATTTATAAATGGATAAACAATAAGAATCTGATCATATAACACTGACCTCAACATCAGCTCCATCTCACACTCACACCAAATCTGAATTTTGCGACACTTTTGGTGCTGTGTTAACCACCACATTCCCATCCGGTCCGGTTCTCAGATCGGTCATGCCACTAACCGGTTGACCCATTCCCTGGTACTGCGGCTGAGGCGGTTGCACCATCATGCCTTCCCCAGCCACCGTATAGTAGACAGGATTCCCCATCTGTGAATACGGCGTCGTTTCCTGTAAACCCATTGGCCCACCACTAGTCGTAACTTGTGGACCACCTGAATACGGTGGCTGTGGTTGAACCACGTTGTAGCCGTGCTGGTTCTGCTGCTCCATGTATGCATCAGGATGATTGATTCGCTGAACAGGTGGGTAATAGCCTTGGTTTCCTTGTGCCGTTGGTCTCATCACGCTGTGGTATAATGTCCCTGGAGCTTGAGATTGAGCTGGGATCATGTATACCTGCTGCTCCGGTGACGTTGTTGTGTAGATGTTGCTCCCTGGGATGTTGTTATTTCCTTGCCAGTAGCCAACCGGAGGTTGTGGATTCCTCTGAGCTACTGTTGTCGGCGCCGGATTTTGAGCGTATGTTGGAGTGAAGTATCGTCCGGTTTCCATTAGTCCGTCTTCGCTCTTTCTTCTGTACATAGCCTCCTGCTGTTGTTGTTGTTGCATCTGTTGTTGTTGCATCTGTTGTCGTTGTTGTTGTTGCTCTTGATCTCTGATTTGAATCTTCTGAAATTCATGGATTTGTCTTTGAATCTCCGCCGGATTTATGCCGTGTTCCGGTTGTATCACCTGTTGATTTGCGAATATCGGTTGTTCAAGAGCCACCGGGTCCTGAATCTGTTGAGGCACCATCACGGCGGCTGATGGCGAAGACGGAGCTGGAGCTACTTTCTCCGATCCAAACAAGAAATCGGCATTATTGGGAGGAGCGGTTACGGATTTCTCTGATTCAGGTCGGCTAGGGATTGGATTAAGCGTATCCCGTTCCGATTTGACCGAACCTTCGGAGCCAAATCCGCCGGAAATGGGAGAAGACGGGAAGAGGAACAGACGCATCCTGGCTGGTTTAGAGGACAAACGAAGCAACCGATCGTACTCGTGCATCATGTGCTCGAGGTCGTCATCGTTAGTCACCGAGATCAAGGCATCGAGATCCTCACCAGGAAGCTGATACTTGAACGAGATTTCGCCGCCATGTCCGCCACCGCAGCAGACAGCGGAGAGCTTCGAAACCAAAGCTGGAAATCTGATGGCGCGATCGACGGACATGATTTTGGTATCGCCGTTAACATAGGTAAGCTGGTTATCGTGTGGACGCGGGTGGATCTTGCCGCCATAGCTGCACATGAACCTCACCTTGTAGCTAGGTGTCTGTTGCTGGTCCTCCCATGGCGGCGGGTTGTCAAAGTCGACATCGCGAGATCTAGGCGACGATTCAGCCGAATCTGGATACGAGTTGTACGAGAATTTGTCCATTGCGCCAACTTTTGAAACGATCTTCCTCTCTCTTTCTTTCTTTCTTTCTTTCTTTCTTTGCTCTCAATCCATGACTCGAGTGGAAGAAATGGAGAGGACTCGTATAGATATTTTATATCATGGCGAAAAAAACAAACAAACGGTGGTGGTTTTGGGAAATGCTAACGTGACAGGCTGTTTTGGCGTGGACTCAGTGGTTTATTACACGTGGCAGTTACGTATGGGTTGAAGGTGATAGGATTGAGTGACGGGGATGTGAGGGTAGCTAAAAGTCATGGATTAGACGGACTTTGGTGGGGCCCTGTTAGTGCGTGTTTGATTTACATTCATTGATATATTAGCAAGCCATGGTTTTGAGTTTTTGACTATGACCAACAAGAGATTAATTAATCAACATTTAAATCATAACTAACTCTTTCTTCCTTAGTCCCAATGTTAATGTCTAATTATGCTTTTTCTGAAAGCCACCAAGCGTGGGAGAGAATTCACGTGACCTTTGCTTCAAACTTTCCTTTCCAAAGATCCAAGAGAAAAAAAAACAAACAACAAACTGCAACATACTACTAGATTATTGCTCTAACTTAGCTCCCAAGATCCACAATCCAAATCTTGTAAAAGAGTTTCAATAAAGACTATAGAAGAAAGAAAGAAATGCCTTTGCTCACATCTAAATTCTAATTTATTGAGCTGAAACAACAAGTACTTTTGAGCAAATTACCAAAACTATCTCTCAAAAGTATAATTGTCTGCATGCTGCAGCTGAAGTCTGTGCAGGACAATGAGGGCATTTGAACCTGCGAGAACGGCAGTTCTTGGTGAGTCTCATGATTGATTTCTTGCAAAGAACATGACGACAAGGCATCATCATTGGCGGGTTCTCTTCACTGCTCTCATCTCTACTCACCGGACAAACAAAAACCGAGTGGAACTGAAACTCATCCCCTAACTCCACTTCTACCGGAAGCTGTTTCATCGCTTCCCATTCTTCTTTCTTCAAACCCATTACATGAATCAGCTTCAAAAGTCTCGGCAAGCTCTCTAAACCTGCGGATAACGCGACTCCCAGCGAATAATTAGATGGCTGATCCAGGAGATGGTAATACTGCTTGGTTATCTCTTTGGCTATCTTCTCCCAACATAATGAAGAAACCATCTCTGCATAAGGTGAATTCTCAAGATTTCCAACCCATATCAGAGCAGTCGTAAGCTTTTGTATCTCTTCATTGTGGAGTGAATCATACTGAGGGAAATGGGCTGTTGCATACTTCAAGGCATCATCACTGTTTCCTTCTCTTAACATCTCACAGTACTTAAAACTTGTGAGTTTCAGCTCCAGCTTTGAACCGTTGTGCTTCAGCTTTTCGCGGTTCGCAGAGATCCATCTCATTGCAGGCTCAATGTTGCCGAGTTTCATTGACTCCGTTAATCGGTGGATTTCTAGAGACTGAGATCTAGCCTCGGTCTCTAGAAATGTTAGGGTTCTAAAAGGTGAGGTTCTAAAAATTTTAGATACCCATTTTTAGAACCTCCCCATTGGACATGCTCTTACAATCTTTTTGTCTTCAGATTTTTAGTGTATGCAAAATACCCTCTTTTTAATATTAATAAAAGTACCAAATAATATCCAACAAATCGTAATAAACTAGAATTCAATCCGCACAAAATACTATATGTGTCAAAACAAAATATTTAGTTTTACTATATATGATTATTTACGCTGTTCACAGAAACAAGTGATTGTCGTTTTTCGTTTTGCAACAACAAACATTAAAATAGCGTGAAACTAATTTAAATGAAATAAAATAAGGCCATGTTCTAAAAAGCTGCGCCTAGACCGTCGGTGGTAGACCGGTGCGATTAGTGTCTAGGCGGTCAATTAGTCGGCCAAACGATTATTTCAAAAAGTCAACGATTTTTTTTTTCAAAAAGTCAACAATTTTCGAAATAAATCGTTGACTTTTAAATTCCACATTTAAAAGTCAACATTTTAAATAAAAAAAAATTGTGACGGACATATGGTCTGTTACAAAGTTTTGAAAATATATCTATAAGTACAACTTACGTGATAATTTGATCATTGAAGAAGATGATGAAGATTTTTCTCTCCTTGTACTTTTTTTTGTTTCTCAATATTAAAACAAATCTATTTTTTGCATCATATGTTTGTACTTTTTTTTTTTTTTTGGAATTTAAATGTGAATTTGAACTTAATTTACTAATGTTTTATTAGTTTGATAATCAAAAAAAACTTATTTCATACTTGTTTTGATTTATATATTCATAACTTATAACTTATCAACTTTAAAATTAAAAAATAATGTTCAAAATTAATTTCAATCTAAACACAAATCGGTGCCCGACCACCCTCTTAACGCGTAGCGCCTTTTCGAACCTTGAAATTAGGTAATGGATTTAAGATTTACAGATCAATTGAGTTACGTTCACTTTCCTGCTGGATCTGATACTCTTGGTTTGGTGGTTCACCTTTAGAGTTCATCTATTCAACCGGCCCGGTTAAGAAAACGCTGAAATAGGCGCTAACACGCTTATCATGTAAACGATAGCGCTATGTTTTGAGAACTGCGTTTATTAATCAGTCTTCTTCTTTCTTCTTTTTTGTCGTTTTTTTTCCGCATTTGGGTTTAAGGTTCATTGACCTACAGATTCCTAAGGCATTATATTTTCTGTTCTAATTAAGCGACACTTTAAGAAGCAGAGAAAATGAGAAAGCTTGACTTTCTTGTCTGGTTTCTAATCAGCATCTCCTCCCTTCATCATTTGGTTGATGCTTCTTTGCATGTGAAGTATCTTCCTGGTTTTGAAGGTCCTCTTCCTTTTCAGCTTGAGACTGGGTACTAAAAGTCCATCTCTTTACTCTAATTTGTCAATATCAGCGGAAAATTTATTATTAAATAAAAATAATAATCCTTAATTTGTAACATGTCTTTCTTCTTTTGCATGTGGATGATTATAATAAGGTATGTGAGTGTTGGTGAATCTGGAGATGTTGAGCTTTTTTACTACTTCTTGAAATCAGAGAGAAATCCAGTAACAGATCCTCTCATGATTTGGCTCACTGGTGGGCCTGGATGCAGCTCTATTTGTGGATTACTCTTTGCAAACGGTAAACAAAGTCTTGTTTTTTTCTCTTCTTTTGGATTTGTTATTTGCCCTGTTCTAAAAATCCTTGCCTAGCTCCGATGAGACCCACCCCATCCGCCAAATTTTTTTTTGTTTTTAAAAAAAAATTATTGCTTAACAAAAATCTTGAAAAGTTCTAATTTGGTTTTACTGTATTGTTAGAAAGTCATTAAAAATATTAAAAGTCCAAAAAAATCATTAAAAAGTCATAAATTTATAAATTAATATGTTAAAAAGTCATTAAAAAGTCATAAATTTATGTATTAATATGTTAAAACGTCAATAAAAATCCAAAACTAGTCCCCGATTAATCTCCGATTTTTGGGCTAAACGCTAGGCTTAACCCGTCCGCTCGACTAGCGCCTAGCGCAATTTAGAACATTGGTTATATGTAATGAGTCCTAATACATAGTTTAATTGATGCATGCTTTTTTATTTATCAGGTCCTTTAGCTTTTAAAGGGGATGAGTATAATGGGACAGTGCCTCCTTTAGAGCTAACATCTTTTGCATGGACAAAGGTGAGGAGACTACACCAATTTTTATGATTCTCTGTGTAATAACAACATTCTGAATTTATATATTCTCAATTCTTTCAGATGGCTAGCATTTTATATTTGGAATCTCCTGTTGGTTCTGGATTTTCTTACGCGAGAAATCCGCGCGCTTTTGAGTCTAGCGACACCAAACAAATTCACCAAATTGACCAATTCCTTAGGAATGTTAGTATTCTTTTTCTTGCCTTTTTATTGATGGTTTTAATGATTTTCTTCATTTTGTTTTATTTTTGTAAGCGTTTCATTATGTTTTTACTTGTAGTGGTTTGTGGATCACCCGGAGTTCATATCGAATCCATTTTATGTCGGTGGAGATTCATATTCCGGGAAAATCGTTCCCGGAGTTGTGCAACAGATTTCACTTGGTAATTTAAGTTAACACTTATGCTTATTTTTTGCAGTTTTGGTATCTTTTAGTTCAAAGATTTTAAGCACATTATATACAATATATGAAAACAGGAAATGAGAAAGGTCTCACACCACTCATTAATATTCAGGTATTTATAGTCTATTCTCTCTTTTTTTTTCGTTGAATACAGATAATTCGGTTGAGATTAATACCTTTCTAAAATTGAGCAGGGATACGTTCTTGGAAACCCTGCATTTGATATAAAAATTGAATATAACCATAAAGTTCCATTTGCTCATCGGATGGGGCTTATTTCCGATGAGCTCTTTGAGGTACTATCTTTCTTCATCATATTATATATATATATATATATATATATATATATATATATATGATTGTTGAGAGATTTGGTTACATTACAATCTCTTTTTTTTTTCTTAAATTACTTTCTGTAGTCACTTGACAGAAATTGTGGAGGCAAATTCTACAACGTAGAACCGAGTAATGCAAAATGCTCAAATGATCTTCAAGCTTATGACCAGGTAAAGACTAATGTATACCACACCATACAGTAGAACACAAACTAACTTGTCTCTTTGTTTTTGAGTTTATAGTGTACCTCAGAGATATACACAGAGCAGATTTTGTTACCAAACTGCCAAATAGATTACGTCTTAGGGAACATATCACTAATCTTACCAAACATCATAACGGGTAGAAGACGAGAATTGAAGGAGTTTTCAGGAAATGATTCATCATCATTGCCTCCTCCTAGCTGCTTTGTAAAATTTCTCTTCTTTTTTTTGGTTATTTTCTGTATTCATGGGGTTTGAAAAATTCTGATTTCTTACATTTATCATCATCATCTTCTCAGACTTACAAGTATTTTCTATCTGCATTTTGGGCAAACGATGAAAATGTACGCAGAGCGCTAGGCGTGAAGAAGGTACCTATGTGAACCTTTTTCTTGTTCTAAATAAAACATAATAAATTTACACAACACCAATTCAATGTTAATCTTATGCAGGGATTCGGAAAATGGAGTCGATGCAACAGCCAAAACATACCATATACATATGATATTCAGAATACCCTTCCGTATCACGTGAATAATAGTCGAAAAGGCTTCCGCTCTCTCATCTACAGGCAAGATTATTATTCGTTGGTGTGTCATTGTTTTATTTTAGACAGTCTTTTTTTTTTCCTTCTTTGAAATGGTAACTCTATATATAAAAATTTGTATTAGTTAAAATATTATTCTTTGTCATGAAGTCACAAACTCAATATTTGGAAGTTTTTGAACAGTGGTGATCATGATATGATGATACCTTTCTCTTCAACTGAAGAATGGATCAAATCTCTTAACTATTCAATTGTTGAAGACTGGAGACCTTGGATGATGAGTAGCAATCAAGTCGCCGGGTAAACAGAAAAAAAAACCCATTGTTTCTAGCTCCAATCTCATCAAACTTCATTATTTCCTCCCGAGTTATCTATTATAAACACACTCGAATTTTATCTTTGTTTGTAGATATACGAGGACATACGCCAATAAGATGACATTTGCAACCATCAAGGCAATAATTTCTAAACCTTTTCTTTCTTCTCCAAAGTTTCTGCAGGTAGAATAAAAAAGTGATATACAAAGGGTTCGATTGTGTGGTTTTACAGGGAGGAGGACACACCGCAGAGTATAATCCAGACCAATGCTCACTTATGTTCAAAAGATGGATTGATGGAAAACCTCTCTGAAGATTCTCACTCACTTCTCTCTCAAATTTTCATGCATTGTTCTTGTTGTTGTTCTGTATGAAATTATAATCCGGCTTTTTCCTCATGTTGTTATTCTGTAATCGAACACGTCCAACTTTATTGCTTTTTGGGGGAGATGTCCCTTCCTCACTTCTTATATTGCTCTGTTTCATGTCAAGTCAAAAAGCCTGTTTTCATGTTCCATATAAATATTATTCAATAATATCTTCTTTATTTCTCAGTCATCATCAACGGAGAAAACAAAAATCTTAATGTTCAGATCTCAATGGAAAGAAAAACAAGAATGATGTAGGACTCTTGGGTCTGTACATAATTGGACATGGCAAGATATGTTATAACTGTTCAGTCAGAAAAGTGAAAGGTCTCCAGCATCAACTGATCTCTTGACAAGTTTAGCCCATGATTCATTTGTTTCATGGATGATCTTCAAAGCATAATCCTGTAAAAAACCAAACCAAAAGTGTATAGCTTCTTTCAGCTTTCGTACCAGACATGAAACATCATCGCAAGAGAAAACTGAAAAAAGGAACTTACTTTGTTTGCTGGTTTGTCTCCAAGACCAAATCTGTTAGCAGGCTTTCCATCTGGGATCTTGTAGTCTCTAAACCAATCTCTAATCGCTGTCAGTGTACCCTGATCACCAGATTTAGGATCAGAAACAATATCCATAAGGTCTGATTGTTACAGATTTTATTTTTCACATGAACATGGGGATTGGTTTCTACTACTAAATTAGCTCATACCGGGAAATGTTTCTCAACATCATCAACATCATTCACAAGATGAGCTTTTGGGTCATCCAAAGAAATGGCAACAATCTTCCAGTCTAGCTCTCCCTCATCAATCATAGCTAAAGCAGCTAAAGGCTTGATTTTTAGAACCTCACCTATCTTCCTCTGGGTTTCACCAATCTCAACGACATCAACTGCAAATCCGAACCAAGAATAAGCTTGATAACATCAGCACATTCTGTTTGTCCCAAGGTGATATCTTATGCCAGTAGATAAAAAGAGTACCACAGATTCACCTGGATCATTATCTCCAAAAGATCCTTCAACTTCAGAGTTTGCCTGAGATGGATCCTCCCATGTCTGTGGAAGCAACCCATAGTTCCAGTTTATGTTGTACCTGGATAAAACCCAGTAGTGTCAGTCAATCACTGAGGAGAAAATTCATTGATTTTCACTGTCTCAACTTCAAAAATGGGCTAACTATGCAAAAGCCTATAAATAGAACAAAGCAGAACTAAACCAAAAAAGGAGTTTTAAAGAAGGTTGTTTACGTACGGGTAATATCTGAGCTTTCCCTTCTTAGTGTCTTGCTTGATAGGAGTGAAATCTTCATCAGTAGCAACCTCCATTTTTGCTTTCGACTCTTTAGGTATTTCAACTATAAAGTTGAAAACTCCATCTCCTAAGGTCAATGGTATATCATGCCATGGAGAAACCTATACACAAATGCAGATAACCCTTCTTCAGCTCTACGGAAACTCAGGACAGAGTAGTGAAACAAAAGCATTTAAAAAAAAAAAGGTTAGATCTTTAGAACCATTGATTGCATCTCAGAGGAAAAAATGTTCATTTCATAGCCATAACCACAAGAGTATTTCCAAATAGCAATGTGATGCATACCCAAACCTCAGAATTTAGGTAAACAGATAATTCATTTCCTCAGTCTGTACCAGAAACAAAGCTTGGACACAGAACAGAGTGATGAACCAAAAACATTTCAAAGCAAACTCACAATGTATATCTCTAGAAACAATCTCAGAGAAGATTTCTTCAGTACATAGTCAAACCTAAGCACAAGATGAACCAAAGGCATTTCAAAGAAAATTCACAATGTAGATCTTTAGAAACTCATGATAACGGTAAACAGAGATTCCATTTCCTCAGTACTTCCCAAGTAAACCAAGCTCTGATTTGAAGACAGAGAGACACAAAGCGGAAAAAGGTACCTTCTTTCCAGAACCATCGACGAAGAAAACCCGATAATCCAGGGATTCGGGTTGACCTTCTTCTTTAACCTTAACCTGAGGATTGTATATCGCGCTGCACGAGAAGGGTCTCTTCGATTTCAAAACCAAAGCTCTTCTGTTGAAGCAGAGACCGCCAAATTCGCCGCAGGATTTCTTCGCCGGCAGAAGGAGAGCTCGTTTGGCGAGGAAACACGAGGTGGTTTGGGTTGCGACCGCCGCTGCAGTAATCACTCTCGTGGCCGCCATATTAAAAATGGTGTCTCTCTCTCCCCCTTGATTCTTCTCACGGAGAATACAAATCAATTTAAATTACAGGATTTGGTTCACAAAAGACGAAGAGAATAGATCACGTGGGTTTTGTAGAGTAGGTCATACCAACTTTAGCATAAACTTCATATATATTAACTAAAAAACTCGATAAATGTTCAGAAAGGTTTCGTGGTGTAGTTGGTTATCACGTCAGTCTAACACACTGAAGGTCTCCGGTTCGAACCCGGGCGAAGCCAATCTTTTTTTGTTTTTTAATTAAATACAAATCTTGAGGGTTTGTGTTTCTGAGGCGTGGGTTTGATTTCGTTTCAGTCCATGGATCGCAGATTACTGCTTCCTTTTTGGAACGCAGACAGATTCTGCTTAAGTTTTACGACATTAAGCATTCTTCGGAGCTTTGATTCTTCATCTCTTATGGCTAATGCCTCCCTACACTAAAACCATCTCTGTAAGAGGATTTGTCATTTTGTCTTGTTTATACTTTATAGTCAACTGGGTTTGGTAAGATTTGAAGGTCCATGGTTGGTTCTGAGAAGCTGTTGACTTCTGTAATGCGGGTTAGAAAAACCAACATGTTGAAACTTTCACATTCATCAAAACCCATTGATAACTTAAGTACTTCGAAAAGGTCACAGAGTACACAATCTGATAAGGAATTTACAAAGTTGAATAAGCAGAGGCATGATGAGTACATGATCGAATGGTTTAGCAGGATCTTATTCTCTCTCTCTCTCTGATTATTCTCAGATTCATTTTCGGATGAAGTCGACACCTTTCTGAATACTTCCGGCTAATTCCTCTTTTGCTTTCTCCAGACCAACCCTGCAGATTTTTGAAATCATCCAGGAAAAAAATGATAAACACCTCTCTTTTCTTTCTCTCTGAGACAAGTAATTTGAAGTGATGAGAGAATGTTTCAGACCTTTCGTATTCGTTTAAGGGACCAAGCTGATACACTTCTTCTACTCCTGTACGGCCAAGACGCACTTTGGTTGCAAAGAAAGCTAATTCTGTCACCTGTTGTGTGAATCGCCATTACAAATCAAACCAAAAAAAAACGTTAAAGAAGGAAAGAAGGAGAGTAAAAAATGTTTCCTTCAAAGATGAAAAATTGTAAGCTTTTCAAGATTCACCTGTGAAGCAACAAAAGAGCATTCCACCACATTCGCGTCACCTCTTAACCCGCGAAGGCAAGCATCTGCAAACTTGGCTGCAGCATATGCCTGTAGTAGTAGTACATTCAACATGGATTCAGGACACTATCTCTGAGAAAATGATGATGTCTTTAAGTGATTTGGTTTGGTTACCATTGAAAGTGTTGCAGATCCAGCTCCAGCTTTTGCCTCCACAACTTCCGTTCCACCGTTTTGAATCCGGTTTGTGAGGTACTTAATTTCGGAAGGCGTGAAGCTGCTAGGAGGCTTAACCTGAGTATGCAAAACCATCAATTAGCAGAGGATATGATGTGATGAATATGACCTGCGTGTTCTATTGATATGATACCTGTGACAATAGTGGCAAAATTGTGACTCCGGCGTGTCCCCCGACGACTGGTACATCGACTTCTCTTGGATCAAGGCCAAGAACTTCTGCCTGCACAAGATTGAGAAAAGGTCAAATCTTGGTGATTGGAAAGTCGACAAAACCATATGGAGTGAGGAATCATGACATTATTACCACAAATGTGTTGGCACGAGAAACATCGAGTGTAGTAACTCCAAGGAGCTTCTTAGGATCATAAGTTCCAGCTTTCTTGAAAACCTCAGCGGCAATGGCGACAGTAGAGTTCACAGGGTTGCTAATCAAGTTGACAATAGCATTAGGACAGCATTTCGCTACGCCTTCACATAGTGTCTTAACAATCCCAGCATTGATTTTAAAGAGATCATCGCGGGTCATCCCTGGTTTCCTCGGCACACCAGCTGGTATGATCACAAGATCCATACCCGTTAGCGCGTCCTCAAGCTGCTTCGGTCCCAAGAATCCGCGAACCTAACAAATGATCTCAAATCAATTAGAGTGTCCATTACTCATTCATCAGCAAGAAGAAGTCATCTTATGACAACTTCTTACAACAGCTCCAGTGTCCATATGGCTGACGTCAGCTGTGACTCCGGGAGCGTTGACAACATCGTAGAGATGAAGTAAAGAGACAAGAGGGTTCATCTTCATTAACAAGGACAAGGATTGTCCAATTCCACCAGCAGCTCCAAGAATTGCTACTTTGAATCCTGGATTCCCACCTTTCGCTCTGCAGTTTTCTCGTCCCATTACAGAGTTCTTCGCCTCCATCTAATGATCGATCGATCAAGGAAAATAAAAAAATCAGTAAACAAGGTTGGTCTCTTTAATGGCGTCAGAAATCTTCAGTTACTATAAATGGAAATTCACTTAAAGTTCGTGGTGGGACAAAGTTTGTATCTTGATGAACTACTAAGAACGTTGATGAATCTGAGATGAAATTAGTTTTGTTTGAGAGTGAATACAAACTATTAATGCTGGTTTAGAACATCCAACACCATTGAAGAATAAAAGAAGATAACTTGACAAAGAAACAAAAAGGTAAATTAAGAAAAAACCTGAGGAGTGAAAGAAGGCTGAAGATGAGCTGATATCCTAGCAATCCTCTGGTAGGCATCTCCACGAAACTCCATTGTTGTTTGCTCTCGTTAGAAAGCTGTTAAAGAGTTTTGATTTGTATGTCAGAGAAGTGAGATGACTTAAAAATATATGGGGACTAGATTAAAAGAATATGACGTAAATATTTGTTTTTTCTTGTAACTTATTATATGAGAGTTTTGATAATAATGATTTGTGTGGAAAGAAATGTTGTTCATTTGTAGGAAGCCTTCCTTATCCCTTTATCTTCACGTTGTTCTCGTCTCTTGACCGTTGTGGTTCTCAAAATTTCCGTACAAAATTAGTTTCAGATAAATGGAAGATTTTGGGTTCGATAATTGTATTGGCGATTATACAGAAGCTCACCAAAGGCCCAAACTGAGCTCATAAGTTGAGTTTGGATTACGGTTTACACGGCTCAAACTTTGTCCGGTTTAATTCGGTTCAAACACCCTCAAATGGAATAGATAGTAAACCAAAACGTTTATTTATTTAACCGGAAGCGGTGTGAGTAGGTCTGGGCATAAAAACCGGAACCGAAATATCCGAACCGGAACCGAAATATCCGAACCGGAACCGAACAGAAATATCTGAACCGGAACCGATTCAAATTTTTTAAAATACCCATTGGATCCTACTCATTGATACCGATGGGTATCAGATAATATCGGAACCGAACCGAAAATATTTTGGGTACCCGAATACCCGAAATATAATTATATATCCAAAAATATTAAATATATAAGGTTTTTGGGTATATTTTATTTAGTTTTTTTTTTTTTTTTCGGGTATATTTTCGGGTTTTCGGATATAATTTCGGATATATTTTAGGTATTTCTGGTATATTTTAGGTATTTCGAGTAATAAATATCCAGAACCGATCCGGAACCGAAAAAATTCGGATATTTTCCGGTTCTTAAATCTTGGAACCGAACCGATCCGGAACCGACTTATACCAAACCGGAACCGAACCAAAATTATTTCGGTACCTATATGGATCCTATACCTCTCTACCCAAAATATCTGGAACCGAACCAAATATCCGAATGCCCAGGCCTAGGTGTGTGTGAGAAAGCTGCAGTTTATTGTACTTTGCATAATATCCAACAAATAATCAAGAACCGAGACTTGGGTTCTGAGTCATCGGTTTAGATAACAAACAAAGAGCAACATAACCGGTTGCAAACAAAAGACCAATAAAACCAAAACGACACATGAAATGTACAAAGGATCCCCACGGTTTCTTATAACATTTACAGCTTTACAAAGGTTTGTGCTGAGAAAAGGTGATACTTACCAAAAGAAGGCTTTCAGATTCCATCAATGGAGGGTTGTTTCAGGCTGCCACCAAGTAAAGACATTATTAGCCCTCCGCCGTGAACTCTCTCCTCCGGAATCATAAAGTCAAAGATGTTTCTTTCTCCTTCACTTGGAGATTTCATTGATGAAGGTACAAGAACCTGCATCGGTATCATCATCTGCTTCTTCTGCCTTTTCTCAAACCGTGCTCGATCGACAGAATCAGTCCAATCAGAGACGGCGCTAACTCCAGACTGAGAATGATCAGAGGCAGAGCCAACAACAAGGCCACGAAAGAGTCCTGGTCCAATCAAACCGCTCTTGCCTCCATCTTCTTCTTTCTCCCGAGACATAATACTGTTATGCTTAGCGCAGAAACCCCTCCTTCCTCTAGCGAATTTCTCGCATTTCCCATCTCCCCAAGAACAGCGTTTCCCACCACCGTGAGCTTTGCAGAAACCAGTACTACCTTGAGCACTCTTCTCACACTCAACAATCATACAGCGTTTCCCACCACCGTGCTTGACACAACAGTCAGTTCGACCACGCGCACTCTTAGTACACCCCGCCACAGCACATCTTTTCCCACCACCATGAGCAACACAGAAGGTAGTCCCACCATGTGCGCTTTTAGAGCAAATCCCGCCTCCATCAGAGAGACAGCGTTTCCCACCACCGTGTGCTTTACACAGAGGAGTACTCCCTTCTGCTCCTTTGCTACACCCTGAAAATAGACAGCGTTTTCCGCCTCCATGGGCTTTGCAGTAGTTAGTACTTCCTTGAGCTCCTTTATCACAACCTGCCAAAAACTGACAACGTTTCCCACCACCATGAGATATACAAAGACCAGCTTGTCCTTCAGCACTTCGTGTACAGATTTCGATATTACATCTTTTGCCACCACCGTGTTTGATGCAGAGGCCTGATTTGCCACGGGCTGCTTTGTCACATCCTTCAATGAACTCACAACGTCTTCCACCACCATGAGATATGCAGAAATCGGTTTTCCCTTCAGCGCTCTTCGTGCATCCCAAGTGTTCACATCTCTTCCCTCCACCATGTGTTTTGCAAAAAGTGGTTTTACTCTCTGCACCTTTGTTGCAGCCTTGTTTTTGGCATCTCTGTCCTCCTCCATGGCAGATGCAGAGCCCTGACGCTCCTCGAGCTCCCTTCACACATCCCATAAATTTGCACTTCTTCGGGTTGCAAGTCCTCTGTTGTTGTACAGACAACGCTGTGTAATGTGATGACTCTAGGCTCACTTGTGAATGATCATAATGAACGCCGGTTCCAGAATGATTAAGTTCTGTCATCTTTGAAGGATTTCTGACATTTTCAGCCCTCGGATCTAACAGAAGTGATGGCATGTAACCACCTGATCTCTTTGCAGAAGTAGAACCCTCATCAACAACAGGAATCACACATTGTCTGCTGTTATTGATCTCTGAATATGTAGAAAATGAGCAATCCGGTCCGCTGAGAGTGTCTATGCTTACAGCTGGAAGACCAAGTTGCAGAACTGAATCACCTCGTGGTGCGAGTTCTTGAGTGAATCCAGAACCATAATCTTTGTTGCTGAAATAGTATGAAGCTGATGTTGGACCCAATCCAAGGACCAACCGGCAGCCATCATCAGTGCAATTAGAAAAATCAGAACAAAAATGGTTTTGAGAGTCCCCCAGGCACTTCAGGCTAAGAGCAGTGTCACCCATATTGTCGTGATTATTGATGCCGGTGGCATTAGAGAGATGAGCTACACCGTCTTTCAAATTCATATGAAGATGAAAAAGTATATAGATGAAAGAGAACTCCCAAAAAGCTACAACTTAGCACATCAAACTTGTAGCTATAAGCATATATTGGAATAACTTGAGAAGCTGAAAAGCAATGATCTTTTCCTGTAGAACTTTCCTCCAGGCCTGAAACAAAATTCAGAAAGCATTAAAGTAGAGAGATAACGAGATGCATGAAGAGCAAATGACTTTTGGATGCAAATTGCAGCCTTAACTAACTAAGGTGAAATATTAGATTTGGACAATGGTATTTAATGATATCATGTCCTCTGTAATGTTACCCAAAAATTCAGAAAGAAAAAAAAATGTGAAAATCACATGAGAGATGCATCAAAAACTCCAAAGTCAACTCCTTTATTTTTTCTAATACAATACTTGATTAGAACCACGGTTGAAGATCCAAACACAAGATCCAAAAATCTAAGAAAATATTTGTTTTCAAAAGTTTGACTTGGAAGATTTGATTATTGAAAGCAGGAGAAAACACCAGAATAGTATCAGCAAGTTTCTGAACAAAGACTCATCATACAATTACAATTCTCTGCAAACTTCACATAACAAAGATTTCCATAGACGAAAATTTTGAAGACAAAACAAAGATTGCCCAATTTTTTTTTTTTTTTTTTTTTGACAATAACCCAGAGTAAAGTTTCACAAAACCCCCCAAATTGAGAGTGCAACGATTTTGAAGAACAAGTGGTTGGAATAATTAAAATCTGAAGAGTTTAATTTTCAAAAAACAGCCACACATTCTGACTAATTAACTCCGATCAAGCAAATCAATGAATCAGAAAGAATGAAGAAGAGAATCAAAGACCTGGTGGATCTGAACTGAAACTTGGGTTTCAGATAGAATCCAAGTAGAAAACAAGAAGAAAGAAGAGAGAATCAAATTTAGAAACAGGTGTCGAAGAAACAAGAAATTAGATTATTGGCAAAATGATAGTCTCATAATATAATAGCGTGGACGAGTAAGAAAAAAAAAAGGTTCTTTCTTGGAGTTAAAATACCTTAACTACCCCTCAGTCCCGTCAGAGAAAGAAAAAAACGACTGTGGTTGTGGAGAAAAAAGCGTTAACTTCGAAAAGTACTTACCAGAGAGCAAATATAAACAGTTACAAGACGAAAACTGTCTCATCAGAAAAACAGAGAAACAAAAATGGAGAGTTTACACGGCGACTCCGCCGCAAAAACCATCACCATCTCGTTCGCCGATGAAAGCGTATTTGTGGCTAGATCTATGTGTTTGAGTATACGTATGAGCATAAAGTAAATAACACATAAAGTTTTTTAACGAGGTTCGGTTTCCCTACATCCCCGGGACCTAGTCCAGAACAAATCCACTAGAACAAGATCACAACATACAATTGCATATGGTATACAGCACTACGATGCCTACCATTCTTTTCTAGATGGACGAACTATGGACACGGTATCTCTACAAAGTCTACCGCTCGGCTACTACCGATACAAGCACCATCTCACAGATGTGCTTGTACTCCATCAACCATCACCAACGGATCTACAAATCCTGTATGATGGGGCGACGCCACACACACCTGTGTGCATCTCATGGTAAACCCTAGACGCGCACCCGTTTCTCTGGCCGTCTCTTGGTATTTATATGGCTAGGGTCGAAACCCTAAGAGCCTACACGATTTCTTCATCATTTTGGGCTTCTGAGCCTTTTCAATAAACCCCTGTATTAGTTCCTGTACTACTTCTTAAACTGGTACAGCAACTGCATCAACTGCATCAACGCCAGATATACATTCCAGCGTTTTCGTCCAGCTTAGCAACTCACTTGCCACGTCAGCTTCTACGCCACGCCAAGTTCTTGCCTCCTGGTACAACGTCTAATACATCCTCTGATGCATCTCATTCTGACTCACTGACTCAGGTCCTGATACATCCTCGAATGCATCCAGCTCCAGTCTTCTTGATCACCACATTGTATTTCCATCATGTGTCGATCATTGAGCATCACTTACATAAAGCGTTGACTTCGTAACTGCTCCACAAGTGCCATCATCAAATACTGCCTCAGCAACTGTGTCAGCTCCTTCCATTGCTCATGTCTGAGCTGTCACACCATGTATGACGACTCTGTCAGCATATGTAACACGTCGTGATCCCACAGCTCACGCTTTAGCTCCACGTCATCAGTTGCTCTGTACTGCTTCTTTGTATCACTTCGTGTGCTACTTCCAACTGATACAACAACTGCTTCTGTAACACGTCATGTTCCAGCAGATGTGTCACGTTCTGTTCTGACACAGTTCTAAACTCAGTTAGCATTACACTTTCAGCCGAAACCCGTCTCAGTCTCTTCACTGCCTACACTTCCGGCAGGAGCAGCCGCCGGAGGAGGAAAAGGTGGAAAACGTCGCATGGTGGCGCAAGGAGTTCAAAAAACGGTTTCAAAGACATCAATGCTCGTCAATTTCCTTCCGACAGGGACTCTCTTGAGACTTGATGTTCGAAATGGTTCTTCCGTCGATTTACCGTGACGGAGACTGTAACGGAATCAACACGCTCATGATCCATCTTCTCTTTCTCCTTTGCGCAATGTCTTGTTTCTTCTTCCATTTCACCGATAGTTTCAAGGCCGCCGATGGGAAAATCTATTACGGCTGCGTGACGCCACGTGGACTTGCTGTGTTCATGAAACCGCCACCGCCGGATTTCGGAGGCGGAGATGTGATTGCGGAAGCGAAGATTCCGGTGACGGATGAGAGGTATAAGTTGAAGGTTAACGACTTTGTTCATGCAGTGATGAGCGTTTTGGTGTTTATGGCGATTGCGTTTTCGGATCAGAGAGTCACTGGATGTTTGTTTCCAGGGAAAGAGAAAGAGATGGACCAAGTTATGAAGAGCTTCCCATTAATGGTCGGAATTGTTTGCAGTGCTTTGTTTCTTGTTTTTCCGACCACGTCATCAGTTGCTCTGTACTGCTTCTTTGTATCACTTCGTGTGCTATTTCCAACTGATACAACAACTGCTTCTGTAACACGTCCTGTTCCAGCAGCTGTGTCACGTTCTGTTCTGACACAGTTCTAAACTCAGTTAGCATTACACTTTCAATCTCTCCCTTGATGACTGAGTTGTAGAACTCTAGCACACAACCAAAACCACATCACTTGATGTATCAAATCGTTCACTCCTTTATAGCTGTGTCACAACCTGTTCCACCACTTTCTAAGCTCAGTGAAACACTACACTAACAATCTCTCCCTTGTTTACTGAGTTGTAGAAAGCTTTCCCGTATACATGCATTCTAATGATCTTGCAAACTCTCCCTCAATCTTATATCATCAGCTTGTGTTTATTCTTTGTAACGCCCACTTTGACTTGCCGAGATCAGTCAACACTTAGTCATGCTTTTTCTCTCCCTTTTTAGCTTAGTTTGATACTCAAGCTACTTATACATCACAAGAGTAATCCATGTATTCAAATTCACACAACCTTACTCTCCCTGAAACCAAGATGTGCATTATAAGAATGATTACTCTCATGTATCTCATCAAGACTTCATCTCCCCCTGCTTGAGTGCACAACTAAGTTAAAACCAACAGAAGACTCATCCTCGAAGCATATTGCCAAGCATACCTATTTCCAAGTTGTTAGAACTAAGAATTGCACATTTGAGTCTTCACATTCACCTCTAACTACCGTGCCTGATCATGTTCTAATCTTGGGTCCAGACTCTGTTGTAGACATTGATATAGTCTCTTGTCCATCAGGTTTCTTGAGAGTAGCTCAGAAACAGCTGGCCCAACATCAAAAAGTTACTGCTGTCGCCAATAGAAACAAGATATAAACTTGCCGTACGCACAGAACCGTCTCTTACTGATGTAGTAGCAGTTCTAGAGCAATCACATAGATAATATAACACAAACTGTAGCACAGACTGATTTATACCTTTGATGCACAAAAACTATCTTCAATAAAACGCCCATCTTTCATCCAAACTTCAAATGAGCTCTCCTTTGGCCAGAAAATAGTTCCATATGTCCAGAATATTCCTGCAAAAATTCAGCTCAAGACGACCTTGTTTGAAAGTTCAAACACAACTTCTCGTCACACTGGGTACATTGTTTTCTGTGCAGACCTGTCTCAGAAATTCTTGAATAAATTTCAGAATAACCGTCAAAATCTCAATCCCACCGTTGGTTATCAAGACAACAGTGCCAGGAGGCTTCCCACAAAATTTCAGCCCGATCGGAATATTTTTGAGACTCCAAACATTGCTCTGAAGTTGGTTCGACAGAACTCTCTTTTTTTCAAACCTGTCTTCAACCTTAACTCTTCTTGTAATTAACTCTGAAATTGTGAAGCCATCACTCAACATCAATCTCTAGGCTCTTTCTTTGATTTCTCAAACATCAAACTGTTCTACCTCAGACCTTTCTTCTGTGTTGGTGACAAACCGAATCCCCATCATCAACTATAATGAATCACCCATCAAC
The DNA here is from genome assembly GCA_030161315.1 of Eutrema japonicum. Taxonomy (NCBI): domain Eukaryota; kingdom Viridiplantae; phylum Streptophyta; class Magnoliopsida; order Brassicales; family Brassicaceae; genus Eutrema; species Eutrema japonicum. The sequence continues at coordinate 53,087,458 of BSQW01000005.1, read as the reverse complement.
AACAATTGACTTGTTCATCACTGTCATAATTTCGATATAATTCGGCTTCTTATACGTTCACGAACAATACATGTTTCTCCCTTGCCATAGTAAACCAATTCGCAGACCCTTAGATTTGATTCAAAACTGACCACCATTGCACATTTCTGGAGATCTCCTCTGTAGTTCCAGTAAATCCTTTGTCTCTAATTCTCCCAATTTTCACTACAAGGCCACAACTTCACGTTTCTTTCTTCCAATGGGAAAAGACACAATGTCTTCCATTCCATTAGCAACAAGAACGACATCGAACCACCTCTGGCCACTGTCACCGTCACACACCATGTATATAATAATTGTAATGAATCTTGATTTTTCTCCCCCTCTCTCTGATTTTCATAATTTCTCCTTCATCTCCCGATTGTGAAAACCAGAGAAGTAAAAAAGATCTGAAACTTGTAATTCTAATCAATACTCTGCAACCCACGGCGGTGACTTGAATCCGTCTATATCTTTTCGACATTCGCATTAGAACGCACCCAATGCACACACTACATGAAGCTCTGGAATTTCCGGTGATAAATCTCTGTTAACTTGAGTACATCAAAGACATTCGTAGTTTACTTCACCGTTTTCTTCCTCTTCTCTTCGTCTCCGAGTCAATATGAAAAAATTCTGAAACACAAATATCACCACTCAAAATTGTCCATGCTCCATTGACTCAACACGAACCATTGCAGATTTTTGTACTCGATTCAGAACATGACATTCCATATTTCGATTTCTTATCTTCTCATTTTTAGAACCAGAATTGAGTTGATAGCTCTCGATTATGACAAATAAACCAGACCACGTCAAAGTCAGTTTTCTGATGACGTCTTCAACTTCTCTTATGGCTCGCTATTTCACCTAACATCAGCCTTTTGCCCATGAGAATTACCATCGAAGCACCCCTCAAGAAAGAAAAAAAACTTGAATTTATCAATCCATCGATTTCGGAAAAAACCAACCACTGGGACTGCCATTGCAATTGAGTTTATCCCATCAAAGCTATTATCCCGCAATTTTAGCATTTGAGATCTTCCTTCAATTAAGCTCTTCCTCAGAAATCAATAAACCAGAAAGACGAAATAGTTAATCTTCTGCGAAACCGAGGATCTTCTTCTCGACCACTTGAGATGCTTTCCGGCGGATCCGACCGTCTCCATCTTTGAAACATCCGAAGATTTCAACTGGCTATGACTCTTAATCCCCAAAGATGCAGTTGAATCCCTAATTTTGTGAGTTTCTGCATTATTATGATGTTCCTTTTGATTCTGATTTTACGCCACGAATACACCTCACGAGCAAAGATAAGCCTCAAACTATACTCCATCGAGAATCCTCTTTCTTTGAACTCTCTAAATCTTTCTCTCTATCTAAGAAACACCCTTGAACCGCAACTCATCTGAAATTGACATCTGATTTTATTCTTCTTAAAACCAAACACTCTGCAAATTTCAGCGACTTCTCATCGTCAAAACATTTTCTGCATATTCCGGTGAGACTAATGACACCGTCGAAAACGTATCCAGTGGATCACTACCCACAAAGCTTCTTCCTTCGACCTCTTGTGAAATCTTCTGAAACTCGCGGCTCATGCTACTGGAGAGCTTATTCATCACAAAGTTTTTCTTCTAAATTCCATAGAGAGCCAATTTCATAAGCCTCTGATTTGATCTTCTCAATTCGACAGACGGATTAGAGGCGAGAGCTCTTAATTTCTCTTTCTTCTTTACAATTTCATGTAGAACAACTTTTTGCACCAACGAAGCAATGTAACATTGGGAACCCAAGAAATATGGACCATCTTCTTACGAGAACTCTTGACTCCATCTTTTAATCAACCCATGATGACTATCAAACCCCAATTCTGCTTTGCTTTCTCAGTTTCAAATTCTAACTGCAAGTTTTTGATTTTCCGGCGAAGTCTCCTTTCCCATCGACGCTCAAGTTATCTTCACGTAGAGTACTTTCACTATATTGGGCTTGAATTAGCCTTGGGCCCACCTTGATAAAGAGAAAACAACTCATCTTCACATTTTGCTTTAATTAGATCCAAATGATACTAAAACACAATCAAGCCCATGAATGAAGCCCAATTTGTCAACCCTACGACCAAATGATTTTTCAATAGCAAAAGACCAACGAAAGTAATTTCGGCCGCCGCTGTAGATACCATGGTAAGAAGACTTGAAGCTTTTCTTGCCTTTTCCGATGGCTTTTCTTTTTACTCACGACAGCGACATCAACTCCAAACAGACGCAGTTTCAGACCATGATTCGCAGTGGGATCTTCATTGCTCACCATAGTCGTTTCCTAGCCTTTCAGGATTGGCCAAGGAATCTCATTGGCTTCAATTTTCTCCACTAGCCACAAATCCAAGATCATACCCGAAAATAAGAACGAGTCTCTATCGAGTCCCGCTCTGATACCAATTGAAAGCGCATTTGTGGCTAGATCTATGTGTTTGAGTATACGTATGAGCATAAAGTAAATAACACATAGAGTTTTTTAACGAGGTTCGGTTTCCCTACATCCCCGGGACCTAGTCCAGAACAAATCCACTAGAACAAGATCACAACATACAATTGCATATGGTATCCAGCACTACGATGCCTACCATTCTTTTCTAGATGGACGAACTATGGACACGGTATCTCTACAAAGTCTACCGCTCGGCTACTACCGATACAAGCACCATCTCACAGATGTGCTTGTACTCCATCAACCATCACCAACGGATCTACAAATCCTGTATGATGGGGCGACGCCACACGCACCTGTGTGCATCTCATGATAAACCCTAGACGCGCACCCGTTTCTCTGGCCGTCTCTTGGTATTTATATGGCTAGGGTCGAAACCCTAAGAGCCCACACGATTTCTTCATCATTTTGGGCTTCTGGGCCTTTTCAATAAACCCCTGTATTAGTTCTTGTACTACTTCTTAAACTGGTACAGCAACTGCATCAACTGCATCAACGCCAGATATACATTCCAGCGTTTTCGTCCAGCTTAGCAACTCATTTGCCACGTCAGCTTCTGCGCCACGCCAAGTTCTTGCCTCCTGGTACAACGTCTAATACATCCGCTGGTGCATCTCATTCTGACTCACTGACTCAGGTCCTGATACATCCTCGAATGCATCCAGCTGTAGTCTTCTTGATCACCACATTGTATTTCCATCATGTGTCGATCATTGAGCATCACTTACATAAAGCGTTGACTTCGTAACTGCTCCACAAGTGCCATCATCAAATACTGCCTCAGCAACTGTGTCAGCTCCTTCCATTGCTCATGTCTGAGCTGTCACACCATGTATGACGACTCTGTCAGCATATGTAACACGTCGTGATCCCACAGCTCACGCTTTAGCTCCACGTCATCAGTTGCTCTGTACTGCTTCTTTGTATCACTTCGTGTGCTACTTCCAACTGATACAACAACTGCTTCTGTAACACGTCCTGTTCCAGCAGCTGTGTCACGTTCTGTTCTGACACAGTTCTAAACTCAGTTAGCATTACACTTTCAGCCGAAACCCGTCTCAGTCTCTTCACTGCCTACACTTCCGGCAGGAGCAGCCGCCGGAGGAGGAAAAGGTGGAAAACGTCGCATGGTGGCGCAAGGAGTTCAAAAAACGGTTTCAAAGACATCAATGCTCGTCAATTTCCTTCCGACAGGGACTCTCTTGAGACTTGATGTTCGAAATGGTTCTTCCGTCGATTTACCGTGACGGAGACTGTAACGGAATCAACACGCTCATGATCCATCTTCTCTTTCTCCTTTGCGCAATGTCTTGTTTCTTCTTCCATTTCACCGATAGTTTCAAGGCCGCCGATGGGAAAATCTATTACGGCTTCGTGACGCCACGTGGACTTGCTGTGTTCATGAAACCGCCACCGCCGGATTTCGGAGGCGGAGATGTGATTGCGGAAGCGAAGATTCCGGTGACGGATGAGAGGTATAAGTTGAAGGTTAACGACTTTGTTCATGCAGTGATGAGCGTTTTGGTGTTTATGGCGATTGCGTTTTCAGATCAGAGAGTCACTGGATGTTTGTTTCCAGGGAAAGAGAAAGAGATGGACCAAGTTATGGAGAGCTTCCCATTAATGGTCGGAATTGTTTGCAGTGCTTTGTTTCTTGTTTTTCCGACCACTCGATATGGTGTTGGATGCATGTCTGCTTGATTTCATTTCCCCCTTTGTTGGTATTTTATTCTGTTCATCTATTATATTGTGAACTTTGTATAATTAAGATTCTATCTAGTATTGGTAGTTTGCCACTCCGAAGTTTGTAAAAGAGATATTAACTTGGGACAATTACATATTGTGATCAATGATTCTGGAAACCTTTAATATATTGACATCAAAGAGGAGTTGTGTAAACAAGCACAGAAATGATTACACTGTGAAATTAGGAAGCTTTATGGTTTTTTGATCAAGAAACCATAGACACAAAATCATCATCAATAGAAACTCTACGAGAATTCACATTTGTGGCTTCAAATGCAACTCATGATTCCACACGATTGTTGAGCCTTTTTAGTAAATTCCACACGGTTGTTGAGCTTTTTTAGTAAAACTTTGTAATGAGATCGAAAATTGGGTTTCAATCTGAGAAATCTTATTTTCGGTAAAGAATTTTGCTAGGTTTTTTACATTTTTATAGCGATTTATTCTTTTCATCGATGGATTTAGTTTCATAGGCATACTTGGTTGTATAGTTTTGATTTTTCATATGTCTCCCTTTTATAGAATTTTTGTCTCCGGAGAAAATTTATTTTTTGCCGGTTTTTGACATAACAAAAATCCAATCTCAAAGGCTTTTATGCCGGATTCTTGTTATGTTCGTTGCAGATTATGAGTTTAGGCTCTTGAGGATTATTAGAGCAACTTCAATCATTGAGATATCCACCATTAAAAAAAAAGAAAAAAATTCAAAATTCAAAAGAGAGAAACATAGGTATCTCATTTGAGATACCAAACAAAAAACTTGAGATATCCAATACATATGTGGCGGATATCTCACCATTGAGGTTGCTCTTACACTCTCTAATGCTTCTGAAAAAACTTTATGGTCCTCCAATATAGCTTTGTTGATCACTCGAAGAATAATGAATCTTCTCATTTTCCAAAATGCAATAAAAAGGGGAAAAAGAAGTTTGATAGCAGAAAGGCCTTGATTATCAAGAAAGAGGTAAAGTGCTGTAGGAGATAATTAATTCCCAAATCTCTCTTCCACTGGAACAGTTGCTTGTGATTCATAACTGTGTGAGTTATTTAAAGAGTATTTGAATTAGACAAAGAGAGAGATAGTATCCTGATCTGGACATAAAAATTTTCAATACATAATTGAACCGACTCGAATTTGGTATTTTGAGTCCAGCCTCCTGGGAAGAACATCATGACTCGTCCATTGTAATACTCATTTTGCCGATACATCTCTCTTCGCTCCTTCTTTTTTCTCCTTCGATTTCTACTGTCTCAGATCCACCAGGTATTTGATTCTCTTTTTTTTTTCTTTTCTGAGGTTTTTATTGAGATGGATTCATGAATCAGAATTGCATGGCTTGTTTGTGAAATTAACTCTTCTGGTTTCAATTTCTGAAACTTTATGCTAGGAATTTTGGTCAATAATCCCTAAATCGGCATCTTTAGACTCTGTTTCGTCTCTCTCTACCTTTTGTCTATCAAGTCTTTGTTATGTGAAATTGGATGAGTCCTTGTTTAGATCTTCTTCTTTGCCAGATTGAGCCTTGAGGTTTTAATCTGATACTAACTCTTCTCAAGATTATTGCTCGAAGCTTAGTTTTAGCTCAAGATGGATACCACTAGGGATGATGATTTCACATTCTCAAGGGTGAGTTTCCCACTCACTTCTTCCTCGGGGTTTCAGACAGAGGTGATCAAACATGAAAGTTTTAGACTTTATGATTCATTCTTGCTTTGTCCCGTTTAAAGGTTGTGCCACCAGATAGTGAAGTTGTTTTAGAGGCCAAAGATCTTGCCTCGCATGTTCACGGTAAAGATGGGTTAGATCGTCAAAGCAACTCTCTGAACCAAGTTTCTCCAAAGGAAAAGACAGTAGGCTCTTTGTCTTTCACGGTGATTGATTCTTCATCTTCAAAGCTCTCCAATGAATCATCTGAGATTCTCAAAGCTTCAGCTAGAAAGCCTATAACTCGTACCAAAGTTCCATTTGAAAAGGGTTATAGCCAAATGGATTGGCTCAAACTTACACGAACACATCCCGATCTTGCAGGTAAAGCTTTCTTCATTGCTCTTCTTTTTCCTAATTACATTTTCATGTGTTACACGAAAGTACTATGTATTTTGTTTTGCAGGCCTCAAGGGAGAGTCAAACAAGAGGCTTATTTCAATGGATGAAGTTAAGAGGCACAAATCAGGAGATTCGATGTGGACTGTTTTGAAAGGTCGTGTGTACAACCTATCACCTTATATGAATTTTCATCCTGGAGGTGTCGATATGCTGATGAAAGCCGTTGGGAGAGACGGTACGTTCTTGTTCAACAAATACCATGCTTGGGTCAGTTTTGATATCTTACTTGAGAAATGTCTTGTTGGAGTTTTGGATGATGCCAAAGTGAAGAAGCAAGAAGCGTAATGACTAATGCTAAAAGGTTGATATTATCTCATATACCCGTATAGAGGATTCTTAAGTCAATAAAAAACTTTTTTAGTGTTTACATTGTGATTCTTCAAATGAAAACGCTGATCACACAACATCTACTGTGTATTTGACTGAATTCACTTGAATTCTCGTTGCAAATATCAGTTGAATTCACTTGAATAGATTAGATTGGATCTACATGGCTAGTCGATAACTAGCCTTGCCATCTTCTCTGGAATCATTATACAGAAGAGATTTCGGTGGATTTATGCTGGCCATAGTTTCTGTTTTGGCATTTTAATAGTAATACTGAAACTTGAAAAAGAGTTCTATGTTATATAAACATTTATTTAGAAAGTAGCTAAATGTTTTGGCTTTTAATAGTAACTAGAAGAGTACCCTCATCTGAGTTGCAAATTCCAGCTTACTCCACTATACATCCATCAAAATTCCCTCATCTGATACAATCTAAAACATGGAAATTTTTAAAATATATGGAAAATGAAGAATAAAGTGAAATCCAAGAGACTTATGGTTACAATCTTTTGAATTGAGTGTTGAAGAACAATTAAAATTAGTAGTAAGGCAAAGAAAGCAACAAATCACTTGAGATTAGACCCTATTTTTTTTATTTATCGAAAGAAATTCATTAAACTTAGGCTTGTTCAGCCTCGTACAAGTACAAAGCTTGTTTAGCTAGAGAGTGAGCCACAACATTTGTTGCTGTTGGAATGTAATGGAAAGACAAGAAAGCAAATAAAACAGAGCTCATGGCAATTACCTCAAATACACCATGAAGCTCCGAGATAAGCAAGCCTGAGTTAAGGGCTTGAATGGTTTGGAGACCATCCGACTGAATCGAGACACACTTGTGAGACATACTCAATCTTTATATATTAAATTTTATTCATTTATTTTGTTTATCTTAAAAAAAAAAAAAGTTCCATATTAATATCATCAAGTATTCCATATATTAGCATCCTATAAGAATGAGAAAATCATCTGATCTAAAATTCCAACATGTAGATAACGCTATTCATTACAAGCGTAATGTAGGTAAACCCCTATACTAATGTGTTGCGGATAAAATTGTCTATCATGGAATCATCCTCACAATCGTTCATCGTATATTTGATATGATGAACATGTAACTTACACCTAATGCATTCACAATCCACCTGTTTTTTCCCTCCGATCATCAAGATCCCAAAAGCCCTTTGAACCGACCGTACGACAGTATAATCACACACAAGACTGCGCAAAACGCCCCTGTGACGCTAACCACCTGCAAAAAGAGAGAAACAAAAAACCTATGAAATCAAGTCTTTGCACGATTCTTTCTGAAATGTGTTCCGTACCCATTTGAACTTGTCTCCATGGCCGTCGTTCCATGTGTAGGGAATGTTCATGCCGAATATTCCGGCAATCAGAGAGTACACTGATACACAGACGGTTAGAGAGCTTAACTTAAGCTCTAACTGCAGAGATTCAGGGCATTTTTTAGACACGTTACAAAATATGAGATAGAATTATCAATCTTGAGGTTTCTTCTATATTCACTCACCTGAATCAGGTCATTTCGATGCTTGTCTAGCTGCACAAAGAAAAAAAAAACGATGATTATAGTTTACATTAGGCAGTGAGAAAGATTACATTTTCATAACATCCTTACAATTTTAGGAAAACAGGTTTTCATTTTGGTTACCTGGATGTTAATGCAATCCTCTGTGCCATTAATATACTCGCGTAGCTGCATCGTGTTCAGAGATATACAAAGATTCACAACTATAAAAAGAAAAAAAGAGAGGCAAGAACGTAAGGGAACAAAGATGATACAATACCGCGGTTAATTTGTTCAAAGTGCTGTCGATTTGCATAAAGTACGCCTGTAAAACAAAATCAAATTAATGGTTGTTTAATGTAGGTGAATATATGTATACACACTATTCATGCAACAACCTCGAGCAACATTTCAAGTTCTTCAACATCATTTTCATCGTCCCCACGAACCGTGGCTAAACTCACTCTACTTGCTCTGGAAATCTTGGAACCTATTGTTAGGGACGTGGGATACCAAAGGGGTTCATCAGAAACACTAATCGATGAAGAAACACCAGCAAGCTTCCTTGAAAGATAGAGATCAGCCATATCGTCGTCATCATCCAACAACTGTTCGAGCTCATCCTTTACCTACAAAAAGTGATGAGGGTGCTTTAATTCTTCATCTCAAAGCAGCACGAGATGAGTGTATGACTCACTTTAAGACACCGTTTATAAATATAATTTATTTCTAAACATAAGCTCTGTTTCCCAGTGATAATTACTCACCTTTTGGACCCGAGCTGTCAATCGGGTCATGGCACTCTTCAATTTGCGAACCCTTTCCAAGTTACGGGTACTTATCTACAAAATGAAATGGTGTTCATCGTCTGATTTAGTTGGTAATGGTACTTAACAATAATCATATTATTTACGTTACCTTCAAGGTAAGTTGATCCAAAGCAGGAAAAGCAGAATTCTCTAGTTCTGTTGTCCTTGCAGCAAGGAAACTACAAATAGCTTCCAAAACCACCTCTAGCGCTCGGAATTCAAACGGGGATTCTAAATAGTAACAAGCAGACATTCCAAAAGCGAACAAGAGTGAATGGTTCTTATGTAGTCTTAAAAATAACATAACATGAGAGACTACATAAAGTTGAGGGGTACCATCTCCTTGACCATGGTGTGGCCTCTGAAGCTCCTCCAGGACGGGAATAATATTTTCATCTGATGAATCCCTAATCAAAACCTGTAGCATTTTAAAAAAAAAACCAAATCAATGTTCCAAGTATCGCATAATTAATACGAACCAGATTAAAGCCCGTCCGCTTTAGATTGTGAACTCATTAAACAAAGTATGCATCAAGTTTTTGAAAATTTAACCAAAATTTAGCAAGTTTAGTGTTTGTCCAAATCTAGCTAGTTTAGGAAAATTCTCTATAAATCAGAGTAAACTGAGTATAAATTACCTCTTCGGCAGTGATAATGGCCTTGATATGCTGCATCCGACAAAAATCAATCAAAACATAATAAAAAAGCAGAGGAGAAAACAAAAGTCCCAATTAACCTCAAAGTTAAGAACAATGGCTCTCTCTCGACCGAGAATAGCAGAAGGGTAAGAAAGGTTTGGGTCGAGGATCCGGAGATCGCGAGCGTGGATCTGGACACGGTGCATAATCTTGTATTTGTCTGCACCAAGCTCCGTTTTTTGCCCCTTGGCGTCTATGGAAATCCAACTCCGCCATGATTGAGCTGTCTTCCTCTTCACCGCCGACTGATCCAACGGAACCACTTCTCCGTCAGGCGACATCTCCGATTCTAATTCAAAGTCAACGCTACAAATTAGGACCAATACCAGAAACTGTTGGGATAATGACATTAGATTATAGATATAATCTCATAGAGTGTAAGAGATTCGACTCTATCTATATCTAAACAGATTAAATCAAATCTATTCTATTCTGTGAGATTATCGATTATCTATAATCTTTTGTCATCATCCTAACAGAAAACACCCAATCGAACCGGACCGGACCTCTTTTACGTCAGTACTCAGTTCTTATAGAGACGCCGGCGATGAAAACTGGCGGCGGCGCGAGTGAGAAGATATAGAAAAAGAGAAGAGACTGCGAAAAAAAATTCAAATTTGTTGAAAGGGTAATTTAGTCAATTGCATTTCGAACGCGATTTACTTTGAACCTACCGCCCAAGACGCCGAACAAGCGTTCACACACGAACAAAACGCTAAAAACAAATACGTCCTCAATATTTTCATTCCTTTATAATTTTAACCAACAAAAATAAATTTTATCGTATCAGACCCTAATGTTCAAGGTATGTTTCAAGCTTCCCACATGGAGAAGATGTTCGCCCAAAGCGATTTTCCTCTTCCCGATTTCATCAACCACACTCAGATCCTTACACACATCGACCTTAAACCTAACCACCGCCTCTTCATTCTTCCCCAGACGAACCTTCTCGAACCCTAGCAGATGCTTTATCGGCGATCTGTGCACAGCCGGCGGCGTCGTGAACAGAAACACCGTGTGGCTCCCCTCTCTGTCTCCGGCGTTCCTTACCTTCAATTGAACTTCCAAATCTGATCCTTCCCCGGCGGCGCTCTCGCAGTGCGGTCCAATCACGTCCACTGATTGGCACTCCGACGATCGGCAAGAGTGGCTCTCGTCAAGACGGAGAGAGACGAGCTTCGGAGCTTTGATAAGTTGGTGGCTGAAATTCGTGTAACTGAGCCCATCTCCGAAGGCGTATACGGTTTCTCCTGCGTAAAACCGGTAAGTCCGACCCGGATACCCGCTTGATTTGTCGGGTCTCATATTCATGTTGGTCATCGGAACTTTCTCCACATACGACTGAGGATACCAAGTCATCGGCAACTTTCCGCCTACCAAAAAATATTCACCAATTACCAAAATTGCAATCACAAAAAAATCGTACCGGTCGGTTCAAACCGGAGAACAGAGTCTTACCGGGATTATGACGACCGAAAATGACATCAGCAATGGCGATGCCGCCGGCTTCTCCAGGATATCCAACCCACATAATGCTTGTGATCTTCTCATCGTTCTTGGCGAAAGTTATGTCAAATCCTCCACCGGACATAATGACTAGCACCACCGGTCCTTTCGCCGCCTTAGCCACTTGAGTAACTAGCTCTTGTTGTTTTCCGGGAAGATTCAGGTCAATGCGATCTAATGTCTCCATCTCAATGGATTGATCGGCGCCCATAACTAACACAATCGCATCCGAAGATGCTACCAGGGTCGTGGATGACTCTACCTCAGCCACTGCACACGTCACGTTTAAGCAGCCACGTTGATACTTCGTCAACACCGTCCTCTCAAGTCCCTGAAGCGGTGTTATATACTTGCAAGCCACGCCTGAAGAAGAACAATTATATTCGATTCACATTCGAGGTTTGAGTTTGAAATTCGATTTATTTCTTGGATTTACCTTCGTAATTTCCGATCATCGTTCTTGTGACATTAGCATTTGGTCCGATCACGGCCAACGTTTTGATCGCTGAAGAAGAGAGCGGTAGCGAACCAGGTGAGTTCTTGAGGAGGACAATGCCTTGCCTTGCGGTTTCTGCAGCTAGTTCTCGGTGCTCGACCGTGCAAACGTCCTTGGGACCTAGATCACCATAGGGCTGATTCTTCGGGTTACCGTCGAAGAATCCTAAACGCATCAGAGTTGCAAAATTGTTTGAAACCGCTTTGTTAATAGCTGCTTCGTCGATCAGCCCCGCCTTGACCGCATTCTCTGTGTGGTTACCCAAGAAAGAACCACAATTCAAATCCAAACCTGCCAATATAGATTTGGCTGCTGCTTCCTCCGGAGTCTTGGTATAGTGTTGTGCACCATACAAAATACCTAAAGAATCGCAATCTGAAACAATGTACCTAAAACAAAAACCCGATAATGAAACATCGATCCGAGCCCTTTCTTAGAACTAGAAATGGTAATCCGAGACGATTTTTTCTACTTACCCGTTTAATTTCCATTGACCTCGGATCAGACCAGAAAGCAGACCTGGATCCGCGCATGTGGGTTTACCGTTAACTTGGTTGTAAGAACACATAACACTAGCTACATTCCCATCAATCACGCAGCTCTTAAATGGTACGTTGTAAGTATCATCCAAATCTTGTTGGGTCACCTAATTCAACACACACAAAATACAATTACGAGATCATCGAAATGTATTTGGTCCAGCCAATATCAAACCGTATTAAGTGTTGAGAGCATTTTACCACCGCGTTGAAAGTATAACGCACGACTCCTTTCCATTTTTCAAGGTCGTAGGCGGTTGTGTGTTTGCAGCAAGCAGCGACTTTTAGACGATTAGGATCTTTACCATCAGTCTCCTGAAGGCCTTTAACATACGCTACTGCGTATTTGCTTGAGAGCGTTGGGTCCTCGCCGGGAGTCTCTTGTCCTCTTCCCCATCTTGGGTCTCGGAATATGTTCACATTTGGTGACCAATACGTTAATCCGGCCAATCCCACATTGTACATTGCCCTCGCCTCCGTCGACACAGCCTTAAAGAAACCAAACCATAGAATAAAAGCCAATTCAATGAAAGCAAACGTCAACTAACGTATTTCGGAAAAGGGTTTGTTAGAGGGGGGATTAGCACCCCCTGGTTTAACTCGGTTCGAACCGAGATCGGTTCAATCAAGACCGGTCTACGATGGTTCGGATCAAAGACAAGTCGGCCCAAAAACGTTGGGCCGAGCTCGGAATCTCGCTGAAAGCCCATCTCGGCTACCGATCTAGGCCCATCACGAGCCCAATCCGTTACAACAGATAAAATCGGAATATTTCCTCTTTCCCGCCGATCTCGGAAATGGAAATATTCCTTGCGAACAGACCGCCGAAGAATAAGGAATATATCCTTATCTCGGAGGGGAATCCGGAATATTTCCATTCCCTAATCGAGCAAGGAAAAGGGAATATTCACATTTAGAGCCGCCTCAAGACAATATAAATAGAGGAGAAGGTTCATTCATCAAGACATCCACAACTTCCGCAGAGACAGAGAATACAAGAGAAAGCTCATTACCGATCTCAAGTCTTTTGTCTTTGCCTTTTTACTTAAACTCTGTTGTAATCGCCGACTTAGATCAATAAACGAGATTCCGACTAAAAGTACTGTTTTACCCCTTTTTGTGTGATTTACGGATCAACAATTGGCGCCGTCTGTGGGGACAGATAGAACAGTACTTTCGGATATCGTTTGATTGAAGTTCGGCAATGGTTCTTCCAGTCGATACCACCGCAGCCCCCGTCAACAGCTCAGAAACCGATGATCAAAACCCACGGATCGACGAGCTCAATCCTATCGATACCGAACTACAAACAATCGGAGGAAGACCCCCTCCGACCATACCTGTTGAAGAAGACAATCAGGTCAATCCGTCTCAGACTCTTCCACAACCTCCGGCTGCTTCGATATTCACGGATCCGACCGTCTTCATAGAAGCTATGACAGCGCAGTTCGCCGAAATTAACAAAAAGAACGAAGAGCGGATCGCGTCTCTCATAGCATCCCATTTTGAGCGCCGAAATCAGATCGGTATCCTCGATCCAAATCCGGTCACCCCCGCCAACGAAAACACGTTACGCCGAAATCTCTTGTCCGACTTAACCGACGCTCAACCCCCAGGCACGATCGACCCGCCGACAAGAAGATCCTCCGCGACCGGTTCGGAAATCAACATCACAGACCGAGCCGCCCTGAATTTGGAATTCGCCAAGGTCCAGGCCCAACTACAAGATATGCGGAACAAAGTCCATCAGGCTACGAGTTCGGCGCCGGAGATCGACCGAGTAATTCAAGAGTCACAGAGGACGCCGTTTACCGACAAAGTCGTCAATACTCCAGTCCGACGATTGGAAAGAGTCAAGATCACATCATACGACGGGTTTACCGATCCTAAACACTTCTTGACCTCGTTTGTCATCACAATGAACCGATTTCGTTTCAGCTCGGAAACCGAGAAGGACGCAGCCATGTGCCAACTATTCGTGGAGAACTTATCCGGAGCCGCGCTCGATTGGTTTTCAACGCTCGAGCCAAGCTCGGTAAACAGCTATAACGAGCTCACCACCAAATTCCTCAAACGCTTCACCATGTTTATCAAGCAGAAAACAAAGAACGCCGAACTCTGGGCCCTCGAGCAGAAGCAGGACGAGCCCCTACGCAACTTCATGGAACGTTTCAAAGCGGTTGTATCCCATTGTACGATCGACGACGAAGCCGCAATCGAGGCTCTTTACAAAGCCACCTGGTACGAATCGGACTTTCACAGGGAGATCAAACGCAATAATCCAAAGACATTGGAGGACATCTTGCACAGGGCGCATATCTTCATCATAGAGGAGGAGGAAAGATCCGAGAAAGATAGGCGATACGCAATCACGAAACAGCCCGCCACTAAGGACAAACTGTGCGTTCCCCCGAAACAACCCGTCAATACGGTCCAAACTCAGCAATCCTGGTCAAACACTTGGGTTCGGTCGGATGAGCCAAAAGAGCCCGAGACCATTGAATCCGCACCGTACTGCAATTTCCATAACCGGTATGGAAATCATTCGACCGAAGAGTGCCGACATCTACAGGAGTTCCTGATGATGAAGTACAAAAAGGGGGAAGTTCCACTCGAAGGAGCCTTCCAACCCTCGAACAGACCGCACCATAACGATAACGTTAGGAGACGTAACTCCAGACCAAACAAGGCTACCGAGCAGCCTAAAAATAAAACCGACGACGAACAGCCAAAACGGGATCGAGAGGACAACGTGGAAGCTCAGCAACCTCCGCAGGTTCGGAAACGTATCAACATGATCATGGGCGCGTTGGAAACATGCAACTACTCCGTCCGAGCTCTGAAGACATACAGTAAGGAAGCAGTGGCCGCAAAACAGTCACATCAGACTACACCCTGCGGAACGCCGATCACCTTCTCTGAGGCCGACACGGAAGGACTTCATATGCCGCAAAACGACCCGTTAGTCGTCGAGACACTCATCGGTGATGTCGTAGTCGGGCGAATTTTGATCGACACTGGGAGCTCGGTTAACGTGATTTTCAAGGATACGCTGAAAAATATGGATTTTCCCGACAACCAAATCAGACCGAACATCGAACCACTCACCGGATTCTCGAGCGAGCAAACCATGACAGCAGGAACGGTTAAAATTTCTATGTATACCGGGGGAATATGCCGAATGGTCAAGTTCTTGGTGTTAAACAAACCAGCGATCTACAACGTGATACTTGGCACGCCGTGGATATTCTCAATGCAAGCAGTCGTGTCAACGTATCACCAATGCGTCAAGTTCCCAACACCTTCCGGAATCTTCACCCTTAAAGGCGACCAAGTGATGTCCCGAACGTGTTTCATCAACGAATGCAAACTGAGGACCACTCCCCGCACCTGCGTGATCAATAAGAAGAAAAATCCAAACGATCCCGATTTACCGCGACGCGAAACGATCGTCCAAGTCAATATCGGCGATTTCAATCCGGAGAGATGCGTAGGAATCGGAGCCGAGCTCGACGAGGACATCAAAGCAGATTTAAGCGAATTCCACGAACCCCCATTCCCCGTTCGTGGAATTCCATGAACCTCAAGCGGTACTACATCTAGGCCAACCCTCAAGCGCTAAAAAAAAAAAAAAAAAAAAAAAAAAGATCACCGAGCTACTACACATACGCTCGATCCTAATATGTAATATGAACTACGAATGGCTTGATCCTTCTTTCGAAGGTACGTAGGCAGCCCTCACAAGGCGCAGCTATAACATTAATAAAATTTTACCAAGGCATTCTACCGAACTCCAATAGTTCGTACCTTTCTAAAGCCAAACTTTATGTTTGCCGAACTCCAACAGTTCGTATTTTCTAAGCCAAACTTTATGTTTGCCGAACTCCAACAGTTCGTATTTTCTAAGTCAAACTTTTTGTTTGCCGAACTCCAACAGTTCGTATTTTCTAAGTCAAACTTTTAGTTTGCCGAACTCCAACAGTTCGTATTTTCTAAGTCAAACTTTTAGTTTGCCGAACTCCAACAGTTCGTATTTTCTAAGTCAAACTTTTAGTTTGCCGAACTCCAACAGTTCGTATTTTCTAAGTCAAACTTTCAGTTTGCCGAACTCCAACAGTTCGTATTTTCTAAGTCAAACTTTTAGTTTGCCGAACTTCAACAGTTCGCATTTTCAACCACCAACGGTTACATATCAACGTCCCGGCCAGACGATCTGATAAAGCCGAGCTTAGCTCGCACGCATCCTCATGGTGCAATGGATAATACACTTTCCACATTCAAAGCCGAGATCAGTCTCGCACCAAATTCTCAGATTATCCGAGCTAAATAAGCCAAGTCCGTCTCGCACACTCGGATTCAATGTGAGAAACCTAGAGCATATTAAGATGGGCTGTTCACGTACTCTTAACCTAAACTCTAGGGTCAAGCCGAACGTCCTTCCTCGCAAATCTAAGCCGACTTCTCAACAGTCGCAAGACTAGTAAGCCGATTTCTCAACAGTCGCAAAAACAAGTAAGCCGATTTCTCAACAATCGCAAAAGCAGTAAGCCGATCTACGATAGGGATTGCCGACCTCGAACAGGTTCAGTCGAATTTATCCTCTTCACCCGGCTAAGACCGTACAGTTTACGGCACCACTGTGTACGATAAATTCGAGAGGTTCGTATTATGTACGACTTCAAATATATCAGAACTCGGCATAAAAATAACTTGAGAAATAACAAAGCATAAACACTCAAAATAAAAAGATCGATAAAAATCAGATTCATTCAAAAGCCCCTCGGGCAAAACCACAAAACGGATACCGCACTTTAAAAACCCTCCGGTCCAAGAGGTCTAGTTATAAGCCCATTCGGGCAAAAGAAAACTAAACATATTACATGAAGTAGGAAAAAGGCCTAAACACCTTGCCTCCGCATCGCTTCAGCTTGGTCCGCCGACATCGAAGCTCGGTTAGTACCGAACTCATCAAGCCCTGGCGGGACTTCATTACCCATCGAGGGTGAAATTCCCGGGTGAACCGGATCAGTAAAGGGCGAGACGACTAGATCCGCGTCTTCCAGCTCACGGAGGTCGATCGCCTCGTACTCTGCCGACTTCTCAGCCTTAAGCTTCTCAAGCTTTTCAATACGAGACGGCGGGACGACGATACCGTGCTTCGTCTTCAGACTCTGGCAGAAGCTGAGGATCCCATGGATCTGATTAACGGCCAGGAATGGTTTCCTTGCCTGATCAACCGCCGCCAGATGGTCCTTAACCTTTTCAAGACGAACCTGGCATTTTTCAGTTGCCGCTTTCCTCTTCAAGATTTGATAAGTGCGGCCAGCCCGCAACCTTGAAGTCTCCGTGAATAGCTTCGTCGCAAGGGCATCCTTTTCCAACTCCAGCTCGACATTGGATCTCTTCAGCACGGCTAGTTCGCGGGTCAGCTCGGCTACTGCACGATCGCCGGCTTCCACTCTATCCTCAGAGACTCGGAGCTCTTTGCGGAGTTCCACGGCTTGGACGCTCGCTTCGAAAGCCTTACGGCGCGAAGCTCCGAGCTCATGATCGTATGACCCGACGATCTCATTCGTCTGGGCAATCATCTGTCAAAAACAGCGAACGTCAGAAAGAAGAATTGAAAGAAAGAAGAGACGAACTTGAAAAAGGCATTTACCTCGGCAGTAGTTTGGGCCAATTTCTTGAACTCATCGGACTTATACAGACGATCGACCGAAGGGAGGAATTCCGGGCCGAAGCTAACCTGCCGATACGTCTCAGCGAAATCCAATGACTCGACCTCCGGTGCTGAAGCCCGATGCTTCTTCGAGACAGGAGAATCGTCCGACAGGACCACCGTCTCCTCTTCGGCTCGTTGGGGTTCAGAACCCCCATCATCACCTCCAACATTGTGGGGGCCGGTATTCCCTTCGTCGCCTTCAGCAGGCATAGTGCCGACCCCAGCTGTGTGATCAGCCTCTTGCCGGGCTCCTTTTTTAGTATTCCTTCTCCTCTTCTGTTCGGCGGGAGGAGAGGTGTGCCCTTCAGCAGGAACTTGCTCCCCAGCAGGAACATCGTCCCCAACGATGCCTTCATCGACAATTACCGGTTCGACTTCAGGCGGAGGAGGAATTTCATAATTCATCTCCCGCTCGTCACCGTCAAGTTCGGCAGATAGATCGGGAATGTCATCGAACTTCATCTTCCGACGACGAGACGGTTTTGCTGGAAAAAGAAAGAACACGGATAAAGGAGACTGCCGAACTGAGAAGAAAAACCTACCGAAATTTACCTCTAAGAGCTCTTTTCGCTTTCAAGTCAAGCTTCTCTTGGAAGGCTTCAGGCCACCGAACTTTTCCAGCCGCACTCAGCTGCTTAGCGTGAGCAAAAGTGAATCCTGGCGTGGTGATAAGGAAGCCTGGAGAATGACGAGCTGAAAACAGAAAAGAAAAATATAATTTAGGCAAAATAAGGCACTAAGGTGAAATCAAGAACAAGTATCTACCAATAGGAGTCCTCCACTGAGTTCGGTAACTCCCTCCCGAGCACTCGACGGAAGATTCGCCGATCTTCACGAAGAAATACCGGGCGTTCCAATTATTAACCTTGCTCGGTTTGTTCCCGGTAACAAGATCGGCTTCCGGCTTTGCATTTGCCGATAAAAACCAAGGCTTCGCCTTCGATAAATTCACCCGGAATAGTCTTTCAAAAATCTTCGCCGTGATAGGGATATCGCACTCCTCCCCCAAAGAAAGAAGACCCATAAGATTAATCACCGTGGCCGGCATCAACTGAGAGATTGCAACGTGCCGCCTCTTACAGTATTTATAAACGAGTTCCGGGATGGGAAACCGAAGCCCGCAACTTCTAAAATGCTCCTCATAAACGCATATATAACCAGCAGGTGCGTCCCACGGGCGGTCGTTAGCTTTCGGGACTTTGAAGAGCAAGTCGTTTGGCGCACCGCACTTCTCCAACGTAACTTGGATGGTCTCTACAGTCGATCGAGACGATCCGATACTTGCGGGTTTCTCAATAACCCGCCTAGTAGCCGATACGGGATCATCACCCCCTATATCTGGCCGAACAGTCGGAGAGAAAGCTTGATTATCGAGACCAGCTGCATCCTCGTCCTCTGCAAGCCGAGCAGCAAATTCGGCATCTGCCCGAACTTGATCGAAAGATGCACCACCTGCCTCTTCAGGAAGATCTTCATCGAGGAGATGCGGAACTTCGATCGTAACCCTTGAGCTGCTCGGTCCGGCCGCAGCGCGCTGAGAGTTGCGCCTAAACATCTCCCGCTCTACGTCACCCAGTCCGTCCGAGCTTGAATCAGAACTGTTGATAAATAACTCAAGATCGGGAGACTCAAGTGGAGAAGCTCGGTCTTTAACAGAAGGAGAAGAAGTCCTTGAAACCATCTCGATCGAAAGAAATAACTGATGAAGAACAACTTGAATGCTAACGAAGAACAGCTTGAAGATCGCCCAGAAAGTTCGAAGATCTTCAAACAGATCGGAAGAATCACGGCGGAGAAATGATCGGAGAACGGAAAGAAAAATAAATTCTAGAGAGAAGGGAGAGCGTTTAGAGAGAGAAAGTACCTTTTTCTTTTCGGAAGCAAAGCAGAAGTAAAAAACAGAAAGAGGGTCGAGCGGTATTTATAAGGAAAAACGCAATGATGACGACTTTTCGAGTTCTGTGGCCAAAGAATACGAATCGACACGCGACTCCTCGAATTCCGCGACTAAAGAAGATAAAGCGGCACACTTTTCCCGAGAAAAATTTGTCGAACTCGAAAGCTCCAAAATCTATTCGATCACGGGAGTTCCGATCTTCACTTTCGAAAGAAGTTCGCCGAACTCAAAATTCGCCGAACCCAAAAATCCGCCGCACTCGAAATAGAATCTGATCAGATCGTACCGATCTCAGTTTTAACCGAGCTAAAGAATACTCCCCAAAAATTCACCGAACTCATAAACTCCCTCGCCGAACTGAGGGGGGGACCAATTGTTAGAGGGGGGATTAGCACCCCCTGGTTTAACTCGGTTCGAACCGAGATCGGTTCAATCAAGACCGGTCTACGATGGTTCGGATCAAAGACAAGTCGGCCCAAAAACGTTGGGCCGAGCTCGGAATCTCGCTGAAAGCCCATCTCGGCTACCGATCTAGGCCCATCACGAGCCCAATCCGTTACAACAGATAAAATCGGAATATTTCCTCTTTCCCGCCGATCTCGGAAATGGAAATATTCCTTGCGAACAGACCGCCGAAGAATAAGGAATATATCCTTATCTCGGAGGGGAATCCGGAATATTTCCATTCCCTAATCGAGCAAGGAAAATGGAATATTCACATTTAGAGCCGCCTCAAGACAATATAAATAGAGGAGAAGGTTCATTCATCAAGACATCCACAACTTCCGCAGAGACAGAGAATACAAGAGAAAGCTCATTACCGATCTCAAGTCTTTTGTCTTTGCCTTCTTACTTAAACTCTGTTGTAATCGCCGATTTAGATCAATAAACGAGATTCCGACTAAAAGTACTGTTTTACCCCTTTTTGTGTGATTTACGGATCAACAGGGTTGAGGAAATGTATTTCATATTAATTATTGTACCTTGCCAATGGCTTGAAACAGAGAGACATTGAATGAAGCAGCGCTGAAAATAACTTGAGGGAAGCTTGTGGCGCTAGGGACTAGCTCGGTGAAACGAGTGGCTGGTCCGATGTAAGATACACCGTGAAGTGCCTCAGCCCACCACTCATACGTCGGAATCCCCAAGCGGCTCGCGCCGTTTCCGCTGCTACCTAAAAACCTTATCTTCTCTTGCAACGTTAGTCTCCCGATAAGATCAGCGACTCGGGCTTCTATTTTTAATGTAATGTTGCAGAACCCAAACCCAGAGGTAGGAGGGTTTCCTGAAACGTCGCAGGCAAACGCCGGTGAAGACTGGGCTTTTGAGAGCTCGGAGAAGGAAGAGATGTAGAGTAAGAAACAGAGGAGAATGGAAACAGATGAGAGTGCTCTGTTTCTTCTCGTTTTCATTGTATCGTTTTGGGTTTGTGTATATTCTACGAGTTAAATCATACATGCAGCTAGAAAATGGAAGAATCTAAACACTTTTTTTTTTTTAAAACGGCATCTAAACACTTTACCATAGAATCACAATTTTTAATGATTTGTTTTTGTTAATTTTTATCATTAATTACATTTGACTTACTATGGTCTTCTTGAGGTTAGGTGGAGTCAAAGCATCTTTCATAATTTATAGTTTTACCAAAAACAGAAATTGATATCAAATATTCGTACTAAAACTATTTTGAAGGTAAGCAAGATGTAGTAAAAGTATGAAAGAAAAATATCTATACAGTTACTAGAAACCAATTCGATGTAAACATAAACAAAAACCACATATCATATTGGACGAGTCAACGGTCAATACAAGAATCTAAAATAACCTTTTACTTCGTTCAAGCTTTTTGTCACACAAATAGACTACAATTTTGATTTCACCAAAAGCTATGCTAAATCAAATAAAATGTTGCTTCCAAGCTAATTTGAGATTTTTTACGTTACATCTCGCCAACATATTTTTTCCTTTTTTTTTTTTCACTTCTTTTTATTTCAACATTTTATATTTTTCGAAAAAAGATAGAAAAAAAAAATCTCCTATCCAATCATAATTTTTAAGGGATGTTTCAAGCTTCCCACGTGGAGAAGATGTTCGCCCAAAGCGATTTTCCTCTTGCCAATTTCATCAACTACACTCAGATCCTTACACACATCGACCTTAAACCTAACCACCGCCTCTTCATTCTTCCCCAGACGAACCTTCTCGAACCCTAGCAGATGCTTTATCGGCGATCTGTGCACAGCCGGCGGCGTCGTGAACAGAAACACCGTGTGGCTCCCCTCTCTGTCTCCGGCGTTCCTTACCTTCAATTGGACTTCGAAATCTGATCCTTCCCCGGCGGCGCTCTCGCAGTGCGGTCCAATCACGTCCACTGATTGGCAATCCGATGATCGGCAGGCGTGGGTCTCGTCAAGAGGGAGAGAGACGAGCTTCGGAGCTTTAAAAAGCTGGTGGCTGAAATTCGTGTAACTGAGCCCATATCCGAAGGCGTATACGGTTTCTCCTGCGTAAAACCGGTAAGTCCGACCCGGATACCCGCTTGAATTGTCGGGTCTCATGTTCATGTTCGTCATCGGAACTTTCTCCACATACGACTGAGGATACCACGTCATCGGCAACCGTCCGCCTACCGAAAAACCAAACAAATTCACCGGTTACGAAAATTACAAATCTTTAAAAAACGGAACCGGTCGGTTAT
Source organism: Eutrema japonicum (assembly GCA_030161315.1). NCBI lineage: Eukaryota > Viridiplantae > Streptophyta > Magnoliopsida > Brassicales > Brassicaceae > Eutrema > Eutrema japonicum. The sequence continues at coordinate 53,064,883 of BSQW01000005.1, read as the reverse complement.
CATCGGTTCAAGCGGGATAACAGAATCTTACTCGGATTATGACGACCGAATATGACGTCAGCGATGGCGAGACCACCGGCTTCACCAGGATACCCAACCCACATAATGCTTGTGATCTTGTCGTCGTTCTTGGCGAAAGTTATGTCAAATCCTCCACCGGACATAATGACTAGCACCACCGGTCCTTTCGCCGCCTTAGCCACCTCAGTCACAAGCTCTTGCTGTTTCCCGGGAAGAAACAGGTCGACTCGGTCAAGGTCCTCTGCTTCAATTGACAGTTCTGCACCCATCAGGAGCACAACAGCATCCGCAGATGCCGCCAGAGCCGTGGCTGAGTCTAAATCCGTCTCTGCGCACGCCACGTTAGAACAGCCTGGCTGATACGTTGACGAAACCGTTTCCGCCAGTCCCTGAAGCGGCGTTGTGTACTTGCACGGTATGCCTGAAAATAAGATAAAAACGATCTCGGTTTTACACATGTAAGCTTGAATACCGATAATCACTTGTGTTTCAATTTGTGTTAATTTCAGTTTACCATAGTAGTTTCCGATCATCGTTGTGGTGACATTGGCGTTTGGTCCAATCACTGCTAACGTTTTGATAGCGGAAGATGAGAGCGGAAGCGAAACAGCAGAGTTCTTGAGCAAGACAATGCCTTGCCTTGCTGCTTCTCTAGCGAGTTCTTGGTGCTCAACGGTGCAAACATCCTTGGGACCGAGATCACCGTAGGGCTGGTTCTTCGGGTCACCATTGAAGAATCCTAAGCGCATCAGAGTCGCGAAATTGTTTGAAATCGCTTTGTCAATAGCTGCTTCGTTTACCAAACCCGCCTTGATCGCTTCCATCGCGTGTTGACCCGTGAAATGATCACAATTCAAATCCAAACCTGCCAACAAAGATTTGGCCACAGCTTCCTCTGGAGTCTTGGTATAGTGTTGGTTCGTATACATCACTTCTATTGAATCACAATCTGAAACAATGTACCTAACAAAAAAAAAACAAATCTATGATTTAAAAAAACCAAACAAGAAACCCTTCACAGATTTAAAGCGACTAGAAACAACCTTACCCATTTAACTTCCATTGACCGCGGATCACACCAGAAAGCAGATCAGGATCAGCGCATGTCGGTTTACCGTTAACTTTGTTGTAAGAACACATGACACTAGCCACATTCCCATCAACCACACAGCTCTTGAACGGTGGTTGAAACGTATCATCCATATCTTGTTGGCTCACCTAATCCAACATACAAAAGACATTGAAATATATTTGGTGTGACCAATAACAAAATTCACGTAACACTACTAAAAAAATGTTCTTTTTTTCTTACCACGGCGTCGAAAGTGAAACGATGGACATCTTTCCAATTGTCAACGTCATAGGCGGTGTAGTGTTTGCAGCAAGCGCCAACTTTTAGACTGTTTGGATCTTCACCTTCAGTGTCCTGGAGGCCTTTAACATAAGCCACCGCGTATTTGCTCGTGAGCGTTGGGTCCTCGCCCGGAGTCTCTTGTCCTCGTCCCCATCTCGGGTCCCGGAATATGTTCACATTCGGTGACCAAAACGTTAATCCAGCTAATCCCACATTGTACATTGCCCTCGCCTCCGTCGACACAACCTTAAACCAAGTCATGGATAAAAGTTATTAAGGCTAGAAGCAAGAAAATGACGTTGAGAACAAATATGGTAACAAGAATCATTACTTACATCTAATCAAATATTTTATTTGCCTAACGAGTGAGTTTTCACATTAAGGGAAAATGAAAAAGGGGATAATTCTTTTACCTTGCCAATGTCTTGGAACAGAGATACATTGAAAGAAGCAGCGGTGAGTATGACTTGAGGGAAGCTAGTGGCGCCAGGGACTTGACCGGAGAAATTAGTGCCATGTCCGACATAAGAAACGCCGTGAAGTGCCTCCGACCACCAATTATAAGGAGGAATCCCAAGGCGGCTCACGGCGTTAGCTTTGCTCCCCAAAAACCCAATTTTCTCCTCCGACGTCAATCTTCCGACAAGATCGGTGACTCGGGCTTCGGCCTTCAAACTCGTGTTGCAGAATCCAAACCCCGCGAGAGAAGGGTTTCCGGTGACGTCACATGCGAAGACCGGAGAAGATTGGGCGTTCGATGGCTCGGATATGCAGAGGAGGAAACAAAGGAGAAGAGTGGAAACAGAGGAGAGTGCTCTGTTTCGCCTCGTTTGCCGAGAATAACCCATATTGTGTCTTTTGTCTCGTGTGTTTTTTTGGTTTGTGTGTATTTTGTTTATTGACACTGTTTATATATACTAATAAAAGTGGTACGTTGGTTGGAGATTGTAATTTTAGGATTCTAATTTTAATAAAGCTGTATATAACTATTATTGTATTTGTATCTATATAGAAACTGAAGATGCAGCCTTCGAGGACAAAATGTACTAATAAGATCACTGAATAATAATGATATTTCCTGCCAAAAAAATTGATATTTCCTGCTCTTTATTTTTTCTAAACAGCTAGTGGTATTTATTTTATTTTATTGCTAAAAAAGCTAATTGTATTTATGAAATCATGGAGATTCGTTACTTGACAAAGAAACTTAATTCAACAAGTATCATAAATCTGATTCTCCTAAATTCAGATAAAAAATTAGAGTAATACCAACGAATAACAATGAATCTGATTCTCCTAAATTCAGATAAAAATTAGAAAAATACCAACGAATAACAATAAATCTGATTCTCCTAAATTCAGATAAAAATTAGAGTAATACGAACAAATAACAATGAATAACTAGATTTTTTGTTTTTGACATCAAAATCACCGTATAATAAGTAGAAAATCAAGCTACCAATTCTGACACATTTTGAATAGTGTTTAGCCAAAAAAAAAATACACTTTACCCATTTTCTCCTTTTGTTTATTTTTTTATAACTTTTCTCTCTCCATCGGTGTCTTTATGTTTCAGGCAAATTTCTGATTTTTTATTTTTATGAAATTGGCATGTAAAAGACTATTTCCATATCGATTATACTCTCTCCACTGTTATAATTTTTTTTGTTTTTTTATCTCCTCTTTATTGATATACATCCGCAAAATTGTTTTCGGATATCCGGTGGTGAATAATATTTCCAACTCTATATGAACAGTATCGATGGTCAGGTGATGAACAGTATTACATGTGTATTTCGTCGGAGAAATAATTTACATATCAATGACTTTTTATGTAATAAAATGAAAAGAAAATGACTTTTTTGAGTTTACAAAAATTTCTCAGTGCTATTTATTTAATTTTAAATTATCTATTACTAGATAACTAAATTAATTAATTATCTATTAATATTCATTAAATTCACTCTAAAAATTACTGTGTGAAAAAATTTTGTTGGCCAACTCATTGTATTAGATTAGAGATTAACACATTAAAAATATTAGAAAAGTAAAGTTAAGGATGAATTTATGAGTCGCCCGAGATGCATAGTGAACTAAATTTTATCTGTTTACTCATGCATCAGATCATCATCATCGACAGGCCATCATCTAATTGGTTATTTGCATAATTGATATAATAGTGATTTAAATTGATGGATAATTAGAGAATATCTAAATTTTAAAAAAATATATATTTAGCCATATATATCTTTGTATATAATTTGAATGAGAGTGTGGAAAAAAAGTAATAAATCCCGATAGAGTGTGTGTGTTACTTCGTAGTGATGAGTGATCCCATCTACACAAGAGTCCATAAATCCCAATAATGGCCAAATTTTGTTTTAACCCTTAATTAGCGTAACTGCGTGTGGCCTTGAATGTTTTCGTTAATCTCATTCCAGCTGTTATTTATATTTGCATGACACACCGTCGTCACTCATGCTCGTGACTCACTTTCTTTTAACTAAACACGTTTGATTTAGATACTTTCCCCTTAATTATTTATTTGCCATAAACTTATTTAATTTAGAATCAGTCGAACGTTAAAAGAAATCAACATAATTGATTGTAAATATATCTCTGTAAATTTTCAACAATTTGTCATTCGAAGTAACAATAAAAAAAAGTTGCTAGCGTATACAATAAGTTTGATCTCATTTTAAATACTATGTAAATGTATTTTTCTATTTTGGGTATTATTTTGGATATTTGGCAGCTTTGCGGCTTTCAAAGTCATCAGCAGACATTTCGAGCAAATTTGCTCAATGCAGAATACTGCTGTCTCGTGATTGGTCGGCGGCAAATCTACTTTGACGTCAAAAAAGGTACTATGTAATAAAAACATAAACTATCAAAAAGAACGAGAAATTAATTTAATTAGCTGCCATGTCTTTTTCTCGAATAATTGTGAATCACCTTATTAGAATCCACGATTTGGTGATCCGTTAAAAGTGAGAAAGATATACTTTGCTTCTACGAAACAGTAAACTACATTTTATAAATGAGTTGTTCATGGTATGATTGTGTTTCGTAGTACTAAAACGTTATTCCGAACAAAAACTAAATAAATAACTTACGGTATTTTATTTGGATTTATTCAGGTGGAGAGATGGGATTCTGTCAGAGACTGATTACGTTATTTAAAATTTCTCAATTCATTCTAAAATCTGATTCTGTAACTCAAGCTTTAAAAAAAAAAAAATCAAGTTTTATTTTATTTTTAATTCCATTATTTTCTACATGATGATGGATGACAATATCTTACACCTCATATGGTGATCATAATACTAATACGCTAACAAACTCGGTAAAAATTCAATAAAGCGCTAGGCGCTAAAGGTTAAATTCTATTTGGGAACTTCTAAAGGTTTAATTCTACGAATCAATTATCCACATATATACAATGTTTCAAGAATTCGGGTGGTTAAAGTCTATATAATTTGGGTATGTTAATCTTGTAATCTATTGACCAACCAACCGCTCTGAGGAAAAATATGATTGTATGGTTACTTTTTCTCATATCGTATACTATAAAACTCAATTTATAAAGGTTATAGCTTATAGGTTAACAAAAAAAAATGGAAGAATATTGGGGGTATGTTGTGAGTAAAGAAGAGAATCTATACATAAATGGACCACATTGGCACCAATAAACCTAAAATCAAAAGTGTAGGCTCGTGAATTGATGTGGACTGGAGAAAATAGACATGATTGAGTTGCCTTTTATCGTGGAATATCAACATTATATCTGAAAAAACGTAACTTAAATTTAATTAGACATAAATTAAATATTGTGAAAGAAAACCGATTTCTCAAAACAGTTAATCAAAGCCATACTATTATTAAATACTAGATAAATATCCGTGCATACGCACGAGATTATTCTCATGTTGATTAGAGTTGGGCGAAATTCTCGAACCGAACCAAATTTTTCAAGTCCGAAACAAAATTTTTGAAACCGTATCCGAACGAATTATAAAATAACCCGAATGGAATAGAAATTTGTTTAGAGCGAATAAAAAATAAGTTAAGTGAATACAAATTTTTTTTTTGAAATATTGATGAATACAATATTTGGTTGTTAAGAAAATAAGGTCATTGATCGAGAGGCTTTAATTTCAAGATCATGATCTCAGAGGGAAAAAATATAAAAAGGACATGCAAAAACAATATTATTGATATCTTTTTCAGTATAAAGGTCAAAGTTTACGATGGAAAAAAATCACTAATCAAGTAGTAAACCTCTCTGAGACCAAAATGGGACTTTCCAGATCATATGAGAGTTTAGTGTCGGAGATGACTGTATGATTTTTGGTTATATATGTTTCTTCACTATCTTCGTAGTTTTCTTCCAGATCCACCCATCATTTCACAACTCTTTGCATTTTTTATACCGTTTTCCACAATCTTTTTTATTCCTAAATACTATATATATATATGCACATATATTATCTACAAAAATGTGAAAAATTAATGCCCGAAAACGTGATTTGTTGTTAGTGGTTTTAAGTGATATCGATGAATTTTTAGTGATTGGAAATTTAGAATGTGGAGTCAACTAATGTCATGTTAACGGTGTCATTCTTTAAAATGTCTAACAATATCCTTCTTTCCCAATAGCTATTGTTCCCACATATCTTGCATTTAAACTCCTACAAACGAAACAAATATCAAAGTTAACATAAAACTTTTTTTTCTTAAAATAACTTATCTATGTTCATTTGTTTTCCAGTATATATGTAAGGAATGAATGGTACAATTATAATTACATTAGCTCTCTCATTCTGCATTAAGTAATGATACATACATGTACATGACCATAAATTTGTACAACCAATGGAATATTCTTCCCATCCCAACCCATCGTTTGCATGAAATTAAAGCATTAATAAGAGCAAAAAAATTCTTCTTCTTGAGGATCTTTGGACGTGACACAAGCAAGCACAAATCCCATAGTGAATAAGACCGAGAGAATTATATAACTGATCGAAGGGATTTAATATCATGATCATGATCTCAAAGAACAATACAAAGAAACAAATAAATAATATTGTGTGATCATCAATTAATGGCAATGCTTTCCATCTTAGCGAAGAATCTTTGATACCATGTGTTTTTGCTCCCGAGAGGTACCTAAATATATTGTAAAAAAGTTATTAGATTATTCTTCACAGTGATACCAATTACTCCCATTCGGTCGTTTCAACTACTCAAGATTCATGAGTTTTTTCATATATATTAGCCTACAATACATATCTCTGTTGAAATATTGCACATTGCATTCTACACGATCCTGAGTATCTAATAAGAAAAGGTGTAAGAAATACAAAATAGACATAAAAACCAAACACAAACTACAAAATTAGACATAAACTCTAGGATGGAAAACAGAAAGAACATTTTTTTGCTAAAGGAGAAAGGACATACTCGTGTTTTATTTTGGTTTTTCTCTTCTTCTCCCTCCTCATTCATCCGCGTTAGAGAAGATTGCAACGACGGATCCTTTTCAAGAGACGATGGTGGTGGATGAAGTTTTTCTTCTAAATTTGATACTTTGAAAAAAAAATATTAATCACCCTATTAAATAAAATTGAAAAATTTGGTAAAAAAAATTTAAGATTTTTTTATTAATTATTAAGTTGCAGCCAACATCAATATCATCGGAGTCCTTATACCTCAGTCGTATTCATTTTTCTATCTATTTTGGAACCGTCTGTTGTTAACAAATTTTTTGTGTTATTGAGTGTTTAATATTAATAATTATATATTTAGTGTTTAATATTATATGTATTGGAAGTTGAAAATATAAATTTATCTATGCAACAGTTTCTTATAAGCCTAAATATCTAATTTAAGTAACAAAACTTCTAGACATATGGATTTAATGTGTTGACCCAGTCGTTGAAAGGACTGCACCATTCTCTAAACCCCATTTGAATATCAATGATTGCTTTCGAACCATTATGTAAAATTGTGTTTGACCTTAGAGATCAATGCATTGAAACTTTATTGCATACATAAACCTTGAACATACTTTAAAAAATAGATATTGTTTACGTATTTTACAAAAGATCGGGAACAATATTGCAGTCAATTCCAACTACGGCTTCGAATATTTACATAGTGCAAAATCATAGGTGTAGTCGAGGAAACTGAATTTTATATCAAAACTTCGGATCTTTTTTTACATCAAGTCTCCGATGCATCTTCTGCATATACTCATAACGAAAATTTAATGTTATCTTAGTACATGATTTATCTCCAATGAGTATGCAAAGGATAAAAGTTTCAAATCCCATATTGAATATAAAATATTCGAAGTTTGAAACTAATACATGAATCTAGATTTACATAACTTACCTAGAACGTAACAACGATTGCGGTAGTGATATGAAACGACATGATATGTGAGACGACTAAGCTCTTGCGAGAAAGAGAAGACATCTGATTAGTTCAAGAGTTTAGAAAGTAAAGAATGGAGCAATAAATTAAAATTCAGATCAAGATTGAAGCGAGGAATAAATAGTGGAATGAAACCCTATGAGAATATTAAAATGCGGAAGACTCTCATCAGCCTGGTTAAGCAAATCTGCCAAATTCTATGAAGCAAGTTGGCGTGTATGGACAGAGCAGCCCTTCTCAAACTTTCATCATACTCACGATCCAATCAAAACTCATAGTCTTTTCTATCAACATGGTTCCGCTTCATTCAAAGGTAGAAGAATTTCATCATCGATTCACCTTTAATTCTTCCTTTCTCTGTAATCACATTACTTGCTTCACACAGGTTTCAGTTACTCACATGCTATATGTAATGTTTTGTAAAATTGCTTAAATTGATTTGCTTGTAAAAGATATCCATGTAAGTGAGAATATATTAGATAAATAAAGTATGGATTTTGAAAGAAAAAAAAAATGCAGAAGACGTCTTCTTGGAAAGAGAGAAGGTGAGTAACACAATTAAAAGAGGTGTGGAATTTTAATGGTTCTCGGTTGACCAAGAATTTTCAGAAGTGCAAGTGTCGTTTAAAAACAAAAAAACCTGATATTAGTATGATTTTATTAAAACTGATGTGGCATAAAGAGGGTTGATTAGGTGTCAATCCCTTGTGAGACTCACTAACTCTTTATATAATAGATATAGAGATCTAAAAGAACACATATATAGTAGTAAAAGAAAGATGATACAATGAAGTTGCTTCAAATTCCCCCATTTTAACGATTGTTGATCTTCAAGTAGAATTAAACATTTACAAGTGAACTACACAGACATTTTAGGAGAAGAAGCTTTTATACAAGGGAGATACTTACACACTCAATGACTCAAATCAATTCCAATGGCACAATACTGCTTAACTTTTAACTCTGGTCCCTGTAAGGTGTCCAAATCAGTTTGCTAACATCAACATCAAGACCACCTCGGCCTGCAGCTTTCAGATGTCGGTCCAGAACCTTTGGATCCGCACAGATCACATGTTGTCCTTTCCTGTACTGTATCAGTTCTAGGCTCTGCAGTGTGCTTAATATATCTTCCGCTTTGATTGCTGTCATATCGCTCAGCTCCTACATCATCATTATGTTTGGATTCTTAGATCGCAGAAACCAGGATTAGCGCAAGAGATTCCATCAGATCGAAACACAATCTAACCTTGATAGAAATGTTTCCTTTATGTTTTTTTAAGATGTCTAATAGAACACGGGTCCAATAACCTCTGTAGCTTAGTAAGCCTAGATCCGATAAGGGTCTTTCCGGTGTCCCAACTTTTCCCTCTTTCTTGGACAGTTCATAAGCTGCATGCAACTCAGGAGGACAATTTGTTATCAACTTTATCGACCCGTAGCTATATAAAGTGATGGGATTGAGAAAAACAAAAGAGTCAGAGTGACAAAGAACTCACAGAAGGCTATCAAGAATTTGCCGTAGCCTTTTCTTTGATACGGAGGAAGAGTTAGAATGCAAGCTAAGTTGTATGCTTCTTCCGAATGTTTTTCCTGTACCAACACAAGTTACATTTTATCAACAAACCGGACAACTGAAACCAAACATATCTGTAAATGTTTTGCTATGCACCTTTGAAAAGTATCCAACCATGTGGCATCCTCGATCATCACATTCGCAAAGAACGTAAAACAGAAACAAATCAACATCGTAGTAAAGAGTTTTGTGGTCAAGAAACAACTTTGCCAGGTAACAGAGATTCTGTGCGTAGACCTTGTTCTTTTTGCCATCTACCTGTAAGATCAGGGTACAGTTAGAGAAATGATATTAGAAAAAATTCCTGCTTGGTGAAAATTTACTTCTTAATGTACAACAGAACCAAGTGAGGAATAACTAATTAGCATCCATATACGAAAGCGGAAGCGATAAAGCTGACAATATAAACATTATTTTCACTGGAAGAAGTCGGAGCAAACACTATATGAAAAAAGTTCCGGGTTATTACCTCAAACATTGACAAGGTACCACTTCGATAAATTTCATCACCAGGGGGGTGCTTCAGATCACACTTCCTCTGCAGAGAAAATAGGGAGATTATACAAAGACTAAAAAATAAACAAAATACATAAATGCAGCAACTTGAATGAACCGTGAGAGTAGATATGCAAGTCAGTGAAAATAATTCAATATAATATGAAAGATTACATACTATAGATCTCATACAATAAAGAAAATTACTGTATTTCAACAGCCACATAAAAAGAAATGCAAGAACAGAGAATATGGATTGAAAAAAAGCTCACGAAGAAAATGTACTCGCAAAACATCATACAGCAGTAAAAAAGACAGATAGTTGCTTACCATATGCCTTTGAAGCTGCTCTTTGCGTTTCATGAAATTCAAGCAAAACTCACAAAAGAAGAGCTTCACACAGTCATTGTATTCAGGCGGAAAAGGAGAGAAGTACCAAGTTTCAATCTCATATTTTCCAAGCTCAATCGTTGCTATATTCTTAACTTTCGTGAACTCTTCATGTTCACGCAAACTTGCTGCATCCAGCTCTTCATGACCCTAAATAAAAAGTTTGAAACAGAGAATATCGAATCGATATAAGCCTTATGTTTCTAGGACCCACCTTCTAGTGGCATTCATTACTTACCTCTACATGTGTCTCATCGATCTTCCGCTTCTGGTGGCGTGTCATCTTCAAGCTCGTCACCTAAAAACCACAGACATACTTACGCTCAGTGCTATACGTGGAAGAGAAAACTCATGTAATGCAATGGAGCATTATGCAACTAACAGCATAAAACTACCTTGTCTTCAACTTTTTCATCAACCGCACACTCTACTGAATCAAGGTCCAGTTGGTCCAGGTGAGTCCATTCATCCAGCCTCCTATTAACTGCAGTTTCAAAAAAAAAGAGGTGAAAATCAAACACTCAAAACATACACATTGATGATCATAAGATTTTATAACACACCGAACTTTATCATCATTCTACTCAGCTTGATCATATAGTAGTTAAAAAAGTGTTCACAATCTTTAGAAGCAAAATATAATGCAGGATTTGATCTCCTTCTCAAAATCTCACCCAAATGGAAGCCATTTCTTATGATCTAATTGATAAAGGCTTGCAATTTAACCCCTTTTTTCGTCCTACATTCTAAACCTCGATCGTGTAGCATAACGAACAAAATATGAATTAAACACAAGCCCTTTACTAAAGTTTCACCATTTGGATGTTCAACAGTACAAATCAACCAAAATTGAAGACTGCACATCGTGATCCAAACACGTAACCCTAGATCAAAACTTGGTAAAAAGCTAAACGACATACACTCTGTGTAATGAACGTAATACTCGTAATCATTGTGGTCGCCATTATGAACCCTCCGTCGCTCGATTACTTTCACCGGATGGTGTTTTCCGTCTCTCCATCGACACATCACGCGAGTACCCACTTCGAGCGGAAGCATCCCCATTTTCCTCTTTTTCGACTGATCCGACTCTGAGATCGCCTGATCAGGAGAAAAATGAGGTTGATTAAGAGGCGCCTCACCGCCATTCGTAGCCGGAGGCTTGTGATTCGACGACGGTGACGAGGCTGTGCCGTTGGTTTCTGTATTCGCAGACGATCCCATTTTTCGGCCGGGTCGGAGATTCCCGGGTGGGTTACGAGCAATGCAAAATAGCTAGAGAGAGAAAAACGACACTAGAGGCCCATTAGTTACTTTATACGCTATTTAGGCCTTTCTATTTCTATAACGGGCCGGTGAAATAAAATATTGATATTTAATGTTGTGTAACATTTTTTAGCCTAGTGAGTGGCCTATAGTTTTCACAGAATCGCAGTTAGTCAGATCAAAAATTAATTGATCATGTAAGAATTATCTCAAATCTTAATCGAATTTTTATGTATCAAATCGAAATAAAATATCTCTATAATATTATTTAAGAAGACATTTTTAAAAATAAACTTTATTTTGTAACTTATTACATGAAATGTCATTACAAATAACAAAGAATAATTGAAATAAGAAATGATATAATAGTTTTTTAAATTATTTATTAGAATATGGAAAATATATATTTTGCATTAAAGAAGTTATTTTATTAGTTTATTTTTATTTATTTTTAATACTATATATTTTAAAATAAAAATCAATTCATATATATTCAAAATCTTGCTATATTTTTTACTATAATTTATTATATTTTATTTGAATATATATCAAAACAAAACTTAAAAAATATTTTACTAATTTTATAAAAAGTTAGACACAAGAAAACTATAGATTTTAAAAGAGTTTGTAGACTAACCACAAAAACTATAGTCATTTAACGGTGCATATTAGAGTTATGTTTTTAAGATTATAAGTTTTTGCGGGTTATCCCGAATAATATTTTAGCTCACTGCAAAACGGTTTAAATAGACAAATTATTATAAATTGGCAACTTTATCTATAATCAATAATAATCATTAGTTAATTATATTGTAAAACTCAGATAAAAGCAATTTTCTTAAATTTTAAAATAATTTCTTTAAAAAAATTACTCCACGCTATAATTAGCGCGGGTTAAATCCTAGTTGTGTAACATTTTTTAGCCTAGTGAGTGGCCTATAGTTTTCACAGAATCGCAGTTAGTCAGATCAAAAATTGATTGATCATGTAAGAATTATCTCAAATCTTAATCGAATTTTTATGTATTAAATCGAAATGAATGTGAACAATATGAATCATACCGATGGCTATCTAGTGAATATTGATGCATGTTTAGTCGTTAAGTTCTTGTAATCATCTCTAGGCTATATATGAATCTATATAATTGAATGATTTCCTTGAATCTCATTGACATTTCGTTGCGTCTTTATTAAAACTTATGAATGTGAGGAGTCACAAAAGTCAGCGGAAATATCCAAGTGAACTCTGCATACGTTTTCTGACCAACAAGTGTGGAGCAAAGCTCTGGTTTTTTAATGTTTGTTGTCAAAGGTTTTCTTTTTATTATTGGGAAGGTAAAAAGATATTGCAACTGTTTTAATTGGACGTCGAGCCATTACTTCGAAGACAAACAAGCAAGTACATTTTCTCTGCACCATCCTCTATATAAATGTGTCAATATGCATTGCTCCTGTATCTATAGACTATAGTTATGTGTATATCGACACAATATCGGTTCAGGCATGAGATATATAACAAAGTTTCATTTTAGGGGATGATAATCGTAATTGTCATTCTCATTTTAGGGGATGATAATCAAAACTAAACATATATTTCGTTTAGCGATTTTACACCCCAAAAAAAAAAAAAACAGAAAGTAATAGGTTTTTTGTTTTTGTACGATTAATATGAATATTTTGTCATAACAATTAAGTTTTTTTTGTTAAAATTCGTCCCACATATATATACACACACGCATGCATACATATACAAATTGATTACAAATATATGTAGGTAATAATTATTAACGTTCAAATGTGAGATTTGCACGTAAGATGAATATGTGCCCCTGGAATTGGAGTACATTCATTATTCATATTATATATAATATATATAACACATATATATGCGTTGTGTGTACAAAGACAAAAGTCCACAGTAATGATAGCACTATTTAATTTAAAGAAGGTTTTTTTCATGGCGTCATGGCTTTTATTCCCGAAAAATGTCCGGCTAAAACTTGTATACAACCAAACTACAAATCAAGACCTTATTATTATATATATACGAAATGGTAACATATATATTAAATATATGGTGGTACACAACTCAAGCTAACCGTTATGATTATTCCACAAACTTTTATCGGTCAACAACAATATACTAGTATTATATATCCTAACAAACTCTTACTTCGTATCCATTTTTATATATAAACACTTTCCATAATTGCACCATTACTCACACTTTATAACATAATTTAGTTACTATTAATGGAAATGTCACCTGATTTAAATCAATTCTCCTCCTCCACCGCCGAAACCTGGCGGTGGTGGCGGCGAAACCCATGACGCATGAGAAGCTTGATATTGCGGCGGAGCAGGATTATTGAGTAGCCGGATCTGCTGTTTCAAGAACTTGACGTAGCGTATGGCTTCGTCGAGCATTGAAGCTGTATCCATCTTGGTGCCACCTGGCACGAGTCTCTGGAGGATTCTGATCCTTTCGCTGATTCTCTCACGGCGGTGTCTCGCCGCCACGCTCTGAGGGTCATCGGAGATTCTAACGTTACGGCGATTGGGTTTCTTGACGGTAGCTGGATCGATGTCGACGGGCTGCATGGCTGCGATCTTGTACATCATCTCTTTCATAGCTCCGAGTTCCTCTAGAGGCTCTTCTTCGTCTTCGTCTTCTTCTTGATCTACGGAGAGAAGAGTGGTGGTTGTGAGGGAAGAAGAGAGAGGAGGGAAATGAGAAGAAGCGGAAGTGAAAGGATTGAAGATGTGGAGGTGGGTGTGTTGGTCCATGGCCATACCGATTGGATCGTTATGATGATGATGCTCATTCTTGTTGCTGATGATGATGTTGTTCCAAGTGTAATTTTGAAAGAGAAATGGGTTCATATTATTATTATTCATACTTTATGTCTGTTTGATTTGTGAAAATTTTAATGCCTTTGAGGCAGAGATATATACATACATATATATATAGATATATGTGTGTGTGTGTGTGAATGTGCCTATATTTTAAAGGAAAAAGAAAGGCGATCATCATATGATGAGGGGTTAGGTTAGTGATGCAATAAGGATATTTTTGGTGCGGAGAAAAAAAAACAAAAATAATTTTGTATTTATTTGTTTTTTTTTTCCAATAAGTGGACGTCACTAGCCGCTATTATAAATTAAATTGTTTATAGGTAGAATAAGAAGCCCATCAAATGCTCTAAAATGTTTACAACCGTCGTATCAATTATGTTAATAAGTATATAGCTTTTTATACCCAAAAAGAAAGCATAGTTTGCATTGTTCCACACAAGAAAAGCGTTTTAAAATACCAGCTCTAACTAATAAGACTGCAGTTAATTGATTTTGTAAAAATTTTACAAACCTTATCATTCCTAAATAAAATTTACCTTCATATATTATAAATAATAATGAGATATTAATTTAGAGTTGGCTAGGTTTTCTATCTCTCACATTGAGACTTGAAATTAGGGTAGATTGAGAAAGTGGCTTTCACCAAAGTAATAACTAATAAGGATGTGAATTACTTTATATGAACATGAGTTTCTCTTTGATCCTCAAAAGATGTCACCACTTGTGTGCTCTTATTCTGACTTCTCAATTTTAAATCTCTTTATTTCTCTCTTCGCAAAACCCATTCACCAAAATAGGAAATATTGATAATTTTTCTCTCATTCCCTTGTCTCTTCACTAAATAGCACATTTTGTTGATCCTACACTCATATCCCAATAAACGGTCGTGATTAGCTCTCTCCCTCTCGATAGAGTCCAATATCTGAATGTAAATTGTGTGTGAGGCTCACAATGCTATGTATATTTTTGTGTGACGTGATTAAAGGTTTAAAAGGATCACATCATATCACTCGCATGGGGGCATCTTCATCAAGATTTGGGTGTTATCCTTGATTGTCGTTAACAAGAAAGACGTGTATCATCGTCGTGACTCGTTATCTAAGACGGTGGTTATATCATTCTCCATGAAGAAAATTCTACATTTTATTTCAATGTTCACACCTACGTTCTTGTATCTAAGTGTATATAACAAAGCAAATTCGTAAAATACACGAAAGTTTTATGAGACTTCAAAAGAGGGAGAGAGACGCTGCCGTTTCTTGATTAATTAATTAGTGCTCCGATTAATTAACTTGTGTCATCTTATAAATTATAATTAATATAGATATATATATCAGACAGTCCTGATGTAATGTGACACAAGTTTCTTATGTCATATGTCTCATCGCAAAAGCAATGTATATACCATGTATCTACATATACGAGAAGGATTTGTATTTTTTGCACATATGTTATGATTTGGTCTGCATAATAATCATACAAATTGCAAATTGCGCATGCATGCCGCAATCATGCATGATAGGGTTTCCTTCTTTGGTATTTATCCATCGTTTCTTGTATCTTATTCTTATTAAAGCCACCCAACGGCCAACTACATATACATATACATCTCTTATACACACAAGTTTTTATCATTGGTTTAGGTCGTATATATTTTCACATTTTTACTAAAATGGTGTTATATATAATTATGTTTTGCCAAGTTCGTGTAATAGCTAGGGCCGGGGTTTATAAAAGCAAAATGCAAATAAACGAGTTATATATTGAGAAAATATATATAGAAGTTTTCGATCTAATATAATAGCATTCAATCATATATAGTTTTGTGAAATAACAGTCATAATACTTATCTTGTTCTAGTTATAAGTTTAACTTTTTTTCTTCTTGGTATGGTTATATAGTGAACTTCAGATGTAGATCGAGTATATATATTCTAATTTTAAAATATAATCTGATTCCCAAATTTCGATCCAATAATTTATCTGGTGGTAGATTTGATACGGATCGTACTAGATTACTAATTACTACTCTATCTGTTTTACAAAGAGTGTCATTTTGACACATTTCACACATATTAAAAAAAACTATTAAAAATTCTATATTACCCCTAATTAATACACTAAATAATTTTTTCTTTCCATTTAATACATTAAAACAACAAGATTACAATTGAAATTTTATTCAAAATTCTACATTGAAAATGTAAAATGACACTTTTTATGAAACAAAAATAAAACTTTAAAACGACACTCTTTGTGAAACGGTGGGAGTAGTAATTATTGATTTTGATAACGGAAAATGAAATATCATTTGTTATATAACACGTATTTTTTTATTGATTGAACAAAAAACATGCCAGAGTTTTGTAACAATTGAATGCCAAGATAATTAACGATAACCCTTTTACGCGAGTGATTTTTTCGGTTATGAAGTTGGAATTGACTGATAAGCTCATAAACATATATTACATCGGTTTCAAAGAATATTGTTTTATATTTATTTTTGTTTTAAAAAGATTGTCGTTTTACGTTTTTAATGTGATTTTTGATAAACAATTCATGTTTTGACATTTATTTAAAAATAATAACTTTTGAATTTAAATTATTTATATTTAATTACTCATATATTAAATAAGGGTATCTTAATCTATTTGAAATATGTTAAAATGATACTGTTTGAAACGTCGAAAATAAAACAAATTTGAGTGCAATTGGTATATCACTAAATCGTTTTTTTCCAGTCAATTATCACTAAATATACTTTATGGAAATGCCTGTGACAGCTCAAACGGCCCCTTCCTCGTCCGTATATAAGTTATAAACTGTAACTGTAAACCCTAACTAGGTGAATATAATGTAAATGTATATTACTAGTACATATATATATATACACGTGAGTGGACGAAATAAATATGTAACATTTTCCGAGGAAGATTGAATCATAAAATCTGACACAATCTCCATGATTTTTCAACCAAATTACCGCGTATATATACTATTATATACCGTACAGTCGTGTATTGAATATATATTTTATGAACAACAATTGTGTGTTACGATTCCCAAAGACACCCTCTCATTTCCTCAAAGTCTGGTCTCTTACAGCGACTTCTCTTTTTTTTTCCCTCTTTCTGCTTGCACCACGGAGATGAACAAACAAATAAAAGCTCAGTATTGTATGTTTCTAAATTTGAAAACACTTTGTAATTTAGTGATTTTACGGTAGAACCAAAATTTAGCACTATATACAAGATAAGATTTAATCACGATTATATAAATAAATATTAAGGAACAAACGATTCATAAAACGATAAAGCAATAAAATAAATCTAAGGAGGCGAGATGAATCTTTTTCCTTAACTCTAAGAATCTCCCGTAGTGCGACGGATTTTAATAGATCGATGAGTCTCATGATACAACCAAAGTAATATGTATCATCTACACTTGATATCAGATCTGTCGAACATTATACTACGATACTCTCGAATAGAAACTTATTCTAAGCAGTAAGGAATTGAGAGAACTCTTGCTAGAACTTTTAAGATGTGTTTTTAGTGTATCAGAAGATGATTTTTAAGGTGAAAATCGGACTGTATATATAAGAGAGAGGCTAGGGTTTTTCCCAGACAGAAAAGGAATGTTCCTCAGAATATTCTAGCGGCTGCGATTTTTAAGTCGGCCCGTCGAGTATCGATCGATACCAAGGGGTATCGATCGATACCTCTAAAAGTCCACGAACCCAACAAGGCCCAATGTGCGATCGACGCACGTGTGGTCTTTTCTTCTATCTTGTTGTTCATTAATGACAAAACTATTCCAAAATATATACACGTTATCGGTCAATGAAAACATTTCATTAGAATGAGCTTAACTCATTTCTTTTCACACTAACACAATTTTATCAAGCCCTCAAGCTTTGACAAAAAATAGTTCCAACAATCCCCACATGAATAGAAATGACTCTAAACATAAGAAAAATTGTACAGACTAGACTTTACTAGACATATTTGACTAGACACATCTAGACGTAGACAGACTTTCGAGAGTATACGAAAATGTAACTGTATCTGAGAGGTAGCATTTTCCAGATTTGAACCAAACATTTTTAATATATGTCGAGTTTACTCGGCCAGGAGGTGAACATAATGTCTTGAACCGCCCGGATTTTGATGTAAACTTAGACAACAGGTATCGCACAGAGACATCTTCTCGTAAAACTTTGTTCTCTATTGTGTTCATTTTGGCCTTGAACATTCCTGGTATTCGTGAGTGAATTTGGAGAATATAGCCTTCTCTTTCATTCTCCTAGAAACGGCCCCATTTCACACTTCACTAGGTGATCTATTTATTAGCTGTTTTCAGAAGTGTCATGTCACACTCCACTATCTACATAGCTATGCAATCATTAAAAGTCAACGCTTATCCTTACTATCCACAGGTAGCACTGTTTTATCATCCTAGAAATTGGGCAGAGACATAGTCTCACAGTGCTCAAATCAGTTTAATTTTGTTTCCCTTTGAACCTAGATCTTGTGATCTCCAGTCACATAGGTGGGGTATCTGTCAAACGTCTATAGGCTTTAAACCCATTCCTTTTGATGATTTTACAATTTTATCTCGCGGCAAACCTTTGGTAAACGGATCCGTTAGGTTATCAACCGACTTAATGTAATCTATCGTTATTACATCAGTTGAGATCAATTGTCTAATGGTCTTATGTCGTCTTCTTATATGACGAGACTTGCCATTATACAGATTACTCAGTGCCCGGGAGATAGCCGACTGACTATCATAGTGTACACGTAATGCTGGCACTGGTTTCTCCCACATCGGGATATCTTCCAAAAAGTTTCGAAGCCATTATGCTTCCTCAGCAGCTTTATATAAAGCTATAAACTATGACTCCATGGTTGATCTGGCCAGGAGTGTTTGTTTGAAAGATTTCCAGGATATTGCTGCACCAGCAAGAGTAAAGACATATCCACTCGTGGATTTGGAGTTTCTTGAATCTGAAATCCAATTGGCATCACTGTACCCTTCCAGCACTGCTGGTTCTTTACCGAAGTGCAGCCCATAACTTTTGGTGTATCTTAGATAATTTAATACCCTAGTTATGGCTCTCCAATGGGTATGACATGGATTACTCGTGTAACGACTTAGTACGTTTACCGAGTGTACAAAATCGGGTCTAGTACAATTCGTTAAGTACATTAGACTCCCGGTGACTCTTGCATAATCCACTTGTAGAACTGCTTCACCTGAATTCTTTGTTAAGTGACGTTGAGGATAAAGCGGAGTTTTTACAGTCCCATTGGAGTATGTCTTAAACCTCTCTAGGATTTTTGTAGCGTAATGATCTTGAGACAGAATTATTCCTTTTGAATTTTGAATAATCTTAATCCCTAGAATTACATCAGCTAATCTCATGTCTTCCATATCAAACTTTCCACTCAGCATGTTCTTTGTTTGAATGATTATATTTTTGTTGCTTCCCATGATTAGCATGTCATATACGTACAAACATAACAACACATAACCTTGTGAAGTACTTTTGATATAGATGCACTTATCACATTCATTGATGTGAAAGCCATTTGACATCATTACACTGTCAAACTTTTCATGCCATTACTTCGGAGCTTGCTTGAGTCCGTATAGCGATTTGACAAGTCTACAGACTTTCTTCTCTTGTCTGGGAGCAACATAACCCTCAGGTTGATTCATATAGATCTCTTCCTCTAAATCTCCGTTTAGGAAAGCAGTCTTAACATCCATCTGATGTATTTCAAGGTTTCTTAAAGCTGCGATTCCAAGCAACATGCGAATCGAAGTAATTCTCGTCACTGGAGAATAAGTGTCAAAGAAGTCCAATCCTTCCTTTTGACGAAATCCTTGTACCACAAGCCTGACCTTATATTTGTCTATAGAGCCATTGATTTTTAGCTTAGTGGTGAAGACCCATTTACAACCTAGCGGTTTCCAACCTTGAGGTAGGTCTACCAACTCATAAGTATGATTTTGCATAATTGAGTTATTTTCACTGTTAGATG
Source organism: Eutrema japonicum (assembly GCA_030161315.1). NCBI lineage: Eukaryota > Viridiplantae > Streptophyta > Magnoliopsida > Brassicales > Brassicaceae > Eutrema > Eutrema japonicum. The sequence goes on along the minus strand of BSQW01000005.1, from coordinate 53,044,439 downwards.
CCTCCCTCCAGAAAGGTGCATCAGGTGTAGACATCGCTTCCATGAAAGTTCTTGGACCACTTTCCGCTAGGAATGCCATTATGAACTCAGAGCCAAATATCTTCTCCTTACGAGCTCTCTTGCTTCGTCTCGGTTCAGCTTCTTCTACTCATGTAGAAGTGCCTGAAGTGCTTGCCTAATTGCTAGCATCTCGTTCGTCACAAGTTCGTTTAGGGTTTCCTCTATCCTTACATGGAAACACATTTTCGAAGAATGATGCATTCCTTGACTCCGTTATTGTGTTTACATGAATGTCTGGTATATCTGATTTATGTACCATAAATCGATAGGCACTACTATTGTGCGCATATCCGATGAAAATGCAATCTACCATTTTAGGTCCAATGGTGACCTTTTTCGGAAGTGGTACTGCAACTTTTGCCAGGCACCCCCACACTTTCAGGTATATATACGAAGGTATATTACCATTCCAAAGTTCATAAGGAGTTTTTCCTGTGACTTTGTGTGGAATTTTGTTCAGGATATAATTTAAGGTAAGCAGAGCTTCCCTCCACATGTTCTGGGCTAACCCAGATTCCTGCAACATTGCATTCATCATTTCTTTGAGAGTTCTGTTTTTTCTTTCAGCAACTCCATTGGATTCAGGTGAGTAGGGAGCATTTGTTTGATGAATAATGCCATTTGCTCTACAGAATGCATCAAATGGTTCACTGTATTCACCACCCCTATCACTTCTGACCTTTTTTATGGTCTTGCCGAGTTGGTTTTTAACTTCCAGTTTGTATTCTTTAAATTTGTCCAATGCTTCATCTTTACTCCGCAGTAGAAAGATGGAACAATATCTCGTACAATCATATATGAAAGTCACGAAATATTTCTTGCCTCCTCTGGTTTGAATATATTTCAAATCACATAAATCTGTGTGAATTAAACCTAGAGGTTCTGTTGTTATTTGAACGCTGGGTGATGGCGTTTTAGTGAGTTTGGCTTGGACACAAATTTCACATTTGTCTTTGCTTATTTTGCATTTAGGAATCATATTCATGTTCATCAATCTATTCGTAAACTTGAAATTAACATGTCCTAGTCGTTCATGCCAAATATTAAAAGACTCAGCGAGATAAGCAAATGGTTTTTTATCATTAATTTTAGGGTTCTTCGAGGTGGATGCCTCGGTTACATTATCCTTTCGGATTACTGTCTCAACAGATATCTTAAACAGATTATCACAAACAAAACCCTTACCCAAATACATCCCATTCTTCGTTATGATTAGCTTATCACCTTCCAGCTTCACAGAGAATCCATGCTTACTTATGAGCGATCCAGAGATCAGATTCTTGCGTATATCTGGTACATGGATGACGTTCGTGAGAACTAGTTCCTGTCCAGAGGTGATCTTCAGAACAACCTTCCCGTGACCATCAATTGTCGACGAGGCAGAATTACCCATTAAGAGTTTTTCACCATTCTTGGTCTTTGTGTATGTGGAGAACATCTCTCGATCCATACAGATGTGTCTGGTTGCACCAGTATCGAACCACCAAGTCTTTGGATGGCTTTCAGCTATATTGGCCTCAGTGACCACATCACACATGTCAGCTTCAGTCAAGTTCGCTTGAGCCTTCTTGCTGCGACACTCGAAGGATTTGTGTCCTTGCTTTCCACAGAAGTTACACGCTCCTGAGAACCCTTGAGAAGTCTGACCATACTGACTTCTCTTGTTCTTGAACTTCTGGAAGTTCTTTGGTGGTATTTTCCCTTTGCCTTTGTTTAGGCGTCCTTTGTTATGCCACTTGCCTTGATTGGGGTTTTGGTGTTCAACCATGTTAGCATTGTGCTCGCGAATTTTCACACCTACGCCCATCTGTTGTTCTCGATTCGTAGACTCTACTCGGAGCTTAACAATCAGATCTTCAAGGCTCATCTTCTTTTTCTTCAGCCTGAGGTAGTTCTTGAAGTCCGTCCAACCAGGAGGTAGCTTCTCAATGATGCGGCAACCTTGATAGGTTTCACACAGCCGCATTCCCTCAGCGTTGATGTCGTGTAGGAGCCTCTGCACCTCATCGACTTGTTCCATTAGTGGTCTTGAATCCACCATCTTGTAATTCTCGAATTTTGCCACAGTGAATTTCTGAGTACCAAAATCTTCAATGCGGTATTTCTTGTCTAATGAATCCCACAGATCCTTAGAAGTTTCAGCGTTTTTGTACACCCCAAATAGAGAGTCCGAAAGGCTATTCTGAATATAGCCATTGCACAAGAAGCCAGCATGTTCCAAAGCGTGGACACTCGCAAGTGCACGTGGATCAGTGTTATATTCTGGGAGAACATGTTTCACCTCGCTGGTGTATTTCTGCAGATTCAGTGTTGTCAGATAGAAGAACATATTTCTTTTCCACATCTTGAATGTTGTCCCATCAAACTTGGTCGGAGGAGTGGCATGGTTCCCAGATGGAACTTTGACCGTCTCGATCTGACTCGCAGTCGTTTCAACCTTGTCATTGGTTTTCGCCAACACTCCAGAGTTGTTTTCCACCTCAATTGACATTCTGTTAAGAGAAAGAAAACATAACTTTCAATTAGTACCGATATATAAACTTAAGAATCGCAATTCTAAAACTGATATCGAACTAAATCGCATTGGTGTCGATCGATACTCCTTGGTATCGATCGATACACATCCTATGTCTATCAATACACCCATATGGTGTCGATCGATGCACCCTAGGTGTCGATCGATGCTCGATGCACATACAGTGTCAATCGATGCATCACTGGTGTCGATCGATACACGCTTAGTGTCGATCGATACACCCTAGGTGTCGATCGATACAAGTGAATTTCACAGGATCGATCGATGCACCACAGTGTCGATCGATACCTGTGAATTTTACACAGTATCGATCGACATAGACCCAACATGGTCGATGTACAGTATTGATCGATACACCTCAGTGTCGACCGATACCACTCAATGCAAAGTATCGATCAATACACCTTAGTGTCGACTGATACAACTGTTTGCATAATATCGATCGATGCACCTCAGTGTCGACCGATACAAATTTTGTCTAGTATCGATCGATACCATGAGGTGTCGATCGATACTCACAAGGCTTCGATCTCAATCGAACCTATCAAGAACCACAAGGTGCGTTCGTTGATTATACCGTTCAATAATAGCAATTATAGACGGTTATAGAAGATGTTTAAAGCAGTACTGCTTCTACTACACGTTTCAAGTTGCTAAACAGATTTTTGATAACGTTTGAGTATCATTAGCAGATGAAAATCTTCTTAAAAATAGAATATATGGAGATTGCCTCTACTACACGTTTCAAGTTGCTAAGAAACTTTTTGATAACGTTTGAGTATCATCAGCAGTAGAAGAATCGTTTTAGAAAACCGTTTGAAAACGTTTATTTACTCGTGATTAAAGATCCAATTGAAGTAATAAAACAATAATTGTATCTTTTTGAGTTAAGATTGTAGGACCAAAATTTAGCACTATAGACATGATAAGATTTAATCACGATTATAACATTAAGGAACAGACGATTCATAAAACGATAAAGCAATAAAATAAATCTAAGGAGGCGAGATGAATCTCTTTCCTTAACTCTAAGAATCTCCCGTAGTGCGACGGATTTTAATAGATCCATGAGTTCCAGGATACAACCAAAGTAATCTGTATCATCTACACTTGATATCAGATTTGTCGAACATTATACTACGATACTCTCGAATAGAAACTTACTCTAAGCAGTAGGGAATTGAGAGAACTCTTACTAGAACTTTTAGGATGTGTTTTTAGTGTATCAGAGGATGATTTTTAAGGTGAAAATCGGACTGTATATATAGGAGAGAGGCTAGGGTTTTTCCCAGACAGAAAAGGAATGTTCCTCATAATATTCTAGCGGCTGCGATTTTTAAGTCGGCCCGTCGAGTATCGATCGATACCTCTAAAAGTCCACGAGCCCAACAAGGCCCAATGTGCGATCGACGCACGTGTGGTCTTTTCTTCTCTCTTGTTGTTCATTAATGACACAACTATTCCAAAATATATACACGAGAAAACATTTCTCGGTCAATGAAAACATTTCATTAGAATGAGTTGAACTCATTTTTTTTCACACTAACACAATTTTAACAAGCACTCAAGGTTTGACAAAAAATTAGTTCCAACATTTACTTTATCAGTATCGAAATTTCACCGGCTATATTCGGTCATAATTAACCATTAAACACAAAATATATACATATTTTACTTACCAAAAAAGAAAGTTTATTTAATTATCCGCAAATAAAAATTCAATTCAAGTTATAAGAGAGAGAAAAAAGCTAGACGAGAAAATAAAACCGAAACAAATCAAATTTAAGATCAAGACTATGATAATACTTAAGATACTATAAAACTCCATTAGTTTTAAAATTTGTTGGCAGTAAGTGGAATATTTTTTTTATGAATTTTAATTTGTCTTCACTGTGGGATTCATATATATTGCCTCAACAGAATGGCCTTTATTTGAACTCATTCATCCTATGCTAAATAATTTGTTAAAAGAAACTAATTTGTATAAACTTTTTCTTAACGTCCAATTTTTGTTTTTTAACTTCATTTAATTTCCTTGGAATCTTAACGTCATACAAGAGAAGTAATATACATGACAACTTTACGGGAAAAAACCTATCTCTTTTGTTTTTAACGCCTTTTTGCCTAAAATATCAGCGCATTGGTTTTTTCTCGTTTCGTAAACGTAAACTAAACCTCTTGATAGACATTTTTTCCAATTCAAGATTGTTTGGAGGCAGAAATTTTATGTCTTTCGATGAATGGCTTGAATCAATGCAAATGCAAGACAGTCACATTCAAATATTACCTTTCGATATACTAGACTCTAAATAGATCGCATAGCCCATAGTAAGCTTTCACATTCTGCCTCCTTCGAGATAGATCAAATTTAGTGTCGTTGCCCAGTCGAAATGTGCATATGCGCCATCTTCCCGTTGCAATACTCACCCCAACCCTAGTTGTGCATGTTGCTCAACAAATTATGCGTCAAATTTTCACTTTTCATATACGTCGATATCTTAACGTCCAATATTTATTTAGACTTAAATAATAGCTCTCGTATACAATGTAGTTTAATAAAATGCTTAGTCCCAAAAAAAAAACTAACTACTATATATACGTTTATATTTTTATGCAGTTTTTTTAATTATTATTGAAAGATCTCTCATATCGAATCATATCCCATGATTGGGGATCTCAATTATTTTGTACATATATGTCCACTCCACGCGCCGGCAAAATCAACAAAAGAAATAAATTTCTGAAATCTCCCCCAAATTTCACTTATGCTAGCTATGATGCAATCGTTAGTACATATATGACTTTCTAACATATTGATTTTTATCAGTAATAATTTAGGTTATGCGTTACAACAATTGTAATGATAATACAAATACTTGGTTATAAGTTACTAAGAACAAATTTGACAGAAAAATATGGTAAAAACTAAAAAAAAAACTGTTTTCTTTTCTGTTTTATTTTTCGCGAGAGGATCTAAAAGTCTAAGAAAGTGATTACAAGGCATGGGCAGATGCTGTGGAGAAAGTGAAGAAGTCTCTTGTTTGGCCCGAAAGTGTTGTGATATAGAAAGCTCTTTAATGAGTTTTTTCCCTTTTTGGAAAACAAATAATTAAATAGAGGAAATTAACTTCAATGGTTTTTTTGTTTGCTTGGATTATTAATGTATTGTTAGTAGCTATGCATACGCATATGCACGTATTTTAGCGACATACACGAGAAGTAGACTCCACTAGTAAGTCATTTATTACTGTTTTTTTTTTGGTTTTGGACCTTTGGTAGTATATATAGTTATTTTGAAACTCAACAAAATTAATCTATTCACTGATCAACATATATTTTTTCCGGCATCCATTGAACAACATATTTCCAAGATTAACATTTATATAAAATGAATACATTAGCTCATGTTTACGAAGGGTCGTTGAAATCTCGTTAGACCATCTCCAACTCTACTCCAAATCTTACGTCAAAATGGAGTTTAAAACAAAATTATCTTCAATCCCACTTCATATTCTACAATGGAGTTATTAATAGGATTACTCTAAATATAGAGTAATTTATATAGGTTCACGTCAAAATGGAGTTTAAAACAAAATTATCTTCAATCCCACTTCATATTAGTGATCTGTACGTACTAGTATTGCTATTGCATCATCACTTGAATTCAAACTCACATACTGCATGTTGTTTTAATTAGATACTAAGTTTATTTATAAATCTGAGGCAGAACTTCGGGATTTAGCCCTACTTCACACGTCTGGCCTGGACTTACATGAGGCTGTGTTTTGCTTAATACTGGTAATTGACGTTTTGCAATCTAAAGCCATGGTGTATATATTTCGGTAAGGGGCAGCCCACACTTTCGTGGGCTTGTACTAGCCCAAATATTGTCATTCAAAATATGGCCCGCTCAAAAATCTGATTATTTTTATTTTTATCAACCATAAAAATAAACTAGTTAGATACTTGTTTGGTAAGAGTTCAAATATGTTTAATTATATATATATATATATATATATATATATTTATATATTTATATTATCAAAACATAAGCACTTTTGAAATCTGTTTTCAAATATTAATTTTTAAAAATAAATTAAATTTGTTACCAAACACGTATTAAACATGTTGTCAAACATTTATTAAATCTATTATAAACTGAAAAATTACAAATTAAACATATTTGAATAAATAACACTTAAATTATTTTTTATTTCTCATTTCACATTTTATAAATTACAAACAAAAATTCACGCGCCCGCGCGAATTTAGAATCTAGTTTGTTTTTATACTAAATGTAATGTGTTAAAAGAAAGTTTTTTTTTATATAGAAAATCTTTGAAATAGAATAATATTTGTAAAGATCTGTATATTAATATATGTTAAGCTCTCATATCATTGTCTTTCTATGAAAACTAAATATCATTTTCTTTGTATAAATGCAAAGTTCTCACATACAATATTGAGGCCTTAATGGTTGTAGTTTTTGAACTGGTTTTTGGTTTTAGTTTTTCCAAAACTAATTTTATAGTCATTCAAGATTTTGTAAAAACCTTTTCCTACAAAATAGGAAAACTAGTTTTTGGGTGTTTTAACCATTTTTCAAAGAAAAAATTAAAAAAGGACTCTCTCTCTCTCTCTCTCTCTCTCTCTCTCTCTCTCTCTCTCTCTCTCTCTCTCTCTCTCTCTCTCTCTCTCTCTCTCTCTCTCCATCGTCTCTGCGCGCATGATCGCAATAGTGTTCCACTACGCACCGCCCGTGACTCTAATGGTCTGTGACTGTAATCCATTTTAATTTTAATTTCCACAAAATTTTAATTATTTTCCATACGCACACACACCTATACATATATATATATATATATATATATACATCGTTCTCTAATGGCTTCTTCGAAACTACTGCATCATCCTCTTTCTTTCTCCGTTAAATCTCACTGCAAAAAATTCCCAATCCGCTGCTTCTGTCTCTTAATCATCGCCATGTCCTCCATTCTCGTCCTTCTCTTCTATCTCTTCCTCTTCGCCTCTCCCTCCTCCTCATCCCGTCACCACCACCACCACCGCAATTCCCCCCAATTACCCTCCGACACTCCTCCGGCCAATCTCTCGCCGTCTCTCGCCGCTCAGATCCGTCTCGCTTGTAACGCCACTCGTTACCCAGACCAATGCGTCTCCTCCCTATCCGAACCGGGTCGGGTCCCTTCGGATCCTAACCCGTCTCAGATCATCCACTCAGCGATCTCCGTCTCTCTCCAAAACCTCAAAACCGCCCAATCGAAAGTGAAGTCTATCCTAGACGCGTCCGTAGGGAATCTAAACCGCACCAACGCCGCCAACACGTGTCTCCAGCTCCTCTCTTACTCCGAGCACCGTACCCAATCGACCGACCAAGCTCTGACACGTGGCAAAATCAAAGACGCCCGCGCTTGGATGAGCGCTGCTCTCGTGTACCAGTACGATTCATGGTCCGCGCTCAAATACGTCAACGACACGAGCCAAGTCGGAGAAACGATGTCGTTTCTCGACGGACTCATCCACATCAGCAGTAACGCGCTTAGCATGATGGTATCGTACGATAACTTCGGAGACAACGTCGCGTCGTGGACCCATCCGGAAACGGAAAGGGACGGGTTCTGGGAGAAGACTGGGCCGGGTCTGGGCTCGGATCCGGGTACAGGGCCTAATCTGGGTTTTCCTTCCGATTTAAAAGAAGACGTGACGGTGTGCAAAAACGGAAAATGCGGCTACAAGACGGTGCAGGATGCCGTTAACGCGGCGCCGGAGGGTAACGGAATGCGTAAGTTTGTTATCAAGATTAGCCAAGGAGTGTATGAGGAGACCGTTAGGGTTCCGTTTGAGAAGAAGAACGTTGTGTTCATCGGAGACGGTATGGGCAAAACGGTCATTACAGGCTCGTTGAACGCCGGGATGCCTGGGATCACCACGTACAACACTGCAACTGTCGGTGAGTCTTTATTATTGAGATAAACGTCCTTTTAATGTTGAAAGCAACGTCATTTTTGCGATTGAATGTTAGCGTTGAAAGTTCTTCTTATTCTTTAATATTTTGCGATTGAATGTTAGCGTTGAAAGCAAAGTATGGATGTTTGGTTTGATAGGAGTGGTAGGAGATGGATTCATGGCTCGTGATCTTACGTTCCAGAACACGGCGGGACCAGACGCTCACCAAGCGGTGGCGTTTAGATCCGACAGCGACTTTTCTCTACTCGAGAACTGTGAGTTCCTTGGGAACCAAGACACTCTCTATGCCCATGGCCTTCGACAGTTCTACAAAAGCTGCCGTATCCAAGGAAACGTTGACTTCATCTTTGGAAACTCAGCTTCTGTCTTCCAAGATTGCGAAATCCTAATCGCACCGCGGCAAACTAACCCCGAAAAGGGCGAGAAAAACGCCGTCACTGCCCAAGGAAGGGTCGACCCATCACAGTCCACGGGTTTCGTGTTCTTGAACTGTTTGATAAACGGAACAGAGGAGTACATGAAGCTGTATAAAGCTAACCCTAAGGTGCATAAGAACTTCTTGGGGAGGCCATGGAAAGATTATTCAAGGACTGTGTTTATAGGCTGCAACTTAGAGGCCTTGATCACTCCTGATGGATGGTTACCGTGGAGCGGGGATTTCGCGCTCAAGACGCTATATTACGGTGAATCTAAGAATACGGGTCCGGGATCGGATAGATCACAAAGGGTTTCATGGAGCAGTGAGATACCAGATGAGCATGTACATGTGTATTCCGTGGCTAACTTTATTCAGGCTGATGAATGGGGTTCCATGTCTGCTTGACTCGAGCTAAGATTAAAAAGGATTAAAGGAAAGCTTTTCATTGTACTTTAGCTTATAAACAAAAATCCATACTTTGCATTCATGTAATATCAATTGAAATTGAAAGTTCAGTTATTTAGGACTAATTGAAGTAAAATAATGGAAACAGCTTTTTTGGCATATCATTGTATGTAGCTATCAAAGTTTAGCGTGTTGGGCTATAATCATACATGAGTATGGAGGAGGATCTCAAGTTGCAAACTGAGAAGCGTATGATGCTTTTTGCTTGACGTGAAAGCAGAGTTTGTTGTAAGAAAACGAAATCCCCAAAAGTTTTCAACGAAGTAGACATCATCATCATCTCAATTCTTTAGAGTTGGCTGTAAAAGTCAGGAGGGTGATGGAGGTTGCAGAAACTGGTAAAGGGCAGTTAAAAACCATTAATTTCAGAGAAGAGTAGGTTCCAATTGTAAAACCAAATTGGGTTTTAGGGTTCTTTTTAAGTGGTTCACCTAAAGACATTTTAAGTGGGTAGGGTCCATGCGTTAGGCACATAATTCTACTGTTTTGGTAGATCATTAGGCCACATATTAAGAGATGAGTGGTCACAAACTCTAACCTAATCTAGTAGAAGCAAGAGAAAGAGAGTAACTTTTACTTACAATTTAGTTCATAGGTAGATGAGCAAAGAAAAGGCCTCTCCGAACCTGTTGATGCTTTCAAGACTACATTTCAATGTTCAGAAACCATAAAAAGCGAACTTTATTATTGTTTACCTCTTGATACCAAATTATGGCCAATGTTAAATGATAAAGAAAGTATACAGTTGAAGCAAAAACAAGATATTCGGTGGATATAAGGAGTTTTGGTTTCCACATTATAGCTCGGAATCAGAGCTTTTATCCTCCTTAGGTGGAGCGAACTGCTTCATGAGGCGGGATTTTGCCCATGGGTCCAACGGCACTCGTTGTGGTGGTTGAGGTGTTGCTGGATTTGATTGCCTAAGCTCATTCTCTCTGTCAATAAACCTGCCCAAAGTATGATAAATTAGTATACCAAAAATCTTCGAAAGACATCAATCTCTTAGATCATTAACACTACCTATTTGATCTATCAACGAATCGCGAATGTAGCAGAAGGAAATGACAAAGAAAGGAAATTATTTTTACTCGATATAGGCCATCGGGGCAGCATCACCAACTCTTATGCGAGTACGCAGCATTCTTGTGTATCCACCAGCTCTATCTCTGTAACAAAACGATATATATCCCAATGACTACACAAAGCGGCATCGATGATAACAGTAAAAACGATTGCAACAGATTTTGAAGATTCACTTGTATCGATGTGCCAATTCTGTGAAAATCTTGTGAATGACATCATCTCCTCTGACAAAACCAGCTGCTTGCCTTGCCGCAGCGAGTGAACCCTGATAAAGTTTTTTAATCAGTGATATGAAGTTATCGAATAGAGAACTAAATTACTTCAGCTGCAGAACCAACCAAACCATCCAAAGCCCTTATAGGAATTGAGAGGAACTTAGTACGGCTCAAGTCTCTATCTTTTGAACAGCATATAACACACACACACATTTTCATTGCTTTCACTAGATATAGTTATTGTGACACTACATATTTGAGAAGACGGCATAAAGGATCAACCAAAAACCGAAAACATAAAACCCTGAGTTCAACATTACAAAGACATCCAGGAACCAAAATACCTCTTTACCGAGTTGAATCATATTATCAGCAAGACGACGGACCTCTTTAGCCTGCAAAACCCAATGTTTCTTTAGCAAATATCTGCAATTCACTAAACACCATTTACACAATCTTCACAGTTAATATAAAAGCAGCCCAATAATCGAAGTTTGCTATATAAAAGGGTATCCTTTTCACCAAAACAGACAAAAACAATCTGATGCAATTGAGTTACTTACAGGCAGGACGATTCGCAGATTCTATAAACCCTAATGAAACCCCAGAATACGGAAATGTGGGAGAAAGGGAATCAATACCTTTGTGACGGTGGTCTCTATCCGCTCGTGCTTCACCAATTGAGAAACCAGAGTCCTGATTACAAGAGTGAAAACCAACACTTCAAAATCAAACGAGAAAAGCTTTTTATATGGAATAAAGAAAATGCGAAGAGGAGAGATTGAAACCTGAGCATGGACATACGGTGACCCGCATGCCGGCCGAGCTTCCTGAACTTTGTCATTTCTGCGTCGGAGAAGTGATCGGAGAGAAGAACCCTAAGGAGGAGAGGAGAGGAGAGACGGTAAATGTGTACAGCCTTACTTACTGTTGGGCTGGGCTTTGGGCCCACAATTACACACATACAGTTTTTAACTAATTTTGTTCTAAAATATTGTATTTATTTGGTTTAAACTTTAAACAATCCAGTTTTAATTATTTGGTTACAAGTTTCAGAGATTTGCTTTAGTTGTTCATTTTGGCAGCCTCTTAAGGTGGCGAAGTTCTCCAAGAACATAGAAAAGAAGTTAGAATTTCATTTGGAATCAAACAAAAGTTCTGCCAAAGAAGTTAGAATTAGTCTATCACTAACTTCATAATTAAGAATGCATAACCTCTTCAAAGGCCATACATTTTGGCTCTACATTTCTAATTGGCCTGTAAATAGCAACAAAATAAAACCAATTGATCCAGAGACCCTGGAAATCTGTTTGAAGCGAAAGATCAGAGGAAGTGATGAGTAGGATACTCATGCTCATAACCATTGTAGTCATAATAGAGCCTTTCCCCTTTCGATATATCGCGCGTAGCCACTAGAAGAACCCGACATTCGCCATTTACGCTATACCTCACGCATTTACAGTTCCGCTTCTTCTTACCAACCCTGCAACCATCAGCAGTTATGTGATGATTCAAAGCTATAAATTTTTGTCAGAAAACCAAAAAAAGGTACTAAACTGTGCTTACCGATTGTGATTGTTGATGCCACTGATGAAGCGAGATATGTTTCCATACTTGTCGGGGCAGATAACAAGAGTTTTCGATGGATCTTCTGATAGAATGAGAGTCATTATGCTGTCACAATCGTCATTTTCTCGGTTCTTTAAGTAATCAACATCCCCTGTATATTCAGCTATGAATGTTAAGTCCTTAATTGGACCATCTGCTTCAACTGTGTAACTGTATTAGACGGAAAGAAAACATGTTTATAACTCCACTTTGTCATTATGGGAAGATTGATTGAATGAATCGAGAGATACCCTTCATGTGGATCGAAAACCACAACAAGAGGAGGGCATTCCCCTCGTCTATACATAGCTCGACATTGTTTCAATGTCTCTAAATCTTCTTGCGAAAGAACCTGCAAAAATAAATACCTAGGAAAACAACTAAGGGAAGTAACTTAAATGAGAAAGTTATTGAAAAGGGCTAAAAGGTTGTCTTTTCTTCTTTTACCTGCATCCCACCTTTCTCGAACTTGGATTGATTTGCAGACCGAGGAGCCATTCCGGCAACATATGTTAAGTCGTCGCTGTATTTGATACACAATGCTGTTAAGGCAGATGCAAGTGTGCCCATTTGTTTAAGCCTTTGTTCAGGATCTTCTGATGGAACCAAAGGTAATAGTTTTCTCCTTCTCTTCTTCACTGTCAAAGAGCAAGATCGTCTCCGATGCTTCCTAGTCTCTTCTTCAAAACAAGAAATGAAGCCATTAAAACTGATTTTGCTCAATTTCAAACACTTGTTATTCGGTTAATCCTGAATAATCTGTGTATAAGATATGTTAGTTCTCATCAATGCTTACAAACCCTAAGCCATAATGCTTCATGAGGGGCAACAGATTAGTCCAGATTTAGAGTATGTTATAGGCTAAAAGTTCAGCTCTTTCATATTCATTAAACTTTTAATCGATTGAGACACCTATTCAGATTCATCAAGCTAAGAACTTTCAGACAATGACGATGATCACATTATGAAGACCAAAAACAAAAATCGTACCTTGACTCAACTCCGATTTGTCCGTTCGATCAATTTGCTTCTCAATCCGAAAGAAATGCAAAATCTTCTTCTGAGATAACCCTAAACAATTTATCCGGACAAGAAAACAATGCCCACAAATTTTGAAAAAAAAAAGGAGAGAATTAGGAATTTTAAACTTTCAAGCGAAAAAAATCCCTACTTCTCACAGGTCGTAGTTCGGAACAATCGACACAGAGCCATGGTCCAATGGGGACACGAACCACGATGGGCCTAAGGCATTTCATGTGAAACCCTCTATCGCATTTGTCGCAGAGAAGAAGCTCATCGTCTCTTTCTCCGGAGTCGCATTTCTCGCAGGTGACGTCACCGTAGCTGTCGTCTTGTTCCTGTTCAACCACAGGGACAGATTTCGCCATTATATCGGCGATTAATTTCATCTTCCTCGGTGGAGATTCGGAGGAGGGTCGTCTCGGTGAAGCCTTCGTTCTTCGCCTCGAGGAGACGAAACGGGAAGGAGACGCCGTGGGGGAGGAGGCGTTCCACGTGGCCATGGCGGCTCACGACGAAGAGTCGCCGGAGAAGGAAGGGATGATTTTGATTGGTTGGGGCTAATGTGCACCGCGTGTGGGCATGAAAACTGATGTGCGCATCACCTGGAGTGTAATTTGGGTTTTTTTTTTCTGGCTTTTTTTTTAATCTTTGACAAATTCAAAGTTACTACTGGTAGGCAGCTTCTGTTTGTCTTAAAAGTTAAAACATTGTAAGAGATGAATTTACAATAATTAAATCTCTATTTTTTCACAAGAGTATGAGATTTAATTCATGTACAAATTTATAGAAATAAATTGTTGATACTGTTTTTTGAGCATTTTTCTTTTTTATTTCTCAGACATTCTATGGGGGAAAAAAATATACATTCCAGGATTTTTTTAAAAAGTTATAATTGATTATTATCCTTCAAAAATGTAATATCTGCAAAGGCATAAACAACGACCTAACTCCTAAAATATCATCAAGTAACAAATGAAAATCCTTTTTTCTATATTAAAAAAAAATATACTTTTTTCTTAAAAATCCACACCAAAAAAAAGACAGAGAAGGAAAAAATACTAGATGTGTTTCACCAATAAAAGAAATTAATCTAAATCACACTAAGATGATTGATTGTCTCTTACGTACAAACATGGAAAAAAATTACGAATACAAATGGAAGCTAAAGCTACACAAATTCATAGGAGGAAACAGATCTCTTATTAAACCTTTTAGATGAAAAAAAACAAATTGGGCTATTTAATCCGGCCCACTCTAAACATATTGAACGTCGATTTGGTTTACGGGCTACTGGAAACGTTCTGACCATAAGGCCCATAACAACCCTAATTTAAATTGAATCTCAATTGCTTACCATTTTTATTTACTTTCCAAAATTCTTCTTTTGCTCAATTTGAATTTTTTACCAACAACACAAGTGATTCCTAAAGAACACCATGATACGAAGTTTCTGCTTCATCTCTCTCTCTCTCTCTCTCGCTGCTTCTGGAATCGTCATCTCTTCTGTGTCATCTTCTTCTTTTAAGGTGAGTCTAGATCCGACTCTTTTTCACTCATCGCTTCTCGTTATTGCTGTTATCCTGCTAGATCTGTCAAGCATGCGTTGAGTTTTATGAGAAAATTGTTCATATCTTTCTTTGTGCTTACTTTCGATCGGTGCTGGTTGGATCGATCTGATTTAATCGTTGATTTACTTAGGGTTTATGCGTTAGATCTATAGAGTTCGAAATGATTTATTTGTGTGTTCGATTGACCTAGTTTTAGTCTTCGATCTGTCACGGCTCGTCGTTTACAAGTCAATGAGGACTTGAGTGTTGCCATTAGCGCAGAGACGCAACCCAAAACTGTTACTTTACAATCATGAATTTCGCGTTTTTGTACTGGACGGGGTAATTGCAGAAAAAAGTATGGGGTCGAGAGGAATAATCAGCGATCAATGGTCAATGAGGATTCTTTGGGGCTGTGCAATCGGTATGATCTTAAGCCATCTTTTTTCTGTTTTCTCAAACTCATGAGCTTTCTTTCTTTGAGACTGAGACACCTTCTTAACCGTATGATTGTTTAGGTTTATACATGGTGGCTGTAGAAAGACAAACCCAGAACAGGGCACGTGCTTTGGCTGAATGTTTGAGAGCTGCAGAATCACAAGGTGATGGTGATAGTGTTTGAATCTCCCCAAGTGCTCAGATGATGTCGTCAGTTTTTCTTTCTTTCTTTCTTTTATTTCTTAGTAATAGTTCCTAATAATTCGGAGATCCTACAGTAGGTCCTCTCGGAGAAGGCAACGGAAGATACGACTTCATAGTCGAATACTCTAATCAAAAGGAGTCATCCGTGCCGGAAATCATGATGATGGAAGACGACAACTTTCCTCCACCGAAGGACTTCATCACCGACAACATATCCCACTCTCCAAAAGTACTTTCAAGTGCAATCAGTCCTTCAGGACCGAGTCAATTAAGTCAAGGAGAAAAGGTGCTCAATTGGCAAACGGAAAATGCCATGGCACAAAACCGACTGCTTACTACGATCAACCACAAAATCGATCAGTTTGCAGAATATTCAAAGAGATTGAGTGGTCTTCAAAACTCGATCTCAGAAATCGAGAGTCGGTTAAATACCCTCCACAAAGAGATGATGTCTATGGCCAAACATATGATGGTCAACACCACTCAATTTCAAGGCAAAGAAGCTGAGATGATCAATCTCAGGTTTCAACTAAAAGACCTTCAAAAGTGCCTCGAAAGTATGGTCCAGAACCAGCAAAGACCATACCATCCACATCTCGGGAGCATGTCATCAACGATGCCCATATACCCAGGATCGTACTCTCAAGGGTTTCTCTCAGGAGAACAATATGGGACGACAAGAAATCCAGTTCCTGGTTTCCTATCGTCTGATGAAGCGTTCACATCAAGATATGCTGTAACTTCTCCTGTCGGCGAGTTCAGACCACGACCCGTACGAGAAAGGGCAAGAAGGCAAAAGGAATCCGAATTCCGTGTCAATCCAACAACGACTCATAGATCTGCCTCCTCACACTCTAGTCAAGAGTCTCCTGATCGCGATAGAAGAAAAGGAAAGGAGATAGGCATAATCGAGTCTACAGAGCCTACGGAGTTTACGATGTCTAGTCTGCTAAATCAACTAGCGGAACAAGACGAAAGAGCAAAAGAGCCAGAGTCCGCTCAATCGCAGATACCACCGGCAAAAACGTCTCATCCAACACCGGTGATTATTAACCTCTCAGATTCAAGCTCAAGCTCATCTTACAAGACTGACTCTGAAGATGAATCACTACCAAAGCAGTTTGCTATTGGAGAACCATCAAAGACAGAGCCAGACATAGACGAAGTGTTCTCTGACGACGAGATGAATGGAACACCCATTCAAGAACAAGAAAGGCCAACGAAGCAGTTCGCCTCAAAAGTCGTGACGTTTACGTTTGACGATATTCCCTTCGAAAGATGGAATGATCGTTTAGACGAATTCCACGCATGGATGAATTCTGAGGTTATCACCTCAACCTCACACCTCGTCATACAACAATTCACTGCACGGTTCTCAGGTGCACTCAAAGAATGGTGGAATTCGCTTGGCGAATACAGACAGCAGCAAGTCTATCAGACCACCATACCATTACTACTCGGAGAAATTCATCGGGAATTCATAGGCACCCCGAAACACCTCAAAGATCAATTACAAGAGGATTTCTTCGCAGCAAAATGTTGTTCGCTTAAGAAGAGAGATCTTGCGAAACATTTCGAGCAACAAACACGGAGATACTATGCGCTAAACGGTCTCAATAACCCGAGCCTGAAGCAAGTCTACTTATCATCTATTGATGATTATCTGAGCCAACAAACAAAACTCAATATCAAAGAGCAAGGCCAGACGGTAGAAGAAATCTCCATCGGACAAATCCAACAATACGTCTTCAGGACGTTGGACAAACTATGCAAGCAAAAGGAATTCTGGACTGAGTTCATGGATAACTCAAAGCATTTATCCAAAGTCTGTGCAAGACCAGATTTGTCGATTAAATGTTCAAAGTCCAAGAAAGGCTGCATATGTAAAGGAAAAGGCGAGGCTCGCCGTTCCAAAAAAGCAAATAAGTTCCGATTCAAGAAGTTCGGACGCAGACGGTTCTTCAGAAGGAAACAATCCTTCAAAAAGGAGACAAAGTGCTTTCTATGCAACAAAGAAGGGCACTTCGCCAAAAACTGTCCTAACAGTTCAAAGAAGAAACGACAATATCTCATCAGCTCAATATCAAAGCTGGCAAAAGATATTGATCTTGACAATCATGATCTCGAATCAGTGTTGTCTTATGACAGCGACGAACAAGATGCCATTTGTGGCTACTCAGATTCTGACACCTCAGAATCCGACGATGAGGAAGAATGCTGTTTCAAGATTGCTCAAACGCCTCAACAAGAAGAGATACAATCTCCTCACCTACCGGTGACAATCTTTGATCCTGCAAAGAAAGAGGAACCAGTCCATGCTATCGCTTTCATAGACACGGGAGCTCATACAACGATTATGAATCCCAAGGTACTTTCCTCTACCATGTGGCACCCGTACCAGCAAGAGTTCAGGGTAGCAAATTCAGGATCGTTATCAATCAAGCTCAAATCGAAGCCGATCACTATAGAGCTATTTCCGGGTTGTCAAATAACTACGGAAGTCCTAGGGTCCTCCGCTCCTGGAAAGGACATTATTCTAGGATGGGACTCGTATTACGAGCTGAAGAAGAGCTTCGACATCTCAATCGAACCAAGAGGTATAAGATGGAAATCTTATTTCAAAGCGTTCACAACGATACCTAGAATGTTCGCGATCGAAGAGCTTCAGTCCCATGATTTCAGCAAAATAAAAGAAGAGATCACTGCGAGTTCATGCGCAAACTCTCATACGGAGTTCCTACGTATATGCAAAAACCCACTGTGGTTAAACGAGGAATTCTTCGTGTCACTGCCATTCAAGGAGAATATCCACACGACACCTACAAAGGCAAGTCACGCAGGAATGCCCCCAGTGTTGCTCAAACAAGCAAACGAAGAATGTGACCAGCTAGTCAGCCAAAAGGTGGTCTCACCAACAAATTCTCCGTGGGCATGCAAGGCATTTTATGTCAATAATAGAGCTGAACAAGCACGAGGAAAACTAAGGCTAGTCATTGACTATAAGCCGCTGAACCAGTACCTCCAAGATGTCAAGTTCCCATTGCCAAACAAAAGGGCGCTGTTTCAACATCTACAAGGTGCGACTCTGTTCTCAAAGTTCGACCTAAAATCCGGTTTCTGGCAAATCGGTATTGCACCAGAAGAAAGATACAAGACAGCTTTCTGTCTGCCCAACCGACATCTACAATGGAATGTCCTACCGTTCGGCCTCAAGACGGCGCCATCGCTATTCCAACAGGCTATGCTAAAGATATTCAAGCCCCTGCTTCATACAGCACTAATCTACATAGACGATATCCTTCTATTCTCGTCAAGTCACGAAGATCATGTTCGAACTCTACAACAGTTCCAGAACATCGTGAAGGATCATGGAATAATGCTATCGGCCCGAAAAATGATCATAGCCCAGCCCAACATCGATTTCCTTGGAATGGATATTGCTAATGGGCAATTCACCCCTCAGGCCCATCTAGCCACGACGCTTCTGGAGTTTCCAGACAGCGACCTCTCGAAGAGACAAGTCCAACAGTTCCTTGGGATAATTAATTACCTCAGTGACTTTATTCCGCAATTGTCGCAGCTGACGCGTCCACTACAAAAGATGCTGTCCAAGAATCCTCCTTTATGGACTACCAGACAAACGGATGCAGTCAAAAGACTAAAGTTGGAGATAATAAAGCTGCCACCTTTAAAGATTCCCTGCGAAGGCACGCGTGTTCTACAAACAGACGCAAGTGATAAGTATTGGGGTTCGATACTGTTCGAAGAGATTGACGGGAAACGTCAAATCTGTGGATATAAAAGCGGACGCTTTAAAGATTCCGAACTCCACTATCACTCCACGTTCAAAGAGATCTTAGCTGTAAAGAAAGCCATCGAGAAATTTGAGTTCCATTTGATTGGACACAAATTTCGCATCGAGATGGACATGTCATCCTTCCCGAAGATGTTACAATTCAAGCAAAAGATGGTCCCACATCAACAGTTGCTAAGATGGAGCGAATGGTTCTCAAAATACGACTTCGTATCCTTCTATTTAAAGGGCACAAAGAACATCCTTGCCGACATGCTAAGCCGGAGCCCGCTGAAGGAGATACAGATGATGGCAAGCTCATCGGCAACCGAAAAAGAATACTATGACTTCGGTGCCAACATGCCAGAAGATGCTCACCAGCTTGTCAACATGAAGATCATCCACGAGCATCTCAAAGAAAGGATCTTCCGGTACCAGTCAATCATCCTATCAAAGTACGGTGTCCGATGTCAACACATCGCGCCACTTGGCATACATCCAGATCACCCGTACGCCCATCTCTACAGAATAGAGAGCACTAATATGCCAGAGGAAGTCCTCTGTTTCCTTTGGTATATATGTTCTGTATACACCATTGGCGTCACCTTCGACATCCACTGGCTCTACCAGTTCGTCAACTCGCGACAAGGTTAAAATTACATAGAAAAACCTATTACAATAATAATCTTACAAGATCTTATAAGACTATTATTCCCTTATCATCCTCATAAATCCGCTAAGTCAAAAACTGAAAAACTGGTATCAGAGCCATGAATAAAAGATCTAAGGATCAAAATAATTTAAGATCTACAAAGATCTTAGATCAAAACCAAGAACCCAGGGCCAATTATAGCCTGGCGTCTGAACGAAAACCTCTGAGCGACCCGTGTCGTGATGATGAGCAACTTGTCGTCCAACTGGGGGCTCGTATTTCGGGATCTAAAGATTTTTAATGGATCTTTACCCAATTAATGTAGAGGATAATACCTCAGAAGGGAAGGATACGCAAGTATCTTTTGAACAAAATGAAAATGGTTTTACAGCAAACCTAGTCATTAACAATGATTGTCTTAAGAAAATATCTAAGACTAAATTACATCTTGAAAAGGATAAAATATTCAAGATGCCTTCATTAGCACAAGCTATGAAGCAAGCTTTCAGTAGGAAAAATGAAATATTCTACTGTATAAGTACTAAAGAAATGTCCATAGATATTTCTGAGGCATCTGGCCAAGTTTATCTTCCTCTCTTAACCAGAGAAGAAATAAACAAAAGACTAACGTCAATCGACCAAAAGGTCCGAAAGACAATATCTATTGTGCATATAGGAGCAGTCAAGATACTACTCAAAGCACAATTCAAAAATGGGATCAACACACCCGTAAAAATGGCGTTAATCGACAACAGGATAAACAACCGTAACGATTGCATCCTCGGTGCCGCAAAAGGTAATTTAGCATATGGTAAGTTTATGTTTACTGTATATCCTAAATTCGGAATAAGTTTAAACACTAAGAACTTAAACCAAGTTCTAAGTTTAGTTCATGATTTTCAAAATAAAAATCTAATGAACAAAGGAGATAAAGTTATGTCAGTGACATATCTTGTCGGCTATGCTCTGACGAATAGTCATCATAGCATAGACTATAAAGAAAGTTCAACAATTGAATTAGAAGATATCTTTCAAGATATTGGAACAATTCAAGAAACCCAATTCTGTGAGTTAAACACAGAAGAAGGAACAAGTTGGGCTATCGATATAGCAAAAAACAAAAGGTTTTTAGGGGATAAACCTAAAACCATAATAAATGGTCTAAGGCAGACCACAACAGAATCTTCTAGTTCGCAAGATCTAGAAAGAATATCTGCAAACGTAGATGAGTTAAAACGGCAATTCCGTGAAATTCAGGGATAGAAATGTCCACGAATATAACCGGACAGCCTCACATCTACAAGAAAAACACTATTATCAGGCTAAAACCTTTGGCTTTAAGTACTGATAATAAGTTATATTTCTTCAATTCCCAAAATGGAGGAATACAAACTATCGTAAATCATCTCAATAATATCAATGAAATTATTGGGAGAACACTTCTGGGAACATGGAAACTTTGCTCATTCTTTGGGATTAGCAAAGACCCATCAGATTCCAAATCAAAAAATCCATCTGTATATAATACAGCCTCGACAATTTTTAAAAGTGGGGGGAAGGATTATACAAACACTCTAAAAGAAATCAAAAACCTTTTAGAGATACAACATTCCAAAATCAATTCTTTGGAAAAACAGATTGTTAAGATAGAATCTAAGATCGAACCAGAGCCTCTCACAAAGGCCGAAGTAGAGGATTTAAAAACCTCTATAAATTCGATTAAAGATAATCTTGCAAACATAATAGGATAATGGCAAACCTTAGCCAAATCCAAAAAGAAGTATCTTCTTTAACAGAAGATATAATAGTCATTAAGACAAACCTAAGAGACATTCTTGAGAAATTAGGATCTATATCTAACCCTCAAGAAAATCTAGAAACCGTAGCGGCCAAAATCATAAATGACATCTCAAAAGTCATAAATGAATGCCCCTACAACAAAGAAATCTTAGAATCCTTGAATAAAAAGAATTCTTCAGAATTAATACCTTACGTAGAGAAATCCTCAACTAAAGGTTCCCAAAAATATAGCTATCCAAACTTCAATGTTGGAGATGCTGAACTAGGATCATCTGCGAATCCTAGTGCCATGTCCTGGCCTTTCAAAGAGCCAAAAGGATGGAGGAAGAGCTAAGCATAAATTTAGCCAACCAATTCTGGAGCAATCTTGGAGATACTTATCTCTCAGATTCCCAGTTTGACTTAATGATTGAGAACATGATGAACTCCTCCCCGGGAGATAGCATTGATCTCATCGTTAATGAACACGTTCTTTTAGAACAAGAAACCACCTCAGAAACTGAAACTTCTGTAGAAACCCTAGAAGAAAATATTCTAGTAAATCTAAGCGAAGAATCATCTTCTGATTCTGAACAACCAGATTATAATCAAGTTCGAACGGATCGAACTGAAAAACAAGAGGATAAACCCGGAACATCATCTTCCCGAAAGAGAAAAGGGAATGATAACAATTCCTATCCTACAAACGAACCAAGCAACACGAGATCAGAAACGAAACCCGAAGTAAAATTCGGATCAAATTTCCTAAATCTCGACTGCCAAAACAACCGTAGAAATATCATAGATATTTGGGCAACGGAAATAAGTTGGATTATATCATCCAATCCGGATGGTTATATAGATCCCAAAAGTATTCTATTACTAATGGAACATAAATCCATAGGAATAGCCAGACAGTTCATTAAGAACACCAAATGGCTAGACCTAGGAGGAGATGTATATGAGTTAGTTCTAAACGGACTCTATACAATGTTCTTAGGAATAGATTACAGCCAGAATAAGAAAATAGAACTCCACTGTTTTGTAGATACGGGAGCAAGTCTATGTATAGCATCTAAATATGTTATACCTGACGAACATTGGCAAAATGCAGAAAAACCAATAATGGTTAAAATTGCCAATGGATCAACAATCAAAATTGATAAAGTCTGCAAAGACATCAAACTTTTGATTGCAGGAGAAATCTTCCATATTCCTACAACATACCAACAGGAATCAGGAATTGATTTCATCCTAGGAAATAATTTTTGTCAACTGTATGAACCATTCATACAGTTCACGGATAGAATAATCTTTACTCTCAATAAAGAATATCCTGTCCATATAACAAAAATTACGAAAGCCTACCAGGTTGGAAAACCAGGCTTCATAGAATCCATGCGAAGACGATCTAAAAAGGCTCAACCAGAACCTTTAAACATCGCTCCAAACAAAATTTTCAAGGGGGTGGGATTACATGAAAAAATCCTACTAGCAACCCAAACAAAATTGCAAAAAATTGAAGAACTACTTGACAAAGTATGTTCGGAAAATCCATTGGATCCACAAAAAACTAAACAATGGATGAAAGCCTCAATCAAACTCATCGAGCCCAATAAGGTTATCAAGGTTAAGCCTATGAAATATAGCCCAATGGACAGAGATGAATTTGATAAGCAGATCAAAGAGCTACTGGTCTTAAAAGTCATTAAACCCAGTAAAAGCCCACACATGTCTCCTGCTTTCATGGTCAACAAGGAAGCAGAGAAAAGACGTGGAAAGAAAAGAATGGTAGTCAATTATAAGGCTATCAATGAAGCAACCATAGGAGATGGATACAACTTACCTAACAAAGATGAGTTACTAACACTCATCAGGGGAAAGAAAATATTCACATCCTTAGATTGCAAATCAGGATTCTGGCAAGTCTTACTTGACCAAGAATCACAACCCTTGACTGCATTCACATGCCCTCAAGGACATTATCAATGGAACGTAGTACCATTCGGATTAAAGCAAGCCCCATCCATATTTCAAAGACATATGGATGAAGCCTTTAAAATATTCCGAGCATTTTGTTGTGTATATGTCGACGATATCCTAATCTTTAGTGATAACGAAGACCAACACATCAACCATGTGGCACTCGTCCTACAAAAATGCTACCAATTAGGTATCATCCTATCAAAAAAGAAAGCTCAACTCTTTAAAACAAAGATAAACTTTCTAGGTCTCGAAATAGACCAAGGGACTCATAAGCCCCAAAACCATATCTTAGAACACATCCATAAATTTCCGGATGTCTTAGAAGATAAAAAACAGTTGCAAAGATTCTTAGGAATTCTTACTTATGCTTCTGACTACATTCCTAAATTAGCAGCCATCAGAAAACCTTTACAGGCAAAGCTAAAGGAAAACATCAGCTGGAACTGGACGAATGACGATACGTCATACATGAAGAAAATAAAGAAGAATCTAACTTCTTTTCCAACTCTTCATCATCCATTACCAGAAGAAAAACTGATCATTGAGACTGACGCCTCAGATCATTATTGGGGAGGTATGTTAAAAGCCATACAGATAAACCATGAAACTAATGAATCTGTTGAATTAATTTGCAGATATGCCTCAGGAAGTTTCAAACAAGCTGAGAAGAATTACCACAGCAATGACAAAGAAACACTTGCGGTAATTAATACTATTAAAAAATTCAGTATTTATCTTACACCTTGTCATTTCCTCATAAGAAGTGACAATCAACATTTTAAATACTTAATTAAGCTTAATTACAAAGGAGACTCTAAATTAAGCAGAAATATCAGATGGCAAGCATGGCTAAGCCACTACTCATTTGATGTTGAATACATTAAAGGAATCAACAACCACTTTGCAGATTTCTTATCCAGAGAATTTAACTGGAATTAGTAAAAGGATTCACATCCACCAATCAAAAAGACCTCTCGTCTTTATAAAAAGGGAGCTTGGAAATGAACAAAATCATAACATCTCCCCACACAGATATGAAAAACACATATCATTAAAATGGAGTTAGAAAAACTACTCCTCCAAGAAAAAATACTCTTACTAGAGCTCGATCTAGTAAGAACAAAAATACAGCTTCACAGAGCTGAACAAGGAGAGCCATCTCTTCGCCGTGAAACACCGGTAAATGATGGAGGACTTAGGTCCAAATTGGTTACTTTGGAGCCAACAAATTCCAAAGCTATTCCAGAGCAAACGGCTTCTGGTAAAGAATCATCAAATCCGTTGATGGCTAGTATCTTGCCAAAAGATACAAAGGAGATACAGATCTCTAAAGTCCTCGTGACACCCTCAGATCTAAATCTGAGACCAAACAAAGGAATTCAAATCCTTGAAAAATCTGACTTTGGCGAGTCAGTATTCCCTAAAAGGAATAATGAAGGTAACACTTCTGAATGCCACAACTACTACGTCGTATACAACGGTCCATATGCCGGAATATATGATAACTGGGATTCTGCAAAAGCTGCAACCAACGGCATCAGCAATATCAAGCACAAGAAATTCAGGAGCATTTCTGAAGCTAGAATTGCAGCAGACGAATACCAAAAAATCAACAGTGTGAAAAGAATCAATTTCATACCAAAAGGCGACACAATAACCCCACCAAGTTACGCCAAAACGGTGACCACACCACCAAAAGAAACACAATGGTTAAAGCTGAAGATTCCCACTCAGCAAAAGGATCCAAAGGAAGAAGGGTCCACACACGGAGAAATAACCCGTGACAGTTTTCTGTACGCATTTGACTGGTGCAGAAAATTCAACAACAATAATGGTGAAGAGGACCACATCTCCACCATTGATAAGGAAATCATATCCTACTACTGCTTCAGAAAAAATTCTGATCCACACCAAGTCCTTGAAGCATTCCAGGCTGGATTAATTCGAACAATCTATCCCAGCTCCAATCTTCAAGAAGTTAAGTTTTTCTTAAAACCAATAAGAGAAACAATCAAGAAATTCAGAAAGAACTGTGTCAAGAATGACAAAGACATCTTCCTGAAGATAAGAAGTACACTGCCAGTATGGGTAAATGGGAGTTTAGTCCAACCTAAACATCTCATTGAAATAGGAATTTCCAAGAAGACAATTCCAGGAGAATCCATCACCAAACCGACACATCAAGGAGAAGAACAACTCCTTGAGGCAGCAATAATAACAGCTGAAGCGTTCATCGATACGCTACTCAGCATAAATGATAAAGATAAAATCTTTATCAACCACGTAGATCATGGCACAATAATCTACTCCAAAAACTCAAGGAAGACAGATGAAGAAGATGAAAGAATCATCGAAAGCTTCCAGAAAAAATACATCAATGGAAACCTATTAGGATTCCATTGTCCAACACTTTGCCAGCGCATTAACAACGCACTAACAAAAAGAAATGGAGCCTACGATTGCCCAAGTTGCAAAACAGCTAAGGGAAAAGAAAAGGTTGCCGACATCTCCACATCAGAGGGACCACTCCCACGTGAAGATGACTCAACAAGCTCATCTATTACGCATTAAATAATAGATGACGTAAGGGGTGACGTTACACTCCACTATCCCAAAGATCCTTCGCGGCTATATAAGCGAAGTTCAGTTTTCATTTTAGAGGCATCTCAAATCATCATATCTAATAATCTCACTCAAGTCTAGAGAGAGAAAATGTGTGAGTAGAACACCCGATAAGGGTTAATAGTTCTAAATATAAGATCCTGATTATGTAAAGGATCTATGTAAAATAAACTTGTAATATTTCTTATATATAAAAATTTCCTTTACTTTCTTTGATTGAATATAAGATCGAAAACAAGCGAGTACGTCTGGAGCCTATTCAACCGTTTTAAGGGGATTAAGTACCGATAGACAGGAGGTCGCAGGGAAAAGATGAACCAAGGTTAGGTTGACAATCTTGCTTATTTTAGTTTGATCTTAAATAATCAGAGATTCGAAATTTTTATTAGAAAATTACTTGTTAAAATTACATAGAAAAACCTATTACAATAATAATCTTACAGATCTTATAAGACTATTATTCCCTTATCATCCTCATAAATCCGCTAAGTCAAAAACTGAAAAACTGGTATTTTTCAGTTTTTGACTTAGCGGATTTATGAGGATGATAAGGGAATAATAGTCTTATAAGATCTGTAAGATTATGATTATAATAGGTTTTTCTATGTAATTTTAACAAGTAATTTTCTAATAAAAATTTCGAATCTCTGATTATTTAAGATCAAACTAAAGTAAGCAAGATTGTCAACCTAACCTTGGTTCATCTTTTCCCTGCGACCTCCTGTCTATCGGTACTTAATCCCCTTAAAACGGTTGAATAGGCTCCAGACGTACTCGCTTGTTTTCGATCTTATATTCAATCAAAGAAAATAAAGGAAATTTTTATATATAAGAAATATTACAAGTTTATTTTACATAGATCCTTTACATAATCAGGATCTTATATTTAGAACTATTAACCCTTATCGGGTGTTCTACTCACACATTTTCTCTCTCTAGACTTGAGTGAGATTATTAGATATGAGGATTTGAGATGCCTCTAAAATGAGAACTGAACTTCGCTTATATAGCCGCGAAGGATCTTTAGGATAGTGGAGTGTATC
The DNA here is from genome assembly GCA_030161315.1 of Eutrema japonicum. NCBI lineage: Eukaryota > Viridiplantae > Streptophyta > Magnoliopsida > Brassicales > Brassicaceae > Eutrema > Eutrema japonicum. The sequence goes on along the minus strand of BSQW01000005.1, from coordinate 53,016,982 downwards.
GTCACCCCTTACGTCATCTATTATTTAATGCATAATAGATGAGCTTGTTGAGTCATCTTCACGTGGGAGTGGTCCCTCTGATGTGGAGATGTCGGCAACCTTTTCTTTTCCCTTAGCTGTTTTGCAACTTGGGCAATCGTAGGTTCCATTTCTTTTTGTTAGTGCGTTGTTAATGCGCTGGCAAAGTGTTGGACAGTGGAATCCCAATAGGTTTCCATTGATGTATTTTTTCTGGAAGCTTTCGATGATTCTTTCATCTTCTTCATCTGTCTTCCTTGAGTTTTTGGAGTAGATTATTGTGCCATGATCTACGTGGTTGATAAAGATTTTATCTTTATCATTTATGCTGAGTAGCGTATCGATGAACGCTTCAGCTGTTATTATTGCTGCCTCAAGGAGTTGTTCTTCTCCTTGATGTGTCGGTTTGGTGATGGATTCTCCTGGAATTGTCTTCTTGGAAATTCCTATTTCAATGAGATGTTTAGGTTGGACTAAACTCCCATTTACCCATACTGGCAGTGTACTTCTTATCTTCAGGAAGATGTCTTTGTCATTCTTGACACAGTTCTTTCTGAATTTCTTGATTGTTTCTCTTATTGGTTTTAAGAAAAACTTAACTTCTTGAAGATTGGAGCTGGGATAGATTGTTCGAATTAATCCAGCCTGGAATGCTTCAAGGACTTGGTGTGGATCAGAATTTTTTCTGAAGCAGTAGTAGGATATGATTTCCTTATCAATGGTGGAGATGTGGTCCTCTTCACCATTATTGTTGTTGAATTTTCTGCACCAGTCAAATGCGTACAGAAAACTGTCACGGGTTATTTCTCCGTGTGTGGACCCTTCTTCCTTTGGATCCTTTTGCTGAGTGGGAATCTTCAGCTTTAACCATTGTGTTTCTTTTGGTGGTGTGGCCACCGTTTTGGCGTAGCTTGGTGGGGTTATTGTGTCGCCTTTTGGTATGAAATTGATTCTTTTCACACTGTTGATTTTTTGGTATTCGTCTGCTGCAATTCTAGCTTCAGAAATGCTCCTGAATTTCTTGTGCTTGATATTGCTGATGCCGTTGGTTGCAGCTTTTGCAGAATCCCAGTTATCATATATTCCGGCATATGGACCGTTGTATACGACGTAGTAGTTGTGGCATTCAGAAGTGTTACCTTCATTATTCCTTTTAGGGAATACTGACTCGCCAAAGTCAGATTTTTCAAGGATTTGAATTCCTTTGTTTGGTCTCAGATTTAGATCTGAGGGTGTCACGAGGACTTTAGAGATCTGTATCTCCTTTGTATCTTTTGGCAAGATACTAGCCATCAACGGATTTGATGATTCTTTACCAGAAGCCGTTTGCTCTGGAATAGCTTTGGAATTTGTTGGCTCCAAAGTAACCAATTTGGACCTAAGTCCTCCATCATTTACCGGTGTTTCACGGCGAAGAGATGGCTCTCCTTGTTCAGCTCTGTGAAGCTGTATTTTTGTTCTTACTAGATCGAGCTCTAGTAAGAGTATTTTTTCTTGGAGGAGTAGTTTTTCTAACTCCATTTTAATGATATGTGTTTTTCATATCTGTGTGGGGAGTTGTTATGATTTTGTTCATTTCCAAGCTCCCTTTTTATAAAGACGAGAGGTCTTTTTGATTGGTGGATGTGAATCCTTTTACTAATTCCAGTTAAATTCTCTGGATAAGAAATCTGCAAAGTGGTTGTTGATTCCTTTAATGTATTCAACATCAAATGAGTAGTGGCTTAGCCATGCTTGCCATCTGATATTTCTGCTTAATTTAGAGTCTCCTTTGTAATTAAGCTTAATTAAGTATTTAAAATGTTGATTGTCACTTCTTATGAGGAAATGACAAGGTGTAAGATAAATACTGAATTTTTTAATAGTATTAATTACCGCAAGTGTTTCTTTGTCATTGCTGTGGTAATTCTTCTCAGCTTGTTTGAAACTTCCTGAGGCATATCTGCAAATTAATTCAACAGATTCATTAGTTTCATGGTTTATCTGTATGGCTTTTAACATACCTCCCCAATAATGATCTGAGGCGTCAGTCTCAATGATCAGTTTTTCTTCTGGTAATGGATGATGAAGAGTTGGAAAAGAAGTTAGATTCTTCTTTATTTTCTTCATGTATGACGTATCGTCATTCGTCCAGTTCCAGCTGATGTTTTCCTTTAGCTTTGCCTGTAAAGGTTTTCTGATGGCTGCTAATTTAGGAATGTAGTCAGAAGCATAAGTAAGAATTCCTAAGAATCTTTGCAACTGTTTTTTATCTTCTAAGACATCCGGAAATTTATGGATGTGTTCTAAGATATGGTTTTGGGGCTTATGAGTCCCTTGGTCTATTTCGAGACCTAGAAAGTTTATCTTTGTTTTAAAGAGTTGAGCTTTCTTTTTTGATAGGATGATACCTAATTGGTAGCATTTTTGTAGGACGAGTGCCACATGGTTGATGTGTTGGTCTTCGTTATCACTAAAGATTAGGATATCGTCGACATATACACAACAAAATGCTCGGAATATTTTAAAGGCTTCATCCATATGTCTTTGAAATATGGATGGGGCTTGCTTTAATCCGAATGGTACTACGTTCCATTGATAGTGTCCTTGAGGGCATGTGAATGCAGTCAAGGGTTGTGATTCTTGGTCAAGTAAGACTTGCCAGAATCCTGATTTGCAATCTAAGGATGTGAATATTTTCTTTCCCCTGATGAGTGTTAGTAACTCATCTTTGTTAGGTAAGTTGTATCCATCTCCTATGGTTGCTTCATTGATAGCCTTATAATTGACTACCATTCTTTTCTTTCCACGTCTTTTCTCTGCTTCCTTGTTGACCATGAAAGCAGGAGACATGTGTGGGCTTTTACTGGGTTTAATGACTTTTAAGACCAGTAGCTCTTTGATCTGCTTATCAAATTCATCTCTGTCCATTGGGCTATATTTCATAGGCTTAACCTTGATAACCTTATTGGGCTCGATGAGTTTGATTGAGGCTTTCATCCATTGTTTAGTTTTTTGTGGATCCAATGGATTTTCCGAACATACTTTGTCAAGTAGTTCTTCAATTTTTTGCAATTTTGTTTGGGTTGCTAGTAGGATTTTTTCATGTAATCCCACCCCCTTGAAAATTTTGTTTGGAGCGATGTTTAAAGGTTCTGGTTGAGCCTTTTTAGATCGTCTTCGCATGGATTCTATGAAGCCTGGTTTTCCAACCTGGTAGGCTTTCGTAATTTTTGTTATATGGACAGGATATTCTTTATTGAGAGTAAAGATTATTCTATCCGTGAACTGTATGAATGGTTCATACAGTTGACAAAAATTATTTCCTAGGATGAAATCAATTCCTGATTCCTGTTGGTATGTTGTAGGAATATGGAAGATTTCTCCTGCAATCAAAAGTTTGATGTCTTTGCAGACTTTATCAATTTTGATTGTTGATCCATTGGCAATTTTAACCATTATTGGTTTTTCTGCATTTTGCCAATGTTCGTCAGGTATAACATATTTAGATGCTATACATAGACTTGCTCCCGTATCTACAAAACAGTGGAGTTCTATTTTCTTAAATCCTTCAAAATAGAGTCTCCCTTTGATGTAAATACTATTGGGATTCGTTATGTTCATGATTGATTCTTCAATCGTCTGAACTTGTTTCTTCAGAAGTAGATGATTCATCATCTGGTTCTGAATCCGTATATTCCTCGATTTCTATTTCGAGTATGAATACTTCTTGTATTCCTAAGAAGGGTTCTTCTATAGGTACTAGGTCTAATTTTTCAGCCTCTTGGAGGATGTAAGATTTTTCCTTTTGTTTGTTAGGACATTCTGTTGCATAATGTCCTTCGATATTGCAGATCCAACATCTACAATTTTTCTTGCCTTTGGGGCAATATTTTTCCTTGCCTTTAGGCTTCTTCTGGAAATATTTTCCAGGTTTGAAACTTCGTTTCTTTTTATAAGGAGTATATTTCTTGTATCTTCGATACTTTTTCTTATACTTCTTATACTTATATTTTTTCATATAAGATTCTTTTTTACAGCCAAATTCTGTTTGGTCTGTTAATTTTTTACAGCATTTTTTGTTGAATTTCTTCAACTTCTTTTGCTTATGTGAGAGGTCACAGATTTTAGCCAATTCTTCTTTGACTATTCTGGATGCAAAGCCAAGACTGTATACAGTAGTGGTATTTGCTTCAGCCTCCCATCTCTTAAGACTTTTTTCTCCTATGATAGGAATTTTTCTCAAATATGATGAAATTTGCGCTGGATATTCATCCGCTGGAAGTAAATACATGTTTTGTTCAAACTTACATGTAAATGTATCCAGTTCGCATATATCGCATATTTGGTATTTAAAGAGTAAGGCGCGAGCCTGATCTCTTTCAGCCATAAGTTCTAATTCCTTATTCTGGCTGTAATCTATTCCTAAGAACATTGTATAGAGTCCGTTTAGAACTAACTCATATACATCTCCTCCTAGGTCTAGCCATTTGGTGTTCTTAATGAACTGTCTGGCTATTCCTATGGATTTATGTTCCATTAGTAATAGAATACTTTTGGGATCTATATAACCATCCGGATTGGATGATATAATCCAACTTATTTCCGTTGCCCAAATATCTATGATATTTCTACGGTTGTTTTGGCAGTCGAGATTTAGGAAATTTGATCCGAATTTTACTTCGGGTTTCGTTTCTGATCTCGTGTTGCTTGGTTCGTTTGTAGGATAGGAATTGTTATCATTCCCTTTTCTCTTTCGGGAAGATGATGTTCCGGGTTTATCCTCTTGTTTTTCAGTTCGATCCGTTCGAACTTGATTATAATCTGGTTGTTCAGAATCAGAAGATGATTCTTCGCTTAGATTTACTAGAATATTTTCTTCTAGGGTTTCTACAGAAGTTTCAGTTTCTGAGGTGGTTTCTTGTTCTAAAAGAACGTGTTCATTAACGATGAGATCAATGCTATCTCCCGGGGAGGAGTTCATCATGTTCTCAATCATTAAGTCAAACTGGGAATCTGAGAGATAAGTATCTCCAAGATTGCTCCAGAATTGGTTGGCTAAATTTATGCTTAGCTCTTCCTCCATCCTTTTGGCTCTTTGAAAGGCCAGGACATGGCACTAGGATTCGCAGATGATCCTAGTTCAGCATCTCCAACATTGAAGTTTGGATAGCTATATTTTTGTGAACCTTTAGTTGAGGATTTCTCTACGTAAGGTATTAATTCTGAAGAATTCTTTTTATTCAAGGACTCTAAGATTTCTTTGTTGCAGGGGCATTCATGTATGACTTTTGAGATGTCATTTATGATTTTGGCCGCTACGGTTTCTAGATTTTCTTGAGGGTTAGATATAGATCCTAATTTCTCAAGAATGTCTCTTAGGTTTGTCTTAATGACTATTATATCTTCTGTTAAAGAAGATACTTCTTTTTGGATTTGGCTAAGGTTTGCCATTATCCTATTATGTTTGCAAGATTATCTTTAATCGAATTTATAGAGGTTTTTAAATCCTCTACTTCGGCCTTTGTGAGAGGCTCTGGTTCGATTTTAGATTCTATCTTAACAATCTGTTTTTCCAAAGAATTGATTTTGGAATGTTGTAACTCTAAAAGGTTTTTGATTTCTTTTAGAGCGTTTGTATAATCCTTCCCCCCACTTTTAAAAATTGTCGAGGCTGTATTATATACAGATGGATTTTTTGATTTGGAATCTGATGGGTCTTTGCTAATCCCAAAGAATGAGCAAAGTTTCCATGTTCCCAGAAGTGTTCTCCCAATAATTTCATTGATATTATTGAGATGATTTACGATAGTTTGTATTCCTCCATTTTGGGAATTGAAGAAATATAACTTATTATCAGTACTTAAAGCCAAAGGTTTTAGCCTGATAATAGTGTTTTTCTTGTAGATGTGAGGCTGTCCGGTTATATTCGTGGACATTTCTATCCCTGAATTTCACGGAATTGCCGTTTTAACTCATCTACGTTTGCAGATATTCTTTCTAGATCTTGCGAACTAGAAGATTCTGTTGTGGTCTGCCTTAGACCATTTATTATGGTTTTAGGTTTATCCCCTAAAAACCTTTTGTTTTTTGCTATATCGATAGCCCAACTTGTTCCTTCTTCTGTGTTTAACTCACAGAATTGGGTTTCTTGAATTGTTCCAATATCTTGAAAGATATCTTCTAATTCAATTGTTGAACTTTCTTTATAGTCTATGCTATGATGACTATTCGTCAGAGCATAGCCGACAAGATATGTCACTGACATAACTTTATCTCCTTTGTTCATTAGATTTTTATTTTGAAAATCATGAACTAAACTTAGAACTTGGTTTAAGTTCTTAGTGTTTAAACTTATTCCGAATTTAGGATATACAGTAAACATAAACTTACCATATGCTAAATTACCTTTTGCGGCACCGAGGATGCAATCATTACGGTTGTTTATCCTGTTGTCGATTAACGCCATTTTTACGGGTGTGTTGATCCCATTTTTGAATTGTGCTTTGAGTAGTATCTTGACTGCTCCTATATGCACAATAGATATTGTCTTTCGGACCTTTTGGTCGATTGACGTTAGTCTTTTGTTTATTTCTTCTCTGGTTAAGAGAGGAAGATAAACTTGGCCAGATGCCTCAGAAATATCTATGGACATTTCTTTAGTACTTATACAGTAGAATATTTCATTTTTCCTACTGAAAGCTTGCTTCATAGCTTGTGCTAATGAAGGCATCTTGAATATTTTATCCTTTTCAAGATGTAATTTAGTCTTAGATATTTTCTTAAGACAATCATTGTTAATGACTAGGTTTGCTGTAAAACCATTTTCATTTTGTTCAAAAGATACTTGCGTATCCTTCCCTTCTGAGGTATTATCCTCTACATTAATTGGGTAAAGATCCATTAAAAATCTTTAGATCCCGAAATACGAGCCCCCAGTTGGACGGCAAGTTGCTCATCATCACGACACGGGTCGCTCAGAGGTTTTCGTTCAGACGCCAGGCTATAATTGGCCCTGGGTTCTTGGTTTTGATCTAAGATCTTTGTAGATCTTAAATTATTTTGATCCTTAGATCTTTTATTCATGGCTCTGATACCAGTTTTTCAGTTTTTGACTTAGCGGATTTATGAGGATGATAAGGGAATAATAGTCTTATAAGATCTGTAAGATTATTATTGTAATAGGTTTTTCTATGTAATTTTAACAAGTAATTTTCTAATAAAAATTTCGAATCTCTGATTATTTAAGATCAAACTAAAGTAAGCAAGATTGTCAACCTAACCTTGGTTCATCTTTTCCCTGCGACCTCCTGTCTATCGGTACTTAATCCCCTTAAAACGGTTGAATAGGCTCCAGACGTACTCGCTTGTTTTCGATCTTATATTCAATCAAAGAAAGTAATGTTAAGTTTCCTAGTATTATCTTCTTTTCATGTTTATAATGAACTTCTACAACATCGGAATACTAATTTTTTGCGCAGACAATTGTAAAGATATCCACCAAGTTGATCAGATATACTATATATACATTTTTTTATTTAACAAACTCGAATATATCTCTGCCGTTAATGGTAAGTAACCAACGGTGCAGATTTACGGATTGCTTCACCCCACAACATTGCGTACGATCCACTTGCATTTACAACGTTCGAGGAACCTTTTGATTTCTTTGAAAGAGTCCATTTTCTTGCATTTCTCACTAATTTTGTAAGTCCCATTTTCCATTCGTAATAAAATTTGTCCTTTCCTTTAAAAAAAACAGAGTATCACTATCCACTTCTTTTGTAAATTATAACATACAAGAAATGGAAAAAAAAAAAAAAAGGGAACTGAACTATTGACCGGACAGATTCTATGGCCTTTGCAACATTTATTGCTTTTTTCTTTTTTTTTTCTTTTTTCAAAGTCCACTTTAAATAAATAAAAGCCTTTACCCATTACCTTACTATGTGACATTCGACGCTTGTATTGTATTGTATTTTTTTTTTTTTTTGTCAATTACCCATCTATTACATCATATGTGGCTAGGATGGGTGTTCCGTAGAGCATCCACCACTGGCTCGGTATGACCTATATGTGAAAATAAGAGGCCTCGTGCTCTAGCTCCTTTTGCAAGAGTATCGACGCGGACGTTTACAACGCGAGAGATAAGAGATAAACTAAAATGTTCGAAGACCTCTCTCAGAAAGTAGAATGAATCTAGTTCTGACATAAACGCTGGCCAATCCACGGGATTCTCGATCATGCTTACCAAATCCGAGCAATCGGTCTCGAAGTGCATCGAAAAGTACTATCTTTCTCTTATGCATGCCATAGCCCATAGACAGGCCCGGTCCAATAAAAATAGTGGTCCGAGATAAAAAAAATAATAATAATGTGGTCCTTTATAAAATGTATAAAATAAAAGTTTTAAGACATAATTCAAATTTTCAAATAATTCAAATTTAATTTGAAAATCATTGGAAAAAATAAGAAATAAAATAACTTGATATAAAAAAGGATAAGTATAAAATATTTTTGGTGGCCTTATAAAAAATGAAAACATCAATTTTGTGGCCCATCAAAAACTAAAACAAAAGAGTGGTCCAAGATCTTGGCCTAATCTGCCTAGCCTATGGGCCGGGCCTGCCCATAGAAGATCATCCTTCGCTTGTATTGTATTAAAGATGTGGTTATGCATAAAAACAACTTTCAGAACGAAAATGATAGTTCTCTTTTACTACGAGCCTCAGTAGTTATTTTATATGGGCCTCTTTAACCCTTCGCTTATAGGCACTTTTTTTTTTTACGTCTCGTTCATAGAGGCTTATTCGTTATTATTTCTGCCATCAAGGCCCATTAAATTTACTCCTTTCTCGTCAATATTGTACCACACCATACATTTAAAGACAAATTCTTGTGAAAAAACAAAAAGAGGAAAAATTAACCTCAATGAGAATGATGCATATGAGAAAACACGTGAACAAACATTACATCGGTTGTAATATCAGATTTCAATAGTGTGGATACAGTAATGCTAAGGAACTTGGACAAGCTTTTAGATTTCATTTGTTTTTTTTTCTGACAAAACTACTGTTGTTACTTGTTGCCTTTTCATATTTTCAGTTTCCTTCTGTTCTTCTTAATATCTTGTCGGTAATATGGTCATTCCTCTTAAATATGTATGCTCCAAAAGGGGATACAACTGATTAGGTGTGCATTATTTAGTAAAACCTACGGGCTTTAAGTAGATTACATTGAGGAAAAATGCCCAAGAGATAAACAGTTAATGATATTTCTCTTGCAAAAATATAGAATTGGTTGATCCGTGTCTTGTGGTTTAGTAGTTGTATTGAGTACTAGTGTACTACCGTTAACTCGTTAACTCATGTTTTAACTCGAACTTATTTTAGGTAAAAGGTAAAAAAAAAAATCTTGGTCGAGTAAAAGATAAATCTATATAACCAAAGTATATATGCAATTGCGTGGTTGGCTCAACCAATTGTAAGAGATCGTTTATATATAATATCGGATATATCATATATGTATGCTTAGAGAAGAATGAAGAGGAATGGTTTACGCATTTTTAAATCAACACATACCCATGCGTTTATTAGCAAATGAATTACTTTTTCGTCAAGTGATACGAATTTTAGGTTAAAGACAAATTAATATGAATTTAGCAAATGAATATAATTTTTTTTGTCATAACATGAAATGAAAAGGCTTAACCTTGACCCACCACTAATTATTCTAAATGTCATTTTCTTCTCTCTTTATCCCCTCTTTCTTTTTCATTTCGCAGAGTTGATAATAATACCGTGAACCCAATCAAAGAAGTTTTCCTCTATTTCTTTTTTCTTGTGTGCCATATAAGAGCTATAAATTAAATCTTCTTCATCTTTAATTCAGAACCATTTTTAATAATGCTTATACACAACTTCTTAAAATATGTAATTTTAAATCACCCGTCGCAACATTTCTTGAACCTAATACACTTTGCTTAAATTAGTAAGGTGATGCAACTAGATATTTGGAATATTAGAGTCTGCTTGGATTACTAAGATTTCTTACTTAGAGAATCTCTAATAGTTTCTTTCAAATTTTTCTTCAAAAATGAAGTTTATTCAAAATGAAAAAAAAAAATAAAGAAGGGTTTTCTCCAATAGTTTGCTTCATATTTGTCTTCAAAAAGAATATTCCAAATAAATTATATCTTCATTTTATTATTAATTGTTAATAAGACCATTTACTTTTAAGTTTTACAAACTTTCACCTACTTATTTTATTTATAGCAATTTTTCAATAAAATTACTATTTTAGATAATTTAAACATTTATTATATAGATAAAATTACATTACATAACGAAAGAACAAACAACAATAGAATTTTATGATGTACTAGTAGACATATATTTTTTCCATAAATAATCAATTAACTCAATTCAAAGTGAGAAATGAGTTTTTATATATGTGATTTGCATTTTTACTTTATAATTTAATTGGATAAACACATAGTTTTAAAATTAATTGGGTAAAAGAAAACATATAATTTTGTTTGGGTATAAAACAAAAATAATGAAAAATTGAAGACACATTTTGTAAATAAAAAAGTTCATGTTAAAAAAATGAAGAAATGAATAGTGTTCTTCAAATATGAATATTCATTTCTTCATTTTGAAGGTAAAATTAAAACATCATTATAGAATGATTTTTTAATTTTTATTTTTAAAATGAAAGAAAATGTGAAATTTGAAGAATCTTAACGACTAGAAACCATTTGGATTTACGTCAAGTGGTATCTAAAAGACTAAAACATACGAATGGAACCACATGTAAATAAAAGAACATACGAATAGAACCATAAGTCAACATCTTTCAATCACATTCTGATGTGCCCATATTTCTTGCTGTCAACAATTCACAACCTCCTCTTTTTCATTCAATCACCCATCAACAAACCCTTTTAAATATTAAATAATTCCACCCCTTCAAACAAAAATCCGTTCCCTCTCTCTTTCTCTCTATTTTTCTCTCTCTCATCGTCTCTCTTTAATTCAACAAATGTCTTCTCCAAACAGCAGATTAAGAACATATCACCCCACGAAAACAATCCTTATTCTCATTCTTCTTCTTGTGCTTCTGAGTTGCTGCAATGGAGCAAGAACCACGAACGTGTTCAACACTAGTTCGCCACCCAAACAAAACGACGTAGTTTCGCCGCCACCTCATCATCATCGTCAAGTTCAAGATCACAAAAGTGTGCAGTTCTTGGGGTTCTTGCCACGTCAGTTTCCGGTTCCAGCCTCTGGTCCTTCTAGAAAACATAACGACATCGGTTTAAGTAGTACTACTTCTGCTCCTTGAAGCTCAACGATTTAATTAATGAGTCTCCCTTTTCTTTATTTCTGTATTTTTTTCTTTCTTTTTTGTGGTTTTATGTTGCCCCTTTTGATCTTGGTTTAAGCTGATGTAAATGGGATGTTAGTTTTATTATTTTTTTGGGAAATACTGTGGATAGATCAGCATTCTAATTTTAATATTGGAACTTGTTAGATCCATTGAAATATTGTACGTAAGTGTAAAAGATGAGAGATAAGGGTCTCTTTGTAGTTAAACAATTATTCTCCCTTTTGATTTTCCGATCCAATTTTAATTTTTTTATACGACTCGTATACTATATTCTAATCGTGGATTAATCCGGACTGATGATGATACGGTATCAATAACGATAATAATTACTAAGATATAAGTCCCAATCAGTTTAGACTACAATCACCGACTCGTTTGGTAGAATTAATATTAGTTTTTTCATACTATAAGCCAATTGATGATTTCAATTATTTAATGTGTGTTTCTTGTTTTTAACAATTTAAACAAAAAATAAATTATTTAATGTGAACTTTTCTTTCTGTAAAAAAGAAAAGGAGATTTCCCAGCAAAATATCTAATTAAAATGGATCGAACGAAAATAAATATGTAATTAACTGTATAGTATATCATAGTGTTTTTTTTTATAAATCTAATAATTTTTTTTAATCAATGAAAATGGATCGAACGAAAATAAATATGATGTGTCATATAATTATACTGTCGTACAGCATACTGCATATACCGCAGAGAGAAAATTGGGATTTAAACCACACTATACCATTTGAGTTGGTATTTTAATTAGACGAATTATTAGATCAGGCATAGAGACGAAAAAATGATATGTCGTCGAAATAAAAATAATAATACAATGAACCTTGACAAGTTGTTAAAAGTATGAACTAATAATGTGTGTTCGTGCGTAAAAGAATGGCCAGTTGTTAAAAGTATGAAGCAATTAAAAGAATATGTTATAACTAAAACGTGTGATTAAGATTGGGCTTATACATATAATTGATTACTTTGGATCTATCCCTTTTGTTTAATTGCAGTGAATAATGGCATAATGTCATTGAGTAGTCGTTGTGAATGCGACGGACCAACGGTTGCAGATTCTTATTGGAGGATATGATGTGATATCTCCTTAGAATTTCAGATGTTCTTTGAACGTCTTTCTGGGGTTAGTAAACTGTTATTGGGGTTAGTGCATTTTCTGCATAATAACTTTTTTTAAAACAATCAATTATATATATTCACTTGTTTCTCATTCAAACTTTGAATAACTTTATTGAATTTCCATGTGACGATATATACTTTTCATGAACAATAGGGTCCCTTGACTCAAATTTAGTTTTTGTCTCGATTACGACTTTAGTTTAGGTCATTAAAATTGATTAGGCGTGAGCTATAGATTAGTTAACAAGTAAAATAAAGATATTCCATAAACGGTCAAAGGATTAGTGTCATTTGTCTGTTATTAAAACCTAAAATTTCCCAAAATGGATCTTGTATCTTTTACTGTTTACATAACGTCAGTGACTCACTGCCCAAGTAAAATAAAGATATTCCATAAACGGTAAAAGGATTAGTTTCTTTTTCATAAAATTTCCCAAAAACTATTTCTTGTATATTTTTTTTTTGAACTAGAAAAAAAACTATTTATTTTTACTAGTTTTGTTTTGACGTCTTATTTTAAGTAAGATAACATAATGTAGTTTTGTCACCTATGCAATGTTGTATTAATCAAAGCATGCGTGTGAGATTGAATAAATTAAAAAGCAAAATTTGCTAAAACGATGTGACAAATGCTAGAGTGTATATTACGATGGATATGCGGCATGTGATGTGTTCATGCGTACGTGTGTGCTCCTGTCCACGTGCACAAACACGTGCGGTGTACCCCGCCTGGATAGGGGGGTCTCGAGAATTTCGAATCACATATATATTATTAACCCATAAATATATTATAATCTATCCATATGCACGTGTCGACAAACATATTCGTACCAAAAACTCAATATTTTGGTCGATGATGGAATATTATTGATTGTATTTATCATTCATACGGATTGTAATTATATATATATTTTACATATATGTTTAGTTTTACGTATATGTTTCATACTCAATATGTTAGTATTACATATATCTTTTGGCGTTTGTTGAAACACTTCGTCTGTTTTTATTTGATCAAAAACTAATCTGGTTACAAAAATAACTAGTTTACCATATAACTCGAAAACAAATACAAAATATTTTTCAGTCAGGAAATCTGACAGCAGATTCAGCAAAGGTTAAAGCTTCTCATCCGTTAATTCCTTTAGCATTTGGACACCTCTCCTTGCGTGAACCACTTCTCAAACTGATTTTTCACCAAGTAGCATCTAGAAATTGATCACTCAAAGTGCAATTTATTATATATAGAAACAACGAAATAACTATCTACACAATCAGCAAATGATTCCTCCGTCATCTGTTTTTTGAAAAATTGAAAGAGAAATTCGCAACACGATTACGGCTCACCGGCATAGACATCACTTTCAAAACTTACACTACAAGAAAACAGGGGTATTTCCGACGGTAAAATCTGTAGGAAATGCCTTTTCCGACGGATTTACACTGTCGGTTACAGTTCGTCGAAAATGTGACTTCCGTCTTTCCGATATATTACAGACAGCATTTTCGACGGATAAGTGATCGGATGAATTTGTCGGAAGTCCGTCGGAAAGCCATCGGAAATATGTTCCGACGGATTTCCGACGGAGTTACGACGGATAAATGATCGGAAGTTGTCTCGGAAGTCCGTCGGTTCTTCGTCGGAAATAGGTTTCGACGGATTTACGACGGTAACTGATTCTGACGGATTTCCGACGGAATTGCGACGTATATTTTTAAATTTTATTTTGAATTTTATTTAATTATTTATTTTTTTTTGAAATTTATAAATTAAAAGTTTATAAATTAGAAATATAAATTAAAAATAGAAATAATAAATATTTAAATTCACATTAAACAAAATTAAAAAATTCATTACACATTAAAAAAAATTGTTTCAAAAAAAAAAACGTTAAAAAAAAATATTTAAGAGGTTGGAGAGTCCTCGGAGTCGTCGTCGGGATTATTATCCCGAAACATATGCAGGAAACATTTATGCATCATCTTCTCCAACGAGGAGAGCTTCTTGTTGGTAGACTGTTGCTCCATCCGTAACTCTTCGACCTGCTGGTCACGGTCTTTCACCGTTTGGGTGAGCTTCTCGATTTCTACCCGGTAATCCGAAGGATAACGAGGAAGCGAGGAAGAATATTCTTGGGTCGGAAGGGTGCCTAACCCAGCGAATCGACCTTTCACTTGCCAGGTTTGCAGCGAATAATTATAACCGTTAATAATTAAATAACGAAAATAAAAAGAAAACGAAATGAAATTAAAACTTACCTCAACTACAATCTGGTTTATCTCTTCCAGGGATAAAGAGTTCGAGGACGTCGATCCGTCGATAGTGAGTCGCTAGAGAAGGAAGAGATGATTTTGATTGGTTGGAAACGCAGATCGGGGTGAAATGGTCGCAATCCATCCCGGTAACGGAGAGTGGTCGTCGACGGAATTGGGTGGAATCAGAACTCCCGATGATGTGTTGGGTAAAACCCATGGGTCTTCCTCGAATCCTCCGTTCTTCAGAATGTTCTCTGCAAACAAACAAAACAAAACAAATTTTAAAAATCGACCCCCACGAGTCTTAGATCCACCTAATTACGAAGAAGAAGAATCAATTCAAAAAAAAAAAAAAAAAAAGAAGAAGAAGAAGAAGCGTTTAATTTAAGAGGTGAGAGAGAAGATCAAATGATTTGTGTCTGGTTTATATCGGGTCGGTTGGTTTTTTGGATCAGGTTGTAATTTTATTTAATTTTGGTTTAATATCCGGTATAAATGGTTTTGTGTCTTGTTTAAGTTGTAAACCGACCTAAATCATGGTCTATGTGGTTTTACGTTTCGATGTTTCAAATTAGGGGAAAATAAGTTTGAAACTTTCGAATTAGGTGGAACTGTGTCGAGGTTCAAAGTTTGGGTGAATCTACAACTATATGAATAATTTGAGGTGGAAATATGTCGTTTTCCCAATCTTTTTTAATAGAAGTAGAATAATAAAGCTTTTAACCTACTGAGTCGATGAGCTAATTTATTTTTTCGACACCAACTGTGAGTCATACACATTACTAGCGAGCTAAACAATTAATAAACCGCAAAAATGGGTAAAAATAACATGAGATTTTTAGGAAGGAGAAAAAAAGTGGCTAAATTGAATATAATCTGAGCCTATATATATTAAAAAAAAAAAACAAACCGATTTTGGACATTTTTACGTAGCTATACGAGATTCATACTAGTCGGAAATGGTGCCTCCAAAATCGAAAAATATTCAGTCTTAGAATCCCAAATAACTTTAAAAGATAATTTAACAAAAAATTAGCTTTAACAGATAATATAAAATGTTGGTAAACAGCGTTTGAACCCTTTTAACATGAGTAAATGTATAGTTTTTATAAGAATACAGGACTTGGTACATGGTTGGTTAGATATGTTTCGTATAAATGAACCAGTACTGACAACTTTGCGTCGTCTCATACATGCACATCACGTAGACTCCATGCCAAGTGTTACATCATAGACTGAATTAATTAACCGATAACATGCTTTGTTGTATATATATGTATAATGAGATTGTTACGCATTAGTGAGTGAGATTCTTATCATATGTATTGATGTATTGTATGACCTGTTAAACTAAAGCTAGTTTAGCTTAGTTTAGCATGTAATGAATAGTGCCAGCGGATGAACAGTAAAATAGATATTTAGTGTGTAGATTAGATTAGATTGGCACTGTTTTTAGTCTTTATTGATTACTTGTAATGTCTTTATATTTGTGGAGGATATTTCCTCTAATAAGATAAGATCAGATTAACATAAAATACTCTTTCTCTAATTCTCTCAATCTTGTTTCACTCTCTCTTTTGTTCTTCATCTGTTCTTCATAAATCATCACTCATACTCTCTAAATCTACATTACCTTCAAGTTCTTTGACTCCTTCGACCTGTTTTGGGACATGCTTTTTTTTTGGGGTAAAAGGTATCTATATATATATTATACTCGATAAATTGTATATTACCACATATATATAGATATATATATATATATATATATATATATATATATATACTCTTAAGTCTGAACTGAGCACTCTACTCTACAAGTTCTAAAATCTTTAAACTCAAAACCGGTTGGAAATGAGTAGAAAAGTTCATGATTTTTTGATATAAAAGAAAAAAACATAATATCCTTACGTGGACTTATTCACATGAAATATATTATGTTAGATCCTATCTTATTTTCAGCATGGGATATTCTACCAAAGATTTTGTATATACTAAAGTTTGAAATCCTACCAAGTTTTTAAAGAACAAAAGCTTTTATTCTCTGGTAAATTGTTATGAGTGCGTAAATTTCAAATTAGACCAAAATGATAATGAAGATAATTGGACCATTGGGTCTTAAGAAAACTAATTGGGCCAATACGGGTGCACATTTAAGCCCAAATATGTTACAATTGGGCCAAAACGGGTACATATTCAAGCCCAAATATGTTACTGATCTTCTTACAGTCCATTATAATTCGTGCCGTTTATTTTCACGAACCCAGGGAAATCAAGGCATCTATTTATATTTTTTTCACATCGAAAATGAAGCTTGACAAATATGAACAGTTTCATATCTATTTACGATATAAGATGCAATTCAAAATTTGCAATCACTATAAAGTGGAAATGGGAAAGAAAAAAAAAATGGTCGCTCAAACTTATCTTTCCTTTGAATACAACTACAAATGATGACGGCTTTGGCTTCCCTTTGAATTTACCTTTTTACCTCTCTTTTTAAAAACAGTTTTGTTTGTTTGTTTGGTATAAATTTTTTTAAAACAGTTTGTAATGATGTGAGGTTATTATATTGACAAAAATGTTAAGAAATTAAATGTGAATCATAAATTAGGAAAGTCACATAACTATTTTGATTATTTAAGCTGCCAACCAAACGAGACCACTTTCCAACTTTGATTGGCAAAGTGTAGGAACTTCGCACATGCTTCCAACATGGGATATGAAACTTTATTTCAAAAAGATTTATTTTTATAAAATTTTAATCATTCCAAAAGGTGATTAGCATTTGAAAAATATCATTGAAATATTGAACTAATTAATTTTGGATATATATATATACCAAATAATATAAATATGCAGAACATGTTGTGAGACTATATACTGATAACAAATTCCTCATAAACGAAATTAATATATTTGGTTACCTCTCTTTATTTTTAAAAATTTAAAATTTATATATTTAGATCGTTTGGCTTCAAAATGCATATTGAGACTACTTATAAGTAATATAATGTTGATCAATACTTTTACTTACTTTTAGCAAAAAAGTATCATTTTTTTTTGTTTTTTGAAAACTAGTACTATCATTTTGAATAATTAATAAATTACTTGAACATGGATATATTTCCGATTAATATACTACCAACTTAACTATACTGACCTGAATTTGGTGGGAACTTGAGTTTAAATATCAAAATATTTTTAATTTTTTTTAAAGGATATTTTCGTAGTTTTCTTACAAGTTTTATATTAAAATACAAATCTGATTAAAAAAAAAAATCTGAACCATGCGAAATTGAAAAATAGACAATTAAAAACCTCCGTCAAATTTCGTTTGTTTTAACAGTTCTCGTCAAGTATTTAAATTTAAATTTCCATAGACCTTGAAAAACAATAGTCACGGGAGAAAACCACAGTGGAGTCCGTCTATCGTCAGCAATAGTTATTATATCGGTTTATTTTGTAATCATCGATTTATTTGAAGTGAATCGCGAATCAACGGTTGAGATCAATCTAACGGTCCCAAACAAGCGTCGGTGAGTTATAACAAGTGTCAAAGCCAGGTCACCATAGCAATTCCCTCAGATTTTTTTATTTATTTGATTTCATTTCGAACTTTTAGAAAAAAAACGAGGAGTGAAACGAAGGGAAAATCCTACCTATATATTCGCACAGACACTCTCGTTTCACTTTCCTTAGTAGCTGCTGGCCGCTGTTTGTTTCTGCTTCATCTCTCTCTCTCGCTGCTTCTCGAATCGTCTTCTCTTCTCTGTATCATCTTCTTCTTTTAAGGTGAGTCTAGATCCGACTTTCTTTTTTTCACTCATCGCTTCTCGTTATTGCTGTTTACATATACTGATTTGCTAGATCTGTCAAGCATGCGCTGAGTTTTATGAGAAAATTGTTCATATCTTTGTTTCTGGTTACTTTCGATCGGTGCTGGTTGGATCGATCTGGTTTAATCGTTGATTACTTAGGGTTTATGCGTTAGATCTATAGAGTTCGAAATGATTTCGTGCTTTATTTGTGTGTTCGATTGACCTAGTTTTAGTCTTCGATCTGGCTCGTCGTTTACAAGTCAATTTCAAATGTTTTCTTCTCTTTGAGATCTGTGTAGTTTGAATCATTTTGATCTGATCTTACTAAACTATGTGTCTCATCAATATGTAAAGCGGTATTTGGATTTTAGTTGACGCGGTTAATTGTCAAAACTATGTTGTGATCTGATTCGTGGGCATATATATTCAGAAACGAATTAGATCCTAGAACATAGAATTTACCTCATGAGTTTATCTGGTTGCCTTGGTTTCATTTTCTGTTGCTTAGTGAAAGATGGCCGATGGTGAGGACATTCAACCCCTTGTCTGTGACAATGGAACTGGAATGGTGAAGGTGAGTAAGAGATTGTTTATTTAGCTAAACTCTTGTTTTTAATGCTTGTACTTGTGTACACCCCTGATCTTCATTTTATGTATGCACAGGCTGGTTTTGCTGGTGACGATGCCCCAAGAGCGGTGTTCCCAAGTATTGTTGGTCGTCCCAGGCACACTGGTGTCATGGTTGGGATGGGGCAGAAAGACGCCTACGTTGGTGATGAAGCTCAGTCCAAAAGAGGTATTCTTACTCTCAAGTATCCAATTGAGCATGGTATTGTAAGCAACTGGGATGACATGGAA
Source organism: Eutrema japonicum (assembly GCA_030161315.1). Classification (NCBI taxonomy): domain Eukaryota; kingdom Viridiplantae; phylum Streptophyta; class Magnoliopsida; order Brassicales; family Brassicaceae; genus Eutrema; species Eutrema japonicum. Next base: position 52,997,528 of record BSQW01000005.1, on the reverse strand, counting down.
AAGATCTGGCATCACACTTTCTACAACGAGCTCCGTGTAGCCCCTGAGGAGCACCCGGTTCTACTCACAGAGGCCCCTCTTAACCCTAAAGCCAACAGGGAAAAGATGACCCAGATCATGTTCGAGACATTCAATGTCCCTGCCATGTATGTTGCCATTCAGGCCGTTCTTTCTCTCTACGCCAGTGGGCGTACTACTGGTTAGTACTCAATTTGAAACATGTAAATCTGAATAACATTCTCTTCTTTTCCGTCTTTGGTTAAATATTTCCTCTCTCTCTTTTTTTTGTTTTTGTTTTTGTAGGTATTGTGCTCGATTCTGGTGATGGTGTGTCTCACACCGTTCCAATCTACGAGGGTTATGCTCTTCCTCATGCTATCCTCCGTCTGGATCTTGCTGGTCGGGATCTCACAGATTCTCTAATGAAGATTCTCACTGAGAGAGGTTACATGTTCACCACAACTGCGGAGCGAGAAATTGTCCGTGACATAAAAGAGAAACTTGCTTACGTCGCTCTTGACTACGAGCAAGAGCTTGAGACAGCTAAGAGCAGCTCCTCAGTGGAGAAGAACTACGAGCTACCTGATGGACAAGTGATCACCATCGGAGCTGAAAGATTCCGTTGCCCGGAGGTTCTTTTCCAGCCATCGCTCATTGGAATGGAAGCTCCTGGAATCCATGAAACAACATACAACTCCATAATGAAGTGTGATGTCGATATCAGGAAGGATCTGTATGGAAACATCGTCCTCAGTGGTGGTTCAACCATGTTTCCTGGAATCGCTGACCGTATGAGCAAAGAGATAACCGCGCTGGCACCTAGCAGCATGAAGATCAAGGTGGTTGCACCTCCTGAGAGAAAATACAGTGTCTGGATTGGAGGATCTATCCTTGCATCCCTCAGCACTTTCCAACAGGTAAATAAAAAAACTCTAATCTTCTTGTTTTTGTAAAGTCTTGGCACGTGAGAGTGAAAGTATTGAAATATGTTTTGCTTGTGTGTGTGAATCACAGATGTGGATCTCGAAGGGAGAGTACGATGAATCGGGTCCATCGATTGTCCACAGGAAATGCTTCTAAGCTTCTTCTCTCGTTCGTGGTGGTGAGTTTGTTACAATCTATTTCCCTAGTTGAGATGGGAATTGAAACTATCTGTTGTTTATGTGGGTTGTTTTTTTTCTTCCTTTTTGGGGTCTCTTTACAACCTTTTGGATGTCTCTGTGTACTTTAGTTTTATCTCTGTTTCTTATTTCTCTTTAGGATGCTTGTGATGATGCTGGTTTTTTTGTTTTGTCCTTATTAAGCAAAAAAATATCATATTATATTTGGTCGTTGCTGCTTAATTTTTTGTTGTTGGGAACAGTCTTTTATATGTTTGGGAAACTTTTTTTAAGTATCAAATTGCAATGCAGTTATTGTGTATTGTTAATGACCACCATTCAAGAACTTCCAATTAGCCTGTGTTTCGAATATAAAATGAAAGGAAAAATGAAATTGTAGAATAGCATTCACGAGCTAGGAAATTAATGACATTGACCATTTTGAAAGAAACTTGGAACCAAGCTATTTTGAAAGTTAACGATAGATTGAATGTAAAACATTCTCTAAAACCGCGTATTTCAAACGGTCCACAGAGGTTGAAGATCTGTCCGTCAAATTAGTGACAATAGCGTTTCAAAATCCAAATTCTACATGGAGACTAGCAATCATTTTCATTGTTTTATTTTTAAGGTGGAATGAAATGTATATATTATTTTGGATACGCTTTCGGATTCGAATAAATTATATCTTTCAGATCACACAAAATGTCTAAAACATCACAATCTGTTTAATCTTCCTACCGAGTTGATTGTTTGTCCCCACCATTGGAAAAACTTGAAATGGTTGGTCCAACCAAATCGCCCAAATACTTTAATCGATACTTTGAAAAAATTCCATTGAACAACTCATATACACCCACAAAAAACGAGTAGTTGCCTGACATAAGTCATCGACTTTATTGACTGTCTATCGAATCTTCCAAGAATCTAATGTCTTCTTCATCGATGAGCTTTGGGCCAAAACAGCCAACCTTTGGTAATTAAGGAATTGAAACTGGCCCGATCCAACTGAAACTGGTCCGATCGAGATGAAATTCTCATAAAAAGAAATAAAACGACCCATTTTTAAATAGGTCTCATACATACATATGGATAATTTAGGGAGGGCTTCAGTGTTTGAAACAAAACCCTAATAAAAACTCGACTGGAATGGAGACAGTGAAGAAAAAGAAGAAGATGGATTCCTTGACAGAGGAAGGATCTATGGGAAACTATACTAACACTAGCTAGAGAGATTGCCTCTAAAGAGCATCACCACTTTAAAATCGGTTTGTAAGCAATAATCGATCCACGATCTCTTGGTTCTTACATCTCATCTTTCCCGACCGACGACATTGGCTTCTTCCACAAAAGAAGGTTAAAGTCGTGGCTTACGCCGATGTCGGATTGATTCTGATCAGATTGATATCTTTTTTAGAGAATCATTTAATCTACTACGTGGCTAATCTGTTATTTTGTAAAGAACAAAAGAAGCAACATAGAAGAGTAATAACAGTGTGAAAAACAGAGGATAACAAAGAACAGAGTGTACTACAGTTACAGTTTATTATTATAGCAAGGTAATTCTTTATTATTTCAAACTGTTAACATACTCAATCCGTGGTTGGTCATGTAAGTTTTTATTTTACTCGCAAAATCTAACTTGGAAAGTAGCAGAAACAACCGATGGATCAAGTACAAACTATTGGTCAATCTAATAAATTTTCTTATGGAAATGAGTTTGAAAAATAAAAGTAAACATTTTCGTATAAAGGCTTTAGGGTTTCTCTGTTCTCTCCAGAACAAATACATTCCCTTTCCCATCCCTCCCTACTTGTAAATCTTCGTCTAAATATCTGCAAAATTCTCAGAATCAAGGAATCCAGAGAAGAACAAAAAATATTTAATTTAATGTGATTATTACGTTTCTGGATAAAGGATACGAAATCTCAAATAGCCCCTCCGGGTTGAAGATTCCCAGAAGAAGATTCATGTTCTTCCTGAAAATGTTCATCAACTGATTCCAACAGAAATCAAGAAATTTCCAAAAAAGGGAACTTTTTTCTCTCTATAAATTGATTATGTCAAGAAAAGAAAAAAGAAACACAGACCTGGTCTGGCATGATCGTTGAGCTTTCATAAGTTATCTCAACACTCTACAAACAAACGCAATTCCATCAAGACGCGGTTTTTCCGACGAATCTGAAACGCCCAAAATTGTTATTGTAGTGTACCGATTTGGATGTGATCTTGAAGGAGGCCACGATCCTAAACTCGCCTTCGAGTAGATTCAGTCCCCGGACATCGAATTTCAACACATGGACCGTTTTGCCCTTCGTTAAATAAAAATATACTCAGATTAAATTAAACGTCATCACACCAGGAAGGGAGAAAGCTCGAAGATCTTTGTCGAATCCGAGATTGATTTACCTGAGCAATGTCGATCTGTTGAAGAAGATCTCCGAGAGAGACGAAATCTCGAAGACCCAACTTGGTTCGTTTAGAGCCCAACACAGTGATTGTGCTGTAAATGAGTCTCCAGCAACCTCCGATCTTGTCTAGCTCTCCGGTCGGCTCCGGCGTCGGATTCCGACATTCCAGTAGCTTCACCAGACGCTCGATCTCTGCTTTTTTATCCGACTTAATCCCGAAAATCCCTCTATTGATCCCTTTTCATCCCCAAACAAATAAAGGAAGAAGCTATTTACTCGATGATTGAAATTAAATTCTACCTTTTGCACCATCCAATGATAAAGTATAGATTTTTAGCTATTGTGAAAGGAGCGAAATCTAATCACCTTTGAGAGCTTCGTAGAGCTCTTCTTTAATCTGGGAAACTGTAATAACTTCTTCTTGTTCATTTGGGGAGGAAACAGAGCTCTGTTCTGTGACTTTTCCGATGAACACGGGTCCGAGACGAAATGGGTTATCACTAAAACTCAGCGTTTTGCGATTGAAATTGGTGAAAGATAGTAACATCTTGGCGTTTCCTATTCTTCTTCTACAGATTTCTCCTCGTGAAGCTGCCATTGATGGTGGCTGGATAAGCTTACTCGACATTGCCACTTGTCACACAGTCGCCAATGGAGCTTAAGGAGAAGGTATTAAGCGATGATTATTAGGTAAGAAAATGGGATTTGTGGGGAGGAGAATGAGAACAGTTTGGTTATTTTATCTATCTTTTAGCATCTTTCATCAGTCTATCACCACCATACACTATGCTCAATACTCAATATAAAATTAAAAAATCCCAATTTTTTTTTACTCTTGTTTTCTATTAAGATTCGGGTGGGATGTTATAAAAAGTGTGTATGTTTATATAAAAAAAAAATAGGATGCTAGTGTAAAAAATAGGAGTATTAATATAAATAGATAATTAGAGCTGATTGAGTTGCTTTTGAGGAGTTTTGCTTAAAATTACGTTACTTTGGTGCCCACTAAACTAGTTTCTCGATGTCGATACAATTTCACACTTTTTCACAAATAGAATTATTTTGACAAATTTTATATATATATATATATATATTTTTAAAAATTCTATATTACTCTTTATTAATACACTAAACAATTTTTTCTCTAATTAATACACAAAACAACAAAATTAAAACTGTATTTTTATTCAAAATTATGCATTAAAAACATAAAATAATTTTTTTTGTGAAACAAAATTAAAACCTCTAACGGACATTATTTGTGAAAAGAATTGAGTAGTATTTTTTTCCGCATTGTACTATTAATGATTTAAATAATAGAGTATGTTTTTGGTTTTGTGCTAACAACATTAAAGTGGTTTTAATAGTTCTGTCAGAAAACTTATCGTTTTGCTAACGTTAACTTTATCTATTTATATTCACCAATTAAAATTTGTAGTTAGGATGGTTGTTTAACTACAACACTTTGTTTCTCTGTTCAAAAAATTGGCCGCTTAGGTGATTAATCGGTTGTCTAGACGCTAGGCGATGGTCCACCGTCCCGATTAGTGTCTAGGCGGTGAAGAAAGTCCGTAAACGATTTTTTTTTCCGATTTCAACGTTTTTTTAAAAAATCAGCGATTAATAAGTGATTAATCAGTAATTATTTTATTTAATTTATATTAAAAATAATATGTGATGTTAAATATTAAATTCTTGTTGGATTTGGATCCATTTCAATTTTATAATAATATTTAATATCATATATTTAATTTTCAATATAAATTAAATAAAAATAATATTAAAATACAATATATTAGTATTATTAATACATATTTTTTTACATAATAATATATATTTAATATTATATATTAATTTTTAATATAAATTAAATAAAATAATATTAAAAACTAATAACTGATTAATTATCATTGATTAATCGCCGCCCGACTAACGCTTAGCGATGTTTTGAACATTGCTTTGTTTTGCCTATCCGGACCTAAAAATGATGATATACCGTTTTTTTTATTTTGTTTAAAAGTGAATAATCAAACGAAGAAAAACATGAATGATCAAAGCGGCACTTTATGTATATTGTAATAGTCTAATAGATTTGCAAGTAACCACAAAGTATCAAGCATAGTCGTCATGCTCTGTTATTTGTCACAAGGCCTTAAAACAGAGTTTCAAGCATCTTTGGTTTGAGTTGCAGAGTCTTGTGATGGCTTCCACTGTTGTGGAGTCTGAGCTTTCTTTATGGAGAGAGCATGGATCTCCTTCATTTCTTCTTCAAGTGCAGCATTCACCATGCGGTGCCTCTCCAGCAATCTCTTCCCTTCGAATTGTTCAGAGACAACTTCGACTTCAAAACTCGCACCGCAACTGCAAAAAGGGGTTTAAGAACAAGAGATTATGCCCTAATCCAGAGAGCTAAAGATGTGTATGATATTGGTAATCCTGTACTTACCCTCCAGATATGTCAATGACTTCCTGTTACACAAAAAAAGAAGAAGAATGTGAGCACATTTTTTCTAAAAGAAGATCAATATTAAAGAGAATCGGAACACTTGAATGCAAAAGTCGATCGAAAAGATTGATATTGGATTTAACTTCAATATTCGGATGTTGTAAAGCAAAGAAACTGTACATATGCTTGTTTGAGCTTCCAAATTCACAAATAACAAAAAGATATACAATTTAAGAACATTCAGCTCTTAAGTTAATACATGATGAAAACTCCATCGCCGGATTCAGAGTTCATATCACACATTGTATCAAATTACCACCTAACTAAACTACGCAAACAAACACCTTTTTTATCTTCTGTTTCAGAGCAGAAATAAAACAGCATAGCGATGGATAATTTCTCAAGATGCTGAATTTAATCTGTGATGACAACATAGAAGTAAGCATATCTCAGAATCATCTTCTGATCCAATTATTAAAGTTTATGGTTTAATCCAAGTGAGCAGTTGAAAATTCTCAAATTGTCCATGTTTGCAGATCCATCTTCTGATCCAATTTAAGATATTTTACTCAGAATATTAGTGTTTCTAGTTTTCTCCAAAAAGTGTAAGGAAAAAAAGGTAGAAACTTTGCAAAGAGAAAAAAATTGAAGAAGAGACCCAATCAAGAGATGAAATTGAAAATGAAAAACTCACGACATGAATAGGCTTGAGTTTCGAAGTCAAGGAAGCTTCGACCTGCTCCTTCGTCACCCCCATCTCTCTCTCCGCTCTGAAACAATGTTTTGACACACAAACCAACCCTAATTGGTTTCTCCAATTACATTAAAACCATCTGGGGTTTGGTTAAGCGAAAGGTTCGGTTTACTTTGGTTCAATTTTTCAGTTGGGATTCGATTCGGTTTTCGACAAATAAAAATAAATAAATAAATAATTAGGGTTTAAGCACTGCTTCTTGTGCTTCCCTTTATTCATCTCCCTCCTCATTCCTAAAACCCTCTGTCACTGAGTCTCTCCATTCGCCGGAGCAAAATCAGTTCTCCGACCATGAAATTAGTATCTCTACCGTCTAAATACCTCCTCTTCCACCTCTCTCCTTCCTCCACCGCGAACTCTCCCCGTCGAGCGATTACCTTTTTCGTCACTAACTTTCAATCCTCTGCATTTTCCACCACCGCTGCCTCCGGCTCCGGATCCAGCCATTCTTCTTCGAGGCGTCCTCAGCACGACGAAGATTCTCGATCTGTTAGGGTTTCGGTGTGGTGGGACTTCGATAAGTGTAATTTGCCGGTGGGTGCCAAAGGCTTTAAGGTAGCGCAATACATCACCGCAGCTATCAGGAACAACGGGATCAAAGGTCCGATCACAATCACAGCCTTCGGAGACGTTTTTCAGCTCCCCAGATCAAACCAAGACGCTCTCTCCGCTACCGGAATCAGTCTCTCTCACGTTCCTCAAGGTTCGGTTTTTCCAGAATCTGAGTCCCTCTTTCGAATGTTCATAATAGTTTCTGTCTATCGAAAGATTTATCATTTCTTCGATTCTCTCGCAGGTGGGAAGAACAGTGCTGATAGATCTCTGATTACAGATCTATTGTGTTGGGTTTCTCAGAACCCACCTCCAGCTCATCTCTTCCTAATCTCTAGCGGCGAGGAATTCGCAAGTGTATTGCACAGATTAAGGATGAGCAATTACAACATTTTGCTCGCGAGCAAATCGTCTGCTCCTGGTGTTCTGTGTAGTGCTGCTTCGATTATGTGGGATTGGGATGCTTTGATCAAAGGAGATAATGTCACTGCTAAGCACTTTAATCAGCCTCCAGATGGTCCTTATAACTCTTGGTATGGTCACTACAGGGTTCCTCTTCTTGACCCCTTTGCAATCACCACCACTGAGCAATCGTCTAGTGTGAAAACCGAAGAAGTATCCGACTCTATTTCCGATTCGGACTCGATTAATTCGAATTCTGTTAAAGTTCGTCCTATCCCAAAAGAAGTTGTTGACAAGATTCGTCTGATATTGAGCTTATATCCCAAGGGGGCACCCCTTTCCGAACTACACGCTGGGCTGATTAAGAGCAACTTGGCAATAGATAAATATTTCTATGGACATAAGACGTTTTATCGGTTTCTACTATCCATGCCAGATATCTTCCAAGTTGATACAGCAAGTGATGGCTTGTTTGTTGTTAGTGCTGTCACCGAAAAAACAATTCCTACGCGAATTGATTCCAGTCCTGGCTTGTCTACTGCCGTTGATCAGAAGGTTAAAGAGAAGGAAACCGCTAATGCTTCATCGCCAAAACCAACGACCGATGTAGAACTTGCTGCAGAAAGAAGAAGAGATGACTCGCTTGGAAAGAAGCAGGAAAACGGAACAGAGAAGGATAAACATGTCAAAGAGGAAGCACCAGAGAGTTCCCAAGAGTCCATTCTGGTCAACCAGAAGGAGGAAGTTAAGGCAAATTACAAGCCCGTGGAGACGAATCAAGTCTCTCTTATAGCGGGGAGTGAATCTTCCATGGAAGATGGCTTTTTTCAGAAGCTAAAAAGACTATGGTCTGGTTCACCTGAGATGGAATCGGAGCATCTCCCAAAAAAGAAAAATGCTTCTGGAAGTGGAGACAAGGACGAAGAGGTTGTTAATTATGGCAAGGCTGAGGATAAGGGTTTAAAATCATCAAGTCAGGGAATTGATCCCATGTCTCAAATCTCAACTTCCTTTACTAATGAATCTGCAGAGGAGGTAAAAGCAGGAGCTGATGAAGTAGGCAATAATGATAAAAATGCAAGTCCAGGCTTTTTTAGTCAACTTCTGAAGAGTTTCAAGTTCTGGGGAAGAAACGCAGGGCTTAGCAATGACTTGAGTGGGAATCAGAAGCTGGTCGATGTTAGTTCTCAAGTACATGACATTTTTGGAGAAGAGTCTTCTTGGAGCGATGTTGAATCTTTCATTAATTCTCCAAGAGGCTTCGTTATTGTTTCTCACTCAAGGACAAGGTTCTTACATTCTCTTCCTTTTGATTTGGAAGGAGTGTGAATTAGATATTGATTACTATGTAAATCTATCTTAGGTTGAGAACAATTACAATTGGTTCTTGCATTGTTCTCGTCTTTCAGGGAAGAGTATTTGGCTAATATTGTGTTCTTTTTCAACCTGTCAGGGAAATGATGGCTAAGAATCTGCAGAGGGAAGGGCCTTCGTGTCTCAAACTGCTGGATGAATCAAGCATGCTTCATTTAGTTACCTTATTAATATCAGATAAGAAATGGATTGAACAAAACCCCTCTTCTTCTCTACCATTCAGCATCATTAAAGGATCTAGCCTTAGCCACCGTCATCCTTCAAACGGTTTGAGCTCAATATTCTCGGATTGTGCAAAATCACAGTTGCAGAAACAAGACGGTGAGAAAAGGTTCAAGAACGTTGCTCATGCTGGAGTTTCTGTTGGTTACAAAAGTAATGCAATTGCTGACTGTCAGAAGCTGATAAAGAAGATAACTGAGAAAAATCCTGAAGGGTATAGACTTATTCGTTTCAGGAAAGACTTCATAGAGGAATACGGGTACTATTTAGCGGTTGACAAGCTTGGTTACGATAACCTACAGTCTCTGATACAAGCAATGCCTGGAGTGAGATTATCATCTGGATACATTATTCCTTCAGCTTCTTCAACAGGTGCTAAGTCTACAAAAGAAGATGAGTCATTTGAAGAACTCGGTCCAGTTTCTGATGCAGCAGCTAACCACCCGACGACCAAAAATCTTCCAGTGTATGAACCATCTCTCTCGGAGGATGAAGATTCTGGTTCAGAGAGAGACATCCCGAAGAAAAAGAAGCAAGTGATGAATGGGGAAAATAAAGATAGCTCGTTATTGCAAATTCTGGATTCTTATTACACAAGCAAAGATGGGGAAGTTAAGAAGGAGAAACCAGAGGAGAGAAAGGTTGTGAACAACATTAGGAAGCCAAAGCCTTCAAAGACGTATTCTTTTGTTAAAGATTAAAATGGTTCATATTGTGGAAGTCGGTTTGAGGTTTGGTCTATGGTAAACCGAATCCGGTTAATATGACATAAGGTCAAATTGGTTCAAAGTGTAGATTAGTTTCCATGAAGATTCCCTTATCTAATCTAATACTAGCAGTTGCTTGCATTAATTGGTAGTTTATATTTTGTGATTTCTTACTTAAATATCACGTGGCTTTATAACGTTAATGTATAGACCATGGAGATTGAGTGATCATTAATTAAACATTTATTTCGATTGTATCAACTTTTAAGACGATGATGGCATGCTTTTGGTTATAAGTAGGTGTTAAACACGTCAACAACCCTAATTAAAAATTACTCCAATATTTTATCCTTTGCTAAATGCTAACTGTTCATAAACTTCTTTCAAAGCAAAAATAAAATTATGTTTTTTTTGTCGTTTAAAGAAAGAAAATAAAAGTAATGGAAAAGTTTTAAATGAAATTGTGGTGTACATGTGGAGTTGCTTGGTGGATTATCTTTGGCCACTTGAGTCTAAAAAAAAAACACAGCAATAAAAGTACTTACAAAATGGATTAAAGAAATCTAGTTATTTAAGCGTAATTTTGTCTTGCTCCTTTAAAGTTTGCCAATATTAATTATTATTAATTCCCCTGTATAAATATTTTAATACAATAATTAAACGAAACAGCTCATGCGTATCCACAATGATTCGGTCAAAAAGATAATTAAAATGTGTCTCATTCATCATTACGGGTCTTAAGAGTAAAGGCTATAAGCCTATAACACAAAGTCCCCAAAAAAAAAAAAAATCGTTTGTTTTTTGTTTCGATCTCTTAAATCTAAAAGATAAGCTCGACATAAATTACATTGCTCTCATTATACTCATCCAAATGTTCTGGGAGATTTGAAAAAATACCACAAATTTTATTCTGGTACTCTCATTGTAAACCTAAAATGTAAAAACTACTTTATAAGATTGACCCGTTAATAGAAATCGAATTTACATTGACTGAAATTGGTAAACATTTCCTGCAAACCTGAATCTGCACGAAAAAAACAAACATTAAAAATGTCAAATATTTAGATATAATAAATTGGCATTAAGCAAAAGAAACAATTCCCAAGGAAATTTATGTCATTTTCTTTAAAGAACTAGATACAAGCATCACTATGTAAAAACACAAATATGGAAAAACTTGATTTTTTCGAATCTATTATTCATAAAATCCAAGAAAATTATGTTCTTTATCAGAAAAAATAATACTAGTAACAACAAAATGGAACCCACCAACTTAATTTCAACATTTTTAGATTTCACTGTCTGTCTTCTTCTAGTGTCTCAAAAAACAGAGCTTTGTTCCCTGTCTTTTTTTCTTCCTCTTCTTTCTCGTTTGACTCAACTCTCATCATCTTTTTCAATTTACCAGTGTCTACCGCCTTGAGAACTGCCGCCTTTTCTTGGAAAAAATCCACCTTTCTTAGGTTTAGGGATCTCATGAATGTCCATCACCTGTATAGTCCTTTGCTTTTTAGCTGGTTTCAAAACATTAAAAAGACCGCGGTCAAGAAACGACTCAATTGAGTAGAGATCTGAAACTAAAACAGAAGAAGATTGATTGAGTTCTGAAACCATTCTCGGCTTGTCTGTAGTTTTGTTGTAGTCTTTTCCGGGCTGTGTCGAAATCAATTTCTTTATGCTCTTTCTCCCTCTGTAGTTCCGAAACCAAATTCATCACAATTGGCATAATATTAGAGGCTTGAACACTGCTATTAGGATCCGGTTTGCCAATGTACCTGAGTGGTTTGCTGAGAAGGAGAAGGACGAGATGGTTTAGCTGGAGAAGGAGATTCTCTCCTAGGAGGAGGAGCAACAGGTCTTGGTTTCCTCTCTGGCTCGGCAATGTTACTGTTCTTGCTTGAACCGGAATACCCATCTGTCAAAAACCGGAAAAGGAATAAGCTTTGTGGATTACAAATGTATAAAGAAATTCTTGTTCAATAACTTACTCTGAGGAACAGGTGAATACCCGAAATCAGGAACCTGCCACAGTAAAAAAGATAACAATTGAAGCTCAATGACTAACCAAGAAACAAATACGATTTCGGTTTTAGTTACCTGTTGGCGATTACCGTTATGGATAGCTTTCTGCTGCGGTGAGTCCTCATCGGCTACAGTGAAGAGATCGATTGTTCTGAGATTTCTTTGCAGGGAAAGATAAAAATGATGCTTGTTCTGAGATTCTTTTTACCTATCAAGCTCGGAGGTTCGAGATCACCAGGCTGGTTGAATTTGACCCATTCGTCCACTGTTTCCTTCCATTTTCTGCAGAGACAAAAGTACAAGTGATTTAGAAATCAAGAGTGGTTCTTGATAGTGAGCAGAAGAAGTTTCTGAATCTGATCGTAACTTGACAAGCTGTTTAGCTAATCTCCGAACATTGTTGGATGGATGCTTCCGAACTCGATTCACATGCCTCCCAATATCAGTTTCCTAAAGTGACCAAACATCATAAAATTTCAGAAACTATGAACAACTGAAGAATCAATAGTGTTCTATTCGAAATTGATTCAAGTTACTACCTGAAGAGCTTGGAATGTTATGTCCATATCTTCCAGATTCTGAAGCAACTCAACCAAAGCTTCTTCGGACTGAAACACAGACAATTCAGTCTTTAAAACTGAAATCGAACACAAGAGAAGAATCTAGATCCAAGAGAGAAAGTTTAAAAAACCAGATCAGGATCTTCAAGTTTCTCCTTGATTTCTAGAATACTCTTCTGCTCATCATCAAACAAACCAGCAAACGGATCGAAATCGTCATCGTCGTCACCATTAACCGATTTCTCTCTTACTTCTTCTTCTTCAGCTGCTGCTTCTCCTTCTTCCTCCTCCGTCTCCTCATGAATCCTCCCGTTAACCCTAGCAACCGCCGCCTCCGTAACGCTTCCTCCGCCGCCGAAATCGCAGTTTCTACACTTGTTCGCCATCGAAGTCGCGTAGAGACGCTCCACGATGTTATCTCTCCGCCGCTTCAGCTCTTGACCGTAGTCAAGCGACGCGACAAGGATCGCTGTATCGATAAATGTCCAAACATCGACACCTGCGTTGTCCATAATCGACCGGAAATCGTCCAAATCCATTACCGCCGTAACAAAAAAATTATCACCCACACTCCCAAATTCGATTACTTTATAGAATCAAAACAGAGCAGCCGATTTGGTATTACATCACCAGATCTAAAAAACAATCCTTTGATGAATTCGGTTCATCGGAGGATTGAGAATCGAAAAAGAACCCAGCAAAGTTTAGATTCAATCGTTTAATTATAAAAAACAATAAGAATCGAATTAGATCCGATAAAAGGAAGACCCTTTCGAGCTTTGATGACGGTTTACTGTTACGAGGAAGAGAGAAAAAAAAACAGAAACAGAGGTCACATAGATCAATATGGGAATGGCAGAAGGGAAAAAAAAAAAAAAAAAGGAAGATGAAAGGGAATATTCCAAATTTGAGGCTTTAGAATTTGTGTTGGGGGTTATTGCTTTCCCTTCATTCTTCTGCAAGTTTTTTTCCCCCGTAAAAGATTCTTCAGACAAAACCAATTACAAGTAAAAAAAAAAAAAAGGATTTGCTTTAATCAGGATGCTCTTGCCCTGGACAGAGCAAAGCAAAGCAAGTTGGTTTGTTGTGGTTGGGGAGATGAATAGGTAGAGAGAGGAGAGAGGAGAGAGGAGAGAGGTGAGAGAGAGGGAGAGGGAGAGGTGAGTGTTTTTCAATAATGGCGTTTACTTTTTAGTGTTTCTTTTAATTGGAGAGAAAACGGAAATTGAACAAATTTATTATACACACTTTAGTTAATGGGTCTGTGAAATTTGGGCCCAAAAATAAGTGGATACAAAACGGAAATTGAACAAAATAAAGAAACATTTTTTGTTAGTGGGCCTACAGTTATTGGGCCCAGAAATAAATGATTCGAAGGGTCCACTTGTCCCTTCTACTTGCACACTTTACAATTATCGGCAAATTCCTCTTTCTCCGTCGGCAATAATCCGGTAGGTTTTTTTATGGGATCAAGAGGTTTCCTTTCCCAATTTGCAGGCAAGCAATTTAAGGTGGAAGCTTCTTCATTTAGAATGGTATTCTACGACCCTTTTGATTGTGCCCAGTTATCACTGACCCTATGGCACCATATTTACAAATTTTCAATGGTGTTTATCTTTGAAAATTGATTTGTGGGTTCTTCTCAGGATGCATTTAGAGATGCTATACTGCAGCGAGGTCCAATCGAAAGCTTTGCGCTCAAGACTGTTCAAGAGTTTATACAACCGCAGGTAACTTTTCTCCAATTTTGAGCTGGTCGACTTTGAGCTGGTTGATTCTATTTGTACATTGTTGATATTATGTTACTTGGTCTTATTGTTTTTATGATCTAATCTGACAGAAACAAACAAAGTTGGCCCAAGATGAAAACCAAATGCTTGAAAACATGCTCCGGACATTGCTGCAAGAGCTCGTGGTCTGTTGTTTCTCCACTATATATTGTTTCGTAGTACGCATATGCTTGTTGATCTAGTCGTTTTTTATTTTTTTTTGCTGTGTGGAATTCTCTTTGTGTTACAGGCTTCTGCTGCGCAATCAGGAGAGCAGATAATGCATTATGGTCAGTTGGTTGATGATGATGAAAATATACATGGCCAGATTCCTCGCCTTCTAGGTTAGCAATTTATTTCAAAAAGTTCTTTCTAGTCTGATTCGCATAGCTCGGTATCAGGTGCAAGTGTGTGCCCATAAAATCATCTCATTCTTATATAGTCTATTATGTCTGTTGCTCATTACATAATCTCGTGGTTGATTGTTGCTGACTACTTTTGCCCGACGTCTCACCATCTTCTGTTTTTTTCTTTTTCAATTGGTTTGTTAGATTTTGTGCTTTATCTTTGTGAGAAAGAGCATGTAGAAGGTGGCATGATATTCCAGCTGCTGGAGGATTTGAAGGAAATGTCTACCATGAAAAACTGTAAAGATGTTTTTGGCTATATTGAAAGCAAACAAGATATATTGGGCAAGGTATGTCTTAGATGAAATCAAATTTGTCCTCTTTGTGTTATTTGCATGAGTATCTTGTCTTTTGACTTTGATGCTACAATTATTTGCAGCAAGAGCTTTTTGCTCGCGGAAAACTTGTAATGTTGAGAACTTGCAACCAACTTCTCCGGCGACTCTCAAAGGTTCATTATAACTACCTTTTTCTTGTTCCCTTTGTCAAACTTGTTTTAAGTCATAATCTGCTTTTTGAGTTATAACACTTCCACTCTTTGTTAATTCCTTTTCTGCTTTAACAATCTTGCATACAGGCTAATGATGTGGTATTTTGTGGAAGAATTCTCATGTTTTTGGCTCACTTTTTTCCGTTATCTGAGCGCTCAGGTAATAAGGATTTCTCGTAATTTATTTTATTGCATATACGATTTTTAGATATGCAATTACTTAGAAGTTGTGTAACGTTTACTTGCTTGGATTGTTCTTGTAGCTGTGAATATAAAAGGCGTTTTTAATACATCGAATGAAACCAAATATGAAAAAGATCCTCCAAATGGCAAGTAAAACTCTTATCTAATGGTTTCTGCTCCTTAATCCATTAGACTATTCTAATACGTGCTATTCCTTCTGTCTATGCCATTGTTTCTCAGGAATTTCTGTAGATTTCAACTTCTATAAGACATTTTGGAGTTTACAGGTATGTGTTAGACAAAGGAACTTTGTAGGGAACTCTGTTTGCGCCTTTTTCATATGGGATATCTCATAGAACTTCTGCTTGCATATCACACAATATCATTTACTGGAGATAGCATCTGAGTTTTCTTTTTGTTAGTTAGTTAATGAGGTAGTGCTTCCTTTATTGAGAAATTTGTTTCATTTCCAGGAGTATTTCTGTAATCCTGCTTCTCTTACTTCCGCATCTACCAAGTGGCAGAAATTTTCATCTAGTTTGGCGGTATGTGATCTATAGTATTTACCTTTTTGGCTTATAATACACTATGTGGTCTCTTACATATGTATATATGTATATGCATAGACCACTCATGCTGGTGGTAATGAGAAATCTTCTTAGACCTTGTTTCTTGAACTGCCTGTGTAGGTTGTATTAAACACCTTTGATGCTCAACCACTAAGCGAAGAAGAGGGAGAGGCTAATAGTTTGGAGGAAGAGGCAGCAACTTTTAATATAAAATACCTAACAAGTAGTAAATTAATGGGTTTAGAGGTAAGTATGATGTGGATACACACACACACATATATGTATGTATATATTGTATCTCTTTGTGTAGAATGAATTTGAGATGTGTTGAAATACAATACAAACTTATGAGCTTAGCAGTCAACAAACTTTTTTCACTTTTGGTCACAGTTAAAGGATTCGAGTTTCCGACGACATATTCTTCTCCAGTGCCTCATTCTGTTTGATTATCTGAGGGTAAATGTCTCTCAAGAACTGTATGTTAAATTACGTCTTCTCTGGTATTCTGTTATAATTGACTCGGATTTCGTGTTAGGCACCAGGGAAGAATGACAAAGATATGCCATCTGAAACCATGGTCAGTGTTTTTGCTTTTTCGATGAGTAAATGTTCTCTTGCTTTGTTTCAATGGTTGACAAACCTAGCTTATAACTGAGTATACGGGTTTTATGCAAAATCACTCAAAACTATGGTTGGTATCTTTTTGGTCTACTAGAAGGAGGAACTTAAGTCATGTGAGGATCGCGTAAAGAAATTGCTTGAGATCACTCCGCCTAAAGGGAAAGAATTCCTCCGTGCAGTTGAGCATATACTGGAGCGTGAAAAGAATTGGGTATTTGTGCTGCTTTCTCTCTTACTTACTGGCTTGAAGGCAAGGGTCGATAATGATTTCTACTGTAACAGGTCTGGTGGAAACGTGATGGATGCCCACCATTTGAAAAGCAACCGATAGAGAAGATATCACCTAACGCAGGGCAAAAGAAACGGTATGGGAAAAGCTGACCTTATTATATAACCGCTTCTTTCTCATGTAGTCACATACCTAGGTGTTGTCAGCCATTAGAAATTTATTTAGAATACTTTAGGTGCAAAAAAATTGATAGAAGAAGAGTTATCTCTCAGCTTTCTCCCTGGTGATCTCTAGTCCATTAAAAGTGAGAAGCAACTAGTAAACCTAAATAAGAGTATTAAGCTCCGCGTGGGTTATCTTTTACTCTTACAGGAGGCCAAGATGGAGATTGGGCAATAAAGAACTCTCCCAACTTTGGAGATGGGCCGATCAAAATCCGGTATGTATTATTTTTCCTGCATTGCTGTGTGTTGTTATCTTGATGCCACATACTATTCCTACTCTCTCCTTCCCGGATACCGTTTGCTCTTCAATTTATGTCTCTACAATAACTGTATCTCTGATCATGACAGAATGCTTTGACTGATTCTCAACGTGTACGAACCCCTGCCATTGCAGACTACTGGAAGCCATTAGCAGAAGATGTAAGACAACATATCATTTATTTATTTATTTTGTGACAAACAACATTTTCCGAAATGGTTAATGTCTTATTAGCCCACTTGGTGTTTTTATTAAAATCTCAGATGGACCCATCAGCTGGCATAGAGGATGAGTACCATCATAAAAACAACAGAGTATATAACTTTCCTCTGACTTCAACTTTATTTTTAAGATGGCTTAGGTTTTGAATAAATCTCACGATAACTGTTACTGTCTTGAAAGGTTTACTGCTGGAAAGGTCTTCGGTTTACAGCTCGGCAAGACCTGGAAGGATTCTCTAGGGTACTTGCTTCTTATGACTCATAAACTCTGATTTCTCAATGCTTGTTATGATTGGTTTTTATAACCTTTTTAGTTTGTTTTTTACAGTTTACTGATCTGGGAATCGAAGGAGTTGTCCCTGTTGACCTATTGCCACCTGAAGTCCGGTCCAAATACCAAGCTAAACCGAATGAGAAAGCGAAACGTGCTAAGAAAGAAGATACCAAAGGTGGATCTCAGGAAGCAGAGGGAAACCAGATTGGTGTTTCTTATAGTGAAGCTGAAGCTGAAGGAGCAAGAGGCGAAGCAGAGGCGATGGAGAGTGATGCTATTGCAGACACTCCTACGCCTGAGGAACAACAAAGATTAGGTGGTTCTGACACGGAGAACGGGCAAGAGGCGGGGCAAATCGAAGACACGGAGCCAGAAGAAGCTGGTTTGATGGAGACTGATCTTGATCATCCTCCTATGCCTGTCTCATGACTCATGAGTAAGCTTTCAGTTTTTGAACCCTTTCTTTAATGGTGAATCCTTTGGATATGAAGTTATAAGTGTATTGATGTTTATCAAATTATGAAAAGTATTATTATAAATACGTTTTAAGTGTAGTAAATAGAGAAAGCCATTTCTCTTGATGAAATTCATCAACCAATAGGTTATTGTTGTTAGCATCAAATCATTTGAAACGTTTTGCTGTTTCTCAAATTATGTTTAGTATTATTGCGAACTCTTTTTTTTTGTCCTTAAGTATTATTGCGAACTTGGAGCTTATAATTGAAAAAATTGATATTTTATGGGTATATTAAAAAAGTTGACATTAGTTTAAACAAAAATCAAATGAATAATTTTGCATTTTATGTATATAATTTTGACTTTTAAACTTGCAATTTCGATGAACAAAAAAAAATTCAAATCATTGTTCTATTTTGTTTACTCAGAAATTTTCCATTTTCTGAATCATAGTTTTTCCTTAAATATATAAGGGGACTTTTAATAATTTTCTCAGAAGGTTAAAAATCTATGTGATTTGTGATAGTGTCTAGATTAAACTTTAGTTTTTTAGTGACATTAGGAATGTAGTGTCTTTTTCAAACGTTGTCGACATTTTTTCTTAAATTTTGGAGTATTGTTGGAGCTTCCGCAGAGTTATCAGTGACCATGATTTATCCAATAGCCGCCAGTAATTTTTGTCTATATTTGAGTGATTATCAGAGTTAATCAAAATAATCTAACAATTAATTCTCAAAATGTTTGCTTTATGGGTTGGTAATTCGGCTCGTTTTTATGTTTATACCAAACTTTTTGAGTGTGCAATCTAGGTCAGATCAAAAGATATCTCATCTATGAATTCATGTTTACCGTTATATGTAAAACGTAAATCCAGGATATTATAAAACATAATAATATTCATAATAGAATCATACATTTTTAGTTATTTTACGTAATTTAACGTCTAAATGTAACACTAAACAGTAACACACATACTAAAAACATCCAATAAACATTGGATTCAATCGCAATCCAGTAATACTAAAGGGACCTTGAGCTAAAACTAAAAGTGTCACTATTATGCATTAGCTAATAAACCAAACTTTATGGCTTGTCCATCAATTTTTCTAATATAAATGAGTGGTTTTAAGTCATGTCACGATTTAAGTCCATAAACACCACCGATCTCTATCTAATAAAGCTTCATCATGCACATTCAATATCTAGTATATCTATTTTTAATCATACTTCTTTAACTTGTATATTTTTATTTTGCTATTTAATCTGTACTTCTCCAAATCGATTTAAACTGATTTGATTATGTTTCTACCCCCCCAATCATTGAAATATAACCAACATTCTAAATCTTAATCTCGAGTTATAAATATTTTGTTTTTGTTTAGTCGTTGTCAATGCAAATCGAATCACCTTATCAATTTACCCTTAACACTATTAATATGTTGCTGCACTGTCAAATATCACAGTTGTCTTATAGTCGTTGCACTGTGATGACAAAAAATTTGTCGACTCGAATTGAAACAAAAGACTAACAATGTTAGCAAATCGGTGCGATAATGAAGCGACGATGAGACCAAACGGTGTTTTGTGGTTGTCAACGATAGATGAAAATTTATAATAAAACATTAGTCATATTTTAGTTCGTATTAACAAAAATATATACTATATAGGGTTGTTGATCGATTTAAACATAAATCCGAATATTTTGGCTAAAATATCAACATGCTTTTTCTCAATTTTCCCGGAAGAAAATAAAAATACATGTGGCACCGACAGTTTATAATTATAATTGAACAAGTGGCCCAAGATTTGGAAAAAATAGTACATAGATTGCTTTCCAATCTAAAGACCAAAAAAAAAGAATGCTTTCCAAATCTAACATGGAATGTGACATGTGATGTTTAAACCTACTAATAATTTTTTTTTTCTTATAAAGAACTAATAAAGTTGTGACTTTATCTTTTTTTTTTTTTGGGTAAAAAGTGGTGACTTCATCTTTTTTATTCTTTTCATTTCAATTTTAGTTTTAAGCTAATATTGTCAAATACGTATGTTTTTTTTCCTTGGCTTATATATCGATTGTCGGCAAATGTATACATATCTTTTTTATTCTTTTCAGTTCAATTTTAGTTTCAAGCTAATATTGTCAAATACATATGTTTTTTTCTTGGCTTATATATCGATTGTCGGCAAATGTATACATATGAGTATATAGTATGCATATATATAAATATTTGAGATGTGACATGATAGTCTCAATAATTACACATTGTTTTCCTCCAGTACCATTGTTGTTAGACCATCTCTAACCAATCTATATTTTCTATTTTAAACTCTATTTTAGAATAAACTATTTTCTAACCCACCTCTATTTCTAACTTTAAAAAAGAGGAATGCTATTCTTTCTTTTATATTTGGAGGAATGATATTTTTTATGTATTATAAAGTTATATTTTTTATTTATAAAATGGTCCTTCAAAGTTTATATTTTTTTTTATGAATGAAACAAATTAAGAATATTTTTGTTGTTGTTGATTGCAAACAATAAAACTCTAAATTTTAGTTTCAAGTGATTAACAACCAATGTGTTTTAACACATCATCAAAATTATTGTTTTTATTTCTTTTACTTACAAAAAATTATAATTGTTTTTTTTTGTTTAGCAAACTTTTCAGATTTATTTTGTTTGTATTATTTGATTTGCTATATTTATCAGAAAATTTTATTTGAAAATATATAAGATACATAATCTTATGATCTTGTTAAAAAATCCAAAGAATAAAATAGTTGAGGTTAATTTGTAAATTTCATAAATAAAAGATATTAGTAATAAAATAGAAAACACAATATACTTAAAATATTTATTTTTAGAGCAAAAAAAAACAGAGTAATACATTAGAGAAAAATACACCTCTATTTTAGAGTAACTATATTTTAGAATCAGAAATAAAAAAATACATTGAAGATAATTTTATGGTCAACATTACATTAAATTTTAAATGCAAACAGAAGAAAAGACAAATGGGAAATAGTGGTGGGTGGAGCCAGTTTTAATTAGGGACATATAGGCAACTAGTTATCAAAGAAAAAAATAAGTTGAATAATGATAAGTGGAATAAAAATGAGCAGAATAATACTATTAAGTTGAATAAGTTGAATGAAATAAATAAGTTGCAGAAAAATAAATAGTTAAGATAAATGGTAACTATTTACAGGAATACAGAGGAATATAAAATTTAATATTAAAGATATATTTAATAATATCATAAAAGTTATATAATTTGACATTAAAACTTAATAATTATGATAATATATTTAAAATAAATTAAAGTTAAAAATAATTATTATCAGAAGACAAATTTTTATTGTAATTAGTAAAAAAAATTAAAAATTAAAATTTTGTTAACGTTGATGACGAGAACCACGACGACTTGCAGACCATATATGTTCAACAATTTGATCACGAACAATCCTCATATAAGTTCTAACTTCAAATTTTGAAAATAAAATCTTTAGATATAAAAAATTGAGCTGGTTTTGTGTAACTAAATATCTATTAATTTATTTTAAAATAAAAAATATTGATTGTATTGTTTATTTCCAAGATTTCTGAACAAAAAATTAATTTATTTTTAATAATTAATTTCTTTCAAAAAATTAATTTATTTCCAAGATTTTCAAGATTTTCTTTGCAAAAAATAAAAAATCATGTAATATTTATTTTAATTAAAAATTAATTTTTTTTTTTTTTTTTAAAAGTTTATTCCTCCATTGTTACTCATCTATTTTGAGGGGTAACAAATTTCAGCGTAATCAACCATTTTTCAACTCATTAGGTGGGTCCTATTAATTTTTAGAAGAATGTAATTTTGGCTCAAATGGTAACTTTTTAAAGAAAAACAGTAGAATTAATGATTCAACTCATTTTTATTCTTTTAATATGTCAACCAATTGCGGCCTAAATCTCTATTAAGGCAAGAGAATGAAACCATTGGTATAAAGAAAGAATCACCCTAGGCATTATTAATTCATATCACTTCAGGTCAATAGAAAATAAACTACACTATAAAACACGGTTAAAAGTTAAAACCAATGCGGTAAGCATAATTATGAAATGGTCCCTGCAAAATATAAATTTGTAGAATCGTTTTGATCTAATGGTTGACCAAAATTTTATTGTTTCTAAATTGAATTTTGATTTAAACCTTTGAAACAAAAATATGGATGCAAACTTTCAAAATTATTTCAAACGGTTTCGTCTTAGTTTTGTTTGGTGTATATGATAGCTAAATCTTAAATTTAAATAAAATATATAGTATATAAATTATTGGAAAAACTATAACAAATTAAAAAAAACCTAGAAAATAGGGGTTTTTTTTTAATCGTAGAAAAAAGGATATTGGTCACGATGCTTACAGATTGAATTGAGTTTGGTGGGTGACTAAAATGACAGCTAACTCTCCAGAAACAATAAACAGTAAAATCAATAAAACATCTTGAAAGATTATATAGATCGCAAACTCTATCCAAAACATTTGAAAAATTCTGAAAAACAAGAAAATTCTTTTTACCGGCCGGGTTTGAAGATTATGTGAATCGAAAGTTAGAAGAAACTTATAATATAAAAAAAGAAAAAAAAATCTATTGGATACTCATAAGTTATTTTATATTCCATTAGTATGTAGCCATGAAAGAGGAGACAGAAGAAGTAACACAGGGAAATAAATGTAAGTGTGATCCAATGTTTACCCAATATGTATATGATTTTTCCTTCCCGAGAAAGACCCGAAACTCATTTTAATTTAACAATTTCAATTTACTAATCAAATTTGTTAGTTAAATTTTGATTTTACGTTCTCATTATTCTTTTTTTTTAACCATTTACCAAATTACGCAATTACTAATTCAGACAATTGAAGTGGAGGACAGAGATCGCCAAGCGAAGCGACACGACACACTTTGTATTGTTTTTCTAATTAAGACTTGAATTAGCACTTCCACTAGTTCTTCTTCATTACGCGTCTTCTTCTTCTTATTCTACATTTGCCCCCTCCTCTTTAATCATCTGCAACTCTCCTCTCACTATCTCTCGATTTCTCTTATTTACTGTGAACCTGTGTGCGCACATTTGAAGAACCAACCCAAAAAAAAAAAAAAAAAGCTAGCAAAGCTGGTTTCAGTCAAACACCTTCTTCACACGGCTTCCCCCTCTTCATTGCTTCGATATAAACTGAGAAATCTCACTCACAATTCTCTGAGATTCGTCTGTTAATCTGCTTATTGCATGTCTTGACGGGAGTTGAAACGACTGAATCTCTCGAGTCCGAGTTGGGCTGAGTTTACCCGGTTTTCTCTCTCTCTCTCTCTCTCTCTCAATATTGCGTGTCCGTGAAGTCGCCATTCTATCGACTGTGTCGGAAATATGAATACTGGTGGTCGGCTCATCGCCGGTTCTCACAACAGGAATGAGTTCGTGTTAATTAATGCAGACGAGAGTGCCAGAGTAAGATTACCACCAAATTGAAGCTTCTCGCTCTCTCTCTCTCTCTCTCTCTCTTTATTTTCTGGTTTTGATGTGCACCCATTGTTTCGATTTCGTTGTTTCGTGTAAAGGTTTTGCCTTTTTTCTTCTTCTGGATCTGGGTTTTACATTTACCCATTTAAAAAACCAATTAGGGTTTTCCCATCGAAATCAAGATTCCGAAATTCTTACCTACTTTTATCAAAATGTACAGTGGAAGTCTGTGTCGGTGGGAATTGAATTCTGAGCTCAAGAGTGTAAATTCGTCAAATTTTAAAAATTGTGCTTAAAAGAACAAAATTTTGAGTTAATTGATAGTGAATCTTGTTGTTCTGCTTGAGTGAGATACATTCTGTGTTAATTCGATTTGCTTTAGATAAAATCAGTTGTATAACTCTGCTTCTGCTGCTTTCTGATGTGTAACTACTCATATTACAGATAAGATCAGTGGAAGAACTAAGTGGGCAAATATGTCAAATATGTGGAGATGAGTTAGAGCTGACAGATGATGGAGAGTCTTTTGTGGCATGTAATGAATGTGCTTTCCCTGTCTGTAGACCTTGCTACGAGTACGAGAGAAGAGAGGGAAACCAATCTTGTCCTCAGTGCAAAACCCGTTACAAGCGCATCAAAGGTGACTCTTACTGTTATCAATTGGTTTAAGCTTTAGTTGATAACTTAATGGATGAGGATTAGAAAGGTGTTTCATGTCTCACCTACAATTGGTATGTGATTGTTTTCAGGGAGTCCAAGGGTTGAAGGAGATGAAGAAGATGATGGAATTGATGATCTTGATTTTGAGTTTGACTATAGGAGTGGCATTGGATCTGAACAGGTTTCTGACACTTTCTCTCGCCGCAACTCAGAGTTTGATTTGGCTTCTGCTCCACCTGGCTCTCAGTTTCCATTGTTGACTTATGGAGAGGAGGTAGGTTCATATTTTCCCACAATTACTTTCAGTTTTTCTCTGTTTTGTATTGCCTACTAAATGCCCTTTTCCTGGCTCATTTCGTTATTTTGTTTGGTTGTTTTTGTAGGACGATGATATTTCTTCTGATAGACATGCTCTTATTGTTTCTCCATCACCTGGTCATGTCAATAGGTTTCATCAAGCGCCTTTTGCTGACCCGGCCTGTAAGTTTTACTCTTTGGTTTGAGTAACATATTCAATTTTTTTTGTCTGCGGTTACTAAGTTAGTGGGTTGTTCTTTCACAGCACATCCAAGACCAATGGTACCTCAAAAAGATCTTGCGGTTTATGGATATGGAAGTGTCGCGTGGAAGGATCGAATGGAGGAATGGAAGAGAAAGCAGAACGAGAAATTTCAGGTGGTTAAACATGACGGAGATTCTAGTTTTGGCGATGGAGATGATGCTGAAATTCCCATGTAAGACATAGAAATCTTTCCAAAAAAAAAAACACCGTATCTTGTCATGTTTCATTGCTTTGCTTTGGTATTTATGAGTTTTCTTGTGTTTTGTTTTAGGATGGATGAGGGAAGGCAGCCTCTGTCTAGGAAAGTACCTATAAAGTCGAGCAAAATAAATCCGTACAGGATGGTAATCATTCTCCGTCTTGTGATTCTCGGTCTCTTTTTCCATTACCGTATTCTTCACCCCGTCAAAGATGCTTATGCCTTGTGGCTAGTATCCGTGATATGCGAAATATGGTTTGCGGTTTCATGGGTTCTTGATCAGTTCCCTAAATGGTATCCTATTGAAAGAGAGACATACTTGGACCGGCTTTCGTTGAGATACGAGAAAGAAGGGAAACCGTCAGAACTAGCTGGTGTAGATGTTTTTGTGAGTACAGTGGATCCGTTGAAAGAACCTCCGCTTATCACAGCAAACACTGTTCTGTCTATTCTTGCGGTTGATTATCCCGTAGACAGGGTTGCTTGTTATGTGTCTGATGACGGTGCTGCTATGCTTACGTTTGAAGCACTTTCAGAAACAGCGGAATTCGCAAGGAAATGGGTTCCTTTCTGTAAGAAATACAATATCGAGCCACGTGCTCCTGAATGGTATTTTTGCCACAAAATGGATTATTTAAAGAATAAAGTTCATCCTGCATTTGTTAGGGAACGCCGAGCCATGAAGGTTTGTTCATTTTTTCTCCTTTTATACATACATTTCCTGAGAGAAATTTCTGCCTTTATTGAATAGAATTGCCTCTCTTTTTTTTCTGGTTACAGAGAGATTATGAAGAATTTAAGGTTAAGATCAATGCTTTAGTTGCGACTGCACAGAAAGTGCCTGAAGAAGGCTGGACTATGCAAGACGGTACTCCTTGGCCCGGTAATAACGTGCGCGATCATCCCGGCATGATCCAGGTGAGATGCTTTGGGTCGTTTACTGTTTCATTTTGTTCTATGTGCTGTGTGTATGCTCCCAAACTTATCGGTTTCTTTTATTGTTTTTCCCTGTAAAAAGGTCTTCCTTGGAAATAACGGTGTTCGTGATGTAGAAAACCACGAGTTGCCTCGGCTGGTTTATGTTTCTCGTGAGAAGAGACCTGGATTTGACCATCATAAGAAGGCTGGAGCCATGAATTCCTTGGTAAATTAACTGTGCTTAATCATTGAATGTATTCTTTGAATTGATTTATGACGGTCTCTTGACTCTTTCTTTTCATGTTGCTGTGTTTAATTGAAGATACGAGTCTCGGGGGTTCTATCAAATGCTCCTTATCTTCTAAATGTCGACTGTGATCACTACATCAACAATAGTAAAGCTCTTAGAGAAGCAATGTGTTTCATGATGGATCCTCAGTCGGGAAAGAAAATCTGTTACGTTCAGTTCCCTCAAAGATTCGATGGGATCGATAGGCACGATAGATACTCTAATCGCAATGTTGTATTCTTCGATGTAAGTATACCATTCTCTATCACCACATCCTTTTCTTGAGTTTTATATTCGATCTTACTTAACTAACTTTTGATCTTGGAATTTGTCAAAACAGATTAATATGAAAGGTTTGGATGGATTACAAGGGCCTATATATGTTGGAACTGGGTGTGTTTTTAGGAGACAGGCACTTTATGGATATGATGCACCTAAGAAGAAGAAGACTCCACGTATGACTTGCAATTGCTGGCCTAAATGGTGTTTCTTTTGTTGTGGTTTAAGAAAGAATCGTAAGTCAAAGACAACGGATAGGAAAAAGAAGAACAGGGAAGCATCAAAGCAGATACACGCGTTAGAAAATATCAAAGAGGGCACCACCAACGGTAAACAGAAGAAATCCGCTGTATCATTTGGTTTCAACATTTAGTTTCAGTTCATTGCTTATTTTTTTTTTTTTTTTTTCAAGGCACTGATAATGCGGTGAAATCGCCAGAGGCGACGCAATTAAAGTTGGAGAAGAAGTTTGGACAGTCTCCTGTTTTTGTTGCGTCTGCTGGTATGGAGAATGGTGGGCTTTCCAGGAACGCGAGTCCAGCTTCTCTGCTTAGAGAAGCAATCCAAGTCATTAGTTGTGGATACGAAGATAAGACCGAATGGGGAAAAGAGGTAATGGAGAGCTCTTTATAACACTTTTTAGCACTTTATCTTTTATGTTGCGATAAGAGTTTTTTGTTTCTTTCATGATGTTTGTGATTCAAGATCGGGTGGATCTACGGTTCTGTGACTGAGGATATCCTTACGGGCTTCAAGATGCATTCTCATGGCTGGAGATCAGTTTACTGTACACCCAAGATAACGGCTTTTAAAGGATCAGCGCCTATAAATCTTTCTGACCGACTTCATCAAGTTCTTCGATGGGCGCTTGGTTCTGTTGAGATTTTCATGAGCAGACATTGCCCTATTTGGTATGGTTACGGAGGCGGTTTGAAATGGCTTGAGAGATTGTCTTACATCAACTCTGTGGTTTATCCATGGACCTCTATTCCACTCCTTGTTTACTGTTCTCTCCCGGCTATCTGTCTTCTCACTGGGAAATTCATCGTCCCCGAGGTAAAACATACAAAAAAACCATCTTAAATTTCTCCAAAATTTATTCCATGTTTTGTGTTAATACATAAACCATTCCATGTTTTGTGTAAATTTATCGTTCCTGAGGTAAAAATATCATCTTTGAGTTTTCTAAAGTTTGAACCTTTGATCTATGTTAAACGTTGTTGTGTATTCTCTTTTGCAGATTAGCAACTATGCAAGTATCCTCTTCATGGGGCTTTTCTCGTCGATTGCTGTAACGGGCATTCTTGAGATGCAATGGGGTAAAGTTGGGATCGATGATTGGTGGAGAAACGAACAGTTTTGGGTGATTGGAGGTGTTTCAGCTCATCTCTTTGCTCTCTTCCAAGGTCTCCTCAAGGTTTTAGCCGGTGTCAACACAAACTTCACAGTGACATCTAAAGCAGCAGACGATGGTGAATTCTCTGAGCTCTACATCTTCAAATGGACCTCTCTCTTGATCCCTCCGACCACACTATTCATCATAAACGTGATTGGAGTCATAGTTGGAATCTCTGATGCGATCAGTAACGGATATGACTCATGGGGACCGCTTTTCGGAAGATTGTTCTTTGCTCTTTGGGTCATCCTCCATCTCTATCCTTTCCTCAAAGGTTTGCTTGGGAAACAAGACAGAATGCCTACCATCATTCTTGTCTGGTCGATCCTTCTCGCCTCTATCCTTACGCTTCTTTGGGTCCGAGTCAATCCCTTTGTGGCCAAAGGCGGTCCGATCCTCGAGATCTGCGGTTTGGACTGTCTTTGATTGATCTCGACTTGGTGATACATAAACGTTTTTCCACAGAGGTAAGTAAAGAGGATTGTGTCACAGATTTGTTTGTTACTGTGTTTGTTATTATTATTGAGGAGAAAAACCCTATTAGATTGAACCAAAAAAAAAAAGATTTAGATATATAATGTTAGTTTTTGGAAGGTGGTGTTGTATTGTAGATATAGAAGGTGTTATCTATATGTTCTTGCTATTTTTGGGGCGGGGGTTTAACGTGAAACAGAAAAGAGAGATGTATTATTAATTCTTTCATTGAATATTTTGAGAAATCTTCTGCATATTCCAGATTTTTTTGTTTAAAAGGTTTCATATGTAATTCTTAAGAAGGAAGATGTTTGTCTGTGATCTTCTTCTTGTCTGAAAATAAGGAGATTCAATCTTGATTTTTGTAACTTAACGTGGAAAATCGAGATTGACCGAAGGATGGGAAAAATTCGCTGTGGCTTACAATCTCGTTTTCAGACACGAAGGTAATATCGTGTTTCATGTCACCCCTTTCGGATTTAACTGCCGTGAGATACACTTTACTCACAGGAAGACGAGAATAACACTAAACGCGTTTCTGTAATTGTGTACTTGAGTCTTAGATTATAAGGATATAAGTCATAGTAAATATTGTGGTTTCTTGTTTTCCTTTTGTTTTGCCTCTTAAGTGAGCAATTGACTGATCAAAGTGTTGAATTCTAAGGTAGTCCTTATATTTTGAAGATATTCAACCTCTTTATTAAAAAAAACCCAAAATAAGATGTGTTAAGAAATCTTGAAACTAAAAAAAAGCATCAACTTACCGGTTTCTGGCGCATCTCATTGTTAATTCAAAGACGGCGCTCATCTCAACAAAACTATCGAACAAATCCTTCCCTTAGAGTACAAATTAAAGATCTAATCAGAACATAAGGTAATATTTGTGAAGAAACCATTAATAGAGAAACAGAGGTTCAAGACATCGAGTAAGAAGAAAGCCATAAGGAGAGGTACGTATATTAACGTGACTGGAGTCGTCATTGTTGGAATCTCTGATGCGTTCAGTAACGGATATGACTCGTGGTGACCGCTTTTCGGAAGATTGTTCTTTGCTCTTTGGGTCATCCTCCATCTCTATCCTTTCCTTTCCTAAAGGCATGCTGGGTCAGTTGACTTCGGCCCGAATGTTTCACATGATATCTACTATCTAGTACCCAACGAACTGGTTCATCCCGGGACTAGTCAGCGTTCATGGCCGTGTACCCAAGCTAGGATATGCCAACAAGTCTGATGTCAAGCTCTGGCGTCTGCGGGTTCCGTTGACCCGGATTACCCGAGTTATCAAAAAAAAAAAATTGCTTGGGAAACAAGACATAATGCCTACTATCATTCTTGTCTGGTCGATCTTTCTCGCCTGTATCCTTACGCTTCTTTGGGTCCGAGTCAATCCATTTATGGCGAAAGGCGGTCCGATCCTCGAGATATGCGGTTTGTCTTTGATTGATCTCGATTTGATGATACATAAATGTTTTTCCACAGAGGTAAGTAAAGAGGAAAGTGTCACAGATTTGTTTGTTATTACTGGGGAGAACAACCCTATTAGATTGGACAAAAATATGATTTAGATATATAATGTTATTTTTGGAAGAAGAAAATGTATTGTTCTCTTGTACATATATAAGATAGGGTTAGGCAAAATATCCGCTAAATTATTTGATTCGATATGGAAAATCCAGATTTCCTTAACTCTATAAAACAAAGCAAATACTAAAAATCAAGATCCCTTAAAAACGGAACAAATCACAAATACTAAAATTTTAATAGATGGATATCCGATCCGCTCCGGTATATGTATATGTATATAAATAATTATATATATGTTGCATAAATATAATATCTATATGTAAGGTTTATGAATTTATATTCATTATATTACTCATTTAAATATTAAAATTTAACAAATAAAGAAGAAAATATTTTTGATTTCTAATGAAAAATTATCATTTTTAGTTAAATTTTGAATTTGAATTTTTTTTTGTTATTTTAAATTTGTAGGGAGTGGATCAGATATCCGGTTTAAAATCCAAATTTTAACGGATATCCAGTTAACAACAAAGCAAATACAGATCATAAAAGTGTTGATTTGGATAGAACGGAACGGCTCACGGATACCACCAAAATCCAGAATATCCGCTTTGCTTCCGCCCCTAATAGAAGATGAAGGTGTTGTCTATTTGTTTTTGGGGTGAAAGTGAAACAGAAAAGAGATCTATGTTATATTATTAATTCTTTCATAGAATATTTTGAGAAATCTTCTTCATATTCCATATAAAAAAGCAGGTTTCATATGTAATTGTTAAGAAGAAGATGCTTGTCTGTGATCTTCTTCTTGTCTGAAAATAAGGAGATTCAATCTCTGTGAACTTCTTGTCTGAATTCTTTTAGACTTCTTGTCTATTGATAATCCTTCTTTCGAGATAGACTTTGGAGCACGAATCAGTCAAAGTCAACATGACTGGAAACTTTTTGAACTAAACCAAACATTCGTGTCTTTTGTTTTTTTGTTTTATTTTCGTAAATTCAAGTCAGATAACGTGTATCATTTTCTATAAACTCACTGAAAATATAGAAAATTATCTTAAAACTAACCCACTACATAATCCTACTATTTTTAATAGGTGCATTATATGAACATAAAACAAAAATGGAGTATTTGCTTTTAGCAAAGTTTATAAAATAAAATAAAAATTAACAAAAAATAGAGTTTATAAAACCCTAAAAATATTATTACAATTATACAAAATTTGTTGATGCATTTTTGTTTTTTTGTGTGTTTCATATCTAACTTAAGGTTATGAATTCATATTAGCATTTTTTTTATACGTGTCTGCGTTCAACATTTTCGTTTTGATGTTGCTTTTTAACTCGTTAAAGAATTATGGAATTGCATTTGTCTTTGTCCTTAGAGCATCTCACCTAACAAAATATTATTATTTTTTAATTAAATAATTAAGTTTTTTTTTGTTTTAACTTAATTTTTTTGCGAAAGTTCAGCAAATACAATGACTAAAAACAGAACAAAAGTAAAAATAGCTCAAACGAGAGCATCAAATCCTAAAGAAAAGATCTTTAGATACTCAAAGTGATTCTCGAAAAATCCGATCATGTAACCATGTGGGGTTTCCTAAGGCGAGGTACGATTGAAATCTCCCATCTCTAGTCACACTCTTTGCTATATCCCATCAAGGCCGGTTTAACCATAAGGGCAAGCAGGGTGAGCAGGGCGACCGCCCCAGAGCCCACATGCATAAGGGGTCAATAAAAAAAATTGTTAAAAAACAAAAAAAAATTTAGAGAACGATCGATTTGTTACGCTGCACGTTTTGTTTTTTGTTTTTTTAGTTTTGATATATATATATATATATATATAATATCAACTTTAACCAAAAAAATATATATTTTTAAGAAGCCCATATATATTTCAAAACTTAAAAAAATAGTAAAAATTATGTTTAAGGGTCCAAATTTTTTTTTTTTGGTTTTAGGATCCAAAATTTTTTTAGCCCAAGGACCCCCAACAGTCGTGAGCCGGCACTGTATCCCGTGCAATAGAATTTGAGCCAATCCTTTCCACTTCGAATGAGCAGTTCGTGAAGCATCTTCGGAGACATCCTCAACTATCTCTCTTGTTTTTTGTTGTTGTGATTTGTTTAATGTAGACACCCCAATGCATATGTTTTTTACGTTTTATGTTTTTGTTCGCGTTAGCATGTGCATTATGCGTTTGCGTTTGCAATCAAATATATTTATTTATATAAATAAAAATAGATAACAAATAAATAAAAAGAACGCCACGCGTTTTGTGATCGTGGAAATAAGTCAAAATAGGTAGGGCCCACCGCTAGGGTAATTTGGATATTTCATATTTTAAAACGTAGGATTCAGGTCAAAAGAGTCAAAGTAGCCCCTATTTTCTCATCATCGGACGGTACAGATTTGCGATGGTTCTATATAAGCTTACAACCGAGTGTACCTGATAGCTGTTAAAACATTTACCCCAACATATTGCCAGAAAGTTTATTAAAGTTACATTCTAACCCCCATTAAGATAAGATGACGCAAAATGAGATGTTGAGTCGTCTCGGAAATGAGTTATTTTTTTTTTATCATCTTTAACAAAAAAAAAGAAGTGTTATTTTCCTATAACAATAATTCAATTATTACGATATTATTTGGAAACAAATTGTGTTTGTATTGTTTAATAAATAAAAAAAAATATTTATATCGTTTTCGTAATTCTATGATAAAGTGAATTTCTATAACCTGAATTACAGATATGTGATGGTTGAAAAAACAATTTTAGAAATGAAGAAGTGATTTCGCAATATATAGTTAAAAAGATGAGAGAGAGGGAGAGAGAGAGAGAGAGGGAGAGAGAGAGAGAGAGAGAGAGAGAGAGAGAGAGAGAGAGAGAGAGAGAGAGAGAGAGAGAGAGAGAGAGAGAGAGAGAGAGATTTCGCAGCACTAACGTCGCAGTTTCTCATGGCCTTCAAAAACCCTTTTGAACATTACGTAATCCTCGAAGAAATTTACTACAAATAACATAAAATAAATCATCGAACACCATATTTTTCAAGAGAGAATTTTTGCAGAAGGAAACTTGATATTTAATTTCAAACTGGATTCTTGCTTCGTTATGGAGAAGAGGAGAAGAGAAGAGATGATAACGGAGATAGAGATGGAGGCAGCTCAACATCTGATGCAGCTAAGCGACGAAGAAGAGATTAGTCTCAATATAATCAAGAAGAAGAAGATTGAGGAACTATTCGGTAAAGATGATATTTATCAAGATCAACGCACGAAAGAAATGGTGATCATGAGAGTAATGTCATCGGAGAAGAAGAAGAAGAAGAAGAAGAAGTTTAGGACGATCGAGAGCATATACATGTCTACAAGACCAATCAGGGTCGTGATTAGATGATGGAACAACTCTCTTAGGTTTGAAATCGTAAGGTTCTTCTGTTATTACATTATGATTAATGGTCTTGTTTGAGCAATTACATGACAACGATCGAGACCTATCAGGATCGTCACTGGATGATGAAACAGCACTCTTAGGCTTGATGCTTAGGGTTCTGTCATTACATTATGATATTATTTGAGAATTTTGTAATTAGTTCGAACCAGATGAATGGAAGGTAAAATATAATGGTTTTTTAATTTTATTTTTAAAATAATAATATATACAGTTCAATGTAGGTAATTTACAAATAATTATGTAATGAAATAATGTTAGAGATTGTTAAGATGTCAATAATCGATGGAAGAAGAGAAAGGAGAAAAAGATCAAAAGGTTATGATATTAGTTTTCTCTCTATTCTCTCTATTCTCTCTATTCTCTCTATGTTATTAGACTAAGATTGTTATGATCTTAGTCACGCTCACGGATATTAGTTTTCTCTCTATTATTTTATTTTTGTATAAATTTTCGGACGCGTGGAAGAAGTCTTTGTTAATAATATATAGGGATACGCGTGTCGGGTTTTGTCTTAAACAGTTAGTATTTTACCTGTATAATTTTGCCCGAGTTTTCTCATAACCGCAATGACAAGAAATACTAAATTTTGAAATGTAATCGACGACGATTGTACAAGAAAATACAAACTATACTATTATAAAGTAGGTTGAAGCTTTTTCCGAAATCTTATTGCTCTCATATCATAGTGAACAATTTCAAGAAATGAAAGTTTAGGAAATCAGGCCCATTTCAGAACAGCATAGTTCAAGAAACTACTTTTTTTCTTTTAAGGGTTTCCCGCTCATATCCGGTTCATTAATCAACGGTTTAACAGAGCCGGTTCTAGCAAAATCAAGGTGACATAGTATCATCAAATATAGAAAACACAAGAAAGTAATATCACTTCATTAAAATAAAGTAAAAATACTTCTTAAGATCCCCCATAATTTATATAACATGTTTCAGACGAGAGATTGAATCTGGATCGCTGTCCGGTTTAGGTTTTATCCAAAAGTCAGAACAAGAAAATCTTTGGCTTTGCCTGCAATTCATGCATTGGCTTTGGCTTTGGCTTCATATTCATGTGGAGGCTGCAATCAAATATATTTTATTCAGTTAACCTGAGAAACAGATGAAACGAGAGAGAGAGAGAGAGATTGATTTACCATGAAAATTGCAGATATCATCTTTTGTGCAAACCATCTCATATGCATTGCTCTTTGAGCCGCAGCTGCCCCCTGCACCGAATCAAAACGCAGATACACCAAACCTGCGCTGTTCCTGCGTTTTTTAACCAGATTCAGAGCCAAATATGCATAAGACTAACTTAACCGAAATACTTACTTGTCTACATAAATATGGTTGACTCTGCCATACTTTGAGCATTCGTCCTCAACGTCTACTCTGATATATTCTTCAAAATCCGGTTCCGTCTGCAACCAAATAACAGTTTAATGTGAATAATACTGCTTGTAGGAAAGAGCCAGCACCCCATTTACATAAGGCTGAGACTCGTTTTCTTTTATTTTCTTCACAGCTCCCAAACGAAATTATAAAGAAGAAGCAAGGATCGAACCTCTGTTGCAGGATCAAACATGTTCTTCAGAAGAAGACATTCACTTGGCTGACCAATAGGCTCTGTGACAAAAGAAGGGATTGCTGCTGTCGGAAGCACTGATGTGGGGAAACCAGGATTCATGCCTGCTTGGTTAAGAGCTGTTCCATTTAGCGCTGGTACCCCAATGCTGTGGACAAATTCCATGTGTTATAAGGAGAGAAGCGAAAATTCCATGTATCTATATCTGTGCAATAAACGAACACAAAAGAGACACATACCTCATTGCGATACCTGTTCGATCCAGCTTCTGCATAAGCAGAACCCTCGATTGAGCATTTAAAGCCTGTGAGATAGAGAGATTCGTTAAAGAAAAAGCATTAAAGAGTAAGGAGTCACAGGGAACAAGGACAAGGTTCTCTAGGTTACCAGTCCACCTCCATCATCATCATCAAAATCAGCAGATTTTGGATGAGCGTCTTGTGTACCAATATGATCAGAGACAGAATTAACCTAAGAAAACAAATATAAAATCAGATATATGCAAGTCCAATAACTTATCATTTGTCCACAAGGAGTTAAAACTCACCTTGATTGTCCGACCAGCAATCTCCAGTTTTCCATTTAAGGCAATTTGTGCTGCCTTTGAATGTTCAAGTTGGGCAAACTATGGAAGAGAAATTAATTTAAGAGATGAATAACGAAGAAAAAGGGAACCAACTTATTTTTAAACGTGTTCTACTAACCTGGATAAATCCATAACCTTTGCACTGCCCAGTTTCAAGGTCAAGTGGTAGCTGGACAAGCTCAACGGGACCAAACGGCTCAAAAATCTGATAAAGAAAAGGAAACAACTGTGAGCAGGAAAAATACTGGGAAAAACTTGCTTGTGTGTACATAAGTAAGCCTCTAAGAAAGCCAAGACATCGATCTAAAAAACTCTAAGGAGAGAGGGGATGCCTAAAACCGACAATAAAATATCACCTGTCTAAGCTGCAACTCTGTCATGTTGAAATGCAGGTTCCCTACATACAGCTTCCTATCTACAGGGCCAGTACCACCTACACCACCCGTAGTGGTGTTAGATTGAGCCAAATTCTTTTCCGCTTCAGAGGGCTTAACCATCACAGGTTGCCCAAGAAACATCTGTCCAGACAGAGCTATGGCCATTGGAACTGACATCACATCATAAAACTCAATATACCTGCAAGTCCACAACAAAGAGATATACTTGACTGCAAGCACACATAGGACGAATATATCAGAAAAAAACTTACAAAGCATGTAGCAAAGAGAAGTTGGAAACAAAAAACTTTAGTGCGGGGATTCAAGCTGAGTCTCTTTTGGTGGGTTGGAGGCCTAGAGTAATATAGAAAATGTTAGCCCATCATGATAAAGAACAGTAGTTAAATCTAAACAGCAATGAAGATACAAGTAAGGTCCTCCATCAGCGAAAATCCCAAACAGAGGACTGGGAAAGCACCAGAGACTAGGAGGAAGCATCAAACAAAGAATCTGAAAAATAGTGATAGGCTAATGGTTTCCCTCCTTCCTGATAGCGCTTGCAATGGAAAGTAACAACTGAAATAGGATTCAGGTATTCTGACAACTACCTTGACCACGCAGAATTGATTAAACAAGTGTGCAAGGTATTGCCATCATCCTCATCATTATCGCATTGCTAGTGCATCTAAGAATACATTTAAATCGAGTTCTTGAAATTGCAGATAAAACTGAATATGCAGAATATTACGTACCAAGTGCACATACACAAAACTTAAGTTTAATAGAAACTGAAAGCAAAACATACCCGACCCCTTTTGATCGTCTTGAATTTCTGTCCATGATCAATCGCACGTCCCTCACCTGAAATTATAAGGAAAAGAGGACATTCAGAACAAAGACGAAACAGAACCCAAGAGAAAAGATAGCAGATATTTGACGAAAACATTAAGACCAGTAAAAGAAATCAAAGAGCAAGATAACAGAGATCTGATAAAATCAGCTCTCTGCAGTAAGCAAGAGGGATCTAGCCATCTAGATATAAAATCATTAAAATTATTAAACTCTGAAGAGCAATAAGGGATAATTTCCAAGCCAACAGAAGAAGTCAATGAAGCAAACTAATCATATCTATATTGTTAAAGACAGCCACCAGTCGCAACATATATCATACTTAAGAAAATCCCCATCCCCAGTAAAGGAATATATGCCATGGTCAAGAACAACAAAACAACAACCAATCACTTAACCGGGAACACATTTATAACCTCTTTAATTGAAAAATTTAGACACATGGACTATAATATTAACACCTTGCTATGGCCTAAACTAGCTTAAACCGGAAAAACATATAACAAGCTAGAAAGGCACAAAGTAACTGACCTTGCCGGCTTTGGAGAAGAACTCATAAACATCTCTCTCGGAAGCTTTAAGAGGCATCTGTTAATTACAAAAACCAGATAGGTTGGCTTAATCAGTAAAAGTTAACTGTGTGGGTTCTTTTTCCACAAATCATTATTAACCCAATGTTTAAGAGTCTACCTGATATGCAAAAACCGTTCTTTGGTCTCTCTCTGGATCTGCTTCAGGCTCATCTTTCTTGTCCTTGTGTCTCCTGCAATCGTGAAATCATTTAAAAACTTTGAGTCAGTGGTACTAAAACTAATCTCTGAAACGACTGAAGAAAACTCAATGGAGCTTTGCATCATTCCTACTGAATCTACAACTTTGCTAATTACATAAAGCATAACAAAGAACAGAATCCAACATACCTGCTTCCTCTTTCCACTAATTCGCGTTCCCTCTCTTCCCTCCGAGATCTACTGCTGCTTCTCCTCTCCCTCTCCCTCCTCTCTCTCTCTTTCTCCCTCTCTCCTCTCTCTCTGTCTCGGGTTTTGTCCCTATCGCTCCTCTCTCTCTCCCGATCGCTCTCTTTATCTCTCGATCCTTCTCTAACCTTATCCCTATCTCTCTCCCTGTCTTTCTCACGGTCTCTGTTACTGTCTCGGCTGCTCCTGTGCCTCTCTTTCTCCCGATCCCTTTTACCTGCACCGTTCTCTTCGCCGTCCCCCCGAGACTTCTTACTACGACCGCTCCCACGCTCTTCGTTGCCGTCTTCTTCCTCATGCCTCTCTCCTTCTCTCTTCCTGTAACTCCTCTCGCTCTTCTCGTTACCGCTATCTTCCTTCCTCCTATTCGATCCATCTCCTTCCTCCACCGTCTTCTCCAGGTATTCGTATTCGTCAAACTCCATTCTCGTCAATGATACGGCAATTTCGTCAATTAGGGTTTTTGTTAGGGTTTCGAATCGGAAGAAGCGAGTAAGGGAATGGAATTTGTTCCGCCTGGTCGATCGATATCTAGAAGATGGCGATAATTCGTAAATTCCAAACAATAGCGAGGCTATAAACGGTACTTCGCCACACAAAATCAGCAACATTAGCGATGGGCCTAAATAGTACCAAGAAAGGCCCATTTCTCTAGATTGATTTTAAACGTTCTAGATTGATAAGCGAGGCGTTCTCGCTAATTGTTTTATATAGTTGAAAATTTTCAAAAAGTAACTAACAACCATGTAATCATTTTTAAAATTAAAAACAAGTTTTCCTGAATTTTAAAAATTGTAAATAATGTTAATTGATTGATTTTAAACTATAAATAATCCACCAACAACACTACTACTTCGAAAAACAAATGGTTGATGAAACCAGTGTACAAAAACCATACTACTACAATTTTTTAAGTCTTGTCAAGGAAACACTGTTTCGAGTTTTTTTCCACACAAAGATGCTAATAACTCAACGAAGATCCTGAAAAGTTTCATGAAGATCACCAAAGCACATGTTCAAGGTCTGAGTGCGGCTTTGTGAACCATGGTTTCCTTGTGAATTTGGTGGCAACTCTTCTCAACGAGATCCAGAAGCTTCTCCAAATTCACTGCCCACGAGTTGAGAATCTCGTTGCTGTCCTTTGCGATCTGGAAGCACACGATTCCTGATGGTCTGTCTATTTTTGCAATCAGCGCTTTCGACACAACCATCTCCGAGAGATGCTTCTCCGCCTCCTGAAATTGCCATTACCAGCCAAAAACAATCGTATAAATAAAGAGCTTAAGAAGTAGAATCATATGATAGATAACCAGTGAGATTGGATCATACCTCAATGCTCAGGCATAATAGCTCTGCAAGTCTCTTTAAGGTTATCCTTGAGTAATACTTTGAGACAACGAGAATATTCTGCAGAATTACAGAGAGGAAACTAAAAAACATTATTAACGGCATCAAATCAATGTAAACAAAGCTTTAAGATAAATTAAGAGACTTACATGTTCAATGATTCTCAGTTTCAGATCTTCACCAGCTTTGTCACCCAAAGAACCTCCAACCATGCTTTTTTCTTTCTCAAACTCATCCTTGTATTTGTTCCACAGAGATGTCCATTGAATAACCTCCATTGTCACTACCTGTTTTAGAAGCATCCTGGAACGAATAATATAAAACACACGAGACTACTCAGAACCCAGATGAAACCGAAAGAGTAACGACAATCCAAAATTTTTGGAGAAAGAAAAATACTTGAAATCAGGAATTTCTGATAGATTCTTGTCTTCCAAAGTTGCATTGAGCAGACTTGATTGCATTGGATCATGAGGTGCCAAGACCAAGAACCAGCAGATCTTCCTCAGGACCTAATGTTTGAAGATCACAGAGAAGTTATTCTAAACTAACCATAGAATGTATACTAACTACTAAGCATTCAATCAATGTTATGAGCCTTACTGGAATCCACTGCTCTGGTGTTTCTTTTACAGAAGGGATATCATATATCGCCTTGTAGCTACGGCAGATTTCTATGTACTCATTGTTATGAGTATAATACCTACATGGTTGAATTAGCACATAAAGATATTAATAAATAAAAAATGAGAATGCAACAAAAAGCAATCATGGTACATCAGAATTAAGCAAAACCACAACTGATGGAAATACAAATCAAGATCAATGTGTTAGGGAAGCACAAGAAGGCCTTACCGAATCATTAGCTCATAGTAAATTCGCTTAAGCTCCAACAAGGTTGGTATATCAGCAGGAGCCTCCTCTACCATGTTATCACCTTCCTTAGGTTTCTTCTTATCTTTTTTAGTATCCACATCAAAAACTCTAGGATTGATCTTCCTAGATAAGATTTGTGCACGAACATAATCTTGACGATCCAAGCACAAGCGGACCTTTCGAGGTTACACAAAAGTAGTTAGCACCACAAAATGAAAAAACAGTAAATATTATACTGCAACAACAATATAGCACAAGTCCTTACTTGTTCAAGGATAAATGCAATTTTCTCAGTTTTTGCCATAGCCCCAAACGTCTCCACCTGTTATTCATTATCACATTGCAGGGATTAACTAGGAAAGAATAATTCGCAGGATATTAAGTAGCAGAACACAGAAAAAGCTTACAGCAACTTCTTGCATAAGATCTGCAGCCTCAGCAATCTGACCCTGGCCTTCCTTAATCTTAGCAAGCTTCTTTGTCAGACGAGCCCTCTCAATTTCAACATATATCTGTACACGTGGAGTTCAAATGCAAACAATTACAAATGATGAAGATATGATGAACATACCACCATCAGCTTCTTAGTTCCTCACCTTTCCAGCAGACACATTGTTCAGCGTCTTGATAAGCTCTATCCGAGTTTCTATGTCCGGAGTCTGTTCGATATACTGCATCGCTTGCTGCACCATGGATTGCACAGCCTGCAAATGGAGAAGTTCAGTTCACCAACAAAAAATTCACTTTTATTTTTAACTTTGAATCGCTTACTTGCATGTAAGATACTAGACCAATAAAACACCAAAAGCAAAGTAAAACCAACGAAACACTGAAAATAGAACTAAAGTTTAGTAATAAACTGAAGTAAATACAACCGCCACTAGCAATGACCCATTTAGGCATTAATACTCAAGTCAACAGTGAACTTTATAGTTGGGTAAGAAGAAATCAAAATCATAGGAACAACAAAAGCCACTAAAATAAGTTTGTATTGAACACAAAAGGCGAATCCCCCTGAATTTTGAGCTTATGTCCGTTATCTCTTTCGAAGATTAGGGTTACCAAACACTAGGCCTATGCAATTCAGAAGTCAAACGAAGAAGAAATCACTATAAGTATTCTAACAAAATTCCAAACTAACAACAATCCCTTCAAATTTTCAAACGAACAGGAAAATCCATGTTCCCAACGAGCTCAAATCTACAAACTAATAAGATCACAATCGAAGTACCTGTTTAAGCTGACCACGTTTCTTGGAGAGATTGAGAATCTGCTCGTTCAAAAGTTTCCAGTCCTTGGCTTCGAAACAAAGCTGCAGAATCTCAGTAGCGGCTTTCCTTGTACCGGCGACATTCTCAGCCAGTCTCATCTGCTTCTCTTCGTTCAAAAGCCGATCTATCGACGCCTCGAGTTTCCCGCTGTCTCCCTGAAATCCACACTAGAACGGAATGAGATGCGAAATTCGAAACAAGGGAAAAAACTAACATCAGATCTGAGTAATCGAGAACTCGCCATCGCGAAACCACAACGAATCAACTGAAAGCAAGAGTATTTGAAATTCCGGTGACGGACGCAAAGAAACTCTGAACTCTAGAGAGAGGACGCGATAGAGAGACAAATTAGAGAGTTTCTGGAGTCCCTTGAACAAGAAAGCTCAGATTCTTCGGCCGATAATCTTTTTCTTCTAATGGGCCACTAGTGGGCCATTAATTAATTGTTTTGAGCCTCATACTACGAATTGGTTTGGTATGCTATAATCCGGTTTACTTGTAAGGTATGATTTTGGTTCATTGAAGTACCGAACCGATCCCATTGATTGAACAACTTGAGCATGAATAGAAACGAAACGAAACTCACAATCACATCGCTCGTTCTTCCGCCCAGCAAATTTTCTATAATTCGTATTTCGTAGCAAAATCAGAAGCTTCTGCATCCTTTGATCTCGATCCAGACCTCACTCTACTTCCCGTGTCTCGAGATTCTGTCGGTTACCTTGATTACTGGAATTTTGTTTTGTCTGAATTTTGTTTTCGAGAAGAAGAACGTTCATGAGGAAGAATCGAAGAGTCAGGTAGGGAGATATTTCTGGGAAAGTCGCATTATGCTCTTGGAATTTCGATATTGATCTGTGTCCGAGATTCTTGTTTGCGGATCAATGTTGGAGGTGGGCTTAGCACCCCAATTAGCTAGGCTCATCTCAGCAAATAAGGCCCGACTTGTCAAGATCAGCCAAAAGTCAGCATTTGACCAAGGACGGCACCGAGCTTGCACCCCGAGCTTCCATCTCGAGCCTGCACCCCGAGCTTCCATCTCGAGCCCGCACCCCGAGCTTCCATCTCGAGCCCGCACCCCGAGCTTCCATCCCGAGCCCGCACCCCGAGCTTCCATCCCGAACCCGCACCCCGAGCTTCCATCCTGAGCCCGCACCCCGAGCTTCCATCCCGAGCCCGCACCCCGAGCTTCCATCCCGAGCCCGCACCCCGAGCTTCCATCCTGAGCCCGCACCCCGAGCTTCCATCCCGAGCTCGCACCCCGAACTAACGCTAACGCCGCACGAAGATGCACTGTTCACGGCATGCCTTGCACTGTTCACCGGCGCTGTTCACCTCACTCTACGGTAAACCGCCTCGCTCCCGACCAGAGTCGCCTCCACCTTTAGCTCCGACACCGACGACGGCGACCTCCATGGTTTCGCGTTATTCCTCTGAAGGCATGTGAAGCAAAATCTCTTCTCCTTGTCCGACCGGATGCGGATCTACGACGATCTGTTCCGTGTTCTCCTCGGCTCCGAAAACTCCAGCTCCACCGGAACCAGGATCGATGCTCCGCGACAGGTCATGCCCGAATTCAACACCACCAATCTTCATCTTCGTCGCCGCGAACGCCGAACGTGAGTGAAGGGAGAAGCCGTGAGCGGCACCACCTCCGCCTGTGACCTCCTTCACCGACCACGTCAGCAATTCGCCGCCGCTCAAGCTTCCCGGAGCTCCGCCATGACCGCCGCTGCTTATCGCCGCCTCTACAACCAAGCAAGCCGACGAGTGAAGAAAAATCAGATTCCCTTTTGTATTGGGCTCAAACATACTCGTGGCCCATGAGTATCATGGTATAGCAGGCCCAGACTTTGGCACAATAGACATCAACCGAGCTTCTCACACCAGTTTCCAAAACCCAAGAAGCTGCGTTCTCTTTCCAAAAACGAAAAGGAAAAAAAAAAAAAAAAAAAGAATTCGAGCCTCATTCCAACAAAAAAAAAAAAGGGGAACAACTTCCGATCTCGTTCCAACTCGTCACTCACCGGTCACAGTTCATACACCGAGCTCCCAAAATTTAAGGTACCCCTTACCAAAAATTTATTAATCCCGGGGTTCAAATTCAAATTCAATAACAAGATCCGTCTCTCTAAGCCGAACTCCAAGAAAAGCAGTGCGTGGTCGTAGTTCGTCGATCTGACAGTGAGGCAGTTCGGGGTCGCAGCTCGTCGGTCTAACAGTTAGGTAGCTCGGTCGCAGCTCGCTCATCGCGCAGTCGCAGTTCGCCGACCTCAACAGCTCCGCCTAACTAACGACCTCAACAGCTCGCCGACCTCCTAC
The DNA here is from genome assembly GCA_030161315.1 of Eutrema japonicum. Taxonomy (NCBI): domain Eukaryota; kingdom Viridiplantae; phylum Streptophyta; class Magnoliopsida; order Brassicales; family Brassicaceae; genus Eutrema; species Eutrema japonicum. The sequence goes on along the minus strand of BSQW01000005.1, from coordinate 52,953,828 downwards.
TCGCCAAGCTCATGATCGCAGTTCTCCGACCGTGCGACTCGCTGACCTTGCGGTACGCTAAGTAACTAACCGATTTTAAAAATTAAACGACTCGGAATCATAGCTCACCGGCCTCGCGCCTAACTAACAAACGCCGAGCTCAGCCTCAAGCGAAATCTCGTATCTTTAGCCATTTTTTTTTTTTTGCAGGTCGTAGCTCGTCGATGTGACAGTGAGGCAGTTCGGAGTCGCAGCTCGTTGGTCTAACAGTTAGGCAGCTCGGTCGCAGCTTGCTCATCGCGTAGTCACAGCTCGCCGATCCCGCAGCTCCGCCTAACTAACGGCCACAGCTCGCCGACCTCCTACTCGCCAAGCTCACGATCAGTCCCCTGACTACACGACCCGCGGCTCACCGACCACGCAGCTCGCTAACTTCACGGTCTAGCAATCCACACACGTCCGTCTATTGCCCCCGCCTAACGAGACCCAGCGGTCAATCCTAAGATCTTGGAGACCGACCTGAGATGCGCCGAGCTAACAAAGATCAACTTCGATGCATTCGCTACACCTCATGACACCGAACTGGGGGAGGGCCTATTGTTGGAGGTGGGCTTAGCACCCCCAATTAGCTAGGCTCATCTCAGCAAATAAGGCCCGACTGGTCAAGATCAGCCAAAAATCAGCATTTGACCAAGGACGGCACCGAGCTTGCACCCCGAGCTTCCATCTCGAGCCCGCACCCCGAGCTTCCATCTCGAGCCCGCACCTCGAGCTTCCATCCCGAGCCCGCACCCCGAGCTTCCATCCCGAGCCCGCACCCCGAGCTTCCATCCCGAGCCCGCACCCCGAGCTTCCATCCCGAGCCCGCACCCCGAGCTTCCATCCCGAGCCCGCACCCCGAGCTTCCATCCTGAGCCCGCACCCCGAGCTTCCATCCCGAGCCCGCACCCCGAGCTTCCATCCCGAGCCCGCACCCCGAACTAACGCTAACGCCGCACGAAGATGCACTGTTCACGGCATGCCTTGCACTGTTCACAGGCACTGTTCACCGGCACTGTTCACGGACACTATTCACGCCATGTCTTGCACTGTTCACGGGTACTGTTCACCGGCGCTGTTCACGGGTACTGTTCACGACATGCATTGCACTGTTCACGGGTACTGTTCACCGGCGCTGTTCACGGGTACTGTTCACGACATACCCTGCACTGTTCACGGGCACTGTTCACCGATACTGTTCACGACCCGTCTCGTCAACATCACGTCATCCCCGAATCGCGGAGAAACGCCTATGCGGCCTTTGCTATATATATACCCCTCGCACGCACTCACTTAGAGATATCCGGGCTGGGACCCCCGGCCGCGGAAGAATCTTGTATTTATAGGGAAAAAACTTTTGATTTGGAGCCACTTTGAGACCTGCGGAAATTACCCGGTCTCTCTCTCTTTGTAACAAGGCAACAGTTTAGAACGCTGAACTGGACGTCCTTCGGAACCAGTTCGTAACTCTAAATTGTTCATTTCTCTCACCATCAATAAAAAGAAACACGGCCCCCGGCCTACTCATCTTTCCCCCGGCATGCCTTAATAGTGGTTAAATTGCTCTAATTAACGAAAATCTCACCTCTCATCTCCTAATCACTCTTTAAACACACTTAGTGATCCCCTGGATCAACAATCAAGGTGATGGACTAGAACAATCTGCTTACTGTGAGGAATCGGATTTGAAATGATGAATTCCGGAAGCTTCTCTTTGGGTCGAATGCGCGAATATGGGACTTGATTGTGCAGTGCTGATGGATTTTCCACTTTACCTAATCTGATTTTGCTGGAGTAATCAAGTAAAATGAGGTTTTGGAGGGAGCGTGAGAGGGGAAATAGGGAACAAATCGTCGCGCCATTATGTGGCCAAGTTCGAGTATTGGTGGTTGGTGATTCAGGTAATACCAAATTGATGTAAGATTACGCAGTAGTCGATGTGAAATGTGTTAGATTTGGTAATGGTTCTGTGTCTTAAGTACCAAAGCTATAGAATCAAAGCAAGATTGTTGTTGTGCACAAACTCAATCTTGGTCATTATTAAAGAAGGAGCTAATGAGAAGCTTGTAAAGTTAGATTCTCATGATTGATTTGATTAGGAGTTATAGTTGTGGAACCTAATAACTGAGGTCTAGTATCTTAAGCCAACAAGTCTTTTCATTTAAAGCCTACTACTACCTCATGTACTTGCTCTTGTTCATAGTCAAAAAAACAAATTGTTTCTTCTTTTCTTCTTCTGCACTGTTGAGCAAATTATATCTCTGGATATCAAATTAGGTGTGGGAAAATCATCTCTTGTGCATCTCATTGTCAAAGGCTCCTCTAGTGTTCGCCCATCTCAAACAATTGGATGTACAGTTGGTGTCAAGGTAACTTTAAGCTGTCTCAAATCTTCTCCATATGGTTAAAGAGAGCTTGTGCTAAGTTGTTTACTTAGTTTCTGGAACTCTCTTCTGTGCCAGCACTTAACGTATGGAAGTCCTTCTAGTTCTTCAAGTAGCATTAAAGGTGATTCGGAGAGAGATTTCTTTGTGGAACTCTGGGATGTATCTGGTCATGAGAGATACAAAGATTGCCCCTCTCTGTTCTATTCTCAAATCAATGGTCTATCTTCTCAATTCTATCTCAACTAATTTCATCTCAGTCTCTGTTTGCCGCCGCTTACAAAAGAGATCGTTTATTTATGCAGGAGTCATTTTTGTTCATGATCTTTCCCAAAGAAGAACAAAAACAAATTTGCAGAAATGGGCGGCTCAAGTTAGAGTAACTGGGACGTTTTCAGCTCCTCGTTCTTCTGGCGGTCTTCCTGTCCCATACATTGTTATTGGAAACAAAGCTGATATTGCTGCCAAGGAAGGAACAAGTGGAAGCAGTGGCAATCTTGTTGATGCAGCTCGTCAATGGGTTGAGAAGCAAGGTCTGCTTCCCCATAGTGATGAACTTCCTCTCTCTGAGAGCTTCCCTAGCAATGGTGGTCTCATAATGGTAACCACGACTAAATTACTAGTTCTTGAATCAGTATTATATGGTATGTCATATAATTATGGTGAGACTATATATACACAGGCTGCCAAGGAAGCTAGATATGACAAAGAAGCTCTGAACAAATTTTTCCGTATGGTTAGTGTTATTTCACCTTTCAATAGCTCTCTCTCTCTCCAATCGTAATGAACATTTTTCGTTTCCAGTTGATAAGAAGAAGATATTTCTCAGACGAACTACCATCCTCCTCTTCAGCGTGGTCTCTTTCTTCCGCTCCTTCACATCGGTTAGACGAGGGCACAAGCGATGAAGTTCAATTCTATAAAAGGACAAGGTATATGCTTAACACCATCAAATTTACCGGTTTTGTATTCGGATTTCTTATCTCTATAGGGTTTTGAATTATGCAGGCAAAGGGGAGGAGATCCTTACAAGTATAACACGTTACCGCCAGACAACCTCACGCAGCCTCTTACAATCTACCCGCAGCTACCAGTTTCTACGCCTGACAGTTACAATTACGCCATCTCGAGATTCTATATTTCTAGTGGAGATGAGACCAATTACTACGGTATTGCCAGGTCTAGGCGGATGGATATATTAACGTCTGAAATTAAAACACAACACAGATCAAGTCTCACATGATTGATTCTTGTGTTCTACTCCAAACATAATCCAAGTGTTTTTAGTTTTTATTTCTTCTAAGTTATCCATATTTCATGTGATATTGTTTTGATCCTGATTGGATTTGGATAGTAATCTGTCGGTGAAAAAAAAACAAAAAAAAACGCGTTTCCAAGTAATCCATATAAATAATTAAATACACACGTTACTTTTTCATTATAAATACACACGTGACCTTTTCATTATAAATACACACACACCTAGGAATCTAAATCGAAGAGAAGATAAAAACACTGTTGTATCTAAACGATGAAGACGGTGATTGATAGCGAAAAAGCCAAGTGGAAGCCGCACCTTTTGCTTATAACGAAGTTCATCGCAGTAAAGCTAAGTCCATCGAAATTCAAACAATACCTCGACTTGATGAAACTATTTAGGTCCGGGCGTATGGAAGGAGACGAACTCATAAGGTCTGTTCTGGTTTTGTTTAAAGAAGACGAGTGTCTTTTTAAAATGTTCAGCACACTTATGGGAGAAGAGATCGGAGAACTAAAAAATAATGAAACTGGCAAACCAGTTGCTGCTGTTGAACAAGGAGCAGAGATAGATAGGAGTAAATCAAAGAATGATGACGATGATGAGACTGAAGAAGGTGAAACTCGTGTTCGTGGTCGTTGCGAGATTGGTGGGGAAGACGCAGATATACCAATTAAGAAAAGACGTAAATTTGGGCTGAGTGGGTCAACGTTGGGTCCTCACGGATTTAAATCAGAAATAAACCAAAATTGCTCCCGAGACTCTAACCCGACCCAAGCCTCTGAGATTAATGTGGAGAGAGTGGTTTTGATGCCGGCAAAGAAACCAAAATAAATATTTTTTTGATATTCCAAACTTACTTTTTCATCTACTAGCTAGCTCTTAAGAGAAAGATGATTTTAATTTGTAATAAGCTTAAACGTTTTAGTTTATGAAACAAATATTTAAGCTGTTTAATTTGTGTTAGCTCCAAACCTCACATGATTTTTCTGTAAACGTGTGATATATTATTTTAGAGACCTAATTAACTTTTTTGTTTTTCCTTTTCTATCATAGAATTTCCTTTTCTTTTCTTTTTTTACCATAGAGTTTGCTTCTTCTTTTTAATAACTATTCAAAAAGAAAACAATTGCTTCATTGCCCTATTATTCTATTTTAGTATACTTTTCAATACACAAAATATATTAATTTACGTGAATATATACCCCCAAACAAATCAACAAAATAAGATTTTAAATTTCATTCAAACATCAAACTGAAAATTGTTGAACAATAAATCACATCGCTATTATTTACTTAAGTTCTCTATATTTTGTTTTTTTTTATAACTTTTTTTGTTTTTCCTTTTTCTATCATAGATTATTTTTTTCCATAGAGTTTGCTTATTCTTTTTAATAACTGTTCAAAAATAAAACAATTGCTTCATTGGCCTATAATTCTCTACACTTCCGTTGTTTGACGGAAAAAAAAAACCTTAGGGTTCGATTTCCCTCCTTGCTACTCCCCATGTCTGGAGAAGAAGAAGAGAACGCCGCCGAACTCAAGATCGGAGATGGTACCTCTCTATCCCCTTCTCCTCCATAACCGCCGCTATTTTGCCGCAAAATTAGGGTTTTTTCTTTTCATCGAATTGATCTAAATCGCAATACGATTAAAGAGAATCGGGACGATTTTCTCTAAGTTTTCTTTTTGGAATCCTCGTTGAGCTTACCGTTATTGAAACCCGTACTAGAAGTTTGGAAATTTGGCACTGAAATTTATGGGTTTGTTCTTTTGACAATAGAGTTTTTGAAGGCAAAGTGCTTAATGAACTGCGAAGTCTCTTTGATCCTTGAGCACAAGTATGAACAGCTTCAGCACGTCTCTGAGGATCCTATGAATCAAGTTTCTCAGTAAGTGTTATTAGTTTTGTGTTTCATAAAGATCATAATAATCATTGTAAATTAGCAACCAAACAAAAAAAGAGAGCCTTCGATCTTGGAGACTAAAGAATTGTAGAATTTACTCAGTTTTTGATATTTGTCTACGTTGATGCATATTACTTCTAGATTATCGAGGCTCGCTATTAGACTACGATTTCATTAATTTTGTTGAAGAACTTATGTTTTCTCCTTTGCAGAGTGTTTGAGAAGTCCTTGCAATATGTGAAACGATTCAGCCGCTACAAAAATCCTGATGCTGTTCGACAAGTTCGAGAGTATCCTCTTGCAGAATTAGTTGATTTGTTGTTTTAACTAATGGTTGCTTTGACATTCTTGCATCTTAATTTGAAAGACCTAATATTATGAGAATATGGATTGTGATACTGCAGCTGCATTGATTCTGCTTTTCTTAGCACTGAACGATGAATCAGAGTTTACAGTCACTGGTTTAATTCTTTGGTTTTGTGAGAATATGCCATTATGTTAGCATGTTTTACCTTAACTCAACTTTCTCAGAATACTGAGCAGACATCAACTCACCGAGTTTGAGGTAAGATGAGATGTTAAATCTTTTGAGATTGGATTTCTGTCGTCAACTAAGTCGTTTCGACAGAAGACTTTTAAACCATTGCATTGGTCGTTATTGAACAGCTCTGTGTTCTTGGCAATCTCTGTCCTGAAACTGCTGAAGAAGCAGTGGCAATGGTTCCTTCTCTTAGGGTAAACATATTCTACTTTTTTCTATTCAGTGGAGATCAGTTTCTTAAAAAGGATAAATAATCTTGTTTATGTCAGTGAGACTTTTGAGATGATGTAAGTCTCTCTTTTTGTGTAGACAAAAGGAAGAGCTCATGATGATGTAGCAATTGAGAAGATGCTCACTGATCTCAACCTTGTCAAGAAATTCGAGTAGTGCAGAAAATTCTCAAGGTCTAAGATTAAAGAACATATCTCAGGGTGCTATTTCTAGCTGATGTCTGATCAAATATTAATTTTTCAATGTCTGAAATTATAAAAGCTTTCATGGCCATGATCTCTGGAATGAATGTAATTTACAATGGATGATCCAAGCTTTCAATGAAATATAATACCATATCTTTTTTTACTAAATCGAGTTATTGATAACATCATTACCTTAAGCTACGTGTGAAGCTTTAATTCCATCTCTTGGCATTTTTGCTGGATTTTGACTTCTTTTTGGAAGCTTGAAACGCTCTCATCTTTTGCTTCTTCCGTGCTTCTCTCTCAGCTTTTGACATCTTTGACTTTGCTTTCGCTTTTGGAGCTTTTTCCTCCAACTCTGCTTCTCTCTCTAGCTCCCTTGCTCTAGCTTCCACATTCTTCTCCAGATAATACTGAGAAACATTTCATATTACACAAATCTAGAATGAAACAAATTTGGCGAATGAACAGACGAGGGAAACAACAAGCAAGAGATTTTGTTACATTGTAGTCTCCTGCATAGTCCTTTAAACCACCATCTCTGACTTCAATAACTCTGTTAACGATTTGTTTAATGAAGTATCGATCGTGTGAGACTGCGATGACTGTGCCTTTGTACTCGTTTATTGCCTCCTGATGATGAAAGGAGGAATCAGAGGATCAAAACGTACTCAACCTCCAGAATAGTTTTAGCCAACAGAAAGAGAAAGAGTATGAATAGATACCTCAAGCATTTCTTTTGAAGGTATGTCTAAGTGATTGGTGGGTTCGTCCAACACGAGTAGAGTGGATGGTTTCACCATGAATTTGCAGAAAGCAAGGCGTGCCTGCGACCGTAAGAAAAATGGCGATGAAGAACACCAAAGTGACAATACATACAAGTCTTATTGGGAATGAAATAGGCATTACATTACCTTCTCGCCACCACTCAAAAGAGAGACCTTTCTATCCAACATGTCAGCTTTGAAGTTGCAGCGACCAAGAAGACCTTTTATATCATCAATTCTCCAATCTACAGCAGCTTCAACAACCGTCTCAATCACAGTTTTATCCAAATATAGAGCCTCTGCCTATAGCCAACAAGTGAGTAAAACCGTATTTCTGAATCCTTCAATAAGCTCTTTCTTCATGATAGAACAAACCTGATTCTGCTCGAAGTAGTTTGGCAATACATTGTGCTCCCCGAGAATCACTTCACCTCTCATAGGCTTCTCCAAACCCATAATCAGTTTCAGTAATGTACTTTTACCGCACCCGTTTGGACCAATAATAACGATTTTCTCTCCTCTTTCTATCGCTAGATTTGCCTTGTTAAATAGCATCTGCTTGCATCGGACACGGATCAAACCATGAGGCCACAAGGAATATCCAACAGCATTGTTTCTAATTCTATCATCTCACCTTATCCTCAAAACCAAATTCAAGATTCTTAACAGTGACTACAGATCTTCCGCTTAATCCACATTCTGGAAACTTAATTTTCATTTGTTTCCGCTGAAATGGCTTCTCTATTTGCTCCTCTTCTTGGAGCCTCTCCAGTTTCTGTTCATAAACAGAATCAAGAGAAGTAATTTCCATACATACTCTGCTTCATAAGTACTAAATTTTGCTAGCTAGTTATTACCTTTTCTGCTGAAGAAGCCCGACCGGAATTTGCTCCAGCACTCAGCCTACTGATCAAATCCTTTGTTGCTTCAATCTCTTTCTGTTGCTTCTCCCAGGCAGCATACTGAGCTTCGACCCACTCTGCCTTTGAAATTACATACTGAGAGTAATTACCCTCGAAAGTCCTCGACACACCCATTTCGGTTTCCACGATTTTGGTACATAACTGATCAAGAAATGCTCTGTCATGGGATATTATAACCATTGGCACATCTTGCTTATTCAAGTAACCTTCAAGCCACTCAATAGTATCAAGATCCAAATGATTCGTTGGCTCATCCAAAAGCAGTAAATCTGGATTCTGTTCACATGATCACACACATTAGCTACCTTCAATACAGCAAAAAAAAAGGAATCACATTTCTCAGGAATCATTCATCACCTGAAGCAAAATCTTCCCAAGTGATATTCTCATTTGCCATCCACTGCTAAAAGAAGCCACAAGCCTATCTGCATCCTCAGACACAAACCCTAATTCCGGCATCAGCTTACTGATTTTCGCACCGACAGAATCCAAATCAACCTCTTGAGCTCGTCTCTGCAACGAATCGAATTCGTCGAGTAACCTTCCCATTAGTTCTAAATCATCAACAGCTCCTTCTATCGCCTTCTGCAACTTGTCAAGCTTCCTCGCTATTTCCATCTCTTCCTGACTCAAGAAGGCGATTCTCAAATTGGGTTTGGCTCTAATCACGTTTCCCGAATCGGGTTCCTCTTGAGCCGTGATTATCCTGAGCTGTGTCGTCTTACCCGCACCGTTGACGCCGATTAGCCCTACTTTTTCACCTTTCTTCACTTCCCAGTTCACATCCTTGCTTATGTTTTCAAGCCTCACACCCCACGGAATCGCAGACGCACCGTTGTTTGATTGGTTACCGATCCGCTTCCGATCGGGTTCTTGGGTCGAGAAGAGCGATTCGAGATCATTCACCGGCGAATTGGAGCTAAAGGCAGGCACTTGGGCTCTGATATTGGGGATTTATCGTCTAGTGTTAGAAACAGAGGACAGTTTCAGGGTGAATGGTGGTGTTGGGCAAGGAAGGGGACTAGTGAAGAAGGTATAACCAAGGTTTAGGCGATGGAGATTCGTCGTTAAACCCATATTGGGAAAATCAGTCTAATGTAAACATCAAACGATTAAGATCCGAACAATCCCGCCGCGTAAACAAAAATCAGTCTAATGTAAACAAACAAACGATTAACTAAATCAAAATCAATGATTCAAAATCGAGGAAATTATAACTACATTGTTCGGTTAAACAGAAACGCATTAAAAGAGAATATCAATCTCGCCGCGTCTCACAAACACACAGACACGGAGAGTAGAGATCGAGCAAGAGAGAACCTGTAACTGAGTGTCGTCGAAGAGGAGGGACGAAGAGAGAGAGAGAGAGAGAAGAGTAGGAGTGCCTCCTCCGCGTCTTGATTTGAGATTCTCGATTTCTAAATCGATTTTTAGCTCGTTGTTGTGGGAGGAACTAATCGAGAGGATCAACGAATTTGAGAGAGAGCAAGGAAGAGTCGGAAATTCCATTTCTTACTTAATTCTATTTTTTTTATTTAATTTAATCTAAGTTTTACCTAAGATACCTTGTTAAGAAAGAGAGAGAGAAGGATAAAAAATCCTAAAATTATTGGACACTACCTCGCACTTTCCGTAATTGTTTATTGTTACATTATTATTGGCCATGACAAAAAAATGATTGATATATAAATCGAGCTGTAATAAATTTCACAATCTTTACTTTTCTTATATATGATTCTGGCTCTCCAGCTTCTCTTTCGCTGGGATCATATCGGAGAAATCTAAACCAAACAAAACAATATCAGAAGAAGAACTAATCTCTCCGTTTCTATCTATTCTCTTTACAGATTTGGATCATATGGATGAGGATCGAAAAGAGGTATAACCATCTTCTTCTTCTTCATCTGTTTTATCTCTCTTCTGTGTTGTTAGTTTCCCGATAACTATAAAATCGAGATCTGCTTGTTTGGATCTTGTCGGGAATCGAACATTGGGTTTTAGACTTTTTAACTAGCTCCCAGCACTACTGATAGTCTGATACTGTTGTAGTGACGATTTGGTTTAAATCACCTTCTGGGTTATCGGAAACAAGATGGAGTAAATTCTAAAGTTTCTCCCTTTCTTTGTATCTTGGAAGCAGAAATTTTGTCATTACGAGGTGTATAAGTTTTTAATTTCTTACTCGGTATTTTCAAATTTTCGGTTACCTTTATTGGATTGATAAAGAAGATCCTACTTTACCCAGATTTTTCTTGATCATTGGCAATCTCTATTAGATTTTAATATTAAATCTCTATCATTGGTATTTCAAAGCTTGGAAACGGTCCAATAAAGTCAAGAACTTTGCCTTAGGTTTTCTCATCTAATTCGTCTTCCTCCTCCTTTTTTCACGATGCATCGCTTTGTAAATAGCTCTGTTTTTTTTTTTTTTTGAAGAACTCTACTTCAAATTATGAAACCACGTAATTTTTCTGTAACGTTGTGGTTTTTATTTTGGTTTTGTTTGCAGAAGAACTCTCCATGGCTATCAGTGCCACAGTTTGGTGATTGGGACCAGAAAGGAGGAGGAACAATTCCTGATTACTCAATGGATTTCACTAAGATTAGAGAGATGAGGAAACAGAACAAGAGAGACCCTTCTCGAGCCAGTCTAGGCAACGAGGAAGAGCTCGTTAAGCCACCCGATTCAGCAACATCAACAGAACCAACCGCTAAGCTCACGACGGTCCATAGCGAACACTTATCTCCGACCCACCATCACCAACCACACTCTCCTTCTGTAAGATTCCAAAGCATTTTTTAGTCTTTGAATTTTAATGCTTCAAACATTTGCGGTTATATCATCATATAAATCATTCTTTTTTATTTGCATTATCATCATTAGGTCATCTTATAGGATGAGGCATTAGCATAGGGTTTGGTAACAACATTTTATCTATATTTTAGGGTTCAATTATGTTTTTTGTTTCTATATTTAAAATTTTGAATATAGTTTTATTGAGCCGGTCTTGATTATAATTATGAAGTTAGATAAGAATTTGGTGTGGTTGTTTGAAACAGACGAGGAGAAGCATCTTCAGCTGCTTCAGCTGCTGCGTTAAAGCTTGAATGATTCTTCTCTAGCAAAGGAGCAGTTTGATATATTGACGTGTGATTCGAATATGGAAATGTAATGTGATGACACTTTTATATATGTTTGAATCCATTTTTTATTTCTATGCATATAGTTCTACTACAAGAAAAGGGATTAGGGAAATCTTAACCTAGTATTGCTTAACCTAATGCAAAACATAGACACTGATCCGATTTTGACTATCACTGGCCACTCCAATAAACATGGCAAATGGCCGTTTCAAAAACATTAAGGCCCATTGGTCCGAACTTACTAGTAATCAAAACATATATGATATCTGGAATATTTTGTGGAGTAATTGAAATGCAGTAAAATTGGGTTTCTTGTTTAGCATTTTGTGCTTTTTATTAATATGTAATTATATATGAGTCCAAATAATATCTACTGAGTTGCTTCTAGCTTGGACATCACAGTATGCTTTCATTGACCAGGACAAAATTTTAGTTTTATTTTTGTGCAGAAAGTTTGGCTTTGAACGAATGTAGAGTCTTTGGTTTTAGTTTTTAGATTTTGGTTTTTTTTGAGAAGTTTAAAATTTAGTTTTTCAAATAAATAGAAAACGTAAGGTAACAAAAAAATTGTTTTTAAAAATAACTAGATTCTTAAAAAAAAAAGTTAAAATCTTGATTGGATGACTAATGAGTTTTTTGTTTTCTTCTTCACTCACTTAAAAACCAGTACCATTCAAGGTCTAAGTTATCTCTTTAAAAACACAATGGGCCTGTTGAAAAAACAAGACAAAATGGCCACTGTTGAAAAAACAAAATGGCTTAGAATGTAGCCCAACAAGTACTGTAAATTCAGGCGCTGTCCATGGATTCTGTCCCATTCCGCTCTATTTCCGATCCCGAATTTCGGTTCTATATAATTTTTTTTATTATTTTAATAAAACGAGAACATGAATTCCAAAATCCTATTCGGAACAGATTATATACTAAATAATATTATATAAATAATTGAATATATATATGTTTTATGATAATAAAAGAATCTGTAAATATAGAATACTAGTATCTTATCTAATATATAACCAAAAATACTAATTATTATATCATATTATCTAAAATATTTCAAAACAAATTATGAAAAATGGCCCCACAGTCGTGAAGACGTGGCAGAGATGACAAATCTGTCAACGGTCAACATCATATGTTTAGTCTTGTTACGGCCCAACTCACATGTCCCCTAGCTAGCTGCCTTAGGTTTGTTTCCCGTTACAAATTATGAAAAACAATTTTTGATCGTAATGGTATAAAAAACTAATGCTCCAAATGGTATAATATAAAACATAAGTTAGATAAATATAATTATTGATGGCCCACTAACTTGTGCCTTGCGGGATAGTGGTTTTGAGGGTCCAAAGATTTTAGGATTAGCCGATTAGAACTCCACCACAAATTGTGAAGCTGGTGTGTACTTTGTAATATTTTATGTTACACAAGGAAAAAAAATGTAAAAAACGATGATGGACGAAATGTGAATGATAGAGAAATACGGTTGTTTCTTTCGTTCAAAAAAAAAAAAATTTAATTTATTTAGATCACATAGTATAATATTTCTTGTCGTTGATCATTATGCATGTTTCTACTTAATTTTTTTCCTTGCGTACACAATACATAACATGTGGACGACCAAAGTCATTTCCAGTTCTTGCTTCCAAGATGTCAGAAGGATTTGAATCGTTCTAAAATGTCAACCATATCAGACGGACTCTCGTTCAAAACTTATGGTCTTCGACTGACACGTACTTTTGAGCAAACATTGCATAGAAACTTGTCGGTGAGGCTACTTTTATTTTACCGAAAGGTTGCAACAAACATATATTCAATCTGTTTGTTCTCGTTTTCTTTGGTCTGGAAATATTGAAATTAACAAAAATGCTAAAATTGTTTGGGAAACGGTGTGTCTGACAAAAAAGGAGGAGGTCTTGACTTAAGGAGTTTTGCTACCTGGAACAGAACTTTGTGCTTAAGGTTTATATGGTTGTTGTTCTTAAACAGTGGATCTATCTGGATTGCTTGACATAAGTATCATCACTTGTGTGAGACTAGTTTTCGGGATGTGGAGGAAGCAAGCCGTGACTCTTGGACTTGGAGATCTATGTTTCATCTTCGACCATTTGTTGAAAGGTTTTTAAAATCATACGTGGGAAATGGTGAAAAAAACAAGTTTTTGGTATGACTCATGGACTCCCTTTGGTCCTCTAATCAAAGTTATTGGTGTTGCTGGGCCGAGGAGTTTCATAGTGCCGCTATCCGCTACGGTTGTTGCAGCGTGCAATGCTGAGGGGTGGACTTTGTCGCCTCCTATATCAGAAGTCTCTTCAAATCTGCATGTGTATCTAACCACAATTCTTTTTCCAAGTAAGTCAATCTCTGATGATATTGTTGGTTATGTTGTGGAAGGTAAAATGTGTCAAGGATTCTCGGCCAAAATGACTTGGAATGTTCTGAGACCGAAGGCCCCAATTAAGACTTGGGCAGATGTTTGGTTTAAACAATATGTTCCAAAAAATGCTTTTACTTTGTGGATTGCAAACATGCATAGATTGCCAACTAGAACTAGACTTGCTTCATGGGATTGCCGGTCCAAACGTCTTACTGCTTGTGTTCTTAATTTAGCGGATGAAACAAGAGATCACTTGCTTTTAGTTTGTGACTATAGTGCTCATATATGAGATCGGGTTTTGAGAAGACTTACACCAACTCAGCCGTTGTTCCATCAATGGACAAATCTTCTTGAATGGGGAAGACAGAGTTCCGGAAGTGCACCTACAATTCTGAGAAAGCTAGTGGTGCAAGCAACGACATTCCATTTGTGGAAGCAAAAGAACAACGTTTTGCACAATCAACACTCGATACCGCCGACAACCATCTTCAAATATTTAGATAGAGATATATATTTGTAACATTATATTGTCTAGAAGACATCGAAATCACTACGCAAATCTCATGCAGTTGTGGCTAGAATGAGAATCACTAAATCTTGCTCACCTTTTTACTACCTTGTTTTTATTTTATTTTTTTCAAGATATCAAATCATTAGGCTCTCTTCTTTTATAAATCCTAAACTTTCATATTTATATGATATTTATTATTTAGCAAAAAAAAAACGTGTCGGTGAGGCCAAAGCATATAATATGATCATTTTTTCCTTGGAAAATTTCACGTCACGATAGTTATGATTCACCTGTGACATTAATTATACGATCTTGGGCTTGTTGAGATTCCTGCTGCTTACACCTTAGCTACTATGCCCTTTGAATCATAGCCACCGTTAATGCTAGTTTCAGTTTAGATATGTCCGGTCACGTATCATTGAATTTTCTAACAAAAGTTTACTAGCGATAAGGTCAATTGTGGTTTTGGATATAAAAATGCTAGATTATAATTTAGTACATAGTGAAATCCACCACATATTCTATAGAGAAACATTATAAAAGCTACTTGTTGAAGAAGATTATAGAGACTACTGGTTCTAAAATAAATTATCGTGTACTTGTTATGATTCATATCCAAAATTCGATTCTTAGAAAACAAATAAACAGTAAATGCTTTATCCTTATATATATGAGAGCTACATCAATTTTTTCCACTAATATTAAAAGAGAGTTTACAACTCTTTTTTCACTCTTCTTCTCGCTATGAAAACGAATTTGCCTTAAAACTATATATATATATATATATATATATATACGACAAAAAGACAAACCTGAAATATCCAAAAAACAATGCTCTTAATTAATTAAAACGGCGAGTTTGAAAACATGTCGTCAGACCTACACAAGGTCACTGAGAAATTAGACTCCACAATTCAATGCATATATTTAAGTATGGTTAGCTCAATATCCAATAAATGCATATTGTTTTAGTCTTATCGTGAATTACATAATTTAAAATTTACTCTTGTATTATCAACTGTTGTAGCTGAATCTTAAAAGATTATGAAACAAAGATCGAATTTGTAGTGTATGTATAGAGAAAAAAAGGTACAATGTACTTTGAGTACTTAGGGGACATTGGGATGGTTCATGTCTCCTATCATTTAGTCTTATTTGTCCACCCGCCCCATTCCCTGCCAAACCTCCCTTCTTCACCATTCACACTTTTTAAATTTTCTTTGCCCAATTTTTAAACTTATTATGTTCATTAAATTAATCGATCCATTTTCCATAGATGTAAAAAAAAATCACATATGTTGACATGCGAACCTATCACCTAATATGTTTAACATGGATAATGGATGATTTGGTGCCATGCCCAGCCCCAGCCTCTAAGGTTAATTCCACCCCGGATTCCTCTTAACTTTCACCAATTTGTTATGCTTTTTTTATATATATATATAATATTCATAAACATTATCTGAAAAAAAATGGTAAACGGCGAGCTAGAAATAAGGAACATACAAATTGCATGAGACGTTTGGTTAACCGGTTTTCTAATGAGATTTGATGTTCCTTGTTCGTATTTTAAATTATTTATACTCGTATAGACAATTTTTTTTCTTTTAATGTGAAAGCGCCATTTGTTTCTACATCAGGTTTGAATAAGATTCTCTAAATATGCAACTTCTTTTACATATCATAAATGAGCTATGAACATTTGTATATTAAGTGTGTTATGGGATGAGTCGTCGTCTGTCTTTTACAAGTTTGATTGAACATTGAGCGTCTCTCCAATACCTTTGCTTGCATGTTGTGTTTTCGATTAGACATTAACGAATAGTTAGATATATATTTGTACGTTTGTAAGTTGGGAACGATAGAAAAATAGGGTGTATAATTTGTGAGAGAATTAGAAACCAAAGAAGACAACTCCCGTTACTTGACATCTTTTATAGATTTGGATATCGTGGTATATGAGTCGGTTGCCTTTTTCTTCTCTACAAAAACTTGCGAGTTGCGATCAACAACAAATTTTAATTAAAACCAACGATTTTTCTCACTACTTTTTGTAACAGAAAAGTGAATTAGTGGCATGATATTAAACAAACAGATTATTTAATATTTTTTTTGACGATTAACAATATATGTGAATTCATCACTGAACGATTGATAAATATATTCAGCCCTTAATTATAAATAGATCGTATAAACAAGGTAAAAATGAAAAAATGATATTATGGAACCGTCGTGATGAACGAAATATTATGGAACCTAATTAAAACTAAAAAAGGCTACAACCATGATTAAGAAACGGTGCAGTAAAATATGAAATTTTGCATGTAGATGTTTTCGTTTTACTACAAACTCAAACTCGCGATATGATTTTGCAATTCTGTTGAAAAGTAACAGATTTTTTTTTTTTTTTTGCTAAATAGATAAACATAAACAGATATTTTAATAAAGATAAGGATAAATCTTATATAAATAGAAGAAGAAATGAAATAGGGCAAGTTTCTCGTCGTCACAACTCTCTAAACCCCACTCTATAACCGATTAATAATATTTTTGTTCTAAAAAAAAAACACATTCATTAGTTTGTCCTTTCGTAGTCCCTATCTAACCCGAAATATATGGACTCATTAAATTATTTTTGGGTTTAACGAACCACATTAAATTCTCATTTATCTCACATCGATGCAAACAATAAACCCCAGAAATAAAACGGTGCAAACAAAATTAAATGATTTTTATTACTAAGATTTAAGAAAATAAAATAAAAAATGCAGAATTCATTGTCATAACGCCCTCTCACGCACATATCTCTCATTTCATTTCAACACCAAACCAATTCATGCGACTCACCTCCTCCCTCCACGTGATTCTCTCCCAATTTTAACCTTACCATTTTTCCCCTATATTAATCAAATTTACATCAAACATTATTTATACATATATAAAATAATCATTTTAAAACCGACGTCTCTCTTCCCATGCATTGCGCATTTAATTAACGCTGCCAAAAAATGCATGTGGGTATATTACATAGTTGTATATATCTATATATATATACCTTTACCTTCAACTTCTCCATTGTTCCTCTCCAAGTACTTCTCTCTTTAACCCCAAGAAAAAGTACTTTCCTTGATCTCCTAAAATTTTGCTCTATTTTATAATTTCTCTCAAGGAAAAAACATACTTTTCTCATAATTTCTCTCTATTTTGTTTTTGTTACTATTATATTGCTTCGTACGTTGTTCATTATAATACAAGAAACTATATCAAAAGTACATCAAAAAAGGAAAGGAAAACAAAAAAATGGAGTTGATGAATCTGGCGTCAAAAGAAACGAGTTATTGGATGATCGCACTACCTGCCGTTTTTGGATCCCAAAACATACACGATGTTTCCGTCCTCGGCTATCTATTCCTCGCCGTCGTTTCTCTATCTATACTCACGTGGGCTCTCGCCGGAGGTGGCGGCGGCGCATGGAAGAACGGTCGTAACCGATTGGGCCGGGTCGCGATTCCGGGTCCTCGAGGTTTACCAGTATTCGGCAGTCTTTTCACTCTCAGCCGCGGCTTGGCTCATCGGTCGTTAGCCGCCATGGCTTGGAGCCGAGCCAACCTTGAGATTATGGCTTTCAGTCTCGGCTCGACGCCGGTTATCGTGGCTTCTGAGCCGAATACGGCTCGCGAGATCCTGATGTCGCCTCACTTTGCGGACCGGCCGATTAAGCAGTCGGCTAAGAGTCTCATGTTTAGCCGAGCCATAGGTTTCGCGCCGAACGGGGCTTACTGGCGCACGTTAAGAAGGATCGCCTCGACTCACCTATTCGCTCCTCGGCGAATTTTAGCACACGAAGCTTGGCGCAAGCTAGACTGCGCCGAAATGGTGAAAGCTGTGTCAGCGGAGCAAAACGGCGTCGGATCCGTAGTTTTGAGGCAACACTTGCAGCTAGCCGCCTTGAACAACATCATGGGGAGCGTGTTTGGGAGACGATACGACCCTATGGTTCAGAAAAAGGATCTTGATGAGCTCACATCAATGGTTAGAGAAGGGTTCGAGCTCTTGGGTGCTTTTAATTGGTCCGATTATCTTCCATGGCTCCGTTATATCTACGATCCGGTTCGATTAAACCAACGTTGCTCAGATCTCGTTCCTCGAATCCGAACCCTTGTCAAGAGAATCATCGACGAACACAGAGTCAGTAACTCGGAGAAGAAAAGAGATATTGGAGATTTCGTTGATGTCTTGTTATCTTTAGACGGAGATGAGAAGCTTCAAGAAGATGACATGATCGCCGTTTTATGGGTAAGTTCGTATGAAATTGAAATGATAGACACATTTAATTTAACGGTATATATGTATAACGGTCTAGTACGTTGTAATGTTTTTTTTTTTTTTTTTGAATTTATTGGAGCTAATAATTATTTGTTATGTATATATATATATATATATATATAGGAGATGATATTTCGAGGGACAGATACAACGGCGTTATTAACGGAGTGGACCATGGCCGAGCTAGTACTGAACCCTGACGTGCAAGCCAAGCTAAGGGATGAGATCAATACGGCCGTGAGCGACCGAGCCGACGTGGCAGATGCTGACCTGGCAAAACTCCCGTACTTGAATGCTGTGGTGAAGGAAACTCTAAGGCTGCATCCTCCTGGACCATTGCTATCGTGGGCCCGTCTTTCCACGTCAGATGTCCAGCTCAGTAACGGCATGGTGGTTCCAAAGGGTACTACAGCAATGGTCAACATGTGGGCCATTACTCACGACCCGACGGTATGGTCCGAGCCGTTAAAATTCGACCCGGAGAGGTTCAGTGGGAATGCTGACGTGGACATTCGTGGTGGGGATCTAAGGCTTGCGCCGTTCGGAGCCGGGAGGAGGGTGTGTCCGGGGAAGAACATGGGTTTGGCTACTGTGACTCGGTGGGTGGCTGAGTTAGTGCGACGGTTCGAGTGGAGTCAGGATCAGACCGAGCCGGTTAATCTTGATGAGGTCTTGAAGCTTTCCTGTGAGATGGAGCATCCGTTACGTGCCGTTGTAACGCAAATATTTTAAGTTAGGGTTTTTGACCTTTGTCAACGTTTTTTGTTCTTTCTTATTCTTATAATAATAATAATAATAATAATAATAATAGTAATATTATATATCTTACGTTTTCTTTTTGTTTTGTCGAGAGGTTTGGATTGTTGATTGCTTGCCGTTATAATTTTAATTAGTCGATGTAGTAATTCGGTTTGATATGTAGTTTTATTATCCTTAATTAGTGTCGGTATAAATGAACGGAGTAATGAATCAATTTTGGTCTTTTGTTCTTGTAAGGTCTTTGTATATACGTACTTTAATTTCCCTATAAATTTCTCTACAAATCGAAATACTTGCTTTTGTTTGCTTGCGAAAACTAGATATTTTAGAATCAGTAGAAACAAGCCCGATGGGACGTGGACAAAAACACTGAGATGGTTGTGCTTTAATTATAACTTGGACGATTTTGATCATGATCAATTTGGTGCATCTTCTTGGTAAATTCTATCCGAAAGATATGTTGTCATTTTGTAATAAGTGAGGACAATGAGGCAATTCAAACGATGTCATGTTGTTAATGTATTTAGACATGAGTATATATTTATGAATTTGTATTGTTGTCTAAATATAATAGTTTACAACAAATTTGTTTCTTAAACCCGTCGTTATGGCCAAATTATCTCTGTTTTTCTTTGTCAATCATTAGATAAAGCTTAAATATTAGAGAACAGAAATGTCAAGTGAAACCGGTGGAAAATAACCTAGAAACAAACAATTAAAAACTAAACTCTAGTTTTTTTAACTAACAAACCGGTCATATGATTTGAAGAACGAAAAATGAAATGTTAGAAAGAAAACGTGAGAAGCTTTCTATAAGGGTAGATGCGTAGAGAACCCATGTAGGTTCATGGAAAATGAAAGGCGTTCGGTTGATTATATGGTCATTTTGATCAGGTCGGAGCAATATATTCCGAAATTTTTGCAGTCTACATCCATAATGCACAATGCATAATACAAAAAAAAAAAAAAAAAAAAAAAAAAATTCCAATTTAGTTCTAACTCCAAATGTAAGGGTGACTTCGGCATTGGGATATTGCTCCCATCACAATCGTTGTATTTCCCCGGGATAAGCAAATTAAGCCACCCTAATCCGCTTTGGACGAGTTATCTTCTTAATTAGTGAAAAGTATCATATATAAACATATCTAAGTCACATTATTAGAAGATTTCCGAGATTTATCGATTACGTACAACCATTTGATAAAAATAACTAGCAATAATAGTTAATTATCTATATCTACCTCGTGGGAAAACATTGAACACCACACAGATCAATAGCACAGAGCAATGGCATCACGCTCTAGGGAGCCACCACACACACAATACTTTTGGTGTGTTTGATCTGTCGGTAGAAAAAGATATATTTGGAAGTCAACATCGAAGAACTGATTGAACTTTGCCATGTTCACCTCAAATCAAGACAAAATCCGTTAACATTGCTGGACAAAATTAAATAGGCTCTTAGTAAGCTATGATGATGGTGAAGGATTCTAGGACGGTGACGTTGCATTTGTTTTCTCTAATGAATAGATATTTACATGAGTTGCCAAAAAAGAAGATTAGATATTTACATGACATAATATTTTGATTAGATTTGTTTCCGAGTGGAGCATAACACTACAAGAAAATACATCATTTACAACAACTATTTTTGTTGTTAATTCGTTGTAAATGAGGTCGGGTTGAATCGATTTTACCACGAAATTCAAATGTGTTATCTATGATCATGATACTATATATATGTTATATATACATTAATTATGTGGAAATTTAGTAAATCAAACAGAAAACCTAAAACTAAAAATTAAATAATAAACTTGTAGAGCTTATAACTATAGTAATTATGATTACATTTTATTCAAAAAACTTGCAATAAATGTTTTAAAAGTATTTTTCTTTTCAAAAAACAACTATTCATTGTTAATTTACAACGAATTTACGATGATTTTTTTTTATGTATAAAAAAAATAACATTTGTTGTAAATTAATTGCTACTTCAACAAATATAACCTTTTACAATAAAAAATATATATTCGTTGTAAATTAACAACATATTTACATTGAATCTTGTTACGACGAATTAGCAATAAATTCATTGTTAATTCATGGCTAAATTTGCGACGAAATAATTCATTGTAAAAAATAATTGTAAAATAACAGTTTTTTGTAGTGAATCTAAAAAAAAAAAAAAATCTGATGGTTGGATCGATATATTGCCACGATGATCTAACGACTCAACGTAAATAGAATTTTGTTACTAATATCGGACCACCCCGTACCTTTCGGGTCCTGCACTCTAGCTATATTGATTACTTAAATTTGATTTATTTCGGAAAGAAACAATCGGTATATATATATATCAGTCTATAAATATCCAATATTATACATTCGTGGTCTGGGAATAAAACCAAAAAAAAGTTTTGGGAAATGACCAAATGTTCATAATTCACTTGTTTTACGTCTTAGTAAATGTTATTAACGCTTGGTTCGAGACATAAAGAGTATACATAAACCAAGGGTCCGAAACATCTTAATTAAAAAAAAAAAACGTTGGGAACCTAATTATTTTTCTTTTGAAAACCGGCCGAGATATTATATGGAGATTCCAGAAATCAACCAAAACAAAGCCTAATATCACATGTTTCGATTAAATTAGAAACATGTAATTACATTTTTTTATTTTTTCTATATATGTACAAGTTATCTTATTATATAAAGTTGAATTGCTCAACGTAGGCATGACACATATGATTATTATATCTCACAAGATCGTGATATGTATCATTGTTAATTTAGATCGTGATGTGTGTCAATGTAACATTATAAACTTTCCTATTTTTATTTATTTTAGAAAGGGAAAAAATTTATTTATTTTAGAAAGGAAAAAATAAATTATGTTTATTTAAATGAAAATTACTAAAATAGAAAAAAAAAATAAGAGAGCAAAAATAAACTACAATATAATAGAAAAAGTAAAGTAAGAGAACAAACAAATCTATATAAGATTCACAATATAGATTTATAATTTAGATGTGTTTGATAATTTTTGTATGATAAAAACTCAGATGTATAAACGTTAAACCTGAAACTAAATTATTATATTGAAACATAATTTTCTAATATGTTAGAACAATTAAGTTTCACAAGATATTATTTGCTTTAAAAGAAATATATTGATTTTATAAATTATATTCAATTTTAAATTATATAAGATTTGAAATTGGTTTTTCGAACCCTTTCATTAATTTAGAGGGATTGTTTATGGACAATATGAATCAATTTTGAATTTTTTTTAATTGTGAAATACAAAATAATTTTTTTGGATAGTTAAACGAGGATTTTAATTTAAAATATAATTATAAAGATCATAATTATGCGAATTATCAATTTAAAATCTAAATATTTTATATTTTATCTGCGTATCACACAAGACCCAATCTGTTATATATATATCTTGGTTTTGACATTGTATTCTTAATATAAAAAATATATATAGTTTTTAGATTTTATATGGTATAATCAAGACCCCGCTGATCCAAAATGAGTATGTATGTAAACGAGCTTATAGTTAAGATCTAGACTTAAACGTCGCCGCCATTTAAATTCTTAAGTTTATTGACATGATGTCTACAAGTCCTCGAATATACAACCTTTTGTTTTTGGAATTAAAAGTTATGAGTTATATAATAAAAAAAGAGATGAGAAAACAGAGAAGTAATATGGAGGTGGAGAAGTCATAGGTTTTGTCGCAGAGACTGATGATCTAGTTGTATAAAATTGAAGACACCGAGACCTGTGCATGTAGTCGTATCTCTGAAACTTGGCTCGTGTCTCTGTCTCTTCGCTATTCATTTTTCAGACACTGACCTATCACTGCTTCAAAGTTAGTGGCTGGGGGCAGTCGACAATTCTTCAGGTGACATTGACACATCCTTTTCATTTATGGCTATCCTTTTCCTTTCTTTATTGAAACTGTTCCTATTTTCAAACATATTTATATTTGTTAAATATTTATAATGATCACAAAGTTGATATGGCCGAGTTGGTCTAAGGCGCCAGATTAAGGTTCTGGTCCGATAGGGCGTGGGTTCAAATCCCACTGTCAACACATATGTTTGTTTTTTTGGTTCAACGGTAACTCTGGGCTCTATTTTACTTTTCAAAGCCCTAATTTAATTGACTAGATTAGGCCCAATATCTTCAAGTCTACCTCAGATCTTAGATTTATGTTTTTTTTTTTTTTCTAAGAAAATTTCGGAGCTGCCTTGAAATGCATGTTATCTGAGTCTCAAAAGTCAGACCAAATCAATCCATTAGTTTCGCTTTTAATCTGGCCTCGGTTTTAAAATGGGATAAACAGATGTTTGCAAATAAAACCGAAAACCAAAAGACGTGAGACTAAATTATACGATCTCATGGTAAATAATGTTAACACCAAGAAAAAATTGGATATTGAACTAAAAACTAAAGAATACACAACTAGTCTCGCTAACGCTGACAAAAACAAAAGTGTCTCTCGTCTCTCGCTAATGGCGCATCTATAGAGTGCTCTTAAGAGATGGCAATATTCGACTCATGAGACTGCTCGGTCTTGTGGAACTAATCGGTATTGTGTGGTGGGACTGATTGATCCTTCTTGTTGTTGTTAGGTATGACCACGGTTACGGTTAATGCAGTTAAGATTTTTTAATCACCGATTACGGTTACATTTTTTAAAATTTTTAACCTTAACCGTTTAATATACGGTTAAAACGGTTATGGTTAAATACAATCCGATTAATATAGTTACGGTTACTTGATAACAATAAACAGTTATACGGTTAATACAATGTGATATAATTAAATAATTATAAATTTTATAAACTGATGATCCAATTTTGGTCATGTCTAGTTGTTGTCACGTTTCAAAATCCAATTAAATGCAATACGAAAGTTCTCGTACTTTTTAATCTGACCTAAAACATGACAAATATTCCATATGCACTTTATAAATTCCTTATATATATGAAGCGATAATAAGTATGAAATCTAAAGAAGATTATAATAGCTCTTTTTAATACTTGTGTGAGTAAATTGTTCCTTAATACCAAAATATTCACGTTTTTATTTGAAAAAGAAATGGTTGATTCATGTTTTTGTCCTTGTAAAGTTAGCTTTGTTCCAGGTTAATTTAAGAGTATTTTTGTTTATCTAAAAAAAACCATATCCACTGCTCGAGAAATTAAACTTTTATTGTAGAAAAAAAAATATCATTGATAAAAAATAAAAAAAATCATTGAAGCTTTTGTTACACTTTATATGACTAAGTGCGTGCACATTGTTCACTTTTTGTAATGTTTGTCCCCAAAGATTATTAAATTATTATAGAAAAAGTCGTCTCACATGCTTTAGTACTTGTGCTAAATTCAATTTATCAATATATGTGTATATGAATAAATTGAAAACTCAAGAAAGTCACCAATAATGCATTGAAAAGTTTGGGAAATTTGAGAAAATGAAGAATAATTTAAAAGCTTTATAGCAATATTAAAACGGACCGACCGACAACTAATATACCCGCGAGTTTTAGATGTACACATGGAATTTGTTGTGTCAATGTTATAAAATGGACATTCGTAAACATTTGAGGCAAAATCATCACCTCACTACTCAAACATATATAGGGATATATATAATATAATCCGAAAAGAAACAATAATTAGAGTGTCTTGGATTTCAATGGAGGAAGAGAGACGAAACGAAGAAGAAAGCTCTCATCTTTGGATCCCTTTTCAATTCTTTAACGAAGCCCTCAAGACCTTCCTCAAGTGTATTGGTCTTCATATTTCTCCTTCTCCTTCAATTTCTTCGCCATCTTTGGTAAACATTTGTTAGTAAAGCCATCATGAAAGAAAGTTAAATAGAAGGTCTGTATTAATATGTATATTACATATCCTGACATGCATATGTATATGTATTTTGATATGTTCGGATATTTTATCTTAAGATTTTTTTTGTTGTTGTTAAGAATATGAAAACTAATTGTAGATTGAATTCGGTTTGATTCTGTCTTTAGTTTCAAGGTTTTCAAAAGGAATTTTCTTTTTTATGTTTGGTTTGGTTTCAATTATAAAAAAGTTTCATTCCTGCGGTGAGTGTCGGTCCTGCTGGTCTAGGTCAGAAATCGATTCCCCGCAGGAGCGGAATTACCAGGACAAACATTTGGTCAAGTAGAACGTTATAAGTGGGATGTGTCATCCCCACCCGGGAGATTAGTCTGGGTCCGTTTCACTACAAGAATACACTCGATTTCCGACGGGTATATTGGTCGGAAACCGGTCGGAAAACGTCATTCCCGACGAATTTCCGACCAATATCGCCCGTCGGAACTATAGCGTCGGAAATCAAATATGGTCGGAAATTGGTCGGGAATTCCCGACCGATTCCCGACCAGATTATTCCCGACGATTTACCGACCAACGACCGATGCAACCATTCCCGACCAAATACCGACCAAACACCGACCGAACTAAGTTCCGACCATATTCCGACCATAATAATACCCGACGATTTACCGACAAAATTCCGATAACTTTGTTTCCGACCAAATGCCGACCAAATGCCGACGTTACTAATATCCGACCAAACTCCGACTATAATAATACCCGACGATTTACCGACAAAGGTCCGATGACCATTTTCCGACCAAATGCCGACGTGTTTCATTTCCGACCGATTTCCGACCTATCTAATTTCCGACCAAATTCCGACAAAATATTTTATTTTGTATTTTAAAAATTTTGAATATTAAAATTAAAATTAAACATTTTTCGAAAATGAAAATAAATTTATTCGAAAATTAAAATTAATATTAAACATTAAACATTAATATTAAACATTAATATATTTAAAATTAAAATAGTTTAGAAATAAATAAAAAAGTGTTTTTAAAACATTAAAAATTAACATTATTAAACATTTGCAAATCCGGATTCGGATCCGGATCACGTTCCCGGAAAATCCGGAAACTTCGCTTTCATCCACGACGACATGCTAGCGATATCTGACCTCGCCTCCGAAAGCTCATCTTGCGTGGCACCTAACCTGAATTCGGTGTCCGTTTTCGCCGCCTCCAAAGCTTCTACTTTGGACTTGAGCTCTTCATTCTGGTGGATGAGATCTTCAGAGAAAAATGAACCAGAAGAAGACCGGTCGTCCATAAACGGGATCGTACCCAAACCGCCGCGACGTCGCCCTTTTTTATCAAGGGGAAATTCCTGTATAAAATATAAATAAATTAAAACATAATAAAATTATAATGTAAAACTATAAGAAAAAAAAAAACTTACGTTCAAAACGAGTTGGTTGACCGCTTCCCGCGACATCTCGAAGGAGGAGGAGGAGTCACCTTGTGACTGTTGGGTCAGCTCGATGTCGGTCTTCTGCTTCGTCACGTTCTCGTAGATCTCCCTTATGAGGGGATCTTGAATAAACCCGGTTGTCTTGTTCGTGTGGCACCTCTTCATTAAGTCTAAATGATTCGGACGCACACCTCCGGCCTCATTAGTCTATAAAAACAAATAAATTTAAATATGAATAAATAATTTAATAATTAATTAAGTAAAGAAAACAATGTAAACAATAAAATATTACCATTTGAATTTCTCGGGTCTGGAAGCTGCTCGATCCGGAGTTGTGGATGTATTGGCCCTTCCCGTTGCGATCACTCTTTCGGTTTCCCGAATTAGTCTTCGAGACTTTCTCTGTCTCCGGTTGTTGCCAATAGGGTCCGTAGTGATTCCAAACCTCCAAATTCAAGCCTTTCGGCTTGTCTGCCCCTTTCCTCCACTTTTTCTTCCACTCGTTCATGTGTCTCTTGAACTGCGTACTCGCTTCCTTCATAAATAATTTTTCCACCGTGGCAGTATGAGAATGATGCCATGTAAACTCTTGCTACGAAAACATAAATAAAAATGCTTAGTAAAATATTAAAAAAATACTTATAAATATAAGAAAAAATATAGTAATTGACAACTTACCGCAAATTGTCTAAACCAAAGTTGCTTCTCATCATACGGGACTTCTGAAAACTTCTTGTACGGTTTGTCGAGGATCGAATGGAACATCCTCATAATAGCCTTGCTAATCCCGTTGTTCGATATACCAAACCTACAAAAAAAGATAAACTATAAACAATTTGATATTAAATATATATATATATATATATATATATATATATATATATATATATGAACTAAAGGTTTTTACCATGTCGATCTTCCAACGAGATGTGGATCAAGCCGGATGTGCAAGTCCCGGCCCGGTTGTTGGACTAACTCCTCGATGGTCATGATTCGAGGAGCTTGACTCTGCGACTCTGGGATATTCGATGCGGCCGGACTTGGTGGTTCTGGCCCTCGAGTCGAACCACCGGTATGTCGAGGTTGTTGCATCCTTTGAGAAGAACCACCGATGGTCAAGTTCGCGAAACCCTCGTACGCCCTGAAAAAAAAACGCAAAATTTGTTAGATATTAAACGCAAACGCAAACTATAAATAAAACGCAAACTATAATATTGATTCGCAAAAGAAAAAACGAATACTATTAAAATATTCAGAATAACGCGAAACAATGACCAAAAACCGTAACAATTACCAAAAATCCAAAATATTACGAAAAACCCGAAAAAACTATGAAAATTAGACAAAAAGTTTTTATGAAAATTTCAAAAATTCATAAAATTATAAGAAATTTATGAAAAAGAGTAATAATAAATTCATTAATTATACAAATGATTAAATTAAAAAAAATCCGAAAAATCTTAAAAATATCTTAGATTTAAAAATGTGTTATATACATGATTTCTATAACATTTAAAAAATAGATTTTTGTATTTTTAATCTAAAAATTATCTATTAAAGTTTATATTTATAACAAAAATCCAAAAATTCAAAAAATCCAATTGTGTAAAAAACCCAACAAATCCAAAAAATCTAATTAAACCAAAAAATCCAAAAAAATTATGAAAAACACTATGTGTAAACAACAAATCCAAAAACTATAATCTAACAACAAATCCTAAAAATCTAACCCACAAATCTCACAAATCTAACCACAAATCATAAGAACTAACATCCTAATCTCCAATCTAACCACAAAGCATAAGAACTATGATCCTAATCTCTAATCTAACCACAAAACTCAAACTAAACAACTAACATCCTTACATGGTGATAATTGGCCGGCGGGAGGAGAGACGGCGGCGGGAGGAGAGACGGCGGCGGGAGGAGAGACGGCGGCTCCGGCGATCTACAAACGAAGAAGAAAAGAGGAAGATAAGAGGGAGAGAAGAGAAGGAAGAGGAAGAGGGAGAGAAGAGAAGGAAGAGGCACTTACCGGCGAGGAAGGAAGACGGAGGCGGTCGCGAGACGGAGACGGAGGAAGGCGGAGAGAGAATCGCAGAGAGAGAAGACAGAGATCGATGAAGAAATGAAGAAGACGATGCGGTACAGGTATTTAGATTTAGGGGTGGTCGGAATTCCGTCGGAATTCCGTCGGTTTTCAAAAAATACGAAACCGTCTCAATATTTCATTTAGCGGTTAATTTTCGCGGGTTTAATTTCATTCTGGTCGGAAATCGGTCGGTAATTCCGACAGGATTCCGACCATTCATAATACTGCGTGTCGCGGGTTGACATATATTGTTAACACTTGGCATTTTATCGAAAAAAATTACATTGGTCGGAAATTGGTCGGTAATTCCGACAGTATTCCGACCATTCATAATATTGCGTGTCTCGGGTTGATGTATATTGTTAACACTTGGCATTTTTTCGAAAAAAAATTACATTGGTCGGAATTTGGTCGGAAATTTCCAACCAATTTCCGACCAGATAGGGTATAGGGTATGAAATTCTAAAATTGAATACCGTATAAAACATCTAAATATCATAGGTATGAAAACAATATGGCAAGGTAGACATAAATAGAGTATATGACGATTTTTATGAATCGATAAGAGAACGGGTTTAACCTCTCTTAACGAAACATATAACTTATACTTACACTATTCGTTTTCTTGTAAGGTTTGGATTAGATGTTCAAGAATATTGATTCTTAAGATAAAATTTAGTATTTCATACACGGTTTAGGGTTTATAAATCCAACATAAAACTTTAGAATTTCCTTATAATTTCCGACTAATTTCCTTATAATTTCCGACTAATTTCCGACTATTTATCTATATTAGTCGGAAATTGGTCGGAAATTCCTTGATATTTCCGACCAATTTCCGACCATATAGGGTTTAGGGTTAAAAACTCTTAATTTTGAAACTGTATATTCTTTAAAAAACATGTAAACATCTTATGTCTAACATATATATGCCCCAAAATAAACATTTAATAGAGTATATGATGTTTTATAAATTGAAAGTATATTGAGTTAAACATTTCATAACGAAACATTAACCTTATACGTATACTTTTCGGTTTCTTGTAGGTTTGACAAATATTTTTCGTATATAGTCAAAAGTCTCAGCTAAATATTGTGAGTACACAAACAAGCTCATTAGCCTCTTGTTAAAAAAAAGACTCAGTTGTAGTCTATATATAACAGTTTATTTGTCAAACGTCTATATATAAGCCAATCATATCCTAAATCAAAGAATTTCAAAGAATCTGGTCGGAATTTGGTCGGAATTTCCGACCATTTTCCGACCACCAAGGAATTTTTTAGCCGGGGGAAGATTTACCCGGGACAAGTTTTAGCCGGGACAAATATAATTCAATCATTCCCGACCAATTACCGACCGCGTTTAAATGGTCGGCATGTTGGTCGGAATTTGGTCGGAATTTCCGACCATTTTCCGACCACCAAGGAATTTTTTAGCCGGGGGAAGATTTACCCGGGACAAGTTTTAGCCGGGACAAATATAATTCAATCATTTCCGACCAATTACCGACCGCGTTTAAATGGTCGGCATTTTGGTCGGCATTTAGTCGGAATTTCCGACCATTTTCCGACCACCAAGGAATTTTTTAGCCGGGGGAAATTTACCCGGGGGAAATTTACCCGGGACATGTTTTAGCCGGGGCAAATATAATTCAATCATTCCCGACCAATTACCGACCGCGTTTTGTGTCCGGTCGGAAAATGGTCGGAATGTAGAGTTAAATGTATTAAAAAATACGTACACCATATTTAAGCATTTGAACAATTTTGAAATTTTTTGAAAAATGCCGACTAATTTCCGACGATTCTTAGTCAGTCTCCAATACGTCGGAAATCCGTCGGTATTTCCGACCAAATTTCCGACCAACATAAAATTGTCGGGAATTACCGACCAATTTCCGACGGGTGTGTTTTAATCGGAATATCGTCGGAATATGGTCGGAAATTCCCGACCATTTTAAATTGGTCGGAAATGTGGTCGGAAATCGTAATGTTTTCTTGTAGTGTTTGGACTTGGGATTACTCTCAGGGACTTAAAGTCATAAAATATATATATAATTGGTTTCATTATATATACTCCGTTCCGTTATGCTTTGATTTTTCTTTTTGTTTTATATCGTTTTGACCAAATTGGACGTTACCATTTGAGAAATATATATATAACATGATGAGATTTTGAATTACAAGTTTACAAATATTGCAGGAGGAGGCTACAAACGAGGTTGTGTCAACAAGGGGCCGGGGCGTAATAGTCAGATCAAAGAAAAAGGCGAGCGAGTCGGGTAGCTCCGGAAAGCCTGGCCGCCATAACTAAGGATTTCATTGGTTTTCTTTTTCTTTTGTAATCGCCCCTAAACTCTAAAATTAGAAAGAGATTGTGACACTTGCATGCCTTTGACGTTAGATCATAAACATCGTTATGTATTATATTTTCAGAGCATTTTAAATCGTTTGAAACCAACATGCTTTTGTCTTCAAACGTTTGTGGTAACGGACAATAGTGTACGGCGACAGACGGAATATTATGATCTGTATATATATATAGAAACATATATTTTTTTAAACAATAGAAAACTATCTTAAAATTCAATTATAATTAAACTTTTAAAAGTAATTCAAATTTTTAAATTCGTTAATATCAAATCAATTGAGTTTGGATTAGAAGTCCATAAAATTGAATACTACTACATCTACATCTACTACGTTTAAACGAGTCGATCGAGCTCCAGATACATGTTTGCAACTGATCTTAGTTCGTGGACTTAGAAGTTGAAATTTATAAACATACATAAATAATCATCGTTATTATTATGTTTTTTTGGATAATTAATCGTCGGTTAATTGCTGTTTAAATTTGATTAGAGCGATTATAATCATTTATCGATGTTTATAACGCATTAGTATTCTTACCGAATCATCTCTGTGGTATCTTATTATTGTATTTTACAAAATAAACGTATACCTGGCTAATTATTTCGTTCAATAGTCAACGCTCGTGTTATGACCTGGCAGTTTTGACATGGTAAATTGTGACTTGTAAGTAAAACCTTCAATAGTAGTCGTTGATACTTAAATTATTTTCACTCTCGACACATGCGTTTGCAATATGATCACGTACAAAACTACAAATGACGACCCACTAAACTGCAATCATTTGTTTATCTGCATATAATTTTTATGTGATCATTGTAGACAATCAAATTAATTTAAATTTTTGATCAAAAAAAGAGAGGTATCTATTTTTTTTTCTTTTTCTTTAAGCAATATGATGTATTATTTTAATAAGAAAATGCCGTCCAAATGTTTCTAATTGATGCCTTTTATTTTTCTTGATAATGAAAATTAGAGAAAGAAAATTAAATCACTTAAATACCAAAACCAGCTGAAAAACTTTATTAATAAACATTAAATCAATATTTTAATCTTTTAAATGTATAAAACTTGTTCACATGGTATTTTTGAGAATTGCCCAAAATTATATGGAGACTGAATAAATCACTGTATACTTCTATTAATTCATGTGTTTTGATCGACTATGATGTATAAAATTAACGAATATAATTTTGATGGTTCCTATATATCTACTCCGCGTTTAAAAAATAATTGTACTCAATGTAACCGCTAATCCGAGCATTATACATTCGAATACGAGGCTATTTCAAATATATACATAAGTATATAAACAAATCAGTGAATCACAAACGGAAAACATGCAATGGTAGGAATAGATGAGACCGATGAGCTGTTACAATTAGATAAATTATTAGATGAATATGTTTAATTAGCATATTTTAAAATAATTAGTACGTAAAGGCTGAAAGTTGACCAAGAAGAAGAAATGATGAGTGATTTGAACTCTATTATAATGTCCGGATTAGTCTCTTCTAAGCATAACTCGAAGAAATAAGAAGAGATGGAGAGAGAAGGAAGAAGAGAAGATGGTGTGTCGTCTTCTGATCTCTGCATCCCTTTTAATTTTATCCATGAAATTCTGCAATCTCTTTTTGTTAAATTTCTCGGTTTAAGATCTCCTCCTGATAATTTTCCGGTCAGTGATTTTTGTACGATCAATTAATATAGTATAAGATTGTCTGTTATGAAAAGTTTACGAGTAATTATATCTAAAAAAAAAATTGATAATAAAAAGATTTAAGTCGCAATTCATAACATCAATTTGAATATATCTCTTTCTAAAAGTGTAATTTTAATTTATAATATGTTTTATTAAAAATGGTGATTTGTTTATTATTCGGATATGTTAGCAAGCATAACTAGTATTCGGAGTTGTTCATGCATGATTTAGTATAATCGTGTGTAAATAATATATTTCAGTTTCTTAGATTCTTGAATTTCATCCAATAACTTACGATCTTATGCGATGCATGGTGGATATATATGGAGAAAACTTGTTTTCAAATATATGAAACTCGATTTGGAAAACTAACTAGCGAAAATATATATATAGTTCATGTTTTAATGTAATTAATTGTGTCACATACCGCTTTTCAATACAAAATTTATAATGATAATGATGGTGGTGAAGATATCACAAAATTTATAATGATAATGATGGTTGTGGAAGTGTCGTTGAGGAATCTTGTTTCATCGAAAAATAAGCAGAATACGAGTTCCGGGAAGCCTGGACGTATCAACAAGAACCCTTCCTAAGTTTCTCTTCCACGTGTCCTCGTCTCAACAAAAGTCAACTTCAACAATTCACGTTAATAATTAATGTTTTGAGAAAATCCTTTACTTTATACATTTTCTTCGCATGCTTAATATATATAATATCATGTTTCTTTTGTGTGTATTAAATTATTCTTGTTTGTTTGCAAGTTTTCTTTCTTTTTTTTTGCCAAAATTGTTTGTAAGTTTTCTAGTCATTTCTTTTGTAAAATAACAAATGAATTCTTGCATGAACATTTATTTTATCAAAACATAGTTTGTGTTCTACCATTTTACAAAAATTATAAAATAAATAACACTTTATGTATTGTACAGCATTGACTTTTCAATGATAATTTTTATAAAATAACAAATGAATTAGCTTTGTGGCCGTTTATTCTACAATAATATGTGTCATCGCATGTCATAAAAGAAATTACTGATCACAACATATTCAAATTAACTATATATTCGTTTTGAAATATAAGTCTGAACTAGTACCTTTATACTTAATAAGAAAAGGTACATATAAAACTTATTTCAAATCATCGATCGAAAATGAAAGTAAACGCCGAACGCTTTATTTATATATGGGTTAGCAGTTTGCCACGAAACTCTGCATCTTACTCTTTAGGCATATGAAATTTATAACTCCACTTCAATGTCCACTGTAGAATAAAAACGATATATATTATACATATTAAAAAAAAGTAACTAACCACTATAAAAAGCAGCAAAAATGTATTT
Source organism: Eutrema japonicum (assembly GCA_030161315.1). NCBI lineage: Eukaryota > Viridiplantae > Streptophyta > Magnoliopsida > Brassicales > Brassicaceae > Eutrema > Eutrema japonicum. The sequence continues at coordinate 52,919,653 of BSQW01000005.1, read as the reverse complement.
TAGAAAGTGATAGGAAACATATTTTATCCAATCATTTTTTTTAAAAAAATGAGCCACATGCATGAGTATGTAGCATTGGATGACGAGGCAAATACTTTACAGTTTACAACTTTACATGTAACATAAATATATAAAATAAACAACTTATACGAACATGCAACGCTACGAAAAGACGCGCCAAATGAGCTGTTATTGTCAGAGTAAACTAGATTAATATATTTAATTACCATTTTATGAAAAAATAATTTACACAGCCTACTTTTTATTTAAATTTTTGTTTAGACTGATGAGTCTGTATATATTTATAAGGGAATTCTTCAAGTAACTCATTCTCCCACTTAAGCTCAATCGAAGCGAAGATGGAGAGAGAAGGAAGAATAAGAAAAGAAGAAGGAATTTATTATTATCTTTGGATCCCTTTTAAGTTCATTCACCAAACTCTCCGATCTCTGTTACTCAAGCTCTTCGGTCTCCGATCTCCTTCTCATCATAATATTCAGGTAAGTATACTTTTTTATAATCAACAATCTTTAATAAATTTAATGTTTCAGATATATGTGAAGTTCGTGTGATTAGATCTCGTTTCTTCGAACATGAGATTCCTGTTATAATCATTTCCCCCGAAATGATGGTATTTATGGTTTATTGCAATAAGTTTCCCTTCCTGGACAATGGCTATGTTGGACCAAGAATTGCGTAAGGCTTTTTCTAATTTTTTTTTTCCAATGAGCTACGTACTTGTCTATTGTGACATGTTGATCGATGCACTAAAATTAAAATAAAAATCTGTAGAATTCTTTGGTGGTGTAGAAAAAGAATGATTTTTTAAATTAGTTAAATATAATATTAAAATTTAACAGATGTTGACACCTCACAGAGGAAACTTATCTTCAACCATAGTGCTGACACATCACTCCATTAACTTATTTTTATATGAAAACAGAAATGTGAGAAAATCTAATTAAAAAAAAAATCAAATTTCACACAACAGAAAGAGGAGGAGGAAGAAGAGGTTGAGGTTGTGGAAGTGTCGTCGAGGGGACTTCCGGCGAAACCAAAACCACTGAAGAAGTCGAAAGCCAGTTCTGGCAAGCCGGGAAGTATCAACAAAAAGCCTTTCTAGTTTTATCTAATTATTAAGTATAATCATTTACGGATAAATTCTTGCATACATTTTCTTCTGATTATAGTGTATGACTTTTTTTTCTTTTTTGTCTGTAAGTTTCCGAGATCTTTCTTTCGTCTTAAGAGACGATGTGAATAATCTAATATGGTATTTGGTGAGAAAATTGTAAGAAAATAAAATATTGTTTTGTGAAAAATAAACAAAATACATAAATTATGGAACGATTAATTCGATCTCTTACTGTGACAAATAAATGTACGAATCCGCTGAATATCAATCTATCAGTCTATTGTATTGGTTATGTAAATATATTGCATTTATATTCTGTAGTCATGTGGTGGTGTCTCGCTATCAAATTCTCAATACATCCAAGATTAACGTCAATGAATAAGGTGGGACTTTGATCTGTTATGCAATTTAATACTATAGTGCTATACACAACAAAATAATATCTATTTATCTACCTTCGAATATTAATCATTAATGAAAAGAATCATACTAAATGGTCGGATACTTGAAATTTTGGAATATCATCATCAAATAAAAAAACCCGAGATTTCTCTTTGCATAATTTGGGAAAGTACGTATAAATCGATTTTTGGATTAAAAAAGAAAAGTTGGTTAGGGACCAAGTTAACCGGACTTGAGGTTTTTCCCAACCATTATTAACCAATCTCACTGGATATTGGATTGCTCATCGAACCTATCAATTTTTTTTGCTTTTCTTCTAGCAGCTTCTACAAAGACAGAGATGGCTACTGCTTTTGGTAGAAAGGTAAAATTTAATTTAGAGTCACACAGAGAAGATGCAGCAAGAGAGGGATAACAAAAGACATTGTTGCAAGCTCATCAGTCAAACTGTGATGGCTTTCCTCGACTGTCTGAATCTCAGACACTCATCTTCTTCTTCTTCAGACATGCCGAAAGCTAAAGCAAGAAATGTAAAACTGATGATGGTTCTCTCTCTCTTTTGTCACCTAAATGAGTGTTTTCTTTTCTGCTTAGCTTCTGGTTTTGTGTGGCAGGAGGAAGAAGAAGAAGCTTCATCTGTTGAAACTTCAACGAGGAGTCTCAAAGTGGTGAGTAAACGGAGAAGGAAACCGCTGGTTAGCTCAGGGAAACGAGGTGGAGTTAACAACTACGACATGTAGCTAGAGTCTTTGTTTTGATGTAGAATTGAATAATCTTGTATAGTAGTTACTCTTAAAGAAATCTTGCTTTCGGTCTCAAGATCAAGATCATCTTCATAGTTTCATATCAATCAAACTAGACTATTCTTAAGCTAGCAAGACTCGAGCTAGACTTGGATTCTGAAAAAGGGCAAGAGAATTGAGGAAAAATTGGGACGTGATGGATCACTTTCTACTGCTTAGCTCGCTTTGCAAGATAACTTGTGGCGATTTTGGCGAACTGAGTGATTGTGAAGAACGATTGCCATAAAGAACGTCCATTAACGATCCCTTCCTTTAAGTTCCTTGCTGATTTAGCTACCATTGGTTCTGTTTTCTCTGTCTTTGTTTGATGCATCACCTCCTGCATTGAAGCTACCGATGAAGTAAAAATGGAGTTAACCGTGAAGTCCATAGCTGAAAAAAGAGCTTATAAGCAATGGCTAAACCTGGATTCATGTTTGTTATCCGTCTTAATCTATCTTCAGCCACGCGAATAGCCCGTGTTGAGCTTTTAACACCTTGAGTGATGCCTTGGCTACAAAAAAAGAAGACAATATTGAAGAGTTGGTTGGTAATCATGGTGGATGTGAGCAAAAACAGAACAAACCCTAAATCACTGAGCTCCATTGTTAAGTCACTGATCTCCATTCCCGATAAGCGAACAGCAGCCATTGTATCTGGTAGCTCTTCTCTGGTTACATCCAAAAGTTTTTCAAGAGACTCGGCTGCTTTCTTGAAAGCCTTTTTTTCAACATGCCAGAGTAACGATATATAGAAATCAACCTCAAAATCTGTAAACTCTACATATAAAAAAAGAATCCGCAAGTGTTCGAGAACAAACCAGAAGAGTAGGAATTGCAGCCAAGAATAGCCATGATGCTGAAATTGCTGTCTGCAAGTGTATAAGAGAGAGCTCATGATGATGATGATGTATTGTGTTACAAAGTGAAAAAACCAGATCTTCATTGAGAAATTAGAACCAAAAGTTGAGAATTTTTTACGGCAAAGCTAAAACTGAATTCGAAAGAAGCAGATAATTTGTTTGACCTAGAGGAGAAATCCGTATTGCTGGAAAACCTAAATCCAAGAGCGAAATCAGGTGTGGAGGCTCCAATTAAGGACATGATCTCGAAGACGAAAGCAGAGACTTACTACGCAGGCGACGACATTGAGCAAGACGAAGTGCTTCTGCGTGAGTGTCCATTGAGAGAGCTGGAGAGGAGGCTGTCCAACGGACGACGTCAGACGGGAAGAGACCGATGGCTCGGGAGATTCCTGCGGATTCGAGTACAATGGAGGGGATGGAGAGTGAGAAGAAGACGCAATTGAGTCCGAAACCTTCGCGAATCGCAAAGCCGGAGAAGGTTGCCGGAGTGTGTACCGACGGCGATACGAAAGATTTTTATCGAAGAATCCCTGATGGAAAATCGGATTCCCGAAGATTGTAGGTTTGGGCGATTGCAATCTCGAGGTAAAAGCCATAGTGATGGTGATTGTCTCCTTCTATTCGTCAGACTCAGAAACCCATCGTTAAGCTTCAAGTCGATAACAATGGATGTCACTATTCAAAACATAATTAAATGTTAAGTCCTCCATTTATAATATAATTAACAAAAAAAACTATTACTTGAACTAATTTGACCCCTTCGCGTTAAATGTAAATATCGGAACACAACGTTGGTTCGGAGGTTTGTGTGTCAAGCAGTCAAGGTGTGCTCAATGGCGAGGAGCACCAGATTGAGGTAAACGAAGATAGTTGTTACATGCTTGAATCCGCGGAGAACGCGGGACTATGGATGTTAAATAAAGGGATTTGGTGCGGCCCTCCCTTGTATTTTATAAGTTCGGTCCTCTGGAAGTCATAATCCGTTTTTAGTCTTGTAATCTATATAAAAACGGGTTAAATTAGGGTTATTCCAGCCTTGCAATGTTATATATATATTTTTTTTTTTAAAGTATATAATATTAGTTTATATTTTAAATTGATATATTAAATATTTGTACACAAATATTTATGTAAAAGTTAACTCTAGTTTCTATTTTACTCTTTCAAATATAATATATTAAAAACAAATTTCAAAAATTAGTGAAAAAATGCGGAATCACATTTTTGTCAGAAAAACAAGAAATCACTTTTTTGACGGAAAAAGCAGAATCACGTTTTTGGAAAGAAAACGCGTAATCACGTTTTTGGCGAAAAAACGCAGAATCATGTTTTAGCGGGAAGATACATAATCACGTTTTTGGTAGAAAAATGCGGAATCACGTTTTTGGCAAGAAAACTTAAATTCTTAAAACGTCGTTGTTTTGAGCCCATTTTTCCAAAAAAAATTTTTGACTCAAAACGACGTTGTTTTATCATTCCGTGACAACGTGGCAACATATTTGGCACGAGAGTTCTCACCGTTAACGGTGTTACAGGGTTGACTAATGGGGTGTTGGTCAATGTTTGTTTTCGCCAAAAAAATAGTCCATGTATGAATTTTCAAATTTTGAAAAGTATGTGTATGAAATTGGAAACTTGAATTTGTCAGCTACGAATCCGCACCATTTGGAATGGTCCAGGTAGGTATTGGCTGTTTTTCCGTCATCTATGATGCAATTCTATGAAATAAATCAAAGTGTTGGGAGAAATATTGTGTAGCCAAAAGGGTTGATGAATGTTGTAATGAAGATGTGTTACAATATACAAGTTAGAAACTTTAATATGCTCATGGATTTTTGAAGACACATACACAGACACACACACCTTCCATTTGAGGTCAGATGCTCATTTCTTCCCCGATTGCTTTTTTCACTCTGTTTGAAGTGAAAATGAGAGAATTCAAATTTGTTGCCACAAAAGATTTGCCTTAAGAATTCAAATTTGCTGGTCTGATTCAAAAAAACTTCAAATCTTTTTCTGCTACGATATTGCGTAAGTTTTTAGTAGTGCTAAATCACAATGAGCATACACAAACTTTGAACATTTGGTTTCAGATTTTCAACTAAAATGAAATGTAATAATAATTAGCCTCTTCAGGAAAACGGTTTGTCTTCTTTTTTTTTGCAATAATTTTCTAGTCTTTGTGCTATAATTTTATAGTTAGTTTAACCAGATTTTGTTTTATAGATGTATGCTGGTCGATAGCTCTTGTTCGACAGATGGAATGTATGCTGAAATTGTCTGGTAAACTTCCATTTGACCACGATCTCTTCACCCAAGAGGTGTTGGAAAAAATTGGCAAACGTCTTTTTTTTACCAAATACGGTGCATTGAAAAATCTTATCGACGCTAAGGCCGTCTTGGTGAAGCATGGTACCGTGTCGGAGGGGTCTCTTCCTGTTTTACCAAACAAAAAGAACCAAGTTACCAAAAAAACAAAAAAAAATAGAAAAAAAAATGGAAAGAGTAAAATATTTCACCTCTTGATACCAAATTCGGCGGGTATTATGAACGTTATAGGTGACAGGCCTGTCCTTTTCCGACACGGTACCATGCTTCACCAAGACGGCCTTAGCGTCGATAAAACTTTTCAATGCACCGTATTTGGTAAAAAAAAAGACGTTTGTCAATTTTTTCTAATACCTCTTGGATGGAGAGATCGTGGTCAAATGGAAGTTTACCAGACAATTTCAGCATACATTCCATGAGCTTGATGATTACAGGGGATTTGAAACATTTTTTGAAAAAGAAATGGCACACTATCTTCGGAAAAGTCATATTGCAGCCACCATTGAGTACTTTGACAGTTATGAATACTTGAAAGGGAAGGTAATTTTCATGTTAACATGTAGTTTTTATTGTATAAATTGTCTCTATATATTTTTTTAATTATTTTTGTATTTTTTTTTGGGGGTGTAAAATCGCTAAACGAAATATAGGTTTAGTTTTGATAAAAAAAACGTTAATGAGAATGACAATTACGATTATCATCCCATGAAATGAAAATTTGTTATAAATCTCATGCCTGAACCGATATTGTGTCGATATACACATAACTATAGTCTATAGATACACCAAAAAAAGGAGGAATGCATATTGACACATTTATATAGAGGATGGTGCAGAGAAAATGTACTTGCTTGTTTGTCTTCGAAGTAATGACTCGACGGCCAATTAAAACAGTTGCAATAACTTTTTACCTTCCCAATGATAAAAAGAAAACCTTTGACAACAAACATTAAAAAACCAGAGCTTTGCTCCACACTTGTTGGTCAGAAAAAAACTCAGAGAGAGAGAGAGACCAAACGTATGCAGAGTTCACTTGGATATTTCCGCTGACTTTTGTGACTCCTCACATTCATAAAGACGCAACGAAATGTCAATGAGATTCAAGGAATCATTAAATTATATAGATTCATAGCCTTACAAGAACTTAACGACTAAACATGCATCAATATTCACTAGATAGCCATCGGTATGATTCATATTGTTCACATTCATTTCGATTTGATACATAAAAATTCGATTAAGATTTGAGATAATTCTTACATGATCAATTAATTTTTGATCTGACTAACTGCGATTCTGTGAAAACTATAGGCCACTCACTAGGCTAAAAAATGTTACACAACATTAAATATCAATATTTTATTTCACCGGCCCGTTATAGAAATAGAAAGGCCTAAATAGCGTATAAAGTAACTAATGGGCCTCTAGTGTCGTTTTTCTCTCTCTAGCTATTTTGCATTGCTCGTAACCCACCCGGGAATCTCCGACCCGGCCGAAAAATGGGATCGTCTGCGAATACAGAAACCAACGGCACAGCCTCGTCACCGTCGTCGAATCACAAGCCTCCGGCTACGAATGGCGGTGAGGCGCCTCTTAATCAACCTCATTTTTCTCCTGATCAGGCGATCTCAGAGTCGGATCAGTCGAAAAAGAGGAAAATGGGGATGCTTCCGCTCGAAGTGGGTACTCGCGTGATGTGTCGATGGAGAGACGGAAAACACCATCCGGTGAAAGTAATCGAGCGACGGAGGGTTCATAACGGCGACCACAATGATTACGAGTATTACGTTCATTACACAGAGTGTATGTCGTTTAGCTTTTTACCAAGTTTTGATCTAGGGTTACGTGTTTGGATCACGATGCGCAGTCTTCAATTTTGGTTGATTTTTACTGTTGAACATCCAAATGGTGAAACTTTAGTAAAGGGCTTGTGTTTAATTCATATTTTGTTCGTTATGCTACACGATCGAGGTTTAGAATGTAGGACGAAAAAAGGGGTTAAATTGCAAGCCTTTATCAATTAGATCATAAGAAATGGCTTCCATTTGGGTGAGATTTTGAGAAGGAGATCAAATCCTGCATTATATTTTGCTTCTAAAGATTGTGAACACTTTTTTAACTACTATATGATCAAGCTGAGTAGAATGATGATAAAGTTCGGTGTGTTATGAAATCTTATGATCATCAATGTGTATGTTTTGAGTGTTTGATTTTCACCTCTTTTTTTTTGAAACTGCAGTTAATAGGAGGCTGGATGAATGGACTCACCTGGACCAACTGGACCTTGATTCAGTAGAGTGTGCGGTTGATGAAAAAGTTGAAGACAAGGTAGTTTTATGCTGTTAGTTGCATAATGCTCCATTGCATTACATGAGTTTTCTCTTCCACCTATAGCACTGAGCGTAAGTATGTCTGTGGTTTGTATTATTGTTGAATACAAGTTGGGTAGAATATGTGTGTGAGTTTTTTGATAAAATAAATAAAAAAAACCTTACAGATAAAAAAGCATACGTTATGGAGAAATCAGAAATCCAATAAATCTGAATAATAATTAAAATTAATTTTAGTTTGGCGCCGGTTACACGATTTTTGGCAAACCGGCGCGTATTTATTATTTGGGGGTAAAAATCCGAAAATCCTATTACCTCTTCGCGTTGATTATAAGCAGGCACAAAGACAACATTGACAAATAAATAAATTAAAACCCCCAATTTTGAGTCTTCTTAAATTCGAAATTCCGGATCCACCGCCATAGATCCATAGCCTTCTCTCTATCTCTATCTCTTTGTCTCGCTTCGTCGGCGAATCAGTAGGGTTTCTCATTGTCATCTTCGTTCTTAATCTGTTGTTATTAGCTGTGCGATGAGGAAAGGAGCCAAGAGAAAGGGTGCTTCGAAGGCAGGTCGCAAAGGTGCTGTTTCGGAGAGTCAGAACGATGAGGTCATTGCTGATTCTCTCGAGGCCTCGACGCAGGAGGAGAGTCAACAGCCTAAGGAAGAAGAAGTCCCCGTGGAGAATGGGAAAGAGGCCGAGGGAAATCGGGAAGACGAGGAGGAGGAAAAACCCGATTCCTTAAAGGAAGAGAGTCAGGAGGAGGAGGACGAAGAGGAAGATAAACCGGAGAAACCCGATTCTGAGAAACAGGAGGAAGTTAAGGAAGATGAGAAGAAGCCTGCTCGTCGTGGTGGAAAGCGGAAGAGGACCACGAAGAAGGAAGCTGAGATGAAAGACGAGAAGAAACGGGCTCCGAGAGCTAAGAAAGCCCGACCGACCAAACCAGAGGAAGAGCCTGAGTACTTCGAGGATCAGCGTAATTTGGTATGCTTCCTTAGTCTTTTTGCCATATATGGTATACCATGGCTAGCTAGATTTAGCGGAGGGAAAATTTCTTATGGAATGATTTGGTGTTATCATGTTTTCAAAATATCTTCAAGACTTCAGTATTTAGATCTCTAAACAAAGGAGACTGTTTTCTTTCCCTTAACATGTGCGCTTGTTTTGCGTTTTCAGGAGGGTTTGTGGAAGGCTGCATTTCCAGTGGGAACTGAGGTATGCTGTTTTGAGGAATTTGACTTCAACATTGGAGTTACTGTGTCTCCGTTGATATTCTTTGCTTATGGTTGTTAAATTGTGATTGCAGTGGGACAAATTAGATGCAGTTTATGGATTCAATTGGGATTTTAAAAATCTTGAAGTAAGTTGTTTGGATTACATTCTCCATTTTTGTTCTTCATTGTTGAGTCCACAAGTTTTTCAGGGTTGACGAGATTCTGATATTTATGTTTTCTTCATCTGTATGTCAGGAAGCATTGGAGGAAGGTGGATTGCTCTACGGGAAGAAAGTCTTTCTTTTTGGCTGTACAGAACGTAAGCTGTTTCTCTTGGTTTTTTTCTTTTTCTTTTTCTTGTCTTGATTATTAATAGTTGGATCTATGGGTACTGCTTTTTTTTTGGCCGTCTCCTTGTCTTTTATCTTGTTTAAAAGCACTTGTGGTTCGTTCTAATTTGCTTTTAAATCCATCAGTCTGTGCAGTATGCTCTCTATTTTTCTTTAACATTTGCTTCTTGTTCCTGTATAATTTTCTCTTTTCATCGTTACAGCTCAGTTAGTCCCCTACAAAGGCGCAGACAAGATTGTCCTTGTCCCAGCAGTTGTTGCTGTAAGTTCTTGTTTAAATCTCTATCAACGTCTACTTGCTATCGTTGTTGATCTCGGGATTCAAGATCATATATTATTTCTCATGGTTAAATTTATCCATTCTATATTTGCAGGTTGAATCACCATTTCCACCTTCTGATAAGATAGGAATAAAATCGGTTCAGAGAGAAGTGGAGGAAATGATTCCAATGAAGCAGATGAAAATGGACTGGGTTCCTTACATCCCGCTTGAAAAAAGGTACCATGAGTTCCACGCGCATATGTTACATATTTGTTGGGATGGCCTAAATCATTGAGAAGAGAGACAGAGATTATGTCACGGGCTTAGTACTTTGGATGTTTATTGGCAGTTGCTAATTATTTTTGTTTTCGTTATTCTTGCAGAGATAGACAAGTTGATAGGATGAACTTTCAAATTTTTAGCCTGGGCTGTACGCAGAGGAGGTAAGAAACATGTGTCAGATGACTGATACGATTTTTTTTTTTTAAATTGATTACCACTTGCGAGGAAGGGAATTTGAGTTACAATTACATATGATATTGAAATTAGAATGTGGAACATGGCATCACGTATCTGGTACTCGATAGTGTGATGAGTTGGGTTGCATTGTTTGTTCCTACATTTCTGCAGATTGATTTTTCTTTAAGGTGCAGAATTTGATGTATAGGTCTTTGCCATTGCAAAGCTGTAGTATACAGATATTATTGTTTGTTACTACCAGTTATAGTGTACTCAATTTAGCTTTGTACATTATCTGCAGAGCTGCTCTCAGACATATGAAGGAAGATCGTGTTAAGAAGTTCGAGTATTGCCTTCCTTGTGAGTTTTATTCCTCTACTACCCAATACTAGTTAAAAGTTGCAGAGTGAAAACCATTGTAGCATATGGCAGGGTGTTGGTAGTGGATTATCTGTATTGTTTTCCTTGTTTTGTATGAGGTACGCAACATTAAAATCTAATATCTCTTTCTTTTTTTTTGCAGATTTCTATCAACCATTTAAGGAAGATGAATTTGAACAAAGTACTGAGGTCCAAATAATGTTCCCCTCTGAACCGCCCGTAAGTTTACTGGCTTGTAATGAATGTGTTGGAAGTGGGAGGTCTACATAAAATGGTTTGGTAGGGGCACATTGTTTTGGTTTTTTTTTTAATAATCAAGTTTTAATGTTTTTTTGTGCAGGTTGTATGTGAATTTGACTGGGAGTTTGATGAACTTGAGGTGTGCCTTTGGCTATTCTGTAACGATAAAACTTGAAAATTAGTTCTTAAGATAAATTAGTTCTTCATCTTAGAGAGTTTTCATCTTGGTACTGCTCCTTCCTTGTGTGTTCTTGCATTCAATGTATGGGTTTTTGTGCATTTATCTCAGGAATTTGTTCCTAAACTGATTGAAGAGGAAGCCTTATCTGCAGAACAAAAGGATGAGTTCGAAGTGAGTGGAGCTGTAACTCAATTGTCAGTTCATGACTGTTGAGTATTTGTCTAATTATAATTGTGCTTTGCTTTTATTTTCTCAGGAATATGTCAAAGAGCAAATTCGAGCAGCAAAGAAAGCTAATCGAGAGGTAAAATGATAACCCAAACACAAGATGATATATGGTGAGCTACATTCAATGAAACTGTTTGCTTACGATGTTATCCTTGCCAGGCAAAAGAAGCTCGAAAGAGAGCAATAGAAGAAATGAGTGAAGATACTAAGCAAGCCTTTCAAAGCATGAAGTTCTACAAATTCTACCCTCAGCCTTCACCAGATACACCAGATGTCTCTGGCGTCAAGGTAAGAACAAAAGGAAAACAAAAAACCGCCTTCTCCAATTAGTTTAATCCGGTTTCAGTAAAAGTTCTTAAAATATGTAAATCTGGTTTGCTTTTTTTGTTTTGTTTTGCAGTCGCCGTTCATTAACCGATACTATGGAAAGGCTCATCAAGTCCTTTGATGTCAAGTCTTGAGAACCAGAATAGCTTTTCTTGGCAGCTTCAACAGAAATCAGGTTTATTTAATCACAGGTGCTCTCAGAAACTCTTTGAGCTTTTATAGTTAAAGAGACAAGTTTGAACGAAAAAATGTCTTTTTTTCTCGTATGAATTTGTATTCTCCTCCAGAAATACTTAAGATCGTAGAAGAGTTCACGGGAACCAAAATTTTTGTTTTGTGGAAATTTGGAGACAGCAGATTATAATTCTACCCTTTTTAAGATTTCTTAATTTGCAATGGCATTCTCAAATTATTTTAGAAGATATCTTAATGATTTTCCAGCTAGTTGTTAAGTTTCGACAATAACAAAGTGGTATTGTTTGGGTGGACCCAGTATAATATAGAAAAAGAGATGGACATATAGCCAAAGTAGAATAAATTTGGCATCTTTCATTTTATGATTAGAGAAAATGACATTCTAAAAAAGACCAAATAAATTGACCCCTCAAGATTTATGTTTAGATTTTGCATATCAATAAAATTCGCGACAGGTTTATTTTTTTATTAGATAATATATTATTAACTTTTGAATATATCCATCACTCAAACAGTGCCATAGATTTTCAAAAATATTATTTTGCACCCGAGCATATAACGTAGGTTGTTTGGTATACTCTCTTTTAGAGTTCTAAAAATTGGTAATCACAAAAAATGAGGTATTTATAATCAAATTTTAATGTATTTTTATAATATTTGTGAAAAGTTTAAAAAATCTATTAATAAAAAACAGAAGGGTTACTAAATAACCATGGATTTTAGTCAAAACGTAAAATATATATATATATATATTTTGTAAAATACATTCAATTGGGTTGAATGATATGTAAAAAGTATTCTAGTCAAAACGTAAAAAAAAAAAAAAAAATCTAAATGCTTTTCAATCAATGAAAAATAGTAGGGTAACAATGGTTATGTGGGTAAAATGATTGGATGATGTATGTGATTAAGGGAAAAAGCAATACAATATTAGTATTAAACTGAAATTAAGTAAAAAAATTAATAAAAGTGACAGGTCGGTCCATAAGAGTAGTATAAATTACACACTAACGTTACTTCTCTCTCTCCGTCCCGTTTTAGGAGTAGAGAGGGTACGGCGTTACACTCTCCGTCACGTATATATAATGGGTATTTGCATGTGATGTGAAGAAGGTTGGTGCGAATTTTGTAAGGAAAAAGAAGAAGAAGAAGAAGAAGAAGAAGACAGAGCGACTCAACGACATGCCATTGTCTTTTCCAGTCTGTTTTTTTCTTAATTATCTGCAAACTAATCATATTCCACCACTTCTCCTTTTCTCCATTTTATTTTCGTAGATCTTTGTAACAAACATTTATGGTATACTTTTAGAGATCCGGAATTTCGAATCATAAGTACATTAGCCTCTCGACTCTCGTCTGTTATATATTTAATTAAGATTTAATCCGTGCTAAATTAAGAAACCTGTAATTTTATCTAAATTTTACAATATAATTAACTTATTATTATAGATAAAACTGTTAATTTTTAATAATTTTTATATTTAATCCATTTTGTATTGAATTAAAATATTATTCGAACTAACCCGTAAAAATTTATAATCTTGAAAACATAACCTCTAATATACACCGTTAAATGACTTTAGTTTTGTGGTTAGTTTACGAACTCTATAAAAAATAGTTTTTTTTGTCTAACTTTTTATAAAATTAGTAAAATATTTTGTAACTTTTGTTTTGATATATATTCAAATAAAATACAATAAATTATAGTGAAAAATATAGCAAAATTTTGAATAGATTTTTGTTTTTTTGAATATATATGAATTGATTATTATTTTAAAATATATAGTATTAAAAATAATTACAAAATTGATTAAGAAAAATTTATTTAATGCAAAATATATACTTTTCATATTATAATCAATAATTTTAAAATACTATTATATTATTTCCTATTTTAATTATTTTTTAAATTTATAATGATATTTTATGTAATAATTTACAAATCAAAATTTAATTTTAAAAACATCTTCTTAAATAATATTATAGAGAGGAGATAGATTATGTTTAGATATATAAGTGATAACAACTTGACGCAATTTAGTGTAACATTCAATGTCATGTCTAACGAATTTTGTAATCATGTTAAATAAAACTAGGGCTCCCAATGAAGTTGAATAAAATAATAAACAAATCTTTTCCTTATTGTTTTTTTTCGAATTTGGTGAGAAATATTTTTGTTTTATTGTTTCCTAAGAAATGAAAAAAAAATATTTGTAACAAAAAATTACTTATAAATGGTGTATTCTTTTAGGAATGACGAAAAATATGTACAAAAATTTATTTATAAATGGTGTATTTTATTATGAATGAAAAAAAATTGATTATTCCTAAGAGTGTCAAATTAGTTGATCCAAACCAAACTAATCTATTAACTCATTAAATATTTAACTAATTACTAAATGATTTATGATTTTATCCAACTCATTAAACAAATAGTTTGGATCAACTCATTCTATCACATTATTGAATAATTTATTCCTCCTCATTCCTTGGTCACCATTAGTTAATTCAAAAAGTTTGTACATGATTTGAAAAAATAGTAGAAGTCGATTTGTACATGTAATCTAATTGAATTATTGTAAATTATTGTTTTTTTCTTCATAAAGAACTAAGAAAATAAAATTAAAATAATACTTATAAAAATTCTATTTTCTGGAAAACCTCGAACACTCTCTCTCCTCTCTCCTCTCTCTCACACACACACATACACACACAGACACTCTCTCTTCTTCCCTCTTTCCATTTCCAGATTCTAGGGTTTTGAGTGCAATCCCTAAATCTCCGTCTCTCTGTCTCTCTCTCTCTCTCTCTCTCTCTCTCTCTCTCTCGCAGATATGAATCTTTAGGGGTTTCTCTCCATATTGCATTTTCTTCTGGGGAGTTTCTTCGGGGCTAAATGAGTCCTTTTCTCACTCTCGCTTTCTGCTTCATCTCTCTGCTCCTCGGTGCCAACGCCGTAACCGAGCTGGAGCTCCGATCTCTACTCGAGTTCCGGAAAGGGATCCGTGACGAGAGGTCTAACCAACGCATCTCATGGTCCGCCACAAGCAGCCTCTCTGATCCCACCACTTGCCCCGATGGCTGGTCCGGCATCTCCTGCGACGTGGAAACCGGCTCAATCGTCGCCATTAATCTCGACCGGCTTGGTCTCTCCGGAGAACTCAAATTCAACACGCTTACTGGTCTCACCTCTCTTCGTAACCTCACTCTCTCCGGGAACAGCTTCTCGGGTCGGGTCGTGCCTTCGCTGGGAGGAATTTCGTCGCTTCAGCACTTAGATCTGTCAGATAACGGATTCTATGGACCCATTCCGGGTCGGATCTCGGAACTTTGGGGTTTGAATTACCTCAATTTTTCTGCTAACAAGTTCCAAGGCGGTTTTCCGAGTGGGTTTCGGAACCTTCAGCAGCTAAGATCTCTGGATTTGCACGGAAATGAGATTTGGGGAGATGTAGGAGAGATTTTCACTGAGCTGAAGAACGTGGAGTTCGTTGACTTGAGCTGCAATCGCTTCCATGGCGGCTTTTCTTTATCCATGGACAACGTCTCGAGCATTTCCAACACCCTCCGTCACTTGAACTTGAGCCACAATGCGTTAAACGGCGGGTTTTTCAACGAGGATTCCATGGGTTTGTTCAAGAATCTCGAGATTCTCGACCTAGAAAACAACCAGATCAATGGAGAGTTGCCGCGTTTTGGATCCCAGCCGAGTTTGAAGATCTTGAAGCTTGCGCGTAACCAGTTATTCGGTGCAGTGCCTGAAGAGTTGTTGCAGAGTTCGATTCCATTGCAGGAGCTAGATCTCAGTCGAAATGGTTTTACAGGTGAATTGAAATTTACACCTTTTTTTTCTTCTTCTACCATTTTTCCGGGGGAAGATTTGCCAAAATTGCTGAATTTTGCTTTTGCTACTTTAGGGTATCTAGGAATAGAGCACTGATTTGACTGATTTCCTTGTCTTTACTAGACATTTGCGTCATATTGTCTGAACCTGCTGTATAATGTTGGTGCTGTATGTAAATTAAAGGAGTTTCTTTTTATTCAAGTGCAGGATCAATTAGTGAAATCAACTCAACAACTTTAAATATGTTGAATCTTTCCTCTAACGGCCTGTCTGGGGATCTTCCATCGACTTTGAAAAGATGCTTAGTGATAGATCTGAGTGGGAATACCTTCTCTGGCGATGTTTCTGTTGTTCGAAAGTGGGAAGCTACTCCGGATTTTCTCGATCTCAGCTCAAACAGTTTGTCGGGAAGCTTGCCAAACTTCACTTCTGCATTTTCAAGATTAAGTGTGCTGAGCATCAGAGATAACTACGTTGCTGGTAGCTTGCCTTCTCTGTGGGATGATTCAGGGGTTTCCCAATTCTCTGTGATTGATCTCAGCTCAAATAAATTCAGCGGCTCCATTCCAGAAAGTTTTTTCACTTTTGCAAGCTTGAGAAGTCTGAATCTTTCCATGAATAACTTGGAGGGGCCAATTCCTTTTCGAGGTTCACGTGCTAGTGAACTTTTGGCTCTAAGTTCTTATCCTCAGATGGAGTTACTTGATCTCTCAACCAATTCTTTGACGGGTATGTTACCGGGGGATATAGGTACAATGGAAAGAATCAGGGTGCTGAATCTTGCCAATAATAAGCTGTCCGGGGAACTTCCAAGCGACCTCAACAAGCTTAGTGGCCTTGAGTACCTTGACTTGTCAAACAATACTTTTAAGGGTCGAATTCCCGACAAGCTTCCTTCCCGAATGGTGAAATTTAATGTGTCCAATAATGACCTATCAGGCATAATTCCTGAAGACCTGAGAAGCTACCCACATTCATCATTTTATCCTGGTAACTCCAAGCTAAATCTCCCAGGTGGGATTCCAGTGGATTCTACTGGTGATCTGGCTATTCATGGGAAAGAACATCATTCGAAGCTTAGCATAAGAATAGCAATTATTGTTGCTTCAGTTGGAGCTGCTCTTATGATTCTTTTTGTTTTGTTTGCCTATCATCGAACACAGCTCAAGGACTTTCATGGGAGGAGTGGATTTACTGACCAAGCCACGACTAGAGACGCCAAGTCTGGACGCTCTTCTCGGCCCTCCTTTCTCAACTTCAGCTCAAATGTTGAACACCAGTCATCATCTTTGAGCTTCTCAAACGATCACTTGCTCACCGCAAATTCAAGGTCGTTATCCGGGATACCCGGATCTGAAGCTGAAATATCTGAGCAGGGTTTACCCGCTACTTCAGCCTCTACAAACCCTAACCTCCTTGATGATTATCCTGCAACATCTGGACGGAAGTCTTCTTCAGGAGGCTCCCCATTATCCTCCTCACCCCGTTTTAGCGACCAGCCTGTGATGTTAGATGTTTACTCACCCGATCGATTGGCTGGAGAACTCTTCTTTTTAGATGTTTCACTAAAACTCACAGCAGAAGAGTTATCTCGAGCTCCTGCAGAAGTTCTAGGTAGAAGCAGCCATGGAACACTATACAAAGCAACACTGGATAACGGACATATGTTAACCGTGAAATGGTTGAGAGTCGGACTCGTGAGGCATAAAAAAGATTTTGCAAAGGAAGCTAAAAAGATCGGCTCTTTAAAACATCCAAACATTGTCCCGTTGCGAGCTTACTATTGGGGTCCCAGAGAACAAGAAAGGCTTCTCCTTTCTGATTACATGAGAGGAGAAAGCTTGGCCATGCATCTATACGGTTAGAAGCTCTTTTAATTAGTCTCTTTTACGCCTATTTACGGTTTTCTGTAAAATATTGTTCGAGCTAAAGTAATCGTCTTTCTTTGCAGAGACTACTCCTCGCAGGTATTCTCCGATGTCTTTCACCCAAAGACTAAAAGTTGCGGTTGAAGTGGCACGATGTCTTCTTTACCTTCATGATAGAGCAATGCCACACGGGAACTTAAAGCCAACAAACATAATCCTCACAAGTCCTGAAAATACTGTGCAAATAACCGATTACTGCATTCACCGTCTCATGAGTTCGTCTGGTGTAGCGGAACAGATACTAAACATGAGTGCACTCGGTTACTCTGCTCCTGAACTTGCCTCAGCTTCCAAACCGGTTCCAACGCTTAAATCCGATGTCTATGCGTTTGGGGTGATTCTTATGGAGCTTTTAACTAGACGAAGTGCGGGTGACATAATCTCGGGTCAATCAGGAGCCGTTGATCTGACAGATTGGGTGCGGTTGTGTGATCAAGAAGGTAGGAGAATGGATTGCATAGACAGAGACATTGCAGGTGGGGAAGAGTTCTCAAAGGCAATGGAGGATGCACTTTCTGTTGCAATCAGGTGCATTGTCTCTGTAAATGAAAGGCCTAACATCAGACAAGTTCTTGATCATCTTAGCTCAATTTCTGCTTGAGATTTGTTTTTTTCTTTTTCTGTATATCTCCATGGATTTCTCTTCATCGATCATCCCATTTTTTCTTCTTCTTCTTCTTCTTCTTCTTCCTGGTTTTATGTTTCTCTAGTAGTTGATCAGATGATTCAGATCCTCAGGTGTTCTTGCATTTATATTTTGTTGATTATTTTTCCCTTCCTTGTAAAGGTAGAAGAAAAACTAATCCCATTGATTCTGACAGAAAGATTTGAGTTTGGTTATTGATTTTTTAAAACATTTTCTTCCATCTTATTTTCATGATTATATATAATTTCTTACGGAAGTTACTGAACAATGGAATGAAAGATTTTGTGATTTTCACAAAATTTTACGAAATTGTAATTTTATATTCAAGAAACAAAAAATATGCATTTTCATGTATTTTTCATTAAATTAATATTTATTTATTTATTCCCGCCATTCAATTCTACATATATTAAATTTTCTAAGATTCCGTAATTACTATAATAAAATCATTACACTGCAATCATATATACCACAAACAAATCATATATAATATTACATACAAAAAGAAAAAAACCCTCTTAAAATTGGTTTCTAAAGCTACAAACTTTACGTTGCTGATCATATTTACAACTTTCCTTCCTCAAACATTTCCTTTAGCCGCAAGACAAGAATCATCAGTTCATCATCATCGAACACCAGCTTGTGTTCTTGTTCTTGACCAAAACCCACTCACCAGCAAACTCTATTCTTGATTCTTAACAGTATCAATCCTTTCTTGAAATCTCATCTCCTTAATTACGTTGGTTCACGTTGCCGAGTCGCCCAACTCGAGCTTAGAGCTCTAAGCCGTTGGAAATACTCACCTAACGCTAACAATCCCCTAGCCGCTTGTCTTGTGGTTAAGATCCGATGCATCTGTTGCAATGTCTCATGTCTCAGATGATCAGCCTACAACAAAACAGTTTTAGAACACAAGTCACTTCTTGTCCTAATAATCTCTCATTAGTTTTTTCTTTCTTACCTGATTCACAAAGCTGACCAAAGCCTCCAATCTCTCCATAGCACAAGTTATTTGAGGAATATAACTTCCTTCACCGAGTTTCCCGGCTGCTACACTCTCTGCTAATGTATGTTGCAATTTCTCCATACCTTGAGATACCGCATCTTCCGCTTGTTGACATGATTTCCTCAAATTGCATACATCTAATACTTGTTGATCCGTCAAAGGATCAAAATGCGGTAATATAACCTAACCAATAAAAAGAATATCCATATCTAAACTCGTTGAATGAAAACCATAAGTTTTTATGGATTAGAGACGGGTTTTTCGATTACCTTGAGAAGCTCCGAGGGTCTAAATCCGCCTATCCACAAGAAAAACCGCTCTGTTGAAGTTTTCCACATTCCCGACATGATGTAAAAGACATCGATTTTTGCAGCGGCTGATTTCATTCGGAAGAGTTGAAAGTAATGTTTCATGGCATTGTCAACTAGCAAACGAAGCTCTACATCACTAACTTGTCCGTGTAAAACCGTTCTTAGTTCGCATATTTGCCTGTTCTGTTCTTCCACCCAATGTCCATATTCCATCTCAAATGCAACAATCCCTAACAACAACAAACAAAAAAAACGATGAATCACGAAATTGATTTTGAGAGAGATAATTAGGAAATTGCCAAAAGGTGAAAGATTCAAACCTGAGCTCATGTTACCTGAGAAACCAAGAGCATTAGTACCTACTCCGTTTCCCACATAGAAACCCTTCAACATTATGTTCATAAATCATTATATCAACTAAGATACTTTAGGAGGGGAAAAAAAGGAATTTTCGCAAACCTGTTGTCTAGCACGGTCGAGTTCTTGCTCTAAATGAATTAACTTCAACCGGCTTGTCTCTAGCTGCTGAACATAAGCCTGCAAGACAAGATTATAAAACTCAGTATAACAAAACCAACACATAACTATTTCACGAGTTGCACGGAACATAAAGTCTCATACTTTCTTGCGCAAACGACTTTTCCTAGCTGCCTCGCGGTTCTGTGCAAGCCGTCTCTGAATCTGTGAAGATATGAAAGATTCAATTACAAAAGCTCCAATGAGTTAACATAACCAAATGAGCTTCTCTATCTTACCTTATCAGGATGTCTAGACGTGGAAGCCTCTTGGTCAAACTTGTGAGGAGTTCCTTCTGTTCCATGAGAAGTATCCTCTGACTGAACAAAGATGAAAAGCAAACATTAGTTTCTGAATTCAAATGAGAGAATGAATTTATCAGAGACAAATAACAATTTTGAAGTACCAAGCTGTCTGGTTTTTTTTCGTTTGTCGGGATTATGATAGAGTTAGGCGTATACATGCCTCCATTGTTCTTGAAGCTTTCTTCCCACATACCGATTTGGTTGAGAGGCTCGTAGATTTCAAACCTTCTCGGTGGAACAAAATGTGTTGAAGTTGTATTCATGTTTCCTCAACTGGTAAAAAAAGACACAAACTTCATTAATCAAAACCAAGAATTGCAAATAAAACAAGATCACAAGTTGAGGGTTATGTAAGTGATTTTCAGCTAAAAGAACCTTTAAAGTCATTTTCCATCACCCAAATCGTCAACGCTACCTCTCCTAATTCTATAAGCTCCATTGATAAGGCGAAACATGGGACTCATATACACACGAAAAACCCTATTATTTACCTCAAATTGCAATTCCTAAAAAACATACCAAACTCTAATGTCATTGTCAGTTATTGGATCTCACTGTATCTACGTCTTTTAGCCACTAATGGTGGACCACCTCCCAATAAGGAAAAAAGTTCCATTACTCTCTCACTGATTTGAGATAACATTCTGTTTCTTGCGCAAAAGTCAAGATTCGAGTAAAGGCAAATCGGAGAAGAAGAGATACAGAACCAAATCATGAGACATATCCGAATCAGTTACGATTTGCAATTACATCCAAATCCAGAAAAAAAATCAAAGAGAAGTAGTTATCGAGTTTATTTAGAGGTTCGACGGTCGATGACAAGAATAGAGAATCGGAGAGTTTCATCATTCATCACGAAACAGAATTCGTACTCTTTTTTCTCATTCAAGCATAAAAAAAAAAGATTTGCTCAGAAATCGACCTATAAAATACAAAATCCAGGAAGAACAGAGACCCGAAGCCGAACCTTCTTCTCGTCTTTAGCGTCAAAAGGGGCTTCAAAAAGGCGAACTTTTACCGCGGAAACCATGAAAAGCAAAGAAACCTTTTTTCACTTTCAGCGACGAAATCGGACGCAAAGCCCAGAAATCCGCAGTTCAAATTGGTCCGACAACAGAAGGGATGATAAAATCTGTTTCTCTGGTCTTGTCATCTTTAAGAAGAAGAGGAAGAAGAATCATATGCGACAAAGTTCTTTACAATCAATTTTAAATGAATAAATACTGAATTTTTCTTTCTTTTTTTCCTTTCGGTGATTGTTGTCTTCAAGCAATTAGCAAATACACCGAGTCAAAAAAACCAACTTTTACATGAATGTTTTTTTTTTTTCTTTTTTTGTCAACTGAATGTTATTCTTCTTTTATTTCGATTACTAAATTAAAAATTAAAATGTGTATCTTATTTTTCTCTCATTTGTCATGTCTCCACTACCTCGCTATCAGATTATAGAGTAGAGTTAGCCACATGTACAAATCATTAATCTTATAAACTAGTTGTATGGTTTGATTTTGTTTATCTTAAGTTTTTGGAGACCAAAAATATATCTTTCTTCTATTAGTTTTGGTTTCTAGAGAGATTTCGATTTCGATCTCGGTCGGGTCTTGTGTAAATCCAAGTTTTAAAGATAAATAAAATATTCTAGTTGACCCAAAAAAAACTTCTAAAACTACATGTCAAAATTTAGCCGTCGGTGGTGATAACTCATTTTGATGGCACATTTTGAGTTACGAAAATCCACTCGAAGATTATATTGTAACGGCTATTTTCTAAGTTTTATATATTTCATATTTGGGATTGGGATTTATATAAAACATCAATCAAATAAAGTACGTAACATGATCGCAAGGCTGACGACAACAAATAATATAAAATAAATTGATATAAACGCATGTACGTCAAATATTGATGTAAATCATTAGTTTTGATAAAAAAACAGAGAAGTTTTCTCTTCTTTTTTTTATAGGAAAATAAAAAACCGTCTGCAGGATTCGAACCCACAGCTGATCAAATGTTGGCTAAGAGGTTCTATAAACAAAACAAAGGAACGTAATTTTTTTTTTTTTTTTGAACTAAGCAACGTAATTTCTATAATAATTTGTTTATGCTAAAAAAAGGTATAATAAGTTGTTAATAAAAGAAAACTGATAGCTTAGCTGGAGTAAAAATAATGAAATATAGTTTTAAGATAATTATATTAAAATAATTTAGGTCTAATTTATATATAGGTTATGCCAACTAAACATATTTTTAGTCAAAAACAAAAAAAAACTAAACAGATTCACATATTCGTCTTGTTCGTATTTGATTATATTATATACTGAAAAAGAAAAATGAAATTAATTTTGTGAACGAATCACCTGATAAAGAAATATCACAATATATGATTAGAAGTTAGAACCGATTGGCTCTTCAAGTTCCATAGGAGACAGACACATTAAATACTAAATGTGTGTGACCGCAACATCCTCTACCCACTTGCCTCTTTGCTTATTACTTTATTCACAATGGATACTAAATACAATACTCTTTTTTTTCCTTTTATAAATAGTTTTGACTAAAAGTACGAATAATTAAGAAACTCATATTTTATCAAAAAAATATTATTTAATATATAAATTAAAAATAATTCAGCTAATCATAAAAAAAACTGCATAATATTATTGGCCACACGGTATTCGATAAAGTTAAAAGTTACATAAAAACATGAAAACAACTTATATTATGAAACAAAACAAAATATCTAAAACTACTTATAAAAAGAAACGGAGGGAGTATGTGATTTAGTGGATTTTGCTATATAAAGAGTACCTATTAAGATTTAACCCACGCTAATTATAGTGTGAAATAATTTTTTTAAAAAAAAATTGTTTTAAAATTTAAGAAAATTATTTTTATCTGAATTTTACAATATGACTAACTAATGATTATAGATTAAACTGTCAATTTATAATAATTTATCTGTTTAACCCGTTTTGCAGTGAACTAAAATATTATTCGGACTATCCCACAAAAACTTATAATCTGGAAAACATAACTCTAATATGCACCGTTAAATGATTTTAGTTTTTGTGATTAGTCTATAAATTCTTTAAAAAAACAAAAGTTTTCTTATGTCTAACTTTTTATAAAATTAGTAAAATATTTTTTAATTTTTGTTCTGATATATATTCAAATAAAATATAATAAGTTATAGTAAAAATATAGCAATATTTTGAATAGTTTTTTTTGAATATATATGAATTGATTATTATTTTAAAGTATATAGTATTAAAAAGAATTAAGAAATTAAATAATAAATAACTTTTTAATGCAAAATATTTACTTTCTATATTCTAATCAATAATTTTAAAAAACTATTATATTATTTCCTATTTTAATTATTTTTTGTTATTTGTAATGACATTTCATGTAATACTTTACAAAACAAAGTTTATTTTTAAAAATATTTTATTAAGTAATATTATAGAGATGTATGTATAAGGTATACTCAACTTTCCCTTTCTCTTAAATTATGATATCATACATATATGAATCTTGTTCACGTATTGCATTGTTTGTCTGGCATTACTTTTCTGGCAGATTATAAAATTCCGTGGAAATGATATATGTAATGTTTTTTTTTTTTGGAAATATCCTATCGGCTGATCCGGTCAGTCCGGTAGAAACACACCGATGTGCTATAGAATGGACTACTCCTAGGTTTAACGGACACTATAAACTTTGAACTGAGTTCGAGTAAACGGGATACGAAATCCATAAAATTCAAATGTACCACCATCCCACATGTCTCGAATTTGGAATGATTTTCGACGAATACTAGGTGGTGGACGTAGTGTAGTCACTCATTCCATTTTAGAGGTGGTATTAGTCGGTTGATAGATTTGTGATTTTCCTTTTAACATCCTATCTATATTTTTTTTCCGACTTCATCCTATCTATATTACAACAATATATATAATAGAATGAACAATAACAATGAAAATAAAGAAAGACGAAGAAAGAGGAATTAATGAGACATGACGCACAGACTCTTTGCTTTTGCGTTTGTCTGTTTGTGGATTTATTCTCAAGTGCGATCTTGTGAAATGTGGGTTGGCACTAAGAGTGGCTATCGTCACTCTGATTAATCATTCGTATCTTTGGCTAACTCATTTCGAAATCAATCTTATACCTTTCACGACCCTATAATTCGTATTACTAGCTCGACCGTGGAAGATAAACTGTCCATAAAAACAAAGTATTTTATGTTATACCTTTATATATTTCAATGTAATTTTTTTTTGTCAATCGAAGTCTCAATTGGACTTGCATTCTTACTAAAATTCATATGAATCAGATGATAAATCATGAGGATAACTCACAACTAAAACTATATCCATATATATACTTGTTTGACCAAAAAAAAAAACATATATATACTTTTGCAGGGACAAAAGGAAAAGAAGAAAATAAGAAAGTTGAGGATGTCTTTGCGACATTATTCCAAGACTGAATGGGAACTATGTAGTAGATATCATTACTTTCTTTTCTTCTCTTTCCTTTTCGTTCGTTTTGACTACAAAGTCTACATTTTATCTTCTTCTTTACTTTTTTTGTATAAGCTGACTATTTTTCAAAAATATTATAACTTAGTTATATCCAGAATTCGGCCGGAAACGTGTTCTGTTTAACATCTGTTTTTTTTTAAAATAGTTTTTAGTTGAATTAAAAGATGCAAAATTCTGAGAATTGTCGTGGACTATAAGAGAGTGGTCATAGATTGAATATTTTGTAATGAAAACCATAAATGTCCTGGAAAAAAATGAGTATAAGGAAATAATATCATATTGGGCTAATATCATAAAATTGGGATATATATGAGGGCCCAATAAAGTATTGCAACAACATATTCCTGGTTGCTTCTTAGTTTTTGTTATCAACATAGTTAGATGGCGATCTAATCTACTTATAGTTTATAGATAAACCTCCACAACTTACAACTTTTTTTTGGTTAACGCGATCCACTAAATAATGACATGTAACACATCAGAACAAAAAAGAGATCACGATACGAATGTGCGCATACAATTTTTTTGTGTGACAAATGTTCGGTGTACCGGCTTCTTGTATTGAGGAAAACCGGTGTGCCATGTATTAAGAATAATGACTTTTCAACTCAAAATTAATTATCAATGAATGAATTAACTCATAAACCTTATATATTTGTTAAAAAATATTTTAACTTTCAATGTGAAACATTTTAACATTCTAATAGGCATT
This sequence comes from Eutrema japonicum, assembly GCA_030161315.1. Taxonomy (NCBI): domain Eukaryota; kingdom Viridiplantae; phylum Streptophyta; class Magnoliopsida; order Brassicales; family Brassicaceae; genus Eutrema; species Eutrema japonicum. Next base: position 52,894,155 of record BSQW01000005.1, on the reverse strand, counting down.
CTATTCGAGATGAGGACGGGATAACGCACAATCATCTCATAAAGACCACAATAAGACAGACCACTTAGAATATAAAAAACCGTTTTTGTGAAAATTTGTCTGTTGAACCAAACTTGGGCTCTGATAACATATTAATAATCATGGAATCAAATGTTAAATCAATTACTTTATAATCCAAGTCTAATCAAATGTCATAACATATTAAGAATCATGGAATCAAATGGTAATGAATAGATTGGTCCATAAACCTTATATATATGTTAAAAAAATGTCACAACTACCAATTTTAACATTCCAATACCATATTCTAACTTTTCAAATTCATTTGTGTAAGAACTTGGTTGAGACGCAAAATTCATGGATTATAAAGTAATTGATTTAACATTTGATTAGACTTGGGGGCAAAATGTATAACAGCGTTTCTTTGGAAGGGGACAATACACTATATGTTATGATATTTTAAAAAAAAATCATGCATTTCGTGATTAATTGAAACATGATATTAAGAAACCGACCTAGCCAACCTTTTCTAGAAACCACCAAATCCAATAGAATTAAATATTGATTAAAAAATACAATTAAACACTAACATTTTGTTCCCATAAGAAAATGGAATGATCCTTATCCGAAACCGGACGCTAAAGCAATATAAAAAGCTTACGTGTTGGGAAGTGATAAGACTCCAATAGACGAAGATCGAGTGATTGATTCAATGGCAGACATAGCATTATTAGTGGTGGAGGGTGAAGCTAACGGCGGAGAACAATTCGTCGAACTCGGCGGAGGTTGGGTGGTGGAATGATTTTCCGGCGAAAATGATGATGTTTGGGAATGAGGAGAATAAGAAGAAGATTGAGAGTCTGAAGAGCAAATTTGAAACTAAATCTCAGTTTGCTCTCGCTGTCTCCAATGGCTTCTTCTCTGCTTAACTATGTTTTCTTCACAATTTTCTTCTCTTTTTGTTTGTTTGTTTGTTTTCATTTATGAAATGAAGAAACTCTCTCTCTATATATAATATATATGTATAATAAGATTTATCGATCTGTAAATTAATAAATTCTGTAAAATATACAAAAAGTAGAAGCATGTCAATAAATGATCTTATTAATCTTAATCGTAAACATTCGTAAGTTTGGAAACTTGTGGGGAAGAAGCGTTAAATTTAGAAACCTATGGGGATGATATAAAAAAACTTTGCTCTCTTCAATTTTTTAGAGTATCGAGAAACGGCGACGTATCCATTGATCAATCTGATCTGAAACTTGGAAATGGAAAGCGGCGACGAGAGTCCGGTGGTTCTGATAACGGGTTGCTCGCAGGGAGGGATCGGTCACGCTCTGGCGCGTGAGTTCTCTGAGAAGGGTTGTCGGGTGGTGGCGACGAGCCGATCACGGAGCACGATGACGGATCTGGAGCAGGATCCTAGGTTGTTCGTGCAGGAGCTTGATGTGCAATCGGAGCAGAGCGTGAGCAAAATCCTATCGACTGTTTTAGATAAGTTCGGCCAAATCGACGTTCTTGTCAACAATGCCGGCGTTCAGTGCGTCGGACCTCTGGCGGAGATCCCAATTTCCGCCATGGAAAACACTTTCAACACCAACGTTTTTGGTAAATTGAATTTTGCATTCGATTTCTATCATTTGGATACCCAATTGGGAAATGTGAGTTTCGTCTTGGCTTTCTTGTTTCAAGCTTACTAGTCAACCATCATGTTGTGGCCTAAGCTTTCTCTTCCAGCGATTGACTTGGCTTTATCTTCGTGTTAGTGAGTTATGAGAAGAAACTTTTGAACAAGTGAATTTATCCGATGCAAGTTCCATGAGGATGACTCAAGCCGTTGTACCTCACATGGTGTCTAAGAAAAAGGGAAAGATTGTCAACGTTGGAAGTATCACTGTTATGGCACCAGGTCCATGGGCAGGGGTCTATACAGCAACCAAAGCTGCTATTCATGCTCTTACCGATACACTGAGGTTTGGTTTTTATCATTTTCATCAGCGTGTTTATTATATATTTTCAGATTTGAAACCATCGTCCTCCTATCTTATCAGATGCTGCTTATTGTTCATTTGAAGAATCTTCCTCTATCGCATACTGAAATATTTCCTATTTTGATCTCAGTTAAGGTTTGTGATTGAGTATCATTTCTGAGGACTAAAATCTGAGGTTGAGTTAGGTCGTTGATTCTCGATGTTCATGAGTAGTATGTAGTTGTTCAAATTATCCAGTACTGGATGGTCTTGGTTCTTCAATTGTTTGCAATCGTTCCTGTTAAACGCAGGTTGGAGCTCGGGCCCTTTGGCATTGATGTCATCAATGTTGTCCCAGGAGGAATACGGACAAACATAGCAAACTCAGCTGTAGCAACCTTCAACAAAATGCCTGAGCTGAAACTATACAAGCCTTACGAAGAAGCTATCAGGGAGAGGGCGTTTATATCACAGAGGATGAAGCCAACTCCTGCTGAAACATTCGCCAAAGATACTGTAGCTGCGGTGCTAAAAAAGAACCCGCCCGCCTGGTTCTCTTCAGGAAGGTACTCAACCCTCATGGCGATAATGTACCATATGCCCCTTTGGCTCAAAGATTTTTTCCAGAAGAAGGCTTTAATGAAAAAGGGCTAATCAGGCTCGGGTTTAAAGACTGTTTATTACAAAAACGAATGTAAGAAACTGTTCAGACTGATAATGGAATCTTATGTCCTCATGCTTGAGTGAGTAGGTTCGATACACATATACACATTCGCGAAGGAATTAGGGAGAATTATTACATTATGTTGTAAAAGCTTTGTGGTACAAATATCTGTTATGGAAAAGGTGAACGTTTCTACAACATGAGGAACAATATTTCCACTTTGATTCGACCCAACAATGTATCATCAAAACCACATTTCAGCAGATAAAAAGGGTCAGAACTATCTAAAGCTATTAACTAACATCATTTCTAAATTTAAGAATGGTGTGGAGCTCCATAATACATTATTCCCGGTGGCTGGAAAGTTGGACCTTGTTGGGATTGTTGAGCTGAATTCGACTGAGGGATTTGAGGCTGTTGATTACCCATCATATGTGGTGGTGGTGGAGGTGGTGGCGGAAGTCCAGGTGGCATTAACGGAATGTTACCAAAGGCATAAGGATTGCTCATTACCGGCGGTTTTAGGAACTGTGGTGGTGGTGCTGCTGGATTAGGGATAACATGATACTGACCTTGTGTGGCGGGTGTCTGGTTTTGGGAGTTGTTGTAAGAAGGGACAAAAGCATTAGTGTCTGAAACAGGAACTGTGCTCTCTGATTTGGATAGACCAGAAGTCTTTGTTGCTTCAGCTGCGAATGAAGATAGAACAGATTGCATGATCATATGTGATGAGGTAGATGCTGTGAGCATCGCAGCAATAGAAGCAGGCGTCATTTTTGATGCTTGACCAGATTTTGTGTTGTTGTCATTTGTCTCGGTTGTCGTGGTGGCGGAGACTGAGCCTGGAGCAACGGTTGTTGGTTTTGATGCATAATCCTCATCGTTGAGCCGTTTCTGCATGTTTTGAGCTTCTTCTGTTTGTTCTTCTGCTACCTGATAATAACAAAACAGTTCATGAGCTTAAGCTCAGGTAGGTCACAAATGAGACTAAAGATGCAGTGGAAATCAAAGACATACCTGAATCTGAGCTTTAAGATTGTCCAGTTCGGATTCCTGACATAAGCAAGCAAAAGAATGAAAGATAGTTCACAAACTTGGCAAAGTGCGATAATCATTATTACCTGTTCGCGCAGTGCATCTTTAAGCTGGTTTACAAGGGAAGCTCTACTTCCTTGAACAGATTTAAGTTTCTCAGTACATTGTCTTAAAAGGTATTCTTCTTCTTCCAATTCTTTCGCCAATGATTTTCTCTTTGGGTCGTCTTTTGCTGGAGAGACAAAAACAGATTTCACTGGATTTAGAGAAAAAAACTGAGCGCAGGTGGTTGGTAATCCCGATGATTAGTAAAAAAAGATTGATACCAGTAGAGCAGGCTTCTTCAACATCTTTCTCCATCTTCCTGATTCGTTTAACTGCAGACTTGCATTTATTCATCTCAGCTTCTTCATTTGAGTTTTCTGCAACAACCAAATGATATGCTGATGCTATCTTCTCAGCCACACCTCCACTTGATAGTTTCTGGTTACAAAAGCAAAAAAAAAAAACCCAAACAAACTCTAATGAGATTTGACTGATATCAATAAAGGAGAAAAGGAAACCTCTGTGTTTCGTGTTTTACCATTCTGGACGATTTTGAATCCCGTTTTGAGGATTTGGATCCGCGGGAACGCTTTTTGCTGACATCAAGTGGCAGAGGGGCATCTTCTCCAAGCATCACATCTCTAAGATTTTTCGAACGGGATCCAAACACTCTTCTTTCTTCCCATATCTTGACCTACAATATCATGTAAACAGAATATCTCAATTAGCGAATAACTTCCATATTCGTGTTTCAACTCCACAAAAATTCAATGGGTTTTCTCCATATAGCATCACACATCTATGCAGTACCAAACCGATGCAGAAGACGATTCTCAAGAGGGTAAGAAATCACATAATGGCAAAACATGTTATTTCTCCAAACATGAGATTGAGCATAAACAGAATCAAGAAAATAACTTGCACCAAAGAAACCAAATGCTTTGACATCAAACTATTACAAAACATGTTTTCTCTCCAAACACTTAATATCTTCAAACACAATTGCACACCAATATTGACTAGATAAAGTAACAAAACCCATTCAAAGAGAGTAAGAGCAAGAACACAAGCGCCAACAGAGTTTTACCAAACGCGAAACCACGCCTTTCCCACGATCATCTCCTTGAGAAACAATGTCTTTGACAGCCTTAGGAAGAACATTCCAGAACTCTTGCACGAACTCATTGCCCTGACGCTTACTGTTCTGAAGAATATCATTGGCCAGATACAAAAGAGGGACTTTCTGAGCCATCTCTGTACTGTGAAACTGTTTTTCCCATGTCGTAACGATCAATTCAGCTTTGACCCGGTTGAAAATACACCAATGCGATAGAGCTTATTCCAAAAGAGTCAAGATACCAAAAATCGGAAATTGACATAAGATAGCAAAATTACAAGATCTAAGCAAAAGGTTTAGAATTTCTATGCAAATAAACTCGAGAAAAAGTTTGAAGCTTTTAATGTTTGAAAAGGATACTTTCGATGGATTGTTGAGTGCTATTGAGCTTCGCGAGCTTATCAATCAGGATCTGTTCACTGAATACAGTACTCATCCCACCAACGAGTACCAGAAATTTTGGAGAAAGGAGAAGCTAAAATCCCCCGAGTGATTTACGAATTTGAGGGAGAAGCAGCCGGATTTGGTTACAGCTGGTGAGCTGGGCGAATGAAGAATGCGGCGGAGCTGGAAAGATTGTGCGGCGGAGCGAGAACGGAGAAACCCTAGAACAGTCACGCAAGCGGAAGCAGATTAGGAGGATTTGGGGATGACCAAAAACGACAACGTTTGACGCCAAAGTGGATCCTTGAGAGAAACGGGGAGCAAAAATCGCAGAGAAGAGAGGAAAGTTGTATTTTTTTTGTTTTCCTTCAGATACTAGATGGGGTTTTGTTTCCTTTTCCCCAATTTTAATTTTCACTTTCAGATTTTCATTTTGTTTGACGTAATTATTTTACATGGAAAGTGTTGATTTTTAAAATATTTAAATTTTAAGACCAAAGAGTAGATATTTTTATTAATAAAAAAAGGTATTATACACCACAACAAGAATCCCCATTAAGATTCAACAACAGTGCTCCTAGTGTAACCCAAAGATGGAACCTTTCAAAGATTCTCCTCACTCGCTCTTGTCATCATCTTCCTCACTGTCTTCCAGTTTGATATGGTTCATGTTCCTCTCTAGAGGAGGGAGACCATCATCATCATCTTCTGATTCACCACCAGATTCACCTTCTTTCCTGACATCTACACGCAAACCAGAAGCAAGTTACCATTATTCATGGTTAACTCATCATATGATTTGTCAATGATAGTGAGAGAGAGATTTAGAATTGTGACTTACGCTTTTCCGGCGGAGGTGGTTGTTTTGGGACCTGAGTTTGCTGTGAAAGCCAAGAATTTTGAACTGAGATGATCTCAGCACTATTCTCGCATTTCGAGTACTCCTTTAGAATATCCCTGCAAATATAGCGAGACCCAGTAACAAAATTACATACTCCAATTGTATTCGTGGATCAATATGCAAAGTGATGTGAAGATGTTGCTTCTTCGGTTTTGTTACTTGTTGAGAGACAAAAAGGCATGACCCCATTTGAATTTTCCTAGCAAAAGATTTGCAGTTTCCTCCTCCCCACTGATTGGAAAACAAATAGAGTATATTAGAAAACCCCCGTGGGTGAAAGAGAAGAAGTTATGGCTCACCATAGTATTAAAGCTGCAGATAAAGCTTCTACACAGGACAGCTCACATGGCCTTCCATAATTTACTGGATTAGCTGCTACTAACCATGGTACTACAATCATTGCAAACAAAAAAAAAGAAAAAGTTAACTGAAGATCTTGGCTAAATCCTCAACTCCAATACTTAACCAAGTTGATTGATTGTAAGCTCTTACAGAGGCGAGGAGCAGTACAACGCAGCTTCACAAACGGGACATCACTTAGACGTGCCCAAGAACAATCAACAACGGCTAATCCTTTTCTTTTAATCAGACTGTAGTCTTCCTTGGAAACACATTGTCTACCAACTGGACTGCCGAAACCATAAGAGACAGACTAAGATTATAAAAACAGAGGATTAAAGGTGCGCGTCATCTACATTAGTAATGACATTACAAATGACACTAAGTTACAGTAATAACAGGTAGAGATACCTTAAAACAACGCCTCCAAAGCCAGTGTTAACCCGTAATTCCTACAAAACCAATCGCAACAGGATTTTCAATTGAAACATTTTAGAAAGAAGAGGACATATATACTCTATAAGCTCACGATACTTACTTTTAACAAGTTAAATCTAGCAAGCTTACGACCTGTGCACCTCTTTGCATCACACTGACCAAAATCCTAAACCAAGAAAAGACAAATATTTACAATTGTGAGTACTGAAGCAATATGATCATCGATATTTACTTGGATTTGGGTTAGAATCAAACGCAAGGAATCATGCATACCCACATTGCCAATTGAACTTTTGGACCTGGTGCTTCATCCTCAGGTTCTGCGAAAAAATCACCCAATAAGAACATTACTGTTATATCCAACATATAAATCCGATCAAATAACACACCACAAGCAAACAAACAAAAATTCCAGTTTCAGTACCTTGATCAAGAGGAAGCGATTCATCTTCCCTGCAATTTCAACGAAATCGTAACTAATCGACCAGGAGAGAAAGCTCGACCCGAAGTGAAAAACAAGATTATACCTTTCAATATTATAAGTCCTACTGGTTTGGCCTGGATTCGAATTGCCTCCTCTAGATCGCCTGTGCTTACCGTGACCCATTTTTTTCCGGCGAAATTACCGACGAATGATTGGGTTTTTTTTATCGGCTTTGGGTTTTATATGTAAATTAGGGTTTCTAAAGGTAGCCGATAACAAACCAACTACAATACCGGACCGATTTTAAACCAGAACTCTTTCGGTGTAATGATCGCTGAGGGTACTTAAGTCATTTTTATAACCCTGCTATTTTCCCGTTAACCATATTTTGCTGGTTAATATAAAACCGTAATTTCGTCGAACGAATGATTGAGTTTGGTTCAGGGCACGTGTAAGACAAATCGCTCAGGGCAATATCGTCACTTACCAAACTACTTTCTTCCCGACCCGTTAACAATAATTTTGTTGGTTGAGATAAAACCGTAATTTCGTCGAAACCAAACCGGACAAATGATTGGAACACCTGTAAAGTACACCGCTCGGGGTAATTACGTCATTGTACAACTATACTTTCTTCCCGTTAAGCTTCTCCTTCTCTCTTACCCTCTCTCTCTCTCTCTCTCTCTCTTCAGTCATAGCTCACGACCAACATTCACACTCTCTATATATCTCTTCTATACATACACTTCGATTGAAAAACCCAATTTTACTAAGATTTTTCGCTCTTCGTTAACGGTGCTAGGTCCTATAATCTGGAAACTTGTTCCCTGTTTCAGTAAATCCCTAGCTCGAAAAATGGCGTCACGATCTGCTTTTTTTCTCTGCTGTGTTCTCGCTCTAGCCACAGAGGAGAGCCTAGCCTCAGTTTTCTCTTCAAGGCTGATCCATCGCTTCTCCGACGAAGGCAGAGCGTCGATTAAGACTTGGACCTCGCCGGATTCGTTGCCGGAGAAGCGGAGCGTGGAGTATTACCGGTTGCTCGCGAGTAGTGATTTCAGAAGACAGAGAATGAATCTCGGTGCCAAGTTTCAGTCTCTTGTTCCATCAGAAGGAAGCAAAACGATTTCTTCTGGAAATGACTTTGGATGGTAATTTTTATTCAATTTTCACACTAAAATGAAAAAAAGTTCCTCTTTTTTGTTCCAATCAATCTTATTGAAGTTTCTAAATTTTGTAACTTTAGATTCGATCCCGAAGTAAAAGTTTAGGGAAATTGTCTACTAGTCCTGTGTTTGATATGAAGTTACTGGTAGTTTTCAACTTAGACATCAGTCTTTTCCTTTGGGTTTTACTTGTTTTTTGGATAAATAACTTTAGATTAGTAGTTGCCTTGTATGAATTTTGTATTTTTGATGGTTTTTTACTCAGGCTACACTACACGTGGATCGACATAGGGACTCCGAGTGTATCGTTCCTTGTGGCTTTAGATTCTGGAAGTGATCTTCTTTGGATTCCTTGCAACTGTGTGCAATGCGCTCCTTTAACATCCACTTACTATAGCAGCCTGGTATGTGAGCTAAAATGATAAGCATGTTGCGTATGTATCCAGTTAGTGAAAACGATGACCGGTTTAGCGCTTATTTCCAATTGATTGATTGGCAGATGCTTCCTCGTGTTTGGGGGCACATATTCTGCAGGCTACTAAAGATCTGAACGAGTATAATCCATCGAGCTCAAGCACCAGCAAGGTGTTTTTGTGCAGCCATAAGCTGTGTGATTTGGCTTCAAACTGCGAGACCCCGAGGGAGCAATGCCCTTATACTGTTAACTACGCTAGTGAAAACACCTCGAGCTCTGGATTACTTGTGGAGGACATCTTACATCTTACATATAATACCAACAATAGATTGAGGAACGCTTCCTCCTCTGTCAAGGCTCGAGTTGTTATAGGGTGAGTTTTTACTTTTACTTTTGTATGTGCGATGTTTATTTGTGTTCCGAGTTTAGTATTTAATAAGTGTTTTCATATGGCAGATGTGGTAGGAAGCAAAGTGGTGAATACTTATATGGGGTTGCTCCAGATGGTTTGATGGGTTTAGGACTTGGAGAAATCTCGGTTCCAAGTTTTCTCTCTAAAGCAGGACTTATGCGAAACTCCTTCTCGATGTGCTTTGACGAGGAAGATTCAGGAAGAATTTACTTCGGTGACATGGGACCATCGATGCAACAATCAACACAATTCCTTCCTCTTAACAACGAATAGTAAGGACAAATGAATGATCTTCTATACTTCAGGTTTTTAACTAGTGTAAGGCAGCTTTTACTCATAATAAGTTCTGTTGATTTTGTTTACAGTGTAGCCTACATTGTGGGTGTGGAGGCTTGTTGTATCGGCAATTCGTGTCTAAAGCAGACTAGTTTCAGAACCCTTATCGACAGTGGACAATCATTTACATTCCTACCAGAAGAAATATACAGAGAAGTTGCACTTGAGATTGACAGTCATATAGACGCCACGATTAAGAGGGTCAAAGGTGGCCCATGGGATTATTGCTATGAAACTAGGTACACAACATAGAGAAAGAAGCTTCTTGCTTGGTTTTATGTATTGATTCTCTCATATAATGTTTTTTTTTTTCGATTTCCTTTTTGTTTGATGGAGTAGTGTTGAGCCAAAGGTACCAGCGATCAAACTCAAGTTTTCAAACAATAACACATTTGTGATTCACAAACCTTTGTTTGGACTCGAACAAAGTCTGGTTAGACCATTTCCATATACATATACGCATTTATGATTCATGCTTGAAAACAAGATATAGATATTGATGAAATCAATTTTTCAGGGGTTTGTCCAATTTTGCTTGCCTATCAGTTCTAGTGGACAAGAGGACATAGGAAGCATAGGACGTATGTTATAGCCTTATTCACATTCTCTCTTTCTCTCGTACATCCTCAGACCAATATCGCCATGAACTAGACTTATCTTTCTTTTTTTTTTGCAGAGAACTACATGAGAGGGTATCGAATGGTTTTCGATAGAGAGAACATGAAGCTAGGCTGGTCAGCCTCCAAATGTGAGACTTTGAACATTATTCTACTGATTAAGACCTTGTATAGGATCCAAAGCTAAATCGAAATATCGGGTTTTTTCGCAGGTCAAGAGGATAAGATAGCGCCGCCTCAGGCTTCACCGGGAAGCACTTCATCGCCGTATCCATTGCCAACAGAGGAGCAGCAAAGCAGAGGCCATGCGGTTTCACCAGCAATTGCAGGTAAAACTCCTTCCAAAACATCATCAGCAGCAGCAACATGCAGCTTCTCTTCCATGAGATTATTTAACTCTCTTCTTCTTATTCTTCTTCTGCTACATGGGCATGTCTCTTATATGTAGAGATAAAGATCGTCTTATCAAAAACATAACTATTTTGCCTTTTCATGTCCATATCAATTCTATTCTCTTCTTCATCTCCATCTCCATCTTCATGTCGGCTACGTTTTAGAAATATTCTAGAGAGCAAACTAGCAAATGCAATATAGACCCCCCCCCCCAAAAAAAAAAACTTGGAATATAAATGTTTTAGTAAAAGTTTAAATCTTTGTTCTAAAGTATTATTTAATGTCAAACTGTTTGTATTTACACCGAGATAGAAAATTAGAAATTCGCCTGCAAAATTCTGTTTTTGATTGATTAAAGATTCTCTGATTTGTTACCGACTCAGTCCGAAATCGCCAAGAGAATTCAAGAGTCATGGCCACGGCGTTTCACGAGCTGGTTCTGAGCCTCCGACAATCCTCTGATCACTTCCTCGTCTTCCGGTGTCTCTTTTCTCAATATCTCGTAATCTCCAATCGCCGATTCCCAATTCCCAAGCTGCAAATACAAAAAAAGAAAAAAGAACCATCAGAAACAATATTCACGATTTTGGCACTTGTTATACTAATCATTGCAACATAAACTTTATTTCAAATATTACCTTAGCGTTACAATCGGCTCTTCTGAGTCGAGCCTTGGCGTAGCCAGGACGGACAGTGAGTGCCGTCGTGGAGTCCTCAACGGCTCTATCGAATTGGCCCATTTTGGACAGACAAGCCGCTCGGTTACATAGCAAGACTGAGTTTCTCGAGTCGTGGTCTAATCCTTCTCCATAAGCCGCGCTAGCTTCTTGAAATCGTCCGGCTTTGAAAAAATCGTTGCCTCTCGACCGCGCCGCCGTAACCGCCTGCGCACGCCGGAGAACCATACTCACTTCCCTGTTGTTCCCGTCCAGCTTGTTCGCTCGTTGAATCGCCTCCACCGCCTCTCCGAATCTGATTGAACAAAAAACCGTTTTGATCCAAAACCGGTTAAGCAAGGCTTTAATCATCTAATCATGACCAGTAGACATTCGAATTGTTGGGTTCGGTTTGGTTTTGAAGCTAGTACTAACTCAAAATAAACAAAGACTCAAAGAGAACAGACCTGCCGAAAGACATGTGAACCTGAGCCCAGACGACCAAGAAACCGGCGTAACCGATCGGTCCGTAATATTTTGTGCTCATTTCCACATCGAAAACCGGACATCTAGACAAAGCATCATCGGCCTCTTGATGTCTGTAACTCTTCAAAAAGGCCTCTGCTTGCAATGCATATACTTGAGGAGCTGCATCGGCGCCTAAAGCTATGGTGTTTTCCGTTTCTTTGATCAGAGTGTTCCAATCTCGCAATCTTTTGACCTCTGTGCATTTGTTGAGATGTGTTTGTACCGTTTTAGCCTTCAAAATGTCTTCTTGGTCTGCTTCTGGACCCGAATGCTTGAAATGATATATTGATTTCTCGACCTCTCCTAACCTATTGGTTTCAAGTTTAATTTTTTTCACAAAAGTTATGAGAATACGTACGCGTGAGTTGCAAGGTAGGGTTTTGATGAGATTACCTGAGGTACAAGTTAGCCAACCGATGGTGTGCTCTATGGTAATGAGGCTCCATTCTGATTGCTTCTCTACACTCAAATACTGCTTCAAGGATCCTCCCCAATGCCGTTAAAGCCGCGCTTTTGTTACTACGATATGCAGCCTTCTTCGGATCGATGGCTATTGCAGCGTCATACAACGCTAAGGCCTCAGCGAAATTCCCGTTTTTGTAATCTTCATTCCCCATTATTTTTAACGTTTTGGGATCCATTCGCGTAGAAATCGCTCTACACAAAGATCCTGACTGATCTTGGTTATTTGAAACCGAGTTTGGTGCAACCGATGTCCGTTTTTCCTCTTCCATTGTCTTCCTCACCCCATACCCTCCACCAGCATTCCCATATCCATTGTTCTGAACAGTTGTTTGATTCCCAACCGCTGCTCCAGGTTGCTTCAAGTTCCCAAGATTGCCAAACAACATCACATTGCTAGAAGATGCTCGAACCATGGAGCCATTGTTCCCTTTCGCTTTCTGATTATCGATGATCATGCTCTCTAGTTCACCCGATAAACCGATGGCTTCCCTTGGCACCTTCTTTGATTGTTGTTGGACCGGCCTTGGATTATTACTCTGTTGGTAGTTACCATTATTTCCTAATTGATGGTTATTAGGGTATTGATTCGATAAGGGTTTTGAAATAGGTCTCTGCATCTGGAGAGGTTCAGGTGAAACTTTATGATCTTGAAGCTTTTTCTGGTTTAATTCGGTACATGGAGATTTGGTGAACTGAATGTTAGCAGTGGTAGCGGCAGCAGAGGAGGCGTTGCTGCTACTCATTGTGTTTTTTTGGCTACAATTGCCCGCGGTACATTTCTTGGACCAAAAGCCACGTCTACCAAACACAATACCCAACAGCCCACGACGCGACCTTTTCTCCACCGGATGTTCCTCCATCCTTCCGCCGCTAGATATAATCGAAACCTTGTTTCGGAACAAACAATCAAACCCCAAGAAAGGGGTAATATAGCCGTATTGGAATATAGCGAAACAGAGCTCAACGCTTGGTATTTGAAGAAGAGAAGGACACCATTGTTAAGAAGAGAGAGGAGATGGAGGAAGCTTCTTTTGATGCGTGTTCTCTTCTTGAATCAATAACTTTATACAAAATGGCATTATGACCAAACTAGGTTAAGATTAACAAAAAGGAAAAGAATGTTTTTTCTTTTTTCTCTTCTCAAATCGATGTAAAATTGTCAATAGACTTGGTGGTGGGTTTGTCCTCTGTTCTGTTCCCTTCTGTCAATTCTTGATTATTTTTTTCCTCTTTTTTTTTTGTTTTGTTCTTCGGTTGTCCTTTTTTTTTCTATGGCTATCGCCTGTTGACCTAGTCTTGTAAGAGAAACGGAAAATGAACCATAGATTTGTTTTTAGTCAATATTTAGAAAGAAAATGGGAGACTTGTCCGAACAAAAATTAGTCCGAGTTTTTCTCGACCCGATTCTATTTTTGGTGATCTTATGGGGTTCACGTTAGTTTTTTATTTCCATGTAAATTAAGGTGTTTACAACGACGTATGCAGATTTCTCATTAATCTCAAATAATGTAGACTCACCAAATCGAAATCTAAGGAGACAAATTCCTACGTATCTTTGTTGAAAGTACTCATTTCGAATTTATAAGTGAATATCTAGCTCTAAATTATGGTATTAAGATTATAACTATTTTAATATAAGACACACCTCAAAACAAAAATCACATTCGTGTGGGAAGTTTGGGTGTGGACTTTAGCTCATGCAGTTTATCTAGTAGTCTGTTAACATGCGATCCGGCTATTCCATGGCATTAGTCGGAAAGCGTTTCAAACTCCGGATAAGCAGTGTGGTGGCCTTTCGAGGAGAAATCCACTCTATAGCACATTGGTGTGTTCTTACCGGAACTGACCGGATCAGCCGATAGGATATATCAAAAAAAAAAAAAGACACATAATAGGTTCAAAGATATACTTCATCTATTTTATTATGTGTTATAAGAAAAGTTTTACACATTTTAAGAAAAATATTATAATTTTTAATTCTACATTTTATTAATATGATATACAAGATTATCTTTCTAATTAATAAGATAAGCGATAATTTTGTTTTAAAATATGCATTAAAGTATAAAATTTTATTTTGTGAAGAAAAAAATCATTCTTATTATAGAAGACAGAAAATCTGAGTCTTTTTTGCTCAAAGAGTAGACCCACAAACACCACCAGTTCTTTAGGACTTCTTGGCATGGATTCACAGTTCAGATTTAGAGCATTTGGCGCGAACGCAATGCAATAATATTTGCATCGACAAATCTTTCCTATTGACATCATCATGAATGATGGTTGATATTGAGTAATGCGTGATCGACTAGTCTCTGTTCCACCATCGGCCGCACTACGGTGTTTTTATCTTTTTGAGTTATATAAATATGAGTATTGTTGTATGCATTTTTTTTCTTTGATGTAAGAAATTTACAAGGCTTCGTACGTTTCCTTTTCTTTTCATGTTCCATGGAGCTTGTTTGTGCAGCTCTTAATTTTATTTTATGGATGTGCCGATGTGGTGTAAAGTTTTAGACTAACACAACATTAAAACCATTTTTATATATAAAAAGCAGAGAAAAGTATCAAAAACTGGTATGCGTACTGAATAAATTAAACAAAAATCTAGAATCCGGGAAGGAACTAGTTTAAAATGAATACAAAAGGTTAAATAAAGTAATTGGTACTAATTATACCTCGAAACCCTATTTTACTAACATAATCTAGCAATAAACAATTCCTAAAACGAGTGGTTAACTAGCAAATCACGTTAACCATTAAGCAACCAACGGGGGGAAAAACAAAAACCTAATATTAAAAAAACAAACAAACGGTCGATCATTCATTAGTAGAGAAGCAGAACTTGTGGGCTTCGTGTACACACGTACAATGATCTAATATGTATTATATGCGTGTTTCCCTTTTACTTTGTTAAAATATTATTCGTGTTCTTATTGCCTTTTAGGTTTGATAAAAAAAAGAAGAGAAATACTCTAAAATAATATAAATTTTATTTTTGTTCCAAAATTAGTACATTAAATTTAAAATTTAGAGAAAAACATAAATAATTATGTAAAAAATTTTGTTTGTGTTTATTATTTTCAATTTAAGGTTTAAATTTTTTTCATTTATAAAGGATTTTAGATTATTTTAATATTAAATTTATATTATTATTGTCAAATTTTATGTTATTATTGTCATGTTCAATTAGTAATGCTAAATTTAGAATAAATTTTTTAAAATATGATATTTTGATCAATTATCTAAAAAGAAGTAACTGCCGACTTATGAGAGACTAGAGAAGGGGTTAATCCCGACCAAAAAAAGAACAACAGAGAAGGGGTTTTATCCATTTGTGTAGACTACACGTGCGGTGTCTGGCTCGAAGCACGACAAGAGGCAGACGAGTCATATCACATATAGCTTCGAGTAGTGAGCGACACGTTTACGAGTCCTTTAATTTTCATTTTTTAGGCTCCTCTCCGTCCATTTGGCAGGCTATAAATTTGACACTCCATAAGACCTTCGAATATAACTAATATTCCAATTTTTTTTTGTTGAAACAAAATTTATAAGAGCTTGTGGGCTTTATAAATATGTGTATGTGTGAATTGAAATGAGACATTTGGACTAAGTAAAAAAGCCTTGTGAATGTAAAAAGGAAAAACTTTAAAAAAAAGAAAAGCCTTAAAAAAGGAAAAGCCTACAAAAAAGTAAAAGCCTTAAGAAAAGGAAAAGCCTTAAAAAAAAGGAAAAGCCTTAAAAAAAGGAAAAACCTTAAAAAAGGAAAAGCCTACAAAAAAGGAAAAGTCTTAAGAAAAGGAAAAACCTAAAAAAAAAGGAAAAGTGAGGACATGATCTTCTCCTATGTATAGGATCGCCTCTCTTGAGAGAAAGGTATCCAATCAAACACAGAAAACACATTACAAAAGAAAAAGTTCCTTCAATTCTCCACAGCTTAGAGTAAGTCTTTATTCGAGAGTATCGTAGTATAATGTTCGATAGATCTGATATCAAGTGTAGATGATACAGATTACTTTGGTTGTATCCTGGGACTCATGGATCTATTAAAACCCGTCGCACTACGGGAGATTCTTAGAGTTAAGGAAAGAGATTCATCTCGCCTCCTTAGATTTATTTTATTGCTTTACCGTTTTATGAATCGTCTGTTCTTTACTGTTTATTTATATAAATCGTGATTAAATCTCTCCTGTCTATTGTGCGATAATTTTGGTCCTACAATCTTAACTCTAAGAAGATCCAATTTCTGTTTTATTACTTCAATTGGATCTTTAATCACGAGTAAATAAACGTTTTTAAACGGTTTTTAAACGATTCTTCTACTGCTGATGATACTCAAACGTTGTCAAAAAAGCTTTTAGAAAATTGAAACGTGTAGTAGAGGCAATCTTCATCTCTCTCTATTTTTTAAAAAGATGTTCTTCTGCTAGTGATACTCAAACGTTAATCAAACAGCTGTTTAGCAACTTGAAACGTGTAGTAGAAGCAGATCTGCTTAAACATCTTCTAAAAAAAAAACCGTCTTTAATTGCGATTAAAGAACGGTATAATCAACGAACACACATCTGTTCTTGATAGGTTCGATTCAGATCGAGGCCTTGTGAGTATCGATCGACACCCTATGGTATCGGTTGATATTGGACTAAATTGCAAACAGTGTATCGGTCGGCACCTCAGTGTATCGATCGATACTTTGCATCGACCAAGTTGGTCTATGTCGATCGATACTGTGTATAAGACACATGTATCGATCGACACTGGTGCTATGATCGATCCTGTGAAATTCACTTGTATCGATCGACACCCAGGGTATATCGATCGATACCAGGTTGCTTCGAATGACACAGTATGTGCATCGAGCATCAATAGGAACCCAGGGTGTATCGATCGACACTCAATGTGTATCGATCGACACCAAGATGCTTCGATTAACACAGTATGTGCATCGAGCATCGATCGACACTGTGGTTTATCGATCGATCCTGTGTAAAAATTCACTTGCATCGATCGACACACAGGGTGCATCGATCGACACTATATGTGTATCGATCGACACAAGCTGAGCATCGATCGACACCGAGGTGTATCAATCGATATAAGCTGATCATCGATCGACACCGAGGTGTATCGATAGATCTTATGCAAAACTCACGTGCATCGATCATCACCAAGGGTGTATCGATCGACACTGAGGGCATCGATCGACACCATATGGGTGTATCGATAAACATTGTGTGTGTATCGATCGATACCAAGGAGTATGGATCGACACCAATGCGATTCAGTTCGATATCAGTCTTAGAATTGCGATTCTTGAGTTTATATATCGGTACTAACTGAAAGTTGTGTTCTCATTGTCTTAGAGAAATGACAAACAACCACTCTGGAACTATGGAGAAAACCAGTGACAAAGTGGATCAAACGACTGCGAGTCTGATCGAAACAGTGAAAGGTCAAGCAAACTTGATAGAAGCTGACATGTGTGATGTGGTCACTGAGGCCAATGTTGCAGAGAGCTATCCAAAGACTTGGTGGTTCGATACTGGTGCAACCAGACACATCTGTATGGATCGCGAGATGTTCTCGACATACACAAAAAAAACAAGAGTGGTGATAAACTCTTGATGGGAAATTCTGCCTCGTCGACAGTTGATGGTCACGGGAAGGTTGTTCTGAAACTCACCTCTGGACAGGAACTAGTTCTCACGAACGTCGTCCATGTACCAGACATACGCAAGAATCTGATCTCAGGATCGCTCATAAGTAAGCATGGATTCTCTGTGAAGCTGGAAGGTGATAAGCTAATCCTAACGAAAAATGGGATGTATGTGGGTAAGGGTTTTGTATGTGATAATCTGTGTAAGATATCTGTTGAGGAAGTAATCCGAAAAGATAATTTAACCGAGGCATCCACCTCGTAGAACCCTAAAGATTAATGATAAGAAACCATTTGCTATTTGGCATGAACAATTATGACATGTTAATTTCAAGTCTATGAGTAGATTAATGAACATGAACATGATTCCTAAATGCAAATTAAGCAAAGACAAATGTGAAGTTTTGTGTTCAAGCCAAACTCACTAAAACGCCATCACCCAGCGTTCAAAGAACAACAGAACCTCTAGGTTTAATTCACACAGTTTGATGTGATTTGAAATATATTCAAACCAGAGGAGGCAAGAAATATTTCGTGACATTCATAGACGATTGCACGAGATATTGATACATCTTTCTACTGTGGAGTAAAGATAAAGCCTTGGACAAAATTTAAAGACGTGTAGCTCAATATTATGTGTCCAAAAATTTTGCGATTTTTGGAATAATTGATGTTCAATTAAGTATTGGAGGCTGATTTAATTTAAATAATTAAATCATTGGGTTAAGTGAGCCGGCCTCTTGTGATTCTTGATATGAGTTCAAGAATACTAATACAATTCGATATTGTATTAAGTTTATTAAATTCTAGAAATTGAATTTAATTTTACCCTTTAACTTGAGAGTTGGGTATTGGTTAGTATATTAATTTGGTTTGATTCTCTTGAACAAAATCAAATTTCAATATGACTAACAACACCGATATGATCATTGTTAAGATTCGGTGGTGTAAAAGATAATGGCTCAAACCAATGTAGTTGAGATAGACATGTGTAATGTCATCATCGGAGTCAATATGGTTGACCATAACCCACATGAGTGGTGGTATTATACCAATATATGCGTTGAGATGGGAATGTTTCCCTCCTACCATAAATAATGACAAGAATTTTGGTGCTGAAGTTGACTTCTCAAAGAAGCTCACTCTCACTAATGTAAAACATGTGCAAGAGATGCATAAAAATCTTATTTAGGGCAAAATGGTAATTAGGCACGAATTCATAGTCAATTGTCAAAGCTTATTAGCATGTATTGACAAAGAATGTTGTCTATATTAAGGACGGACTGGTCCAAATTAACGTTGAGACAGTCGGACTTAAAATTAATGTAACCAATGTTGCTGACATTAATGAGAAAGAATCATTTGCTTATGGTACAAAATCTCTTAGTATTTGATCTGAATGTCTCAGTCACAGTATATTCGAATCTATGCTATCCCGAAATACAAAATAAGCAAAGATCAGTGTGGGGTTTGCGTTCTAACCAAACTCACTAAAACACCACAATCGAGCGAACCTCTTGGTTTGACTCATACAAAAGGTGGTGAGAAATATTTCGTGACTTTCGTTGAGGATTGTACGAAATATAGTTATGTCTATTTGCTAAGAAGCAAATACGAGACCTTGTAAAACTCAAGGAGTTTAAACTCGAGGTTGAAAACCAACTCGAAAGAACTATCAACATAGTTTGAAGTGATAGAGGACATGAACAAGGTAGTATACATCAAACGATTGATCCCTACTCACCTGAATCCAATGGAGTTGCTGAAAGAAAGAACATAACTCTCAAGGAAATGATGAATGCAATGTTGCAGGAATCTGGGTTAGTCCAGAAATGTGGGGGGAAGCATTGCTTACCACAAGTTATATCCTGAACTAAATACCACACAAAGTCACTGGAAATGTTTTATGTGAACTTTGGAAAAGTAATGTGTTTTTATACAAATACATGAAAGTGTGGGGGTGCCTAGCAACCACCTAAGAAGGTGACAATCGGACCAAAAACGGTGGATTGTATCTTCATTGTGTATATGCACACAATGTAGTGCTGATTGCTTTCTGGTGTATAAATTAGATATACCATACATCCAAGTAATCACGGTAACCAAGGAATGCGTCTTTCTTTGAACATGAGTTTCCGTGTAAAGGATAAGCTCTAGTACCTCACGAATTGAGGCGAGCAATTTATCTCTTGGGCTCTTACGCTTTTAGAGGTATCGATCGATACACCTCGGTATCGATCGATGCTTGACGGGCATTGGACCTTTGATCGTACAATGTCGGTACTTCTGTAAAGAAGCAGAAGAGGCTAAAGTTGAAATTTGTCGTATGCTGATTGGAATCACAGCAATATGAGATCTTGTAATCCATCAAATGGATGTAAAATCTGTCTTTCTAAACGACCATTTAGAAGAGGAGATTTACATGAAACAACCTGAGGGTTATGTCACTCCTGAACAAGGAAAAAAAATAAGTAGACTTGCAAAGTTCTTATACGAGCTTAAGTTAGCTCCTAAGCAATAGCTTGGAAAGTTTGACAACAAAGTGATGTCAAATAGCTTCAAAATCACTTAAGGTGATATACATCAAAAGTACTCCACATGGATACGTTTTGTTATGTTTATAAGATGACACGTTCATCATGGAAGCAAGAAGGACATAATCCAACACACTAAGAAAGTGTTTAGTGGGAAGTTTGATAGACATAAGATTAGTGGATAATATTGTCTCAAGATCCTAGAATGTTTTGAGAACTACTCAAACAAGATTGCAATAACTCTAATTGTGATAAAGTTATCTCACAAGTGATGTATGCAAGAATTATCGGAAGTCTAACGTACTTGATGAATCGTACTAGATCCGATTTAGCGCATAAGTCGCTACATGAGTAATCCAGGTCATACTCTGTGGAAAGCCATAACTAGAATGTTGAATTATCCAGCGTTATATGTCGTCTCGATTTACATCAAAGTCTGGGGGGTTCAAGACATTATGTTCACCTCTTGGTCTCGTAAACCTGACAGATATTATAAGTGGATAATATTTTTTCTTGGTAGTGCAGCAGTATCATAGAAATCTTCCAAACAAGCACTTTTGGCCTAATTAACCAAGGAGTCAGAGTTTATAGCTTTAGATAAAGCTACAGAGGAAGCAAAATGGCTTCAAAACTTTGTGGAAGATATCCCGATGTGGGAAAAACCAGTGCCAACTTTATGTGTACATTGTGAGAGTTAGTGAGCTATCTCTCAGGCACTGAGTAAGTTATAAAATGGCAAATCTCGAGAATGATATAAGACCATTTAGACAACTGATCTCACAACGGCTGATAACTTAGCGGATCTGTTTCCTAAAAAGTTAGCCTCGAGATCAAGTTAGTTAAATCATCAAAAGGAATGGGTTTAAAGCCTATAGAAAAAGATGACGTTTGACAGATACCCCACCTATGTGACTGGAGATCCCAAGATCTAGGTTCAAAGGGAAACAAAATTAAACTGATTCGAATTTGAGCACTGTGAGACTATGTCTCTGCCCAGTTCCTAGGATGATAAAACAGTGCTACCTGTGGATAGTAAGGATAAGCATTGGCTTTTAATGATTGCATAGTTGTGTATATAGTGGAGTGTGACAGGACACTTCTGAAAACAAGCTAATAAAATATCACTTTGTGAAGTGTGAAATGGGGCTGTTTCTAGGAGAATGAAAGATAAGGCTATATTCTCCAAATTCACTCACGAATACCAGGAATGTTCAAGGCCAAAATGAACCCAATAGAGAACAAAGTTCTACGAGAAAATGTCGCTGTGCGATATCTGTTGTATCAGTTTACATCAAAATCCGGGTGGTTCAAGACATCATGTTCACCTCCTGGCCGAGTAAACGCAACAGATATTAAAATTGTTTGGTTCAAAGCTGAAAAACGCTACCATTCAGTGACAGTTACATTTTCGTATACTCTCGAAAGTCTGTCTACGTCTAGATGAGTCTAGTCAAGTATGTCTAGTAAAGTCTAGTCTGTTCAATTTTCATATGTTTAGAGTCATTTCTATTCATGTGGGGGATTGTTGGAACAAAATTTATAAGAGCTTATGGGCTTTATAAATATGTGTATGTGTGAATTGAAATGAGACATTTGGGCTAAGTAAAAAAGCCTTGTGAATGTAAAAAGGAAAAACCTTAAAAAAAGGAAAAGCCTTAAAAAAGGAAAAGCCTACAAAAAAGGAAAAGCCTTAAGAAAAGGAAAAGCCTTAAAAAAAAGGAAAAGCTTTAAAAAAAGGAAAAACCTTAAAAAAGGAAAAGCCTACAAAAAAGGAAAAGTCTTAAGAAAAGGAAAAACCTAAAAAAAAGAAAAACCTAAAAAAAAAGGAAAAGTGAGGACATGATCTTCTCCTATATATAGGATCGTCTCTCTTGAGAGAAAGGTATCCAATCAAACACAGAAAACACATTACAAAAGAAAAAGTTCCTTCAATTCTCCACAGCTTAGAGTAAGTCTTTATTCGAGAGTATCGTAGTATAATGTTCGATAGATCTGATATCAAGTGTAGATGATACAGATTACTTTGGTTGTATCATGGGACTCATGGATCTATTAAAACTCGTCGCACTACGGGAGATTCTTAGAGTTAAGAAAAGAGATTCATCTCGCCTCCTTAGATTTATTTTATTACTTTATCGTTTTATGAATCGTCTGTTCCTTACTGTTTATTTATATAAATCGTGATTAAATCTCTCCTGTCTATTGTGCGATAATTTTGGTCCTACATTTTTAACCAATTTAAGAATTCAGCGGCAGATTTCAAATAGTGAAAATTCTCTAAATTAAATCCGAATTTCGATTCGAAAAATTATTTATCGATGGACTGCTCTTTTTTTTTAACTAAACAGAAATTTTGATGAATATAATGATTTTTTATATATGCAACGAATACAGTGATATATATTGTAATTCATCTTCTTCTTTTTTTGACCCAAAAAAAATGTAATTCATCTTATGATACTTATTGTGGATCAGTCCTGTTGTGGATATATCTGAAAGTGAGATTGCCAAAAGTTTCGTGTTGATGGACTTATATTCACTGTTAAAATCAATCAGAGATTAGGATAAATATAGTGAATCAAATACCTAATACTTATTAAAAAAAATTATTATGTACTCATCAATAATTTTAATTTAGGAAGTTATGAAGCCAATTAATTCATTATTTGGAAAATGAACGTGTATAATTTAAATTTTTTTTTAGAAAGTAGTATTCTGTAAACAAAATAGTTATCAATTTAAAATATAAACATAACATTTATGTAAATTTGAAAAACATTTAAACATAATTCTATTTTAACTTCATTTGAGAGTTATTTACCAAATATTAATTTAAGTTATAAGATTAATTGACAAATTATTTAACTTTTCCTTTTATTATATTTTTAATTTGTAAATATATTTGTGTTTAGTTGTTCCTCTCCAAAATTTGGTAAAGAATACTTTGATTATATAATTCCCCACAAAAAAATGAATTGAAAAGAATTCAATATACCGAATATTACTTCTGAATTTCGTATCATTTTGAGGAATAAAAAAAGAATTCAATGTTCTTTCTTATTCTTTTTTTTTTTTGGTTGATCATCATTCAAACCCTTTAAATATCTTCGATGTGCATACACGAGTAATTAGTTAAATACTAATTGGAACTTTACTTTAGATAGTGAATCAAGAAAAAAATACACGAGTAATTAGTTAAATATTGACTGGAAATCTACTTTTTGCGACACTGGTTAGATAGTGAATCAAGAAAAACTCAAAGTCGATAGACTTTCATATTTAATGAGAATGAAGAGAAAAGTCGTTGATTTTGCATAGAAATAGGCGTTCGATTTGCCGTTGTCTAACCTTCTTGATTCTTTCTCATTTACATAATGTGTACACGGTTCTTTCTTTTGTTTGGTTTTGACTTTTGAGTTTACACCAATAAATTAATAAGTGAGCTATATATACAAACTGCTACTAAAAGTATAAGTATGATATTTGTGAAGTATCACTAACTAGAGCACGTTAACATCAGTCTAAATTCCCATCCAACATATACATTGAATCGAGAAACTACACCCACATGCAAAATATACGAATATATTTTTTGGTAAAAGTATTCGTTGTGGCTATCAAAAGTAACATTGTATCAATGGGTTTTATTTGTACGTATTTTTTTAAAAAATTATAAATTCGGTTTAATTAATATAGCTAGCCAGTTAAATACGTAACGAGAATTATTTTTTCCCCATAAAGTTACAATTTTTAGTTTACCACTTTTGAAATACATATATAGAACTAAAACATAAGCATATATATTAAAGAAACAATTATTAAATTACATTAAGAGTTATAAATAATATAATGTTAACTACAAGTATTAAATCTAATTAAATTTTGAGAAATATTCTCCAATTCATATCTATATATATAAAAGAGAATGATTCAAAGTTAGTAACTCGCAAAATCGCGACACGTGTCGAGTTAGTATAAAAGTTTTTTTTAGATTAAGGAAGGTTAACTTAAAATTTAAAAGTTGAATTTAATTTAAGAAAAAAGAAAAAAAAGAAACTTAATTCTAAAAGTAAAATTAGTAAAAAAAAAAACATAGACTTAATCCTAAATGTAAAATTAACATAAAAAAGGAAAATAAAAATTGTTTTTAGATTAAGAAAATTTATATATTAAGGAAATTTAACTTAAAATTAAAAGCTAGAGTTTAATTTAAGAAAAAAAAACTTAATCGTAAAAGTAAAGTTAAAAAAAAAAAAATAGAACATAGATTTAATCATAAATGTAAAGTTACCATAAAAAAGGAAAATAAAAATTGATTTTAGATTACATAAATTTATCTATAAGGAAATAATAAGGAAATTTATCTTAAAATTAAAAGCTAGAGTTTAATTTAAAAAGAAAGAAAAAAAATAGACTTAATCCTAAAAGTAAAGTTAGAAAAGAAAAAAAATATCTTTAGAAAAAAAAGAGTATCCTAAAAGTAAACTTAGCCAAAAAAAGAAAGGAAAAAAAAATAGAACATAGACTTAATCTTAAATGTTAAGTTAAAAGAAAAAAGGAAAATAAAAATTGCTTTTAGATTAAGGAAAATTTTCTATAAAAACTAAATTTAAAAAAAAATGAGATAAACATTTCTCTATTTTGATTAAGGAAATTAAAAAAGGTATACAGTCATATAAGGAAAATGAATTATATTTTCTTGCCTCTATATAAATAATTTGATAGTTTTTCAAATTTACAACCCAAAAAATATTGAGAATAGAGATACAGAAACCAAACGCAAAACAAATTACTAAGAGGTAATCTTTTGTGTAATTTTAAAAGTCTCTATATGTTAATAGCAACGCACGGGTCCATATTATGTTGTACACCATATCTAGATAAATATCTTAGAGGTGGTGTATAATATTAGTTTTTTTTTTTTAGATTACTATGCTGAAAAATATGATGTACGTTATAGTTTCTCAATCTTTTGGAATCTATATCTTAACATACCTACATATAGAGGTGATGTATAAAACAAAAATAATTCGGATGCGTTATTGGTGTATATATAAAAAAAAAGAATTATGTTATACGTTAATGCAAATTTTTTATTTTTTTACAGGAACATCAAGAGAGAAACAATGAATGCTGAAATTCTAAATAACAATAGAGACTATTTAACATTAGATAGCTTAAACAGGAAGCGCTCTTATCGTCGTACCGTAGTTCGTCTAATCAGAAAGTCGAAGGCAATAAATTTGAAAAAAAACAATGAGCTCATAGGAATGAATTTACTCTTACTTGATGAGAAGATCAGTATATTTGTAATTTTTTTAACAAATATATTATCCTAATTTTATTAACTTATTATCTAACTTTAATCTAAATTATTTTTGAATACAGGAAAATACTATTATAATTCAATATAATTAACTCTTTTTGTTTGTCGGCATCTTCTGGAACTAAATTCTATATGAATCGTGATTTTGATTATGTTACTGCGTTTCGAGAAATGTATTTTCTTAGCTTTTATTGGTTTCAAATTTACTAATTCGCTAAAAAAATTAAAATCGATTAATAAAATAAAACTTAAAAATTATGAGAAGTCAAAGTTGAAAATTTTATCTTAAAAGATATAGTTACTAAAAAAATAAAATTTAAAAGTTAAAAATTAAATTTATCTTAAAAGGTAAAATTAATCTAAAAAAAGAAAAAATATTTCTTAGTTTTTCCATTTAGATTAAGGAAATTAATTTTAAAAGGATGATAATTATAATTTCTCAACTTTATATAAACCACAATTTGTTATTGTGTAAATTACACACCAAACAATTAAAAGTCCAATAATCTTATCCAAAACTATTTACTGCATCTCTTCACCAAATTTTTATTTCAATGTATATATTTATTTCATCGTAAACTTTATTGCTAAATTTATTTATTATGTATTTTCACGAGTGATCTAATTTTGATTTCCATTTTTTGTCTTTAATGTTTTTTAACAGATTATAAAATATTAAATTATAAACCCGCATATATGCGGGTACTTATCTAGTACTATATAAAAGTGTAGATGTAGTTATTTAGAAGATGAAAAAAATAACATCACATGTAAAGGAATTATTTCTTCAACCATATATGATATAGCATTGAGAATCTCTTTTTCTCATTGACAGACAAATACGACCAATAATTTGTTCATTTTGATTTTTTTGTCTCCTTTTTATAGAATGTTTTTAGTCAAGCGTTACTTAAGGTAATATACTAAATAAGTATTCTTCTTAAACAAGTAAGAATTCTAGGTCTCGATAGATCCTTTGACTAAAAAGACTGAAATAGCTAAAATCATTATCTAATTTTTAAAATTGGCATGTAAATTGGAGAAAGACTCAAGAGTCCACCGTTTCACGTATCTGCGTACATAATCTGTGGGTTTATTAGCATCGATAGGAGTGCTAAATTATTCTATTAAACTTATGCTTAACAAACCAAAAATATGCTAAGAAAACTGACCCAAATTCACACCACGATAAAGAAAACAATACGTTTCGATTTAGTTTTCCATGTCCAGACAATTGTTACCAAAACCTAATGGATTCCAAAAAAAAAAACCAATAAAAGCTTTATTATGTAACAAAATTAAATGTGATCTAAAAGTAAAAACTACATCAACCTAAATTGAGTGATATGCGATTTGTATGCATCAACCACAAAATTATTCATATTTTTTGCGTCAAAATCAAACCTAAAACCGAATATTCATCTTTAGTGATTTTTTTAAAAAAATAATAGATTTTAAAAAATCAATGAAAATAACCATTCTAACTTTTTTGTTTACTAAACCCTAGCCGCCAAAGGTCTCAGACCTAATCTCCGTTTTCCGGCGCTGGTGTCTCCCTCAACGCCGGCGTCGGGCCTTGCTTTTTACTTTTCTGCTTTTTTCTTTTCAATATATACATGTTTTCTTTTCTCGGATCTCTTCGATGTGCTCGGCGGTTTGGATTCCGGCGGATCTATGGGCGTGGTGGACTCGCGACTTCCTCTCCTCCTCTTCTGTCCGGCATCGTGGCTGCTCTGTTGTGGCCTTCGGTGGTGAGGTTATGTCGGTTTGGCTTGGCTGTCTTTTGCGGCCTTGCTTTTTCGGTATGGCTCCTCTCCTCCGAAGTCTGTTTTGGTGCCAGTTCGAAGTGTTTGCCAGCTCAGTTTCCGGGGGTTTCATTTCTTACCGGGTATGTTTCCGGGGTTTCATTTCCGCCGACTAATGTAATATTGTATGTTATAATCGTTGCCGGTTTGTGGCTTCAGACAAGGTTCGTAGATTTATCATCTGTCTTGAGAGAGTACATCGTGATGCACGAAGACGGTTTTAAGTTTCAAGCTTGGTACATGGACGAGACAGTCCTTACAATCAATGGTTCATTTGGGTAGAATTTTAGCATCTTTTATACCTTATTATTAGGCTTTGATGCTAGTTATCCCTGTAATCAATGGTTTATTTGGGTAGAAATTTAGCATCTTTTAGACCTTATTATTAGGTTTTGATGCTAGTTATCCATGTAATCAATGGTTTATTTGGGTATAATTTTAGCATCTTTTAGACCTTATCATTAGGCTTTGATATTAGTTATCCATATAATTATATGTAGTTCTCCAATAGTTTCAAGTTTAAATCAATAAAACATCCAGACGATTAAAAAAAAAAAACTTTTTTGTTTTTATTAAATGCTACTTAATTTTTGTTTTTAAAAAATATATTTTAAGGTATATTAAAAAAAACAATTACACATATAAAATTGAAAATATCTAACTTTTTGAAACAAAAAAAATTCTAAAACATCTAACAATTATAAACGGTAGAAATTAAATAAGAAATTTATTTTTATTAAACGCTAAAAATACGCAATATACTATAATTCCTATTATACTAGTATTATACTATTATTGCTGTTATAAATTTATATTCCCACGCGACCCACATATTTTTTTTAAAAAAGAGACCATATATAGGTTTAACAAACATGTGAACATAATGTTATATATTTTAGAAAATTACATAATTTGACAATAACTAATCTCTCTTTTCAGGTGTGTAACACCCTGTAATGTGATTTGACAAATATATTTAGCGAACTTAATAACATCATAAAGTATTAATTATTTTATGATGTTTGGTGCAGCGATCAGATACCAATACCAAGGCGGTGTCACATTGTCAAGTCTGTATTAATTCAAAACTCTAATTTTTCAAGCTTAAAAATTATATATTAGTCCATCTGCTTCGTAAAGATTGATGTTTTAAACTTATGTTATTGTTTCATAAAATCGATGATTTATTAATTTCAATACAAATCTAATATAGATATTTTTTTAATCCATCTTTATTTAATATATAGTTAGTTGTAGCTACACAATATTTATGTTTTAAATCCACATTTTTTCTCTTTATATATATATATATATATATATATATAAACCTTGCCAGTTGTATTTTTTCTGAAGTAATGAGAATGAGACTATTTACATATCGTTTAGTGAAATTATACTTCTAACAATAAATTAATGTATATCGCAGAGATTTTTTGTTAGCAAAAAAAAGAAACAAATATTCAATGCATATGAAAGAGAAAACTGCAAAAACAAGTGTTAGTTTAAAGTTTTTTTTTGGAACATTCTCGATATACTTTTCATAATCAGATCTAATAGACAGTGTGTTTAAAATTTACACGTTTTACTTAATTTTACAATAATCTCAACAAAAACAAACTGAGGAGACGCGGATTCGACGACTCGCATGGTTCGGCGATATTAGACACGCAAACATATCACAACAACGTACGCGAATGAGACTATCAAAAAGTGGGGCCATGAAACCTGTTTTTTTTTTTAACTTCTGATTAAATTAGATTAGGAGCTTACATAGTCATAATGTAAAGCATTAGTTATTACATGGGCCATGAAACCTGTTTTTTTTTTTTTTTTAACATAAATTAGGAGCTTACATAGCCATAATGTAAAATTGTAAAGCACTAGTTATTACATCATGAAACCTGTTATTAGGCCCCAGTAGGTCCCACTACGGCTCGGGTTTTGTAGGTCCCACTTTTCGCCTCTGTTCTCCTACATAAACCAATTCGCAGGACTGGAAAAAATACACAAGTTCTCACCTCCTTCCTCTCTGTTCATCTCTTTCCTTGTTCTCTCTCTGAATATCAGTTTATCTTTGATTCAGATATTTCACCTTGAATCCCTCATTTTCTCAAATGGGTAAGCTTTGGTTTTAGTAGATTTCATCTCGACATAATCTACTCTCTCTCTCTCTCTTTCAATAAATAATACTCTGTTTCTTGAAGTGACTTTTGTCGTGGAGAAGCCACAGAGAATGTCAGCGAGTCAAAACGTAGTCGTATCAGAGGCCACAAGGTCTTCTATCATCACCAACAACAACAACAACTCTTCTTCTTCCCAGAAACCCCCAACGGCTCCTCCTGGTTTCATCTCAATTTCCAAGAAAAAGCCCCTCAAGAATCTCGATATCATCAATGGCGGCCAAAGAATCAACGCTTGGGTCGATTCAATGCGAGCTTCTTCTCCTACTCATCTCAAATCACTCCCTTCTTCCGTCTACTCACAGCAACAACTCAACTCATGGATCGTATGTTGTCTCCGTTCCTCTCTCACAAACTCTTGATTGACGCTTCCTCTGTTTTTTTCTTTTTTTTTTAGCCTCTTCTTACATTTTTTCTTGTGTCTCCGACAGATGCAGCATCCTTCAGCATTAGACATGTTCGAACAGATCATGGAATCTTCGGGAGGGAAACAAGTCGTAATGTTTCTTGACTATGACGGTACTCTCTCTCCCATCGTTGATGATCCAGACAGAGCTTTCATGTCAAGCAAGGTTCGTCTTAAAATCATTCTGTTTGAATTAATCATATTAATCTCTGCCATTAATCACATTTTGATTGGTGTATTACTCAGATGAGAAGAACAGTGAAAAAACTGGCTAAGTGTTTCCCCACTGCTATAGTTACTGGTAGATGCATAGACAAGGTATGGTATTTCTTCTTCTTCTTTTTCTTGGCATTTTCTCCGTATTCTATTTTTTTTTTTAATATATAGTTTTATTAGTTGTTTTATAATATAATTTTTTTTTTTTTGAAAGGTGTATAACTTTGTGAAGCTAGCTGAGCTGTATTATGCTGGAAGCCATGGCATGGACATAAAAGGGCCAGCAAAAGGCGTCTCCAGACACAAGAGGGTAATTTTCAAATAACATAAAACAAAATACTAATATTTATTTATTTCCAATTTAAGCTTATTTATTTTCTCTTTTCTTTAGGTTAAACAGTCTCTTCTGTACCAACCAGCCAGTGACTATCTTCCCATGATCGATGAAGTAAGACATGTGATGTTGGGTTTATTAAATAAATAATTAATCGTATCTTGTGTTAACAAATATATATATCTGTGAACTGAATACTTATATTATATAATTAACGTATGTGTTTAATTTGTAAAGGTCTACAGACAACTCTTGGAGAAAACCAAATCAACCCCGGGAGCCAAAGTAGAAAACCACAAGTTTTGTGCTTCTGTGCACTTCCGTTGCGTCGATGAGAAGGTAAAAATTGAAATCACATTAAAAGAAACAATTCTTGAATATCGAAAACTAACATTAAAAATGGAAAACATAATAATCCAGAAATGGAGCGAACTGGTTCTACAGGTTCGGTCGGTATTAGAGGAATACCCTACGCTGAAACTGACCCAAGGTCGGAAGGTATGACGTGGCATTATCTCATTGGTCAAACATTTGCTTAAGAGAATCTGTTTTGTTTTTATAACAGTGAGTGTAAATGATGTTTTATAAAAAAATGGATTGACTCGACAGGTTTTGGAGATCCGTCCCATGATTGAATGGGATAAAGGGAAAGCTCTTGAGTTCTTGTTAGAGTCACTTGGTGAGTACTGAGTAGTTGAGTAGCTCTCTCTTTCTTTCTTTTTTAAAATATTTATTTTTCTCAATCTATTACTAAAACAAAGCAAGAATTTTGTCCTGTCTTTTTATTTAAAAGTATCTTTTCTCCACTAATCATTTTCCATCATCAATATGCTTCTCCATTCCACATTTTAAAAATTGGATACAATCAGTTTAAAGACTGAGTTAATTTTGAAACTTTGGTTACAACAGGACTTGGGAATTCTAACAACGTTTTTCCTGTTTACATCGGTGATGATCGGACCGACGAAGATGCATTCAAGGTATACGAATCATTTTCTTGAATTATATCTCAACTAGCTTATAAGAATTCATAAATTATAAAATATTTATATAACTAAGTTACGACACTAATTATATTTGTGCCATGCAATTAAATTAGATGCTACGAGACAGAGGCGAAGGCTTTGGCATTCTTGTCTCCAAATTTCCCAAGGATACGGATGCTTCGTATTCTTTGCAAGATCCGTCCGAGGCAAGTCCACACACACATACATATACATATATGTATATGTGTATCCATTTCCATCCATAGTCGTATATTTATACGTATTTCACAGTTAATGGTTTTCTTCACGTGCTAAATCTCTTAATTAAATACGAAATCAACAGGTGATGGATTTCTTGCGACGATTGGTGGAATGGAAACAAATGCAGCCAAGAATGTGAAGCCGATTATGGATATCTAACAAATGAGTGATAATGTATTCGAAATAGTTGATGCCAACGAACTTAGGGATATATATAATGAATAGGATAGGGCATTAAACCATCTGCCCCCTTAGATTGTTCATCGCATTTTGTTTTTTGTAAGAAAAAAAATGATGAACAAGAAATAGGGTTTTCGAATAGTTCTACTAAGTTGTAATTATCTTCGTTTATGTAATATATATGCAAATGCATGTTAATTAAGAAACTATTTTTATTTATTGTTCTCCGTATATATGAAAATCCTTTTATCCAAACTTTGGTGGTCAATGAAATATTTATATTTTCGCGTTCTCTATTGTTTCCGCCTTTTTATAATTAATTAATCCAACCTAGTATGTATTTATATACCGTTCTTGATTTAAACAAATATAACATTTAATTAGACGGTGACAAAGTAAAACAAAAAGAGTTCTTTAGGTACGTAAACGATTTATTTGTAATTTTTTTTTATTTGTAAATTGTATGTGACAAATAACTATGGATTTAATGCGAGGAATTTGAAAGAGATGGATGTATCGAGATTTGTCTCACTTTGCGTACTTGTCTACTGACACTTTGACACATAGCCTGGTGGGATCCAAGTGACACTAAATTATCAATTCAAATCTGTCTGGTACTTCTCACCAGTATAGACAATAACCCTAACCGAATTAATCCGGATCAAACCAAAGAACTAATACTTGTATTCTTGCTCGTTGTAGCAAAGACAAACTCTGGAAACTTGGAAAACTAATTTGTCTTTATTATTGGTTTGGGCATGGGTTTGGGTTAAGTCGTGTTCCTCTCTACGTGCATGTCCTTTGGCCCTGATTACGAACGCTCTATATATTTTATTATATCGCATTGTTACTATTGTAGCAGATTTTGTACGTGTTCCAAATCATTACGATAATGTTGCATTTTTAATTATTTTTTGCGTGCATTTCTGATGGATGAGATTTTTCTCTACTGGACTATATATATTTTAGGTCAGAGACGAGATAAAATATATTTTTGACAATTGAGTCCTCTCCACGAACGTATCGTCGACTTGCACTCTGGTCTGACAAGATTTAGATAGTCCAGGTTTCAACTGGCTGGCCTAAACAAGATTGGATTCTTTAAACAATTATTACGTATTAGAAAAGTTTAGGTTACACTAATATCTTAAATATTATATAATAATAGCAATAATCGGTAAAAATGTTTTAAAAAATTATCTCAAAAACGTGTTTAGTATAGTTAGATGAATATTCTTTAGTGACATCTATATGTCCAATTAATCTGTATCAAAATTTCCAATGATTTTGATTAGGGCCGGCCGGCCGGCTCGAAATGTTTTGCTGCCTAAAACAACTTTGTTGTTTTAAATTAGTCCATTAATAAACATAATTGTTAAAAAGTTAGAAAACTATAAATTTGGAGCTTAAACTATGCACCATGAAACCATTAGAATTGGAATCTAGCTACCACTACACGACAACCAAATTTTCTAAATTGATGCCCTTAAATTTTAATAATATTATTATGTTGAATTTTAATAAAATTAAAACATGAGTTCTATGAACTTTAATCTAGGGTCGGCCTTAATTTTGATCATATAAATGGTTTTAAAATTGAAAAAAACCTATTAAGCATTTTTATAGTATATCATATGTATTTATTAAGCATTTTTAGATAGGGGCAATTTTATGTAATTTGGATATTTTACATTTATTATGTTTAAATTCTAATGCATTGATAATCATGAGAGCAACGAACGACCGAATATAACAAAATGTGAAACATGAACCTCTCATATTCTCTTATTTTTTATATATCAAACTGATGTATAGGGCGAACCCACTCACAAAGATAGGGTGTCAATTGACACCCAATTTTTTTGAAATTTCTTTCTATTTTATTAGAATTTATTATTATTGACACCTCTAAAAATTGGTGTTGAATCCATAAGCTAAATTATTTTGCAATATGAACCCATAAGCTAATTTGTTTTGCAACATAAACCCATATATTTTATATGGTTTTTTTTTTTGTATTTCTATTTTTCAAATTTAACTTGTATCCGATAAAATAATTTTTTGATACTTCATTTCTACTAGAATGTGCGCGTGACATATTTGGAGTATACTTTTTTAAATAAAATTAACCTATACGACTGTCGATTGCCTATGCCTATGCCTATGCCTATGCCTATGCCTTATGTTCCAATTGTCCGCACACTATTCAAACATTAAACTAAAAACGAGTTAGACAAATTAAACCACAAATAGATACACTGTACATGTCAAGCTCAATATCTTTGACTTTCATACGTTACTGTTTTCTATTTTTACTCGAATTCGTAGTTACGTCTTTTGGAATCTGACAAGTGGAAATGGCATCTAGATAGACATATATGGTTACATACACATATATAGCTATATGTATGGCTATAGCATCATCAGGTGCATGCCCGTAGTTTCTGTGAACGCTGAGATGTTTATAGAGAGAGTCATGACTATACGTATAGTGTCATAGCAAATCAATAATAGTGGATGGTCAGTATGGTCAAAGCTTTTTGTCCTCATAGCTTTTGGGTGTACAATGCGACTAACTATCACAATAAGGCTGCATGTGTTTTCAAACCCCTTCCGATGTAGACATTTCACCAATTCACGATATTTCTTTTCTATGCATGTATTCTCATTTTCCATGACCTAGGAAAAACAAATAATGAAAATTTCATTTTTTTTTTTTTTTTGAATTTGAAAATTTC
Source organism: Eutrema japonicum (assembly GCA_030161315.1). Taxonomy (NCBI): domain Eukaryota; kingdom Viridiplantae; phylum Streptophyta; class Magnoliopsida; order Brassicales; family Brassicaceae; genus Eutrema; species Eutrema japonicum. The sequence goes on along the minus strand of BSQW01000005.1, from coordinate 52,859,231 downwards.
ATATTTAATTCTGGAAACTTTGGCGAAACTACTTTATTTCAAAAGGTTCAACAAAAGAATAGGAAAACGTAATTGAAACATGTAAGGATTTACAAATTCACTAATTCAATTTCGCATAGGCGAACCAATGGAATAAAAAATGACTGAATTCCCTTTGATACCTGCGAATTAGGAGAATATCGTTGACGCATCGATCCATCTTTTTGAACAACTCTAGGGGCTGAAGAGGAGGAGTTACCATTGTACAGCTGATAATTCCTCTTCTTCCACATGAAGAATATCGTTGCTTAGACCAAAAACAAAGAATATCGTTGCTTGCACATTGTAAAATTATTTTGGATATCGTTTACATTTCGTGATAGACGAAATTTAAACAACAATTTTCAGAACCGATTAAATAATCCGTTTACTGATTAATTATGGGCTATGGACTATGGTTCATGTATGATTAAATATTTGTACGGTTATTTGTGTACATATATACATATCATAAAGAGAATTATACAAGGAGTGGAGGAAGAGAAACAGGTGGTTTTTCATTTTTACCGAATAGATATTTTTTATTTTTCATAATATTTATTCATCTATTTTTAGGATCCATCATCTTGAAGCAAATAATATGATATTGGGTAATATTATTATTGAGGCTATTTAAATTATTGTTTCTATAGTTTAAGATTTAGATTAATCATTGTATATAGAGGAGTAGTCTCCCTTTGTAAACATTTATTCAGAAATAAGACATAAAATTATGGATCTTCCATACAAAGAGCTGGAAAGCATGCATCGTATATTTGTAAAAATGAATTCAAATATTATATTTTGCTAAGCTGTAAAAATTTAGCAAATCACTATAATTAAACATATGATGAGAAGTTAAAGCTCCAATTCTAACGTGGCAGTGAAAAGAGTTACATATTGGCCAAGTTGGAAATCCACTTAGATCGTATTGATGTGTTAAAAAGTATATTATTAAAAGCAAAAAAAAAAGACAAAAAAACCGAAAACTGAACACATGGGTGAGGCAGAAAACAAAGACAATAAGACAGTTCCAAAGAGTTATAAGTGTTGTCAAACTAAACTCACTTCCTCACTTTATATGAACGTGGAAAGATGGGTTCCATTCTTTGCTTTCCCTTCAATCCCTTTCATTGGCTGATCACTCTCAGCTCTCTAGGCTAACATTAGTTAATTGTTAGCTTAATAAAACTATTTGATTAAACATTCAAATCGCAATTATTGGTGATCAATGAGTCTCTTCACACCATAAATCTCATACTTTATGTATAATATATTATCAACCATGTCAAATGAGATACGTCTTCTAGAGTCATATATTTACACAAGGATTCTAATCTAAAAAAAAAACATTGAAATGTTTGATTACACATGCATATGCTTAAATCAAATGGAAGAACTTTTATATTCGTTCAAAATATTGGAATTATATATATATATATATATATATCAATTGTGTCACAGTTTGTGTGGATCTTAGCGATAGTAGTGGATGAGCTCATTCAATGTTGATTTATTTATATAAGGTTCATGTAAACTCTAGAAGTTATTAATATCCTATATATTCGCTTACCATATATAATTGGTGTGTCCATGATCAAAAGTCTTAAAGAGTTAAAGAGGAAGGTTTTACTGGTATTTCTTGTTCTCATTTTTTCAAATTAAATAAAACTCTTTTGAGGGTTTTGCAAAAATTAGCATTTTTAAGTTTATTAAGTTTTGTTTTTGCACATTTTATAAAATAATTAAATTTTTAGCATTTTTTTGTACTGTACACATTTTTTTCTTTCATGTCTGATTATGTACAATATACCAACCAATAGAGAGTTAGGGTAAAATTATTATTTTACTCGCTAAAAGAAAGAAAGATAACAAAAAAACATAGATAGATTAAAAAAAAAATGTCTATATTCACAAATATGTCAACTCTTTTTACTCATCATATACATACTTCATATTTAATACTTACTTGCATGTTGTCAGAATGTTGAGGGTTAAGAAGAGAGGTGGACTTACTTTCTAGAGCTCCCGTAGTTTTGTTACACGTTTACGCGGTGGGGAAACGTGTGGGGACTGGTCCCCGCTTTGAGGGTCGGGCTTTTTATAAGTGCGCAGAGCATTTTTTTAATCACTATATTCACTCTCCTTGTAACTTTTTTGGTTTAATTAGAGCATCCATTGGTAAGATATTTTTTCAAAAAAAAAATATATATTTTTTTAAATTAAATAATTGAATTTTAAAAAAAGAAATTGGACAAATGACATTTTGACACATCAGTTTGGGTGTCTCAAAATTTTTTATCCGAGTGTTTCATTGACACCCATGTCTCTATGTCTTCTTTTTTAATTTCTTTTGTTTTGTTTAATAGAGGTTGTCTCAATGAGACACTCCATTGTGAATGCTCTTATTATATTTATTTACATATATATATTTTAAATAGATATATATATATATATTATATATAATGGTCGCTTATGGGTAATCAGTTTAATAAATCAAATGTTCGATTAATCATTATCTAGGTTGATTAATTCCTGTCTAGGCCAATTAATCTCCGTTTAAGCGGCCGTGTAGCCCAATTTTTTATTATATTTTTTATTTTAAAAATTTTAAAATAATTTAATTGGTTCTAAAATTTGATAAGTCCAGCTTATACTCATATTTTTAAAATAAAAATCACAATGTATTGGATATAATATTTATTTTTGTGTGTTTTATCCAATCTTTACCACAGTATTATATTGAAACTATAAATTCTAATAGATTAACATGTTTAAAAACATTTAAAAATGTCAAAAACTAATTTCCGATTAATCTTCAATTTTTTCGTTAGACGCTAGGCCCATCTCGACCGCCCGACTAACGCATAGCAAAATTTTGAATATTGGGTATATATATAATATTCAATGGAATCTTATTATATAAAGAAAAATGTTTCAAAGTTAGTAACTCGCTTGATCGTGACAAAATTTGAGTGTTTTCACTAAGTAAATTAATAACTAAAGTGCACACTACCGCAATCGTAACGGTATATCGATGTAATATTTTAGGATCGAATCCATAAGGACCAAGTGAAACACTACGAGAATGCAGGAGGAAAGTAAATCTAAGACGAATACAATTGTTTGTGGGTTATAACTTCTAAAATCTAAGAAAAGAGATAAAACGATGTAAGTTTGATGGAGGGAAACGCTAGATCTTTAGGTAATTCGCAGGAAATCAAGAATCACAAATCAGATAATTAAACAGAGAAATCATTAAGCACGTTCTAGAACTCAAATTAATGTTTTATAACCAACCTACTGTCGTAGTATTTATTACTATGCCTAATAACCTAATATTCTAAAATATCGTTTGAATTCAGGAAACTAAACATGCTTTAAGGTCGAGTTTGATATGTTCACAAAATGCCTTAACATCAACTTTCGTTGGTTAAGGACGTTTTGCTCATCTATGTTCCTTCAGGCTTTTAAACAAACATGCTTTTAAACAAACACTTTTGATGCGTTAAACAACCTAAGATCAGAAACTAGATCGCTAATCAAGTTTCAGCACTAAGAACAACAATAGATGAAGAACTAGAAGATAGATCCCTATTCTAACCAATCTGATTCAACGATTCATGAAGTTCCCTTGAAACCCTAAAACCTAACTATGAGATTACTCAGACATAGAATCAGAGAAACCACAAAGAGATGAAGAAGAAATCATAATCCAATAGAAATAATAAATTAGGGTTCATAAATATTCTCAAAAGCTTGTAGAGTCAGAGATTTGTCTCCCCAAAGAAAGAGATGTAAAAGTCTGTAGAAAATAAATCTTCGCCTTAGAAAGTGGCTTAAAATAAGTATAAATAGGTATTGGGTCAATTGGGTCGAGTTGAGGTTATTCCAAGACAAAATAGGAAGTTAAAAATTGCATTTTTCGTCAGAAAACTGGATCGATACATATGTGCTTGATTCGATCGATCTGTGCTTGATCCGGTCGATCCAGATGAGTATGATCGATCCGGAAAATGTCCGCAAAATTGGATCGATCGATCCAAGGGGTGGATCCGCTCCTATTTTGATGTATTTGTGATCCGCTCCGCTCCGTCCGAATATTTGGTTTTGTGATTCGCTTCGATTCGAAATTTACGGATATCCGAAAATTTCGATATCCGAAATTTACGGATATCCGAAAATTTCGATATCCGAAATTTTTATAGATATCTGTGGCTATTTGCTCCGATCCGTGAGAGATACCAAAAAAAAAAAAAAAACATACAATAATCCGCTAATATTAGAATATTATACATGTCTACCTTCAAAATAAGTTTCTATTGACAATAAGCCTTCAAACTAAGTTCCAAAAACTAAACCCAATCGGTAATCGATGCCACTAATATTAACATTGTGGGAACAAAATATCAGATGATCAGATGAACTTATCAACACAAAACATAACAATTAATTATCTTCTCCGATTAGATCCAAAAACTTTCACCGCCAAGTATTCCTTCAAATTGAAAACCTGCACACAAAACGTATTCAAATCAAGAACCAAAAAAACACCAACATAAGAATAAACTATAAACTTAATAATGTTATTAACCAAACCTAAATTAAAAATCAATCATCGATAACCATATGATTAGATGTTAGTTTTGCCGACTCCATCTCTGACAAAATTAAGAAGATTAAATAATTAGAATTGACCAGAATTAATGTGTCGCAAGAGAAAAATATGTATATACATAATTACATATATGAATATATAGTTATAAACATCCGGAGCGGAGCGGATATTCGGCATTTTTAAGAATGATATTTGTGATTTGCTTCGTTTTTTACGGATACTATATTTTACTATTTGTTTTGCTCTGAAACTTTATGAATATCCAAATTTTTTAGATCGAATCAGCACGAATACCGAATCGAAGTGAATTGAACGAATATTTTGCCCAATCCTAATACCAATGAATATATGAGTAAATAAATGTGTCACATGGGAACTCTTGCAAAGGAGAATGCCATAACAATGGGGAGCCAAATTCCTGTATACGTGTCTGTCGAAATTATCTGAACATGAATTGTGTAAATATATTTATTAAATTGAAAGTGTATTTTATAAATCATACTATATCAAAAGCAATATACATACATATGCAAATTAAACATATATATATATATATATATATAAAGCTAAATGTTTTAAAATTAATAATTCGTATAATCGTAACACGTGTCAAATTAATCGATTTGATTTTAATATGTTTTTAAAAAATTCAATTAGATTTTGACACATAATAATAATAATAATAATAATAATAAAAAATAAAATTTGATAATTGATTCATAATAATAAAATGTAAAGTTACTAAACAAAACAAACAAAAATAGAAAATGTAAATGGATCCTAAAAGCCAAAATTTATTAATTTGTTTTTTGAAAAATTCTATAATCAATTATTACTTTTAAAAGGTAAAGTTAATAAACAAAAAAAAGAAAATTTATATTTATCTTAAAAGTTAAAGTTAATAGAAAAAAAAATTCATTATGGTTCTGTATGAAAAAATAAATATATGAGTGTTTAAATAGTACAAAATAAATTCGAATAAGAATATGAAAAATTAAATGTTTAAAAATATGTTAAAATTTTAATTAAAACCCAAATAATAAAATACAAATTAGAAAAATCAAAAGGAATAAATAATTGTTAGGTTTTTATAAGTGATTTCGTGTTGGCGGTCTCCAACTTTATATTATTTATTTTTACAAGAGATCTATTTTTTTTCTATTTTTTTGTTTATAGTTTTTTTTTTACAGAATATAAATATTAAACTATAAACCCGCATATACGCGAATCCGGTAGTATATATACACTAATACACACTACGGGTTTGCCCTTGGAATCTAAAATATCAATATTGGGATGGCGGAATATATTTCCACATTATTAAGAAGCCCACAAGTGATTGGGTTCATCTTCCGTAATGTTATTAGGCTTCTTCAGTAAATTAATCCATAACCAAAATTTACTGGGTCCAGTTATTATTGTTTACGAAATTCTAAAGAGCGCATTATACTACTTGCACATAACTTGCAACATACGTCAAGGCATCTTCTTTCCACTGTCTCCAGTCTTTTCTTTTTTTTTGTTATTCAGAGTTTATTTTTCTCAAAAGAGCGCCCATAACACAATATACTAAATGTACTTAACACACACAAAAAACACTACATGATCTATCAAAAAATGGGTACAAAACCCCAATTTCGAAGAGGAAAATCCAAAAGCAGACGATGTACGCAACGTCGCAACCCATAACAAAGAAACGTAAGAAGCTCTGAGTTTCACTTTGAGAGATGAGAACATATGTTTTTTTCAGTATTTTCCTAAAATTCTTCTAAACTGAGAAGTTAATTATTCAGTATTTTCCACTTTGAGAAATAAATATAATACATAAACAGAATGGGCAACATCTACAACACTATAAATAACTTACTAAAATTACCTTTTCAGTTGACTTTTTGTATGTCAAAGCAAGAAGATATATAATTTAATAACCATGGTTACATAGCTCATCAATGTTAGTCATTTGTTATTTAACAAAGATTTTGTAGAATATCAGCACGAGTAGACATCTCACCAATTGCAACCTTATACAGTACACGAGTCTGTGCCTGTGTGTGGTAACTGCTGGTCTTGAAGAACAAAATGAGTTTGAGGGAAAAACTAACACACACAGTAGTTGCACATACATACGGAATGGTTTACGATATTTAAGCATCTATACATTGCATCGAGCATATATAAAAAAATCACACGAGCTGCTGCGAAAATTAAAGAGAAGTTGAGTCCATACAGTGTTTGATCAAGTAGAAAAGAGTACTTACTAGGTGTTCTCTTGAGATGTTTTCATAGCTCTCTCCAAATCGATCTTGCAATCTTCTCGCAATTCTTTCATTGTCAAAAAGTTATTTTGCTGCAGGATTGGAGTTACACACACACAGAGGAAAGTCAGGTTTTTGTGCAGAAGAAGCAAAAAGGTTTTAAGAAAACACTTTGCATTATGCTTCAAGAACAAGGTTAGAAGCTTCTAAAGGCTCTTACAAGCTGGTTACTTTCATGAGCGAGAATATCCCCCATGCTAAGAAAGAGCGACCTCCATTGGCCCATGAGATCAGATTCTAAATTTGCAGAATTAGCGGAGTTTGCCGAGGCATGAAAATCCGTAGGCCTTTCATTACCATTCCTTTGAATCAAACTGCTAGCTTGTTTCTGACTCTTCTTCAAGGCTGATTCAGAATAGCAAAAAAAAAATCATATGACAATATTCACAAGGAAATTATCAAAGAGCTTATGGTTTATACTTTATATGCAGATGACTGGCACTTACCAGATAATCGACCTTTGATATCCTGGTAATGAAGATCTGACCAGATATACGCAGCTGAATAGCAAATAGCTAAGTTGGTTAATTTTATTTGAATCAAGAGAAATAAATATGTAAGAACAAAAGAAAGCTCAAGAATCAGCTACCTTTAAGGCAAAAAGAACAAGAGCATGATTTTAGCAAGTCATCTCCCATATTCTGATTCACATTAGAGCATCTACTCATTTCAAATGATCTCAAATTCTGACATTTAGGCAATTCCTCCCTTATCAGCAGTGGATTCCGGCTCGCGGCATTGCTGCTTAACACAGATAGAGCCAAGCCACCACCAGAAGTAACACCAGTTTGACCAGCCGCGTTTAACTCTCGTGCACCGTCTCTGTCACCAGGTTCAAAATAGATATCCTTCAATGGTTTGCCATCCCCACTGGAAATCTCCACCATAGCAGCATCATGAGATTCCCCAGATTCTTTGTCATCAGAATCACCAGAACTAATCTTACAATCCGAAGAAGACCCTTCGTTTGTATCATTTTCCTTCACCAAGTCATCTACAACTACACACAACCTCTTTGAAAACTTTACCCTCGAACTTTCATGAGCAACGTTCTTACCCGATTCACCTTCGGATTTATGAAGCAAATCACCCAATATCGACGAGATTAACCTCTTCCTTGGAAGATTTGTCAAATCACCCAAAGCGTGGCGGGTTTCTTCGGACATTAATTTGCCGCTATCTTCTTCAGCCATCTTCAAAATCACCCACAAGGAAAGAGCAATAAATTTCATTTTCGAACAAGAAATGGAGTACAAAATCAAAACTACGATGATAACCTTTCAAACATAGGAACCGGAAATTTAATCCCGAGCAAGAATTTCAACAAAAACCTCTCAATTTCGCAAGCAGAAATTGACAGGGTGCATCAAAAATCGACGAATCGATTCGTACCTAGAAATTACGAGGACGATGAAATGAAAATTGGGTTACTGACCTCTAGAGATTAGAATCTATCCGTCGGTGGTTATTCTGCAGGATCTGAGGAGTGGGAAATTAGGGTTTTTGATTTCGTTGAGGCGGGAACCGTGTGAAATTTCCGATCTCGATTTTTTTTCTTTAGTCTTTCGAATCATAATTGGGCGTGAAACTCGAGCGACGCGCGGTCCCACTGCTTACTGGGCCAAAAACATCAATGACGCTGAAACCCAATATCTTTTAAATTAATAAGCCCATTATAATATGCTGAGCCTACTATAAACATCTGAGTGGAAAAATCTTTCTAATTCGGAGGTTGACCATATTCTAAACGGGCTAGCTAAGTTTTTTTTTTTTTTTTAAACTCTTACAAACAAATTAGTAGAATTATTACAATACAATTCAACTACGGACAATTCTCTGCGTTCTACAAGGATTCACGATAAACGGTTCTGTTTGCACCACGTTGGAACTTTTTATAAGTTTGCCTTCATTAATCCGTAAAAATTACATTTTCTAGGAATTGAAACTCAAACTTCCTACTGTAGAAACATTAATGAACACTTTGGTCAACCACTGTAATAGGGAGGCTTGCAAGTCTTAATAAACTTTTTATTTTTGTTTTCAACAATCTAAATGGATCTAAGTGGAAGCCTCCGCGGTTATGTGGTTGGTCAAAACGTTCACTATAATACTTCTACAACAAATAGGTATGAAGTTTGATTTCCATAGAATGCAAATTAATAGAAGTACATTTATAAAAGATTTACAATATTGTGTAAATAGAGTCGTTTGTCATGGTCCTAAATGTCAAATATAAAATTGTCCATCATGAATGTAATACAAATAGAAATGTATATCGTAATTATTTGTAGATATATAAAATTATTTGTAGATAGATAAAATTGTCAATTGTAAAATCGTTCCTATAGTTTTTTGGCCAAAGATATAAAAGACATGTAAGTGTAAAAAACAAGGTAGATCCTTAGGTAAGCTCATACGAAAGCGTCGTAATAATATTTGCTAATAGCCTGATCTCAGTAATCGCCGAAATCCCTCGCTTACCATATTATCCACTCCTTTCATCTCCTGCCACGTCACTCTTCAAACATTTCTGAACTTTTTTTTTTTTTTTGGGTTATGTTTCAGTCAACGTCTCTGATCTTATTATCTACATGTACCATGCAGTTGCACATATGACACATGCGTTACCAACATATATAAAGAATCACATATAATCAAAAACATATAAAAAGAATAATTTGACTATACATGACTACATGTCATGGAAAAAATAGAAGTGCGATTTTTTTAGTACTCATGGTTTCCAGATTTTTATTTTTATTTTTATTTTTATTTTTTTAATACCCATGGTTTCTAGATCGCAAAACATTTCTACACTTTTTGTAAAATATGATCGGTATTCGGTAATAATAATAAAAAATATCTTTGTATTTATTTTCTTATTAAATTTTATATTTTAATTAAGTCGGTGCAATCAGCTTTTGTTATCCATCGATTTTGATGCAAAAATTTATACTAAACTTTGGCGTCGTGAAGTCTGGAGATAACATTTAACAAAAAAAAAAAGTCTGGAGATAATTTTTATCGACCTAAAAAAACATAAATATCTCTGCTACAAAATTCCAAAATTCTTATACAACATATGTTTAACTCAGACCGAATCAAGAAATCTCGACACGTCCCTCATCGCACATGCACACCCCTCTTCTCATAAAATAAAAAAACATACACTATAATTTTAATTAATCTTATACTTTTTTATATATTAATCTTTTATATATTCACCCAAACATATCTTATTATATAAAACTAAATATTTCAAAGTTGATAATTCGCATGATTACGATATGTATCAAATCAATCGATCATATTTTAACATGTGTAAATTAATTTCCAAAAAATTTTATAATAAATTTATAATTGATTCATAATTCTAAAAAATAAAATTATTAAATAACAATAAAAATAGAAAATGTAAATTTATCCTAAAAGTTAAAGTTAAGAAAAATAAAATCAAAAATTAATAGTAGAAGAAATTATAAATCGATTAAAAGCCGATTAATAAAAAAAAGAAAACGTAAAAATTTGAAAAATTTAATAAACGATTCATAATCCTAAAATATAATATTATTAAACAAAAATGAAAAATACTAAATTTAAAATTATCCACCTGTATATAAACCATAATTTGGTAGTATATCAATTACAAACTAAAAAAAATTAAAAGTCTAATAATCCTATCCAAAACTATTTACTACATCTGCTTCACTAAATTTTTCATTCGAGATATATATTTATTTCATTAGAAACTTCGTTTCTAAATTTATGTATTATATATTTTCACGGGTGATCTAATTTTGTTTTCTGTTTTTTCGTTTTTAGTTTTTTTTTCACGGGTTATAAAATATTAAATTACAAACATGCATATATGCGGATACTATACTGTCAGATACGGGGAGTCTGGAGGCAGGTGGCCCAGGTCTCTTGGTTCCGTAGGATCTAAGAGCATATGCATTGGTGAGACACCTTTGAGGATGTCTATAACAAATTGCCATGTGTGATTTGAGTGTCTCGATTTTTTTTAGGTGTCTCATAGCCATGTGTGATTTGAGTGTCTCGATTTTTTTTTAGGTGTCTCAAATGAGACACCCTCAACTCAACTCTCTCTCTCTTGTTTTTTTTTGTGATTTGTTTAATGGAGAGACACCCCTAATGCATATGTTCTAAGGTCCGATGCAAAAGTTTGGAGTGTTTGGACAAACAAAGCCCAATTTGACCCAGGGATCGTACCTACAAAAAAGATATGGACGACATATGGTAACACGTAATTCGTCCACGTAACAATAACAGTTTTTTTTATCACAAACACTTATATAGTCTCCTAATAAAATAGAAAAACATTAGTACTAAATTGATGAGAATAAAAACACAAAAATATTTAGAAAAAATTATACATTTTTCTATATAAAGATAAGATAAACCAAAATTTTCTAAATTAAAATAAACATAAATGTAAATAATATATCTAGTGTCTCCACTATATATATTAAGATCGATATAGGCATGACCAAAATGGAACCGTAACCGTATTTCGGACCGTAACCGTACCGTTTTCAAACCGTAACCAGACCGTAACCGTGTCAGACGGTTAAAAACCGTAACCGTTAACCGTAAAAATATATTATTTATGGTTAAAAAATTATTAACCGTAATCGTTAATTAACCGTAATCGTATCAAAACCGTTTGTTAACCGCTCGGTTAAAACCGTAAATTTTAACCGTAACTGTTTTAAAAATAAAATTTTATGTACTAATAATTAAAATTAGTTCTGTAAAATTAAAAATTCAAATTTTTTTATGTATAATCAATTTACCAATAACAAATACAAATCTAAATAACAAGAAATATTAATTAAAACTTAAACATGCTAAACTAATTAATATTTTTTTAATAAATATAAAGAATATTTTAACAAAACAGTTTTATAATAAAATATATAAAAGAAAAAGAAGAAGAAAAAAAACAAATCTTGGAGTCATGGACAACATGGAATGAAAACTAGTATATAAAATTTATAATTATTTAATTATATCTCATTATATTAACTGTTTATTATCATCAAATAACCGTAACTGTGTCTAATCGTAACCGTATTTAACCGGACCGTATTTAACCGTATATTAAATGGTTAAGATTAAGGTTAAAAAAAATTCTAACCGTAATCGATGGTTAAAAAACTTTAAACCAATTAATCGTAACCGTGGTCATGTCTAGATCCATAATAGACTTAGATGTTTTGGTGGATTGAGTTTTTTAATAGTTGAGATCACGTGGCAAATGTGCAAGAGGGTGCAAGCTCCCAAATTTACTAATCCGACATTGTAATAGCATATGACTAACACTTTATTGATTTTCACCACAGAGATGATCTCTGAGAGATGACAGGTGCTATCAATCCGTTGTTTCCTTCAACTTAGGGTTTTGAAACAGGATAGGCGTTATCAAGAATCCTCCACCTAAAGAAAGTTTTTCTATTAAATTGTTGTCATCGAAGAACTATTTTTAAAAATTAATAATAAAAAAATTAAAATCGATTAATAAAAAAAATTAAAAATTGATTCATAATCTTAAAATATAAAGTTATTAAAAATAATAATAATAAAAAATTATCCTAAAAACAAAATTAATATAAAAAATGAATCATCAAATATATATATATGTATATATATAAATCTTTAGTTTTTCATTTATGTTAAAAAAATTAAACAATGAATTACTATTTACTAATCCTAAAAGGAAAATAATTCTAATTTCCAACCTCTATATTTTGGTAGTACAATAATTATATACCAAAAAAATAAATGTCCAAAATTTTTATCCAAAGCTATTTATTTAAACCAAAATTTTCCTTCAAAATATATATTTATTTAATCAGAAACTTCGTTTATAAATTTTTATATTATATATTTTTACTGGTGATCTAATTTTATTTTATATTTTATATTTTTAATATTTTTTTACAAATTATAAAATATTAAATTACAAACGCGCCTATATTCATATACTTACCTAGTTAATATTTATATCTCCGCATACGGATCTTAATATAGTGCATTTATAATCTAACAAAAGGCACTCGATTTAACAAATAGGTAGTCGGGTTACATCAGTACGTACGGACAATAACCTCAATCACGTATATAATATATATACTATTCCTTTAAAAAACATAGATGATTATTAATTAAGTCCATCACTCGAAATCTGATGGACTAAAAGCAAAATGGTGGAAGTCGAAGAATTGGAACCACTTAGTCCAATTGAAGACGAAGTAGAAGAAGAAAAAGACGAAGAAATAAGCTATGGTGACCTCAAAAGACGCATGTGGAAAGACCGAAACCTCATGGAAAAGCTCAAGCAGAAACGACACAACAAAAACGTCCTTTCATTGACAACGCACCGAGCCGAAGCTTCACGGCGCAAGAAGATGGCTCGTTCACAAGACTCGGTGTTGAAGTACATGATGAAGATCATGGAGGTGTGTAAAGCGAAAGGTTTTGTCTACGGAATCGTACCGGAAAAGGGTAAACCAATAACCGGTTCTTCCGATAGCCTAAGACGTTGGTGGAAAGAAAACGTTCAGTTCGACCAAAACGCTCCAAACGCTATCTCTGATTACTTAACACTCTCGGCTGCTGCGGCAGAGCTAATCGAGAAGGAACCATCGAGCTTATTGCACATGCTACAAGAGCTACAAGACACGACTCTAGGGTCGTTACTTTCGGCGTTGATACAACACTGCGTGCCGCAACAACGGCGGTTTCCGTTAGAGCAAGGAATCGCGCCGCCGTGGTGGCCGACAGGGAGGGAGCTTTGGTGGGGAGAGCAAGGAGCGGCTCACGAACACGGTGCGCCACCGTATCAAAAGCCGCACGATTTGAGGAAATCCTGGAAAGTTAGTGTTCTCGTGGCCGTGATTAAACACATGTCGCCGAATTTGGGAAGAGTGAGACGTCTCGCGAGGCAGTCAAAATGTTTGCAAGATAAGATGATGGCAAAAGAAACCGATACTTGGTCTCGTGTCTTAAACCAAGAAGAAGCCCTTCTCAATCTCAAAGACCTAAAGATCTCGGAGGATCAAAAAACTTCGGGGTCCAAGAGAAAAGGTTATTTTATGGAACCGTCTAAGAGTGTTTACACTTGCCAAAACTCGAGCTGTCCCAAGAGTGATGTGAGTTTTGGATTCGTGGACAAGAACTCGAGGACGGGCCATGAGATCCAGTGTCTCTACGGGTCTTCGTCCCAAGAGCCGAGCCAGAGCATGGTAGATACAATCTTCTCGCTTGAAACGGCTCCAAGTATTGGCACTAATATGACTAGTGAAGATGATTACAATGTGAGCTCGAGTGCAATGGACAAGCGATATGATAATGATCATCGCAATTGGATGGATTATTTATGGTTTGAGAGGATGCAACACGAGTTAAATTGCTCTAGGAGATTCGAAGACGATGATGATACTGCAATGGATTTGAATCAATTCCCGGAATCTAATCAATTTGACAATGTGAACAAGAGTACTTTTTCAGTTTGGGATATGGGTTGTGAAGATAAAGACATATATATGTTCGATTATTAGTTAAGCTTGTTACTGATTAAGACCTTGATTGATAGAACATTAAAAAAAATATTAAACTTTTTATCAACCAATCAATTTTTGTTTATTAAAAACTGTAGATGCTCTACAAATGTTACCTCTATGATTTCATATGAAGATTTTGGTAGAGCATTAATCTCTAAAATATAAAAAACAATTAAAATGATTTTATATAACTAATTTATTTTGTTAAATAATATCAAAAAATTATGTTTATATTAAAGTGTAAATAATATCAAAAATTTATTTTCAATTGTTTCTATTAATTTAAAATAATATTGTAAATACAAATATAATATAATAAATACAATTGAAATATGAAAATTATAAAAATATATTAAAAATATAAATATAGATATAATGCTTACGAATAAATATATGAAATAATTTTATATATAATCATTCACCGTTTTATAAATCACTTAAAATGAGTACATTAATCAGAACATACAATTTCAATATTTAGTGCTTTTGCTATACAATTAGTTATACCAATCAAGTCCTAATTAAATCTCTATGCAATTATATGATTTGCATCATTGCATGTACTAAGGGTCAGAATATTTCTGCACTTATATTCTCTAGTTACATCTATCCACCTATACATTTGAATAATTTCTAGAACTAGTTTCCTAAATGTTTTTTTATTATGATAATCAAAAGTTTCTAATTGTTAAAGAAGCACATATCGTAATATTATTTAGATCCATATAAGTAACAGAACATAAAACAAATTTCCTTTTTCTCTTCATCAACATGAGAAAAGTTCTTTTAAGGTTGCATATTGTCACCAGCATAAAAAGTCTAAAATATACACCGATGTATTTATTACATGATATTTAAACATATGATTTCCATCATATCATTCTTTCTTTATTTTTGATGCTCTTTTTATTTTATTTTATTTATCTTTTTCAAACTTGATATTTCTTCAAATAACGTCATCTAATGCCTTGTTTGCACCATCCATCAAATCAAGAATATCAACTACACAAAAATCATAGAAAAAAATATCAGTTGAATTTATATCATATTATTCATCAATTTTATATATCATTAATTAATCATATAATAAATACATAAATACGGAGCCATATTGCAAATGATGATGATGTTGCAAAGCAACTCATTGTTCAAAAATTGTGCAACTCATTTTTGCTATATTGTTTTCGAATTTCCCATGAATCATTTGTCAATATTTTTATCGGGTGTTCAAATCTTGAAAGTTTAACAGTATATGATATGTAATCGTCTCAAGAATGTTGACTTGAGCAAATCAAGAACATATATAAAGAATCACATATAATCAAAAACATATAAAAAATAATAATTTGACTATACATGATTACATGTCATGGAAAAAATAGAAGTGCGATTTTTTTAGTACCCGTGGTTTCCAGATTTTTATTTTTATTTTTTTAATACCCATGGTTTCTAGATCTCAAAACATTTCTACACTTTTTGTAAAATATGATCGGTATTCGGTAATAATAATAAAAAAATACATTTGTATTTTTTTCTTATTAAATTTTGTATTTTAATTAAGTCAGTGCAATCAGCTTTTGTTATCTATCTACTTTGATGCAAAAATTTATACTAAGCTATGGCGTTGTAAAGCCGGGAGATAACTCTTGTCAACCTAAAAAACATAAATATATCTGCCACAAAATTCCAAAATTCTTTTACAACACATGTTAATCTCGACACGTCCCTCGTCGCACATGCACACCCTCCTCCCATAAAGTAAAAAAAACATACACACTATAATTTAAAGGGTGAATTAAATAACTAGACATATGTAAAAATAAGTGAAATTTTCACATTGGTATAGTGTCAAATTTCATAGAAGTGGACAACCGATGAGAATCTTAGAAAGTGACTCATGGGAAAGAAGTTGACAATTTAGAGACAAGCTCGTTAATGATGGCCATGACACAAGGCAATCCGAAATCATATCAGAAGAGAGAAACTGAATAGTGAGTCCCTTTACGGAGGCATTGACATAAAATTCATCAGTAAATTGATGCTCGTGACCACCACCACTAAGATGAGGTGTAGTGGTGTAGTCACTATATACTAATTATGTTTTTGCCATTTTTTTGGTTGGATATTGTCTCTTGCTCAGATCCATTGTGTTTATTTTCAAGGAGAAGAGGACGAGTAATGTTAAGACTCTCCAGGCAGCAAGAACAACAAAGTCTGGCTTGAATATATATATATATATATATATATTGGTTTCAAATGGAAAAAATAGGAAACAATC
Source organism: Eutrema japonicum (assembly GCA_030161315.1). Classification (NCBI taxonomy): domain Eukaryota; kingdom Viridiplantae; phylum Streptophyta; class Magnoliopsida; order Brassicales; family Brassicaceae; genus Eutrema; species Eutrema japonicum. Next base: position 52,842,419 of record BSQW01000005.1, on the reverse strand, counting down.
TACAAGGATTGGTGAATAACCAAAGCTGATCACCAACATAAGACAATGGATTTGTTACTAAGTGTTTACAAATAAAATGACCGTTGTTTAAGAACTTCAAAATCATTTTGATCTTATTGTTTGTTTAAGAATCCATATCTTGTAGAGTGACATTGTTTGTCAGACACACATGCTCTTGAGTGGAATATGTGTAAGAACATCAAGAACAAGTCTAGCCAAGTGTGTGATGTTCATTTTGGAGTGTCGAGAAAGAGTCTAAAGATGGCGACTTTTGTTTTTTCCTAGATTGGTTTGGTCTCTATGTTTGAATTTTTATTTTATTTTTGGTAGTTGTGAATGCTCTTATGCGATCTTTAACATTATGATCTTTGTTCCAATTTATAAGAACAGCAAACAACAAAAAATTATCTTGCCTAGTAGTTGAATACCTAAATCAAAGTCCTCAACTAAAAACAAAGAACACAAAGAACAATTCGGAATAAAATGGGACTCAACACTGGCTGAAATGTGGAGAATTTGGCGGCAAGTAGAGTCACCGGGCAGAGACATTTTAGAGTTTCCAAGCTTTTATCCAATCTAAAGTGATGTTGTAATTAAGGCAGAAACGAAACAAACATTTACGCTGAAGCCAAATGAGGGCAATAAACACCAGTACGAGTATCTTGGTATCATACCAACTAGCTAGCCACTGTTTCAAAGACATCCATACAACTATACAAGCCAGTAGATTACTCTATGTGTAGGCATGCAACACACGCGATCTGTTTAGATCTTAATTACCTGTGAAACAAGTTGAGCTAAACTGGGGAAAGATCTCTCTACCTCTTAAGAGAGGGAGAGTCCAGGTTCTACAAATTACTTGAGGATACCTTATGGGGACAAGATAGTTGCTGTGTGAAATTCTTTTACTTTCTCTGCAAGAACAAAACCTGATGGACATTTTTCCGTACAAACGAAGAAGGAATGCCTACAAAACACTAAAGAACCATTTAGGATGAAGACAAATTAAAGGAATAAAAGACATGTAAACGATTACTCTGTTCTTGGTTCCTCAGAAAATCAAGTTTCATGAAGCTTTCATGATTAAAAAAATGTTAAAAGACTTTGGTTAATTCTCAGTACGAGAGCTCACCATAAAAGAAAAGCCATGAAATATCTGGTATTCCTATCGCCAAGACAGCTATTCTGATATATGTAGCTAATTGGTGTCAAAATCAATTTTTTGACAAGTACGAGTTGGAGAGATTCAACAAACTCGGAATGGGCTTGGCTGTGTATAAACAAACCATCCACCCACAAAGTTGATCAAAGCGAGCCACACAAAGGTTGCAATGCTTGGACCTAGCTAGTTAGTAGATGGTCCGAATGAGAAACAAACAGTTAAGAGACACAAAAGTCGAGCAAGTCAAAATAGGGCTCGTTTTAGATTGATGTTCTCGTTTTGGAGTTTTATACCGTTGAACAGTCTTTCTCTGAGTACATATGATATACTTATTTTGCAACAATATTACGCAACAGAAAAATAAAAATAAAAACTCTTAAATCAACTTTTTGTTTTTGTTTCATCAAGAAGGACATAATTAAGGTCTTTAACCCACAAAAAAAAAAAAAGAACATAAGGTCAGTAAAATGACTCAAATAGCCCGAACATCGCCGTCAGCGAGGTAGTGTTTACGGAGAGCGGCGCAGCCACGAAGCGGTTGGTCCCGGAAGAAACCCATGGCGTTGGCGAAGTGGCGTGTAGAGGCGGCGCCGTTGGAGCGCGTGAGGATCACGGTGGCGGTACTTCGGCCAGGATCAGCCACGTGGCAGTCGTGCATGGAACTCTGGACGAGCTCCGCCAGACACTGCTGGTCCTGTCGGTCTCCTGTGACGGCGACTCTGTATCTTCCCCGGCGTCCCGTCACCGCATCACCAACCACCTCCGATTTCAATGTCACTCTGTCTTTGCACACTATTCTCACTTTTGCCCCTGTTATTCAAATAAAACCCCAAATATTTCAGTATTTTCAATCTATGTGTATATATAACCAAATTCCCAATGAGGAGTTAGAGAATAAATGTATAGGAGAGAAAAAAAAAATCATATAACTAACAGAAGATAAAAAAATTTGCGGAACTATAATTTGAGAATCATTCTACTATTACGTCAGTCTGGATGTTACTAATCAGATCAAAGTAACTAATTACGATATGTGAAATAAATGAGGAAAATGAGTATGTAAGTATAAATACGAACCGGTGATATATTTGGTTGCGATTGTCTCGAATCCAAAGCGGCAAGTGTCGCAGTAAACACGGCCTTCAATATGGAATGGCGTTCCAACCGCCATGGCCGCAAGTGGTAGTAGTGAAACGCATAACACAGCGATCAGAGGTACAGATGATCTAGCCATCTCCATAAACAAATTATCGATACTATAAAATTTGGAGATTGTTATTGGTGAAGGGGTTTGTGTATTATGTACAAAACTAATGAATCATATATATATATATATAAGAAGGAAACTTAATTAAAGGCACATGTTCATGTAGTAGAATTAAGTGTATCGCATCTTAAGCAAATTAAAAGCTTCCTTAGTGTCGGCTGGATCCACTTGCGGCTGCTCCTCCGCCGTACACGGCGAGAGAGTTTGTGTTGCCTTCTCCACAAGTCAACTCGTACGGTTCTTGTTAATTCTAGTCTATGTCTCGAACTGTAGATATTTTTTTTTTAAACTGTAGATTCTATTAATTTTTCAACAAAGTACTCTATACTGGAATCCAAATCGTCGATTTTAATTTAGTGTAGTAGAAGACCAGCAAAACGACACGTCTTATTAGATAGTACAACATTTACATTACTAGACTTTCACTTCACTTCAATTCACATTATAATAATGTTTTTGTAAATCGTTTTTTATTTTTTGAACAGTATATTTTTGTAAATCGTAATCAGGAAATTTATGGACTAATTAATTTGTAAAATAGATCGATGAAAATGCTAGTTAGCTTCCGTCTTCCGACCCACAACGTGCTTTTGTTTCCTCTTTACGTAAGAGTGCATTTAAACACTAACGATGTTGATCCATGATTCTGTATATTTTTTAAATCATTATTAATGTAGGTTGGTTTTATAGACTATTATTTTATTTTAAAAGGTCATTAATGTCCACTGTGGTGTATGATACTCTTGATCTAAATTAAATACAGTTCTGACTTTTACCCGTGCATTGCTTATAATAATAGGAGAACCTTTAGAAGTTAAAAGTGACTGTTGATTACTAGTAGTATTTGTGTATTTCCCAAAGTTCGAAATCACTTTGAACTCGATTATGATAAAACGGGTGAATAAAAATCAACCAACTAATCAGTTTATATATAAAGGCCTAAACGATGGATGAATCAGGTCATAATCCAAATGCTAGTATATTTAATATTAAAAAAATGTCTAAAATACTAGACATTTGAGCTGATGTAATAAATGAACAACTTTCGTATTATATTATATTTGCTACGATTAATAAACGTCTATTATGGCTGGCAACAAAAAAAAACAAAAACGTCAATTATTTTAAGGGATTCGTTAGTGAAAAAAATGATGGAAGTGAATTTAGTGGAAAGAGCTCATGAGTCATGTCCAAAACAAAATATGGAAGAGGCCGTGGAAAAAAAATAAAAAAAATGGAAGAGGTCGGTCACGTTAGCAGCAATGGATCTAAGGCCTATTGGGCCGCATGTGACCGACAAGGGCCCATAGAAACCCATGATAGCCAGACGCGTTTTCATCGTAAAAACAAAAAAAAAACAGCAGAGGGCCACGTCTCCATTGCAAAATTTCTACGGCATCTTCACCTGAAAGCAAACCCAAGTTTTGGGAGAACGGAAGAACACAAAGAAGCTCGCTACAATTCTCAATTCTCTCTCGACAAAGGTACAAAGTTCCATACTTTGTCTTAGATAGATTTTGTTTTTACTTAAAATCTAAAATAGTTTTACACACAGTACCACAAAGTCTCAGCCGAAGAGAGTAAGATATACAACGTGCACACTTATCAAGGAGAATAATTACATATCTTATATTTTTTTTTTTTATTATATGTTTAGGATGGTTTAACCGCCGCTTAAAGGTTGCTAATTAAGCAGTGGGAGAGTTACTGGAAGATTGATGTCGGATATTTGTCTAGGTGAAATCTCCATATTATCAGCTTCTGCTCCCACATGATGATTCTTCTCCATCTGTAAGATAATTATAGGTCAAAACCACTATTCACTAATCTCTTTTTGTCTTATATTTATTAAAATTAATTACCCAATGGATATTCTTTTCCTACCACCAATTGAAAATAACCACCATCAAAATACATAGCAGTATTCTTGCTTTTATAATTCGTATGTTTTTTTCACTTTCAGCATCTTTCTCTAATCTGAACAAGTAAAACTAGGACTAAATACTTGAACGGTTGAACCTAACCAATCGTATCCCAAACTCAACCCTAAACCATAACAAACAAACAAACAAAACAAAACCGGTTCCATAAATCTCAAACCTAATTATATCCAACAACCGGAAAAATATTTTAATTTTATTAAAATGATATATATCAATAATACATTATATTTTATGTAGTCATGAATTTAAACTGTTCACAAACTTCTGTTTTATTTTAATCGTTTTTTTCTTCTTCAAATTCTGGCTTCATTGAATAAATAATTGGTAAGTACCCAAAGAAAAAACATGCTACAAACAATAGTTTTTTTAGCTAAAATATCTGCACAAACATTTGCTTCTCTATCTCGGAAGGTGAAAATTATTTTCCTAATTTTGCTATAAAATTTAGACTTTTTTGGTATAATTTTAGTTTCACCTTTTTTGAAAAGAAACCTGCATTGAAGAAACCGAACCAAAAAATTTGCAACCAAAACCAGATCAATCAAATTTTGGTTTCCATTCAGTAATGTTCTCACCAAACTAAATAAACCAAATCTAACCAAAAACCGAAATGCCTTAATCTTGCGAATTTTTTCGAGACAACATAGAAAACAAGACAGGGAAATTGCAAACTAGTGAGTGCTTAAAGCGCAATATCTATATGTATATCTGCAAGAGTGTGTATCTATGTCCATGTATATATGAAAGAGGTTCTTATTAGCTTATACATATTTATCATAATGTAGCTTTCGTTACCTGGCTAGCCAAAACCTGGTTCTCTTCTTTCAGCATTTTCTCCTGTTTTTGAAGATCAACGTGTTCATCAATTATCAATCAAGTTTCTAAACCTAACTTCAGATTCTGGAATTCAAAACATTTGCATCATCCCCAAGAAACCTAGATGCATCGTGAAAAAGTCTGAAATAGACTTGCGAGCTCATAAAGCACACTTAGAGAAACTAATACAACACACAAATGTTTTGAGGCTCTCAACATAAGGATTTCAAAGTGCTATAAACTTGGAAGCAGATATCTAACCTTTTCTTTGAGGCTATCAACAAGCTTCAACATTAATTCTGTCTGCAACAAAATAAATATAAGCGCACGGTCGTTTCTGTAAACAGAGTAAGAAAAGAGAAGACATTATGGAATCAACGTACCTTCCTAGCTCTAGTTAGGGAGAGGGCAGTCTCCAGGTGATCCTCCAGCTGAGCGAGGAAATCGACACTTACATTATCGACATTTGATTCCACAAGCTTGCTGCATATATTCATAGATTGACAAGAAACCCTAATTCCTTTGTGATCAAAGGAGGAGAGTAAAAATAGCCTTAGTTAGTACTAACCTTTCCACAACTTCTAGTAGCTCATGGTGTGAACCATAGTTCAGAGCTTTTGACTGAAGATCCTGTCCACGGAGAAGGGGTTAAAGAGGCAGTAAAAGATAAAGGCTTTGAGATATTGGGTATGCACGCGGATCCACAACCTCATAGATAGGATCATTCGGCGAACTAACAGCTCATAGGCGGATCAATAATGCAATACCTCTACCTAGATATCCACAATTTTAAGGTGCTAAACATGTATTACTCATGTCTATCAAACAATTATTTCTAAAGGGGCATCGATCTCTCAATAACCTAGATGAACTTGAGAACAACCATTGAATCCTTGATAACTACAGCTCCAAAAATAGTAATTATATGTGCAAACGTTAAATACGTGTGAGCCAATGCCCACAGAATGCAAGCTGAAACTCGAGGCTATGAGTTGGCTCTGACCAGTATGGAACTCTCTAGGCCTTATATATTCCTTAAAAAAAACTGCATGCATCAGAGAAAGATAAATTAAAATGTCTGTATTACCAAGGCTTTAAGATCATCCACATGTTGTTTTCCATATCGATCAAGGATCTTGACCAGGCTGAAGAAAAGAAAAAAAAGGATAAAAATATGTTAGGAGAAAATCTTGAACCCTTGAAAACACCACTGGAAAGCATGTGTATGGCATCCAAAGGGAGATTTAGAAACAACACGTTACACTGCTAGAGTTCGTTATAATTAACATTTTAGCAGCAGCACATTTGGATTTCCTCTTATTTTTTTAACTTGCAATATTTAGATGATAGAAGATGTTTTTACATCTCAATAAATATAAAATAAGATCACTAAAACTACCAAGAATTGCTCGAAGTTTGATTATCCAATAAATTTTGTGGGTTTAAATGTATTTATTATATACTTGGACAGATTGAAAATGACATTCTTCCTCAAGGAAACGTCATGATAAAATTAAGGCTTGCACATGTTATCCATTAACCTATCAATTCATTTCCAGCGCTGACTTTTGAATCACTTAAAGTAAAACTAAATAAGGTACATAAGAACCCTAATCTCAAGCCAAGACACTTTGTTTTGCCTCTACAGCCCCGATTGTTTCTTTGCATTTACGTTTGTGTTTCCCTGTTATAATACTTATGTTATTATAACATGGAATGCATCCACAAACGTAAATGCAAACAAACAATTAAGGGTTACGAGTGTATATATATAGACACATAAATAGATATATATTCCATAGAAGGAAACGACTGAAGACATACAACATTGGGGGAAACTAAAACTACATTTTTCTATTTAGGACCTTCAAATTTGACAAAATTTCCACTAACTCACTTAACAGTTTGTGTTAATAGGTTCAGTTCCATTGGGAAGTTAAGCTCTTTGCACCAAAATCAAGAATGCACAAATGATTTATTGAGTGACTAAGGGTTTCCACGTCCTAAAAGCCTTAGATTTTCATGTGTAATACCAGGAGTCTTGACTACTCCAAGGCTGAATCTAGCATTCAGTATAAGGCGTGAACAAATCCTAGCAAAGTCTGCATCAAGTGAAAATCGACCTGCGATCTTGACCAACACGTCCAAACCACTACAACGACTTGGTTAATATTGGAGGGTTTTAGTATACACTACACCAAATTTAATTTTGACAATGTAGGATCATATTGATTCATTATAGAGCGGTACTAAAGGCCTATAGGGGTTGGTATTTCTTCCATGAAGACAAAAGTTTTTTGTGGGGTTGTCACTTTCCGAGAGGCGGGAAAGAAACATTGGGTGTGTTATTGCAAATTTCCGTGACATAAGACACAAGATACAAGGTTGTGTGATTGTCAATATTCACAACAAGAGTTACAAGGTTAGATTAAAACATTGCAAAAGGAATAGGAACAAAGTGTTGTATGTGCACACAATGATTATAAGACTAATTAAGAGTGATAATTGATATCCAGTCACATTAATATGTAGCATATACATGTGCGGTAACTGTGAGGCTAAAGTTAGAGAATCTTTAATACAAAGCTTTGGAGAATCTTTAAGAAACAAATCTATAAAAAGGAGAGAAATCCCACCCAGAAAATCATATATATCCATATTAATCTTTTAGTCAAAAGTTACACAATGTTGCATACATTTAAAACAAAGCTATTGATCTATTTTACCATTAACCCCCTATTAATTTTTCCCGCAAATCTCCCAGAAGTGCATTGCATTGTATACAAATCCAAGAAAACAATGAATTTTAACTAGACTAAAAATAGACCAATTGATGCACATTATGTCCTGCACAGAGTATCATATATGCACACAACCGATACCAGGTCACATAAGTAATGAAGCATAGGTGAGGTAAGTACTAATTGTGAGGCTGAGTTTTCTTAAAGCTACCAAAATTCAAAATTACTATATATATGAAAATTAAAAATCAATTAGAACCTTAATTTGGATAATATTCAAGTAATCAATCCATGGTAAGTAAAGAGAGAAATTTTTAGAAGATCTACAATAATATTTTAGTCAATAGCTGGACAATGTGGCATACATTCAAATCAAAACTCTTTATCTATTATTCAGCATTAACCCCATAGCAAATCTATAGATCTCCCTGAAGTGCAGTGCATTGCATACAAATCCGAGAGATCCAATGATTTTAATTACTCAAAGAAGAGAAACACTAATTATCATTAATTGTTCTGATAAACAACTCTTCAAAATCATATAAAGGAATCCCAAAAGCCAATTAACAATTGATCAAAGATGGCTTGAAACTTCACTAAAAACATCATGTATGCATCACAACGTATCAAAAAGATCTTGAAGGAACATGCAAATTTTTTACAAATAAAAAAAAATCCATGCAGAAGAAATCAAGAAAACAAAAAAAAAAGGGAAGAGAGAGAAACGAAGAAAGCAAGAAGCTTTATAGTTCATCACGACATTGTTCTGCCTGAAATTATGTCATCTCATGTATGTCTCATGGCCATAGAAAACACAGTAGCAAAGACAACCGAGAAAACCACAAGAGATTCGCCGGGAAAATAAATCAAAGCGTCTTTTAATTTTTTTTAGATTTATTTTTTTTTATTTTTTTTTATTTTCTCAGAGAAGGAAGGGGAAGAAAACCGAAGCTTAAGGGGGGAAATAAAGGAAAACCCAGAAGTGGAGAAGTAGTACTTGTCGCCGGAGGAGAAGCTGTAGAGCTTGCCGGAGGCGGAGACAACAAGGAGAGCGACGGATGCATCGCAGAGAACAGAAAGCTGACGTGCTTTCTCGATGAGACCGTTGCGTCGTTTGGAGAAGGTGACTTGTCGGCTACTTTTGTTCTCGATTCGCTTGATTTCTAGTTTTTTTCTTCCCATGGCTTCTGTCTCCGAGAGGCCTCCGTGCCCTAATTTGATCCTGAGGTTCGGTTCAAGTCGCCGGAGTACTGAGCGTTTTCTTTCTTTCTTTATTTTTTTTTTTTGTTCGTTCCTTTTTTCCTTTTTTCCTTTTATTTCTTTCTTTTTTTGTGACTATCTACTTTTTCTTCATCGGGCTAGTTTTTTTTCTGTTTTGGGGTAAACGAGTGTGATAAAATTGAAACGTGTAAGTGAAAACGATGCGTTTTAGCGACAAGACAGCCACGTGTACTGACGAATTCTCTGGGGGCGACGCTGCAACTTGCAATGCCCCAGTTGCCCCTTGCCTCTGCGTCTAAATCATTAAAGTTTTTTTTTTATCTCTAACATTTATGCATTTCTTTTAATCTGAACTTTATTCAAGGGGGCTCGTACACGAGGGGACTAGTACATGAGGAGGCTTTTTATTTTACCGTATATGTCATATCAAGTCAGTTGTAGAAGTTCTTCCGAACATCATTTTTAACCATATGTAATGAATTAGATAGGTAGACAACAACAAAAAAATAAAAATAAAAATTCTGAACTATATTCTAAATCCGCACTTTAATACGGGATAAAGTTTTTTGTAATATATAAAATGTAAAATGAAGAATAAAAACTAATTTAATTGTTATCAATTCAAATATGTTTAATTTTTAATTTTTAAATTTATAATAATTTTAATGAAATATTTGGCAACATATTCAATTTTTTTTAAAAGGGTTTGGAAACAGATTTCAAAAATGATAATTTTTAATATTATAGATTAGTTTACACCTCTCTTTTTTGTGAACATATTCTTCTATTTGAATTTTCTCAAATATTACAGGACCTTGCCCCAATTATTTTTAAAAACTCATATGCTAAGTAGCTCATAATACACACAAATTAAAAATGAACTGAATCAGTTAAATAATAGTTGGACTCTAATTAGATAAGTCCATTTTTGTTGAGAAGCTTAGTTTGGATTGCCTCTAGACTGAACGGAATCATTGTCTCCCATGCAACTCTTTCAAATTGAGCGCATGTCTCCTCTTTTTCATTGACAGCCTCTTCAGAAACAGAACATTAAGCTTCTGCAATTCTCAACCAGTGTTCGCTTCTGAACTGCTTCAAAAGTGGTTCCAAGGCTTGCAGCCTTCATGATATGGTTGTTTATATCTCTGCCTCGCATCTCATCTTCTATCTTTCTTCACTGCGGTTAGGGTTTGAGAAGTGTGAAATATCGTTGATCATCATTTTTTAGGGGTTGGATTGATTTTCACCTCATTCAATCTTCATTTAGTTAAAAGTAAAACAAAAAAATCACTACATACGTAGTATATAAACTTGTCAAGCGGGTCAAATCCGCCCCACTAGTTCCGCTCCACACGGGTTAATTTTTTTTTTTGACCTGCTTCGACCTGTTCCGCTAATTTAGTGAACATAAAATACTAGACCTGACGTCAAAAAATAAAAAATTACTAGACATGCACCCGCTCTGTTTGAATTCGCGGATAACCTACAAATATTGAAATAATAATAAAAATAACTTATAATGATTTTTAGCAAAAAAAAATATTTAATATAATAAATTTCTTATTAAAAACATAAATACACAATTTTCAGAAGAAAAAAATTAATTAATTAATTTATATATATTACAAAATATTTCAATATTTTAATAATATTTAGTAAATAAATATTAATTATTAAATGAAAAATTTGTGAGTAATCCGCAGGATCCGTGGAATAAAAAATTTGACACGTACTCGCCCCGTAAAACCCGCTTTTTGTAATTGAATTTTTTTTGACCCCATCTGCTTTGATGCGGGTTAAACGGGGCGGGATTCGCGGGTTATGAACTAAATTGACAAGCCTTGTAATATAGTACTCTTTTAGATTTAGTTTTCGACATATCCATATTTTGTCACAACGTCAGATTAATTTCAAATGGAAGTATATTAACTAGTAAATATTCTTTTTTACACATTTCTATATTATTATTTAAGGAATAATTTAAAAAAATAAAATTTATTTCATAAATTATTATATATTATGCTATTACAACTAAGAAAAGATAATTGAAATAGAAAATGATATAACTATCTTTTAATTTTTAAAAAATTTAATTTTTGGCTAGATGTACATTTTAAAATTAGTTTTAAGAAAGTCACTCCGCGTAAAACCCTGTTTAAAACCTAGTCAACTAGAAAGTAATCAAGTCGAATTTCAAATAACCAAGTGGCTTAATGTTTACACACACTAAACCGATTTCAAAAAAGTAAAAATTTAGAAAAACACTTTATATATTGGGATACTTGCAAAAATGACTCACAATTTGTGGTCAAATGCAGACATAACCTCATTTTCTCTATTTTCAACAAATGCCATTTTCTCTCCTTTATATCCTTCACAACTACACCTATTCACGAAAATGTCATTATGTTCTTAATTTATTTTTATTTTTTTTAAATAGCAAAAAGACACGATAATCCATAGCATATCACTTATTTACGAAAATGCCATCTTTTTCAATTTTCTCAACCACCATTAACAACCAATTTCAAGCTCTAAATGCTTACTCAGCCTATCTTCTTGTTCTAAATGCCCAATATGTGAGCTCATAACCTCATAATTTTCAGTTTTCTCTATAATTTCATCCAAAAAACTCTATTTTACTTTTAAAAATTGCAAATTCATTGATTTTGTAATTTTCAGTGATATTTGCATAAAAACGATTGGGCTTCTTTGGTATTGGTTAAATTCAAAGTTCTGAGCGTTTGAAAAAACTAAAACAAGCTGAAACTGGATCTAGGTAATTACCCACTTGATTTTCGTATTAAAATCTTAGTCCTAAAACCAAAACTAGTATTAGATGAGATAACAAAAACGACACCAACCAAAAATAGTTAAAAGATACAATAACACAAATTAAAGGACAACATTCAAATACGCAGAGACTAAAATTGGGCATAGAATTTATAAAGAAAGTAATTGCAACTAACATGTAATCTGCAAAACGGAAAATGTTAAAATCATCATCTAGGTAGTTCAATATATGGTAAATCGAAATTCGTTCAATTTTCTTTTTACAAGGGAGATTTAGTTTTCATTTGATTTTATAAGATTTTAAGGTGAAATGTATATCAATCGTAAAAAACTATTTAAATACAAAAAATTACTAGCTATCTAAATGTTTATTAACATCACACTAAAAAAATCAAACCCTAGCCTACACTTTAATCTTGATTCATACTCCATACATTTTAAAATAATTGACGTTTACTTTTCTTACACATACATTAAAAAAAGTAATTAAAAACATCATGTATTATCTATCTAAATATAAATGAACCAATGATAAACAAACTGCATAATAAAAATGATCATAAACCATTAAAAAAAAATGCATCGAAAATATATAATATCACTTAATACATTGGATTAAATGTATTTAATTGTTTTGAAACGGAATGAGTACTTGCTAATATCACAATTAATATAACGGATTAAATGTATATAGTTGTTTTTCTTTTTTGAATTTTTACATTTTTTTTGTCAATAGACTATTATGTTGGGGTCGATTATACATGTAGTATGTATTCTTTTGTTCATTTCTTGCTTGATGTTGTATATTCAAAAAATAGATTTCCTACAAGTCAGACCAATTGCTACGATTAAATATGAACCAGAATTTTTTTGGATAACAAGGTATGTTTGGCATGGACAACATACTATTTTTCTCAAGATGTTTTAGTGAATATGATGATGTAATTTACAGAATAAAATATTTAAAAAGAAACACTTCTATGTGATTACACTACAAAAAAGTGTGTTTCACATCATTTATTTTACAAATTTGCATTAGTTATAAATGATGTATAAAAAATTTACATCACTTAAATAAGTGACTCTGAAATTGGTGATGCAAATATTTACATCATTTGTGAAAATATTTTACATTAGTTGAAGCAACTGACATAAATATTTGCATCAGTTTAAGCAATTGATATAAATATTTGCATCGATTATTGTAATCAATGTTAATTTGTGTCGGTTACAAAAAATGATGTTAAAGATTTACATCAATTAATATAAATGGTGGTAATATTACATTATAATTATCAACTTTGAAATATGTGTAATAATTTAATAATTTAAAATTAGTACTAACTTTATAAATTATTTTAATATAATATTATAAAATATTTCACAAAAAAATATTTATTTTTATCTAGGATAGCACGTCAATATTAATTTTTAGAATCTGTAGATAAATTGTATTTATTTATAAGAAACAAAACTTTGCACTTTCTTCCTTAGTTCTCCATGTGGGACAAACATCAAAGGTAATTAAAAACATATTTAATTAATTGAACGTTTATTAGCATCATTTTTTTTGATGTAATATTTGTATTATTTTTTTAAATGATGTGTTAACAACAAAATTTTAGATGCATCGATTACCTAATTGATGTGCATTCATATTTTTGCATCACTTCTCATAAAGTGATCTAAATTAATAATATTTTATATCATTTAGGATTAAATCGATGTTAAATTAACTAATAGTAAAATTAGTTATCAATTGATGTTAAACTATATTTTTTATATCAATTGCTAATAAATGATTCAAAATAATATCATTTATTTTTGTGATACAATTTAAGTGATGTAATACATATTTTTTGTAGTGTTAAATTAGTTAAATCAAAGTTAGGTGGTACTTTTCTTACAATTATGCTTAAAACCCATGATAATATTTTTTCATATGATGGAAAAATGGTAGATAGTGGCATTTTTTCTTCCACTTCGAGGCGGTTGGAGTTGGTGTTAGATCGGGTTTCTCCCGTCGTCGGTCGGTTTCTGAACTAGGGAGAATTTGGAGTTGGTGGATTTTGCGGCGTTTATGTGGCGGAGGACTTAAGCCTCTGTTATGATTGTTCTGATGGCGTTAATTTGTCGTCTGGTTTATCCCGGTTTGTGTATAGCAAAATCTTGTGGTTTAGTTTTCACTAACCGAACCCGATTTCAGGATCTTTGGATTAGGTATTTAGGTTTGTAAATTTTGGTGTGGGACAAACATCAAAGGTAATTAAAAGCATATTTAATTAATTGAACATTTATTAGCATCATTTTTTTATTAATGTAATATTTGTATTATTTTTTTAAATGATGTTAACAAAAACTTGTAGATGCATCCATTATCTAATTGATGTGCATTCATATTTTGTATCACTTATTATAAAGTGATCTAAATTAATAAAATTTTGTATCGTTTAGGATTGAATCGATGTTAAATTAACTAATAGTAAAATTAGTTATCAACTGATTTTAAACTATATTTTTATATCAATTGCTAATAAATAATTCAAAATAATATTATTTATTTTTGTGATACAATTTAAGTGATGTAATAGATGTTTTTTTTTGTAGTGTTAAATTAGTTAAATCAAAGTTAGTTGATACTTTTCTTACAATTCTGCTCAAAGCCCATGATAATATTTTTTCATATGATGGAAAAATGGTAGATTGTGGCATTTTTCTTCCACTTCGAGGCGGTTGGAGTTGGTGTTAGATCGGGTTTCTCCCGTCGTCGGTCGGTTTCTGAAGTTGGTGGATTTTGCGGTGGTTATGTGGCGGATGACCGAAGTCTTTGTTCTGATTGTTTCGATGGCGTTGATTTATTGTTTGGTTTATCTCGGTTTGTGTATAGCAAAATCTTGTGGTTTAGTTTTCACTAACCGAACCCCATTTCAGGATCGTTGGATTAGGTATTTAGGTTTGTAAATTTCGGTTACTTTCTTTATTTATGACTTTGACAAACAAAATGTGGCATTTTCTATACGATGAAACGTTCCTTGGGCTATATATAAACTATACTATTAAATTGTGGTAGAGAAAATACGATATTTGTTATTAACAATTTAAGGCGAAAAGTACTTCTACGAATCGATGGGTGACTGTACGGCATGGTTTATATCCAATCATCTCATCCGCTTTCCATATTTTGGATATGTCAATCATCTATTCTTGAGGCATTTGTATGTTCTAAATTTTAATTTATATATTAATTCGTTATAGAACTTTCAATTTTGGAACACGAGAAGATAATATTACTTTGTAGATTGTATAAGATTAAAATTTTGAGAAAATGCAAAAAAATAAAATAAACTCCAAAAAAATAAAAATTACAAGATCAACCATATCTAAAAACTACAAAATAAAATCTGATGTATGAAAAACCTTCATCTAAATCCTTATGTTTAACGATGTTAAATAAGTTAACAGCTAAGTAAAACAACATAGTTTTAAATACAATCATATAAATAAACTCAAAGCACAAAGGATTTTACAAATTTCGATCAAAATTAATTAAATTGTAAAAAAATTAGAATTATACCAATAACCAATCTCTCGGTACTGATTTGTTATGTTAAAAAAACTATATAAATTTATGTTTATGATTGTATTTAAAACTACATCATTTTACTTATCCGTTAATTTATTTAACACCGTTAAACATTTATTAAATAAGAATTTTTAATATATGAAAATTTATATTGCAGTTTCTTAAGTCGAGATTAATCTTGTATTTTCTGTAATTTGAAGAGTTTTTTTTTTCATTTTTCTCTAACATTAGTTTATGATATTGGAACTCGATTTATGGATTTTGCCATTTCCACACACTAGTGATATAAAGTGGAAACAATATATTCCCCCATCGACTCATTACGCATTGCTCATCAGGGCTTTTCCAATCGAACGGTATAACAGCATAAATGTTGTTAAATTTTCTCCAACCGGACACTATATGTGACATCAAATTTTTTTTTAGTGTTTTATGAGCAGTGTCACACCATATTTGGTGTCACACTGTTCATAACACCAGTCACCAAACATTAAAATAATATTTTTTGTTTTGTTTTTCATTTAATAATATTATTAAATATTAATTTGCACAAAATATCTAAATCAATATGCAAATTGATTAAGATTAAAAATACATATTAATTAAAATTCAATTAAAACACTGAAAAAATAAAGATACAAAATTAAAACCAATCAAAGATAATAAATAAAAAAAACTAAATGCAAGAAGATAATTTTTAAGGACATAATATAAATTTAAACAATAATCTAATACCCGAAAAAACCATTTCCGTTAAGATAACGATAGTATTGAGTAAAATCTTGTTGATCACTTGGTGATCTTTGGTCTTCACCTTGAGGTTGTTGTCTTTGAACATGTTTTCCTTGAGCTTGATCCTTGAGCTTGATCTCCTTGATAATGAGATGCTTATTATCGAGATCCATGATACCTTCTTTGTGTTTTTCATATTGATTTGTTGGTGCTATTCTTCTCAATTTTACCGCTCTTTTATTTTCATTATATACACATCAGGTTGGATCGATTATAAAACTCAAATCCGTGAATAATATTTTATGCTATTGTTTCATTCTTTGTACCTCAACCTTCTGTCTTTGAATTTCATTTCTTTTATAAGTACCTTTAGCAATAGTTTTGATAGGCTTATCATTTTGCTCCATCATTTGTTTAAAATGTTCCTCATATTGTTGTATTCTAATCGATTTTTTCATACTCATAGGTTTATGAAATAAATTAAAAGTAGCTTCTTCACTATTCATATTTAGATCGAATAAATTCATACCAAAAGATGGTGATGGCTCATCTTGGAATGATGGAGATGACATAAGATTATGACCTTCTTCTTGGAATGCAGCGACTCTATTAATGTGGTTATTTGAAAAAAATTCAATACCTTTAAGAATAGGTCAGACATGATCGAATTTAAATTTTTTCTTGTATTTAACATTTTTACTTGGTTTAACTGGTTTAATATTGATAACAGAAAATTGTAACAATAAATTAATAAAGATAAAGCAAGTACAATAAATTAATAAAGATAGAAAAAATACAAATGATTGAAGTATATATATATATATATACTCATAATGTCTTGCTCTAAGCACTAATAGGATTTTTGTTTTCAATATGGTTAACACATCCCCTCAGCTTAGAGACTGCAACAAGAATTGTTGTCATTCGAGTTTGTAAATATCTTTTTGGTCTTGGTTGACTATGAAAACTCTTAATTCAGTTTGATTTTTATATTCAATTTGAACTCTTGTCCAAAGTTGATCTCATGATTGGTTTATCCTTATGATTAAATTTTGGGAAACATCAAGATACACATGACATAAATGTTTATCTTATTCAGTATATTACGATCAAGAGCGACTTGAAGTCATTTTAGAAGAAATATTAGTGGTAAAAAACGAATTGAAGATGTGTGATCATTCAAAGAGAGTTATACATTTATATAGAAGTGAAGGCAAAAGCAAGTGTTGGATATTGGTCAAAAAAATTTAACGACTTAGATTGATTTGTATTTTTTTAAGAAATTGATAATTGATATAAGACATGAAGTTACTAATCAATGCAACGATTATATATTAGTCAAAGAAATCCAATGGTTTAGATTGATTTGTATTTTTCTAACTGCATAAGTTGAGATGTTGGATGATGATGATGCTCGATTTCAAGAATTTTTAGTTCGACACAGACAAATTAAAGATTATGAAACTCATATTGAACTTCAAAATGCATTAATTGGACATTTGTGCTATGAGTATACTAATTATTAACGATGTAATTTATTTTTTATTATTTTTAATTTATCGATTGTAATTTTATATTTAACTTATAATTAATTATTTATAAGAATAATTAGTAAAAAAAAAAAATATTAAAGTTAATATAATATAATAATAGAATTTTTGTTTTGTTTTAGTATTAGATTTGATGTTGTGGTTAAAAACAAAAAATGTGAAACACTGTAATTCGGGTGGTTGGAATTGCTATTTGAATTCATTGCCATTTACTATTGCCATTTACTGGATCTACCATCTGTAGCATTAAATACTAAAATACTTAATAATCTTTAAAAATACACATAATAATCATTCATCATTTGCTTCGATGATCAGTTGATCACATTAAACACGATGAGCTCTTCCTTCTCGGTATACATTTCACCTTCACGATCGATCTTTCTTCTTTCCCTTCTATCTTTTTTGCATCCTTAGCCATATCGACAATCTTTGGTCTGTTCAAATATTTAAAAGTTAGTCAGTATTTTTTTCTTTTTTCAGAGTCACTATTGTTATAGCCATAATTCGCGATTCGACAATAGAATCGACGAGTCGGCTCGTCTTGTGTTGCCTGGGTCTGAAAGAGTACTAACTAACCTTTCCTCGTTGAATGAGTTGGATCGTCTTAGAGTTAGAGCGGGCTCGTCCGTGACTCGTTCTTGACTCACCGATTCAACGATGCTCCCGCTGAAATACTCTTTCTCCTCCGCCTGGGGATTCCCGAACCTTGGATTCTCCGACATGAACCTTATCATCTCGCGTTCGTCTTCTACGACAGTCTTCTCCACAATGTTCTTGCACAAAACCCCTTTACGAAGATTCTCTTCCTTTTGTCTCGAATTCATCAGACTCGGAGCGTAGTGCTTGGCGATGTGCCCGCACGAGATCATCTGGAGCCAAATCGACCCACGAACCGATCCGGGATCCACCGGATCTCCGTCCTCGACCCGCTCCGAAACGACGAGTCGACGTGGTTCCGCTGGGTAGGAACGAGTCAGCTGGGACGGGTCAGATCGGACCGGCAAATCATGTTCTGTCTTGATCAAGTTCGGTTTTTTCTCGGTGAATTCTATCGTTTCCGTCGAAACGCCACGGGAACAGCGAGATTGCGGCGTCGTGGAAGATGTATAACTCGTTTTCTCTTCGTCAAGTTCGTACCCTCCTTCTTCTTCCTCTTCTCCGACGTAGAGCTCTGAGTCATCAAACGACGTCGTTCTGTTCTGAGGTTTCAGTTTTGACCTGAGAAGTCGACCTTTTGGAGCTTCTTGAATTGGACTCGACAATGGTCTGTTCACATGTACCTCTTCAAATTTCTCTACAATGCAAAATTTATAAAAACAAACTCAATTATGGAAAACCCCCAAATTTCAAGACTATTATTGGATTCTTTAACTTACCGGCGATTTCAGATCCTTTCAACACATAATCAGCACAGTCCGACGGGTAAATCACATCGTTCTCTGCTAAGTCGTGCCACACGAATCCATTTCTATAGCTCCTGATGAAATATCGATATAAAATGCATAAATATTTCGCCTTTGATTACATATTTTGCCTCAGTTTAAAGCGTTACCTTTTGCATGACCAAGCGTACAGTGATGGCATGCTCTTCCCTCTCAAAACCGTAAGCCGGTTCGTCACATCTTCATTAAGACACATACAAAAAAAATCGAGCCTTTAACATCAAATTGATATGAAAACACTAGCCCATGACCCACACACCGGTCATCACATAACCATTGATGGTATACCCAAAATATAAAAAAAATCGAAACTTTAGCATAAAATTAAGATCAAAACACTAACCCATGGTCTATAAACAGATTATAGTGATCTCTCTCTCTCTGTGTATTGTTTTTTTGGGTATTTACCTCTTAACCGGAGAGGCTGGTTAACTGGAGAAATGACTTCGATGAAGTGAGGGTGTTCGAGGTGGCCATTTCTAGTGAGATAATAAACGACTTGGACTCTTCTGAAGATTGGTCTCTTTGTCTTGGCCTTTTCTTCTTCTTCTTCTTCTTCATCTCGCTGATGATTCAAAGACCTTATTAGCCTCTCTGGACTTTTGTTGTTCTCTCTGCCTCTTCTGCTTCTTACAGCTTCCATCTTTTGTGTCTATGTCCGGACAAAAGATAAGAATTATTAACACACAGACTGTTCTTTATATATATAAAGAAAATGTATGTATATATAATATGCGTGTGTGTGAATTGGCCTCTCTCTGATACAACAGAATTGGCATTGGAGATGAGCCCAACCAGAACTGACATCGACTTGGCTTTACTTTCTATGGAACTCGGTAATATCTACCTGGTGGTACAATGGGATAACCCGGTCCATTATAAATTTAATCCACCTCTAGATTTTAGGATTTAGATCCGGTTCAACCTGATTCTTAAGGTGGACATAAATACCAAACCAAACTGAAACAAAATTCCTCAAAACGAATTTCATGTAACCCGAACAATAACAAAATTTATAGTACCAAACAAGCCAAACTAAATCTGAATCAAACTCGAATTTGGTACAACCAAACAAAACCGAAGCGAATAAACCCAAATTAGTTTATTATTTGATATTTTAGTCATACATGAAAAATCTATTTATTGAAAAATATGAATATTAATTTTTGATCTAAATCAAACCAAACAAAAAATATATATACTATAAAAATTATTGAAAATATAATTTGGCCTTTGGGTAAAACCGTGTCAAGTCCTAACTCCTAATCTTAAAAGGTTAACCCGGTTTGGTCTTGATAGAATTAGACCAGTTTGGTCCCATGCTTTTGACCCACACAACACAACACACACATATAAACTACACTTTACGAATTATAAGACTTGGTTGAGCAATGTGTCATTAATGATATATTCTTATATTGTCGAACATTTAACCTCATTTAATTTGTTTCCTTGCCTAAATTTGGATAAAAAGATCCAAACGAAAGTTGTTTCAGAAGTGACGATCAGTCAAGATCACCGTGCTTAAAATGGAAGTTTGATTTTTAATGACCTCTTTAAATAATATAATTTGAAATTCTCTTTGTTTTTATTTAACCACACACCCCAAAGTCTTTAAGATAAAAGAGCTCCAGAATCTAGGTAACTAAAGAAAACACGTGAGGGTTGTTTACTGCTTTTGTGTACTGTACTTCTCAAAACAGACCAATATGACAGATCATTACAAAAGGTACAACAATTTATGGATGGGTCTTAAAAATCTCTTCTTTTTTTATTTTTCAAATGATTATGAATATTTGCAGTTTTTGTTAATTCAACAATCTTTTTTTCAAATCCAACACCATATATTATAAGTCTAATTACATTAGGTTAATCACAGTAATGTCAACACTTAAATTCAATTAAATTATTTTTAATAAAACTAATGAAAAATATAATTTTGGGGGTAATAAATGAAACAGAGAAGGTGGATGTGATCTTTTAAACCATTTGCATGAACACAACATAGTTCTCTCGGCGTGGAGTGGCAAGGACAGGCAAAAAATCCGGATCTGAAAATTCAAACTGCTATCGACCTAAAAATATCCGAACTGAAGGGGTTTTGGATTCATCAAAATTTCCGAAGGAATCCTAAATTTTTATACCTTAAAAACAAAACCAAACAGGTATCGAACCGAAAACCAATGGGTATATAAAATATAATTATATACAAAAATATTGATTATATTTATATTTGATATAAACCAAACACCCAAAATTCAACTGTAAATCCGAATATATTAATTATTTTCAGGTATTTCAAATATATTTTTTGATATTACGAATATATCGAATATATATGTTTTGCATATTCGGATTGTTCGAGTATTTTGGATATTTTCGAATATTTTTGGATTTTTCATATAAGAACCGAACCGTATCCAAAAAAATTGTGGTTCTTCAAAAAAATATCCAAACTGAACTCGATCCCAATATTAAAAATACATGATCGGTATCTAAACCTCTTAATCCAAAATATCTGCAACTCGAAATATAACTCGAATCCGATCTTAGGGCTTGAATGTATGAAGCGGTTTGAGCGGGACAATGAGCGGGTCAATATTTTGCTTCCATTCACACATGTACTTCCACTTTCATTTTTGATAAAAGATCAAAAATAAGAAAATAAAATAAAAGTAAGTGCGGGACTAACTTATGCAGAAAATCAATGGACTGCATGTAGAAAGAGGACAATGACCAATAATATATGGTGTGGTTGCAGTGCGTTTTTGATATTATAATTATTTTTAAAAATATAAAAATTCTGAGAAAATATACTAATTTAATTTACCGATTGATACTAGTAGTCAAAATATGATACTAAAAAATATTTTGGTCACACATATATATTTTTTTAATTTTGAAAAAAATCATATGTATTAATTTTATTGATGGGTACAATTCTATCTAAAAGTAAACTTATTTCACATATTTTTGTCTTAAAATAATTAATCAAAAATTAATAATTGATTTATGTCTAGCTGATGTTATTAGCTTTACGATACATGATAATAATTTTTTAGTTTTATAATTTTACATATATATACACGTATATATACATGTTTTAAAGCTCAATTTTTTTTTAAATAAATCATTTATATGTTAACTTTATATAATAACAAAATTCTATTTGAAAAAGATTTGATCATTAACAAATTAATAATTTTAATTAATAATTATATTAATATTATTAATACATTTTATTTATAAAATATTTTTCTATAATATATATTTTGCACCGCTTTTTACATTTTCACCATTCACACATTTGTACCGCACCGCATGTTATTTTTCACCATTCATATATTGTCCTGCACCGTCTGTTCCGCAGTAACCGCACTTGTTCCGCATGATGCGTTTCTTTCAACCTCACTGCACTAAAACCGCATCGCACCTTCTAAACCGCTTGTTCCGCACCGTTTAAACCGGTGTCACCTTTCGAAACCTTAGGCTCTGAATGGAACGGTGGGCAAACAAGGATCGATACACATAAGAGGGAGAACCACTTTTACTCTCCATTCATGATGTATCGAACAATTTTAATTTTCACTAATAAAAAATATTAAAATAATGGTTATACCACATGCGTTACTCATCCAAGAGTAAAATAGTGGTTCATCCACTTTTTCTAAATAGGAGAAAAATATGAATTAAATCAAACGACTCAAAATAAACTTGACTCAAAATAAAGTTGTTTACATAAAATATTGATAAAAATTAATATTATTTATACTCGTACTATATTTTTTTTAAGTAGCATTCAATTTTATACTAACCACATTTATTTATTAGTTTTATGCAAGTTTATATTAAAATGACATTTGATCCGATATAACCTGACCCATACCGATAGGCTTGTTCATTTTAGAAATCGAGACGAGAAATCGCGGTAACAATATTTATTACATTTATATTTAATTCAAATATACATTATATCCTACTTTTTCTATTTAACTTTGAACTGTTTGATCTGTATTTGTTCCGCCTGATCCACATTTGTTCTGTCTAAACCGCTTGAACCGTTTGATCCGCACCGTCTGATCCGCTTTCTTATTTGGAAGGCTTAATATCTGAATGTCCGCCCTTAGGAGTGGCCTATCTACTTAACTTCCTCACCACTCACCAGCTACCAAACAAAAACCATACCCTTTTCTAAATAGTTGTGTCAGCTTTTATTATCTCTGGATAATCTTATAGTAATAAATGCTGAGTTCATAGAGAGGAAACAATCATATAAAACGGAAATAATAATTAAACATTAAATTTTGAAAAAAATATTGAATTGCTTTTTATTAATTTCGAAAATATTTGTATGATCTACAATATATTGTTGTATTAATTTCGAAAATAGATGTATGATCAACAATATATGATATTTGTATGATCAATATATAATATATGTCATTCTCTACAAAATACAAAAAAGTTTGATGTACAGAGTACATACATGTAGCCCAGCCTTTTGTTGTCGACATTATGATAATGCCATATACTGTATATCGCAAATTTATCGATAGGTCTGACGAAACGATTTGGTTGCATGAGAGTTTTGTTAGAATAAATTGTTGTTGTTGTAACAATTTCAAATTTCACAGGTCTTTCTTTTCGATTTTTATAGATTGATATTGATCTTGTAATATACTAATATTCTTAAGATTCAGTGGAATAGTAAAGAGCCTTTTATTTTAGCTGAATAGAGTAAATTTCAACTTCTGTATTCGTAGTTGCAGCTACACAATGTAGGCGGGTGGTGGTTGATATGACGTGGTGTCTTTGTCTCAATTATCAACAAAGGTCACTTCACAAATTTATCTTTTGCATTTTTCACCTTCTATTAGTAAAAAAAACAGTTAACCGTCAAATTTTTCATTAATAGAAATAGTTGAAAAACAAGAATCTTATAATACCCCAAAAAGAAAAAGGTGTACAGTAGGCTGTATAAGTGGAAACTGGAAAGCTCGAGTCCCCACAAAAATTTGAATGGGCTTTATTACAAAAAGCCCAAACTAGGCTCATAAAACAAAAAGGCCTATATAGTTGTTATCCCTATTTCACTCACCATTGTTTCCGTTGGAAGCTCTTTCAAAACTCCCTTGGAAATCTCCGTCCCTTCTTCTCTCGAGATCGATCGCCAATGGCTGCCTCCAACTCCATTTTCACCGCTGCTCCGTCGCGAAATCCTGCACGTGTCTCTCTTCACCAGTCAGTATCTCTACCGTTGAGTCTTCCAGCCACCAGATCGAGCTCCGTCGCGTTTCGTCCCAAACCCCGGTCCCGCTCGCTCGTCTTGTGCTCCACCGATGAATCGAAGAGCACCGCAGAGAAAGAGATCCCAATAGAACTCAGTAATTTTCCTCCTCTCATGGCATTCTGATTTCAAATCGAATTTTTCAAAAAATGTCAATTCCGATTTTTCAGGGTACGAGGCTTTTCCGACGGTGATGGACATCAATAAGATACGAGAGATTTTGCCTCACAGGTAAAAATTTCTAGCAGAAGTTGTATTGCTGTGATTCGATTTCTTCATCTTGATCTCATCCGATTTTGGATTGTTGTGTAGATTCCCGTTTCTGCTAGTGGATAGAGTGATAGAGTACACAGCTGGTGTATCTGCGGTAGCTATTAAAAACGTTACCATCAATGACAATTTCTTTCCTGGGCATTTCCCTGAGAGGCCGATTATGCCTGGAGTCCTCATGGTTGAGGTAATTTGCATTTCTTTCTCTCTTCTTACTCCAAACTTCAGTTTTTTTATTTGATCAAATGACATTTCTGATTTTGCATGCGGAAGTAGAATGCTTTTTCTTCTTATTCATCAACCGAGTTAGTTGATTAGTTGGTTTTGAATGGTGGTTCTGAATGAGGGTGAAATTCGTGTTTCGGTCCAAGTTTTGAGGAAACTAAAGGTGAAGGCTTTAATTTTAAGTTTCAGTTTAAGGGTAAGATAAGCTGTTCTAAAAGATATATTGGATCATAGCTTTGTATGAACAGGTTGCTCTACTGCTATACAAATACAACCAAATGTATGTGGAGTTAATGATTATTATATACAACCAGCAGTTAGTAAGAGCTACATAGAGCTTCTCAATAGAGCTTCATCCATTAGTTTTCGCTTTTCATTTTTACACATCTTGTAGATAATAACAACACTTTGAAACTGTAAAAGTCTGTTTTGTTTCCATAGGCCATGGCTCAGGTGGGAGGAATAGTGATGCTACAACCAGAAGTAGGCGGATCTAAAAGCAACTTCTTCTTTGCTGGAATCGACAAAGTCAGATTCCGGAAGCCTGTGATTGCGGGTGATACTCTGGTGATGAGGATGACGCTTGTGAAGCTGCAGAGGCGGTTTGGGATAGCGAAAATGGAAGGGAAAGCATACGTAGGGAACACTGTGGTATGCGAAGGAGAGTTCTTGATGGCTATGGGAAAAGAAGAGTGATCACGCCTTTGCTTCTTCTTACCTTTGTGTCTACGAATTATCACATCTTAAGTTTAAAAGCCTCATTTCTATCTCCAATTTCTGTTGTTTCTTCTCCTCAACGTTGACCATTTAAAAGAAAACTAGAAAAGAATGAAGAGAAATACTTCATGCATTTTTATTCCTCAAATTTACATCATTATTTGTTTTTCTCAAAATTCAAACATAATTAATCTTGAATATATGAAACAAAAGTATCCTTCCTTGTATTTGAAGAGAAATAGAATAAATTTAGTTTTTTAAGATTAAATAATTATAATAATCATGATAAATAAACTTTACATTTTTTACAAAATATATTTAGATATTACTATTTCCATAGTAATAAGTTTTATCACGTTTCTTTTATCTTTCACATTCAATTCAATTCCATTTATATTTATATTAATCATCAAAATATTATTACCTACCAAACTCTTAAAATTTTCAGAAAGGAATACTTACAACAAGGCTCACGTCAGAATGGCAAGCTCTTCTCCCTATCATATCGGACACATGTCAACCACGGATACCACTCTTCCTTATTCGATATGCATTTCAAGTGATTATCCATAGTTTATGAAGAGAGAGGAATGTCCGGAGACATGGAGAGGCGACAAGCAAATACGGAATAGACTATCTTCGATAAGAGCTTTGGGAGACAACAAATATGAGGAAGACTTAGAGCAATGGTTTGCTACAAGAATCTAATCATCTTTTTTTATTTAAGTTTCAATCTTAGCTTTTCAAACTTCAAAATTGTAAAAACGATTTTTTTTTGAATAAATTTTTCATTTAATTCAAAAAAAGAAATAACTAATATATTTATGAAAAGAAGCAACTAATACTCTAATGTATGATCGAAGGGATTAGTTTTGGTGTTGTTGATACAAAAAAAAAAGGATTAGTTTTGGTGTAGTTATGTTATTAAATAAAACAGAACAACCATTTTATTTCAAAAAGTTACAAATATATATCAAACCTCACTTTTATTCATGATTTCTAAATAAGATGGAAGACAAACTCAATCCAGCGCGAGATACCAATATTTGGCTCGGCAAGATAACGAAACCAAATGGATGACATTTGTAGATAAGAAATC
Organism: Eutrema japonicum; assembly: GCA_030161315.1. Classification (NCBI taxonomy): domain Eukaryota; kingdom Viridiplantae; phylum Streptophyta; class Magnoliopsida; order Brassicales; family Brassicaceae; genus Eutrema; species Eutrema japonicum. The sequence goes on along the minus strand of BSQW01000005.1, from coordinate 52,815,568 downwards.
AAAAGTTACATTATTCATTAAAACATAAAAAAGAAGAAGCGAATCATAAATGTTGATCGGATTGATTGTTCTCTTCATCACTTGTACTCGAGAATCATGTTGTTCTCAGGAGCAAGTCCAACACAAGCTCTGAGTATGTTCTCAAGCATTGCACGCTGTTTCGACAAAGCGTTCACAACTGGCGTGCCGGGTGGGACCTACATTCATTAAAGTTGAGAGTAATTTTAATAATGTTGCTAGAATTCAGAAACGACACGATGTTTTTCTGCTTTGTTTCCCTTACCAATGGTGCCTTGGAGAGGTAACTCAGGATAGTAGCCACCGGATGGAAAGAATGGAACTTTCCCTGCAAAAATCCAACAAATCGAATTCACAATCTAACACTTTAATCTAAGTTTTTTTTTGGATAAACAAATCACTTAATTCAAATTTAGATAGATTACTAATGCCTCGGTTGTTTCATAAAAAAATTCTCAACTATATATGCAAACACAAAAACATTTATAGTTGAGAATAACAAATGCCTCGATTGAACTATTAACATATTTTGTAAACAATAACAAACCTCATCTTCGGCCTTAAACTGGATCCGAGTGGTGAGCTCGGCAAGAAGAACAAGGTCCAAAATAATAGGAGCAGCTAAGAGAGAGTCTTCACAAGTGTTGTGCATCACAATCGTGTTCTTCCCTCCCATGAATATCTCTGATGTGTACTCGTCCATGGCTCTTTTGCTGTCTCCTACATACGGCACATACTGCAACACCATCCAATGGTACATTCTTTGATTCTAACTCTTATCTTATACGTTACAATATATTTAAATTTAAATTTTATGTAACTTTTATGAACATTATACATTTTTTTTATTGAATGTATATTTTTATTAAGTGGATACATTGAAAAATATGATATATTTATTCAATAGTAAAAATATAATCAATCACCTTAATGACGACAACATGGTCAGGGTGTTCACCAGGTTCGTATAAAATTCCATTGCTAGCAACCATATCGTCGACGACATTGCTCTTTGATATCTCTTTTGACCGGAATGTTTGTGGCGCCGACAAGTTCATGCCGTCATTGTTCCCAAGGTGGTTGTAACTCACTATCGACGTCGGCTATATATATTTGTACATATAAATGCAATTAATTTAATTGGTTTGTAATATTAGGATATAAATAAGTTAATTTCAGAGAGAGTTATTTATGAATACGTACTTTGATTCCTGCTCCGACAAGGAAATCTACGAGGACAGATTTCATCTTGGTCTGACCACTCTTGAAGTCATCACCACCGATTAAACTGTTTCTCTTGATTGCCAATTCCATAAGCCCTGTAATATATGTAACATTTTAACTTAATCCAATGTGATTAACTATAGCAAATTGACTACGATTAATAGTTTATTTAACTACCAGGGACAAAGGTGTTTTGTGGGCTTCCATTGATGAAAGGAACGTTCTCAAGAACGCAAGCAATAGCGTAAAGCGTAGAAGGAGAAATCTCAGACTCGTTCTTGTCCAAAGATGACATTAGATTCTCTGTCGTGTCGTTAAGACCAAGCACCACATTGCTGTATCTTTCTGTGTTCGCCGTCCACAGTACCACAACCCTATCCACTTTGTTTTTCTCTTTGAAATCCCTATTTATAAAATAATTTCATTATTAAAAAAAAATCAATTTTTTTTGTAAATACCGACCATGCTGCATCTAATGATTTTTGGGACCTTTATAGCAACATTAATATTTCCGATCCCAAGTAATGTTTAATTACAAATAAATGGAGCTTTGAAAACAAAATATTGGGGTTTATTTTGCTAATTGTGTGACATAAACCGTTATGTTATGTTACCTGATGTCCTTGATGACTTGTTCGAGCTGTTGTTTCTTGGTGCCTTTGATAAAGTGGTTGGCACGTGGCCCCTGGTTAGCTGCGATGAAATCTGGGTCGTAGATTCCAGGGAGTGGGACCGTGTGCTCCATGAACGGACGCAGCTGCTTCTGGAGGTCGATGTCTAGGACCTTGCCTCGTGCCATTGCGTCTGCTAAGTTCATGTCGCTTATGTCCCATCCTCCAAACACTATTTCTTCCGGATTCACCTATCATTTTTGGAATAAAAACTCGTTTAATACTTCTTCTTTTTTTGCTCCATTTTACAATTAGCGTTATTTACAAATATTCCACTTGTCGACAAAAAATGACTCTATAATAAAAAAAATAAAAAAATTATTTCTTAATCTTAAATTTATGGTAGATAAGACTTAGAACAACTGAAAACCTAAAAGAAAAAATTGCATAAAAGCTAATAAATTAAATAATATCCCAAGTAAATTTGTAATAATAGTCAAATAGTAGTATAATTTTGTACCATGGGGAGAAGACTTTTGAAGGGAGCATAGATTTCTTCGCCATTAAATGACCCGACCCGAATAGAGGATGCTTGGGTTAATGACCCGAAATAGTTAGCTTGTTGCACTTTCTCCTTCGTAGCCCAGGATATTCCCCTGCCACCAAATTGAATTTTTTTTTTTTTAATTTATAGAAAATTATTAAATAATACCCAACTTGTTCATTATTCAATATCTTCCAATTGCGGGAATATGAATAATTTATTAACCCACCCGCAATAAGACAGACACACAACTTTATTCCCATTTGAAACAGTGTTATAAATCAATTAATGTTGTCAGAGAAATTAATCACGAATAAGTTTTACTCACTCACGATTAGCGATAACACCAGCTGTAAGAGTAGAACCATTGTTCCCTCCCCAGCCAACGAGCATCACTCTGCCAAAATAAAATTAGACAAAGCAAAAGCATCGTTAATCTAACAATAAAAGAGAAATTTATAAACCCTATAAATTATAATCATTTTAAAAAAAAGAAAGAATTAATATTAAATTAAAAGTAAGAGTAAGAATACTTCTGAGAGAAGAAGACATACCCAAGTTTGGGAACATGAGTGTCGGTCTTAAACTCGTATTTCACGGTTTTTGGCTTCACGGTCCATTGATACGCACCGTTTTTGTTCTCGTGAACAAGCTCAGTGGTTTGGTAGTCGTACACTGAATGAATCTCATTCTCTGTGTACTTCACGTTCGGAGATTCAACCTTGAAGCTTTCGATGAACATTTTTGCCTGATCTTTTTTCTATAGGAAACTTTGAGAATTGATTGATGCTTGTAAAAGAGAGAGCTTCTTAATGCATTGTGATTTGAGACCAAGCACGTCTTTTATAGACGAGATGGACATTAAAATATTATTATTTGTTCAAATATGTCAATATATTTTTATTTTTTGTTTTGTTTCTGTTCAACCTGATTTAAAGACAAATGTCAATATATATTTATTTTACAACTTATGGGATTATGACAAGTGTAAAATGATTAATTTTTACTAAACGTGTCCTTAAGACAGTTTTTTAAAAGATTAGATTACTTAGAATGGAAACACTAAGAACGGAAACTAATCTTATTTGACTACAAATTAAGGTAATAAATCAATGATAACGTACAAATTAAAGTTAGTTAAAAGAGAAATATATTTTCTTAGATTTCTATATTAAAAGTCAAAAGTACACGGCAATGAAGTTAATAGCTTATAAACATAAAGTTCAAAATTTAAAATAATGTGTGAATGAAGCTAAAAAAAACTAGTATAAATAAGATATTTAAGTAAATTTAGTGCACAAGAAAAATAATAAATACAGTTACATGGGTGAATTTTGTTCGCCACTCAGTTCGCGACACATGTGGGTGTCAAACTAATGAAGAACCTACTATGAGCAAAGTTATATACGTTTCGAACTTTATTTCAAACAAACATATATACGTGGGGAAATATAATACACATGTGGGTGTCGAACAATGAGCAAAGTTATATACGTTTCGAACTTTTTTTTTGGAAGATTAAGGTTTTAACTTTGTTTTTTTTGTGAATATAGACATATGATATAGTTTGAGAGACATATGATATTATATGATAATTTTCGTAGGAAAATAAATCGTTATTTCAATAATTAATTAGATATACTTTTTTTTTGTTAACTATTTACTAGAGATACTTTGAATTTAATAGTTATACTAGCTTACCATTCTCCCACAGTGCGAAGTTAATTGACTTTGGAGATGGATTTAAAAAACAAAAAAATGCTTTTGGAGATGAAATTTATAATTGTTTGGAGTACTCAATGATGGTAAGATCTTATCGTATTGTTTAAAACAACTCCAAAATCGAGGATATAGTAATTCCCATTTCGATTTATTATTTTTCTGCTATCGATTGTGTTGTGATTTCAGCTCCTGATTCATCACTAGTTTTACTTGTTCATTTGACTAACTCATTATTTTGTTTGTGTTTGTTGTTTGTGCAAGAAGAAACGAAGAACAAGACATACAAGTTCTCAAGGCAATGTTCTGAGGTATGTCTTGGTGAACAAATCCTGCTCACAAGGATTTCACTAGATGTGTAACCCGAGTACAAAAAACCAGAATTAGAGATTTACAACAAGAGCACCCACGAGAAGAAGAAGAAAAAGCTATGGAGATAAGCTTTTCTCTCTCTACACTCTCTCTCTATTCTGCTTGTTTCTCTACCACCATCTAGATTCTTCTGTGACGTTCTATATGTGCATGTGCAGATCCAGCTTAACCTCCTTGAGCTCACGCAATTTACCTTGGCTCAACAAACTTTTGTTGACCAGAATATGTTGCACCTGGACAACATCAAAATGACACAGGATCAAGATGGGTTGTGCTTCTTCCTGTTGGGCCTTACCACTTCTACCTTGGCCCAATCTCAGCAACAGCTCATGACCTGTTACCTTGGCCCAATCTCAGCAACAGCCCATAACCTGAAAAACAGATCGATGCTCACAGATTGAATCGAATATTCACAATCAATAATTGATATCACGATTTAATATTTTGTTGTTAACAAGTTAGGGAATTAAAATTAAACTGTAAGATTAAACTAAAATGTTTTATCATTAATTGGTTTGGGAACATGTTCGATTGAACACATGAATGCATTGAGTATATATTTGCTCTTCTTAAACTGTTTGGGTTCAATTGGAATACATAATATTCTTTATTCTTGTTTTCTTCTGATGCAGATTATTCAAAACTGAAACAAAGAAATCATAAAAGCCTTACTCAGCTCTACGGTAAATTATGAGTTGGAGGAAACATTTCATTGCCATATCGTGGATGATGATAACTAATAACATGGTATTTGGTGAACCATTTCAAAAAACCAAATCTGAAATCCATTAATCTCGTATCCTAAGACGGTTTATGTCTCAAATCACAATGCATTTAAAACACGGTAGTATTTAACCACCTTATTTACGTCTTATAATATTTCAAATTATAACGGTTTCTATTTGTTGAGGAATTGCCATATAGATCCATACCGGGATTAATTTCATTCAAACGTAGAGTTATATCTAACTGCTTTTATTTAATCAATCGAAATAGTATTATGTTTTAAATTCATTGGAAACATGATGAGTCAGACTATTCGATTCAAAAATAATTTCTACCAGAAAATCAAATTTCTGATCTCTAATAATGCGTATAATACTAAGGCCGATATCAATTGGATTTTATGTGGGCGTTGTTGTTATATTCTTGAAGCCCATTTAACTTTCGGAGGATTTTCAGGATATACCGAGCACGTGCGTGAACACACGTGCGAGTACATAAAATGAAACGTGTTTCTTTTTATTTACGTTTGCAGTTAGGTGAGTGTTGCTGACAACTAACATTCGTCGAATATAATATAGTCATCCACGTAGACTTTTATTGTTGGGAAAACAAAAGGTTACCATATATCTCTTTTTTCTTGTTCCCAAATCTTCTTTTTGGCTATCATAAAGGGGTGGTTTTTATTTTATTTTTATAAAGTATATATATTGATTCAAAATAATAGTAAACAAAATTGGATTCAGATCCTTTTTTCCTACTTTCAAAACTTCAAAAGTCGAAAGAAAAAACAGACTTAACGATTAGAAAGGAACAAGACTTATCCAACATACGTGGGCCAGGGCCCAATTATGAATAAGGGTAATAATATTTCAGATATCGAATATAACTGGTTGTTCGATATGTCAATTTATTCAATAGTCTCTTTTCTTAGATAATCCAGATTGTGTTAATCTTAATTTTCCTTAAGATTTTGAAACTAGGGAAAGTTTGGTATGAAAATTTCCATGTCGACTAAAACTCCGTTTGTATTTACAAAAGAGGGGAAAAACACATAGGACCTGATTGGTAACAGCTGTAGCTTTCGGTTTTATGATGTGGTTTTTTTGCTGTAGTTTTTTTAGCTGTAGGATTTTGGCTGTAGGTTTTTAAAAAGTGAAAGACATAAAATATGAGTTGTGAAAATATAGCTCTCTACAGTAAAAAATGATACAAATGGCTGTAGATTTAAAAATCTGTAGAAATCATGATTGGAAAAAAAATTAGCTGTAGAAATAAATATGGCTGTGTGCAGCCTCTAAAGCTCATTCCAATCAAGCCCATAAATTTTGTTTCATATGGACACCTATGAATATATGTGTTTCAGCTTAATTCTACTTCTCCAATACAAAAATACATTATTAGTTTGTACTATTAATATTGCGTAGTATTATTATTATTTAGTAGGAAAGTAATTAGTATGCAAAATCTTTATGCATGTAAAATTCTAGATTCATATAACAAAAGGCTAAGAGCTGGCAGACTGCAATTGCCTCATAAAAGATTCCCAATATGAGGGGGAGAGGAAGGGGGGAAAGCAGAGAGTGCGAGTGGCAGAGATCCCCTCCTGCTTCAGTGAGCGTAGAAAGAAGACTCCCTCAAAGGAGGTCTAGGCTGGTCAATAATCGATGGATATGGAGCAAGTCAAAAACAAGGTTCGGAAGGACATTTGTTTGTCCCCTCAGCTTTAGTGGCAGAAACTTTGGCTATGAGAGCCGCTCTCCGAGATGCTCTCTCTGCAGATATCCTCCGATTTCAAGCATGTTCGGACTCGGAAGTCCTCATCAATGCTCTCTTTTTGGGTTCGGAGCTGAATGAGATTTCACGCATTCTACATAACATTAGACTGGACTGTTTTTCTGTATTTCTCGTTTTCAAAATGGTGTTGCTGATTCTTTAGCAAAGTTGGCTTTGGCTAAACTCTGTATTTCGGCTCCGACCGGGTTAATTTGAATGAAAGCAAATCAGTGACCAAAAAAAATATATATATAACAAAAGTATTTTGAAATACACATTTTTAACTTCTTTCTTACTCCATTTTTTTTTGTTGACTTTGTTAATTACAGAAAATGTTTGAAATTTAAATATATAGAAAAGGGTTTGGTGAGGATAAACAGATCAGATGGAAGACAACCCCATGTTGGCATATGGAGCAAGCATGGGCATGCGAATCAGTAATTACTTTCCTACTAAATAATAATAATACGCAACATCAATAAAAATAATTAATAATGTATTTTTTTGCATTACATATCATATATACACGTCTATATACTAGAATTAGTTTGCATTACATATTATATATTTTCTCTTTTATTGTCACAAACGCATTTCATTTATTGATTACATAAATATATCTATATCATCAAACCAATAAAACATAAGTGCTTATACCAGAAAATATGTCTTCTTGATAAATTGATGAGAGTAAGAACACAAAAGTGTTTAGGAAGAATTATTATTAGACTCTCATTCGAATAAAGTTACAAGATGCATAAACTTATATAGCGGTAGAAGTAATCTATGTTTCCTAAATTAAGATAAATATAAATGTAAATTTCCTAAACTAAGATATTGGTAAATATCCTTATTCTTCATGTTTTCCATTCTTCATGTTTTCCATTCTTCTCGATATGGTCGATCTCATCGATCTCCTAATACCCTCCCGCAAGCTCAAACGTGGTAACACGTATGAGATTGGACAAATCTTCAAAATATCGGCGCCTTCCGCAGCCTAGTATTGTGTCTACATGAAGCGCCTTCCGCAGCCTCGTCTTTCATCATATCCAAAGAGCCTTCCGCACCTACATTATATGAGATTGGACAAATCTTCAAAATATCGGCGCCTTCCGCAGCCTCGTCTTTCATCATATCCAAAGGGCCTTCCGCACCTACATTGTTCCCTTAATCCTCTCTCAATATTTGTAAAAAAAAAAAAAAAAAAAAAAAAAAAATCATAACCCATAGGAATTGAACCTAGGCTCTGATACCATGATAAATTGATGAGAGTAAGAACACAAAAGTGTTTAGGAAGAATTATTATTAGACTCTCATGAGAATAATGTTATAAGATGCATAAACTTATATAGCGGTAGAAGTAATCTATGTTTCCTAAATTAAGATAAATATAAATGTAAATTTCCTAAACTAAGATATTGGTAAATATCCATATTCTTCATGTTTTCCATTCTTCATGTTTTCCATTCTTCTCGATATGGTCGATCTCATCGATCTCCCAATACTTCTTAAGCGCTCGCACAGTCTTTGCTAATAGATTAGCCTTCGTTTTCTTGTCTCACAAACGTTAACGATGAAAAAAACAAATTTTGAGAAAGATTCTTCTAGCATTTATATTGGGGGTGTCTCATTTAGACATCCTCTATTAAATAAATAAATAAAAAAAAAACAAAAGAGAGAGGATTGAGGTTTGAGTCATCCACAAAAAAGTTAAGACACCCCAAATCACATTTGAAGATTTGGGATTGGTCCATTTTAAAAAAAAATTCATTACTTAATTGAAAAACAAAAAAATGTTTGTTTTTGGTGAAACACTAATTCTGATTAAAAAAAAAAAAAAAAAACTGGCCATGTTTCTGGATTTGATACCACTAGGGTCACTTCTTTAGTATTAGTCACAAAAATGAACAAAAGCAATTCTTAATACTATAATTAGTTTGCATTACATATCATATATACACGTCTATATATTAGACTACTAGTTATTTTGGGCCTGGAACTTGTATTTACTAATTTTATAAACTATAGATGATAATTAAATTAATGTAATTTGTGAGAAGCTTTGTTCTGGCATCGGACATTAAAGTAGACGTTTGATCCTCATATAAATACCTAAAAGAAGTACATGTGTAAGCACTAGTATATGATATTTAAATTACAAATTTACACATTATATATACGACGCCAAAAAGAAAACATTATATACATTTTCGCTGTAAAAAACATTATATACATTTTTGCTAAAAGAAACATTACATACATGAAGCCTTTTCTCAAAAAAAAAAAAAAATCATTATATACAATAAAAAAAAATCTCCAGGGCTTTGACTTTGCTCTGAATTTGGACCCAACGAGGCACACATATAGTGTTTTCTCCACTTGGTCCGACCAAGACAAAGACATTTCATCTATTGGCTGTGGCATAACCACTTCACTTTTAAAACCCATCACACGTTCCATCATTGGCCTATCCAAAAGGCCAATTAATAATGTCAATCTATATAAACCATTTTAAGTATTATTAAAAATTTAAAACAATTTATCAGAATCTTGAACTGAAATCTATATATAATTTTTAAACTTCGTTATTGATATTTTTACCATCGAGTTAACAACATTTGATCAAAAATTATGTTTTTCACCTTTCCATCATAAAGTGTGTAGATAAGAGAGTCTGTATTTGAGCCTCCGCTCAATTTTCCACCGACCTTTTCATTCCCAAGGACCAAAAAAAAAAAACTAATTGATATAGGCTCTTCTTACTTATTGAATATTTTAAAAAATTAAAATTAGACTCCGCTTGATTTTTCACCGAACACGTCATTCGCAAGAACCCAAAAAAAACTATTTCCTCCGTTCCTAACTCTGTTAAAAAAATCAGTCGTCTAGGTGCAGGGTCGGCCATGGGCCAAGCACATTGAAACATTTGTCTTGGTCCCAAATTTTGTTTTTTTCATTTTTTTGGCCCATAAAATTTTTTTTCTTTCATTTTTTGACCCTCAAAATTTCAGGGCCGGTCCTGTCTAGGTGATTAATCGCCCGTTTAGGCGCTAGGTGGTGGTCCACCGTCCCGATTTGTGTCTAGGCGGGGAAGAAAGTCAGTCAACGGATTTTTTTTCCGACTTCAACACTTTTTTAAAAAATCGGCGATTAATCACTGATTATTTTATTTAATTTATATTAAAAATTAATATATGATGTTAAATATTGAGTTCTTGTTGAATTTGGGTCTATTTAAATTTTATAGTTATATATTTAATATCATATATTTAATTTTTAATATAAATTAAATAAAATAATATTAAAATACAATATATTAGTATTATTAATACATATTTCTCCACATAATAATGCATATTTAACATCATATATTATTTTTAATATAAATTAAATAAAATAATATTAAAAACTAATCACTGATTAATCGCTGATTTTTGGGTTAGGCGCTAGGCGAAACCCGACCGCCCGACTAGCGTCTAGCGATTTTTTGAACATTGGTTCCTAATAGATTGATGTTTTAGATTTTATTTTTGTTCTTAAAAGACTGATGTTTTAGGAATATTTAATATATTTTATTAATACATTAAAAATTTACTTAGTTTTATTACTTAATTTTCAAAGATATGGAATATTATTGAAAAGTAGGAGATGATACTAACACAATTATTGGGAAAATACCTGAAATTTGAAAATGCTCGGAACGAATAACTAGTCGGTCCGTATACCTCAAACGATTTGTACACCCTCGATATTTCATATACAGTAAAGTAATTTTTTTTTTCATAAAAGAAAGCACTTTTTGTGCTTTTAGTTTTAATTAACAAAAAAATGAACACCATGATATTCCACTAACTCATGTGTATATAAACATTAGAGGATATGTCCATTCACTTCAGCATCCACAAACTTTTGAATGCTCAATCAAAGCTTCGTCATAGTTAAACTTCCTTACAGCGTCAGAAATCGAGAAGAAGATGAAGATGAAAGAGAGAGATTCAGAGAGTTTTGAATCTCTTTCCCAAGTTCTCCCAAACACTTCAAATCCGGCACAGATGATCCAGATGGCCATGGCCAACTCAGGTTCATCTGAAGCCGCACCTGCCGGTCATCACGACCAGCTTGACCGGTCAAAGTGGCTGCTTGACTGTCCTGAACCACCTAGCCCGTGGCATGAGCTCAAGAGCCAAGTCAAAGAATCTTTCCTTACCAAAGCCAAAAAGTTTAAGTCACTTCGCAAACAGCCTCTCCCAAAACGAATCCTCTCTATCCTCCAAGCCGTTTTCCCAATCTTTGGTTGGTGCGGAAACTATAAAGTCGCCATGTTCAAGAACGATCTCATGGCTGGTTTAACCCTCGCTAGTCTCTGCATTCCCCAGGTATATATATAATACAAACTTAAGAATAATCTTTTGAGCTGCTTGGAGATCTCAACTTCAAGAAACTTGCAATTCATTTTTTTCTTTTCATATTGTGCAGAGCATTGGTTATGCAACTCTTGCAAAGCTTGATCCTCAATACGGCCTATGTAAGTTTATATTACATACTACAAATCATGTCTTTTTTTTCTTCAAATTTACCAAAAAAAAAAATCACACATATTTTTATATTAAAATAATATGATAACCTGTAAACGCAAACGTCAAAAACTGTGTTTGATACAATCGGATTTCTAAATATATATAGCATGCATCGTACTCATATATGGAGCGTTACACTTTAACAGATACGAGTGTGGTACCACCATTGATATACGCACTGATGGGGACATCAAGAGAGATAGCGATCGGACCAGTGGCTGTTGTATCTCTTCTTATATCCTCGATGTTGCAGAAACTGATCGATCCAGAAACAGATCCCTTGGGCTACAAGAAACTCGTCCTGACCACAACTTTTTTTGCCGGAATCTTCCAAGCTTCTTTCGGGCTATTCAGATTAGGGTTTCTGGTGGATTTTCTGTCGCACGCAGCCATAGTAGGGTTTATGGGTGGTGCAGCCATTGTAATAGGACTCCAACAGCTCAAAGGTTTGCTTGGTATCACTAACTTCACAACCAACACTGACATTGTCTCTGTTCTTCGAGCTGTCTGGCGATCTTGTCAACAACAGTGGAGTCCTCACACTTTTATCCTCGGATGTTCCTTCCTCAGTTTTATCCTTATCACTCGCTTCATCGTAAGTAAAAATTAAAGTTACAATTTGGTTAATCCATCTTGCACTAAATCCTACTTTTGGAATGAGTCCAATCTGAGTATATATAATATACCAATTAATACCATATGTAAGTTCATAGTTTTTCGTTTCAAACCAATTAGTATAATTAAAGACATATATTATATTAGAATATTACTTTTAACGTTCTACAAATAAAACATTTTTCTTCATTTTTTTGTTCAAATTCTGAATTCCACCACATGCGTTTTAAATTAATAGAAAACATATAACATTGTGGATCCATATATATATATCAGGGGAAGAAGAACAAAAGGCTGTTTTGGCTACCAGCAATAGCTCCGTTGATCGCCGTGGTAGTGTCAACGTTAATGGTGTTTCTCACTAAAGCCGACGAGCATGGCGTGAAGACGGTGAGGCACATCAAAGGAGGTCTTAATCCCATCTCAATTCACGATCTTGAGTTTAGTACTCCTCATCTCGGACAAATCGCTAAAATCGCATTAATCGTTGCCCTTGTTGCTTTAACCGTAAGTCATATTATTAACCTTTCAACGATAATAATTTATTTTCTAGTACACATTAAATTAATTTTGTTTTTTTTTTCCTTCATCAGGAGGCGATTGCGGTGGGGAGATCATTCGCCGGAATTAAAGGGTATAGACTCGATGGAAACAAAGAAATGATGGCCATTGGATTTATGAATGTTCTTGGCTCCTTCACGTCTTGTTATGCTGCTACTGGTAATTAATTAACTATTATATATATAGAGATATCACTATCCGACTATATACTATATATTGACACAACATATATATGGACCGCTTTTGGGTGGAATGTGAAGTACTACTTATAAAAGTCATTCTTGGTGGATGAGTACAATTTGCTTACTGTTTTGTAAACTTCCTAAATCTTATTATTTGAAAATTAAAATGACGAAAAGTCATTTCAAAACGTAAATGATCATCAAATTTATCAATGGCTATAACATTTTTTTTAGTTATATATAGAATAGATAGATGTTTTTGTTTTTGTTTATGTAAATTATATGTTGTGAAGTGACGACCTAAATTTGACAAAATCGTCATCTTAAATATAGTATTTCTGTATTCAAGTTGAACGTATTTCATATACATGACAGAATTATAACGACTTTTTTTTGTTTAAAAAACAATTTTGCTTTAGGTTCTTTCTCTCGGACTGCGGTGAACTTCGCCGCCGGGTGTGAGACGGCGATGTCGAACATTGTAATGGCGATTACGGTTTTTATAGCACTCGAGTGCTTGACAAGGTTTCTCTACTATACTCCAATTGCGATCCTCGCCTCTATAATCCTTTCAGCACTTCCGGGACTAATCGACATTAATGAAGCTATTCGCATTTGGAAAATTGATAAATTTGACTTTCTTGCTCTCATTGGAGCTTTCTTTGGCGTTTTATTTGCTTCCGTAGAAATCGGACTTCTCGTTGCGGTATGGATAATATTTAAGTGTAACGCAAATAAGAAGTTCATAAACTTATTAATAGTTTTGATTATATTTATTATAAAGAGATTAAGTGATTGTGTGTTTGTAGGTGGTTATCTCGTTTGCCAAGATCATACTCATATCGATTCGACCAGGGATTGAAACGCTTGGGAGAATGCCCGGGACCGACATTTTTGCAGATACCGATCAATATCCTATGTCGGTTAAGACTCCCGGAGTGTTGATATTTCGTGTCAAGTCAGCATTGTTGTGCTTTGCTAACGCCAGTTTCATTGAGGACAGGTATGAAAATAAGATCATTCTCATGTATACATATCGATTAATTACAAAATTAAAGAAATAATTTGGAGTACCTATATTTAATGATGCATGCTTGCTTATAGGATTATGGGATGGGTTAATGAGGAAGAAGAAGATGTTGAAAATAAAAAGAGCAACGCTAAGAGAAAGATTCTCTTTGTAGTCCTTGATATGTCAAGTAAGTGGACTTACATACAATAGTGCAAAACCATATAATCAGGGCCGTGCCTCACGTTATAAAAAAAAAACATGGGCCTACGGCCTCAAATTTTTGAGAAAAACTTAACAACCTTTCTTTGCAAGATATATACATACATATATGTGTCTTTAGTTTTCAATTTGTTTTTAGTAGGTTCAATATTATTGTATCTTCAAGTGAAAATAAAAATAAAGAAAAATTCATAGAGAATAATTAAAAGAAAAAGTAATTAAAACGGAATAAAAAAGCATTACAATATTATGGTAAACAGTTTCCTCAATTTATTTCTATTACCGTTCACTTTTGGGATTCTTGCGTTTACGGTGACTTTATGAAAACATTGTTTGTATAGTAGCACTTTACAAAAAACTGAAAAAATAAGTAACATTTTGTGTATTGTTCACGCGTTGAGTTTCCAGTCGTACACATGTACAGTACTGCGCGAATCAACCGTGTACAGTACGCGGACCAATAACAAGTAATGGCAAAATAGTCTTTTTACAAGAGAAAGTGTTAGCTATTTTTTATAATTTGGAAAGTGTTAGAACAAAAATTATGTTTTGATTAAGTGACACTGGATGCAAATATTCCTTCGCTTTTTTTAGAGTTCACCAAAGTCATTAGAAGTATTTTTTTTTTTTTTGTATTTCTTGTTTTTCTATTCTTCTATTTCATTAAAATCGTATTTTCACATAAAAAGTTACAACTATTTTTAACACTTAAAGAAAATAAAAGTTGAAATAAGTGATATCATGTGAAATTATGTCTAGTATTAACTTTTATAGACACATTTTTGTTTGTTGACGTCACTTTACATTTTATGAATTGGGACATTTTATTTTCATCGCCTCCGGCCACCATATACCTAGGCACGGCTCTGCATATAATACCCTATATTATATAGCTTACCACATTCTTGTAAACAGTGATCGATAGATATTGTTTTCTATTTAATTACCGAAATAATCACAATAAGTAAAAAAAAATTGTATTATCTTCTTTGTTTAACATTTCTCCTATTTATTTATTGATAGATTTGATAAACGTCGATACATCGGGGATTACTGCCTTGGTGGAGCTCCATAACAATCTAATCCAAAATGGTGCTGAGGTAAATTACGTACATTCTTACCAGTTATAATCCCCCTTCCTCATTAAGTAAGAAAATAACGACAAAAATAAATATTTGTTTTGCAGCTAGTGATCGTTAACCCGAAATGGCAAGTTATCCACAAGCTGAATCAAGCAAAGTTTGTTGACAAAATCGGTGGAAAAGTCTATTTGGCAATCGGAGAAGCTCTCGATGCTTGCTTTGGATTAAAAGTTTAAGAAAATAGAATATCTAATCAACATGCGTGTTTTACGGATACTTGCATGTGGATATTTTATGTGAGTTTCAGTGATTTAAATGTGATGTATAATTAATTATTAAGTACGTATGTGTAATGTATAGTACGTAATTAAGCTTGGTCGTGATTAAAATAAAGTCATGCAATCTGTGTAGTGTGACGATCGATGGGTGTGTAAACTAAATTTGGAAATTATGTATAAATATCTATGTAAGTTGGAGAAATATTGATGTTTGTATTGCACTTATGTAATCGAATTAAAGATGTCTACTTTTTGGTCTGCTTACTAATCGTTTTACCGTCACAGAATATACGACGAAATTCCGTATAAAATTTTAGAAACCGATTTGGAAAAAATAAAAACACATGGCTAAGTTCAATGTATCTTAATCCGTTGAACAAAAGTATTTATTTGGTGAATCAATTTAGTGGAATGACTTTAGAGGGTATAAGTAATTGATGTCACTTGGAAAAGTCAAGAGAGAGAATCTATATTGGAAGGATTAATGATGTTTCCCAATTAAAATAGTTTAATCCACTTTTTGAGTTTTAATTATTAAAGTTAATGGGAACTACTGTTTTATTCACGATCTTCTCCTGATTCCTCACGGCTTCGTCGTATATTTATATGCGTCTAGGTTCACTGAATCTGATTAAACTTGAAGATAAAGTTTATTTGCTAAGGTCTATGTTTCCTCATTCCTGTCTATTTCAAACTAGTATAAAGTGTTAACTACTAGTATATGATTTGAATCACTAATTAACAATTCCCAAATAACAAAAACACTAACTAACACTTCAAGTTGCGTTTGTAGTCCAATGCATATTTCCTTTTCCGGTCAATATGTGTGTGTGTATTTATATTAATATGGAGATGTCATGGATCTAAGATTCAGTTTTGGTGCTAAAGTTACTTTCATACATCCAAGTGAGAATTTTATGTGAAAGAGATTTGATTTCGGAGAGATATAGAATATGGTATCGAACGCTGATTAATAACATTTTTAAATTCTAAATAGTACCAACACGACTATGCCTATTTATATGTAGAAGTGGAGTTCTTACATATAATTTCTCATTTAGAGGGCTTTATGAAACATTTTTTTTTTTTGCGTTTACAATAATTTCATCAACATTTTTTACTACTAATATTTGGAACATAAATTATATTAAAAAACTGACAGCCTCGGAAGTGAAATTTTTTGTTTGGTATCATATGTTTTTTTTTTTATCAAAGTATTCATCAATCACGGTAAAACCCCGACTAATTCTCGCAAACATCATATTGATTTGATAAAAAATATTATTATGAAAAGCTCCCCTTTTAATAATAAGAGATGACATCGTTGGTTGTGGTGTGTCTTCTCTGCAGTGAGTGGTGATCATCATTCAGTAAGATCGAGAAAGCATTGGACGAAGTTGGTCAATATCAATCTTCATTCTTCACACATTTTTGTCAACCTTTTGCAGTTTGTTTCGCTTTTGTGTTCCCAAATATGCAAAAACAATTTCTTAAAGTATTGTTATTTGCTTATATTATTTCGGTCAAATTAGTATATATCAATGTTCAAAATTGCGCTAGGCGCTAGTCGGACGGTCGGGTTGGGGCTAGCGCCTAACCCAAAAATCGAAGATTATTGGGAGACTAGTTTTTAATATTATTTTATTTAATTTATATTAAAAATTAAATATATGATATCAAATATGCATTATTATATGGAGAAATATGCAATTTTATAAATAAGATATAGCAAATTGGTGAAATATATTATTTTGGACTAATTTAGAAATCTCAACAAAGACAATGATATGCTATTAGTTGAATGCACGTGAGTAAATTGAATTTTAATAGGCTTTCGAATTGGTCCAACAAATTTTAAAATTAAGTTTTTTTTTGTTTGGTAGAAAATTCTCAAATCGACAACTCTTTTTCTCTTCGCCTTTACTCATTCTTTATAAATAGACAACTTAGCTATCCTAAAAATATAAAGTTTTTCATAATTTAAAGTTAAAATTTAAAATTAACTATCCTACAACACATCAACTTAAAATTTTTTTTTTTTCATAATTTCAAAAAAAAAAAAAAACCGGAAAAAATCAGCCAAAAACCGGACTAATAAAGTCAAAATCGGATTAATCCGGTCAACGCCTATCTCCACCGCCTAAACACTAATTTCCAAGGTGTATGGCCACCTAGCGCCTAAACGGCCGCTTTTTAGAACAGGGATATATATAATTACTAAATTAATCTAGCCGCTTTTTAGAACATGAGTATATATATAATTACTAATGGCGATGATTCCGTTTAAAAAATCGTCCTAATCGGCGACTAGGCGGCGAGAACACATAGCCGCCCCGATTTTGCTCTAGTCGGTAGAACAAATCGGACTATTGGCCAAATCGAGAGAATCGGGCAAATCGACCGGTTTAATGGTTGGCCGAAAACTCTGAAACTTCTCTTTTTTTTTGCTTTCAGATTGAGAATATGTTTTTATATGCTAGATCTATAAGTTTTGTGTGAAAACAACAAAAATTTGCAAAATAATAATGAATTATCTATAAAAAAAGTTAGAGGCCGCGTAATTAGGGTTGCAGGAAAGAAGATTGAGAGAAATGACGGTTTGACCCTTCATTAAAAAAATAATAAAAATGGACTGGATGATTCGAACTCGCGACTCCTTCGAAAAAACACCAGTAGTAACCACTAGACTACTGCAATCTATTGACAATACTCACTGAAATAAAATATATCTATATATGAGGTAAGAAATTCCCTTAACACCTAGGCCCCGTCTAAACTCCGATTAATCTGCCTAAGCGCTAGGCTCTACTGAACGCCTACCGATCTTTTCAACCTTGATTCTGTCTGTGTAATGACGTATATTGCTACTCACCTTTTTCTTGTTCAGACTCTCCCATTTTCCTTTTTCTATATATAGGTTATGATACATTGATACTGTTTCATAAAGATATAGGAATTGAAATAATTTTATAGTAACCAGTGGGTTCTGTTACTAAAACCCAAAAAGAAAAAAGGAAAACAATAGTTGAAGCTTATAGTTTTACTAAGAGTCCATTAAGTGTAGCGAGTTGGTTTAGAGTGTTATGGACTCTTAAGCCCATATTACCATTTAGTGGATTACTGATTTCAACTATAACTTAAAAGCTGAAATAATTTCAATTTTAAAATAAGTTATTACTAGTGACAAATTATCCAATTTATATACCGTATCCACATATTTGATAAGATATTTAAAATATTAAATTTATCATCTTCAATTCATTTATTAGTTCTACATTTTTTTACTATTATACCTAAACATTTTAGAAGTGTATATACAATAGATAAAAATGTACTATTATAAATATTTAAAACACACATTAATCTTTATAAAATAGATAAAATCATGCACATGTTTATAACACGTCGCAGACCAGCAGATATTGATCTAACACAATGATAGAAACTGAAAAAAAACATAAAAAGGAAAATATATATTCTTACAATAAATTAATTTAAAGACAAAATTTAAGTTGGATAAATTAATAACATTGACAAAAATGGAAATAGGAAACTAACGAGATTCGCACAAAATCAATTTCATATTTCATCCAATCACAAAGTTATACGGGCCCCACGTCTTGTGCTTCTATGAAATCACATTCGTCCACGTGTCACAGTGGTCATCTGGACCGTACTCTGTTCCTTTTCTCTCAGAATTTTGTTTTTCCTATTACCTTTCGTCAACCTTTCACACTTCAGTTTTCTCTTGCCCTCGAAGCAACTTGAGAACTAAAATCTCTCTGTGAGATCAGACGCAGAAGACTATCGATCTCAATCCGGCGAATATTCCGCTGTAATTTCGAATACGGCGAAAAGTCAGAAGAAATGAAATCGGAGACTCTAACATTAGTTCTGGTGTATCTCGCCGGAATCATGGAGCGAGCCGACGAGTCTTTGCTTCCAGGAGTTTACAAGGAGATAGGAGAGGCTCTACACGTGGATCCAACAGCTCTTGGAACGCTGACTCTGTTTCGTTCTATTGTTCAGTCTTGCTGTTACCCTTTAGCCGCCTACTTATCTTCCCGACATAACCGAGCACACGTCATCGCTCTCGGCGCTTTCCTCTGGGCCACCGCCACTTTCCTCGTCGCCATCTCCACCACTTTCTTCCAGGTTTTGACCTCTTAACAGATTCTATCGTTATAGTTATAGTCAACTGAAAATCAGATCTTTTGGGATTTTTGGAATCTGGGTTGAATAGAACAAAGTCTGGAGCTTGATGGAGTTTTGATTTGGATAAAGTTTCAATTAGGGCGATTAGACAACGATTTCAATGCCTGGACATGATAATCTCTCTCTGGGTTATGACAGAGTTATTTGGATAATCAAAGATCGTTGCTTTATTTTCTGAAGTTGAGATTGTATGTGGTCGGCATGAAAACTTAGACTGTGTTCTTCAGGGAATTTTCTTCGTGTGAGAGCAATGATTATAAACTCATTGCAAGTTTTCGTTCGAAATTGAATTTGGAATATCATTTGCCACAAGATTGAATTGAAATGGATTTTACATTGCTGCTATATATGTTTGGTGGTTTCTCCCCTTCTGATCAAAACCAGGTGGCAGTATCAAGAGGCTTGAACGGGATAGGACTGGCCATCGTGACACCCGCGATTCAGTCGCTAGTCGCTGACTCAACCGAAGACAGTAACCGTGGTGTGGCATTTGGATGGTTAGGACTCACTTCACACATTGGATCCATACTTGGCTATCTATTTTCTATCCTTTTGGCCTCCAAGTCTTTCAATGGCATCGCTGGCTGGAGAGTCGCCTTCCTATTGGTAGGATTCGTGAGTGTGATAGTCGGTATCTTGGTCCGCCTTTTCGCAAGCGACCCTCATTACAGTGACAAGAAAATCACAAAACATGACAAAGACAAACCTTTCTGGTCAGACATAGGAGATCTACTGAGGGAAGCAAAGATGGTGATAAAGATTCCGTCTTTCCAAATCTTTGTCGCTCAGGGAGTTTCGGGGTCCTTCCCTTGGTCAGCTTTAGCTTTTGCACCATTGTGGCTAGAACTCATAGGTTTCTCCCACAATACAACTGCGGTTCTAGTAACTCTCTTCACCGTTTCTTGTTCTCTTGGAGGTTTATTTGGAGGATACATGGGAGATACTCTTGCCAAGAAGTTCCCAAACGCCGGTAGGATAATGCTCTCTCAGATAAGCTCTGGCTCGGCCATTCCTTTAGCTGCGATTCTGCTTATCGGATTACCTGATGATCCCTCCACGGCTTTTAGCCACGGTCTGGTTTTAGTCATCATGGGATTATGCATCTCATGGAACGGTGCAGCTACAAACGGGTAAGTTTTAATGCATATATTTCAATTTTCTTGAAAAAATTGGTTTGTTTATTTATTTATTTATTATTGTTCTAAGAATCTACTTGAAATGGTTTTATACAGTCCGATATTTGCAGAGATTGTTCCGGAGAGAGCGAGGACGAGCATCTACGCGTTAGACAGATCATTCGAGTCGATATTAGCTTCTTTTGCTCCTCCTATCGTAGGGATGCTTGCTCAGAACGTCTATGGATATAAACCGATCCCTGAAGGATCATCAAGCTTGATCAAGATTGAAACAGACAGAGAGAACGCAGCATCGCTGGCTAAAGCACTCTACTCAGCGATAGGGGTCCCGATGCTGATCTGTTGCACAATCTACTCGTTCCTATATTGCACGTACCCGAGGGACCGAGATCGAGCCAAAATGCAGGCCTTGATCGAGTCAGAGATGCAACAACTCAAAGAAGAAGAAGAAGAAGTAGACGAGAAGTGCGGGATTGAGGTGAAGTGTTTTGGAGCTGAAGAACACGATGAGACTTATCTTCTGAAGCAGCATCAGAATGAGAGTGTCAGATGATGATTTGAGTTATTGACATTTTACATTTTTAGGGTTCCGCGAGTTAATTATAGGAAGACTGAGTCATAACTATATTTTTTTTGTAAAAGAAAGCACTTAAGTGCAATATACTGGTGGTAGATAAACATTACACAACAACGGTGTGAAAGGAAACAAGGAAAAATACTGATTTTTGTTTTGCAAGGAAATATATATATATATTAATGAGTGTTGATTAGAAAGATATTCGCTTCTTATATTAATTTGACATTATAACGCCCCGACCGCCCCTACCTGTGGGTCCCATGCCCTCTCTCGGCCCGTGGGCCCCACCCTTGTCCGACGGCCGGTGCGTTAGTCCGGGAGTCTTGTAATACTTGTTTACTGACCCTGCAATCACCACCTGATCTTTCCCCGTGTTTTGTCCTCACTCACACGATACCGCGAATCACTTCCCGGAAGGTCACCCATCCTTAGATTGCTCCAGCTCAAGCACCCTTAACTCTGGAGTTCTCTCTGGACAAGTTCCCGAAAAGATAAGTGCACTTTGGTGACATAGGTAGCCAAATCAATTCTTATAAGCCTCTCCGCATATACAAGAAACCGGGATGTTACAATCACCCCCACTCATAGAGCGCAACGTCCTCGTTGCGCACCAGGATCGTCACCCTAGACGGTGTGAGCCCACCTGACTCCACACACGTGTTTGGGTTCGGCTCTGATACCACTTATAACGCCCCGACCGCCCCTACCTGTGGGCCCCATGCCCTCTCTCGGCCCGTGGGCCCCACCCTTGTCCGACGGCCGGTGCGTTAGTCCGGGAGGCTTGTAATACTTGTTTACTGACCCTGCAATCACCACCTGATCTTTCCCCGTGTTTTGTCCTCACTCACACGATACCGCGAATCACTTCCCGGAAGGTCACCCATCCTTAGATTGCTCCAGCTCAAGCACCCTTAACTCTGGAGTTCTCTCTGGACAAGTTCCCGAAAAGATAAGTGCACTTTGGTGACATAGGTAGCCAAATCAATTCTTATAAGCCTCTCCGCATATACAAGAAACCGGGTGACGATCCTGGTGCGCAACGAGGACGTTGCGCTCTGTGAGTGGGGGTGATTGTAACATCCCGGTTTCTTGTATATGCGGAGAGGCTTATAAGAATTGATTTGGCTACCTATGTCACCAAAGTGCACTTACCTTTTCCGATCACTTGCCCGAAAGAACTCCAGAGTTAAGCGTGCTTGAGCTGGAGTAGTCTAAGGATGGGTGACCTTCCGGGAAGTGATTCGCGGTATCGTGTGAGTGAGGACAAAACACGGGGAAAGGTCACGTGGTGATTGCAGGGTCAGTAAACAAGTATTACAAGCCTCCCGGACTAGCGCACCGGCCGTCGGACGAGGGTGGGCCCACGGGCCGGGAGATGTCGTTGGGGCCCACAGGTAGGGGCGGTCGGGGCGTTATAAGTGGTATCAGAGCCGAACCCAAACACGTGTGTGGAGTCAGGTGGGCTCACACCGTCTAGGGTGACGATCCTGGTGCGCAACGAGGACGTTGCGCTCTATGAGTGGGGGTGATTGTAACATCCCGGTTTCTTGTATATGCGGAGAGGCTTATAAGAATTGATTTGGCTACCTATGTCACCAAAGTGCACTTATCTTTTCGGGAACTTGTCCAGAGAGAACTCCAGAGTTAAGGGTGCTTGAGCTGAGAGAACTCCAGAGTTAAGGGTGCTTGAGCTGGAGCAATCTAAGGATGGGTGACCTTCCGGGAAGTGATTCGCGGTATCGTGTGAGTGAGGACAAAACACGGGGAAAGGTCACGTGGTGATTGCAGGGTCACTAAACAAGTATTACAAGCCTCCCGGACTAACGCACCGGCCGTCGGACGAGGGTGGGGCCCACGGGCCGGGAGATGTCGTTGGGGCCCACAGGTAGGGGCGGTCGGGGCGTTATAAGTGGTATCTAATGCGAGTATTAATTTGGTAAAAACATTAGACTAGTAATACCGGACCGGACTTAAACCGGTTCCGACAGAACAAGAGGCAGGCGCGTCAGTAAATTGGAGTTATTTCGATATTTGGGTTCCCATAAATCACTTTACTCTTCTTTCTGTCCCAAACTTTTATACACAAGAGAAGATCCATCTCTCTCTCTCTCTCTCTAATTAATCTTCTTCTATCTTTAGTTTTTTTTTTTCACTTCCAATGTCCGATTGAAGAAGAAAAACTAGAATCGCTAGCTAAATGCCGCTGTGTTATTCTTTAGCTAATCTCGAGGATCGAAGAAGCAGCAGTAATCTGCTGTTTTGTAAGGTTACTTTGCCAGTTTCCTCCTAATTCTAGGTATCTTCTTCTTTCTCTTAGCCTTTTCTTTTTCTTTTTGTTTCTCAGTCAAAATTCAGCAAAAAAAAGAAGAAAAGAGAATAACTTTCTATTGTTGTTGTTTGTAACGTATTATACGAGTCGGGATTTAATTTATTAATGGGTATCTCAAAGATTTGTGCTTTCCATGTGAATTTTCTAGAATCCTTTCGGTGTTCTTTCTCTACTGGGTTTTGGTTCTTATACCCAAATTAGCTGACTTTAAGTGTTTTAGAACTTAGATCTTACTGTTAGACACATCAAGAGTCTTGATATATGTTGTCCTCTTGTCCCAGAGATCTAATTGAGTCGAGCAATGTTGTCTTTTAGTTGCGGAATCAAGTTTTATGGTTTCTGTTCGACATTTTGAAAATTTACAGGATCCTTTTGTCTATTTCAGCTGTCTCTTTGTTTCCCTCTCGGTATCTAAATAAAATAGGACCACTCGATTTCTCATGTAAGATCCAATATCGCCTTTCGTTTTCAGGATTTGACTTGGCATAATAGAAATAGTTTTAATTTATTCGATATTCCAATAGTTTTTTTTTTGTAAGTTAAAACTGTAATTAAAGATTGTTCTTGTTTCATATTTTCAGCTAATGATTTGCATTTTTTTGGTATTGGTGCTATGTAGATTAATTGATAGCAACATCGAAGCGGAAACAAGTTTTGTTTTTGTCAATGGATAAAGCTTCTTCACAGGAGTGTCCTTATCCAGGATGTTTCTTCTGTGTCATGAAAGAAGGAAACCCGAGCAAACGAAGATCCTGCATTCTCAAATTCTTTCGAGACCTTCCTTCTCAAGACGACGATGGTCAAGTTCTTCCCATCAGTGGTCTCTGGAACACAGCAATGGCACACCCAAATGATCCTGAATTCATTGAGCTTGGAATCTTCGAGTGTATGTCCGCTTTGATATGGAAAGGACTTAAAAACCGGCGTTGGCTATCTCATGACCAGAACATATACATTCCTTATTACGCGGCTCACATTATCGGGTCTTACACTATGAACATGGAAGAGTTTGCAGAGAGAGCTGTGGAAGCTGGAGTGATTCCTCCACTTGTCGAGCTTTTAAGAGGTAGGCTTACTTGGGTCGAACAGAGAGTTGCGGTTCGTGCTCTAGGGCATTTAGCTACTTACCCGAGCACTTTTCCCGCTGTTGCAAATCAGGGAGAGATTCTCGAACTTGCGATACAATTGGCGATGAGCTCGTTGGAGATAGTTTACTCTCATTTTTACCAGTATCCGGATCGAAGGTTGAGTTACCATTGCGATCTGCTGACCCGTGGCATGGGAGGTGTTGAGATGGAGTCAAGAAAAGCAGAGGAGTGGGCAAGCCAATTGCAGTGCTGGTCTCTTCAGCTCATAAACTGTTTCGCCTTTAAACCCGAGTTTCTTCCCACTCTGTGCAAACCCGAGTTTCTGGTGAATCTTCCAGTTATGTGGGGCGGTCTTGTGAATGAGAACTCGCCTGCTGGTATCGGTTTGCTTAGAACTATCTGTCAGCACAAACTCGGTCGTGGACCCGTCTCTGCTTGTTCGGGAATGATCGAGGCGTTATGTAATATCGCTCGTTCTTCTGATGATTGGCAATATATGGCGATCGAATGTCTTCTTTGGTTGCTCCAAGATCTCAATACATCTCACAAGGTAATCGACAAAGCGGTGCCAACGCTTGTGGATCTCGCTGAGATCACAAACTTGGGCGATCACAAGAAACTTGGAGATTCCATTGTAAGTGTTCTTCAAGAATGCAGCTCTATGGGTAACCGTTCAAGGGAATTGATCGAAGAGACGGTAAATTCTCGACAAAGACTCAAATGGGAGAAGAGTATGCCGAAAGAGGATCTTCATATCAAACAAGCAGCAGCTTTAGTGGTCAAGCTCGAAGGAAATTCTCTCTTTTCATCAGGAGACATTGCGGGTGCAGCAGAAAAGTACTCGGAAGCTTTGTCTTTATGTCCAATGAGGTCGAAGAAGGAAAGAGTTGTGCTGTATAGCAATCGAGCTCAGTGTCATCTGTTGCTGCAACAGCCTTTGGTTGCTATAAGCGACGCTACGCGTGCGCTTTGCTTGCACAATCCCGTAAACAGGCATGCTAAGAGCCTGTGGAGAAGAGCTCAAGCTTATGATATGTTAGGTTTAGCTAAAGAGAGCTTGTTAGATGCGATTCTGTTCATCAACGAATGTTCTCAGTCGAATGATCCAGATCTCTCGATGAGACAGAACAAGGTTCCTGATTACGCAGAGAGGTTGGTGAAGAAGCAGATGCGAGCGGCTTGGTTGTTTAAAGAAGCGGCATTGAAGCATGGAGGCGTGCACAGGAAAGGAGAAGAGAGGGAAGTGTATGGAAATGAAACCGATGATTCGGAATGGGAAACTGCGAGTGAGAGCGATATTGGAGATGACGGAAGGGATAATATGGGACTTGATGATGAGGAGGAGGAGGAGGAAGTGGAAGGCCATGGAGAGAAGTGGAAGAGCCGGGATAAATCAAATGAGAAAGCTTCTGCGAAAGGTGAGGTTTTTGCCAGTTTTGTTGCATGTTTATGATCAACCCATTGTCTGATTTCTGTTTGGTTAATAGTTTTTGGTGCCAAATCTATGTATTTATTCAGGTATGAGGCATGGATACAGCATAAAGCTAGCAGAAGATGAAATGTGAAACCCTGAAACAATGGAACGAACAAGGTCGTTAAAAGAAAGAAGAAAAAAAAAGTTTTTTACAAGCAAGAAACTTGCTTCATGGATATCGTAAGTTCTCTTTTCCTTATTTAGTTTTCAGTGTGTAGAATTTGTGGTAAATTTTATCCATTTGAAGGAGTAAAGATGAAAAGGAACAATTGTTTTGTTTTTTCCAGTGATTTTATTTATTTTTATTTTGGTGTGTATGTAACTAAGAAGTACATGAGTTACAATTTGTATAAATTACATTCTCTCTTGTACTAAGAAATGATTTTAGGAGGGAGATTGTAGATTTCTTTTGTCAATGATTGGGAGATTTTAGATGAAAAAAGCATTTCAACTGTATATATTATTAGCACGTTACAAAAATTGATAAATGAAAGATCTAGCATATAATACACCGTGCATTATCGTAGTAGACGACACGAGAGTGAAATTTGATTGGAGTTAAGAGGATATGTACCAAGGCACTAATCACCTTTTACGGTCAGATTTGAGATAATCTTCTCTGATGTCTTTTTGCAAATGTTGCAGTGATATTTTATAATCTGCTCACAAGGTTAAAAACAAAAAAATGCTGTCCTTTGGATATCTCCAACGGTTTTAATAAACAGGCAATATGCACTAAAGAATTAATGCTGTCCTTTCATGTTATGAAAAATATGACAACATATTTCAAATTCAAGTATTTTTGCATTTCTTAGAGCATGTTCAATGGGGGTTCTAAATAGAAGAGTTCTAAAAAATTATAATGATATATAATTGATAAATATTGGAGAGGTTCTAAAAAGAAGAGAGAAGGGTTCTAAAGTTAGAACTTTTAGATACAGATTCTAAAAATTAACATACAAAATGTTGGGGTTCTAAAAGGTGAGGTTCTAAAAATTTTAGATACCCATTTTTAGAACCTCACCATTGGACATGCTCTTATGTAATCAAAGTCTATCTTGTATAACTACACTTAATCGTGGCTCATACTTTTTGTAATTTTTATCTTTTGAGTCAAATTTCATGTTCATTTCTACACATGGGATCGAATGTATAAAATTGTTTTTTAACATAGTTCAAATTTTTTTTTTTTTTTTTTGATGCCTTCAGGTATTCGGGAGTAATCCCAAGTCCAAACGGATCCATACTAATCTCTCGGGTGGGAATGATACAGCCCACGTATAATGCCCCACTTGCCAAGTGTTTGTCCTGGTAATTTCGCTCCCGCGGAAAATCGATCCATAGCCTAAACCAGCAAAGCCGACACTCATCACAGAAAGGGAATCACCCGACTACCAACAACTTAATTATTAAATGAAATTCCATGTTCATTTCTACACATGGGATGGAATGTATAAAATTGTTTTTTAACATAGTTCAATTTTTTTTTTTTTTGATGCCTTTAGATCTCCGTGAGTAATTCCAAGTCCAAACGAACCCATACTAATCTCTCGGGTGGGAATGATACAACCCACATATAATGCTCCACTTGTTAAGTGTTTGTCCTGATAATTCCACTTCCACGGAAAATCGATCCATAGTCTAAACCAGCAAAGTCGACACTCATCGCAAGAAGAGAATCACCCGACCACCGTCAACTTAGATATTGAGTGAAATTCCATGTTCATTTCTACACATGGGATCGAATGTATAAAATTGTTTTTTATTTTATCATTTGATTCTGTTGACTCTATTTCAAAACAACTTTCGGCTATTGGATGGTTTTGTCCACGCGAAATGTAATATAAAAATGATCAAGTCTCCAAAGTGCCATATCAAGTTATCTCCCAAGACTATGGGCAAGAGTCACTATTAAATCGACCCTTGGTCCTTAGTGATGCTCAAGAGTTTAATTAATTAAAAACAACCTTCACTAACATAGTTCGAATATTTTAATAGATCACAATGTGGAAATCTAGTGTAGAATCTCCTCAAACATTCTCCATATATAAATACTAATGATTCGTCTCCCATGCACATATAACATATTCATAACACACACCTTCGTTCCTCTAAAATCCGCTCTCGTTATATTATTCTCTCAGGGAAGAAAATAAGACTCTTGATTTGATTGGGAAATTTAAAGCAAATGGGTATCGTTAGGAACCTTTGTTCTCTTAAATTTGAAGTGAAAATCGTGGAAGCGAGAAACGTAGAGCTTAAGTCATCACCAAGTTCTCTCTTCGTTAGATTCTATCTTTATGCAGGGAGTAACCGTAAGATCGAACTAAACACTGAAGAGATCTGTTCGAGATTAGACCACGGTGTCATGATCTGGAACCAATCATTCGGTCTGGAGTGCCAAGGGAATGAAACCGCGGTCGGAGAATTGAAGCAAGAAAGCGTCGTTTTTGAACTGCGGGGAAGGAAAACGGGGTCGTTTTTGAGGAAGTGGTCGAGATCGAAGTTGGTGGGTAGAGGAGAGATTTCTTGGAAGTCCGTTATTGAGTCGGATGGGATGGAAACAGAGAGATTTGTTGTGATGGGTGAGACGAAAGATCGGAACTTGGAAGATTGTAGTAAGCCTCTTTTATTGAAGATAGCTTTAAAAGTTCAAGCTTCAAAATTGGTGAACATTGAGAGAGTGGAAGATCTTTGTGAGTGTAGAGATTGTAGAAGATGTACTTGCTTAGATTATGAAGCTTTTGTTGTGGCATGTGCGTTAGATGAAATCTAGTTTGTAAGTGTAAGTTAAGCAAGATCTAATTATACATAAATCAAACAATGTTACGAAGCTGCGGGACCAAATCACCACAATGTTTTATTAAAGGCAGTGAAAAATATATGACTTAAAGAAAACCCGAATGAGTTGTTGCAATAAAACGAGAAAACTAGGGATCAATGACCAAAGAAAATGAAGAACACTCATCAATCAGAAAAGTTGCATGACCAAATCACAACTATTTATTGAAGATAATGAAACGATGATGCTAATTCAAGCATGGTCATGGCCGAGGAGGGCGAGAAGCATATCCTTGTAGTCACCAGAAGTGTCATTAGCAATGGCTCGATCAAGAGGAACACTGTTCCTGCGTAAGTACTCCTCTTTGATCCGCTCCATGTCAACCTCTGCTCGAGTTGTGACCACTCTAGTGAGTGCCCACTCGTCTGTTCCCACCTTGTTGATGGCTCGACGTAGAACCTTCTCAAAGTACTTCTCTGGATATGTCAAGCACTTGATCGCGGTTTTGAGTAATTGAACATATTCATCTTCTGAATCTTCCTTCAAGTACTTGTTAATGGAACTTCCGAAGTTGTTCTTGAAGTGATTGAGCGTTGCCCCGATCTGAGCTTTGCTTCTTGTTGTCAAGATTCTGATGAGATCTTCATCAGTGTAAGCCTTCTCAGTGATCTTCTTGTGAAGTGTCTTAGCTTCAGATCTAGCCAGCTTCACGTTAACCTCATCAGCATTTCCATCGTACCTGAAGGTGCTCACAAGAGGAACCAATAGCTGCATTTTCACAAGTGGTAAAATCAAAACAACAAACACATGATTGATTAGAAACTTGTCTTGGTACTTGATTCTTGACATTTCACTCATTGCTAATTGGTTTAGGAAGATCAAGAAGTTTCACTACCTTTCGGATATCTCCAGATGTGTGGTATGCGACATCCTCCTCGAGAGAGGTCTTGTAGCGAGCTTGGTATGCTTGCTTGGCCTTGAAAAACTCAACTGCAGGTCTAGTGCAAGCGATTTCGACTAGAACCCAAATGTTTTTGGTGAACATTTTGGTAGATTCTTTGGCTAAATAAGCATCTCTCTCCACCGGCTCAAGAGTCCACAACATCACAACTCTCTGTTTTCAACACAAACCATAGTATAATCAGATCAAAAGAAGGCAAAGATTTAAAGTTTTTGTATCCTTTGACAGACCTCAAAGTCACCGGATAGCTCTTTGTCCAATTCCTTGAGAAGATCCTTATTGTAGTTAG
Source organism: Eutrema japonicum (assembly GCA_030161315.1). Taxonomy (NCBI): domain Eukaryota; kingdom Viridiplantae; phylum Streptophyta; class Magnoliopsida; order Brassicales; family Brassicaceae; genus Eutrema; species Eutrema japonicum. The sequence continues at coordinate 52,785,204 of BSQW01000005.1, read as the reverse complement.
CAGCATAAACAGCGCGGATGAAGCTGCGCTGCGTTGCATTTCTGTGAGCCAAGATTGATATGATCATCCCTTCGTTGGTTCCCCATCCTGCTCCACATAAATTCAACTTAAGAACATCTCACAAAATCTCCAAGGATGTCCGTTTAAGGTTATAACTTCTCACTTAGTCATTTTGTCCAACATTTGGTGTGCAAATAAATTATATAAAACCTTTCCCAAAAAAAATATATTATGTTTTCAAAAGTTAATATCTTTAAATAAATATGATTAAAAACAAATTTAGATTTTCAAAAGTTAAAAACAAATTTCAAAAGTTACAAATTGGACGGTTACAAAACATTTTCGTTTTTTCTTTGGTTAAAAAGCACACTTTCGTTTTTTCATGCAACGTAAACATGTGTCAAATGTTTGACTGGTTGATAACCAAAAAATATTTTGTGGTAACCAGTCAAATCAAATATTATTTTTGACGAATGACTACCCGAAAATTAGAAGTTTAGAACTCTGTTTATCTATAGTTACATGCATCTAGGTTGCAGAATCCAAATGTAAGCATCGAGGTTTTGTTGTTCGTTTAGCTAAAATCAACATATAAGTTGAGAATTTGAATCTGAATGCAAATATTTACAACAACAACAACAAAAGGTCTAAATTTGTTGGATGTAAAATATTAGAGAATTTGGATGCTTCGATTGCATCACAGATCATCATAAAAAAAAACAAATTCTCTATAAGTAGATCACATGGTTTATCATTAGGTAAAATCATAATTTTGCATTGTAACCAAAATTTTTTAAATAATAATAACATGGATTTGGAGTTGTGAAATTAAAAAAAATCCTTTAACAAATTTTTTTTACAAAATCGTGATTTTCTCTTAAAACAAAAGAAAAACAGATCCATTTTTACAAAACCTATACATATAATCATCAATAGCTAGATCCGTAGTCTGTAGATCAGCCAATGTATAACAAAAGTAAACGATCAAACTCGTCATATATATATATATATATATATATATATTTTTTGTTAAAGATCTCGTCATATAATAAGATAATAATTTCGGAATAGGTTGAGCTATATATATTATTGAATTATAACCAAATTAATAATATAGAAAAAAACCTGCAAAGGAAACATGCATAAAGGTGGTCTATATATATTGTAAGTTTTACTAAAAATCAATCGAATAATAAAGGGAGAAAAGAGAGATGAGAGGAAAACCTTTAAAGGCCTTGTGGAGCTGCTCAGAGTCTTCTTCAGGAAGAGGAACATTTGCAGGAATTTTGAGAGACGCCATTCTCCGACCACTGATTATCTCTCTTTTTTTTTTTTGGCTGTCTAAATGAGACGGAGAAACTGTGGGACGAGGAAAATGCACACTGTCTTAAATAATGAAATGAAATCCTTTTTTTTTAAATCATTTTTCTTAAGAAAAATTAGCAAATTAAGTAAATCAGTAAAAGGAAAAAAAAAATAATTGATACAGGCTGTATAATACAGTGGGCAGAAAAAGTCAAAAAAAAAAAGAAATTGGAAAAAAGTATCATGTTTTTGCGATGTTAAAATAAAATTATCATATCTTTGCATTTTTTTTCACAAGGCTGAAATATTAAATGGACTAAAAACAATTTGAATACAGAATTAAATAATTATTGACTTTTATTTTTAATTTTAATATAATTAATTATTTAATTTCCAGAGTGATGCAGTATTAACATGCATTTAGCTTTCAAATATCTAAGGTAACAAATCTGCTGAGCTATAAAAAAAATTACTTATTCTGTTGACCAAACAAAAAAATATATGCCATATTACCCTTTTCTCAAAAAAAAAAGGCGATATACTTAAGTTGATAAATTATTAAATTCTAAGAAGGATGAGAGAGTGAAAAGTCTTTGTGAGTGTATTATAACCAAAAAAAAAAAAAATTAAAGGTTGTTTCATGATAAGATTAACTGTAGAAATCAAACAAAACAAAAACAAAAGAAACTGAAAACACTCATAAATCATTCAACATTACCAGGTTGCATGCAAGACCAATCACAACTGTTTTATTAAACACAAAATGAGTTTAAAAAAAAAATATAATATCTTGCAAATATTGTTTCAAGTTCAAGCATGTTCATGTCCGAGAAGAGCGAGAAGAATATCCTCATAGTCACCATGAGCGTCTTTTGCAATGGCTCGGTCAAGTGGGACACTGTTTCTTCGTAAGTATTCCTCTTTGATCCGTTCCATGTTGAACTCGGCTCGTGTAGTGACCACTCTAGTAAGTCCCCATTCGTCTGTTCCCACTTTGGTGATGGCTTGACGTAGAACTTTCTCAAAGTACTTCTCTGGATATGTCAAGCATTTGATCACGGCTTTAAGTAGTTGAACGTATTCGTTGTCCGAATCCTCCTTTAGGTATTTTGTAATGGAAGTTCCGAACTTGTTGTTGAAGTGATTGAGTGTTGCGCTGATTTGAGCTTTGCTTCTTGTTGTCAAGATTCTGATGAGATCTTCATCACCGTAAGCATTGTCCTCAATCTTCTCATGAAGTATCTTAGCTTCGGACCTAGCTAGCATCATGTTCACCTCATCTCCATCGTACCTAAAGGTGCTTACAAGAGGAACCAAGAGCTGCATAAACAACAACACAAGTGATAAGTTACAAACTTATATGCATTCTTGAAGTAGTATATGAACTAACTTTATAGGAATCTTACATCGATAAATTTAAGGGAGTACTTCATCTTATAAATAAAAAATTTGAAGTATTTTCAGTTGTTTCTATTGGTTTTGAGATGAAAACTCATGAATTTTTACAGATTTATACATAATCTACCTTTCGGAGGTCTCCAGATGTGTGGTATGCGACATCTTCCTCAAGAGAAGTCTTGTAGCGGGCTTGGTATGCTTGCTTGGCACTAAAAAACTCAAGGGCAGATCTAGTACAAGCGATTTCAACTAGAACCCAATTGTTCTTCGTGAACATTTTGGTAGATTCCTTCGCCAAATAAGCATCTCTCTCCGCTAGATCAAAAGTCCACAACACCACGGCTCTCTGTTTTTATCACAAACATAACATAGTTTAAACCGATCAGTATACGCATACCAAAAGAAGACAATAATATATGTTGATCCCCGGGGATCACTAATGAAGATTAATAGATTGATTAGGGAGAGAGAGGCGAGATTTTCGTTAATTAGAGAGTCAACCACAATTTGAGGCAGGTCGGGAATATTTTTGGGCAGGCCGTGGGCCGTGTTCCTTTTATTGATGATGAGAGAGGTGAGCAATTTAGAGTTACGAACTGGTTCCGAAGGACGTCCAGTTCGGCGTTCTAAATTACTGTCTTGTTACAAAGAGAGAGAGAGAAGGAGAGAGGTCGGGGATCACTAATGAAGATTAATAGATTGATTAGGGAGAGAGAGGCGAGATTTTCGTTAATTAGAGAGTCAACCACAATTTGAGGCAGGTCGGGAATATTTTTGGGCAGGCCGTGGGCCGTGTTCCTTTTATTGATGATGAGAGAGGTGAGCAATTTAGAGTTACGAACTGGTTCCGAAGGACGTCCAGTTCGGCGTTCTAAATTACTGTCTTGTTACAAAGAGAGGGAGAGAAGGAGAGAGGTCGGGTCGCTTGTGGTAGGTGAGATACAAAATTTCCAGATCAAGATCATTAATGACATCGAGGGGTATTTATACCGGCAGTTGACTTCCTGCTCCCCGGGATCTCGGAGCCACGTGGCGTCTTCGGCCTGTTTCGCGGGTAAGGTGGCCTAGGAGGCGTGTTCCGGTTTTCGAGGAGGGAGGTCATGATGAGCTCGGCGAGGCGTGTTGCAGAGCAGCGCACTGTTTTGCCAACTCTCCTCCACGTGTCCTTTTCTCCTTCGTCAGCTCCGCAGAGTTGGTGGGGCGTCCAGTCGAGGTCGTATCTCTACGCGGGTAGGGCACTGTTCTACCGACTCCCACGTGCCTTCTGCTCTTCTGACACTCCTGCTCTGGTGAAGTGTCAGCGCGGACCCGAGGTGCGTCCTCGGGAGCTCGGGTGGTACGAGCGCGGTGCTTTCAAGTCGGCAACCGAACTGAAGAGGGGCCTTTTCTAAGATGGACCTAACTAATTGGGGATGCTAGGCCCACCTCCAACAATAATATACAAAGATTTTACTTTTGTAATGAACCTCGAAGTCACCGGATAGCTCTTTGTCTAATTCCTTGAGAAGATCCTTATTGTAGTTAGCCGCATAAACAGCGCGGATGAAGTTTCGTTGTGTTGCATTTCTGTGAGCCAAGATTGATATGATCATTCCCTCGTTGGTTCCCCATCCTGCATTTGACAAACACAAACATAACTAAAGGCATGTCACCAAATCCTTAAGGAGTAATGAGGATTTGACGGTCTACGTGATTTAAATCGAATTAAATCTCTCTTGAGAATTAAGAGTAATGAGGTTTAACTAAATAACTACTCAGATTTTGATCGTTTGGAAACAAAAGAAAATGAGGTTTCTTCTTGACAAAGGCGCTTATCATTTGTACGTTACAAACTAAATTTGCCCAAACAATAGATACGATCAAATATGACGATCTTAGTTATTGAAATAGATTAATGAGATGATCAACCAAAGTAATATAATATCAGGAATAGAGGATTCAATCTGAGAAAGAGGGACGAAGACCTTTAAAGGCTTCGTTGAGCTGCTTGGCGTCTTCTTCGGGAAGAGGAACATTTGCGGGTTTGAGAGACGCCATTTTTGGACAAGTGAGAATATTTTTGTTTTTTGCTGTCTGAATGATGATGAAGATCCGTAGAGGCACGTTGTCTTACTTAAATAATAAAATGGAGCTTAAATGTCCAACGAAAAAAAAAAACTGTTTGTATGAATTTAAAATTCTTTTTGGTAAAAAGACTTGGCATTTTAAGATAGGTAATCAGTAAAAAAGGAAAAAAATATCATGACAGTAGGCAGAAAATGAATTTAAGTAATTGAAAATAGGGTTGAATAGTAATTAAGTTGAATACAACACATTTCAAGTAAAGTATTAGAGCATATCCATTTTGGTAAAAAGACTTGGCAAATTAAGTAAATCAACAAAAATGAATAAGTCTGTCTTGATTTTCAATTGAAAAGAACAGTTAATGTATGAACAGAGTCAGACAACGGCAGAAAAGGACATTAATAGATTGAAAATAGGGTTGAATAGTAATTAAGCTGAATACAGTGAAGTATTAAGCAATATATACATATATGAATTAGAAACTTATTATTTAGATTTTAGATTGTGAATGACTTTGGCCTTTACGTCTAAAGAGTATATTTGTTTTGAGTTTGACGTGTAAAAAGAGCACATCTAATTCAGGGGAAAAAATCTGTTAAGAAATCAACATTTTACATGCATCTTTGTTTGAGTAAGTAAAATATGTAACTTTCGATTTTTTTTTTTTTTTAATTTTACTTCTTTTTTTTTGTTCAACACTTTCTTCATTAAATTAAACTTCAAAGATACAAAGAGAGGGAATTAAGCATCCTCTCATATCACTACCACACAAATACAAAGCACTAAAACATAAAACAGATAGATCATCATCTTGAAATATGGACAACGGATTTGAGACAAGGCTCAAATGCGTCAGAAACTTCACGGCAAAGCCGAAGAGTTTGAAATTCGTCAGAATGAATTCATCACAAATGACTTTGATGGCGAACCTCTACCTCCGATATTCGTAGAAACGAAATCGTATGTCTCTTCAAGCCACGTGTAGACCATTACATAAGAAGACAACTCGGTAAAAATGTTCTTAGGATTTCTCGGCACTAGGCACGAGAGGAAATTACCTCTCAAAGAGAGGAAGGCTGGCGGAAGAAGCGGTAGCTTTTTACGATAGCTGAATCGAATGAATGTAGGGTTGGCGGGGAAAGGCCATATCATCATTGGGATGATTAACTGGAACACCGAAGAGCTAACTATCAGGAGGGTCATATTGGGTCGGGCCCACGGTGAAAAGAAGCCGGAACTGATAATGATACAGGATCGGACGAAGTAGTCTAAGGTTTCTTTAACCGGAGAAACGCCGGAAGGGACGTCCTAAAAACAGCTGCTGGAATATCACTCCCACTAAAGGAGGAGGGTGAGCATACAAGACCCTCATGGTCGAATATTTCCACAATTGGATGGTTGAAAGCACACGTTTTGTTGAAACATAAATTTCTTCTAATTGGGCCTTTAACAAAATAACCCAGCCACATATCCACATGGGCCAAGCCCATCTCTCCAAGTTGGTGAAAATAGCTCTGATCAGAGAAGACGTGCGTTGTCGAGTTCAGACTTGGACGATAATGATTCTCTGGTTGACCGGTGAAGCTGAAGTCGGAGTAGGCTTCTGACCTGAACACCCAAAGCCGGAGCAGCTTCTCCTGTTGGTAAGACAAAGCAGGCTTCGTTGACAAAAAGGATCTGAAGGATCGAGACTCGCTAGAGGAAAACACACACTAGAGGAAAAACGCCTTTCGCCCTTCACCCAGGTTTAAGAAATCGGTGGTGGAAACAGCCGGCGGTTGAAGGGATGAGGATGAAGGATCCGGCGGATCCGGTGGCAGAAGAGAAATCAAACCAGGGGGCGGCGCCGGAGAGAGCAATAAGCGCCGATATGAGACAGGCTCGAGCAGATCTAACGAAGCCGGGCACACGACGATCCTTGGAGAAGACACAAATTCCATGGAAAGAGAAGTAGAAGCAGACGAAGTCGGAGACCCGAAAAAACCGTCCTCGGGCTGAGCAGAGTCAGAAACCAAGCTGGCAACTCTTCCAGATCCAAGTAGCTCGCGACCCGAGCAGGAGATCGTCAGGGACCAACGAAAAAAACCAAGAGAAACCGGCGACGCAACTCACGGAGGTTGACGAACTCTCCTTTCCCAGCCCAAAGAGAGTTGCCGTCCTCTAGCAATAGACAAAGGGCGAGGCGAGAATACCGCGACGAACCTAACAGAGTGACCCTCCGACGACCCAAACCGAGGAAATGACACCGGCGAGACCACCAAAACGAAGAATCGAAACGAAACCAGGAAGATACAGAAACTAACAACTTCGAACCTTTGAGTACAACGAGACGAGGAGAGCAACGCGAGCAAGGAGTTCCCTTTTCCGGCAGCGGTGAGAGTCAGCGACCGCCGGAAAGGGAGAACGGTGTGAACGAAGGGAGGCGCCTCGGGGAATATGTCTGGGAGAGAATTAGGGCGAACCCGACATGTTATCTCTAATGGAAAAAGATAGTATTTTTTTTTACATTTTCTTATTTTATAATTTTTTTCTGTATTGCAATTTCCTTTATTGGATAACTATAATTTTAAAATTAATATAGTTTATTTTTATATGTGATAATTATATTTTTCAAAATTGAGAAAACAGTTTTGATTACTTTTAAGAATCAATTTTTTTTTTGCAAAAAAAAAGAATCAATATTTTTAGCTATATAAATCGAATTTAAAATAATATTCTATTTATTGAGTTTTTTGGAGAAAAAAGCAAGAGTTTTTTTTTATATGTATATAGTAAAAGTCTATTAAAAAAGTATTAAAAAAGAAAACAAGATTTTCATGGCTTATGTCATTAGTTTCTTACTTTCTTGTTTAACTCCAAGAAATAGCTGCAGGGGTCACGTGGTTGGTGGCTTGGTGCTAAGCTAAACGTGAAAGGATCAGTTGTATTTTTTGGCAACCAAATACTGAAAATATAACAAATAAAGTTACGGCATATCATTATCACTCATAAGCAATACAACTGATCCTTATGCTTAATACTTCCACAAAACAAAAAATTTATAACAAAAAATCAAAAAAAAACATTATACAAAAAATACGATAAAAACTGCATAATTATACAAGAAATATAAACACAATTACCTTCCCTTGTAAGTATGGATAACTATCATAAGATTCGATGGTTGCTGCAATAGAACTTTTCTTAAGATAAAGTTTCATCTCTTTTATGCGAATATTATCAACATTATACGTGATTGGCCGAAACTCTTCCAACACCGTACAGTGCTCCACCAGCACCCTATCGATAAAGCAAATTCTTGTCGATTTTTTCTAAAACCTCTTGGATGGAGAGTGTGTTCATATGACAGTTTCCCAAACTACTTAAGAATACATTCAAATTGTCTTTAAGTTTATAAATTGTAAGGTAGGGTTTTTCACTTGATTACACAATAATAGCATATATTGTAATATATATACATGATTTTTCTTTTGTATATAAAACTCGAAATCCAATAAAAAAACACAACTTCCATCACCATCATACGTCTACAAGACAAAATTTGGTTAGAATACAAAAGAAAATTATTGTACAAAGACAACATTGGGTTAAAATACAGTAGAAAATTATTGCACAAAGACAACCTTTTTTGGGCTAAACATTTTCTAAATAATGCTGGAGATGATGTCCTCCAAGAAAAATTCACATGTGGAAAAAATTATTTATATACGTTTTGTTGTTATGCAAATTGATTTTCTATTCATATTTTTTTAAAACGATTTGAGCGAAAATTGTGCAATTTTCAAAAATAATGATAAATAAATTTCCTAAGTAGTTTCAAATTGTCGCATAAAGTAGAGAACATGATAAAAAGCATAGACAATACCAGGTGAAAGAAAGAAAAAAATAGCTAAATATGAACTTACATGATAAAACAAAATAATTAACCATAATGTATGTTAAGATCTTTAAAACTATCATAATTATAAATATTTAACTCACATTTTCAGAAGAGATAATCTTGTAGTTCAATTATAACAACTGATAGCACAACATAATGACAATATGTAAAATTGTAACTATTTGATGTCAAACCAAAAACTCTATGTTCAGTCATTTGCTAAAAAAAAAAAAATTGTATAATAAGTTGAACAAAAAACAGTTTATAATGATTCTGATATACTTTCAAAATGTTTTATGGCGCTTAAAATAAAATTTTAAAAAGCTACGACTCTGCTGGGGATCGAAGCCAGAATCTCTGGTTTCGTAGACCAGCGCCTTATCCATTGGGCCACAGAGTCATTTTGATTATGCAATAACAGTTATATATTATAATACGTTAAACAAAACAGAAAAGAAGAGTTTTCTTTTTTCTCTATTTATATATGTATCTTCGGAATCAAGTTTTCAACTGGAACTGTTTTTTGATATACGAAAACTGAAATCAAAACCAACAAATTGAATTTATTGTAGAAATTCAGATCTCGACCTAAAACAAACCAAATTGAATAATATTATTTCAGATTAATATACTTTTCTCTCCACTAATACTTTAGAAACCGAAAAAAAATATAAAAGCCAAGATACTCCAGACTGTAATGAAACAAAGTCTAGATTGAAAAAACTTTGTTATAACGATACATCTAAGAGGAATCAAAAACTGAAACTTTGTTATAAAAGACAGAATCGGATTCATGAAAACGACGTTCATAATCTCAAGTATCAAGCTTTTCATGGATTGTCTAATAACACTAAAGACAGTAAAATCACCAGCAACTTAGGTACATCCCCAGAAACTCACGATCCATGGCTAACTCAAATCAGTTTCCGCTGGGTCTGTAAAAACCAATTAAAATAAAATAAAGTTAAGAGACAACATTTTTAGTCATTGATCCTATGGAAGATGATTAGTATTGTCTTTTGAGACAATAATAGAAATGCGCGATTCAAACATTAGCTTAAACCTTGTTTATTCTCAAACAATGCCTGCCGTTTTCTCTGCCAGTTTCTTCTGTAGCTTCTCAGGACGAGGATCTTCGGATTTATCTTCCTCATAAGCTGCAACATGAACTCCAAGGGCCGCACGACCTGACGGGTCAAGATTCTGTGACCAAGCTGCGTCCCATTCGACAGCTTTTGCTGTACTACATGCCACACTTGGGCCTCCTGGTACAGTGGCTCTAGCAGCGCTCTGCTCATTATATAATCCGAAAAACAAATCAGAGCAAAGATCAAAACAGACAAGGCGAAGAAGTAAATACGAAGATGAAAATGATAGTAACCTTCGGGAAGAACTTTTCAAAGATTGTTCTGTAGTAGTAAGCTTCCTTTGTCACAGGTGTGTTCTCGGGGAAGACAAAGCTTGAGTTCGTCAGCATTGTGTCAGAGACCTAACCAAGAGAGTAAGGAAAGCACCACATTAATCGAACTGTGACTTAAGATTCTTTCTATGAATTAAAAGAGACATTTTATTACATGTTTGTTTGCATGATCTTTCAGACCATCAATCCAGCTGTATCCAACTCCATCACTGAACTGTTCTTTCTGCCTGTATAGAATGTGCTACATTTACCAAAAAGATGCGAACTTGTTAGCAAAGCTGGATAATTTCGTCAAATTACAGGGAGCACAAATAATTTGTTAGAAAACCTTTGGTAGATAAGGATTCTTCTCGTCATCAAAGGCATTGCGTAACACCCATTTCTCGATCCTTCCGAGATCAGGCCTGATCTGCATTGTAGTTTAGACCAGATTTTTAAAATCAAATTTGTAACATGGGATTATAAATTTGTGATATTAAAGAAACGGATTGAAATCACTCTTTTGATGAAAAAGAAAACGATAAGAAAGATGCCACCTACCATCTTCCACTCTGGATCAATGCTCATCGCAACATTTATAAATTCTTTATCGAGGAAAGGTACACGAGCCTCAACACCCCATGCAGAAGTTGATTTGTTAGCCCTTAAGCAATCGTATTGATGAAGAGCTTTGATCTGTAAACAAATCAGCACACAAATAATGTTCAGAAGTTACAAAAGGCAGAGTAGCACAAAGAGTTCTGGTCTAAAGGCGTTACCTTTCGGCATGTTTCCTCGTGAAATTCCTTCTTGTTGGGTGCTTTATGGAAATACAAATAACCTCCAAAAATTTCATCAGAACCTTCCCCAGAAAGAACCATCTTTACACCAAGTGATTTGATTTTTCTCGACATCAGAAACATTGGAGTGCTGGCTCTTATAGTAGTCACGTCATAGGTCTCAACATGGTATATAACTTCTTCTATGGCATCTATCCCTTCCTGATATTATCATTAAAAGAAGAGATAATCAATCAGTCGATGAAACAAAATTTTAGTACTCAATACTCTCGCAGATGCAAAAAGAGAAAATTTACCTGAACTGTAAAGTGTAACTCGTGGTGGCGAGTTCCTAGATAGTCAGCGACTTCTTTACCAGCTTTAAGATCCGGGGATCCCTGAAAAGAAAACAGAGGTAAATAAGAAATTTTGATGAGCGTAGAAAGCTATAGGTGAAAACATTTTGAGTAATCGGGTAAGCCTTCAAGACCTTCAAACCAATACAAAATGTGTGCAATTTTGAACCCCACTGACGAGCAGCTTCTGATTTTTCCAAATGGCGCAAAGTCACTGAAGCAACAAGGGATGAGTCTAATCCTCCAGAGAGAAGGACACCAAAAGGCACATCGGTCATTAGTCTCTTTATAACAGCCTGCAAGTCAACGATAGGATCACACAATTCATACTTCGAAAACCTCATCAGCAATTATCAAAGAAAGTATGCACCTTGAGCCACTATACAAACAATATAAATGGGAAATTGACATTTAAGACCTTGAGGAGGATAAAGCTCAAGAATTTACCTTCTCGAAAGTATTGCGCACTGCTAAAGGATCATATGGGGTTGAAGGAACCAACTCAGAGAACCACGGGGGGTTGTACCACCTCCTAAGTCCGCCTACAAGAAATGTTTGTTCCATGATACACAGCAAAAATGCCACAAAAATCCACATAAAAGATGGAAATTGTAACTACAACCAAATTAACAAATTTTGAACTCTGTGAGTGTGTCCAAAGCGATACGAGTAAGCCAAGAAACATCATGAATTTACTATAAAATAGATGTGATTTGATATGAGATGCAAAACCTTGTTTACTCGAATAGATGTGGCCTGGGGGGAAAGACATAAACTGCTCACAATCATCACTAAGTGCTTTCATCTCAGAAGCAAACCAGACAGAACCTGTGGAAGATTATTTACCATAGAGTAAACCAGTAATCAATATAAAGGGTTACAAAAAAAAAAAAACAAATACTCTTAATCCCTTGAGGTGAATTTCGTAGAGGAATGTGAACACACCATCGAGACCCCACCCGATGTAGAGTGGGGTGATACCAATGGCATCCCTTGCAGCAATAAAACTTTTGTCCCGAGTATCAAGAAGGACAAATGCAAACATGCCATCCAACATGTCGACAAATTCCTCTCCATGTTCTTCGTACTGCAATTATATTAAGAAATAATAAATCAAACCGATCAAACAGAAGGTGAACACAAGAACTTTTCAACTACCATTAGGTAACAAAGATCTAGGTGACCTCCTTGCACTTGCATTGACAAAAAAATGCAGAAAACACACAACATCTATCTAGGGAAAGCCCTGAAGTCATAAACACCTCGCAAATAATGGTACTTACAAGATGGGCAATCACTTCACAATCACTCCCAGTACGGAACTGGTGAGACTTGAGATTTTCACGCAACGCCTTGTGGTTGTATATCTCCCCATTGACCTGAAAGCAAGTACAGCGTCCAAAAACAAACAAAAACCCTTAATCATATAAATCCTCATAAAGTTATTTGATAATTTGAGAAGGAGATGTGCATTCGCAATTCCTCAGTTCCTCCAAGGAGTTGAGATTAGGAAACAAGTCAATGTACCGTGACAACGATGGTCTTGTCTTCGTTGTAGAGCGGCTGGTCTCCAGAAGTGGGGTCAACGATGGCCAAACGCTCATGAGCCAAGTAACAATCTTCATAACAATGGAGGCCGCTCCAGTCAGGACCTCTATGCCTCAATCTACATAACAATTCAACAGATTATACCAATACATTTATTTCATATTCCCCACAAGATAGAAATCGAGTAAAAGCTCTTCAATTTACCCAGAAAGTTGGAAGCTTTTCTCTTCCAAAACAATACCCAATAACCTTTACAACATTGCGCAGCCAAAACCAAAACCAAAACCAAAGAGATCGAAAAACAAAGAATTGAAGGGGACACAATAATCGGGAAGATTTGAGACAAAACCTGCGAGAGAGTTCGATGATACGGGAACGTTTGGCTTGGGAGTTATCGACGCAGCCTAGAACAGCAAGAATCCCACACATGGTGATGTGATGGTGGCGGCAATAAGAACACAACGGCTTCTGAGAAATGGATGCTGAAAAACTAAAAAGATGAACTTTACAAGGTGGGTTTTAATCAGGGCCGTTGATTCTGACAATTACATAAATATATTTTGTTTTTCCAAAGAGAGAAGATTCCGATTTTACTTTACCCTAATTTTGCCTTTGACTAGTTGATTTCAACAAAAGATTCTATTTCCAATGGCTGAGTTATTTCACGAGATTCACCAGATTCTGGAGAAGAAAGAGGGAATTAGTTAACATGCCATAGACAATTATGAAATAAATATAATTGAGTATAGTCTCAAACGACGTCGTTTGCCTTAATGTATAAATGATTTGGTTTTCTTTTTAGATATGGTATGTCGGAAACACTGCGAATACATAATTGGGATTATGACATGGACATTCTTCGCCTGAAGCTGGTTCTTGGTCCCGTGAAACTTCGTCTTCGTGGCCTGCCTCTTGTTTCATCGTCTTCGCGTTTTATCTGGAATGATTTCTTCATCTTTTGCCAACGCAATCCCCAGTTCTGTGTGCTCTTCTGTTTGCTACTTAGCTTTTCGTACTCTTGCTGAAGCTCATTGTAATCGTTCTGAAGCTCTGCCATCTTCTTTTTCACAGTTTCCAATTCTTCCTTTAGTGTCTTCATTTCATTATCTCTAGATATTCGTTTATCCTCACGACCTTCAGGATTTTCTTCCTTGGTCTCCGGTTGCTTGTCTTGCATCATCATCATCCTCATCTTCACTTGTTCCGAGAAAAGCACCTGAGTGTTGATCTTGTTTATGATGGAATCAGTCGCTTATATTATTATTATTCTTTTGACTTCAAGAAGGGCTTATGGAATAAAAAAGTTTCTATTATCGCATATACCTGGACGATGGTTCTCAGAGGCAACCGATCATTTTTTGCAGCGTGTAGGCACGCATCAAGGGATAGTTTTTCACAGTTCATTGTTTTGCACAGTCTTCTTCTATGGTGCTCTGATAGTGAAGGATGAGTCTGAAAGAAGGACTAAATAATTAGCCGTGGAAGTTTTTTTTTTTTTTTTTTGGTTTGGAGATGAAATGAAACCACAAGAAGAAAGCTATAGTACCTTGAGAAACATATCAATTGCTCTATAGAGGCCGTCATGGCATTTCCAAGCACTTTCCGGCAACGCTTCTGCTAGAACCTGAAACTTGGTGATGGGCAGACATGGATCTTTTGCAATCTCGGCTAGGTAATTGTCCAAGAGCTTTGTTATGCTTGGCTTTCCTGTGACCTGTTGCTGTTGTTGCTGCTGCTCATGCATCAAGAAATACTCGAGAATCCTGTGAACCACATCCACATTGTATATTGTGTATACCTCACGTGAGCTGCGCATGTCAACAAACAAACGTTTCTTTAATATCAAAGTTTAGAGAGTTGCTTAAATGAGCAAGAGAGTAGATTTTTCTCACCTGGCTCCTTTCTGTTGATCTTCATTTTTGAAGTTAGGAATCAGGAGGTCACATACATTAGCATCTTCCAATGCCACACCGACCCGCTTCTCTAGATCAGATATTAAAGCTGGTGATGCAGAATAAACAATCGCGGTTTTCAGCAACCTTAACAGAAAATGGCATGATACTGCTCCGGATTGTGGAGGAAGCACGCTTACTAAGCTTTCTATGATTCCCTTTTGTTCTTGACATCCTATATTGTCCACACTAAACTGCAACTCATTCTTTCCTAACCCGTAACCTCTTATTCCTTCCACATCCTCATTGATTAGCGGCAGCCAGTTCTCTGCGTACTTGATGATGATCTTACCTATAATCTCTGGTTTTGCCCGTCTTGCTTTCACAGTTGTTATAACCCTCATGAAGTGATCAATTTGAAGTGTGGCTATCTCATTGTATAAACACCTTCCGTTGCTATCTACATCTTCCGGTATGTTATCATCATTGCAGGCTTTCCAAGCAAGCAAGTCACAGCATCTCCTTACAACTTGGAGGTTTTCAGCCCATGGAGATAAGTTTGCACATGATCTCAGAACAGTGTGTGTATCTCTCCATGAGGCAAGTACCACAAAAGTGATGAAGGCATCTGTCTTGGAGATTAAATTCCCGTCTTCAAATTCTTCAGTCATGTACAAGTATTCTGACGCACATCTCAGTGGGGCTACGTTGAGAGGATTCAAGTCCAGCGGGAGACCGTAGCAAAACTTCAGAATGGTCTCAAAGGTTTCTGCTCCACCTGGGAAGTTTTCCAGCTTGAGATGATATCCGTTGTCAGAAGCTGAAGGTTGTAGCTCAATATTGCTTATGTAACCACATTTGGAGATCAAAGGAAACTGTTGAAGACAAAGAAATAAGGTAAAACGTTTTCTAGAGAATTGTAATCACTAGACGTATATACACTGTCAAGCTAACACATGTTTCTGTCGAAACAAAAAAAGAAGAAGCTAACACATGTTTCTTTACTCTACCTTGTGTGCTTGGAAGGTAATATCGTCGACTTGAATAGAGAGATCAGTAGGGATTTGAGACTTGACATACCTGCAGAGAGACATACATTATCCCATTAGCTAGCTACCTAAACTCTCTAAATGATTCTTGATATGTTATGTTATAATCAAAACTGTATACATACCAGGAACGGTCTTTCTTCTCGAAGGTGTTGGCTAATGTAACAACTCTGTTTGGAACTACAATGCTTTTGTTACAGATTTGATCAGCATTAGTATCATCTCCAGAGCTCTTCATTCCCTCTTTTCTTTTTTTTTTTGGGTGCAAAACAGAGAAAATAAGGTAAGCTGAAACTAGAGGTGTGGTGATTATTTGGCGGATAGAGATGAAATATAAATGAATCAGAGTGGTGGGGACAAATATGAGAGTAAATGTGAAAAGATAGTATGTGGCTCTTAATTGAGAGAAGCAGTTGTGTTGCAGCTTTCGCTGTGGAATATTTGGACTTTGCTTGATGGTTTTCAGGACAGAATGTTTGTCATTAAATAGGAGATATCTGTCTATGTCATTACCAGATCCACTGGTCTGCTTAATCTCGATCATATAGGTGGTGACTTATGATAGTTGTTGGTGACTGGTTTGGAATTTCGATTTAATAGTCTTCATTGACGTTTTTTTATTTTTCTAATAAACTTAGACGTTTCTTTTGCCAACAAATCAAATTGACTGCATTTTTTTGTTATCTTTTACCATGAATACTGTTGTAATTCTGTAGATATAAAAAATATGATCCCCATATAGTTATTGCACGCAGAAAGAAAGAGAAATTTGTAAAGAAAACTTTGATATTTGAACAAATTTTTTTTTTCATCTGATAATTTTATTAAACATAGTAGAAACTAGAAACCAGAGTGAAATACAAAAGTGGAATACATGGGTGAGATATGATGTTTAATCGATAGAAACACGTACTCCGATAAACAAAAGCCCGATACAACAAAGAAAAAAAAACTACAGAAACAAAACCGACGAGTTCATAGAACTTCCGGCGACTAAAGCCCAAATTCCTTTGATAAAAACAACATTACTTTGATAAGTTTTATTTTAATATAAAGAGAATTTAGGAAAAATATATTCTTTTAATTTGGTAACTAGCAAAAAAATCAGTGTAAAGATTTGGGTATTTTTATTATTCTTTATATCAGTTTTTTGTTTTTTTTTCACTCTAAAAGTTAATTTTAGTGGTTTGCGGTTACTTTTGCGTCTAGCCATATAATAATAAACTCATCCATCAAACTAGGGGTGGGCAAATGGTTATTCGGTTCGGTTCGGTTCGGTTATTTCGGTTTTCGGTTACGTTCGGTTATGTCTTTTACTATCCATTCGGTTAGTAACAGTTTTCGGTTCGGTTTCGGTTCGGTTACCATTCGGTTCGGTTCGGTATGGTTATCAAAATTAATAACCGTTTGGTAACCGAAATATTTCGGTTATTTTCGGTTAACCGAATGGTTTCGGTTATTTTCGGTTATTTTTGGTTATTTTCGGTTAAATTTCAAATATTTTCGGTTATTTTCGGTTAAATTTCAAAATATTTCGGTTATTTCGGTTAAATTTCGGAAATATTTCGGTTAGTTTCGGTTATTTCGGTTAGTTTCGGTTATTTCGGTTCGGTTATTTCGGTTATATTTCGGTTATTTTGGTTAATTAGGGGAAATAAACATAATTTTTTTTTTTTTGATATCCATGGATACCCATTGGTTATCGGTTAATAACCATTCGGTTATCATAACCAATGGATATCAAAAATAAAAACCATTCGGTTATTATGAAGTAACCATAACCTAACCAAACCATTAATTTCGGTTCGGTTCGGTTCGGTTCGGTTTCATTCGGTTCGGTTATTATGCCCATGCCTACATCAAACCTCGCCTTCGATTCTCCAATCTGTACCTGAAAAACTCAGATCTCTACCTCGAGAAATGGCGTCTGTGTCACCTTTAGCCAAGTACAAGCTTGTATTCCTCGGAGATCAATCCGTTGGCAAGACCAGCATCATCACTCGTTTCATGTACGACAAATTCGATACCACTTATCAGGTTTGAAAATCCATCCAATCGATCGATTTCTGTTGCGATCTACAGCTTTTTGTTTGTTTCAATTGTCTGTTCAATCAGAATACTAATCTGCGTGATCATTTTGCTCTTGTTATTGTGTGGAAGATTTGGATCAGATTCATAAGGATTTGGTTAATATGCCCTGAAATTTGTTGATTGTTTTTTTTTTTACTTTTGTCTTGCTCTGTGTGTAATGTAATGTAATTCTTCGTTGTCGGAAAAATTTGCAGGCTACGATTGGGATTGATTTTTTGTCAAAAACAATGTACCTTGAGGATAGGACTCTTCGTCTGCAGCTATGGTAAATCATCTTCTGCTATTCCTTTTTTCAGTTCCTTGCACACGTATTTAGAGGGTAAAACTCAAAGATGAATCCTCTCCAAACGCAATTTATGCTTCTTACGTTCATAATTATCAAAGAATTTTTGCTTAAGGTTGCATAGTATCTGTCTGGTGTTTGATATGTGCGTTTCAATAAGCGTCGACTTTATAATGCACAGGGATACTGCCGGGCAGGAGAGATTTCGAAGTCTGATACCAAGTTATATCAGAGATTCTTCTGTTGCTGTAATTGTCTATGATGTTGCAAGTAAGGCTTCTGTGTGAACTTCTCAGATTTACCATCAGAGTTTCTTTTGTGTACAGTCTACACAGGATTGACGCCTTTATATACATCCCTTCTTTGAAGAATCATAGATAGACGAAAAAGACTTATAATTCTCACAGATTTTTCAAGAATGGTATGTAAAGTCTCATGTTTTTGATTTTGTTTTCGTTTTTTTCAATGTACAGATAGGCAGTCCTTCTTGAACACCTCGAAGTGGATTGAGGATGTTCGTACAGAGAGAGGTAGCGATGTCATAATTGTTCTGGTGGGTAACAAAACAGATCTCGTTGACAAGAGGTAAGAAACACTTGACTTAGTAACATCAAATCCAATGATACAAGCAAGAAGACATGAATGAATAAGTTACATGGAAACTTTTGTCATTTAGCTATCAACTTGACATTTCCATTTGACAGGCAAGTGTCGATAGAGGAAGGGGATAACAAAGCTCGTGATTTTGGAGTAATATTCATAGAGACGAGTGCAAAAGCAGGATTTAACATCAAGGTGAGAAGCAACTATATATCCTCAGGACTGTTTAACGATCTTGAGATTTCTTTGAATAACTTTCTGTGTGTTTTCTTTTGGTATTTTGGAAACTTGTAGCCACTATTCCGCAAGATTTCAGCTGCATTACCAGGAATGGAGTCACTTTCTTCAACAAAACAAGATGATATGGTTGATGTGAACCTAAAGCCATCGACCAATTCGTCTCAAGGGGAGCAACAACGAGGTGGCTGCTCGTGTTAATTTATTTTAAATATATACTTAAACTGCAACAGAGTAGGAAGAATTAAAAAGAAAAGATTCATAACTTGATGGAATAAACAAATTCTGGTATAAGGAGAGAGATTTTTTTTACTTGGAAACTCTAGTATTCTTTGGGTTGATTTGTATTCAATATATAGTTGTGTAATAATGACGCATGACAGCTTAAGCAGAAGAATGGCAATGTTTTGCTCTGTTCTGATTGCTCATTTTTTTACAGCATACACTGTCAATCTCTATCTCGACATTATCAGACAGGAACAAGGTGTGAAATAGAGATTCAATATCTCATTAATTAATCTTTTTATTACTAGACCCCCCAAGTGTTAGGATATTAGACAAAAGACTGGAGCAACAAATCTTTAGAGCTCTTTACTGTTGCCATCCGTATTGCTGGTTTCTACTACCACCCATTGGGTTCTGACCTCTTCCAGAGCCACCATACTGACCACCTTGTGTGTAGTTAGGTGGTCCAACCCCGTATGCACCACCACTAGGCCCTCTAGGACCGGCTACATAAGGAGCTCCCCGTCCTTGTGGAGGATATGATCCGCTGCTGTAACCTCCTCGGCTCTGATTATAACCCCCGCTCTGATTTCCGCTAGGAGGGTACCGGTTTGGACCAGGTAGCTTCCCATACAAGTGGTGGCTGGGTCCAGCAGGTACTTGTGGCGGTGCGTTGTTAGTGGGATGGTTTGGACCGGCAGACCAATGCGGAGCAGCATGAGATTGGCTACCGTGTTGTAATGGAGGCAAGCGAGAGTGCTGCTGCTGTGGATGCTGTATTTTCTGTCTTTTTGCTGCTTCCTCGTTTTGACGCTGCTCTTGCCGTTTTTTTTTTGTCTGGAACTCATGCGATGATTCATATGTAGGTAGACTGTATATATGAAACATTGTTTTAGTCAGAAGAATGATGATGCATAAACAAAAAGTTACGAGAAAATCAGAAAATGCTAATACCTCTTTGGGTCACATGGCAACGGATCAGTCCAAAAGTACTCGGCATCAAGAGCATCCTTTGCTGATATTCTCTATACCAGGACAACACGAACAAAATAACTTATATGTCAAGAACAAGTTTAAATGGTGTTTACAACGTCCTGACTTGAAGACACGATAAGAGGCAAAGTTTTTTATTTTATTTTCCCGCAGTTTGCATATATTTTCGTAAGTATCTGTTAATAAGGATAAAAATCTCTAATACCTGTGATGGGTCAAGAACCAACATTTTCTCCAGTAGTTCAAGAGCATGGCGATCAAACCTGTGGCAGAAGAGAAGAAAATCCAAATGAAATCTTCTGGTCAAAGTACTTGCGTAAAAGTGAAGCTATGTATTGGTTTACGTTACTTACTTTCTGAAGAACTCTCTGACGCTTCTCTTCAAAGGCCTTGCGGGCTTGAAATTGTTATACCAAGGCATCTTGGAAACCCCAGGCCAAATATTTTCATCAGGTGATCCACAAAGCTCAAAAATCTTGTTCAATTGTTCATGCTGAAACAATGTAGGAGACAGAATATCATTCTGAGATTATCAAAAACAGGTACACTTAACTGCGTCTATAGTGTTTATTATTGAACCCCAAAATCCAGATCAAACTTGTACACATACTATATAGGCATAGAATCTAATCAGACTTACAGAATAAAAGTGACAATATATCTAAACCATGGCTAGTTATTTAATACAATGCAACCAGGAGACCAGGTAGATCTTTATACTATTATTGGCATCAACGCACACTGTACTAGCATCTGACATGTTCAAAAGAACTGAGCTATCAGCAAAGATGAAACCCTGACCTCATTTTTCCCAGGCAAGATTGGTTTTGCATGCAAAAGTTCAGCAAATATGCAGCCAACCGACCACATGTCAATAGCTGGGCCATATTTTGTGGCCCCGAGTAGTAATTCAGGGGGCCTGCCGCAATACGGGTAAGTCAGCAAAGTAACAATAACCGATACATTACCATAATGCAGAGATATCGAGGCTATCTGTGTATCTATTATGTAAACTAAAAATGATGATTTGTAGGCATACCTATACCATAATGTGATGACACGATTTGTTAGATTTGCAGTATGATCATGAGAAAACGATCTTGCAAGCCCAAAATCTGCCAGCTTTAGATTCCCCTCATTGTCAATAAGGAGATTTGAGCCTGCATCGAGATCTAGGTTAATAAGCAAAGTAAAGGTGACAACCGTACCTCAATAATGTATTTGGGAAAGTCACCTTTTATATCACGGTGAAGAACTTGATTCACATGACAATAGTGAAGCCCAGTGAGCAGTTGCTTCATGTAACACTTTTACATGGAATGAATGTTAGAGAAAGTAAAAAGAAATAAGTATGCAAAGGTTTATAGCAAACTATCTAGCTGTGCAATACCTTGATCTGAGGAACAGTAAATACCAGTCCAGGACGATCAGCGAGTCCAGTCAAATCATGATCCATGTACTCAAAAACCATGTAGATGCCTCCCTTGTATTTGTTGTTATCTATAATTTTGTACAAAAGTCGCAAACTTTTTAGGCTAGCAAACACAAATTATAATTATATATTGGCTAATAAATCTACAGAAGTTGAATTAAGTTTCACCAACCTGGCTTTCCTTGGTCATCCCTGTCCCGACCTTTTGAGAGACAGAACAATGCATGACGCACAAAAACTTAGAGCTCTTCAATAGAAATTGCTAAACTAATTTCAGTGTGTTGCTTATACAAACAAACCTGGTGAAGTGACAATCTCTTTCAGAAGAATGACATTTTCATGATCCAGCTTCTTCAGGATTTTGATTTCCCTGATAGCTGTTATAGGAAACTGCATCATACCAATTGTGACAAATGAGTGTGAAAGAGATAAACTTGCATCTGTGCTAAGTTAGGTGTAACATAGTGAGCATCATGGTGGGTATAATAAAGATAAAGAAACAAATACCCCTTCTCTTTCATTGTCCATACGGATCTTTTTCAGAGCCACGATTTCACCAGTTTTGATCTCTTTAGCCATGTAAACTTGACTGCAACAGCAAAACAACAACAATAAACATCCTAACGCACAAGAGCTGAATCCTAGACGTAAAAGAGGAAGAAATTGAGAAGTAGACCCGTAAGTTCCTTCGCCGATTTGTTCGAGCTTCTCGAAGCAATCAACGCTGCGAGATCCCCAGACCGGAGGAGGTTCCTCGAGGTTTAGCTGCCCGAAAGCTGCGAGAGCCATCGTCGTTCCCAGCGACTGACTCCGATGATCTTTTTCCTTTTTCTCTCGAAAAGTTTCTACTCCGATGATCAAATTTCGCCTCCTCCAAACAGTAGGTTTCTAACATTCTACTGTTTTTTTAGCGTTTTCGTATCCGGTTTAATTGTTGTTCGGTTTGAACCGGTTTAACCTTTAATTGTTGTTCGGTTTGAACAGATACAACAACACTTGCGGCGGTAGGCGAAATATCAGCGATCTGTTTCAAAAAAAAAAGAGTAGAGGGTCCCACCGGAACCAAATATGGTTATAGCCATATGGATTTGGATATAAATAAAATAATTTTAAAATATGTACAAAAATATTTGACTAATGTAGTTCGATTGTGACGACAAAAAAGACCATTGGAATTGTAAACCAATGGATTGTTGTTGTTTTCGAATTTGAAAGAGTAATCAATCAATCAATCAATCGAATTTGAATAATGTAGTTCGATCAGTATTATTACATTAATTTAGTGAGAAAACAATTAAAACCCTGTTGACAAAAAAAAAAAAAAAAACAATTAAAACCCTAATTTCTCATCGGAAAAAGACTTGTTCGCAATGATAACCAATCTTAATTGGGAGTGTCGACGTGTCGTAAAATACTACAACTACACTACACACAAAAAGAAATATTACAATTTGTTTTAGAAAAGTCTTTGCCTACATCTGATTTCGAAAACATTCATACAAATGATTTCATAATTCTTTTTAAAATTTGGTGTTCTTGAAAATAGCCAAAAAAACAAAAACAAACCATGGACCTTTTTAGTTTAATGATTTTTTTTTTTTAATACTGATGCAAATTACGAAAACTATTACAAAGATAATTCTACAACGGACAACGCTATCCGTTTCACAAGGATCCACGATCACGATGAATGACTCCACTTGCATCACACTGAATATTTCCTTATAAGTTTGCCTCTATTAATCTGAAAAAATTGTATCATCTGGGAATCGAACACCAAACCTCCTGATGTATAAGCATTAATGAACTCTTTGGTCAATCACTAGATCAAGCGGTTTCCACGAAAATGAAAACAATTTTACTTTAATGCTTAAGATTTTTAAAAAATAAAATTTGAGAAGAATCCAAATAAGGCGGGAAAATTAAGAAATGATATTAGGTTTTTCCAGCAATGTCTGTCTCTGTGACAAGAAAGTCCGAATTGATGGAACAGAGAACTCGTACAGTATTTGCGTCCTTAGCACGCCATTTGAACGAAGAAAATGGGGGAAATCTGGTGCGAAAAAACCCTAGATCTCATTTGCTGCTCCTGACGGGGAGAGGATTCACAATTTCCCATTTTCACCCGAGTCCCGAACTCAGATCATCTCTTCGATAGTCTCAGCTCCGATCATGACTGTAATTTTGGAAAAATAAAAAAATTTGCGGGTGAGTGTGTTGTGTATGAGGTAAACTCTATTTTTTGGGTTTTTGCGATTTTTAGGAACATGTTTCTCTATACATGAGGCTTTCCCTATATATGTTTCTTCTTATGGACATGTTTTATTTATCCCTTGAAATCCTCTAAATCCATGATTAAGCTATAATCTGGTATTGGAGATCGAATTGGGTGATAGGAAAAGATTAGATAGTTTCCTTAAACTTTCTATCAACTTGATTGTTCAAGTCTTGATTCTGTTCAAATTTGTTGAAAGATATATCTTCACTTGTTATATATAGGCCTTTCCTTCTTCGTCTTACTTACTATGACAGATGAAAGTTTGAATATAAACCGAGGATTAAATAATCTTTAAGACTAATAAGCAATGCTCTCATCCATTCCACTATCTATCTATAGAAGATCTTGACTTGCAGATTTGGTTCGTTTTACACAATATTGGGGTTGAGATATATGATCCTCTACTAACTGACATTTTTGCCTGATGATGTAGCTTTCGAGCTAATCAAAATATTCCTCTTCCAAGCCACTCTCTTGTGTGGATGACAACCTAGTGGAGTTGTTCTACCATCTCCTACTATTCTGCTGATTTCAGTCATATTTTATTCTTGAGTTTCTTAATTCCATAATAAGTCTTTCAAGGGTTTGGTCTGCCATTTGGGACTTATATGTCCAACACATATAACTTTCTGCACCATAAATGATACCATAATAAGTCTTATTTAACTCTACATTGGCAAATGAGAAGCCTCTGGCTCTGTTACCATGTTTCAGCTTCAAGCCGTAGGAGTTTGCGATCAAAGAGAAGGTCGCTACAGTTCAATATACAGGTATCTCATCTTTTTGTTTTGCCAGCAAAACTGCAGGATGCTAAGTTGTAGTATTCAGATGTCTTGTTGTTGCGGAGTGCTGCTTGTTAATAACTGTGTTCTACATGTTTGCTGGGTCATGCATGTACAAAGAGAGTTCTACAGATTTTCCATGAACCTAAGTTGCAATAGTTCAGGTGTCTTGTTGTTGCTGCTTGTTATAATAACTTCACATGTTTTGCTGGGTCGTGTACAAAGAAAGTTTTCTAGATTTTCCATGATCCTGTTGTGAGAATAACGTCTAGACAGTTGAAATAGCAATGATCTAGTCCATGATGATTTACCTAATATAGTTTATCTGAAGGTTAAGTCAAAGATATTCTGAAAGATCTATCTGCCCACAATATTATACAGGGGAAATCGTCAAAATTATAGACTTTTATGCATAATTTATTGATTTTTATTTTCCTTAAAAATATCTTAATAAGTTGGGGTTGGCATCTGTAATCTATGTGCTGTTCACATCCATCAGTCTATGGTTTACTCACAGATTCTAATCCTGCAAATCTCAAATTGACCACGTCCTCAACTTTCCAGCGTAGCATCAATCTTTTTTGTTTTGTTTTGTATTATTATATAGTTTTGTGAGAACTCCTGTGTGTTAATTTTCTGAAAAAAATAGGGACAAATTTGAAGCTCTAAGGGATAGGTCAGTGTTTCCTTAATGTTAAGTGCTACCAATTTGGAATAAGTACAAAAGGCTTAGGACAAAGAGCAGATCTAAAGGCGACTTATATATGAGATTTGCTCATGGATAGCTTTATTTTCTTTATTGGAACTCATTTTAAAGACCTGACTAATTACCAACCCCAACCATGTGTTTTGGAGTTCTGCACAGCTTTTTATGATGCTTTTGTCAAGATTATTCTATTATGTATATCCTATTCTTACGTATATATTCATGCAGAGATCTTCGTACTTTTTGGGTCAGGCCATGTGGCTTACTTTTTCATGCAAAAAGCTTCCCCAGTCCTTTTTTGTTTTGTCTTTAAACTCTTATACTTTCGTGAAAAGATCAAACACTTTAGCCTATTTGCTTTAGATACCACCTTCTTAAAAGCAACAATGTTGTTTTTGCAGGGTCTTTCAGAATTTCTTATTGTCTTCTGCTTGATGCTTGCTGGTGAGGGAAACAATGAACTCGAAGAACATGGCGAGTTGCATGGCGACTCACTTAGGTTCTGAGGTTCGTAGATGCTTCTCCTCATTTCTTCGTCTAATCACTGGTATACTCATTCAGTACAATCTTTCATGCATGAAGCAAATGTGGTTGCTCCAAACACAGACAAACTTACTATGGTAAAAGAATGGGTTCAAAATTTTATGGTTTTGAGCTATGTTGATTGGTGGTTTAAAGGGACTGTCTAGGGAATATCATATTTTCAAGCACATCATTCATGAAAAAGATGACACAAATCTACCTTTCCACCTTTATCACATGACTGGTAAAGTTAATTAACTTTTTCAGCTGTGCCTTTTTGTCCCCCATTTGTCAAGGTGAAAGCTGGACTTTTTATACTTACTTTGTAGTTGTACTGACTTCATCTCCTTTTCATAGAAAAGCTCAAATTTCAAAAAAGGTGTTTTATATGTTCAAGTTGTCTAGATGTTAGTGAATTTTTTTGTGAAAACAATAATTAAAGATATACATGAATTGTTTTTAACCATAATTAGTATATGCTGAAGGTGGACCTTTGAAAACCCCTATAACAAGCAATTTTAGTGAGAAGGCAATACTTCTTAAACTCAATCAGGAACCGAGTTGAGAAAGGCACTACAAATCCTTTTTGGATGGTAAATACTTTTTTCTAGTTCTACCTATCTATTATAGATGGAGCAAAGATGATGCTTATTTACTATTATGTGGAGTGGTTGGTTTATTATTAGTATATAGATAATTTTTATCTTTTCATTTACCAATGTGATGATAAATGTGTATATGTATAGAATACCCAATAAAACACATAGCTGGCTTGCTTTATGAGTTTTTATGATGCCTAATTTACCTTGTTTAACTAATTTCCTATTAGTTTGATAGCTACTGCTTCTTGCCTCTGAGCTCATGGGCTTTCTATATGGTGATTTCAGTTTGGGCTCTGTTAATTTGGGTTTAACAATTAAATCTGAGGATGCATGCTTTTAAGTAGTATAGTTCTCTTTTACCACTTTCAGTGAGCTCAAGATAAAGTGTCTGATGAATCTATTTTCCATGGCAGGTATATATAATCACAGAAAGCAAAAATATATGAATGCCTTAACGGGGGGGCTGGAGACACATATAAGAACTCTTGAAAAGAAATGGAAAAGAGATGTAATCCTTTTGAAATTCCTGGTAAAACAAAATTCTGAACTTCATATGGTATATTTTTCAAAGGCACAACTTATTCTTGAGAAATTAGAGAAACTTATTCAACAATGACATCGTGAAATCATATCTTTTTTTGGGGTCATTTTCGTTGATGTTCTGAATCTGGTAGATTGTTTATGATGATTTTGAATTCTGCGTTCCCTATTGCTTCATCTAGATGTTGTTTGACAAACTACTGGTTACATGCATCTTCAAATTCGTAACTACAAGTACGAGCTAGATTGCATATCATGTCCTCGAGTAATTTTCTTAGGAGAAACGCATTAAATACACATGCCTCTTTAATTAGTTTTCTTCTCTTTGCATTTAGAGAAAATTTTACTCAACTTCCTCTTCATCTGTTTTTCCTTGTTGCTGTGGATATATCTTGCTAAATGATAGAGATTGCATCCAAAGTATATACATTTTTAGAGCTCTTGGATGGCATATTCTTCCATTGTTCTGTAAACCGATGTCCACGACAAAAGAAGTTCAGCCACCTAAAATGACATTTAGTGTTTGATAGTTAACAAAAACAACACTTAATAAGAGCACACAGTTTAGTTCATATAATATAAAATTAATCAATGGTAGACATTCTCTTGTTCTTCCTTTTTATTTGCTATATATGTTCTCGAGGTTTCTTGTGACGATGCTATTTCTACCAGATGCTCCAGCAATGTAGGGCGTAACGGTTGAGAAAAGTATGTGCTAATTTAGTATTCTATAAATTAATGAAGAGTAAGCAAGAAGATTTTGAATTCTTGTTTCTCTTTTTCTGGATTTGAATATTATATAGAATTTTAAAGATAAATGCCTTTTAGACCACTATCATATAAAACTAATCCTTTCTATACGTAACCACGATTAATTTGAAATAGGAATTACCAAATAGTATCTCCTGGCCCCATTCCATGTATTCCAATAAGGTTGCTACAATGTGAACAGTTGAAAAAAAGGATGTTGAAGATTATACGTTTGCATGCGTGTGATGTTACACGTGTGTCTCATTTTCACTCGTTGGAATCTCTTTCAGGAACCTCATTGATATCCAAAACACGAGCATCTTGGTTTCCTCTGACTTGTGTAAGTTTCAAGAGTTTAGTATTACTACTCACCTTAATTATTTGTCTTACCTTATATATATATATCGATTTTTAGAAGTTGGTTGAAAAATTCTCATCAGTACGTATAGGTTGATTAAAGGTGTATTCCTGTAAATGAGCTCCTGTCATGCTTTTCAAATTTACATACAATAGGTACAGTGCTAAATATGAATAGAAAGTCGGAGCTTTTAGACGCGTTGGTTAGAAACTTAGGAGAAGAAGCAATTCAGTTGTTTAGCTGACATTTACAACCAATAAGTTTTTTATTTTATTAGAGGAAAAGAACGGTTTAAGTGACATGATCACATATTTCATAATTAATACTTTTGTAAGAACCTAGTGCCTTCCTTAATTCTTTAGTATTTTCTCTACCTGCTTCCTCGACTCGAGACTGTGGTCCACTCTGCGAGGAACCCTAATTCAACAAGCAATTCTCATTATTCCTCTTTCCACAAATTTAATTAATACTTTTGTACAACTTCCCTGTTTTTTTCTTCTTAAACCTGGCCTTTTTTTAAATTCGTAGACTTATCTTTCCTAGGTATGATGATATAAAATGCTTAGGAATTATCTATAGATTGGATACGATGAAATGAAACCATACACATTAACATCCGGATGCTTCCCTGGAGTTTCATTGTATAATGAGATTAATATGATCATTTTCATAAATGATATGGCTCTATATATAATCTCTACATGAAAATATTACAAATATAGTTACTTACATGCTGGTCTAACCTATTACTTACATGCTGGTCTAACCTATGCTGAGGAAAGTTGTCTTTGTTTGGGTTATCTAGGCAATGTTAATTTGTCAAGCCTCATGCTTATTCGTATGTGTTTATACTTGCGGTGAAGCTATATGACAACATGCAAATCCATACAGAAGATGCTCAGAGTATCAGATTTCATTTTCACCTACAGTTACCATGCAGACACTAAAATATCTTCTAGAAACTGACAGATTTGATGCCCTCATTAGGTAAAACATCTTCTTGTTTGATTTTTCTATATATATATTTCTTAAATTGATTTTGGTTCTTGATATTATGTCTTTCAGTTTGGAACTTTGCACGAAATCTGTGATGTTCATTTATATAGAAGACAGAAGAAAAGACAAGATATGCCATTGGTTTCAATACTGAGGCGGAGGGAGAAAGTCTTTTAGGTTTCAAAGATGGTGGAGATTTAGATCATTTTCTGCACCCACCTCTCCCCTAACCAGCTCCTCCCTACTGGTCAAAATCTGTCACATCAAGCCTGTCACCATCATCGCTAGTAAGTTTTTCTTCTGATAATACCAAAACTTACCTCCATATATATATGTCTGTCCATTATTACTATTGCTGTCTGAATTTTCATCAATTGGATTCTCATTGAATGGTGTTAGAATATGATATATGGTTAGCAATGGTGACGTTTTCCAGTGTTACAATTAATTTTCCCTAAAACTTAATTTCCATGCTGCTGCCCTTATAGCAGCATATTCATATGTGAAAACAATATTTTGCTTTGTTACAAATAGTATTTATTGCCACAAGATGATTCGAAACATATTCTGATAAGTTTTCTTGTAATAATGATATATGTTTTTCTTCATTTGGTATCTTTTCTTCCTAGAAAAAGCATTTTAGGGGTTGGAAATCTCTGTAAGTATTACCTAAATTTTGCTATATCAGGACTATATATCTCATGATGTGTCAAACAAGAAATTACACTGTCATATCATGACCCACTCTGCATCTTTTATTTTCTTCATAATTTAGCTTCATATTCTTGAAACATTCTCATCTTCAGAGACAATAGCTCATAGGGTTCATTGCTTGAATTTTGTTTGGTTGGTTGATCTTAGCTTTTTAATTGATATGAAGAAAATACAATAATAATATATAGCTACATATATATATGAAATATTAAATATACAAATTAATAAGCCATGGAAATGGATGATGCGAGGAAACCTATTTTGCGTGCTAGAGGAGATGTCTCTTTAGCCACCCTTTTGTTGCCATGTGTTGTTGGCGCTGACTTCTATTTCAAATCCATTCTCTTTTTCTTTGTCTGCAATGATTAAAAATATATAACTAACAGTTTCTTCCTCCTGTCTAATTCCCTTTATTGGCGGAGAAGATCTTTTATGGATTTCATGAGAAAGATGATGATGAGACCTTCTTGCTTTAGTTAATCTGTGTGTTTTTTTTTGTGTGGAATCTTTCAGTAGCAGTAGCAGGAACCTCAAATAACCTAAATGATCGTCTCAATTATGGAAAATGAGATCTGTACACTTGGAATTTTGGACTGTGATGAGACCAAGCAATAACTATATATTCTCCTTGACAAATGCAGGATTTGGTACTAGGGCATAGTGATGGCTACTGATGAACTGCTTCCCAATTAAAGACAAATAAGAGATCAATTGGTATGTCCATTGGAGACGGCTGTTCCCGAGATGATACTGATTTTGCTTTGAGACAAGAAGAAGAAATGATTTTCTCACACACTGGTAAGGTGAGAGAATAAAAGAAAGAAAAATGGAATTGAAAGGTGAAAATGACATGGTTGTTTTGGTACGCGAATAGGAAAGAAGCACGTGGTGAATGGACATGGTGAAGAGAAAAGGGTGCTAGCTAGGTTTAATATAAATAGAAGAAATAAGAAGCAGTTAGTGGTTGTGAAGGAAGGAGGCAAGCAACCAAATCTCAGAGAAATTAATAACAGTATAGATCGGAGGAAAAAGAAGACAAGAGAACATGGGAAGATCTCCTTGCAGTGATGACTCTGGTCTCAAGAAAGGTCCTTGGACGCCTGAAGAAGATGAGAAACTTGTCAACTATGTCCAAAAACATGGCCATAGTAGCTGGAGAGCTCTTCCCAAGCTTGCTGGTATATAAATATTGCTTTATGTTTTTTTTTTTTATATCCTGTTAAAAGCTTATTTTAAGTTTTATGAGTCTTCGTCTCTCTGTGCAGGTCTTAACAGGTGTGGGAAGAGTTGCAGGCTAAGATGGACGAACTACTTGAGACCTGACATCAAGCGAGGGAAATTCTCTCCGGACGAGGAACAGACTATCTTGAACCTTCATGCAGTTCTTGGAAACAAGTAATTATGATTCTTTTGATTTTAGAGTCAACGTTGTGTACCAAATTCTCTTATAATGATTGCTTATATATGATGATGATGTTATAAGGTGGTCAACGATTGCAAACCACTTACCGGGGAGAACAGACAACGAGATCAAGAATCTCTGGAACACCCATTTGAAGAAAAAGCTGATTCATATGGGTTTTGACCCAATGACTCATCGCCCAAGAACCGATATCTTCTCCAGCTTATCTCAGCTCATGTCTCTATCATCTAACCTGAGAGGTTTTGTTGATCTGCAGCAACAGTTTCCAATTGATCAAGAGCAGACTATACTGAAACTCCAAACCGAGATGGCCAAACTCCAATTGTTCCAATACCTCCTTCAACCACCTTCCATGAATAACATCAACCCTAATGACTTTGACACTCTCAGTCTCCTTAACTCTATTGCCTCCTTCAAAGAAACCTCTAGTGCCACCAGCAACAATCTCGACCTCAGTTTCCTCGGTTCCTATCTTCAGGACTTCAACAACTTACCATCCCTGAAAACCCTAAATTCCAACATCGGACCATCACCTGTTTTCCCCCAAAATCCTGATGACAATCACTTCAAGTTCTTGAGTCAAAGAGAAAACAACCTACCCATTTCTCCAATATGGCTCTCTGATCCTTCGAGCTCAAATCAGAGTTTGTTACCTTCTCTTGATCCGTCTTCTGCTGTGAGTGATGATCTGATTAGAAGCCAATATGTTATTGAAGATGTCAATAGCAATCTCACCTCTTCAAGCTGTCAAGAATCAGGAGCTTCAGCTTCAGCTGCATGGCCTGATCATCTATTGGATGACTCCATATTTTCCGACATTCCTTAGCCTTCTTTGTCTTTCCAGGTATGTTTGAGGAACTCAAAATCGATTTTACTCTTGGGAGTACTGCTTGTTGGAGAATTTATTTGCATATTTATCTATATATATATAGATATATATATATATATATATATTGTATACACATGATATATATGTGCTCATATGCGTGTTATCAATGTTCTTTAGCATATGTTTGTACCCATCGCCGAGTTTTTATATATAGAGATGATTTTTGTAAAGTGGATCACACTTGTAGTTGTCATTAGGGTTTTTACTAATTATTTGGATATTTTGTTTTACTTTTCTTGTTTACAACACTCGAATCATGTATGAATATAATGTAATAGCATTTTGTGTATTTTTTTTTTTTTGAACTAAAGTAAGAATTAAGCGCAGAGATCGATCACATAAATTGAAGATACAGTATAGGGTTAAGATGTTACATGTGAAGAACAGTTGGGTTACATGTCGAGCTGTCAGAACTAAAGCCAACACTATATAGAGTTTAAATGTTGATTTGTTTCATTATCATTGATGAAGTTATATATTCATGATCATTTTTATTATTTTTTGATTTGCCAAGAACAAAAAATGGAAGAACTGAAGAAGCACGTGATCGGCTGGCTAACGATAATATAAAAATGCCAAGTAGTCTATTTAATAACAATTAAAAATATATATATTTGTGATGTCAGATAAAGGGGAATCTCGTTAGGTTAAAGAATAATTCACTCATTGAGAGTCTCTTGCCTTCTTGGGCAAAGATCGAGTGCCCGAAAAATCAGGGTTATGTATCCGTATCCAAATGGATAATGTATGTTATTATCCATTTTCTTGTCAACTTGTTTTTATTTTCATACTTAATCTCAATATTTTGGATATTATAATCAATTTTGTTTTTATTCATCGACAGACCCGCATTTTACCAAAAAAACAAAAAAAAATGTAGACCCACACATGTTATCGAAAAAAGAAACAAATTTTGATCATGCCAAAAAAATAGAAAAAAATGGATATTGCATCTAATTTACTTTAAAAGTAATTGAAATATGTTTATTTTTGTTAAATATTTAAATTTGTTTATATTTTTTTTGGTAGTAACATTAAAATAAAATAAAAATTAATACCCAATTATCAAACATATGTCAGAAAAGGAAAACATTGCAATTTGTGGAAAAAACGTTTTTTAAGATATCATAAATATTAGGACAAAATGATAGATAAACAGGTAGGTCCCATAAACTACCAAAAATATATTGCATGCATCAACGCAAAAATAGAAGAAATGAAGGGAAAGTTGTGCTTGATTGCTTCGCTTCTTGTTCTCTGATTCTCTCTTTGGTGTTTTCATCTTATACGGTCTCAGTTCAACCATATACCGCAAACTTAGTGAGTAATCCCAATATTTATCATTTCTTGCATTTTAATGGATTTGGAAATCCAAACCAAATCAAGTGTTATTGGTTCTATAATTTTGAAATCCATATTCAAATTTTGTGTTATTGGTTTTATGATTTTAAAATCTATGTTAAAATCAAGTGTTATTCAATAGTAAGGATTTTCATAAGGATTTGATTTTAATTTGGATTTGAATGGATTTACAAGTGTTTTTAAGAGTAAAATACAAAGGAACAAATATCAAGTGAAACTTTGTTATTTGGTTGAATTTGGATTTACAAGTGTTTTTTTTTCAAGATGAAATTACTATGTAGAATTAAAAATAGAAAGACATCTATCAATTTTTGAATGATTGGATCATCAACATTGTTAAGAGGATTAGTTCTCCGTCTTTTTCTTAAAGGGAGTTTTTCCAAAGTATTATTTGAACTGCTGCAAAAAAAAGATGATTGTGTTTCATAATTTTCCTCGACATTCATGGAAAACTCTTCACCAGAATTTGTTTGCTCTTTTTATGTTTCCATAAATCCACATGTTCGAGCATCAGTAGTATCTCCCAATCCAATCGCACTCCTACCCGATGGTACGTTCTTTTCAAATATCACTTTGAGATCACCAAACTCTTCAAAAGTTTCGTCACAAATTTTTTTATAGTTCGGATGTGCCCCTAAAATACGATTAAAAAACCAACATAATGAAAAATCTATGTATACATCAAAGAAGCCGTAAATCGTTTAAAAAAAATAAAAGTTACCTTTATGTAGTCAACTCACACATCATCTACTCCACGAAATGAAAAAAAAGTTATTTAACCATCGACATGCCTCATTGAGAAACGCTGTTGAAAGAATCTTTGGTATCTTCAAATCTGGATTCCTAATTTTTAAGTCTGCTCCTCATTTTCCTTATAAGACACAAACAAAAATTGTACTTGTATGTGCTGGTTTACATAACTTTCTTCGAAAGTGCTGTCGAAAATATAGTTTTCCTGAAGAAACAAAGTCTGAAGAAGAAGAAGAAGAATATCTTGAAGAAGTTAATAACAATGATGAAGAAATTCTTGGAACCCAGGATAAAGAAAGAGAACATGCCAATCAATTGAGAGCAATAATTGCAACAAATATGTGGACATTTTTTATACTTTAAGAGAATACTAGATGATTATTGAAAGAAAAAGAACGAAATTTTTTTTTTTTTTTTTTAATTTTTCTTATAATACTAAAATTTTTGTAAATCTATTTGGTTGATTTACAATAATCCATTTATTTGATTTTGAAATCCAATTATTTAACTTTAAAATCCACTTCTCTGATTTTAAAATCAATGGATTCATTAGGATTTCTAAATCTGGAAAATCCATTAAAATACAAGAACCAATAACCCCCACTTAAATATTTACTATTGAGAAATCATATTCGATTTTGTGGTATTATTGTAAAAGCTTATTATTTTTTGTGTTATTTTTGATAAAAGCTTATTAATATTGAGAAATCATATTCGATTTAGAACACCACGAAGTATTTGAGTATCTAAGTATAGCTGCATACGTTTTAAGTTCCCAACGAAACTAGAAAGAAAACAGGAAAATAAGTTATATATATAGTAGAAATTAAGTCGAGTAATACCACTATTAATGTTTTGTTTTCTAAAAGTACCAAAACTTTATTTGACAGATTCTTTTGAAAATCAACTTTCACGTGTAGTGTTTTTGAAAAACACTCTGAAGAATAAGGTAGCGTACATGTAAATTGTAATTGCCAATTTTGCTAATAGTTCGATGTGCTTTGAATGTAAAATTTTATAGAAGAAACAGGAAAAAAAAAGATTCACATTCACAAGGTATTAAAAGATCATAGTATCTCCTGAAGATGCAGCTTCTGAAGCAGTCGCTGAAGTAGCTCAGGAAATGATACATGCAAGCAGATGTGTGACTAATGACGAGGAGCAGAAGTTATGGGCTTGGATTGGGCTTATGGATTAGACCCATAAGTGAATATATTGAAGATGCACTTGGCTGAGGCATCTCATGTACCAGTTGAGAAGTAGTACAAGAAGTGATACAGGCGAGCAGCTCAAGGCATTGAACGACTTGGAACAAGGGAGATGACTTGGATCGAGCTTGTGAAGCCACGTGGATACACCAGGAAGTTGTAGCTGAGCTGGAAGAGTATCTTGGAGAGGATTCCTTAGTATATTGGAGATAAGGAACATTTCCTAAATCTTAGCCTAAAAAATAGGAATGTGACTTATTGCTAGAGATTGGTTGAGATCTTTAGTTGAACGTGGTAGGCTTGTATTGGCCGTGATCTATTGTGTATAAATAGAGGGGCGTGGCCTTTGTATGAGGTCAACACATTGAGAGCAATATTTTAGCAAAAGGGTTTTTGGTTGTCTTGTAAGAGATCAAAGCTAAGGTGCTACAGGGTTTTTCTATGGGGTTCTTGGATCGTGTATAGATCCTTGAACGTGTTAGGCTAGTTAGACAAGTCAAGGTGTGTCTTGAGCTTGTCATAGATCGTTTTAGGTGAAACTTGTAAGTGCACTTAAAAGATTGGCTAGTAAAATATCCTTGTAAGGAAAACCCTGTGTTAGATCCTGTTACAGTTCCTGTCTCAGCAGCTCTTGCGCTTACAATTGGTATCAGAGCGGGCACTTGTGTGTAATACAAACAGGTGTGGTCCTGCGGAGAAGATGCAGAGCTGTGAGGCTTTGGGGAATTATTCAATGGTGATATCGAATTCAAAAGATTTAGAAGAGCTGAGCAACCTTGTTACTTTTGTGGGAATCACCGAGTTTGAGGAAGGAGAAGGGCCTTCTGGATCTGAGTCAGAGGAAGAACAAGATGATGATTTCATTGAGAGTTACAAAGAAGCACGTGAGATGCTGATTAGAATCGGAACAGAGAACTCAGAATTAAAGAAAGAAAAAATTCGTCTTGAAGCACTTGTTGAGTCACTGCAGGGTGAGCTCATTGCAGAAAAGAAAATCAGCCAGGAGAGCTTATCACTAATGAAGGAAAAGTTGGTTCTTACAAACAAGGCTGACAAACTGGATAAGGAGTTGCAGGCTGAAAAGAAAGTGTCTGCACAGCTTCAGTTAGAACTGGATCTGCAACACAAAAAGATTCATATGTTTGCTGGTACAAAGCAGCTTGATAAGATTCTGAGCTATGGACGAACAGTGGATGTGAAACGAGGCCTAGGATATACTGGAATGGAAAGGCATGAGACTGCGAAAATCAACTTTGTGTCTGCAGGTTTTCAACAACAAGCAGAAACTAATTCTGTAAGTAGTACAACACAAAAGGGTGGATGTTACTTCTGTGGAAAGTATGGCCACATCAGGGCATACTGTTACAAGTTCTGGGATAGAGTGAAGAAGCTCAGGAATCAAGGCAGGTTCACATGGAATGGTTTTCGGAATCAGATATGGGTGAGGAAGTCTGATCTGCTACAGAAAACTAAGAAGTCTGATCTGCTACAGAAAATCCAGAAGCTTGATCTGCTACAGAAAACTAAGAAGTCTGATCTGCTACAGGAAACCAAGAAGTTTGATCTGGTACAAGAAACCAGGAATTCTAATCTGCAACAGACAAACACGAAGTCTGACCTGCAACATGCAAACATGAAGTACAATCTGCAACAGACAAGAAGTACATCAAGTGGTACTACAGGACATGGATTTCAGACATCCACAAGAAAAACACCAAGGGGTACTTCAAGACTTGGTTTAGGGTGCAATATGGTCATTGTAGAAGATGAACATGGTGACAGTAGCTGCTCACGACACATAACAGGTACACAAAGCAACCTGCAAAATATCAAGAAGCTCAAAAGAGGGTACAAGTGCTACAATGCAAAGGATGATATCAATCTGTGGCACCAGCGACTTGGTCACATGAATGTAAGGACTCTAACTACTCTTGTTGATAAAGAAATAGTACGAGGTGTGCCTCAGATCAAGGAAGAAAACAAGATGGTGTGTGATTCGTGCTACAAAGGAAAGCATGTAAAAGTTCAACATAAGAATGTGCCAAATGTGCAAACAAAAGCAGTGTTGGATCTGGTTCACATGGATTTGATGACAATGCAAGTTGACAGCCTAGCCGGCAAGAGGTATGTGCTCGTTCTGGTGGATGACTACTCCAGAGTCACTTGGGTCAGATTTATTCGTAAAAAATCTGAGATAGCCGATAGCTTCAGAATATGGGCACTTCATATGATCAATGAAAAAGGAGGTATCAAGAGGATTCGCAGCGGACGATGTGATGAATTTCAAAGTGAGTCTATGAAGATGTTTTGTGAAAGTCATGGAATCGTACATCATCTTTCGGATTCAAAAACACCACAACATGATGGGGTTGTAGAGAGGAAGATTAGAACTCTTCTAGAGATGGCCAGAGCAATGATACATGGCAACAATGTACCTGAAAAGTTCTGGGCAGAAGCATTAAACACATCGTACTACATCATTAACAGGGTCTATGTTAGGAAAGGGACCATTAAGACTCCATATGAGCTGTGGAGAGGGAAGACGCCTAACCTGAGCTACTTTCATGTATTTGGATGCAAATGCTATATCTTGAATGACAAGGATCATCAAGGAAAGTTCGATGGAAGGAGTGATGAAGGGATGTTTCTGGGCTACTCAGGAAGTGGTACAGCCTTCAGAGTGTACAACATTCAAACTGATGTGGTCATGGAGACGGTTCATGCGGTGTTCGATGAGTATTATCTTCCGAAGTGGAATGGATTTAGTACAGAAAGTGACTCAGAAGATGAACCAAAGACGCGTACTATTTCAGAAGACCAGTCTGGTTCTGTCTCAGAACAGGGAGTAATACAGCAGGCTTCAGAACAGACTGATTCAGAACATGAGGTGATACAGCGAGTTCATCGGAATCACTCACTATCTGATGTGATCGGGGATGTGACCGAAGGGAGGAAAACCCGTGGAGTTCAAATTAACTTCTAAGAGATGCTTCAATTGAAGTCGAAATAGCTGTGTCGAGCTAAGTATGCATACTGCTTCAAGTGCATGTGTTTTTAACTTATGTGTGCTCACAAGCAGGGGGAGATAAGAATTGTGGGGGAGTAACCAAATCAGAGATTCTGGGGGAGTCAAGGAGATCGTTGTTACTCAGGTGCTTGAGAGACACACAAAGCTAAAAAGGGGGAGATTGAAGATGCAGCTTCTGAAGCAGTCGCTGAAGTAGCTCAGGAAATGATACATGCAAGCAGATGTGTGACTAATGACGAGGAGCAGAAGTTATGGGCTTGGATTGGGCTTATGGATTAGACCCATAAGTGAATATATTGAAGATGCACTTGGCTGAGGCATCTCATGTACCAGTTGAGAAGTAGTACAGGAAGTGATACAGGCGAGCAGCTCAAGGCATTGAACGACTTGGAACAAGGGAGATGACTTGGATCGAGCTTGTGAAGCCACGTGGATACACCAGGAAGTTGTAGCTGAGCTGGAAGAGTATCTTGGAGAGGATTCCTTAGTATATTGGAGATAAGGAACATTTCCTAAATCTTAGCCTAAAAAATAGGAATGTGACTTATTGCTAGAGATTGGTTGAGATCTTTAGTTGAACGTGGTAGGCTTGTATTGGCCGTGATCTATTGTGTATAAATAGAGGGGCGTGGCCTTTGTATGAGGTCAACACATTGAGAGCAATATTTTAGCAAAAGGGTTTTTGGTTGTCTTGTAAGAGATCAAAGCTAAGGTGCTACAGGGTTTTTCTATGGGGTTCTTGGATCGTGTATAGATCCTTGAACGTGTTAGGCTAGTTAGACAAGTCAAGGTGTGTCTTGAGCTTGTCATAGATCGTTTTAGGTGAAACTTGTAAGTGCACTTAAAAGATTGGCTAGTAAAATATCCTTGTAAGGAAAACCCTGTGTTAGATCCTGTTACTGTAGCGCCCGTGTTCCGGAAGAATTGGTTATTAAAGGGAAAATAATTAATTCTGGTTGTTCCGGACAGTATCGATCGATACTGGGCAGTATCGATCGATACCAGCCGGGTTTTTCTCGGGATTATCTTCTTCTCTTATCTTCTTCGAGTATAAAAACGTATCCTTGGAGGATAAGACCAGAGTTGGTCGAAAAAGAGAGAAAGGAAGAGAGAAAGAGAGAAGGAGAAAGAGAGAGAAGAAAGCTTGCCGAAGCTTGGATCTTGCGAGATCGAAAGAGAGTTTGAGCTTGAGAAGCTCGAAGAAGAGGTTTGACGAGCTTGGGTTCGACGTAAGCTTGTGAGAAGAGAGGGAGATCTTCTTAAGCTTGAGAAGTCGTTTTAGAGCTCGATCCTTCTTGTTTAAGGTGAGTTGTGACCAAAGGTTAGCAAGTGAACTTGCGTGGTGCATTGTTAAAGCTTGGTTGATGCTTTTATGGCTTGTATGGCGATTCCTGTGTTTAGGTCTCGTGGGCATCGATCGATACCATGTGTGTATCGATCGATACCAGACCATAGGCGGTGGTCTCGATTTGTAGTGTATCGAGGTGATAGACTTGGACCGTGTTGTGTCGATCGATACCAAGTGTTGTGTTTGGGTGTCGATCGATATCTGTCCCTTGTCGGGACT
Source organism: Eutrema japonicum (assembly GCA_030161315.1). NCBI lineage: Eukaryota > Viridiplantae > Streptophyta > Magnoliopsida > Brassicales > Brassicaceae > Eutrema > Eutrema japonicum. The sequence continues at coordinate 52,745,198 of BSQW01000005.1, read as the reverse complement.
TGTGTGTAGTTGGGCATCGATCGATACCATGGGGGGGTATCGATCGATACCGGTTGTTTTGTGTCAGTTTAGTTGTGGATATTGTTATATTGTGCTCATTGGTAGCCTGTTGTTGGGATGATCAATCTCACTCAGCATTTGGTTAGCCAAATGTTGATGCATCACTTTTGTCGATGCAGGTAAAGATAAGGCGTGATCGTGGAATCAAGGCGGTGAAGAGGGGATGATTAGGACCCGGGGCTTGCTTTTGTTGTTTGGGTATCGATCGACACTAGGGTAGTATCGATCGATACCAGTTGTTGTTATATAAACCGTTAGCTTGTTTAAGCTGTAGTACTTGCATTGTACTGTTTGTTTAATATTGTTAATGTTAATTATATGTTTATTTTCTTTGCATAAAAAAAAAATGCGGTCCTTTCAATTATGGTATCAGAGCCCATACGGTTCTAGGAGCCTAGGTGGTTCTAGAATAGATTGGGTGTTGTGTGGGGTCGTAGAATCATCCTCTTGAGCCTTGTGAGATTCCACGGTAAGTATCTTTATTGTGATGATTGATTTTCGTTCTCTGAGCCTGTGCTTCTGCACGTGTGCAGATGGCTAGAGGACGTGGTAGAGGTCGTGGCCGTGGTAGAGGTCGTGGCCGTGTGCCGGAGGAGCAGGTTGAGGAGTCGCGTGCGAGTCAGATTGGGTCTGAGGGTGTGGCTGGCGTGAGTGCCAGTGTGGCAGGTGTTCCAGCGGGTGCTGCGGAGGTAGCAGCGGGTGATGCTCGGGCCCGAGATGATCGCATAGCGGACCTGCTGTCGAGGTTGTTGGAGCGGTTACCAGAGAGAGTGCCGGTTCAGGCTCCTGTAGTCCCGGTAGTTGTGGAGGTTCAACCTCAGGTGGCAGCTGCGGTTGCTGAGGAGCTCCCGTCCTACCTTAGGATGGTGGAGCAGATGCAGAGGATTGGCACGGGGTTCTTCTCTGGAGGTGCTAATCCTGAGGACGCGGGTGCGTGGTTGAGAAGGGTGGAGAGGAATTTCCTCTCAAGTAGGTGTCCCGCGGGATACCAGGTGGACATTGCGGTCCATTATCTGGAAGGTGACGCGCATCTCTGGTGGAGGGGTGTGGCATCACGGAGAGTTCAGGCCGCGATGTTTTGGGCGGATTTTGTGGAGGAGTTTAACTCCAAGTATTTCCCTCAGGAGGCGTTCCACCGGATCCAGTTGAGGCTTGCGAGTTTGACTCAGGGGGATCGGTCGGTACGCGAGTATGAGGTGGAGTTCAACCGGCTCGGGTCTTATGTTAGAAGAGCGGCTGAGAGTGAGTCGGACCGTGTTCAGAGGTTTCTGATGGGTCTTCGGGTCGACTTGAGGAACCGTTGCATGGTGAGGTCTTTTTGCACGGTTGATGAGTTGGTTGAGACTGCAGCCTTGCTTGAGGAGGGTCTGAAGGACGAGGTGGTAGCGGTTACACCGAGCTTTCAGGCAAGATCTGTGCAGCAGCAGTCCGGTCCAAGCAGAAGCAGTAAGCCGATGCAAGGACAGAAGCGGAAGCGAGAAGGCGCTTCGAGAGGTAGTCGGGGTGGTCCGGGTTGCTTCGGGTGTGGGAGCATGGATCACCGAGTGGCGAACTGTCCTCAGAAGGGCGGGGTGCGGGTGGATTCTCGAGTGTGCTATCACTGCAAGGAGCCGGGTCACCTCAGGCCTCAGTGTCCCCAGTTGCGGCAGAGTGAGACCACGGTGGTGCAGCCCGTCAGGCAGGTGGCATCAGCGCCTCGAGTGTACTCCATCGCCGAGTCCGCAGAGCCAAGTTCCAGGCCAATCGCAGGTATTTTCTTAGACGCATCTAAGTTTAATTCTGTGTTGGGGAACGTCGTGCTTGTCGGGGTGTGAAGGTTCTCGGCACATGTATATGTGCAGGGACCTTGTGTGTTGGAGGTGTAGAGTGTCATGTGTTGTTTGACACGGGAGCATCGCATTGCTTCGTTTCCCCGGAGTTGGCCGAGAAGGCTAATCTGCGGAGCGAGCCCGGTGTGAGTTTGGGTTTCGTGGAGGTTGCCGGAGGGAAGCTCCTGAGGATTCACGGTCGGGTGCGAGACGTGGATGTTCAGGTGGCAGGAGAGTCCATGGCTGCCGATTTGATTATCTGCTCAGTGGAGCTGTACGATGTCATCTTGGGCATGGATTGGCTCGGGAAGTTCAGAGTGCATCTGGACTGTCACCGAGGGCGAGTCGAGTTCGACCGAGGAAAAGGGAAGTTGGTGTATCAGGGTGTGAGACCGACTTCCGGGAGTCTCGTGATCTCGGTTGTGCATGCGGAGCGTCTGATCGAGAAAGGTTGCGAGGCGTATTTAGCTACGATTTCTTTGCCGGAGGCCGTCGGAGAGGCCAGGGTGCAGGATATTCGGGTGGTTAGTGAGTTCCAGGATGTGTTCCAGTCGTTGCAGGGGTTGCCACCGTCTAGGTCGGATCCCTTCACGATCGAGTTGGAACCAGGGACGGCACCGATATCCAGGACTCCTTATAGGATGGCTCCAGCAGAAATGGCCGAGCTGAAGAGGCAGCTGGCGGAGTTGTTGAACAAAGGGTTCATTCGTCCGAGTTCTTCACCGTGGGGAGCACCGGTGTTGTTCGTGAAGAAGAAGGACGGGAGTTTTCGGTTGTGTATTGATTACCGGGGACTTAACCGAGTCACAGTGAAGGACAGGTATCCTCTTCCTCGGATTGATGAGTTGTTGGATCAGTTGAGAGGGGCTACTTGGTTCTCCAAGATTGACTTGGCGTCGGGATATCATCAGATTCCCATCGATGAGGTAGATATCCGGAAGACGGCTTTCAGATCTCGTTATGGTCACTACGAGTTTGTGGTGATGCCATTTGGGTTGACTAATGCACCGGCTGCATTTATGAGATTGATGAACAGCGTTTTCCAGGAGTATCTAGATGAGTTCGTGATCATCTTTATCGATGATATCTTGGTGTATTCGAGGAACCGGGAGGAGCATGAGGTGCATCTGCGTGTGGTTCTTTCGAAGCTGCGGGAACGGAAGTTATTTGCTAAGTTGAGCAAGTGTAGCTTCTGGCAGCGGGAGATCGGTTTTCTGGGTCACATTATCTCTGTGGAGGGAGTATCGGTAGATCCAGAGAAGATTCAGGCCATTAGTACGTGGCCGAGGCCGAGGAATGCCACTGAGATTCGGAGTTTTCTTGGGTTGGCAGGGTATTATCGGCGGTTCGTCAAGGGTTTTGCGAGTTTGGCCAAGCCTATGACGAAACTGACGGGAAAGGATGTTCCTTTCGTGTGGTCCTCGGAGTGTGAGGAGAGTTTGACGAAACTGAAGGCCATGTTGACTAGTACTCCAGTATTGGCGTTGCCAGTGTCGGGCGAGCCTTACGTGGTTTACACCGATGCGTCGGGGATGGGCCTTGGTTGTGTGTTGATGCAGCAGGGGAAGGTTATTGCCTATGCTTCGCGGCAGCTGCGGAAGCATGAGGGCAACTACCCTACCCATGATCTGGAGATGGCTGCAGTGGTTTTCGCTTTGAAGATTTGGAGATCCTATCTTTATGGCGGAAAGGTTCAGGTGTTCACAGATCATAAGAGCCTGAAGTACATTTTCACTCAGCCTGAGTTGAATTTGAGGCAAAGGCGCTGGATGGAGTTAGTGGCCGATTATGATCTGGAGATAGCTTACCATCCTGGTAAGGCTAATCTGGTTGCGGATGCGTTGAGTCGGAAGCGGGTGGCTTTGGCTCGGGAACGCGAGGTTGAGTCTTTGGTGAGCGAGATTAGCACATTGCGTTTATGTGTTGTATCTCAGGAACCTTTGGGCTTAGAGGCGGCTAACCAGGCGGATCTTTTGAGCAGAGTTCGGTTGGCTCAGGGAAAAGATGAGGTTCTGGTTAAAGCTGCGAGAGCAGAGGGTTCTGAGTATCAGGTATCTGCGAACGGCACTATCCTTGTTAATGAAAGGGTATGCGTACCTTTGGATGAGGATTTGCGGCGAGAGATCCTGAGTGAGGCTCATTCGAGTATGTTTGCGATTCATCCAGGAGCGACTAAGATGTATCGCGATATCAAGCGCTACTATCATTGGGTCGGGATGAAGAAGGATGTGGCTAATTGGGTTGCGTCGTGCAACGTGTGCCAGTTAGTGAAGGCGGAGCACAAGGTCCCGAGTGGTTTGTTGCGGAGCCTACCCATTCCAGAGTGGAAGTGGGATATGATCACGATGGATTTCGTGGTGGGGTTACCAGTTTCTCGGACCAAGGATGCTGTTTGGGTCATCGTTGATCGATTGACCAAGTGTGCGCGTTTTCTGGCCATTAAGAAGTCCGATGGGGCGGCAGTTTTGGCTAGGAGGTACGTGCAGGAGATTGTGAGACTGTATGGAGTACCGGTGAGTATTGTTTCAGACCGGGATCCTAAGTTCACATCGGAGTTCTGGAATGCGTTTCAGGCAGAGATGGGCACGAAAGTGCACTTGAGCACGGCGTATCATCCTCAGACAGATGGGCAGTCCGAGCGAACCATCCAGACCTTGGAGGATCTGTTGAGGATGTGCGTGCTGGATTGGGGTGGTCACTGGGTGGATCACTTGAGCTTGGTTGAGTTTGCATATAACAATAGCTACCAGGCGAGTATTGGGATGGCTCCATATGAGGCTCTGTATGGGAGGCCATGTCGTACCCCTTTGTGTTGGACACAAGTGGGGGAGAGGAGCACTTTGGGTGCGAGTTTTGTTCAGGAAACTACGGAGAAGATCCGGGTTTTGAAGCTGAACATGAAAGAGGCCCAAGATCGGCAAAAGAGTTATGCCGATAGGAGGCGGAAAGAGCTTGAGTTTGAGGTGGGAGATAGTGTGTATCTCAAGATGGCTTTACTGAGAGGTCCGAACAGGTCCATTGTTGCGACTAAGTTGAGTCCGAGGTATATGGGACCGTTCCGGATTGTGGAGCGTGTTGGACCGGTAGCGTATCGGTTGGAGTTACCCGCGGTTATGCAAGCATTTCATAAGGTCTTCCATGTGTCGATGCTGAAGAAGTGTTTGCATAGGGGTGACGAGGTATTGGCTGAGATTCCGTCAGATCTCCAGCCCAATATGACCGTTGAGGCGAGACCTTTGAGAGTTCTCGAGCGGAGGGTCAAGGAGCTTCGTCGGAAGAGGATTCCGATGATGCGAGTTCTGTGGGACTATGGCGGGGTGCAGGAGGAAACTTGGGAGCCAGAGGCTAGGATGGAAGCGAGGTTCCAGAAGTGGTTCCAGAAGCAAGCTGCGGCTTGAGTTCCATCGAGAGGTTCCAGTTTCGGTTATAGCTGTATGCTATGTGTATTTCATTTTGTATTGCCGTTGTGTAGAACGATGTTACATTATGATGTGTAATAAGATGAGTATTTCTTATTATGGTGACTTTGGGAGTCGCGGTGTCGCATTGCGTTTGGGGTAAAAGCGTTAATGCAAGAGAGTGATAAGATGGATGTTCTTATTGCTGTTGTGGGCGGTGCGATGACCGGGTTATTGGTTATGCACGCCAGATATTCCGGGTGTGGAATATGGGTGATGCCGGTGTTGCCTTGCGAGGATTTACACGGATCACGGGAGGTAGTTCAGTCGAGATGCTTAGAGATATGTGATTTATTGCTCGTTGAGAGGACTGGTTCCTCTGGCGCCGATAGCTCGCAGGACTGTGTGTCTTGAGAGTGTGAGTGGCGATGTACCCAGACTCGGGAGGTTTATAGCCTAGAGTAATACGTGATACCGTGGATTCGTAAGGAGTATGTCCCAGACGTGGGATATATTCCCTAGAATTGAGTGGTATGGGGTATCGAGACTCTTGTAGGTTATATTCTTGAGTGGAGTGGTACGGCAGATACCCAGAACTCGGAGATGCTGCGGTGTCTTGGGTGATGTGGTATGGTAGATATCCTGCGGGATATGGCTGATGCTCGGAACTCGGAGATGCTGCGGTGTCTTGAGTGATGGGGTTGGCTTGTGTTGAGCAATAAGTACATATGATGCCGCGGTGTCATAAGCATAGGGGCTGAATGGGAAACCTCGGAGGTTGGTATTGGACCTCGTGTGAGTTTTGAGATGGCCAGGTTGGCCAAGGATTGTGTAATCGTTGCGACGATTGAGGTTCATTGGAGATGAACAGTTCATGGGAGATGAGCGGTAACGAAGATTCGAGGTCGAATCTAAGTTAGTGGGGGAGAATTGTAGCGCCCGTGTTCCGGAAGAATTGGTTATTAAAGGGAAAATAATTAATTCTGGTTGTTCCGGACAGTATCGATCGATACTGGGCAGTATCGATCGATACCAGCCGGGTTTTTCTCGGGATTATCTTCTTCTCTTATCTTCTTCGAGTATAAAAACGTATCCTTGGAGGATAAGACCAGAGTTGGTCGAAAAAGAGAGAAAGGAAGAGAGAAAGAGAGAAGGAGAAAGAGAGAGAAGAAAGCTTGCCGAAGCTTGGATCTTGCGAGATCGAAAGAGAGTTTGAGCTTGAGAAGCTCGAAGAAGAGGTTTGACGAGCTTGGGTTCGACGTAAGCTTGTGAGAAGAGAGGGAGATCTTCTTAAGCTTGAGAAGTCGTTTTAGAGCTCGATCCTTCTTGTTTAAGGTGAGTTGTGACCAAAGGTTAGCAAGTGAACTTGCGTGGTGCATTGTTAAAGCTTGGTTGATGCTTTTATGGCTTGTATGGCGATTCCTGTGTTTAGGTCTCGTGGGCATCGATCGATACCATGTGTGTATCGATCGATACCAGACCATAGGCGGTGGTCTCGATTTGTAGTGTATCGAGGTGATAGACTTGGACCGTGTTGTGTCGATCGATACCAAGTGTTGTGTTTGGGTGTCGATCGATATCTGTCCCTTGTCGGGACTTGTGTGTAGTTGGGCATCGATCGATACCATGGGGGGGTATCGATCGATACCGGTTGTTTTGTGTCAGTTTAGTTGTGGATATTGTTATATTGTGCTCATTGGTAGCCTGTTGTTGGGATGATCAATCTCACTCAGCATTTGGTTAGCCAAATGTTGATGCATCACTTTTGTCGATGCAGGTAAAGATAAGGCGTGATCGTGGAATCAAGGCGGTGAAGAGGGGATGATTAGGACCCGGGGCTTGCTTTTGTTGTTTGGGTATCGATCGACACTAGGGTAGTATCGATCGATACCAGTTGTTGTTATATAAACCGTTAGCTTGTTTAAGCTGTAGTACTTGCATTGTACTGTTTGTTTAATATTGTTAATGTTAATTATATGTTTATTTTCTTTGCATAAAAAAAAAATGCGGTCCTTTCAATTATGGTATCAGAGCCCATACGGTTCTAGGAGCCTAGGTGGTTCTAGAATAGATTGGGTGTTGTGTGGGGTCGTAGAATCATCCTCTTGAGCCTTGTGAGATTCCACGGTAAGTATCTTTATTGTGATGATTGATTTTCGTTCTCTGAGCCTGTGCTTCTGCACGTGTGCAGATGGCTAGAGGACGTGGTAGAGGTCGTGGCCGTGGTAGAGGTCGTGGCCGTGTGCCGGAGGAGCAGGTTGAGGAGTCGCGTGCGAGTCAGATTGGGTCTGAGGGTGTGGCTGGCGTGAGTGCCAGTGTGGCAGGTGTTCCAGCGGGTGCTGCGGAGGTAGCAGCGGGTGATGCTCGGGCCCGAGATGATCGCATAGCGGACCTGCTGTCGAGGTTGTTGGAGCGGTTACCAGAGAGAGTGCCGGTTCAGGCTCCTGTAGTCCCGGTAGTTGTGGAGGTTCAACCTCAGGTGGCAGCTGCGGTTGCTGAGGAGCTCCCGTCCTACCTTAGGATGGTGGAGCAGATGCAGAGGATTGGCACGGGGTTCTTCTCTGGAGGTGCTAATCCTGAGGACGCGGGTGCGTGGTTGAGAAGGGTGGAGAGGAATTTCCTCTCAAGTAGGTGTCCCGCGGGATACCAGGTGGACATTGCGGTCCATTATCTGGAAGGTGACGCGCATCTCTGGTGGAGGGGTGTGGCATCACGGAGAGTTCAGGCCGCGATGTTTTGGGCGGATTTTGTGGAGGAGTTTAACTCCAAGTATTTCCCTCAGGAGGCGTTCCACCGGATCCAGTTGAGGCTTGCGAGTTTGACTCAGGGGGATCGGTCGGTACGCGAGTATGAGGTGGAGTTCAACCGGCTCGGGTCTTATGTTAGAAGAGCGGCTGAGAGTGAGTCGGACCGTGTTCAGAGGTTTCTGATGGGTCTTCTAACCACCAGACATCTAATTCACATTTAAGACCCAACAAGTCAAAGTACTTTTGCTTCTTTATTTACTTGTTACAAAGATACAGAGTTTTAGTCTATGTTAGAGCAAGTACATTGTTGACACCCAAGTTGGGTGTCTAATGTTTTTTGCAATTTAAAATATTTACAATATACAAAAATATGTAAATATGTGTTCATGTAAATATGTATATATTTATGTAAATATGTGTGTGTTTATGTAAACATGTGTATATCACAACCTGGTTACAAAGGTACATAGTTCTCACTATGTGTGTGTTTATGTAAATATGTGTGTGTGTTTATGTAAATATGTGTGGTTACAAAGGTACATAGTTCTCAATATGTGTGTGTTTATGTAAATATGTGTGTGTTTATGTAAACATGTGTAAATATGTATATATTTATGTAAATATGTGTGTGTTTATGTAAACTATGTTACAAAGGTACATAGTTCTCAATATGTGTGTGTTTATGTAAATATGTGTGTGTTTATGTAAACATGTGTAAATATGTATATATTTATGTAAATATGTGTGTGTTTATGTAAACTATGTTACAAAGGTACATAGTTCTCAATATGTGTGTGTTTATGTAAATATGTGTGTGTTTATGTAAACATGTGTAAATATGTATATATTTATGTAAATATGTGTGTGTTTATGTAAACTATGTTACAAAGGTACATAGTTCTCACTATGTTACAAATGTACATAGTTCTCACTATGTTACAAAGGATCATTTTCATTGCATTTATTAGCATCTGGTCGCGCGTGTTAATCCTGCGGAAATCCTCTGGTCGGGACGGAGGGTTCGAGACAGCCAACAAAAAAAATGGCCATTCACGCTATGACACGTCCCTAAGAATTGGTTTCTAAAAAACCTTAAATAAGGATCGATTCTTAACATAATTAGAGTTTTTCATTTATTTTTTTTTCTTTTCCCATTGGTTTCTGGGTCAAGAAATGGTTAAAAACCAGCATTGGAGCTGGTCTAATGTTCTGATTTTTCTTCCACCAAATTTATTAATTAATTAATATATCATTTATCACCCTGATGTAAGTACAAGTTTAAACAACTTTATTTAAAAACATCATGTAAAAACTTAAAAGTAAGCAATAATAACTAGAGAAATACTTTAAAATAGCACAAAATTAACTTTTTATTTTAAATATAGCACACTCAATTTAAAATTCCAAAATAGCATAAATAATTATGTAAAAATACATGTTTATTCAAAATAAAATTAAAACATTATATTTGGGTTTACTATTTCATATTTATGGTTTGGTTTTTCTCCATTAGAAAAGGATTTTGGTCATTATAATATTAAATTTGTGCTATTATTGTAATTTTTAACTAGTTGTGCTAAATTTGGAACAAAAATTTAAAAGTGTGTTATTTTGGATAATTGCCCTAAAAGCTAGTCTCGATGGTTTGTTTGCTTTTTGCTATATATATATGTTTAGTTTTTTTAAAGTGCAGAACCTTTATCAATTTTTTTTATTATTAACTACAAATATAAACGTTAAACGCAAGCTAACAAAAATGTTTTATTCATGTAACGCATGCATATAATTAGAGTTTGAAACCATCCAAACTTACAAAATCAAAGTTTTTCCTCACGCATTCAAGGATAAATGCACAGTATTGAAACTTATTGTTTCCTACTTCTCAAGTTGTTCAATGTTATAAGTCTACTTTTCCCCTTTACACGGTCACTAACAGTTATTATCATAATTCGATTCTTATAATATTATCATTAGAATCAAGAAATCGATTTTCATGATAATTTTGGATTCCTATAAACAAAATTATTCAATATTTCGTTGGCAAATCTCTCTAGTGGCATTTTGCACGACTCCACGGGAAGTCAGCGAAAAAAGTCAAAATAAAACTCTGTTCAAAGGAGGTAACAATCAAACATTAGGGCCATTCTCTTTCACAGGATTCAAGTCAACTTGATTTTACTTCTTAGCCGAAGGACCAAAAAAAACATTTACAATAAAACGAAGATTCGATGTTTGGTCATCTTCCACCTGATAATTCAATGGCGTCTTGGTTATGCATAGAATCTTCACCCCAATCAAACCTCCTCTGCAACCGCTCGAACTCATGGCGTCTCGTGACTTCCACGTTTTGCCACTCTTCCCATCTCTCCGCAAGCCCTTCTCCTTCTAACATCCGTACAACTTCCGACATCACTGGTCGGTCTTCCGGTGAGCCTTGTGTACAAAGCAAAGCCACTTGTATCATCATCTCTACTTCTTCTTTTAAATAATCACCATCCAAATTCTTATCTACAATTGCTCCCAATCTCTTCTCTCTTTCCAGTTTCTTCACCTGTCCACACCAACAAAAAAAACCAAAAGATTATGGTAAATAAAGCTTGAGAGAAGCCATTTATAAGGTGATTTGATTATACATACGTGGTCAAGTAACAAGACATCATCTTCTTCCTCCAAACGCGAAAAGTCTATCGCACGTTGTCCTGTAACGAGCTCAAGAAGCATAATTCCATACCCAAAAACATCTGTTCTCTCTGATGATCTCCCTGTTGATAGATATTCTGGTGCAATGTGACCCATTGTTCCTCTAACTTGAGTTGTCACATTAGTCCTTCTAACATCTACTAACTTGGCTAAACCGAAATCACCAACCACTGCTTCAAAATCTTCATCTAGTAGCACGTTCGCTGCTTTCACGTCACGATGTATAATCTTCGGGTTGCAGTGTTCATAAAGATACTCAAAACCACGCGCTGCTCCTAAGGCAATCCGTTTCCTGGTCTCCCAATCCAGAACCGGGTCGCCCGCTTTAATCTCTCTGAGACGATGTGCAAGACTCAGATTCTGCATGAAGGGATAAACCAAAAGGCGTTCCGTTTGAGTGGTGCAGAAACCGATAAGGCGCAGTAGATTCCTATGAACAGCTACACTTATCATCTCGACTTCCCTCTGGAAAGCAGCATCTCCACCAGGACTTTCGAAATCCGTCAATCTCTTCACAGCAACTTTGGTGTTATCAGGAAGTACTCCTTTGTAAACTTTCCCAAAGCCTCCTTGACCGAGCACATTCTTTTCACTGAAGTTATCTGTAGCCAATTGGAGCTCTCTCCATGCAAATTTTTTCAACTGCCCAAATGCAATTCTCCTGTCCACTTCACCTGAAAGATAGATTAAGTTTGAAGGTTTCAGCCTCTTTATTTCTCAAATGTGCATACCAATTCATCATAACATATCAGAAAATCAAATACTAGAAAAAAAGGTTTCCTTTGGGTATATAACAGACCTGCAACATCCACGAACACGTCACGTTTATATCCTTTATGCCTATCCTTGCAGAACAAAAACAACAAGATTCCAAAGAGGATAACTGTAACTCCGGCAACAACTCCAGCAATAATGCCAGTTTTTTGGCTTTCTTGAATCACCTATCACCACAGATTAAATATTATTAGAGCAGAACTAAGATTCTTTCATACTTTTGAATCGGTTGAAAATAAAGTAATGGAGTTACCTGAGTGAGCGACCGCAGATACACAAGGGTGAGGTTGACCACCACCACAATTCAAGTTGTTTGCCGTGAAGCTATAGTCGATAAAACCATATCATATTACAGCTAAATGAAATGAAGAAATATCAGATTAACCTAAAGTAGTCGAACTTACTTGTATTTCGGGATCTCAAATAGACTTTGAGGAATCTGGCCACTGAGATTATTGGAATCAAGCAGACTGTAAAACGTAGTTTTCAAACAATGTGATTAAGACAAGGAAATACTCAAAAAAGATGGGAAGCATAAACACAGAGAACAAAGTAACTTACAGATTTATCAGGTTTGGAAGACCTGTGAGTGACTCCGGGATAGTCCCATTGAGTTTGTTCCTACTCAAGGTCCTGCTTGGCCAATAACCGGTGTATAACAAGACATAATCCTTTTCTATGTCTTAAATGTTTAAAAACATGTGCAAGATTTAAAAGCATCGGGATGCAAAACTACTTACAAGAACTGAAGTTTATTGAGATTACCAAGAGTGGATGGTATAAGACCACTTAGCTGATTTTCTTCCAAATCTAAACTGGTCAAGCTAGTCAGATTTCCAAAGTCTAGTGGTATTCCACCCGTGATTCCATTCCCCTTCAACGTACTATGTATAGAAACAAAGTGCTCATAACAAAAAATATGTTGTAGGATCTCAGACAGAAAGAAACTTTACCCAAGGGCACTTACAGAGTCTTGAGAGTTTCAAGGATTCCTATTCTTGAAGATAAGGTTCCCGAGAAGTTCATGTCTGACAAGGTACTGCGATTACAAATGCCATAAATGTAGTAAACAACAACAACAAAAACTCGTTTGGAAACAACAGTTACTAGTTGAGAGATATCATTAACTTACAGAGAAGTGACAAAGTTTTTGTCATCACAAATAACTAGGGACCAAGTGCTAGGATTCACTTGATTCTGGTTCCAGTCCCTTAGCTGATTGGGCAATGCACGTAACGATATCCTCAACGCAAATAGCGCATCCCCTGAAATGTGGAAAACCAAAGAGTAACCATACACGTCAGTTACCACCCCAAGATCTAAATTCTTACATTATACATAAACAGCTTAGTAAAAATGACCAAAAAGAGAAGCAAGAAATGGCATCACCTTGAGCATCTGGTGACATAAATGACAATAAACAGGCAAATACCAACACAGTCAAAGCCATAGCCATCTTCTGGAAGCTGAACATCTCATATCATGATCTCATCTCAGAAACTGGGCTTGTTTCATCTTCAAGAAACGTTTAACAACATCAGAAACAAAATCTTTTTCTTACTTTTAATGGATCTGACACATAGTCAGAGACTTTCTAAATTCAACCGAAATAGCTCAAAATAGCTAAAATTAAGAGCTTATAGTATACAGAATAATAAGGATAGATTCTGTTATCGAAACGAAGAGTCAAAGGGGGGATGCTAGCTAGAACACGAACCTGCTCAGTTTCCCACAACGATTAGTGACCAATTTTCTCAAACTCCCATGAACAAGTCAGATTTAGGCAACGACAAAAGGAAAGAACCTCGTACCGGAGAAGAAAATCCCAAAAAAAAAGAGAGGAAAAGAACAATTCGATGCTCGAAAGATTCACTCAGGGGAAAAAAACTATTGGGAAATATAGAAATATTTCCCCAATCATGTTATATGTATAATTTCCTATTTTATATTCTAGTTTAATTAGGAAGTCGGTTAGCTGTTTGTATAAAAGACCAGACCCTATGGTCTTAGAAACTTAACTTGCATATTCAATCTATAATCTTATTTTTACATGGTATCAGAGCAAGTCGATCTATTGACCTAACATCCTATTTTTTAATCAATTTGAGAAAGAACACCTCTCGGTTTTCTCTTGTCCTATCTTCTCCTCTTCGTGCTCTCTTTCAACAGAGCATCTATCATCTCTTCAACACGATGTCGATTACTCATGTTGCCAACTCTCAACGGAAGACGATTTCTCCGTATGATTTAACATCCAGCGATAATCCTGGCGCCGTAATTTCTCAGCCATTACTCAACCGCTTAAATTACGATGAATGGGCAATCAATTTCCGTATGGTTCTCAGCTCTCGGAAGAAATTTGGGTTTCTCAATGGCAGTATCCCCAAACCAACAGCAGACTCTTTTGATCTTGAAGATTGGACCGCAAATAATCACTTATTGGTTGGGTGGATCAAACAAACCATCGAACCCAAAATTCGATCATCTATCTCTACCCGTGAAATCGCAAAAGATTTATGGGAACTCATCCGGAAAATATTCTCGGTCAAAAGCAGAGCTCGCCTACAACAACTCCGCAATTTTTTGGCAAATTGCAAACAAAACGGTTCAACAGTCAACGATTACTTTGGTCGGTTAACAAAACTTTGGGATGGAATTGCTGACTGTATGAGCTCCAAACGATGTACTTGTGGGAAGTGTGACTGTGACCTGAATACGGCTCGCGATACAGAGAAGGAGACTCTGCAAATTCATGATTTTCTTTCGGGACTTGACGATTCAACTCACGGGGTTATTCGCTCTCAGCTATGCGGTATTTCTCCTCTTCCTGACCTCGACAGCATCTACCAGACGATAGTGCAGAATGAAACACTCAGCTTGAAAGCTTCACAATCTTTGCACGAAACTCCGGTGATGAGCTTTGCTTCACAGGCCTCATCATCTAACTATTCTAAGCACTCTTCGCAAACGATTTATACTCGAGATTTACCCCGACAAGGCAACAGCAATCCGGATACACCTCGCACTGGACAATTCAATCGAGATCCTTCTCGCGTGTGCACTGGTTGTGGCCGTATGGGGCATGAGGTGACTTCATGCTTCAAAGTGGTTGGATATCCTGAGTGGTGGGAGGACAGACCTCGTAATCGGAATGATCCTCGCACTTCTAATCTTCCTGCAGGTCGTGGACGTGGTACTCCACGAGTCAATAATACGCAGATTGTGGCTGCCAACTCTGTGGCACTCGGCTCCTCATCAGCAATCTCCGACAACGATCGTCAAGGTTTAAGCGGAATCTCTGATGATCAATGGTTAATTATCCAACGCCTAATCAATGGAGGAAAATCTAATGACAATTTAAGTGGTAAGAATAACGATACGGTCTGGATTTTATACATTGGCGCCACCCACCACATGACAGGGCTTATTGAATCAATGGTTGATATTCACGATATTGTTCCAATCCCGGTTCTTTTACCAGCGGGTGAAACCGTATTCTCTTCAACACAGGGGACTGTTCGATTAACTCCCCGTCTTTATCTGAACAATGTTTATCTTGTGGAAGGATTTCATACCAATTTGATTTCATTTGGGCAGCTAGTGACAGATAACTACTTGGTTGGACAGATAACTGATCGTTTACTAGTTTTACAGGACCAAATTATGAGGACGCTGATTGGAGCGGGTGAAAGAGAGGGAGAGGGACTATATCGGTTTCGAGGAATTGATGCAATGACATCTTTACAAGCACGCGTTGGTGGTGATGTTGCCTTGTGGCATCAACGTTTGGGTCATCCATCATCACGAGTCACTGGAATGGATCCCATAGTTAGAAATTTTTCTCATAATAATGATGTCTTTATTAAAAACTGTGATGTCTGCTTCCGCGCAAAACAAACAAGACAGAGTTTTTCTGAAAGTTTATCTAATGCAACGGCTGTTTTTGACTTGATTCACTGTGACATATGGGGTCCATATCAAACTCCAACGACTTGTGGATCTCGATATTTCTTAACAATCGTTGACGATTATTCTATAGCTGTTTGGTTATATCTCCTCCCCAATAAAGCAAAAGTTTCTCAGCATATTCGCGATTACATAGCTTTGATCGAACGACAATTTTCAAAAAAGGTGAAAACAATACGAAGCGATAATGGTCTGGAGTTTCTGTCTCTTACTCGATTCTTTCTTGAACACGGAATTGTTCATGAAACATCCTGCGTTTATACACCTCAACAGAATGGTAGTGTTGAACGCAAACATCGCCATATTTTGAATATTGCTCGAGCTCTTCGATTTCAAGAAACAATTCCTATGAAGTTTTGGGGACAATGTGTACTTGCCGCATGTCATCTTCTTAATCGTACTCCATCTGTTCTCCTCTCGGGAAAAACTCCATTTGAGAAATTATTCGATCATCCTCCTTCTTACGAGCATTTACGGATATTGGATGTCTTGCCTATGTTCACAATGTCAATCACAAAGGTGATAAATTTGCCCCACGCACTCAACGATGTGTCTTCTTAGGTTATCCTCCGGGTAAGAAAGGCTGGACTCTCTATGATTTAGAAAGAGAAAAAATCTTTCATTCTCGTGATGTTGTTTTTCTCGAAACAGTCTTTCCATTTGCTGCGAAAGAATTATTACCCGAATTACACACATCGGTATCTCGTTCACCAGATATTACTGCTCCTTCCAATGCTACTGATGAAGCTTTCGGAGATCTACCTACATCCATATCCGAGAATGGCACTTCTCGTATTGATCCTTCAGACATGACTGCAATCACGTCTCATGAGATGTCTTTGGACGCGAATCCAGATTCTCCTGCAACTCCGATTCCTCCCACGGAAGAACCAATTTTACAGACCACGACTCCTCCAATTTCGACAGAACTTCTTGGACGAGGTCATCGACCTAAAATTCCATCATCAAAATTGCACGGTTACATTGTTGGTTCTGTTGCAATCGATCCTCATCTCTCTCTCTCTCTGTAACTTCACCTTCTCCTCAGCTAAACTCAGGTTCGATCTATCCTCTATCTGATTTCATCTCATATAACCGCTTCTCTGCCAATCACTGCATTTTTTTAGCAGTTCTTACTGCTCATGTTGAACCTCGATCATTTACCGAAGCAATGAAAGACGCAGTGTGGCGTGAAGCTATGAAATATGAAATCCAAGCACTAATACGTAATCACACATGGGATCTTGAGGAATTACCAGCTCATAAAAAGGCACTTGGTAGTAAGTGGGTCTTTACGATTAAATATCGTTCTGATGGTCTATAGAACGGTTCAAAGCTCGACTTGTGGTCCTTGGCAACAATCAACATGAAGGAATTGACTATACTGATACGTTTTCTCCTGTAGCTAAGATGACTACAGTTCGGGTATTTCTCGATTTTGCTGTTAAGAAAAATCACGAGATTCATCAAATGGACGTCCGTAACGCCTTTCTCCATGGTGATCTTCACGATGAAGTCTACATGAGATTACCTCAAGGGTTCTCATCTCCGACGGAAACGCGTGTTTGTCGTCTCGGGAAATCTCTTTATGGACTCAAACAAGCTCCTCGTTGCTGGTTTGCAAAGCTGGTTGATGCGCTTTTCAAGTATGGTTTTACTCAAACCAAATCAGATTATTCACTTTTTGTTTACTCCAGATATGGTGTTTCTCTTCGTACTCGTCTACGTCGACGATTTAATAATCTCAGGCGATTCTCCATCATCCATCAGAATTTTTAAGGATTATTTGTCAACATGTTTTCATATGAAAGACCTCGGTTTTCTCAAATATTTTCTTGGATTAGAAATTGCTCGAGGTCCAATCGGGATTTATCTATGCCAGAGGAAATATGCTACTGATATTGTTGCAGAGGTTGGACTTCTCGGATGTAAACCAGTTGGTTCACCTATTGATCAAAACCATCGTCTTAGTCTCGCTACCGGTGTGGTTCTCTCTGATCCTGAACGATATCGTCGACTAATAGGCCGTCTCATTTATTTATTGGCCACTCGCCCAGATCTCACATATGCTATACATATTCTCACCCAGTTTATGCATAATCCACGAGAAGAACATTGGTTGGCGGCCATGAAAGTTGTTCGTTACCTTAAAAACACGATTGGTCAAGGTGTTCTCCTTAGTACTAATTCTACGTATCATTTTACTGGCTGGTGCGATTCTGATTAGGCAGCATGTCCACTTACTCTGAGATCTCTCACAGGTTGGTTTGTGCAACTTGGGTCATCACCTATCTCATGGAAGACTATCAAACAAGAAACAGTTTCATGTTCTTCTGCCGAAGCTGAATACCGATCTATGAATGCTGTAACAAGAGAACTCATTTGGCTTAAATCACTCTTACTAGATCTTGGCATTACTCATGACGGACCGATGACAATTCGATGCGGTAGTCAAGCTGCTTTACACATAAGTGCTAACCCAGTTTTTCATGGACGCACAAAACATATCGAAAATTATTGTCATTTTGTACGTGACAAGATTATTGATGGAATGATAAAAGCATCTCATGTCTCAACAAAGGAGCAACTAGCTGATATACTTACGAAGGCTTTAGGAAGAAAAGAGTTTGATGCATTTCTTCTCAAGTTGGGCATTCACAACTTACATGCTCCAACTTGAGGGGAGGGGGATTGGAAAATATAGAAATATTTCCCCAATCATGTTATATGTATAATTTCCTATTCTATATTCTAGTTTAATTAGGAAGTCGGTTAACCGTTTGTATAAAAGACCAGACCCTATGGTCTTAGAAACTTAACTTGCATATTCAATCTATAATCCTATTTTTACAAGAACCAAGAGAACAAAACAGAAAAAAGCTTTGTCTACTTTTCATCTGTAGACTTTGTTTGGCAAATCGCAATTATCACTCTCGCTAATGGCGATGTCTGAAGAAAAATCCGATGTTGGTACTGCTTTTTCTTCGTGCAACTTGTAATTATTAAATAATTTAATTAAACTTTGGTAATGATGTTTAGTAGTGTGATTATATAAACTATGTTTATTTATTATTTCTACGTGTATATGACACGTACCGACGTACACCACTAATTCGTATACAAACAAACAGACGTCTCGCGTGTCTTTGTTTATACATCAAGAAGAAGTAAACAAATAATTGTAGTTCAGACATCGCCATTAGCGAGAGAGTGATATACAAAATGATGTAGTTCCAAAATCATGTTCACCCACCAACAAATAAAACAAACATTTTTCCAGTTTTAATTCAAATAAAAACGGGTTTGTTTTTGTTATAAATTGAACCAAACAAACAGAGTCCACATATGTCATTAACGTCGGAATTAAGAAATCATTAAAAAACGTAACGCATGTTGGAACGGGTATGAGCACATCTCCTACAAATCAATTTGTATCGGGGAGGTTCGGGGATTTTCTGTTAAGATAGAGCCGGTTGCGTTCCGGTCGGCAAATGAGGGGGAGGAGGTGATTTATAGCTGTGCCCGGAGGGCTGCCTACGTACCCCGGATTGGGGATCAAGCCATTCGTAGTTCGTTGCTGAGGCGGGTAGGAGAGAACTGGAGAGCTGAGAGCTAGTCAGGTCGACTGTCAGGTCGGGTCGTCGGTCGACCGTCAGGTCGGGTCGTCGGTCAACCGTCAGGTCGGGTCGTCGGTCGTCGGTCGACTGTTAGGTCGTCGGTCGCTGGCCGACCGTCAGGTCGGGTCGTCAGGTCGGGTCGTCGGTCGACCGTCAGATCGGGTCGTCGGTCGACTGTCAGGTCGGGTCGCCAGTCGACCGTCAGGTCGAGTCGTCGGTCGACTGTCAGGTCGGGTCGCCAGTCGACCGTCAGGTCGAGTCGTCGGTCGACTGTCAGGTCGGGTCGCCAGGTCGGGTCGTCGGTCGACCGTCAGGTCGGGTCGTCAGTCGACCGTCAGGTCGGGTTGTCGGGAGAGCTGGGAGCTCATCAGAGCTGCGGAGAGCTGCAGAGAGCTGCAGAGAGCGGAGAGCTGGGAGAGCTGCGGAGAGCTGGGAGCGCTGCAGAGAGCTGGGGAGAGCTGGGAGAGCTGCAGAGAGTTGGGGAGAACTGGGAGAGCTGCAGAGAGCTGGGAGGGCTGCCGAGAGCTGCCCAGAGCTCCTTTTAGAGAGGGAAAGTTATTTAGAGAGAGAGGATCAGAGTTTTTTGTGTGTCTTGATAATGAATACCAAAGGGGGTATTTATAGTGGAAGTTGAGCAGACAGCTCTCCGGTTTTTAGGGACGACGTGATGGTTCGTGAACAGTACCCGTCACGTCGTGAACAGTACCCGTCACGTCGTGAACAGTGCCGAGCAGGTCGTGAACAGTAACCGGCAGGTTGTGAACAGTACCGGCACGTCGTGAACAGTGCGGAGCAGGTCGGGAACAGTAACCGGCAGGTCGTGAACAGTATCGGCACGTCGTGAACAGTGCGGAGCAGGTCGTGAACAGTAACCGGTAGGTCGTGAACAGTGCGGAGCAGGTCGGGAACAGTAACCGGCAGGTCGTGAACAGTACCGGCACGTCATGAACAGTGCGGAGCAGGTCGGGAACGGTAACCGTATCTGCATAGTGGATGTTGGGCCTTTGGTGTTGGGCCTTTTGCTTTGGAATGGGCTAAAAAAAGGGGTGTGCTCATCACCACACCCACAATAGCCCTCCCCCAAGTTCGGCGAATGAGTGTCGAAGTCGGCGGACGAAACAAGTCTTAGCTCGGTATATGTTAACCTGCAAGTAAGGGTGAACTTGATTAGAGTTAAAAATTTTATGTGCAAGTGCGAGACTAGGCTCGGCACTTGTTGATCGTGTTGTTTGCGAGATGAGCTCGGCTTTGCTGACTCTTAAGCTTAAGTACGAGGCTGGGCTCGGCACTTATCTTGTCGAGTGTTTGCGAGATGAGCTCGGCTTTGCTGACTCTTAAGCTTAAGTACGAGGCTGGGCTCGGTACTTATCTTGTCGAGTGTTTGCGAGATGAGCTCGGCTTTGCTGACTCTTAAGCTTAAGTACGAGGCTAGGCTCGGTACTTATCTTGTCGAGTGTTTGCGAGATGAGCTCGGCTTTGCTGACTCTTAAGCTTAAGTACGAGGCTAGGCTCGGTACTTATCTTGTCGAGTGTTTGCGAGATGAGCTCGGCTCAAGGAGAATGAAAAAATTAAAAAATAAAAATAAGCTTGGCACTTATCTGTATGGAGTTGTTCGGAGATGAGGGCGATGTTCCCGACATTTGCCGAGCTACTCTTTGCGTGTAGAAAAATCCTCAAACCCCTCCTTCTAGCGCCAATTGTTGGAACGGGTATGAGCACATCTCCTACAAATCAATTTGTATCGGGGAGGTTCGGGGATTTTCTGTTAAGATAGAGCCGGTTGCGTTCCGGTCGGCAAATGAGGGGGAGGAGGTGATTTATAGCTGTGCCCGGAGGGCTGCCTACGTACCCCGGATTGGGGATCAAGCCATTCGTAGTTCGTTGCTGAGGCGGGTAGGAGAGAACTGGAGAGCTGAGAGCTAGTCAGGTCGACTGTCAGGTCGGGTCGTCGGTCGACCGTCAGGTCGGGTCGTCGGTCAACCGTTAGGTCGGGTCGTCGGTCGTCGGTCGACTGTTAGGTCGTCGGTCGCTGGCCGACCGTCAGGTCGGGTCGTCAGGTCGGGTCGTCGGTCGACCGTCAGATCGGGTCGTCGGTCGACTGTCAGGTCGGGTCGCCAGTCGACCGTCAGGTCGAGTCGTCGGTCGACTGTCAGGTCGGGTCGCCAGTCGACCGTCAGGTCGAGTCGTCGGTCGACTGTCAGGTCGGGTCGCCAGGTCGGGTCGTCGGTCGACCGTCAGGTCGGGTCGTCAGTCGACCGTCAGGTCGGGTTGTCGGGAGAGCTGGGAGCTCATCAGAGCTGCGGAGAGCTGCAGAGAGCTGCAGAGAGCGGAGAGCTGGGAGAGCTGCGGAGAGCTGGGAGCGCTGCAGAGAGCTGGGGAGAGCTGGGAGAGCTGCAGAGAGTTGGGGAGAACTGGGAGAGCTGCAGAGAGCTGGGAGGGCTGCCGAGAGCTGCCCAGAGCTCCTTTTAGAGAGGGAAAGTTATTTAGAGAGAGAGGATCAGAGTTTTTTGTGTGTCTTGATAATGAATACCAAAGGGGGTATTATAGTGGAAGTTGAGCAGACAGCTCTCCGGTTTTTAGGGACGACGTGATGGTTCGTGAACAGTACCCGTCACGTCGTGAACAGTACCCGTCACGTCGTGAACAGTGCCGAGCAGGTCGTGAACAGTAACCGGCAGGTTGTGAACAGTACCGGCACGTCGTGAACAGTGCGGAGCAGGTCGGGAACAGTAACCGGCAGGTCGTGAACAGTATCGGCACGTCGTGAACAGTGCGGAGCAGGTCGTGAACAGTAACCGGTAGGTCGTGAACAGTGCGGAGCAGGTCGGGAACAGTAACCGGCAGGTCGTGAACAGTACCGGCACGTCATGAACAGTGCGGAGCAGGTCGGGAACGGTAACCGTATCTGCATAGTGGATGTTGGGCCTTTGGTGTTGGGCCTTTTGCTTTGGAATGGGCTAAAAAAAGGGGTGTGCTCATCACCACACCCACAACGCATGTGAACTTTATCCAACTATATATATATATAATAACGTCGTAACCCCATCTGTTCTCAATCAATCAAGATTCAAGAACCAACAAACAAACAAAAAATCGTCGATCGAGACTCATGGAGAGAAAACAACAACACTTTGTGTTAGTTCACAACGCTTATCACGGAGCCTGGATCTGGTACAAGCTCAAACCCCTCCTTGAAGCCGCCGGCCACCGCGTCACTGCCGTCGAACTAGCCGCCTCCGGGATCGACCCACGACCAATCCAGGCCGTTGAGTCATTCGACGAATACTCCCAACCGTTGATCGAAACCATCGAAGCTCTCCCAGAGAATGAACAGGTGATTCTCGTTGGATCCAGCTTCGGAGGCATCAACATTGCTCTCGCCGCCGATAAATTCCCGGCGAAAATTAAGGCTCTTGTGTTCGTCAACGCCTTCTTGCCCGACACAACCCACGTGCCATCTCACGTGCTAGAAAAGGTTTACAATAAGTCAATAGATTTTCCCTACTTTAAAACTACTAATTTAATATAGGGTTGAGAATAAAAATATATTTTTGTTGATTGAGAAAGTATATGGAGAAGCCTGGAGATTTTGAAGACTGTGAGTTTTCGTCTCATGAGACAAGAAATGGAACAATGAGTTTGTTGAAGATGGGACCTAAATTCATGAAGAATCGTCTTTACCAAGAATGTCCTATCCAGGTATTTACTAAACCACAAATATTACGACTAATCTCAACAACAAAATCTAGTATAACTTAAAACTCTCTTTGGGATAAAATGATTTATGTTAATGAAACCACTCTATAAGCATATTATAAAAAAAAATGACCCTATATAGATGATCTAGATGCTAAAAAAATGCTTGAAAATTTCCTGGTTATATATAGTATATCTTGAGATGCTAATTATTTAGTTTTTGCGTGTTATATAATAGGATTACGAGCTGGCAAAAACGTTGCATAGACAAGGGTCATTTTTCAAAGAAGATTTATTAAAGAAAGAAAAGTTTAGTGAGGAAGGGTATGGTTCAGTGCGACGAGTGTACATAATGGGAAGTGAAGACAAAGCCATTCCGTGCGATTTCATTCGTTGGATGATTGATAATTTCAAAGTCTCAAAAGTCTACGAGATCGACGGTGGAGATCACATGCTGATGCTCTCCAAACCCCAACAACTCTTTGACTCTCTCTCTGCTGTCGCCGCCGATTATCAGTAATAAACTAAACTCCCCGTTTAACACATCCTTAGTTTATGGGCTTTTATTAATAACACAGATTGAAGTTTATTATCCTTTTGATTTTATTTTTTCTTTCCTAAAGCAAATTTATAAACATGAAGCAGGATCGAGATGTGGACAAACAAAAACCAACGTAGACAATGCACATAGTTAAATTTTTTTTGTTTCATAATTAACAGTAACAAAAGAAGGCACATAGTTAATTACCTTATTATTTTGAAGCTATAAAAAATAAAAATTAAAGTGATGTTAATAATTGTACGAAGAAGCCTTACTCAGTACAGAAAGAGATTCACGAGAAGAGACTCAAACAGTGACGTGTAGGACATCGAGGCAGGTGAGACAAAATTGATTAATCAATTTTAATTTTGACAGTGTGTTGTTCCATTCAAATCAAATCTAATTCTTCATTATTTTCCAAAATTAAATGAGAAACAAAACGTGAAGTAATTGGTTAATTATATCGTTTATAGCTCAAAAGGATTTGATTTGTCAGTAGAGAAAACTAAAAGCTGAAAAAGCTGAATTGTGAACATGCAAACGTTAAGGAATCAAGAAGACAGATGCTGAATTGGAAAAAAAAAAAGGTGTTGAAAGAAATGAATGACGCAAGTAAGCTAGAACTTTTGATCAATTTACAAATTGAGCCGTACATTTACAAAGAATGCAAAGAACACCTCTGCTCTCAAAAATACAAAATCAATTGAAAAGATGGAAGCAGAGAGGATATGATTTTAAGGGTTATAAAAGTGGCCATTGCAGTGGCATTTCCATCCCATGGGTTTGTAATTAGAGTACTGGTCGAGGACGGAGGTTAGAGACGAAGGAGGCCGGACGAATCCGCCGGAGAACGGGTCAACTCGGGTAAATCGGGAGCGACTCGGGAGAGTGGGAACTTGAGTGGGCATGCAAGGATGGCAGCCATTGCATCTGTTGTGGCAGCTCGGTGGTCTCGAACCTAATCTCGCTTTATCTTCGACCAAAACCACCTGAATTACACACAAAAAGCAAATAACTTTAGATCAGCTAAAATGATTTTGGGGAATTGAGTGAAAGAATTACTTGAGGAGAATTCGGAGGCTGGACAGGTTGGAGAAAGGAAGAGACTTGTGGAGAGAGGAAGAGGAGGAGAAGGGGAAAGAGGGTAGAATTGTAAATAGAAAACATTTTGGTTTTTTGAACTCAGGAATTATCATACAGGACGAAACTTCATGTGGGTCTATTGAAATCTCAAGACTTTTGAAAGCAAAACAGAGAGATGAAGCTTTTGGATCAGAGGCTTGAAATGAGTGAGAGATGGAGAAAATTTAAGGAGAGAGAGAGGAATAAGGGGTAAAATGGTAAATTGAAAGGAAGGTGAAAGGAACAAGACAGAGTGGGGGAGACAGAATAGGAGGATACATATCAGAGGAGAGACTCAGAAACTAGCCTTCTTTCTATGTGTCACTTCACTCTTCTCTTCTCTTCTCTTCTCTTCTTTTAATCTCCTTTTGCATTATTAGTTTTGAGTTTTGACCAAGTTTTTACATCTCATAATTTTGGAACAAAACATGCTTTCTTCATTTATTTGATTGATTGGCCATGACTTCACATTTCGGTTTCGCTATCAAATCATTGTGGTAAAAAACTGGGTTATTAGATGACCATTGTTAAACATAGTTTGTTAGTTGTAAAAGTCTCTTAACTCTTTTTAAAAAAATATAAATATAGTGAACTGATGGATGTGTTTTTACAAATATCATACTAAAGAATGTTAACTCGTTAGTTATGTGTGTTTTCTTCTATTTTGTTCAATCTCCTTGGTTCAATTCATTGGATCTAAAAAGAAAAAGATAATAATAATTGCAAGATAGCTTAATGGTCTGCCACCATTATTGAGCTTCTAAAAGACGCTTTCGATTACAAGAGAAATACGTTAAGCTATCTTCTATATATGAACTCAAAAGGAGTAGTATTTCTCTTCTATTTTTATAAACAAATTTGAGAAAGTTTTGTAAGGACACTTCGAGTATATAACTGAATTTCTCAATTTTGAGTTCATAAATTCTTTCCTTTTTTATGAAGAAGTTAATGTGTCCTTACAAAACTTGTTTTTTTATATATATATTTAATATTGCATTTGCAAATTTGCATTTGCTATTTGCTGAATTTGCAATTTTAATATATTTAACAAAAAAATATACATTTAAATATAAGTATTAATATTGCATTTGCTGAATTTGCATTCGTTTGTGTTGTATCTCCACACTAATGAGGAGGACCATAATAGTTAAATCTTTTTGTTCATCGTCCATTTAATCAACAAGCATCCCTTGAATCTCGAGTCAATATGCTAATACTAAGATCTTTAGACTTTCAATTGTTTCATGGTTCCACACTTATTATTACTAATGCTAGTTTTCCCGATAATCATCTAAATATATATTAAAAAAATAGGCGAATAATATTTTACCGGTAATGAAACATCTATTTACTGACACATCAAATTGGGGTTTATTTTATCATCAGAAAATAGTAAGCGAATAGGGAAATTGGGGTTTCTTTTATCATCAGAAAATAGTAAGCAAATAGGGAAATTACTGAGTAGCAAATAGTATTAAGAACCACACTTTGACTGAGTTTTTATTTTTCAAACAAAAGGGGAAAGAGGTAAAAAAAATTCCAAGATCAATAAATGAAGAAGAAGGAGGAGGATGCCACATTTTTTATCACTTTGACTGCTTTCATTTAATATTTTCAACAATCTTATGTTATTAAATGTGCCCTTAATATTATATAATCATTGCGTCTTTTTTTTTTTTTTTTGACATCTATGCGTGTCTCTTTCTGCTGTTTTCCAACAAATTTTCGAACTATCGTTTTCTCCTTCCTTACTATCATTTTTAGAAATTTAGTTTTTCTGAAAGAAATGAAAATTTCCTATTGTTTACATATTTTTGGATTAAAAGTACTAAGAAGTAACCACCTAAATGATTACTTTTCACAAATAAGCAAAGTTTTTGTCGACATAATAATTAAAAGGAATAGAATGGACCATTGATGATCCTTAACTACTGCTCATACCAAACTATAAAGGAGAATTTCGTTTACAATTTATGGTGGCATCGACTTTTGTATGGCTTATTGAATATAAAGTGACTTTGGTGCATCGAATAATACTATGATTTGAAATAAATGTATGAAACAAAACAAGTGAGAAATAAAAGAAGCCAGGAAAAGCTTTTTTTTTTTTTTTTCAGGAAGATCAGGGAATATACCTAAACCTGTGAAATTTGGAACATCCTTTTCATTTTTTTAATATCATTTTAAAAATGTAATTGAAAAAAATGGGAAAATAACAATACACGAAATAAAGGCTGAGAAACTTACGCGTTCTGTGACTATCTTTTTCCACGTTACCTGATTTGTCGCATTTCTCTCTTTACAAAAAAAATATTCACAATAAACAAATAAATGAAGTCACAAAAAAAAAAGATCTGCAGAAAGAGAAGACTTTAACAGTAAGACAACGAGATCGCAAAAAATAAAAAAAAACTGAAATTATTATCGCATGATCCAATTATAAGAGTCAAGGGCTTTTGTCTCCTTTGATAGTTAATACGTAGGTCCCACACTCAGATGTTTGGTCACAAGCTTACGCCTACTCACGATGAAAAAAACGTTACTCTTCCCAATTCCAATTCCCGGTTTAAACCGGTATACAACCTTAACTAAAAATCCCGGTACGTACCACTTTACCGTTGAGCAGCTCGGTATGCTTCTTCGTCGGAAATAACCGCCGGTATGTTCCATGTTCCCAGCGAATGCCCAGTAACTTTCCCACCTAAACTTTTTTTTTTTTTTTCAATAAGTCAACAGAAAGAGAGAAATGGAACTTGGACGATATTGGTATGGAACAATTGCTGAAAACCACTTTTTTATAAAGTTTGTTCTCGGATGCTACCATCTAATAATTAATTTTATTTTGATTTTGTTTTAATACCAAAAATAAAGGAAATACCTTGTTTCTTTTCTTATATCTACAATATTACCAACCCAACTACAATTTACCCATCCATCCTATCCAAATCCAAAGACCCGACCAAACCCATATATTTTATCTCTAAATAATTACATTATAAACAAAAAAAATCTCTAGCTTCTCTCTCATCTGTGTCGTCGTATTTTCACAATTTTTCCGAGACTCATCACCACCAAATAGCCAATTCTCACCTTCTCTCCCGATCTATCGCCATCGCATCTTCGAAATCGGTTTCTCTCCCGATCTATCTGGTCGCTATCCCCAGGAACATCCCGTGTTCCACCACTCTGGGCAATCTTAGTATAGCCTCGCTCGTCGCCTCTAAATCTCCGATGTCTCTCTCCAAGTACAGATCCACAACGTAATTCCCGTTATCCGTCACAGCCGCCGTCTCGCCGCCGTCTCGCCGCCGCTAGACCCGATCTTCACCCTAAGCTTCGTCTTGCATCTCGCTTCTCGGAAAAGCTCTTCCAGTTTCCCCCTCGTGAAATTGCAGCAGAACGGCACGACCTCCACGGGAACGGCGAGGCCGCTTCCCCCAATATGCTTAACGAGCTTGGATTCGTCGACTATGACCACAAACTTTCTAGACGCTCCTTCCACCAGCTTCTCCCTCAATAGCGATCCGCCGCGTCCTTTAACGAGATTGAGAGCGGGATCGACTTTGTCGGCGCCATCGATCGATAGATCCACGACCGGGTGCGAATCTAGATCGGATAACGGTATCCCCAGAGAAACCGCCTGCTCGGAAGAATGTTTGAGCGACGAGACTTGTGATCTACATTCGTCGTTTTGCTTGAGAAGAGTTTTTGGGTTTCACGATGATGAGCTTATGTCTGTGAGAATGGACATGTCTCTAGTGTTTGGACAAATTTACCTCTCTACATTTGAGAGATAATAAAAAAAAGGTCTTTGATTCTTCTTCTCAAGTCTTTTATGATAATATGTATCTTTACCAAATTGCCGTGAATTGTTTGATGTTTGTAGGAAATGTGATCATTTGTGTTTTGTTTCTGGTTAATGTTTTTGTCAAACAAATCTCCTTCGTTAGTTGACATTTTCCATTTTATAGGAGAGGCAAGACATGGAGGAGAAAGAAGAGTCGGTGACATTTAGCTATTTTACAGGAGGTGTGAGATGTTTCAGTTGTGTTGGCTTTTTCTCATTTTGGATTCAGAAGAAATGTACATGATTCGCAGATTGGCTAAAGAGAAATTCAGGGTCTTGATGATGTATTTTGGTGTGAATACTAGTTTTTATATGATTTATTTATACTAGTTTGACAAACAGAATGATTTATTATATAAAATATTTCATTAGAACGTTTGATTTTAAATTTTATTATAATTAATCATATAGATTTTTGTGTTTATTAAATTTTTGTTGTTCGGTACAACTGGATTTATTAGGTTTAACTAAACTTATTATATTGTGTAAGTTATTCGGTACAACTACATACAACTATTATAACTATATAAGCTACAATTACAGTTAAAATATATTAAAAATATGATTAATAATTAAAAAAAATTATAGTAAAAAATAAAAGAAAAAGGAGATTGCCAAAATTAAAAAAAAAATTAAAAATAAAATGAACCAATTGGGAAAAAGAAGGAATATTTTAAATATTAAAAGTATTAAAATCATCCCCACGTGTGTAATAGTATACCTTTTGACGGCTAGATATTTATTAAAGTTGGTGTGGTTTAAGCATAGTTGTTCCCTAAATGTACAGTTGTACACCAAACATCATAGTTGTACTTTTGGTGATATTTGTGTATTTTAAGTTGGACCTTAATATAAATTATTACGTTGTAGTTGTCCACGTGATTTCTCACAGTTATGTACCATTTATGAGGTTTTCATAAGACAATTTGCCCGAAATCGTATTTTTCACCTCTTTCCCATCATAAGAGGTGAATATTAACAAAATCTTCCTTATACTATAAGGAGTATTTCATGTGAGAACAAGCATATGTATTAGAAAAATGTTTAATTCGTTTTTATTGATTAATAATCGTTTCTTTATGTATTAAGAATCATTTTTACACCTTAATTTACCATTTTTAATATTAGTTGAATATTATATTAATAATTTTGATTGTATAATTATTTTGATCGTAGTTGTACTAGTTGAACTCGGTTGTACAAATCTGAGAAATAAAACAACATACATGTTCTTAGTTGTACTAGTTGAACCCGGTTTTACAAATCCGAGAAATACAGCAACATACATGTTCTTATTTGTACGTAGTTGAACCTGGTTGTACAAATCCAAGAAATACTGATACATACATGTTCTTAGTTGTACTAGTTGAACCCGGTTCTTCAAATCCTAGAAATACAACAACATACATGTTTATCGGCTTTTCATTGATATGCTCGTTATATTGTTCTGATATTTCGCCAGCTCTGCAAATAGTAAGGATTCCAACATTATCTGCATCATCAATTCTCCCATTTGAAGCCGACTCCCCATAATTCTTACCAAATGAACTTTCTCGCCCACTCTTGAAATTTGATCGATCCACTGACTTTTTTCCAAATCAGCATTTGATAACTCCACATGCATAACATGTCGAAGTCCCTTTTCATATGATGTCGTCAGATAAACAAAAACGTCGTCGTCATCTACAATATATGACTCTCTCGCAGCATTAGATACGCTATAACTCAATTTCAGCTTCCTCGGGGTTTCATCTAACGAAATATTCATGCATATTTTATCTACTAACATCAAATAAGTTATCTCTTCCATAGATGCAGTCTTAAACGATATAGCGTATACGGAATTTATTGAAACCCATTCATGTTTTTCTGTATAGTACCCTTTATAGTCAAAATGAATGTATGTGTGCCTCTTCCTCATCGCCTCTTGGAAATAAGATAAAAAAACACAAATTACGAATTACACAATTTGTCAAATTTATTCCATTTCTTCTTGTTGTCCTAATATCTCTCAATTATATACCATTTGAACCAATTGTCTTACTATCTCTCAGTTATACCATTTGAACCAGATGTCCTACTATCTCTCAGTTGTACCATTTGTTCCAGTTGTCCTATGTCTGCAGATTTCCAGATTTGGGATCGATTCTAAATCGGGGTTTCCTCTAGATTTACCACCATTCAACAGCTAAATTCGATAAATAACCTATGGAAATAGTTATTCTTCCCATTAAACATGATTACAAACCAAATGTGGTACCAAAACAACCAAATTTAATTTCAAATCCCTAAATCTAACAAATCCTCAAATCCCTTATCAATGAACTCACCAAACCCGATGGAGAAAGAAGAAGAAACCGATGACAACAAGAACGAAGAACTCGCCGGAGGGGACGGCGGACGTGGTTGAAAGACCTCGGTTTTAGCAACAATGGCATCTCGGAGGCAAAGGTGCTCACGGGAGGAAGGTGAGTCACGATTTTTTTTTTCTTTTCTTATCTATGGTTTTTTTTTTTTTTAAGAAATTTAAACAAATATCATTAAGGGTAAAATTGGCATTATACATACTGAGTGGCATGTAGATTAGTACGTGGCATTAGGGGTGGGCATTTTAACCAAACCGAACCAACCGAACCAAACCGAACTCAAACCGATCCAAACCAAACCATAGTTAATACCCAACCATTTGGTTGAAGTTTTTCTCAACCCGAACGGTTCGGTTTGGTTCGGTTTAAAACCGAACCGATAAACCAATGTGTTTTTGTTAATTAGTTAATTAATAATATTAAAAATAATAACACATATGGTGATAGTTTTATATTAATGATATAAGCCTATAATGACTCATATAAGAGATGAATAAACATTAACTTGTATAATTAATTTATATTTAAGTTATTGACTTGTTGTATATTCATTTTAGTGGCATGGAAAGACGAAACCATAATTTTTTTAATTTTTTTTTTAATTTTGATTAAGTGGAATACTTTCAGTTTGGTTTTAAAATTTTAGGGAATAGTTTTTTTTATGACTTCGTTTTGTTTACGTTTCGTTAGAATTCTTGTTTTTATAAGTTGATTTTTTAAAACCGAACTAAAACCAAACCAAAGTACAACCGAACCGAACTAAACCAAACCGAACTAAACCCAAACCGAACACAAACCGAACCAAACTTATTTCGGTTGAGTTCGGCTAGAGTTTTATTCAACCCGAATTAACCGAACCGAACCGAACCCGAACCGAACACGAAATTAAACCGAAATGCCCAGCCCTACGTGGCATGCCAGAATTTTTTTTTAATTAAAGTGGCATATGAGAACTTCCCTCTATTGGTATACCTTCTTTAGTAGCTTCTTCACATCTTCTTTTGTAATTTGAAGACAAATGTGGATCCAGCGATTTCATTATCTCTTCATACTTCTCTTCAGCTTCCCATATCCGCTTCGCCTGTGAAAAAAAACAATGAGCTCTAAAGATATTTTGAGAAGAAACGTTGATTTATTGTCGTGTGTCAACGTTTCTTTACCAGCTCAGTGGGTGCATTCGATGGGCCGAATATCCCCACAAACATTCGTAATACATTGAAATGGTTTTCGAGCACATCGTCCTACAAGATAACAATATGATCAGTAGAGATCGTGCTGACACGGGAGTTCTTTGAGGGTGTAGCTAACCTCGTAATCGAACCTGCAAAAGTACAATTCCAGAACCACTCAGATTTTGAAAGATTCAAACTTTGTGTTTGTGGTGGATGGAATTGTTTTTTAAAAGAAAGCGTACAGATCATCAGCTACTTCAACCAGGAACTCTGAAATTGACAAGAAGTCCATATGCAACTCATTCACCTTTTTCCACAGTTCCAAAGAAAGAAGACAAGACATGTATCAAATACTGGAAGTGGAATTTGTTGGATTGAATATGTATAGTTCACATCAAGAAAAGAAGGACAAGGCAAATGAATGTACTACTTACCTCTTCTCCTCTCAACTTGTATAGTAGAAGATTCAACACCCGGTAATCAAAAGACTTCAAATGAATTGCTCTCATCACATCTTCCAGACAGATCTATATAGATATAGATGAAACAGTGAGCAAATTGCATAGCAAAAACAAATTGTTTGACGACAATAACCTGAACCGGTTACCTTTTTTTTGTTTGAAAGAGCATGGCAAAGCTTTCTTTCTAACGCCCAATACTCTTCGCCCGACTTAAACTCTTGCTGTATTCTAACCCACGGAATAGTTAATATCTGTTAGTGCTATTGTTTGTTCCTTTGCTGATAAACAGTGTAAAAACGGAAGTTATTTCAAGTAAATACCTTTGTGTCAAAAGGCCCTCGCGTTCAAGCAGGTCTCCAAGCGGCTTCAATGGATCAGTTTCAAACAGAACTCGTGATTCAGCATTCAATCCACGACTTGAATACTGCATCTCAAAACATTAGTTTGTACACCGATTTGGTGATTCCCATACCCCTAAATATTATCTTACAGTGACTTGGGATCCACAAGCTGATTCACTGACTATCTTCTCATTAAGAGCATCCATATCTAACAGAAACAAAACATTTACATTTCTTAGATTCGGGTAACATTGTTGCAGTGTGCACCTTAACTCAACACGGAAAATCTTAGACATGAGGGGAAAAAACCAGCGGAAATTCACGCAATTATTACCTGATATATGTAACTCTCTGTGAATGAAAGCACGGGTAAATATCTAAATATTGACTGCGGTTCGTTAATATCCAAGCCGTGGAACATGAAATAAGACCTGGACTGCAACATGATATAGACAATTACTAAGACAACAGATTTAAAAATCATGAGAGAGAGAGAGAGAACTTGCAGAACTCAGAAAAGGAGTTTGTTCTTCCTTTATTTTCCTGCTTCATTACAACCCGATCTCCCGTTAACTATTAACTAACTCAACCAGCCAAGACAGAAAATAGCAATGCGTTGTATGAGGAAAGACTTACGAAATCCTCAAGTGTAGAGTTTGCTCTTTTCATTGCATCAAGTCCGACCATTGCCACGACTTGTTGGTGTTTCTGTGACGTGTAAGAATCAACATTGTCCAAGACACTCCTCTTCACATAACTCTTCTGGGACTCTGCTACATGGAAAATGAACAATGAAACGCAGTTATATACACTATAAAAAAGACTCAGAATTTGAGGCAGCAAAACCGAAATCGCAGAGAATCTACAGGTGTTGAGGACATCATCATCGCAATAGAACTAGTACTTTTAAAATCACTCAGCCAAATACATTTTCGAACTGAGACTGAAATATAGTAACTAGAAAAGGGATTCAAAGCAGAGCAGAACCTGAACTTGTGTCTACTGGTTTCGCTTCTTTGTCTCGCTGAAGTGGCATCGATATCTCCTCGAGGAAAGGTCCAGATATCTACACAATGAAACAAAAAAAAAAACACTTTGAAAGAGGGAGGATCTAGATTTCAGGGAAAAAACAGTAAAGGACAAAATCTAGTTTGCTTACTTTCGGTAAGATATCGGAGACTAGGCCGAGTTTCGAATCAATATCGAGGTCGCCGCAGGGTTGTACCTTGGAAAGAAGAATGAAAATCAGAATTTTCCCAGTAATTCGAAACCCTAAAACTTTTGTAGTTACCAGGAAAAGGACGAGATTGGAAAGGAAGCGAGAGGAGGCTGGATCGGAAGATGAAGAAGAAAGTAAACCGTGAGAAGTAATGGCTGATACAACACTCTGAAGCTTCTCCAATCGCCTTAGCTCTTCCATCGAAATGAGAAACCTCTACAGATTTGTCACGAAAACGATTCCGACTCTTGAAAACTGATAATTTGTAATTCCAATTTTTAATTAAAACAAAAACAAAAAAAAACAATTTTGTTTAGAGAGACAAATATCATATTCTGGAGAGGCTTGATGTGAAAACACTCGTCAAGTTCAAGTCTGTATCGAAGCAATGGAATTCTGAAACTTTGAAGCTCTGAGAATGTTGTTGGTCATCAGTTTCTGTTCAGATCCCTACTCCTTGGGAGGACACGCTTTACGACGTTTGCAATACTAACTGTGACGGTCTGATATGCCTCTACGATCTTCTCTCTGAACTGCCGAGTATTGTGGTCAATCCCACCTTGGGAGATGTTTGAACTCCCATACCCTTCTTCTCCTGGATTCGGTAAAGACAAAATCAGTGGCACATACAAGCCGGTTTGGCTCCGCTGAGTTTTGCCTAAACGACAAGGCTAGGCTACTACTTGTCAAGTTTTTGATTTTGCAACGAGGTACCTTGTCCCCTCATCTGATTCTTCACACCCAAGCTCATGTGTATTTAGATGGCTCACTTCATTGGTTCCCTGCCTCCTCCCGAACCATGGTTTTGTCTTTCGATCTTCACACCGAAACTTTCCATGTCATATCTAAACTCTCTGCATACGCTGTCTGTTATTTCCCGAGTTTAATCTCTATTTTGTAAAACACTTGCCCAAACATTCTACTCATTTGGTTCTACTAAATCTTTGATATTTATTTCGATTGCATGCTAGATGCTTGTTAAGTAACATTTATATGGAGTTGTTTCTCGGTAAACCCTTTTCTCTATTTTCTGATGAAGAAACCATTCAATCCTCTTATCTAGTTTCCTACTATTGGGTTTATGTGCCTTGGTCATGGAGGACTCATGTCCTGGGTTTTATTCACTAGCCAGCTTTTGATTAAAATAAGATATAAACTGATAAATCATATCGATCAAAACATGTAATCATAACTCAAGATACCCAACCTTATAATCTCATCCGTACATGATAGACTCAAATAACAAGTTTAGGTGCAAGAAAAGCAAAGTTCAAATAAAGCCCGAAATGGAGAGACCTCTATTCTCTAGGCATCAATCATCTCTCTCTCTCATAGTTATCCTTCTCTGGTAACGGTTTCTATTGGTAAGGCATGTACCGCATAGGCCTTCTGAACCTAGGAGCCTTCCTGCAAGAGCCATTGTTGTCTAAGATGAAGAAAAGAAAGCCATATGTGATCATTGATGGTAGAGTTGCGGAATTTAAGCCTTACCCGTACCCATATGGAGAATAAAAATACGGAGGCACAAAAGGTCTGCGAAAGCGGTAACCTACTGAAGGGTTGAAACCCCCAGGACGATACTGTTTCATTCCAGGAACGTTGGTTCGCTTAGGCAAGACCTGAAATGAGGGAAAAAAAATGAAAAAGGAAGAGAAAATTAAGATCAATGAAGTGTCCATTTACTGGTCAGAATTTGTCTTAGTAAGAGGAGATACCTTCAGTTGACGGCCATGTAACTCTGTTTCATTCAGTTGTAGAGCTTCTTGCACGGCTTCGACTTCAACAAACTCTACATAAGCAAACCCCTTTGGTTGTCCGAACTTGTCCATCAGAATGGTAACCCGGTTGACTGTTCCGCATGTTTGGAAATGCAGTTGCACTTCTTCAGGCGTACAAGCATAATCAACCTAGAGGGTGAAAAATGTGGTTTTAGTATAACACATAAGCATTTAGATTGCAGCAAAAACCATAACTCACTGAGCACATAACAGATAAATAAGTTAACCAGTGCAATAAGGGAAGCCGAGTGATAAACTAGTGTGTTCCAAAACAATCTTTATGTCAAACATTAGACCCTAAAATGTGTAAAGAACATAAAAGTTATGAGATTCTTGATTTTAAGAGCGTGAGGCAAAATACATGATAACAGGCCAGCATCAAATTGCAGCCTCTCACGAAATCCACAAAACAACCAAACCTGTATGAGCTCCAAGTATCCTCTCTGCAGACATTAGCTTTGGGTCTCGACTGAAAGCATCCAGCAATCTTGATTCAGCTTTTCAAAGGCCATCTCCTCAAGGATTACAAAAAACCTTGCTTCCTACTCCCACCCAACTCACTCAGAGTCTTTTTTTTTCACTCAATGAGTCCCATTTTTTTTGTAATTTCTCAAACTCATGCAATATTTTTCTCTACATTTTCTGCTTTAACTTTTTTTTTTCAATCTTCTTTTTTCTTTCTTACCTTTTTCTGTTTTTTTTTTTACTATCACAACATTTTTTTTTTTAACTTTTATAATCAAATTCCACAACAAGACTTTCCAACACTACCACAAGGAAATTATCTAGACAGCCACAAAACCTAGTTGACAAGCCAGAGCTACTAAGAACTTCAGCAATGAGAAGTGAGAACAACCCTGCGATTATATAGGACAGAGTCAAACTATGATAAGAGAAGCAACACTCAGCAAACTTCAGGTATAAATATCCAATAAACTAACCAGAGTACCACTGTACCAGACCAGAACAATAATCATACTTAAGAACATTAAATTTAGAGAAACCATCTTGATACTGATTTTAGCGGTAATATTAAGAGATAAAAGACAAAGCTAAGACAAATTGAGAGGTAGGGATTCTAAATTGAAAGCAGTTCTTTTCTCAAAGGAGCTAGTTATATTAACAAAATAGTCAGCCAAGGTTAGTCCACACTAAGATCAGTAAGTGATAAAAGCTATGGTATTAAACAGAACGGTTAAATGAAACAATGATTCAAGGAAAAAAGGGAGCAGAGAAACCATGAAGTAGAAAGCAAGCTTTCTTACATTGCCAACATAAACCGATCGAGCATCCACCTCCTCCTTCACTGCTTGATTTGCATCCATATTAGCAGGATCTATAAGATGGGCAAAATTTTGCAAAGAAGAAGCAAAACAGATCGAATAAGAACTTCAATTCTCGAAATACTAAATCCAGACAATTAACGAGTCCCAGGATATCGAATTTAAAAGATAGTCTCGAGAAAACGTATTCCATTTCTCGAAAACAGATGAGCAATGATGAAACGAAATAGGCACATACCTTGAGCTGCTCCCATATCTTTTTCGACCTTTGCTTGCATCTCGCGCAGAGCAGCAGCCTCTTCCTCCATCTCTTTCAATCTCCTTTTCATCTCATCAAGCTCCTGATACCACAAAAAAACGAAACACTAAAATCAAACAGAACTACACGCGCATAATACAAATCAAATCGAGCGAAACAGACCTTAACGGCGTCATCATCGCCGGCAGACATATCGATATCCGGATCGGGAACATCAATCTCGCCGACTTCAGGGATCTCTCCACCGTAAACCTCGTGCTCTTCGTCCTCCATTTTTTTGTTTCCACTCTTCCTCGCTCGAAAATTAGCGTAAACAACGATTACTGTTTGCTTTTGGTGAATCAAAGCGCTTGGGCACTTTTCTACCGATCCAGATTTTCTATTACTACAACGACGTCGTGTCATTATGGGCCTCAGAAACGAGAATTAAAAGGCCTGACTCTATTGGAGAGTTTCAATGTATACTTTAATTTCGATTCGGCCCTCGTGATTTGTTAGGATTTTACGTTATTAGAGCATCTTTATTGCAGTTTCTTAAAAAGTATCTTAACTTATTTTGGAATAAAATTAAATCAAAACAAATAAAATATCTAAGAACCGTTTCTTAATTAGAAACTTTAAGAAAAGGTTATTTAAGTAACAGGTGTTGAGCAGAAAAAAACTCTCTCTTTCCTCTCTCTCTCTACGCTTCTCCTCCCTCTCTCCATCGCCAACCTCCACATTCTGATTCATGTTTCTCTCTTTTGTTGAATCTCATGGTTCCGATTTGGAATTGAAGATCGTTGTTTACAGGCTCGTGCTAGAATCAAAGTTTATGTTCTCATGTCTCCTCAGAATTTTGAATTCTCCAGATCCAGCCATCTCTGATCTCTTTCTAGTACTGTCACGGTCTGCGACGCCGGATGCGGAACCGGATCTCTCTCCATTCCACTTGCTAAGGTGCAATCGTCTCTGCTAGCGATATCTCTGCAGCTATGGTCGCCGAAGCTGAGATGAAGGTGAGCTTTCGTCCCCTGTGATTGCTGGCTAACTTTCTCACTGGTCGAATTTCAAAATGCAAGTGCTCATTTCCAATTTCAATTCTGAATTTTAAGTTTAAGTTCCTCTGATTTTTCTTTTGGCAAGCTAGATAGACATTTTCAAATCCAAATGCAGAATCAAGATGATCTGAAATAGAGTTGCTGAGTAACTACACTCTCGAATCTGAAACCTTGTGCTTGTTGAATATGCACAGGAGAGCTTTTCCCAGGGCCTTCAAAGGCTACAAGGGCTTACCTACACGCGAAGAGATTATCACATCAATGCAAAACTCATTGGCCAGTAACTTCATCTTCCCTAAGTAAGAGATCATACTATCATCATCTCACTGAATCTGATGAATAAACTGGTTTAAAGTTTTTGCAGGAGCTTGAGGTTAATTCTGTATTGTTGAAACTGGTTTAAAGTTTTTGCAGAATCTCATGAATCTCATATTGTTATAACTTTGGTTCCCTGCTTTTAAGCATTTGTTGTTTGGGCCACTCTTGTTCTTCAATGGTTTAGAAGTGTTAATTGATTCCACATTTCTATGGTTGGTAGTAATTTCTTATCGTAACACTTACCTACTCCTCTTCTCATGAATTTAGGTAATGAGATGTTGTTAGTCCAAGCGATAAATTTATTGATTGCAGCACTGAATTCAATTGGAAATCCGATTTATCTGTTCCTCACATTCACTACATACTCTAGGAACAACTCTCTGTGACAGTGTTAGTGGAGTAAAGTATCATATTTTAGAGTTATACACTAAGTTTGGACTGGGTAATTGATGATTTCCTTGGTGCAGGTAATTCTGTCTTTGATGCATCTCAGTATGCATTTTTTGGGCTGGCTCAGAATGGAAGAGGTGAAGAAGCTGTCAGTTTCTTCAATGATATGGTTAAAAAGGGGATGAAGCCTGACTACATCAGTTTTATTGCGGTCCTCAGTGCATGTAGCCATACGGGTTTGGTTGACGAATGACGAAATTACTTTGCGTTGATGGCTGAGAGTTATGGGATTAAACCAGGTACTGAGCATTACAGTTGCATGATTGACCTTCTAGGCCGTGCAGGTTTGTTTGAAGAAGCAGAGAATATGTTGGAGAGAGCAGAGTGTAGAGATGATGCGTCTCTGTGGGGAGTTCTTCTTGGACCTTGTGCTACAAATGCAGATGCCTCCGGTATTGCAGAGCGGGTTGCAAAGAGAATGATGGAGTTGGAACCAAAGTACCACATGAGTTATGTGCTTCTAAGTAACATGTACAAGTCGTTAGGTCGTCATGGTGATGCACTCAAGATTCGTAGGTTAATGGTGAAAAGAGGAGTAGTAAAGACTATTGGACAGAGCTGGATTGATGCTCATTAGAAAGCTATAAAGGTTCCTATCTCTCTAGGGGTCTTGCTTTAGCATTCATGAAGAAATGATTTTTTTGACAACTTTAAACCACACAATTTTGCCTTCACTCGATTTAGTCTTACAAAGTAAGGTAAAACAAAATTATTAATTTTTTTTTGTTTTAAGAATCCCATTAAAAATTTTACCAATAAAAACAAAAACAGAAGTTTTTATAAGACAATTTTTTAACTTTAAATTTATATTAAAATAATACTTAAGAAACCCATTTTGGTTTCTAACAATAATGATGCTATTAGTAACACCACAGCACCGAAAAACATGCGTCTGACACATAGAAAACAAGTTTCAAAATGAACGAATCATAATTCGACACGTAAACACTGTCAAAGAGTACACAGAACTTGACCGCACCTGATCGCTGCATGTAAAGTTCCCCTTCTTCCATCTTTCTACTCGATAGCTCAACACTTGAACCATTGTTGAAAACAGGGGATTTC
The DNA here is from genome assembly GCA_030161315.1 of Eutrema japonicum. Taxonomy (NCBI): domain Eukaryota; kingdom Viridiplantae; phylum Streptophyta; class Magnoliopsida; order Brassicales; family Brassicaceae; genus Eutrema; species Eutrema japonicum. The sequence continues at coordinate 52,705,169 of BSQW01000005.1, read as the reverse complement.
CGGTGAAGATGGCGAGTGGAGGATACGGAGATTCGTCGCAGAAGATTGACTACGTCTTCAAGCTGGTGTTGATCGGAGACTCTGGGGTTGGAAAGTCGCAGATACTGTCTCGCTACGCGAGAAACGAATTCAGCTTGGACTCCAAAGCTACAATCGGCGTCGAGTTCCAGACTCGAACAATTGTAATGGACCATAAGAGTGTCAAGGCTCAGATCTGGGACACCGCCGGCCAAGAACGGTAATCTCAAACTCTGTTAAACTTCCTAAAAATTGATTTTCGCTTTTCATTTGCAACAGTTGGATCCGCCGGTTGTTCGAACTATATCTCATAGATTCTATCTCCGAGGCTAAGGATATTCAAATTCTAAGTATCCATGTCGATCGACCATTGTGCGAATTGCTTCCGCTCCGAGATTTGAAGTAAAACGGTGTCGTTGCAGGTATAGAGCGGTGACGAGTGCGTATTACAGAGGAGCGGTTGGGGCGATGCTGGTATACGACGTAACTCGGCGTCAAACATTCGACCATATCCCACGGTGGCTAGAGGAACTACGAGGTCATGCTGACAAGAACATTGTGATTATACTCGTCGGGAACAAATCCGATCTTGAAGATCAACGGGCAATCTCGATGGAAGATGCCAAAGAATTCGCAGAGAAAGAAGGTCTTTTCTTCTTGGAGACATCGGCTTTAAACGCAGTCAACGTGGAGACTGCTTTCTCGACTGTTTTGACTGAGATTTTCAACTTTGTGAACAAGAAAAACCTCGTTGCTGGACAGGAACAAGGTAATGCGTCGCTTGCTGGTAAGAAGATCGATATTGTTCAAGGTTCTGCTCAGGTGATTCCAACGAAGAATAGCTTGTGCTGTAACTCTTAGAACCTTCAATCTTTACTTTGTATCCTTATTTCTCACATTGTTTTGGGGATTTTATTAGAGCTCGAGTTTTGTTTTTGTTTCCTTAATTTTTCGATTTTTTTTTCGGGATTTCTAGACTTCAGATATAAAAACATTTCTAGCCAAAGGATAATGAATTTTACATTTTGAGATCAGCTTAGCTAAGGATTGTACACCTATATTTATCAAGAAACGGTATATAAATTCGATCGAAATATAACAAACTACTAGGTTCAAAACTTTGATATAATAAAAGGCTTGAGAGTCGAACACAAAGCAGAAAACAAAAAAATAAGAACATTCAAAATGTCGCTTTCATGTCTTGGGAGCAACTTAAATACGATCAGAAACAAACTAGAGAGAAAGAAATCTCTTAAATCTTGGATGGGGGAGCTTAAGCAGCAACGGGCTTAGCGGCAGCAGAAGAGAGCCTAGACCTCTTCTTGGCCAAACTTTCACTACGGCGATCACGCTGCTCCTTAAGTCTGGAGGCAAGAAGCTTCTGGTACTCAGCTGCATCAGAGTTAGCCTTGGCGATTCTCTTCTTCTTGTCAGCAATTCTAGCTCTCTTCCTCTGGAGAGTCAGTGGTGTAACAAGCCTCTGGATCTTAGGCGCCTTGCTAACCTTCTTACCTGCAAAAGGAAGGAACAAATTTAGTGAATCTCAATCATATTACCAGTTTTTTAGCAACTATCAAGAGAGTCAGTCTGTTTTTTCTTACCCTTTGCGTTTGTGAAGGTGCGGCGGTATGTGTTAACATACTTCCTCACATCATCATCCTTTCCAAGGTTGAAAAGCTTGCGGATCTTTGATGCCCTCTTGGGACCTCTCATTCTTGGCTTCTCAGTGTCGGTAAGCCCAGGAAGATCGCTTTCACCCTTCTTCACAATGACCAGGTTAAGGACAGAAAGATCAGGGCTCACAATGCAACCACGGACAGACTTTCTTCTCCTCTCTCCAGTCCTCCTTCCATGTCCTCTGAAGCAAGGAGTACCTACTCACAAAAACCAGATTACATAAATCCAAAGAAATGAAAGGTAAATGACAAAATAAAACTGACGAAGTTGCAAGATTAAGTGGAGTCAAGTACCTCTGTGAAGCAGGAGGCGGACACGACCAGGAGTCAGAACTCCCTGTTTCATTGGGAAACCTTGCTTGTCACATCCTCCCATGATCTTGAAGACATACCCCTTGAATTCCTACGAATATATAAAAAATACACACAATTTCACTAAACATTTCGAAGACCCATCAGACAAATAAACACAATGAATTACTAGTAAAAATCTCACCTCGCCCAAAGCATCTCCGCTAACTTCCTGAGAGAGCCTCTTGTCGTAAAAAGCACGGCTGCAACATACAGAATTCTATGTTAGACTACATGTTGATCTTGTAGTCGCAATCAGGTTTCAATAATGCAGCAGGTGTAAACAGATTCTGGATGGTAATACAGTAACTATCATAAGTTTCTAGGTTCGCATCCGAAGAATTTTCCTATCTTTAAACGTAATTGTTACACTCAATTAGCCAAACGTAAGCAAAAGAAGAACTAATCCTAAATCTACAACGAAACACGAATCTAAAAGAAAGTTAAGACGATGTCATAGAAATAAAAGATCTTACAGCTTTTGGTCGTCATCGATCTCGAGCTTCTTCTGGCAACCGGTAGTCGGATTTGCGATGTTGAACTGCGATACAAACAAAAAAAAAATCGAATGAGCAAACGAAATAACACAGAGATATACCAGCGGATAATCGAAGAAAACGATGAACTACCTTCATCTTCTACGAAAGACACTGCCACTACAACAGCCTGCGAGAGAAGATCGAATAGATAAAGAGAAGCTCTCGGCGCAAGTCGGCTGGCAAATCTAGGGTTTTCCGCGGAAGGATAAAGGGCCAACTTATAGGAGAAATAGAGATAGGTTTTGACTGAAGTGGGCCCAAATTTTATATATTATCATAATGGGCCTTTAGGCCCAAATACTGGTAGAATAACAATGCTGCCTCTAATCTCTGTGGTGCTCTCTCTAATCCGTAGCAGCTCAGATGCTTTGACGAACTCGGCGATATGAATGAAATATTATGAGATTAATTACAACAAATTATCTTAAAAGTTATTTATTTGTTTTTGGTTTTAAGGAGAGACAAAATATGTGATATTTGTATGATGTGTATTTTTCTCTAGCTGTTGTTACAAATCTAAGGAAGATGCTATTTATTTCAATTGCCTTCTCCTAGGTTAAAAAAATGGTGTATTCTTGTGATTAAGTATCAATTATCGAATATTTTTTATTCATTATCTTAAACCAATTTCTTTGTGGCCAAAACAGTTGTAATTTTTTTTTCCGTTTAATTGTGAATGAACATTTTAAAATTTGATAATTTTCAACATTCATTCATTTTTTTTAAAAAAAAAGACCTGATAAAGTACATACATAAGTAGGTTGTAAAAAAAGATAGAGTAATATAAAATATTGACAAAAAAAAGAGGAAATGATATGAGATTATTGGATTTAAGATCAATATTTTTTATAAAAAAAACAAAATATTTTTCATTATGTTTCCTTTTTTATATTGATTAATAACTAATCAATATCAATTATCATATTTTCTAATATTCTCTAATTTAATTATTCTTATTTATCTTACGTAGTAACTGTTCGGATAAATAATTTCTCTTTGAATCGACAAACCAAATAGTGACACGTATCATATTAGGATAGATGATCAACAAAAAACTATCTATCGAAAAGGTAGGACATGTGTCAAAGAGCCATCGAAAAACACAAATCTATCGTGTTTTCGGATCTTCACGTCTTTATTTGTGATTGCAGGAGATTAGCCCCATAAGACAAAAAAAAACCGAAACGGTAACTATTTTTTAAATTAGTAACTACTTATCTTATAAACAGAATGTTAGAAAGTTGCTAATTCAACTGATCGTTTGTAATTTTTTTTACATGTGTTAAAATTTGATCGATAACTTAACACGTGTCATTATCAATTGAGTTGACAACTTTGTAACAGTTTATGTTTTATATAATAATATAATAAGCTATCTATAATCTCTATTCTTCTTATCTCAGTTCTATATTTCTAGAGTATATTTAATTTATTAGTGAAACAAAAAATTTACCAGCCTTCAACTAACTAAAATTATTTTTTTAATTATAAAAATATCAATTATATCTCTAAATTTTCGAATTATTTAATTAGTATATTGTGTTTCCAAACTGAGATTTTTAGGAATCGTTTATTTCCGCATCATTTTCCATATTTTTAGAGATTAATTTTAAAATTGAAAAATAGATGATTTTGAATTGAGTTTCCATACAATCTAGATCAAATTTGTCGGATTAAGTAAATAAAGTTATTATAAAAAGAAGCAAATAATTAAATGTCTAATAAAAAAATGCAAATACTAAAAAAAAAAACTAGAAAGGAAAAAGAATTAGGTTATGGACTTGTGGGAAATTAGAAAGTGTGGAAGAGTAGGGAGAAATATATTATAAATAGATTGTGTTTCTCTGCCTCTCTATCTTTTCAACTTCTGTCTCTTTCCTTTCGCTCTCTCAATTGTTAAAGAAGAAAATACAAAAAGTGGCATCACCCCATGAGGAGCTCTTTTCCTCCTGCCGACGGTGGAAGATCGGCGACTAATCGTCAATCGCCGTTTTCTTCCGCTTCCACCAACCGTTATAACTTTCGCTCTGTGCAGTCTTCTCCGCCACTCAATCACCGACCTACCCAGAAGAACCACCACTGTCAGTACCCTAACTCCTATTCCCCGCCAAATTACAGGCGCGATCGGGCTCCGGCGACGGGAATCTCTTCTTCAGGTACGCGTATTAGGCCGAATTTCATCGTTCAGCTTGTTCACCCGAGAATTACCGCCGCTAACGGCGACGCCAAGCCGTCTTTTTCGGAAAATATCAGAAGCCTCGCTTCGCTCTGCGAAATCCCGGAGGAATCCGTCCATGTTCCCCAATCCGGCTGTATCGCCGGAAGTTTCAGTTTTTGTCAGTGGGTCGACGCGCTCTCTGCCGTCGTAGCTCTCTGGGATTATCGCCTCCAAGGGAAACATGATTTCGTTCCCGAGCTGATTCCCAATGTTATCGTCCCGTCCGACATGGACGAGCTTATAGACAGGCTTCGCGATCTTTTCTCGGCTCACGTTCTTTCGCTTATGGAAAACGGAGAAAGCGTCAAGAAGGTTAAAACCGAGATAGATGAGAAATCTCGTCAAGTTGAATCCTTTTCGTCCAAAAGGGGTCTCAAAATTGAGGTTTTTGAGAAAAAGAAATTTCTTCAGGCGGATAAAGATTTGGTTGTTAAGCGGCTTGAAGAATTTGAGAATGCCATGAAGAGCATTGTGCGATTTCTCAAAGGACAAAACATGTCTGAGTCTGATGGAGAAGACGTGTCCGTGTTTAGTTTGGAAGGAGCCTATGATTGGCCACGTATTCATAATTTGATCCGCAGGGAGTGTCGAAGGCTGGAGGATGGGCTGCCTATCTATGCCTACAGGCGGGATATTTTGAAAAGAATTCATGGCGAACAGGTATCTTGAAAAATCCCGAATCTGACAAGTAATCATTGGTGAAATTGTTATGAATTGCTTGAAAACTTTTTATCTCTGATAGCTTGAAAACTTTGCCAAATCGGCTTGAAGAGTTCACGTTATGTATAAAGAATTGCGAATCGAGCTCTTTTTGACTCTTGAGCACATAAAATCATTCTCAATGATCAATTTATGTTGTTGTCTTGTCGTAGTAGTTCCTTTTGTCTGCTAAGGTTCAGTTTTCTCTGTTTTTACAGATGAATATGTGTTTGGACATTTTGAGTGGTTAATAATTCATTCTAACGTGTTCACAGATAATGGTATTGATTGGAGAAACTGGTTCAGGGAAGAGCACTCAGTTAGTTCAATTCCTTGCTGATTCCGGAGTTGCTGCTAGTGAGTCGATTGTTTGTACACAACCACGGAAAATTGCTGCCTTGACATTGGCTGTTCGGGTCAGAGGAGAAAGCAGTGGTTGTTATGAGGAAAATTCTGTCCGCTGCACTCCAACTTTTTCTTCTACCGAACAGATTAGTTCCAAAGTTGTGTACATGACGGATAATTGTCTGCTTCAACACTACATAAAAGATCGGAGTTTGTCTGGCATTTCATGCGTTATTATTGACGAAGCCCATGAAAGAAGCTTAAACACTGACCTTCTTTTGGCATTGCTCAAAGATTTGCTATGCAGAAGGGTTGACCTAAGGGTTATTATCATGTCTGCCACGGCCGATGCCCACCAACTCTCAGACTATTTCTTCGGCTGTGGGATTCTTCGTGTCAGTGGGAGGAACTTTCCGGTGGAGATTGTATATTCTCCTAGTGACACAGAAGAGACTTGTGTTGTTGGCAGGATTGCTCCATATGTTGATGATGTTGTTAAGATGGCAGTGGAAGTACATAAAACAGAGAAAGAAGGAACCATCCTTGCATTCTTGACTTCCCAAGCAGAGGTTGAATGGGCATGCGAAAGGTTTATAGTTCGATCTGCAGTTGCTTTTCCTTTTCATGGAAAGCTTTCCTTCGAAGAACAATTTAGGGTTTTCCAGAACCATCCTGGTAGACGAAAAGTGATATTTGCCACAAATATTGCAGAGACCTCGCTGACTATTCCTGGTGTCAAGTATGTAATTGATTCCGGAATGGTGAAAGAGAGTAAATATGAACCTAGAACAGGTATGAGCATCCTCAAGGTTTGCCGGGTCAGTCAGAGTTCTGCTCGACAACGTGCTGGTCGTGCTGGCAGGACAGAAGCCGGAAGATGTTACAGACTGTACTCAAACCAAGATTTTGATGCAATGAATCTTAATCAGGAACCTGAAATTCGGAGGGTCCATCTTGGTGTAGCACTTTTGAGGATTCTTGCTCTGGGTGTAGACAACATAGCTGATTTTGACTTTGTTGACGCGCCTGTCCCTGAAGCCATTGCAGTGGCTGTCCAAAATCTTGTTCAGTTGGGTGCAGTCGTTGAGAAGAATGGTGTTCTTGAATTAACACATGAAGGGCATTGTTTAGTCAAGCTCGGTCTAGAGCCAAGGCTTGGAAAGTTAATTTTAGGCTGCTTCAAACACAGAATGGGTAAAGAAGGAATTGTTCTTGCTGCTGTCATGGCTAATGCTAGCAGTATATTTTGCAGAGTTGGCAACCTCGATGATAAGATGAAAGCTGATTGCCTAAAGGTATGATTCTGAGCTTCCGGTTAACTTTGTTATTGTGGTATTTTTCTTCCATAGAATGATTATCGTTTCCTGTTATGTAACATTGGATTTACCGGTATACACCTAAATGAGTTAAGATAATCTCTGTCTTTCTAAAATGTCTGAACTTTTAGCTTCATGTTCTGAAGGTTTTACATTGACATATTGAAGGTACAATTCTGCAATCATAATGGAGACCTGTTCACTCTTCTTTCGGTTTACAAAGAATGGGCATCTCTGCCGCGAGAGAGAAGAAATAAATGGTGCTGGGATAACAGCCTGAATGCAAAATCAATGAGGAGATGTGAAGACACTGTCAAGGAATTGGAGATATGCATTGAGAGAGAACTTACTCTTGTCAGTCCTAGTTACTGGGTTTGGAATCCAACTGAGGGCACTAAACACGATAAGCATTTGAAAATGGTTATACTTGCATCTCTTGCAGAAAATGTGGCGATGTACACTGGCTATGATCAGCTTGGATACGAGGTGGCACTTACTGGTCAACAAGTTCAGTTACATCCGTCGTGTTCATTGCTAGCATTTGGCCAGAAGCCAAACTGGGTTGTTTTCGGTGAACTTCTATCAATTGCTGATGAGTACTTGGTATGTGTAACTGCGTTTGATTTTGAGGCTTTGCATATGCTTGATCCACCTCCACCTTTTAATGCATCTCAGATGGATGAGCGGAGGCTCCGAGTGGAAAAAGTGGTTGGTTGTAGTAGCACTGTGCTAAAACGATTCTGTGGGAAATCTAACTGTAGACTGCTTTCAATTGTTTCTCGTGCTAGGTCTCTTTGTATGGACGAAAGGATTGGTATTCAAGTCAATGTCGATCAGAATGAGATTCTACTGTATGTGCCTCCCTTCGACATGGACAAAGTGTTAGCCCTTGTGAACGATGCATTGGAATGTGAAAAGAAATGGATGCATAATGAATGTTTGGAGAAATATCTATTTCATGGTCGGGGACAAGTACCTATTGCACTGTTTGGAGCTGGTGCTCAGATAAAGCATCTTGAAGTTGATCAGAGATTTTTGACAGTTGATGTACTTTATTATGGCGACAATGTTGCTGATGACAGAGAACTTGTGACGTTTCTGGAAAATAAGATTGATGGGTGTATTTGCTCTATTTATAAGTGTGCTGCTAATAAGCAAGACTGTGATGAGAAGTGGGGTAGTATAACCTTTCTCACTCCGGAATCTGCTATGAAGGCAGCAGAAATTCAGAGATTTGATTTCAATGGATCAGTGCTTAAATTATTTCCATCGCTGTCAACTGGTGGTGGAGGAATTTTCAAGATGCCTACTTTCCCTTCTGTTACAGCTAAGGTTCGTTGGCCGCGAAAGGAAAGCATTGGTAAAGGCTGTGTTAAGTGCCCTTCTGGTGATGTTCACAGTATATTTGATGGGATCTCCGGCCTTGTGATAGGTACAAATTATGTCCACATTCAGAGAGATCAAAAGTCCAATGATTCTATCTTGATAAGTGGTCTTGACAGAGATCTTTCGGAAGCAGAAGTTTTAGATGTTTTAGAGTCCGCCACGTCGAGAAGAGATCTGAATTTTTTTTTATTCAGAAAATTCAGTGTGCAGCAGTGCCCATCTCCTACTGCTTGCGAAGAACTGCTGCATAAGAGAATATTTGCATGCATGTCATCGAGGAATCCAGATCCCAACTGTGTCCAAGTCCAAGTTTTTGAACCAAAAGAAACAGATTATTTCATGCGAGCGACTATTAAATTTGACGGGAGATTACATCTGGAAGCTGCAAAAGCTTTGCAAGAGTTAAATGGAGAGATTCTACCTGGATGCCTTCCGTGGCAGAAGATAAAGTGTGAGCAATTGTTTCAGAGCTCCATAATCTGCTCTGCTTCTGTCTACAACATAGTCAACAGACAATTGCATGATTTGTTATCAAGCTTTGAAAGACAAAGAGGTAAAATTCCAAATCCACATTTGAGCTGTTTTGCTCTTTAGATTTTACTACCTTCTATCAACTGCAACCAACAAATAACCTTACTATATCATGATATTAATGATGAACAATCATGACTTACGAGTTTTACTTTAGAGGCTACAGTTTCTAATTGGTGTAATATAAAGGTCATTCAAAGGGTTCATAAGCGTAGGTTTGATATGCATGAATGTTTTCTTGTATTTTTGTAGGATGTGAATGGCATTTGGAACCAACTCACAGCAGTGTTTTAGACCCAAAAGAAAAAACTCACAGCAGTGCTTATCGTATTAAAATTTGGTCTTATGCAACAAGACCCATCGCAGAGATGCGGAGAGATCTTGAAGAACTCTTGAGAGGAAGGCCCATAAATCATCCAGACTTAATCCCTAGAGTCTTGCAGCATCTTTCGTCCAGAGATGGTGTTATTCTGAAGCGGAAGATCCAACAGGAGACAGAAACTTACATTATATTTGACAGGCTCAATCACACAGTACGCATTTGTGGATCACGAGAGAAAATCACTGAGGCTGAACAAGAACTGGTTCAGTCACTTCTGGCCTATCACGAGAGCAAGCAACTTGAAATCCGCCTCCGAGGTCCTGATATCCGTCCTGACCTCATGAAGGAAGTTGTGAAGAGGTTTGGTCCGGAGCTCCAAGGTATCAAAGAGAAGGTACATGGTGTGGATCTCAAGCTCAACACCCGGCACCATGTTATTCAGGTTAACGGGAGCAAAGAAATGAGGCTGGAAGTAGAAAAGATGGTCTATGAACTTGCACGAGAAAAGAATGCACCGAGCGAAGAACAAGATGACATTGAAGTTGAATGTCCCATTTGCTTGTCGGAGGTTGATGATGGCTACTCTCTTGAAGGATGTTCCCACCTCTTCTGCAAAGCCTGTTTGTTGGAACAATTTGAGGCATCGATGAGAAACTTTGACGCATTTCCCATAGTTTGTTCTCACATTGACTGTGAAGCTCCATTAGTACTCGCTGATATGAGAGCTCTCTTATCACAAGAGAAGCTTGATGAACTCTTCCGAGCATCCTTGTCCTCTTTTGTAGCAGCTAGTGATGGAAAGTTCCGGTTTTGCTCCACACCTGATTGCCCGTCCATCTACCGTGTAGCTGGCCCTCAAGAATCTGGTGAACCATTCATCTGCGGAGCCTGCAAATCAGAGACATGCACAAGGTGTCACCTTGAGTATCACCAGTATATCTCTTGTGAAAGATACAAACAGTTCAAGAAGAATCCGGACTTGTCGCTAAAGGACTGGGCAAAAGGGAAGGACGTGAAGATGTGTCCGGCTTGCAAGTCCACTATAGAGAAAACTGATGGGTGTAACCATCTGCAGTGCCGGTGTGGGAAGCACATTTGCTGGGTCTGCTTGGACTTCTTCACTCAGACAGAACCTTGCTATGAGCATTTAAGGACATTTCATGGTGGAATCGGCATTGCGGATGACCTTGGTAACCCCGTGTTTTGAAACCGTACTAGACCGAACCGAGCCTCTCAATGTACAAATTTGTCTAGGTCCATGTATCTATATTCTGTAACATCTTGTTTGGTTTATATGTACATATGTCGAGATAGTATGGTTTGATATTATACCTTCTCTAACCAACAGAAAACCGTTATAGACTTGACTTGTTACATCACCGATTACGCGTAAATGTCTAGAGAGTGTTTACTAAAGTCTAATCGTGTTTTGACTCATTTTCCCGTCAAGACAAAGTTGAAAGGAAGCTACTTTCCAACATACAAAGACATCCCTTTAATGGCGTTATCACTTCCCACGAAATTTCCACCCACTTTCGAAAACCTTAAGAACGACAAATTCTCGATCCCCGGAAAAACACGCCCTTGGAATTTTTGGATCATTGTGTCGTATTTATGGGTTTTAGATTTCATCGAGCGTCTTATTTCTTCTCGCTTTCATTCTGAATTTTGCCCGAAACCCATTTTCCCATGTTCTTGCTCTGTTTTCTACTAGTTGTCTCTGAAAAGTAGTGTCCCCTATTCTTGCTCTGTTTCTGTGGTCTCAGAACCCCGAAAATGGCGTTCAATCACAGAAAGATGCTCTTTCCATATCTACCGGGAAAAGATCTTAACTTGACGATCTTCATCCCTTGCTTCCAGACATATCCTCCGCCGCCACCTCCGCAGAGAGATCTCTCTCTCCTAGTCTCCACCTCCATCTGCATAAGCGGCTCCGTCTTACTCCTCCTATTTCTCGCTGTCTTCCTCTACCTCCACATCACGCAATCACGGCGGAGCTCAGCCGCTGCAGTGGCTCCTGGTGACACCAACCGAAGAGAAGACGAGAACGAAACAGGAGAAAGAGGTTTATCCGGCTACCATCACGTCTGGCGAATCACAACCGTCGGTCTCCACCGTTCTGCGATCGACTCGATCCCAGTCGTTGGATTCAAAAAGGGTGAAGGGATAATCGACGGCACAGAATGCTCCGTCTGCTTAAGCGAATTCGAAGAAGACGAGTCGCTTAGATTGTTGCCAATGTGTAGTCATGCCTTTCACATAAATTGTATCGATACTTGGTTGCTCTCCCACAAGAACTGTCCTTTATGTCGTTCCCCTATTCTTCTCACTGAGCCTCGTCATCTAGAAACAGAGACGAATCATCATCATCAATCAGAGTCTGGATCGAGCAACGACCTCAACGGAGAACAAGAGAGCTCGGGAAGCTTGGAAACTGTGAGAAGATCGTTTTCAATTGGAGGGAGCTCGTCAGTTAAAGCTGGGAATAGTGATGATATTGCAACTAGAAGTACAAGACATTTATACAGCAGTTTCAGTGCAAACTTCTTCTCATCATCAAGAAGATCAAGGAACCAAGACCCGGTTCTTCCAAACCGAATGCCATCTGTTTCTGGTTAGGCCTGTTCAATGGTGACTACAACTAAGCTAATGTAATGTGATGTCTAGTGTGTTCTGTTCTATAACCGTATCTGAAATAAAGGGAATGTTTCACTGTTTTAAGGTTCTGCTTTTGATGAACAACAACGGTTGAGCGATTTAAAGCGTAGAGGCACGTAAATAAATAAACATTTAAAGAGAATTGGGCAATAAAGTTATATATTAAACAAGAGAAACTCTCGTTGGGACAATTCGTCGAACATCTTGAGGACTATCTTAACAAAGGATTACCTAAACAAACCCAGAATTAGAAACGAGCAAAGCTCTACACTTTTAGGAACCCAATAAACTAAAAACAAATAAAAATCCCAGAAATAAAGTGCCCATTGACGAACTAATCAAAGGTAGATAGAATAAGAGTCTTCAAGCTCTTTCACCTCGGATCCTCCTTGCGAGCTGAATATCCTTAGGCATGATGGTGACCCTCTTGGCGTGAATCGCACAAAGGTTTGTGTCTTCAAACAAACCAACAAGGTAAGCCTCGGCCGCCTCTTGTAATGCAGCGACGGCGCTGCTCTGGAACCTCAGATCTGTCTTGAAATCCTGCGCAATCTCACGGACAAGTCTCTGGAAAGGAAGCTTACGGATCAGAAGCTCAGTGCTCTTCTGGTACTTCCTGATCTCTCTTAAAGCCACAGTTCCTGGACGGAATCTGTGCGGCTTCTTGACTCCACCAGTGGCCGGAGCTGATTTCCTCGCCGCCTTCGTCGCAAGCTGCTTCCTTGGTGCTTTGCCTCCAGTGGATTTCCTAGCGGTTTGCTTAGTTCTAGCCATTTCGAAATCAAACAATCACAACGAATAAGCTAATTGACTGACTTTTCTTCTTCTAGAGAAAGCGAATGCGAAATCTGGTGGCGAAGATTAGAGTAGAAGATGGGTTGCTTTTATGGGACGAAAAATTGGCGGTGACTTGGGAAAAAAAAAAATTGGAGGGAGTTTTCCTGAAATTTTTTGTTTTGGAGGGAAAATTATTATCTTGTCCGTTGGATGAAAAGTACAATCGACGGCTGAGAGAGTTATAGGATTTCAATCCGTGTCATTCCTTATCAACCAATTAAAACACTCCTTTCAAGTTTTTAGCGCCACTTGAAAATTTTGGCCCAAAACATCAGAACAAACTTATTTCAAATAGACAAGTAAAAAGATTTACTTGGCGCTACAAATTCGAGAAGATATTTTACTCTTTTCATTGGATATTATTGTCACAAATAGCACCTACGATCGCGTTTCTGATTGATTAAATTTGTGAGTTTAACTAAATCTCTAAGAGAAAGCATATCTATACACATAGAAAAATATCTCATAAAATTTCCGATTTTTGGTTGTGACGGAATAAGAACATTTTCCAAATCCTTACGTATGATTCAGTTATTCATGAAACACAGATGATATCTGGTTATTTGCAAGTTGAATCAAAAATTAGACTTCAGAATCATAAGTGCGGCCTAAATCAACCATCCGTAAGCAAATTCTAAGCAAAAGACTGCACAAACGTATAACTGAATCCAAAATGTGGCAGAAACATGTACTCATAAGATAAAAATAACATTAGATTGAAATTCATTTGGGCATTGCATCGAACATCTTAAAGACAAATCTAAGCAAAAGACTACAAAACACTCGAAAACAGATCTAAAAACGAGACATTTAAAGAAAAAACGATTTACATATGCGATAAGAGGCAAACAAGTGAAAACCCAAAGTAGACTATTGTTTCGTCTTCTTCTTCCGCTTAAGCCCTCTCACCCCTGATCCTCCTCGCAAGCTGGATATCCTTAGGCATGATTGTAACTCTCTTTGCGTGAATCGCACAAAGATTGGTATCCTCGAACAGACCAACCAGGTAAGCCTCGGCTGCCTCCTGAAGAGCCGCCACGGCGCTGCTCTGGAACCTCAGATCCGTCTTGAAATCCTGAGCTATCTCACGGACAAGTCTCTGGAACGGAAGCTTGCGGATCAGAAGCTCAGTGCTCTTCTGGTACTTCCTGATCTCTCTCAACGCCACCGTTCCTGGGCGGAATCTGTGCGGCTTCTTCACTCCTCCGGTGGCCGGAGCTGATTTCCTCGCCGCCTTCGTCGCGAGTTGCTTCCTTGGAGCTTTTCCTCCGGTGGATTTCCTAGCGGTTTGCTTGGTACGAGCCATCTGAGATTTCTTGTTAAAAAAAAGGAATGATAATTACTCTTTCTGCGTTTTGATTTGCTGAGAAATGCGTTCGATATACAGAGAGTGAGGATGGGATGTGTTTTTTATACTGAAAGGAGGAAAGGTCTATTTGTTTTTTTATCCGTTAGATCTTTTTTCTTATCGACGGTTAAGATTGTTTGTGTCTTTGCTATCCGCGTCATTGTTAAGTAACCAATCAGAATGACTTTTGTAGCGTTCGATTTTTTTCCAGGAATTCAGCTTCTTTTCGATAGTAGCCCATTTTTGAATATTTACAAACTTGGAACAAAATAAATTATACTAATATAATTGGATCCTATATATACTAATAAATTATGATATAAAATTAGGCTTCAATGTTCAATGCTATATTGGCTTACTCTATATATGGTCAATGCCGAATGGCACATAATTCGATTTATGTTTATGCATATCGAAGCTATGGTCTTCCATACGACTGTGCCTTGCATGAATTATTCTTATGGATGCAAGCTTGACTTGACCAATTTGGTCTCCAGATTTTTTTTAATAATACATATATTGACATTATAAAATTTCTCAAACTGATGTCCACATTTTTCGGGGACGACTTTTTTGTTTGTATGTTTTTTTGTTTAGTGTGAATCGAATTCGCTGTTGTACAATTGATGAATTGAACCATATGCCGACATATTTTATGTTTAGTATTTTTCAAACAAAAAAAAAATCATGGAGGACCTTTTTTTTATGGTTCAATGTATAGATCAGCCCCAATTTATTTTAGCTTAATCTTGAAAAAAATATCTTTGGCAATTGAGTAGAATATGTCGGCATATTGTTCAAATGCCGATTCTGAGGTGATCTTTTAGCTTTTATGGTTTCTATATTGGCTTCATACATTACATCTTGCAAGTTATTTTTAAAAATTATTATTATTTTATTATAATTTTTATTACTTTAGCATATTGACTAAACATAGCTTCAATTATCAGAAACATAATGCTTAATATGTTTTTTAATAGCGGCGATTTTATTGTATTTTTAAAGTTATCAACTAACTAAATGACTTATGATTTTCGATACAATTAAAATCTATATTATAAAAGAGGGCCAAATATCTTTGGCTGTTTGTCACGTCAGCGCTAGAGAGATTGACAAGTGGCATCATCTTAAAAAAAAAAAAAAAACCTGAAACCTACTATATGTTCATATTCCATTACAGGGGTTAGTGGATTCATAATTATCAATATTTAATTATAAAAAATGATCAATGACAACATTATTGATGGTTTTAAATTTAAAAGAATGGATTAAAACCATAAAACTATAAAAATTTAAAATAATTTTCCGACTCAAACTATAATTCTATGTCATATCATGTGGCGTGCACAAAACTTTAAAATTTTGATGGAGTAGGTCAATTATTTGAGTTATTCGTTGAGAATTACAGTATTATTGATGATTTCAAATTTAAAATTGGCATAATGAAACCTACGAAAAACAAAAATTTACAAATTAAAAATATCAAACAATTAAAATAAATTAATTTTAATACTATACGTTAATAGGTTTCATCCATTTTTTAAATAAAATACGGGATACTTCAGACCATAAATTATTCACCTATTTCATTTTACGTAAACAATGGTTGTTAAACGTCAAAATATTTCGGAAAAAAAAATTAAAAACAATAAATTTAGAAAATAAATATCTAAAACCATACGAGTATTCACCTAATTTATAATAATATTGGTAGTTGGTCTGATATGTGACGTTGACTACGAACTTGTCCTGGTTAATAGATAAAAAAATGAACTGACGACTTCCAAAACTAATAGTGGAAAAAAGGAAATTAAATCAAATTTGGATCTTTTCAAAAGCAAACCCACATATATTAACAATATTTTCCTTCAATAAAAAAAGAAAACTATCAGAAAGAATAAAAACGAATCAAACCTCGACGCCTATAAAGTCACATTAGTTAATCAATCAAAGCAGTTTCGTTTCTTCTTATTTCCTTCCGCTAGCTAAGAGAATGACAAAACTCAAATCTCTCATAATCGGCAAAGTCAAAGACAAAGCTTCAATAGGCAAAGTGAAATTGCTTCATAGTTTCAGCTCCAACTCCGTCAAGTACATTCACTTAGCCCTTTTGAAATCAACGACTCATACTTCTCACAAACCACCCGATAGCAACTATGTCTCCGACGTTATCTCTTACTCCAACAGCCCTCATGGTCCGGCAGCTTCCGCGGCGGTTATGTGGAGGTTGCGAGTCACAAAGAACGCTTTTGTGGCCACCAAAACTCTCATCGTCTTCCATAAGCTTATGAAATCATCGAGAGACAAGTTTGAAGGACTTGATCGTGGATGGTGTTGGAGGTGGGTTTAGCACCCCCAATTAGCTAGGCTCATCTCAGCAAATAAGGCACCGAGCTTGCACCCCGAGCTTCCATCCCGAGCTCGCGCCCCGAGCTTCCATCCCGAACTCGCGCCCCGAGCTACCATCCCGAGCTTGCACCCCGAGCTTCCATCCCGAGCTCGCGCCCCGAGCTTCCATCCCGAACTCGCGCCCCGAGCTTCCATCCCGAGCCCGCACCCCGAGCTTCCATCCCGAGCTCGCACCCCGAACTAACGCTAACGCCGCACGAAGATGCACTGGTCACGGCATGCCTTGCACTGTTCACAGGCGCTGTTCACGGGCACTATTCACGACACGTCTTGCACTGTTCACCGGCGCTGTTCACGGGCACTGTTCACGACATACCCTGCACTGTTCACCTTGCACTGTTCACCTTGCACTGTTCACCGATACTGTTCACGACCCGTCTCGTCAACATCACGTCATCCCCGAATCACGGAGAACCGCCTATGCGGCCTTTGCTATATATATACCCCTCGCACGCACTCGCTTAGAGATATCCGGGCTGGGACCCCCGGCCGCGGAAGAATCTTGTATTTGGACTCTGATTTTGACTCTCTCACCTACCATAAGTTACCCGACCTCTCTGTCTTTGTAACGAGATAACGCTTTAGAACGCCGAACTGGACGTCCTTCGGAACCAGTTCGTAATTCAAAAGCGTTTACTTTTCTTTCATCAATAACACGAAACACGGCCCCCGGCCTGCTCATATTTCTCCCGACCCGTCTTAATCGTGGTTAAATTGCTCTATTAACGAAAATCTCACCTCCCGTCTCCTAATCATTTTTTAAACACACTTAGTGATCCGTGGGATCAACAATTGGCGCTAGAAGGAGGGCGTTTGAGGATTTTTCTACACGCAAAGAGTAGCTCGGCAAATGTCGGGAACATCACCCTCATCTCCGAACAACTCCATACAGATAAGTGTCAAGCTTATTTTTATTTTTTACTTTTTTCATTCTCCTTGAGCCGAGCTCATCTCGCAAACACTCGACAAGATAAGTACCGAGTCTAGCCTCGTACTTAAGCTTAAGAGTCAGCAAAGCCGAGCTCATCTCGCAAACACTCGACAAGATAAGTACCGAGCCTAGCCTCGTACTTAAGCTTAAGAGTCAGCAAAGCCGAGCTCATCTCGCAAACACTCGACAAGATAAGTGCCGAGCCCAGCCTCGTACTTAAGCTTAAGAGTCAGCAAAGCCGAGCTCATCTCGCAAACAACACGATCAACAAGTGCCGAGCCTAGTCTCGCACTTGCACATAAAATTTTTAACTCTAATCAAGTTCACCCTTACTTGCAGGTTAACATATACTGAGCTAAGACTTGTTTCGTCCGCCGACTTCGACACTCATTCGCCGAACTTGGGGGAGGGCTATTGTGGGTGTGGTGATGAGCACACCCCTTTTTTTAGCCCATTCCAAAGCAAAAGGCCCAACACCAAAGGCCCAACATCCACTATGCAGATACGGTTACTGTTCCCGACCTGCTCCGCACTGTTCACGACGTGCCGGTACTGTTCACGACCTGCCGGTTACCGTTCCCGACCTGCTCCGCACTGTTCATGACGTGCTGGTACTGTTCACGACCTACCGGTTACTGTTCCCGACCTGCTCCGCACTGTTCACGAGTTGCCGGTACTGTTCACGACCTGCCGGTTACTGTTCCCGACCTGCTCCGCACTGTTCACGACGTGCCGGTACTGTTCACGACCTGCCGGTTACTGTTCCCGACCTGCTCTGCACTGTTCATGACGTGCCGGTACTGTTCACGACCTGCCAGTTACTGTTCCCGACCTGCTCGGCACTGTTCACGACGTGACGGGTACTGTTCACGACGTGATGGGTACTGTTCACGACGTGATGGGTACTGTTCACGAACCATCACGTCGTCCCTAAAAACCGGAGAGCTGTCTGCTCAACTCCCACTATAAATACCCCCTTTGGTATTCATTTTACACACACAAAAAAACTCTGATCCTCTCCCTCTAAATAACTTTCCCTCTCTAAAAGGAGCTCTCGGCAGCTCTCGGCAGCTCTCCCAGCTCGGTGCAGCTCTCCGCAGCTCTCCCAGCTCTCCGCAGCTCTCTCAGCTCGGTGCCGCTCTCCGCAGCTCTCCCAGCTCTCCGCAGCTCTCTCAGCTCGGTGCAGCTCTCCCTAGCTCTTCCAGCTCTCCGCAGTTCTGATGAGCTCCCAGCTCTCCCGACGACCCGACCAGACAGTCGACCGACGACCCGATCTGACAGTCGACCGACGACCTGACCTAACGGTCGACCGGCGACCGACGACCCGACCTGGCGACCCGACCTGACGGTCGACCGACGACCCTACCTGGCGACCCGACCTGACGGTCGACCTGATAGTCGACCGACGACCCGATCTGACGGTCGACCGCCGACCGACGACCCGACCTGACGGCCGACCTGACAGTCGACTGACGACCCGACCTGACGGTCGACCAGTGACCAACGACCTAACAGTCGACCGACGACCGACGACCCGACCTGACGGTCGACCGTCGACCGACGACCCGACTTGACAGTCGACATGACTAGCTCTCAGCTCTCCAGTTCTCTCCTACCCGCCTCAGCAACGAACTACGAATGGCTTGATCCCCAATCCGGGGTACGTAGGCAGCCCTCCGGGCACAGCTATAAATCACCTCCTCCCCCTCATTTGCCGACCAGAACGCAACCGGCTCTATCTTAACAGAAAATCCCCGAACCTCCCCGATACAAATTGATTTGTAGGAGACGTGCTCATACCCGTTTCAACAATTGGCGCTAGAAGGAGGGGTCGAACCTCCGACCTTGTGGTTAACAGCCAATTAGCTAGGCTCATCTCAGCAAATAAGGCACCGAGCTTGCACCCCGAGCTTCCATCCCGAGCTCGCGCCCCGAGCTTCCATCCCGAACTCGCGCCCCGAGCTACCATCCCGAGCTTGCACCCCGAGCTTCCATCCCGAGCTCGCGCCCCGAGCTTCCATCCCGAACTCGCGCCCCGAGCTTCCATCCCGAGCCCGCACCCCGAGCTTCCATCCCGAGCTCGCACCCCGAACTAACGCTAACGCCGCACGAAGATGCACTGGTCACGGCATGCCTTGCACTGTTCACAGGCGCTGTTCACGGCACTATTCACGACATGTCTTGCACTGTTCACGGGTACTGTTCACCGGCGCTGTTCACGGGCACTGTTCACGACATGTCTTGCACTGTTCACGGGTACTGTTCACCGGCGCTGTTCACGGGCGCTGTTCACGGCATACCCTGCACTGTTCACGGGCACTGTTCACCTTACACTGTTCACCAATACTGTTCACGACCCGTCTCGTCAACATCACGTCATCCCCGAATCACGGAGAACCGCCTATGCGGCCTTTGCTATATATATACCCCTCGCACGCACTCACTTAGAGATATCCGGGACAGGGACTCACGGCCTAAAAAAAAAAAAAAAAAAAATATTAAAAAAAAGAGAGCTCCACGCCATGTCTGCTTCTCTGAAGTTATCTCCATACTCCAAAATCAGATCCGGTGAACCGCCTCGCTCCGACCAAGCCTGCATCTTACGGTAAACCGCCTCGCTCCCGACCAGAGTCGCCTCCACCTTTAGCTCCGACACCGACGACGGCGACCTCCATGGTTTCGCGTTATTCCTCTGAAGGCATGTGAAGCAAAATCTCTTCTTCTTGTCCGACCGGATGCGGATCTACGACGATCTGTTCCGTGTTCTCCTCGGCTCCGAAAACTCCAGCTCCACCGGAACCAGGATCGATGCTCCGCGACAGGTCATGCCCGAATTCAACACCCCCAATCTTCATCTTCGTCGCCGCGAACGCCGAACGTGAGTGAAGGGAGAAGCCGTGAGCGGCACCACCTCCGTCTGTGACCTCTTTCACCGACCACGTCAGCAATTCGCCGCCACTCAAGCTTCCCGGAGCTCCGCCATGACCGCCGCTGCTTATCGCCGCCTCTACAACCAAGCAAGCCGGCGAGTGAAGAAAAATCAGATTCCCTTTTGTATTGGGCTCAAACATACTCGTGGCCCCTGAGTATCATGGTATAGCAGGCCCAGACTTTGGCCCAATAGACATCAACCGAGCTTCTCACACCAGTTTCCAAAACCCAAGAAGCTGCGTTCTCTTTCCAAAAACGAAAAGGAAGAAAAACAAAAACAAAAACAAAAAAAAAAAAAAAAAATTTCGAGTCTCATTCCAACAAAAAAAAAAGGGGAACAACTCCCGATCTCGTTCCAGCTCGTTACTTGTCGATCATAGCTCATCAATCGAGCTCCCTAAAATCAAGGTACCCTTTATCAAAAATTTACTTTATTATTCAAACTCAGATTTAATCACAGGGTTCATCCCTCCAAACCGGACTCCGAGGAAAGCAGTTTGCGGTCGTAGCTCGTCGATCTGACAGCGCGGCAGTTCGGAGTCGCAGCTCGTCGGTCTAACAGTTAGGTAGCTCGGTCGCAGCTCGCTCATCGCGCAGTCGCAGTTTGCCGACCTCAACAGCTCCGCCTAACTAACGACCTCAACAGCTCGCCGACCTCCTACTCGCCAAGCTCATGATCGCAGTTCTCCGACCGTGCGACTCGCTGACCTCGTAGTACGCTAAACAACTAACCGATTTTAGAAATTAAACGACTCGGAATCATAGCTCACCGGCCTCGCGCCTAACTAACAAACGCCGAGCTCAGCCCCAAGCGCAATCTCGTATCTTTAGCCATTTTTTTGCAGATCGTAGCTCGTCGATCTGACAGTGAGGCAGTTCGGAGTCGCAGCTCGGTCTAACAGTTAGGTAGCTCGGTCGCAGCTCGCTCATCGCGCAGTCGCAGTTCGCCGACCTCAACAGCTCCGCCTAACTAACGACCACAGCTCGCCGACCTCCTACTCGCCGAGCTCACGATCAGTCCTCTGACTGCACAACCCGCGGCCCACCGACCACACAGCTCGCTAACTTCGCGGTCTAGCAATTCACACACGTCCGTCTATTGCTCCCGCCTAATGAGACCCAGCAGTCAATCCCAAGATCTTGGAGACCGACCTGAGATGCGCCGAGCTAACAAGAATCAACTTCGATGCATTCGCTACACCTCATGACACCGAACTGGGGGGGGCTTATTGTTGGAGGTGGGTTTAGCACCCCCAATTAGCTAGGCTCATCTCAGCAAATAAGGCACCGAGCTTGCACCCCGAGCTTCCATCCCGAGCTCGCGCCCCGAGCTTCCATCCCGAACTCGCGCCCCGAGCTACCATCCCGAGCTTGCACCCCGAGCTTCCATCCCGAGCTCGCGCCCCGAGCTTCCATCCCGAACTCGCGCCCCGAGCTTCCATCCCGAGCCCGCACCCCGAGCTTCCATCCCGAGCTCGCACCCCGAACTAACGCTAACGCCGCACGAAGATGCACTGGTCACGGCATGCCTTGCACTGTTCACAGGCGCTGTTCACGGGCACTATTCACGACATGTCTTGCACTGTTCACGGGTACTGTTCACCGGCACTGTTCACGGGTACTGTTCACGACATGCCTTGCACTGTTCACGGGCACTGTTCACCGGCACTGTTCACGACATACTCTGCACTGTTCACGGGCACTGTTCACCTTGCACTGTTCACCGATACTGTTCACGACCCGTCTCGTCAACATCACGTCATCCCCGAAGCACGGAGAACCGCCTATGCGGCCTTTGCTATATATATACCCCTCGCACGCACTCGCTTAGAGATATCCGGGCTGGGACCCCCGGCCGCGGAAGAATCTTGTATTTGGACTCTGATTTTGACTCTCTCACCTACCATAAGTTACCCGACCTCTCTGTCTTTGTAACGAGATAACGCTTTAGAACGCCGAACTGGACGTCCTTCGGAACCAGTTCGTAATTCAAAAGCGTTTACTTTTCTTTCATCAATAACACGAAACACGGCCCCCGGCCTGCTCATATTTCTCCCGACCCGTCTTAATCGTGGTTAAATTGCTCTATTAACAAAAATCTCACCTCCCGTCTCCTAATCATTCTTTAAACACACTTAGTGATCCGTGGGATCAACAGATGGAACAATCTAAAACTAAATGATTTCTCAGACGTTTCTTCTAATCTCACGATAGAATTGTCTCGATGGGTTAAATGGTAAGTTACTTTTATATTTCCTTTTTTATTCTTTTATTTGATTTTGACACCTATCCAATTATTTGGACTGGTTCATACCGACAGTGGATATTTTTATTTAGGTATGCACTATACTTGGATCGTCTCTCATGGATTTCGAAGGTATTAGGGTCTTTTCCAAATATACCGGAGAGCTCAAAGGAGAAATCTAAAGAGAAAGAATGTGTTTCGTCTTACCAAACCGGTTACATAATGAGACAAACCGATTCTCTAGTGAGTTTCTTTGAACATATATGTACCAGACCGGAGACTCCACCTTTGTTCCAAAACAAGATCGTGGACGAGATCAGAGAGCTCGTGATTCAAGACTACTTCACGGTTGTGAGATTGGTTATGGTACGGCTTCAAGTGTTGAGTGAAAGATTGATTAAACCGGGTATCGAATCTGTTGGTGATTCCGGTTCGAACGATTTGAGGTTGGTTTTGATGAGACTTGAAGAATGCAAGCAGAGTTTGAGTGGGTTTTTTTGGTGTTGCAGACGTTTGGCAGAAGATTTTTGGTGTTTGGTTGAGATATTGAAGGCCGAGACGGTAAAAAACGATAAGGAGATGATTGAATTAGCCGGTTCGGTTCAGACTACGGTTAAGAATGATGAGGAGATGGTTGAATTGGCATGTTCGGCTCAGACCGAATGGGTAACATTCGGCGACTCCGAGACAACAACGAACGAGGTGGTAAAATGGGATTCTGAGTGGGTAACATTTGATGACTCCATGGGATTGACGAATGAACCGGTCCGGTTCATCTTATATACATAGCATTTGACAACTGATTGGCCCAGTTAGGTGAGAAAATATCCGGTTTACAATTGGTAAGGAGTCTCGCTACGAACATACATACCAACTTAACGTTTTAATTTGGTTTTCGTCTTGGAATGGGATGTGTATTTTTTTAATTATGCTTAATTTCTTCCTTATTCACAAAGACAAAAAAGTATAAGTGATTCCGTATGTAAATAACTTCTTAAGAAATTTGTGAAGTGAAAGTGTGCTTAATGTCTTATTCTACTATTCAATATTCATAAAGAAAATAAATCGGCCATTACTCCAGTTCCGGCTTAGAATACCGAACCAGATATTAGACCAATCTACTACTTAGCCATTTCAATCAATTGTATATGCGATTGAAATGATACGTTATCTGTATTGGGTTTACTCACTAAATTTATGGAACATATGTTCCAAAAATGGGAAAAATGTCAAAATCAATCCGAACTAAATTTGGTGTGACAATCGATTGTGAGATAATAATATATAAATGTGTTTGTAATATAAATCCAAAAATTCTTACAGCTAAGGTGGTTTCCACGTTTTCCTATCATTGATAATGTTGCGGGTTCGATCCTTGGTAGATTAATTTGTTCAAAATTTTGTAACATTAAAACGACGTCGTTTTAATCTCGTGACACTGTGTCATGTCAACTCAGCATTCCGTGAAGGTTGACTAACAGATTAATAGTCAAGCTAGTTTTTAGGACAAATTCGATAGTTGGGATAGGAAATTTGAATTTTATTGTCGTTTAGATAAGAAATGATACCCTATTTTAATTAAGGTTTTTTTAACACACATAAATTAGTTCGGGTTGGTTTTGGCCCTTTTCCGCTCCCCAAAAAGAAATGTGTGAAACAATTAAGATACCCATCTTCAATATCTTGTCTCTGAAACTGACCATTTGTTAACGCGATTACTTGCTTTTTGTGCCTACAAATATGAAATAAACAATGAAACAATCGTATCAAAAGACATACATGATACAAATCATGAACGCGAACCAAAAGCAATAAACAGTAAAGTTAAGTTACCTCTTTCTCCCAGTCGCATCTCACAACAATAAAAATCAGTATCAATGTTTGAATCGCAGTTCCTCCGAATATCATACCAGCCCAAATGCCCTGTTAACAGATAATCACAATGACCATATAAATTCATAGATTGATTAACCTGTAAGGAAATAAAGAAAACTGGCTTTACCTTAACCCCAGACTTGAAAATCCAGCCCATGACAAATCCGAGTGGAAGTCCAATGAAGTAGTAGCATCCCAAATTTATATATGCCACGAATGCTTGCCAACCCGAGCCAATCGCAACTCCTAATCAAAAGTCAAAAGTCAAAGGTCAACGCACACAACCATTGATCCGGTTTAATTAGTTTGGATACGAAAATAATTTATGAGGCGTACCGGAAAGAACCGGTTGGACACTGTTGAGAAGAATCGTAAATGCTAAAAGAATAGAGAGATCATTGACTGCTTTTATGACGATTTCGCTTGAAGAGAAAATCCAGCCGATTTGATCATGAAGAAATACTATAAGCACCGAGAAGATTATTCCAATGATTAACGATTGTATCACTGATATAATCATCGCAAATCTTGCTTTTTTTCCATTGCCTGCTCCTAATTCATTCGCCACTCGTACGCTATATACAAACATGTTTTCATATTAATTATTGTTATTATATATACACATGGCCAATCAATTGTATAGCAACTAGCAAAAACTAATGTATGAGACACACAACACACTTTTCTGCCCAACACGACCATCAACTTTAATGGTAAAATTTGTATGACTCATTATTCAACTATTCAGAAAATACTAACTGAAAGAGATATGTAATATGTAGTTACTCTTATAAACGGTTATTTATAAGCTACGAACTAGTCTAACTGCACATATAACCGGTTTTTAGATCATGAAAAATATAAACCGAACTAAACAAAAATCAAAGTATCTATACGGTACAAGTAATAAAAATGAAAGATTGGTTATACCCGGTCCCGGCGAGGAAAGCAATTGGAATCATCATTTCCAAACCATTTATTGACATGCTGCGGATGACAATATAATTACAATTTTTGTCAGAAAAAAATGTGATATAAAAAAAAGATTATATACAATAATATATCAATCTCCAAAAATATATATTTGACGTACCATATAGACAAAGAGTCGACAGCAATTTTTGGATCCTCCAGATTCCCAGTCATCACAATTAAAATCTTATAATACCAACTTTCCAACCTGTTGTTTCGATAAATAAAAAATCTACCGTCAAAAGTTGTGTGTTCCATCCGTAAACCAAAAGAAGAAATGCAAAACTAGTGGCGTTTAACTAATACAGTACCAAAGCATGATTCCGGAAGAGGCAGAGAGCTTAGCAAATTCCCATAGTCCGGTGAAAGCTTCGATGGAGTAACCGGTCCAAGTAAGCGGACAACCCCCGCAAGTGGCATAAGTAAATAAGATAAAGACATTGAGCCACCATGACACGTTAACAGTAGCCATGGTCCCTATGACTCCAAGTTTAAGACCGTACACAAAAAGCCAGCACACAAATATGTGAACTACAAGTGCCACTCCAGCAGAAATTGCAATCACCTGGTAATGTAAGACAGTATTAACCAAACACTATCAAGAAAATATGCACTTGCTAGAACCAGATGTCAAATGATCTGTTAACTAAATGAAGGAAATTAATTCTGGTGGAAATAAAAGTTTTCCTCATTATATTTACCAACTAGAAATAAAATAGTGGGATATATTTCCTCATTATTCTATGAAAAAAATCAAAGCACAAAAAAAAAAAACATATTTGTTACTTACGCCATTTTCTTTCTATGAAAATAAATGGGAATCTTGTTACTTACGCCATTTAGATATTTTTATAATTGATGTGTCCCAAAATAGCCCTCAAAATATTTTCTAAAACATGTGTTAAGGCTTTGAC
Source organism: Eutrema japonicum (assembly GCA_030161315.1). Classification (NCBI taxonomy): domain Eukaryota; kingdom Viridiplantae; phylum Streptophyta; class Magnoliopsida; order Brassicales; family Brassicaceae; genus Eutrema; species Eutrema japonicum. The sequence goes on along the minus strand of BSQW01000005.1, from coordinate 52,678,648 downwards.
TTTTTTAGCAGATGGAGTGTTAAGGCCGTTTTTTCGCTTACCAATCACAAGTTTTGTTACGCATTAGAAGGAATAATTTTTTGTTGTTGTCTATTGCAAAAATATTTTATGAAGATTCACAGCATCTACCAAAAAATAGAGCCGTCTAGTCCACAAAATACTTGGACTAACCTTTCGAATCTTAAGTTACATACCATATTCTTGAGCTGGCATTGGAGGAATCGATTAAGAGGGAAAACGAAGGCAAATGCAAAATGGACAGGAATGGCCCAAACGGCGATAGTACCGGAGAGCTCTGCGATGTCGTCAGGCTGGCCGAAGAACCTAAGAATTGGGGACGTAAAGATGTACATAGGGAGGAGCAAGATGGAGCATAAGAATAGAACAATCCAAGATCGTTGCATATATACTCCCAACATCTCATACTTCTTGGCTCCAAACGCTTGACCGCACAGCGTTTCCAACGCACTCGCCATTCCAAGCTGCATATATTTATAGTTTCTTTATAAATTAAACACTATATAATATAAGTCATCGAAGATGTTTCTATCTATGTGTGTTTGTATACGAGGAGGCCGAAGTTGAAGCCGATGATGACGTTGTTGACGATGGAGATGGCGGCGAGTTCGAGCTCGCCGAGGTGTCCGGCGAACGCCTGAGTGATGACGAGGATCGAGTAGGTCGAGATTCTGGTGAATATGGCTGGTCCAACGATACGCCATAGCCTCTTCGTCTCCATCCATATTCTTCTCTTTATAATTTCTCCGCCTTCCTCCTCCGCCGCATTTTGATCCCTTAACAGAGGAATTCTCGTCTTCTCTACACCTTCTGCTTCGTCGTCTTGGTCTCCCATCGCAGATCTTCTGTAATAAAATAAAAAATAGAGTAGATGAGAGCATTTACGTCATTTATAGGCTATGAGTGGAGACGCCACGACGTGCGCCACCAGTGAAGGATCTACAAAACATATTTAATTTAATTTAACTATTATTATATAAAATCGTGTTTCGTTTATGTAGGACCAAAATTTACACTACAGACAGGAAATATTTAATCACAGTAATATGTAAATAAACAGTTTAAGGAACAGACGATTTATAAGCGATAAAGCAATACAAGATCTGAGGAGGCGAGATAAATCTCTTTCCTTAACTCTAAGAATCTCCCGTAGTGTGACGGGGTTTTATAGATCCATGAGTCCCAGGATACAACCAAAGTTTAACTGAATCATCAACACCATGATTCATGTCTATCGACCATTATTCTACGATACTCTCGAAATTAAAACTTACTCTAAGCAGTAGGGAATTGAAGAAACGATTGCTAGAACTTTTAGTAAGTGTTTTTTTTTGTGTATCAGAGGATGATTTTTTAGGTGAAAATCGTGTTGTATATATAGGAGAGAGGCTAGGGTTTTTCCATGACAGAAAAGGAATATTTCTAGAATAACCTAGGCGGCTGCGATTTTTTAAGTCGGCCCGCTGGGTATCGATCGATACCAAGGGGTATCGATCGATACCTCAAAAAGTCCACGGGCCCAATCAAGGCCCAAGATGCGAACGTCGCACGTATGGCTTTTCTTCTCTCATGTTGTTCATTTAAGACACAACCATTCCAATATATACACGAGAAAACATTTCTCGGTTAATGAAAACATTTCATTAGAAAGAGCTTAACTCATTTCTTTTCACACTAACATAATTTTATCAAACCCTCAGGCTTTGACAAAAAATTAGTTCCAACAATCCCCCACATGAATAGAAATGACTATAGAACATATGAAAATTGTACAGACTAGACTTTACTAGACATACTTGACTAGACTCATCTAGACGTAGACAGACTTTCGAGAGTATACGAAAATGTAACTGTATCTGAGAGGTAGCATTTTCCAGCTTTGAACCAAACATTTTTAATATCTGTCGAGTTTACTCGGCCAGGAGGTGAACATGATGTCTTGAACCGCCCGGATTTTTATGTAAACTTAGACAACAGGTATCGCACAGAGACATCTTCTCGTAGAACTTTGTTCTCTATTGTGTTCATTTTGGCCTTGAACATTCCTGGTATTCGTGAGTGAATTTGGAGAATATAGCCTTCTCTTTCATTCTCCTAGAAACGGCCCCATTTCACACTTCACTAGGTGATCTTTTATTAGCTTGTTTTTCAGAAGTGTCCTGTCACACTCCACTATCTACATAGCTATGCAATCATTAAAAGCCAACGCTTATCCTTACTATCCACAGGTAGCACTGTTATATCATCCTAGGAACTGGGCAGAGACATAGTCTCACAGTGCTCAATTCGAATCAGTTTAATTTTGTTTCCCTTTGAACCTAGATCTTGGGATCTCCAGTCACATAGGTAGGGTATCTGTCAAACATCATCTTTTTCTATAGGCTTTAAACCCATTCCTTTTGATGATTTTACAATTTGATCTCGCGGCAAACCTTTGGTAAACGGATCCGCTAGGTTATCAGCCGACTTGATGTAATCTATCGTTATTACACCAGTTGAGATCAATTGTCTAATGGTCTTATGTCGTCTTCTTATATGACGAGACTTGCCATTATATAGATTACTCAGTGCCCGAGAGATAGCCGACTGACTATCACAGTGTACACGTAATGCTGGCACTGGATTCTCCCACATTGGGATATCTTCCAAAAAATTTCGAAGCCATTCTGCTTCCTCAGCAGCTTTGTCTAAAGCTACAAACTCTGACTCCATGGTTGATCTGGCCAGGAGTGTTTGTTTGGAAGATTTCCAGGATATTGCTGCACCAGCAAGAGTAAAGACATATCCACTCGTGGATTTGGAGTTTCTTGAATCTGAAATCCAATTGGCATCACTGTACCCTTCCAGCACTGCTGGTTCTTTACCGAAGTGCAGCCCATAACTTTTGGTGTATCTTAGATAATTTAATACCCTAGTTATGGCTCTCCAATGGGTATGACCTGGATTGCTCGTGTAACGACTTAGTACGTTTACCGAGTGTGCTAAATCTGGTCTAGTACAATTCGTTAAGTACAATAGACTCCCGATGACTCTTGCATACTCCACTTGTAACACTGCTTCACCTGAATTCTTTGTCAAGTGAAGATGAGGATCAAGTGGAGTTTTTGCAGTCCCATTGGAGTAGGTCTTAAACCTCTCTAGGATTTTTGTAGCGTAATGATCTTGAGACATAATTATTCCTTTTGAATTTCGAATAATCTTAATCCCTAGAATTACATCAGCTAATCCCATGTCTTTCATATCAAACTTTCCACTTAGCATGTTCTTTGTTTGAATGATTATATCTTTGTTGCTTTCCATGATTAGCATGTCATCTACGTACAAACACAACAACACATAACCTTGTGAAGTACTTTTGATATAGATGCACTTATCACATTCATTGATGTGAAAGCCATTTGACATCATTACACTGTCGAATTTTTCATGCCATTGCTTCGGAGCTTGCTTGAGTCCATATAGCGATTTGACAAGTCTACAGACTTTCTTCTCTTGTCCGGGAGCAACATAACCCTCAGGTTGATTCATATAGATCTCTTCCTCTAAATCTCCGTTTAGAAAAGCAGTTTTAACATCCATCTGATGTATTTCAAGGTTTCTTAAAGCTGCGATTCCAATCAACATGCGAATCGAAGTAATTCTCGTCACTGGAGAATAAGTGTCAAAGAAGTCCAATCCTTCCTTTTGACGAAATCCTTGTACCACAAGCCTGGCCTTATATTTGTCTATAGAGCCATCGATTTTTAGCTTAGTGGTGAAGACCCATTTACAACCCAGAGGTTTACAACCTTGAGGTAGGTCTACCAACTCATAAGTATGATTTTGCATAATTGAGTTGATTTCACTGTTAGATGCCTCCCTCCAGAAAGGTGCATCAGGTGTAGACATCGCTTCCATGAAAGTTCTTGGACCACTTTCCGCTAGGAATGCCATTATGAACTCAGAGCCAAATGTCTTCTCCTTACGAGCTCTCTTGCTTCGTCTCGGTTCAGCTTCTTCTACTTCTGTAGAAGTGCCTGAAGTGCTTGCCTCATTGCTAGCATCTCGTTCGTCACGAGTTCGTTTAGGATTTCCTCTATCCTTACATGGAAACACATTTTCGAAGAAGTATGCATTCCTTGACTCCATTATTGTGTTTACATGAATGTCTGGTATATCTGATTTATGTACCAGAAATCGATAGGCACTACTATTGTGCGCGTATCCGATGAAAATGCAATCTACCGTTTTAGGTCCGATGGTGACCTTTTTCGGAAGTGGTACTGCAACTTTTGCCAGGCACCCCCACACTTTCAGGTATACATACGAAGGTACATTACCTTTCCAAAGTTCATAAGGAGTTTTTCCTGTGACTTTGTGTGGAATTTTGTTCAGGATATAATTAGAGGTAAGCAGAGCTTCCCCCCACATGTTCTGGGCTAACCCAGATTCCTGCAACATTGCATTCATCATTTCCTTGAGAGTTCTGTTTTTCCTTTCAGCAACTCCATTGGATTCCGGTGAGTAGGGAGCAGTTGTTTGATGAATAATGCCATGTGCTCTACAGAATGCATCAAATGGTTCACTATATTCACCACCCCTATCACTTCTGACCTTTTTTATGGTCTTGCCGAGTTGGTTTTCAACTTCCAGCTTGTATTCTTTAAATTTGTCCAAGGCTTCATCTTTACTTCGCAGTAGAAAGATGTAACAATATCTCGTGCAATCATCTATGAAAGTCACGAAATATTTCTTGCCTCCTCTGGTTTGAATATATTTCAAATCACATAAATCTGTGTGAATTAAACCTAGAGGTTCTGTTGTTCTTTGAACGCTGGGTGATGGCGTTTTAGTGAGTTTGGCTTGGACACAAACCTCACATCTGTCTTTGCTTAATTTGCATTTAGGAATCATGTTCATGTTCATTAATCTACTCATAGACTTGAAATTAACATGTCCTAGTCGTTCATGCCAAATATTAAAAGACTCAGCGAGATAAGCAATTGATTTCTTATCATTAATCTTAGGGTTCTTCGAGGTGGAAGCCTCGGTTACATTATCCTTTCGGATTACTGCCTCAACAGACATCTTAAATAGATTATCACAAACAAAACCCTTACCCAAATACATCCCATTCTTCGTTAGGATCAGCTTATCACCTTCCAGCTTCACAGAGAATCCATGCTTACTTATGAGCGATCCAGAGATCAGATTCTTGCGTATATCTGGTACATGGACGACGTTCGTGAGAACAAGTTCTTGTCCAGAGGTGAGCTTCAGAACAACCTTCCCGTGACCATCAATTGTCGACGAGGCTGAATTACCCATTAAGAGTTTTTCACCATTCTTGGTCTTTGTGTATGTGGAGAACATCTCTCGATCCATACAGATGTGTCTGGTTGCACCAGTATCGAACCACCAAGTCTTTGGATGGCTTTCAGCAACATTGGCCTCAGTGACCACAGCACACATGTCAGCTTCTGTCAAGTTGGCTTGAGCCTTCTTGCTGCGACAATCAACGGATTTGTGTCCTTGCTTCCCACAGAAGTTACACAATCCTAAGAACCTTTGAGAAGTCTGGCCATTCTGACCACTCTTGTTCTTGAACTTTTGGAAGTTCTTTGGTGGCATCTTCCCTTTGCCTTTGTTAAGGCGACCTTTGTTCTGCCACTTGCCTTGATTGGGGTTTAGGTGTTCAACCATGTTCGCATTGTGTTCGCGAATTTTCACACCTACATTGATCTGTTGTTCCCGATTCGTAGACTCTACGCGGAGCTTAACAATCAGATCTTCAAGGCTCATCTTCTTTTTCTTCAGCCTGAGGTAGTTCTTGAAGTCCGTCCAACCAGGAGGTAGCTTCTCAATGATGCAGCAACCTTGATAGGTTTCACACAACCGCATTCCCTCAGCAAAGATATCGTGTAGGAGCCTCTGCACCTCATCGACTTGTTCCATTAGTGGTCTTGAATCCACCATCTTGTACTGCTCGAACTTCGCCACAGTGAATTTCTGAGTACCAGAATCTTCAATGCGGTACTTCTTGTCTAAGGAATCCCACAGATCCTTAGATGTCTCAGCATTTTCGTACACCCCAAACAGAGAGTCCGAAAGGCTATTCTGAATATAGCCCTTGCACAAGAAGTCAGCATGTTCCCAGGCGTGGACACTCGCAAGCGCACGTGGATCAGTGTTATCTTCTGGGAGAGCAGGTTTCACCTCACTGGTGTATTTCTGCAGGTTCAATGTTGTCAGATAGAAGAACATCTTCCTTTTCCACATCTTGAATGCTGTCCCATCAAACTTGGTTGGAGGAGCGACGTGATTCCCAGATGGAACTTTGACCGTCTCGATCTGACTCGCAGTCGATTCAACCTTCTCACTGGTTTTCTCCACCAATCCAGAGTTGTTTTCCACATCAATTGTCATTCTGTTAAGACAAAAGAAACAACTTTTAATTAGTATCGATATATAAACTTTAAGAATCGCAATTCTAATATCGAACTAAATCGCATTGGTGTCGATCGATACTCCTTGGTATCGATCGATACACATTCAATGTCTATTGATGCACCCGTATGGTGTCGATCGATGCACCGTAGGTGTCGATCGATGCTCGATGCACATACTGTGTTAATCGAAGCATCTTGGTGTCGATCGATACACATTGAGTGTCGATCGATACACCCTGGGTTCCGATTGATGCTCGATGCACATACTGTGTCATTCGAAGCAACCTGGTATCGATCGATACACGCTTAGTGTCGATTGATATACCCTGGGTGTCGATCGATACAAGTGAATTTCACAGGATCGATCATAGCACCAGTGTCGATCGATACCTGTGTCTTATACACAGTATCGATCGACATAGACCAACTTGGTCGATGCAAAGTATCGATCGATACACTGAGGTGCCGACCGATACACTGTTTGCATGGTATCGATCGATACACTTAAGTGTCGACCGATACTATTTAGTCCAGTATCGACCGATACCATAGGGTGTCGATCGATACTCACAAGGCCTCGATCTGAATCGAACCTATCAAGAACAGATGTGTGTTCGTTGATTATACCGTTCTTTAATCGCAATTAAAGACGGTTTTTTAGAAGATGTTTAGGCAGATCTGCTTCTACTACACGTTTCAAGTTGCTAAACAGCTGTTTGATTAACGTTTGAGTATCACTAGCAGAGGAACATCTTCTTAAAAAATAGAGAGAGATGAAGATTGCCTCTACTACACGTTTCAATTTGCTAAAAGCTTTTTTTTTTGACAACGTTTGAGTATCATCAGCAGTAGAAGAATCGTTTAAAAACCGTTTGAAAACGTTTATTTACTCGTGATTAAAGATCCAATTGAAGTAATAAAACAGAAATTGGATCTTCTTAGAGTTAAGATTGTAGGACCAAAATTTACACTACAGACAGGAAAGATTTAATCACAGTAATATGTAAATAAACAGTTTAAGGAACAGACGATTTATAAGCGATAAAGCAATACAAGATCTGAGGAGGCGAGATAAATCTCTTTCCTTAACTCTAAGAATCTCCCGTAGTGTGACGGGGTTTTATAGATCCATGAGTCCCAGGATACAACCAAAGTTTAACTGAATCATCAACACCATGATTCATGTCTATCGACCATTATTCTACGATACTCTCGAAATTAAAACTTACTCTAAGCAGTAGGGAATTGAAGAAACGATTGCTAGAACTTTTAGTAAGTGTTTTTTTTTGTGTATCAGAGGATGATTTTTTAGGTGAAAATCGTGTTGTATATATAGGAGAGAGGCTAGGGTTTTTCCATGACAGAAAAGGAATATTTCTAGAATAACCTAGGCGGCTGCGATTTTTTAAGTCGGCCCGCTGGGTATCGATCGATACCAAGGGGTATCGATCGATACCTCAAAAAGTCCACGGGCCCAATCAAGGCCCAAGATGCGAACGTCGCACGTATGGCTTTTCTTCTCTCATGTTGTTCATTTAAGACACAACCATTCCAATATATACACGAGAAAACATTTCTCGGTTAATGAAAACATTTCATTAGAAAGAGCTTAACTCATTTCTTTTCACACTAACATAATTTTATCAAACCCTCAGGCTTTGACAAAAAATTAGTTCCAACAGTTTATATATTCAAGAAAAGCTAATAAAGTTTTCAACAAGCAACCTGCCTCCGCCCTCACCTACAACATGATAGTATGTTTTCAATTAAACAATAAAAGTTATAAAATATTTATATCATATGTGGAACAAATTCATGAAGTTTTTTTCTTAATCACTCTTTTTCTACCATCACTCAACCGATAATATGCTCTGCTATACAATTAAACAATAAAACAATAACACAATAAAAAATAATATATATCATTTTGTTTGTCATATGAATTTTATTCATTGTGAAACTATTAATGTTCCCAACTTCTAATTCAAAGCATAAATAACCCTCTAAGCATACGATAATACCCTTTCATAGTTACAATAAGATTTGATAGCTCGTGTGGGAACATGAATCCATGATGATAAGAGCCAAAGAAATAAGTAGAAATATTGTTGAAAGAAGGTATCACTTTCTCCCCATCAAAGATATTATGTAGCCATCTCAGGTGATATGTATACATAGGAATATAGGATTGATTCTTTGTGCAATGAAATAAGTCCCTTTATTTGCTTGGGAGACTTCCCAACTCTAAAATCTATTCCAAAAAATATTCAAGACAAGCAAACATTCATACGACAGTATTTTGATTTTTTTATATCTCTTTCATTTCAGTTCCTATCATATATTCCAACAACTCATTTTCCTTCGATTTGTACACCACTTACGGTACATTTTGGTCAACAAATCATGGATTAAACAACTTACATTTTTTTTTTACATTTTACATTTTGAGCATAGAGTAAACTATTTTTTTTGATAGAATACCTTTTTTATATCTATGATATTAAAACGTGTTAGCAAAAAAAGAAGTATCGACAATAAACATTTATCAAGTAATTCAATAAAAATCACGTTGTTTCTCAAAATATCTCAAATATGATGTTATATATGTAGAATGGATTTAAACACCGAAATAAACCAAACCAAAATAAATGATTTGATTTGGTTATAATTTAACCTAGTAACCCGTTTGGTTATCATTTTTTATTAAATTGTGTACTTTTAATTGCTAATTTACTTTTTTCTTATTTTTTCTGTTTATAATTCACTTATATTTTGCTTACAATTCACTTTTGTTTTGCTTATCTTTTGCAAAATTTATTCTTTTAGTATTCTAAAACAACTATGATGTGTTTGATAGAATTTCAAAACAAAATAATTTATCGTTAATATTTTTTTGCTATCATCTTAATAATAATTAAAACGGCTCAGAAATCTAAACTATATGTATATGATTTACATACAATGCGGAGTTAAAAAAGTTTGTTACTGGGATCAAAATAATATATTAAATAAATATAATTGACGAGTATAATAAAAAAATACTATCTTAACTAAACATAATCGATGAGTTTAATTTATAATCACTTATGCTTCATTTCATATACAAAATATACGAATTCAAGTAATTATATGTTGCATAGATAGCAGTGACCATCCCGTATGGAAACCCCAAGAGAGGAGCCTGTCACGTGACTGATGTGTCTAGCTTAGATTTTTTAGATTTTACGTATGGAAATCCGTACGGTACTTTTTATATTTTTTTCTTTTTCTCGATCAAATTAACTTGAGACGAACACACATTGCTTCCACGTTTTTACTTTGCAAACTTTCCTTCAAAAATTAGTTGATTCCACGTATATTGCTTACATAAAACATACTAGGATTTCAATTTCATGCACGAGTCGAAGTTTGTTAGAAGTGGATATGACTGAAATTGAGATTCTCTTTCATTTCTTGATTAACTTCATTCTGAATCAACTTGTTCTTCATCTCTCTCCCTCCCTCCCTCTCTCCCTCCCCGCACGACTCTTTCTAAATGTCGATCATTCCACTAGTTACTAAACAACACAAGACTGGAACGACCATATATCGATCCTCACTTTTTGGTGTTTGGTCTTCTTTATCTGGCGATGATCGTTATTATTTTGCTCATGGTATTACTGCCGTCGCCGGAAGGGAATAGCTAACGAAGAGATAGAAAAAATTCGAAAATTTAGGTTTGAGGCTCCAACCGAGCGGCAGAAAATAATATACCACTAAAAAAAATTAATTAAATCAAATTTTTTGCTAATAGATTTAGTCTGTAATGTATTTTGGTGATAACTCAAAAGAGTTATGGAACTTTGGTTCATAGTTATTTTTGGATTAATGACCAAAGTATACAAAATAGTTTGATTCCCGTTATTTGTAGGACTAAGAATAACATGGTCGTGCTCCTAACCAAGATCGATCGATATAGATACCAATACCATGTAATTTTAGACAATAATTACTTAATTTTTAAAACATATAAAATGGTAATTAACACAATTGAGATGGCTTTAGAGTAAATTATGAAATTCGGTTTGTATTAATATATGATGTTTTCATACATTTCGCTTTTAACTTGGTTTTCTGATTTAGGGATTACAAAAGATGGTTCCATCTACATAAATCATATTCTTAATAAATTGTCTTTGCAATTTGTGATGAACTGTTTAAACGTAAGAATAATGAAATTATTTTATTTATCTATCATTGGATAAATATCCCACCTCTAGACAGACCATATGAAGCCCTTTACAATGGTAAATAACACGTGTCAACATTCCATTATTTTCCCACCAAGATAATAATTACTTTCCCTAATCCGACACACGTAATCAAGATAAAAGTTTAAACGATCAAATAGCGAAATTCGGAAATAAATTAAATTCTCACATAACACCAAGGATTTGAAATTGAAATAATTGGGGGAAAATTAAAAAAAATATATAAACGTGAATTTGTAAAAATGTTATAAAAAAAAAAAAAAAAAAATCTCAAGCCAACACGGCGGCGTACACAATAGCGGCTAAGGCAGTTCCGGCGATGAAAGCCTTGTTGGAGAAAGCGGCACTTGGGGCAAGCGCTTCACCTGAAGGTCCTGGAGCAAGTCCGCTTGGGCTCAAGGCGGGACTTTCAGGCGCAGGTGGAGAGGCGGCGGGGACATCAGCCGGAGAAGGAGCGGCCGACGGTGGAGTAGTGGCGGGGGCTGGAGTCGCGGCCGGTGGTGGAGTGGTGGTTGGGGATGGGGTTGCGGCCGGTGGTGGGGTGGCCACTGGAGGAGGAGTGGCGGCGGGAGGAGGAGTCGCGACAGGAGGAGGAGTGGCGGCTGGCGGCGGAGGAGTGGCGGTCGGAGTAGGAGCTGGGGCTTGGGCGAGTGCTGACGTGGCGAAGAGAGCCACTATCAAGAAAACTTGTACAATTTTGGAACCCATCTCTGTGTCTCTCTCGGAAATACTTCTTCTTTTGGTTTTAGAGTGGGAGAGATTCTGAGATTAGGGAGAGAGTTGTGTTGTATAAAAAGAGGGGAAAATTAAGAATTATTTTGATTAATTAAACGAGATTCCTTCCTAAAAATCTTTTAAAGATAAAACTTGCAGACTAACATGCAAACGCATAATTGGAACATGGGGTTGCCTATCTATACTCTCCCAGGCCGAAGCATTAATATATTTAAAATTTGTTTCTTCTTACAAAAATTTGAATATCATTAGACTATATATATATTGATAATGACTAATAAACATTATAAGGTAAAAATCGATTTACATAAATATCAAAATACTAGTCGGGTGACAGATTAACTTTGCTTAGTAAATACAATCCACCACCACGAATTAACGTTACATTATTAGGAGAAGTTAATAGGTGAATAAACTTTTGACACTGCAAGCTGTGATTGGATGGTGAGTATAATTGGAGAGAGAATCCAAAAATCATTATGTTATTAAGGCAAACTAAGTGTATGACGTGGCAAATGTGGGGAGACATGTTCAGTTCAAAAAATCAAGAGTTGCAACTTCGCATGTCTTTCTGTCTACTTGATCCACCGGTTATTTTAATTTATATAAACGATCATTTTAAATATTTGGCATATAGCAAAGAAATCGTAATACTCAATAATCCCATGTGCGTGACCTGATAGATCATTGGTATTGTTACCGTCAGACATTTGCTAATATACCCGTTCGTTTCGTTGTTGGAAATAGCAGTCAGTGAATTAAAATATTTGGATAAATGTATAAAAAGAAGACGTTTGATGATAGCCTGTAAAGGCCATTTCGACAGTGATTCGGAAGGTAAGCTGTCCCTTTTTAAGATCTCTTTGTTTTTTTTCTTTCTTTCGATTGAATGTGAATCATACATAGTTGGCAATTTTATTGCTAATTGATGTGACGTACGTAACTTAAATCCATTATTTCCCAATACATTAGTCTAACCATATGACTTGGTATAAGCTAAAATGTTTGTTTAAGATAAACATATGTCTAACGAACTCATGGTTATCTTAATCTGGTTAATTTCATTTGGTCATAATTTGTTTTATTTTCTTATGATGACTACCTTCTTTTATTTTATACAACCTACAAATCAGCAGCACCTTGCTATGATTTATTATTTTTATCTGAATTTTAATTAAGCTTGGGGTTTACGATATTTTGATATAATCATATAGTAGTTCCTTATTAACCGGTTTTCCTGAGAAAAATAAAGAACAATATTTGGGGGAAAGATATGTTTACATCGTCGAACCGGTTTTGACCGATCAAGTGGGCTCATGGGCTCAATTGTAAGCCCATTACGACGATACGAGCTGCTTTTTGAAAGGTCTGTTGCGGTTTATGTTTCCCGCTATTATATTTGGCGGGAACCATATAGGAGCCAAAATAATAGCCTTACGATGTATTTTTAAAATTCAACCAAGATAACACATATCTTCACATTTGTTTTATCTTTAGCATAAACTAATTATGCAAAATTTCTTTCACTTTATTTTTTTCTTCATTAATTAAAATTTGAAATAAGACATTAAAAAGAGGGAGAATTTAAGAAAGAGAAGTGAGGGAGGAGGAAACAGAAGTAGAAGAAAGAGAGAGAGAATGATGAGTCTTAAATTGCAAGCCTACATTATTGGGTGAACATGAAGTTGACCCATCGCTTTCTATCATTTCACCAATCTTCTTCACTCTCTCCTGCACACACACAAATAGATACAGATCCAAAACAAAACTGAAACAACAAGTAAATAAAAAACAGACAAACAAAATGTACAGCTTGAGCCTTTTTTTGGGTCCCCATGAGGACCCAGATCATCTAGTTTGATTGTATTTGGAACCCATCAGATTTGGAGTGAGAAAAGCAAAAAAAAGAACATTTTTACCAACAGTGAGTGTGTCACGAGACTCACAACTAGAGACTAATTGAATTGGTCTTTTTTCGTCTATACCCAAGCTAGTTTTGAAAAAAGGATTCAAACAAGGGACGTAAGTATACAATGTGCAATGAATGTATGCATACATCTATGTCTCCATATTCTTCACAATCTATCTATGACACTGAACCACCAGTTTTGTCTTTATAAAAGAGACTTTTGGTTCATTTTGTTACCTTTTCAAGGTGTGAGGAGAACGAAGAGATGGAGAATTTGTCAAATTCTAATGTGTGGAGTTCTCCAGAAACAGAAAGAGCAACTGCAGCACCAATCTCTGAAGCTCTAAACTCCAAAAACTCAATACCTGCCCACACATCATACAACTTTTCACAACCCCCATCATTCTTGTTTCTTTACCCAAAATCATAAAAACAAAGAAACGAAGACCGCCACAAGCAAAAAATTGGTTTAAAGTTGAGGTTAAAAAAACAAAATCCAATGAAAAAGGAGAGACCTTTCACCTTTGGTTGTGTTGGCTATCACTTGTAGTGTTCTGGAGATCAGTCTGTTGGATGGTTCTTGATCATAACCATTGATCTTACTCAGGAAGTATCTTATGTAAGAGCATGGTGTCACGGCTCGTAACCTCCATCTCAATACATTCAACACCAAAAGTTCCATTCTTTGAACTGATTTAGGCTCAAACATGAACCGGGGATCTCCAACCTATTGATGTTATCGTTACTAGAATATTGATTTTGGTTTTAAGACAACAATTAGAGATAATGGGAGATGAATAGAACCTGCAAATGTATTAATTTTGGAACTTTAGTTTCCTCAATTTTGACTGCCAAGGACAAACAAGCCACAGCCAACAATTGCACAGTCCAAGCTTTTCCACTCTACAGAAGAATCACAACTCTTTCAATCGATAATCATAGGGATAAAAATCTTAGGTGAGGGAGGAGTTAATCTGACTTACAGGCAAGTCATGAACAGATAAGAAACGATCCAAGTAGTTAATGGCTAGGCATATACACAATGGTCCAAATTGAAGTTCCTCACAAGCCTGTAATAATCAAAGGCATTAGAGAATATAGAGTTAATATTCATTCCTCTTCAGATCAAAGATAAGGCAAAGTCACGTCTTTTTCAGATCAAAGTCACTCAGATATCTAGAATATTGACTTGGTAGGAATTGAGTCAACACTCTAAGAATCGAAAGAAGAAAAAAAAACTGACCTTCCAAATCCAATCAAGGGCTTTGTTTCTGACATTCAAATCCAAATCCCCACTTCTCAGTCTCTTGAGGTAATCATCTCTGGGCGAGTGTTGCCTCTCCTTCTCAATCATCTCTCTAATGATCTCTGCGGTCTCCGATGGAAAACCCATCTGAAGAATCGATGTTCCGTAAGAAGTAATCGAGGTTGTGTCGACAAATGTGCCGTTCTCATCATCAAAATTGGTGGTCTCTGTGGAAACGAGATTTGGTTTTACAATTTCTGCCATTATAGAGCGTCAAAATTGTTTCCTTTTTCGATCTATACAAATTTTACTGTTACGGGATTTGGAGGAAAAAATCGTTGTTAGTATAGAGATTGAACTGAAAGAAAGATTTTCTTGTTCTTTGTTTTAGTTTTGGTTTTTTTTTTAGGTGAGAGTTTTTAATTTTGGGGTCAAAAAAAGAGAGGAGATTTATTGAGAAATAGATGAAAATGTGATTTA
The DNA here is from genome assembly GCA_030161315.1 of Eutrema japonicum. NCBI lineage: Eukaryota > Viridiplantae > Streptophyta > Magnoliopsida > Brassicales > Brassicaceae > Eutrema > Eutrema japonicum. Next base: position 52,663,582 of record BSQW01000005.1, on the reverse strand, counting down.
AGGGTAAGAGAGAAAATGTGATGGAGAGAAGAGCAAAAAGATGAGATGAAAAATGAGAAAATTCAAATGAAAGGGTATCATTATCTTTTTTTTTAACGAAAGGGTATCATTATCATGGAAACAAATATTTTTATTAATGTCAAGAAATTGTAAACTTTAAGAAATATTAATGATAATATTTAAATGTATTAAATTACTATTAGTTCATAGTTATGAAAAAATGTGTAGTGAGAGAAAATGATGCATTTATAATTAAATATTAATTGTTTTTGAATTTATGTGAAAAATCTAGAAAATCAAACTTTCTGATACGGATGAAGTATATAATTTGATTTTGAAGATATAATGCATAATAACTCTGATATTCAATTTCTTTTTTTTCACGGAACCATCATTATATGTGTATTCCACAACTCTGATAAAAAGCAATGTTTATTAAAAGGAATATGTTTTGTAGAAATAAAAGGAATACCCTAACAAAAGAAAAGAGATCCGTTATTTTTTGTTTAGAAAATGATGATGCCCCGAGCTAAAAAAGAAGAAGCATATATTATTAAATTATAGGTTTTATATCTTTAGATCAAATTTAAATTTTAACATGACAACAATTTATATGATTTTGTAATGGGGGTGGACTGGGAATCACGTGTGAGCGAGCAACTTTTGCTGTTTAATTTTTACAGTATCATACTCTAAAAAGATTGGTGGGAGAAAAGAAAAGTTGAAAACAATTAATATGTATCAGAAATCGACCAAAGACACTTTTTATTTTATATCGTTTCATGCATGCAATGCAGACAAAGTGGTCCAAGTACAATTTTGATGTTTTGCATCTCTTTGTGTAATGAGATTCGATTTCTTTGATTCTCATCTCGGATCTTGCATACGTGTGTGCACGTCTATGGTCGCTCTACGTTACATAAATTTTGTTGCTTTGACTGGATTTGTATATTTACAAACAGGTAGAAGTTATTATATTCAACCCAACAAAAATCCAAGATTTTTGGTTTCCAACTTGAACCACACGAGACCGTAGAAGAATCAAAATTCGAGAATAAGGATAAAGAGGTTTTTAAGGTTTAAGCAAAGTCGAGAGATGACAAATTTTTAGAGAACATAGTTCTAGTAGAGTAGATAAATCACCAAGCTGTGCACATAATCATCATAAACACTTAAATATTTTTTTCACAGTTTTGAGCAAAGGTCATGGGGATTTTGAGATCGAAATTGGTGGCGGAAACAGCGCGCATAACACTCTCCACCCTCCCCAAGATCCTCAGGCCTCGTCCATCTGCTCCTGAACCAAGAATATTAATAACTCAGCACACACACTTTCTCGGTTATTTCAGTTTTTAAGACTTTATTTGATGCATCTGAACACGGATATCAAGTACAGTCTATGATCAAAGCCCTATTCACACTAACACGCGATTTCGCATAGTGAAGAAAGAGAAACGGTATGTAGTAAACAACTTTAAGATGTAGAGTAGAAAATAGAGGTACGGGATAAAGAGATGGAAAGAGGAGTAACCTGCATATCGGAGGTCCAAAGGGTTAGATTATCCCTCAGCAACTGCATTATGAGAGTGCTGTCTTTGTAGGACTCCTCTCCCAGTGTGTCAAGCTCAGCTATGGCTTCTTCAAAAGCCTACAGATGGATCAATCATCAAAATTAAGAGTGTCCCCACAGAATGAAAAGATTGGTTGTGTTACGAAATCTCTTTTACATAATGAGCGAGAAGTTCTGGTTTAAACAGAATGAGACATCAGTCCTAATTTGGACAACATGGATCTTGTTAGAAAGAAAAGGGATTTTGTTAAAGAAAGCTCAGTCAAAATGAAGCACAATCAGTTCTTTTTCCAACAAAACATCTTAAGAAAAAGGAAAAGTCAACCAGTGGTCAATTCCCTTAGTCAAAACATCAATCAAGAAACAGGAGAGAGACGTTCCTAGTTGAGAATTAAGAAGTGAAAAAGAAAAAGGAAGAGTAACCTGTTTGGCCATGTTACAAGCTTTGTCTGAAGAATTGAGGATCTCATAGTAGAACACTGAGAAATTGAGGGCCAGGCCAAGCCTTATTGGATGAGTAGGCGCCATATCAGCAGCTGCGATATCCTTGAAAAACATTACATTGAAAGAGGGACAAATAAGTCACCATCAGTTTGGTACCAAATAAAATGATATGACAATTTGGAGAAGAAACTGTAGCTCTTAATTGGAAGAAGAAGAGCAAACAAAAGCACCTAGATTTGATCAGTACAGTAGCTCAATTTCGAGGCAATTTCTAGATCAGGAACCAATTACTAGATTTGGAAGATATTATTCCCAATAGAAGAAATCTCGGAAACAGAGGTTTAAACAAAAACAGCAGCCAAATCGGATCGATTCCACAGTATCCATCCAGAATGAAATCAGCAAGATTTACCTGAGCTGCCTTGTAAGCGAGCATGGTATCTTCCGCAGCTGCTTTCCTCTCGTCTCCAGACTTAAACTCCGCCATGTAGCGATGATAATCGCCCTTCATCTTCAGGTAAAAAACCTTTGACTCGCTCGCGGCGGCGGATGGGATCAGATGCGAGTCGAGGAGCCTGAGGATCCCGGAGCAGACGGAGGAAAGCTCCGTCTCCACCTTAGATCTGTAATCCTTGACGAGCGACACGTGCTCTTCGTTCTTCCGGCTCTCTTCCTTCTGCTCAATCGAGGACACGATCCTCCAGGCGGCGCGTAGAGATCCGATCACGTTCTTGTACGCGACTGAGAGGAGATTCCTCTCCTCCACGGTGAGCTCCTCCGCCGGAGTGGCGCCTGTAACGAGCTGCTCCATGAACTGGACCATCTCCTCGTAACGCTCCGCCTGCTCGGCGAGCTTCGCCATGTACACATACTGGTCTCTGCCTAATGTCGCCGCCATTAGAGAGAGAAAGAGAGATTTAATATTTTTTGGGGAAATTTTGAATAAAATGAAGAAAAAAAATGAAAGGAAGAAGAAGAATAAAGGGCAAGAGCCAGGTGGGCTATTAAAAAAATAATATTTTGACCACTCGCGCGTGGTTCCACTTTCGAGATTACGACGCCGTTTCACGTATGAAACTATCGAATAGTCAGGCGAGTGGAGTGTGTAGGCGCGTGGTAATGAATAGAGGGGTTGGTTTTTCGATAAGAGCGAGTGAATGGACGATAATAATAACTTTTTAGTGCGTCAGCCTCCAGTCACTAGTTTCAAAGTTTGAATGCTGGCTGGATATTTGGGCCTTTTATTAGGCCTCATATGGGCCTTGTGAAGCTAAATACTCGCCTGGCTGGCTTTCGAAATTAAACATATTTTCAACTTTAGAAGGGGTTTGAAACAGATATAATGTTAGATGTATCTCTATATTTAATTGGTAAAAAAGTAAGTGTATCCTAAAACATGTGATGTGTAAGAAGAGTAAATCTAAGATTTTTAAAATAATAAAAAGAAAATAACAGTTAGTGTGTTAAAATAGTATATACATTCAAGTGTTTTGGGAAAAGAATATGCATTCAAATTGGGAAAACAGATAAACAAAATATTATAAAAGGTAAAAAGTAAAAAAAAAAATGGAAATATGAAAATATTAATCTTATATATGTAATACATTTGTCAATTTTAAGTGTAAAGAATCCAAGAACTTATTAATTAACACTATTTAGAAACCATTAAAAAAAACACTAATTAGAAACAACCAAATCCAAAACATTTCACTAGAAATCTTATAAGATTAATGACAAGTTTTAATTAAAGCAAACACTAATAAGACAGTTGTTAGTTTACCACCGACTAATTTTATAGTGAAAGACAATTTCCTAAAACTGGTAGTTTGTAGTGATGACATTGGTTGATAAGCTGGTCTTTTGATATATGTCCATGTGGGTCCCACAAACCAAAAAACCTCGAGAGCAAAAGTGATCGTCTTCTTTTGCCACGTCAGTTTCACAGCGAACCATCAATCTCCGTTACCGTTAACTGACGTCCCCAATTTAACGCCGATTTTCTCCCTATTTAAAACCCCCACAGTTGTTTGCATTTTTTTCTTTCTGGTGACAGAGATAAAAAAAAGAGAGGTCTTTTTAATCCTCCATTTTCTGTTTCTTTGCTTAATGATGAATTTAATTCGATGATCTTCAAAGACTGATTCTTTTTCTTTTCCGTAATCGTAAAATTGACTTTAGTTTGACAAAAAAGTTCTGTTCTACTGAGCATTTCGTTTTCACTTTCGCACTTGCGTCTCTCTCGACAAAATCTCCGCTTTTTTCGCAGTGTAAGCTAAAGATTTTGTTTTTTTTTTGATAAACAAAAGAAACAGTGTAAGCTAAAGACTTGCTTTTCGTTTTTTACTAGCAGGAATCAATTTTTTTTCTTCTTCTAATTTTGGGTTTCCGTTCTAGATTTCTCTTCGTTCATGTGTATTAATCGTAGAAGAGATTAAAAAAGGTGATCCTTTTCTTCTATTGGTCCGTTTCACTAGAATTTTAACCTTGCTTTTGTAGTCGTAGACATCTTTTTCTTCGATTTTGTTTCATGTATCTCTGTCATGATGTATTGGAGGCACTGTGTGAGATAACATTTCTTGATATATACGTTTATGGGTTTTGGATTCATATGAAAGCTATAGAATTGTTTTTTTTCTTCTTTATTTACGGAATTGGGTCTTCGTTTTTTCCATGCATGCACTTGGATTGATAGATTAATGTTAAAATTAAATGTTCTGTTTTTTTTCTTTTGATATCTTTGTTTTGTCAAATAATTATAATCTATTGGAATTGTTTATAACTTCAGAGGAAAGGTTGAAGCTGAAGAATAATGTTCAATAAAGGTTTCCGAAATAATGGCTTACGAGAGGTATGAATAATTTTACATTCATTCAAAACAAAAAAAATGAACCATTTTTTCTAGCAAACTCATAGTGTGTGTTCTGATTCTGTTGCTGTCGATTTTTGATTTCTTAGTATATATAGTGATGAGTTTATAAATTGTCATTAGGATGGTGCTTCAAGAGGAGTAAATGCTAAGCGTGTTTGGAATGAAAGTGCTTCTGGTTCGTCGGTTGATGAGAGATACTCACCACAGAATTTAAAAAATCGTGTTGGTTCAAAGGTTCATTGTGCAAATGATTTGTCTGACTCAGCATCGAGCACTGAAGCTTCATATGTACCCTCTCTAGCTCTCACGATGATTATGATTCTGTTCTCATATAACTCCAAGCTGTTCTTACCTGTTTAATCGGTTTACAGGAATCAAAAAGCGCTGGTGTGCAGAACAATAAGTCTTCTTATAACGAAGATGAGCTTCCACCTATACGTAGCTCAGGACCAACAAAAGGAAATGCTGAGGTTGAAACTATCCAGAAAGAGACATTACCTTCCCGTTTTCCTGCCTTCCATGCAAGGTGAGGGAGTTACATACATAGCTGGCTTATCTTGAAACCTCTTATCAGCTATAATTAAGAAATCACTCACTTCTATAATTTCTCATTATATGTAGTGAACAAGGTCCATGGTTTGCAATGATTTGCTATGAAGCCTGTGTACGGCTATGTCTTCATTCGTGGGCAACGTATAGTGTCAGTGAGGCTTCATACTTCCTCAACGATGATTGCGTTTTAATCCGAAATGCATTTGGGTGAGACATGTTTTGGTATTTGGTTTGTTGTGACTTTTGTGCACTGCAACGGTTGTTTAATGTTAAGAACAAAACCTCTAGTTTGCAGAATTTCTTCCTTCGATCCGAAGAAGAACAACTAGGAAATAGACCTTCTACCTTGGTTACTGAGACAACTGCTCCAAAATGCAAGAGAAGTGTTGGAAAAATCAAACTCCAAGGTATATTTTCTATCTCTCTTTTTTAAATCACATTTCATTTCTCCATATGATCTATGCGAATTGCTGGAAAAGAAAACTAAAAAGTGTGTGTGTTTTAACAGTTGGCAAGATCAAAATGGGATTAGATCCACCGCCTGGTTGCCATATTCCATCACTGAATCATGAGATTGTTAGTCAGCAAATCGCGGAGCTGAATTCTACTTTGTCTTCTGGATGGAAAGCAGTGAAGAGAGTTCATGTCGCTCCTCGAGTTCCTCTGAATGGTTCACTTTCGAGGAAAAGTCTGGCGTATATGCGCGCATGTGCTGACTACCTTAAACAGGTCTCAAAAGTCCTTCAAAAAGAATTCGTTACATCTCACACCGGACCACGTTCTTTAAAAGCAATACAACTACAAGGTATATTCGGTTGCATTTTTACCTGTTTCATCTTCCTTTCTGTATGATCTTAACTATAAAACTCTTTTGTTCTCAGAAAAGTTTTCATGTTCGTTGGGGCTAAAGAGCTCTGCAGAGGAGGATCAAATAAAAACACAACCTGAATCTGGCGAATCATTTGTCTTGTACGTTTCCTTGTACATTCATGATTTTACTCTAGATTCCTTTTCTTATGTAGGTGGAGTTAAAATACGGTTTCCGTTGTAGCTTACCAGATAGTATCGGTGATGATTTGATTGTTGAAGTTCGGGATTCAAAGGGGCAGTTTTGTGGTCGTGTCTTAGCTCAACTAGCAGCAATAGTTGATGAACCGGTGAGATACTTGTTAAGCCTTATGTTGTGTGCACAAGACGATTTGCCTTAAAAAAACTAAAGTGTTGGATCTTGTAGCAGAACGAGAAGCTTAAATGGTGGGCAATATATCATGAACCAGAGCATGAACGTATTGGGAGAATCCAACTTCATATAAACTACTCAAACAGCTTAGATGAAAAAACTAAGGTACATGATTTTTTTTTTCCACATTAGAAGCTTATTTCGAACATCTCAAAATCGTATACTAACGTGTTCCATTCATATTTAGTGTGGGTTGGTCGCAGAAACTCCAGCATATGACTTGGTCTTGGAAGTGGCTATGAAAGCTGAGAATTTTCAGCGCAAAAATCTGTTAATCAAAGGGCCATGGCAATGGATGTTAACTCAATTTGCATCCTATTATGGGATTTCGGATGCGTATACAAAATTAAGGTAATTTAGAGACAATAAATGATTTTTAGTTTCGTAACCAGAAAAATTTCATGCACTTAAGTAAGTGATGTTATACGAGACGTTTTTTTTCGTGATTTGCAGATATCTTTCATATGTCATGGATGTTGCCTCACCTACTAAGGACTGTCTTGATCTGATATACGATTTTTTGTCGCCCGTTTTAATGAAAGGCAATCGCAAGGCTTTATTAAGTCATCAAGAGGTATGTATGTATATTTGATTTCTGTAGCTCTTGACCAGTTGTGAACATGTTTCAATATTCAAGTAGCTCACTTTCCTTTTGGTGCATTCGACAGAATCGCTTGCTAGGGGAAATTGATGAACAAGTTCAGCAGATTCTTGCTTCGACATTCGAGAATTATAAATCTCTTGATGAATCTTCTTTTGTTGGAATCAAAAATGTTTTCGAGCCTCCTACAGGCACTCCAGCACCCGCTATAACACCAGCTATCAAGCTTTACTGTCTTCTCAATGACTTGTTAATCCCCGAGGCACAACTAAGACTTTGCAGATACTTTCAGGTATCAAACACACAGTCTCTCTCCCCTTGCCCCATCTTTTATTTCATTGCGTTATTACATGGTGTTTCAGGCTGCTTCAAAGAAAAGGTCAAGAAGATACTTACTGGAAACAAACGATATACTTCACAATCATATTGAGGGTGCACAAGCCACTTCATGTCAGAAGATGAAGTCTTTAATACTGAGCCTTAAGAAGGAAATCTCAACTGATATAGCCATCAATAACTGCAATGTGCTCCCAAGGTTTCTCTAAGTTTCATATATCCAACATTTATATGACTATTTTAGTGGGTTCTCTCTATTGATTCCCTCTGTGAACACCAAAACAGGTATATAGACCTTCCAAATCTTTCTGCCGCAATATATAGTGTGGATCTATTCAACAGACTAAGGGAATATCTTACCGCATGGCCTCCTCCTTCTCCATCGCCTCCAGTTGTCGACCTTGTCATTGCGACTGCTGAATTTGAAGCCGATCTCTCACGTTGGAAAATAAAGTAATATTTGCTATTGCAAATTTACTGAGTTCTTTATACTTTCATATTACTGATATGCACTTTTATTGGTATGTTGGTAGGCCGATCAAAGGTGGTTTTAATGCCAGAGAGCTTTTCCATCCATATATTACTACTTGGATCGAAGAGAAAAGAAATGCTCTATATGAATTCTGCAAGTCAGAAACGGTACTAATCTTGCAACAAGTTCTCTATAGTGCTGACACTGGAATGCAACTGAATATTTTGATTGTAATCAGGCAAAAGCATGTAGTGAGATTCAAGGCCTGACCTCTCCATTTGTCGATGAAATGTATGAGTTACTCAACGCAACACTTGACGAATTTGATATCATCATCAGGCGTTGGCCAGATTATGCAGCATCCTTGGAGAAAGTAAGTAAAACAAACTAGGACCGTTGCTTCATGGATCAGAAGGCTAATTTATAAGTGTATTGCTTTTGCTCTATGGAAAGGTTGTTGCGGATTCGGAGAGGGCAATGGTTGAAGCGTTGGAGAAGCAATTTTCGGAAATCTTATCTCCCTTAAAGGACAGCAAGATATCTGCCTTGAAATACGTCCAGAGATTGACCAAAAAAGGCACATCTAACCTCTACTCTGTTCCAAAAGAGGTATGTTTACTTACTGTGTTCTATTTTTTTCATGTTTTCATCTAAGAGTTATTGTAAGAGAAAATCTTTAAAATATGTTTCAGCTTGGAGTTTTTCTAAATTCCATGAAAACAGTGCTTGACAAACTACGGTCGAGTATTGAAGTCCGGTTCAAAGTGTGGAACTCTTATCTCCCTTATTATAAAGAAAACATAGTTTTGGGGGAGCGGCTGAGCGAAGTGACTGTACTGTTAAGATCCAAATTCAGAAGTTACATGCAAGCGCTCGAGGATAAACTTGCAGAGAACGTTGGTTACTACACCTTTCTGAACATGTAGTTTCTGAGATTTTCCGTCTTGTCTTCACGGATCATTGAGAAAAATCTTATCTTATGTAACAGTTGAGGATACAAAGTCACATGAGGATGAAGAACATCATTCACGACTTAAAGGGAACAACAGCAGAATCAGATGTTAGAAACAGAATGCAGAGTTTGAAAGATTTACTAGACAAGACCATGGATCACCTGCATGGTGTTTTGTCGCTCGATGTGTTTGTCTTAGCATGCAGAGGAATACGGGACAGGATGGGACAGGTTAGGAAGGAAAACCACATCGTTTCTTGCGTCATCACTGTTCTTTTTATGTATTTGTCTTCTTCTTTTTTTCCGCAGGACGTGCTTTGCCTATTGGAAGGCAGGAAAGATAAAGTGACTTCGCACAAAGGCCTGACAATCGCAGTTTCTGTAACTAAGTCAACTTTATTTTGGACATTCTCAACTCTTTATTACTGCAAAGCAAACAAATGTCTGTGTTTGAATCTGATCTTGTAATTGTTATATTGTGATTGGCAGGTTTTAGATGAGATATTCGTGACTCAGATGCAAAGCTTGCTGGGGGATTCGCTAAAGGAAGAGGATTTGGAGGCACCGGTATCGATGATGGAGCTTCGGTATATGCTATGTGAAGATAAGAAAGGCTACTACATAAAAAAGAAAGACTAGCAAGGCTCATACATATTCATCTTCATTTTATGTGTGTTTCTGCTTAATAAAATGTATAGCCATAAACAAATTCATCACTGTTGGCAAAAAAAAAAAAAAATATATATATATACATATTCATGTAAACTCGATACCCCGATTTAGTTCACCGAATCGGAATAGTTATTAAGGCTAAAAAAAAAAAAAAACATATTCATCTTCATTTGATGTGTGTTTCTGCTTAATAAAATGTATAGCCGAGTTTCTATAAATATATGATAAACAAATTCATCACTGTTGGCAAAAAAAAAAAAAAAAAACAATGAGAGATTCGAACTCTCGCGGGTAGAACCCATTTAATTAGCAGGCAAAAGCGACGTTTGCAAATTGTGGGACCCGTTTTTATTTTAAATTATTTCCTTAGGGGTTGAACTGTAATTTTGCGTTGGGTTAGTCAAAGTCAGTATTTTTATAGATGTTGTCGGACAGCGATCTAAACCTATGGCGTTTAGGGCGTTTAGGACGTTTACTCGGCGGTTAGACAATTTTAGATTATACAGTAAATGCACATGTGATTCAATATTTTAGAACTCGTTCCCACACGGTGGAGCGACGAACTTAGCGTAAATCAATTCTTCAAATATATATATATATATATAGTGCCGTGCTTAGGTTCATCGGGGTTCAAAGCGAGTTCAAAATATGAGACTTTTTAATGATAATTTACAAAGTTTAAAACATAATTTTAATACAATTATAAAAATGGAGACCTTTTAATATGATTCAAAGTATATTTCAATTTAACTTTAAAACCCCAATGGAAAATACTACATAAAATGGGGGCTGAGGCTAATGCCTTCAATTTTACTCTATAATCACGGCCCTATATATATATATATATATAAGTGAGAGTTGTAAGAGCATTTAAAAGGGTGTCTCACCCCATACAATATTAATTTTTTTTTTTTAAATTAAGTAATTGAATTAAAAAAAAAAAATTGTACCGATAACAATGTGATATGTCAGTTTGGGTGTCTTAATTTTTTTGTTTGAGTGTCTCATTTGAGACACATATGTCTCTTTTTTTTTTTTGTTTCTCTCTTTTCTTTTTGTTTTTTTTTATTTTGTTTAATGGAATGTGTCTCAATGAAACATCTCATTTATGGATGCTCAATGAAATATCCTCTATTAAATAAAAGAAAAAGTAAAAAAAAGAAGAGAGAAAGACAAAAAGAAGAGAGAGATAAGCATGAATGTCTCATTGAGACACTAAAAAAAAAAAAGTTAAGATACCCAAACTAATGTGTCATATTGTGATTGGTGCAATTTTTATTTTGTTTTTTTAATTCAATTATTTAATTTAAACATCCTAAAAAATAATATTTTGTGCGGTGAGACACACAACCAACGTGGATGCTCTAAGGCATTGAGCCACTGAAGAAAGAGATAATGTAAGTATTTTGGCTACTGTGCGACCTTAGTAAATGCGAATAGCATTTGAAGATCCAATAGCCCCATGGTGAGAAGATTCCGCACGTAATAATACCAATATTATACGAGTATTTATTTTTTATTTTTGGTCTAAATTATACGAGTATTTTATTCATCAAAATAAGCTACACGATCATTTGTGGTGGATAAAAAGAGAAAAAAAATTATATGCAAAAGGATATTTTATCGATTATCATACATTAGTAGACCACTCTAAAAAAAAAAAAAATCAAATAAATTTTGTGGCGCTGAAGGAAAAGAATGTGAAAAGAAAAATGCAAGTTGACTTGCATTTCGTAAACTGTATTTGAGAGAAAAAAAAATATGACGCAAAAATTAAAAATCAAGAAGAACAGAAAATTTTACCAAAAAAAAAAAATAAGAACAGAAAATAAACAGAACTATTTTGATAAGTGAAGTTACATCAGATCCAACTTAGACGAAATAAACAAAAACAAATCTTAAGGGTTTTCAGAACAAACCTTTAATAAAAAACTTTAATCTATGCCGATAATTTTTTTTTAATCATTGACATAAGTATACATATAATATCTATATATGTAGACATATGTTGTTAAAAAAATATTTAACACCCATGTAATATGTTTGATAAAATTTTCGATGTCTAAAGGTATATAATATGAAAATACCAAAATAGAAGAAATGTTAGAGTTTCAAAAATAGAAAACCGTATATCACATTGGATGTTATAACATCAACTTTTTCTTTCAATAAATTTTTTGATCGCATCTATATTAGAGTTTTCAAGACCTTCTCTTCTTAAGCATATCATGATCAAGGTTGCTCTATTATTATATTAAATATGAACCTCAATCACAATTCACAATATATATAGAAAGAGAAAGTCTTGAAAACTATGATATAGATACAATCAACCTATTGTCTAATGGACTAAATAATCATAGTTTTATAGTCTTACTCTTACCTCAATACTGGATTTCCCCTATTTCAAGTCAAACAAACAATGAGTCCAATGTCATCTACTATTTTTGGTAGGGTACTAATAGCATTAGAAATTTGACTAGTTAATTGGTTGAATGACTTTATATCTACCATTAATGTATTGTAATATTGATACAATTAATTAGTTTATAATGTATTTTTGAATAGTTTAATCATTTATTTGAATTTTTTATAAGAATAAAAAAGCAAAGAAAATGCACAAAACTATACTGAATCTATTTTATCAAAAGTCCGCTTATAAATTATGATTTATAGAGTTTTCTATGTTTTGTGTCGATAGCATTATATGGTGTGTAGTTTGGATAATAAACTACACAAAACATACAAAACTCTATAATAAACTTCATCCATTTCGTTTTACAATAAACTATGTACGATCAATTTGATGTTGACAAAAAAGTACGATCAGTTTAAGAAAACACGCGTTGACATTTTGTGTAATTAACTTTTTTCTTTTTTGAGATTAAAACTTTAATTTCGAGTCTTTGGCTTGAAAGGGTGTATAGTTTGGATACCGTATTTTTTTTTTTTGTCGGTTTGTCGGATTTTTTTTCAGTGAGATCTTTCAAATATTTTGCAAATCTTCTCAAATTTGGCACAGTTTTTTATTTGAAAATAAATATTCATACAATTTATTGTGTATATATAATAAACATTTCATAAAATGAAACGGAAGAAAATACATCAATAAGATTCTAAAAAGTGAGATTTTTTTTTTGTAAATCCTGAAATGCAGTCACATACGAGCATGCGCAGCAGAAGTGTCTCAGCCTATTAAAAAAATAAAAAAATGAAAAAGTAAAAAAGAGTAGAGGAGAGAGTGAAATAAACGAGACACTGTGAACAAAAATTGAGACACCTTCGCGCTGACGTGGCGCGTGAGTATTGGTGTAAATTTTTTTTTTTTATTACTTAACTTTTTTTATAAAAACTGAGACATTTTCGCGCTGACGTGGCGCGCGGGTATTAGTATAATTTTTTTTTTAATTACTTAGTTTTTTTAAAATTTTTTTTTTTTTTTTTGAAACAGCCAAAGGAGTATGTACCGCTACAAATGCTCTAAGATCTTTCAGTCCCTGTCTCTACGAAAGCAAAACATAATAATAATAATAAAAAAGCAATATTTGATATTCTTTATCTTTACAAAAAATAAGCCATCATATATGACAATCAGACAATGAGTAATACACCAAAGACAATGTTTCATCTTTTGGAGATACTTTCATTTCATAATCTATAAAATTGACAAGAGGCATATTATCTTCTATATATAGATTCTCAGCATTTGCTAGGAATTACTTGTAGCTGAACGAGTAGGGCTACGAATAGATGTAACAGTGTAAATGATGCAAAAGTTACAGCTGGAAACATGCGTTTGGAGGATTTTGATCTTATGTATTGTTTGAGAATGGGAAAACTCAAACTATATATATACACATTATTGTATTTGATTGTCATTGTAACTTACAATTTGTAAGCGATTGAGAGAGAAAAAAAACTATAAAATAAAAACAAAAGTGGCCTCTCATATGTCGTTCTCTTAAGTTATGTTCTATCTTCTTATCCTCCTCAATCTTCATTTTACATTTTCGTTATGATGTTAGAACACACGATAACTTGATAATGAGCTAAATATATATTCTTCCTTTGTGATGATATACAAGCAAGTAAGTGAATCAAACTCTGGAAATAATAAGAAATTTGATTAAAAATATTAGCCAACATAAGCGTGGAGCATACTCGCGTATGCTGCGCGTATGTATGCATTTGTGCTTGTGGTGATTCGATTGTACTTCTGGTTCTAACTCTTTCTTCCATAAGGTGTTCGTCTTTTCGTCGATTTTCTTCTGGGTTTCAGGAGGAAGAAAAAATGATCTCTTCGCCGCATCTCTCCCAGCCAATGAATGGCCTCAAAGACATCGTTGAGACACGAAATTTTAAGGTTTTACCTCATCTGTTTCACTTTCCTGTCTTTTTTATGTGTTCTCTGACTTTCTGCTCTTGAGACGAGCGAGCCAGCCCATTAGCATATTTATGTTAGTCTGATGATCCGATTGTCAGAAAATCATCATGCTTTGGATTTACTTCTAACTTGTTTACGAATGGGTTTCTTTGATTGTATAATATGCTTCTTGTCATTTGGAAAATCATACAACTTTCTGTAAATTGGATTCAATAAGAACACATTACAAAGAGTATCTGATTACTTGTGTTCGGATATTGAAATAAAAAAATTGCACCTTTTTGCCAATATATCAGTAGAGCTCAAATGTTTTACGCGATTAGTACTAATTTGGTGGATTGCTAAGTGTATTTTTCGATTTGAGCAATCATCACATTTTGAGAGAGTAACGTTTTGGTAAAGAAGAATGCGTGTAGGTTAACATTTGGCATTATCTTCATTATCAAATAACTAGTGAATATGTCACAGGCATGGCTTTTGGATCAGTATGGAGTCCTTCATGATGGCAAAAAACCGTACCCGGGCGCAATCTCAACTTGTACGCTATCATCTCTTACCTTTGGCCTGTCGCTATTTGTGTTGGCTGATTCCATTTTGTAGTTGGTAGAAAACCCAATTCTTTCGCTGTTCAATATTTAGGTTGGACTTGGCTTCAGAGTTGACTATATTTGATATACTCAGAGATGATTTGGCAATGAATAGTTTTCCATATAAGCTGTGAAGCCGGAAGTGAAGCATCAATATGCTTTGAGAGTTTCCATTTCTTGATATTTGTTTTTTCAGAGTTCTTCAGTCTAGTTGTAGTTCTGCATAATGACTGATTTAACTTTTGTTTTAAATTGGGGTTACAGTAAAAAATCTTGCAACAACGGGTGCCAAGATCGTGGTCCTAAGTAATTCCTCCAGGCGTGCTTCAACTACAATTGAAAAGTTGAAAGGCCTTGGCTTTGATCCTTCTTTCTTCACTGGAGCTATTACTAGTGGTGAACTAACCCATCAATCTTTGCAAAGGTTTATGTCCAACAACTCCTTGTTTGCGATATAGATGCTATTTACTTACTAGAACTTACTGAGAATTGTCTGTTACAGGAGAGATGATCCTTGGTTCGCTGCACTGGGAAGGCGTTGTATTCACATGACTTGGAAAGATCGAGGAGCAATCTCTTTGGAGGTTACTTATCACCTTGTTTCTTGTTGCTGGTTGATTTATCGATGAAGGTTAGTAGCAGGTATTTGATGTAGTTTCTGTTTCAGGGCCTAGATCTAAACGTTGTGGAGAATGTGGAAGAAGCTGACTTTGTTTTAGCGCACGGCACTGAAGCCTTAGGACTTCCTTCAGGGGGTGTAACTCCAATGCCTCTGGACGGGCTTGAGAAGATTTTGGAGAAATCTGCAGCTCGAGGAATCCCCATGATAGTTGCAAACCCGGATTATGTGACTGTTGAAGCAAATGTTTTTCATATCATGCCAGGTACATTTACGTATGTCTCTTAATCTGTCCAATTTTGTCTTCCACTTATGATGTTATATAAAGACTCATATAAATCATTCACAATTTTGTCAGGTACACTGGCTTCCAAGTATGAAGAACTCGGAGGAGAAGTGAAATGGATGGGCAAACCTCATAAGGTTTGAACTATCTACGAAGGTTATACTTGTCTCTGTGAAATGCTTTGTTGACTGTGTATTTGGCAGATGATCTATGAGTCGGTTATGGCAATCGCGGGAGTCGATCCATCTGAGTCTATCGCAGTTGGAGATTCGCTACATCATGATATAAAGGGAGCAAATGTTTCAGGAATTGAATCAATATTCGTCACTGGAGGGATTCATGGTAATGAGCTTGGTCTCACTTCTTTTGATGAAACTGCAAGTCTAGACTCAGTCAAGACCCTTGCTGCTAAACACAATGCATTCCCATCTTATGTATTATCAGCCTTTAAATGGTAGCTTTCATTGTACAAATCATTTATTGCTTCTTGAACTAAATTTTGCCATCATTTAACACTTGAGAAAGCAATTTAAAAAGTTCACTGGCTGTGAAAGTAATGACTTATTGCTGTGTAAAATGAGAGCAAGATACATTGTAAAGTCACATATTACACAACTAAATCTGGGCTAAAAGGTATCATATATGCGCCAAACTAGGCCAGCCAAAAACCTCACAAGAAATAATAAATACACAAGGAACCTCCATTGCTGGATAGTATATCTGCAACATCTCTATGCCGTTTCATGACTTAGGTATCTTTCTCCAGTTCACCAACAAGGTCCCTGAGAGAGGGAACCTTCATGGCCAGAGTTTTGTAGAGTCTAGAGTAGCGAGCTCTTGTGCCATCAGCAGTTCTAGCTAAAGCCAGCAAACTTAGAGCTTCGGGTAATTGAGCAAACATTTGCTTCATTTCCTCTAAGCTCATGTTTACTAAAACAGAAGGTCGTGGGACAACTCTGACAAGTTCACCTCCTTTGGGCTCTTGAACGCGTGCATCAGCCTTGATCACGAGCTCCGAGTTGGTGTTACCTCCACATTTTATGATGAATGAGGCTGAAGAACCTGTGTTAAATTGCAAAACATTCCACTGAGACACATCAGTTTCACCTGAGGATATTGATTCTAATGAGGGTCTCCGGTCGTGTGATTGTTCTAGAAGATTATTGTTCTCTTGTTCAGGGATTGTCTGCGGAAAATATAAATCAGAAAGAAACAAGTTAGTTTGTTTGATATTCAAATCCAGATCTAATCATTAGATCAGGTAGAGTTCTTTGTGTAACTATGGTTAGGTTCATGGAGGAACAAATTAAATATGGAAATCAAAAGTACCTCGACCAACTGGCGTGCTGTAGCGATTTCTCTTTGTGCACATGGATGATCGATATCAAGAAGAGAAGGCATTCTCTCAGTGAGTTCATCAAGAGCCTCAAGTAATGATTTCTTCTTGCTTTTACTCAGAACATGGACAGAGGCTTGTCTTGTAATGTCCTGCAAGATGCAAATAAAGTTGTTAACCACTATTCTTCTCACAAATTAACTATAACCAAGATCAAGTATGAAGCAACATGGTCTCAAATGGAGGTACAAATACCTTGACTTGCTTCAATATGCCATCCAGAGAAATAAGAGATGCTAATCTTGAGTCTTCAGCTGCGGTCGAAGGGTTTTGAACAGGTGAACTGCCTTCTTCTAAGTTAAGCAAAGCTGCATCACTTCTCATTTGTTGTAAAACCTGATAAAGAGAGCAAACGGAAGTCAGAGGACAAGAACCTTTCTACAAAACCAATCAAAGTAACCACAGAACTGTGTCATTTATGTTCAGGCGAGGTGGTGTACCTTTCTTCTTTTGTGGTCAACGGACTCAAGAGCTGATCGAAGCTTAGCCACTTGACCAGCATCTTCTGCCTCTTCTGCCGCCAAGGTACCAGCAATATCCTATAGCACGGTTCCATATTAGACATCATTCCAAACAAAATTGCTCAGACTAATACTTTAGACCTCAACATAGGCCGTGTCAAGCCAGCCACATCATCAGCTATTTCAAACCCATTGGAGTTGGGGATGTCAATCTACTATTTCCACTCAGAATATTGATATGACCAATGACATTGCATACCTTCATGTGCTGCATTTGAGAAGTATAAACACGTTTTGCATACTCGGATAGAAGCTGCCCCAGAGAATCTGTGTGAGGTGGCACCGCGGCCCCTAGTCCAGCCATCCAACCATCCATAATTGCCGTGGAAAGAAGCTCTAGTTGGCCGGTGGTTCCTCCTGACACATCATCTGCGGTTACGGAAAGAAACTCAAAATTTTCTGCAAGCCATAACCGAATCTGACGCTGCAGTTCACCAGCCGGGGTGTGAACAAATAATGCAGCTAAGGCCTTGTTCCCAATAGCAAAACTTTTGGCTTCATCTTGCATCTCTCGCAGCTTAACTCCAGTAACTTGCTGCCTCCCAGAATCCTAGACGATTACAATCAAGAGCATAAGTGTCGCTTAATGTTTAACATATTTGGCCAAATCAAGCATCTTTGAGAACCAAGTGCTCTTTCAAGGTAAATCTACCTGTTCAAGTCCACGCATTCGTGAAACCACAGATGCCAACTTGTTTTTCCTTTCTGGCTTTATATTTACTTTAAAGCTATGAATCTGCATATCAAGATATCGAACTGGGGATCTACCTGGGCTGCTACCCCTGCTAGTGCTTCTACTCCTACCAGTATTAGGCTTCTCAAGAAAGCATTCGACAGGAGAGACCTAAAAGAAGAGGGTTGGATTAATTTTACATGGAGAAAAGAAAAATTCGTTCAAGCCAGCCAAAGCTAAGAAAAACAAAAATCAGCTACAGTCGTATCCCTATGCTCACCCTGATAGACTGAAGCTCAGGTGATCGCGCCAGTAAAGACCTTATGTATAATATCCTGACTCGGGAAACAAGCATGGTATCCATTACTCTTCTTGGTTCCATTTTCCGAATAAATGAAAAGACAGAATCTCTGATCTCAGCAAGGATTTCATGCTCTCTGGAAGCACCAGCCTTGATGACAGCTGCCAAAACCTGCAAGTCAACAATAGGAAAAAATGCCTCCCAATATAAGTTAATATTAACCAGTCCTTAACAGCGAGAAATGCTGGAGACATCCAGAGTCCATCATAACCTTCTCTCCAAAATATTATAGAAGGTAGAAGTCTAAAAAGGTAGTAAAACAATTAGCTATTAAGCAAGTACCAGCATTAGTAGCTTGTTTGCGCCATCAGCAACAGCAGCAAGACCTTCATATTCTTCAGGGTCAAAGTCATTCAATGCAGCTGTCAAGTATTCTCCAGCTGGAGTGGTTTTTACAATATCAGAACCAGATTTTACTACAGTAATCGCTCCCTCATTCTTATTTGCTGCTGTAGATGGTAAAGCAACAGCTTCTGCCGAAAGAGCTTCACCCCTACCATTTCTCCGGACAAAGAATATTACGTATCAGTTGATAACTAGGGTTAATTATTATGAAAATGACAGAATCAGAACTCAATAGTTTCAAACTGATCCCAGAATCACCTGTGAACATTGGCAGGCTGAATGTTTGGCGAGGCTCTTGATGAGGGACTCAACGCCTAAAATCAAAAAATCAATAAGAACGCTTAAGCAATGGAGTTCTGAGAGCAAGAAAATCTCCAGGTGCATAGTGTTAAACATACAGTAGCAATTTATAATGAACAGTGTTATGATACTGAACTCATGCTTAATGTAGCATAATTATACAAGAGCAAATAATTACCTGGGTCGAAACAGCCATCGACCTTTCTGTTAATCTGTCAAACAACTTTTCGTTTTCTTCATGCAACCTCTGCGGAAAACATCATACTCTTCAGAAAAATGTACTAGTGCAAATATCAATGATTTAGCCAGAAGGCACGAACACCAATCAGAATATGGTAAAGAGTAAGACAGAGAAGAACCTCAATCAGTGCATCACGTTTTTTCAGTTCTTCCTCAAGTTTCTTGGTAACAGAAGAAGAATTAATTGTGTTCTCAGCCGCATTTGGTATTGAAGAAAATATCTCCTGAGATTGCAAGGCATCTCCTATTCTTGTTGTGTCAGATCTAACGGCTTCACTTAGTTGTGATTCCAAGTCTATTATTTTAGCCTGCATCAAAATTTAAATGAAAAACAGCAGAATTATATGACTATCATGTGCAGAGAAGTCATCAATTTCAAAATCAATTGCCTTAACATAGATCTTAAACTTTATAGAGTGGATTCTAATACTCATGGAGCACCAACCTGGAGATTTTGAATGGTGGAATCTTGTTGTTGCATTTGCAACTTCTGTTCCTGATCCAACTGTAAAAGTTGAGCTATTTGATTTCTTAACTGAGAATTCTGCTCCTTCTCTATTCTATGTTTGTCTACAAGCATGGTATTCTCTGACTGCATGAAATACAAAATGGACATTGGCAACAATCAAAAAAGTTATAAAGAATTGTAGAAAAGTCAAACAAGAACCCAGGTGGAGCTATATAACCTTTAAATCTGATTGCAATGTAAATGAAACTTTCCACGCCCTCTGCACTTCACTGTACAGTAATACACACTGGTCATTTGCATCTTTAAGTGCTTGTTTTAAGCCCACAACCTCTTGCTTCAGATTCTGATTTTCTCTCTCTTTTTCCAACATCTCCTTCCGAGCATCAGTTGCCTGCAGGACAAAAGGTTATCTACGCTGCAATTTTTTTTTAACAAAACGAGTATTTGAAAGAGGAATAGGCAACATAATTTTAAATTACGTTCTGTTCTTTAAAATTTTGGGATAAACTAGAAAAAAAGAGAGATCAAACCAACAGAACAATCAAGTCAAATCCTGAAATCAAGCATCTGACATCTGTATTCTCTTTTCTTAGTTGTTTATCTCTTTCAACTCCACATCCACTTACCACATCTCTCCATTTCTTGATTGTATTTCGATTCCCAAGGCTTGGTACAGTAGTCCTAGCTCTAGCAGCATAATTGAGGCATGATATTGTTTCAGACAAGTTTCGCGCACTTGGACAGATGTTAACGATCATCAATGTTTTGGAGCTTCCCCCTACACATTACAGGAAATAGTATCTCAGTTACAAAGACCTTCAAAGATTGGTCGTTTAACAAAGAAAAAATGTTGAAGGTGAAACAAAGAGGAAAGATGCACGTACTAAAAAGACGAAACTTTTTACCTAGTGAATCTGCAAGTATTCGCGTAAGAATTGAATTCTCATAAGGAATTGAATTCTCATAAGGAATTGAATCCTTTTCTGACGTCAAAGAGGATAAAACATCTCCCAACCTATAGAACCAATGATATATGCAGCAAGTAAAGTTAAAAAGAACAAGTTCATGCATTGGAGACTAGAGAGTACACATGGAAAACTTTTTGTCAGATCTTTACATGATAAAGACATTGAAGATATATGTGCAGCTCACTGGTAAGGGAGCAGTGAATAAAAATAGAATTAAGAACAATTTAACTTACGCTGAAATTGAATTCATGACATGCAGCAGATCAGTGATGTGGTCTCCACTGTCATTTTCCACGGTTAAACCTTCACTTCCAGCCAAGTCAACCAGAGAAAGCTTGCTATATATATTTTCTCCAGTAATCATGTTGCTATAGTATATGTGTATTGTGACAATCCTACCAAGAGAGAAGTCATCCATAAAGACATGAGACTAGAGAACCTTAGGAGAGAAGTATCTGCATATAACTAAAAAAGAGGAACTATTTCAAGCACAAAATAGAACATACAGATGGGTCACATTAAATTTTGATTTATCAATTCCCCGGTTCTGAAATGCAGATTTTAAGACTCTTAAGAACTCCAATGGATTATCAGCTTTTTCCTGTCCGAGTTCTATAGTATATTCGTGTAAACCCATGTTGATCTTCGGCAAGTTGCTCTGGGTTTCTGAAAGTAAATCCCTGATCTGAAAATGAAAGTTGGTGAATCAGAAGTTTCAAATTCCATTATGAACCATCTTAGAAAAGATAATGAAAGCCAAAGTATTAGTACATCAGACACGATTGGAAGCACCTTTTCATTATAGATCTCAAACACTGAAACAGAGAAACTGAATCGTGATGTGGAAGTTGAATCAGAATTGGCTAGGTCGAAAAGTTCCTCAAAACAACGAGCATATAAACCACGGTCGTGATTCAAACCTTCCTAACAAAACAACAGTCGATAAAGTGTATTCAACGGATAGCCATAGGGAGATAATAAATCACTGAAAAAATAGACAGTGCTAATGTACACGATAAACATGCCTGTGATAATGTATAGCTCATAAATCAACATATTCATCTTAGATCAAATCTTAGGCAGAGAATTAAAGACAGAATGTTGCCATACTAAGTTTGATTTGCTATCTACACATGTCAAAACTCAGCACCAAAATTATCCTGGGCTAAATTCTGAACCAAAGATATAGGAAGAATAAACATGAAAATAAGCAAAAGAGCATATCAGCGCAATAGAATGACATACCCTTGCAAAGGCAACCGCATATACATCATAAGCTATTTTTAAATCCCACACACAAGCAAAGCTAGATACTAAACTGTAACAGAAAATCAACTGATATAGATGCTCAATAATATGTGACCTATTTGTAAACTTTCAGAGCAAAAGGAAAAAGAATGACAACCATGGTGTATGTCTTCCCTGAATAAGTTTGTCCGTAGGCAAATATGGAGACGTTAGATCCATCCAGTGCAGATTGAACAAAAGGTTGGACATCACTGAACAGTGCAGCTGAGGAAAAATTACAGTATAAGTACAGAGGTCGCATTGCGTGCAGCTTTTGTAGATCAAAATAAGAAACAGCTCGTGACATAAGGAGAGACTACATTTGCAGTGAACTATGGTATTCACCTTGTCCAACATGAGGTCCATAAACTCGGTCAAATTCAAAGTCCTTCTTGGGATTGGACAGAGTATCATCACTAGTGTTTACACATATGGTGCAATCCCCAGGGAATTCTACAATAGAGGGGCCTTCATCCTGAAACAATGGTCTTGCACGGCAAAACACCTTGATGTTCCCTGAAATACAACCAAAAAAAAATTCCACACTACTCATCAGGTCGCATAAAACTATCAGAACATCAGTGAAACTATACTCAAAGAAAAAATATAGATATAGAAAGACAGATAATACTTATAATGGAAGATTGGTACCTTTGGCCGTCAACAAGTCATTGAACAGTCTTTTCTTCTCACTGATAAGTGGAGATATCCTTGCCTCAGTCTCAAGGACAGCTTGATCTGTGGTGGTTTAAGTAGATAAATGAATAGAACACGGTACCAAATTCCACCAAAAAACAGTACAAAACAAATAAAACAATGAAATGCCACCACAAGAAGTAGGTAGATGGATTCAAGAACTTTCCAATATCGGAAATACATGGATTTATGAGTTTCCAATAAACGAAAGAGGTCAACCAATTCTTGTCTTGTCAGCATTTCTTCTTACGTCAGTGACAAATGTACCAAATGTAATGGACAAATCAGTTTTTCTTGATGCTTGCACAGTTTACATAGACTTCAAACATAGCTAGTGGAATACAGTGGTGAGACACATAACGTACCCAATTTACGACTTTTCTCAGCCAGAACACCTAAATAACGTGTTACCCTCTCAAGCTTTGCATTAGAATACTCTTGCAGATCAGTAGCTTCCTGTCTCAACTCCAAGTAATCTTCCTTCGCAAGCTGTTCAATCAAGGCACATTTTTTTTTCTTGATAAGCAATGGCTTCAACCAAAAAAATATGCCAAACACTAAACTTGCATCAAATCCCCCCAATTACACAACTTAGCCTATATGATCACAACTTCTACAGACTCGGCTTACACTTAGAGAAATAAAACCAGCCTCGAATCAACTCAAAACCAAAGCCAATTATCACAAGAACTCGGCCAGGGCCGGCCCTGGGCCAAGCCCATTAAAACATTTGTCTTCGCCCCAGTTTTTTTTTTCATTTTTTTTAGCCCCGAAATATTTTTTTTTCATTTTTTGGCCCACACAATTTTTTTTTCTTTATTTTTTTTAGCCTAAAAACAATAAAAACTTTAAAATTAGTCTTTCCGGCCCTGAACTCGGTTATAAACAACGGAATGACTGAAACTGTCAAAGCTAAGCACAAAAATCAAGTCTTTACATTACAAACCAATCAAAAGTTCTTCGAGAGTGGATAGGTATAGATTTACCCATAAGATTCACTGAAATAAACATAGTGTGGAGTGTAAAGTGAAAAAAGAAGTGACATTTGACCTTAAGTTGCTCCTTTAATCCGTAAACCTTAGAGGCAAGTGCTTGCTTGGAGGAGTGAGGCGGATGCGAAGGCGTAGAAATCGAGTACCGGCGAACCAGTGGACCCGTCGTACGGTGGCCTCCCTCCTCAAACGATGCACTAGAAGACGACTTCCTCGGTTCGAATCCACTCACCTCCCAGTTCCACCTGTTATTGGTTTTGCGCCTCTGATCGGCCATTTCATCCAAAAAGTACAAAAACCCAAACCACAAACAAAAACTGAAGCAGCAACTTCGAATTCCCAGAGGAAGAATTCAAAAGTTTTTGAATTTGTTTTCTAGAAATCAAAATTTTTTATTTTTCGCTTCTCACTGCGGATTTTCCCTCGGTCTGGTTTATAAAAATAAAAATGAAAGGCGGAGAAGGTGCTTTTGATGGGAAGCCATACGATGCCGTTTTGGACTTTTTCACTTTTATGTTTTAAAATTGATGAAAAATAAAATATGGGGACGACCCCTGAAGCCTTGTGAGACACAAGTCTTTTTGTGCTCTGTGTGACGCCTTATCGTGTTCGATTTTAGGTCATTACTAAGAACTACGTTCACTTTTCTATTTTTTCTTTTTACAGCAACTACGTTGACTTTATCTACGTTTAAAATGTTACTCATGATATCTCAAAACATGAGTAATTTTACACAGAGAGTGACTTGGTAAAGTGACTTTCTGTGTAATTATCGTGATGAAAAGACAGTATGAACGAATAATATAATTTCACAATTTTTCAGATTTAATTTCTGTAAATTTTACAAGCTCATTTTTAACTAAAGTCGACTTTTTTATATTCTTTCTTCTGTAACTCTGTGTTTCATTTTCTGAAACTAGATCAATCTATCTAACGGTGTCAAATGTTAGAATCACAGTGAGAAGGAGCCAAAAAAGTCGTATTAATTTAGACATCACATTACACTTAATAGTAACCTGCATAAGATTAAACAATCGCCAAGGA
This sequence comes from Eutrema japonicum, assembly GCA_030161315.1. Taxonomy (NCBI): domain Eukaryota; kingdom Viridiplantae; phylum Streptophyta; class Magnoliopsida; order Brassicales; family Brassicaceae; genus Eutrema; species Eutrema japonicum. The sequence goes on along the minus strand of BSQW01000005.1, from coordinate 52,638,706 downwards.
AGTAAAGAAAAAAAGTGAGTCTCAAAGAAAGACAAAAAGTCTAACAAAGAGAAGTACATGAGAAGAAAATCAGTTGATGAGCTTTGGTCTCTTCTCTATAGCTTTTATTCCCTCTTGGATTTGGAGAGAGCTCTCTTTCGCTGCCCAAGCATGTACCTGTACATGTGTGGACTACCTGCAACATCTCAAACCCCAATTCCAAACAAAATAAAGACAAAATTAGCCGCGGATCAGAACCGAACAGATTCAAGGCATATGATCTAAGAAAGGTCAACTGAGTTTGTGCCTGGGGCATAGATTGCAAGGACAATTATCGTTGCATAGAAGTAGTCGAATGAGAAGTTCAATGTGTTAGGCATCCTAACGCTGTACATCTCGGATGTCTGCAGAAAAATAGCAAATGGAACCATATGCATTAAAAATCCGAAAAACATCAAGGTTCAGCCGATCAATGGAAGGCAAAACATACACAAAGGAAACATATAATAAGGCTTCATGGTTCAAATTGGTATTGTAAAGAAAAGGTTTAGCGTGTTGTGTTACCTTGATGTGTGGTAAGGCAAGGTAGATAAGACCTACTTCACTGGTGATACCGGTAGGGTATAGCAACAAAAAGCTGCTGTATCTGAACAGATTAAACGAAAGGGAAAAATAAATGAGATCACGTTTACGTATTTATCAATAATCAAGGCGTATTCTACTGCATATGAATTGCATACCTGAGCCACAAGTGCCATGAAGGTGCAAAGCCTAGAGCTTCCTTAAGACCAAAGAAGGAGTAGCGAATAATCTGCAATATTAAGCAATCATCCAAGCATTCAAACCAGGTTATTTTCCAAACATATTAATCTACTAGGACAAGACTTGAACCAAAATGGAGTAAAGAGCAAAAAATGATCTTTAAGGCTCAATATTTAATTTCAAGGAGTCATGCTTAAGTCAATTCTTAACAGCGAATCTCTTGGTCTGTACTTTACTAATGCATGTGACAGGATCCTTCCAAAGCATCAGGAAGAGAAGCAATGTTTATAGACATTTTTTAGATTCAAGACATACAACGAAATTCTCTTACCAAGAGTGATGGTTGAAGAAAATCAAAACGAAGACTTAAAAAAAAAAAATCACCTCCGTGATGGACCAGCTTATGACCAGCGACGTAACAAGAAAATGAGATCGGACCTGAAAGTAAATGGAACATAATTCAAAGGATCAAGTGATGAAAACTGCAATCATGAAAGAGAAATAATGAACTTGTTATGCTGGTCTGGTAACTTTCTAAGTAACCTCTGGAAAACTATATAGGATGCCCCAAGTCAGAAACAGCCTTGAACCTATCTGTGGCAGAGTTGCAGAAACCGGAGATCTGACCAAACCTGTTCGAGTTTAGAGACACAGCAGAACACAAATCAGTCAATCATCTTAAAAGTCTTGCCCAGTTCTGAAATCAATGTAACTGATTAGATCACTCACCTACTAACCCGTGAAGAATCTGCTCCAGACCCGGAGAATTCCCAAAAATACAGATTTGAAACCAAGAAAAAAAGGAAATAATCAGTTTCAACAAATGTTCTAATTGCCCAGAAAATGTAAAAGAATATTTCATGGCAGACCGACCTCGAGAACAGCGGCAGTCTGAGCAAGCTGGAGAGGCTTCTCGATGGCGTCGTAGACATTCTCATGCCCCGTTTCCTTCAACGTCTTTATCGCAAAGTACAAAACCTGAGCCCTGAGACCCCAAATGTCACCAAAACAAAAAACAAATCAGCTTCGAGACAAGACGAAGAAGGAAGAACAGTATAGAGGGCGGGACTTGGACTCGCCATCCAGCAAAGACGATCCAGTTGTAGAGAGTGAGGTACACGCGCCGGACGAAGGAGAGAAAGCCCGCCATGGATTGCGACTAAGCTAGAGAGCAAAGAGTAGAGATTTATGGCGGAGAGATCGGAAGTGAAAGCATTTATGCTGAATAGAGACAGGTGAGCTTACTTCCTAACCGTCTTTTTCGGATATTTATGATTCAGACCCCATACTTTCATCCAACTACCTCAAAACCACCCCTATATTAAATATATCACATTACCGCCCCCCAACTTCCAGAATTGTGGAGTGTATCATTAAAAAATCGATTAATTTCAATCCCATTACAGCTAACATAAAGATTGTAAAAAATCGCCAACTCATCTTCTTTCCATCTCACTGTTCACTTGAAGCAGCACCTGAGCTTGTTTGAGATTGGCCATCTTTCTGCTCCTTATCAGCCACCAATGGGCCGTTTCCAGATCTCCGAGCACCGGTCAGTTCCTTGGCATCTGTTTCCGTGGGAGAAGAATGCATCTCTTCCTCAATTGGAAGTGTTCTCTTTGAGCCCTCTAGTGCAACACCTAGCACTATATTCTCTTCCAAAGCTGATCTAGACACTGATGACGTCGAACCATCTGTTTCGTTCTGCGGTGACTTTATTGTCATACCATTTCTCTTGGCCTTTGGTTTCTCAGCTCCTGAAGCTTCGCTTGTATCCTTTGCGGTGGTAGCTGGTTTAGTAGACACCGGTTTGGTACCTGGCTTTACTCCTGTTTCCTCAGGTACCTTGTTGGTATCAGAAACCACTGCTTCTCCAACCTTCCCGTTTCCCTTTGGCTCTGGAAAAGGCGTTTCTTTGGACTTTGGACTCGAACCCTTGTTTTCTTGTTCTGCAGTTGTTTTTGATGCACGGTTCTGAGATTTCGATTTGTCTTCTCCATTGATTTTGTAAGACGGTTCGATTAGCATCAAAGGACGCCGAGAAGCAACACCTCCAGGACCGTACATTGATTCTCCAAATGGTGCGTTTTCCATGTCAGCGTCTGTGTACATCTTTCGGATTGTACGAATTGGTGTAGCCAGACGTGCTCGGTGATGGCTTATGACTCTAAGAAGGTCCAGCAATATAGTTTCCTGTTTCCCCAAGAGTGCAAAACTTAAGCCAATCCAAGAAAAAGACTGCAATTAGGTAGACGATAGGATGAAAGACTTTAACTTACCTTTACACATAAGTATTCTTCGAAATGGGACGTCTTCACAAAACAAGAGATTAGTATCTGTAAAAACGAGAATCAGATGTCAGAACCAGAAAATCCAATATTTCCTGAAATATCTGATCTTCACTTCAAGATGGGTGCAAAAGAAGAAATGGGCATAGAAGTCTAACCACGAGGGCCTGATTTTCTGGGTTGACATTCTCCAAGAATATCCTTCTATGTAACCTCTGCTGCTCAACTTGAGGATTCTTTGCCAATACTTTCCGCATGTCAGCTACAATATTCTGTTTGGAAAAGTTCAGAACAAGGATCAGCTAAAAACTCCATGATTGGCACTTTAACTTGTATAACGAGTTAGCGACCATATAAGAATTAGGAAACGCACATTTATTTTGTTAACATCCAAGTGACTGATTGCTAGGTGAGTTTTGATGCGCCAATGAGTTTTCTGCGTAAGGTTTCTCACGACATTGACTGTGAACTTATGGTTTGGGATGTGGATTGCCTCGCGGTCTTCACCTCTTATGATTGTTGGTGACCACCAACCAACATGCTGTAAATTAATTGCAACAACCATTTGAGCTAATCTTAAGGAAATGTTCAGGCATAGGAGTAACGCGCATTGAAGCTAGGAAAAGATTCACAATATCTAAGCTCGAAGAGTATGATACTAACCTCCACAGTACCAGAAACTTCATAACCTTCAATCTTTGTTTGAATCCACTCATTCAGAACAAATGGCCGGGTTGCGTGAATCATAACACTTGATAGAAAATTTGTCAAAATCTGGAACAGCAAAACCTCAGGTTTAATGAAATTTCTTCTCATACAAATGGAAAAGAAGCGACCAAGGGAACAATTAAAATTCCGAAGAAACTAGTAATCAAAATGCGATTCAAGTTTCACCTCTCGGCCCGCAAGACTAATCAAAACTGTCCCAAGACCTCCAGCAGTGAGCCATTTTTGTGTAGAGAAACCCAGCAACTCCATAAAAAGTGAAACAGCAGCAACCCATACAGCCGAATACACTGCTTTCCCAGCAAACTGAAATCCCATCTGTTCCATTCCAAGGGAAAAAATAGCAAAATAGATCGAGAAACCAGTTAGATTTGCAAGCAGACTCTTGCAGCTTAAGACATGTAAGATGGACCAAACATTCTAAGAATAATTACTCTACAGATAATTCTGGATGAACAGAAAAGTCAATTAAGCATTTTTTTATGAGTTTTACATTACATACATTTCTTGTATCGTTTGGGTCACTTGTTTCAGAGAAGAGCTTCTGTGTTTGTTGGATAAGACTGCATGGGAACATCTAACAAGAATCAGAAGTCATGAGATGACCACATAACAGCATCACGTGAAACAAACCACTAACATACAGAGAAATAAGATGAAAATACATGATATTTAAAAAGAAAAGACAACACGCATACCTTGATATGCAGTAGGCAAATGCAAGTACTGTTGACAATGACCTCACAAAATCCAAAAGCCGGTCTTTTACAATTTTGCTAGCTTCAGTAGGAAGAACAACAGGATCTAATGCCCTATATAAGGAGTAATCACCAGAAAGTAAACCATCTAACAATTATCTCCACAAAGCACTTCAAATAAGTATATCACCAAAATATCTCAACAATAAACCTCAGAGTCCCAAGGAACTCCTTGATAGATGTACCTGCAGATGAATAAAGCTCCTAACCATAACAGTAGGGGTTGAACATACGAAGTCATAACATGGTAAGTACCACTCTTTTTCCATCCGTTATCATTCTTCTGCAATGTTTTAACGGTAAATTTTTAGAATATCATATATAAGTAGCACCATTAATTTGAACTGGGGCAGCACAGAAAGGAAAGCGTTAAACAAAAAAAGTACATATAAACTTGAAATGGTTACACCTACATTGAGTAATAGGTTTCTTCCTTGGCGAACAAGAGGCACTAAACCCCACAGGGAGAAAACAAGAAGAGCAACAGCTGGAACCAACTTATATACAAGAGGGAATTGTTGTATTAGCCCGTGTGACCTGCAAACCACGGAGTGCAAATATTTACAGAGTGCATAAAAAAGGAACAAGATAAATAACCAGAAACATAAATGCCCCCACCAAAAAAATTACAACTTCCCGAAGGAGAATCATGGCAATGAAAAAGCATCCACACATCAGTGGTTCGGCTACTTCCGCAATTTCTTAGAGTATAATAAATTCATTTATTGCGAGTCATATGCCTCAATAATACTATGCAATCCATCAGATCCACAGAGATCAACTAACAGAAATTATGATAGTTTCACAATTTTCCAAAGTGGTCATTCTGCATGTGATGATAGGAAACAAAAAGTCTTACTTTGTTAGCACCACAGTGGCAGCTTTAATAGCAGGTTCAATTGCCTTGCCTCCTGAAGAAAAAGAATGACACCTAAAAGTGGTGGTTCTGCATGGTACTGAACAAATAGGCCTACAAAGGTAATCCGAGAGTAAAAGATTTCTGAAATCATGTTGCCCCAACTGTATACAGAAGAATAATATGTTACTAAACATCAGCAAACCAAGTTAAATGACTAAAGTAAACTGTTTTATGAAATATTACCGAGACACCTAATGAGAGAGGACCCTTTGATATGTGCAGCCTCCTTCTCATGGAACTCTAAGAACAAGCACATATTTAGAAAGACGAAGGGGAAAATGAATTAAAATAAAACTATTCCAGGGCTAAACAGAAGAAACATACATTTTCTGGCTTATAGCACCATTGATTTCTGCAATGACCCAGGCCATGGGACAACTGCAATGAACCATAAAGGGCCATATTTTGAGCAGAGTCCCAAGTGTTAGCCAGCGGCGTTAGTAGCACCGATCATAAGCATCACAGCCTAACGGAAAGAAACAAATGAATGCCAACACGAACCCTGCACTAAAGAAATGAAACGCACCATTTACACCTATGTGTATGAAACCGATGCAGCAAACAACAGTTCCAATGAAAGTCTAGCATCAGCGGGTGGAAAGTCTTGGGAATTTTCATTTCCAAAACTTTTAAATTTCTCTTTAACAAACTGTGAGAATAAGTGAAGGCAGCCATCAAAACCTATGCAGTATGATCCCTAAGACTCTTAACAATCAATATAATCTATAATTGAACTGAGAACGAACTAGAGCCTTCGAAAACACAGGACAATTCCGTTCCGTCAGTGTGCCATATACATTACCAGAAAGCTAAATTTTGCATCATAATCCCACTAAAAAAACTCAAATTTAACTTAAGACAGCTATTTTAACCTAATTTCATCTCGAGGAAACATCCAAAATCAAATGTTACAAACCTAGATTTCTCTGGGAAAAAAAACAGACTAAACACCAAACCAATCACTAGCTAGAGCGTACATGAATGAAATTGGTAGATCAATCCATAATATCGAGGAGGAAAAAAGGCCGAATTTCAATAAAAATGGGCAGTACAAGCATCCTCGATGCACGCTTATACAGGTCCGAAGGTGTTAACCCCAAATGGATTAACCTTTGCTCACGATCGTAAAGGAGATTAGAGAAGAAGTTGAGAATAAGAAACGAGGGAGAGAGAGAGAATGGTTGAGTTCGAGGACAAACCAACCTCCTTTAATTAGGGTAAAATGATGATAAGGTTCTACAAAGACCATAGAGTTTATATAGCACTGCTCGTGAGAAAAAGGATAAGACATTGCCACATTATTTAAGTAGTAGAGACTCTCTGACAATAAGAGTCTGTTGACCATTTGCTTCTTCACTCTCTAGCCACTTTTGTTGACTTGGAACCTGCTCCTTCTCTTAGAATCTCTGGCCCTTCTTCTCATCATCGCCAATGGCACTCCAAGTGTATCAGAAGGTAAGTAAAGAAAACAAATCAATCATACAGGCAGACGAAACCGGATTCATTACCGGAGTTACAATCGAAAGACTTGATCAAGAAACATAAAACATACCCCAGAACCAAAAATCAAGGGAACAAGCTCACAAAATTTGAGGGTTTCAAGGAGCTTCTTCGAAGAGACGAGGGGGTTCGCAATTCGCAGACAAAAATACGGTGCCGTTTCGGAATGAGCAACGTTCTGGGTAAAGTGGTGATCAAAATGCCACGTGTTTCGACACGTCAGATTCGTGTATGATGCGCCGGCATAATGGGCATATTCTATTATTTTCCACGTCGTTGTGTTTTTTGTTTTCTTACAATATCCACTTTTGTTAGTCTAATGGATATCTTACATTAACAAAAAAAACTAAGAAAATAGTTTTAATTAAAAAAATTGAAAAACTAAGAATTTGAGAGTCCCATAAGAACTCTTCACATGGAGCACATATCTCTTTATGGATAGTTGAGATTTGTTTTGATAAATCAAATACATAAGAGCATGTCCAATGGTGAGGTTCTAAAAATGGGTATCTAAAATTTTTAGAACCTCACCTTTTAGAACCCCAACATTTTGTATGTTAATTTTTAGAATCTGTATCTAAAAGTTCTAACTTTAGAACCCTTCTCTCTTCTTTTTAGAACCTCTCCAATATTTATCAATTATATATCATTATAATTTTTTAGAACTCTTCTATTTAGAACCCCCCATTGAACATGCTCTAATAGTTTAAAATATTAATTGAATAGTTTGTATGTTGTTATTTTTATTTTTATAAACCATAAAATAAAATTATCTATCTATCAAGTTTCATAATGCATGAGTTTAAATGATATATTAATATTATTTTTTAATTGAAATTAGTTAAAGTTAATACAATAATATTAAATTACTATTATTTTAGTTAATACAATAGTATTAAATATTAGAAAAAATCTTAGATTTAAAAAATACTTTCACATTTTGTTAAAAACATGTATAATTATTGTTTTCTCTTTTATTTATAGATTTCATATCTGCATCTTATCATATATACACCATAACATTTCTTATTTAAGATGATATAAATAAATATAACTAATTAATACAATTGGATATATTTAAAAATGAAATCTTATATGTTTAAAAATATTAATGAGAGATTTTCTAATTTAACATAAGGTTCTCAAATTAAACTACTCTAAAATATTAATATTATTATTGATGAGATATTTAATGGATGTTTAATAAAAGGAGATTCTCAAAATAAAATACACTACAAATATTAGTATTATATGGATGAGAGACTCAATATGTATCTCACCAATGCTCTTATATACGTGTAGTTTACTTGAAGAGATGAATGGTTTGTTTGTTTTGTTGCTTTAACTGATTTCCAAAATATGTTATAGAGGGAACATATTTATGAAAAATAAGCAGGAAAAATATAGTTTGTCTTTGATAGATCTCATCTTAACAATGGTACTGTGATTTCTTTCCTTTTGCGCCTGTTATGATGTCTGTTGTGATCTAAGGACCATTTATGATCTGTCTCTCAATCAAATAACCGAAATTTAGAAAAAGAAACCAAAAAAAAAAAAAAACAATAAGCAAATTATTCATGGTTAGTTTCTTGATATGTTTTAGTTTCCATGACTGTTTCGTATGAGTCTCAACAAACACTGCGTCATCAGAATCATCACATCGATATCTCATCTACTATATAGTACACATGGGAATGGGCTCAAATAGAGATAAGAGACAGATAAATCTTTGCAGAGGACAAAAACAAATCGTTTTTTTTTTCTTTTCTTGTGGCTGTGATGTGTACATAGTTTAATTTTGGAATCACATATGTGCTTTGGACTATTCAAATCCAATGTTGCATGCGTTTTAAATAGCAACTTACCATTACTATGTATCATCTTCAGAGACCGAATATTCCTCTCCACCTTTCTTTTATCAACAAGATTTACAAACAAAAGAAAGAAACAAGACAAATCTCCTTTGGTTTTCCTTAACAAAAAACTTCAGAACAAAATATTGAAGCAAAGGTGAGATTTTGTTCAATGTATTGAATTAAAAAAAAAAAAAAAAAATTAGAGAATAAGGATGCTGCGAAGAGCTGCAAGCAATGCGTACTCATGGTGGTGGGCAAGCCACGTTCGAACCAAACAATCCAAATGGCTCGAAGAAAACCTTCAAGGTAACATACATTATAATTCTATTCACTTCTTTCACGTTTCAGAATTTCTATAAGAACATGAGAATTCTCGTCTCTTGATATATCAGATATCGAGGAGAAGGTGCAATACGCACTTAAGCTTTTGGAAGATGAAGGTGATTCATTTGCTAAGCGTGCAGAAATGTATTACAAGAGAAGGCCCGAATTGATAAGTTTCGTGGAAGAATCTTTCAAGGCTTATCGTGCTTTAGCAGAACGCTATGATCATATCTCTAAGGAGCTTCAAAACGCTAACACCACTATTGCATCTGTTTTCCCTGACCAAGTCCCCGAGTTTGCCATGAACGAAGACGACGATGCTGCTCCTGTCTCACTCAAGACTCACACAGACGCGTCGTCAAATCAGAATGTTCCAAAGGTTCCTGATTTCCCTATAAAAGACTCTGAGGCTACAAAGATGTTCAAGTCGAGGAAATGTATCAAAGGTCACGATGCCTCGTTGTCCGTTGTTATTAACAAGTCCGGGCTGAGTAAAACCGAGGCGGTGGAAGAGATTGATAAGTTGCAGAAAGAGATTCTTGTTTTGCAGACTGAGAAAGAGTTTGTGAAGAGTTCTTATGAGCATGCACTTGCAAAGTATTGGGAGATTGAGAATTGTATTATGGAAAAACAAGGGAAAGTTTGTAATTTGCAAGACGAGTTTGATGAAGGTGTTCTCATAGAAGACGGAGAAGCTCAGGTTTTGATGTCCACCACAGCTCTCAAATCATGCCAAGAGAAATTGGAAGAGCTGAGAGATAAACAGAAGAAGAATGTAAAAGAAACAGAGATTACAAGAAAACAGATCAGAGAATCAACAGAGGAATTTGGTAATCTCTCTGATGCATCATTGCTTGGTGATGGAAGAAGAAACCAGAGAAATGGAGAAACGAAAAACGAAGAGTTTGAATCATTAGAGGAGAAGGTAAATAAAGAGTTTGACTCTGAGGCTGCTAGCTCATGTCTTACCATAACAGATGTGGCTGATAAGATCGATGAGCTTGTGAATGATGTGATCAATTTGGAGAGCATGTTCTCATCTCAAGCAGCTTTGATACATAGGCTACGAGAAGAAATCGATGGTCTCAAGGCACAGGTTAGAGCTCTGCAAAAAGAAAATAACTCATCTCAAACTGATGAAAATACTGTCATGAGAAAGAAGCTAACAGAGATGGAGGAAAAGCTGAAGGGTATTAATGATATAGACAAGGCAGTTGAAGAACAGAGTGAGAACATTGAAAAACACCTTACACGAGCACAGATAAAACTAAGCTTTTTGTCTGAGAGACTAAAAAGTTTGAAGCAAGAAGAGGAAGAAGATTTCAAGGGTACTACTAGTGTGACAATTCAAGATGCAAGATCTTTGACTGATACAAAGTTTCCAGAGGAAAATCTTGATGATTCAGTTGGATCTGAAAATGTTAAATCAGCATCTGAAGTGGTTATAATTTCTGAAAAAGATCACACGGTTGAAGTTAACCAAGAAGAAACTACAGGGAAGGAAAATTCATCACCACCAAAATCAGACGTTAAAACTGAAGAAGAAGCATTTTTGCAGCAGTTGCTTGCACATGGGATTGAAGGTAGAGAGAAGCATTTGTTAACCGAATACACGAAAGTACTTCGGAACTATAAGGAATTAAAGAAGATGTTAGATGAAACGGAAACAAAACTGAAGAGTGAAAACACCATGAAAGATGAACAGCTCAGAGCCTTAAACCAAAAACTCAACCTCTTGCTTAAAGGCAAGAGTGATGGTGATGATCTGCAGAAACTTATAGCCAGGGATCATCAACAACAGGACCAATTGTTCATGCTGATTTGCAGAGAAGATAATGCGATAAACGCAATAGCTGGTCAAAAGCAGATGATGTCACCAACTGAACAGCAATTCGGAGCACGAGTTGATGCACTACTAAGCGAGAATTTGAACTTGCTGGTGAGGTTTAGCAACTCGTTTGGACAGATACAACAGTTTGATACTGGGATTAAGGACTTGCATGTTGAGTTATTGAAGATCATAGAACAAAAGAATCAAGATAAGCATTCTCTCGGGTCAAATGTTCGTCCCATTTACAAACACCTCAGCGAGATCCGCACTGAACTAACCATCTGGCTGGAGAGAAGCTTGCTGCTAAAGGAGGAAATCAAGTTAAGAGCTTCAACTCTAAACGACATACAAAGTGAAATCACGGAAGCTCTCAAAACAGATTCTGAAGACTCGGAAACGAAGTTCACGATTTACCAAGGAGCTAAATTTGAAGGAGAGGTTTCAAACATGAAAAAGGAGAACAAGAGGATAGCAGAAGAGCTGCAAGCAGGTTTAGATCAGGTTACAGAACTGCAGAAGGAAGCTGATAAGACACTTGAGAAACTGAGTGAGGAGTTTTCACTTTCCGAATCAAAGAAGCAATCTTGGCAAGATAGCAAAACTCGTATTCCTCTGCGGTCATTTCTCTTTGATATAAAACCAAAGAAACAAAGACTATCCATTTTCTCTTGTATCCAACCTTCATTGTATAAGAAGATGAAGCCTGATTCATAGAGCATCTTTTCATGTACATCAAATGTGTTTATGAATTTAATTTAAATCTTCCTTACATGGGACTCTAAATATGTATACCTCAAATATATAAAAACCGCAGCGACTTGTAATGAATCTGTGTGTGGTAACAAGTACAAGAATGTGATTCATATATGGTTGGTGATGTGATGTTCTCTACACTCTACTCTCTAGAGACGAAGACAGTTTCAGTTTTTGCTATTTTATTTATGGTGTCTGTCTTTGTCCAGGACTAACTTGTCACGATTCATCCCTGGTTTTGGAATGTTGCAAACTCTCTAGGTTTTAGCTAGGATTGGGCAAAAAATCCGAACTGGTACCAAACCGAAAATACCCGATCCGTATTTTTTAAATACCCGATCGGATCCTAAATTCTTATACATGAAGAACTGAACCCGAACCGGTACTGAACCGAGAATCGAATGGGTACACGAAATACTCAAAGTGTAATTATATACCCAAATATATTAATTATATTTAGACTTGATATAATCCAAATACCCAAAATTACAACTATAAACCCGAATATATTAATTATTTTTTGGGAATTTTAGGTATATTTTCGATATTATGGCTATATCGAATACACATATTTTGTTTTTCTGGATTTTTCGGGTATTTTGGATACTTTTGGTTTGAAAGTATATTGGTTTTATTTAAATGAATATTCATGTTTTTGTGTTTTGTCTCGAATTTCGGGTTCTTCGGATTTTTTTTCCAGATATTGTAGATACTTTCGGATCTGGATCCGAATATCTCCGAAAAAATCGGATATTATAAAAAAAATACCCGATCCGAATCTGAACCGAACCCGATCCGAATTTTCAAAATATTCAATCGCTACCTAAATCCTGAAATCCGAAATACCTGATCCGAACCCTATCCGAGGATCCGAACGTCCACACTTAATTTTAGCCACAACGAGGTGTATTCCATGTTCTAAAAATCCCCACCTAGCTCCGATTACTCCCGGACTAGTCGCTAGACCCACCCCAGCTAGGCGACCGCCTAGTTTTTTATTTTATTTAAAAAAAAATTATTGATTAACAAAAAACTTGAAAAGTTCTAATTTGGTTTTACTATATTGTTAAAAAGTCATTAAAAATTATTAAAAGTCCAAAAAAATCATTAAAAGTCATTTAAAATTATTAAAACTCATTAAAAATCATAAATTTATAAATTAAAATCATTAAAAAGTCATAAAATTATAAATTTATGAATTAATACGTTAAAAAGTCAATAAAAATCAAAAAACTAATTTCCGATTAATTTCCAATTTTTGGGTTAGGCGTTAGACCTAACCTGACCGCCTGAGTAGCGCTTGGAACATTGGGTGTATTTGCCAATGGAGCAAAAGTCATTGATGACCCCTCAGGAAGCTTCTAGTTGAGTCGGTTTTTGTGAAACGAAGGGTTATAAACGATGACACGTGTCGCGTGGGACCTTACTTTTTAATCTATAATTTAGATTTTTGATCCTCCTAATTAAAGTCGGTTTTGGTTCTCATTCATATATAACAAAGACCCCTCCTCCCAGAGTTTCTTATTCATCGCTTCGTTTTTCTCTGATTCTTCATCTCTCTCTCTCAGAAACCCTAAATCGCTCTGCAAATATCTCTTCCGATTCTCTCTTTCAAGGTACATGTTTCGACCGATTCTTTTACTTCTGATTCCATTGATCGTTAGTTTCGTTTCGCTTATTTTGCGCCGTTGGGATCTCAACTAAGATCTTTATTCGTAGGTTGTAGAATTTAGTGATCTTTTTGGCATATCGTTTAGATATGTTCAATTTTTGGCTTGATTGTGCGATTCTTTAAGAGAATTAGGGTTTTCGAAGGCTATCTATTCAATCTTATTTGTTTTGGTTTTATACGGTGGCTCTCTCCTTCTTGCGGTTTTCAAGGCTCTTTGTTTGTCTGTTAAGATCCGTCCTCTTCGCTGTATTTTGATTACGGCTCTAATTTGGTCTATCTTTGCTGATCGATTATTACTTTGTTTTCTTGTTTCCAGATGCAAATATTCGTGAAAACACTCACTGGCAAGACCATCACTCTCGAGGTCGAGAGCTCTGACACAATCGACAATGTCAAGGCAAAGATTCAGGACAAGGAAGGAATTCCTCCGGACCAGCAGAGGCTTATCTTCGCTGGGAAGCAGCTTGAAGACGGACGCACCCTTGCGGACTATAACATCCAGAAGGAATCTACTCTCCACCTTGTGCTTCGTCTTCGTGGTGGTATGCAGATCTTTGTCAAGACACTGACAGGCAAGACCATCACCTTGGAGGTTGAGAGCTCAGACACAGTCGATAATGTCAAAGCTAAGATTCAGGACAAGGAAGGGATTCCTCCGGATCAGCAGAGACTCATCTTCGCTGGGAAACAGCTCGAAGACGGACGCACCCTCGCGGACTATAACATCCAAAAGGAGTCGACTCTCCACCTTGTCCTTCGTCTTCGTGGTGGTATGCAGATCTTTGTCAAGACATTGACAGGCAAGACTATTACCTTGGAAGTTGAGAGCTCTGACACTATCGACAACGTCAAGGCCAAGATTCAGGACAAGGAAGGGATTCCTCCGGACCAACAGAGACTCATCTTCGCCGGTAAGCAGCTCGAGGACGGAAGAACTCTTGCTGACTATAACATCCAAAAGGAGTCGACTCTCCACCTTGTCCTTCGTCTTCGTGGTGGTATGCAGATCTTTGTGAAGACATTGACGGGCAAGACCATCACCCTCGAGGTTGAGAGCTCTGACACAATTGATAATGTCAAAGCTAAGATTCAGGACAAGGAAGGAATTCCTCCGGACCAGCAGAGACTCATCTTCGCTGGCAAGCAGCTCGAGGACGGAAGAACTCTTGCTGACTATAACATCCAAAAGGAGTCGACTCTCCACCTTGTCCTTCGTCTTCGTGGTGGTATGCAGATCTTTGTGAAGACATTGACGGGCAAGACCATCACCCTCGAGGTTGAGAGCTCTGACACAATTGATAATGTCAAAGCTAAGATTCAGGACAAGGAAGGAATTCCTCCGGACCAGCAGAGACTTATCTTCGCTGGCAAGCAGCTCGAAGACGGAAGGACTCTTGCTGACTATAACATTCAAAAGGAGTCTACTCTCCACCTTGTCCTTCGTCTTCGTGGTGGAAGCGTCTGAGCTTTGTGATCTGTGTGGTCAAGAGTGAGCCGCATGCACTTGGGATGTGAATTCCTGTTTCTGTCTGCAAAAATGACTTATCTCCATCGCTGTTATGTTTCATTTTCTCTTTTCTTTGTTTTTCTTTTTGTGGTGAACTTTAAGGTTGGGCTCGTAACGGGCCTCTATGTTTCAAGTTTAAATAATAATCCAAGTGCATACTAAAAAAACTATTTTCTCTGCTTTCAAGTTTGAATAATTCCCGACTATAAATTTTCCCTGCTAAATAATGTGTTCAACTTATTCCTTGGCTTGCCTTGAGATGTTGATCTTCTTGCTGGATCCTTGAACAATCTCATTGAAAACGGCCCGTTTTTGTTTTTTTGTTGTACGATGATTACAAAACTTATAAAAAGCCCAATTATATTTTAAATAATCCCGAAGTTATTGGCAAAAGATCCAATAGATATATTTTTCCTCAACTTCTTGAATCTGTTATTTAAATTTTCAAGTTTCAAAGTAGGGTCAATTTTTAATTTCGTAAAAGAAAGATGGCCAGAGATGTCAAATAGTGTGACTTCAAATCGAAGTATTGTATTAAACGTCAAGACAAATACTACTTTGTATCTGATTGTTTTGTAACTTACTTTTTTTTCAATCATGTATTGTTATTAGGCCTGAAATGTCAAAAAAATATATAAACGTCTCTTTTTATGACTTCTACTAATATTGGTTAAGCTTGTGAATTACTTTATATTTCTACTTTTAATGATATGTAATACACATATAAATAACGATGGTTTTCCAGGTAACTCACAAGTGTGAGATTTATGGGTTCGATTTTTGCTGGCCACAGAGGTTTTCATATGGTTCATCTGGTATTCGGATTAGTCGGATCTCATGACCCGTTGACCCGAGAACCAGCTAAGAATAAACATCCAACGATTTGGCTCCGAACTCATGGTGTGCGTTGAACCGGATCATCCGAATTATAAAAAAATATATATATATAAATAACTTCAATTTTTACCCTTATAACTTTTAAAAAGAAGAAAAACTTTTAAAGAAAGAAAAAAAATTCACTTGGCTATCTATCTACAGCTAGCAGAATCGCGTTAGTCTAACCTTTCACGGCTGTTTTGTTTGACTAATTGGCGGATTCATACATCCTCTTCGTGATATTTGCTGTAAAAGAAAGAAATTAAACAAATAAATTTATCAGGTTTTGTCACTATTAACTAATCTATTAAACTACTCATTATATCACTACTTTAATTAGTGATTGTACCCAAAATTTACTCGTTATTCTATGGTACACATAATAAGAAATTTTAAGAGGTGTGCAAAGTGCAAGCATCATTACCACTAGTTGGTGAATTACCCTTCAAACACGGAGTTACTGTCAGAAAAAATATATGTTTATTCTTTCTTTTTTTTAATGAAACTAAATAAATTAGCGTTATGCTAGATTGTATTTAAAACATTGTATAAGGTTGGAGATTTCTCTTAATCAAAAACTATCTGCTTTTTTCGTTTTTCGGAAGGGTAATTCTCTAAAATGATATATCGTATTCTAAATTTGGTTTTTATGCATTTTAAATAATAAGCATTGTTTGCTTTTTTATATATATCTCGAAATTTAGTCTGAGTTGTTCTAAATATTCCCAGTTATACAAAAGAAGTATCACTCTGTTTTTCAATCTTGATGATTCATGAAAGACTTATTTCATTTTTTCTTTTCTAGTTTTGTTTTTCATTCCTTTTGTGATTAGCGATGGTGTATTTAATATTGATCAATGTAATATATTAACCGATTGGTTAAATACAAAAGCTTCGTAATTTCTGTACGAAAAGCTGTACAAATCAAAACTCCACCATTTAAAATAATAATACATATAGTTTCACTGCTAATTTGGGTCGTTGCCCCTACGAGTTTGCCTAATACAACCAAAACATCCTAAGGTTTTTAAAAATACAAAGGTTAAAGTGAAAATATTTTAGGAAGTAATATTTTTTGGGGGGAACAAAAAGAATTAAAGAGAAGGTTTTAGTTAAGGAGATTAAGACAAAAGATGAGAGATTAAGATAATAGGAGGGAAGACAGGGTCGCACGTGCAACACCGAAATCTTCGACCATGAATCAAAAGATGCTGCGCACGTGCCTCCTCGGTCAAAGGTCAAAAGCAACTGATACACTTAGCACTAGTCATTGGACCTCCCAAACTATATAATTTAGATGAATCATAATTGTTGCATTATTTTAAGAAATTGCTGGGTATCCAAGATAAGGAATAAGGATGATGATTAGATGAGTCTTGTGTTGGTAAAGACTCTTTAAGAGCTAATTAACAATTTCGAACAAAAATAAATAAAATCTTTAAGGTTTGTTCATATTATTCGCATCCTTCACACCTTTACTTCTATCATATGTACATCGGACCCGATATATTCATTATCATTCATGGCTTAATGACTATTATACATCACTTGATAAGTATATGCATATATGCGGATTTGTAATTTAATATTTTATAACTTGTTAAAAAAATTAAAAACTGAAAAATAGAAAAAAAAATTAGATCATCCATAAAAATATATATAATACATAACTTTAAAAACGAAGTTTCCGATGAAATAAATATAGATATTTTGAATGAAAAATTTGGTGAAACATATGCAGTAAATAACTTTGGATGAGATTATTAGAATTTTAATTTTTTGGTGTGTAATTGACATACTACCAAATTTTAGTTTATATAGAGATGAGAAATTAGAATTCTTTTCTTTTTTGGATTAATTTCCTTGATCTAAATAGAAAAATTAAGGATCTTTTTTCTTTTTATATTAATTTTGCCTACTCATATATATATATATATATATATATATATTTTGTTACATTTATCTTTTGAGATTATGAATCGATTATTAAATTTTCTAAATTTTATAATTTTTTATTAATCAATTTTTAAATATTTCAACTTTGATTTGACATGTATCGCGATTAGTTAAGTTAGTAACTTTGAAACATGCAGTTTTACACTATTTTTTATTTCTTTATTCTTATTAGAAATGCTAATTTTTTAACTTATAAAAACTTTAGCTTTTAAGAAAAATTTCCTCAATCTTAAAACTATTTTGTTTAAACATGAAAATAGTATTTAGTTTTTTTAATATAACAATATTTTGTTATTTACCTTTTTCTTTAATTCCTCAATCTATACGTAATTTTGTTTTTCCTTTTTTGAACTTTGTCTTTTTAGATTAATTTTTTTTTGTATTTTTGTTTGCTAGCTTTAATTTTCAAATTAAGTTTATATTATATATTTCTTTTATTGTTAATATTATATGTCAATATCTAATTAGAAATTTATTAATTACATATCAAAATCTAATGGTTTAGTTTGACACGTATCACAATTTGATGAGTTACTAACTTTGAATCATTCTCTTTTATATATATAGATATAAGGTTTAACCAAGTGATTAACGTAATACAATGTTTTTTTCTCAATTTCTCGTAAATTAATACATTGCTTTTTGTTTGTCGTCCTTGTATTTTTACTGAAGGCATGCACATGTACATACTTATAGCAATAAATGGCTATTTTAGTTTTAAAATGGCTATTTTAGATTTTATATAATACAGTAATTCTGTATTTTTACCTAAGCAACTCGTTTACAAATCTCGTGATGGATATTACTTTTGGGTGTTGAATTTTGTTTTAATATTATATTTATATTCTTGTGTTGAGAAACAATCTCTATAATATTATTTAAAAATATATTTTTAAAAATAAATTTTATTTTGTAAGTTATTACATTAAATGTCATTACAAATAACAAAAAATAATTTAAATAAAAAAGAATATAATTATCTTTTTAAGAAATTGATTAAATGAAAAGTATATATTTTCATTAAAGAGGTTATTTATTATTTAATTTATTAATTATTTTTAATACTATATATTTTAAAATAATAATCAATTCATATATATTCAAAAAATAATCTATTCAAAATTTTGCTATATTTTTTACTTTAATTTATTATATTTCATTTGAATATATATCAAAACAAAAGTTGAAAAATATTTTACTAATTTTATAAAAAGTTAGACACAAGAAAACTATTTTTTTAAAAGAGTTTGTAGACTAACCACAAAAACTAGAGTCATTTAACTGTACATATTAGAGTTATGTTTTCAAAATTTTAAATTTTTGCGGGTTTGTCAGAATAATATTTTAGTTCACTACAAAACGGATTAAATAGATAAATTATTACAAATTGACAGTTTTATTTATAATTATTTGTTAACCATATTGTAAAATTTAGATAAAATAAATTTTCCTAAATTTCTAAATAATTTTTTTTTTTTAAATACTCCACGCTATAATTAACACGAATTAAATCCTAGTTAAATAAGAAACAAAAATACGAAATATGTATTTTGCTACCAGATATATACTACATTGTCATCAAATTAATTGTAAATTCTAAACTTCCAAATGATGTACAAAATCGTGTTCGATGATCGATCTGTAACATATATATAGTAGAGCTTATGGAAATATAAATCAACGATAAGAAATAACTTGCATATATATATATATCTTTGACATCAACTGGTGTCGGGTAATATAAGATCATACTGATCAAAGACCGTCTGCAACAGTCGCTTATCATAATAAAGTATCTTGGAGTTTATTTTTAAAATATAAAAAAACAATTGAACTTGAATAAAATAAAGTCCGTTTGATAATATCACTTACTACACATAAGAAAGAGAATATAATTGGTCATTTTCAACGAACACTGAGTATACAATTGGAGGAGAGAAAACTGTGATATGATAAATATATACGATATCGATAATTGAATACAGCTACTGTTTATACGTGTAACAGAGAATATATAATATATTATCATCATGAATCACTCAAAATGGGAAAGAGGATGATAATGTGGAAGCATGTGTTTTAAATCCTCTCAAGTTGCTAGATTCAGCCACGTGTGACGACGTGGCACTTCTAAATTCATATGATATGCAGATAATAATTACTGATTATATATACGTGTTCGGTATTCCAATAGGATTATATATACGAACTTTGAGCTTTTTATCGTCAAATATGATCGATGGCAGGTGTGTGACTATCTATCCACACGTGTGATCTCACATGCAATTAAGAGATTTTAAAGCTAAGTCTTCCAAAGGGACACATAAATAGTTAGAGAAAATAATTTTTAAAAATCAACCCTAAACTTTGAGTTGAGTATAAGGACAACAATAATTGAGGATAAATGTTTTAAAGTAGGTATCAGCAAGATCTTTTAATGACTATAATGCCACGTCAACACTAACGAGAGGCCACGTCCCCGTTTGCATTCTCTCTTTCTTTTTCTTTTGTGAACTTGGGCTTCTACAGTTCTCCGTTTCAGTCTGAACGACAATCTCTGATAACGGTTTATGTTATTATATTTTGTACACAATATACTTGATAATTTCGTGATTGACCATCAACTTTTGGTCAAAGGATCACTGAGCAACATGGTTTTTAGCATGTTTTAAGAATTTTTTAAAAAGTGTACATTGACAAAAAAAATGTAAGATTTGAATATTTAGGTCACATATTTATGACTATATAGTATCCTGAAACGAAAAGATACAGTATATATAAAATTAAAGGTATAAAAAAACTAATAAAACGAAAAAGAACAAAAAAAACCACCATCTGATTTTCTCCAAATTCTATAAGCAAAACAAGCGACTCACGAGTCCCTAAACACAATCGTGAGCAGGTGCAAATCTATCAGAGCAAGCCAACAACAATCCATATGATGGTCAACGGATTCATTCGTATTCTGGTCGAATAAAAATGCATGGTAAAATGACACTCCATCGACCTAAAAGACGGTAGATATTTTTTATTTTCTTGGAGATACGAATTATATATTAGAAATTGAATGTTGAAGATATTGGAGGTTCAATAAAGTAAAAGTATAGGATACGAAATGCTCTTAGATATAAAATAATACGACATCAAAGCCCTAATCACGTGCCTTAATTGCTGGGCCTTCCTTTTTTACAGAGGAAACCCGCCTCCTCATCTGGCGGGTTGTTCCCCACAAGCCTTTTCTTTTTGTTTCTCGATCTCTCAACTTCTTCAGAATTAATATTTTAAATAACCCTAATTAGAATTAAAGTTTTAGTTTTAGTTTTGGCTGGATTTAATAGAAATTTATAAATATATATGTATATGCAAGAAAAATGTATTTTAAGTTTTAACCGGCCCAATTATATTTTACCGGGGATTTGACCATTTTCTTTTGACCCAAAAGGTTGTATTTCTTCTTTTTTAATACTCACTTTGCATCCGAGCTAATCTATTACACCTTTTAAGCTTTAATTTATTTTACCCCTACTATCCATATCATATTATCATCAATGGTGGATCCATAAATTTATTTTACCAAAAATAACATATCTATTAAAATATTAATTATATAGAAATTTAAAATATAAAAACAAATATATTAGTTGATAAAAAATTCAATATACTATATAAATATATTTTGCACGTCTTGTTTTTTAATATTTTATAAATATTAAAAGTATTATATATGATAAATATTTTTTTTTTAAACTAAAAATAAAATCAATTGTATCTTAAAAAATAACGAAATAACACTGTAAAATCATAAATTTAATTTTGTATATAAAAACAAAATATTGATTATATAAAAAAGAATAAAATAAAAATTATGAGAATAAAATTTGTTTTTTTCTAAAAAAATATTGTATATCTAATATAGAATCCAGAACTATCGTTTCACAAAAAAAAATTAGAAGTATAATTGAAGGAAAAACAAGAGATTTTCGATACCTAATGCAGTAATAATTAAAGTTAGTTAGAACCATATATTTGCATTTAAGATTTTTGCATTTATATATTTGGTAAACAAAAAAGGAAAATTTCAAGCAAATAGAATTAAAATATAGAAAGTAAAATTATTGAACACTTGAAAATAGAAAACTGTAGGCATAAAAATTAACCGGGTGCAAATTAAAATTTGTTATAGATACATTAATTAAAATTAGTGATAATTAGAACTTAATTTTAAAATTTTGCTGGGGCAAGTGAACCCACTACCATATATGTGGGCCCCTGCATGTAACTATGTATGGTGTGAGGATTTCATATATCAAGAACTTACTATCTCTTATATAGATAGTCTTTTTTTTTTGTTAGTATGAAATTTTATTATATTGATCACTAAAATGTTATAACTTATAGCAAAACTAAACATATTACACAAGAAGCCGGCGGATGATAAAACATTTCTAGAGGCGGATTACACAAGAAGCCGACGGATAAAGAAACATCCTCAAAAACAAAGTCGGTATATTATAAAAATTCTCAGAGACAAAACCAGAAAACGATTATCTGAAACCGAAGATTGAACACATTAATACCATTACAATACCAAAATTAAACAAACAAAACTAAAGAGATTAAAAAACAACGGATTCCTAATCACTGCACTGAAACTCATAAATCCAAAAATATCTCAAACCAACTCAAGAGACCAAGAAGATGTCGAAGCTGTACCACAGCATGGATACTCCATAAGAACCATCGAATCTTCCGAGAACCTAATATAAGAAAGTTCACAACGTAAACTAGTATTTGTATATTTTTTTGATATCAGGGTAGAAAGTCCATACTAATTGAGTCATAAGAAAAAAAAAGTCTATACTAATTAAACTAGAATCACTAGACACTTTCTATCTATCGCGACAATTATATTTTATTTTTGTAATAATATAAAATAATATAGATTAAAATTTTGATCATTCACGTGAAATTGAATGAGTATAAATATTATTCGCTTACCACAATATAATAAGGGTATTACTGATAACCGATGCATCATGCAAGACCTTAAAATGTACCCCGGATGAATAAGTATGTTTAAGGTTTTACACCCAGAAAAAATATATATACATGTTTAAGGATGGATGTAAAATGTATTCATTTTGTACGTGACAATTTCGGAATAAATCAGAAACAAGAGAACCCGAATATGAATTTATTAATCGAAGAGGGGTTGAACTGTAAATAAAAGATAGTGGGGGCATGAGAGAAGAAAGGGATACAATGCATGTACGACAAGTGGAGAGCGTGGAAACAGCTAGGGTAATCGTCTCCTATGTCCTCATATAACTTTTTAAATCAATATTGTCCCGGACTAATCCCCATAACCCATCACTTTTACGAAAGTACAAAAATATCTTTGAAATTTTTTAAATTAAATATCACTTCCCTCATTGTTTTTTTTAATGAAATATAAACGCCCTAATTATAACATCAGTTGTACATGTAATTACTGGTATCCCCTAGTATTACCAGAGGGGATTCGAATTCTGGTCGCGCGCATCCGCAGATGACGCGCGTGGAGCTCGCAACCACTGAGCTACCGTGTTTTTCGTTGTCTACTTACCGATTTAATTTTATTTAACTCTTAAAACCTTTCATTAAAAACAAAATTGTCATTTTGCCACGATATCTCTAGGGATATATGAGCTCTTTTTTAATAGATAAGTACATACATGATGGTTTTTTTTTTTGGTTTGGTTTGGAGCTGAGGGCTAATTTGGTAAATTCCATAATTACCTCCCAGATCTTTTGCGACCTTGTTCTGGACAAAATTTCTCCCCCGCAGTGCTATTAAAGTCACTTCCAAAACAAAACAATTGTTTTTTTTGGGTACTCTATTAAAACGAAAATACTAAATTAGTTATACATGCGAAATAATATATATTTTACATTCAAAATGTAAATATTTCACGAGCATAATATATCTAATCTATAAAAAAAAAATTATTTGTTTACATTTACAAATCTATATCTCTCTATATTATTTAGTTTTTTTTTTCTTCAGAGTTTTAAAACTTGTGTGATTTATAACAACTTGTGTTAAATCCAGAATCAAAAATCATTTTACGGTTATGCAATTATCAAGTCAATATTAGAATGTACTAGTTTTGGTATTCACGCGTTAAACGTTTGGTGATTACTATTATTATTGTTTCTGAATACACATGATTCCATAGAAAATTCACACTTATATTCATTTTTTTGTCAAATTTTGAAACGTCCAATTTTTCCATAAATAACAATGTCTGTTTGTTAAATTATCATATATAAAACAAAATTCTCATTACAAACTGAACTGCATAAAAGTACTAAAGGTGATTTACTTAAAACTTGTTATGCTTGATGAACCGAGCTCTAATACGAACAATATCTAGTACAAAATATAGTTATATAGTTACGTTTTCAGATTTCACTAACCTCACTAAAAACATTTAAATTACAATACTTCCCTTTCCTATAAAATCATCGTACCCTCGTACTAAAACATCTTCGATAACTCGAAATCGAAAAGTTTTGATTGGTGAAATAGTAGAGCACTTATATGGTTTACCTAATCCGAGTTAACCGGTTGAACCTTAACCACGACAAATAACTAAATCGGTTATTCACCTTTGCGCTTTCGCTGTTTGGCTCGCTTGGTTGGTTCGACCGATGATGAGTGAAATCTCGTTTGGATCTTTTGTATGGATCAATAAGCAATAGTATGCACAAACACGTATGAATTTGGATTTCACACAATGCAAATACAAACATTATTTCCAACAAACAATAATATTAAAGCAAAAATTAAACCAAATTAATTAGTAATTTTAAATTTCAAAACACTCAATTTATTTATGTAGTTTTAAAAAACATATCGACAAAGTAACATTAATCTTTTCCCCAAAATAAAGTGACATTTGTAAAAATAGATCTCATTTTTTCCTGCCGACCAAAGAAAAAAAGTTCTCATTGTTTGGTTATACTAAAAGTATTAGCGTATAATAAAAGTATAAAACGTACGCATAAATGCAGTAAAAGTACAAAAACTTATGTACAACTGGTTATATAACAAAACGAATTAAGATATATTAGACTTATTTAGTCATATAATCATTTTTGACACTCTTTAATAATCGGACAAACAAATTCAAAACAAGAAAAAGGTAAAGCTTAAATAGATAATACATATACTTCTCTCTAAAATCCCCTCCGGTATTACGCCGGGCGACACAGAAGAAACCGCTCTATGTACTTTTTAATTCTCTCTCTCTCTCTCTCTCTCTCTCTCTCTACTGCAAATGCATTATTTCTTTAATTCAAAAAAACGATTTTCTTCTCTCCCTTTCTTCTTTATAAGTATACGTCTCAGACGTTCCTTTAAGAGCTTCTGGCTTCATCTTCTTTTTCCTCTTCATTCAAATCTCAGACAACTGTTTACATGCATTTGCTCACTTGATCTCCTCAAAGCTTCAACCTTTCTTCAAAAAGACATGCAATAGATAGATCTTCTGAGATAAACACCTCGTGATTATCGTTTTTTTTCCAAAGTATTTCATAGCCACAAATGCTCAAGTTCTGAAAGCTTAGTGTAACGCTTGATCAGGTTTGTATTTTTAGTTTTTCTTCTTTCAAAAAAAAAAACAACCTTTCTGTCTTCTTAAATCTTCTTAGTCTTTTTCCGCAGAACCACAATAGAAATTTGTGGGCGTTCCATTCTCTCTCCTGATTTATTATTTACTACCTTTTTTTTTCTTCAGCAGGATTTTACCGAAGAAAAAGAAGAACAAACAAGAGAGAGAAAGCAAAAGAATTGCTTTTTTTGTTTGGTTGAATATAAAAAGAAGAAAGCAAAAGAAACTTGATGGCTCCGATGACGAACTGGTTAACGTTTTCTCTGTCACCAATGGAGATGTTGAGGTCATCTGATCAATCTCCCTTTGTGTCCTATGACGCTTCTTCCGCCGCCTCCTCCTCTCCTTATCTCCTCGATAATTTCTATGGTAAAATATCTCACTTTTTTCTTTTTCTCGAGAAATTTAATTTCTGTCGAGTTAAGTACGAACGAAACACGAATGATTCTGGTTTTACACAGTACATGCTCGTGTGTACGTAGATGTGGCTCTAGTAACCGACTTCTCGTAGCTTATCCTATAACTGAGTTGCTGAAACTCAGCCTCCCTCGTGTTTTCTCTCTGACTTTGTCTGTTTCCCGAGAAAGGCAATGAAAATTAAAGAAAATAGTTTTTTTTCTTTCTCATACGGTAAATAGAGACTTCTCGTGATCTTCGTTGTTTGATTTTAACCAACCATTTTTTTTAAGTTCAGTCTTCTTGGTATTAATAAACCCAAATAATTTTATTTTCCCGGGAAACCATTTTTTTTTTCTTGGTGAGTTCATAGATACTGATGTTTGTATCTGTGTTGGTTTTTTTAGGTTGGACGAATCAAAAGCCTCAGGAATTATTCAAAGAAGAAGCTCAGATAGCAGCTTCAATGGCGGATTCAACAATCCTAACAACATACGTCGACCCACAAACCCATTCCCAGAATCACATCCCAAAACTCGAAGATTTTCTCGGCGACTCTTCTTCAATCGTCCGTTACTCAGACAACAGTCAAACCGAGACACAAGACTCTTCCCTCACTCAAATCTACGATCCACGTCACCACCAGAACCAAAACCACCACCAAACCGGATTTTACTCCGATCACAACCACGATTACAAAGCCATGGCCGGTTTTCAAACCGCCTTCTCAACCAACTCCGGCTCAGAGGTCGATGACTCAGCCTCCATCGGACGGACACATCTCGCCGGAGAGTATTTAGGACACGTGGTCGAATCTTCTGGTACGGAGCTAGGTTATCACGGTGGAGCTACCACCGGAGGAGCTTTATCACTCGGGGTTAACACTAATCACAGGAGTAATGATAATAATCAGATCACTGATCATCATTACGGAGTTAATAACAATGGTGAGAGAATCAACAACAGCGAGAAGACGGATTCTGAGAAGGAGAAGCCTGTTGTGGCTGTGGAAACATCAGATTGTTCTACTAAGAAGATCGCTGATACGTTTGGACAAAGGACTTCGATTTACCGAGGAGTTACTCGGTAAGTAGAAAGGACATTTATTAGAGTTTTTTGATTTGTTAATTAAATGAAAGTATTAATGTAATTTTTGATTGATGCGCAGACATAGATGGACAGGAAGATATGAAGCTCATCTATGGGATAATAGCTGTAGGAGAGAAGGTCAGGCCAGGAAAGGACGTCAAGGTATATTTTTCTTTCAATTTCATCACTATTACAAACCTTTCATGACATCAAGAATTGAAATCAATCCGTGTGGTTCTTTTGGTTTTATGTTGGCATTATATTTTTCTTGTGAATCATTCTCTGGTTTATCTTTTCAACCGTTATTTTGTTCCATGTCTGTAAGTGGGATTTAGAAGGGATTAATTAAGAAGAGTGAACTATATAGGACAAGAGTTTGTCAAAGAAAATTGAATGCAAGATTCACTATTACAAAGCTTTACCTTTTTTTTCCCTACTTTCTTATTGATCTGTCTATATCTTTATATGATGACTGATAGAACTTTGGGTGATTTGCATTTGTGAAGGGGAGCCAAAGTTTTTAACTTGACAATACTTTTGAGTCAGGACTCAGGAAGAAAAAAAAAAAGAAAAAAAAAGAGAAATATAGAGTATGTATAGTTGTTGTTGTTGTTGTTGATTTTTCATATATTTAGCAGAAGGGTGCCGCCATTTTGTTCCTTTGTCTTTATTACATTTCTTTTCCTTTTCACAATCCTTTCATTTCACATTTACACATACTAAAGCCTAAAGGTACATAAGATGGGTCCCCATGGCATTGCCTATATGATGCAACCTCTGTTTCTTTGATTGACATGTTTATGGACCCACTTTGACCCTCTCTCTACTCCTACATATATTGTGTTAATAAAGCATATATATGATTTGATGTTATGTAGGCATGTGATTTGAGACCATTGGACTGTTTTTTTCAGTTTTAGGTTTATAGGGTATGAAGTGAGGAGTACTTGGGTTTTACTTAGAGATTGATTATATATATTATTGAATGCAAGACATGATGCTGCCTTGCAGGAATTTCAAATTAAATGAAATTTTCAGTTTGTGTGTGTGTAGTGTTTCTGCTGTCCATAAGGTGTCAGATTGATTTATGTGTAGTGTTCACATCAACAAAGCAAAGTCTGAATATTCTCAGTAGCTTTTGCTTTATTTTTATATTTTTTGCTTTGGGCTACCAGTACCACCACCACCAGAGTGGGGGGGATCTAGGGTTTGACCACACCCAATACTTCCATTCTCTTTTTTTGTTTGTTTTCAAATTCTCTCACTTTTGCTTTCTGACTGTTATCAATATCCGGAAATCTTCTTAAACGTAATCTGACGGTTGATAATTAATTTCCCTTACATTATCTTCTTGCATAACAGAACCAGTGTGTGTTTGACTAAATGTGTTCGAATATTTTTGGTTATATTTGTTACATCTCCTTTAAGCATTCATCAATTCGTTTAGCTAAGTATTGTATCATTTCCCTTTTTCGCATGTACCTCGATATGGTTTGCGCCATTGATGGAATTGCTTAAATCAACAGTATACTTGGGTAAGAACAATATCTCTCAATCAGTCACTTCTTACAAGAACAATAATGTACATGCCTGTAATATAATTGTTTTGTGAATGATTCAGGTGGATATGACAAAGAAGATAAGGCAGCTCGAGCTTACGATTTAGCAGCTCTTAAATACTGGAATGCTACTGCTACCACCAATTTCCCTGTAAATACCTTCTTTCTCTTCTTCTGTTTTTATCAGTTTCTCGTTTTTATATATCTTGGTCATTCTTTACTAATCCGTTCCAATGATTTTAGATCACAAACTACTCGAAAGAACTAGAGGAAATGAAGCACATGACCAAACAAGAGTTCATTGCTTCCCTTAGGAGGTAAGATCCAAAAACAAGACCATTTCTTGAGTCGGATGGTTTATATATGTTTTCCGATAGTAACCAAATCGATATAATACAGGAAGAGTAGCGGATTCTCTAGAGGAGCTTCGATATACAGAGGTGTGACAAGGCATCATCAACAAGGACGTTGGCAAGCAAGGATTGGCCGTGTCGCCGGGAACAAAGATCTTTACCTTGGAACCTTTGGTAAGTAGATCAATAATAAGCTTTGGTTAGTTAGTTAGTTAAAGTTCCTATCTTTATTATTCTTTTTGTTGGCGTTGTAGCAACGGAAGAGGAAGCGGCTGAGGCATACGACATAGCAGCGATCAAATTCAGAGGAATAAACGCTGTAACCAACTTTGAGATGAACCGTTACGACGTTGAAGCCATCATGAAGAGTGCACTTCCCATCGGTGGTGCAGCAAAACGTCTTAAGCTCTCTTTAGAATCTGCTTCATCCGAGCAGAAACCAGTCCTCGGTCATCATCAACTCCACCATTTTCAGCAACAGCAGCAGCAGCAACAACAGCTTCAGCTTCAGTCATCTCCTAATCACAGTAGCATTAACTTCGCTCTCTGTCCTAATTCAGCTGTTCAGTCTCAGCAAATGATTCCATGTGGAATCCCTTTTGAAGCAGCTGCTCTCTACCATCATCAACAGCAACAACAACAGAACTTCTTCCAGCATTTTCCGGCGAATGCAGCTTCTGACTCGACCGGGTCTAATAACAACTCCAACGTTGAAGGATCAATGGGACTTATGGCGCCAAATCCGGCTGAGTTCTTCCTCTGGCCTAATCAGTCCTACTAAAACCAATCATGTGATTTGGTTGTGTCCGGGTTTTAGTTTTATTCCTCTTCAAGGGATACAACTTCTTTCTCACTGCGCTAATCTTCATCTTCTTGATTCTGGCTAACCCATAAGCTGACTAGAAGGATCTGAAAATCTCACTTGCGTTTTCTTTTTGTTTCATTAACTGTTGTTTAGGCAAAGAAGAGTAGATGGGGGGGGGTGAAAAGTGGAAGAATCGGAAAAGGATTGGGTCATTATTGTATTAAAACGTAAACTCGGTGGTGGAAAGTGATAGGTTTTGGGAATTAGGGGTGGTTTCTGGTTTTTTATCTTTTTTGTATCTATCAGCTTATCCGTAGCGTACTCTGTTTCTTCTATTTATGAAATATTTTTCTCCAGAAAGTTCTCTTTGTTGCTCTATCGAGCCCATTGGGCTTTTAAGGCTTTGTTTAGAACACTATTGGGCCTTTCTTCATCTGCGCTTTTACTCGCTCTCTCTGTCCGAGAGTGATTGCAGCCGAAAGATCTTAGTGCGGCGGCAGAAGAAACCCACGAACCGATTACAGAGGCGGAATTGGAAAATCCGGCGCTGGATTTTGATGATGTGATTTTGTGTTTGATTGGGATAATTGGTTAAGACTCAGGTAAATAATCTCTGTTTCTGTTTCCGAATTGAGTCTCTTTTCACAGACGAACTAGAGATTAACAATGGACTTTGTAACAACTCTTTTGGTTGTGATTAACAAAGTTTACTAGGAAACAACATAAGAGACACATGTTGATGATATTCACAGTTTGGTTGGGGAAATAAAAGAAGCAACCAATGGAGAAGAAGAAGCAAAACTCAGTCAATAAAAGGAAAAAAAGAGAAGAAGAAAACCAAAAGTTTTTCTTTCCTATGTAAACACATTTTGTTATCAGGGATTAAGTTGATTTGATTGCTTCTACTCACTCCATCAGGAGTTGCCTATGGCGGCTGAGTTCGTTGAGGTATGACGAGGAAGTGTGATCTTGTAGATCGCACGCATTCACACTCACTGCTCTTTCACTTGGCTTCTGCTGCAGCTCACCTGGCCCGTCTTCTCCACGCAACAGCTGCACCAGCTGCACAATAAAAGCTCTGTGTAGTTTAACCGAAGCTCAAGGTTTGATTTTACTTTGGATATATATGTGAAGATGGGGAGATTAGATAAGCATACCCGGGTCATGTCAGGTCGCATCGTGGCTATATGATGTATACACATTGAAGCTGTTAGCATCACCCGTTGCATCTCTGTTGGATCAAACTCATTTCCTAGCCGCGGATCCACAATGTCTTGGACGCTCTTCTTCTCCAGAAAAGGTTTTGCCTGCTTATTATCAAAACACAAACAATATCTGAAAATGGTCAAAACAGAGATTTCCGGCTGAATCTTTGATGATTCTAAAATTTTCAGTGACATAACTTTAGAGAGTTGAGATGTATTATTACCCATGCAACAAGGCTTTGTCTGCTTGCTGTATCAACAGCTCGGCGACTGGTTATGATCTCCAGAAGCAATACCCCAAATGCAAACACATCGATCTTCTCATCAACAATGCCGTGTATGAAGTATTCTGGAGCCATATATCTGAAGAGAGAGGCCAATGAAACCGGATTTTAGTTTTGATCATCAAAATCTGTTCATGTAAACTTTTAGAAGCTTTCTGTCTTTTACCCGAATGTTCCTTCGATGGGGAACACAACATGATGAGGCCAGTTCTCTGGGAGCCATTTTGCAAGTCCGAAATCTGAAATCTGAAACGAGATTTTCATGTTTCTCAATCCAACCCAATCCCACGAAAACGTTCAGAGATATTGTCAAGAATCATTTACCTGAGCTTCGTAATCTCGGCTGAGCAATATGTTAGAAGCTTTGATGTCACGGTGAATAATCCGTCTCGGGCAATCATTGTGAAGATAACTCAGACCATCAGCTAGACCTAGAGCCACTTTATACCGTATCTTCCACTCCAGACACTCCTCTGATCCTACAAAGATCAAAGAGACAAGATCACACAACAATTTCTGTAGACACAAGGTTTTTAGTACGAAGGGGAGACTTTCAGATTACCAAAGAGCATAGAAGCGAGGCTGCCATGGGGAGAGTACTCAAGCACAAAATGCAAACCGCGATCACAGCTGAAACCGCGAAGCCGAGCTGCGTTTGGGTGGTTTACATGTGCGATTATCCCGAGTTCTGAAAGGAAATCGCTCACTCTTTCTTCTTCTTCCTTGGCGTGACTCATCAGCTTCTTGATCGCCACCCTCTCACCATCAGGCAAAACCCCTTTGTATACCTCCGCATGTCCTCCCTTCCCAATCATGTTCTCTAACAACAACAAAAAAAAGCAGACTTTTACATCAGAAACTCAGATTCTCAATCCAAATTTGTAGAAGAAGGGTTTGGTTTTTTGGCTTTACCAGGATTGAAATCGTCGGTGGCTACAGCGAGCTCTTCGTATGTGAAGTTTCGCCAAGAAGGTTTAGCCATGAAGAAGGGTTCGCAGGGGAAGCCATTCTCGGAAGGAGAGAGCTTTGGTTGCTTACGCCGCAAGTTTTTACGGGTGAGTTCGTAACTTGCGAGAAGAGGATAAACTGAGAATCGTCTAATGGACTTCGTCTTGATGGATTCAATCATTTTGTTCCATTGAAGACCATGGTAAGAAGACGAAACGTTTTTATTAGGAGTAGTAATTGAAAATGGAGACGCTGATGATGATGATGATGATTTATCGTCAGACGAGCACGAGCTGCAACTACTGTAATTACTGCTGCTATTGTCAGTATCTGAAGGCGTAACTGTGTTTCCGAGTACACCTCTTGGAGATGATGAAGAATCTTCAAGGCCTAAGTCGTTCCTGTGAAGCTCTATCTCTTGATGCTCTTTGCTTTCTTTGTTCTTCTCTGTTTTTTTGTTACAGAGAAGAAAAAAAAAATGATCATAATGATGATGCGCATAACCTGTTTGCGTAAATTCTTCAGAAATTCCAGAAAAATAAAAAGGTTCTTGATTTTTTTATGAAACCCAGAATAATAGAAATCGGAAGGCAACATTCTTGACAAAAAAAAATCAATCTTTACGAGAAATATGAAGTAAATCAATGGTTTACCTTCAACAGCCATAGCTCCAATGGTTTTTTCTTCTTCTTCCTCTGGGATTCTCTCCGACAAGAGAAGAAGCCTTTGACTAAAGTTAAACTCAAAGTTCCATTAAAAAAATAAATAAGAAAGAACAGAGGTTTTAATGAGAACCTTTTTATTTTGGTTTTTGTGAAAATGGTTATTCTTGGAAGAATTAGAAAGTTTGAAGAAGAGTCAGCTTTGCTGAGTAGAAATGGATTGGAATATCTGCTATATTTATACAACTCCACCCATGCAATTCTACTCTTGATTCTTTTTCCTTTCGACTGCAAGTCAAGTCAAGTCAAGTTTTTTTTTTTTTATTATAATCTTTTCATGTCCAAAATTACTGATTTAATAAATTTGAGGAGATTAGAGATTGATGCCGTAACTAACGCCTTTCCTATGTACGGGACTCGACGGTTTGAAATATTTGGAGCTGGTTGTGGCCATTTTCGTCGAATAAATTGTCATGAATTTGTGATTTTCTTTATTTTTTAAGGTATTTGTTCAGATTACATTTCACTCAAATTATACTTTCCGCCAAATACCTTATTTGTGATGAAAACTTTAATAGCCCATGTGAAATATTGACATCTTTTAGGGTTTATTTTATTTTTATTTTGTTTTATTTTTCTTACATTTGAGTCTATATATGTTTTTTTCCAAAAGTTGAACGAGTTTGAAAGTGCTTGGCAACGTTTCGGTTTAATGGTCTGAATTTGTATGACGGCTTGTATTTTTTTGCTATAATAGTGTTTAAAATGACGGAAAATAAAAGATTTAAAAAATAAAAAATATAAAGACAAAGAAAGAAAAAGAGAGTATGGATTTGCACTTATAGGAGTTGACAAATCTGTAGTTTAAAAATGACAAATGGTGAGTGTGCTGTCGGATTCTTCTACTTTGTTTTTGATTCAATCTTCGTGGCGCCATAAAGAGAGGAAACAAACATATGCATGGCAGACAAATTTGACTTCAAGCTAAGCCATCGATGATTTGTTTTTATTTTTAATATTCAACCATGTTAATATTTGTTATTCACGAATACTATCACTTTCTAGCCGTAATACAAAAAGCATGCTTCTACTATATATATCTATCACTGTTATTTATGAATCTGAAAGTTAATGATACGAGAGTTATCCATTTGTGATGATGGCTTAATTGCTTTGGTTTACGAATAAATTGTAATTTTTTTTCTAATCAGCGTAACCACCATTGTCATGCGTGACAATGTGTGAGACCCACCTCAAACTTTGTACCAACGAGACTGCCAGTAGTAAAGACAAATCCCGATTTATTATTAGATAACATGCGTGGATTAAAATTTAAAAGTCGACTTTATGGGTTATCACCTAAGGCATTAAAATCAACCAACTTTCCGTGAGACAACCCAAGTGAAACTTAATTGACTTGTTATGAATCCTATTTGTAGCACTTGTTTGTCTCAATATACCATAATACTCCATTCATATACTGAAAGTAGTACATTATTTAGTAACAAATTGGGAATTTTACACACACGTATGGTATATATATATATTGTTACATAATTCCACTATGATTAAATTCATGGTTTGTCTTAAGTGATAAAAAAATCCGAATTTTTATAGATCCCGGAGATTAGTATGGTTTTCGGCTTGAATTTTTCTCGATTATATAAAAAAAAAAATAGTATGCAAGCAAAAGAAAACTGTTTATTTTATTTTATTTCTCATACTAATATCAATAGTTAAATACGAATTTCTGTAGACGATATCGATCAGTTGATTTGAGTCTTCTATAAAAACAAACAATCGCAACGTAAGTAGGGATGGGTTTAATTGTGTTAGTTGGTGAACTAAACCCGTTAATACCACAACCATTTCTCTCTTCAATTTTTTTAATAACGAAAATTGATATATATTATATATATCTGCTATCCAAAAGCTCAAATCAAATGGCCACCAAACTCACCAATGTGAATTTCAGTTAGAGTAGTCGGTTCAACCGATTTTCGCTATGATATGACATTTAAATCAAATATATATTCACACTATGACTGATAATCAATTAGCTCAGTGGATAGAGCGTCTGTTTCCTAAGCAGAAGGTCGTAGGTTCGACCCCTACCTGGCGCGATAACAATTATTTTTGATAATTACAGTATGTTTTCTTTTTCTTTTTTTACAAAGCCAGACCCAACGACTTATGAAGATTGAAGACCCCCCAAAAAAAGACCGAAACTAATTACCCTCACCCAGTTATGCCCACATACAAGGCAACCCAGTTGGTTCTTGAAGTTTGTCAACGTATTAAGAAACTTCTTTCGCAAGCAACAGTAAACAAGAAATATCAATTACACAGAAGCACAAAGACTAAATACAACACACAGACACACAGACACACAGACACACTGAAGAAACAAGAGTTAAAAAAGACAAAAGATATATAAACAGCAACAGAGATCTGCTCAACGACCAAGTTGAGCACTTGAAAACGTTGCAGTAGCTCCACCATATTGAATATAAGATGATGACACATGATAAGTAGCAACAGGCATTTTGGTCGGAAGATGAGGCAATGGTGCTTCAAGATTCAAGACTTGGATCGCTTGTTTTATCGAAGGCCTCGAGTTTCTATCAGGATGAGCACACCATAACCCGACAACCATAAGACACTCTGCTTGCTTCTTATCGAAACCATCGATCCCGAGTTTCTCATCCATAGCTGTGATCACTTCTCCTTTCCCATACAAATCCCACACTTTCTCTACAAGGCTTGTTTCAGGCTCCACTCTTCCTTGTCTTGGATCAACAGATTTTCTTCCTGTTACAATCTCTAATGTAACAACTCCAAAGCTATAAACATCAGATTCTTTGCTCGCCCTTCCGGTGCTTATGTATTCAGGAGCCATGTAACCAAACGTTCCTGCTAGCCCCGTAGTCTGCGGACCCAGCTCGTGGTACATCAATCTAGCCAACCCGAAATCACCAAGCTTGGCATTGAAATTAGAGTCAAGCATCACATTACTCGCCTTGATGTCTCTGTGCACAACGCATTGCTCCCACTCCTCATGAAGATAAAGCAGAGCAGAGGCTATTCCGAGAGTTATCTTGCACCTCACAGGCCAAGCGAGATACGGCTTTTTACCAAATAGGTGAGTGTCGAGGCTACCATTTGGCATGAACTCGTATATCATTACAAACTCATCTTTCTCATGACACCAACCAATGAGTTGCACGAGGTTTCGATGTCTCAAACTGCTGATTATCTTTACTTCCGTTATGAACTCTCTTTTCCCCTGCTTAGATCCGCCCGCAAACTTCTTTATGGCAACCATCATATCTAAGCCGTTTAAGTACCCTTTATAAACCGCTCCAAACCCTCCTTCCCCTAGCTTCCTATCATCTGAGAAGTTGTTAGCAGCTGATACAAGATCTTTATAAGAAAACTTTCTTGGCCCTGCTCCTCTTTCGAGATCTTCATTTATCGATGTCAAGTTTGCTGTCTCCTCTGCTTCCTTCTTCCTCTGCTTCCGTTTCAAGAAGACGACGAGCGAGACAATGAAAGAGGTCAGCAAAACAAAACCAGAAACTGAAATACCAATGATCATCCCCTTCCTGTCATTATGAAGTTTCTTTATATCTATCAGCTCCAGGCTTGAGCTGTACTCCCATGAAAGAAGTCTATTTCCCTCGGTGAACCTTCCAGATGTCGCAGAAAACCCAATCGTCACTTCTGATGGCAGTACCTTTGAAAGATCAATGATGTAAGATAGGCTTGAACTCTCCAGAGGATCAGATGTTAAGTCGTAAGTCCAAGAGACGCTCAAGTTTCTTCTACACGGCCTACATCTTGGTTGTGTGAGGATGCATTCCAAGAAGTGTAGCTTGAGGAAACGAGAGAGTTGTTGTTGATTCCCACATGAGACTTCATTTCGGCAGGATACCATTCTGGATTGCTAAATGTGTCGAATTCGACATGAACGAGTGGGAAAGAAGAAGATTTAACGTTGGTGTCATTAAATAGACCCAAGAAACCACCAGCTGAGTTGGGAGGGATTTGGATTCCCGCCGGAGCTAGAAAGAAAGCGAACCCTTGACCGTAATTACCGTAGGCAACATCCCGGGTATCAATTCTGAATGAGAAGCGGGTACTGAAATCCGAAGGCTTACCGCTTTCCGGATCCCATAAAGGAACCTTCTTACCATAAGTAGCCCAACCGGCACGGCATGTGTAGCCAATGTTGGTAAGCTCAACAGCCCCGTTTGCTGTTGCATCTCCTTGGTATGCTATTTCAGAACCATCTGGCCTAAAACGAGATATGTTAAACTGAATTGAACAGACAAAAGGGAGAACCGAAACAAAAGAAAAGAAGAGGATTGAGTTGGCCATTTGGAGGAAGAAACAACTATTAGCACAAGAGATCAAGATGATGCAACATCAAGTCAACGACTAAACCGTGATTAGAAGAATGATTGCAACCGAGAGCCTGATCCCAAATATCACAGGCAATATATTTTCTTTATATAAAACAACCATATATAAGAAGTCACCAAAATAGTTGACCTTAAGAGTAAACAAATCAAATCCCAATTGAAAATTTTGTTTTGATTGATTATGAATATGACATGAAAGATTATAAAAATGTGCAAGACATGTTTAATGACCATCCTAAATTGTAAGATAGCTTAACATAATCACAAATTTAAAGGAACTCAGGCATATAAACACTGATCTTTCCCACACAACTAGTTTATGTCACCAAACACAGGTGGTTCATCTGTAAACTTAAGAACATGTCAATACACAGTAAGCAAGAATCTTGGCCTGCAACAGTTAAAGAGACACGAGAAAGTACATAGAAGGGAAAAGGTCTCTGCTTTTTGAGATTTTGGGAAACATACCAATATAAGATTAAAAACTGTACGGTACGGATATACAATACTTATGAAGAAGGAATGGGTTGAAAAGGACTTCCATCAAGTAAATGACAAACGTAGGATTAGAAAAAGAAGATAGCCAGCTCAACCTCAAATAAAACAATCTTTTAACTGTAGATTTTTCTTTGTTTTGTCAACTAAGTCTATCTGTTTATCATGAAAGGAATGTGATAAACAATTTTATTGTATAAGAAAGCAAAACAATTGACCCTAAGAAAAAACAAGTGATATTCAAAATTGAAATATACGTAGTATCCTGCGCGCAAGAAGAGACCCAGTCTCAGATACCAAACAACGTTATCTTCAAGAGTGATGTGAAACTTTTATGGAAAAGTAGAAACTAGTTTAAATATTTGTAACCATGGATCATGCAGTTAAAAAAAATATGATTTTTCCAGCAGAATTAACCACAGCGAAATGTGGACCTTTTCCACATAACTAGTTTATGCACAACCACCACGATTAGTTGTTGAACAAGAGATGATTAATCCACCAACACAGGTGGTTCATCTGTAAATTTAGGAACACGTCAATGCACAGTAAGTAAGAACCTTGGCATGCAGCATTTTAAAACCTACAAGACAAAGTACATAGAAAGGAAAAAGTCTACACATTTTTTGAGAAATTGAAACTAAATTGTACGGATATACCTATTGTTGTATCCGTTATGGACAAAGGGGTAGATCGGTAATTATGGAAAGGAGAGCTTGGAGATTTTCGTTTATATAAAGTCAATTGATCGGCAATTACAAGGATAGAATAGATCGGATGAAGCGATCAGGTCGGTTTCTGAACAATAGACGGTAGTAGGCCGTGCTGGCGGGCAGGTCTAGGTCAATTAGGTAGAGCTGTCCGATCATCTTTCTGATGTCGTGGTGGCGCGATCGTGGATCGGTACGGCCAAGCTTAACGGGCTTCAAGCTTACCTCCAACACATATGAAGAGCAAATGGATTGAAAACGACTTCCATCAAGTCAATGACGAACCTAGGATTATAAAAAAATTACACGTGAATCAAAAATAATTTCTATAAAAAAAACCGAAGGATTACAACAACAAAAAAAGAAAAAACGTTTTCAAAAAGGGGGGAAAAAAAGATTACACAAAAAATAAAGAAAAACAAGTTAAAAAAAGAAAAAAAAAACGTTTTCTGAAGATTTTCAGTTGTGTTATCCTAGATTTTATCTCATATTTTGTTAACCGTTTGGTATAATATGTATTCTACATTCAGTAGAATCAAGACAAAATACTAGAACTTCTAGTCTACAACAAAGTAGAATATTGAGAAAATGGTAGAATTTCTATTTTACAAAAAGTAGAATATAGAGAAAATGTTAGAATGCTAATTCTACAATTGGTAGAATAAATACAACATTGTAGATAACGGATTCTATAGGGACAGTAGAATGCAAAATAAATAGTAGAATACATATTCGATACTTGGTAGATTTTAGAGCAAATACTAAAAACCAAATTCTACAATTAATAGAACATGAAAATAAATATTTTTAAAAAAATTTATTTTTCCTAAGATAAATACAATATATATTACTTACCTTATATGAATTTTCAGAATTTGTAAAGTAAGTATAAATATTTATTTGGCATTTTTTTTATTTAATAAATGGTATTTTAGCCTAAAAGTGGCAAAACTCAAATAAGTAATAAAGAGACAATAGTTCTATTTTTTGCTCTAAATTTATAATTTTCCCTTATTAATATTCCAAATGTTTTTTTAAAAATACCAAAACACTAATCCAAATCATAAAAAAGAAGACAAAAAAAAAAGCAAACACAATCGCTTTAAAATATTGCTAGATTAGCCTAAACACACAAAAAAACTAGATCATCGTCTTTACCAACTTCGTAAGAACGTGGAGTTTACTTTTTTTTTTATCAGGTTTGTAAACGGCTTATTAAGGAAGACATAAGTTTAGAAATCATAAGGTATGGTTTTCCACTTGATTACACAATGATAGCAAATCAAATAATGCCACATAATATATATTGTAATATACATGGTTTTTTATATATATAAAACTCGAAATCCGATCAAAAACACAACGCGATCACCTCGGTCGCTTTGTGCATCGTCGCTATAGCACACAAAACCGGAAAAGAGGCTCATAATATAAACTTATTTTGCATTCTAAAATATCACATATTTACGATTTATTAGATTTTTTTGCTCTTAAAAGAAAACACATCATAAAAATTATTAAATATGAAAAACTAGTAAAAACAAAACATTAATACACAACTTCTTTTTTTACTATGTCATTAATTACTTTCTACACAATATTTTGGCAAGCTAATATTCTTCCATCCACAAAAACTGTCTTTCATCCGTATTTTTTTTTCCATTCTATTAGCGCCAATAATGTATGCATTTCATATTTTTCTTTCTCTAAAACTATATTGCTTCATAGAGTCCCGACTACCGCTTTTGACTACATAAACTTCATCTTGCAAATTTTAGGAAGAGACATAACACATACTTTCGAAGAGGCTTCCAATTTAGTATCGGTTTTGTTACGTTTTGCTTCCCTTATCTGGTAACTTCATTTGATTTTTGCTCAAGTATTTTTTTTCTCATCCCAAATATATCGTTCTAAATTAGAAAACTTGGGCATTTGAAATTTATACAAATGCAAAGTGTTTTTTGCATGACCAATTATATCCAATTAGTCTCTAATTTCACCATGGAGTCGATGGTTTTGATCAAACGTTTTTATGGAAGAAAAAATAATAAAAAATGATCACTTCATAATTTAGCTTTGTTGTACACTATGTTCTCAAAGTTTTTTAGATTTTTACTTTTTAAGAGAAAGATTGAGATTTTGTAAAAATGAGTTCTGGGCAAAATACAATATTATCTTTAGTGTAATTATACAATATTAAATATGAGAGGTTTGGAATTTCTAGCTTGGATAAGAAAATGTAGAAATGTAAATCACATGCTTGAAATTGATCTTGAAATAAAAATATGTTCAAAACGTCATACTCAAACCTTGCACAAATAAATAGTGATACTAAAAATGTATACGAATACGACCAGCACATAATCATTTAGTATATTTAATTTTTAAAATATAGTTATATTTTTATAATATAAATAAAATGTCCATATTTCATAGTTTGTCTAAAGTCGTCAATATTATCAAGACGGACATGGATGTGCAATAAATGGAATGGAAAAGACTTGTAGAATCTTTTGTGCCTCTCTCACATCCATCAGCTTTTCTTGAATCTTATGCAATTCATCTTCCGATTCAGTTGCTCCACTAGTAAACAATCAGATGGAACAATAAACCATGAGTGCAATCAACAGAAGTGAGAGAAGTCGAGCGATCTCGAAAGCTACATCATCTTGTCCAAACATCTTCCTCGCTATAAAACCATGACTCTCGAAACTCACAAAATCCCAGAATCAAGTCCTTGCGTTGTAGAGAGCCGAGAGGAAAGGTCCATACCACGCTCCAAGGCTTGGAAAGACACTTGCTAGGAACAAGAGAAAACGATACAAAAGGTGCGCCAAATATTACTGATCCTCAGCATCGAAGCTTACAAAAGGCTTCCCTAGGCTAGACATAGCAGAAACGTCCTCTGCATATCGAACAATAAGAAGAAATCATATTCAAAAAGGAAGAAATCATAGATAAACGAAACCTCAAACAACTATTAACGAAACTCAATGAGAACACAAACGAAACCACAAAAAGAGATTAACATACGCTACTTATAACCGTTCAAAAGATGACACAAAAAAACCTTAGTAGTAATCATTCCAAAAGCAGTTTACAATTACCATTTTTGGTTGCATTGGTTGCAGGCTCCATCTCTTTAACAACCCTTATATATGAGCCTCTGAGTAATATGGTCCAAGTGCAAGCCCTTGTGCTTCATCTCCTCGCGAAGCATCTCTGCTTTTTCCTTATACAGTGCTATAAGGAAAAATGATTATATCAGCTTAGTGTACTCATCCGCAATAGGCTGCACCCCAAAACGATCCATTTCATTCAAATATTTCAAAGCTTGGTCATATTCTTCAATCTTACAGTAAACTCGGATGAGTGCGTGATATGTCACAAGACTAAGTTTCTTTTTTGCTTCTGCAAGAATCTCTTGAGCTCCGTTCATAAGCCCTCCTTCAGCATAACCGCTAATGATGAAGGTGTATGTGTTCACATATGGTGTGAGACCTATACTCTCCATCAACTTCAAAACCTCTTTTGCTTCATCACATTTTTCGTGCTCTCCAGAAAATAGATTTCCACATTTTTCGGCTTTTTCCCAGTCTATTATTTTCTGCAGTTTATGTTTTTTAAAACCCTATTTTCTCGGTCACTATCATCAGCAGCAGTTTCTATTTCTAAACAACTCCAAAAAAAAAAAACATATTTTTTTGAAGATAGATTGCTGGGAATAAAGGGATCACTTTTGTGACCTATGATACGTTTAGAGTGATGCAAACAATTACTTATCTACAAACACAACATATTTAATTAGCCGGCAAAAATTATGTGAAGCAAACATATGATACGTTTTTTGTTTGTTTTGAATTGTTACAAAATTGTTTTCAAGCAACTTTACCAAACCGTATGGTTATCAAAATTCTAATTAAACTCTAAACATAGCTATACTTTGGTTATTGGAACAAAACCCATTCTAAATTGCATTAGATTGGGTTTTCATTGTACATTGCAAGAGGTAACATTTTTTTTTTTTTAAATGGTGAAAGAAGTAACAGTAGTGTAAATCGCAACAACACTTTAAAAGTTTAACGCAAACGCAAGTTTCTGTTATTCTCATTTTCGCCCCTCAACGTTTCTTAAATTATATCCTTGCCCCATCTTGTTCGCCTCCATCTCTTTCTGTCTCCCTCCCAGATCCACCTCCACTACCTCCAACTCTCGTTCGTCTCCTTCAATGGCTTCTGAAGATTCTATCTCCCCGAACCCTCTTTTGCTGAATTTTGAGTTCCCTTTGTTTGACGTCGTTGATGCTCAGCATGTCAGACCCGGGATTCGTGCTCTGTTGCAGCAGCTCGTACGATTCCCTTTCTTACCGTCCCTGTTTTGATGCATCCGTATTGAATGTTCGAGTGTTTGTGTTAGTCCTAATAGTTGTCGAATCGCCTTGGATGATCAGATAATTGTTGTTTTTCTGCATTTTTCGTCTCTTTGGACCTTGTTTTAGTGGACTCCTGTGTTGATTGTTTGACAGGAAGTTGAATTGGAGCAGCTAGAAAAATCTGTAGAGCCTTCATGGCCAAAACTAGTGGAGCCATTAGAGAAGATTATTGATCGGTTATCTGTTGTTTGGGGAATCATCAATCACCTTAAGGCTGTCAAGGACACACCCGAGCTTCGTGCTGCCATTGAAGAAGTTCAGGTAGATTATAATTGTATTGCCAAGTTTTTGATCTGCTCATGAGTGTGCTTTGATTCAAGTTATGTACTTTGGTGTGAAGCTCAATCAAACAAATGACTCAATGCTAAAATGACATTCACGGAGTCAACCCATGTGTGTGGGTAAGCTCGTTTCCTCGAGTATATTATATTTCTATTTTGTTTGTTTTTCTAACCATACTTTCATCTACCGCCAGAGAAGGTGAAGTTCCAGCTCCGGTTGGGGCAGAGCAAACCCATTTACAATGCATTTAAGTCTATTCGAGAATCTCCAGACTGGAAAACACTGAGCGAAGCTCGTCAACGATTAGTAGAAGGCAAGTAACTATAATTGGGGGGCATAAGAAGGAACACAATTGGTTCTTCCCTTTCCAAGTTTTATAGTTATGGATAAGTGGAATCTCTTTATATATTCAGTGTTTAGAGATATGTGCTAAGTGCTACCTATGGTATCTGTGTGTTTTCAGCACAAATAAAGGAGGCGGTTCTCAGTGGTATCGCTCTTGAAGATGACAAGTGAGAAGAATTTAACAAAATTGAACAGGTTTGTCGAAAACTCTTGACGAATAAATGTCAGCTTGTTTGGTAAATGGATCTAGGTTTGTCACAGCTCCATGTCCACAAACATGGCTTCTGTGTAATCAGTTATATCATCTGCTTATTTGATTTGCCGCTTTCCACTATAGGAACTCGAAAAACTTTCCCATAAGTTTTCTGAGAATGTTTTGGACGCTACAAAGAAGTTTGAAAAGTTGATAACAGACAAGAAAGAGATCGAGGGGTTGCCACCATCTGCACTGGGGCTATTCGCACAAGCAGCTGTTTCCAAGGTATGAGCAATATCTGAAAGATAAAGTTTCATGGCGTTTTACACTTGTGTTTTTCAGTTGCTGATGCGTCTTGATATATGATACAAGGGCCATGAAAATGCAACTGCTGACACTGGACCATGGCTCATTACGCTGGATGCTCCTAGTTATCTCCCCGTCATGCAACACGCCACAAATCGTGCTCTGCGTGAGGAAGTCTATCGTGCTTACTTATCTCGTGCCTCTTCAGGTGATTTAGATAATACAGCAATTATCGACCAAATCTTGAAGCTTCGATTGGAAAAGGCTAAGCTTCTTGGTTACAGCAATTACGCTGAGGTATAGTCATCTGATTAAGTCAAGCTACTCTC
Source organism: Eutrema japonicum (assembly GCA_030161315.1). Lineage (NCBI taxonomy): Eukaryota > Viridiplantae > Streptophyta > Magnoliopsida > Brassicales > Brassicaceae > Eutrema > Eutrema japonicum. The sequence goes on along the minus strand of BSQW01000005.1, from coordinate 52,594,524 downwards.
CTTTACTCGTGGGCTTAAATTTAATGTGACTCCTGGTCCAGGTAAGCATGGCCACGAAAATGGCAACTGTAGAGAAATCAGATGAGCTACTAGAAAAGCTTCGCAGTGCTTCTTGGGATCCGGCTGTTCAAGGTAACTTCTGGTGAAGATTTTCCTTAAATCAACATATAGTTATTTAAACTAGTAGGCTACTACTTCATTTATCTGTACAATAAAGTATGTATTGGTGGCCGTGGCCCTCATTAGCCTCATAGCGTTTTTGCATCGGCTTATCGAGACAAAACCTAATTAGTTTTACATGCGTTATGGACATAGACATAGAAGACCTTAAGAGTTTTGCAAAGAACCAAGGTGCTACAGAAGCTGACAGTTTGACTCACTGGGACATCACTATCTGGAGTGAGAGGCTTCGCGAATCCAAATACGATATTAATGAGGTTCTTGTCCTTATTCTTTAGCTTGTGATACAACTATATTGTTTTGAAACTCTTGGCGCTTATCAGTCATTGCTTGCATATTTGTAGGAAGAACTGCGACCCTACTTCTCACTGCCAAAGGTTATGGATGCACTTTTCCGCCTAGCTAAGACACTATTTGGAATTGATGTTGTGCCAGCCGATGGTGTGGCTCCGGTAAGATCTGGAGCCTAATCTGTTGTGCTTCTCCGTATGTCCATCATGTTATTATCTTTGTTGACATGTTATATATATGCCATTGCCTTGAAGGTCTGGAACAGCGACATCAGATTCTACTGCGTCAAAGATTCTTCTGGAAATCCAACTGCTTATTTCTACTTTGATCCATACTCTCGTCCTTCAGAAAAGAGAGACGGCGCTTGGATGGATGAAGTTTATTCCCGTAGCCGAGTCATGGCCCAGAAGGGTTCCTCCGTTAGGCTACCTGTTGCGCACATGGTCTGCAACCAAACTCCACCAGTTGGTGACAAGCCAAGTCTTATGACATTTCGTGAGGTAAAGAAAATCAGTTGGTACAGCTTATTTTGGTTGTGAAGGAAGTATGTGTGGAAAGAGTTAACACTATCAACTATGAAGTATATGCTGAGTATGGTATGGTAGTTGGTAACACACTATGAGTAGCCATGCACACAAGATTAGTTTGTTATGAACCAAAGGTTATGTTGGTACATGACAAAACTTACTCATGTGTAATTTTAAATTTATTCGATTAGGAATGGTATACTATTCAGTAGGGCCATGCTATGATGAAATCTAACAATTTTGGGAGTAGCAGTAGATAGACCACTTGTCTTTTCTCCCTATGTGTAGCTTTCCATACTTGAAACTTTTGGTACTTTTGAAATTAATGTAGGAGCTTGACATGAATCTTGATAACCTTACTCTTATGTGCATGGTCAAGGACTCATGATCGTTGTTCTCACGCTGATTTACAGGTAGAGACTGTGTTCCATGAATTTGGCCATGCTCTTCAGCATATGCTTACCAAAGAGGATGAGGGGCTAGTTGCTGGTATCCGAAATATCGAGTGGGATGCAGTTGAATTACCCTCACAGTTTATGGAGAACTGGTGCTACCACAGGTACTTGGGTTCAGCTGCCTTGCCAAATTTAATTTACACTTGTTTTGGCCGGCGTGATTTTCACCCTCTTGGCAATACTTTTCAGTGCTGCGTAGAGGCATTTTACTAGTAAATTTATAATGAACATTATCTGGATTTGGTTTCAGGGATACCTTAATGAGCATTGCTAAGCATTATCAAACAGGAGAAACTCTTCCCGAGAGTGTATACAAGAAGCTCCTGGCTGCAAGAACATTCCGTGCAGGGTCCCTTAGTCTTCGTCAGGTCAGTACATCATATCAAACTGCTGATGTTCATATGTCATACTGGGATTCTCTTCTGCAGCGGATCTGTAGAAACACATTTTAGTAAAGATGGTTTTTGTTCTGTTCCAGTTGAAGTTTGCCACAGTTGATCTGGAGCTGCACACAAAATATGTGCCAGGTGGGACAGAGTCTATTTACGATGTTGATCAAAGGGTATCAATAAAGACACAAGTCATCCCTCCCCTTCCTGAGGATAGATTCCTCTGTAGCTTCAGCCATATATTTTCAGGTAAACCCTGTAAAAGTATCCTTAAACGGCAGCCATGTGCTTTCTGTAGTTTTTTTTACTCATTCACGTTTTCATGTTTTTGTCAGGCGGTTATGCAGCTGGATATTACAGTTACAAGGTATATATATTCTCTTGTTTCTATAGAATTCACTAGTACAACAGATGTGTTGACTAATGGTAATCACTCTTTTGTGGAAAACGTGCCGTGGGCGGAGGTTTTGTCTGCGGATGCGTTTTCAGCTTTTGAAGATGCTGGATTGGATGACATCAAGGTAATTGCTGCAAAACAAATCACAATGAAAAACCGAGATTTGTGATCATCTCTTTTTGTTGCAAAACACAGGCTGTTAAAGAAACAGGACAGAGATTCAGAAACACCATACTCGCTCTGGGAGGAGGAAAAGCACCTCTACAAGTAAAAATTTCCTTATTGCTTTTAGGTTTTACTTATATGTGTATACAAAGTCGTTTCCAGAGCGCTAAAATGATCAAACTTGTGGTGTATATTGAGCAGGTGTTCGTGGAGTTCAGAGGACGAGAACCTTCCCCAGAGCCTCTGCTCAGACACAATGGACTCTTGGCTGCTTCTGGTTGAAACTAATATTTTGATCTCGACTCTCTCACTCAGTCTCTCACTCGTTTTTTATTTTATTTTTAAAGAGAGTTATCCTCGTACCTTGCTTTTAGGATTATTAATGTCATACAATAAAATAAAACTTTTGACTTGGCTTGTTAACTGAGCGTGTCTGGCCAAGTACTGTAGTCTTATCAATCGATCCAGATATGAAAATGCTATTATAGTTAACAGAGATTCCTTCTTGATTCTTTGTACAGATCTCAACTCACGACAAATGAGTGATATGTTTTGTAACATCCCGATTTCTTGTATATGCGGAGAGGCTTATAAGAATTGATTTGGCTACCTATGTCACCAAAGTGCACTTATCTTTTCGGGAACTTGTCCAGAGAGAACTCCAGAGTTAAGGGTGCTTGAGCTGGAGCAATTTAAGGATGGGTGACCTTCCGGGAAGTGATTCGCGGTATCGTGTGAGTGAGGACAAAACACGGGGAAAGATCACGTGGTGATTGCAGGGTCAGTAAACAAGTATTACAAGCCTCCCGGACTAACGCACCGGCCGTCGGACAAGGGTGGGGCCCACGGGCCGAGAGAAGGCATGGGGCCCACAGGTAGGGGCGGTCGGGGCGTTATAAGTGGTATCAGAGCCGAACCCAAACACGTGTGTGGAGTCAGGTGGGCCCACACCGTCTAGGGTGACGATCCTGGTGCGCAACGAGGACGTTGCGCTCTATGAGTGGGGGTGATTGTAACATCCCGATTTCTTGTATATGCGGAGAGGCTTATAAGAATTGATTTGGCTACCTATGTCACCAAAGTGCACTTATCTTTTCGGGAACTTGTCCAGAGAGAACTCCAGAGTTAAGGGTGCTTGAGCTGGAGCAATTTAAGGATGGGTGACCTTCCGGGAAGTGATTCGCGGTATCGTGTGAGTGAGGACAAAACACGGGGAAAGATCACGTGGTGATTGCAGGGTCAGTAAACAAGTATTACAAGCCTCCCGGACTAACGCACCGGCCGTCGGACAAGGGTGGGGCCCACGGGCCGAGAGAAGGCATGGGGCCCACAGGTAGGGGCGGTCGGGGCGTTATATGTTTCTTCTTCCCGAATAAGAACAAAGAGAGAAACAGGAACAACCCCACCAAATGATCCTCTTCATCTTTACTAGGTCACTCTCAACCTCTGTTCACCTTGTCACCAATAACCGAAAAGAACTAATGAACCTTAATTTAAAAGAGAAAAAGAATTACTCTTCCACTTCTTTCTCAACCTAGGAATCTTTAACTACCCTTTACATTCTTCTCTCTCTATATACTGTTTCCTACCACTCAACATATTTTCTTCATTAGATTTCTCCCTTTCTTTCCCTTTACACCGAACTACCTCCGCCCAGATCCTCCAATTCTACTCTCCCGGAGTTGTTATGCTTCCACTAATGGCGATTTCACGCTATCAGCATCCGAATCACTTCCGGATGAACTCCCTGACTCTGAATCTGCAGAAAGAGTCACACAAGACTACGTTTGAACATTTTTGAAAAAAGAAAAAAAAAAGATTAAACATTTACCGTAACAAAGAACATATGAAAGGGAAAATTATTACCACTAGACGAAGAACTGCCACTGGAACTGGAGCTGCCAGAAGAACTAGACCCACCACTCGCAGCAGCGGCGGCTGTACCATCCCTTTCAATCTCCACTGATGGATAATCCTCAATTGGTATATCTTCTCCAATGTCTACATCTTCTTCTCCTGCATCTCCTCCTTTTCTCCCTTTCTTCTCAGCACTTGCCATTTCTGACACCGGATACTGATGATAGAGACAAAGATCAATACTTAGCCACACAAAAAACAATGGTAGGTTTTTGATACAATGGAACATAAATTTACCATGTTTCTTTGGGGAGTTGACACATTCTGGATAAACCCTTGACGCTTGATCTTGCTTGCCATCTTTTTGTAGTTAGTTACAAAACGATCAAGCTCCCATAGAGTCTCGTTGTCTAAAGCTTCCATATCTAACTCAATTTCGTCCCCGTCTTGAGGTAGATGTGTTGTTCTCTTCTTAAGAATCTGAATCAACTGTCCAAGCTTCTCAGGAGGCAATTCCTGTAAATTTACGCCAAGCTTTGCCTTTTCGTCCATTGTCATTCGCCGCTTGTTTGGATCCTTGGCCTTGGGCTTTGGTAACTTCCCTTTCCTTCCCTTAGTCGACTCACCCACGACTTTGCTAACCGGCTGGGGAGGTGGTGGTGGCTGAGCCGGTGAATTAGGAGAAGATGGGACACGTGGCAGCTCCATTACTGCAGGAGGCAATGTAGGTAGTGGCTTCACTGAATCTAGCTTTTTCGCTATAGAAATCTGTTCGGGCCCTTTCCTTGCATTCTCCGCCATCTGATTCTGATGCCACACTCTTTGTTTGAGCTCAGATTGAGGACGAGAAGATGATCCCATAACTTTCAGCTGTTGAGCCTCGAATCTCTTCAATGTAGGCTTGAACCAAGCGTCAAATTGACCCAGAAATTTCTCGGCCATTTGATAAACGTCATGGTCCTTTGGGTTATACGCCATCGCGTTGGTGAAAGTCAACCTAACATCGGAGGCGAAATCAATCGGCGATCTGTAAAAACGCTTTTCGAGATTCAACTTCACCGTGCCCAGATCCATAGGTTTCTTCACGATCAGATGGTAATCATGAAGCCCTAAACCTAACACATCAACAGGGATGTTAAAAACCCATGACCATTTGTGCTTCATCAGCTTCACCAGGATCTGACCGCACGTCGACATCATACTCTTCAACACCTTCTCTGACTCAGGATCCAAGGCCACCGGACGCTTAAGGCCAGGCTCGTTCGCAGTAAACGGATTGCTTCGCTTCTGACCATGCCCAGTTTTCTTCTTCTTCTGCGTCTTCACTCCAACGTCATTCGTTTCATCAACGAAGCTACGAGCCGGAGTCGTAAACACGAACGTACCCGATTCGATCCGTTCCCTCAGGAACCGAACTTGCTCGAGCTCCAAATTGAGGCGCTTCTTCAGCTCCCTGAGCTGATTCGCGGTGTATCCATCAAGATCAAAGGAAACGTAGTCTCCGAAAGGTAACGAATAACCAAACTGCTTGGTCGAGATTGGATTAGGGTTAGGGCTGAAAAGAGGATTATGGAAATCATCGGAGAGGGGTTGGTTAGTGTATTTCCTTACAAAAACGGCGGCACATTGTCCCTGAAACGACGGTTCGTTTACGAGGTTAGCCAAAACCGCAGGTGCCATACATGAATCGAAGGGCACAAGATCATTTCAGGGAGTCTCTTCTCTCTCCGCCGGAGTCAGATCAAAGGTCTGATGACCCTTATAGAAAAATTAAAACGGGGAAGAAAGAAATTAACGGCGGCGGAAAACAATTCCGTCGATCGGGAAAAGAAGAGTGTTGGATTTTTGTTTTGAGAGCAGAACGAGGAAGAAGAAGGTGAGAACCATCTCTTCTTAAAGGACATTGATTTGAGATCTGACGGTCTAGATTTGTTTGATGACGTTGCCCGTTCCAGCTGCCCGTGTAATCCGACATGGACGGCTCAGATCGCGTAAATTATCCACGTGACCGTTTCACGGCCGTTGGTTCATGTGGCGCCAAGTGTGCTTGACGGTTTTCCCAAAGGAACAAAAATCAATGGTGATTTGAAATTTATCTTTTTGTTTGATTTTGGAGAGAGGCAAATTGGTAATTTCAGAATCTGAACGGCCTGACACTGAAATCTGGAGTATTTTTTTCCATATATTTTATCGACTTTCGCTTTCACTTTCGGTCAGGTCAGCGACTCTGTCCATATTTGTTAGATTATCAATTTCCAATTTTTACTCGAAAATTAAGACTATGACCGACAGTGAAGCTTGCCGTAGTGGAAGGGACAGGGACGACAAACACCGGGACTTGCTCAATTGACGAGAATACCCCTTAACAGACCTGAAATGATACCTCTTCATTTTCTTTCGCTAGATTTTGAGTTGGGAAGAAAAGAAAAAATATATGTGGCAGAGTAACACAGGTTTCTCAAGATCTCTAAAAATCTTCCATCTTTTGAACGAGAGAGAGAGAGAGAGTGAGAGTGACTCAATAATTGAGTGTAAATTGTATGTCGCTGGATCTTATATTTAACGGTTGCGTCTATCCCCCAAACATAACAGATGCGGGGACCATTTACCCAGAAACGTGGGACCTACGACAGCTCACCCTCTACTGTAGCGACAACCACACGCGTTGCAACAGTGCGTGCGTCTCACACTCCCTTAGCTGATGTGGCTTTTTCTACAAGTTTTATAAAACAAACGGGATCCATCCCCATCTTTCTCTACAAGGAAATTTAAGCGGTCGAACTATTATCCGAGATTCGCTCCGATCCAAAAATCCGAGAGAATCAGATCTGGATCTATATAGTTAAATTATAAGATATAAATATCCAGATCCGGATCTTTTAAATATGTTAAAAATTTATCCGAAAGCTTCGAATCCGGATATCCCAAAATTTTCAGGAATTACACTTTTTTTTTATTATTTTCTCGGATTACACAGTTCCTTAAAACAATTCAAGAGACAGAGAATGTTGTAAATCTCCCAAGAACAAGACATGAACCCCCAGAGGAATCACTCTATTCCCCACATCATTCGCAACGCTAAGCTGCTTGCAAGGATCGATCACGATTACTGTTTCGATCATCTCATTGGAACGAACATGAACACGATCAAAACCTATCAGCTGTTTCTCCGGAACGCCAGACAAAACCGGAGGCATTCTCGAGAACAACATCAAGACATGACTTCCGTCGGTTTCTCCGGTATTGTTCACGCTAAACCGCACATTAAACCGCAGGGATTCACAAGGGTTAACCGCCAAATCATCGAGCTCTAAGTATCGGAGCTGTTCATCTCCGTTTTGGAGAAGCAGTTTCATGTGAGAAGGCTGTGGAACAAGTTCTAACAAGCCAAGTCTGATCGGTGCTGATATGATCTTGTAATCGAATTTGCTGTAGCTTAAACCGGTTCCAAATTCGTAAACTTGAGGTCCAGTATAGAATCTGTATGTTCTTCCGGGATATCCACGTGATGAATCGGCTCTCATGTGCATATCCGACATTGCAACCTCCGTGAATGACTCGGGATACCACGTCATCGGTAATCTTCCACCTGGTTTTACATGTTTCAACAAAAAAGCAACCAAAACCGAAACCATATCATACCAAACGGATTTGGTATTCAGTTTCTGTATTGTATAAACCGAAAACCGGATTGGGCACGTGATGCTTTGATTTGCTGTAGACTAACCTGGATTGAAGTCTCCATATATGATTTCAGCCAGTGCTTGTCCACCGGTTTCGCCTGGATAACCAATCCAGATGATGCTTCCAATTCTCGGGTCGGTTTTAGCAAACGTTACATCCACTGGTCCTCCACCGGTTAGAACTAGAATCACCGGTTTTTTGCTCACAGCTGCAACGGAAGACACAAGATCTTTCTGTTTACCAGGCAAAGAAAGACCAACTCGATCCTTATCCTCCGTTTCTTGAGAGAGATCTAATCCTGCAACAACTATGACAAAATCTGCTCCCTTGGCTATGGCAACGGCTTCTCCAAATCCGGTACCAGAATCACAAGACACGTCTGAGCAACCAGACGCATAAGATGTCTTCTTTACATACTCTAGAAGTTCGGTGAACAGAGTCTTTCGTTGACACGGCTTTCCTTGAAAAATATGAAATTTCGAAACTATTTCAGCACAGAGAAGAATTTAGCATGTACGAAATAACAAGAAGAGTTCGAACCTGTATAAGTGCCACCCATATTGCTTATATTGTTCGCCATTGGACCAATGATTGCTAAAGAAGAGACACGGTTTTTGTTCAAAGGCAACAGCTTGTTATCGTTTTTCAGAAGCACAATGCCTTGCCTTGCTGCTTCCAATGCCAATTTCCTGTGGCCTGAGCTACAAATGTCATTTGATCCTAACTTCGCGTAATGTCCTTCTCTTGGATCACCGTCAAAAAGCCCAAGACGAAGTTGAACAGCAAAGAGATTTAGCAGAGCTTGGTCTACTTGCTCTTCGCTCACCTTCCCTTTCTCGATCGCAGATAGTGTGTTCCGAAGCATGTACGTTCCACAATTGATATCCACCCCTAAGAATCGCCATATCAGTTTTCATTATAAAACAAAACATTTACAAAGTTAAACAAGTGTAAAGAGCTCGAAATGACCAGCTTTTATGGCATCAGCAACAGCTTCCTCAGGTGATTTTGTGTATCCTTGGTACTCAAAAATGGTTGCCACAGCATCACAGTCTGATGTTATGTACCTGCACGTATAATACAACAAAGGTTCCCCAATAATCTTTCATTGACCAAATCAGAGTACTGCAAACATAACCAGTTTTACTTACCCTTTAAATCCCCATTCAGCTCGAGCTTTTTGTAATAAGTCTCCTTGTGCACAAGCAGGCACTCCATTAACTGCATTATATGAACACATCAAGCAGCTAGCTTTACCATCTCTTATACAACTCTGAAATGGTGGCTGATATGTGTCTTCCATGTCCTGTTCTGTGACCTACTAATACAGAGTAAGCTAGACTCAGTGTACGACACAAAATCATCCGTGGCATAAATTCGACATGGAGCCATTAAATTGAATAGGAACAATTATGGACATAAGGCAAAGGTGCAATCAATGAAGTGTATAGATTTATATAACCGCTGCAGATCTAATAGCATGATTTTAATTTCATTTCTTGGTCTAATAAACCTTGGGATTTTAATCCAATTGAAGTTGAATCCATAAGCTAAACTCGTAATGAAGAAAAGAGATGTTAGTCAATACCACAGCATTGAAGTCGTATCTGGTGAAATTCCCCCATTTTTCAAGGTCATAGGCAGTGAAATGCTTGCAACAAGCAGATAACATGAGTTTCCCATCATCATCATCATCATCACCAAAACTTCTTTTCAAAACCTTCGTCTTCCTCCTTTCCTGAAATCCTCTGACGAACTCAACGCCATATTCCGAAACTACCTTCGGATCCTCTCCTGGAGTCTCCTGCCCTCTTCCCCATCTCGGATCCCTAAACACGTTTATATTCGGAGCCCAGAAAGTCAGCCCAGCTTGACCGGCGTTGTACATAGCCCGACCTTCGACCGCGACAGCAGATCCGATCTCGTACCATAGCGTTCTATTGAAAGACGCGGCGGATACGATTACCTGTGGAAAACTGGTGGCGGAGGAGATTGAACCGTTGAAGGAGACGCCGGGACCGTTATCGGCGATCCCGTGTAAGGACTCCGACCACCACTCGTACGGAGGGATACCGAGGCGAGGAACGGAAGCGGCTGTGTTGGAAAGCTGACCGATCTTCTCCGGGAGCGTAAGGAGTGAGACGAGAGAAAGAGCTCGCTGTCTTATAGATAAAGAGACGTTGCAGAAAGGGTAAGAGCTGAAATGGGGTGGTTTGCACGGGAATTTTGGATGAGTATCAAGGTTTTTTAAGGTTTCGGCTATGGCGGAAGTGAAGAAGAGTAAGGAGATTAGGCTCCACTGAAGATTCATACTATTTTCGAAGGAAACCAAAAAAAAAACACTATCGAGACTCGAGAGGATAGAGAAAGGAAATCAAGACGTTGAGTTTTTAAACCGGACTAAATAGACCGGTGAAATATTTAAATCAGCGGTTGGACCGGTTGGACCGGTGCTGTGTTTTTGTCACTTAATGGTTAGATAACTCAAAGTGGACCGAAACATTTATGGGCCTTATGTATGACTTAGGTCTTTTTATCTAATCAAGGCTTATAATAGTAATAAATAAATTATGATCAAGGACCCTAACTGTAGTTAAATCTTAACTAGACATATGCCAAATGCACTTATGCACAGACCAAAAAATAATATTGTAATAATTACTAAATCATCGTTACCATTGGATTGGTAGCCTACTGCTTGAATAGGCCATATTTCTCGAGTTATCCGTATAAAATAAAACTAAATAGTTATTTATTTATGAATTGTTTTACTAACTTTTTATATCTTCCTTTTGTTTCAAAATAATTGATGTTGTTTGTCTCAAATTAGATTATAGCTATTCAACTGTTTAGTTTTCTTGTTTAGAATTTATAACACATCTTTTAAAATAATAATTATAGTTATTTATATCGATACAATCCATTGCAAAATCAATTTTGAATCATATCAGTCCGATTAATTTTAGATCGGAAGAATTCTTGTTTGGGTTAGATCGGTGTGTGTTAACACTATGATAACATTTTTAATGTTTGATGAGTTTGTAATTCATAAACAAAATATTGATGCATGGTTTTTATTGAGGGTTTTAGGTCCCATATTATTTCATAAGTATGTTTTTTCCTTACACAGTTTCACCGCAATCCCATATTTCTTTATCAACCACCGAATAATTTAACGATATGATTTTTTTTTTTGGCTGCATATATACGATTTAATGTTGAGAAAAACAAATAAATACTCATAAACGCAGACAATAATGATGTCCGAATGACCAATAATGGAGCGAGGACAGAGTAGGAGACAGTGCAGTGTCTGCATATCTAAGTGTGTGTCCACAAACTCTCACGCAAACAGTAGACACATCTTCTTTGACTCTCACAAAAAGTATCGATCTCTTTGACCTGTCAGTCTTTTCTTCCCATTTCTATATATACATATATGCATCTATATAAATCTGTGCTTCATGTATTTTTAAGTGCATGCACATGCAATAATTTACGAATCTATCATCTATGTCAGTCAATTTGAGACACGGGTTGTTCATTTTTTCCGTACGTTAAGGATCGATTCTGCTGGATACGAGTGGAATACGAGTCTTTTAAGAAATTTAAACTCACTAATTAAAATACTCCTATGTTTAAGGTTTTTCCATATTAGTATTCAATGCTAACTCCCTAACACTATCCATTCTATAAAATCTAATACTACTAATTAATCATATTTGGAATATTATAATATACCCCTTCGGATCTCACACTCATTTATTATATGTAGAAGAAGAGTAAGGAATTGGGTAAGATGGCGTTCATTCATTTTGGTCAGATCATTTTTAAAATCAAAGAGAATGAATTAATTATGTATAGTTTTCTTTTTCATTTTTGTCTGAATAAAATTGATTATTAAACATTATAAGGCTGTATATATAAGTATTCAATTCCCAATTTGACATTTTTTTTGGTATGTGTCTAGTCGTATTAGTGATGGTCCGTTTTCGGGGACAATAACGCCGATTCATTCACCTTGGTCCTGAGATATTAATATTATCAAACAGTACATAAGTTATAAAAGTCAACAAACAAATAAAGTGGCAGAATCCATCTCAGGCTTAGCCCTTTAGGTTTGTGGTGGACCAGGACCACGGAACAAAAACAAACATTTAGCTAATTGACCCTTAATAAAAAGGTGAAATTTAATCACAGTTTACACCAATCTAGTGCTTTCCCTTGTACATATGTTCATCTTCTTTGACCCAAAACTCACAAACTCTCCTATCTTCCGCTTTAATAAAGAACATATATAGTCTCAGAAACAGAGAGAGTGAGATGGAAATGGAATTGACTCGGTTGAGAAAGCAAGAGAGCAACAATCTTGACGGCAACAATGGCGAATTCATGGCGATGGACCAATTCGTCCCAAGTGGATGGAACTTGGATTACCTCTGTTTAGACAACCCTCTCCAAGAAGACGACAACATTGATCACACTTTTTCTTCTCTGATGGATCTTATCTCTCAGCCACCTCCATTGCTTCACCAACCACCACAACCGCCGATCTCCTCCGCTTTCGACTATCCTTTTCCCGAGACGTTGCAGGATGTTATAGAGTCTTCTTATTCTCCTCCGTTGATGCTTCCAGCTTCGCAAGGCAACAACAACGACAATTCTTCACCATTGATGGAGGAATGCGAGAGCTTCGTGTGCATCGGATTGACGAACAAGAAGAAGAGTAATAAGAAGGTTGAAGGTCAACCTTCGAAGAATCTCATGGCGGAGAGACGGCGGAGGAAGCGGTTAAATGATCGACTCTCCATGCTCCGATCCATTGTCCCCAAAATTACCAAGGCAAAATTTCGTAAACCCTCCTTTCATTTTTTTTTTTTTTGTCAATAGTCTTTTTCTGAATAATTTATGGGTTTTTTACTTTTTAGTTAGTCAACACGAAATACTCTTCTTCTTTTTTTTTTTTAGCTTTTGTTACATGTATGTTTTCTTCTTGTTGGAACCTTTTGCAACACTGCTCATTATTACATATTGTGAATCTGCATATACTGTAGTTTTCGAAATTTTATCTGATTATTACCCACAATTGGATAGAAAGGAAGTAAATAACAATGATTGATTTATTATAATAATAATAAAAATCAGATGGATAGGACATCCATACTAGCAGATGCCATAGATTACATGAAGGAGCTTTTGGACAAGATTAACAAGTTGCAAGAACTTGGAAGCAACTATCATCTCAAGGACAACCTCACTACAAACGAATCTATGGTCAGAAACTCCCCAAAGGTAAAAAACAAAACATATTTTTTTATATTTTCCACTTCACTACTCATAAGTTTTGGTGTTTCATAAACTCAACCCCTTATTAATCAGTTGTTACAAAACACTCCCATACTTGAAGAGGTAAAAACAATTTTGTTCTGATTATTTCCTTTTGTTTTTGCTTTAACAAGAATTATTATTATTATTATTTTTTTTTTGCAGTTTGAAGTGGATCAAAGGGAAATTAATACGCACATAGATGTATGTTGTTCTACAAAACCGGGATTGCTTCTATCAACGGTTAGTACATTAGAGATTCTAGGCTTGGAGATTCAACAATGCGTCATTAGTTGCTTCGGTGAGTTCTCGTTGCAGGCATCTTGTTCAGAGGTACAAATATTATTACACTTTGATTTAGCCTTACTTGCAACATTTACAAAATGTTTATTTTTAAAATATTTTCTATATTGTATATTGTTGTTGTGATAGATACTATGATACAATATTATATATAGGTTGCTGAGCAGAGAGGCTTCGTTACTTCGGAAGATATAAAGCAAGCACTGTTGAAGAACGCAGGTTATGGAGGAAGATGTTCGTAGGAATTAAGTAGAAACTTTCATAATTACAATTATAAAATGAATTTGAAAGATTGCTTAATCTTGAATATTTTTGACAAACTTGTTTGGTCTTTTATCCTCTTTTCTTGTGATGACTGATGAGTTTGATTTTTCTCAAGGAAATATCTTGTGATGACTGATGAGTTGTAAAACACACAACTTATAGTTCTGAACCATTTTTAGTCCCTGATCCTCTTGCGGTCTCTTACCCTATTCATGTGTACATCGTTACCTGTCTCTTGCTATCATTGATGAACGAGTAAACTAAACTCTTAGAGCCAACGACCAAAAAAAATCATAGAGATAGAAAGGGTTCAAGTTTAGGCCCAAAAGGCCCAAAAGGCCCAAATTATGTTAAGATAAATTCATTAAAAATATAGTGAAAGCCCAAATCAAGACCACCCCAGCTTTTGACCTAACGATCTCCGCCCTTTTGCTCTTTAAATAGCTGTGTCCAACAACGAAACCCTAATTAAGTTAGCTTTATCGTCCGAGAAACCATTTCAAGCTATGATACGATAGAATAGATCTTCTTCGTTTATTTTTGGTGTGTGTGTGATTTGTTTTGTGTTTTTGATTAGAACTGGGACTGGAGTTTGACTCTTTAGCGAAATAATGATGCCTTAGAGATGAATGCAGCGCCATAAATAAAAAAGACCACAATCGGAGATCTGTCTCAGTTTCTGTCCGAAATCGTCTCTTGATATTGGGCACTGAGATAGATCTCACATAGTTTCACTTTTTTTGTTTTCTTTGGTTTGATTTGATTGTAATGATGAGAAACGGAGCGGTGATTCAGGCAGCCTACTAGTTAAAAACGATGACATGAGAGGTGTTTAACTGCTCCTACATCAAACTATGCTTCTGCTCTTCAGACTTGCTGAGATTTCATTGTCTTTGAAGCTGGTCTAGTAGTCTTAAGCACATTCTTTTCAGTCTTTGCTTTCCATTATATTTGTCTTCAAGTCAAATCATAAATTTGGATAAACTTGGTCCGGTCTGAATGTGATTATATATCTGGATCTATAATTTTAGATTGATGTGCTATGTGTTCAGCTTTTCTTAAACAGTTGCTTTCCTAAAAATTGTTGTTGTTTCACTCTTAAGTTGGCCATTTCGAATTAGTATAGCTCCTTTTTTCTTTGTTTGGGATTTATTCTCTTTGTATGATCAATTAACTCTTGACGGGTTGGCTCCGAGGCACATTTGAAGCCTTTCCTCTTGACGGGTTCCCCTTTACTAGAACTTTATTTATCGGGTCAATGGAAATTATTCGTACGATACGATTATCTTTGGAAATGTCAGTGTAGTTGACCGGAGTGAATTATTGTTGATGTATTTGTACAAATTTTCATAACAACCAGCCGAATTTTTGATTAAATTATCTTGTGATGTGTTTGTACAAATCTTCGTAACAATCAGCCGAGCATTGGTTCTGACAAAATGATATGTATTCCAAGAATGTGATAACAAGAGTTGGATCCATTGAATGACACAAGTACTCGGGATGTTAATGTTGAATGTTACTTTTTGTATCTTTATTTGAATGATAACTGAATGTTACAATTTTCTCGAGGAAAGTATGATATTCTGATGAAATAAAGTTCAGGTTTTTTGTGTTGGTTAGCTTCTTTGTTGTCGTTTGTTTCTGTTCTAGTTTTTGGTCTTTCACATTTCTTATGTATCTCTGTAATTCTGTAAAATTCAAAATGTTATAAAATTTAGCATTGATACCAAAATAATAATTTATATATATATTTTTTTTTATTATAAATGATTAATTTGTAATTTGGATTATGATATCTTCTTATATCGTAAGAAATTTTGATTTCACTTGCTTGGTGTCAGATCATATCATTAACTCATTAGAACCCAGCCTCCAATTCATCATAAGATTTATTATAGTCAAACTTATTTTACCATCAACCCACTAAAATCAATATCATGTATTCAATCTTTTTGGATACATAGGCTGGATCGCCCGCGTCAGATCCTATTCATCAAAATTATTTCTTTCCATATGCATGTATGATGTCAAACCGTTATCAAGATTGTTTTTTTTTTATATGGAAATGGTATATATGTATATATATATATACACATATTAATTTGAAAAGTCGTATTTATATATTAAAGTGCAATTGTCCAAAAAAAAGGTTGGTACTACTAGTAAAAATTGACAATAATATCACAAAATTAATATTAAAATGTTTTTTTCTAATGAAAAATATTAAATCATAAATAGGAAATATTGAATCCAAACATAATGTTTTAATTTTATATTTTCATATAATTATTTGTGTTATTTTCGGAATTTTAAATTTGGTTTGTCTAGTTGGAATAAAAAACAAATTGTATTATTTTAGGATATTTCTCTATATATATGTATGTATATATATCTTAAATTTTCATTTTAAAAAAATGTTATATGTTTCAGTGTGTATATATATTGATTGTATATGTATATAGTATATACATATATTCTATAAAAAATTTAAACCTTATATTCTATAATGTTGAATGTTCATTATTTGTGTATTACGATGTGTACATGAAAGTTATAAAAAGTTACATTATCACAATTCAAACTTTAAAACTCATATTCCATTCGTTACAATTTATAAAATGTTGTAAGATTTTCTGTTTGTTTCGTTTTATTAAATATTTTTTAAGTATTTATGCAAAATTTAAATGAATTTAATATTTTGT
Source organism: Eutrema japonicum (assembly GCA_030161315.1). Taxonomy (NCBI): domain Eukaryota; kingdom Viridiplantae; phylum Streptophyta; class Magnoliopsida; order Brassicales; family Brassicaceae; genus Eutrema; species Eutrema japonicum. Next base: position 52,577,982 of record BSQW01000005.1, on the reverse strand, counting down.
GACTATTTCTATTATGGGTATTTTTTTCATGATTGGTTGAACTGTTTTAAATTAAAATATTAAATGATATTTTTGTAATTTTTTTTTAATCTGTGCGTTTTTAGCGAGAGAATTTTATAAAATGGAATAGAGGAAGTAAAACACGAATATAAAAAAGTAGGATAAAGAAATCAGATAAAGTTTTGTAAAAAGATACTGCCACTCAAAACCTTAGTTCATTTGGTAGAAAACAAGCTGTCGTTTAAATTGTTTTTTCCAATCAACAGAATTTTGACTATTTTTTTAATAACGTTTTAATTATAGCTGATAATTAAAGACACCCATATTTATTTTTTCTTTTTAACTAGTTATTACAATTTTAAAATATTATAAACGAATAATTAGATAAAAATAGCAAATACAAAGATAACTCTTTTATTTCGTTTCATATTTTTAACACACGGAAGAAAAACTTTGTTCGATCCTCTTCAACTAGTAATCTAGCACATCAGTCCCTCTTTCTTTGTCTACTGCTATTGTTTTCTTCTTAAACTATTGATTAATTACCAAAAGCTATTATTTTCTTTGCATTTTAATCGAATACCCATTAAAAAAACAACAACTTTCTCGGTCACTTTTTAGATATCCAGGATATAATTTTTTTAATAACAAGCACGTAGCAGAACAATCATTTTTTTTTTTAAACTGTTATTATTTTCTATTAAAATGAACGGTGAACCCAAAGGTATGCACACTTACACTTAAATTAAAATTTTTGGTAGGTTAGAGCACTAGAGCTTCGTGTGCGATTAGGTTAGGTTTTGAATTTATACATTTAAATACGGTCCAAACGTGGACCTCACATTTCTATTTGCTGACGAAAGATTCATTATATATTATATATTATGATTTAATCCGCGCTATGGGGAGAAATATTTTTGTTTTTGTGAACATTGTTTTGAATTTTTAAGAATTTATTTGTTGGTTTTTTTTTGAATTTTATAATATGCCTAAATTTAACTAATAATTATAGATAGAACTGTTAAACCGGACTAACTTGTCTATTTAAACCGTTTTACAATAGATCAGAATATTATATTCAAATAAAACATAACAAATTATAATAAAAAATATTGTAAAATCTTGAATAATTTTTTTTGAATATATATAAATTGATTATTATTTAATATCGTAATATCATAATAGAAAATATACATAATCTCAAATAGATTTTTATTATATATTTTTAATATCGTAATAAATAAGAAATTACTTAGTAAATATTATTTTGAATGAAAAACAAATATTTTACATATTATTTTTGGTAATTTTGAAAGATAGTTATATCATTTTTTATTTTAATTATATTTTTTATTTATAACGATATAATATGTAATAACTTACAAAATAAAATTCATTTTTAAATGATTTATTAAATAATAATATAAAGATAAAAAATATGAGATATTTAATAAGTTTATTAAGCATTATTAAAGTAATCGTAAAAATTAAGACCTGTGAGTGCCTCCTTTTTTCGACCTCTAAAGATTTCTTCTCCATAATGTTATTGTTAGATATTGGGATTTGGGTCGCACGCAGCCACCATCCACTCTCTTTTATTTTCTTTGTCCCAAACAAGACAAATTTTAAAGCGATTGGTTTAACGCCACGATTACTGATTGGATTATTATTTATTTTTTTGCTACTATGACTTTTTGTTGATTTCTTTTACTTCAAATACTATATATTTTAAATTGCGTGTTTGTTTCAGATAGTATGTTCTACTGTTTCTGTTTGTTTATCTTCTTTTTTTCCTTTCTTTTGAAGTGATTACTATAAAATTATAGATGCTATATATTTGTTTTACAAAAAATAAGACCAAACTACAATAGAAATATTAATAACTTATTTTTATAACTCCATATAAGTATGTAGTTATGACCACAAAACAATAATGCCCTTCAGAATACTATTTTGGTATAGTCCATGCATTAAATACTATTAAACTAGGATTTAACCCGTCCTAATTATAGCGCAGAGTAAATTTTTTTTAAAAAATTGTTTTGAAATTTAAGAAAATTGCTTTTATACGAATTTTACAATATAACTAACTAATGATTATAGATAAAGCTGTCAATTTGTAATAATTTGTTTATTTAACCCGTTTTGCAGTGAACTAAAATATTATTCGGACTAACCGGCAAAATCTTATAATCTTGAAAACATAATTCTAATATGCACCGTTAAATGACTCTAGTTTTTGTGGTTAGTTTACGAACTCTTACAAAAAAATATAGTTTTCTTGTGTCTAATTTTTTATATAATTAGTAAAATATTTTTCAACTTTTGTTTTGATATATATTCAAATAAAATATAATAAATTATAGTGAAAGATATAGCAAGATTTTGAATAGATTTTTTTTCTTTGAATATCTATGAATTGATTATTATTTTAAAATATATAATATTAAAAATAATTAAGAAATTAAATAATAAATAATAAATAACATTTTTAATGTAAAATATATATTTTCCATATTCTAATCAATAATTTTAAAAGACTATTATATCATTTCTTATTTCAATTATTCTTTGTTATTTGTAATGGCATTTTATGTAATAACTTACAAAACAAAATTTATTTTTTAAAATGTCTTCTTAAATAATATTATAGAGATAATTAACTAAATTTTCAGGGCGTGTTTAGATCTTACTATGAAGCGTTGTATTTACAGTCTTAAGAACAAACACATGTAAACGTTAAAATGATACTTTATTCGTTTCACAAAAAATATCACTTTAACGCATTTCACATATATTAAAAAAATTAAAATTTTACTAATATACCTATATTTAATATACCCATAATTAATTTAAAATTATTTAAATACAAAAGTTATTAGTTTTGGATAAAAGACAATTTAGAGAATTAGTTGAATTTTGATTAAAAAAAAATAGTTGAAAAATTAACTCTAAACCACGCTCTTTATAAAATAGAGAAAGTATATATATGTGATTTGGTAGACTATTAATTGAGGTTAGAGAGCTGTATAGCTTTAAAAGGAATGTAAGATATCGCGTGCGGAATATATATATAAGCATCCGATAGATATGCCGATTCATGAATCACAATCTGATACCCATTTATAGCCGAAGTTAGGTATACCATGGAATATTGCAGTTAGATAGATAGATTATATTCTTATCTTCTAAATAGTTTCTTCATACGCATGTGATCAGGTTTTCATTTTAATTTAGTCGACGCCTGATTATTTACGTACTAGTAAGCAATACTTTCATTACTTATCAAGAAGAATCCTCAAGATTATTGGAATATTCCCTGATTTTTGATTTTTTTTGGAGTCATATAGGTCATCTTAATTTTCTTTATTCGAAGAAAATAAAATAATTTAATTTTAAGTAGGATTTATATAATTGTATTTATGATAGAGCATTTTTTGTTTATCTATGAGGAAAAATCTATATTATATTTGTTTCCTAACCACTATATTTTCGATTTGCTATATGGCCTAACTAAATTCTGAAGCAAGTGGAGGAGCAAGTGATCCCTTGTTTTCAGCACTCTATCAAGAGATTTACGAGTTGATCTGATCTTTTTTAATAGCTCACTTCTCCCATTGGCTCCCTAAGTCTCATTTTTAAACGACTCAAAATCCAAACTCTGGGTTTTCACATTTGGAAAAAAAGAAACAATAGGCTACATAACCAAGTTTTGACTCCTCACATGGTAATCTTCAAACAAATTGATCGTAGCATTAAGGACTCCATCCTCGCTTGGGTTCACTGGAAGAAATTCCAGAATCTGTTCTCTCAATGGTTCGTCTATGAGTAGTTGACTTGTTATTTAATTTGGATTTGTAATTCATCTGATTTCCATATAGGTTTTTGCTCTGCCCATCCGCTGTAAAGAAAACATTTTTTATTTTAATAAATAAAATTCACATTTTATAAAAAAGAAAATAATAACTAATCTTCAAATAAATTGAATAGATTACATAAATTTTCCAAACACTTATCTTCAAATAAATCACTAACTAGAGTGAGACCGAAACATAAATTGAATAGATTACATAAATTGTTTGCATAATAGCGTTGAAATCAAACTCTAGAAGATTCAAATTTAAGATCTGCATCTAGTTCCAACCACGTTGGTATTTTTGAATAACAAGTTGAGATTGAGTGAAGTTTCAATAGTTGTGGGAAGATGATTCTTTCGTCATGAGATAACTTAGGGGAGTTAAACGGGAAAAGAAATCCGGACTCTTCGTGAGACAAAAAGGTCAAAAGAACCTGAAAAGTTCTCACACTAATGTTCTCCTTGGTGAATAGAGTATGCGTCTACATCATTGTGATTCTTGCTTCGCCTCTTCATGCTATTACCAAGTCGTCTTCATTTGCTTTCAAACTTGGCATTTTGGTTTTCACCCGACGCCAAGTTTGCGGGGGAGTATTAGAGCATAAGGAAGAAGCCCATAATTATCTCATGTCAAGCCCATTAGCCTCTATGTGTTTAGGGTTTTCAACAAGATAGATTCATATATAAGTTTGTGTAATGAGAAGAAGAAAAACAACTTTGGAGTTGCCGATTGTGCAACTTTTCCCCCTCTTTTATGAAATATCAATCAAATATCATTTAGCTCTTGGTGTTCTAAATTCAATCTTCCCATTTTCTTTATTTCTTGCACAATAAAGCTCAATGAGCTATTTCCCTTTTTATCTTTGATTTTCTATCAATCTATTCTTGTTTTGAACTTGCTTACATGGTATCAGAGCTACGGCGGTTCATGGGTTTCTATTTCATGAGGGATTCATCTCACTAGCTTGTAGCTTCTAGCCTCCAGTCAAGAAACAACTTTTGCTCTCCGACAAAGCTCGTTGGTCTGAAGAACCAAAAAAAAAAACGGTTCTAAAATTAACTCAGATCCGAATCAACCGAAAGATTATGTGCAAGCCATGTAGCTTTCGTTCATTCTGTTACCTCAGCTCCAGCATCATCTTCCACACCGATATTCTCAACCAGTAACTGTCTCGACCCAAATATTTCAGGCTGTTTCGGAGTTCACAAATTGTTTGCTTTGAAAAAGAAAAAAAGAGGATGGCGTTAATATGAACAGAAGATTCAGAAGCGTCGACCCAAAATTATCTCATACTGTTTTGGAAGATTCTCTTTTGATAAAAGGTACTTCTGGGTTTCTTAATCTGTTTGGGTTTTGATTTGATGTTAGGAGTTTTGGATTACATGGAATGGTTGTTGTTAAGAAGCTTTTGGAGATTTAAGAATAGGCTGGCTTTGGATCAATAAAGATGCATTCATGGATAGGAATTTCTGGGTTTTTGCTGAGCGTATCCGAGATGTTCGATAAAATGCCCAAAAGAAAGGCAGAATGTTAGTTGCAAATTGTAATCAGCTTAAGAAGGACGTTGTGCTGGTTGATTTAGATTTGCTTGCTGGTTCATGAAGCTAGAATGGAATAGGTTAGGATTGGGTTTGATAAGGATATGATCATGGCTGCAAGTTTATGGTGATTTCAATGGCAAACAAAAAGACTCATTGAACGCACACTAGGTGCTCGGTGAAATGCCAAAGAGAAGGCTGATTGTTAGAATGACAGATTTTTGGTGGCTTTTGAATAACAAGTTGAGATTGAGTGAAGTTTCAATAGTTGTGGGAAGATGATTCTTTCGTCATGAGATAACTTAGGGGAGTTAAACGGGAAAAGAAATCCGGACTCTTCGTGAGACAAAAAGGTCAAAAGAACCTGAAAAGTTCTCACACTAATGTTCTCCTTGGTGAATAGAGTATGCGTCTACATCATTGTGATTCTTGCTTCGCCTCTTCATGCTATTACCAAGTCGTCTTCATTTGCTTTCAAACTTGGCATCTTGGTTTTCACCCGACGCCAAGTTTGCGGGGGAGTATTAGAGCATAAGGAAGAAGCCCATAATTATCTCATGTCAAGCCCATTAGCCTCTATGTGTTTAGGGTTTTCAACAAGATAGATTCATATATAAGTTTGTGTAATGAGAAGAAGAAAAACAACTTTGGAGTTGCCGATTGTGCAACTTTTCCCCCTCTTTTATGAAATATCAATCAAATATCATTTAGCTCTTGGTGTTCTAAATTCAATCTTCCCATTTTCTTTATTTCTTGCACAATAAAGCTCAATGAGCTATTTCCCTTTTTATCTTTGATTTTCTATCAATCTATTCTTGTTTTGAACTTGCTTACAGGTATATCCTTAGTCAATAATTAGATAAGTTAAGGATTTAGTTTTTTTGGGTTTTAATTAAGCTAGTTAAAGGTTTATAGTTAGTACTTAATTAGGGCTGCTTGGTTGTTACTTCTTACATTGTATTTATGATTTAAAACCTTTTAAGGCTAAACCTGAAACTCAACTGGCTTGTCTATATCTCTCAACTTCCATTTCGTGCGTATATGTAATGATTAGTTACTCCTAGGAATATTTATAATTATGTGTTTGGTATGAGCATGCACATATTTTATACAGAAAATGCATGTTACTTCATCTCTATTTGTAGAATCAATAAATATTTAATATATATATTATCCACTCGTTATTTTAAAAATTTAATGTGAGCAGAAAGTTAAAAGCAGTCGTAGATGAATAAAATAACATGATCACATGAGGATAAAAGGTTTGAAATTTTGATAAGCACGATTTTTCGTTAAATACAAGAGATGAACCAACCATTAGCCAATTGAGTCTGACTCATGTTCGAAAAAAACTTTACAGGTTACTTTCTTTCAATTATTCATTAGTTTTTTTTGTTGTTGTCATTTTAACAAAATGTCAGTGCACTTATTCGAAAATCGATCGAGAGATCTTCTGGAGATAATAAAAAATATTAAGTTCGAGTGCCACGGTGGGTAAGAAATTCACGAAGTTGTCTGTGGAGTGACGTGGAGGCAAGTTAGGTTATCGTGTAACATGTGTACATAGCATCAGCTACAAATGTTATATTCTGTTATCATGCTTGTGAGTTCTGACATGGTCCATCTAATCTAAGTCTTGTCTCCTATATATATACGGGCATATAGCATATGTGCGAATATAACAGCAATGAAGGACAAAATTAAAAAAAGAGGTGAGAGACAAGTAGTCATTAACCTTAAAAGTACGGCCAAATGTTTAGTAATTAAATAAATATGGGGTCGAAACATAAATTTCAAATTAGCTCACAAAGTGATTAAATAAATATTAGTGAACACTAATAAGTCATAAAGAGAGATTTAAAGGGGAAAACGCATTAACTAACATTTAAGTTAATATGAAAATGAAAAATCAAAAGGGCACAGTGGCCCTTGTAATTCTAAGGGGTAAATTGTGGAACAAAGATTTTTTTTTTAAATTAGCATTAGATTTTTCACTATATATATATATATATATATATGGAGACATGCAAGGAACACAAAAACAAACCAAGATTCAAAGAGTTTTGATAAAAATAAATAAATAAAAAAGAGCAAGAAAGAAAGAGAAGATTATTACATATAGAAAAAAACTAGAGAGCAAAAATGGAGTGGAGGAAATGGTACTTAGATGCAGTTCTTGTTCCTTGTGCTCTACTTATGATGTTTTGTTACCACATCTACTTGTGGTATAAGGTTCGAACCGAACCTTTCTCTACTATCGTCGGGACTAATTCCCACGCCCGTCGATCCTGGGTAGCTGCCATCATGAAGGTCTATATTACCATAAAACTTAACCTATGTCGACAACATATATGCATATATCATTATATAACTAGTTCTCAAGTAGTTAACAATAAATGAATGTGTGACTTATTCAGGACAACGAGAAGAAGAATATCTTAGCGGTACAAACACTACGAAACACGATAATGGGAGCGACGCTAATGGCAACCACTTGCATCCTCCTCTGCGCAGGCCTTGCCGCCGTTTTAAGCAGTACGTATAGCATCAAGAAGCCTCTAAACGACGCAGTATATGGAGCTCATGGTGACTTCACAGTCGCACTCAAATACGTAACAATCCTCACAATCTTTCTCTTCGCTTTCTTCTCTCATTCTCTCTCCATTCGCTTCATCAACCAAGTCAACATCCTCATTAACTCTCCTCAAGAGCCTTCCTCTGATGATTTCGGCGGCATCGGAAGCTTCGTGACTCCCGAGTATGTCTGTGAGCTACTCGAGAGAGCTTTCTTACTCAACACGGTAGGTAATAGGCTGTTCTATATGGGCTTGCCTTTGATGTTATGGATCTTTGGGCCTGTGCTTGTGTTCTTGAGCTCTGCGTTGATGGTTCCTGTTCTTTATAACCTTGACTTTGTGTTGTTGTCGAGCAACAAGGAGAAGGGTAAAGTGGATTGCAATGGAGGTTCTGATGTTGATGTTTGATTATGATTAATGATAAACTTGTTTCTGGTTAATCATAGATCCTTCGGATTAATTGTTGCTAAATTGCTTGATATTTATGATTAATGATAAACTTGTTTGTGGTTAATCTTAGATACTTCGAATTAATTGTTGCTAAATTGCTTTTGGTAACTGGTTTTTTCTAAAAGAATTTACCCTCTTTCAAATTTTCATTTTCCCAATAAATTAAGAGAAATACTTTAAAATAACACAAAATTTATTTTTTTCCAAAACTAGCATCCTAAATTTAAAATTCCGAAAACAGTACAAATAATTATGTAAAAAATACTTATTTACCCAAATTTTTTTTTTTTAAATAAACATTATGTTTAGGTTCACTATTTCCAATTTAAAGTTTAGTTTTTCTCCATTAAAAATTTATGATATTATTGTAGCTATGATGCTAAGTTTGGAAAAAATGTTAAAATATGTTATTTTGGTCAATTGCCCATAAATTAATATAGCTAGCGCAATAATAATATGAAAAATAATCTAGAATTCCTAGCTAGAATTCTACTGCAACCATGAAAAATAGATACTTCATCCGTAGATTTCATTTTGTTTATAGGTTTCGATTATGGAGTTACATAGAACGGTGTGTTTGTTTTAAATGGAAACTTCAAAAACATTTACTACGCAGAATAGTAGTATTGTTTAATTTCGTAAGTACAGTATCATCAAATCAACTAAAAAGTTGAGATTTTTTTGTGGTGCTTTGTCTCCTCAAAAGATCTACGGGAAGGTCATCTCACCGCAAGAGTAATAAAGCTATTGATTTTGTGCAATATTTTGTCCATCTAATCTAAGTGTGGTTCATCTTCTTCTCCGAAAAAGAAAATGGAAAATCTGTGGTTCTTCTTCTTCTCCCTCACATCTACTTTCTTCTTCTTCATCGCCAAATTCCTGTGGAGTCAAAACCCTAAATTACCCCCAAGCCCTACGCCTCTTCCGATCATCGGCCATCTTCACCTCATCAGGAAGAATCCTTTACCACAAGCTCTACATCTCCTCTCTTCAAACTACGGCCCCGTTCTCTTCCTCAAATTCGGATGCCGTCCCGTTTTGATTCTCTCTTCCCCAGACTCCATCGAAGAATGCTTCACCAATCACGACATAACCCTCGCCAACCGACCCAGGACCATCACCTCCGATCATTTCAGCTACGGCTACAAAAACTTCGGATTCGCTCCTTACGGCGATCTCTGGCGAACTCTCCGCCGTCTCTCCACCCTCGAGGTCTTCTCCTCCGCTAGTCTCCAGAAGAACTCCCTCATCCGAAACGAACAAGTCTCGAATCTCTGTTCGAATCTTTTCAGATTATCCCCTGACTCTCGGAAAGTGGATCTCAAGTATCATTTCACTCTTCTCACCGCTCACGTCATCCTCAGATTAGTATCTGGGAATGGTGGGGTCGAGGAAAGCGATCCGGAATCAGAGAAGAGGTTCTTAGATGATTTCAAATCGAGGTTTTTCTCCAGCATGTCCATGAATGTCTGCGATTATTTCCCAGTGCTAAGGTGGATTGGGTACAAAGGTCTTGAGAAGAGAGTGATGGAGATGCAGAGGATGAGAGATGAGTATCTTCAGCGACTCATTGATGACATCCGAATGAAGAAATTTGATTCCACCGGTTCGTTAGTGGAGAAATTCTTGCGCCTACAAGAAACAGAACCAGAATTCTACTCAGATGATGTTATCAAAGGAATTGTAGTGCTAATGTTCAATGCCGGAACGGATACTTCACCGGTGGTAATGGAATGGGCGATGTCGGTTTTACTGAACCATCCAGATAAGCTTGAGAAGCTCAGAGAAGAAATCAGATCTAATGTTAAGCACAAAGGGCTTATTCAAGACTCAGATCTCTCGAGCTTACCGTATCTTCGGTGTGTCATCTATGAGACGCTTAGGCTATACCCTGCAGCTCCACTCTTGCTTCCTCACTACTCATCAAAGAGATTCAACTTAGGCGACTACGAGATCCCTGAAAATACGATGTTTTTAGTGAATGCTTGGGCTGTTCATAGGGACCGTAAGCTTTGGGAAGACGCGGATGTTTTCAAGCCGGAGAGATTTGAAGGGTTTGTTGGCGATAGAGATGGTTTTAGGTTCTTGCCATTTGGAGTTGGGAGGAGGGCGTGTCCTGGAGCTGGATTTGGAATGAGGACAGTAGCGCTTGCTGTCGGAGCATTGGTTCAGTGTTTTGAGTGGGAGAAGCTAGAAGAAGGAGATATAGACATGAGGCCTGCGTTCGGTGTGGCAATGGCTAAGGCTGAGCCGCTTGTCGCGATGCCTAAGCCATGGCCTGAAATGGTTCCTATCTTGTCTCAGCTTTAATGTCATCTGTGTTTGCCAAGACAGTTGATTTAGAGGATGCTTTTTATATGTACACATCGATAATAAGGAGGATGAATATAAATCAGAAATGGTTACCTAAATAGTGGAATCAAACAAAATCTTTGTTTTTCATCTTTCGTTCTTTCTTAGCACTAAACCCTGCAAGATGCAGAGAAGATGATCTAAAATCATAAAGGGTCTCGTCTCTCCTTTCCTTTAGATGGAGATATATGGAGAGATGATCGTTTGTTGAACAGCCACAATCGCTTCTACATTCATTCAGTCCTTATATGATCAGAACAATACTGATGCAACATACAAACACAGAAGTCGCACTCGGATGACTCAAATCTAAACCCACATCAGAAGCTATAAAATTTGGATTCCAAACGTTGCACGCTCAATAAACAAATTTCTGTGACAACTACAAGCAGAAAGGATTCTTTTAAGCAATCCAGTTTCTTTAAGCACAAGAAAGCAAAAGACGAACCCAAAAGTAGAGATTCATACATCATCAATGATGGTAATTTTGTCCCTTGAGAATTGTCCATGACCTGAAAACAGAAGCACGTGAACACACAAATGGCGAGGCGATATAAACTTGAAATGAATGTGTAATTGGAATGCACACACAGACGCAACAATGGTTTCACCTGTATAGCTGTTCCATCAATACCACAAGAGCTATCTGATGATTCAGGACCATGGAGGAAAGTCTAATGGTCACATTACCTCGCCTCCTCACTTGTCTTCCATGTCCATAAGCACCACCAATACAAAACGATATCCTCGAAGCTCCCTGAAAACAGAGATAGCCACAGAAAAACCATGCTCCTGCTTAATAATCCTCTTAAAGCTTTCCATTTGTAAAGATAGTTTTCTTAAAGATTAGATTAGCTTCAGTCATTACATACAATCAATTTGATTACTTTCCAAGAAGACTATGGGTGATGTAAGAACAAAGAGAAGGTATAAGCTTACACTAATTCCTGCATCGCCTAGTAACTCAGCCATCTGCTCTGAGTTGATGTCACGGCCTCTCTCGTCAAGCACCACAACCTAAAGAAAGTCTCACAATTAGACTCTTGTACAATCACATTGGCTAATATCGGATTCTAAGGAGATTTCACAATACCCAATCATCAGACCCAATAAGCTTCATCATGGCCACCTCCTCATCATCAACCTGAGCTCTCACATCCCTGTGAATGCAGACTATCGATTTCAGAAAGAAAGAAAGAAAAAGCAATCAATTGATGGGTCCAAGCATCAAATTACCGAGCAAATTGAGGCAACGTACTGCGCATTTCGAGGATTGGAGCGAACCAATGAATCTTCAAAGGAGCAATAGGGTTTAAGCTTGGTTTTGTACTCATCGACCAAGAGTCGAACACCTTCTGATCTCTTTTTCCCCACTGTGATTACCCGTATAGGCAGAGGTCTCTGTAAACCAAAGGACCAATGCCATCAAAACCTAAATGCACAAACCTAATCAATTCAATAGAAGCTCGAGTGGAGAGGGTTTCTACCACTGCTTGACCAGCGTATCTACATGTTCTTCTTCCTGATAAAATCACGTTAGAAATCAACAAAAATCGAAAGCGAATGAAAGAAACAAAAGACAAGAAACCTTGTTCCTGAGGAGTGGGAGAAGCAGAGGAATAGGGCTGCTTCAGGTGAGAAGAAGCCATGAAAGAGATGGCCATATTGAGTTCTTCAAGTTTTAACGACGACGATTGCACATATCCGTAGGACGGACACTCGATGACTCTCTGTATGATGATGATATCGAGCGTTCCAAGCCCATCGCTTAATTATAAATGGGCCTAAAGTATGAGCGTTCCAAGCCCATTTAAATCGGCGATGATGCCACATGCTCATTCAAAACCAGCATTAGGTTTAGTCTCATACGTATATGTTTGAATAGTCTTACTATTAGAATAAAAATAAGATAAGAAATTAGTTGATTATAAGACCATCCACAATAGAGACCCATGAATGTGTGTCTAATTTTTTTTTTTTTAAGTTTAAATAATATAATATTTATTTATCTCGACGAATCACGCCGCGACACGTGACGATTTTGGGAAGAGATTGTGTCTCTGGGAAGACACAAACAGAACTATTCATTCTGTTTTTTATTATACAATATTGGGAAGACACCCACATTCATGTGCAATGTGGGTGCTCTAAAGACTTGGAAAATTAGCAGTACAAAAAAAAAAAAATACGATCATGTTATCTATCATCCATCAAACTCATTTCAATACAATTATTTGGTATAAAGAGTTGTTTTAAAAAAATAAGTTCAAGACGATCATGTTATCTTACGTGGTAGTCGTCATCTCTGGATTTTATCTTTACCGGTTCCAACAATGATGTTTTTTTTCCCCTTTAATTACAAATTTCCAAAATCAAATTTAACACACCGTTTAAAATTTGATCGCCACAAAACTAAGTGGTTAAGTTAACTGGCTAGTGATTATTACATTTAGGTTCGAAGGAGCCTCCTTTTATTATTCCGGACAGTGCATCCCCGCCCACCATAACAATTATTTATAGTTTAGTGATGTTCTTGTTTCCATCCAACACAATTCATAAAAAGAAATATGCTTTATATTCCACAATCTCCATATCTGTAATTAGTTCTAATGCTGTATTAAACAACTATATATTGGCATATATCTTCACACTCATTTGCCCGCCCATGCATCTTAATTTATCTTTAGCTACCTTTTGGTGTTAATATATATTAGTATTTGAATCAGATATAAAGTTCTTCGCGGTGTCCGAATATTTATATATAAGATGATTTTTTTATTTTATTGGAAATGACTTCTATGTAAAAGAACATTACGTTAAGTCTATTTCTGCCTAATTCTTTCACACAATAGATTTCTACATCGCCGGTTAACATATAAAGTAAAGGGATGTGAAATCTAGGTGAAATAATCAAACGAATATACAAACAAATGAGGATTAATATTCAAAAAAAAAAAAAAAAAAATGAGGAAAGAAAACTAAAAACCAAAATGTTTCTAAAACACATTCTATATTTTGATTTGTAGGTTTGTTATGGGTCAAACTAATCTATATATACGGCTCTGCATCAGTATGTAAAATGCCAATACGTACACAAGTTTTGTTCGAACTTGTGGTCGGATTGCTGTATTAATTCCATTTTTTATATATATATATATATTCTATTGGCTAATCCGGTTAGTTTCGGTAGCAACGCATCGAAATATTATATAGTGGATTTTTTTTCGAAAGACCACCACACTGTTTATATATCTTGAGTTTGAAATATTTTTCGACTAATGCTAGAAGGTAGCCGGATCACCTGTTATCGGACTACCATGTAAATCAACTGTTTGAGCCGAACCCTAGACCCAAACTCTCATACGAATGTGATTTTTGTTTCGAAGGAGGATCGAACCCATAAAAAGTGTGGTAGCACATTTCCAGATCTCTCCTTATCACTTGACCACGTCCTTGTGGACTTAATTCCATTCTTGTCGAAATAAAACACTCGTTCCTTGAACGAGACGTTAACGAGAGTACATATTCCGTTTTACTACTATAATATATGTAATAAGAATACGAATTTTCTTTAATTTATGAAAACGATGTCTTAAAATAAAATAAAAATGCATGATTCGGCCAGTGACGTACGAAGCTCTCGTGCATGCACTAATGAAATCGGAAATCGGCTGACTAGAATAATATATTTTTGGTGAATAAATATATACTACGTCGACTAGCCTCGGATAACTATAATCATTATGAAATCGAAAAGTATTCAACAGATGGAGAATAGTCTTACAGACAATCAAATACGTGATTCTCAGACTCTCATATATATATGCTATTCGGAAATTAATTAGCCCTACCACTAGGGATCCTTTTCATGGTTTTGTTTGCTTAAAAATCAGTGGATCTAAAACTGTAAAAAAAAATTACCGGTAAAGATATCATTTGGTATGCATTATACATAATGTATATTGCGATGTCGGATCCACATCCATCATTTATGTAAGGAAGTGAGAATCAGTTAAACTATCAACTCACCAATGAGGCATCTTTAGTATTCATTCTTATGAAACAAAAAATAGGTGTAAGAGTAAAAGGCATAAATTATGGAAAATAAATAAAAGAAAATGCCTATCGAATATTAACAATTTTATTTAAAGATAAATAGATGGAGAAGAATTTAGGTAATGGTATAAGTGTGTCCCACAATATCTAGATTCTCCATACGATAGTGGGTCTGTTCGTTTGCTTGCCGCAGGAGGCTGCGGCTGTGACCAGCAGCCAAAAGTTGTTCGTTTATTTGACGCAGCCTCCTGCGGCCAAACGCAGTGTCTGGTCGCAGCGACCTGCGATCGCAATTTTTGAACGCTGGATTTCTCCAGCGTTGCGTTGCGATTAGAGCTGCGTCTGCGATTAGAGAGGCCAACCGCGCGGCAAGTAAAACGAACAGATCTGCAACCAGTCGCAGCGTTCAGCCGCGCGGCAGCCAAACGAACAATATCAACCGCATCTGATCGCAGCGTTTGGCCGCAAGCCACAGCCGCAGCCGCAGCCGCCTACAGCAGGCAAACGAACATATCCAATATATAGTATTTAAGTGCATGTGTCGGCTTTCTAGGTTCTCCCCAATCCTCAATTAGTCGTTTCTTTTAAAATTTAGGTCACTATCGAGAATATAAACCAAATAAACAAGTGATACTTTAGATTTGATTTCTCTAATGTTTTTAACAAGGATGTGTCTCGTTAAAGGTGATTGTGTTAATCATCTTATTCTTTTTGATCTTCTAATTATTTGATTTTCTCTTAAAAGATTGATTTATATCAAATGATGATATTCCTTTGTCATGTAACCCCAAGATATGTTTTACTTATATAAATTTGAAATGAAAAGTAAATTCTTTAACAAAAAAGAAAAGTAAATTTAACATTGTTAGGCAAATAAAAATATTTGAAATAACAAATAAATAAAAAAAGTTTTAGAATCGGAGGCATTGTGCAAATGCACCACTTTTTACGCTTAGATAATAGGCCCTGAAAATTTAATTTCTAAAAATCCTCTGGTCTCATAACCAAAGGAATGTATAAACGGGTTAATCTCGCTAGAATCTTTTAGATTTTAAAAACAAATAGTCTCCTCATGTATGTGTGACTTATTATAGCTATAAATACCGAGCCCCAGACACAATCTCTCTCATAATTAAACACCAACGCAACCTCTCGAGAGCCCTTACTATATATATATACTGTATATATTCTATCTCTCTGTAAAAAACAAAAAAAAAACTCATTTTGTGAGGCCATGTCAGGCGTTTGGGTGTTCAAAAATGGAGTGATACGTCTAGTAGAGAACCCGAACCAGTCCGGTGGAGTCGCCACTCAGACGCACGGCCGGAGAAATGTCTTGGTTTACTTGCCGACCGGTGAAGTCATTTCTTCTTACTCGTCGCTCGAACAAATCCTAAGGAGCCTCGGGTGGGAAAGATACTTCAATGGAGACTCCGATCTTATCCAGTACCACAAACGCTCCTCGATCGACCTCATCTCCTTACCAAGAGACTTCTCCAAGTTCAACTCCGTTTACATGTACGACATCGTCGTCAAGAATCCTAATACCTTCCACGTCCGCGATTTCAATTGAAATCCACGGTTTAAGACCAATAGGTCTGGTTTGTGTATGTTTTGTTCCACCCAAGAAATTCCAGACAGAAACTTATACAGATTGAATCTGCAGTAATTCTGTGAATTACATACTGTTCAAAGAGAAGATGTGTGCAGCTTTTTGAATATCATCACTTAGTTAGTTTGTGTTTATCTGTTAATATGTGCTTAATTGTTGGGAATTGGTTTAAATTATTTCTCCAAGTTTGTTGCATGTGCATGCTTCTATATATCTTCTTGATCTTTGTGAGGCTTGTGTGGACGTTTAAGAGTAGTGTTGCC
Source organism: Eutrema japonicum (assembly GCA_030161315.1). Lineage (NCBI taxonomy): Eukaryota > Viridiplantae > Streptophyta > Magnoliopsida > Brassicales > Brassicaceae > Eutrema > Eutrema japonicum. The sequence goes on along the minus strand of BSQW01000005.1, from coordinate 52,561,278 downwards.
AAAAGGTGGCACATTACTTGTAGCCGTCGTTGATTTGTTTTTTGTAGCTTTGTAATTAAGGTGATTACGTTGTGTTACTTTTGGGTTTAAGCTATATTCGATTCGCATCGTTGGTGAAGCAAAATTCATTTTCGTTATGTATGTAATTGAAGTGACATTTGTTTTGAGTCCCAAAATACAGGTTAAATTTGTTTTTTTATTTTATTTTAAGAGACGACTAGAGTTCAGAAATTGTTCTCGATTTTAATTAACTTAAAAACATACGACAGTGTCTATCTAAATCAGCGTGCGCTATAAAAATAAAATTGTGATAACAATCAACCGAATATTTTTTTTAAAATGTTATGATGGTCCTGACAATATTACAATTTATGGTCCTGACAATATTACAATTTATCAGTGAAAATACAATTTTATACCACATTTTTGTATAGAAATATTTTACTGAAAGATAAAATTTATTAAAGAGTAAACATTCTTCAAAAACTATTAAATTTTATAAGAATGATTTGTTATTGAAAAATGTCCGGAGTATTTATTACATCATTTCAGGTATATATAAATTTCTAAACACAGTTTTACTGAAAATCAATAAATTAAGTTTTTTTTTTGTCAACAAATAAATTAAGTTGCATGATAAAAAAAAAGAAGCATACAGACATAAAGACATAAGTCTGTTTGTACGAGGAGAAAAAAAAAGACATGAGTTTGACCGAGTCATACCTGTCATCAGATATCTAATATATGCGCCTTCGAGAGTTTCGACGTTGTGTATATTATTCATTCTCTCGCTACTTTTCTGCCTCCAAAACTGGCTATTGTTGCCTGATTTACGGGAAGCTTTAAAAGGTAGGATAGTAATCCGTTGATTTTAAGAATATCCGGAAAATTAGGATAGTCGAAAGATTATTCGTTTAGTCTGAAAATATCCGAATAAACAAGCCTTCTTAGATTCGTTGAGATTTCTCTAGATCTACCGAAAACAAGGAACAAAGAGACAAAAGCTCAATATCATTAATCAATCAAAAACTGAATACAATTTTAGACATAAACGACTTATTTATAATAAATTTAAAACATTAGAAAAATCCTAAAACAATAAAAGGAAATTGTCTAAATAATAAAATAAATAATAAAAATATTTGGAATATTTCCAAATATCTGTCTGCATCATTCTTTCCGACGACGAAAAGATTCGTCCTCAAATCTTAGCCGTGGTCTTTGATTCCAAATTTTGATAAGCTATGAACATTCAATAGTTTCTTTGCTTTTTTTCTAACCTTCCATCGATAATATTCTTTAAATATAAGAACATAAACTTTCCTCACTTCATCCAAAATAATCAACATGAATGTATTCCTTAAATCCATGTGCTCCACCCTAACACGATGACAAGTAGAAGTTTCTATTGGGCTGTTTCTTCCCAAAACCCCATTGGCATCATGATTCTTCAAACTGTCTGCACACACGTCTTCTTCTTCTTCAGAAGGGTCTTCCACCGACAACAATCCAAAATTACGATTTTCTTCAGAATTTCTCACGGCTTGACTTTTGATAAAGGTTTCATCATCTTGAATAAAATCTTCATCTTCGTAAATATAAAAAATTGGATCACCAAAAATTTCTCTGATATCTTCACATAAATATTCGGATGAAACAAACGGATATGCATCCGTTAAATAATTTAAACCTTTGAGTAACATGGTGTATATGGAAAACAGGATCGAACTATGATTAAGAAACCAAAATGATGTCTTTGATACCAACTGATGTAGCGGAAGCTTTAAAAGAAATGATAGTAATCCGTTGATTCTGAGAATACCCGGAAAACTAGGATAGTCGCAAGATTATTCGTTTAGTCTAAGAATACCCGAATAAACCAAGACTTCTTAGATTCGTTTAGATCTCTCTAGATCTACCGAAAACAAAGAACAAAGAGACAAAAGTTCAATATCTTTAATCAATCAAAAATTGAATACAATTTTAGGCATAAACGACTTATTTATAATAAATCCTAAACACTAAAAAAATTTTAAAACAATAAAAGAAAATTGTCTAAATAATAAAATAAATAATAAAAATATTTAGAATATTTTTAAATATCTGTCTGCATAATTGCTTCAGAGGCGGCGGCGGCAAGCCTCCCAAGATCATTAACCCCCAATCCAAGCTATGGTTTTGGTGGGAAAAGCCTGATCTCTACAATAATCATTGTGACGATCTGATCCAGCACAGATAGGCCTGTTAAAAGCCCAACTTAATTTTTTTTAACTGTAGTCGATTTCGCATTTGTATTTTCCCGAATTGTTTGTTACTGTCTATCCAATCGAATCCCGAATCCGGACCCAAACCCTGATCCGGATCCTTTCTCGTCGGCTTCAACAGGCGACGAATCGTTTGAGAGCAATTTACAGGCGGAGAAGTTGGAAGCAACAGCTTTGATATTTTTTGCCATACTACTACTTTTTGTAAGTTCAAGTTGGTGAATTTGGATTTCGATTTTGGTAATCCTAAAAAATCATCGTCGTAGGGTGCTCTTTTTTTTTCTATCTAATTCTATTTGTCCGTCTCTCTTTCGATTCGATCCCCTGAAGAAGAAGAAGAAGAAAAAAACAGTTTTGGAGATCAATTTTTGAAGCTTACAGGAACCAGTAGTTTATTCTCTCTTTGTTTCTCATTGCTTTTGATACTTGTGGGTTTCTGATTTCTGCTTCCTGGGTTTAATTCAGAAGCAATGTAGGAGCCTTTTGCGTCTGAGTCTTGTCTTTTTTTTATTCATTAATGGTGACTCTTTCAGTTTTTTTAGGTGTTGTGTTTGCACAGAATCGAGACTTTAGTTATTCACAATTTCTACCCTTTTGTTTTTTCCCTCGTGCGCAGAAACAAACGATGCCTCGTAAAGGATTCTCCAATTTCGATGATTATGATGATGGTTTTGATGATGACGATGCTTATGATTATGACTATGATATAGATGAACACGGTAAACATCTTCCCATTCCCTTTCTTGTGAGGTGGTTAATTGTCTCTCTTAGTTTTCTTTTGGTTGTTTATTTTCCTCTTTTTACTCAACTGCAGAAGCTGCGGAACCAAAGGAAGAAATTGCTCAGCAAGGGCTTTGGCGATGTGCTATGTGTACATATGACAATGATGAGAGTTTGTTTGTGTGTGATATTTGCGGTGTTCTTCGTCATCCTTCGGCCGGAAATCAAACTGTCAATAACAATACAGGTACTAATTATATATTCTCTCGCCCAGCCTGTATTCGCGAGACCTTGTAATATATATTAGTCAGAGAAGCTAGTTGTTACAATTGCTCTTTGCCTCTGCATAGGATACATGAGTTATTGCATAATGTCTGATCTATCTCATTTGTTTTGTTCTTTGAGCTCACTTGATTAAGCTATTGGTATATGTTTGGCAAAAGTAGTGACTGTGGTTTTTGTACTTGTGATTTTGCTATTCTAGGTGTTTAATTATAGAATAAATGTGTTTTATGCAGTTGAAGGCAGATGCAAAGAATCCATGGTATCCAAATTGGCAAAGTCTCTTTTCGAATCAGTCCCACTGAAAAGGGCTGTTCTTTATCTGCCGGAGCGCAAGAATCTTGTGATGGAGCAGGGACCTCTTTCTGGAATTTCCCGTGGGAATATTCATGATCTCCACAATGCTTTTAGTTCTAAAAATGCCTGCGTTAGTATAGGTTGTGAACTTGCTATAGTTTGATAGTGTTTTCTGTTTTTCAGTTATCCTGATAAGCTGTTTCTGTTGAGAGTCTATAGTTGGTTCTATGCATTTGTGGCGTTGCGGTGTTAATCTGACATTTCCTTTTTAACCTATGTATAGCACCTTTCAAGTTTGATGCTCCATCGCCATATGATTTAGTCTCCAATGGACTAACATCTTCGAGAACTGGTCCACAAGGTATCTTACACTTGGTTTTCACTTTGAGTTTGATGCTTTATGTTATTGTACGGATTAGATGCTGGAAATCTGTATGCCATAATAATTTCTCCTCTACTTCAGTCCACCTTGTTGTTTTCTCGCTGGAATTGGACCTATGTGACATATTTTGAAAATCGTAATGGGTTCAGTACCTTAAATTATTCTTGAAGCTAATGTTGATACAACCATACGAAGCTCAGGTGATGCTCGTGATACCGAAGTTTTAGTTCAAGTCTAATTAGGATTTCCATTTTTTTGTTCTTTCCTTTTTTGAATAGGATTTCTGTTTCAAATTATTTTCCTTTTAGGTTTGATGTTATCTTTTCTTATAAATAGGGATGAAGTCATGAAGATCGTTTGTTTTCCTTTTAGAGGGCTTTGGTGTTTATCGGTTTATTCTAAGGAAGAGAAGTTATTCTCTTCAGGAGTTTTACTATTTTCAATAAAATATTTTGGTGTTTGAAGTGCGTTCTTAACTCTAACAGCTAGCATGAGGCAGAAAGAGAAGCAAGATAGTGCAGTACAGAATTCTGTAAAGAAAGGAGGAGATAGTTCAAAAACAAGCTCTCGAGGTAGACATGATAACATTGATAATAATTTTTCAAAGGCCAGTGCTGGTGGCATAAAATCGGGCAAAAATTTGCCAAAAGCAAAAGCAGATATGTCTACTGAGACAAGTTCTTCGTCCAAAAATATGGAGGTGTCGGAGAGTCTTACTGGTACTATGAACAATATGTCTTTGACTGACGAAACTGAAAAGTCCAACAATATTAAAACTAGAAGACCAATATCAAAATCTAAGCATAAGCCAGAGGAGTGGATGCTTCTTGATAAAGAATCAGATACACTAAGTCAACTTAATCTTGCCATCGTGAGTTTCTTAGATTTGTGGCGACTATTTACTGATTTTTTTCAAGGCAGGATTACTGATGATTGCAATCTGATTGTAGGTGGGACATGTTGATTCCGGTAAGTCAACACTTTCGGGTAGATTACTGCATCTATTGGGAAGAATATCTCAAAAGCAAATGCACAAGTTTGAGAAAGACGCAAAGTTGCAGGTAACCTTTTCTTTTTTTTTGGATGTTAGAGACTCAAAAATGCAGAATTCTGCTCTGTTTGCTGACATTGTGTTTCTGATTCATCAGGGAAAAGGGTCCTTTGCATATGCCTGGGCATTGGATGAGAGTGCTGAAGAGAGGGAACGAGGAATAACAATGACTGTGGCTGTTGCTTATTTCAATTCCAAAAGACATCATGTTGTTTTGCTCGACTCTCCTGGGCACAAAGATTTTGTTCCAAACATGATAGCAGGAGCAACACAAGCAGATGCTGCAATTCTGGTCATAGATGCATCTATTGGTGCCTTTGAAGCTGGTTTTGATAATTTGAAAGGCCAGACCAGGGAGCATGCACGGGTTCTTAGAGGTTTTGGCGTGGAGCAAGTCATAGTTGCAGTCAACAAAATGGATATTGTTGGGTATTCGAAGGACAGATTTGATTTGATTAAGCAGCATGTTGGATCTTTTTTGCATTCCTGTCGTTTTAAAGATTCGTCTCTGACATGGATTCCATTAAGTGCCATGGAAAACCAAAACTTGGTGGCAGCTCCCTCTGAAAGCCGCTTATCCTCATGGTAAGTTCATGTGTCCATTTCCTGATATCTAACCTTGCATTTCTGGCACAGTTAGCGGATGAATTGCTTAGCCTATCTGAAACAGGCCATGAAATGGTTAAATGTTTTTCTGAAATACAGGTATCAGGGTCCATGTTTATTGGATGCCGTTGACTCTGTCAAGTCTCCTGATAGAGACGTCTCAAAGCCTCTACTCATGCCTATATGTGACGTCGTAAGATCAACTTCACAAGGGCAGGTATCTACATGTGGCAAACTTGAAGCTGGAGCTGTTCGGCCAGGATCAAAGGTACACAAGTTTCATGATGGGATATAATTCTCCTTGTTTGGTTGCATGATTGTACTTTCTTATGGATGTGTCTTTAGTATCTTGTTTAAGGCAACAAATGAAACTGCTTCAACTGATTACTCACATTACTGGAATTTTCTGCTAGATAATGGTCATGCCATCGGGAGATCAAGGAACCGTACGATCTCTGGAGCGTGACTCTCAAGCTTGCACCATTGCAAGAGCTGGAGATAACGTAGCAATAGTTTTGCAAGGGATTGATGCAAATCAAGTAATGGCAGGAGGTGTTTTGTGCCATCCTGATTACCCGGTTTCAGTAGCAACTCATTTGGAATTGATGGTGCTCGTCTTGGAAGGCGCATCACCGATCTTGCTCGGTTCTCAGGTAAAAAAAAAAAGCCCCCTCTCTCGCATGCTCAATCTCCTATTATTTCGTCTCAAGTTTTCTGATCCTTTCCAATTGAAAAATCAATCATTTATAGTTGGAGTTTCATGTGCACCATGCAAAGGAAGCAGCAACAGTTGTGAAACTTGTGGCAATGCTTGATCCCAAAACAGGGGAGCCGACAAAGAAGTCTCCTCGTTGTCTAACTGCTAAACAGAGTGCAATGCTTGAGGTTTGAAATCTCTTTTGACTTGTGGCGTGAAACATTACAAAAACTGATTCGATCTGACACTGTTTTGTTGTAATAACTGCAGGTAAGTCTTGAGTATCCAGTTTGTGTGGAGACATGTTCTGAAAGTAGAGCTCTTGGAAGAGTGTTCCTTAGATCATCAGGAAGAACAGTCGCGATGGGCAAAGTTACACGTATTGTCCAAGACTGATAAAAATCCTCTATTGTTGTAAGATTTTTACTTGTTCATTAGAAATTGAGTCGTCCCAAGTTTTGTCTGCAATACTTACTAGGAAATATCCTAAAACCGGTTGCAAAATTATTCAATTAAATTTCAATGTGTAGTTTTATTTATTCTTGTCTTTAAGATGTTAATCACAATAACATTTTTTTGGAGATAAAAGCGAACATAATGCTCTACGGTAATTGTAATAATTCTATAGAGATTTGACATTATATTATTTTCCTAAGGTATAAATCAGTGCCGAAAGAGACCATAGTAGTTGGTAAATTAGTGTCCAAAAATAAAGTTGGTAAGATTTTGTGATATTCAAATTTTTGAGTTTTCTTTGTCTAAACATACAAAATACATTTTGTTCAAAACAAAAAAAACCATACAAAATACAGTGTTGTGTGTTTCCGCTTGCGTTCCAACACCGTGAAACTACGATAGATTTTGATATTATTTTTGTTGGCAATTTTCCTGCAACAATTGTATTTCCGTACGATTTAGTATGAAGTGAACTATGAAGAATGTAGAGAAATAGAAGAGTAAAGTTGGTATAAACTTTAAAATGTTTCAGGCTCAAATCAAAAGTTGAGCTTCGATACAAGTGGAGAAGGAAATTGTCACCCGATCTTATTTGCCCATTTGTAACTGTACCCAATTGGGTCAAAAGAAGAAAAAAAATGTCATATGTACAAAAGAAGAGAGAGAGAGAGAGAGCAAGATGATGTAGAGACATGCACTAGGTGTCTGGTGAAGAAGCGATGTATCTGCATCATCTTGGAAGCTAAAGTTTGGATCACTACAAGGACTTTTCCTCTTCCGCATAGGTTTTGCAGATAGGGCACCAATTCTTCATCCGCAGCCATTGTTGTACACAGCTCACATGGTACATATGTTCACATGGCATATATAGATATAGTCCCTACTTCATCTCCATCAACATACTCTTCCTGGATAGCATATAAATATTTAACATTAACCTCTTCTTCGTTTCACTAAAACCCTTATACTTCTTTATTGTCCTATTTCAGCTCAGATACTAGAAAAACCAGTGGATTAATTTATAGTTTGGGAGAGACCTGGCAAATACTGCACTTGATATTTTCATCCTTATTCAGAGAAAATGGCACCGGTTTCATCCATCTTCTGATAAATGCTAGTGGTTCCTGCAAGATTTGTGTTCATATGATTTTAGCTTTGATAGACCTTTTGATTGTTAAGCTAAAAATGGTGAATAATAAGCCCAAGATGTAAAAAAAATGAATGGATCGATCCGCTAGCACCAAAGAGATCCTTGATGGTTTATATCTTGTGACTCCTAGCTTCTTTGATACCGAGAGTGGCATCAAATTCACGCTTGATCCCAAGCATTTCGGAAAGGTAAAACTTCCTGGGTAGAGTATGTTGGATGATAGCACTACATTCATAATTTATGTATATCCATATCTACTATTCATCGAACCCTCTATCCAAAATGAACATGCCTTGTTATCACTTTATCAGTACGTAAAGTTATAAAATAAACTACACTTATTAGTAAGTTTAAATACTATTCTCTATTTTGAAAAGGTTTAATTTTATATGTTTAGGATATGTAACAAAACTAGTTCGAGACTAATGATCATCTCGCCACATGTCACACTATTACAATTTATATTCAAAATTTGATAATACTTAAACATTACGGAAATCTATATTTTCCTAATTTAAATTTAATTATTTTCATTTTAATACTTTGACATGCATCACTATATAATTAATACATTAATATACACATATAGTTTTCTAACTTTTAATAACAAAATCAAACTAATCAATATTTTATAACTATTTAAATATAATTATTATTCTGTTATAAATTTTATTTCTCTTATATAGGTTGACCTTCTGTATACATTATAAATTTAAAGAAAATGATAAAGTACCTAATATATCACTTTATTCATAATCAACAAATAAAAATAAAGAATAGAATTGTTAACTCTGTTCCTCCATATTGGGTAAGCAATCACAGAGTAATCTATTAATTCAATGTGGTGGTTGTTAAAAACTTACATAGAATTGTTAAACTAAATAAGGAAAAATATAATTTTCCAGTGACTATGTAAGGCATTATATAGAATGACAAATACAATTAACTATTATTTATAAGGAAACAAAAAGATGATAAATAAATTTAGACGTGTACTTGCAATATAAAAAGATAAGACAAGCTCAAACAAAAGTCTACGGTTTTCCAAAACGGTTAAAGAAACAAATAAATAAATGGCGGATTCATGGTCTCCACCATCACCACCACCTAAGAAATGCGACATTTAAGCTCCGTTTACAAAAACAGAGTTCCAAAAATAAAATAAAAAACCTTTGGAGATTATTACGTTCCTTGATATACACGCCTCTTCTCCTTGGTTCAAAAGCTTTTTATTCATCTCCTTTGATCTCAAGGTATTCATCTTCATCTTCTCATAGTTAATTATATTAATGTCTGAATTGTGTGATATTCTTAACTTTTAAGGCATAAGGGTGCTCTGAATTATTGACTAAAATTGTCTCAGGTCGTTATTTGATTTCTGAACAATGGCAACGACGTCTAGTACAGCGAAAACGAAACCGGACAACCAAAACCTCACCAGATCAAGATCTCTCGGCAGAAAGCCAAAACCGGTACCATCGTCTGATGGATCTGATCGGAAAACAATTGAGAAGCCTTTGCCCAATTATCTGAAACCCACAATCAGCTCGAGACCTGACCCCGTCAAGTTCTTGAGGAAGAACAACGCTGTCGAAGACAATCAGAAGCTTCTTCGTAGGCGATCCTTTGATCGTCCTCCTTCGTCTTTGACTCCTCCATCAACTTCATCATCCCAGAACACCTCTCCTCCTCCTGCACGCCCACGAGACAGACCTGCGGTTCCAAGAGAGAAGCCTGTCACTGGTCCGCGTTCTACATCTTTCCATGGAAGCAGCAGAGGCGGTCTCAGAGGAAGCAGCACGGTGAAATCGCCTCCTGCGGCTTCAAGAGGATCTCCGGGGGTGAAGAAGAGCGGTCTAAGCGGTAGCAGTTCTGCTTCCAAGGGTCAAAAGGAAGGTTCTGAGAATGTTCCAAAGAAATCTTCTGGTAAAGAGATTGCCCCGGAATCTTCTCCTGTTGCGCCTGCTAACGAGGATGATGAGGAGATTGTCAAGGTTGAGACCGATGTACAAGTTTCCGACCACAGAGAAGAACCGAAAGAAGAAGATAAACATCAGGTTGCACAGCCCGATGAATCCGTTGAAGAGACCGGTCCAGTGGATGCCTCCAAAGAAGAAGAAAGAAGAGAACTGATTACTGAGGATAAAACAGAAGAGAAAATAGAGGAGCCGAAAGAACCAGAGACCATTCAAGAAGACAACGAGGATGAAGTTGAAAAGAAAGTTGATGATGAGGAGAATAGCGAGACAGTTATTCCTCCAGATATGAAAGATGCTGCAAATGTCGAAGAAAGTAAGCAAGAGGAAGAAGCAGAAGTTAAAGAAGAGGAGAGCGACCAAGGAACAACAGAAACAAAGGCTCAAGTAGAAGAATTACCAGAGGAAGGAACAAAGAAGGAAGTGGTGCAAGGGAAGAAGGAATCTCCATCAGCCTACAACGATGTAATAGCAAGTAAGATGCAAGAGAGCTCGAGGAAAAATAAGGTTTTGGCTCTTGCTGGAGCATTTCAAACCGTCATTGACTATGAAACTGCTGCATCTAAGTGATATACATCTGCATGATATCACATACAGACACAGCAACTGCGTCTAATTAGCTTCTCTTATGTCAGTGTGTGTTTTCTTGTTAATTTCTTTCTTGTTTTGCCTGTGAACATATCAATGCTTCACATGAACTAGTCTGCAATTTTTTTTCCTTTACCCAAAGAGATTTCTATATGCAAAAACGTGACAATAATTATCTAACAATTGAAATGAAATGAACTCACTCATACAAAGAAAGGATATTATTACTTACATCCACCAATGCAGCTTTCGTTCTGGTTCAAATAGCCGATACAATTGTTCTCTTGTAAAAGCTCCAACTGCCTTTGAGCTATAACCGCTCCCACAAATATTTCCGCAATAAACAACTATAACCATCTTATGTTTCTTTTCCAAAATCAGATCCACCACACGACCAATCGATGTTGTTGTACTCACACATGGAGGCGGGCTTCTCATCATTGAGACCAATGGCGCATCAAGCTACAAAACAAAGTGTACGTAGTGCACAAAATGTATCACTTCATCTCTCTTTTTTTAATGTCAACAAGTGCTGTAGCGGAACAAGATTTTGTTTTAACTTACATTGTTGCAATCCTCCCGATGCAAAAGGCCTATGCAGCTTCCCCAATCGTCTACAATCGGCACAACTTGCTCCTTGAAAAACCGCATGACCACATTCTTCAGCTGCCGCGTGCCTAGTAGTGGCCGAGTGGCTTCAAATCGAATCATAATACTTTCTATTGGTTCGCCTGGTATCACCTGGGTCAATAGATTGTTGTTTACTACCCAAATAACATCTCAGTTTTATATTAAAAATCGAGGAAAGCACAGCAAACCTCACATTCCGAGATCATTTGCATGAATAGAGTGTAGGAAATAGGTAAATCTATACCTTACTGAGTAGATGTGGACGCAATATAGACTTGGAAAATCCTAACAATGCTTCTAGGCGGACAACAGCCTGTGGTTGAACAACAATAAATCAATGTCAACACAACCAAGGTTTCATCAGACATATAATGTTTATTGAATACATGACTACCAAAAGAAACATCTAATGCCTGAAAATAACTTTTCACATCATACCATGCCTCCACTAGTCGTCCAAGGTATTGCCTTCCACCTTCTAACAATACTTGAAAGAATCCCCAGGGCCTCATCGAGCTGAAAAATTATCCAGAAAAGTAATTAGGACCAAAAAATCATCGCCAGACTAGCAGATATCATCAGAAAATGCTAGATACCACATAAAAGATAAAGCAAAGACTTTCCATTCACTACAAGGCCCTGCACGTTTATCAAATTCTTTAATACCTGGCCAGCATTGAGAGCAGCTTCCATCAGCAGATTATCAGCTTCTTGTTGAGCCAACTTGGAGATTTCTCCCGAAGAATCTGGCCATAGGCGAAGATACAGGTTTCTAACCATGCCATAATCTCCTTGGACAGCAAAAGCACGCATCATAGACAGGTACAAGTGAGGCTTTGGTCGCAAGACTGCATTAGCTCCGCTTCTCTTCAATATTTCACCAAAGACACAAAGGGCCCCTGTGAACGGATTCAATAAGGATCCTATGGAATTTTTCCAAACCCATCTACGTTCCAGATTCCGAGAGCAGTACAATGTAACAGCAATTCATAGTAACATACCGCTCGTTGAACCACACTTAAGCATAGCATCAAGTACTGCTGTAAATGCAGTTCGGTCAATGAACAAGTTATCACACAGTTTCATTTCCAGAAATATTTCCCGCAGTGATAACAGATCCTTCGCATCTCCAAATCCCTAAGAAGTAGGAAATCATCATAAGAGTCGGAAGTTGATTACATGTCAAGTATATAGCAGAAAGTACAACAAAGAGTACTAGGCCATCTTCCTGCATAAAGAATAGATATGTAAAGAGATCAAGACTGCTTACTAACCTTCACCAACGTGGTGTATGTAATAACATCTGGATGAAGACAATTGTCGTAATATTCCTCTGCTTTCTCCTGAAAGTTTTTAGAAAACAAGACATCATAATTAACATGAGCCAAGCACTACCCCAGTACTACTCTGAGTAACACTTGGAGTGTAAAACTGGCCTTTTAAATTCAGACGTGTGACCTTCATTTCCTTAAAAAACGTCATAGCCGCATTCAAATCGCCACACTTGATGCAGGCATGGATCAAAGTATTGTAGGTGGGCCTATCAGGCTCCAATCCAAGGCGTAACATTTCATCCAGCAAAAGTACTGCTGCTTGTGGAGATCCTGAGGTGATATACCCCTGAAATACAACAAAGATATATATAGTTATAAAACCCACCTCCTATTGACTATGGCAAAAGCAAGAAGACATATACCATGAAGATGCTTCTCTGAGCCTAAATACAAGTATGCGTTACGAATTACCTTCATCAACAAGTTATAGATGAGAATTGACGGGCCGCCATGCTCTAGGAGTAAAGTTCCATATCGTGCAAGCAGACCATTGGCACGACGTAAATCTCCTGCACTAGAGCAATATCAAGTACTTTTGCATCAGCCTCAGGCCATGATATTTCCATTTCATTAGCACCAAGATTACATAATCAAGATTTGCAGCAGCCTTTTACAGCTTAAGAATCTTACCAGCATTGATCAGAGCGTCAAGCAGACCATAGATAAGAGATGATGACAACTTGGGATTCCCAGCAGCAGTTCCATGCTCTATAGACTCTATCATTTGGAACGCTTCGTCAATCCTCCGAGCCTTTCCCAATCCCTTCACAAAATCAAACATTCGAAATCAAATTCAGCAGGTGCTGTGTTGTTCTTCTCACACCAAAAATCAAAAAATCTTGATGAAAGAAAAAGAGCCAAAATCAAGTCACCTTCAAGATAGTGGCGTAAGTAATAGAGTCGACGCCACACCCACCAGGTTCCGCCATCTCATGGAACATCCGGAGAGCCAAATCGACATCTCCACAGTGAACGCAAGCTTCCAGAACGGAATTCATCACGATTGTGTTCAGCCTCCCATACCGTTTCGTAGCTGCTTCCACCTCCTCCACAATCTGATCCAGCTGGCGACGGCGCGTGAGGAGCACGATGCGAGAGGTGAGAGGCTTGAGGTTGAGACGCCTGGAGTAGGGAATAGCTCTACGGGGATAACGCCGTCGTGTCGGATCGGAGCAGGACGAAGGAAGAAGAGGGAGAGGAGTGACAAGAGTCGAAATAGCTAAAATCCGATACATTTTCCGGAGGCTACCCATCCGCCATTGATGGGCACTTCACCGTGAGCTAAGCGAAATGGATAACGTCAGAGAATCTGAATCGGAACAAATCAGTCAGTTATATATTGACATTGGCGGGTCGAACAAAACATTTTCGAAACATATTTGGGCCTTAGGCTCTGAACATTAAAGCCCAATATTTTTGCATTTCACTAAACTCAAGAAATTCAGTTTTTCAAATTTCATCATGTGCTGCATTAAAGAAGACTTTCACGCTGAAGAAAAGTCAAATAAATTTGGTATTTTATGCTTTTTTTCGTTTCCAGAAATTGCTTCTAGATTAAGCTATACTTCTCCAGAGATCCTAAATTTCACCTCTTTAACGCGGAAACAAAAATCCTAAATTCCATGGACGTATCCTTATAAATATCGAAGCTGCAACCTCAACCTTTCTAACAGAAAAAGAAAGAGCAAGAAGGAAGAAAGGGATGTGTTTGGTGTTCGTGTGCGATCAGGACGAGAGGGTGATCGGAAGATACGCAGCTCCAGGGGCGTGTCCGTACTGCGGCGGAGCTGTTCAAGCGGTTGACGTTAAAAGCCAGTGGAGTTTCTGCTTCGTCCCTCTCTATTTCAAATCCAAACGTCGCCATCTTTGTTCCACTTGCGGTAAACGCCTCATCGTCCATTACTGAATCAAAAAACCTCCGAGATCTTTATTTAGGTCTCTCCTCTCACTTCTATATGTAAATATCCAAAATTCTGACTTGATTTTGTGTTTCTAAGCGTTTGTATAAAAAGAAAGAACAAGTCTTCTCTTTTATGATATCCTCGCCATTTGTGTGAGTCAAAAGATTGTCTCATAATAGCAATCAGAAATGAGATTTTAGAAATTAAAGGTATATATCACTTGCAAAGCTTGAGCTTCTTGAAGAAAGGAGAGACTTGAGATTTGGGGTAAGGCTTTGTGGCGATACAAGTCGGGATATTCTCCGGCTGCTCCATCCATAGCTTATGAAATATTCCTCCTGATTTCAGCTTCTCTGACAAATTCATCATCTGCGTTTCCCCTTTAACCTCCAGAGTCACCTAATCCAGAAAAAAAATGAAAAAACGCTTTTAGTCCACCATCGATTCCATGCCGGAAATTCGAAATTCGGGTTTAGCGGAGTAACCTTGTGCATAAAATCGATGTGCTCCGGATCACAGTACCGAAGAGTCACCGGATCGTCCTTGAACGACCAGATCGCCGCCACTGACGCGTGGCATCCCTGCGTCACCACGCTACCGAGTGGCCACGAATCGATCAGATCTCGTCGAAGCACTAAGTACTGCACCACGACGTCCTCGGGATTCTCCACCGAGTTCTCGTCGTTACGAGAGACATCGACGACGGCACCGATTTCGCCAGCCTGTTGGCTCATGGACGAAGCCGTTGTGATCCCTCGAAGATGAGTAGACCAAATCCTAGAATGATATAACCTAATTCTCACCGCCGGGACAGAGATTCGGCGGGTAGCGAACGGGAATCGAAACGCTGCCGAGACGACGGCGCTCGCCATATGAAAGGAAGACGCTCTTGGATAAGATTTTCTTAATGGGCTTTAAGAGACCCACTTTTATTTACCCAATTATGAGCTCATATTTACCCAATTCGTAGTCTTTTATGGACCAAATGTTCGGCACCAATAATAAGACCCAGGTGATACCATAGGATCCTATATCCCAACTGAGACACCAAAAAAAATATTAATTTTTTTTTAATTAAGTAATTATTTTTTTTATATAAAAAAAAATTAGACCAATCACATATTGACACATGATTTAAGTGTCTAAATTTTTTTTTTTTGTGCACTCTCAACTTTTTCTTTCTTAGTTTTTTTAATTTTTTTTTAATTTGTTTATTGAAAAGTGTCTTATTGAGATACTTCTAATGCAAATGCCCTAAATGTCTTTTAACGTTGACTAAAATAGTGATGACATAAGTCTATTATTGACAAAACTAGAGTGTTTTTTTTGTTTCCACCAAAATTATCAAATTCCTGACTGAAACCATTTTAGTGGAACTTCCCTAATTAATGATTATACATCAGGATTTCTAGATTTCAATTATCAGAATATGTGATTTTTAAAGATTAAAAGAGACACGCTTAAAAAAAATCTTTAACGTGGTGTAAAGAAATCGTTTGTCGTGATCCCAATTTGCGTAAATTTTTGTGGAACAAATAAATTATCAGTTGATATTGGGTAATTATTCTCCTAATTTGTAATAAAAATAAATTGGACGGCAAAAATCTTAAAACGTAATCGGAACTATGACGGGCGAATTTTAGAACAGGGTGCTTATAACTATATACCAAACCGGTTAATATTTTTTTGTCGTCGAATTAACTCTATATCCCTTTCCGAATTTTTGGCTTCTTCGCCATTGAGATTATGATCTCCAATTATCTCCAAGCATAAACCAACATCTCGACGCCGGTCTTTGGTATCCGTTCATTCGTCCGTACATTATCCGGCGCTGCTTAAGCCGTTTCAGCGATCTTTTTTTCCCCTCGCCGCCAATCCAACCCGATATCTTCTCTACTCGCCGGCGTCGGTGAGGTATTGTTCTTCGTTCCAGGTTTCCGGCTGCTGCGCCAAATTAATCGCTAATCACTGAAACAAACTCTACAATAGACATGCTAGGGTTTCTAATTCAGCCTTGTTTCTGTGTACTTTGGTTCCCGTTAGAGCAGAAATCGCGATTTCGTGAGTATAACTCAGTTTATTTGGTCGCATTAGGATTTTGCTTCTCACTTGTTTGAACCCTGGGACTCGACAATTCCTCCTGCGTGGAGAGACTGGTTTAGGGTTTGAATGAAGCTTCGGGACTCTTTTCACCTTTGTTTTTACTCTTTTTCAATGATTATAATATGTTATACATGTGTTGAAATATTGTAGTAAGATTAGTTACTGCTTTAGATGTGATGTATGGAAATTGAAAATATGGTCTACAGATTGATAATCAACTTCTCTGCTTTCTGGCAGGAGCTTGGTCATCAGGCAGCTCTCTGAAAGCAAAGATGGGAGAAATGGTCAATTTCACATCCTTTCCAGTTTTTTTTCTTTTTTTTTCTTTTTGAAACCTTGAAAATGCAAATTCGGCAACATTGCTTTTGCTGCAAATAGATTGTTTCGCTGGACGAAGATATCCGACTGGATACAACTCGAGCAAGATGTGAGTAACAACTTTTCTTGTGGTTCAGATATTTTTTTTTTGTTTTGTTTAAAACTGTTGGTAATAATTGGTCCAGTCCAGTACTCATGTTCTTTGCAAAAGTTAATTTCTCTGCTCTTTTCCTAGTCACAAATCTTCTCAAGAGGCATCGAGAATTGACAGACCGTCTTACTAGGTAGGAATGCGCTTCTGTATTATGTACTTAACTTCTCGATCGTCTTAAAGTTAACTTTCTATATGGTGATCATTTTTTTAGGGATTCTGATAAGACGGTATTTGATCGGTTAAGCAAAGAATTTGAAGCTGCACGGGCATCCCAAATTCAGGGTGTGTATGGATAGCTGAATTGCAGGATTGTTCATTAGCATTATTCAAACTCTGTGCTTGTACTATCTGTGTGGCTGTATTTTTGCTTCATAAGTATATGCTCATCATTGTGTCTGTCTTAATCAAA
This sequence comes from Eutrema japonicum, assembly GCA_030161315.1. Classification (NCBI taxonomy): domain Eukaryota; kingdom Viridiplantae; phylum Streptophyta; class Magnoliopsida; order Brassicales; family Brassicaceae; genus Eutrema; species Eutrema japonicum. The sequence goes on along the minus strand of BSQW01000005.1, from coordinate 52,543,960 downwards.
TGCTGTTTTCTCTCCTCTCCTCTGCAGAAGTCTGCTTAGATGGGGAAGAGTGGAATGATGGTTTGTTGGCTACACTAAGGGAACGGGTATGTCATTTATCATTGTGTACTTTAAAAAGAGGTGTTCCAGGCCTTGGTATCTGGTTGAGGGCTTAGTAGACACTTTAATAAGGGCAGATCTCGATCAATTATATCGTCTTGATCAAAAAAAAGTTATCTTTTCTTTGTGGAATGAAATCTTCTGTGCCATATTTTTCTTTTCAATTGTTGATTTTGTTGACTTTTTCTTGAACTTGACCATGAACTGTGTAGGTGCATATGGAGGCTGACAGAAAGGCAGATAGCGGTAATGCAGGTTTTGTACTAGTTTCTCATCCTGAAGAACGAGTTACTTACAGAGTGGGAAATAAGGTAACTCTTAGGTCTTGATTTATTACAAAATTCTTCTGTTGAGAAATTGGTTTTGTTTGTACTCTGAGGTCTGTTGGCGTAAGCCTTAATCTCTAGATAGCACAGATTTTACCATGATCCTTTCAGGACACCCACAAAAAACACTAAGTTAGTCACTAAAGATCACTAAAGATATACTAAAAACACATTATAAAACCATATGGCAGCAGAAAGCTCTGGACAGTCCAAAGGAAACCTATAGTATTGCTCATTCACCTTGGCCTAATGCAATGTTTGCCTAAATGATAGATCCAATCGGACCAGTATTGGTTGTTTATCGTTGTTGATGAATGTTGAATCGTTGATTGTTATGTCTTTCCCCCATATTCTGTTGTTGCTTTTATCTTTTCTGATTTCAGAATTTTGAGTCTTTTGACTGACACTGGGCTAGTCTTAACTTTGGACTTCTCACTTTGAATTGATAACAGGTCGTTTTAGCTCATGTTTTGATGTATTTATTAAACAGGCGATCTATTGCTTAGAGGGAGCGAGAATTGGAATACAGTATGAAACATCTTTTGCAGGTATTCTGAACTATAAATGGTATTTTGTCATAAGTTCCAAATATTTGGTTTAGCAAAAATTAATAGCAATTATACCAAAACATAGCGATTTTTCCATCAGAGGTTTCTTACCTCCCGGTGTGTCACTGAAAGAGAGTTAGGTGTTTTGTTCTATGTAAAGGAAGACATTGGGACTATTCCTGACGATTCCTCTCCCGATGTTATAATTTATTTCTGTTTTATATAGGAGAAACTTACGAGATTTACCACTGTGTGCTTGAGAGCAAGTCGTTTTTGGAAAAGATGGCTGTACTTGAGCACACAATTCCTTTCTTTTTGCCACTACGTGACTTGGAAAATGATCTTCTTTGTTCAAATGCTAAGGTAAGCATGGTTTCTGGATCTATTGCGAGATTAAACTTGCTTTGACGTTGTTTTAATGTACCATATCTTCAGTTTATCCTTTTACTTCTTTTTTTCTTTCTTAAATCTTTGGTTTATAATTTGTATTGATATCAGAAATTCATCGATAATGTTGGGGATCTGCTGCAAGCATATGTGGACAGGAGGGAACAGGTTTGTCAACAAATGAGTAGTTAGTTGATCAAAACTTAGATCGGAACTTTTACATTGTTCTTTCGGGTCATGAAAATTTATCCGGATTCTATTGTAGGTCCGGCTTATCAAAGAGCTCTATGGAAATCAGATCCGAGAGCTTTATCACAGTCTTCCTTACCACATGATTGAATTTGCCATAGATGATTGTGACTGGTTAGCATTTTCATGGATCCATAAATATGACTCCTCTTAACATCTGCTACACTAGATATTGATGTGACCTTGTTACCACCTAAAAAGTTGGTGATGGCTTTTTAAAAATCAAATAATGTTTTTTGCATTGAAGCAAGGTGGTGGTGAGCCTGAGATATGGAGACCTTCTGTGTGAACTTCCGACAAAAGTGAGGGTTCTAGTATGGCCAATGCATCAGTTGAAGAGACAGTGTACAAGCCCTAGATTAGGTAAACTTGGAAGTCAAGCAATCCCTGTGCGTTTATCTTTTGCCGAGGATGCATTACGGATCCAGTCACTACCTGAAGGTATTTCTAAGTTTAAAGACCGATCTATTCAAGTCTTCAGTGTTGTTTTTACAGTTTATTTATTGTTCATTGCAGCATACGCAGAGATTGTAGTAAACATGCCACAAGAAATTGAGCAAATATTCCTGCAGAGTCGTCCGAGCTAAAACCTGAAGCTGTGTCCAAAAAATTCTATTTCTCTCGCTGCTTCGTTGTATGTTGTTTGATTTTGAATCTTCTTGCAACAATGTTAAAATTGTGCTACGAAGAAGAGTTTTTACTGAATTGATTTAGTTCTGCTTTTCTGTTCCGGTTAAACTGTGCTGCTTTGTCGATTAGGCTTTTACTAATTGGAAATATTCATGCTCGAAAAATCTGTTACCATATTACCGGTTCTTGGAGATTATCAGAAACAGATATATAGAGTTTCTGTTTTCGATGGTATAATACACGATGCTTACGTTCATTTTCTTCATGAATTTTACGCATTTGAAAATCCAAAGTGGCTGTAAAAAAAGGTTAAAAATTAAACTATACTTATCTACAATTGATACAATTCAATTATGGGAGACATAATGGTTCTGACTTAGTTATATATATTACATTTCTTTTGTTGGTCCACCATTAGATCCATATTTTTCATTTTAAAGATACTACTTGAAGTAATTAATTGTAAATATAAAAATAAAAGTATGTTACCTCATATGAAATTACGGTGATAGTAAGGAATCCCGGAATTGTGTTACCCACTTTGAATTATCTTTCACAAAACCATCCATGCAAAAACTTTAGTGTCCCATTCATTGATTTTTCTTTTATTGTTGTTCTGGCCCCATTAATATTCCTTTCACAATTTAAGAGATTATATTCCTAAAACATATAACATTGAAATTTGATATGAAATTTAATATACAAAGTTCTTCATATATCAATTTCATTTTCTTTTGTGTGTTTCATTTATATTTTACATTACAAAAGATTTCAAATGAGTTGATGCAACTTACAAACGTCTTTCAAATTGGACAGTAAATATAAAGTTGGGGGAAATTCACCGTCAACTATCAAAAATATAAGTGCATTTTAAGATCCAAAGATATAAAATGTGAAGGATTTTTTATATATATTTCAGTGGATTTCTGTCCTTAAATCTTTAATAATATATTTGATTACACTGAACTATAAATAATATCGAATGAATGACACAAACAAACATAAAACTCAATTCTTCTCTAGATTATGGCTGGAGTATCAGATTTAGGATCATTTTTCAGATGTACATAAGAGTGTTCTCTGTGTATACCAACAAAAAAAAAAAAAAAAAACAGTACATAACAGATTTACTTGAAATCTATCTTCCTGAGTGATTTATTATTGGAACCTATGATTAAGACACTAAAAAGGTTCGTTGTCAGAAAAAAACAAATGTAAAGAACTATGACATGGGCCCTAGTCAGGATATATTTTTATTTTAAACCTTTTTAAATAATGGAACCAAAAGTATTAAATAATAATACTGATCCAAGTGTTAATATGAAACTATTGAAATATCGAGTTTTTTTTTTAATATTATACACCTAAATTTGTCATCGTATATCATCATCCATCTTACATTTTTTTTTTTGGGAAAACTAAAACATATTTTGTATGCTAATATAAGAGATTAATCACGGATGACATATTTCCACTCGGATATTATTATAAATTAAACTATATAATACTATTAAGAGTAACTATTCTATATATGCCCCCCCCCCCCAAGTATTGACCACAACAATTTAATCGACAACCAATTTACAAGTATTGATGATATTCAAATATATTATGTATAATAGTCGTTATCAAGTAAAACTTTGTACAACATGCACCCATGTTAATGTCAGTGGCGGAACCAGAAGTTTTCTTCATTGGGGGCATAAATATTTAAATATAAAAAATTAAATAAATAAATATTTAAATAATCCTAAATAAAAATAAAAATAACTTATAAATGTTATAAAAACACCTTACAAACATACTCTACGTTCAGCCATATTTTGAAATCTCTTCATCACTGTTTCGTTTGTAATCGATTCAAATAACTCTTTCTCAATAAAACAAACAAGACAATCACTTAAAAATTGATCTCCAATTCGGTTGCGCGAGGTTGTCTTCACAAACTTCATTGCAGAGAAACATCTCTCGACAGTTGCTGTAGCAACTGGTAAAGTCAATGCTAACTTCAATAGTCTGTAAACAAGAGGATGTGCAAGATGTTTTTGTGTTTCCACCATAAGACGAGAAAGATCTCCAAGACTCTTCAAATTATAAAACCGTTCATCCTCTCTTACATTGTCAATGTAGATGTCAAGTTGCTGCTCAAGAGAAGAACGCTCAAAAGAACTAAAATCATCTGGATAGAACTCAACCAATTTCACCAACTTATCTTTATCAAACTGCTTGAACGAACTTGTGGGACTTAAGGAAGCCATGCAAATAAGGAGTTGGGTGTTTACCTCAGTAAAACGATCATTGAACTCTTGAAGTTGCAGATCCAAAACAACATTAAAACAACTGATCTTGTAATGATGTAAATTGGTTGTGTTGGTTTTCTTTCTTGGCCTCCTTGGATCAACAAACTCGTCTTCCATCATGATCAGTTCAGTATCATGTTTCTTACAAAAAGAGGAAACCTTAACCATAAGTGAGTCCCATCCACCATCTCTAAGCTTCTGCAGTTCTCGCTTAGTAGATTCGACCAATGAAACAGCATTGAGAATGTCTTGATCTATTTTTTGCAAAGCCATGGATAAATTCTCAGTTAGCCCCAAGATAAGCAACATTAACTGCATATAAAACACACAGTCAAATGTATGTAAGTACTTAACAAGACCATATGCTTGACGTTTCTTCGAGTCCTCAATGCCTTCGCTTTGAATAAATCCAAGCACCTCAATAACTATTGAAAATAACTCGACCAAACGCAACAATGTCTTATGATGAGAACCCCAACGAGTATTTGCTGGCCTTGGAAGAGAACGATCTTGATTCTTCCCTTTCCCTGTGCTAATTTCACCATCACTGATTCCCTTTTCAATATCTTTTCGATATTTTTCTTGAAGCACATCTTTTCGTTTGCACGAAGCTCCAACAACATTCAACAATGTAGATATCATATCGAAAAAATCACCAATTTCAAAATGTTTCTTTGCAACTGTCACTACAACCAATTGAAGTTGATGAGCAAAGCAATGAACATAATAGCCCGAACTGTTTTCTCTTAGAATCAAAGCCCGAAGACCATTAAATTCACCTTTCATGTTACTCGCTCCATCATAGCCTTGACCTCTAATTTTTTTCAAGCTCAATCCGTACTTAGCAAGCAAATCATCTATAGCATGCTTGAGCGTCAAAGAAGACGTTTCTTTTACGTGAACAACGCCAATAAATCTTTCTTTGATTGTTCCTGTCTTATCGACAAATCGGAAAACAACAGCCATTTGTTCCTTGTGTGAAACATCAGCAGATTCATCCACCAATAGACCAAAAACACCATGATCAATTTCTTCTATGATAGATTTCACAACTTCTTTTGCAAAACAATGTACAATATCCTTCTGAATCGGAGGAGAAGTCATTTGGTTATTTTTTGGAGCATTCTCCAAAACAACCTTACTTACAACCTCGTTCTGTTCTGCCGTGTATTTCAAAAGTTGTATGAAATTTCCTTTATTAGCAGACTCTTCTGACTCATCATGAGCACGGAAAGATAATCCTTGTCGCAGCAAATATCTAGAAGCATCAATCGAAGCATTTAACCGAACACGATACTCATTTTTCACTACATCATCATGCTTATAAAAAGCCTGCGCAATCGAATGGTCTTGCTTCATCAAAGAATCACACTTCTTCACAGCAATATTGTGAAAGCTATTAATAGCACCCACATGAGAAGCTAATCTTTCAGATTTGTTCCAACTAGAAAAACCCTCTGTCACAAATGCATCATTCCCACCTTGTTTTTGTATATCATCTCTAAACAAGTAACAACACAAACAGAAGGCTTTATCTTTCGATACGCTATACTCAAGCCAATTGGCATACTGATCAAACCAAGCTGGATTAAATCTTCTCAATGATTTTCCTATCATCTTTTTCGGAAAATTATGACCATAAGGCTTACAAGGACCTTTAGCTAGATACTTGCGTCTTACCTCATCTCTTTGATTTGGATGATATTCCAAAATCTTTTTCCGTTTAGCAGGATCCCATGGCAAATCGTCTGAATTACTCTCGAATGTTGAGGTGGATTTTCTTTTAAGAAAATTTTCCATCGACTGAGAAAAATAATAATCATGTTACTAATTTACATCAAACGAAAAAATCTAAACCAAAATAAACAATTAAACAAACATATAAGAAAGTAGATATATAAAACTCACCAATTGATTCATAATATGCTATTTTTTTTTGAAAAATCAGAAAAAAAAATTGAAAAGTTGGTAACAGAGAGCGATGGAGTCGTGGAAGAGAAGAGTAGTATTAGGGTTTTTACTTTTTTTATTAATTGAATGGATTTGTGTTTTATTGTTTAGTTTTAAACATAATCATTTTAAAATATTGTTTGGGCTTGTGTTTTATTGTTTGGGTTTAAATTTAACATCTTTTTTTTTTTTAGGTGTGGACTGGGCTTTAATATTTTTTTCTTGGGTTTAGAAATCCAATTTTATGGATTAATGGGGGCAGATATTATTTTATGAATGGGGGCATTAATATTGGACTTAATAAATTACACTAATTTTTTTAATTTCATTGGGTTCATTGGCCCCCCACTTAATGAACGTGGCTCCGCCACTGATCAAGTATGTGATGGAAGAAGGGAAAACAATCGAGGCTAAGAACAAGAAGATGAAGCTGCTCACCCGTAACCCTAGTTTCAATTGGGATTCTAGCAAGAAAAGCTTGTGGAGCCACATTGATTTTGAGCACCCGGCAAATTTTCAGAAAAGCTATGGGTCCTAAGAATAAATAAGATATTTTGAATGATCTCGAGGCATTTAATTAGCTATGGGAAAGAGTATTACAAGAAGATTGGGAAAGCTTGGAAAAGGGGTTACCTATTGTATCCATGACCTCGGAGTTGAGGAAACTTCTCACTGCAACATCAAGCAAGTCGATTATTGTGATCGAAGACATTGCTTGTTCTGTCGATCGACCTAACCGGTAACTTACCGGCGGTAAGAGAAGGAAGAGAGACAGTGACTTGATAATCAAGAAAGATGGCGAACAAAGCAAAGAAGATAAAAATCAGAGTAGAGTCACACTCTCTGGGCTTTTAAATTTCATAGATGGGATATGGTCGGCTTATGGACGAGAGGATTATCGTTTTCACCACAAATCATATATGGATAAATCATATATGGTCGGGAGAGGAAGAATGGATATGCACATTAAGTAGTCTTACTGTAGTTTCGAGGCGTTCAAGGTTCTTGCCAAGAACTACTTGGATCTTGATTCTCATCCTCTGTTTGGTGAAATCTGAGTCTTTGTTGAAGGAAACAAAGATCGCTCCAGCTGATGTCGCAGAGAAATTGATGGCCAAGAATCATAAAATATATGTGGATGGATCTCTGACGGACTTGGTTCAGAGTTTGGAGAGGAGGAAGAAGTATCAGAGAGATCACAGTGATGATCACATGAAGAAACCTGGCGGCAAGAAACTCATGGTTGCAAAGTATAAACACAACATAAACCTAAATGAAAAATCAAATGCAAATGTAGGATAACTATTATGTTCTTTTATACATTTATACATACACAAATACAAATAGATGTATGCATATATATATATAATCATAAACTTAAATATTCATATTAAATATATATTTAATCCTAAATGCAAACACCACCAACGATCTGTAAGTTTGTTTGCTGTCTTTGAGGGAAGAGGACGCTTTGAAAGACAACGTCTTAGTCCTCGAGGTTAGAGGGAACGCTATTTACCTTATCGGTCACTGAATGCCTCTTGAGAACTTAGAAGAGTGCGACTGGCGTTTGCTTTATTTCACCGCTCTCATCTGCATCGGTTGAGCTACTTGCAGGGACCGGTTTTCGATTCACTGAAGTCTCTGGTCTATTCCCTAATCCCTTAACGGTCACTTCATCGGCTAAGTTACTTGCAGGAACCGGTTTTCGATTCCTTGCATTCTCTGGTTTGTTCCCTGAGCTGATGTTCTCTGAGTTGATCTGGACTTGGTTAGTTTCTTTGGGTGAGATCTTGAGGTCTCCAAGTGGCGGCATTTGATTGGCTTCCTCGGGTGATGAGGAGCTGACGTGGCTTGATGAAGCTGTCTCCAAGAAACGAACGACGACACATGTAATGTTGTCTGCACTTCCTCTCTTTATTGCTTCTCCCACAAGTTTCTTCGCCGACTCCTCTGGGTCTTCAACTTCCTTAACCATTGCAACTGCTTCCTGAAAAATATGATCAAAGATTAAAAAGTATTGTTGTATGAGAATAGAAGATTTTAAAGAAGCAATGAACTTCACATACCTCATTAGAGAATACATCCCATAGCCCGTCACTGGCTAGGATCAGAAACTCAAGAGAATCATCAATCTTTTCTTCCTATATTCAATGACAAAAGGTTTCGAGAAATTTGTCAGCTGAAGAGCAAAAAAGAGGCCAAGAAAATCATATGCAATATGGTTCTTATTAAAGTGATGAATAATACATGGATTTCTGGATCAGCAACAACATATTGCTTCAGAAGCCGATCACCAAATGCACGAGAAACCGCAAGAATTCCTCCAACCCTCCAAGTTCCTATTCAATTTACGAATGCAGCACATCAATTAGGACTATGTGTTGAGAAAAGCATGGAAGCAGAAATTTATAATCCGTTTCTTGTTACTTACCTGCCCACATCACAAATCCACCAGCATTCTCTATCCTTTCACGCTCATCACTTTGGTCAGGTTTATGGTCCCTTGACACAGCAATGGCTGCACAACACATAATCAAGGGACCATCAGGATACTACATGATATACACTAACAATCATAACTAATCTCCTTGCAAATTACCATTTCCGCCTCTGCTGATAACAGCTCTTGAATCACCAACATTTGCAACAAGTAAACGATCACCAACAAGAATAGCTGTAGACGCAGTCGAACCAGCATCTCTATTGTGACTATTTTCTGACTTGAGAAGTTCAGAGTCTGTATGGTTGTAGGCATCAGCTGGAAAAAGTGAAGCAAATTTGATGCAAATCAGAGTGCACAGCACGGATAAAGACATTGTTTTAAAAAAAAACAACTTTGTTCAGGTTTTTCTGACATTACCTATAGCTGATTTGGTGTCAGAGATAAACTTTGGATGAGTGATCAGATTACTGAAAAGATGACGCTTCACATACTCAGCTGCTCTGGCTCCACCATGGCCTGGCAAAACATTAATTATACCAGTATTAATTCTCTGTTTCCTAATGTCAAAACTAAGCTATGAGCTACCGTAACAGCGTAATTAGCACCAAAACCAATCTTAAGGTTCATGGCACAAGTGAACCATCAAGATTCATAAGGTAGGCTAAATCTGAGTATTCTAGGTTTCTTGAGAGTAATGTATAACTTCTTGTTCAGAGAGGGGAAAATACCATCAAAAACTCCAAATAGACCAACGATTTGTCCATCGATACCGTCGATCCTCGTCTCGAAAAAGTCTTCCATAGATGCTCTCTTCCCAAGGGAGCTGGCATATCCGTAGCTGAACTTTCCATTCTGGCTGAAATTGAATCATGTTAATGTACAAGGCACTAGACCGTTTGAACATCCTTGATAAGAAGCAAATGAGCAAGCATAATCAATCACATGAGATAGATCGAATCGAACAAGGTGGAACCACAACCTACATCAAATAATCAAATCCAACATAGCTATTGGTTCAAGTAATTTCATACGCACAACAAAGAAAGGGAAGAAAAAAACGGATTTCACATGAAGCCAAGCAGTTCTAAGATTAAATCGAGTTGAGATTAATGACCTGAGACCTCCTCCGCTCGCTGGAGCTTCAACAATCTGTGGCTGGTTGGAATACGACAACGCCAAATCCAGATATCCCATATTTCTCCAGAGATTTTCAAACGCTTACTCTATCGAATCAACAGATAATCTGCTCGGGAACTTCGTCTAATCTGAAATCGAATGAAATAAACGGGATCGATCACAACAACCAACCACGGTTACCAAAACACAGGATCAATCGTAATCTTCGAAATCAAAAGGATACCTGAAAGTTCCATGAAAGGATCAGAAGGAGAGAGAAGTGAGGTAAGGGGAGAAGAAGATGAGAGATTCATGGTTGATTCCTGTGTTGAGAAAATAGAGAGAGAAGCCAAAGAAAAAGGGAAAGAGAAAAACAGGTGATCGACGTTTCGAGAAGGGAGCATATTCCGGTGAGACTGTCGATTTTATGCTAATAAAAGAAAGTAGAACGAACCACAAGTCCAAAAGCTAAAACCAATGGCGGATGTACAGAAGCTGACACGTGGCGCTCGTTGAAGCAAACAACACTATGCAGTATGCAACTATGCATAGCACTAGTTAGTTTGTGTCACAATGAATACACTCCACACACAGTCATATTTATTTTTACATCAAATTTTTGTTTCCAATAATGATTTTTATAAATTTTTAAATCTATAGCTTTTTATATTTTTTTTTGACTATAAAAAGCTATATTTTCATAGCTTATATTTCCTTTTTTTTTTTACTTTTTAAAAAACCACAACTAAAATCTTAAAACCAAAATCGTACAATAAAAAAACCATAACATAAAACCGAAAACTCAACGAGGCCCAATATTTTTATGGAACAATTAAGATAGAAAAAGAAAGAGTTATGGTATGTGTTGTGTGGACTCGCATTATTTAATTCAAATTTGCAATATCTTAAAAACTGGGCCCATGGGCCATGGTTTCTTAACTTAAGTGGAGTAAGGATAAGTCTACTCTCACTGCCAAACAGCAGCATAAACTTTTCAATCGGAGAAGAGTGAGATTGGATCACTGATAATCAGTCATAGTTGCTGCTTCTCGTCTCCGGAGGAATTCAAAGTTTGAGATCAAGAGGAGGTTTTATTTTCGCCTTTCATGGCGAAGGAACAGCACTTGAGGCCTTGGTTTCTCGATCTCGTACCGGCTTTGGTTGTTTTGCTCGCCGCAGCTCATGTCATCGCCTTGGTACTTTTTCGTGATCTTATCGTTTCTTTTCTCTCTTCTCTTTTTATATGTTCTTACTGGATTCTCTTGGGGTTCGCAGGGTTACTGGATTTACAGATTGGCAACTGATCGTCGCCCTCAGAGAGGAAAATTTCACTGAGGAAACGTCCAATAGGTTCGTAATCTGAACTACGGTGTTACTGCAGCTTCAGAGACTGGAAGATTTTGCTTCCGATCTACGGGGTTTTGCGATCATTGATTTTGTCGCTTATGAGTATTTCGGAAATGTTTGCTTTAATTTCCGCCTAAATTAGAAGAAGGCTAGTTCTTTCCAACGATCTTGAAGATGTCTTTAGGTGGATCATATCTGTTAACTAGTTCGTTTTTACCTATGTTGTAGCCTATACCGACTTTTATGCATTTTTCAGGTTGTTCTAATTATATTTTGTAAGAGTTTCAATCAGTGTTTTTCTCTGTGATTAATGGTGGAACTGAGTTCTTGAGCACGACACGTCTGTTCTTTGTTCTTGACACCTCTCATTAACTAACACCTTTCAGTATCATTCAGCGTCAAAGACTGTTGCAGTCCTGTGATAAGTCTTCATAAAGAGAGCTCAGATATGGCCTAATGCTACATCAGCTTAACTAACTCTGTCTGTGTGTTAACATATTAGTTGGTCTTTGATCAGTATTAAGTATCGGATTGAACATAATCAAGGGATTCTTTGGTATTGGGTTGTTTGGGAGCCTTAGGGCTTTGCAGAGTATGGGATGCTCCTTAGGTTTTGGTTTGTTCTTTTGTTTTTGGATTTCTTGTTTGTTCATTGATTCTCAGTGAAAAATAAAGCAGAAATCAGTTATGTTCCTATCATCATGCTTTCTCGATCTATGTTTCTTTTTGAGTCTCTTACTATCCTCACAAACAGATCATTGAATAGGTGGTTTCACATGGCAGGTATCCTTCAGTGGTGTTTCGAGTCATTGTCTCTGAGGGTAAGGCCAAATTTTCAATGCTTATCCATTTGTGTTAATCAAGACAGAGTTGTAGTCTCTCTGTATAGTTACTGAGATAATAAGATCTCTAACCAAGATCACTACTGCAGAGTGCGAGAGATTTGACTAGAAGATGTAACCAAGAGCGGAACACTGTCTCGGAAAACCATTTTATTTAGCTGGAGGTGATATTGAGTAGTCAGCTTTTAAAACAAAGATCACAATGTGGAATATTATTAACTTTGGTTTGGATAGAAACTGGGGATAAATAAAAGAAGCCCTTGTCAGCTAAATATGTACAACTTGACAGCAAAACCAAGCTTTTTCTTTTAACAAGTTTCATCACTTCTCTTGACTTGTGTAGTTTTTCTCGCTTTAAAAAGCCTGAATTTGCTGGCTTAGAGTCATCCATTGACTACGTCTTTTTGACTCCAATGTTTGAAAATCTGACTTCAATATATATTTCCTGATTATATATGTCCAATGTCGGTGGAGATACCCGACTTGTTCTCGTATCCAATTTTAAGTTTACCACTTGCTAAGTTGCTACAAATATTTATCCATTTAACGCTTTTTATACGCGGAACGTTGTTCGTACCTTTGGAGGAACCTTTTGTGATGAAAAGCAACCAAAAGTAGAGAGGGGTATGTGAGTAATTTAGCAAGATAGATTAAGCAAAAAATAGAAATTGAGATAGCTCTCATGGAGCTTTATTGAAAAGCTGACAATAAAGAAGATGAAAGAGACTTTGTTGTCACCAAGAGCAAGAGACTTTGATATCGATATTCATAGAGAGGAAGAAGGAGAGTTTGCCACAAACGGCAACTCTCAAAGATACATTCTAGATGTTCATTACACATATATATATATATATATATATATATATATAAACTTATCTTGCTACAAAACCCTAATTACATGGGTTAGGTAATGGGCTTGTTTTGGGTCATATGATGATTTTAATGTTGGGCTTCTACAGCCCCCCGCAAACTTGGCAGCAGGTGAAAACATGTTGACAAGGTTGAATGCACTGGAAGACCAACACAGAACTAGAGCAAGTATTAGGCTTCTCGGAACTGAATGTAACAACCTAGTAGACTTGACAGAAACATTTCAAATCACAAGGAGATGTAGACGATGAAATACCAGCTGATTCCCCTATTTATTAACCTCCTCCAACCTTACTTCTCTGCAGAGATAGGGGCATAATTTGGTCTTCAAAGATATATGAGGTCACTTGCTTCTTGCTTCTCCAAACTTTCTTTTAATTTTTTTTTGTCACGATCTATACTTGTAGAGTTTTATGAACTCTCTCAGAAGTATGTCTGACATTTAGCAACTCGGTATGCACTTGTAGAGTTATTAACTCTCTCAGAGGTGTTTCTTTACCCGCTTTACTTAATTGGTTTTGTACTTGTAGAGCTACTATAACTCTCTCAGAGGTACCTACCATTTCTTTCACAGACAAACTGTTTTTTTTTTCTCAAATTTGGGTCATACTTGTAAAGTTTTCCTAACTCTCTCAGAGGTACTCCCATTCTATTCTGAAAAGCAAAATCACCCATTGTTCTTACTACTTTGAGTGATACAACTGCAACATTGTCTTAGCTTTGAATCAACCACCATGTCCCATTCTTCTGGAAAAATCTGTCCAAATCTACTATAACACCTATTTCTATCTACCTTCATGATTCCACGCCTATAAATCATAAACCAGCCACAAACCACTCCATAACAAACCCAATACAGCCCTATATCTTCATAGCTTCACGATTCCAATCCAGCAAACCACCTATCTCATTCAAATTTGCAGCCTTGAACACATCCATATCAAACCCAAACCAGCCTAAACACGCATCCATCCAACAAAACAATTCCAGAGACAAATTCGTGAACCTAAACCTCTCTATTCCCAATAGAACTAGTTGGAGCAAAACATACCAGCTAGAGATTGATGCTTTTCTGTTTCTTCAACGAAAGGAAGTGGGAAAACCGGAGCCATTTCTGTGAAGACAAGCCCAAATTTCCTCTCTGATTCTCACCCTGACGCGGTCACGCTCTCGGCTGCAGAATCAGCAGCTGTTTCTTATGGTGTCTGCTTCATATCTCTGACCTGGCAGGCTTTCTGCTTCTGATTTTTGTTTCTTCTTCTGCTCGATCTCAGACCGCTAGAAGAACTTCTTACTACCAGAATTCTCAGCCAGACTTTGCCATTTCTTCAGAATTTCTTGCCTGCGCAGAACCATTAAAGGGTTTCTTCAATCGCCGTCGAGGATCAGATTCTATCTGAGATCGGATCTCAATCCAACTTCCTTGAAGCGGATCTAAACAGAAGCTAGAGGATGATGTGAGTAACCCCATGAACCGTTTGGCTCTGATACCATGTGAGTAATTTAGCAAGATAGATTAAGCAAAAAATAGAAATTGAGATAGCTCTCATGGAGCTTTATTGAAAAGCTTACAATAAAGAAGATGAAAGAGACTTTGTTGTCACCAAGAGCAAGAGACTTTGATATCGATATTCATAGAGAGGAAGAAGGAGAGTTTGCCACAAACGGCAACTCTCAAAGATACATTCTAGATGTTCATTACACATATATATATATATATATATATATATAAACTTATCTTGCTACAAAACCCTAATTACATGGGTTAGGTAATGGGCTTGTTTTGGGTCATATGATGATTTTAATGTTGGGCTTCTACAGGGTAGAGAATAGAATAATAAGTAAATGTAAATGATTACTAATTGTATATTTTATTACTTATTGATTACCAGCTACAAATGCCACAATGCATGCCAATTCCAACCAACTAATTAGAGAGTAGTATGTATTAACAAATTAATGATAATTGTATGTCGACAAAAAGATGTTCGTGCCTGCTGCTGCCTAGTGCAATAATTATGATTAGTTAGTTAACAGGTGGCAAATTATTCCAATTGTAGGCAATTATTTACCAATCAAAAACAAGAAAACATGAAATTGTTAGCACTTTTTAGAAGAACAAAAATAAACATGAAATTGTTAGCGCTTTTTAGTAGTAACTATCTTATATGATTGACACACACACACAAAAAGAGAGTAAATATCTCATATGACTGTCATTAATTGACATTTGTCCCCCAAAAAAATAAAGATTGTAATTAATTGACAAAAAAAAAACACATGAAATCCAGAGAAGCCAAAGGACACTTTAGGAATTTCTTATAAAACTCCAAATCCATTTCCTGCCAGAGAGAGAGAGATAGAGATAGAGATAGAGAAGGGCCAACGACCACACACACACCAAAACACCATGAGCCCTTCCAAGCAGCGACATCGCAGCTCCACCGGCGATACCAAGTCAAAATCTGTCAGATCCGGCTCCTCTCTCTCCGTACCGGAATGGATTGCCGAAGCAACCAACGGCGGATCTCTCCGCCGCGTAAATCCTGACACAGGTACCGACGGCTGGGCTTCTCCTCCCGGCGACGTCTTCTCTCTCCGCTCCAATTCTTACTTGACCAAAAAAGAGAAATCTCCCGCCGGAGACTACCTCCTCTCTCCCGCCGGCATGGACTGGATTAAATCAAGTACAAAACTCGACAACGTGCTCGCTCGTCCCGATAACCGTGTGGCTCACGCGCTTAGAAAGGCTCAATCCCGCGGCCAATCGCTGAAGAGCTTCATCTTCGCCGTGAATCTCCAGGTTCCAGGTAAGGACCACCACAGCGCCGTGTTCTACTTCGCCACGGAGGAACCGATTCCCTCCGGCTCGCTTCTCCACCGGTTCATCAACGGCGACGACTCGTTCCGGAATCAGAGATTCAAAATCGTTAATCGGATCGTGAAAGGGCCATGGGTAGTGAAAGCCGCGGTTGGGAACTATGGCGCGTGTCTTCTAGGCAAGGCCTTGACGTGCAATTACCACAGAGGTCCTAACTACTTGGAGATCGATGTCGACATAAGCAGCTCGGCCATCGCAACGGCGATTCTGCGGCTAGCTTTAGGGTACGTGACGAGCGTGACGATCGACATGGGGTTCTTAGCGGAGGCGCAGACGGAAGGAGAGCTGCCGGAGAGACTAATCGGAGCTGTTAGGGTTTGTCAAATGGAGATGTCGTCGGCGTTTGTGGTCGACTCGCCATCGCCGCCATCACAGCCGTGTAGAACGTTGAGTTCGGCGAAAGTTAACCACGACGAGGACGAGGATTGAGATTCACATGGAGCACATACAATCATCAAACCAGGTCAATGGCTATCGAATACATTTCTCTCGAAGGATCTGAGAACAATCTTTCATTAATCTCAAGTCAAAACTAAATTGCTTAATTCATTCTATGGATTTTGTAAATAATATTTTTTCTCATCGAGATTGAGAGTTTTCATGATATATTAATGGAATTGAATTGAAATTCGGCGGATTCTTCTTTGTTATTATTGTTGGATCTGTTTCGTCTTGATGAACCAGAATATTGGTAATAATAGTCCACTTTCGTCGGAAGAAGAAGCGTGTGATGATATGACATCTATGTGAAAAGCGAAAATGTTGAAAACTTGTTGGACATTTTATTATACCTCGAAACCCAATATATATAGGTTAGCGATGAATTTATATTTCATTTTTCGTGTAAAAGATTTCAGTTTCACTCAAGGAAGATAAGTTATGATAGCTTATAAGATTATTACACTAAAATATTAGCTACTGCAGTTGAGGAGGCATCTTTGACGTTACTGAAGAACTTACTTTCGAGGGATATATACATGTCTCAGTTCCAGAAGAACCTAAAACGATATATCACAGATAAATATGGAGTTAACGCCAAATCTGTACCTTAATTTCAAAAACTTTAGAAAGTGGTTTACCCCAATGTTAATGATGTTGTTGCACAAAAATGGGTTCTAATATGGGCTTTTTAAACGGTCCAAACACATTTTGGTGGGTCGCCAATTTCACTCTGTATTATTCATCGAATATTGGAATAAAAATGTACAAATTAAAAGGTTGGGCTTCTATAATGAAAAGTTACAATAATTTGTCGCATCAACACAACCTTATTACTGTACAATTACTTCAAGACCGTTACGGTCGTACCCAAAATGACACACTTGATTGGAGGATAGAGCTGATTTGTGCCAAATCCATATATTATAATTTTACCCTTTTTTTTCATTAACTACACCCGTTTGGAGCAAACCCGACCCGCCCCCCCGCCCCATCGTACACAACTTCTAGCGTTTGCTGCTGAACGTTTCCAAAGATCGCAGCGTTATTTTCGTCGCTATTCCCTGCAAACGCCAAACAAACCTGCGATAGCTTAAACACGTACAAAATCCCTTTCGAGCCAAGCTCCACGACGGCGCCACCGCTGAAATAGAACGCCACTTTCGGGATCGTCACCGTCTTAAACCCGCTGAGATCGAAGCACGTGTCCAGGATCGAGACGGCCGAGGTAGACGGATACTTTGACATCTGCGCCTTGAACGTGCTCCGTAGTGCCGCGTAGGCTTTCGGCGGAAGACGAGAAATGACAGTTCCAGAGTCGATTAGAGCTCCCGGAGTAGAGAACACGGTTGAAGGAATCGCCAATTTCTGACCACCGACAGTGATTCCGACGATATCGAGGCCATAGAAGGATGAACCATCTGTGATGGTGGAAATCGGAGTGAATTTGACGGAACTGGAGATTCCGGCGGATCCGAATGTGAGATGTCCGGTGTAGCTAGCGGAAGAAGGGAGGCAGTAGGAGAATATCTTATTGTAGGTCGTCGCCGTCTGCGACGGAAATGAGAGCTTGTCGCGGCCAAGGCCGAGAAGTCCGGCGACACCGGTAAAAAGTCCTTGGTTGTTCTCGCCGCAGCCGAAATAAACGCCGTCGAAGACATCGGAGCTCGTTAGGGTAAATTTCTCCTTGGCGAGAAATCCAACAGAGAAGGATTGATCGCCATATTGAATACCGTAGAGGCAATTAGAAGCCGAACAACTTCCAGAGTTTCCTAATCGGCGGGAAACAAACAAAACCGGTTAGCATAACCGGATCTGAATCAGCAAATCGATTTGAATAAAAAACCGAAAATGGAACCTGTAGCAGAAGAAAGAGATCCACACGCCGCGGATGAGCAGGAGACGTTGTAGTAAGAAGAAGAGGAAGAAGGGTTAAAGATGGGTTCCTTTTGTGAATAGCAAGATCGAACGCATGGCTCGCATTGAGTCCACGTCAGATCGCTTCCTGTATCGAAGATCAGAGACAAATCATGCTTCGGAGTTCCGATTCCGACCGTGACGACGTAGTTTCCTGATCCGAATGTGCTTCCGTCTTTAGCCGGTAGATCTGTTGACTGGCTTTGCCTGACTCGATCTGTGAGTTTCTTCGACAGCCTTGTGTGGATGGATTTTACACGCGCTTGGTCGAGTCTCAGGATCTCGATATGGTCTGGACTCGTGGCTTTGCCACTGGTTAAACGCGAGCACGGGCCGTGCCTGTGCGTCACGTGCAGTGAGGACTTTGTATTAGACGCTGAGTAGATAAGTTGACGTTATTAGAAACCACACACACAAAAAAAGAAGCTATATACAATATATGTTTGTCGTTTTTCCTATCAAAACATATACACTATTAGAGATCATCTAACTATCGCTTTCTATAATCCTGTGATGGTAAATATTGATGCCTTAATGGCAAAAATTTGGCCTTAACTGTAATCTAATTGATAGTAAGGACACCAAGAATGTAAATATATCCATAAGGACAAACTAGTAAGTAATAACGCATATATACCGCTAAAACACAATGAATCAACAGAAATTGAGTTGGCTAATTAAGAAAATTACCTCTGGTAGAAAGAACACAAGATGATGATGATGAAGGGAAGAGAGAGCTGAGTTGAATAGTATGAGAATCAAACTCTCTCCTCTCTCTTTCTTGAGCTCCCTCGCTACAACCCCAACTGAGACATACACAAATGATTATTATTATATTCAACAAATTCCTGTTAAAGCTCATTTTGCTCTCTTCTTCTCTCTCGCAATAATAAAAGGGTAACTCTACATGAAAATGGTTGGTCCTTTATAACCAATCTCTTTGCTCAAAAAAAGTCTATAGTGGAGGTTGTTATATTTTAGAAGCAATCCACACGTATCACATAAGTTAGGGGATTCTATTCCATTGGTTTCACTAACCAATTAGATAGCGACACATCATCTGGCAAAGGATCATTGTTGTTATTTTTGTGTTTTGTCTTTCACACACCAATCTTAAGCACAATAAAAAGGGATAATATTCCACTAAATGATTCATTGAGTATATTAAACTAAGCAGTGTGTCAAATTATGCATGGATGTGTGTGATGCGTATTGATGAATTTGTGATTCAAATATCCAATGATCAATTGATGGATTAAAAACACATGTAGATGTTTTTTCCCTTAATTATTGCATGATTGTAATTTCCATTATGATATTTTGGCCAAATAATGGATGCTGTCGATTCAAAAGTTTCCTATTACTATGAAGACTAATAATTCAATAATGCAGGCAATAATTATGGTTGCTTTAAATCCAAATAATTTAGAGTAATGAAGTATCCAACCAAATGGAAGTAAATGGGTTAGGCAATATTATTTCTCAACATATCACTTGATTCAAACTTACTTATTATGCGTATACACGTAAGTAACATATATCATATGTTTGTATTAATTGGGAAAACAGGTGTTGCTTCACGAAATCAATCTCAAGAAAATCATTTTATGTAATTTTCAATAAGCATTTGGTAGATTAACCATTATTTACATGAACGTTTATATAACGTATAACAGTTCAAGGTATTTATTGTAAAAAGGTTTGTGAAGTTACAGTTGCATAGTGATTTGTATATATCATTTATTCCTTAATAAAAGCATAATTATAGACTACATATATGGCTATCAAAAAGTTGAATACACATTGCTCAAGTTTAGTAGATACTACTATATTAACTTCTTTTGATAAAAAACTGAACATCCAGGTATGATTGAGATGATGCATGTGTGGGCCGCGATTCATTTTTCCGGAAATTAATTTGATAAACATATGCATGATTTCAAGTGGGAACAGAAGATAAAAGATACTTATAAAGAATCTTAATGTAGCTAGTGGATGTGGGATAAAGCTGGAATCTGTACCCTAATTTCTAGAAACTTAGAAAGTGACTAATGTTGATCCCACGGATCACTAAGTGTGTTTAAAGAATGATTAGGAGACGGGAGGTAAGATTTTCGTTAATAGAGCAATTTAACCACAATTAAGACAGGTCGGGAGAAATATGAGTAGGCCGGGGGCCGTGTTTCGTTTTATTGATGAAAGAGAAGTAAACGCTTTTGAATTACGAACTGGTTCCGAAGGACGTCCAGTTCGGCGTTCTAAAGTGTTGTCTCGTTACAAAGATAGAGAGGTCGGGTAACTTGTGGTAGGTGAGAGAGTAAAAATCAGACTCTCCCTCATTAATGACATACGAGGGGTATATATAGTCGGGGTCGGCTTCCTGCTCCTCGGGATCTCGGGCCACGTGTCGTCTACGGCCTCTTTTGCGGGTAAGGTGGCCTAGGAGGCGTGTCCCGGCTTTCGAGGAGAGAGGTCATGATGAGCTCGGCGTGGCGTGTTGCAGAGCAATGCACTGTTTTACCAACTCTGCTCCACCTGCTCCCTCCTGTCCTTGTCAGCTCTGCAGGGTTGGTGGGACGTCGGGTCGAAGGCACGTCCCTACGCGGGTAGGGTACTGTCTTACCAACTCCCACGCGCCTACTCTTCTGACACTTCCTGCTCTGGCGGGGCATCAGCGCGGGCCCGGGGTACGTTGCTTTCAGGTCGGCTACCGAGCTGAAGAGTGGTCTTGCAGGTCGGTGATATTAAGTCCGGTGACCGCACCGAAGAACGGCCTTTCCTAAGATGGGCCTAACTAATTGGGGGTGCTAGGCCCACCTCCAACAATAGGCCCTCCCCCAGTTCGGTGTCGCGAGGCGAAGTGAGCGTGCCGAAGTTGATCTAATGTTAGTTCGGCGCATCTTAGGACGGTTTTTCCGTGCTCAACTGTGTTTGCCTTTTCCGAAAAATCCGTAGGAGGTTGGCGCGTATCCGCCACGCGGGGGATCGAAAGGTTGCCTCGTTTTTCGCGCGAGATGCCCACGCACGGCGTGTGACAGACGCTTCGTGGTTATCGAGGCACCCCCTGCTTTTCGGCGTGGGAGATCGAGGAGTCGTCATCATTAGGTTTTTTGGGCAGCCGTGCTTCTTTTGACACGCGTCCAGGCGTCGCTTCACTGTCTCCCTTCTTCTTCCTCCTGTTAAAACCTTCTGCGCATAACCCTAAGGTAACCTCTTCTCTCCGATTTCCTCCTTTCCCCTCTTGCTTTTTTTCTGCAGTTTTCGATTTCCTCCTCTCCGTGCAATGGCGCCGATGTTAGACGGTATTAGGGCCGAGTCGAGCGAAGAATCGGCGTCCCGTGGTGGCGGTAGCGACTCCCCGAGTTCTTCCTCCGACGGCTCCGGACGTGACTCCTCTCCGTGTCGAGGCGCAGACAGTGGGGAACAGTTTGCTCCTTCGACTTCGGGGGCCGCCCCGCTGCTCCCGGGGACCCATCTCAGGAAGAAGACGGTGGTCAGGTCTTTCTCCGGCGGTCACGGCGTTGGCCAAGCTGGGGGTAGAACCGGTCGTCAGGGCGGTCGCGGAGGCGGAGCTCGAGTGGCCAGGGTGAGGTCTCCCCTGGTGCCTTATGAGCAGGGAGGGTCGCCGACCTGGAGCACAGCGGAGTCGGTGACTCTCCTGAGGGACTTGTGCGGCTTTCCTGATGGCGTCGAGCTCAGGCTACCCAGGGCGGAGGAGCGCCCGTGGACTCCTCGGCCGGGCTTCGTCTGCCTGTACGAGTCGTTCTTCCAGAAGTGCGGCCTGCGCCTTCCTCTCCCCGAGCTGTTCGTCAATTACTGCCGGGTGCGGGGCTTGGCCTTCTCGCAGGTCTGCCCGTCCACGGTCCAGGGGATGATCGTGCTGCTGACCTTGGGGCACGAATGTGACGTGGAGGTGACGGTGCCTATGTTCGAGGCGCTCACCCAGCAGAAGGCAAACCCTGGGATTCCTGGGACCTTCTATGCCGCTTTCAAGCCCGCGGCGAACGTCCTGGAGGCACCGAGCTCGGGGTCTAAGGCGAGCAAGCTGTCGAAGGTCGAGGACTGGTCTCGCAGCTACTTCTACATCCGGGCTACTGCCGTGGTTGGGCTCGACCCGTCGGCGAGATACACCCGGGATTGGAACTTTTCCCCGGGTAGGGATTTGCAGGTCGAGCTGACTTCTCTTCTTTGGTTTTGTCTAACTGATGCCTTTTTGCCTTGCTTTTCAGGCCCTCACTCCTCCAGGTTCAAGCTACCGGACTACGCGGGTATCGTTGCCGTACTAAGGTCAGTGCGTAGAAGAGAGTGGAAGTCCTTCACTGCGGCGAGAATCGGAGCTGCGATGGCCGGAGGTCGGTTTTTTTTTTTTTTTTTTTTTTTTTTTTTTTTTTGCCGAACTGACGAGTGCTTCTATCGCAGGAAGAGCTAGGTTCGCCAGTCCGCTGTACGCGGACTCCTTTGTGGCGGCGCCGCCGCCGGTGCCCGAGGTGCCGGTCCGGAGAGACCCGGCGTCTGGGGTCGGGGGGGAGTCCTCCGGGGTGGCTCCTTCGAAGAAGAGGGCAGCAGAGGCTGTTGGTGGCAAGGCCGGCAGGAAAAAGAAGAGGACCGAGGTGGGAGAGTGCTCCGCCGCAGGTCGGGATGAGGTCAGGCCTGAACTGCCCGGGTGCGAGCCCGAGCCGTCTGTCACCGAGGTGCCGGCAGGGGAGGTCGTGGAGGGCCTACGAGAGGGTGAAGAGGTCGCAGTAAGGGCGACGGAGGGCGGCGATGAAGCCGTCGTTGTGGAAGAAGGGCGGGAGACCGCTGGTGACCGGAGCGTTGGGGCTTTGGTGGGTTCGGAGGACGGGCCTCGGGACTACAGCTTCTCCTTTACCCACGAGGATGGAAGCAGACAGGTCATCGTCGATCCGGACGAGTGCGCCGAGCTGGCGCAGGCCATGATGTTCGGGCAGAGTCCGCACTTTGTCCCGCTGGAGATGGCGGAGGCCGATACCTTCCGCCAGGTGGCGCGATCCGCAGCGCGGGTAAGCCTTTGTTCTGATCTAACTGTTTTTAGCTGGACTTGTTGTGCGTCTTTGCTAACGACTGGTTTGATGCAGACGATGGCCCTTTCTGCCTTTCTGGCGGAGGCCTACGAGAAGCGACTCGCCGAGGAGCACGCGTCGCTTCGATTCCTGCAGGGGCGCCAGGAGGCCAGCGCGCAGATCCAGTCCGCTCTGACTCGCGGGTTGGAGAAGGACCTAAGGGAGGAGAAGGCCCGGTCTGCGGCGCTGGGCGAGGAGGCGGCACGGGTGCGAGCCCGGGCCGGAGAGGCGGGCCGTCTTCAGGCCGAGCTGGAGGCTGAGAGAGGCCGGTCTGCCGGTGAGCGGGCTCGGGCGGCTTCCCTGGAGGAGGAGGTCGGGCTTTTGAAGGGGGAGCGGGAGACACTCCGCTCTAGGGTGCAGGGGCTGGAGTCCGCCATAGACCGGGCGAAGGTGGCCTTGGCTGTGGAGAGTGACCGGGTGACAGCCTGGTGGGACGCGCGGAACCAGGAGTGGTCCGCGAAGATGGCGAAGATCCGCGCCCATCTGGACGGGCGCAGCCAGGCCTTAGAGCCTCACCTGCTGTACAACCAGGTGATCGGCGTCAGGGCGTGCCTCAAGAGGATGGAGGCCGAGGACGGGGTGTCGGTACCGTTCTACCGATATCAGAAGCTGGACGAGGATGAGGCGGCATTTGGCGCCGTGCTGGACGGAATTGATTTTCCGGACTTGACCCCGGGGGATCTGGACACCCCTCTGGACCGTGCTCATGGCGTCCAGCTTGAGCGGATCATGCCCGCCGCTCCTTCGGAGGTGCCCTTTGTGGATCTGACTGAGACCGTCCAAGCAGATCCGCCAGCGCAGGACTTGGCCCCGTGTGCTGATGAGGCCGGCACCGACGCGCTACCCGGTGAGACCGGAACCGATGCGCTATCTGGTGAGGCCGTGGTTGGGGAAGAGAGGTCTGAGCAGCCCTTCCTTGGTGAGTACGGCACCAATGCGAGGATGGTGGCCCCGGGTGATGTAGATGGTACCCGTGCTGACGAGGGCGAAGACCGACCTGCCGATGCGGCCTTATAAATACTTTTTTCCTTTTTGTTTTTCTTCTCTCTTTTGTAAAGACCGGGCCGTAGGCCATTTATGTAATGACTAGGCCGTGGGCCTTTTTTTTTATAATAGCGAGGCCGTTGGCCCTTTTGCGATAATCGAGGCCGTTGGCCCTTTTTTTCTTCTTTGTAAGTGCCGTTTCGAGGCTGTTGTAATGACTAGGCCGTGGGCCCTTTTTAATAATATCGAGGCCGTTGGCCCTCTCCTTTTTTTTTTTTTTTTTTTTGTATAAGTGCCATTTCGAGGCTTTTTTGATTGGTAGAGTAGGTCGTAGACCGTACTCTGTCAAGTAAGCAGGTCGTGGACCGTGCTCTTGTATTGGGTGCGAGGTAATTTTTTTTTTTTTTTGTAAGTGCCGTTTCGAGGCTTTTTAATGGCTAGGCCGTGGGCCCTTTTTTATAATAGCGAGGCCGTTAGCCCTTTTGCGATAATCGAGGCCGTTGGCCCTTTTTTTCTTCTTTGTAAGTGCCGTTTCGAGGCTGTTGTAATGACTAGGCCGTGGGCCCTTTTTAATAATATCGAAGCCGTTGGCCCCCTCCTTTTTTTTTTTTTTGTATAAGTGCCATTTCGAGGCTTTTTTGATTGGTAGAGTAGGTCGTAGACCGTACTCTGTCAAGTAAGCAGGTCGTGGACCGTGCTCTTGTATTGGGTGCGAGGTAATCTCGGCTTAAGGCACTTATTGCTTGTGTACCTTGTTTTTTTGGTGCGGGTAGCGAACCCGGCTTTAGAGACACTTAATGCTTGTGTGTCTAGTAGAGGTGCGGGCCCTGGGGCCCGGCTTTGGCACTTATAACTTGTGTGCCGGGGAGAGCGAGCACCGGAGCTCGGTCCCCTTTTTTTTGTAGTGCGAGCATTTGGAGCCCGGCTTCTTTTTTTTTTTTTTTGTTGTGCGAGCCTTTGGAGCTCGGCTTGGTTTTTTTTTTTTTTTTTTTTTTTTTTTTTTTTTTGGTAGTGCGAGCGTTTGGAGCTCGGCTTTTTTTTTTTTTTTGTAGTGCGAGCGTTTGGAGCTCGGCTTCTTTCTCTTTTTTTTTTTGTAGTGCAAGCATTTGGAGCCCGGCTTGGTTTTTTTTTTTTTTTTTTTTTTTTTTGGTAGTGCGAGCGTTTGGAGCTCGGCTTTTTTTTTTTTTTGTTTGGAAAGATGGCGCGAGCGTTTAGAGCTCGGCTTTTTTGTTCAGGTCGGGGACCGTATTCCTTTGTCAAGGCCACCGCGGGGGACCGTATTCCTTTGTCAAGGCCACCGCGCTGTTTCTCGACTCAGCCGCCTTCTCCTCTTCGAGCTCGACGAAGAGTCCAGCGCGGTGCAAGGCGTCTTCCAGCGAGCGCGGCCTGTTGAGCTTCATATCGTCCTTGAAGGCCGAATCGGCCCGCAGTCCCTTTCTTAGAGCGGGGAGCGCTGACTCGTCAGTCACGTTGCTATGGGAGGCCGTGGCCTTGAAGCGCTCTATGAAGGACCTGAGCGACTCCTTTGCTCCTTGGTTCATCGCCCAGAGGTCCGCGCTGGATGCGGACTGGCGGATGTAGATGGAGTAGTGCTCGAGGAAGGTGGTCGACAGATCCCTGAAGCTGTCTATGGAGTGCGTCTTCAGCCGAGAGAACCACGTGAGAGCCGGGCCGGTGAGGTTCTCTACGAAAAGTTGGCAGTGGGCGGCTTCGCGCTCGTCTGGCGAGAAGTGGGCGCGGCCCATGGCGATGGTGAACGCCGTAAGATACTGGGCCGGGTCGGTGGTGCCCGCGTAGGGCTGGAGTTTGAGCTTCCCGAGGTGCTGGAGCGGGACGGAGGCGATCCGGCGAGTGAACGGCGTGTTTTGCGTCTCTCTGAGGACGCGATCGATTTCCGGGGCCGCGCTGGTGGCCTGATGGATTTTGGAGGACATCGCGCGGATAGTCTCCTTCATAGCTTCGAACTCGGCGTCCCTTGAGCGCTCCGCGCTGGATCGGAGGTGGTGGGATTCATCGCCCGGGTGGCTTCCTACTGTCGGGGCGAAGCGTCCGCCCGGCCCTTCGGATCCTGACGGTGAGTCGCCCGGTCGGCTTGTCCGGATGCGGGGGGTTTCTTCCCGAGAGACCGGCTCTCTGAGATGGACGTCGGGGGACCCGGTATTGTCCGACCGGTCACGGGAGGCCCCTAGCGTGGCGAACCGTTGGTCGGTGGCTCGTGTCAGCTCGTCTATTCGGGCGAGCAGGGTCTGCATCACGGCGGACAGCGTGGGCTGATCTTCTGACGCTCGGGGTGCGTTGTGGGCGGCGGAGCCGTCGGAATGAGCGGGTGCCGAAGCCGGGGGCGGGGCCCTGAAGAACTGCTCTCGGGGAGTCGTCTGGTTGGCAGCTGCTTGGGCTGACGACGGGATGGGGGCCGTCGTTTGAGTCGTTGGCGGTGCCGTTGTCGGGGCCTGGGCCGTTGTTCGGGCCGGGGTGTCCTGGTCTGACAGCACTCTTGGGGACGGAATTGCCATCTTGGGGGCGGTGGTGGTTGAACTGCTCCTTGCGTATAGAAGAATCTCTTGCCCTCCTTCTAGCGCCAATTGTTGATCCCACGGATCACTAAGTGTGTTTAAAGAATGATTAGGAGACGGGAGATGAGATTTTCGTTAATAGAGCAATTTAACCACAATTAAGACAGGTCGGGAGAAATATGAGTAGGCCGGGGGCCGTGTTTCGTTTTATTGATGAAAGAGAAGTAAATGCTTTTGAATTACGAACTGGTTCCGAAGGACGTCCAGTTCGGCGTTCTAAAGTGTTGTCTCGTTACAAAGATAGAGAGGTCGGGTAACTTGTGGTAGGTGAGAGAGTAAAAATCAGACTCTCCCTCATTAATGACATACGAGGGGTATATATAGTCGGGGTCGGCTTCCTGCTCCCCGGGATCTCGGGCCACGTGTCGTCTACGGCCTCTTTTGCGGGTAAATTGGCCTAGGAGGCGTGTCCCGGCTTTCGAGGAGAGAGGTCATGATGAGCTCGGCGTGGCGTGTTGCAGAGCAATGCACTGTTTTACCAACTCTGCTCCACCTGCTCCCTCCTGTCCTTGTCAGCTCTGCAGGGTTGGTGGGACGTCGGGTCGAAGGCACGTCCCTACGCGGGTAGGGTACTGCCTTACCAACTCCCACGCGCCTACTCTTCTGACACTTCCTGCTCTGGCGGGGCATCAGCGCGGGCCCGGGGTACGTTGCTTTCAGGTCGGCTACCGAGCTGAAGAGTGGTCTTGCAGGTCGGTGATATTAAGTCCGGTGACCGCACCGAAGAACGGCATTTCCTAAGATGGACCTAACTAATTGGGGGTGCTAGGCCCACCTCCAACAACTAATCGCCTAATTATGTTGGGTTTTGAAAACTCGACATTCGTCCAAGTTCACCGTTCCAGAATTAGGTAGACTTGCTTAACTCTTCGTGATTATTTTGGTTCAATTTGTACTAGCCATGTTAATTTATAAAATTAGCTAGTCACTATTTATTTTTATTTTTTTAAATGATGGTAAGTTGGTAACAGTTCTTTCATTAGAGTGTTCATCATGTCAGCGTAGGTTACGAATATAGCCCCTTGTCAAATTGATTATATATGTTTGTATTAGACAGAGAAAACAAAACAAAACAATTTGTTTTATTACTGTTTGGTGATTTACCAAAAACCTGATCGATACTTTACTAATTAAAAACTCATATATATGATTAATTATTGACTCATCAATGATGTATGACGTTGGTTCCAAATTATGAAACACTGTTACTCTGTAATCTGTATTATTGAAGCCTGAAGGTGAAGGGAGTGATATTCATTATAATTTTGATATTGTATCCATAGAAGCTAAGGTAGATGATTCATACTTTATTATTTACTATAGAACACTTTTTAACATGAGTTATTATCAAGATAATGCTAATGGAAAGTATTAATATGTTTAATGTCTATAAATCAGCTTAAAGACAACATCAATATTGAGTGTTTTAAAAATATAAAATATTATATTAGAGTGCTAGTGTTATCTCTATGTCCCACATGAATTCAAAATATGCATATTGCGTGCTACTAAAAAACACTCGTTATTTAAATAAATCAGATCAAACAAAAATATTGATTATTAGAAATCTGGAGTTATAGGTTTAATGAAAATATATGTATTTTTTTTGTTTTCATATGCGGCTATCAACCTCTAAAAAAAAAAAACATAATGGTCAAATTGAAAAGAGAGAAAAAGAAACTTAACAAAGAAGAATTGTGGTTTTGTAACTGAATATCAATTATTGAAGTTGTAGTTGGAAATTATAAAGCTGATGTAGCATCGTGGGAACTACGTAGTTGTGACATTACTTTCCATTTTTTCCACCATGGATTATGTTTATAGCGGCCGATGAGTTTTCCACTAAAATTAATTATGATCCAATAAGATTGAAATCAAATACGATTTCCACTCATAGTGGGTAGATGTAAAGGAAGGAATGAAGGTAATATCTTATGCAAATCAATTGATTTTAGGTTTATACGAATATAATAATATTGGATGGCCTATATATACTCTCTATAGACATTAATACTTAATTAGTCTTGCTTGTGCATGTTGCTGTTATCGCCCTAGGGCAAGCGGCTTAAACGCGGCGTTTTTTGTAGGACCACCAACTCATTCGTTCACAGAAAATCGGACAAAAACTATATTATTCAAAGTGAATGCCGTTTTTTTTGGGTTGGAAAAGAGAGGGAACTACGAAAAGCAAACCAGATAAAATAGAGCCATAATTGGCTAAATATGACATGATCACATTTTAAAAAGGGCAATTGACCAAAATAGCACATTTTTAAATTTTTGTTCCAAATTTAGCATTTATAGTTAATAATAATAATAATAACACAAATTTTGACAATAATAACACAAATTTAATATTAAAAAAAAATAAAACCATTTTCTAATGGAAAAAACTAAATCCTAAATTGAAAATAGTGAACCCAAACATAATTTTTAATTTTATTTTAAATTTATTTTGGGTAAACAAATATTTTTACATAATTATTTGTGCTATTTTTGGAATTTTAAATTTAGGATACTAGTTTTGGAACAAAAAGTAAAATTTGTGCTATTTTAGGGTATTTCTCTTTTAAAAATTATAGTTCAGTTTTTAAAAAAAATAATATATATATATATATATACTATTAAAATATGAGTATTTTTGGAATCAGTTTGTAAACACCTTATTTTTTTAAATAAATTGAACATATTACCAAATATATTATAAACTTAAAAATTAAACATATTTAAATTAATAACATTTAAATTAGTTTTTATTTTTCATTTCACATTTTATTTATAACAAAAAAAATTATTCCGCGCGAACGCGTATATTTAAAATCTAGTATATATATGGGCAATTGACCAAAATAACAAATTTTTTAATTTTTGTTCCAAACTTAGTATCACTAGTTGAAAATGACAATAATATCACAAATTTATATTAAAATAACATAAAATCATTTTCTAATGGGAAAAACCTAACCCTAAATTTGAAATAGTGAACCCAAACATAATGTTTAATTTTATTTTGGATAAAAAATATTTTTACATAATTATTTGTGCTATTTTCGGAATTTTAAATTTAGGGTGCTAATTTTGGAACAACAAATAAAATTTGTGCTATTTTAGGGTATTTTCTATATCTATACTATTAAAACAGGGTAACATTTTGTAAACAAACATATTTTAGTGTAATCCCATTTCGGATATCTACTATCCATACTTTTTATCCCTGTTTCCAAACAAGTTTTTTTTTTAAATTCGAGAATATCCAATTTTGATACGAAAGAGATTTGATGCAATATTCTTTATTTAATATTAAACTTCCATTTAGATAAACATAAAAAAACTTCTTCAGCACTCTTCATTCATCTATATAAGGAGACTCTTTCGATCATTGATACACAATTCTTTAGGTTTCTGTACATGTTTTCATTTTATTCTTCTAAAATATTACCAAATGTTTAATTATTTACTATTTTCGAAATTATAGCAAAATCTTACCAAATCTTTAATTATTTGCTATTTACGAAAATAGATATAATATCTTTACAAAAATATTCCTTACTTTGATTTTTTTTTTGAATTTAAAAATAATTCCGAAAATTCAAATTTTAATTTAGTTTAGTTTGGATTTAATTAAATATATGTTATATTAATTATTTTAAAGAATTAATATTTCGTTACATACAAAACAAATTAATATAGAAAGACAAAACAGTTTCATCAATTTATTTTTGACTCTCATAATATTTCTCATAATTAAGTTTTGATGGCAAAGTTATATTAATATTTCGCTATAAAATCAAACATTTAAATTACTATTTTATCATACCAATTTTTTTTTAACTTCTCAACAAATACATTTTTTACATGATCAATGATTTATATAAATATTGATAACAGTTGTAGTCCATGGTCAATGATATTTTTCCATATATTATAAAAATCAAAAAAGAAATAAAACATAAAAGTCAATTTTATGCCTTTAAAGCTTAGTAATTTTTAAAAAATTAAGAGCTTGCATTAATTTTTTTTTTTTAAAATAAGAGTTTGCATTAAATTTTAAAATATTTATTGGATATTTCCCGAGTTTGCATCAACATTTAAATACAAAATATTTAGAACTAATAACAAAATATGTTTATTTCTAAAACTAAATCTTATTATTGCATTCAAAATTTACTATATGATTGTATATATTCTTTAAGTAATTATCTAATATATTTGAAATTCACAATCGTACTGAAAAGCTAAATCATTTATTGTAAATTTTAAAATATAATAATTGTTGATTTCCTTAAAAATAGTATTACCTTTAACAAAAGAGCATATTCTTTAAAACAAAAAAAAACAACCAAAACAGAATATCTTCTTTCCAAACATTTGTTACAATATTTTTTACGTGATACGTTTGCTATTTATTTGGGATATATTTCCATATAATTCAAAATATACGAGATATCTATTTAATTACACCGAAAAATATTCATAGAAAACAATAAAATCGACATTTTTTTTTTTAAGTAAAAGGGTTTGGATTTCTTCATATGAAACTAGAGAAAATTGAAAAAATTATTTTAATTTCACCTAAAAAACCTGAGAAAATTCAAAAAAAAAAAAACAACCCATTTTATTGAAACAAATAAAACTTTATAAACCAACAACGATTTAACGTACATTGAAAGCAGAATACAGTTGTCTATCATTGGATTTAACATATCTATACTATTAAAACAGGTAACATTTTGTAAACAAACATATTTTAGTCTAATCCCATTCCAGATATCTATTATCCCTACTTTTTATCCCTGTTTCCAAACAAGTTTTTTTTTAAATTCGAGAATATCCAATTTTGATACGAAAAAGATTTGATGCAATATTCTTTATTTAATATTAAAATTCCATTTAGATAAACATAAAAAAATTTCTTCAACACTCTTCATTCATCTATATAAAGAGACTCTTTCGATCATTGATACACAATTCTTTAGGTTTCTGTACATATTTTCATTTTATTCTTCTACCTTCTTATTATGATTTTTTTGTTAATTAAGATGCGTATTGACATGTTTTTTTCTTTCTTGCAAGATCTCAATGGATTAGCACCAACCAAAGCTGAAGACGAGAGTTTCTTCACATTTCGAAATTAGGAAAAATATTCAGATTGAGGTAAAATCATAAATTTCTTTTCAAGCTTTTTATTTTTCTTGAATGTTTTTCTAACAATTTTGGTACTGACTATATATTTATTTATTTTATTCATGTTGCCAAATAGATATTTTTGGTTAAATTTAAAAATTAATTATATTTGTAAAATCTTACCAAATCTTTAATTATTTACTATTTTCGAAATTATAGCAAAATCTTACCAAATCTTTAATTATTTGCTATTTACGAAAATAGATATAATATCTTTAAAAAAATATTCCTTACTTTGATTTTTTTTTTGAATTTAAAAATAATTCCGAAAATTCAAATTTTAATTTAGTTTAGTTTGGATTTAATTAAATATATGTTATATTAATTATTTTAAAGAATTAATATTTCGTTACATACAAAACAAATTAATATAGAAAGACAAATATATTATATTATTTACACTTCATTAGATACAAATTGACATAATTTAATAAATTACATATACATATTATATATAAGTATACACTGCATAATTTATACAACTTTTCATTTATATGTTTTAACAATAATAGTTTCATCGATTTATAAAATTGTATAACGGTTTCATCAATTTATTTTTGACTCTCATAATATTTCTCATAATTAAGTTTTGATGGCAAAGATATATTAATATTTCGCTATAAAATCAAACATTTAAATTACTATTTTATCATATCAATTTTTTTTAACTTCTCAACAAATACATTTTTTACATGATCAATGATTTATATAAATATTGATAACAGTTGTAGTCCATGGTCAATGATATTTTTCCATATATTATAAAAATCAAAAAAGAAATAAAACATAAAAGTCAATTTTATGCCTTTAATGCTTAGTAATTTTTAAAAAATTAAGAGCTTGCATTAATTTTTTTTTTTTAAAATAAGAGCTTGCATTAAATTTTAAAATATTTATTGGATATTTCCCGAGTTTGCATCAACATTTAAATACAAAATATTTAGAAGTAATAACAAAATATGTTTATTTCTAAAACTAAATCTTATTATTGCATTCAAAATTTACTATATGATTGTATATATTCTTTAAGTAATTATCTAATATATTTGAAATTCACAATCGTGAGCTTGATTCAAAAATGTTTTGTTGATGTGTCATTCCCACAATTATTCTCAGCTGGATGTTCCTCGATATGATAGAGAAGTGATTAGTATGAACTTTAATTTTAGGCTATTAATATATTTGAAACAAAATGTTGTAGATAATTTGACTTTAGATTAATAGGTAGCGATTTAAAAGAAAAAAATAATGTTTATTTTGTTGATTTTTCTAAAATTAACCATGGTAAGAACAAAAAGACAAAGTTAAACTGTGTGAATTTTTAGTAGAACTTTAAAGATTTTATAAGTGTTAAACTTTAAAGATTTTATAAACTTTGATTGGATAAATTAGATCTTTAAAAATTATAAAATAAATAAAAATTTCTAAAATCTCGCACTTAAAATAAAATAAAACTTGAAAGTCAGAGACGGAAAAACATTAAAAGATATGATATGGTTAGAAAAGAACGATTATGAGATTATAAATGATAAACTGATAAGATGGAGTTTGAGTAGAAAACCGAGTATAAGCAAGAGACGTATGACAATAGTTAAATTGATATTTGAACGGTTCTAATGTATAATCACAATACAGTTAAAATAAAATAAAAGTTTTCAATTGTTCACATAGAAAAACAGAAAAATGAACGATTTAGACAAGAAATTACAAATGAAAAAACCGATAAGATTGAGTTTGAGTAGAAAACCGAGTATGAGCAAGGGACGAATGACAATAGTTGAGTTGAAATTTTGAACGGTTCTAATGTATAATCACAATACAGTTAAAATAAAGTAAAAGTTTTTAAAGTCTCACATAGAAAAACAGTAAAGATAGCAAAATTGATCTCGCTTTAGACATGAAATTACAAATGAAAAACTGATAAATTGAGTTTGAGTAGAAAACCGAGTACAAGCAAGAGACAGATGACAATAGTTGAGTTGAGAACATCTAATTTTATAACATAGAAAAACAGTATAGATAGCAAAATTGATATCGCTTTAGACATGAAATTACAAATGAAAAACTGATAAAATTGAGTTTGAGTAGAAAATCGAGTACAAGCAAGAGACAGATGACAATAGTTGAGTTGAGAACATCTAATTTTATAACATAACATATTAAAAATGTTACCTACAAAAAAAATTAGACATCTAAACACCAATATTACCCGTAACCTCTAAACCCGTTACAATAAGTAAACAACTTACGAAAATTAAACCCACAAAGGATTTTTTATGTATAATCAGGAATTGTTGTGTTTCATATTACGAAAATTATATATACAAAAACAAAGTATTGTTAAACCCAAAATAAATATGTCTCATATTACAATCCGTTCGTCCGCAACATCAATTATACTAAACACAATAAAGACAATATATATTACAAAATTTCATAAATCAAATAAATAAAAAATTCTCGTGCGCCCAATCAAGTATATTTTAAGAAGCATTATTTTCCCCCCTAGATTAATAGAACTTCTATCGTCTTTATGTTTGAGAAAGATTATCTCCGAAATGTTAGATCTGTTTGGGGTTATATGTTAATGATTCATATAATCGGATGAAATCTCGACTTTTTTTTCTTTCTAATTTTCAGTGCATTATCCCCATTAAACCGAACCTCTACCGGTATGAAACCCCAAGAACTGCATGTGTTGGTAAAAGGCCCATTAAAGAATTTCAAGCATTGCGGAAAAGCCTTATAATGGAATAAAGGAATCTGAGATCCGGGTCAAAAGGATCCGAACCCGGCTTGAATAAACGGGTTTGGACTGTGTAAGTAAGATTTTTTTTAGCTTTCCTTCTCAGTTTCAAAAACCCAAAAAAGAAAAAGAAAAACTATTTAGAAGGAAACATCTAAAGCGTATGAAGATAAATCCGATCTAGGTCTCTTCTTCCCCGATTTCTCTCTGTCTCGTCGATCGAAGAACTAAGGCAATGGACAAAGGCAAAGCAGTGATGGGTACTGGCCGGAGATGGGCCGTCGATTTCTCCGATCAATCTACTGTTCCATCTTCCCGCGACATCCTCGATCCCCCTGGCTTCTCTCGTGCTTCTCCGGAACAGGTTCTTCTTCTTTTCCGTTTCGCTTTTGAATTTCTTAGATTCTCTATTGTATTCAGATTGGATTCGAAGTTTTCATTTGGAATTTTACCGGGAATTGAGTTGTATTGCTACTGGGTTTTTGTTTTACGGGTTATCATTGATGATTTCGTTTTCAGGATGATTCAGCAACCAGCCGCCAAAAGAAAGACGCTGAAGCTAATTGGAAACTTCAGGTATTTATGTCAAATCTAAAAGTCGTATCTTAAATTGTACGGAATCGACCTTGGTCTTGCTATGTAGATCTTAAAAGCCATTGATTTCCATGGATTTGGAGTGTTATAGAGCTTACATGATAAGACTACCGTTTTTCTATATTTCACTGTTCAAATTGCGCCTAGGTGAGCGAGATTGGGTTTGATGTGGATAAAGTGTTAAACACAGATTTGTTTCCTTGATGAATGAGCAGAAAGCATGGGAAGTAGCGCAATCTCCGTTTAAGAATTTGATGATGATGGGTTTCATGATGTGGATGGCTGGAAACACAGTTCATCTATTTAGCATTGGTATTACATTCTCTGCTCTTTGGCAGCCTATCAGCGCTCTCCAGAGTGTTGGAAAGAGTAAGAAACCTTCTTCACATCATCTATTCATCTTCCCCTATTACGCAATTAGACATCCGATGGTCACATTAGTTAGCTTGTCATCCCACCACTACATGTAGTTTATCAAAGGTCTTTCATCATCATCATCATCATCATGTGCATTAGCATCAGTGAAACAAAAGGGAATCATTTTTATTTCTTTGAGTCCACTTAAAAGAGCAGACAGAAATACTTGAAATGGTTAGTAGAATCAGGGTGGAAAACACAACAGAAATATATATGTGCAATAGCATACTCTACTTCTGAATAATGGATAATAGGGAAGAAGTGCTTCTCCAGGAATTTGGCAACGCAAATTAAAAATACTTCCATCTTTGATTTGTAGGGTGTCTTAATAATACTAACATATCTCGCTGTTGTGCACAGTTTAATAATTTGAGTTATATAATCTGGTTAGTGAATTTAAGTCCAGTATCGCTCATCCTTACATTTAACATTTACCCTTGTCTGAAGTTTTTGAGCCATTCAAGGATAACAAGGTGGAACTACTTATGCCGAAATTAGTGTTTCTTGCCCTAAACCTTGGAGGGTTAGCTTTGGGTATTTGGAAGGTGAGAAACTTTTCTTGTTTCCTCATTGTTTCATCTTTCCCTTTTGCATTAAGGCAACACTGCCCTAGATTAGAAGTATAAAATACTGTTTTCTTATACAAAGAACGTTCACTTTCTCAGCTCAACACTTTGGGGCTCCTTCCAACACATGCATCAGATTGGGTTTCATCTCTACCCCCTCCCCAGGTTGGTAATTTGTACCCGAAGCTAAATATTGTGACCATATGTTTCTGCATCATCCCTGAAGCAAGAAGCTGGCATTTTGACTCATCATGTCTAACCTACACGTCTTGTTTTCTCCTCTTTATTTTATGTTTTTCTCAGGAGGTTGAACACTCGGGCGGAGGGTTCGTTTTCCACTGATGAATCTGCGTCTCTTGTGTTTTTTATCCAGCTCAAATCGCGAGAAGACAAAGATATTTTATTAGATAACTGAAACAGATACTCAAGTGATATTTGTTCAATCCTGTCATGAGGGGAAGATTCATCTGGACCTTCTCATCTTGTGATCTTCTTGTAGCATTTTCAAAACTCAGAAATCATAGTTTTTTCACTTTAAAGTATGATGTTCATTGTTCATCATAACCATGAATGTATTATTGGCACTCAAGGGACCTATTTCCCAGCTTTTTGTTTCTCATCTTTTTAGACAGTAATGGATAATCTTTCAGGCTAAAGTTTTACTCTTTTGATTGCTTTTTCTGTTATTTATATCGTAGTCGTGACTCTGAGACCTTCTAGTTGACTCAGAGGGTCACAAGGTGGACATGTAGGTGCTATGGAAACTAGGTCAAGTTTGGGAAGCACAAGACGTGGAACAAAGTGCAGTCTTTAGAGTTATGTAAGTCGGTCTACTCAAAATACTCTCCACGACAAAAATGTTTATACTTTAATGATTATAAGATTGCGAGAAATAAAAGATTTACAGGAAAACTCAAAAAAAAAAAATAAGAAGAGAAATAGATATTTTCTCACTCATTTTCTTCTATCTTCTTCCTTTCTTCTAGTGATTCATAAACGAACAGATGAATCTAACACGCTAACTTGATCCGAAATTTTCTATCTTTTTTTTTTGGTATACATCACAAGAGATTTTGATTCTTTGATCTCAAATACTCTTACCTCGTTACTGTTTTTCTTGAATTTTTTCTTTTTATCTGAATTTTTTTGTATTCTTTTCGAGCGAATCTGAGTTTGTTTTCATGTCCGCGAGGATTTCATTTCTAAAGAATCCCGATCCCTGCAATCACTTATCTGATTATAAGCTTAGATATGGTACTGATGGTTACAAATCCTTCGAGAAATTGTTCAGATGCTTCACCGATGGAAGAACTAAGATCAAACCGCAAGAAACCGAGATACCCAGATGCAGTTATTGTTCGGTTTATCACAGGAGACTCTACATCTGTTTGATCTGTCGTTCGATATCTTGTTCAAGCCACATCCTTTCGCATACCCAATCTAATAAAGGACATGATATCGCCATTGATGTCGAAAGATCTGAGCTTTATTGCTGCTCCTGCCTCGATCAAGTGTACGATCCTGAGTTCGACGAGGTTGTCGTGTCTAAGCAGCTTATTGGTCTGTGTATGTCTGTTAAATCAGGAGCCGATGTCGTTGCGGTTAGATCGAACAAGAAGCGGAGATTAGACTCGCAATTGATTATAGGTTCCAAGTTTTTGGTCTCATCTAGAGATCGAAGGGAAAAATGGTCGTTTCCTCTGGGATTAAGAGGTTTGAACAATCTGGGAAGCACTTGTTTTATGAATGCTATGTTACAAGCTCTTGTTCATGCTCCTCCTTTGAGAAACTTTTGGTTGAGTGGTCAGCATAATCGTGATCTTTGTCCGAGAAGATCAATGGGTTTGCTGTGTTTGCCTTGTGATCTTGATGTTATCTTCTCTGCAATGTTTTCCGGTGATCGGACTCCTTATAGCCCAGCACATTTGCTTTACAGGTTCGATTTTCTTGCTTCTTCATTTGTCTATACAAAGATTTTCTAGAATTTCAAAGTCACATTGTTTATATATGTTTGTTTGAGTTTCTGAAAATGAGTTTATATCTTCATAGACATTATGTGATGCTGATTTGATCTTTTTGGTTTTTTTTTTTTTTTGCGGCTGAAGTTGGTGGAAGCACTCAACCAATCTAGCTACATATGAGCAGCAGGATTCTCACGAGTTCTTCATTTCGCTATTGGATGGTATCCATGAGAACGAGGGGAAGTCGAAATGTCTGTATAAAGGTAATCTAATTTGGAACAAGAGATTGTTACGTGTTGTACAATTTTGTATATAGTTTGGGAATACTTTGAGTTGATGAAACTTTCAAGATGGAATTTGATTTTGATGTTTTCCCCTTTTGATACCGATAAGTTTTTCTGTTTGCTTTCTTGGTGTTGCAGATCATGAAGAGTGTCAGTGTATCACGCACAGAGCATTCTCTGGTCTTTTAAGATCAGATGTCACCTGCTCAACTTGCGGATCCACGTCAACAACTTATGATCCATTTATCGACATCTCACTTACTTTAGATTCAGCGAAGGGATTATCTCCCGCAGATTGCAGAAAGAACAGAAACAGTGGTGAACCAAGCGTGAACGCACCCATGCCAACTCTCTCAGGTTGCTTAGATTTCTTCACACGGCCAGAGAAACTCGGTCCGGACCAGAAACTAAACTGCCAAAGCTGTGGAGAAAAGAGAGAATCTTCCAAACAAATGTCCATAAGAAGACTTCCTCTGCTTCTTTGCTTGCACGTAAAGCGTTTCGAGCATTCTCTTACCCGTAAAACATCGAGAAAAATCGATAGCTACTTGCAGTATCCGTTCCGCCTTAACATGTCTCCTTACCTCTCTTCCTCCATCATCGGAAAGCGGTTTGGGAACAGAATCTTTGCCTTTGATGGAGAAGGTGAGTATGACGGTTCATCATCATCGTCGTCAACAGCGGAATTTGAGATATTTGCAGTTGTAACTCACTCGGGGATGTTGGCATCGGGTCACTATGTGACTTATCTGAGGCTTAAAGGGTTGTGGTATAGATGCGATGACGCATGGATCAATGAGGTTGAAGAAGAAGTGGTTAGAGGGTGCGAGTGTTATATGTTGTTCTATGCACAAGAGAGAGTGATTCAAAAGGCTCATAAGGAATTGAGTTATCAAGTTATCTCCATGGCTAATACATTTCCCTTTGCTGATTGCTGACTCTTTACTTGGCCAAAGATTTTGAAGCATTTTACCTTAATACTTTTTTTTTATTGATTGAAGGTTTATGCAAAATATTTGAAAGCAAAGTTTAATGATCAAATTTCTTTTTCACTACATCAGTGCTCAAGGTTATCACATTTTCACATCTTCTGTTTCCATTGTTGTTGTTGTATAGAATGATGTCACTCTTACGTCCGCATCAACTAGAAAACAACACAGCCAAAAACGCGCAAATATAACTACTCATCGAGTGATTGAAGAAACAAAGAATCAGTCATCGTCTTTTTATGCTTAGCAAGTTGTTCTCATATGAAACTTCTGCAGAAAACCCAGAAATATCTGAAACTGGCACGGTAATACACAAAATTACAGCTGTGTTCCTTCAGAATAAAGAAAGTAACAAAAGAGATTAAAAAAAGACTTCATAGAAACAAACATTCCACGTGTCCCGCAGAGACCAAACAAACAATCATTTCATCTCAAGCCTCGTCTGCGCCAATCTCTGTCTCGCTCTCTGCTTCTATCATGATCGTCTCTCTCATGACTTGAGCTCTTTTCTCTTCGTTCTCGATTCTTGTTCAAATCATGTTGTGTCCTATCTCTGTCTCCGTCTCTCTCTCTGTCCAAGTCATGATCTCTCCCTCTTTCTCTGGTTGATGATTTCTGTGGTGGACTTTGACTTCGATTCTGGCTCTCACTTCGGTATCTCTTTCTAGATGATTCTCTAACATCTTCACGCCTCTCCTTTTTCTCTGGTATCACTCTCTCTGCAGTTGAGAAAAACCATTGATCAATACAGGCATGAACATGGCCATGTATACAAACTAAAGAATTTGCAGCAAGAGGCTTAACTACCGAACAAGCTTGTTGTGAATGTGGAACAATTTCTCAAGTACAAATACTTTTTGGGGTGCGTTAGTATGAAACTTACGATTTCCTGATAAGCCATCAGCTTCAAGTTTCTTTCGCTGGATTGCGACTTTTCTTTCAATCTCCTCTGAGTTTTTCATCCCCTGTTCCTCAAGAGATTCTCGATACTCTATCAAAGAAACCTCTATGCGTCTTAGCTTTTGTCTGCAGAAACAAAGAGCAAAAGTAAGGCAACATCTCATAACGACGTTTCTACTGATACATATCAATTGGTAAGCATTTGATTTTTATGACATTGCCAAAACCGAGCAATCCACCTCCAGAGGATAGACCAAGATACCCCACAATTTGAAATGTTTGTTGGTCAAAGAAATCCACATAAAGGAATAGTGCTGAAGAACACAGTCTATCATGCACATCAAACCTTTGCTCCTCGTCAATTTCATTTTCAGGCTGGACACGAACACTTGGATCAGCCTTGAGATCCTCTTCATCGGTCTTGAAAGTTATCCCACCAGCATTGTCGCTCCCAGACGAGTAGCTCTTCTTTTGTTCATCATCAGTTTCATCATCCTCTCTCGCCCATTTGGAAGCTGGCAATATGAGGTTATTTTTCTCTTTTTTCATAAAGGCTTTCAGCTCCGGCAGTGGGTTTGGTATTGTCGAGGGCAGATTCACAGGCTTTATAGTTTCAACTTTATCATAGCTAGCCCTCATCCGCTCAGGCTCATTATGAACTTCTTCCCAAGTTGAATGTCCCTGTGGATACTTTGCATTTTCATCTGCTACTTCATAGCCACGTTGTTTCTCTGCATCTTCCAGGCTTAGCAGCCGAGCAACCATCATCTCTCTACCGCCTACAAGTGACAGACCATTGTGCCTGCAGCGTCTCTCAAGCTCAGAAATTGGTAGATTCATCAGCTCTTGCCTTGCAGCTCCTTTGCCCATCGCCAGTGCAGTGTCTTGATTGATCTTATCAGCATTGTCCATATTGCCCATGTGACCTTTCTTCTCTATATCAGGCGTTTCACCACAGATAGAGTGATACGAGGTAACACCTGAGTTTCCTGACCGAAGAAACGTGGCACGCAGCCCATTTATAAATGCATCTGAGAAGAGAAACCAATCTGCCCATACCTGCAGTACCTTGAGAACTCGTTCCTGCACAAAGTGAGATTGAGTTTGCAACAGAATTTGCGAAAGTAAAGAACAACATAAGAAGAGCATTTGCTTTCTGGGATTACTTTAAGAGCCTCAGCTGTAATTCTTCCAGTTACACTGCGGTACAGATCATTGAAGCTTTCCATTATATCGGGTAATGTTGCTTCGAATTTTGTCCTGTATGCAGAGGCATTTTTAACAGGAGCGCTGCTATTATGAAGAATATCAGACACGAGCATGAGTCTTGCAACTTTAGTTGGAATGGGTGTCTCTTTCAGGGTCAAAGATTCTGTCAGAACTTCAATGACCTGTGAAATAAGTAAATATTTGTTATAAGAAAAAAGTCGGGAGATTTTGGTCAAATGAAACGTAGTCCGAAATCCTGACATAAAGAGTTCTTTTGCGTAGAGACTCTATGGTGTATGTAATCCATTATATCTTTACTACCGCATACAAGTGAGCCAGTTAGTAAATAATTGTTTGATAAAAAAAGGGAACTCAAAACATATGTTGAGCCTTCTGAAAGAATTCTATTAAACAGAGACCAGATTCATCAACGTAATCCAGAACAAATAATACCTCTCCAGCTGCATCTGCGTGATCCAAAGCAAAACCCATAGCTTCTTTGATTTGACTCCTTTCTAAAGTTAGAGCTCGCAACATGTCCTCAAATTCATCCCTTTGAGGATCGGTTAGAGTTTGCTCAGCTTCCACGTGCTGTTATTCCAGTGTTAAGGTATCAATAAACAAAATTCTCCAAAAATATGTAGAAAGAGATATGAAATGTGGAGATTGCAAGGGGATTACCCTGCTTCTCCCAGCAGCATATGTGCCTGTTGACTCTTTTCCATGCTCTGGGCTCCTAGTTGCAGGCACCTGTGGAGGAATCCATCTATAATGAAAAAAAAAACCAACTTAATCAATACAGGCGCAAAGGTAAATGTTACGTGAAGATTTTGTAAACAAGAGATAACAAAAGAAATAAGAAAGATTCCTTGATTTCCAGTGATAAAAGATGTCTACAAGGTTTTGAGAGAATTATTAATGGAGTCTCTCACCTCCCTCTTTTCCCATGATCACTCAAATACGCGATAATCCTCCCCAACTCTCTGAGACATTATATATAGACATAGACTAAGGAAATAACCTAAACAAACCATGTTTTGCAACCTTAGTAAATAGTAATAAACCTTTTAACCCTCAAAGTCACTGCTTCTATCAGTAAACACAATCCAGCACCTGACTTAGTTTCAAAGCTGGTTAGGTTATATACCTTCCACTTCCAGTTATCATGATATACGGTTCTGTTCTCCACCTTTGAAGGGTATCACCCTAAATAACACCGAGAAAAAACACCAGGGTATGACAAAAATGCAAGAATATCTCATATATTCCTAATTATGAAACATTTAAAATGTACCTGAGCAAAGGAATAGAGCCTCCAGACATAGTAGGTATGCTCCTTCGAGCCTAGCTCAAACAAGAAGTTAAAAAGTGGATTCCCGCGCCCCCTCTCCATAATAGCTTGTTCAAAAGCGCATCCACCATCCAGCACATTAAGAGCCATTGTATCAATAACATGTTTGAGGTGTTCATCCTCAGGACAAACGACAGTGATATCCGGAACATTTGGGGTAAGAACCTAAAGATGAAACTCAAGTTAACAAAAGACTGTTTGTGCTAAGATCCAGATGTTAGCATTGAAGCAGTATCCAGTAACTCAAGCACTTATCAAATACATATGGAAATTTTAAACAACAAATGTAGGCCATATGGACCAAGTTTGCATACCAGCTCAGAATTTTGATTTGGAACAGAAGTTATTGGTGGACCCGATGTACCCGAAAAAATTAAATTGCATCCCTGCCATATAACAAATACGAAACTTTTAGAGTTGCATATAAACAAAACCAGCAGTCATGAACTATATGTGCTGAAATGAAACGAAGCAACAGTCACATTCAGGGATTAAGTTTTAATTCGCTAATGATACAATTAAAGTCGAAATGAATCTCA
Source organism: Eutrema japonicum (assembly GCA_030161315.1). Classification (NCBI taxonomy): domain Eukaryota; kingdom Viridiplantae; phylum Streptophyta; class Magnoliopsida; order Brassicales; family Brassicaceae; genus Eutrema; species Eutrema japonicum. Next base: position 52,500,236 of record BSQW01000005.1, on the reverse strand, counting down.
GAGGAGCACAAAACTGCCACAGACCTCCTTACTCCGGATTGCCATATGTCCAGGAGGTGGAGCTGGTAATGCTTGTGACGGCAGAGCAACCGCTTTACCCCATCCAATTTTCAGCTCATACTCGTACACAATAATCCCTGTGAGATAGGGAGAAAATATTTGTAATTGTCTTGCATATCATCACATCACATGCATTAAGGAAGCACATTTATTATAAAATCAGATAGTCAAAGATCAATAAATTTATATTGTTATAAGGTCAGTAGTTTTCAGCATTGTATACATGAAGAAGGAAAAAATTGAAGTACCAAATAAAGTAATAACACTGACCAAAAAATAAACTCCCTACGTATGTCTTCTACTGAATACGGTTATGTAATTTCTTTTGAGGAAAATCAGGCTTTGCCCAAAAGAACCCAATAAAATTTGCTGATCTGAAGTTTTTTGGGGTTAAAATGCTACTGCTATGAAGGAACAGGAATCTAAGAAAAAAAGATCTAGAACAGTTCATCATTCTTTGCTCTTTTATCATTATGTACTCTGTCTATCAACATCTTTCAGTCAATAACCCCCATAAACATACACAGTTCCATACAGAACGGTTTAGCTAACCTTGCATTTCATCTTTGGCAGCTTGTCCGTCGGCTCTATTCATGAAAGCAACAAAGCCACAATGTCTTTGTCGCCTTTTCTCCTCCTCTGTTCTTGGCCACATAATTTTAACACTAGCTATGGGCCCAAATCTTCCAAACGTCCGCAGAAGAAAATTTTCATCAGCCTAATAAAGACAGTATCACAAAGTCTTGGTTAGGGAAGGGAATTATAAAATAGTGGCTAGAGAATACAACGCAGGAATTCAAGTTGGAAGAGAACAAACCTTAGGTGAAAGATTCCCAACATATAGATTCGTAGTTTGTGGGTCACCATCGTCAAATGACCCTAGCCTTCCACTGGGATCAAAATCATCAGGTAGCTCATCAAAGCGGCTAGATGACTGAGAGAAGTACATCTTTAGTACATAAAGCAGTACATATCTCTCTATAAATAACGGTATGGATTTGGATAAGGAATAGAACACTGATGAAGATAGCAAAGACTATTGTGAACATACCATGTTATCACTATGATGGTCACGGGGATTCTCACGATCCTGGTTTCGCCGTTCTCTCATTTCCTGTTCACGCTTTAGCTCCTCCATAAAGTGATCTATGTTTCGAGTCTTTCCCTTATCTCTCTCCTTTGATCTTTCTTCTTCCCTCTAGAAAGCGGAAAACGTGTACTTAAAACTAAACCATTACTCTACACCAAGAACCGAAATAATTACAAGAATGGTGACAAGGTCCATCACTACTGACCTTATTCTCTGGTTCTTTATTCTTAGATGCCAATGGTGGGGGGAGAAAGGAGGGAACATACCTGCATAAATTACGTGGAAGGTAATCTTCTATATCACAAGAGAAGAGACATTGATTTCAACTTATCAAGCCATACGCGTGAACAACATTCTAAACAACCCACAATTTCTACTGATCAAGCAGGAGACCTCAGCTAGTTGCTATTTGCAGGTGACAGAAGTTTATTGTTTTCCAAACATCACAAACACAAGATAAATGGAATTCGATTCTAGCATTGTAAGAAACACATCAAAGTTGTAGTATAATCATCAACAACGTCCTGAAAAACGTCGAACAATCTTTGCTTATGACTGATTAATCAAAAGCATTAAGTTTTACCTACTCCCCTTCTTTGAAATGGAACCCCCATCTCTGGACTTTTCACCTGCCAACCGCGAATGCATAGAAAAAAAAGGTCCATAGTTTTTTATTAACATGTTCCTCAATGTAATAGAAACATAATTCTACCAATCGACATCATCAAAACAATTAACACAATACAATGAACACAAAAAAAGAAGAAGAAGATGGGTGTTATAACATGAGTTATAGTCGATGAACCCCATGGAAACACTAACCTTGAGAATCAGGCGTGGGCTTATCATTGGGGTTGATTGTCCCACCTCGAACGAAAGCCTTAGCTGCACTATCTCCTTGAAACGATTCCACGAATTCCTGATAAAGTCGAGCTGTTTCATCCTCAGCTTTCTGCATTACGATGGAGAAAAATTCCTCATAAATCAACATCCCGTGGAAACCAGTTTCACTCGCAACAGTTGAATAGACCTCTATCAAGGATTTAAATTGCTAAGAAAAAACCTTCTTTTTGGCTTCTTCTTCTTCTCTATGTTTCTGGAAAGGCGTTTTCTTTCGGGTGATCGAGAAGGAACTCATCTTTCAGCATCAAAACTTTTCTCGAAACACGAATTTATGCAGGAAACCTATATCCACACTAAAAAAACCCTTTGCAAATTCTCAACTTGAAAACGGAAACTGCAGATTGACAAAAGGTGAGATGCTCCAAAAAGGGTTATCCAGCTCGGATCAGGGCTCGAGGGATCGAGAACTGAGACGAACGATTTCGGAGCTCCAGCTCAAATCACCTAGTCTTTCTTGGTGAAGACAAAAAATAATATTTTGTTTTTTAGTTTATAGGAAACTCCAAAAAAAAATCAGATTATTTGGATGTTTTTATTTATCTCTATAATATTATTTAAGTTGACATTTTTAAAAATAAATGTTGTTTTGTAAGTTATTACATGAAATGCCATTACAAATTACAAATAATAATTGAAATAAGAAATGATATAATAGTCTTTTAAAATTATTAATTAGAATATGGAAAATATATATTTTGTATTAAATATGTTATTTATTATTTAATTTCTTAATTATTTTTAATACTATATATTTCAAAATAATAATCAATTCATATATATTCAAAAAAAAAAAATATGTATTCAAAATCTTGCTATATTTTTCACTATAATTTATTATTTTTTATTTGAATATATATCAAAACAAAAGTTGAAAAATATCTAATTTTATAAAAAGTTAGACACAAGAAAACTATTTTTTTAAGAGTTCGTAGACTAAACACAAAAACTAAAGTCATTTAACGGCGCATATTAAAGTTATGTTTTCAAGATTATAAGTTTTTGCGAGTTAACCCGAATAATATTTTAGTTCATTGCAAAACGGGTTAAATAAACAAATTAGTACAAATTGACAGCTTTATCTATAATCATTAGTTATCCATATTGTAAAATTCATATAAAAATAATTTTCTTAAATTTCAATATAATTTTTTTTTTAAAAATTACTCCGCGCTATAATTAGCGCGGATTAAATCCTAGTAAACTTGAAAAAATTCAAAAGCTTTTTAAAGTATATAGAAGAAAACATTCTCATCAAATTTCCCTAGTAAATCATGCGATTAACTTTTGAAAGAAATAAAATGCAATTAGGGGTGCATTTGGATAGCAAAGTTACTTAGAAATGTTATAAACACATCCAAGGACCACAACAACACAATTCTCTTTAAAATGCATATATCTTGTTACATTATTATTACATAGCGGCTGATGATGTTTTGAGTGGCCTCTCTCAAGTTTCATATATGTTCTTCTTCATCTGGCTCCATTGGCAAGTCTTTTGAGATGGTTAAATGCCTTCTGCTTAATCCACTGCCTGTCATATGGCAGATACGCATTCATCGAGTGTTCATAGCTGCAATAGCATAGGGTCACACAAAATCACCACAGGCTTTGTTAGTACAAGAAACATTGTCAAAACCCCTTATGATTCTCAACTTTGTATAGCAACCAACCATCAAGGTAGATATTAACTAAAGTAAAAAAAGCATTGTTAGGATCAAACTGATGGGTATCCAAGAGAGAGAGAACGGGGCAGGCTAGACTTACACCAAAGCGCTCATGTCAGCAAGACCATCAATAAAATTGTAAAGATCAGTAATGTCATAACTAAGATTTCTGAGAGATGGGTTGATTTCCTTCAACTTCCTTTCGTATAAGCCGCAAATACCTGTTCAGAAGAACCAGTCAGTTATGATGAAAGCATTCAAAATTTTACAAGAAAAGCTTCTCGAATTCGTTTTAGACTCGGAAGAAAGGGTAAAGTTAAAAAACAAATTCTTTCTCCTTCATGCTACTTCCTCCACTTTACCAGCAAACAAATTAATGGTCAAAAACATGAATCGGATACAAGTAACACGATTTGCTTTCCTTAGCAGAAACACAATCCAACCGCAATGGCATCAGTATGGTTACACATCACTCATTATATCCATCGGCTCATAGTTATCACCGTTGCCTCCTTAAACAATCATATAAAACCTCACCCACAGAAACAGCTACAAAACTATATAAATTCCAAATCATCCATCTTGTGTTACAACAAAGATAAAACCTGAGCATAATCAAATACCAAATGAGTAACTGTAGCTATAACCTAGTTAGAGAATGGTGGTTCGAATTAATAGTTACCATCCATAGCTTGGCCTATAGAATCATAGTCCATAAACGTCCTGGTAGCTCTGCTGGAAGCGTTTTGCAACAAGATGATGGTGTGCCTACTGTTATGATTAGCCTACGCAACAAAGAGAATAGTCAGAACTGAGAGAATCAAAACAAGTTTTCTCTAAAGAAATCATCAGGCACCGATAATTGACGGCGTGATAACAAAAAAACTCGAAAACCTAGTTTCTATGACGAAATTGATCTTACCAAAAAGACTATACAAAGTATTTCTACGCGATTAACTAATGAATCACTAAAACTAAGTAAAAGGAACGTAAGAGAAGAAATCGATTACCATCCTCAAGTGATAGTTTGACTTCGAAAGCAGAATTGAGGGTTAGACGACGAAGACGAAGACGAAGACTACGAACGAACAAAGTTTCAGAGAGGAAAACATAAAATAAACAAGAATTTAGGGGCAAAAAACGTAAAATGATAAAGAGTTTCTGTCTCTTAACACGTGACATCTGTTAGTGAGATAAAACAGCGTGTATTCCATTTATGAGATGAAAAAAGTCAAAAACTACAAGCTTCTAGTGTATAATTAGCATTTAGCTGCGTCAGTCTGGTAAACGACGCGTATTCTCTTCTAAATATGATAAACGACATGTAGTTAGTTATCATCTCACTCATACTGTTCAAAAACACTAATCAAATCCGTTTTAGTTCTCTCCTTTACAGAAGCAAAAGTTTAATATCATCATCTTCTGGTTCGTTCTTTGGCAACACATCAGACGGCACAAGATCATCCAAATGATCAGAATCTGGAACGAGGAAAATGAAACACAACGTAGTGAATCTCAGGAGATTCCGGAGAAGAATTACGAGCCAGAGATTCCCAAACTCTTGTCTGGTGACACCAAATGCGTGAAGAACAAACCCTCCACCCCATTTACAAGCAAGCTGTCCAAAACTATCAATGCACATCAGCAAGGCAAAGAAAGTGCCTTCGATTCCCAGAGGACAAAGCCTTGTGCTGAGAACGATCATGGGGATCCACCTGATCTTACTTATGATCCTTGAGAAAGATTCTTCCGTTATCACAAAGAAGGAATCGGGTATCCCGAGAATTAAGTTCCACCGTTTGATGAAGATGAGATCAAGCATTCCTGAGAAGCCGTATAGAAGCTGTGCGAAGAAGAGTATGTTCCTAAAGGAATAGCCTTTGAGCTTCTTTTGGTATATGAGAACTCCAAACATCGATGCCAATGCCCCGATCGCGTAGATTATGCCCACAAACTCCTGCATTTAGACCAAAAACAAGAAAGTTGAATCTAGCTCATAGCTACATATTTGAATGTAGAATCTTGGCTTGTTCAGTAAAGAACTCCATAGCTCTATATGTCATTAACGATCGCATACTCGACTAATGGGGAACCGTAATACTCCATCATAATTTCGACACCGAGATCTATGGCCACCATTTCACAAGGCTGCCCAATCTCCACAAACCCAAAGACCCATGTTCTTACAACAAGAGAAGTAACCCATGATTTTACTACAGGCCAACAAACAGTCTCAGATTTGGTTCATAAGAGATCATGACATACAGCCACAGTGACACAGTGCCATAGTGACAGTGTCATTTTCGAGGTTGTGAGTTATGGCAACCTGCTCTTGCTAGCTTCCATGGCATTTAGTTACTATACTAGTTCATGTGAACTCAATCTATGTCAAGCCCAAACCATTTGACCACTAATCTATATTCTCCAAAACAATATCTTTTTGACAGAGGGATTCTTCAGGCTTCTCATCTCAATTATATACTCTTGTGGCCATATGAGACCGGAAAACCAACCTGGGAAAAGGCGGGCCCAGCTGTAGGATCAGTGTACCAGTAGAAGTAGCCTTCATGAGTGCTGATGTTGAGAGCTAAGGATATGAACATGTAAAGTGATGGCTTCCATACTTGAGGGTACTTTATTGTTTTGTACATTCCCTTCACCGCCACTCCTAAGCCATCTGTGTCCTGAAGTATAAAATTACTCCGGTGAAAACAAATAAACACAAGGCAAATTGCTGCGAATGCCTGTGAGAGAGATCAAACGAGTTGGGATTACAGGCAGAGCTCTCACCTTTTTGTTTTTCTGTATAAGGGCAGTATAAGATCTTTTCTCGTAGAAGAAAAACCCAAGTATGATAATCGTTGCAGGTGGCAATGCCAATACCCCTAATGCTCCCTATAAAAAAGAATGGAACACTAGAAACTCTTAGAAGAGCAAAAAGATAGAAAGGTCGAAAAAGTATTCAAATTTTAGCAAGTTGAGCTATAGAAAAAAAGGAAGTCAGATTTCAGTACTACAATGACAAAAAAAAGGTGAAGCTCAACCTGAGGTCCAAGCCGGTGAACAAAGACTCCACTAGTTGCGTATCCAACCAAGGCACCAGCAGACGAACAAAACATACAAAGGCTCTGTATATCAGTTGCCAAAGATCGGATATTGATGCTGTTTGTTGCTATACAAGCATCAATCACCACTTCTGCAATGGCCATAGCTGCAGAGACACCTAAGAGACAGCTTAAAGCCAAAGCAGCGGGCAACTTACCAAGAACTAGAATTGCAATCGCAGAGACCAAACCAAGAACACCAGAGACCACAAAATAAGGCTTTCTTTTGTAACCTTTGATCGGGAAAACATCGGTGAAGAGACCCCAAATGGGTCTCATGACCCATGGGATGTAATATAATCCCATGTAAAGCTGCACAACCGATGGCTGCACTTGCTGGACATCTTTCCAATAATAGTCTGTGACGACTTTGAATATCGATCCGGAGAACCCTTGGTTTAGGCCGTACACAAGGACCACACCTAGAACAAAGCTTGGATTTAGTCGAGAACACAGCATTTGTAGCCATAGAAAGGGCTGAAGCAGAACTGAGACGACAGCGTTTCTTATTGCTTTTGTCTTGTTCTCAGAATGGTCTGAAATAGGTTTTTCCACGGAGAAGAGTTTCTCAGTTTCTAGTGTCTCCATGGTGTTTACTGTTTGGGAAATGAACATTGGATCTGGAAGTATTGAAAGCAAGAATCTTTACTAGTTAATTTTAGTGTAAATGAAACTCCTTTTGGACTTTCAAAAAAGATTTCTTGATTCACACAGGGAAAACAACGAAATATGTATTCTAAAAATTCCCACTTGACAATTAACTTGTTGACTCTGTAAGCAATGACGTCTTTCTTCAACTACCAGTCTTAAATTCTACAAATCCTAAGCCATATAGCCTTACGAGCCAAAGAGTCAATGTTTCATCTTTCCACTCAAAAATCCTAATCCATATCAACAAATACTTACACAATTTAGTTAACCAAAATGGGGTCAAAAGCTGCTTTGACTCTAAAATCCAATAAAAAAATAAAAGGAAAGCGAAGTGCAGAACCTATTTCGTCGGCTTCCTTGGAGGTCATTGTCTTTGAGATTCCCACAAGCCAAGGAGACTACTATATATGACTAGTGAGTCATCGCTGGAAATAAATCAGAAAAAATCAAAACACAGAGAAAATGGCAGGATTGTTTGATAAACAAGCTGATCTATACCTAGACGCCAGACCCAATTACCCATCGGAGTGGTTCTCAAAGCTCGCCGGTCTCACCGATCACCACGGTTTAGCCTGGGATGCCGCCACCGGCAACGGCCAAGCAGCTCTCGCCGTCAGTATTTGATATTCATGAACTTTGTTTAAAGCATTGGATCTCCGATTCGACAGATTTAGCCTCTTTTTTTGTAAATGATTGAGTTCAGATTAGCTAAATTCTGTCTCCGTGTAAACAAACAGGTTGCAGATCACTACGAGAGAGTCATTGCGACGGACGTGAGCGAATCCCAGCTGAAGCTGGCGACGCCGCATCCTAAGATCGATTATCGCCATACGCCGTCGTCGATGACCGCCGACGAGCTAGTGGAATTAATCGGAGGAGAGAACTCGGTGGATCTGATCACGGTCGCTCAAGCCGTACACTGGTTCGATCTCCCTAAATTGTACGCAGTCGCGACGCGCCTCCTCCGTAAACCCGGCGGGATCATCGCCGTTTGGGGATACAACGACGTGGTGGTAACACCGGAGTTCGACGCCGTCCAGTATCGGTTCCACGCCCAAACGCTGCCGTATTGGAAGTATCCGAACATTCAGCACATCTTCGATTCGTACGAAGCGTTGCCGTTTCCTTTCGAAAGTGTGGGGATGGGATCGGAAGGGAAGCCATTGAAGCTGGAGATGCCAAAAACGACGTCGTTCGAAGGGATCATAAGGATGTTCAAATCATGGTCGGCTATCGTGACGGCGAGAGAGAAAGGCGTCGATTTGTTACCGGAGAGTTTGGTGAGAGAGCTTGAGGCCGCCTGGGGAGGACCTGATCTGATTCGTCCCGTCGTGTACAAAGCCTTTATGATCGCAGGGAAAGTTAAAACGATGGAATAATTATATTATAATTTATTTCAAATATTGTCGGCTTGCTTCCATATTTGTAACGTTTTAAAAATCCTATCTAATTGCAGCTTCGATCGGGAACATTATAAAACGATGGAATCATCATTATAAAAAAGCTTTTAAATAGGTAGGAATGATTGAAGAGGATTACATATTCACTAAAGATTATCAAAAAGTGGGTTATTAGACAATCAAACAAAATACACTATTATAACGTTCACATATATTAAAACCCTTTTGTTCTGCAACAAAATAGACCTAAAATGCAACAAAAACATTTTTTCAAAACAAAAAGAAGATAAACTATAATCACCTTTCCTTCTCTGTTCCTTAATCACCGTCATCAATCATCAATCATCAATCATCCTCTAATCGATCTTAACCGAGGAATAGATGAGCCGTGTGAACCAAAGACAAGCATAGAACCCAATTGTTCCCGTGAGCACAAAGAATGCATAAGAAGCAATGAGCATGTACCCGAAGTAAAGCATCGCCGAGACCAGTTTGGTGATCTGAAGCTTTGTGAAGAAGTAGAATGTGGCGTAGAGGAAGAGATAGAGCGCTGATGAGCCTGATGTGAGGTAAGATCTCCACCACCAAAGGTAGTCCTCACTGCAAAGCTGGAAGTAGCAGAGTACTACGGTTATCTCAGCGCAGGTAACGATGAGGATTACAAACACTAAGAAGAGGAACCCGAATATGTAGTAGAACTGGTTAAGCCAGATCGATGTGAGGATGAAGAAGAGCTCGATGAAGACTGCACCAAACGGTAAGATTCCTCCAATCAGGATTGAGAAAACCGGGTTCATGTACCAAGCTTGCTCTGGGATTTGCCTCGGAATCTTGTTCGTTTTCACTGGGTCATCAACCACTAGTTTCTTGAAACCGATGTAAGCGCCAACAAAGACAAGAGGAACCGAGATACCAAACCAGAGGAAGATCAAGGCAAACATCGTCCCAAAGGGAACCGCCCCCGATGATTTCTGACCCCAGATGAGAGCGTTTAGGACAAAGAAGATGGCTGAGACAACTGCAGGGAACAAGAAGGCTGTTCTGAAGGCGATTCTCTTCCACTCCGTTCCTTTGAACATTTTGTACAGACGTGAAGAGGCGTAACCAGCAAAGAGGCCCATGAAGACCCAGAGCAGGAGCATGGCCGTCATCAGACCACCCCGATTGGAAGGGGAGAGAAATCCAAGCATGGCAAAGATCATCGTGACAAGTACCATGCCTAAACACTGGACCCCTGTACCAACGTAGACGCAGAGCAGATCTGAATTGGTTGGAAGTCTGAAAACATCACCATGGACAAGCTTCCATCCTGTCTCTTCTTGAGCTTCTTCTTGAGTCTCGAGCTCGTTGTATCGTGAAATGTCACGGTAAAGGGTCCTCAGCATTATCATTGCCACCATACCAGAAAGGAACAGGACAATCATCAGAGAATTGACAATTGAAAACCAGTGAATTTGGTTATCACTCATCAGAAGATAAGCATCCCATCTAGATGCCCACTTTACTTCACTCTCCTGGACAGCAACAGCAGCAGCAGTAAATCAGAAAAGTATTGAGAACAGGAATAGGATAGCATTTATTTACGACACAAATCAGAGGGTAATAAAAAAAAAAACTTGCCTGGAAATCAACATCATATGTGAAGATAATCTCCTTCTTTTGTTCAACTTCTTGAGGGGTAGCCGAGCTGACGACCAGACGTTTGGTGTGAGGATCACAGGTGGTCAGACGGGTCTTCTCACTCCACTCTCCTTCATATTCATGCTTAACACTACAAATTAAAGGGAGGACAATCAGTACTGAAGGACAGGCATCCCAAGAGTTGTTCAAATTATGGACAAGAAATGCACCTGTAAGGTTTGACCTCAAATCCTACAATCCTTGCAAAATCCGTTTGCATATCTCTGTGATACCGGACTGTAAATGTCAAGTGATTGTGCATAAAGAACTTTTGCTCTTTGCTCTGTGTAAACAAAAGGCAATTTAGAAAACGGAGCTATTTCGCATGCATTCGAAATAGTGTTGACAATAAAAACCTACTTACCCCCTCATACTGGCCTTTAAGACCAACATGATAGCCGAGCTGATAAACAACAGCGGAAGAACCCTGATCCCCTCTTTCGATTGGAACCACAAGAGGAAGGTTGTCGAGGATCCTAACACACAGAAGAAAGAGTTGTAAGAAAACTGACAGAGGAAAGCATGTTATTCATCCAAAGAATCAAAGAAAAGTTTCTATTTTTGGTCCTACATGTTGACCCGGTACTCATCATCGATTTTTTCTTTGAACGCTTTGGCTGTCTTGGCATCAAGAGTGACCCGGCAGAGAATATTGCACATTTGTGCCTCCCGCATTTTGAACTGCAGTTGTTTCAACTCCGCAAGGGTTAGAGATAAAGTACAGACATAGAGGCTTAAACAGCCTGATCAATTAAGAATTGAAAATGCAAATAGAGACTAACCGAATATGGGGCATTTTCTATCCGGTCACCCCGAAGCACTTCTCCAAGATTCTCAGTACTATCCACTATCTTCTTAGGTTGACAAAAAGGAAGGGAGTAATACGAGTATGGAAGCTGAGTCTTTATGGAGGTTAATTTATTCACTTTCACCTTCAGCTCATCACCCTGCATACAAGGAAATATTAGAAAATAAGACTCACGTTTGAATATGATTCCGTCATGTCTGCTCAATCTTTTGACGTATATTTTATCCGAATATTCTAGTAAAACATGCAAGTATACTTTGATTGAGATTCCTAATATAGCATGCAGGACCGACATTGCGATTGTACCCACAACTTGGATTTTGTAGTAATTTCAAGCTAAACAACAGCGCGAGAGAGAGAGAGAGAGAGATAGCTAGAACCTAACAAAAACAATCAAAATTACAACGAGTGTGACTAATCCAGAAGACCAGATATCGCCTAAAATGCCGACATTGTTCAGATCGAGAGATTCGTGAATCGGAAATGAAGTGAAATTGAAGCCTCAGCGAAAACCAATCACCCATTCTCTGAGGGAAATCAAAAGTCGGTGCAATCAGCACACCGACTCTCATTTTCTGTAGCTTTCTCGCGGATCAAGTACTGACTAATCCTAAAGGAAATGAACACCATACAGAGACCAATACGCAGATCGAGGAGATACAATTCAGATCTAAAAGCCTAGGAGCACAAATTCGAACGTTAACCTTTTCGAAATCCTGAGGAGCGACACCTGGGAGATAAAAAGAGTGAGCACCATGGATGAAGAGCAGAAGAACGAAGGCGATCGCGGATCCAGAAGTTTCCGATATTCTCCGAAACTCCATACCCATGGCTGTTTCACAAAGGAGGAAAGAAATAAATTAAGCCAGATCTGAAGCTCCGCTACAGTTGGTTTATTCTCTTATACGCTTCGAGACGAACACTAATGTGATACATCCCGGTTTATCTCTCTCCGGTTCGGCTCGTTACTGCTCGATCGTTATCAACCATTAATAATAATTCGCCGCCACGTGGTTACTCACGAAGTCTTTCCACAAGCTATAACTAATGGGCCTAACTCGATGAATCATAAACCATTATTCAAAAGCATTGCTAAGTAGTGGGCATTAGTGCTGCATTCCAATTTTCGATTTACTTTTGTTTTTGTTATGTTGTCTGCATTTTAGCGCTTATATACCTTTTTAGAAGGCTAAAACGGCGGACACGAAATTTACGATGCAATCACTTTAGTGTTTCTTAACCTAATATGAAACTTGACGCATGATTTCTAACAAAAACAAAAATCATAATCTTGCATAAAGAGATGGAGTCTTTGGTTTTATTCTCTTGCAGAGTAGCACAAGAACTTAGTCTTGACAAGTTAACCAATGAAACAAAAACATAACAACACCAAACATCAGACACCATAAACAACAACGAAGACTCCATATCTACATTGATCTAAAAAGCTTTCGACATTATCAAGTACTGGACCAAACACACGAGAAGGAACTCTTTTATTACCAACCTTCCACTTTTAGTAACCTCCCTGAATATAAGCATTCAGGCGGTTAAGCTCCTCTCGATGCTCACTGACAACCGCACGGACCACGTCTCCTATGGACACCATTCCCACCATACCCTTGTCTTTGATTACTGGAATGTGTCTGATCCTGTTATCTGTACATTGAACGGTCACAACCCGGTTCGCCTCCGTAGGTTTTAATCACAAGAGATAGGATCCTTCATGGAAATATTATAAGGTTTCTGCTTACCTGTCATCAGTTGCATAGCCCGCAAGACCTTGGTCTCCGGTGTCACAGTGATAAGCTTATTCTGCAATTGCCAATTCACATAACCAATCGGTTAAATCCCCAAAAGCAAGGACAACATATATAAAGGTGCATTCTTCATCACTAATTCCATACCTCTTCAGTCATAATGTCCCCTACTTTTGTTGATTTGGATGATCTCCCTTGCACTATGATCTTCCGCAGATAATCTAGAGAAACCACAGTGTTGTCAAAACAGAAGGAAATGGGTCACACATATCGGAAGACACACAAAAGAAGAACTTTTCGTGACAGTCAAAATTTGTCTTACCTCTCTCTGTAATGATTCCAGCAAGAGATTGTTGCTCACCAGGTTTCACAACCACCAAGGCACCAACATTGTGTTGTGTCATCTAACCAAAACAAAACACATCAATCACACAAAAACACACTTCGACACCGAGAGAGATGAGAGAGATGGATTACATACGGATTTAACAGCATCATAAACAGTGTCATCAGTTGTACACCAAAGCCAAGATCCATCAGCACTTTTGCCTTTGGCGTTCATAATGTCAGAAATGGTCGTGCTCTCGAATCCATGTTCCTCCATACGAGCAGGCTTAGTGGATTCGGAGCGTGAACAAAACAAAGAAGGCTGAATCGCCGGGTTAATCACACGGAGATGTTGCAGCAGAGAGGCTTTGACAACATTTCCACCGGAGACAAACGAACGAATCGCAGCTTGCATCTTTCCCTACCAGAATCAAATCAATCAGTTTTGGGAACAGATCATCAGAATAAGAAGCAATAGCAAATCACTACGGAAAACGAGATCTAGAATAGGAAACAATACGCGGAACAATCATCGGATATCAAACGAATTTTACCGAAGTAGATCGGAAAAGAGAATTGATCTACATCAACAAGCTATATAAAAAAAAAACTTAAGCTGCGTATTTTTGAAGAACCCTAAAACTGGAAACCTTCTCAATCTGATATGTACAGGAAAAACACTAGAAATAGCGAAGAAGGAGAGATTCAGACCTGAGCTTGGAGAAGAAGAAGAAGGGATCAGAGTGGAAGCTTGAGAACCCTAGAGTAGGAGCAAGAGACAAGCTGACCAGAGTTGAGTGGAGAGTTTGAAGGGTTCTAATGGATAATCATCAAAATATAAATAACATTTTTCGATAGCGAAACTCTGACGACTCTTTTTATTTCCTTAAAAATATAGTTAAATAACATTTATAACAGTGATGACTGTTCATTCAATTATTCTGTCATATCCTGACAATTTCAAGTGGGCCACTCACTATACTTTAATCTAAGGCCCACTTTAACAGGGCCAGTTTTGGTTACAAATTAATACTTTTATTTCTTTTGGTAAATTTTGTTTTTACTAAATATTTTAACACGATAATGTGGATGGTCAACGTAAAATGAATTTTCTCTTCAGATTTTAACTTCTGCTTTTCGGTTATCTTTAAAATATATAACTGTTTTATCCAAACTAAAATCAAATCTCTTCTGGTTGTTGTTGAATCAAATATTTTTGGTTCGGTTTTTGATCAAATCGGTTTGGTTTATCAGGATTGAACATCCCTCATTGTGCTGTGAAATCTGACCAGTCCGGTCTAGTCTGAACCCGAACAAGTCGAATGATATTTATTTTGGAACAGCTTCAATGTCTCTAGTGAAAACATTCCTGGAATTAGGATTGTACAAAGAAGTTTGTGGACAGGACAATGGACTCCTTAATCCTGTAATTTGCTTATATTTCCCCAATGTTATCGATTTATATGATTTAGGTCTCAAGATTCAATCGAGACGACGTAGAAGATACTCAACCTCGACGAGCTTAGTGAGAGGGATAAGCCATTCTCCATAGATGCGAGAGACGATCAATGGATCCACTTTGTAATTCTTCTCATCACCAGAGATGCACTTTACTTCTTGTCCAAACGTTTCTGCTTTCTTCTGGACTCTCTTCTTAACCATTTCTTCTACTTTCTCAAACGTCAAAAGCTTCATCAAAGCCTCTGTATCCTACACAAGTTTTCAGAAAACCCAACACTTTTGGTCTGATGATCATTTCCTATAAAACCACACTGTAACCGAATCCACATTGTAATTTTTACCTTAGCGCGGATGGCAGGCTCGTAATCTTGTGGAGCATCTCTGAACTTGACCTCAGCAACAAATTTACCGTAGTGAATCCTTGTCGAAAGAGCCTTACACAAGATCAAACATCAACACCGCATGTAGACCATATTTTGTGAATCCAAAGATGATCTGCTTACTTGTAAACACGCGAGGTCACTAGCAGCAGTTGATGCATAGTTGCCATCATCACTAGGTTTGACAAAAAAAGGAAGCAATTCTTTAAAGTAAATATCCCAAATACGTTGGTTTATGTTAACAGATAAGGCCTTAGGGTGCAGAGCCTAATCAAGAGAAGAAAAAAAAGAGGTAGTGTTAGAATCTACAAGCATTAAAGAGTTGTAAGGAAAATGCTTACATAATTTACTACGTACCGGTGGATATTTGTGGGTAGGAAAAACGGAGGGAGGAATGTTGTCACGGAAGAAAGGATTCTCTTCTGGATTTTCGTATCTTCCTACCTATACGCATGCATGAGAGCTTCAATCAATAAACATGTAGGCTCATATCTAGAAACGTAGGAGATGAAATTTATAATGCAACAAGACATTCAGACAAAAAACCAATCCCACATTGCCAATCTCCACAAGTAATGAGGCATGCTGGTTCAAGCTGAGGAAACTTAGATCTCTCGATCAAGCTGAAGACGATGGTGTCTTCTTGCCTAATCAACGATTCCCTGATCGAGTCAAGACTCAGTAGTACATCGGATCCCCCAGAACCCGAGTCTGACTCGACGACTCTTTCCATAAAATGCCGACGAGATGAACAATTTGTGAAATGGATAATTTCAAAAGGCTTCCTCTCGCTCCCTTATTTTCGACTTTTTGAGTCTAACGTGCTTTGGTTTGGTCCTTCGGACTTTGGACCTTGGACCTTTTCGCCTCGGAGAAAACAAAATCAGATCGAGATCCATCTTCTATTTTATTGTCATAGACTTGTACTGTGAATCCGTGATGGATCTTTAAAACGCATATGGCCCTATCTACTTGACAACCATCCATAATCTAGCAAGAAAATGTATAACTTAGGGCTGGGCAAAATACCCGGAACCGAAGAACCGAACCGAACCCGACCCGAAAAAAGGGAACCGAACCGAACCCGGAACCGACAAAATACCCGAACGGATCTTAGACTCGGATACCTGAAGAACCGAAACCGAACCCGAACCGAACCGAGAACCGAATGGGTACCCGAAATACCCGAAATATAATTATATACCCAAAATATTAATTATATTTAGACTTGATATAATCCAATTACCCAAAATTATAATTATAAAACCCAAAAATATCAATTATTGTTAGACCGAAATAACCGAAATATCTAAAATAATAAAAAATTTGAAAATTCTTAATTATATTTGTCAAAATTTAACCAAATTTTAATCAAATTTAGTATTTTTTTAGTTTTTTCCTATATTTCGGGTATCCGGAACCGACCCGAAAATACCCGAACCGAACCCGAACCCGAACCGAATTTTATAAATACCCGAATGGATCCTTCAACCCAATACATGAAAGACCCGATACCCGAAAGAACCGACCCGAACCCGAACGGGTACCCGAATGCCCACGCCTAGTATAACTCAAACAAGGTTTTTTTTTTTTTTATGAAAACATACCTTTATAGAATAAGTAAGTTTGTGTTTTAAAAAAATGGTTTAGTGTTTGGCATTTAAGTTTGTTTCCGGGGAAATCTGGTTTTCTTCCGGTTTTGTTTTCGGGGATATGTTGTTTTTCCTCCGACTTTGCCTACCTTGTTTGGGCTTTTGATTCCCTCGTTTGCGTTTTTGTGTTCTTGTAATTTGTTCTAACTTTCAATAAAAATTTAGATGACAAAAAAAAAAAAAAAAAAGAATAAGTAAGTTATTTACAAAGTTTCATCTCAGGAGGAAATTTCATTGCTGAAAATTAACATTTCTTTTAAAATCTTTGTTCCAGAGCAAATTGGAACGACTTGAAAATATAAGGCAAATCCATTAACTAAATGTAGCTTCTTCACAGAATTACAAGACTCTTTGTTTCTTTCTTTTTTTTGGTAATGAAACATAACATACCAAATTCTCACCTAGAGAGAGGGTAACGACGAGTTTGAGAGTTGGAGGTGATTCGAGAAGGTTCTGGAATATGTTCAGAGACTATATAAGCAGTGTCTTTCCACCAAGAAGCTTCAGCCTCCTTCACATGAAGCCTTTGTTTAGCATCTTCCAATGCCATCTCAAGCTCCTTTATCTCCTCTTCTTGTCTTGACTCCATTAGCTCGTGTAGCCTTGTCTCCAGCTCATACGGACACACTCCTTGTTGTTCCTCCATTGGTCCTGGACACGTGTGTCCCAACCTTAATCCTTCTGAATCTTCACTCTTCTCTGAAATACCCTGTGATCGTTTCACAATAACATGATAGTTCCATTAGAGAATACAATCAACATCAATTTATCCAAGAGAGGATAGAAACAAGATTTACATTTGCATTATTTCAGGTTTTTTTAACTCTTGTTTCTCTGTGTAAAATTCAAATTCAAGTGATTTTCATTTGAGGAGGGTCGAATAGTTGTGTGTCCAAATACGTATTCTGTGATCATCAACCTCGAGTTTAGACAGAGAATCAGGATCTTTAATCCCTAAATATAAGGAAGTCAAAGTCAACTACTTACCTTGAGCTTACAACAATTACCCTCCTGGTCTTGACCAATCTGAAGAAGCTCAAACTCAGCTTCAAGTTCTGCTTCAAGCTGATCCATTTCTCCCCCAAAATCTTCTTCCCCTCCCTTAAATACGTAATGCTTCAAAGACAAAGATGTCTCCAGGAACTGTGGAGAGTAATAGTGATCAGCAGAAGATTCCGGGCCATCTACAACGTCACTTGTGGTGGAATACGCAGAGGTTTCACTCTGCTGCCTAAAGAGGGGCAGTTGCTGTTTTGGCCTCAATTCGTAGTTGTGAGATTCTAAGAACCTCTCTATATCGTTCCGTAGCTCGATAAACTCTTGCTGTATTCGCCTCAGTTCATCGTTCTTACGTTCAAGAAACTTGTCGAAATCGTTCCGTAGCTCGACTACCTTGTGAATCTCTTCTCTACCAGTAGCAATCAGTTGTAGCAGATAACAACTAACTCCGATGCTGAACAAGAGTTCCCTTCTTTGCAGTTCTACAAACCAAAAGATATGTCAAAGTTACATTTGAGAGACTGATTATTGTTCTATCATCTATGATGCTGAATTCAACTCACACATAAACATCGATGCAGTTCTAAAGTTATGAAGAAATAATTTAGTATACCAACCAACTAAGCCTAACCGATCAATAACTCGCAGAAGCTTTCCAAACAGAAATCGATTATTTTGGGGGGTAAAACAAAAGATTGTTACCGGAACCATGAATATCCTCGGAGAGATTTCTGATCCTCACCGAGTCACAGTCTCTCACCCGTCCTTTCGCCATGGACTTGTTCTTTCCTTTGACCTTACCCGGCGAGGAAAACCACCGAGTCATGACTCTCCGTGGCGACGGACACCTGATCCGAATGCATCCTGCTCTCACTCCTCCACCCTCATCCATCGGAGACCAAATGGATTGAAGGAGGAAAGAGAGAGAGAGAGAGAGAGAGATGTATTAATGAGAATCACGAGAAGCAGAGTGTTCTTTCGACTTCGATCTACAAATGCGTTTGGACTTTGGAGGGAAGCTTTTGAATGTTTTGGTAACTCTTTTAATGCAATCACCCTCTCGTTTTCTCCAATTAGTTTTAGAATCTACAATAATCTATCATTTTTTATAAAAACAAAACTCTATCATAATTGGCAGTAAAATTCATTTCACTCTTTTTCGTTTGCTTAATATAGTGTAATTAAATCAGAATTATAAGAAGAAAAAAAACGTAAATCTTTGAAGATCCAAGGAGTAGAGTTGAGCCATAAATAGCAATCCAGTAACGTTAATGGTAATGGAGTAATATTGTCATTATTGTAGGAAAAGACCATCATAAATTTCGAGACAAGATTTTTGGAATAACAACTTTCAATTTGAATTGGCCTTTTCCGCAGTTAAATTTCCGACGAAGAAATTCGAAAACTGTAAAATGAATTGAAAAGCTTAAACAAAGATATTACAGCTGATTGATTTTTACACTACTAAGTAAATTGAAAAGAATAAACAAAGAACAAAATCGTTGGGTTTGGGTCTGAATGGTCAGAGCGAAGATGACATTTGGCTTATGACCTCCAATGTAGCTTTCGTCTTCGTCAAATGATCCATCTACGCACGTTTGTTTCTAATTAGTTCATCAACACTTTTATATCAATTTCTAAAAAGGTCTGGTTTCCATGGCTTACCAATTCTTTCTCGCGGGTGTCCTGCGAATAAAAAAACACAAATCTAAGTGTCAAGTCTTTTACGAGAGAGATTACGTACTCGCCAAGAAACTTATATATATATTTATACCCTAGTTTGAATCTCCTGTTTAAGAGCGCTTATCAGTCTGAACATGTAGTCATAGTTGGATTTGTGAGGCTCCTGCAATCATCACCATCATTCCATAGTCAAGATTCAAGCTCATCATCATCTCAAACCATCAGATATTCGGTGTTACCTCAATGGTGTCTGGAAGAGGAAGACCTTCCAAGACTTGAGGAGGCTCTCGAAGCTCAAGGATCTCACTTGGGTCACTTGGTAAAGGAACTCTCCAAGAAGGCGGATTAGTAATCCCCATTGATGCAAAACCGTGTCCTCTTCCATTCTCCCACGTTAGCTGTTGTTGAGCTGAAGATCCATCACTTGTGATCTGACTTTGCAACTATATCAAAAAAGCACAAGAATATACATAAGATAATGCTAAAAAAAAAAGTCACAAGTCTCCAGGTTTGTAGCTATTACCCTTGGGACATTTTCGACTGTGTAAGAAACAAATCTAGGCTCTGTGAAGTTGGGAGGCTCAAGAACAGCATATGCGCCTTCGTTTTCATAGTTTCTTGAGCCCTGAAAGCAAAAATTAAACAAAAGAACCAGCTGAAAAAACAACAGAACAGGTAGCATTCGGCTTCCGTTTGTTGTAAAAGTGCAATGGAAAATGACCTGTGAGAAATTTGAAGCACTGAAGATTGTGAAAAGCTTCCCAGATTCTACTTCATGATCTATTGAGTAACCACTTAGCATGTTTCCCATGTCTTCTCGATCTGCTCTTGCATCGGGGCCTTCATGTGATCTTATAATCATCTAAGGTGCAAAACAAACAGATTAAGTTTCATTTTGGATACCAGTTTCTGCCCAAAGTACTTCATTTTACCTTTAAGTTTGACTGTTTTAGAAACGCCTCGGTGCAATCAGCTCCCCAAAGAAGTCCCTTGTAATTACTTTCGCTCAGACCATCAGCCATCCATGGACATGACCATAAAACATGGTTAAGAGTGATATTCTCATCATCGTTCTCACCACTTTGTCTCCTCTCAATCTTGTCAAGTTCCTCTAAAGAACCCAACAACAAAGATGGATTCGTGCTATCTTCATGGACCCGAGAGCTTTGAAAGAGACCTCCATGAGTTGTGTAGACGCTATCTGATATCACCGATACCAAAGGTAACAATTTGAAACAATCGATACACTTGGAGTATAGCACTGGACCGTGCTCAGAGTATCTGTCACATGTTTCTTTCAAGAAATCAAGCTCTTCTGCGGATACTCTTGTTTCAGAGCTTCCTCGAAGTAAACATACACTCTCAGGCATCAGAATCTGGAGTTAGAAACAACAAGTATTGATCAGATGGGAACACATGAACTAAAACAGTAAGGCAGATAGAACGAAAGAACACACATCTAAGGCCTTAAATCTAACGCTTTCATCATGTTAATATTAAGCACACTCATGTTGATTTTTCTATTTATGATTTACCGAAAACAAATTCGATGCCTTCAACATTAACAATCCATAGTAAGGCTTAGGCTAATGCGTCAGCACGATGAAGTTACTTAATCATTAAAAGACAAAACATGGGAGAGGCCTAACACTTCAAGTTAACGTTCCATCACAAACATTCCAATAATAAAAAAGGAAACAAGTAATTAATCTATAATATGTACCTTCCAAGCTAGGAGAACCAAGAACACTTCTAGGCTCCAAGAACCTCGACCAATATAATTACCGTTGAACACAAACCATTGGTGCTGTGATGGCCTTCCTGATTGATCAAAGATTTTGAGGAGATCGTGTAGTTGACCGTGGAGATCCCCAACCACAATCACTCTAGGATTCTCACTACAGCAGTTGATTTTAACGCAATTCGCTTCTTTGTCTAGAATCTGGGAAGCACAATCCACCAGAGAAACAGCCACAGAATGTGGTAATATCAAAGGGAACTCGGAAACCGAGTTCTTCCATGTGAACTGGTTTAATAAACCCATCAAAGTCTCAACCCATTCAAGGGTTAGTTGGGACTCTAAAGGCCATGAGATTGGCTCCAAAACAATGTCACTGAAATCCGCGCAGACAGAATCATCTCCGTTCCCCAAATAAATCTCCATTTCCATTGGCTCAGTCATCTCATCTAAATGATCAACAGTTTCTGGTTCGTATTTTCTACTACCCATTCCTTGTACACTTGCTATCATCCTCGTCACCTGTTGCTTCTCTTGATCATCCAATGTCTCATAGTGAAACCCACGAAGAGATTTTAGAGAACGGTCTGAGTTATTCACCTGCACATACATAAAAAAAATTAGTCAATTTTGGCATTACTTGCTCTACCATTTACTCAAAAGCATAAAGATGTGCACTTACCACTTGCTTAAGAACCGAACACAGGATTCGGGTAACACTATTTTCCGGATCCTGAAGCAAAGATGGTAACTTTGGCGTCAATGGTGATAAGCAAATATATAGAGAGAGATACTACTAAGCTCAGACTAACATGGAGACTGAATCTAGTTACAACGTTACTTTAAGAAAGTCTCGATCAGCACCACGTCGAGATATTTCTTTCAACATAAGCAAGGTACGCAATTGCTTATAGTTCTTCATTCTCGTCGTTTTAACCGCACTTAGCTTCAAGAATGCGAATTTGCAAGCTTCAAGCTTCGCCTCTAAAACCCTTTTCGAGATTTCTACACAAAAACCAATCAAATGTTACTGTTCCGAATACATTACTGGTTTTTCCTCGGAAACAGAGAAATTTTCATGGGGATGGGACAAATCAATTGACTGAAAAAAATCTCTATCGAAGAAACGATTACCTGGAGGTGGCATATTGATTAAACCCGGTAAGATTTGAAAATTTATCGGTGAGATTGACGGATAACTAGTAAAACCACAGTTCGGAGAGGTCGTTGGCACAGTTCCGGCGTCGATGTCGATTACAACCGCCGCTCACCACCGAGGAACGAGCGTTTTCGTGTTAACTTCCTGCCGGTTCTAGGGCAAAGAAACCACGCGCATTTCGCTGCTTAGAAACCGAAAAGGATGTTGTTTTTCAATAATTATGGGCCGGCCCGTATTTTAAAGGCCCAAACTAAGAAACACAGTCTCTCTCTGGGGACTGGGGTGAGAGCTTTTGATTTGACGAACGAAATCGGTAAAATTCCTTCTTCTGATAATCCCACATCAATGGCGAAAGAGGTATGAGAAGAAACGGAAATGGCGGGAGTGATTAAGGCGAAGCAGCTGTTTGTATGCTCGTCGATTCTCGCGAGCAACAATAAGAAGGTTTTATTACGTTTTCCTCGGCGTAATATCAATGTAATCGCGGGAAATCTCAGTTCGAGCGAGACGAAGAAGAAGGAGAAAGAGAAGAGGAAGAGGAGGAAAGAGATTGAGGTCGCAAGAGCGACGGCGGAAGCAGTGGTGAATAAGGAAAAAAAGAGGACACGGTCGAGCAGAGATTATGAGCTCGCCGACGGCGGCGAGGTACCGTCCTCGCATGTGCCTGTTATGCTCGGAGAAGTGGTCGACATTTTCTCTTCGGTTCGCTTGAGAATTTTTGTGGATTGCACACTTGGCGCAGCGGGCCATTCTTCTTCAGTAAGTTCCTTCTTCCAGAAACTGAGCAAAATCGAACAATCTCTTATATTGGAGGAAGTCTAATCGAATGAGAAATATAAAGGTTTAAAGTATTATGAGAAAATTCCTATGCGATGATGAGTGTTTATAGATGTTTCTTTGCTATTGTTGGATATGTAAAAGCAGATTGTAAATTTGTAATTTGTCTTTCAGATTATTCAAAGCCACTCTGAATTGAAGCATTTTGTTGGAATGGATGTTGATCCTGTAGCTCGGAAACTGGCTCAGTTTCATATTGATTCTCTCATGCATCCAACTTTGAAGGCTTCTATTGTGTTGAAGAACTTCAAATACATCAAATCTGCGATTGCTGATACGCATCCGGAATTGTTAGATGTTGGTGTTGATGGCATTCTTATGGACCTGGGAATGTCATCTATGCAGGTAAATAGTGATTTCACAAAGCAACTGTTTTTCCGTTTCCTTGTATTGTTGACATCTCTCACCCACGCTTGTAAAATCTTTATCCAACAGGTAAACAATCCCGAAAGAGGGTTTAGTGTTCTTCAACAGGGACCTCTTGATATGCGCATGGATCCTCAGGTGAGTTACATAGACAAGTGAAAAAAAAATCTGACTCTTCCTGCTTTTTGAATCATATGGAATTTCTGCAGAAGTTTCTTTTAACATATCTGCTAAAATGTGACAGGCGAGCCTGACAGCGGAAGATATAGTGAATTCTTGGCCAGAATCTGAACTGGGGAGAGTTCTACGGGATTATGGCGAAGAAAGCAATTGGCATTCACTTCAAACTAGAATTGTTAAGGCTCGACTTAGTGGTGGGTTACATTCTACTGGTGAACTGGTGGATCTCATTCGGAGAATGTCACCACCAAGCAGAGGTAATCTAGTAAACTATCTTAGGCTTTCTTGATCTGCACTTGCATCTCAATGCGAGTTCTAGTTAGTGTTCATAGAAGGATTTGGTTGCCAGGTACAGAACACAGAAGAGTAAGCGACTATCAATGAGTGATCCAAAATAAGATCATGAAAACATTAGACATTTTAGAGAGTTTTCACTGTGTAGACAAAAGATGAAGATGATCCTCTGAATCTTACTTGGACTTGTATCTGAAATGCGGCAGGAGGCAGACAAGGTTGGATAAAGACTGCAACACGTGTGTTTCAAGGCCTAAGGATTGCAGTGAACGACGAACTCAAGACACTACAAAACTCTCTCTACTCATCCTTCGATGTTCTCTCTCCAGGTGGGAGACTAGCAGTAATCTCCTTTCACAGTCTGGAGGATCGGGTTGTGAAACAAACGTTCCTGGACATTTTGGGGTTTCAAAGAGAAGAAATGAACACAGAAGTGAGTGTAAAACCTGAAAGGCAAATCGGAGAGAGTATAGAGAAGGAATTAAAAGAGAAAGAAGCGTGGATCAAACAGACTGTAACCGGGTCGAAAGGAGTAATACTGACAAAGAGACCAATAACTCCTTCAGAGGAAGAAGAGAGATTGAATCGCAGAGCAAGGAGTGCGAAGTTAAGGGTGATTCAGAAATTATGAGTGATTGTTCTACAAAATGTTCCTTGTCTCTTTGGTTTTGTTTATATTAGTTCATCATGGTTGCCATTTTCCAAGCTCGAGATTGCTTTTAGAATTTACGGTTCCAAGATATCTAAACCGACTTGTACATTTGATGGAATTCGTCTAATTCGATGTAATGGACTATCAAATTTTCAAAGTTCAAACTTGTATGAAAATAGTTCATGTTTTGACTAGAAACAGAAATATACAGAAAGAAGCGTTAAATCCAATTAAACCGATCTATATGAAAATGTCCCCCAGTAAATTCGAAGTGTCGAACATACTGTCACTGAAATCAGATCGAATCTTAAAAAAAAAAGATATAAGCCAATTGTTTTTGCTGAAAAAATCATATTTTGCTGAAAATTCAATTTGTCGAACCAGGCCGGTTAAAATGCAAAAATTCCTTTTGACCATACATTACCAGTTTACCACCTAAGAATCTGACTGTTGTCGCCGCAAAAACCCATTAAGAGCTTGAAACCCTTCTTCGCCTCCTCTTTCAAGTAACCAATGGGAGCAATTGATCTTTCTTTGTCACAGAGTATCCTCTTCTCTCCGTCGTGTTCCAATCCTCCCTCCTCCACACACCGTTCCGTCTCTTTTTTGCCGCCGGGAAGCAAGTCACGGTGTCCGCCGCCGTTGCGTTCAATGAGCCACGATGACGACGCGGCCTCAAAGGAGGCGAAGCTATGGGGCGGGAGGTTCGAGGAGAGTGTCACAGAGAAGGTTGAGAAGTTCACTGAGTCAATTTCCTTTGACAAGGTTCTCTACAAACAGGACATCATGGGAAGCAAAGCTCATGCTACAATGCTCGCTCACCAGGTATTAGTAGTGTTTTCTTAATTTCTACTCGTTTCTTTACCGGTTGCATTGTTTGAATTTTCGTGGTGATTGTTCGTTCCCAGTGATTTTGAAAATGGAAGCTTCTGTTTAATTTTAAGATCAAATTTTGTTTTAGATTCTAATGGCTGCTTATAATAATCTTAGAACAATGCGAATTTGTAAGTCATGATGGTTTTTTCTTGCAGGGGCTTATAACTGACAGCGACAAAGATAGCATTTTGAGAGGACTTGATGATATCGAGAGACAGATTGAAGCAGATAAATTTGAATGGAGAACTGATAGAGAGGATGTGCACATGAACATTGAAGCAGCTCTTACTGATCTAATTGGTGAACCTGCAAAGAAACTTCACACAGCACGGAGCAGAAATGACCAGGTTGCTACTGATTTCAGGCTTTGGTGTCGTGATGCTATTGACACAATTATTGTCAAAATCAAGCATCTTCAGACAGCACTAGTTCAACTAGCTTTGAAGAATGAGGCTTTGATTGTACCTGGTTATACTCATCTTCAGAGGGCTCAACCCGTTTTACTCCCACATGTGCTCTTAACTTATGTTGAGCAGGTTTGAAATTTCTCCTTTGGTCAAGTTTTAGTTTTCCTTTGTGTTGTTTTTTGTTTAGTTTTCTGGCTAGGCTATGTCATTAAATTTAGTGGCATTAATCTATAACTGTAATTTGCTTTACGAGGTTTCATTTTCTGATTATTATGTCTTCCTTTGTTGTCTGCATTGGTAGTCTATGCCTCAAAACATCACATTTCTTACAGTTACTGAGATCTCTCCGACGCTATCATTATGTGTTTTCACTTTGTTGTGTTTATGTATGGCAGCTCGAACGTGATGCTGGTCGTTATACTGACTGTCGAAAGAGGCTCAATTTTTGTCCCTTAGGAGCTTGTGCTTTGGCTGGAACTGGTCTACCTATCGATAGGTTTATGACTGCAAGTGCTCTTGGATTTACCGAACCAATGAGAAACAGGTTTGTTCCTAGTTTTTTGTATTGGTTACATCAACTCTTTGTACTTGCATTATTACTTCTTGCGAGTTCCTCATTTAAGTCTTTTTCACCTCTATTTCAATTAGCATCGACGCAGTTTCAGACCGAGATTTTGTGTTGGAGTTTTTATTTGCAAATTCCAACACAGCCATTCATCTATCACGGCTTGGAGAAGAATGGGTACTCTGGGCATCTGAGGAGTTTGGTTTCATGACTCCAAGCGATTCCGTCTCAACCGGAAGCAGTATAATGCCACAGAAGAAGAATCCTGACCCAATGGAGCTTGTCAGAGGAAAATCTGCCCGAGTCATAGGCGATCTGGTAACTGTCCTAACACTATGCAAGGGACTTCCCCTTGCTTACAACCGAGATTTTCAAGAAGATAAAGAACCCATGTTCGATAGTACAAAGACAATAATGGGAATGATCGATGTATCTGCGGAGTTTGCCCAGAATGTCACATTCAACCAAGACAGAATTAAGAAAAGTCTCCCTGCCGGACACCTCGATGCTACTACTCTTGCTGATTACCTTGTGCAGAAGGTAATATGGTATTTTTTATTTATGAAAATCTTCCATTGCTAAATCCAAGAAGATAATACATTTTTTTTGGCTTCCCAGGGGATGCCTTTTAGGTCATCTCATGACATAGTTGGGAAACTAGTTGGAGTTTGTGTCTCAAGAGGCTGTGAACTTCAGAACCTAAGTCTTGAAGAGATGAAAAAGCTGAACCCTGTGTTTGAAGAAGATGTGTTTGGGTTTTTGGGCGTCGAAAATTCAGTCAATAAGTTCAGTTCCTACGGGTCAACTGGATCGAACTGTGTCGCTGAACAACTCGGGTACTGGATCAAGAAGCTGAACATTACTACCACCTGAGTTGGACCAAATCAGGCCAATTGTTGCAGCCGTTTGAGGAAGAGACATTGGGGTTCCTTCTCTAGCAAAATCCCAAATATATAAAGCTTTGTTCAAGTTTTCCTAGTATTTGAAACCAGCCTAACTCTTAAAACTATACCTTTGCAGGCTTGGATTTTCATTGGGATTTTAGATTTCTTTTTTCAAGCCCAATAATTGTTCAAACTTCAAACATCTAAGTCCAACATAATAAAAAAAAAAAAAAACTAGTATTGGATTAATGAAATGCATTTGGATTTGATTTTCCTTTTAACATGGAGGACCCTACATGACATGGAACTCCTTCCTTTAGAAGGTGGAACATCTGTTCATGTTATATATACTTATATTATCCTTCTTTTTTTTGTAACATCTAAACTTATATTATCCTTTTATCTTCCAAAATGTCTTTCTCTATTTCTATGGCCACACACACATTGACACATATACGCACCAGTAATGATCTCATTGGTGTTGTTTCTCTTCTCCTAAAATAGTTAAAACTTTAAAATCAAACACAAATGTTCATTTGATTGTGGAGTCACTTTCTGATTATGACACAATCCTCCTGGTCCTAAAATCTCATGTGAGTCACTGATTGATGCTTCTTTTGGATTATTGGTCGGATATTAACTTATAGTGAAAGCTCCATTCTTTTTTTATTGTGTGATATTCTGTGGATTGAGTTTACTGGTGAATCTCATCTCTTTTTTTTTTTTTAGTACCCATTTTGACGTTTTGGGATTTTTCTTTCAGTTAGTATAACTTCTACGCCATTGTTTTTTAGGTTTATTCGAATGTTGTAGAATGGTGGAGTCGATATAAAAATCTTTCAAAAAATCATTGCATTTTGTTGTCATTATGCTCATTTTTTATTATCTTGTCTCTCAAACAAAATTGCAAATTAAAATATGAATTATTAGCTTGTCCTTATGTTTTTACATTAAAAATATTTTTTATTATTGTTTACAACTCACCCATACATATTTCTGAATTTAAATACGGATTATAACACGACAAAATTATAATGTAAACTACCATATTACAATATACCGTTGACAAAAATAAAAAAACTACAATATACCGTAATAAAAAATGGATGATAATAAACGAAATTGTCCCAATCCATTCGATCTCAGTGGGTAATTTTTATAGACTATAAATAATTGATGAATAGATCGTCTGCTCATTTAGGGTGCAAAAGTTTCGGATTAGCATTATCTTTATCCACATTTATCCACAATTACGCCTAACTACAGCTGAGATTAGACGTGTAGAAAATTCAATACAAGTCGGAGAAGAATATTAGAGTCAGAACAAATCAATTTATTTATCCAACGACTTTGACTTGGTATTTATTTGGTAACAAAATGCGGATCTTTTCGAGGTCTCGGTCTCTGAGACACTACACGTGGCAGTGTTCATAACCAATATACTCATTCTAACCGAACCATAAAATCCAATTATAAACCGACAAATCAAAAGTATAAAAGTGACAACCTAATTTAAAAACAAAGTTCCGAATTCCAGCTAAAACCAAAATTATATTAAACCAATCAAAATTTAGGTTCAATGTTTAGAGCATCCCCATTGGGATATATCAATGTTAAAATATATTAAAAATAAAGAAAAAAAATATAGTGAGAATCGGTTCTCATATGAGATGCTTTGAAAATTCCTATCATCATGAGACACATGTCAATTTTCTAATGGTTAATGCATTTTGTAATTAAACAAATATCCAACACTTTAAAATATCAATTAAATAGTTTATATATTGTTATTTTTAGTTTTTATTTTTTTATAAATCATAAAATAAAATTATCTATCTATCAAGTTCCATTAAGCATGAAATTAATTTATATATTAATATTGTTTTTAATTGATATTAGTTAAGGTTAATATATAATATAAATTAGTAATGTTATAGACTTATAGTTAATACAATAATATTAGATTTCAGAAAAAAATCTGAGATTTGAAAAATTAAAATTTTGTTTTTTAATAACAAAAATTAAAATTTTGTTATTATTTGTCTCTTATATATATATATATATATTAAAATATGAGATTTAAAACTAAAAACCTGATTTTAAAAAGTCATGCAATAATTATTATTTTCCTCTTAAATATATTGTATTATTATTAATGTATTGTATTATTAATATTTTATTAACATTATTAATATTCACGGTTTTATTATTATAGATAATATAAATAAATATAACTAATTAATATAATTAAATATATATATATATATATATAATCTCTCATAAATAACTTTATTGATTTTGCAAATAACAATCTTTGATTACAGCTGGGTATAAAAATGATGGACAACAGTAATGAAATATATTTAAGATGCAATTTGATATGTTAAAAAAATTTCAAAATTAATTTTATTAAATTTTTTAAAATTTTGAAAAATAAGAATATTATATTGATGAAATATTTTTGTGGATATATCATCAACAGAGACAAAATTCTGTGAAGGAGTTTTCGCAACAAAAATTGTTAAAAATATTAATATTATATTGATGAGGATGCTCTAACATTTCTAATACCATAATACAAAAACCGGTAAGCTCAGAACCAAAACTCACTACAATACAAACCGAAAACCGGTAAACTCCTGATTCAACAACCCATGTTGTTTTCATCGGATTTTTGATTAATAGTATTATTGTCGCCGTGCCATGACCAAACGATGTCGTTCAACGCCGGCCGGACTTCTTCTTCGTATAACCTATTGTACTCCAGAGTATCTCCCGCCGATTTGCAGAACTCCACCACCGAGATCTCCGGCGCTACTTCGAACACTTCCGCCGTCATCGAGAGCCGTCCTTTTCTCCCTTCCGTTTTCCCCTCCATCTTCACCTTGAAATCCTTCGTTGTCTTTACATTCATGTTCATCTCCTTCGTAACCGTTTCGATCTTCTCCATTATCTCCGTCGCCGACGACCGTGACGTGAACACCGATTGCAGCTTCCTCTTGCTCTCGAACAAGCTCGACAGATCGAATCCTGACGACATCGACGAGATGAATTCGAAAGCGTTGAAGAATTTCGGCGACATCTGCTCTGTTTCTTCCCAATCGCCAGCTTCGTCTTCGTTGTTGCTCGGAGAACAGATCGGTTCGTCGATTTTGAAAGCTAACGGCGGCGTGAAGTTTTTACGGAGCCATGGCGCTCGCATGATTGCCGGCATCGAGATCCGCCGATCGGGATCCACGACGAGGAGTTTCGAAACCAGTCTCCTCGATTCATGCGAAAACCACGGCGGGAATTCGAAATCCGCTCTGAAAATCTTCCTGTACATGGACATCAGGTTCTCGTCCTGAAACGGCAAACATCCGGCGAGAAGCACATACAAAACGACGCCGCACGACCAGATATCGGCCTTCGCGCCGTCGTATCCCTTCTTGCGTAGAACCTCCGGCGCCACGTACGCCGGAGTTCCACACTGCGTATGAAGCAATCCGTCCTGAAGGATCTGCTCCGGCAACGCCGATAATCCGAAATCGGAGATTTTGAGATCTCCGTTCTCGTCGAGGAGAAGATTTTCAGGTTTGAGGTCGCGGTGAGAAACGCCTCTGCTATGGCAGAAATCGACGGCGGAGATCAACTGGTGGAAATATCTACGAGCGGAGTCCTCGTGGAGCTTACCATTGGCGACCTTAGCGAAAAGCTCGCCGCCTCTAACGAACTCCATGACGAAGAAGATCTTGGTCTTGGTGGCCATGACTTCTTTCAATTCGACGATGTTGGGATGACGAACGAGCTTCATGATGGAAATCTCGCGCTTGATTTGATCCATCATACCTGGTCTCTTCAAAACTTGATCCTTGTTAATGACTTTGATGGCGACGCTCTCGCTCTCGCCGATGATCTCCTTGCCGTGATAGACCTTGGCGAAAGTTCCTTTGCCTAAAAGCCTTCCCATCTCGTACTTGCCGAACAGAATTCGCCGCTCTTCCTCCATTGATATATATATATATATATATAGGTGGTGTTTGATATTGTTCCGGCGAAGGGATGGAGGGAGAAGGAAAAGGTAGTATTAAGAAAAACTGGAGTTGTTCCATGAGTTTTGGTTAGTATTAGGAATCCATAAGGATATACAGTCACAGCTGAAGAAGTGTAATTTCATGTTCAGCATAATGGTGGTGAAGATGGCAAAGATAAAGAGTGTGCAAAAAACCATACAAAGGAGTGTGAGTAAACGGAGTTATGAGGTGTCCTTTTATATACTCATCACTCTTTCAATCGTAACCACTCACAAGTCCCACAAGTCACAATGCAATGTTTAGTTTTCTATGATATAGAAAAAAATCATATTAAATTTGTAAGAAATCTTAATATGTCACGCTCTTTTTCGTGAAATAACACATTAAATAATGGTTGTCAATAACTGTCCGCAGTTCAATTTTTTTTTTTTGTGGAGTCTGGAGTAATTCCAAACTCTAATTTGTCTAGACTAATTTTTCGAAAGGCATGAAGCCGACCAGTTACATCCCACATAACTAAAAAATTGTGTTGGTAATTCCATTCATGCAGAAAATCGATCCCTGACCTGAACAATAAAACGATTCTTCCAACTAGAGAAAACCACCTCAATACCATATCTTGGTTCCTGCAGTTATTATATTTTAATACGTTTTTTTTTGTATTCTATTTTTTACACATGGCAGATTGCTTGCTAGATTTTATTCTTAAGAAAATGATTCAGACAATGTCGTTTGAGTTTTTTTTTGTTTGTCTTAACTCGTTAATTAATTGGCCAAATCTAGGTCCAGATGCTACAAATGATTTCTAAGATACGTTATATAAATATAGCCTATTACCTCATTTGTTATATATTTGTTTGGTTTACATCACAAAATTCTTTTATCATATACTATAAATTAACAGGTAAAATTTATTGTAGCTGCAATATATCAATTTATATTAAAAATAAAATTGAGTGTTAAAACAATCCACGTCAAAGTAAATAGACTATATAGCTTGAAGTATTACAAAACAGCTTATGCTTCTTCTTCTTTTTTTCTTTATCAAAAAACAATAACCAGTTTTGTAAGTTGGTTTGATGTTATTTCTATAATTCTATTAAAGAAATAATTGTTGTTTGACGTCATTGAAGGAATAATTATCACACGAATAATAGCGTCGAAGAAAAAGGAATAGTGTTATAAAACTATAGCATATATATATATATTTGTATATGTGTGTGTATGCTATATATATATTATATGTGTTATAGTTTTATAACACGTTATCAGCACGATCGTCTCACGATCCGTTCATATACTGAAAAAAAAACGATCGTCTCTCGATCCGACGATCCGTTTTAATATCGAAAAGGTGAGATTTAATTTATATTAAATCTTTTTACGTTTATGTATTATTTTCGGGATGATAGTTGCTGCCTTTCCCGAACCGATCGTTATGATAGGCTATGTCTTCACGATCATGATCATATGGCAAACTATGTCTCCTCAGATCATATGGCAGGTTCTGCCTTTTTAAATACATGGTTGGCGTATGATCATATGGCAGACTATGTCTCATCGGATCACTGCCTCCATAAAATAAATATCCCGAAGACATTTATGAAAAGTTCCAGAAGAATCATATAACAAAAATAATGTCCAAAAGACATATTTAAAATAAAAATGTCCAGAAGACATATATGAAAACGTTCTTGAAGAACTGTTTCGTCCAGAAGACGTTTTAAATTATTGTTATTTTAATTTATGTTTATTATCGTAAATTATGTGGAAGTTTATGCCTCTTGAATATATATGTTTAATTGTTTAATTTATGTTGTTGATAAAAAATTATGTATGTGAGTTCCAGAAAAACTACATAAAAAGAAAAAAAAAAGAAATTATTATAGATAATGGAGAGCTCCGGAAGAGCGAAACGCTCCCGTTGAGCGAAACGCTCCCGTTGAGCGAAACGCTCCCGTTGAGCGAAACGCTCCCATTGAGTGAAACGCTCTAGAAAAGCTAAATGTTCCAGAAGAGCAAAATACTCTTGAAAAACAAAAACTCTCCAAAAAGAATAAAACGCTCCAGCAGAGCGAACGTTTTAGAAAAACACATGATGGAGACATGCATAAAGATGGTAAAATTGTATAAGATAAGTAAACCTGAAGTTTACCAATATATAACATAACCGGTTTAAGCCATCTCGGTGTAATAATAATATCAAATATTATTGAGAATTTATGTGGAAAAACCAGATGTTTTTCACACATAGCATGTCTTAGCAAAAAATAAAATAAAAATGAAACCATCATGTAAAAATGAATCACCATTTTTGGTTGAACGAATTCATTGGATATGTTATTGATCCTAAAGTGAGATTTAATTCGAGATGGATAGACATGAAATGTCATCATCTCGAGGGGGAGAATTAAAGAATCCCATATCAAAAGTAAGTGGAACATCCAGAAGATTATGTTCACACTTAAAATGGATTTGATGGTTCATTTATAAAGTAAATCCAGAAGATTATAAGATGAAATTCTCTCATTTCATCTAATTGATTCAATCAAAGATTAACTATTCTTTGCTTGTAAATTTATGGGTATGCAATATACGCATCCACCACACTGTATAAAAGTGAGACCCATAAAGTATATTGAATCATCAGTCGAAGATGTGCTTATCACAAGATTTGCATATCATTATTACTGAGAGAATGGTTGAATAATTTGGATCCTTTAATAAATGAATGCGAACTTGAAGTTCAAAGTTCAAAGTTCAAAGGATCACTATTCATGATTTGCTGCAAATTGATATGCTCAAATTAATACCCTATTCAGATACTAAAGCAGTTGTCGTAGTATAGCTAGGGGTCGAACACAAGGACTCACAGAGACACACAATAGATTATATAGATCCAAAATACGCTAAATCAAAATATGTGAACAAAAACAAGTACGCAATTAAAAGTGTTGTAAATCAATGGATGAAAATATAGGCCCAGGGTTTTTCTCAGAAAATCAATGAATGCAACTAAATTAACTAACAAGATTCAGATTACGCACGGTTCTTGAACTCAAATCACTAAAATATAGCTAACCAACTCTCGTTGCGAAAACTATCTAAATCTAAATCCTAGGAATTCCAAATCTCTTTGCGAATCCTAAAGTCTAAATCAGCTTTAAAGTTCAGGTTTGATATGTTCACAAATCAATTAGACCAAATCTCTTTGCGAATAGTCAATTTGCTCACCTAGGTTCTATCAGGTAATTAATCGCACTCTCGTGCCTAATCAATTATCCTAAGATCTAAGTTCCAGATTCGTCAACCTAGAATTAGCTTTGAGAACAACCTATGGTGAATAACTAATTCAGATAGTGAATCCTAAACAGATAATTAACCTAGCATTCAAAGAAATCCTTTATGAGAAAACCCTAAACCTAAAGTGGATCTACTCAGACATGGTGAATGAAACAATCAACATAACTAACTGAATAAATAGCCAATAAAATAATCAGAAAGGTTTTGAGATCTGATCTCGGACGAAGGGAGATTCAGACCTGTCTCTCTAAAACCAAAGTAAAATCAAAGTATAGCAAAATAAAGCTTAGCCTAAACAGGTGGCTGTAAAATCTCTATAAATAACCTAAATCACGAGTTGGGGACTTCTTGTAATTATTAAAGACTTCTGGACCAATTTGCAATTCTTCAACTCTTCATTAAAGTCGCATGTCGTGCCAGCCTCGATGACTATCGATCGATGCTTGTCGTGAAATCAGGTACTCAGCAACACGACTTCAGCTTTTGCTCCAAACTGCTCCAGAAAGCTCCAATAATTCCAATAATGCTCCAGACGTGCTATAACCTGTAAAAGACTCTATAATACTACAAAACACTAGAAAGACTCTATAAAAAGGACTTATAACATGGCCTAAATAGGGTAAAAACCATGATATATCACAAATCAAATGCCAGAAGCATTTATAAACAGCTAATGGATGAGATTTCTCGAAATGAATTATCATTGAAAATTATGGATCCTCGTATAAATATGAACATGGAGTTCAAAGGATAATTCATATGTAAATTAACTGCCAGACATATAATTACATAAAGGATAACCTCTTTTTTTTTGATTATTTGTCATAATTTCATTCGTTACTATCTGATGGCATGTCCTCATCACTTAAATCAAACCGACGCTCGGTTTAACTTAATCGCTTGATTTTTTTTTTTTCTACAAATTTGAGTGTCGATTACTACCCGACCGAGTTGGTATGTGACCTAACAATCGGTTTGGTATAAAAAATCATTCATATATAGCGATTAGAAGACGGATCGAGCCCCCGGTTTTGTTAAAACCTAATAATAACAAAAAGCGACCAACCGATAAATCAAGATTAAGACATAAAATTTGGAATAAACCAAGCGATTAAGTTAAACCGAGCGTCGGTTTGATTTAAGTGATGAGGACATGCCATCAGATAGTAACGAATGAAATTATGACAAATAATCAAAAAACAAAATTGAATGAGGGGGGATTATTCTGAGGCCGCCACGTAAGATTATGACTTCACAAATAATAGTATTTTTATTACATATTATTTAGATTTTTTTTTGTTTGTTCTACTAATTTGAGTGTCGATTACTACCCGACCGGATTGGTATGGGACCTAACAATCGGTTTGATATAAAAAATCATTTATATATACCGATTAGAAGACGGATCGAGTCCCCGGTTTTGTTAAACCCTAATAATAACAAAAAGCGACCAACCGATAAATCAAGATTAAGACATAAAATTTAGAATAAACTAAGCGATTAAGTTAAACCGAGCGTCAGTTTGATTTAAGTGATGAGGACATGTCATCAGATAGTAACGAATGAAATTATGACAAATAATCAAAAAAAAAAATTGAATGAGAGAATATTATTTTGAGGCCGCCACGTAAGATTATGACTTCACAAATAATAGTATGATAGATTACAAAATAATACATAGTAAACTCAATCATCTCAAGATTTTTAAATCATTATTAGAGAAAAATATCAGTGATAAATGTTTTAAAAAGTGATTGCGAATAGAAAGTCCCGATAGGAAAAAAAAACATTTTTAGTAGCCATTATTTTACAAAAGTTAATAACTGTTTAATCCGCTAAAACTATATTTTATTATTGTATTATATGGTTCATGAATATGCTTTATCACAGAATCTCTGGTTTGGCAGACAAGCGCCTTATCTTTTGGGCCTATTGATCAGGAATTCGTAGTTTATTAATCATTAATAATAACATTTTTCCAATAATTGTTTTTTAAAATAATCAGATGCAAAGAACTTTGAAAGATTCGTATTAAAATCAATATTAAAACAACGAGATTGGACATGTACACTTTGTGTTGTCTTATCTCCAAAACGAAAGAGAAGAGAAAAATGTAAACTCAAAAGAGAAAAAAGGTTGATTTCTTACAATCAAAAGAAGCCAATGTCGAACTATACAAAAAAAACAAAAGCCTAAAAGGAAGCTGTGCATGAGTTTTGCAGAGAGAAAGCTTTTGCTACTTTTGAGACCTAATCAACAAACTTTATTATTCATTATTCATATTCAGAGCCACCTGATTGTTATTCCACCATACATTTTTTTACCTATACAGTCTCCTCCTGCTTTTTAGCTCTGAGTACATTCAAATGGATGAAAGTTTCCTTCTGCAAACTCTTGCATCCTAAACCTCTGCAAAAGCTCCACAGACCTCCAAATGTATCAATCCACAACAACAAAACACCAAATTAACTTTTCTGAACTCTGAAACCGCCTTTCAAGTACCACAGAAAAAAACTTACAGAGGGTTCTCTCGATTGCGGCTTAGCTTCTGTTGATTGCTCTCCATTGCTTCCACTACATTGGCGGTAGCAGGTCCAGCTGATCCACCCGCTACAATCGACGAGGCTGATGCGATGGGGCTCCAGATCTTCACACACATTTTTTACTTTCAAATGTTAATTTAAGAGTTATTGCAGGGGATAGAGCTTTTGCGCACTTGCTTACCTTTATTGTGTTATCGATTCCACTAGTTGCTACAACGCTATCAAACGGATGGCATTGAATGCAGTTCACAACTTCAAACAAAAGATTAACTTTTTAGCCAACCAATGAAATTCAGGAGAAAACAGATTTATGTAATGGAAAAAGTGAAAAAGAAAAACCTGCTTCATCACCAACAAGCACTTTCATAAGTCTCCCCGTCTGTTTCTCCCATATAAACCACCTACCATCATCACTTCCACTCGCAATATATTCACCTGAAATTTGGTTATAAAGATGTTCACAGGAATTCAATAATGCCGTGTTGAAATTTTTTCCTAGTATTCAGATAACGTAAAATGCAGCAAAAAAAATCCTACCTCTCTGACCGAGAAAACTGGCTTGCTTAATATCAGTTCCAACGTTACAGTGCCCCACATATCTACACTTCATATCAATGGCTCCCTCTGGCTGTAATCACCAAGAAACCAATGGTGTAGATGGTATTCGTCAAACGGAGAGTTTGAAACACAACATAAAAGAGCCAGATACTAACTCGAAACCCATTCAATATGCCACAAAAGAAGCCAAATACTAACTCGAATCCCATTCGATATGCTAAAATTGTTTCTATTTTGAAATACAATTAAAAAAAAAAATATCATAGTCGGAAACTAACCTGATAAGAGGTTCTATCATTTTGAGATGACGATGCAGTTCCTGAGGAGGCATTATCCCCAGTATTTTCAATGGGCTTATCATCACCTACTCTGTGAATTCTTATATTTAGACTGCCACGCATAGCATTCGAGTCTGGATCTCGTCCTTCATCATCCGACATGGAAGTTTGAATGTCAACCTCCAATTCCTCATCGTAATCAGAATCTTCTCTTTCGGATCTCGACATATCATGTGAACTGTCACTGTTGGCCTCTGATCTATATAGTATGTCGCTCAAAGAAAGTACTCTAGCAGTTCCACCTTCTGGCTCTTCATTTTTTTCAACACCAGCTGTTGTCAATCAAAAGAAAAGTACACGAATGTTAAAATGGAAAAAGATTTTTCCTCGCCCGTGGAATCATGAAAGCTTTTAAACACATAAATACTCCTTCGGAATGAAAGAATTCCCCAAATCTAAAAGAAGAGCTCTAGTTCTGTTAATTTAATACACATCGGAATCAAAAGAACAAAAAATTAGGCACATTATACAGCAAAATATTCGCTGAACAAACAATCAGAGGAAGAAAGAGAGGCCTGTCACGCTTCAAGGGAAGTGCCAAAATGGACTTGAAGATGAATCTACGAATCCATGCTTTATGAAGTTATGATTCTTCTCTCACGTTCATGATAGATTCTCCTCATTGATTACTAGTAACGAATGGTTATAATTCATCGAAAATCAAAAACAAAACAACTACGCAGAAACGTCTTGAAACTCTATCCTAGCTCAACGAGGAAAACAGAAACAGCAGGAAACAAAACAACTAGGCAGTTCATCTGTAAGAAAAGAAATACATTATCGGTCACAAACCTGCTTGAAGATCCCTTTTAATGCTCTCCACCTTTGCCACTATATCGGCATCTGACGGGTTAAACTGTTGTGCAGCAGTCGCAAAATCTAGAGCTTCTTTACATTTTCCCAACTGTGTGAAAGCACAAATGGATTAACAAACTGCAAGTGTGATTAAAATAAATGCTTATTGCAGGATTATCTCTATGTCAAATTGTAAACTATAATTTAACTGTGATTAGAGCTATGAATATACTTGCTGCAATGCTTCGGACATGTAGTAATGAGCTTTAAAAGAAGAAGCATCAATTTTCCGAGCATTTTGGCAATCTCTTACTGCCATGTGAGCATCATTCTTCCACTTCCTCTGGAAAATAAAGGATTCAGCTGATTGAGGTTATGAAGACGATCAATGTATGGATTCAAGGTAGTTATAGACACCAGTTCTAAAGGACCTTGAGCAACAATGCGGCACGAGTACAAAGGCATTCATGCCTTAGTGCGGACTCAATATCATTAGAATGCGCATCCAGAACTTCATTAGCTGCCTCGATTGCATAGAAAACATCGGTACCCTCTTCTAAAGACCTTTTAGCAATATCTACCAATTCGGTGCACTTCTTTAACTGAAAAGAATGGAGTCAGATGCACTAAGAATATGGAATGACAAGGTCACTTCACAGAACAATTACAAAGGGAGGTGCGAACCGTTGTAGCGTTGCCATTTCTGTGAAAGCCATTTTGAGGAGTGGTGGAAACCTGAGGTGGAGATTCTACATCGTGGAGAATGTTACCGAAAGAAAACAAGTTGGTTACATCTCCTGATGTGTATTGCATGGTTCCAATGCCTACAAGTGGCAAACAAAGGAAAGAATCAACAGCTATTGGGATTAAAACATAGCAGCAAAATGAAGAAAAAGGGAGATTATCGATGCAAAGAGCACAAACAAATATTTCTAAACTAAGTGGTCTAAGTATAGATTGTCAGCTCGATGAGAGAAACAAACATAACAAAAAGTAAGCAAGAATCTGGTGGGTTAACACATTCTTCCTTCTTAATCTATTTTTCAAAGGGGTTCACATAATAGCAAAACCATTTGAATCCTCAACAAAAATCAAAAACTATCCAAATGATCCATGGAGGGTTTTCATGGCAGGAAAGCAATGTCCTCAGCGGAAGGGGCATTAGAAATGAAAGTAAAGCGACATATATCAAAACATATACTTCATTGCGATACGAACATTCACCTCTTTCACTTAGCAAATACAAAAATATACCGCATGCTTAACTATTCACAAATTTAATCTTAAAGCATTTCAACTGTAAATACCATTATTTACATCCATCAGGTACACATGCTCCCCGCTGTAACTGAGCAAAACTTCTTCGCCATTAGGACTGAAAGTAACATGAGTTAGGTGCAAATTTGTTCGCCCCTGACATATTTCAAAGAAGTAGCGGACAGTGAGTTTGGAAAAAAAAACCTACCACAGCAATGCAAAAGTAGTAGAAATGTAAATATCAATCAAATTAAACTGACACGTTCAGATAGATGCATGGGAGAGAAATAATTGACACATGGAGGTGGAGGCATCCTTTTCCGACATGATGTCAATGGTGGGAGCATCCTTCTATCGTACAAACGAGCAAATGCATCACTGTCAAAGAGTAAAGAAAAGAACAACAAGTTAATAAAGAAAAACGAGAGAACTCTGATTCACAAACATGAAGGCAAGTACCTTCCACCAACGAGAAGTAGGTGTGGTCTTGTGGCACTTATATCGCAAGACTTCAGGGAGAGAGTTTGCTTAGGAGGATCAGCTAGTGCTCTTTTGGCACCACTTCGAAGGTCAAGCTGCAAAATTCAGAGCTATCAACAAGGCTTCAATTTGCAGGAAAAAAACTTCATAAGAGCCACACCATATATTATTCGTCTACAAAGTATCTAACGTAATTGAAAACAATGTAACCAGAGTTTGGAGGTTACGAGAACACTGCAGCAATCTTGGTGAGCGGATCCAGCAGGAGGACAAGAGGTAGATTCCCGGAAATCATGCTGCCGTAGAGTCCCATCTTCACTAGCACTCCATACAACATTGGGGTTACCAGGTTCGACCTACATGATGGTAAAAACATCTAATAAATAAACAGCTCAAAATGGAATATTCAAATACCGATTAAAAAGGTCTTACAGCTAGTTTTTTCACTCTTCGCGTGTGACATTGGTATAATGCCGATGGTACAATAGCTTTGTCATCATCTGCTCTACTGCTTAACCCGGATAGATTGAATAGCCTAACCTATAATATATGACAAGCACACGCACACACCCCAAAAGAAAATTATATGAATACCGAACTCAAAACCAAATGAAAGCACAACCCAAAAGGAGTAGTTTTATATACTTCAGCATCTCCAGCACCAGATACCACAAGCTCGTCAGAGGTTTCAGGGACAAACTTTGTACAGAATATGTTTGCTGTATGTCCTGTATCTATAGAATGCAGAAGCTTTGGACTGGAGTAATTCCAAATATTAACCTGAAAATTAAAAGAAGATTTAACTTTCAAGACAAGTCAACTCTACAACAAAATGGATTTCTTTTACAATCATTCACTCTCATCCACAATAACAAATCTGAAATTTGATCTACTGGCTAGACAACAGAGTTTGGGGGGGGAGCTAAGCATCACTTTATATCACTATAAATTGTTCCCAGCTACATCTTAAACAAACCAAATACGCTCAAATAACCGTCACAAAGAATTGATAAACAATTTTTCAATTTATCTGAATTACACAAGGTAAAAAAAAAAAGGCAACATTAAGATGTGCAAGCACAAAAACATACCCTTAAATCATCTGATCCAGATATCAAGAGAGAACCATTAGAGTTCCAAGAGAGAGCATTAACACAGCCTTCATGTCCCTGCAACAAACAACAAGCATAAATAAACATAGCCAAGGCTTCAGAAATTGCAGAAAATCCATTCACCATACCCGGTTTCAGTTAAGACAAATAAGTGGTGTAGACAATGATACATAAAATTCAAAAGGAAACGCTACCTCCATTTCCTGTTCCTGAGAAAGTCTCCGAACCAAGGAAGAGTGCATTTGCATTCTTTGATCAACGTCCTACACGAACAACACTCGACAAAAACGCCATTTAGTTTGCCGCAGAGAGTTAAAATTTCAAGTTGAAGCAACAAGAATTGGAATTCAACAATATGCTAACAACACCTCCATTAAATCAAACTCGCGCACTGTGTAACTAAAACCCTAGCAATGAGAAAGAAAGGGAAGACAAATCTGAAAGGAAAAAAGATGAGAGTAGCGTACACGACTTGGCTCCTTGGACCTTGTGTGGATGAGATTGAAGATGTTACCATCGCGAAAACTGAGATTATCCATGGAGAAAGCGATCGCCACCGAACAGACGGGAGAAAGATACAATCTGACGCATTTTTTCGTACCCGGTTCTACATTCTACAGCTTGATCCTCTGCGTACGTGTGTTGGGTATCCATGTATTCTAAACACATCTGAGCCGTTCATTTTTAACAATTTAATTACTTTGCTGAGCGACCGTTTGCAAAATTATTTAATTTCTTAACTTTTTTTTCGCTGCATTGTAGAAACGTCGTTCTTCGTTTTGCATTCTGCTAAAAAATCAGTTTGAAAATTAACTTTGGAATTATTCCGAAAGATATAGTTTTTAAAATCATTATAAAAAAATCAGGATGTTTTTGACTTGTTGTTTTTCACAAAACTCGACCTTTTTTTATCTTACCATCTTCTAGTAGGTTCTACATTCTACGGTAAGATCCTCTGCATGCATGTGTTGGCTATCATGTGTTTCTAAACACATCAGAGCCATTCATTTTTGCAATTTAATTACATCAGCAAAACAAATTAAATCAAATAGACTATATATTTTCTCAGAAATTCCTTCGTCTTCATGCAACTCCATCCGGTTCGTTAACATATTGCGATTCATCGTATCCGAATATGATTTTTTTTTTTTTTTTTTTTTTTTAATAATATCATATTAGATTATCCCAAACCGGGAATGGAACTGGTTTACAAAGAAAAGAACCGGAGAAATTGAACCGAAACCAAATTGAAAACCCTGAATGAAAGCAAAGAAACTCCATCGAGAATTGAGAAGTGTTCTAACGTTCCTTCCGCCGTCCTACCACTTCACCGGCGACTACAAGGAAGGAGCTTTGCGGCCGCTGCTTATCCGTCAGGACGAACAGGAGAGTCGACTCCTGCCGCCAAGTCCGAACCGGCGAGCTTCCTGATCCCAGCAACCTTCCTTCCGATTTGTTTAAATCCGGCAGAAGAAACCTCGGCAAAAACCGGAGATACCACCGCAAAAACGGGAAGAGATCCAAGAAACAACGAACCTGAGTTCCGATAACCCTCACCTAGGCCCCAATAAGTCGATTCCGCCCACCGAAACCTCGATCCGGCGAAGAGAGTCAAAACAAGCCGACAACTGCTCAAGGAGAAAAACTTACCCATTCGCCGCCGCCAAACTTGACTGGCCACAGAGGTCGAAATCGACCACCACAGCACCTCCCTCCACTCGCGGTGCCACCCACCTAACCGGGGCAAACGATTTCCGCCACGGGCTGCAGCTTCTACTCCGCCGCCGATATTTCTCTTCCTCGCTCTCACCGCCGTCCTCATCAGCAGTACCGAAGCTCAGTAGAAAAACAAATCGATTCACGTCGTTGCTTCCGCCACCGCACCGCCTCGTCGCACCGGTTGAACCACGCCTCAGCACCGCCGGAGAGGAGACCATCGACCTCCGAAACCTGCTTGCAACCTGCACCTTATTGTAGAGCAGCAAAAATTAACTAGAGCCTCCCTCTCACATCGTCGGTAAAGAACCGAACGGCGGAGGGGGGGGGAAACGCAGATCTACTTCTTTTTTTTCTCTCTGACTTCTCTCTAACTTCTCTCTCTGGAAAAGAAAAGTTTGGTTCTTTCCGATTTTTATTTATAGTGAAACTGAATAAACACAGTTAGTCTATATATACCAATCAATGACCAAAATAAGTTGGTCTAACGAACAAGCTAAAGTGAAGGGAGACAACCTCAACATCAATCGTATCATCAATGCAAATATCACAAACCTCAAACTACTTCAACATTATATTGAGGCCATTAAGGGATGGAGTACCATGTCTGCGATGGTCAAATTTTCCTATACAAATCGTACGGCAAATACTTGTGTTGATTTGCTAGCTAAGAAAACAATTTTAGATTTCGTCGAAAAAACAATTTTAGATTCATTACCTTGGTTGCTGTTTAATTGTTGTCCAAATTTCCTTTACACGCTTGTACACAGG
This sequence comes from Eutrema japonicum, assembly GCA_030161315.1. Taxonomy (NCBI): domain Eukaryota; kingdom Viridiplantae; phylum Streptophyta; class Magnoliopsida; order Brassicales; family Brassicaceae; genus Eutrema; species Eutrema japonicum. Next base: position 52,455,770 of record BSQW01000005.1, on the reverse strand, counting down.
AATTGTAATTTTCAAAATCAATAAAATTCTTAATCAGAAAATAAAAAAACGAACAAGTGCTAAGACGGAATGCCATAATATATAATTCTATATACTAATAAATCCTATTGATCAAAGAAACAAATACTCCAAATACACTTCTTTTTGTTTCTAATAAAAAAAAAGTAATCTTGACATTGAATAGGTTACTACGTAACGATTTTGCAAGTGATGCGGAAAGAGCGACACATTCGTAGTGAAAGAAATATCCTACAAAGAACTTTTAATATTTTTAAAGGATTGAGATATTCGGACCTTATAATTTTACTATCCGGATCCGTATCCGGTTTTGACGGTTAAGTGACCAAATGAAGAAAATGGAAAATTAAGGGGCTTAAGGTTTTATGTTGTGTATCACAATGTTCACAATTGGACATAAAGACGACAAAAACTACTTCAAGTCAATTGCAAAAGCCACAATGTTTTCTATGTTCTAGTTTCAATCATCTGAACAAAATATACATCCATATATTTTTATAAAACATTTGTGAATCAAGTCATCAACTACATAATTATATATAAATAAATAAAAAAAGACATCAAGTATACATACAACATGTATAGAGAGAGAGAGAAGTTCGATGTTTTATGTAATCTTCTTATTCCATATTATCCAAATTAATGAAAAGTATACCAATTTTTAAAGTTTTTTAAAACGTGATCCTATGGATGTGTTAAAAGCTTAGAAACAAAAGAAAAACTTTATTACTAAACTGAAAATCTATTTAGCTTAAGTGCTTTCGCTATCCTATCCGATCATTCAACTATTACACTATATCCACTCATTCGTCTAATCAACTACAGTATTTGTCAAACCTCAACTAAAATTTAATAGTAGAATAGTTAAACGTTCCTACTAATTTTCATTTGCCAAACGATAATCATTTTCTTCACCACGACAATCGGAGATAAATCATACTTCATCCGTATCAGTTAGACCACATAAGTTTCAACTGCTTCTACTAACTTTGGCTGCCCTCTACGTTTCACACAGCTATATAAGACCTTAGATCACTAATATTACCAAAACCAAGACAGAAACTACAATCCCCCAGATTCTGAGCTCAGCAACCCATTAAACCATGAATAAAACCCAATCTTATCCCATGGATTCAAGTGCAATATTCTGCATAACTTTGACTAACCTTTTATAGTTTGGACCATTCAATATAACTGTGAGCTAGAGTCTGCAAAACAAAACCAAAAAAGTTTATTCCAGTGATCACTAGCTAGATACATACTTAGAATACAAACAACCTATTCCTACGAGTCTAAGAAGCATAATGACCCAAATATAAAATTTGAAAGGACATTAGATTCCATAAGAAATTAACAAATAGTATACACACACATTCACACATATGCCATATGTGTGAAGATATTCTGAAACTAGATCATTGCCAATCAAATTGAGATTATATATATAGAAATAAAGAAAGATAGATGCAACAGAGATGTAATAGGATATGTAATAATATGTATACATAGTTTGGTATGAAGAAGAGACAGATATGAACACAAACTCACTAAGATTCAGTTGAAGATTCATGAAGGAGAAGTTATGACAGGAAGAGACTGAGCACGCAAAAGCAACCGTAAAACAGATTTTATACAACTTCCCCTTTGTGTGCTCACTCTCTTCTGTCAACTTCTTTTCCCCCATAAACATATATATATATATATATATATATATATATATATAATAAGCATGTAATATGTTGAAAAGCAAATAAAAAACAAGGATATATGTATATATATATAGCCAAGAAATTCTGAGTCCAGAAACCGATGAAAAAAGAAAAGGAATAATTACAGGAAGGGAAGAAAAAAAGAGATACAAGTACAGATCGAAGGTACTTGAGATCAAATCTGGGAATAATAACAACTAACAAGACTTTGATCGACGGATCCATAAAAGGAAAGTATAAATCAGTACGGACACTCTATAAAGAATGCAAATTAGGGTTTCTTCTCTCATTCTCAGCTTTAATTTTTTTTTTTTAAAGGAAGTGACTTGAGATCAAGAAGAAAAAAAGGTAAAGGAGATAAACTCAGGAAATGAAACTGGATTTCAAAAACTAAACTCTCTTTTTTTGTTTTTGTTTTTTGTTTTCTCCTTAATTTCTCCATCTATTTCATGCAAAGTATACATGTGTCGACTGCCGCTTTCTCTCTATATCTCGAAAGAAAAGAGAAAAATAAATAGAGAAATTTGAAAACCCTAGGAGTGAGTCAAATCTGAAAACGTTATGCAGATATTAGATTAATCGGAAGGGAGAAGAGAAAATGAGAAACAGAGAGAGGAAGGAAAGAAAGTACGGATGGGAAACGCTTGGTTATGGTTTGTCGGAGAGGGAAACGTGTCGCAATCAAAGTCACCGTTTTTTTTTTGTCTTTTGGGTCGTTGATTTGACTTGAGATACGTTTTGAGCCGTTGGATGTGTCTTTTTTATTTATTTATCAGTTCCGTCTCTTTGCCGTCTTATCTGTTTAATGTCCTTTGTAACTCCCATTACTGAGAGACACACGCATCACCACCTTTCTCTTCATTATCTTAAATCTAGATTAATGCTGGTTAATTTTATTTTTAATTTGTGTCACGGTTTCTACAAGACTTGTTCAGTAATGGGAGTTACAAAATGCAGAATGATAAACTTAGGTACGGATTTGCGTTAATTCAGAAACCTAAAATCCTTACACGAACTTTTACTAATACGGGTAAAGATCATATCAAAGATTAAGTGCTTCAAATATTTGGCATGAATATATATATGGAAGTCAAAATAAATAAATAATTTTAAAACCTATTACTATCACATATCAAACATATAGTTGAACTGTCATTTTTTGTTTTTGTTTTATCGTACAACCAAAAAATTCTTAACAAGAAGTCTTGTAGTAGTGCCACTGTTTACTCATCCGGGCGCCTTGAATCCACAGTGCATTTAGAGGCCCGATTACCATGTGGATTAATACAAAAAAAGACTAAAATCTCTCTTCGTATCTTACTATGTGAAGTGTTAAAAACTGCTTTGCAAGTGAAAACACAATTCATATCAGAGAGGGAGTGAGATTAAATGGAAAATATTCATTCACAATCATAGTTCAAGAGATTAACTTTTCAACCTCAACCCCTATGGCTGCACAATTTCGAAAGCCTAAGAACCCTATACTTCACGAAATAAGAGTTCACTGTATAAATTAAAATAGCCACAACCTTTAACACTGGCCTCCTACAATTGGTTTTAACTGTCTTCTACGGTACCTGCACATGGAGAGGGACCGCGAAACTCTAGCAAGGGTTTTGTTTTTTTCCCGTCTTGCCTATGGCTAAGACTCTTCTCCTGACTCTTCTCCTGACTCTTCCGCTTCATTTCCGGAACTTCCTTCTCCTGCCTCTTCCGCTTCATTTCCGGAACTTTCTTCTCCTGCCTCTTCCGCTTCATTTCCGGAACTTTCTTCTCCTGCCTCTTCCACTTCATTTCCGGAACTTCCTTCTCCCGCCTCTTCCACTTCATTTCCGGAACTTTCTTCTCCTGCCTCCTCCACTTCATTTCCGGGACTTCCTTCTCCTGCCTCTTTCTCCTTCTTCCTCTTCAACTTCTCCATCAAAGCTACCACAGCCTCTGGAGATTTGTTTATAAAACTCAGCAGGGGCTTGGACTCATCATCAGATGTACTACCATCTTCATCATCACCATCTTCATCATCAATACTCTTGATGTTTTTGGATGACGTCCTCGGTTTTTTCACTATCTTCTTGCTGGGCTTCTTGGACTTCAGTGTCTCTTTTTCCAGACCATTCTGCTTACTGTGGAACCTTCCACTCATGCGCGAGGCCGCTGCAACGATCTTCCCACCAACATTACCCGTCTTTGGGGTTTGCTTCACCTCGTCTTTGGACTTGCTGTAAAAGCAAATGAGATCATAAAACCGTGAGAATCAAAGCAAGAGAACGATGCTGTAGTTTCTATAGTTGCCTCTATGTTATGAAATCAACTCCATAATGTGTAAACCAGAGTCAGGAAAACTTAAATGTGTTTAAGCGCACGTGCATGTGTGTGCATATGTACATACAATAATTTTAACATAACCAACCTCTTTGCTGAAGAATCTATCTTCTGTTTCTTTTTTGGCATAGCTTCATCCGCCCTTCCTTTATCAGATGACTTACCATTACTCTTGACTTTCTTCCTGGTAATCCTATCAATAGTTCACACAAGATGCAACAAACATCACTAGGAATAACTTACCACTGAGTTTTAAAGCTGGGAGATTCAACGCACAGACGTGAACATATGTGTATCAGACAGACTCATTATCTTAACTCATGATTATTAGGGATTATAAAATATTGGTACTACCAAACACAGCACAGGATCTGAACCAAAACCTAATCAAGTATAAGGAGAATCTCTACTTTGCAATTTCCTAAACGGGCACGAAGATAAGGGCAAACTTACGGTTCTGGGGTGGCATCAGAGCTCTCCTCAGCAGATTCGTCCTGTAGGGAGATCTAAAAAGGGAATATTGAACCATTAAAAGCTAGTAATCCACAGCATCAAATCGACAATAAATGATAAGACGCACTCTACCTCGTCCCCCTTATCATCATCTTCTTCGATCAACTCCCATCTCTCCTTCTTCATATCCAAGATCTCTTTGTCACCATCGTCATACAAAACCTATTATCACAGGATGATAGCAATGTAGAGCTAAAACATCGAATTACAAAAAACCTAATAAAATGAATCACTTGAGGATAAATAAATCAACCAATTTGGATAGATATTAAGGATCCAAGAATACAAACAAGTGATAACCTAGATCATCCATATCAATACTCCATTTATGAAGATGCAATTCAGAATCCAAAAGTATGAAATAAATCTATATTCAAGCAGACCCATGGAAGAGTAGGAACAACAATGATTATATGAATTACCCGATGTTTCTTCCTGGAAGAGTTGAATGAATCTACAACTCCCTCATAGAATCTGCAAAACCAATAGATCTGTAAGATTCATCACAAGTTAAAAAAAAAACCCTAAATTTTCCATAAGATTGGATTCTCACTTGCGGTCTAACGGCCACCAAACTCTAATCCTTGAGCCCACCAAGCCTTCATCATATTCTCGACCATTACAAACCTGGTAAAATCAAGTAGATTTGGAATCAATTTCGCTCATAAGAACATTAAACCTAATAGCAGAAAGCAGAAACGGAAGAATCAAAGTTGAAGCCATTGATTGAAAACCTTATCCTTTCCAGAAAGACTTGAAGGTTTGGCTTTGGCTGATGAATGCTTCTTCGAAGTCACCATCTTTCTGAAAATCAGAAGAAGAAGAAGGAATCTGTGTTGGTGTAAGGGAACTCTTACACCGCCGAAAGATGGATGATTTGAGAGAGACTGAAGAAGAAGAATCAGTTTAAATTGAGGATTTTTAGGGTTCGAAAGGGTGTGAAATCCCCTGAAGATGTCGAACGAACCAACACAAAAGTGGCACGTGACATTGCAAATTAGGAATTCTCCGTCACGTGAATGTTGACCACATGTTGAGCTGTGCACTACTGGATCCCCTTCACTGTTCAGTGAATTGTTTTTCTTATATTTAGTAAAAAGCGTAGTCAAATGGAAACAAAATATTTAATGCATAATAACTAGAGTTTTATTGGTTGACCGGGAAAAGAAAGAAGAGATTTTTTTTTGTATTTCTATGTTTTAATGTAACTTGTTTTTTTTTTTAAAAATCCTAAAGTTTAACTTGTTTTGATAAAAATTGATTATTTTATGCATGTATGTTAAAAATTAGCCAAAGTTGTTGGAAATAAATAAGTCATGTGTAATAACCTACTTTGTATGGATCCAGAAACGGGTACACGCATAAATGGAAGCGTGAAAACGATTTTTTTTAAAAAAAATAGGAAACGGGTATTTGTTGAAAGCGTGTATATAATATATATAACTAAACATCATTCTATGTTAAAACAAATTGTTATAAATAACACAAGTTCAATACATCAATATTACATAAGCAAATATATGTGTCATATAGTAAAAAAGATACAACAAAAGAAGTGAATTTGACGATGCTTTCCCTAGATAAGTCTTACTCGCTAACGAAATAAGATCTGTTATTTTTTTCTCCGTATTCGATCTTAATCTCATACGAATTGTGTGCGTAGGTAGCATCTTTTGGCTAAACAATTGAATTGTACACCGCATGATAAAACCCGATGCTTCCAACAATAGTCTTGGAACTTCGGCAATCTAATACCAACGCTTATGTATCAGAGCCTTCTGAAATATTTTGACTTTTGTGTTCTCCAGATTCGATATAATAGAAAACCTTATTCCTTCTTCTAACAAAATAATTTTTCAAGTGATTACCGGATAAAAAACCTAAGTGAAACCTCTATACCACGGGGTAGGAGGACAATCACCGGTTGATAATCAGACTTTTCGCCGGCATAGAGAAAACTCACCGGAAACAAGTACTCTACTAAGAGAGACATCGAAGTTAACCATCACTAGGATAAACAAAGAAAGAAAGCGGTTCCACTTAACAAAGAAACTGCCATAAGCGAATTTGATATTGAGCAAAGTGCGTATATCCTTTTTGATTTTTAAATTCCACCACCCATGTCGACATATCCCAGTGAAATTGTACATGTGGTGTGTACACATTTACAATCACCACCACAAAGCGATGTAAAAACCATCGTAGAATCAACAAATCAAAAGCCCATAAATTCACAAGAGACAAATTAAACATATCATAGATGACCAACAATTGCATCGAGGAAGGAGAGAAATTGACCCAATCTGATTCGAAAATCTCTCTACCAACTGAAGGATGTCACAGTCTCTGATAAGAATTTATTGAAATAAACTTATTTACAAACAAAAGAAATACAGCCGACGCCGGCTGGAAAGAAAACAAGTCGAAGAGACGCTTGGATTGAAATCGATCGGGTTTGTTATCGCCTCTTTTGGGAGAGAAGCGGTTTATTCTCTTCAACGACAAAAATGTTAGTAGGTTTCTTAAAACAAGATTTCTAAACAAGATTTTATATATATAAAATACATAAATTAGTGTTTACAAATGTCAATGTACTATATTAGTTTTGGATTTATTCTTTTTATAAATGAGAAACATATCAAAAATAACTTTATCTTTCATACTGATAGTGAACTTTTTACGGTTCGCACAATTAACCCATTGTGCACAATACCACAATCTAATGGTATGTCATTGTAGCACTTAGAGATCGAATCCACAAGGAGGCACGAGAACAACACACAGAGAATACGAGACACTTCTTAATCTAAGCTAATCAAATAAAGGTTTTCTAATGATCCTAATCAATTTAAAGACAAGATAATAAATAACCAAGCATATAACAAAGGTAATTAAAAGACTAACAAGTTTTGAACTAAAACGTAACGAAAACGATTTAAACAAGAATAAGCAAACGAACTTCGGGTAATGGTAATCGACTTGGACATTCTCTAGCTAAACCATGATACTCAAACAATGCTAATCCGTAGGCCTTAGATCACTAATTTAGACTAATCCACTTCCATGAAAATAATCACTTCACTAATCACTTAACTGAGAACAAACTTCCATTTGCAATTAAATGATCAACAAGCATTAATCTCAAGTCTAAATAGCCATTAAACACCCTAGACATCTATTTCCATAGGCTAGGAATGTAAAACACTTGCTAAGTTTGGTTGAGGAATTTCATCGAACACCTTCCGGGCATGAAATTCCTTAAGTTCTAAATCAACTTTGTCAAGGCTAATCTAGCATTAATCACACCTAACAAGTAAGGATTCTTCATAAACTAAGTCGTAAGCATCATGATTTAGCAAGAAAACATCTTAATCTACCATACCCAAAGTTCTAAAGAAACTACTCACAAACCATGATAATCTCAACAAATCTTATGTAGGAGGTGTTTAGATTCATGGTTAGATGATTAGAAATAGATAGATAGATGAAAACAAACAAGAACTTTCATAAAAACACCAAGAATCTCTTAAAAACTCCAAACTCTCTCTAAGAAGAGTGTTTTTGAGAAGTTAAAATGAGATCTCTCCTCAAACAACAAGGTTTTTGGCCTAAATATCAAAGCAGGTCGTAGGTTGCAGCGGTCTACAGTTGCCCGATGCAGCTGGCCGCTGTGGATTTCCGGTTTTGCTCCGTTTGCAGGTCAGGCGGACATGCGCTTACTAAAGTTGTCTTATCTCTCTAACCCCAGATCTGAATGACTTGACACTGGTTCCATTAGAACGCTAACTCACATATCTACAACTTTCATGAAGTACTCTGAAGCTAAATCCGAATGGAAACTGTCTTTCCGAGTCGATCTTTGAAGCACTTCGGACGGACTCTGCATTTTGCTCAGGAGGGAACCACAGCGGTCTGGCTCTCCCCGCTGCATGACCGCTGTGAATCTCTGTGTTTTTGACGGAAGGATCCGCAGCGGTCACTGTAGACCGCTGCCACACACCGCTGTGAGCTCCATGTAGCTCATTCGCGCGCCAGACGGACGTATGCTCAGTGAAATGGTGATAACTTCCGCAATACAGCTCAGAACTTGATGAAACAACGTCCGTTGGAAAGATGACTCAATTACCTACAAACTTTATCAAGTGTTCCAAAGCTTAATCTGAGCGCAAGAGCTTCTTCTGACCCAATCTTTAGAGCACATCGGATGGCTTCTGCATTTTTCTTGATTGTTTGGGTTTATTTTGCCCCATGATCTTGGTCCAAGCTCCAAAATGATTCTATAAGCTCCAAATGGTACCTAAAAGACTCCATAGCACACAAACATATGCAAAAACTAACCTAAGACTCATTAACTCTAAAATGGATGCAAACTAGACCAAAAACAATGAAATGAATGCACAAAGTCACAAAATGCTAACTAAAATGTATACTAAAATGGACTAAATTATGCAACTATCACATACTTTTTTGGATATCACATTTTTAAAACAAAAACGCAAGTTTCCAAAACAGAAGCATAAGTTTTTAATGCGGTTAACGAGCTTCCGAGAGCTTCTGATTCCGATTCTAATTCCGAAGCAGGAAGCGGACCTTCGGCAAAGTTTATGTGCTAGCTAGGTAATAACTATAGTTTTATAGGTTGACCGGAAAAAAAAGAAGAGAGTTATATGTTTTTTTTTGTATTTCTATGTTTACATGTAACTTGTTTTTAAAAAAAAAATATAAAGTTTAAATGTAACTTGGTTTGATACAAATTGATAATTTTATGCATGTTAAAATTTAGCAATATTTGGTAAAAAAAGAGGCGCGAAGGTAAGACAATTTAACGTTTTTACTTGGTCGGAAAGTGTGTTGCAGCACGTTTTTGTGGGCTACATGCGTGTCTGCTAGATACGGATGAAGATTTCTTTTGTGTGATGCCATTTAATGTTGTTCGTGCCCTAACATGTTGATATTTAATGTCGTATGTCGTTCGTAATTAGCATGTACGTGCGAATCAAATGTCAAAATAAGAGTTTCCGATGATTATCAAGTCCACAAATTAGGGCACGTACAACATTTGATTCCTATATGTGGGCTACAACATTTGCGAATAGGGTGGAAAATATATGTGTTACCCTTTGAGTGCATATGGTTGTCCCTTCTAGGAGGATTCTTGCCATCACTTCCAAGAAGACTCATGAATCATGATGTCGGTTAATGTTACTTCAATAGGACCTAACCACCATTTCCGAGAGGAATTTTTTCTTATATGGTATCTTGTGATGTGCTATAACTTGCCATATTCTGAATATAAATATTTCGGATATCCTCAAATTTAAGGATATCAAAAACATGTTCACTCCTGTGACATTGTTTTGAAACTATGGGCAAAAAAACGCACATATCTAAATTACGAGAAATGAGACGTATAGCTCGTAATAACGTTTTACAGAAATAAAGTTCAATTATTTGAGAATCTAGTTCAAAGAGTTCGCGGTGCGGTGAATGGTTGGTACAATCAATTTTTGTCACCGGTCGGAAAAGAAGTTCTAATCAAATTTGTAACATCCCGATTTCTTGTATATGCGGAGAGGCTTATAAGAATTGATTTGGCTACCTATGTGACCAAAGTGCACTTACCTTTTCCGATCACTTGCCCGAAAGAACTCCAGAGTTAAGGGTGCTTGGGCTGGAGTAGTCTAAGGATGGGTGACCTTCCGGGAAGTGATTCGCGGTAGCGTGTGAGTGAGGACAAAACACGGGGAAAGGTCACGTGGTGATTGCAGGGTCAGTAAACAAGTCTTACGAGCCTCCCGGACTAACGCACCGGCCGTCGGACGAGGGTGGGGCCCACGGGCCGGGAGATGTCGTTGGTGTAACGCCCGCGTTCCAGAAGAATTGATTATTGGGGAAAATAATTGATTCGAGTTTGTTCTGGGGCGGTATCGATCGATACCAGGATTGGATCTTAGCATCGATCGATACCAGTCGGGATTTCCTCCTTATCTTCTTCTTCTCTTATCTTCTTTCGAGTATAAAAACGTATCCTTTGAGGATAAGACCAGGTTGGTCGCGAAAGAGAGAAAGAAAGCGAGAGAGAGAGAGAGAGAAGGAGAGCGTGAGAGAGGGTGAAGCTTGGTGAAGCTTGGATCTTGCGAGATCGAGAGAGATTCGAGCTTGGGAGAAGCTTGAAGAAGAGATCGGAAGAGTTTGGTCTTGGTTTTGGGCGTGAGCTTGTGGGAAGCAAGGGAGGTCGATTTTGAGCTCGATCCAGCCGATTTAAGGTGAGTTGGGACCAAAGGTTAGCAAGTAAGCTTGTGTGTTGCTTAGTTAAGCTTGATTGTTGAGTTTGGGGTTTTGCCTTGTTGATTTGTGGCGATTTCTGGGTTTAGATCTCGCGGAGGGTTGTGATTTGCAGGTGGGTATCGATCGATACCATGTGTGTATCGGTCGATACTAGACTCTTGTCGGTGGACTCGAGTCGTGTGGGCGTCGATCGATACCAGGTGTGTATCGATCGATACCAGTTGTTGCCTGTGGGCATGTGTGTGGGTATCGATCGATACCAAGGAGGTATCGATCGATACTGGTTGTGGGTTGTGCCTTGAAGGCGTGTTGTGTGTTGCCTTTCAGGCTTTGTGTCTAGCTTTTCTTGGGATGGAATTGCTAGGCGTTGGTATAGTTTTCATGGTGATGAATTGCTATTGTGTTAGAAGTTTTAATTGGTGTTAATTAATTCTTCGTATTGATAATTGTTGTTGATTGTGCTTATTGTTTAGCCTGTTGTTGGGATGATCTCTCACTCAGCGTTTGGTTAGCCAAATGTTGATGCATCACTTTTGTCGATGCAGGTAAAGATAAGGTGTGATCGTGGAATCGAGGCAGTGAAGAGGGGATGATTAGGACCTGGGGCTTTATTTATTGTTGTTGCTTTTGCTGTTAGAACTGCTGGCTTGTGTAAGCTGTAGAACTTGGATTGTTCTGGTGTTGTATTATTTCCGCGTGTTAATTCTGACTGTTTATTTATTTATGTTTAAAAAAAAAAAAAAGGTGCAGTCGTTTCAATTTGGTATCAGAGCCCATACGGTTCTAGGAGCCTAGGTGGTTCTAGAATAGATTGGGTGTTGTGTGGGGTCTTAGAATCATCCTCTTCGAGCCTTGTGAGATTCCACGGTGAGTATCTTTATTGTGAGGATTGTTGTTGGGTTCTTAGCTTGTGCTTCTGCACGTGTGCAGATGGCTAGAGGGCGTGGTAGAGGTCGTGGCCGTGGTAGAGGTCGTGGCCGTGTGCCGGCGGAGCAGGTCGAGGATTCGCGTGCGAGTCAGGTTGGGTCCGAGGGTGCGGCCGGAGTGAGTGCCGTTGGGGCTGGCGTGAGCGTCAGTGTGGCTGGTGTTCCAGCGGGTGCTGCGGGTGTAGCAGCGGGTGATGCTCGTGCCCGAGATGATCGCATAGCGGATCTGTTGACGAGGCTGTTGGAGCGGTTACCAGAGAGGGTACCGGCTCAGGCTCCTGTGGCTCCGGTAGTGGTGGAGGCTCAGCCTCAGGCGGCAGCTGCGGTTGCTGGGAAGATCCCATCCTACCTGAGGATGATGGAGCAGATGCTGAGGATTGGCACGGGGTTCTTTTCGGGAGGTGCTAATCCTGAGGACGCGGATGCGTGGTTGAGGAGGATAGAGAGGAATTTCCTCTCGAGTAGGTGTCCCGCGGGATACCAGGTGGACATTGCGGTCCATTTTCTGGAGGGTGATGCGCATCTCTGGTGGAGGGGTGTGGCAGCACGGAGGGTACAGGCCGCGATGGCTTGGGCGGATTTTGTGGAGGAGTTTAACTCCAAGTACTTTCCTCAGGAGGCGTTCAACCGGTTAGGGTCGAGGCTTGCGAGTTTGACTCAGGGGGATCGGTCGGTACGCGAGTATGAGGTGGAGTTCATCCGGCTCGGGTCTTATGTTAGACGAGCGGGTGAGAGTGAGACGGCCCGTGTGCAGAGATTCTTGATGGGTCTTCGGGTTGACTTGAGGAACCGTTGCATAGTGAGGCCTTTTTGCACGGTTGACGAGTTGGTCGAGACTGCGGCTTTGCTTGAGGAGGGTCTGAAGGACGAGGTGGTAGTGGCTACACCGCGTTTTCAGGCGAGATATGTGCAGCAGCAGTCCGGTCCGAGCAGAGGCAGTAGTAAGCCGATGCAAGGACAGAAACGGAAGCGGGAGAGCGCTTCGAGTGGTAGTCGGGGTGGTCCGGGTTGCTTTGGTTGTGGGAGCATGGATCACCGAGTGGCGAGCTGTCCTCAGAAGGGCGGAGTGCGAGTGGATTCTCGAGTGTGCTATCACTGCAAGGAGGCGGGGCACATCAGGCCTCAGTGTCCCCAGTTGCGGCAGAGTGAGTCCGCGGTAGTGCAGCCTCTCAGGCAGGTGGCATCAGCGCCTCGAGTGTACTCCATCACCGAGACCGGCGAGCCGAGTTCCAGGCCGATCACAGGTATTTTCTTAGACTCCTCTAAGTTTAATTCTGTGTTGGGGAATGTCGGGCTTGTCGGGGTGTTGAGGTTCGCGGCACATGTATATGTGCAGGGACCTTGTGTGTTGGAGGTGTAGAGTGTCATGTGTTGTTTGACACGGGAGCATCGCATTGCTTCGTTTCCCCGGAGTTGGCCGAGAAGGCTAATTTACGGAGCGAGCCCGGTGTGAGTTTGGGTTTCGTGGAGGTTGCCGGAGGGAAGCTCCTGAGGATTCACGGTCGGGTGCGAGACGTGGATGTTCAGGTAGCAGGAGAGTCCATGGCTGCCGATTTGATTATCTGCTCAGTAGAGCTGTACGATGTCATCTTGGGCATGGATTGGCTCGGGAAGTTCAGGGCGCATCTGGACTGTCACCGAGGGCGAGTCGAGTTCGACCAGGGGGAAGGGAAGTTGGTGTATCAGGGTGTGAGACCGACTTCCGGGAGTCTCGTGATCTCGGTTGTGCACGCGGAGCGTCTAATCGAGAGGGGTTGCGAGGCGTATTTGGCTACTATTTCTTTGCCGGAGGCTGTCGGAAAGGCTAGGGTTCAGGATATTCGGGTGGTTCGTGAGTTCCAGGATGTGTTCCAGTCGTTGCAGGGGTTGCCACCATCTAGGTCGGATCCTTTCACGATCGAGTTGGAACCAGGGACGGCACCGATATCCAGGGCTCCTTATAGGATGGCTCCCGCAGAGATGGCAGAGCTGAAGAAGCAGCTGGAGGAGTTGGTGGGTAAGGGATTTATTCGTCCGAGTTCTTCACCGTGGGGAGCGCCAGTGTTGTTCGTGAAGAAGAAGGACGGGAGTTTTCGGTTGTGTATTGATTATCGGGGACTTAACCGAGTCACAGTGAAGAACAGGTATCCTCTTCCGCGGATTGATGAGTTGTTGGATCAGTTGAGAGGGGCTACTTGGTTCTCCAAGATTGACTTGGCGTCGGGATATCATCAGATTCCCATCGATGAGGTAGATATCCGGAAGACGGCTTTCAGATCTCGTTATGGTCACTACGAGTTTGTGGTGATGCCATTTGGGTTGACTAATGCACCGGCTGCATTTATGAGATTGATGAACAGCGTTTTCCAGGAGTATCTAGATGAGTTCGTGATCATTTTTATCGATGATATCTTGGTGTTTTCGAGGAGCCGGGAGGAGCATGAGGTGCATCTGCGTGTGGTTCTTTCGAAGCTGCGGGAACAGAAGTTATTTGCTAAGTTGAGCAAGTGTAGCTTCTGGCAGCGGGAGATCGGTTTTCTGGGTCACATTGTCTCTGCGGAGGGAGTGTCGGTAGATCCGGAGAAGATCCAGGCCATTAGTACTTGGCCGAGGCCGAGGAATGCCACTGAGATTCGGAGTTTTCTTGGGTTGGCAGGGTATTATCGGCGGTTCGTCAAGGGTTTCGCGAGTTTGGCTAAGTCTATGACGAAGCTGACGGGGAAGGATGTTCCTTTCGTGTGGTCCTCAGAGTGTGAGAAGAGTTTCGCAGGGCTGAAGGCCATGCTGTCTAGTACTCCAGTATTGGCGTTGCCTGAGTCGGGTGAGCCTTACGTGGTGTACACCGATGCGTCGGGGGTGGGCCTTGGTTGTGTGTTGATGCAGCGGGGGAAGGTTATTGCCTATGCTTCGCGGCAGCTGCGGAAGCATGAGGGCAACTACCCTACCCATGACTTGGAGATGGCTGCAGTGGTTTTCGCTTTAAAGATTTGGAGATCTTATCTTTATGGCGGAAAGGTGCAGGTGTTCACAGATCATAAGAGCTTGAAGTACATTTTCACTCAGCCTGAGTTGAATTTGAGGCAGAGGCGCTGGATGGAGCTAGTGGCCGATTATGATCTGGAGATAGCTTACCATCCTGGTAAGGCTAATCTGGTAGCGGATGCGTTGAGTCGGAAGCGGGTGGCTTTGGCTCGGGAGCTCGAGGTAGAGTCCTTGGTGAGCGAGATTAGCACATTGCGCTTATGTGTTGTATCTCAGGAACCTTTGGGCTTAGAGGCGGCTAACCAGGCGGATCTTTTGAGCAGGGTTCGGGTGGCTCAGGGAAAAGATGAGGGTTTGGTTAAGGCTTCGAGAGCAGAGGGTTCTGAGTATCAGGTATCTGCGAACGGCACTATCCTTGTCAGTGGGAGGGTATGCGTACCTTTGGATGAGGATTTGCGGCGAGAGATCCTGAGTGAGGCTCATTCGAGTATGTTTTCGATTCATCCAGGAGCGACTAAGATGTATCGCGATCTTAAGCGCTATTATCATTGGGTCGGGATGAAGAAGGATGTGGCTAACTGGGTTGCGTCGTGCAACGTGTGCCAATTAGTGAAGGCGGAGCACCAGGTCCCGAGTGGTTTGTTGCGGAGTTTACCCATTCCAGAGTGGAAGTGGGATATGATCACGATGGATTTCGTGGTGGGTTTACCAGTTTCTCGGACCAAGGATGCTGTTTGGGTCATCGTCGATCGATTGACCAAGTGTGCGCGTTTTCTGGCCATTAAGAAGACCGATGGGGCGGCAGTTTTGGCTAGGAAGTACGTGCAGGAGATTGTGAGACTGTATGGAGTACCGGTGAGTATTGTTTCGGACCGGGATCCTAAGTTCACATCGGAGTTCTGGAATGCGTTTCAGGCGGAGATGGGCACGAAGGTGCACTTGAGCACGGCGTATCATCCTCAGACAGATGGGCAGTCCGAGCGAACCATCCAGACCTTGGAGGATCTGTTGAGGATGTGCGTGCTGGATTGGGGTGGTCATTGGGTGGATCACTTGAGCTTGGTTGAGTTTGCGTATAACAATAGTTACCAGGCGAGTATTGGGATGGCTCCATATGAGGCTCTGTATGGGAGGCCATGTCGTACCCCGTTGTGTTGGACACAAGTGGGGGAGAGGAGCACTTTGGGTGCGAGTTTTGTTCAGGAAACTACGGAGAAGATCCGGGTTTTGAAGCTGAACATGAAAGAGGCCCAAGATCGGCAAAAGAGTTATGCCGATAAGAGGCGGAAAGAGCTTGAGTTTGAGGTGGGAGATAGTGTGTATCTCAAGATGGCTTTACTGAGAGGTCCGAACAGGTCCATTGTTGCGACTAAGTTGAGTCCGAGGTATATGGGACCGTTCCGGATTGTAGAGCGTGTGGGACCGGTAGCGTATCGGTTGGAGTTACCCGCGGTTATGCAAGCATTTCATAAGGTCTTCCATGTGTCGATGCTGAAGAAGTGTTTGCATAGGGGTGACGAGGTATTGGCTGAGATTCCGTCAGATCTCCAGCCCAATATGACCGTTGAGGCGAGACCTTTGAGAGTTCTCGAGCGGAGGGTCAAGGAGCTTCGTCGGAAGAGGATTCCGATGATGCGAGTTCTGTGGGACTGTGACGGGGTGCAGGAGGAAACTTGGGAGCCAGAGGCTAGGATGGAAGCGAGGTTCCAGAAGTGGTTCCAGAAGCAAGCTGCGGCTTGAGTTCCATCGAGAGGTTCCAGTTTCGGTTGTAGCTGTGTGCTATGTGTGTTTCATTTTGTATTGCCGTTGTGTAGAACGATGTTACATTATGATGTGTAATAAGATGAGTATTTCTTATTATTGGTGACTTTGGGAGTCACGATTTTGCATTATGTTTGGGGTAAGAAACGTTAATGCAAGAGAGTGATAAGATGGATGTTCTTATTGCTATTGTGAGCGTTGCGTGTTTTCAGTTAAGCTTGTTCGGGAAAATGAGTCGAGTGACGAGACCGGGTTATTTCACTTAGCGGTTCTATGTGGTGGGTCGGATTGCAGGCGTATGGTACTTGTTTGTTTTATTACGTTTGTATTGAGGACCTACTGCAGAGAGTTGTTGGGTGTTAAAGGTAGCCTAGTCATAGTTGTCTTGACAAGTCTTTCTAAAGCAAGCTGACACTGGAAGGTGCGCAAGGGAGGTGCGATGGCCGGGTTATTGGTCATGCACGGCAGATATTCCGGGTATGGAATATGGGTGATGCCAGTGTTGCCTTGCGAGGATTTACACGGATCACGGGAGGTAGTTCAGTCGAGATGCTTAGAGATATGTGATTTATTGCTCGTTGAGAGGACTGGTTCCTCTGGTGCCGATAGCTCGCAGGACTGTGTGTCTTGGGAGTGTGAGTGGCGATGTACCCAGACTCGGGAGGTTTATAGCCTAGAGTGATACGTGATACCGTGGATTCGTAAGGAGTATGTCCCAGACGTGGGATATATTGCCTAGAATTGAGTGGTATGGGGTATTGAGACTCTTATAGGTTATATTACTGAGTGGAGTGGTACGGCATATACCTAGAACTCGGAGATGCTGCGGTGTCTTGGGTAATATGGTATGGTGGATATCCTGCGGGATATGGCTGATGCTCGGAACTCAGAGATGCTGCGGTGTCTTGAGTAATGGGGTTGGCTGGTGTTTGAGCAATAAATACATACAATGCCGCGGTGTTATAAGCATAGGGACTGAGTGGGAAACCTCGGAGGTTGGTATTGGACCTCGTGTGAGTATTGAGATGGCCGGGTTGGCCAAGGATTGTGTAATCGTTGCGACGATTGAGGTTCATAGGAGATGAACGGTTCATGGGAGATGAACGGTAACGAAGATTCGAGGACGAATCTAAGTTAGTGGGGGAGAATTGTAACGCCCGCGTTCCAGAAGAATTGATTATTGGGGAAAATAATTGATTCGAGTTTGTTCTGGGGCGGTATCGATCGATACCAGGATTGGATCTTAGCATCGATCGATACCAGTCGGGATTTCCTCCTTATCTTCTTCTTCTCTTATCTTCTTTCGAGTATAAAAACGTATCCTTTGAGGATAAGACCAGGTTGGTCGCGAAAGAGAGAAAGAAAGCGAGAGAGAGAGAGAGAGAAGGAGAGCGTGAGAGAGGGTGAAGCTTGGTGAAGCTTGGATCTTGCGAGATCGAGAGAGATTCGAGCTTGGGAGAAGCTTGAAGAAGAGATCGGAAGAGTTTGGTCTTGGTTTTGGGCGTGAGCTTGTGGGAAGCAAGGGAGGTCGATTTTGAGCTCGATCCAGCCGATTTAAGGTGAGTTGGGACCAAAGGTTAGCAAGTAAGCTTGTGTGTTGCTTAGTTAAGCTTGATTGTTGAGTTTGGGGTTTTGCCTTGTTGATTTGTGGCGATTTCTGGGTTTAGATCTCGCGGAGGGTTGTGATTTGCAGGTGGGTATCGATCGATACCATGTGTGTATCGGTCGATACTAGACTCTTGTCGGTGGACTCGAGTCGTGTGGGCGTCGATCGATACCAGGTGTGTATCGATCGATACCAGTTGTTGCCTGTGGGCATGTGTGTGGGTATCGATCGATACCAAGGAGGTATCGATCGATACTGGTTGTGGGTTGTGCCTTGAAGGCGTGTTGTGTGTTGCCTTTCAGGCTTTGTGTCTAGCTTTTCTTGGGATGGAATTGCTAGGCGTTGGTATAGTTTTCATGGTGATGAATTGCTATTGTGTTAGAAGTTTTAATTGGTGTTAATTAATTCTTCGTATTGATAATTGTTGTTGATTGTGCTTATTGTTTAGCCTGTTGTTGGGATGATCTCTCACTCAGCGTTTGGTTAGCCAAATGTTGATGCATCACTTTTGTCGATGCAGGTAAAGATAAGGTGTGATCGTGGAATCGAGGCAGTGAAGAGGGGATGATTAGGACCTGGGGCTTTATTTATTGTTGTTGCTTTTGCTGTTAGAACTGCTGGCTTGTGTAAGCTGTAGAACTTGGATTGTTCTGGTGTTGTATTATTTCCGCGTGTTAATTCTGACTGTTTATTTATTTATGTTTAAAAAAAAAAAAAAGGTGCAGTCGTTTCAGTTGGGGCCCACAGGTAGGGGCGGTCGGGGCGTTATAAGTGGTATCAGAGACGAACCCAAACACGTGTGTGGAGTCAGGTGGGCCCACACCGTCTAGGGTGATGATCCTGGTGCGCAACGAGGACGTTGCGCTCTATGAGTGGGGGTGATTGTAACATCCCGATTTCTTGTATATGCGGAGAGGCTTATAAGAATTGATTTGGCTACCTATGTGACCAAAGTGCACTTACCTTTTCCGATCACTTGCCCGAAAGAACTCCAGAGTTAAGGGTGCTTGGGCTGGAGTAGTCTAAGGATGGGTGACCTTCCGGGAAGTGATTCGCGGTAGCGTGTGAGTGAGGACAAAACACGGGGAAAGGTCACGTGGTGATTGCAGGGTCAGTAAACAAGTCTTACGAGCCTCCCGGACTAACGCACCGGCCGTCGGACGAGGGTGGGGCCCACGGGCCGGGAGATGTCGTTGGGGCCCACAGGTAGGGGCGGTCGGGGCGTTATAAAATTTGTCCTCCAAGCTAAACCAGTGTATTCGATGAATTGCTTCCTAATACCAAAAACAATATGTGCGGACACTAATAGCATATTATCGGAGTTCTGGTGGGGTAAAGAACAGGGACAAAGGAAAATTTCTTGGATAGTTTGGAGACGTCTTTGTTTGCCTAAAAGTGAATGAGGTCTGGGGTTTAGAGATCTGCATAGTTTTAACAAAGCATTACTAGCTAAACAAGCCTGGAGAATTTTTCAAAAACCATCATCATTATTGGCTCGGGTATACAAAGGCCGTTATCATAACAATTCGACATTCTTACAGTTGAAGTGTGGAGGACAGCCTTCGTATGGATGGAGATCTATTCAAGCAGAAAAAAATCTGCTTCAACAAGGTTTAAGATACCAATTAGGTGATGGTGAATCTATCAATGTTTGGACTGATTATTGGTTGCCATTAACTCCCTTACGACTGGTTGAAATAGGGATTAATAGTAATCCGAACCTCAAGGTCAAAGATCTATGGAAGGAAGGAAGAAGAGAATGGGATATGGAAGTGGTTAATAATTTATTATCAGTGGAGGATGCAGAGATTGTCAAAGATGTTATACTATCGTCACACGCAAAACATGACCAACATTTATGGGCTTATACAAAGGATGCTAAATACATAGTAAAATCAGGATATTGGTTAGATTCTCATCGAGTTTTCGAGGAAGACATGGTAGAAGCTCCAGATGGAAATGTGGAACTAAAGAACGAAGTTTGGAAATTGAGGGTTCTTCCTAAAATTAAACATTTTCTTTGGAGAGTCTTATCTGGTGTCATCCCAACAGCAGAGAGATTGCGAAGCAGAACACTGAATATTAATCCGATCTGTCAGAGATGTTGCGTTGCAGAAGAAACAATCAATCACGTGTTGTTCGAATGTCAACACTCAAAAGCTATCTGGAGGTGTCTACATGTTTTAAACTTTGATCGGGCATCGATGGCTTTAGAAGAAAATTTCAGATTGCTCATTCAGATCAGTAATTCGGCTTTGAATAACGAAGAGGTACGAATTATACCTTTTTGGACTTGTTGGATTATATGGAAGAGCATAAATAAGTTCTTATTCAATCATAGAAATGTTCATCCAAATGAGGATGCGATTTTGGTGAAGAATGAAATACAAGAATGGATCGATAATCTTCAAAAAACAGATAGAGTCGCTATTGAGGTGGCCAGAGATATGTATCCACGAAATCAATTATGGGAATCCCCTCCGATTGGTTGGCTAAAGTGTAATTTTGACGGGAGCTATCGAATAGAATCAGAATTCACAGGTTTGGGATGGATTATTAGAGATCACACAGGTGCTCACATTTGCTCAGGAAATGCAGGTCTAAGAAAAGTTAATTCTCCTCTCCAAGCTGAAGCAATGGGTTTTCTGAACGCTTTACAAATAGTTTGGATTAAGGGATGACGAGAGGTATGGTTTGAAACAGATTGTCTAGAGCTGACAAGGATGATCAATCAACAGGAAAAGAGCATTGAAATTGGTACGCTATTAATAGATATTCAATATTGGATGTCAAAATTACAACAATGTTCTTTGGGCATGTTAACAGAGAAAAGAATAGAGCAGCTGATATTCTTTCAAAACTGTGCTACGAAGATAATGTTGTTTTTTCTAATTATGTTTGTTCTCCTGTATGGTTAATCAAGAGTTTGTACTACCCTTACATTTAGTAATTCAATATTAAGAGGTTAAAAAAAACACGTTTTACTTTCTGTCATCATCAGCATCATCTGCTCTTTTAATTTTCTTTTTTATTTTCTTTTTTGTTTAGTAATATTCTACGTTTAAACGAGCAAGCAAGTACGCATTGACAATTATTTTTGGACAACAAGAAGCAGAATCTTTGATTTTGGTGTATGTGTTGGATTCCAACATAATTTCTCAAGAAAATGGATTCATGGATCGTAGATGATGAACCATCATTTAGTATTTTAATTTGTGACTAAAACATATTACTTGTTTTTTTTATGAATTACAAGTACACATTATTGAATATATAGTATGCATATATTAGTTTATATAAATATATGAATTAATTAATTATTACAAAACCGCAGATTATGCTTCAGGTTAAGTGGGAAGCACGATGATGCCTTGACTCCGTAATAATGATCATAACCAATATTCCTTTATCCTTTTTTCTTCCCAATAATCAATTGTCTTTTTTGTACAATTGTCCTCGTTTGAGTTGGAGAATCTTATCATGGATTTTTTATGAACAAAAAAGTTGATTACTTTGATGAAAGTTCGAAGATTTTTTTTTTTTTTAATCTAGAATGGTTCTATACACGAACGAAGATGTTCATAAATCACTATGTATAAGATTTGTCTCTGGAGTAGTTCCGATTACGTATCGACATTGAATATATGGAGTCATTCAAGAAATAAAAAAAACATTATTGAAGAGAGAAAATGTTTTCTAGGCAATATGGCTATTGATGTCTTTTGTCTTTTGTCTTTTGATGTGTAGGAGGTATCTGAAAAAAAAAACATTATTGAAGAGATAAACAAGAAATATGGCTATTGATGTCTTTTGTCTTTTGTATTTTTTTTATATGGATATATTCCATATGAGCCGACTGATGATAGAACAATTAAAGTTTTACATGACACCATCACAAATGAATATGGTAGAGGACGTCGATTAGCTTATTAGATATTTTAGTTTATGAATTGGTTTATTATTATTATTGTTTTTAGTTTATTTATGACTTGGTGTATTATTTTTGTTTTATTATTGTTTATGATCTGATGTATTACTTTTGTTTTTTGTTAGTTAAATGATTTAATTTAATATGATTGTTTTAATTTAGTTTATGATTTTTTATCACAAATATTATAATGTTTTAATTATATATAATTTAAAAAATTATTATTATGATTGTTAACTAATAAAAATTATGGATGTATAAAATTTAAACTATATTGTTTAACAAAAAAATAAATATACAGAATTCATAAAAATTAAATTTGAATTAAGGGGAAAATTATTACTAGCATATATATTTTTTTTTAAATTATCGTTAGCGTCAAGCAAACGAACAGACATGCGATCAGTTGCAGCGTCCAGCTGCGGAGCAGGCAAACGAACAAACCTGCAATCAATCGCATAGACCAGCCAAGCGGCTGTCAAACGAACAACAACAGTCGCGTCTGGCCGCTGACCGCGACATGCAAACGAATAGACCCAATAAATAATTTAACTAATGCATGTATGATGATGTATCTATATGAAACATTGAAACGTCTTCGTTATATATGAATATCTAAAGTCAATATTACAAATTTACAACTACTTTTTTTTTTGCCAAACGTTTTAACTACTTTGTTTAATCTTTAAATTATAACAACTATGTTGATCAGGTCCGGTCCAGAGGCTAGGTAAGCTAGGTCATGACTTTGGACCACCTTTTTTTTAGTTTTTGATGGGCCACAAAATTAATGTTTCCATTTTTTATAAGGCCACAAATTTTTTTATATACTTATCCTTTTTTATATCAAGTTATATATATATTTTTCTAATGATTTTCAAATTAAATTGGAATTATACCTTAAAACTTTTATTTTATACATCTTACAAAATGCTATATTTTTTATTCTTGTCTCGGACCACTATTTTTGTTGGATCGAACCTGATGTCGACTAAACTATATAAGTCTCGACATGTCTTCAATATGTAGTTTAATGTATACAACTTGTCCTATACGTTCGTCATAGTAAGAAGTTATATAATATTATAGAGATTATAACAATTGAACTCTTATACCATATACTATAAGCCTTTGTGAAAAAAAAACCATATACTAAAAATCACATTTAAAAATAAAGGAAAAACCAATAATGGAGGTAGGTTTAGAAAGGCATAAAAAAAAAAAATCATGGAAGTTACAAACGAACGGAATTTCCGTGATGCACATTAATAGAAAATGGTCATCACATCGTAATATCATATATCACATAATTTAATAAGTATAAACAATTATTATAAATTTGAGAATGGACAATTTCGGATAAAATAATTGGTAACTTGCCAAAACGTATGATTGATGCAAGAAGGCGCACGGCAAAACGTCGTCGTATGAAGCTTCCATAGTCAAACAAAACGGTATCGTTTTTGGGCTCACCACTTGTCTCCATCGCTTCTCTATTTATCACTTCATTATTATCCCCAAAGCCTGTCTCTCTCTCTCTCTCTCTCACTTGAAACCTCAATCTCTCTAGTTGACCCGATAATTTCTCTCGCAGACGCACGGATCTCTCTACGAATCTGCTAGATCTGTTCGGTTTCGAACATCTGTATTGCGAAATCTGAGGTATGTTCCACTTCTTTGTCTGGTTCATTTCCTTAAATTGATTTTTTTGTTACAGCTTAGGGTTTGGTTTTCGTTCCTTTTTCCCCAGAGAACGCGATTTTCTGATCTTCGTCGGGTTGTTTTTTTTTTTTTCAGATCGGAAGCTTTCGTTCTCGGATCTATCTATCTCCGTACAGATTTTCGAGTTGACGTATGCTGTGTTTTCAGATCTGGGTTGTTTGTATTTCTGATTGTTGTGTCGAGAATTGGAGATGGCGGAGACTCTCAAAGAAGATGCGATCATGATTCGAGAGGTTTGGAATGACAATCTAGTTGAAGAATTCGCATTGATCCGTGAAATCGTTGACAAATACAGCTACATCGCTATGGATACTGAGTTTCCAGGGGTCGTCTTGAAGCCGGTTGCTACTTTCAAGTACAATAACGATCTTAACTATCGGACTCTCAAGGACAACGTCGATTTGCTGAAACTGATCCAAGTCGGGTTAACATTTTCTGACGAGAACGGGAATCTACCGACTTGTGGGACGGATAAGTTCTGCATCTGGCAATTCAATTTCCGTGAGTTCAACATCGGGGAAGACATCTACGCCAGCGAGTCCATCGAGCTGTTGCGTCAGTGTGGGATTGATTTCAAGATGAACATTGAGAAAGGTATCGATGTGGTTCGCTTTGGCGAGCTTATGATGTCGTCTGGGATTGTTTTGAACGATGCAATATCTTGGGTTACTTTCCATGGAGGATACGATTTCGGATATTTGGTAAAACTGTTGACTTGCAAAGAACTGCCTCTCAAGCAAGCTGATTTCTTCAAGCTGCTGTACGTGTATTTCCCCACGGTTTACGATATCAAGCACTTGATGACGTTCTGCAACGGGCTCTTTGGGGGATTGAACAGACTCGCTGAGCTTATGGGAGTGGAGAGAGTTGGGGTGTGTCATCAAGCCGGGTCAGATAGCTTGCTCACCTTAGGCTCGTTTAGGAAGCTCAAGGAACGTTATTTCCCTGGATCGACTGAGAAATACACTGGAGTCTTGTATGGTCTAGGTGTGGAAGATGGTACTAGTACTGTTGCTAATTAAGAAAAAAAGGAGCTCAAGTTCGTTCCAGTGGACTGCATTAGATTTTTCTTTAGTCTTTGTGAGTGTGAGACCAATTAGACTTCTCTTTGTGTAAATTGGCAAAATTGGTTTTAGTAAGTGATTGATGTTGTGTCTTTGTTGTTTTTCTTTCAGGAAAACCCCTTTGATCAAATGAGGGGTTTTGTTTAGATTTGAGTTTCTGAATGTATATCAATTCAGCTACCCGTTTCATTAATTAATAAATAATCTCCAATTATATTTTTAAGTTGAGTGTCTTCGTTTGCTTGTTTCCAGCTTTGCAGGTACAATTCTTTGTAACCACAAAGATTGTGGATCAATTTGAGGATGTGCCATCAATTTGCCAATCCCATCTTCTGGATTTCCATCTCCAGCATTTCCTCCTCGGAACGATCATCACTTTGGAGACGACGGAAAAAATCCTCAACAACAGTAAGAGTATTCCTATTCCTATTCCTATTCCTATTCCTATTCCTCGGCGGAACACGCAGCAGCAAGCCTGTTGAAATAACTGAACCTGCTATCAGTTGGTTTCATAAACTCAAACCGAGTGTCCATCAGACTTCTTTCAAAATCCTCTCCATGCCGCTCTTCATCAGACTCCTTTTCAAAACCGAGTGTGAGCTTAATAGTATAAACCTCCTTGCGAGTGACCCCTCGAGGAAGCATAATTATATGCTTGGTGGGAGGTAGTGGAAGCAGATCCTTGCTGTTTAACCAGTCAACAAGCTCAGGACTGATCCCTCCATCTCTAGACTGAAGATCGGGTGGTGCATCACCTTTACATCACCTTTACACTCACCACCATCTTGATTCTGCTGCTGCTGCTGCCTGTGCTTGTATTCGGATATCTCTTGTGTTGGTAAAACTCGTGATTAGGATCTGAGCTCCACAAAAAGCTGAAATCTGGATTCCCCACGCTCTTGGCCAGGCACTTCTTCTCATACTCCAACCCCTTTTCGCAAACCAAAACTGCCGTTCTCTCGATAAAAAAATCTGATTCACTGGAGATACACCCGCCTGAGCTTCACTTGATTCCAAATCATTCTGAGACATTTTTATTTTTTAGTGCTTT
This sequence comes from Eutrema japonicum, assembly GCA_030161315.1. Lineage (NCBI taxonomy): Eukaryota > Viridiplantae > Streptophyta > Magnoliopsida > Brassicales > Brassicaceae > Eutrema > Eutrema japonicum. The sequence continues at coordinate 52,429,901 of BSQW01000005.1, read as the reverse complement.
GATCTTATTAGGAACACACGAAGAATCGAACTTCGTTTCCTCTCTCCTTCTCTCACGGTTGCCTCTTTCTATCTCTCGGATGATCCTTTGTGTATGGGAGGCGTCTTCTTTTTATAGCCCAAGCCCTCTTGCTCAGTTTCCATTCTTGAATTTGAGTTTTTTCCTTTTCTTCGACTATGTTTTCCTTTTTTTGTCTGGTTCCCGGAGAAAAATCAAAACCCGACTTGAAATAGGTTCTCGGAGATGCGATGGAATTGCAAACAAAAACAAAAAAAACATAGTTTTGGTTAAGCCTTAATGAGAGAACTTTCAGATAAGTGATGTTTTTCCTTTTCTGTAAGTAAGTGATGCGACCAGTAAGCAGAGCCCTTCACTTTTGACACATCCTTTTTTTTTGGTTAAGCCTTAATGAGAGAACTTTCAGGTGATACAAGACATCTGTTTCCTGAGGTTGTTAGCACTCTTTGAAATTTTAAGTTAGAGAGGAAAGGTCTGTGTGGAGGAGTATAGCCAGTCATGTACAGCTAGATCGTCTGAAAATTGAGTTTTTTTATCCCTGTTACAAAATACAAGGTTTAGGGTTTAAATTTTTCACACAGGGCCGGGCTAATCCTATGAGTTTTGCAGGTTAGCATAATATGAGATTGAACAATTAAAGAAAAAAAAAAACTTGGTAGTACATAAATTGATACATAGTTAACACAAAAACTGATAAGAAAAAATGTCTTGAAAGAAGAAGAGATTTTAGGTGGAAGCTAAGACATAGGGAGATATATATGGAGACCTGTAATCCTTCACCTCCAAAAGACAAGTAGGTAACTGAATATGGCCTTGCAAGAGAATATCAACTTTCTCAACTACATTTTCTGCAACTGGAGTGAGCACATACAAGATTCTTCTCTCTGTGTCAATACCCCTCACGATTCCTATTCACATCCAAAACCAATTTGAATCAAATAAACCTTAAATCCAGATTCAATACCCTTTTCACTACTAATTGCAATATATGGGATAAGGGCAACTTACCGAGACCTACGCATGAAGGCAAATCTTCAAACACATCGGAGCTAATGCCCAAGCCAACAATGGAAGCATTCAAACTATAAAACACTTCAGAACTTGGGATCTAGTGAGGAAAACAAAGAAAGAAACCCATTATTGACACCAAGCATACAGATCAGAGAAGAAATATGACGTTCTTTACCTGACAATGTAGATGATTGATAGTTAAACTCGATACTGGAACTTCATAAGGAATATGAGAAGCGAGCTCATGGGTTAGCTCTTTGATCGTGTTTACTTCTTTTCCTTTAATGCATTGCCTGAAGTAGGCGATTATACGCGTATCCCTCATCAAACGAGCATCCTTTTGTATTAAAACGCTGTATACACAGACCTGTTTACTACATGAAACAATAAAGCATATCATATAAGATTGTTCGAGAAACTAGTTCAGGACTTACGATCGATTGAAACTGTCTTGGTAAGCAGATTGAATTTCTATCAAATGAGCTGTCTCATCATCATTGCCGTCTAACCAGAACAACCCAGCTGGTAGGTTCTTGCTGTGAGCAGATATGTTGATTTTCACAACGTGGGAAGGAGAAACATATCTCAATACGTCCACCAATAAGTCATAGCCAATACCTAAAGACAGTAATAATAACATTATTGAAAGAAAAAAGAGAAAATAGTTTCTTCAATTACACATCACACACAAAGATACAATCTATATATTATATAGATATGACCAAATCCTTTTGTTTTGAAAGGATAGAGAGAGCGAGTCACCTTTAACCCATCCTGGTGTATTAATGACAAGAGGTAATTCAGTTTTGTTCTCGCTCGACTTGCAGAAGTGTAGCTGGTAGTAGTCGAATAAGGTATATACATACCGTAGATACGCCTTTGGATCCCTCTTTGAAGAAACATCACCATAGAAGAAGCATCTGCATCATCAAATAAAAGAGAAAAGAGGACAAATGGCTTTAACATTAAATCAAAGACTCGGTGCTACTGATATCATGAAAATTTGCTCGAATCAAATTACCTCTCTGGTGTCTTTACACATGGAATTGTCCAATCCGAGTCTAGAAAGTAGAAGATGTAAACCAATAACATAAGTGATCGAAACAGCCTTATAAAAACAAGTTTCAAGAATGTAAACAGCAAGAATCTTCAAAAGCATCAGTATGAGGTACCTAGAATTGATTTATCGACAACTGTGAGAGAAAGAAAACCAGGTGCAGTGAATTCAGGCTGGCCAACATCCGTGTCCAAATAAGCAACCCTTTTGTATCTGTAAAAACCACAACTGTCAAATCTTCAGCAAACTCATTCAGACAAAGCAGCCATGATAACAAAACAATGAAGAAAAGATTCCGTTCAGATGAATCTGTTCTCTAACTTGAATGACAAATGTCAGTTTGATTGGAAAATTGCAAGAAGGTAATGACATTTTCACTGAAAAATGAAAAGAGACAATAGATACCCCCTCCAAATGCAGATTTCTTAAATGAGACTCGAACGATAAAGATAAGGCTGAAGAGAAGCAATGACCTTTGGAGAAGAACTTCAACAAGATTGCGGGAAAATGTGCTCTTGCCACTGTTTTTAGGGCCACAGACCAAAGCTACAACCGGTTGCACCGAACTGCAGGAAACAGAACTTGCTGCATCCGACCATTCCTCTGGAATGAAAGGCGATTTCTTTTCTGCTTCCGACATTGCAGCCACACTTTAGCCACTCGTCCTTTCTATGTGTGCAGCTCTTGTTAGTCAACAAAAGCCATCAACTTATTAACAGTGCTTTAAAAAAGGGTTTTAAGCTATGGCATAACAAGAACAAAAGTCAACATTTTTTTACACCTAAACACACGACTATAGACTCTAACTTGAATATGATCTTCTAAGTAGCATATTAGAATGACTTCACCATTCTTTCCAACCGCTTACCACAAGATCTAAACTCGATTCCATCACAACAAATTCGATTTCTAATCTAAAATTCTAGGTGAAGTCTCTACGAGCCTATGGGATGGGTTACCAAGGTAAGATATCGCAACGGAAGCTCTACATAAACATACTTGTTAAGTATCACGGAGAGCGACGAAACTGGAAGCCGTCGGAGAATAAAAATTTACCGGCGATTTGGAGCCGTCTGAGGAGAAGAAACGACAAGTTATTAGGTTTCAAGTTTTAAATTAAGTGCCTTCAAAACCGAACCGGAAGTGACCCAATTTTTATTCGAACTGAGTTAATAAAAAAATAAAACCAGTGTTTTCAAACCCGGATCAATCCGGTAAATAGTTCGGTCCGGGTCTAACTCTAGAATTAGGAACCGGAAAATTCGACGATAATTCATTTATATTATCCTTACGATTTATTTGGATTAATAATGAAAAATAACATGGTCGTTGCTACAAAGAGCTTTTTTTATTTATTAGAGATTAGAGTTTGATAAAATTACTTTTCTAAAACGTGAGTTTTTTTTTTATTATTATCCATCCGCAATCGTCTGATACCATAAACGTTTGCGGAAATGAGATTTTCATTTATGGTGGAATAAAACGATATTGAGCAGTACAAAATGATTTCTATAATTGTTATCAAACGCCACCAACCGCTACCACCCAAAAATATTACGTTTATAAGTAATAATGAGTGAACCAATCGTCACCTTAATTGTTAAGCACCTATATTTTGTTATTAGTTTATTTTTGTCGTATTTTTAGTTGCGGGAACATTTATTTTTGTTGTGAGAAGATTGAAAGAGTAGTGTTAGGTTTTATGGGTTTTCAATTCAAAACCAATTGATCATTAATGGATTGACCTAAGTTCCTTAAATATTAGCTCAAATCCTTTCCTACTTCTAATGTGAAATATATTTTTTACACATAGGATTATGGCTATTTGTAATATATTCTTCAAAAATGCAAAGTAAGGTTAAGATGTCATTTGGAAGGGACTTTCTGCCTAATATCGGATGAGAGAGAAGAAATCTTAACTAAAAAGATTTAGTTGATTTGTGATTACATATTACTGATTACACAGACTGTTATATATGTAATCATCCATGTGGGGGTGTTTCTCCTGCACCACTTCTCTCGCTTTCCCCTTTCCCATCATGTTTATTGTTTTAGTGCTATTTTAGAAAAGAACCAATAACAAAAAAATTTAATGATAAAATGTGATGATGCATATATAGTCTAAGTTATAGTAAAGCTCATATTAATGTGCATAAGAATTCATATAACAAATTGCTGTGAATTCATCAACCAAACTCACATATCCAAGTTTTTATGTGCAAAACCATAAAATATTTAACGGGTTTTTTTAAACCCACCTTGAAAGTTAAGTGAACTTAGAGTTCTCAATCAAATCCCGATTACTATCATTGATGACTTGTATGAATGCATTCAGTGGCAAAAATATCCAATGCTTTCACAAATTCAGAGATTAGTCTAAAATTCGCTTCGAAATCCTTCGGTTAAAGACAAAAACCCACACTTTACTCTATTGTTGATAAGCTTTCAAGTTTCTACTCATGAAAATATCAAATCCTCCACATTTCATATATACTAAACCATAAAATATTTCTTGACTTAGTTGAAAAATAGATTATGAAACAAAGAATCAAACACTTCCGATTTTTAAAAGGCACCTGAAAAATATATCATCCAAAATTGTGTAGCCTTACGTTAAAACATGTTGTGATCAGGATTTGATCTTGTAGTGTATGGAGTGTTATACGATTGAGTTTGAGTTGGTCGTTGGAGATACCAAAATAATTACTATTAAAACAAAATCCACCAGCCACTTACGTGTAATATAGTCAAATCAAAATTTTAATTTTAATAGTTAACTAGCAATTGATTCTCCGAATCAGCTTCCTAATTTCTTTAATTGTAGATCGTTTGTAACATTGGACCCACCAATTAAAGGTCGCATTCGACAAAATACACACAACATACTTAGACTACTTGTCCTAACAATTAGATCTTTGGATTTCACTACAGATTTGTTTTTTATTTTCGGCTTCCACTACGTATTAATTTAGGCTAAAGTTTGGAGAAATTATAAATATATATATATATATATATATATATATATCTGAGATTCTTATCCCAGCCTAGATGAGACGCTTTGTCGTTTCACTTTGTTTTCCCACCCAAACGAGAACAATTTATTGGACTTCGAAATGTTCAAAAGAGCCCAACAATATTCGTTTAATAGTTTTTTTTTAAATGTCATTACCTTTCTATCAGTATCAACTATAAAGCAGCGAACACTCGCTCTTGTTCTCATTCGTATCTAAAGATTATGGACTCATATTTTTGTTAATATATTACAGGACTGGGGAAAAACAGAGTCTATAATGAAATTTAACGTTTATAAATCAAAAAAAAAAGGAATCGCCATTCAACTTCTTATTACAATCTGAGTCTAGACATCACTATATTTACAAGCGATGTCAAATAATTAGGACCAAATGTTAGCTATTACCTAAAGAAATTAGAAAAATGTATTATTAATTGTTTAAAAGAAAAAGGAGACTTTAAATCTACTCTCAAAGTGGGTTTGAACAGCTGAATTGGCTACAAAAAACAAAATATTCATTTGTGAAAGAAAGTGATATTAATCATGTCCCTTAATTCATATAATAACATTCAAGTGGAACGCAGACCATAGTAAAAAGGATCCAAAAATTATTCATCAATATGGATACAAATACAATTATCTACATGATCAATAGAAAACAAATTAAGCAATCATGGTCTCAACAACACAAGAATGGGACATGTTGCTGAGGTTTTCTAGAGGATATATATATTGGCACAATAAAATTTCCATGAAAAAGTGGCAATCACTTTGAAGTAGAATGTGTCCTAAGAGAGTTTAGTATTGTGTACTCAAAATCCCTTCACCGTAAAATCCGGGTGCTTGCAGACTATTGAGGATTCCAATGGTTATAAAGAGGAAGGAGAGTGAATATGAAGCAAACTTTAAAAAGGAAGAAGTGGAAGAGGACAAACGTTAGAGAGAGAAGCAAAGGAGTTAAACAGTAGAAAGCTAAAAGGGAACAGCCATGGCCACTTTCCTCTCGAAGTTTCAAAAGTATAAAGAAACATCAAACATACCTGAATAATATCACTTGGTCCACTCTCTCCTTCTCTCTCTTGTCATTGATAGCATCCTTTTCATTTCATTGTCACTTGTTGTCATCTTTCATCTACTCCGTGAATATTACAACAAGTTGTCGTCTCATCAAACAAATAAAACCGGTCCCAGTTTCGGAAAATCTTTCGAACTGCTAAGCTTTCTTTTGTCTTTGTTCCCCCCCATTTCCTTTTCTCCTCATACAAAAGAGTCTAAAAAGTCTCCATTAGTTTAGAACTAGTGAATACTGCACATATTCAATGACACATTTGAAGGATGTGTTACGTACCAAGGAGGGTTTAGTCATTTCCTTACACACTTATCCGCAGTTGCATAGGCTATACCATAAGAAGAATCTGTCCACAGAAAAACAGCGCATCCATCAATCAGAGCAGGGTTTCGCCTGGTCACATGGTCCACTCAATGACCAAAATATCAAGCATAGTTCTTAATAAAATAAAAAAGTTCACCCGGAAAAAAAAACTCATTAAAGGCTTTCTTGAATAAGGGATCAACCTGAGGTATAATAAAAAGATGTGACATGTAAACTCGTTGTTGAAGAACTTTTATGCACATAAAAGGCACAAGACTGAGAGAATAAAAAAGAAGTTGATAATTTTATGCATGATAGAGAATATAGATTGGTTTACTGAAGGAGAAATTTAGCAGCCAGAAAAAGGTCGATGTGAGGTGATCAAAGTTGTTCCTACAAAAGGATAAACACATGTATTAGATGGTGGAGTTCCAATCAGCTTCAAGTGTTTTGTTGTGTCTTTGTGTGTGTGTGGTGTGTCAGCAAACCAGACCTACCCATGATACCCATCTCTCTCTCTCATCTTCTCACTACTTTTTCCACTTATTTATAAAAACCCCCAAAAGCATTTGTAGTGAGTCTATTATTTCCTTATATAGTATCAACTTCTGCTCCCCCTTCTGAGAAAAAAAAAACAAGATTTTTCATGCTTTCTTTTTTTTCTTAGGAAATTTCAGATATATATATAGCTATTAATCCGAGACAGAAGGTGAGAGCCAAAGAGACAATTGAAGAGAACAAAAACATAACCTGGAATATTCTATTCCTTCTATTTCCCCAAATGGATGCCTCCAAGGACGAGCCAAGGCAGTCACGCATCGTTTCCACATCCACCACTCTTCCATTTCCAGATTCTCTAAAGCTGAGTCTAGAACATTACAACATAGACGCAGAAGCGGCACAAGAAGAAGATGACCATGACCAAAAAGCAGGAGAGGAAAATATAAGGCTTGACCTTATGCTAGCAGAATATGATTATAGTCAACCACAGCTCAATCAAGAACTCAATCTCATCGACTGCTTAGACGCGTGTGTAGTCACTCCGAGTTATAACGGGTCAAGTTCCACTGAGCAGAAGCTCTTCTCATGCAACTACTGTCAAAGAACGTTCTACAGCTCACAGGCGCTTGGTGGTCACCAAAACGCCCACAAAAGAGAGAGGACTTTGGCAAAGCGAGGGCAACGGATGGTATCTGCCGCAGCTTTCGAGCAGCCATATGGTTTTGCTCCGGTCTCGTTCCACGGACAGTACATAAACAGATCCTTGGGTATTCAGGCTCACTCAATGAGTCACAAGCTAAATTCATATAACGTCTTCGGTGGTGAGTATGCTCAGACCAACTGGTCAAGGATACCACTTGTTCAGCAACCAGCCATACGTAAACTGTCTTCAACAGAGAATCATCATCAGATGCTGATGGCTCCATCGTTGACTTCAACATGTGAAAACTTCGGTAGGTTCGATGTAGGAAGGATTCCAGTAAAGTTTCCAACTCCCGAACTATGGCGAAGAGGCGGGGAATTCTTGAAGCCTGCTGAAGAAGAGCAGCAGAAGAACCTTGACTTGTCCCTCAAACTCTGAGATTCTTTTCTTTTCTTTCTTTTGGTTTTGCTATGAAATTGTTTTCCTCGAGCCAAGCCTCTCTCTGCTCGAGTTTTGTTTTCTTTATGCTTGTTTTTTTTGGTGTCATTGATATCTTCGCCAGTTAGTATTCTTTGTCTAGTGTAGATTTATCATGTACATCTCTCCACATTTCTACAAGTATGAAGGTTTTTCAACTAGACATCAATGGATTTCTAGTAGGCACCAAACCAACATAAAAGAGTTGGTGAAGTTCCTAGAAATAAAAAGAAACTTTTGAGTGTACAGAAGAAAGATATGATATTGCGATCTATGGACTATGGGCAGATTTGTTGTCATGGAAACCCGAAAAAAGAGTATTATAAAGTCACAGTTGGGTTACCTAAAAGTAAGGAAAACATTCTTTTATTGAAAAGTGGTTAACAAGACACAAAAAGAAGAACTTGTTGTTGATTGTGATGATGACAAGAAGCAAAAAGTTCAGAAGAACAAACACAATTAATACATCAAATGATCTTAATAATGCAGCTAACAAAAACAAAAATCATGAAATAATCAAGAATCCAATGAAATCTTTGTGAGACCCCAAATTTTTTTGTATACTAGACAAATAGTGACCAGTATTTGGCCTTTAGGATAAGCCTTCATGCACTACCTACACTGGAAAATGGTCAAAATCAATTTCTACTAAATTCGATGTTCCGAAAAAAACATGAACTAAAATACGGTGCAATTTCTACCTTCCGAACATAAAAATTCAAATTTTCTACCCAAACTATTGAATCTAAAACAAATCCAGGATTGACCGCAAATCTGTTAGTAAAAGACATCAAAAAATCGATCTAGGGATTTTAAAATTTCCAATATTGATTTTGACGGAGGAGACAATAAACAGTATTGATTTAGAAATTTTAAATTTTCCAATTGAGAATTTTAGTGTAATATTTCATTAGTTTTAAATTCAATAGTTAGGGTAGGAAATTTGAATTTTTATGTTCGAAAGATAGAAAATTACATATTTTAGTTAAGTTTTTTTTCGTCACATCAAATTTAGTAGATGTTGATTTTGACCATTTTTCTCTACCTACACATATACATAAATAGAATGTACACACAATAACCATGTGCGTATGATTCACAAAAGGTGGGACAAGAGTCAAAACCATGAGACAAAAAACAAATTTAAAAGGAACTTCATATAATTCTAATGGGCTGGCTCCAACTTCTCTACATATTATCTACACATCTTGAGATGAATTATGCCAAACTCTTCACATAGAATCAAATAGGACTATGTACATTTTCTTCCCAGTAAACATTTAGGCAAAAGACAGATCATCTTGTTTGTTTTAAGATACACATTGGCCACAACCAACAAAAATAAATCAAACCAGCCAAGGGGAAACACCAAGGCAGACAATAACACATGAAACAAAAACAAAAAAAGAGTCGAATGGAACAAAACCTCATTGATTACTAACTCTTGGGTCCATTTTCATCTTCTTGTATACAACAATTCTGACCCAGCAATATTCTTCAATCTGAGTCACATTTTCCTGAAACACATGACCCACATTTTAGCATATCACTTGAATCAGTGCAAGTGTAAAAGTATCGAGTGACACTTGGGACGGAATTAATATTACATGTTGTGGTTTCGGGATCTAGGGGATTACGGGTTTCGGTTCAGAACCTCCCGGTAATCCCAAAAAAAAAAAAATGTATCCGTTTTGTTCCACATGCCTTCTCCGACGATGCGATGAGCATAAGAAAAAAAGAGAGAGAAGGATCAAATAAGAACCAGATTAACTTTTCATCGTAATGAGACATTTTCTCAATGTTCTCTTATTTGCAATTCACACCATTGATAAGCAAGACGAGTAGTTAAGGCTAAATAAGTGAAAGCAAGCTATTTTCATTATTTTCCAATAGACATCATCGGGGATTCATACATTTTCATAGTCCGATTAATTCTATTGTGCAATTCTCCGACAAACATATATGAGGCAGAACAACAACTCATTTGTATTCGACATTTTGGCATCAGTAGTTTTCCCCACAAAAAAATTATGTTTTAGAACTCCGACTCCACACGTTGTGCCGGTAAAACTCCGGTATTGGTCTGTCGTCGACGATAACGTTAACGTAAGGTGTGCTTTTCTTTTTTTCTTTCCCTACCTGCTTTCTGGTGAAGATTTAAACGTCTTTCCATAATTTTTTTGTGGGGAAAACTACTGATGTTTTACAACGGCGACAACTCATTTTTAGTCTCGAGATTATTAAGGCCCAATAAAAGGCCCATAATATCCATTCTTACTACTCCCTCCGTTTATAATTATCAGATGTTTTAGATTAAATTCCCTTCCTAATTTTTATATGTTTTAGATTATTTTTGTTTCAAAAAATTAGATATTTTCAATTTTCTAGGGGTTAGTTATTGTTCTTTTTTTTCTTCTCAATTTACTCTTATGATATTTATTATTCAAAAATAAAACTTAAGAAATATTAAATAAAAACAAGATTAAAATCATCATTATTAAAAGTTTCATCACACTGTGCTGATTCAGAGTACGCTTAAACAACTCGAGTATGTATTAGTTCTGTTCTAAAAAGCGGTCGTCTAGCTGTTTAGGTGGCCGTTTAGGCGCTAATCGGTGATAGATCGCCGCGATTAGTACCTAGATAATTAATTAAGTGGTCAACCGATTTTTTCAAAAAGTCAACATTTTTTTTTAAAAAAATCGTTGACTTTTCTTCAAAAATCAACTTTTTTTTTTAGCGAAGGACATATAGTCTGTTACAAAATTTTGAAAATCAATCTAGAAATACAACACACGTGATAATTTGATCATTGAAGAAGATTAAGAAGATTTTTCTCTCTTTGTAATTTTTTGTCTCTCAATATCAAGACAAATCTATTTTCTGCATCATATGTTTATATTTCTTTTTTTATTTTTGAAATTTAGATGTGAAATTGAACTTAATTTCTTAATGTTTTCTTATTTTTATAATCAAAAAAACTTATTTCATACTTGTTTTGATTCATAACATATAGTTTATATATATATAAACTTTAAAATTGAATAAAAAAATATTCAAAATTAATCACTAATTAATCGGTAATTAATCACCATTTTTCGACCTAGACGCAAATCAATGTCCGAACGCACGCCTAGCACATTTTCGAACATTGTGTATTAGTAACGAAGTAGTAAAAATTAAATTTTGTCCAACCAAAATCATCAACATCTCTTCATTTGTTTTCCAAATTATGAGCCACTTAAAAATAATCAATGAATAATTTAACAAAAGAACTTGATCAATAAAAAGGTTTATATAAATGTTTAGCGAGCTGTTGAAAGTTAAACACCATGTACTTGATAAGAAAAAATAATCCAAAAACTAGTAGTAGTAGTAATACAAGATCGAAATCTAATTGAATATGGGAATCTTAAGCACGTTCTCCACGAATCCGTCTGGCCAATTGAATGTCCTTGGGCATGATTGTAACCCTTTTAGCGTGAATCGCACAGAGATTGGTATCCTCGAACAGACCAACAAGGTATGCCTCCGCCGCCTCCTGAAGAGCTAACACCGCGTGGCTCTGAAACCTCAGATCCGTCTGCAAATTTGATCAACAAAAACAAACACTTGATCAGTAAACCCTAAATCCACATTAATCATCTGTTGTTGTTAATCTGCGTGAGGTTATTAGAAACAATGGAGGAATCGATGAGTATAATTTACCTTGAAGTCCTGGGCGATTTCACGAACAAGACGCTGGAATGGAAGTTTACGGATCAACAACTCCGTACTCTTCTGGTACTTCCTAATCTCACGAAGAGCGACGGTACCGGGACGGTAACGATGAGGCTTCTTTACTCCTCCGGTGGTCGGAGCAGATTTCCTCGCCGCCTGTTTAAAAAATTTTGCAATCATAATCAAAACCCAACACAAATTTGAAAACCCTAGAATCCCCTTTTTACAGGTTTCTTTAAAACGCAATCATGATTCAACTCAAATTTCGAACAAAACTTAGATCGATTCCACCGATTTCGTTGAAAGAAAACTTCAAATTTGAAAACCCTAGATCTCCATATTCGGGTACCAAAAAAAAGGAATAAGATCAAAGAACAAACCTTGGTAGCAAGCTGCTTCCTGGGAGCTTTTCCTCCGGTGGATTTCCTAGCAGTTTGTTTCGTACGGGCCATTGTCTTCTCAAAGATGCGAACTTTCGAAAGGATTGAGAGAATTCGATAAATTGCGAAAAGCGAGTTTTCTTTGATGTGGAACAGTACAAGTTATTATTAAGAATATATATAATATTATAGGTGGATGTTTAGTCCGTTAATTTTGGGAAGGAGTACGATCTTGCCATTTTCGACGGTCCAGATCTGATTAATGACGCAAAAAACTGACGTGGCGATCTGCGCCTTCGCTTCTCATTGGTATAATCTTTGAAAGGATCGATGACGTGGACTTTTGTGTTTCAACTAACGACGATTTGAATCATACGTCGGTGATTAGCAAATTTAGGCCGAGCCATGTTTCTTGACCTATGAGTGTTTTTATTAACAATGTACAAGTTGGGTTCAGGCCCAATTCAAAGAAAAAGTGTGTATTTATCAATCCAATCCGAATTTGGTCTGATCTAAATTTCCTTTAGCCGATCAGACCCGAATGAATTCTATCGAGAATAATGGTATCAAAAATAATTATTGGACGTGTTAGCAATGTGACTCAATTCACTCATTGTTAGTTAATTTATGTAAAAAAATTAGAGTCAATTCACTCAACTCGAACTGAAATCATGATCAATCCTACCCAAAATTAATTTGATCGATCCGGCCAGAAGTTTATATTTGATCATATTTGGTATTTAGCCGAGACAAATGACTATACAAGTAAGTATTTTATGGTGTGTTACGCTTAACATTGCATCATAACTTAAACACATTTATTGTCAATTAGCTTTTATTTGAAAAACCATGAAATTTTAAGTTTTTCGCATAAAAGTAAAATATTCGTTGATGAAGAAACATAGTTTGCAGATAAATATAGGGGAAATTGGAAAAAAGGAACCAAAAAACACAACTATTGTCCCAATATGACTTTCTTCACTTTTGCCACTTTTTGACTAAATTACCTATAAATTAAATGTAATAAATTCTTAAAAAATATTTAAAAAATCTTTAACATTTTTGAAAAGTACAGATAAATGCAGATAAGGAAAGAAATATATTTTGAAAAATTGTTTTTGGAAAAATCAAGATTTTAAAAATATTTTTATATTTGTTCTACGAAATCTAGAATACGTATTCTAGATCCACGATTTTGGTAGATTATATATTCTATCATTTGCTCTATTTCTACCAAACCTAGAATATATATTCCACAATTTTCTCTATGTCTACCAAACCTAGAATATATATTCTACTATTTGCTCTATGTTCTACCAAACATATAATATATATTCTACCATTTGCTCTATGTTCTACCAAACATATAATATATATTCTACCATTTGCTCTATGTTCTACCAAACATAGAATATATATTCTACCATTTGCTATATATTCTACATAGTGTTAGAATACATATTCTAGCTCTTTATCTATATTCTACAATCACTAGAATCTAAATTCTACGGTTCTTTTATTGTTCTACGAACTGTATAATTTGTATTCTACCAAAGTAATTAAGAATATCTGAAAAAATTTAGGAAAATCTAGTTTAATTACCAAAAATGTAAAACCTAAGAAAATATTTTTTTTCATGTTTTATCAGTTAAAAATATAACTATTTCTCTCTGCTTCCACGATATTCTTTCTCTCTTCTTCTCTGTTTCTTCAACTTTTCTTACTTTTATATGTTTTTCTCTTCTTTTTCTCCATTAATATGTTGCATATCTATGTAACATGTGGTGCATGGAGATCGGATGCTAATAAAGAGCGGAGATTTATTGTTGATGAAGAAAAAACGAAGTAGATTACTTACTTTGGAATCAAGTACTACTCTTGACGAGTTAAATATGATGGTTTTAGAGGACTACATAATCGATCAGAGCATTGTTCATGTCGAGTTCAATTATTTACCTAGCGATTTGATCATGTGGGTATGTTTTGGCTAAAGTCCCAATTCCCCATTCTCCTCGTGCGTACTCCAAAAGCGTGTGTATTGACGGAAAGTTTCACGTGAAGACTGACAAAGGGATATTTGGTTACAATTCCAACGAAGGTAGATGGTACCTGGCTGAGCCAAGGATGGGTCATTTTATGTTTTCAGATTCTTTTTGCAAGATAGAGAATGTTTTGTACTCTGGTTTTTTTTGGAACGTTGGAATGGTATGACATTGAGGTACACTTGTGGAAAAAAGTGAAGGGTTTGGTAGGACTACCTAAGTTTCCTCCTGGTGTTTATATTATTTCCTGAAGGTTCTTGTTGCTACCGTTTGATGAATGTGTCACAAGGCATTAACGTGTGTTCTTCTTGGTAATATAAATTTTATTTGGAATGTGTGTTTTCTATTGGTTTATGCAACTACGATGAATGTACTCGTCTCTTGTTTCAAAACTAATCATTTGATGTCAGAAAAACAAAAAAAGAGCTTTTTGAAATTTTACTTTAGTAGATAAAACATTTCCTCTCTCGAACTGTCGTACAAAGAATTTTGATTTACCAAAGAAACCAAAACAAAACAAGCAAACAAACAAAAACCATTATGGAAAATAATCATTCTATGTGGAAACTGGGTGCGTCTCGGTGCCACAGGGCGGCCATCACTTTGTAGAGCCCCACTAAGGTTGTGTGCAACTGTGAAATCTTTTTTTGGTCCTACAACATAATCCAAAATCTGATAATTTCATGTGACCGCTTCTGTCGAGTAGCAGATTATCAGGCTTGATATCTCTGTAACCAAATGGAGAAGTAAATGGTTACGTTAGAATAGAAAACAATAAAAGAATACTGTAGATATAGACTTGTGGATGTAGTTGTGCTTATGAATGGACTCGATAGCTAAGATGGTTTCCCCGACATAAAATCTTGCCTCTTCTTCAGTAGGTGTTATTATTTAACTCTTTTTAATTGTTTTTTTTTTATTATATAACCATGTTTATTGTTATACAAAATTATTTGTTTTTTTATTATGTAAGGGTAATACTGGATTTCTAATATTATAAGTCCTAATGGGACAATGCTTAGTGAGATTTGTGCTTCAATATATAATGTAGAGACATTGCTTCAATATATAATGTAGAGACATCTAATGTAAATAGATAACCAACTAATCAGTTGACCTAATATTTTTCTCATCGATATATAAATGACTTGTATTTAGAAAATATAATCTTCATTGAATTGATCGTACAAATTTAAATGAAACCATAAAATATATATATATCTCAATTTAAACTTTATCGTATTGCATTAGTTAAGTCGAAACCTTAGACGATGTTGGAGATATCTACAGAAATTTGCTTAAATAAAGCCAATGTCTTTGTCCAGAACAAAAAAAATTGTCTAAACCGAACATTGCATGTTCCAACACCACACTCTATGTCTTCACAGAGTCCTTATAAATAAATCTTTCCTTTATTATTTTAAATAGACACAAAAATAAAATGTAAAATTAAATATATTCCTAATAGGCTTTTTATAAAGTACAGATGCAAACTTTTAACAGAACTATAATGTGTTATATGTCTAATTATAATGTTTATATAATATATAGATATTGCTGGTTCAACAAATCACAAATGGCATTAAAGCTCACATGTTTTAATGAATGCATATATACTCAGATTTGTGCGTATTATATGGTGCACGAGGCCAGAAAAATGCAGTCCAACGCCGATTCATACCACCAATATACTGTATATATATATATGTATAATTGAACTCACAAGAAACCACAATAATTAGCTGCAGGAACATTAATGAAAGATGTGCTTAAGTAGAGAAATAAACGAGAAGATCCTTAGAACACAGGAAGCAAGGGTGAGTAAAGTAATACATGGGGGAATGTATCCAAGCTTCCATAACATGCACTTGGATTGACCCAACTTTATTTATTTGAATACATAAAAATTATAATATTTACCCTTAAATCATCTTACATAAATATTTGATTCCAGTGAACACTTATCCATGACTATCCAGCTAAATTGATATCAAAGTTGATATAAGTAAATCACGCCACATGCAGAATATAACTGTAGGAAACATAAGAGCTCGAGGTTTGGATTATTGATCAACCATTTTATTTTTGTATTTATCTAGATCAGTCCACATTTATATTTGACAATGTAATTAGTTCATTCATTTGAGAAAACGCGAAATCACGTTTTTGGCGAAAAAATGTAAAATTGATTTTTTGACTGGAAAACACGGAATCACGTTTTTAGCGGGAAAACGTGGAATCACGTTTTTGGCGGAAAAACACGGAATCGCGTTTTTACAGAAAAATGCGGAATCATGTTTTGACAGAAAAATGCGGAATCGTGTTTTGACAAAAAAAATGCGGAATCGTGTTTTGACGGAAAAATGCGGAATCGTGTTTTGACGGAAAAATGCGGAACCGTGTTTTTGTCGGGAAAACACATAATCATGTTTTTGGTGGGAAAATGTGAAATTACGTTTTTGGCGGGAAAATTATGGATTATTGCTTTTTTGAGAAAAAAATGATAGTATGATAGGTAATATTGTTATGATGTCATTATAATGTCATAATAATGTCATGATGATGTCATGATAATGTTATAATAATGAGTCCAACAGATCACCCATTTGACTCATGACCCATTACAAATTGACTCATGACCCATTACAAATTGACTCATTTGACTCATGACCCATTTGACCCATCAACCCATTAGGGCATCTCCAATGGTTAACTTATGCAAGGGTGTCTAAAACAATTTTTTAGACACAAGTCTAGTATTAGACACGGGTCCTGCCGAGAAATGTTGATTTTGTTAAGACACGGGTCTAGTATTAGACACGGATCTAGTATTAGACACGGGTCTAATTTTAAGATCCAACTTTTTGATTAAATTTGATTATTTTTTTCTTAAGACCCACCATTGAGACCCTCTAAATATATGCATTGGAGGTGGCCTTAATATCAAAAAATTGACCTATTAAAATCATTGATCAAATTGGGTTGACCCATGAACTATTTTGATACCCCTAATTAAGGGGACAATGCATTGCGGTGCCTAGACTTAAAGAGGCCTAATGCAATATTAATAGTTTGTTCTTTTGTTTAAACATTTGTTTTTTCTATAATTTTTACTTATCATTAAAAGCATCATTATATATTCTTTAACAAAATATTATTTTAAAAATCATAAAATCTTTATAACAATTGATTTCACAAAATTATTTTAATGTATGTAACAACAAGTCATTTATTTTATTTTACGTGTGTATTAATAATATGATATAGTCTATAAATATAAAATATAAATTTTTATAAAATTTGATTTAAAAGAAATTATGAAAACATACACTTTTTAAACAAAATTTCTGGATATTATAAATCCTAAAATTTAATCATACAATAATAATGGTTAAAACTAAACATAAAATTAATTTAACCTACTAAATCAAACTATTTGTATAAAACAATGTGGCCCTTAAGTTTGTAAATTCTTTGTGTGGCGGGTGTGCACATGGTGGCGTGGACACATTCGTAAACTACAAAAATTAGTGCTTTAGGTACGCCGTATTACATTATATTCCATTTCTTATCAACACTTATTTATCTCCAAAAAAATTAAATAAATGTATTTGGCCCCTTCCATTAAGGGTGTCAAAATAGATCAAATATGTGATATATGATCCTAATGGATCATAAATCACCCATGAGTGATGGATATGGATGACCTATGACCCATCTAATTATATGGGTCATGGGTCAAATGGGTGACTTATGAAAAACAAAAAAATATTTAAAGAAATATTATTAATAATTTTTTTAAATGAAAAAATTAAAATTAGTAAATAATATTATAATATATTTATATTATAATTTGATAACATTTTTTAATTATCGTAAATTGTTAATGAATTCGTAGAACCATTTTTTGACGAGAAATGTGAAATTACGTTTTTAGCGGGAAGAACGCGGAATTATTTTTTTTTGCGGGAAAACGCGGAATCGCGTTGTTGGCGTGAAAACTCGCGAGAAAACTCGGAATAACATTTTTGGCGGGAAAACACGGAATCACGTTTTTGGAAGGAAAACACGGAATCACATTTTTTGGCGGGAAAACGCGGAATCGTTTTTTTGGCGGAAAAACGCGAAATCGTGTTTTTAGAGGGAAAATGCGGAATCACTTTTTGGTTGGAAAACCTGAAATCGCATTTTTGACGGGAAAACGCAGAATCGCGTTTTTGGCAGTAAAACGCAGAATCGTGTTTTGGGGGAAAAATCGGAATCACGTTTTTGGCGGGAAAATGCGGAATCACGTTTTTGGCGGGAAAACGCGGAATCACGTTTTTGGCGGGAAAACGCGATTCTTTGTCTGGAAAACGCAAAATTTCGTTTTTGGCGGGAAAACACGGAATCGCTTTTTTGGCGGAAAAATGTGTTATCACGTTTTTGGCGGGAAAACACGGAATCTTGTTTTTGGCGGGAAAAATGTGAAATCACGTTTTTGGCGGAAAATATGAAATCGCTTTTTTGGCGGGAAAATGCAGAATCGCATATTTGGCGGAAAAATGTGAAATCACGTTTTTGGATGTCATATGATGATGTAATAATAATGTCATTATAATGTCATAATAATGTGTGATGATATCATAATAATGTATGATAATGGGTCCACCAGGTCAACCATTTGACCCATTACAAATTGACTAATTTGATATATGACATATTTGATATATGACCCATTTGATCCATCAACTCATTAAAATCTAAAAAATTAATCCGTTAGAATCATGGACCATAGGTCAAATTGGATCGACCCATGACGCATGACCCCTCACCCATTTTGACAACTCAACCTCCGGTGAAAGACAATATTTTCCTTAAAAATATGCTTATATAACAAATATTCAAATTAACAAAATATACATTTGTTTACTAACATTTCCTTCCTTTTCTTTTCCAAAAAAAATACTAACCTTTCCTCCCTTTTCAGATAGGCATGTGGTGGGTTTTATTTTTTCTATTAATTAATTAAAACTCTCCTACTTCCGTGCGCTGAAATTATATTAATCTAAAAAAAGACATACTTTATTCATTATAATTTTTTCTCAAATGTTTATTTATTGTTGAGTTTGAAGATTTGAAAGCACTGATCCTACGGCGGTTGTAGCCACTAGTCACGCCTTTGTTTTGTACGAGAACGAATTAACTTGGAGCATTTTCCTAACATCTTAAACACACACAAGTGTATAATCTGTTGTTCAATAGTCAATACTATGGCCGGTTTGCAAGCAGTTACCAACTGTGCAATCATTTAGGGATTTTAAATTCGACATCGCTTCCTATGAACCAGATAAGACTTTGCTGGTCAAGTATCCTAACCGATATCAGGAATATAAAGTTTCACATTTTGGTTCGAGAAATAGTTACACAAACTTATAACTAAATACATTGATATACATGGCAGAACTAGATGATAGATCATACCTTTCTCGCTTCGATCAAATGATATATTTTAACATACCTTTTTGTTTGATAATTTTTTTAAAGTACGTATGTATCAGAGGTTTGATAAACAAAATAAAGTACATATGTATCATACATGCTTCAAATAAACTAGTTTTTTTATTTTTTTTTATTTTTTTTTATTTTGGATAAATGTTAAATTTTATTCAAACCCGAAAAAAATGTTTCTACATCTTTAATGCGAGCTTTTAAGTATAAGATACTATTCTAAAAAGAAAAAGCAGCAAATTAAATCATTCGACTGTAGAACCTCCCTCCTTTTCAGTTTATGGGTCTCGAAGCAAACCAGATTTGCATTCCTTCCTCGTAGCGTCTGTCTCCAAGCGCTCGTATAGATGTGAATCTATTTCGAATTCCTTTATCGATGGTTTTAATCAATCTTATCGGTGATGATGTCCTTGTTCCATGTCTCCTCGCATTCCTTTCTCCCCAAATCGCATGAATCGTCATCTGAAATAGATATCGAAAGAGAAAACCTTTCACTCTGTTCGGCTGAGAACATGAGATAAGATTAACCACCCTATTCCAGTCTGTTGAATACTCCCGAAGAAGGATGCCTCCAGCCAGATTCAGCCACACCTGTTTCGAGTAGGGGCATGAGAAGAACAAATGATCTCTCGATTCCCATGGGTCTTGACAAAGTACACATGTTGGTGACGTGTTCGTGTTCCAGGCCTGTATACGGTCACCTGTTGAGAGGCGGTTTAACAGAGCTAGCCATGCCATAAACCCGAACTTTGGGCAATGATGAGTAAACCAGATTCCTGCAGACCATGGGACCGGCGGAGATGCCACCCTCAGCTGCTCTCGCGTTGTCGCTGCGCCGAAGAAATTGTTGTACGTATCCCCCTTCGATTTCCAGAGGAATGTATCCTCCTCGTTTTCTCTGTAGCTAAGTCGGTCCTTGTCAATTTCATTCTCCACCTGATTTAACAGTGGGACCCGATGTCTTCGTCTTCTTCGATGCGAATCAATAGCCATCTCCACTGTTGCATCTTCTTGTATCCCCAGATCTATGAATCCTCGAGCACCGCACAGAGAAACCAGTTTCCCTAGAGGATACCATATATCATACCAGAATGACGTTGAGCGTTCATTCCCGATATCGGCCTTAAGAAACATTTCTGCACGCTCTCGACACTTAAGGATATGCTTCCACATCCATGATCCCGTGGAGTTTCCCGAGACTAACCAAATTGGCTTTCCACGCATAAGAGTAGTACGAGACCAGCGAACCCATAGAGAATTCGGGGATGTGACTGTCCTCCATAACAGCTTCAAGACACAGACTTCGTTCGCTTCTCGAAGGTTTTTCAATCCTAGTCCTCCTTCTACCTTAGGTTTACATATATCCTTCCAAGCAATTTTCGCTCTGCGAGGGTTAAGGGCAGGTCCCGACCACAGAAACGCAGAACATATGCTTTCGATGTCCTCATTGCATTTCGTGGGAAGTTTGAAAGCCGACATCCAGAAATTTGATAGGCCTGCAATGACTGAAGATAACAATTGTAACATACCCGCAAAAGATAAGCAACGAGCTGTCCAAGAGCTTATCCTTCCTCTAATCTTATCAATAAGCGGCTTGTAATCCAGAGTTCTCATCTTTTTTGTTAATAATGGTAGCCCAAGATACCGGACCGGTAGCATACCAAAGTCGAAAGCAAATCTTTGAGCCATTTCATCTCGAGCCGAATCCGATACCCCAGCGAGGAAAGCTGTAGATTTCTCGATACTAATTTGCAGCCCAAACATCCTCGAGAACTCATCAAATACTCCCAGAATACCGTCAATGGATTGCATTGTTCCGTCCGAGAAGATCATGAGATCATCAGCGAAGCAGAGGTGCGTTAACTTTAGGTTCGAACACTTAGGATGGAAACCAAATCTCCTTTGGAATGCCGCCTTATCGATCATTTTGGAATACACATTCATACATATTACGAACAAGTATGGAGATAAGGAGCAGCCCTGTCGCAAACCACTGGAGCTTCCGAAGTACCCTGCCAATTCGCCATTTATCTGCACCGAGAAGGAGGCAGTAACGATACAGAGCCTAATCCAATGGACAAACTCTGTTGGAAGGTTAATTGCTGCTAATATATTCAGTAAGAAACTCCATTGGACCGAATCAAAAGCTTTTGAAATATCCACTTTCAGAGCACATCGAGGAGAAATCATATCCTTGTGGTAACCTGCTACCAACTCAGATGCTAGGAGCAGGTTCTCAATTAGAAGACGATCATGAACAAATGCCGACTGATTTGGAGCTATAAATTTTGGCAGAATTTTTTTGAGTCTTTTGGCGAGGATCTTCGAGATCAACTTGTAGATAACATTGCAGCACGCTATAGGTCTATAGTCCTTTATAGTTTTTTCACCTTCTTTTTTCGGGATTAGAGCGAGAATGGTGGAGTTGACTCCTTTGGGAAGAAATTCTTTTATGAAAAAAGATTGGATCCCAATCACTAAGTCCTTACCCACAATCTGCCATCCTTCCTTAAAGAACTCAACCGTGTACCCATCCGGTCCCGGGGACTTGTTTGCTGCCATAGCAAAAAGAGTTTCTTTGATCTCTAGTTCCGTTACTTCCTGGACAAGACCTTGTCTTTCTTCATCTGAACATTGGAAACCCAGCAAGTCCTCAATCTCGCAGGGAGGAGTTTCCCGAAAATCCTCTTGGACGTGATTTAGAAACGAGTCAAAGTGATCCACCGCCATATCTTTTATCTCATTACTGTTGCTGATCATGACTCCCTCCCTCTCCAATTCTCGGATACCATTACGGACTTCCCGTATCTTTACCGCCCTGTGATAGACCTTAGTGTTCTTGTCACCTACTATCATCCAGTTCACCTTCGCCTTTTGGTGTAAGTAACGTTCCTCTATAGTTGCTGCCTTTTCCCATTTTTCAAAAGCCACAATTTCCTCAAGCTGAGAGTCCTCTGATGGGGATAGCAAGTTCTGTTCTTGTTTGTTACACAGCGCATCGAAATCTGCTCTCACTCGCTGGGAGATATTACACAATGCCTCCTTTGATATTTGTCTTATCGTCGGTTTCAAGTTCTTGGACTTCTTTGAGAATCTGAATAATGCTGAGGTTGAGTGGAACAGTGGAGTAGTTTCATCGCAAAATTCTTTCAAACCAGAGTGAAATTGCGGCATCGAAGCAATCACATTTGAGAACTTGAAAGTATTTTTTGGTTTTGGATTTACAGCTTCCACATAAAATCTGCATCGTAAATGATCAGAGCATCCTCCCGCTTCGAATACGCAGTATGAGCTAGGAGTATGGTTTAACCAGTGATCATTAATTAGCACTCTGTCTAATTTCTTACAAACCAGTCCTTCCGTTTTCTTGTTGCACCAGGTAAATGTCGGGCCGTGAGATCCCATGTCACACAATGCACCATCTCGAATTAACTCTTGAAAGTCCATCATCCCAGCTAAAGAACCCGATGCTGGATTAGGGATAGTACACATATCTCATCTAAGTTATTTGTTTTTTCAATGTGAAGACTTTGATTATAAATCAAACAAGATGATGAATATATAAAGAGCGACATGACTCTTCATGTCTCTAAATCCCAAGGTGGTGTGTTAAGGCCTTCCAAATTAAGACTGGTCTTCTCTTCATTTCCACTACTCCTTTGTTTACATCAGCACCACATGCCTCCTGTTATTTCCCTACCATATACTAATCACTTCTCTTTTTATTAAACGTGACACTCCTTTATCAAACCACCACCATTATTGAGTTATTTCAATACCATGAAAACGTTACTTAATTAATAGTATCAATCAATCGGTTGTCTTTAATGACTGCGAGCTTATAAGTTGTTTTCATGATAGGGTCTTTAGCATATTTATTAAAACCTTGGATCTTATAGGAACCAATCGACCACTCAAATTCACATGTCGAATCCATCATTTGTGTGTATATATATATATATATATATATATATATATGTCAACACATCCAATGTATCGAGAAGAAAAAAACATACAAGATCTTTTAATGCTCCTCCTCAAAGAATCGTATCTAATTTTTCTTCTAACAAACTAATGAAAACTAATCTCCAGAATAATTAATCTATCCATAATCCATCACACACTACTAATCATGTTTTATCCGACGCAAGAAGCCAAAAAATAAGAACTAAGGTGGCAATCTCGTAGTTAGCTCGGAACCATGAGGGCATTGTGTTACTCCCTTTACTACATAATCCTCGTCCCTTCCAAAAATCTCAAACCCTCTGCTTCAATTTATCTCCCTTTCCCACACTTTCTCGTCGAGCTCGCAAATCGGAAAAAAAAAATGGCTGGAGGTATCGCAAAATGCAGCAAGATCCGGCACATTGTGAGGCTGAGGCAGATGCTGCGGCAATGGCGGAACAAGGCGCGAATGTCGTCTGGCAGACGCTGTGTGCCGTCGGATGTGCCGTCAGGACACGTGGCGGTCTACGTTGGGAGCAATTGCAGGAGATTCGTGGTGCGCGCGACGCATCTGAACCACCCCGTCTTCATGAACCTCTTGGTCAAGGCCGAAGAGGAGTTCGGTTTTGCGAACCACGGTCCGTTGGTTATCCCATGTGAAGAATCAGTTTTCGAGGAATCGATTCGGTTAATAACCCGGTCAGGTCGGTTAACTTGTACCGACGATTTAAAGAAGAGCCGCCACGGTGGCATTGGGAGCAAGCTGGATCTATTGATCGAATCTCGGCCGTTGCTTCACGGTGTCTCCGAGAAGGCTATCATCTGGTGACCCATCTGGCCCGGTTTGGATCGGATACGCAGGAGATGGCCGTGAAAGGTGGATGAGTCGTTCCACCTGAGTCGTCCCGGAGAAAATTGTGGTTTTATTTTGGTTTTGGCTGTAAAATTGATTCAGCATATTATTTTATTCATTGCGATTTGATATGGGTTATTGGCTGCAAAATTTTGGGGAAATTGGAAAAAAATGGACAAAAAAACTCATCTATTGTCCTAATAAGACTTTTTTCACTTTTACCATTTTTTGATTAAACTACCCATAAATTAAATGTAATAAATTTTTTAAAAAAAAATTTAACATTTTTTAAAAATACAGATAAATCCACATAAGGAAATAAATATATTTTGAAAAATCGTTTTTGGAAAAATCAAGATTTAAAAAATATTTTTATATTTGTTCTACGAAATCCAGAATACGTATTCTAGATCCATGGATTTTGGTAGATTATATATTCTACTATTTGCTCTTTGTCTATCAAACCTAGAATATATATTCTACTATTTGCTCTATGTCTACCAAACCTAGAGTATATATTCTACCATTTGTTCTATGTTCTACCAAACATAGAATATATATTCTACCATTTGCTATATATTCTACATAGTGTTAAAATACATATTCTAACTCTTTCTCTATATTCTACAGTCAGTAGAATATAAATTCCACGGTTATTTCATTGTTCTACTGACTATAGAATTCGTATTCTGCCAAAATAGTTAAAAATATCTGAAAAAATCAAGAATATATCTAGATTAATTACCAAAAATATAGACAAAATATAAACATCTTTGAAGTCAAAATCTAGGAATGACTCTCCTACAGAGGAAGAAGAGCGAGTGTAACTTCCTGTGATGAATTATACTCGTAATGATTTGGACTTCGAAGAGAAGAACATATTCAAAAACTCAGTATGCTTCTACGTTTTCTTCATGTCACACTGTGAGGCCAATCTGTACAAGAATCTATTGCAAGCAAACTGGAGAATGGATCGATTGTCCAAATTTTCATTGTTTGAGAACAACTTTCATTCATATGTAGGAAGAGCAAGTGTTGTTTGACTAAAACGTCATCGAGGCCACCAAAGGAATCATAGCTACACGAAGAATCACAAGCGAGTTTGCTATTGAGACGGTCTCAGATGATTACTTTGCGGCATTCCATGATTCAAGCTGGCATTTTTTCATTACTGGTTTAGATTCAGAGCTGCCATTGTTGGTGTAGATTCAGATTCAGATTCAGAGGGATTTTAGATAATTGTTTTTAAATGCTTTCTTTTGCGTTTTCGTCTATATCCTCTTTGATGATCTTAGCCATCAATAGAGGAAGCAAACCAATTGATGTTGTTGAAAGGGTGTTACTTTTGCCTATTTTCGTTTTAAGAATCGGATTTCGATTTATAATGTTCAGAAGAAGAGAGATGAATTGTTTCGGAATATTGAAGAACACAGAATACGAAAGGTGATTTTCTCCTTTGTACATTTTACCATTTCAATTCAAGTTTGTTCATTAGCTGGGTGAATCAAAAGAGGATAATGTTCTGAAAAAAAAACATAGAGAATGACAACTAGCAGAAACCTAAAGCTTTTGCAAAAAGAATGAGTGAAATAAATGACCAAGCTATTATTATACATGGAGACAAAGACACCTGGAAAAATATAATAACATAAAAAGGTTCAAGTCATAATAAAGCATTGCAGGTTTAAGTTTTACAACATTGGGAAATACAACAAAGAGAAAGGGGCAATAGCCACCTTAGGTGGTGGTGGCTTTGCGCTTGATCACGAGCATCTTATTCTTTTTAAAAGCTTTGTGCTTGATCACAGAGCTTTTTAAAAGCTTTGTGCTTAACACTTATGAACAACAACAACCATGACCATCCATAGCTAAAACAACAACATACTAAGCCTTAATAAGCCAAATAAAATTTCATTCAAAGCCGATCGATGGATATACACATTAGATTAGAGAGAGATCAAACGAATGAAGGGATACCTTGACGGCTTAGTAACAGCAGACGACAACTCTTCCTCCAGCACCGACGAGCCATATCCATACATCAGATTCTCAAGTGTCAAGCCAGACACAGCTTGATGATGAGAAGATAGACGACACATAAACCTCGGAAAACGAGACGATGGAAATTTAGAAATCAAATGAATCTTCTACAGAGGAAGAAGAGTGAGTGTAACTTCCTGTGACGGATTATACTCAGAATGATTTGGACTTCCAAGAGAAGAACATATTCAGAAACTCAGTCTGCTTTTTATTATGTAACCATGTTTTGTTTTTATTATGTAACTATGAAAATTATATTTTTTATTATATAAGGGCAATATTGGATTTTTAATATTATAAATCTTAATGGGACAATGCTTAGTGAGAAAGTATTATTAGGATAATAGGTGAGTTTTTTGTCTCTTTTTTCCAATTTCCCCTAAAATTTATTCAGCAATTTCCATTATTTATTTATTCATTGTTATTCTCCCATTTAAACTTTTTCAAAATGTATTATAATATTTTGTATTATATTTTACATGTATCCTATTTTGTATTTTTCCTCGGTTTTCTATATTTTTCCATTATTTATTTATTCATTCATTTATTGTGTAATAGAACCGTATCCTATTTTGTATTATTCAACAATTTCCATTATTTATTTATTCATTGTTATTCTTCTATTTAAAAATTTGTATATTTTTTTCGGTTTTGTGTATTATTATAGTCCATATCCTATTTTTTATTTTGTTTTTATATTATATAATAGAAAAGTTCCAGATGAAAAGAAAAAGAAACGTTTTGAAATGATTATTGTTGTCCACCAATGAACGCATAGATTGAAGATCTTCGTTTATTAACAGCGTGGTCTTGGATGTGAAGAGTGCATTTTCTTACTGTGGTAAATTTATCACGAAGTTGCAACATACTGGATTAAAAATTAAAAATAAAAGATTAAAAACGAATCAGGACAAATGAAAACTGGACCAAAGAGATATAATGGGCCGAGAAGGACTAGGCTGGCCCATCACAAAAAAGCCGATGTCAACCATTTTTCTAAAAACATGACAAATAAAATTCTCGAGAAATTAAGACCGTAGGAGATCAGTCGATCTGGAAATGTCTGCGTATCATTAGCGCATAATTGAGGCTTATTTTTCACATTCCTTGTAGTGATAACGAATGATGAAAAAGTGGTTAGTTTCGTAAATTCAGTAATACGAGGCGAAAAAAGAGAATAGTATGGGGGAGACGGTGGGACCCGTTATTCACATGCTACATTGGTTACTTTGTCGGAAAACATGAAATATTTCCCAAAAGGTGCCCCGCTCACCTCACACGCCACCACATCAATCATACAAATAACGCATACATTACTTCGTTTTCCCTAACTTTTAATTTTAATCCAATTGCACCCTTTCTTTATTAAACTTGCATTATCCACCTCTTTTTCATTCATTCTACATCCTACATCGAAGCTGTGAAGACAGAAATTTCAGTTTTCCTTACGTTACACATAAATATACAACATCTCACTATGAGTGGAAACATTATATAAATTGTATTAAAAAAAAGGGGACCATCAAAAAGTATAAAAAATCGTACTAAATCCAAAGCTCTAATCTGAGTATTATCCAAAGCCACTGGAGTCAACATGTTACAACTAATAATCTTCTCAACTAATACAACAAGAACATGAAATTTCATCAACCTTTACTTTACATAAAATTTCTTAAATTAGGATTGTTAAATTTCCTTTTTAAAATTTACTTGCCATAGATATACGAAAATTGATTGAATTTATATAAATTTACTCAAATATTGTCTCTTTCTCGTCCGTGATTTCAGAGCGGGGAAATAATGTAAAAAAAAAACAAGAAAATAAAATTTTGACCGAAACAGTATCTTTCCTTTTTAGTTATTTTCCCCCAAAAATAAAAAATAACGTCACTTAATCCACGCGTAAACCAGCAAGGAGAATCCAAGACCATTGCCGGAGCCGGAACCGGAAGATCCTCCTCCGCCGTACTCCGCCTCATCGGCGCTACTCGCCCACTCTAAAACCGATGAGCTACAAGCCGATGAAGCGGAAGACATGGAGATCGACGACGACGACGAACTCCTCTTGCTCTTAACGAATCTCCTCCTCATCTTCCTCCATTCCACAATCCCTTTGATTCCCAAGCTGCTTCGACACTGTTTTGGCTTCCACAAAACGACGCCATTTCCGTTTCTCTCCTCCTCTTCTTTCCTATTCGTTTCGCAAAGCTCCTCTGCTTCTGGGTCGCTCTCGAATCTGAACATAAACACGGCGTGTCCTCCGTCGCCGGAACTCTTGCTCTGGAACAGCCAATTGTAAACGTCCCAAGAGATCTGAACAGGAACTCCGTCGATTTCTACCTTCTCATTCCCCCTGAATTTCCATCTCAGCCGCTTGATCTGCAGAACCTGCTTCGAATCGACGCTGAAACAGAGCCTCGCGTCTTCGTCGACACGGCAATCGATCGAAATCTCTCTGCTCTTACCTCCGAATCTCGCCCTGGTGGAGAAAACCCTAGCCCCGAACACGTGCTCTTTCCTCAGCAGCAGAGCTTGTGGAATCGTCGGCGGTTTGGCCTCTCTGGCGCGAGCGTATGCTTCTTTGACGGAATCTCCGACTAAGAGTCCCATCTCTCCGTCGACGACGACGGCGATGTAAAATCCGGATCTAGGTTCGGATCCGGAGTCGAATTTGGCACGGGTCAAGTCCCAGAAGACTTGGATATTGGGGGAAACGAATCTGGATCCGCGTTTTCTCCAGAAAGCCAATGTGTTTAAGTTGAGGTGGAAGGAGACGGCGGAGGAGAGAGAGAGATCGGCGGAGGAGAAAGAGAGAGGGGAAGAGTGGTTGTAGTAATCTTGAGAGTGGAGGAAGAGATTCAGAGAGTGGCCGCCTAAGAAAGTGCGAGACCATGTGAGATAGAAGACGCCATGATCTGTTTGGTAGAGGCAGGTTGTGAGGTTCGGATCACCTGAGACTAAAGGAGATGGTGATTGCGACGGCGGAGGAGGATGATTGTGATCGGAGGAAGGGCGGAGCCAAGAGGAGATATTGCGAGAAGGAGACATTTGTGTTTCCGTTTTTTTGTTTTCCTTCTTTTTTTGGGGAAGAAGAAACAAGGAAAAGTGGGAGAGAGAGAGAGAGAGATTTTTTCGGGAGTTGTGTTGGGAGGTTTTTCTTTCTTTCCTCTTTTATTTTTTCTCAAGGGGGGTTTTATATAGTTTTTTTTTTTGAAAAAAAATCATAAAATGGAATGGTTATAATGATGTTTGGCTCGAAACATACGTAACAAAAACTGGATGCAGGCTGCCCAAAAAAAAAAAATTAAGATAAAAATTGGATAGAGACGTAAGATTAGAATTATAAGAAATGAAACTTCGAACTTTGCAACTTGTAAAATTTGGACATAAACTGACTTTTTCAACTTGACTTTCTTAGAGTTATAGGAGGGATGATGAATTCAATTATACACATATTCATTCATCCTCCTTCTTTTTTGTTTGTCGTGTGTAGTACACGATTATAATTTTATACAGTTTTTGTTGCATAGATGTTGATAAAAAAAACAACAAAAATTGTTTTGCTTGTTATATATATGATTTAGGTTTAAGCTGCTAATTATACCTGGTGTTAAATATTCGAGCATTTAATTATTTATTTGTAAACATATAAGCATATGAATTAAAGGCTAAAATCCGCAAATTTGGTTAACGAATCAGACTAAACTACTAATAGGGTATAATATATTTACTCCGATCGAATGGAAACAAAAATTACTACTTCAATTTTGTTGTAAGTGATATTCTATGCCCAAAAACAAACAGATAGTAGTATATTGCTTTGAGTCTTTTACAAGAAATAGGAGTCAATACTTTACAGTAAAAAGGCGTGGGTTGTGTGTAGACTGTAGATATTAGGGTCACAAAACATTATTTAACTGTTGGACTATGAGGAACATGGTATGATAACTGCTTGCACACTTGACACTTCGTTGGAGAACATAATCAATACGGAGTTCATAATTTCACATTATAGAGCCTACAAGTGATTTCAATTTTTGAAAATACCCATTTCTAGTTTATATCCAAACATATCTACACTTCTAATAATATTCATTGTGTTTGATATTGGATATACTTTTTTTTTTTATTAGATTTGGAAATAATCTCATGTCTTTAACGGATTCAAGCTAATCTTCTGAACGGACGTGAGACCGTCTAATTACATCCCACATGGCTAAGAGTTAATTTGATAATTCCGCATCTGAAAAACTCGATCTTTGGCAAGTACCAACAGAATCGAATTTCACTCTGGATAAGAACCACCATAGTACAACCTCTTGGTATATATATAATGGTATCGACAAATAATTAGACAGTTAATCTTATATATTACTCCATCTTTTAGTGTGATTATAATATACACTACTGCTAATCTGGGAAGGCAAATTACGATGCATCCCTTCTGCTGCGGGGGGAAAAATAAAATAATTTGTTCGGTCAAATAAATATATCGTTTACAGTTTATTTAATTATTATTTTTATGAAGTCGTATTTTATTGAGTTCTCGAGTTATTCGGATCCGTTGGCAGACAGCTAAAAGGAGGTGGATAAGTACTCATTGATTAATTTGATATTTGGTTAGATCTGTATATCAGTATATCTTATACCATACAACAAAATGGGTTTTGAAACTTTATCTTCAAGAAATTGGAACTGTAAGAGACAGCTAAACCTCTTTTACATTATTATATATATACTTAGCTACATGTATAACAACCCATTATAAGTTATGGTTTATCTCTATATTAATTTTTTTTTTTTTTTAACCAATAGTTTGGAAAAACTTCCAATGCAGTAAACGATTCATATATATATATATATATATATATATATATATATATATATATAATAAAATCTATTTTATATAGTTTTTTTAATAGGTTTATCAAATTTATAGAATCGAAGCTTTGAATTTGGATGTTATACTTTGAAGCATTTAAATGGATACATATCTTTCTTAAACACAAGAAAATAGCAGCAAGTGCTTAAGAAAACCGAAATATACAACTGATGATGCTTATCCTCATAAAGAATATATGATTATATGTTAGAGAAATTAAGAAGAAGAAAAAATAGGACGATGCAGAGCAATGGTTGACTAAAAGTCTATCATGTAGAAGACTAAGACCAGGTCAGTTTGAAACAACAACACGCTTTTGTATTCAACTTAATACCTCCTCTCGAGTGTCGACCTTCGTTTTCTTAGACTGTCCCTCCCTTCTTTAGATTCTCTCCTTTCAACTTTTTTTTAATCACACCCACTTCATTAATATCTTTGACTAAACGACATATTTTTTTTTGTTTTTATTGATTTGGTGATGACTGTGGGTATGATTGTTAATCTTCCTACTATAAATAGAATTAATCTTTTTTGGCCGTTCTAACAAAAAAAAATGACAACAAGTAGAAAGAGGAATCATCTATATATAACGCAAACCAATTCTTGGAGACTGGTGAATCCATTTTTGTTTGTTTGTAGGAATAAAATTACGTTCACCGGTTCAAATTGATTTGTATATGATATGATCCGATGGTCAAGTAGTTATGCCAATGTTCTAAAACCCAAACACCTAACCGTTTAATTAGGCGGTCGCTGAAACTATTCCACCTTTTTAACTAATCGGACTTTTTTTAAATCGTCCGTCTAAGGCAATTAATTGGTGTAAGTGCTGATTTTACAATAGAATCACGAATATTCGTGGCTATACAACATGGAAACAGTATAGTGTTTCACATTATATAAGTGTTTATAACCTAGCGATTTCATTTCTTGTTTTTTTTTTGTTTAAGAATCATTTCTTAGTGATAGCTGTTTAATTTGTAGCAGACATATAAATATATCTATGCTTATTAATCAGAGCCGAGAACCTTGTAAATGGACAAATAAAATGTGAAGATAATTATAAAGACACAAAAGATACGTAAATACAAACAATGTTACGACTATAGAGTATAGATACTCATTAGAACAATAATTTTCAAAAACTGTTCCAAATAGATTTTTTTTTTTTTTTTTTTTTGAATCGAATGTAAAATTTATCCAACAAAAAAAAACGTTTTTACAACAAGTGCTTCTTTGTTTTGAGAGTGTTAAACGTCAGGCTTAACGATTCAGAAAAAAAAACTTCTTCAGACTTCTTCAGGGCTCGAAATCAGCTTCTAGCGTCGAGTCAGAGCTCAAGCGCTCCTTCATACTTCGTATCCTTTAGTGATCGTATCGATAGTAGCCGATTGCGGACTTGCCGATCAATGAATTTTATCATCGTGGCTGCAGGTGTGGGGATTTCTCCGTGACGTTTTGAGTTCCTTTCTCTCCATATGTTATGTAATGTTTCTGGAAAACATACCTAGCGAGGAAGAGAGAGATACGGTCCGCATGAGTTGCGGAGATGATAGCGATGAGGCATTGCCAATCCGTTGAGCATCGTGATTTGAGGAGTCCTTGGCTCAGTGCTTTCCAGACTTCCATCGAGTATCCGTATGAAAAAAACAGGTGGTTTCGGCTCTCCATCGGATGTTGACAAACTTGTTAATCACTTTTGACTTATTTGTATTTCACCGTAATACATATATATGATTTATAATTAATTAATCGGCGGAATATTAGCTGCTCTGCCACGAAATAATTGAGATTCCGGACTATGCTGGTGGGAAAAAGCAGGTTCATGTCTCGAAGGTAATTAATTTAATGAAATAACATACGAACGTAATGTGAACCACTTATACCAAAAAAAAACAATTTTTTGAGAAACAAAAGAATAAAATATAGGAAAAAAGGATTTAAATAAGGAGCTCAAACTTTGATTAGTTGGGTGAATCCCAACAGTTAAACTCACGTATCTAATTATTTATACCGTCCGTTTATTTTATACATGTGATCATTCACCATCTTTCAGATTATCCAAAAATGGGCTGTCAAATCCAAATCCGCTCCACATTTCTCGTTTTTTACTCGTACGACGAGCAATTATTCATACAATCATATGTCTTACCTTCCACCTTCTTCTTTGAATTTGCTCAGTTTTTCTGTTTACTACACTATGTATCAATTTATCTATAACATCCTTCACTAGAAACCCCTTTGATTTTGTCACGGAGATCTTCAAGAGACAAACTTTTTGTAAACCGACATATACAACTAATGATTGCTTATCCTCCTCCACACAGACCTTTCCTCTCTTACTTACTCTCAAAAGATTCTTAACAATCTCATGAAACAGATGTCTGATAAGCCCTAAGTCTTCTTCATCAGCTGCACTTGAGAGGAGAAGAAATCAAATCAAGCCAAGCCTCTGAAGCATAGAGAGGGTTTACTGTTACGACTTATGTAGAAGTATAAATAGAGCTGTGTATCTCTTTTGGCGGATCGATGTTGTTATTGAGAAACTGACTGTGAACGTTGTAAAGAAGGACGATTATGCTCGTGAGAGGATCGGCGGTTACATCGTTTGTGTGTGTTATGAGGAATTGATAAAAGGTTCTTATCAATGTCTTCTTGTACCAGTTTTCTCCAAGAGCATATGCATATCAATCTCACAGAAAATGAAAGAAAGAAAAGACAGAATCATCTAGACTCAAAACTCAATTCCAAAATACTACTAGTCTAATTCTTTGAGGTGCCCTGACTCCAACTATCCCACTTCTTCTGATGGAGGAATCATCGTGATCCAGATAGACCATTGCGATTTCATCAACATCCAAGATTCTGACGACGTTAAGACTCACGCCGGGAAAGGAGCTTGCAGGGACACATAAAGGTTCAGATTTTCAGGGAAAAATGCTGACATCTCCGAGGAAGAAAACTGGAAATAAGTAAGTAAACAACTCTCTTTTTTTCGGAAAAAAAGAAACCGGTCTCATTTACATGACAAAAGAAGAAGGATACAAAAAAAAGGCATAAGATGAAGAAAAAAAGACTCGTTACTGTAATGTTTTGGTTACAACTTCCGACACAATATACACATCAAAAATCACCTACCGGTCAATCTTAAACCAATTTTTTTATATTAAAAAACCGGTTCTATGGTGTGTTTAACAGTGATCCATGGAAGAAGATCTTCTGATTGTTTTTAAGGTTCCACCAAGTTCCATTGGAACCAAAGGTATAAGAGAATGCAAGACGTCTGTAATCAATGGTCTATAACTCGGTTCAGGCTGCACGCACAAAACCGCCACTGCTGCTACCTACACATTTTACACACATATATTCGCATCACAACTCTTTATTCTATCTCAAAACCACCCCTCTACTTTGCAAAATCACTCCCTCTCTCAAGTTTTGCAAACTAACCTGGTATAGATGTTTCAAGTCCATCGTGTCTTTAATCGCAGGATCTATGACGTTTGGTAACTTGGTTCTATCAGTGAGATAAGGCATTGCCTGAGAAGAAGAAGAAACAAAAAAAACCACAATTTAAGGTTCCAAGTCTACGAGATTTTACAACAAAAAACAAAAAAAAATAGTCGTGAGATTATATATATATGTACCCAAGTGATGATGGATTGGCATTCACCGGGACCTAGTTTCTCGACAGGTTTTTTCCCGAGTAAAAGCTCTAATAACACTACTCCAAACGCATACACGTCGCTCTTTTCTGTCAATTGTCCTATTCATTTTTACAACATACAAAAAGGAAGAAATGCTTATCATAAGAACAGCCTAAGTTATTATTTAGATTAAGAATTAAGAGATTAATATTTCAGGGTTTACCGTTGAGAAGATACTCTGGTGCAACATAGCCAACCGTTCCGGAAAGTTTAAGGTTCTTGTTCTTTGGCCCATTAACAACAGCAAGACCAAAATCTGAAATCTACATTTCATAAAAAAGCTAGAGCTTGAGATAGGAAAAAAACACAAAGGAAATGATATTGAAACATCATCATTCTTCAACACATTTGTTACCTTAGCGTTGAAATTACAATCCAATAATATGTTGGACGATTTCAAGTCCCTGTGAATGATCGCTGGATGGCAATGTTCATGCAAATATTCTAGTCCCCTGATTGGAAATACACACAAAAACATTAGTCGTTTAGCCACCTCCTAGATTGTAAAATGTTGTGCAAACACAAGAAAGCATGCTCACCTCGCTATATCAAGAGAAATCTTCATCCTCATAGGCCATGTGATTGTGATCGCCGAACCCCGAGAAGATCCTGACAACAAGTACATGAACCAAAAAGTTTCAATTTTTCATGCTCACGCCTTCGACAAGAATATGTAAACCAGTTTTTGTACCGTGCAAGTGAGATTCCAGAGAGACATTTGGCATCAGCTCATAGACGATGAATCGTGCAGTATCATTCGTACTATAACCCAAGAGGGATATAATATTCGGGTGCTGGATCTTACTCAATATCTCAACCTCACACTGCAATTCTCCAAGAACAAAATAAACTTAAAG
This sequence comes from Eutrema japonicum, assembly GCA_030161315.1. Classification (NCBI taxonomy): domain Eukaryota; kingdom Viridiplantae; phylum Streptophyta; class Magnoliopsida; order Brassicales; family Brassicaceae; genus Eutrema; species Eutrema japonicum. The sequence continues at coordinate 52,393,893 of BSQW01000005.1, read as the reverse complement.
AAGAGTATATTTTCGGCTATCCGGCTAACTCCATTGCAATTGCATATGGAGGAACCACAAAAAGGTCAACTTTATAGCTGCAAACAATCAAAGCAAAATCAACTACTAACATGGATGGCAGAGTATCACAAAAGAAAAGATTGTATTGCACCTTAAATTCCTTCGCCGCTTCTTCACTGGCACAGTCTAGCTTCTTAACCGCAGCTTGAACGTTGTTCTCTAATGTTGCCAAATATACACATCCAAATCCACCTTGACCCAAAATGTTACTCTCCTTGAAGCCACTAGTTCCCTTTTCTATCATATTGTAATCAATCAACGACAAGACTCCCTGCTTTGTAGATCTCTTCTCAAATGTTTTTGAGCGTCTATGCCAATTCAAGAACCGTGAGAACGTGATTCCACTACACTCGCAGCCTTCAAAACCCAAATTGGCACATTGAAGACGATACTCAAACAATGTAGGTAAAACACAGACGCATAAATAAACAAACCGCTTCAATGATCCAAGATTCAGTGCTAACAAAAACCACATTCTCAGCTATCAAATTCATCATGAATTCCAAGTATAAGGCCGTAAACCAACAAGAACATGAACAAGAGATGTGATCTAAGAGGAATTACCAGAACTCTTGAGGTTTCTTCTCCTACGGAAAGCCCAATAGAGGAGAGAGCAAACTAAGATTATACCAACTAAGGAAAAAGCAGCTGCCAGCGAAATAACCAGTCTCATGTTGTTACTATGTTGTTTAGGCAATTCCTTCTCTCCCTGTTGAAGTCCTGATCAACCAACCAAAAGGGATCAAGATTAGTTTTACTTTCTTAATCCTTCAGCTCTGTTTATCCAAACGAAAAACTGCATAAAGTCTTCAGATTCAAGAAAATTTGGGAACTTTGCAAACCAAGAAGAGAAATCGTGTTAAAAGCTCGAACTTTACGGAAAGAGATAAGCGATACCATGGAGGACATGAAAAGGGTGAGGACGGAGACAATTTATTGTGACCCAGAGGTAGAAAACTCCCCACGAAGCTAAAACTTTTTCGAAGAAAGTTTGAAAAAGATCTACTTTCTAACAAAAAGATGAAAGTACACACACACAAAATATCATAATCATTGAAAGCACAGGTGACGAACGAGAGCAACCAGAATTTGTTTCTTTCTTCTATTTTACTTGAATTTCCAGCCCGAATTAAAATGTGGAAGTGAATTACTAAACCCTAAAATTGAAGGAAAAGAAAAGAAAGCAGAGAAGAGATAATTTACCAGGAGATAGTTCGGGGGCGAAAGCAGAAGGTTGAGGAGAAAGAGAATCTTGTGTATTGAGGAACACAACACATGTGGATTGATGAAGAAGAACAGAAGCTTGTAGTAAAACAAGAGCTGTGATAACAAATTGTCTCATTTCTTTTTTTTTTTTTTTACCTTATTTTGAAAAATGTTTACTTTCAAAAACCCACCAAGAATTAGGAAGATTCAGGCAGATTTTTTTTGAATTGTGTCAGAAGAGACATAATTTTGGAGAAGATAGAAGAAAATTTGAGTAATTCAAGAAAGACGAAGAAAGAATGTGTTTGAAAGTTTGAGAGAGAGAGAAAGAGAAAGAGAGAGAGGTTTGAGAAATATTCACTTTCCTATTTAACCATTGTTGAAGCTCTCTGCAAGAAATGGTAAAAAGAAAGAGACAAAAGGATTCGGACGAAATTTTGGAGGTGGAGCAGTTACCAAAATAATATCGGAATTTCTTCCGGATAGGGAAACAATATATTTTGTTATTAAGGCAAAAAAATATACTATCATTTGATATTGTGGGACTCTTAGGAAAATATATATACATGCCATGCCTATACATCTGTCGATATTTTTTATTTTATTTTAACCTTTGTACATATGTCAATATTGTGAAGGTAAATCTTATTGCGTTGGTTCATTCAAACAGGTATCATACAGTTTTATTTATAAAAAAATTGTGTGATATTGTGTAATATACTTCATCTTTCGGGTAAAGAGATGTTACTAAATTTTTACAACATCTTTGCCAAAAAATAGTAAAAATGAAAAGGTAAGTATGGATCCCTTAACTATTTATTTACCGAGATTTTCCAATGCTACAAATAGGCCTGTCAATTTGAGTGTTTATCCGTGGGATCCGTAGCTTTTGACTCGCCGCGGGGCGGGTGCAGGTCGAATTTTTTTTGTTTTCGTGGGGCGGGTTGCGGGTCAGGTAATATTTTTTGCGGGACAGGTGCGGGTCAGATTATTTTGAACCGCGGATTCGCGAGTACCCACAAAAAATCAATATTTTTTTTTTTTTTGAATTTTAGCATTTGATTTGAAAAATAAAAAAATAGATAAATACTATCAAATATATTTTAGTTTTTTTATAAAATTATGTAATTTATGATTTTTAATATTAAAATTTTATTAATAAGTATTGTTTTTATTAAAATTATATATAATTAAAAATAATAATTAATATTTAAATATTTGCGGGTACCCGCGGATAATCCGCAAATTTTAGCGGGGCGGGTGCGGGTTGACATTTTTTGTTTTGCGAGTTTGACAGGACGGGCTATGGCGGGTCAAAAATTAGTGTAACCCGTCGTGGGGCGGGTCGCGGGTCGCGAATTGACCCGTTTGACAGACCTAGCTACAAATTTACATATTCACATTTTTAAAAATTTAATATGAAAAGTCTAGAAAAACAGTACTAATATTCTAGACTTGACTTTCTAAGCTCTCCATCAGAAATTAAAATTGTATTTTTTTTTGTTTAAAATCCTTTTTGTTATATATATAGTAGAATCTAAAAAACTGAAAAAGCAGCTTTATGTGTTTTTTTGTTATAGAATCCACATGTGGAGACCACTGAACGTCGATCTACGAGGTTAGACAAATATAATAATAATTTTGTAGATTTCGAAATTAATTACGTACTCTGTAAAATTGACAAAGCATCTAAAACTATACTCTCTCGAAATAATGTGTACCAGTAATACACTATGTATTATGTGCTATACATAAAAAGAGTTTGTATTTGGAGAGTATGTTTGTCGAGACTTACACTACAGTAGATTTCGACATGAAACATGACGAATACACCCTCCTTTTTTAGAAAAACATCCAATGAAATGATGCTTGAATATTTCTAAAATGATTTAATGTTGCATTGTGTTTGAGTATAAATATTTGATCTGTTTACAAGCTTACAGAGAAAGCCAATATTAAAATGCACTAAGCCTGATTGTTGTTTCAAATCCCCATATTCATCTGCTAGCCATTCTTATAAATGAGAAAACCTCTTTTGGAAATCTAAACTTTACGAGAGAATGTTAAACTCGTGGTCCGACTAATTACCTCGAACTTTTCTATAATGCAACTTCCAAAAATCAAACGAATTCGTGTTAGTCAGTTAGATATCTATATATATAAAATAAGTTTTTCTCTCTTCTTATGATGCCACCTCATCATCCTAAAAATTTAATACACATACTAAATACATATATTAATTATAAATTTGGTTTTAACATTATGAAAGAAAATGCATTATTCATATTCTAAATTAAACAAAAAATAATAAACTTATATGAATATAGTTCTTTGAAATAATAACATGTTTAATAAATTTGGTTATCATAATATATTTCAACTTTTCTAAATATTTAATTAGGTTAAGTTGTATCGCAAATATTATAAAAAACTAAAATATCAAACAAGTCCTAACAATTAAACAAATAAGTTAAATATGTAACTAAATTCATAAAGCAAAATATGAGTTGGCAAATTTTACATCTAATAAAGAGACAAATAAATAAAATTTAGATATACTTAACATAATAATTGCAATTATACATAACTATGAAAAAGAGAATAAGAGCCAAAAAAATTAAGAAACATATTAAAAGTATTTACACAAAAATATAAATTAAGTTTGAAAATTTAAGATCATTGTGTTTTGTGATATTATTTTTAACAAAAAAAATAAAAATAAATGTAACTACAACATGGGAAGAAAATAAAAGCGTTGTATATGCAAAATATGTATCATATGATGTAAATATATTTCAATTCTCATAATAATTATCATCCATTAATACAATAGTTTTTCCTATAATTTGAAAATACATTTACTTAATAGAAGATAGATTATATTGAATTAATCTAAAAAAATTTCAATTTAATAATTTACTTTTATCAGTTTATTTACATAGTTTAGAAAAACTATAGAATTTAGTGTTTATAAATTATGGATTAGATTTATTCTAAATAAAATCAAACAAATGTTGTGACTTCAAACAATCAGTTATATTGGAAATCTTTTTCAACAAAAATAAAAGAAAAACAGATTTAGAAATCACAAACATATTGCACACATAAATAGGGTTAAAATCATACATGAAACCCTCCAAAAATAATTTCACATGAAACAAAATTAAAAAAAATATTATGCAACTTTAAAATGTAAATATCTTCCCTTTAAAATGTAAATATTTTATTTTTAAAAAACTCAACTAATTGCATAAAATTGATCAACAAAGAAAAAAAGGAGGTAAAATGTGTATCATCCAATAAATAAACACATAGATGATCATAAATAAAAAAACAAAAAAAATACACAGATCTTAAGCTGAGAGAGATAATTAAATTAACTACGAGACCAAATAAAATAAAATACCATTAGATTAAAAAGTTGTTTACCACGTCCGCGCGGATCAAACACTTTGTGATTGAAATTGAAAGTGAAATCTCACCGGCGATGGAGGAAGATATCGGAGAAGACGAGGGTTTAAAAGCAGTGGGTAATATTTTTTTACAGGATAATCCTATTCACAAGAACTCTCTCTCTCTCTATCTAAATATTTGAATCGACGCTCGACCCCATATTTCTTATATTTTTCCAAATCGGCTCATATTATCTCAAATGTTCCCATTAACCTATACATCTACGATGATTTTGATAGTAAATTAGTGATAGAAATTAAATCGCTTTTCAAATAAAATTAGATTCATTTTGTAGTCACCAACACTGGATCAAAGAAAATGAATAATAGTAAATTCTGAACATTTTATTAGTATTCGGTTAACCAGGACATGTAGCCTAGCGGTTTGTGCTTAGGCGGTCTCTGTGTTACCAACCGGGTTCGACTCCGGCGTGATGCGTCTTTGGATGCTTATTAGTTTGTTTGATGTCAAACAAAAAAATATATTAGTATTTAGTTTTAGGTAAAAATAGATAAAAATACAGTGACTTATTTCGTAGTATTTTTTTTTTGAAAGTTCGGAGAATTTTAAATTCACAAAACTAACTTTCCTTTTATTAGTATTAGAAGTAACTTTCGGACTATACAAAACTAACCCTATTTCGAAGTATTTATTTTATTAGTATTCAGTTAGGTTAAAAAATATACAATTCTCTAAACTTTAAAATGACAAAAACTTAAATTTTAAAAACAAACTAATTGAATAAATAGTCAACCAAAAAAAAAAATTTCAAATTGTGGATCATTCACTAAACAAATACATAAATAAAAATAAAATTAAGAAAGGAAAAAAAAACTTAAGAATAAACAATCCACATTTCTTAAGCTACTAGAGACAAATACATTAACAATCATACTAATAAAACTAAAATAATATTATACCAAATTTTTTTAAAACATAAAGCTCAGAAAATTTTGAAATAAATCATATATGTTAACTTTATCAAATAACAAAATTCTATTTGAAAAAAAAATAAAAAATTTCATTACCAACATGAGGTTGGACTAGTGTTTGAACCCATATAAATAAAAAATGTAAACACCTAAAGGAACATGAGTTCGATTCTCGTTGGTAGGGATAATTTATTAATAATGTAAAATGTCAAGTGTGCAATTTTTTTCATTAATCCATTTTAATTTGTGAAATATTTATCTAAAACATATGTCCCAAATAATGGAAAATATTATATATATGTTATGGAAAAATCAACGTACTCGATAATATTATATGATTTTACTTGGTTTTTGTGGATGTATTTTTTTTTAGCAATAAATATATAATTGTAAAATGCCAAACAAATTTGTTTAATTTTTATAATTATTTAGTTATGGTTCGTAATTAATTTATGAAAAAGACTTGATCATGAACAAATTAATAATTTTAATTTATAATCTTATTAATATCATTAATCTATTTTATTTATAAATTATTTTTCTAAAATATATATCTCGCACCGCTTTTTACATTTTCAATATTCACACATTTGAACCGCAGTGCATGTTGTTTTTTTCACCATTCATATATTCTCTCGCCCCGCTTGTTCCGCAGTAACCGCACTTGTTCCGCATGATGCGTTTCTTCCAACCGCACCGCACTAAAATCGCAGCGCACCTCCTAAACCGCTTATTCTGCACCGTTTAAACCGCTGTCACCATTCGAAGTATAAAACAAGGTAGAATTGATGATGTCAAAGTAACAAAAAAAAAAGGGTAGATTTGCGGTATGGCAACTAGCAATAACAAAACACATTCGGCTTATTGGAAATTACTTAATTAGTTGCAATGTAGCTAATTCCATTTCAAAAATTAACATGTTAGGTGAAGAATGAGTTACATTAAAATACATTGCTCATCCAGTTTGGTAGTTAGTTAACCACAATCTAAGCCGCATAACCATACAAACTCTTTTTTGGTCGACGAATCTTTACACTAGAAAGAGAAAGGGATTATTGGTTGATCAGTCATTTTTAAAAAAAATTATAAACTTTTTTAACATTTTTAAATTTAATTTAAAAACTAACATTTATTGTATTGTACACGCGTTGACTTTTCAATCGAACCATTTTACAATACTGTATAAATCAACAGTGTACAGTACATAAATCAATTAGAAACAAAAGCAAAATCTTCATTTGACACAAAAGAAAAAAAAATGTGCTAATTTTGTAAGTAAACTTTGATTGATTTTGGGTGCAAATATCTAAGAGTAAAGAGTTGTCGAAAAATAAAAATCAAAGAGAAAAGATAAAAGATAAAAGAAAAAAGAAGAAGAAGAAAGTATTATTGGCATCAGTTTAGCTTTTCTTAAATAAAAGAAGAATGGACAATGTAAATTAAAAAAATAATAAAAATAAAACATCAGATGACAAAATAAAATAAAATAAAATTTGATAGGAACAACGTCAAAGACGTACATTTCATAATCATAATTATCTCCGCCTTTGTGTTATTTTCCTTCTCTTTCTCCTCTTCATAGCTACAATCGCTTTCTCAAAAACAGCAGTGTCGACTGCAAATTTGTTCGACTGAAATCTGGTGGAAATGGTGGCTGATAACTGGACGAAGTCAGCGATGAGAGACGGAGGAGTGGTGGCGGAGTTGCTGCTGAGTCTGAAGGAAGCCGACGTCACGCCGGTATTTCTCGCGAATCCGGCTGTGTCGGCTCTCCGGTGGGGAATTCGGCAGCCACGGTCTCGTTCCACGAGATGCGACGGTCCCGGTGGCTCCGGCGGCGGTTCTTATTCTCCCTCCGTCTACGCCGATGGTTACGAGGCCACGAGTCGCCGGATTAATGGATCGGTGGCCGTCGGATCTAAACCAACGGTTCGTATCTCCTCTCTCTCCCCCTAATGTGCCTTTTTCCATTGATTTTGCGACGAGAGAAAACCCACGGATTTGCCACAGTCGCGAGGTTGATGAAAAGTGTGTTGTTCCTTGTTTCTCGTTTTCTCTTTGAAAAAAAATCTACTTTCTTTGGTAATTGGCAATACTAGACCCATATCTACTTAGACATCGTTTTTTTCTTCATCTAATGTAGTTGTTACTTGCTAAGAGTTTTGGGATGTTGGTTAATATGCAATCTCCGGACAATTATGGTAAAACGACTTTCCTCTTCATCTTTATTTTTACTCCTCTACATTTAAGCTTACCTTAGGTGCTATACCTCGCGTGAGGACGCTCACGTGAAGTGTGTTGAATCGATGCTTTTAAGGAGTAGTAAATTAGATAAACGGATCCCTTATATAAAAGTAACTTTTTTTTTTTGTTTTTGTTTTTGAAAGAGAATCATGTCAGTGTGTGTAAGCAACCCTCACATGTAAACTAATTTTAATTATGGTCTCTAGCATGTGTATGTTTCTGGACTTTAAAGTTGAAGAAGAATCCAAAATAACTCTATTATCATGTATACCAAGTTCTTAACTTTGCTTACGTTTATGTGATCAAACAGGAGGTTAGATTTGGAGCCACGTTCAGGGAGGATGAGAAGTTGAAGAGAACAAAGGTTACGCACCAGATTCACGACCAACCTCTTCGTCATCAAGACACTGAGACCAGTTTCCTAGTTCCAGATCTGAATATGATGCCATCCCAAAATGACAACCTTAACCATTATTTTTCTCCACATGTAGAGACTTTGTATGCAAGTATAAGGATAAGCTGAACCTAAAGCCCAACCAATCACTGGCTTGGATCTTGACAAATACACAACACAACTCTTTTGCAAGATGAGAGTTAGAATGACAGAGATCTTTTGCGTTTCTTTAATAACATGAAAAAAAAATATAAAAAAATTAGAAGCAAAGTGCCAAGTTTAAATTTGGAATAACAAAAGTTGCAGGAAAATGACAGAATTAGTGACATTTCAACTTTTCTTCCACGAGCTCGATGCATCTATATAGAACCGATTCAATTCGGCTAAGAACGCATACAACCTCGACTGAAGATTCATGGCCGTGATTCATGGAGATACTGCAGCTCACAACATTTCGAAGAGGCAAAAGCCATTCCTTATGGGCTTTCTCCAGATTCTTCTTTGACAAAACCTCACTGCCTCCTCTGCTTCTCTCTTTACCTGCTTCACATTCTATGATTTTGTCTAGTCAGAAAACAACAACACGAACAACAGAGATGAAATGTCTTCTGCTTTACATTAGATTACATTTAACACTCGCGCAAAATATAGACACACATACACTTTACGACATTTACAGACACACTTCATATAGAAAAGAGCTTAAAACATGTCATTTGTATGCGTGTATGTATATGAGTGGATACTTACATGATTAATGTTACTTCAAAACAAAAATTTATTGAATTATTGCATAGTGCATACTATATATTGAGACATTTTCATCAGAGGCCAATAATTGGTTTATAGAAGTTCAAGTAACTTGCAGGATATATCTAGTCATCCAAAAACAAAAAAAAAATCCAGCAACTTCTGATTATAAACACGTATAGTTTAGCTATCAAATAATTTCATATACTGATTCGAAACAGTTTAAAGAATCGGGTATCCTGCATTTACTTGGAATGAAATGAGATACAGCAAAGTACAGTTCAACATGAAAACTTTTGAGTTAAGACTTTTACCTCTCGATTCATATAACAATGCAAACCTGTAGAGGTTTAGTGCTGCCGAAACCTGGACAAACACCAAACAAGACTTTTTGTTACACAAATGTGGTTAAATATTATTAGATCTCAAAACAAATTCAGTAAAGCAAACAAATCCCTATTTTCGATCTGAGCCTCTCATTCTTATAAATGGTGAAAATTCTGTGGTCTATTGTTGTCAACTTGTCAGTCTTCCTTGCGACAAATTAGAAAACAAAGGAACATCATAAAATTCCATACTTTCAAAAAAACCAAGCTACTGTCATTTCAACGGAAAGCATGTTCTCCATTTCTCTGTATGTCTTTTCCTTAAAGTAATTACCTTAAACCCGTATCATTGCATTGTCTATAGGGTTTATATGATGCATACAAGAGAGAACCGGAATATTTTTTAAAAAGGAATGATTTAGGAATGAACAAATCACCGCATCACTCTGGTCAGGAAGGAGTGGAGGACCACCCTGTGGAGGCTTTAAGACCAACTCCACTAACTCAATAACATGCGTATCAGCAGTCGCACAATCTGTAGCTTGCAAGCTGCTTCTGCTCATGTTGTCTTTAACTTGATCCAGAAGGATCGCTGTCTGGTTCATTTGGCAAAACAATATTAGTTGAAATGAGATACCGGTTCTTGAAAAAAAAAACAGTAGCTATTACACCAAAAACAGTAGCTATCACACCAAAAACAGTAGCTGGACTTGTACTTTAAACAGTAGTAGCACAGTAAGACTACTGAAGACATACTAAAAGTTTATGAATGGTCAACACATGCAAAGGTTGTATCTTCATAATCATCATCTCTGTGAAGTGTTACATGCTTTGCTAATCATCATAAAGCCAAGGGGATACGAAAATACTAACCATTGAGGGAGACTGGGAATTTGTGACAAGGGCTCTTAAAACGTCAAACCTCTGAGGAGCTGGGATATCAGAAAGAATCTAATCAAACAGCACAAAAAAAATTGTAAGACGAGACATATAATCATCTATATCTAAATTTTAAATCAAGCCGAACAGATAACTAAAGTTCTGAACGAGAAAATACTTTTTAGACAATGTAAATGGAAAGAAAGAAAAACAGGGCATGGGCATATGGACTGAGGGTAGTCACCGTGGGCCAAAGTTGGCTAACACCTCTTCTACTTATAAAGGATAATCAGCAAAAGTTGAACAATCTAATTTTGTTAAAATATGTTTCTATTAAAAACTTCAATAACGAGTTTACATTTAAAGAAACAAATTCGTTTCAAAGTTATGTAAGAAAAATGAACTTTAAGGGAAAAAGCCATTTCTGCAACTGTCAAACAGTTATCCATACATTGATTAAGTCAAGGTTTACTTACCTTCTTTAGTGCCTCAAATGTCTTCTTTCTCAGACCTGCGTCTGGGGCATACATGACCACTAATGTAACAGCCTGGAAGGAAGAAATGAGACACTTAGAATGCTGGTTAACCTGAATGGTGTAAAGATTAATGAGAAGAATATTATGCCTGTAAAGTAGCGTAGATGCTAGGTGTGTAGTGCGAACAATCTATTTGCTCATCCTTGCATTGGGATGAAATAAGTCCTTCTGTTATGTCAAGCAAAAACTCGATAGTGTGTCTTTTGAATTCCCAGAGCAGATCTCCAGAAGAGAGTATATATTTCAACATCCCATAAGCTTGCCACCTTTTCACTGGATTGCTTTGAAGCTCATCTACATCATTTCTTAAAGCCGCATAAGCAACCTCCGGTGAGAGTTTCGCCCAGATGAATAAAAGTGACGCACCCAACTTGATGTCAGGGAAAGAGCTGATGAAATCATCATCATCTGTTCATATTACAACCGTGAGACAAATTGTTTTTCTGACACGAGAAAGGGTACAGGTTAAGGATTGATGGAGTTGAGAATTTAGGAAGTAGTCATTATTTGAGTATTGAGATTAACCTCCAGCAACCGTGCTCATTAATTTTTCAGTGTCGTTCCCCGTGATTAAACCAAGATGTGTTAAACCACAGTATATCAAGAAAGGTTCTAACTGCATCACCAGTGGAACACAAGAGGCCACTTTGTCTCTGATGCTAACTGAAAGAATTGCCTGCAAAATCAGACCAATTCTCAGGTACTGACGAACAAACAAAGTCAGCAAAATTCCAGGATATATAGAAACCAAGCTCAAATTAAGGACAAACCGTTATCTGTATCACATAGAGACCAAGTAAACATCGGACTTTTGTGTCTTCTTCATTCTTCTGTAAAACAAAGAAAATAGATCAAAACAGGCAAGTGATTTAGGGAATCCCAATTGGCAACTTATCACACTTACAGACCAGTTTTGAAGAAACATCTCGAATTGATACGGCAATACCTAGAGCTTCATCAAATAGATCTTCAACTTGCACGTCTGTTTCCAACGAAATGTCCCTCAAGGCGTTCAGGACAACTGGAAGTGCAACTTTTAGTTGCTCGTAGTGACGCCTTTGAACCGAAATAAAAACTGAACCAGGAAATTTAAAATAACTTTTCAATGCTAAAGTTTGGGTGGATTAAATATCTTCAGTAAAAAAAACTACTAATTAGGAATTCAAATAAAAAGAATCTCAAAAACTTCATACTTTTGTACAAGAAAGGGTTAGGAGACATCCAATGTGTAATAATTATACAAGAAGAAAGAACATTATTGAAATTGCAGGTGCGAAGATAAAATTCACTTTTAAATTGTAAGACATTATAAATCTCTTGAAAACCAAAATCTTCAGTTTATACCTTTAGAGAGCCCATGTAATAAAGGAGTAGAACAACTGGAGGGTGAAAGAGAGCACAGTGCAGCATCGAGTGCCTGGTCATTCAGATTCATAAGGCCATCAAATTAACAAAACACTCAACCATTACAAGAACTTGTTATCTTCTTATTCCAAATACCAAGTACGAAAAAAGCAACTTAATACTAGTATATTTACTGCCTAAACTAGCCTGATCAGAATTCAATTCCAGATCTAATACCTCGCAAAGAATTGAAAGCATGTCCCGTGGATTGCATGCTTCCACAAATCGATCGACGATTTCCTCAACTAATTCTAGACATCTGCTTGATAGAATTGTAAACACGGAAATTACTTTTGGCAGCTCAAATGACAGTGCATCTATCACAGCCTGTAACACAATGAGTTGGGGAAAATCCATAAGCTTAATGAGAACTTCTAGAGGAAACCTTTTGGCTGTCAAAGTGATTTTAAAACTTCAAAACACCTGATCCATTTGAGGAGATGATAAAAACTTCAAAATTTCAGCTAGAGCTTGAATAACATCATTCTCCAGTTCATCGCTGGCATTCGAAGCTACGTTCTCGGACAAAGAATTCAGACAGTTGACAAGATCTGTCACCAAGCTCTCCAAGTCTTCAAATCCTCCAACTTCAACTGACTGAAAAAAAAACAAACAAAATCAAACGACAATACTACAAAATAAATTCAAAGTGAAAAGGAAACAAGAGTCATGAAGTTGCAAAGCACAGTACTATAGCCGTCTATGAATCCAAATAATGTCCCAATACGGAGGAAAATACCATTTTCGAAACCTTAAGCATCCATTCCACAGAAAACGGTGGAAAAGTAAACAAAATTGGCTCCAGCCAATACATACACCAAGAGTTCGAATCGATAATCGATACTATGCCCGACTAGCGGAAATTATTTCAATCGCACTCCAAAAATCACGAGGCTGAAAATCGACTAGAAACAAAGTACACAACTCGAAGCGAGGAGAAGAAGTTGAGAAGCTTACACTGAAGCACAAGGCTAAAAGTTCTTGTACACGACGTGAAGGGGAAGCAGTAACAGTGGGTATCTCCTCAAATTCGAAGCTCTCTACAGTCGGTGACGCCATAACTGGATCGAAGCTGCTTAGATTTCGCAGTGATCAAATTACGCGAGGCCTCCGCTTAAAGTCGGAGGAGATTTCAAAACTTTTTCAATTTGCCTCTGTTTCGTTAATTAGTGACTATAGTAATTGCGAATTTTACCAGGTTGTTTGGTTAGATGAATAGGTTGACCCCACAAAATCGCATTATTAATTTTAAGGATATGCTAAAACTCGTTTCCAAACATACCACATTCTCTCACCTTTCTCGTTCCCGTCTCCCCCAGATCCGGTGCACTCACACTCACCGAAAGATCCTCCTTGGCTTCACCTCCCTTCTGATCCCGCCATGGAACCTGACGTCAGCATCGAGACCTTGTCGATCATCCGGATCGCCGTCCTCCCGATCGGCACTATCCCGCCGGCGCTTCTCCGGGACTACCACTCGATGCTGCTCCGTCACCACACGATCGCGCTCTCGGCTATCAGCTCTTTCTACACTGAGCACCAGAAATCTCCGTTCACGAATCAGCCTTGGGATTCCGGCTCTCTCGGGTTCAAGTTTGTGCTTGGTGGTTCTCCGCCGAGTCCCTGGGAGGATTTCCAGTCTAACCGGAAGATTCTCGCCGTGATCGGCCTTTGCCACTGTCCTTCGTCCCCTGATCTCATTTCCGTCACCGAAAGTTTCAATGTCGCGTGTAAGAGCTATTCCTCAGCTCTTGTCCGGCGCTGCTTCGCATTCTCCCCTGGCGATTCGCAAGTGAGTACATCAGTTTCCATGTCGTTTTGGAATTTCGATGCTACTCATCTGCTCGGGAATTTTAGCTAGTTGCGGATGGAGCTAGCTAGCTTGTTGTCTTTTCTTTTCTTATTTTTCTTCGTTGTCAAGTAGATGCACTATAGTTGATAGTGATGTTTATGTATTACCTGATATTGTTTCTGAATCGGTAGTTTCTGTTCTTGATATGGTGATAAGTCCCTTTTTGTATGTGTTCAATTGACGATTCTATGATCAATGAACTGACTTTTGCAGCTTGAAGATGGAGACAAAAAGGGTGAAAATTTGATTCTGTTTCCTCCATCTGACAAGCAAACTCAAGAGTTTCATTTACAAACAATGATGCAAGACATTGCTGCTTCGCTGTTAATGGAATTTGAGAAGTGGGTTCTGAAGGCAGAATCTGCAGGCACAATTTTGAAGACGCCTTTGGATTCCCAAGCTAGTCTCAACTCAGAGGAGGTTTATGTCTAGGTGTCCTATAATTTAGTCTATGGTTCATTTCTTCCTGTGGAACCTTATAACTTATTACCATAGTCATCTAGGCTCATTAGTTTTAGTGTAATGTAGGTTATCAAGGCCAAAAAGCGTAGGCTGGGACGTGCTCAAAAAACTATTGGAGACTATTCCTTGTTGGCTGGTTCACCTGTTGATGCTAATGCTCACTACTCTACTGCTTTAGAACTGGCCAGATTGACAGGAGATTACTTCTGGTATGCGGGTGCCTTGGAAGGCAGTGTTTGTGCCTTACTGGTATGGCTTTATGCAAATAAAACTCTAAATGCATTGTTCTTCCATTTTTCACAGGATTATAGCTCAAAACACTGGATAGTAAATGTGCTGTTTATCTGAAATGCTCTGAATTTGAAATTGTTTTCATATGTTTCTCTTTATTTTCTTATTATTAGGTAGATCGGATGGGTCAACGGGATGTGGCTTTAGAAGATGAAGTTAGATATCGATACACTAATGTTATCTTACACTACAGAAAGTCATTTATTCAAGAAATTGCTCAGAGGTAGATTCAACGCGCTACCTATTTGGCACTCTTCTTCAATAAATTATTACTGCAAAATAGCAATCAATTCTTTTCCTTGCAGAGTTTCTCCCCTAAGCTTTGAACTCGAGGCTACCCTTAAACTGGCCAGATTCCTTTGCAGGTATCATTGTATGCTCTCTATTACTTTAAGTTATCGTGGTGTAGTTTCCTTTTTACCTTCAGTATGCTGCATATGTTTAAGGTTGCTATTTTTTTCCATTTAAGAGGAAGCTGTTTTGCTTATAAGATTAGAAAGTTAACTCATAGTATATCATGTATGTGGCGTTGATCCTCCAAAACCAGCTGCAAAATTCAAGTTATAATACTAATTCATTTAGATTACTATTAAGTGGCCTGGTGGAGGTTGGCTGTATGGGTTTAAAGGGGGTGAGGGGGGTTATTAATGACCTCTTAAACTTTTGTGGTTGATGATGATTATGTCAGCTTTGAAAAGAAAGTTTATTACGTTTTGAAAAAGCTAAAATATATGGGTTGTCCGTTTAGTATTAAATGATGATCTCTGGTTGTAGGCAGCTAGTAAATTTTTTATTTACCTTCTGGTTGAATCCATTTCCTTGGTTTTATTTGAGCTTAATCTTTCTTACAATGGAATTTTTATGGGTTGTACAGGAGAGAACTTGCTAAGGAAGTAGTAGAGCTATTAACCAATGCTGCCGATGGTGCAAAGTCTTTAATTGACGCCAGTGATAGGCTCATATTATATGTTGAAGTAGCACGTTTATTTGGAGCACTTGGTTATCAACGGAAAGCAGCCTTCTTCTGTAGGCAGGTCGCCCAATTGTATTTGCAGCAAGACAATCGATTGGCTGCTATCAGTGCCATGCAAGTTCTCTCTATGACAACTGATGCATATAGAATCCAAAGTAGAGCATCCGTGTCAAAAGTTTCTGTTAACAATGTGAGTCTGACAGCATAACAATTAATTTTCTTCTCTTGTGGTTGATTAAGCCTTCTTCATATATATGGTTTGCCTAAGGATTTTTTTTGTATCATCACCGTTTATTATCTTGGTGTTTCCCCGCGTATTATACTTCGATGGTTAGTTTATTTATTCTATCTTCTCCTCTGTTTGTGGGTAAAGGAATCTGGATTGCGTCAACCTGATGCTGGGAAAATGCATCATCATTCCATTGTTTCCCTGTTCGAGTCTCAGTGGAGCACTTTGCAGATGGTTGTGCTTAGGGAGATACTCCTCTCTGCTGTTCGCGCTGGAGATCCCCTTGCTGCATGGAGCGCTGCAGCAAGGCTTCTGAGGTGGCATTATCCTCTAATTACACCTTCAGGTCAAAATGGACTTGCTAATTCCCTTGCAAATTCATCGGATAGATTACCTTCTGGAACTCGCTGTGCTGACCCTGCCTTGCCATTTGTAAGGTATTTATCAGCAGTCAACCTTTTTGCTTTCAGGGATGTTTTGCCTTGTACACTCTCTTACCATTATGATTTAACTTAACTTGATCATATCAAAATTCCTGACACTCCAAGTAGAGCAACATGATCAGACTAATAATCACTGTTCATCCACCTCTTAGCTTCATATATTCCCAATGTGTGTTTGTATTCCAAGATCTTGTTCCATGTTTGCTTCGTAGCTGACTCACTATGTATGTTTTGGCATTTTTATTTTTTTGATTCGCTCAAACATTTTTATTCTAATGAAATTTCAGGCTATTCTCTTTCCCACTCCATTCCTCGCAAGTGGACATCGTAAAACGCAATCCAGCAAGAGAAGATTGGTGGACAGGATCTGCTCCTTCTGGGCCATTTATCTATACTCCTTTCAGCAAAGGAGATGCAAATGAAAGTAGCAAGCAGGAATTGATTTGGGTGGTCGGTGAACCAGTTCAGGTCTTAGTAGAGTTAGCAAATCCTTGTTGCTTCGATTTAAGGGTTGATAGTATTTATCTCTCAGCTCACTCAAGAAACTTTGATGCCTTTCCTGTCAGTGTGGACATTCCCCCTAACTCCGCAAAGGTGATCACTTTATCTGGTATTCCAACAGCAGTAGGACCAGTGACAATTCCAGGCTGCACAGTTCATTGTTTTGGTGTAATCACTGAACATGATTTCAGGGATGTTGACAATCTGCTTCTCGGAGCAGCACAAGGACTCGTATTTTCTGACCCTTTCAGATCCTGTGGTTCTGCAAAGCTACGACATGTTTTTGTTCCTAGCATTTCAGTTGTACCGCCATTGCCTCTCCTTGTGGCTAATGTTGTTGGTGGTGATGGTGCAATTATTCTGTATGAAGGTGAAATTCGTGAGGTGTGTATAAATTTTGCAAATGCTGGCACAGTTCCAATAGAACAGGCACATGTCTCGCTCTCTGGAAAGAATCAGGACGCTGTTATCTCTATACTGGATGAAGCTTTACAGTCTGCTCTTCCCTTGAAACCCGGGGCACAAGTGACTCTGCCTGTGACTTTAAAAGCTTGGCATGTGGGACCAATGGATTCGGACAATGCTGTTGGCAGTGGAAGGAACGCTGTGGGTAACGCAGGAAGACCAAAAGATGGAACCAGCCCTTCATTGCTTATTCATTATGCAGGTACAGATATCTTCATTG